>CM042671.1:37054130-42054130 GCA_023638005.1 Forsythia suspensa
TCTCCACTTGCTTTTACCCCGAGTTTTGTAACTTTTCTCCATTTTATTTAATTACTAAAGGATTGAGGAGAAGAAGTTTACAAGCAGCTTAGGTCCAAGAACAATATGTAACTAAAATGTTTTTCAAATTTTAAAAATGTTGTAAAATTAGAGAAAAAGGAAACTGTATTCACTAATTCTTAGATGTTGCTATGAAAGATAATAAGCAATCAACTAACTAAATAACGCTGCATTCTTGTAGCATAAATAGTCCTTGACCACGAAGTAATAATAAAAGAAAGTTGAGAAAAAAGCATATAAACATTTAGAATGAGTCACAGTATCTTTCTTTCTTTAAAGAAATTTAAGCTTTATGCCATTTAGATTATTCGAATAAACATACTATTTAAAACTCATGGCTCATCCCTTAAATAATACAAAATAAAGTAGGCTCTTGACTAAGTTGTGAGTTCTAATGCTTATTTGTGGTTTCATATGAGTTTATTGGTAGAGAAATAAAAAAAATATTTCTCACTTATAACATTTAAGTTTTGACGTGTGGTTTAATATATCTTGTTTATCTCCATTTTCACGAGTGTTTGTGCAAATTAGTTTAAATCTAATAGAAAACGGTTTTTTATTTATTTAGTCTAATACAAGTGTTTATGTAACTATTATATTCCCTTATAAGAACTCTATATTTCGTTAAAAAATTTAAAAAGCTCATCTCTTAAAACATAGCATGATAGATACACTTACTTCACATAGATAAAATAAAAGTATATTGTCACAACTACTTATGATTGTCTGATTTTTTTTTTTTTTACCTAACTCTCAAGATATCTTGTCTCTAGATCGAGTGTCTTTTTATGCGACTTGTGACATCATGTGCTTTAATAGTATGTTCTTGTCACTAATATTTTTACCGTTATCAAGTCGATATTGATGTTTTAGTATCAAATAAGATATAGAATTTACCATGATAGAAATAGTTCTCCACTTACCTTTCAAGTAAGCGTTTGTTTGGCAACACTAATAAGCAGCTCAAAAACACATTGTGTCGTTACAAAACATAATGCTTAGATAGGAGACAACATGTTCCAAAACACATTCGTTGTTTTAACTTCTACTTGTGTGCCATTCAATATAGAGAAGCAGACCTTCATGGGTGGTTTGTTATATTTTGGTTACGGGCTACTAGCTCCTTGCACTAAAGTCCTTTAATATGAGCTTCAATGGTCTTGTAAGTGATTTGGGGTCGTTTTCAATTTTGTTATTGGTATATTTCCGAAAACTCCGATTTGTGTGTTCCATTAGGTCTTCTTTTTTGTGGGATAGATTGACAATGCACACTGTCACAACACGATTTGTTTTCTTTGTCGATGTAGGTTTGGGTTTTCTTCCGAACAGATACTCATGTCCCTTACTAATTTTTGCTTATGTCACATGACTTTGCACATCAAACTCGCTGTTCATGCTTCATAATTTGCTTGCACTTGCCGATCTAATACTGTCATCTAATGGTTGTATCCACTTACAGTACATGACTATTCCCTGCAATGCACCAAGCACTTCAATAAAAAAAGAGCATTTTGTTTTGAGACTCTCTGAGGAGAACTTCATCAATGCAGAGGTGAATGTCGAGCACGGTGGAGCACAAGATGGAACAACAAATTCTCAGGCTGGGTAATCATTGTAATATCAATACAGTATTTTTTTTTTCAAATAAAAAAAAAAAAAAAGAAAAAGATACCATGAACAATATAACTGAAAATAAAGCATAATTTCCTCAAAAGGGTAATGTACAATGAATTGGGCTAATTGGTCAGCGTCTAAAATTTATAGGCCAGTTTGTCAGGAGCTTATTAAGGTTGCGTGTCGAAACCTAATAACAATAATCAAGTCCAATAAAAGCATTGGGCCGAAGGCCAAACACCAATTGTCAGTTCTGTAAATTTAGCAATATTAAATTTCCACTGTGTTCAACAATTGGAATTTTAATAATATTCTACACCTTTAAATTCAAAAAAAAAAAAAATCGTAATAATTTTGCTACATACTTGATTTTTTATTAAAAATCGAGCAAGGCGCATCAGTGAGAAAAAAACAAAAAAGAAGTCCAATGAATCTATGGGTCCAACTTGATTCATCTAGAGAGGTGACAGACATGACTCGACCAATACTATTCCAAACCTAAACAACTCAAATTTGATTTTATTTCTTCTAATATAGAGGCTAGCAGTACAAAACTCATTGTATATCCAAAGGGGTATTAGTTAGAGCCACCATTGTTTAACAAATTTAAATTTCTTATAATTTGATAGGTCAACGTCCGAGTGGTCCGTATAGTTGCAATCTCATTGATTGACACAACCTTGGACTTTCTAAAAATGACCATAAAAGTTGTATAACTTGTATCTAATGGGCCAAACTTGACGTGCCACAAAATAAGACTATTTTCACATAAATTAATATTTATTGATTACACAATTCTTAATTATATTCGAGGATACAGGCTAGTGATGGCAACGGGGTGCATCAGCTTGATTCATATTTGTCTCGTAATAATTGTAGAAAGATTCAAATCTGCGGATTGATCCGCCATTTTTCGGGGCGGATCGGATACGGATTGGGGCGAATCGTAACCCCGATCCGATATATCTTGTTTTTTTTTTTTTTGAATAATTTTGTTAGCTAAGTTCAACCACCTCTAATATGTAATTTAAGCACCATATCTTTCATCTATTTATTATTTAATCCTATTTATTTTTCAAACAGAGCGGATCGGTTCGGATCACACATGATCCAATCTTTCCCAATACACCCCGCTGATCTGCTGATCGAGAATTTTTTGTTCCATTCGAATCAGGTATCCATCGAGTTCGAGACAAATCAGATATTTTTGTCATCTATAATATAGATAGGTCTTTTTATTTTTTAGGACTATTCTGGACATCATTTTCATGAAAAAATATTATATTACGATTATTTATTTAAAATCTTTCTATTCCAAAATCATCGTGTAAGTGACCATATAAATAGTAGATATGAATTAACTTGATGCCGTACCTAGAATAAAAGAAACTAGTGAATTGATCACGAATAGGTAAAAATACGGATATCATTTTTGTATACTTTAATTCTTTCAATTCTTGCTCGCGAAGCAACATATCAAATAACAAAAAGACATTTTGACCCCTAAAATGATAGAATTTGTCATATATCACGAGGACTCATTTGCTTAGAAGTTCGTTGTTGTTTGAAAAGTAGTGCATATTTATCAAATTTCAACATTGTTGAACAAATTTGAAAAAGAACTTATTTTTAAATTAAAGACAAATCTTAAAGGCAATGTGTATGGACTCTTTGTAGACCGCATCAAATACCGCGTAGTGCACATATTAAGCGCGTATTACTCATATCATCATACTGATTGTCAACTGTTCGATAGCGAGGCATTAAACAAATAATTAAAAATATAGAAATTTGTATTTTTTGTCTCAAACCTTTACAATTTGTAACTAATCTACTCTTAATATTTTTTTTTAGTACCAGACGTCTCCAACTTTTCATTTAATTGTAAATTACGTCTCTATTGACAGACTTAAACGAATTTATCCCATCTTTGAATAAAAATAAATAAATAAAAGCAATAAATCAAAAAAAAAATGACAAAAAAAAAAGTCTTTTAACTTTTAAAAAAGTACAAACCCACCCACCCACCTCTGCACCACCACCACAGCAAATAAACTCATTTGGTAGCATTTTTATCTGTATAAACCAAACAATTAACAATAAAAGCACTGCGCTTCAATGATGGCGAGCTCAACTAATTTTATAAATTATCAATGCATAGGAATATAGATGCTTTAAGAACATTGAGACATCACAAGTCTAAAGGCATCCAGTACACATTCTTAATGTTTGTGTGTTCTGTTATTTTTTTTTTTTTTTGTTGGAAATTAGTTTAAAATATCGAGAAATAGACTAAGTGTTTAAAAGAATACTTAAAGTGATTTCGTGTCAACTTGGTCAAAATATACAGATCCAATTCAATCCGTTTAGACAAAATAGTTTGCCACTTCGCCACATCAAAAAAATGAGGTTCGACATGCTCAGTCAAGTTGCAGTGGTCGAGGGGGCAGCGCCCACGAAAGAGAATTCAAATTTCTCTACATGTATTGAAGGGTATTTTTGGCATCTCGAAACCAATATTGAATGAATGAGAAATTACGGAAAAGGACAATTTTGGATCAAATTTTGACCATGCGATCACATAAGTATTTCCACATGCGATCGCAACATGCCTATATTTTAAACAGAACATTTTTTTGTCCTACCATGCGATCGCAGAAGAATAAGCCTTGCGATCACATGGTTAAATTGGATCAAGTTCTGTTCTCAAATTTGTACCTTGCGATCGCAGCATGGTAAAACCATACGATTACATATGTTTGCGTGAACAGATATGTCATTTTGAAGTGTTACACGAATTGGTTCTATACCTTTTCGTTTTTAACCGATCTTCAACGTTAAAAAGGACCTCTGGACGTCCATTTTGACAGAGAAGTAATAGAGAGCCGATATGCAAACACTTTAACTTCATATATTTCATTTTTTTGAACCAAAATAATTGTATTAGTTGCACAAAATTTCTAGTTTCATTTCATTTCATCCTTTTGGAGTACAAAATCATTTTTGGTTCGTTGTGCTTATATTTTGAAGTGCTTCAAACATAAGTAAGAAGTCGTTGTATCTTTGGAGTTGATTGTCATAACCGTAAGCACCGTTACGGGGCAAATTCGACTTAAGGACAAAGTGTTCAACACTTGCCTCGACTCTCATTTCATCCTTTTCGGTGTTCTTGCTTTGGAGTCACTTTTCACAGAAATCCACCAACATTTTTTGCATTCCTTATTGGATAGAAGTACAGATGAGCCTGTACCAAATTACAACAGTTACCCACACGACAAATTGAAGATCAAATTATTGTGTTTTGATCTCCTACCCACTTATAATGTCCATGCTGAAATGATATCATATAATTGATAAAAATAATGAGTGTGGGACCATGAACTACCAATCATGTGATGCACTTCAGCGTGGACATTAGAATATCTCCAATGCTATAATATCAAGACACAATGTCTATTACTTTTTTTGACAAATGATCAAAAAATACTTATGTGGCATAATTAATGATAGTAGGTGTCTAGTACAATGTCTAATTCTAGAAATTGTTTTTGACAATGTCCATCATTAATTTAATAATTTCTATATAATCAATACATTTCTCTCTCTTTTTTTTTTTTTTAAAGAAAGTTAATAATAATTTGTCACATTTGCACAATGAACATTGTTGCATTAGAGAAATTTTTTGATATTATGTCAATGTCTTTTGCCACATATACACAATAGACATTGTTGCGTTGAAGATGTTTTTATAAATGAGTAAGATAATTGGGTAGGAGATCAAAACCCTCCAATCATTAATAAAACACAACTAACGTGTTCATTTTAAATGTCATATAGTCATAACTATAAAGCACGCTGAAAGAGTACCTGAAACTTATTTAGTGTACATGATAAATATGAATCGACTGTAAACAAGAAAAACTTAAGACAGTGATTTTTCCTAATTATCATCCCAAAGCATTATATTTTTCTTAATCAAAAAAAGTATTTTAATTTTCTAGTAGTTTGTTATTGTCATACAGCTACTCTCTATTTTCAATTGCCCTAATTTTGAAGGATGCCTCTGAAACAATTTGTAGTAAAGCCAAACTATTCCCAAGTCCCTTATGCAAGAATTGTTTCTAGTGTACTTCACAATTCCAAAAAGATTTAAACTATTGATGAAGTTAATGGTGGATGTAGGTAGAGATGACACAAATATCCGATTCGCCTCGAACTCGATGGATATCCAATCCGAATGAAGCAAAAAATACCTGATCCGCAGGTCGGTGGGAGCGGATCAGGACAGATATCCGTGATCCGCCACGGATCTCGAGGCAAATCAGATCGGGGCTGACCCGATCCGATCCGATCCGCTCCGCCCCGTATTTAAAAAAAAAAGATTAAATTATAACAAGATAAATTTTTTTTTGGAGTATTCAATTTTTAATTAAGTAATTGATGTCGTTTGTTTCTTTTGGATATTTAATTAAGTAGTTAATGTATTTTAGAATGTTGTTTAAACTCTATAGCATAGTAGTAAAACTTGTTTCAATATATTTTAAATTTTTTGAATGCCAAAAAAATAAATAAATAAATAAACGAATCAATATATGGATCAGGGCTCTAATCCGCCCCTATCCGTATCCGATCCGCATCCGATCCGCCCCCAAAAATGGTGGATCGCGGGGCGAATTTGGATCTTCTACAATTATTGCGGGACGGATTTGGATCATGCCGATCCGCCTCGATCTGCTCCGTTGCCATTACCAGATGTAGGATAGAGATTTTAACATTGCTTCTTTCGTGGTTGGCATGGCTGCGGTTGGTGGGTGAGGAAGAAGATACTTTGTATTTTTTTAATTGTTATAAGATTTTTTTTTTTTCTCTTTTTTTGTTGATTTATTATTTTATTTTATTTTTGTTTATTCAAAGAGGAAGGCAAATCTGTTAAAATCTGTCAATAGGGACGTGATTTACAATTAAATGAAAGATTGGATATGTCTTGTGCTAAAAAAAAAGTTAAAGATAAATTAATAACAAATTGTAAAGGTTGAGGACGGAAAGTGCAAAGTTTTCTTAATAATGTATAATATATAATATATAGGTGACAAAGATGGTGGGGGACCTCGGATTTAAACATGGGATTAGCAGAAATTAATAGCTTTATTTGAGTCCGTAGACGTGTTCCGATTGGTCGATGGTGACGTTGCCGTTTGAGATTATCAAGAAAAGTAATTAATTAGTGTATTATTTCGTAAGACGACAAAATTAACATTAAGTCATTGGAGCACTTGGAAGATATGAAAAAGACACGATGCTTTTGAATTATTCTCAATAATTAGTCCAAGTTGTGAAAATTTTCTTTTATAATTATTTTTAAATAAATTTGAAAAATTTACTTGCTAAATAAATACTCATGGAAATGAACTTATAAACGTATGATATATATTCACACCACCTTCTTTTTTTTTTTTTTTTTTTTTTTACCACGCCACATTGTAATTGTGATGAAGCTCTCAATATTGCTTATTTTTACATTTATGTCCTTAAATATTTTTTTACATTCTTATAATCAATCTATTAGTTTACAATCTTATTTTTATCTTTGAAGATTGTTTCTGTTCAAAAAAATAATTAGGATAGAGTAATCGTATTTTTAAATAAACAAAATAAATAACAAATATAAAAATTTGATAAAATATTTATCCCTCATTTTAATACACATTAGCAAAATATTTGAAAAAAAACTAATCATGATGTAAAAATTAATTGAAAGTTAATGATAAAAATACGACGAAATATTTATCCCTCATTTTAATGCACATTAGTGTGTTATAAAAAATATATACAATTAAAAAAAAAAGTTTGTAAGTCGTATTTCGAACCAATCCAGCACACCGGGCACCTTTTGATTGTACATAACAATCCAAATTATTCAATCAACATGCTAAACGTGTTGTAATTCTTTTTAATGATGGTCATTAAATGGGCGAATTAGGGGGAGTGGGACCAGATTATAGCCCGGTCTTACCCCGACGACGAGAAAAAAATGGTGTAAATTTTTTTTCTTATAGATCTTAAAGTATAAAATTTCTTTTATTTTTTTTCCCAATGCCACCTCAGTCTCTCATTATATGAAATTTGTGAAAATGAGTAAAAAATTAAAATCAGTGCAGATTAGATAGACTGTCATAGTTATTTATTTATATGAATAAACATTAAGTAGCAAAATAAGTAATTCTAACTTTCATTAATAAAAATTATTTATTTTAAATTAGTTATTTACTTATAAGTAAATTTTTTAAGCATAATCAAACATGCATGGCGTCTCCTCGGAACATATAATGTAACTACCATAATATAGAATTACTAAATGATGCATCACGTGATTAACGCAAGGGACATGATTTTCCACTAGTTTGTCACAAACTTTTATTTTTTTTAAGGTTGTTTGACTTTTTGTTCTTTTCTTTTTTGTTGTTTGACTTGAATCATTTTGTGTTTGCTTTGTAAATTGGACAAAAGTTGAAAAATGGCACGATATTGCCTTTGGTCAACCATATGAACAAATAATATACACACGAGGTCGACAAAAATTAAAAAGAACAAAAGAAATTACTCCCCATTCACACTCCAATTTCATTCTTAACTAAAAAATTAACAATGATTAAGAACACTTATTATGGTGACGTGATGACTTTCATTTTAAAATATTTTGATCAAATATTATTTAACGAGCGACATTGTATTTATTCAACAACAATCTAGGTCACGATTAGCTATGCGTAGCATATAAATTTTCCATTTCTTTTCAATTGTTCGATAAAATTCACGACTTATTATAAATTAAAGATTGAGATAGATCCTTTAGTAAGATCTTAGATCTTAAGATCTCAATTGGTCCACTCGACCCAAGATAAAGTATTTAAGAACTAATAATTAAAGATTTGTTCGTCTTAAATATTGTTATTAATTATTCTTGTATTTGGGATTAAAGATAGCAAAATGTATTTAATCGTGTGTTACCTTTTAGCTTAATTAACCACGTGTTACTTTTGAAACTCATGTACTAACAACTTGGTTTATTGTATTTTACAAGATTTTGCTAAATCTATAGAAATCATTAATTATGATTAATCATGCTTGCAAGATATTTTTGTTGAAGTGAAAGTAAAATTTTGGTCTGAGTCCTCTAATCTTGAAATTTAATATATTAATCTCGATTTTGAACAATAATTAATGATACTTACATAACAAAGTAACAAAGTAAACGAATATGAACTCCGTATTAAATGGACTAATACATGCAGGGGCATAGGTAGTCGAGGCAGGTTGCTTTGAAAAAAATTAATTTTTATATTCAGTTGTAGTTTCTTTTCAAAAAAAAAATCTTGGCTCTACCTCTGAGTACACTATCTCTATTAATAATTAATTCGAATTTAAAAAATTGAACCATACACAAAATAAGACAATATCAATTTTAATAAGGACTAAGTAGGATTGTATATCGTTTGAAATTGATATTCTTAAAAATATAAAGGGAAATTGGCGCAAATAGTTCCTAACGTATGACATTAGTGTGCAAATGATCTCTAACCTTTCATTTTTGGTAAAATGGTCTCTAATCTATCCATTTAGGTGCACAATTGATCTTTTTTTACGGATTCCGCTAAAAATCCGTTAAATATCTATCATTTAGGTGCGCAAATGGTCATTCTCATTTTTTTTTATCTTTATTAGTGGAGGTTAAATTATCAAGTTACATTTTTTCTTTCTTTCTTTCAATTGGCGCAAATGGTTCATAACCTTAGTTTTAATTAAAGAAATTTGTAATTTGATTCTTAACCTTTCCAGAAAGTGAAAATGAGTACTATACTTTAAATTTTTTTTATTAAAAATTAAAAGAAACTAGCAAATTGATATATACTAAATTATTTTGTATATTTTATGAACTATTATAAAATAACTAAAATTTAAACTCATAATTATTAACAAATGTGCTAATTAAAATTATTTTATTATCATTAAGTAATCATATTATTTAAAATTCAAACTTTAATTTTATCATTACAACATAAAAAGAAAAATAAATTTTTCACAAATAAAATATTTAATTATTATCAACCAGTCCAATTTTATATAGTCTCGTATTTACTGGGCAACCCAGCCCGCTTTTGAACCACATGACTACTGGGCTAACTCAATTTTAAATTTAAATTTATTTTTCTATTTAGAAAAAAAAAAAAAAAAGTCTTCACCATCTTCATCCCCACGCCACCCACCCGTAAGTCAACCAGATAAGGTGGAGATTTATCCCTCCTGATCACCGAGCTCTGGTTTCGCCAAAACCTGGAAGATTCTTCTCCCTGGTTTCGATCGCAAAAAATAGGGGAGAAATTCCCCCCATTTCCGGCGGGGTTGGAGTGGGTGATTTGGGTCCAAAAAAATTTTAGTTTCTTTTAAATTTTTAAAAAATTAAAGTATCAGATCTATTTTCACTTTTTGCAAAAGTTAGGAATCCAATTGTAAATTTGTTTAATTAAAACTAAGGTTAGAGACTATTTGCGCCAATTGAAAAAAAGAAAAAAAATATAACTCGACAATTTTACCTTTTGCACACTTAAATGGATAAATTAGGGACCATTTCACCAAAAATTAAACGTTGGAGACATTTGCGCTAATTTCCCAAATATAAACCAATAATTAGTGATACATCATTCTCGTCCCATCCAACAAACACAAATAAGAAAAATATATTCCCACATTTTCAATGCATAAGCCAGTTGACAAATGTACAGTGAAGATGTAAGATACGAACCCTAGTACAAGTTCCATTCTCATAAAAGGTAGAAGAAGAGAGAGAGAGGTGATAGTGATGTATGATGTAGACAAGGATGATATGATACCATGAAGGGACTGGTAGATCTTCTGAAAGAAAAGGGAATTGGACATATATATACAATCTATACATACAATTCAAATCTTAAAGTGAAGAGTCAGTCTGCTGCTGACACCCCCACCCCCAACCCCTGTTTCTTTTTTGCTAAATTTTTTGTTTTTGTCTGTGTGTATTTAATGAATGAATTGAAGTGTATGGTGTGGGTTATCAATGTTTGTTTGCACTTTGATGAATTCCATACAAAAGAACGGAACCACTTGCATTGCGTGCATAGGTTGTGGTGCCCGGAATTTGTGGGGGGTGAGGGGTACAGTAGGGTAGGGTAGGGGTAGGGGTAGGGGTAGGGGTAGAGTGGAGGGTAGGTAAACTCTTTTAAGGTTTCGAGAACTTTGGTAGATACAGCTTTATTTCCATCCAATTGAAGCAAAATTAAGGATGCCCGAATCCTTACAAACCTACCCCAACTTGCTACTTGTCTGCCAAGAAGCGTGGGGTACGCGTAGGCTCAAGATTTGGACCAATATTTACATTTTCTAAGAATATTTTCTTTAAGAAAGATAAAAATAGAATTCCATTTTTTTTCAACAACAAATAAAAATATAAAATTTTCACACAATTTAATATACCCCTATTTAAGTTAAATAAAAAAAATATATATATATATATATATATATATATATATATATATATCCCGAGAGAGAGAGAGAGAGAGAGAGAGAGTTACACGGGTTTTGAAGAAAATAAAATGAAAGTTTAGAGAAAGAAAGTTATATAGACGATCCGCGGAAAAGAAAAAAAAATAAATTAGAAAATATTTTAGTCATGAAAAAATAAAATTTAATATATCAAGATAAAGTAAGCATATAATTTGGGATAAATAAGCGAGTCTATCTTTGAGACATAAATTGATTAATAGCAATAAAAAGTCCATGTCTACAGATGTGTCATTCGAAACCTCCGATAAAGTTTGGTGACGATCCGCATTAGAAAAAGTCGAGCCCAAAAATTGAACACGAGTCAAGGGCCCACCTGCGGCCCATTCGAGTCAACTTGATTTGACCCTTATGAATTAATAAAAAAAAAATTGAAATTACTAAAAAATTTAGTTACCTATTGTAATTATAAAAAAAAAATGTTTACATATATAGCAACAAATGTGTTAAATTACTAAATAAAAATAAATAACAATGATAAATTCACATTTGTTAATTTTTTAATTCAATTTCTATTTTTTTATATATTTAAAGACTAAAACATCACACATATGTCACATCTTTCACTTTAAACGGCTCTCTACTATTTATATATAAAAAAAAAAAATCAAAATAAGCCAGCGGTTAAAGGTTGAATCGTCCGGTAGTGAACAGCCCGCTCGGTTTGATACCAAGGATTCAACATAACCAGCCATCTCGCCATTCCACTCTGATCCGACGTCGAATGTTGACAAAGGGGTGCTCAACCATACTATCCGCGCTGAGCTTTTCTAGGGTTTTCCTTCTACCTTATTCAGTCTTAGATTCTTTCTGCTTTCTCTGAGGTTGTACTTTGGAGGGGACACGTAGGAGCATTCTTTTTCGAAGGATAATGCGTGCGATTCAAAGACGCGATCGATTTTTATAGTTATATGGCCCGCGGTTCGGTCTCTTCAACCCGTGAACGGCTTGCGATTCGGCCTCCTCAGCCCGTGAATGGCCTGCCCGATTCACGGGTCGGCCCGCGGTTCCGAGTCAAAACGGGTGGGCTGATACGGGTTCGACCGGTCCGCCCGTCTTGACACCTCTACATGTGTATGTAAAAATGTCTACAAAAATTATAAATTTTTTTTAGATTTTTATTTTTTACCATTTTGGGATGGAGTTGTGACACAACCGTCAAAGCGTCAACTATAACTCCAAAAGAATAATATTTCGTAAACAACATAGAAGAATAATGAATGGAATATCTTAACAAGGTAATCATATTTGTTTCCATAAATATACTTTTTAGGCACTTAAACTTTTGGATCACATCTAAACAGATCGAAGCAGGTCAACGAGCAATGAGACAAAATGCACATCATAGTGGAAAAATATAGGTTCGTATATTTTCTGACAAACTAAGTACAACCCACTAAAACACCTAAAGGATTCGGACTCTCACATTCAAACCCTCAAATACGCTCAAGTAGCTTTTTTAATTTTTTTTTGGATTTTTCAACAACTTGAGACAAATCCCATTTCCTTCATGAGTAGAATTTGGCTACATAAAGAACTTAAAGTCCCTATCACGAGGAAAACGCAACACAAAGGTTTTGCCTTTTGTCTTAAATTTTTGGTAATATTGATGACACGACATGTATAATATTTAAATTCAAATAAAAAATCTTCAATTATGGATTCGTGAATTTCGTTTTTCGTTGATTGATTGTAACACAAAGTTGTTAGATAGAGATAACCAAGGGCGGAGGCAGGATTTTCATACTGTGGGGGCGAATAAAGTGATAATATAAATTAAATTTACAATATCAAAAATATTATTGTTTAAAAAAATACTGTAACATAGCGCTAATATTCAAACCTAGACAACATTATACAAAAATTCCAAATTCCACCACAAGTTCCATCATTAAATCCCTTAATATGATAATCTGTCATATAAATGAAACAATAAAGAATCAGAAAGAAGAGAACACAATAATTAAGTTAAAGTATTTACTTACGAAGAATCTCAATTGACCCCCGAACTCCCTCCAAAATAGTTAAAAGAAAATAAAATATCACCGTCCAAAAAAATTAAAGAAAAAGAAAAAGCAAAAAATTAAAATAAAATCGGTACATAGTAAAACCTATCCAGATTCCAGACTCAGCCAATATCTCAAATAATCCAAAATCAAATAGTTTGTTTGACCACAAATCCACAATGTCGCGTGAAACATGTATAATGTATATATTAATATATACTCATATACAAAAACAAAAAAAATTCATCAATATCTATTTCATCAATATTGATATACAAATACAGGACAAATAAATGAAACTTCATAAATCATATACCTTGATACTTTGGTAAATGTTTGACTTAATTTTTACTTTCAAATTTCATCAATTTCTATTTGTCATTTTTCCTTGATTTTTCACGTATTGGAAGAATGCATAGGTTTTGTATATATTGTATAGTAGAGTCAGTTAAAGACACGTATATACATTTTAAAAGGGAGGGGAAGGGACAAAAAAGTAAAATTCAACATTACTTAAAAAATAATAAAATTTGGAACTTGGGCGGTGACCCAACCGCCTCCACGTTGGATCCGCCAGTGGAGATAACTCGTACACAATTTTCATAAATGACTAATATTGATAGTGGAATTCGATCTTTTATTAGCATTCAACACTATCTTAAATTGTTCGTCCAAAAACTTTAAATTTTCGTAGCGGAAATAAATTTATTTGTTTAAGTTGAGGAAAAACAATAAAGAAATGTTTTTCAAAGTGTGTTGGGTGTGAAGTATATGAAAAATATTAGTTGTCTTGTCAGATATTCACATTTGTCTTATCATTAATGCAAGTTTAATATATTTGAAATTACACAATTTTTTATAAGATTCCTGTACAATATTTATCCTATTAAAAATGAGGGTATTTGTGCTACTTATGAGTTATGGATATGTTTTATTGGAATTGTTTAATCTATAGACTTTTAGTGTGAAAGTTCTAAAATAATAAAATTCTTTATTTAAATAGTTCAATATTTTATCCTGAAAAACTTTTTTAATTAGAAAATCTTAAATCTCCAATATTCAAGGATAAACACCAATAGATGCAAAGTTATGTGATTTATTCTAAACTTTGCTAGCTCAAGACGAATCTCTATTCTTATTTGTCACTTGTCTACTATCATTAAATAAGATTAGACATGATCAAGTGTATGTTTTGGCAGTGTTTTAATTATTTTTAAGTATTTATAAGTTGTAATTAATAAGTAATTAATAAATTATGGGTCTTAGAAATATGTGGATAAAAAATATGTTTGACCAGTTTGATTAACTTAAATTGTTAAATTATAATTTAAGTTTAACTAAAAGTAGGCTAAGTTCGAGAATACTTGATAAAATGTTTCAGTTATCTAGCCGGATTTCAAATATATCAAAAAGAAAGAAGAAATGAAATTCAAACCTCTAAGCATAACCTAATTTATAAGAAGAATTTATTATCAAATAGATTCTCCCAACAACCATTAGATTTGGCATCACCGCCAAATTTCGCCAAGTTGAGAAAATAATGCTGATGTGGCTAATTTTTTAGTTAGTGAACGTTGATGTCGATTACGTTAAATAATAGAGTAATACTATTTATTATTACTGGTAACAATTATCCGTCTATTTAGTATTAAATAATAAGTTCAATAAAATGAGTTTTATATCTCTATATTTTATTAAACCTATCATTTAATAGTAATATAGTTACTGCATAGACTGATGATAATCACTGTTACTAATAAATAGTATTATTTTAAATAATATTAAAAACTAATTTAATCAACATCGAACACTTACAAAGAGGTAGGAAACCTACTAAAATACATTTTAATACTTAAAAGTCAGTATTTGGATAAATAAAAATTATAGGAGATAAGAGTATCTTTAATGCAATCTGTCTATTGCAATCTATGTGGCAAGTAAAATATACGGACTTCCCATCCATGTGGTACTTCGCCTATAGAATAGACGGTCAAATTAAAATTCATCTCCAATGCATTACGTTTAAAATTAAATTTGATGACTCAATCCGTCTAGAAATTTGTCTAAATATAAACGGACTTCTAAACGGAGTCTATATTTTAATATGCTATATCAGATAGATGGACTCCTTGTCAGCATGCATTTGAGATTGTTTTTTATAACTTCGTCTATATATGCTTATGTGGCACATCTAAAAAGCAATAGACAGAGTGCATTAGAGATGCTCTAATTGAATGCGAGTTAATATTTAAGAGCTCACTTTTTTTATTATTTCAATCCCACATGAATGTTTTACAGTGTTTATATGTTGTTTGATTTGGGCATTGCTTGACAAGACACAGATGTGGGCTCTACACATGCAGGTGGGGTCCACCTCCGTGTCTTGTCGGACATTAATGTTCGAATCGGACAACATATAAATTCGAAAATATTTTATAGATATGATGCTTTATTTTTTTGTTAGTGAATGTTTAACTCCACCTAAATTGGACTTAGCTCAATTTTATCCCTTTATCTTGTTGAATAAATTCTCGTGTTAATCAATTTCGATAAGATTTTATAAAAGCCAGTTGAAAAAAGCAATTTGTGTTGGAGTTTGTATATGAATTAACTAATTTTAGATGAGGATAAACTCCATAACTGAATTTTTAGTAAGTTCAAATGTTTATACTAAAGAAATATAATAAAATAATTACCATATACGAATATGTAATTGTGCTATATATATGATATCAACTCATTACTAAAAGGTGTGGTAGTTTTTCAAATACTCTCATGGTATCAGAGCCCCATATAGATTAACATCCCTCTCACGATCTTGTTTCCTTTCTATGGCTATCGAACCCTCATCTACTATTCTCTCCTTCAATACCCTCATCCACATGGTTACCATCAAACTATCCTCCTCCAACTACTTCCTATGGAAAAGCCAATCGCTTCCTCTCTTAGAGAGTCAAGAACTAATTGGCTATGTGGATGGAACTATAGAAATATCACCCCATTTCACCTCTGAAAATTCTCAGACACCAAACATCAAACATGTGACATGGAAACATACCGATCAACGCCTCTTTAGTCTTCTGTTGTCCTCCCTTACCGAAGAGGCCATGGCTGAAGTTGTGGAACTCTCTATTTCACGTGAGGTGTGGGTTGCCTTGAAAAACACCTTCAGCCACCGCTCCAAAGCCCGTGAAATCCGTCTAAAGGATGATTTGCAACTGATGAAACGAGGCACCAAATCTGTTTCGGAGTATGCCCACGCCTTCAAGGCCCTCTGCTATCAACTCCATGTAATCGGCCGACCTGTCGATAGCACTGACAAAGTGCATTGGTTCCTCCGAGGTCTTGGCTCGGACTTCTCGAGCTTCTCCACCGCCCAAATGGCTCTCACCCATTTACCCTGTTTTGCAGATCTTGTGCCAAAAGCAGAGAGCTTTGAGCTTTTTCAAAAATCTTTGGAACCTGCTGCACCATCCCCTGCGGCATTCACAACCACCAATCGCAACCCAGCAAGGTCAAACCAGCGAAGCTCTTCTTCCCGCAATCAACCGACTCGAACTGGTGGTAGCGGACGAGGACAGGAAGGCTCCTCTGGTAGACGACCCACGAGCTGCCAAATCTGTCACGTAGAAGGTCACTATGCAGACCGGTGCCGACAACGGTATGACCGCCATGGTCATACCCCTGAAGCTCAACTCACCGAAGCCCTAAATGCATCGTGTTCCATTTCCAGAAATGAGGCCTCGGATTGGTTTTTAGACACAGGGGTCTCGGCCCACATGACTCCAGCCCAATCCTTCTTGGACCAGTCCACTTCTTATACGGGTAAGGATTGTGTTGTTGTTGGGAATGGTGCGTCCCTATCCATTACCCACACTCGTAAACTTTTCCATTCTCCTGATTTTCAACTATTAGACGTTCTGGTTGTCCCTCACATCACTAAAAATCTTCTGCCCATAAGCAAATTAACAACTGACTTCTCGTTATCCGCTACGTTTACTAATAATCTTTTCACTGTTCAGAATCGCCAAACAGGAAGAGTGGTGGCAACCGGTAAACGGGATGGCGACCTATATGTGCTAAAACGCGGAAATTCGACTTTTGTTTCTGTCCTGAAAAATAAATCTCTTCATGATTCATATGATTTATGCCATGCTCGCCTTGGACATATGAATCATTCTGTAATTTCTTTTCTGAATAAAAAATGACAACTTTATCTTACTTCTTTATTGCCATCTCCTGCGTTATGTAGTACATGTCAAATTACAAAGAATCACCGTTTGTCCTATTCTCGTATTGAACATCGATCTTCAAAGGCTTTAGATCTTATTCATTGCGATCTATGGGGCCCATCTTTTGTGAAGTCATAATCGGGTTTCACATACTATGCTTTATTTATTGAGGATTATTCTCGTTTCACTTAGCTTTATCCATTAAAATTGAAATCTGACTTCTTTACTACTTTTCTTCAATTTCAAAAATTTGTTGAAAATCAACATTCTGCTCGTATATAAATTTTCCAAAGTGATGGTGGTGCAGAATTCACTAGCAATTGCTTTAAAGAACACCTTAGTACATATGGCATTCATCATCGAATCTCTTGTCCTTATACACCCGCATGAAATGGTCGCGCTGAAAGGAAACACCACCATGTGACTGAAACAGGTTTGGCTCTCCTTTTTCATTCTCACATTCCCACTCACTTATGAGTTGATGCTCTTAGCACTGCAGCTTACATCATCAATTGTTTGCCCACATCGCTTCTCGGAGGTACATCACCTTTTCAACTCTCATAAGGTTCTTCTCCCAATTACGAAAACTTTCATCCATTTGATTGTCGTGTTTATCCTTGTTTACGTGATTACATAACCAACAAATTTTCCTCTCGTAGCATCCCTTGCATTTTTATGGGATATCATTCATCTTATAAAGGTTTTCGTTGTCTCGACCCCACCATCTCCAGACTCTATATTACCCGCCATGCCCAATTTGACGAAAACCACTTTCCTTTTCACCATGATTCCCAAGCCCAACCCATATCCTCTCTCCAAATCTCAAATTTTTTGGAACCAAGTCTCCATCCCATAGACATGCCCCTACCATCCCCTGCACCAAACTCCCAACATATTCCTCAATCCGGATTCACCTCTTGTATTATTTGTATTGATCTAGTGGATGAGTCTGTGCAGGCAACTAATTCACATTCAGATCCATCTCCATCACACTTAGACTTCAGATTGGCTTTTCCGGAGCCCATTACTGAGTTACCCATGGTTGACCGCACTCCCATTGCAGCCGCTCCATTAAGTTCTCATCCAATGCTCACATGAGCCAAAGCTGGCATCTTCAAAACGGGTCACTCGGCGCATCTCGGACTTGTGAGTTCCTCTGGACTTCTTTGAGCTCTTCTTGCATCTACTAAACCTAAAGGATTCAAATCTACTGGTAAGAACCCTGCTTGGCTCACTGCCATGGATGAAGAAGTTCAAACCTTGCAAAATAATTGTACCTGGATTTTGGTTCATCGACCTAACAACACCAACATTGTGGGTTCCAAATGGGTGTTTCGAACCAAATATATGCCCTACGGATCTATTGAACGCTTCAAAGTCCGTCTTGTTGCCAAGGGATACATGCTACCTGGTCTTGACTACATTGACACTTTTAGCTCTGTCATCAAGCCTACTAGAGTTCGTGTTGTCCTCTCTCTTGCTGTGACCAACAAATGGCCCCTTTACCAACTTGATGTCAAAAATGCGTTTCTTAATGGCCATCTCAGTGAACATGTTTATATAGAGCATACATTGACCCTCGCATTTCCAATCATGTATGTCAATTGCAGAAAGCCCTCGACGGTCTAAAGCAAGCTCCTTGTGCCTGGTTCCAGTGCCTCAGCTCTTTTCTCATTCAACTTGGTTTTTATTGCAGTCGTGCAGACACATCACTATTTATTTTTCATAAGCACTCTGACATAATCTATCTGCTTCTCTATGTTGATGACATCATTATTACAGACAACAACTCTTCTTTTCTTGACAACTTTACTTGCAAACTCAATTCTGAGGTTTGCCAACAAGGATTTGGGCCTTTTCAGTTACTTCCTTGGTCTTGAAGCAACAACTATGTCTGATGGCCTCTTCATCAGTCAACTGAAATATGCACGGGATATTCTCACACGAGCTGAGCTACTTGACAGCAAACCTGTTCACACCCCCATGGTTGTTTCCCAGCACCTGTCTGTTGATGGTCCTTTATTCTCGGATCCAACACTTTACAAATCTCTTGTCGGTGCTCTCTAGTATCTAATCATCACTCGTCCGGATATTGCTCATGCTGTCAACTCTGTCAGTCAATTTCTCCACTCCCCGACTGAAGACCACTTTCTTGCTGTCAAACGCATTCTTCGCTATGTTAAAGGCACGCTACACTTTGGCCTCACTTTTCTTCCATCTGCTGTTCCTAGTGCTTTAGTTGCATATTCAGATGCAGATTGGGCAGACTACCTTGATACTCACCGCTCTACCTCTAGTTACTATATTTATCTTGGCGGCAACTTGGTTTCTTGGAGTGCCAAGAAGCAACCCACTGTTTCTCGCTCCAATTGTGAATCTGAGTATCGTGCTTTGGCGCTCACTACCGCTAAACTTCTTTGGCTCACACATCTCCTCAGTGACCTCAAAGTTTCAATTCCACAGCGGCACCTCATCCTATATGACAACAAGAGTGCCATCTTATTGAGCTCCAATTCAGTTTCTCACAAACGGGCTAAGCATGTTGAGCTTGACTACCACTTTCTTCGCGAACTTGTTCTTGCTGGCAAGCTTCGCACTCAGTATGTGCCTTCTCATTTGCAAGTTGCAGACATCTTCACCAAAAGTGTGTCAAAGCCTCTCTTTGAACTCTTCCGATCCAAGCTTCACGTCCGCTCAAATCCGACGCTCAGCTTGCGGGGGGGTGTCAAGGATAGTGCTTAATGATCTTCAGCTTTAATTCAAGGCCTTCCATTTTTGCATTCTCTTTGATCCACAATTATAGCCTCTAATTTATTTGATTGATTCTTTCCATACTTGTAATTACCATATACGAATATGTAATTGTGCTATATATATGATATCAACTCACCACTAAAAGGTGTGGTAGTTTTTCAAACATTCTCACAAATGTTATGTTGCACTTTTGTATTTTATTATTTTTACTTATTAAAATATAAGAGATAAATAAGTATTCTTACGCTCTTCTAACGAACTTTTTAGATGGAAACCATGATCACGTACCAAATGTGCTAATTAATAAAAATTGATAATAAAATTATACACGTATAGTACAATTTTAAAATTAATATAACAAGAAAAAATTATTTTTACTTTTATATCAATATGTAATAGTTTCAAATATTTTTGTGGGACTGCATTCACTATAGTTATTTTAATTTTAAAAAAATTAATATTTATTAACTCTCAAAATTTATAATTACAAAATAAGAGTATAGTCCACATAGTAAAAATGAATTAATTTAATAAATTATGGTTAAAATTGATATTTTAATTATAAATAATCAGATAAGCTAAAAGCAGAATCTGAGAAACAATTTTTTTTTTATTTCTCAAAATCTGCTGCGAATACAGATTGTTTTATAATCTATGTTTTTAAAAAAATTACTAAATACTTAAAATAATTTTTGATTATTTGAACTCTAAAATTAATTCAAAACGGAGTAACAGTGGTGCCACCGCTATCTACAAAGTCCAGAAACAGCAATAAGGAGGACGACGACAATATCACCAACAACAATAATAATAATTAAATTTATGCAAAAAATAATTTTTAAATTAAGTATTTAAAAAATACAACGCTAAATTGGCATTACTGCCAAGTTAACCTCCATGGAAGGGTGATGTGAGTTACATCAAGGATAAGAGTGAATGGGGTGGGGTCAAACACGTGGATAGGGGCCCACAAAGCCGGTCTTTACGGTCAAAATTGAGGTTTGACCGATTACTAATGAATGTGACTGGTGCCTCGTGGCCAACAGCTATATATGTAAGGTAGCTTCCCTGTATTTTGACTTCAACACCCTCACGTGACATGCCTCCCCCATTTGTGTGCGTGCAGCCCTGCAAATGTGCAGTGAAAACAAAATTAAATAACCGATGTGCAGTGAAAACAAAATTAAATAACCGACTCTTATTTATTTATTTAAATTTAACAGTTTAAAGTTTTAAAAATACTAAAATTTGAAGTCCTATTTTAAAAAGTTAATTTTGTAAAAAGTCGTAGTCCAAATTAATTACATTATATATCACTGAACTTTACACTCAATTTTATTTATATCACTGAACTTTAATTCATTTCATTTATACTACCAAACTTTATACCATATTTCATTTATACTACCAAACTTTAATTCGTTTCATTTATACCACCGAACTTTAAAGTTATTTTCAGATACTCATATTTTATTTTTCTTTCTAGCCCATTTACTTTTACTTTTATTTATTTCTGCCCCCATTTTCATACATTTTTTATTATAAAATAAATTAATATAATTATTTTGTTGTTGAGTCAAGACATTTGGTGAATTAACAAGTAACATAATAACATTTAGATAAAGAATGACTTCCTTTTGATTTGGTTCAAATTTAATCAATTAAATAATAAATTTTTAAGTTGAGGATCTTAATTTTTTACCCTTCTCAACTTAAAAATTAAAAATTATGCCATTAAATTTTATTTTCAACTTAATTTTTACTTGTTAAAACGAATTAGTTGAATTTAATGTCATAAATAATGAGTTATTAGCAAAGCAACCAAAAGTTAAAGTGAAAAGGCCAAAAAGAAAAACAAAATATGAGTAACTGAAAATAACTTTAAAGTTCGGTGGTATAAATGAAACGAATTAAAGTTCAGTGGTATAAATGAAACATAGTATAAAGTTCGGTGGTATAAATGAAAAGAATTAAAGTTCAGTATAATAAATAAAATTGAGTGTAAAATTCAATAGTATATGGTATAATTAACCCATTTATATATAATTAGTATTTAAGTGATGTGAGATTTATTCTTTAACATGTCCTGCAAGGTGGTGGTTCGTTTAAGAACACCAATCTTGAAATTTGTGTGTTTGTTTAAGAGTCTTAGTCGGATTGAATTGCTTGTTGGAGTTTAATGGATTCTGACACTATATTAAGATTTGAGGTTCCATCTTAAAAAGTCAAATTTGTTAAGAAGAATAATCTAAACTTTTATATATTAGTCAATATTTCGATATTTAACTGATGTAGAATTTATGTTTTAACAAAAGAGTCACTATAAATGATGAGTTTAGATTTTCTCACGACCAGTTTATAAAATTATATAAGTCGGAATTTTTTTGATAAAAAATATTAATTTATACGTGAAATGACGTGTTAAAAATAAACATTGTAAAAGAGTTGTGCACTGGGGTAAGTATGACCATGAGGGTGCGGGAGTAGGTAAATGGGAAAGAGAGAGAAGGAACATTGTTTGTTGTCAAGGTTAATGTAAGTTGATAACATGTCCTCGCATCTGTCCTATTGGAGTTAGCCATGTTTTAGGACTATGCTATATGTACACTCAATTACACCATCACTTATACTATGTGATGTGTCAAATATTAATTAGGTGAAATTATTATTTATTTGACCAAATAAATAAAGTATTCCAATCATTATTTGACACATCTCCATAAATGTAAAGTAATGATACGTACATTTTAAAGTCTGTATAACCAAGATTTTTCCATGTGTTATTGCAGAGTTTCTTGGGTTTACGTTCAAGTAACAAAAGCTTTTTAATGAAAATTTTATTAAATTTTAATAATATTTAATAAAAAAATGTGGGTCCATGATGCTCTACATAATGAAACAAAAAAAAGTTTAAAGTCATATCTACTAAACATAATTGAGAAAAAAAAAACATTTAAAGTGTACCTATTATATTCCCATTTACTTGATGGGATCTATGACGATTTTAATCAATCACAACAATGTCGAGGATAATGTCATTCTAGTAAAATTTGAAGCCAAAAATATCATTTGAAAATTTGTTCCGTCTAAAGTGAAATTTTGTATTGCAAAATTATTTTTATATTTTTGAAGAAAATTATATTACATAAATATACTATTATAAAATTTCATGTACTAAAAACATGTTGTGCAATAAATTAATTTTGCATAAAAGTGTGCGCACATGTGCTAGTGTGTACACACTAATGATAAGTCAAGATAAATTCATTTTAAAAATATACCACTTAAATATAATCATAATTAATCAAATAAATATATAATCAATTTAAAATTAACTCTGAATAAACCCTACTTATTTTATAGTTAACAATTTGAGCCTCTTATCTAAAAAAAGTGATGATAGATGAGACGATAATTGTTATATTTTGGCAGATGTTGGTGGCGTATCTTGGTACGTTTGTCTTAATGATTCGTCCACCTCATCGACTCCTTCGTCCTGATAGTCTCATAGCTCGCATCTTACATCTGGATAGCGATAATCCAACCGTTGTTCAATCAGTCAGACCCACGATCTATTAAGTGACAATTACCACTGTTGATTGAAAAATTGTAACGTCCCTTATTAACTTCGAATAATGAGAGAGGTGAAAGAGCACCTCTCATTCATGATAAATTCTATAAATAGAAATAAATCCTCCAAGTCTAAAAAAAAGATTTATCATATTTTTACATAGCTATTCTGCATTAGTCACATGATTATATACTGATTATCACACCGGAGTAGACACGGAGGATAGAAGCCTCACAACTTTTTGCAGGTCTCCACTATAACCACCGTTGCGCTTAGAGGAGGAGAAAACTTTTATCATCAAAAGTTTCTTGGGTTAATATGATTTAATTTAGTTGTGAGTATTACACCTAAACAATTATAATAAATTTCTTTATAATAGAATTCCTGCGTACAAATAATATATTTCTTGAACACCACAAAATAACAAGAAGAAAATAATGTTTGAAACGTTTTTGATAATGTAATGTCTACTTATCAGAAGTCTTTTCTATATGTACAGATAGGCCTATAATTAGCATAATTTTTTTTTTCTTTACTTAGCCTCATACTTAATAATAATAATAATAATTAACAATTAAGTCTTGTCAGTTTGAAAAATAATAATAATAAATTAATAAGCAAAGATCTTGAAACCTATTTATGTTAATTAATGATACTATGTCTTTAGATAATTGTAGTATATATCTAATTTCCTCCTTTATTAGATAAAGTGATAATTAGCAGAGAATTGTGCCTTTAGGACATATAATTAATTAATGGTTTAGTCTTATGAAAACCACCTTTGACATAATATTTCATTTCTGTGAACAATTTCAATGATGTTTCATTATTTAATTTTGCGAAAATTTATAAAAATTTAATTTTTCTAAACGAGGTCGTTTAACATTATATCAAGAAATACTAATAACAAAATAACAATCACCAATATGTATAAAACTTACAGAAGAGAACTGATATATATTATTATTTCATGTTCTTCTTACAATCTGATATTCTGATTGCTGTTTTAGAGAGAGAAAGGGATTTATTCTTCTTTCTCTCTCCTCTCTGTTTCCCTTTTTATTTTTATTTTTCACATCTTGCTTAAGGCATAATTATCATTACATGAACAATAGGCACATAGAACTATGCATACAGTCCCCACTATAAAAATTACTCATTTTTTTAATGAAAAGCAGCTTATAATTAATTAAGGGTCACCTTTGAATATGCCCTTATAATGTTTACTTTAAATTTTGAGAATGGCTGCGTCTGCTTCTCTCTCTAAACATCTTCCTCATCCTTTCCTTTCTCTCCACTATAATTTCCTTTTGTTTTCTATTCGCTCTAGGGTTTGAATTCTTGCGCTTTAATTTCTATATATATATTTACACATAAAAAATTCTGTTTTTAATTATAATTAGTTTGCTTGATTATCATACTTTATTTTTTCTTGGTTTCCTGTTCTCTTTGTTGTAGTATATGGCTGGTTTGGACTTAGGCTCAGCTTCCCACTTTGTTTCTCAGCTTCACCTCCAAAGACCACCGGATTCTGATGATGAAACCAATAGAAATCAGTTTTCCGGCGAAAACAACGATAACTCGCATCAAGGGCTGGAGCTGGGAACATCAAATACAAGTTCAGGAGATATGGGGTCGCGTCGGCAGCGAGGCCGTCCACCGGGTTCCAAGAACAAGCCAAAACCGCCGGTGATTATCACCCGAGAAAGCGCGAACACGCTACGGGCTCATATTCTGGAGGTCAGCAGCGGCTGCGATGTGTTTGAGGCGGTGGCCACCTATGCAAGGAAGAGACAGAAAGGGATTTGCATATTGGGTGGAACTGGTACTGTCAACAATGTTACCATACGGCAGCCCGCCGCAGCCGGCTCTGTGGTGACCCTTCACGGCCGGTTTGAAATTTTATCCCTTTCTGGTTCCTTCCTGCCGCCACCGGCGCCTCCAGGCGCCACCAGTTTGACAATATATTTAGCTGGTGGACAAGGCCAAGTTGTCGGAGGAAATGTTGTGGGTGCCTTGATTGCCTCCGGACCAGTTATCATCATCGCAGCTTCCTTCACCAACGTGGCTTATGAGAGGCTGCCTTTGGACGAAGAAGAAACACTTCAGATGCAGCCACCGGTGTCGCATCCTTCAGGTAGCGGCGGAGGTGGTGGCGGTATGAGCAGCCAATTTCCTGATCCATCATTGGGACTTCCTTTCTTGAATTTGCCACTGAATATGCCTAATGGGCAGCTGCCAATGGATGGTGCATGGGCTGGAAACTCGGCCGGCCGGTCACAATATTAGGTCAAAATTAAGGTGAGATAATCAGTGTATCATCATTATAATAAATCCTCCATCTTGTACATTGATCCATTTCTCTATTATTGTTTTGGCCCTTCTGATTTGTGATAAACCCTTTTAATTACTTGTTGTTTCTCTTAATTAATTGAGTAACTTTTGAGTTAATTAGAAATATTTTGAGGGTTTCTTTCTTTATTGCAAGTTGTTCATCACTTGTTCTAAAATAATTTAACTTGTTAAAAATTTATGCTGAATTCAATGAAAGTTTTCCCATTGATTTAAGAATAATTTTTGTCGTATAAAAAGATAAATAAATCTTTTGTGATCTAATGCTATTATCATAAAATATATATTAATTCAAGCTAAAAGACAGTTCTTATATAATTTAATTAGTACATCTATATAGATTCCTTTTCTACCTCTAGGCCTTGTTCTATTGTTTTATTACTACTCTTTTTCCATATGAGTTGTCTTGTATGTATAAAATATATATATACATATTATAGGAGGGGAATCAACTTGTATTTTTGGGCAACTTTTACTTGAAACCATCTCATAATTAATCAAAGAGAGACTTACACAATTCACCTTGTAATTGTTGATTAATCGTCCCGGCATTTTTGTGCAACCCCTCTGGCCGAAGACTAGTGGTAGGTAGTCTCGCAGAACATTCAACCTAAGGGATCTGCACTTAGAATACAGTTCATCTCATATGTGTTGATTAATGATCTACACTTACTCTTTTGTGAGATCTACCCTTTGCAATGGTTAATAATTCCATAATATTCTTCTTGATATTTTTCTAAGTGTTTGATATTACTTCTATATGGATTCCATAGTATAATTAGTATAGAATATTTCGTTATAGAGTTATTTGTAACTTCCTAAATAGGGAGTGCTTATGTCTCAATTCACTTCTTAGAAGCCAATACCATAACTTATAGCATTTTTTTGCGTTATTTTCCTATGAAGCAAACATATGCATCACCACTAATAATTAGTACCATCGAAGTGATTCAGGCAAGGAACCCTTTTAGTATCTATTAGGGTTAGGTCTTATATTCTAGGATGTTGGAAAGATCTTATTCCATGTTTTGTTTATGTTTAGGTAGGATAATGTAACCCTCAGTGTCCAGTTACTCAATGTTTACCTTTTGAAAACTTTTTGAAATGAAACCTCGATTCGGCTAATTATTACATTTACTAACAAAACAAGTAGCTATTTTTCACTTAATTGTTTAGCCGGACGTTAGATCAAAAGAAGTCCTAGTCTAGAATGAATCGACCGCCATTTCTTTTCATAGCACTCATAATCTATTCTACCTTTATGTGTAATGACTTAATTTGAGAATGCAAGAGCTCGAAAAGAATGTTTTACATGAGCTCAAACCCTTTGTTTTTGTTTTTCTCTTTAATACGAGAATGATATAAAATGTGGTTATATATATCCAACGAGAGACTATGCAATAATAAAATCACGATTCACATATTGTGCACTTAATTACAGCCTATATATCCACCAAATCTTTGAGGAATATGTAGGATGATTGTTGTATATGGTGGTGGTCGATATATTTCCTGTGTTTTATGTTGGAAAAGATTGAACAATATACATTTTCCTTCTTCTTTAATACTGTTTATCTTACAAAAGTAATAAGCCGTCGGCTGCTTACAGATGAATTATAGAGCAACGGGTCAAAACTCAAAACTCAGAAGTCCTCTTCGATGGATTGATATGATATCTTGGATATTGTAGTGCAAGTTGGTAACGAGCTAGTACCATTAACTGTTGGGTTTTCTTGAAATGTTTTGCCCTGTCAACTTCATAGTTTTACTGCAATAGTTACATATTTAAACCAATAATTTGTGCTTAATTTAGTTTTTAATTCACCAACCCCAAATCTCTCTAAACTTCAATGGGCATGTGTTGTACTTTAAGGCTGACAAATTTGGTAATCAAATCTTGTAGGATTTAATTATATATATATATATATATATATATATATATAAATTCGTTTATATTTTTTTTCTTTTGATTTATTCTTGAAGTCAAAATTACAAATTTGTCGAATTTAACAATGCAGTTCAATAATTTTCATCTTAGCGGATGAAATTGTTTCCAAAAATGAAATATGAATAGTAAAATGTCTATCAATTGTAAATGTAGGCGATTGCATGGGCAATTTACATGGACGATAAACATATATTGTGAAAAGATGGACCGGAGTCAAAAATCCACTCATCCATATAGGAGTTTATATACAGGCTCAGAATTTAAAAGCATATAAATCCCACCAAGCTCCTCTTTGGTACTACCATATTTGTCTCATTATTTTCTCTTTGATTTTTCTGTTTGTTCTTCACTTTATAATAGTCACTATTGAAATAACATAATTTGACACAGCTATAGCATTTCTTTCTTTTTGCCCTCCTCCTTAACTTAGAATGGTTTCTATTTTTTTTATTACCACCACTATTTTTGAGGTCACAATATTTTCACTATACAGTCAAGTTTAATCTAGAGCAGATAACTATTAAATTATTGAATAATTCACGTTCTGCGAGACTTGAAATTTAGGACCTCAACCTTACCAATGGAGCACCAACCCAATGTATGGTCCATTGCAATTTTAATATAGCATAAGAAACCTTTGTGTCAATAAAATAAGAATAATAATTAGATCTCTTACTTTTTTTCTCCAAAGCATTACTTAACCATAAAAGTATACTTTGTTTTTTTTTAATAACCTTCCAACAAGGAGCCATGTTTTGTAGTGTTGTTTCAATGATTAAAGAACAACCATGTAATGTTGAATAAAACCATAGCAATCATATAATGTGCCTTAGTACCACAATATCCTATTGCGTTTTTTTTGAGGTTATCTTATGAAGAGACCTAGTGGAAATATTATTTAATCTATACCAATCATGTTTTTGAGGTCCCAATATTTTCATTAACAAACTTGATTGTAATACAAGCTTTTATAGTCTAATAATTTTTTTTAGAAGCAAATAATATGGATAGCTAGATGATCACTAAAAGAAATAGCAGCAGCAACGACAAAAAATAGTGACGACTTTTTTGTCTTCGTCGCTATAGTGTAGTGAGAAATATAGCGACGACATTTGTCGTCTCTATAAATCAATTTAGTCGTCGCTTTTGTTTTGGAAGATGATTGGAAGTTTTGTCGTTTTTTTTTCTATCTATAGCGACGACAATGTCGCCCCTATTGGTGATAAATTTTTTTTTTCTCTGGGAAAACTTAGGTGTAGAATTTGATTTTTCAGTAATATTCATTTTTTACTTTATAAGCAATTATAGAAAAAATTTGTTTATTAAACTAATATATATTATGAAAACAAATATAATCACAAGAACTCATTTGTCTCCAATAATTTGGTTGTAACTTCACAATCCTTAAGTCGTGGGTTCAAATCACATTTCAATCATTCTAAACTAAAAATACTTGACAAAGCTTAGTGGATTATGTTGGGCCTTTGATATGTCGAGTTTTAAGCCTATACTTGGTAGATCGGGTCAGGGGTCTACCAAGTATATGAAATTATTATTTTTTAATTATTAAAAATATGACTCCTATAGTAACGACAAACGACAAAATATCGTTGCAATAAAACTATACCTACTAGTCTGTAACATTATAGCAATTACTTTTCGATCTATAGCGACGTCTTTTATCGTCGTTATAGGTAACTTTTCTTGTAGTGGATGTGAGATTCAACGATATTCGACCATTGCACATTAACAATTAGTCTGTACTGGCAAGAAGTTAAACATATCACTAAAGTTTGAAGTGCGTCAAATGTCACAATTGTGGGCACCTAGTACATTGCCATAGAGGTTGCGTCTTGATGGGCACTTCACACACATAACAAGGTTCAATGTCCATGTTTACTAGTCCAATCAAGCACCACGCACACAAGTAGTCACCGACCCCAAACCAACACTGCCTTTAAGCAATGTGCTTCAGACAAATTTCCAAAACAATGTCGGAGAAGTGGGGGTGAGAGTGCAACCATATCCGACCATCGCTAATTGACAATTAGCCATTATTAGACTTACTCTTCCCAATCTTATTTCAAAAATCTCACTTTTGACTGATTAGCGTCTAAATTTGTTAACATCACATTTTTTTTTATAAATGCAAGATATTTTAATTGCATGAAAGGCCTATAAGTTTTACTCATTATCATACTTATATCTCTATTGTCTTTTCATTGTATTCTTATTCTTAACAATTAACATGTCTTGTTCCCGATAACGGTTTTCGCTCAAAATTCTATTAGGAGAGAGTAAAAGATTTATTTGCCATCGTATTTTTAAATAAGCAAATATATATATATATATATATATATATATATATATATATATATATATATATATATATGACTAAATGTTTATTCATCATTTTAAAATATGCTAATAGAATTTTAGATAAAATCATCATTTGATACAAGATGTGCTAATTGATGAAAGGTTAAACCATGAAAGGATTGAATCGACGTTGAGGCTAATTTGGCGTGCTGAGAACTTTGTTAGTATTGAACCAGCAAGAAGCAATAATGCTTTTGTTTTCCGTTTTGGATCATCCGAAGACCGTCGTCAAGTGTATGTCGGTGGGTCATGTACTTTCCATCGGTCACTGATAGTCCTTATTAAACGAGAAAGACTTGACCTGTCTTCTGCCGACTTATTAAAAAATGCTATTTGGATACAACTACAGAATGACTTCGAGATGAAAACAATGCAGTGATAGAGTCATGGAAGCAGTTGATCTTTTTGGACCTAGTATGCGGATACGAGTACTTGTTTGATGCGTCCAAACCCCTTAAGCAAGGTATCAAAATACTTATAGAAGAGTTGGGGTTGAAAATTTCTATTTTAATCCAATATGAAAGGTTGTCTGACTATTGTTATGCTTGTGTATGATTGGCCATCAGTTTGTTGATTGTGATAAAACGGTTGATGACCAAGAAATGGATAGTATGGGAGGTTGGAATGTAATTATCCGATCTTATTCTACTGGACATATTGATGCAAGTGTCACCATGATAGACGAGAAGACATGGCGCTTCACTGGCATATATGGCCACCTACGCTCGGAGAATCAATGGATGTCGTAGGACTTCATAAGGAGACTTTGCAACATCAGGGGCTTGGCTATGTGAGGGTGACTTCAACGAGATCTTAGAATTATATGAGAAGGCTGGTGGATTGGATCACAATCAAGCATTGATTATCACTTTTCACTCTATACTTTTGGATTATGGGCTTCAGGAGATGGCTTTTGTGTCTCCTACGTTTACTTAGAACAATAAAAGAATAGGATCTCAAAATATCTAGGCCCGACTGGACAAATTTGTTAATAATATGAAGTGGCAGACTTTGTTCCCTGACCTAGTAGTCAGCCATTTGGACTTCACCAAATCTGACCATGGTCCTATATTGATTGTCTCGTCCACCCCAAGGACGATTGACATCGACCAGATTTCGAAAGTAATGGCACTTTGAGACTTTTTGGACTAAAAAAGAGGGCTATGAGGAATTGGTTAATACAAGCTGTAAAAGTATATCCTTTAGGACTCCACTAGTGATTCGTTGGCTAGACTAAGAAATAAGTTACAGGTTTGTAAAGGAGTTTTCTTTGATTGGAGTGTAGCTAGTTTTGAAGATAGACAACGAAGGTTGTGGGCCAATTGAATAGTACTAATGGCTTTATACAACTCCCATAATGGACATAATCACATGAATGATATTAAGGAGCGAATTGTTGCTAAGGAAGAGGACATGGAAGAACAGTATTGGAGACAACGTTGTCAGGTATTGGAGACAGCATTGTCAAGTAGAATGGCTCAAAGCGGGTGATATAAATACTAAGTTCTTCCATGCTAAGGTCACGAATAGACAACAAAATAATTCTATTTCTGGATTGATGGGCAATAATAATATCTGGCAGGGCTTAAAGGACGGGATAGTGAGGACACTAGAAAATTTCTTTGTAGATATTTATTAGAGTTCTAATTAGAGTGAAACCGAGTTCAAGACAAGGGTATCGGGTATTTCTAACAGAGTTCATATGGAATATTATGACACTCTCTCAGCTCTGTTTACTAGAGAAGAAGTAGCTTTGACTTTAAAGAAGATGGGACCTACAAAAGCCCCTGGACCAGATGAGTACCATGCACTTTTCTTTCAGAGACATTGGGAGCTTGTAGGAGGAGTAGACTGACGGTGCTTTTCAAATTCTTAACCATGGAAAATCACATGCTTCATTAAATCAGACAAACTTTGTGTTAATTCTTGAGAATCACACACTGATCGGGTGTCAAATTTCAGGCCTATCAGCCTATGCAACATCTTGTACAAGATACTAACCAAGACAATTGCAAATAGGCTGAATTCCTTTATTGATCTTGAAAAATCAAAGTGCTTTTGTTCCAGGAAGACAGATTAGCGACAATGTGATAATTGCTTTTGAGCTACTACATTTTCTAAGAAAGCGGAATAAGGGATGAAAGGGGTTCTTAGCCTTGAAACTTGACATGAGCAAGGTATATGAATGGGTTGAACAGAAGTTTGTAACACACGTTATGTCACACATGGGTTTCCTCACTCACTGGATTACTCTCATATATTTGGGTATTTCCTTGACGGGATTTTCTTTCTTAAATAATGGCAATGTGTGTGGCAGAGTTCGACCCTCTAGGGGTCTGCAACAGGGTTGTCCATTGTCTCTGTATCTATTTCTTTAATACGGAGATGCGTTATCAGGACGACTACGATAGTCAGAGAGACAAAACGAGTTGGGGGATGAGCTGCAATAGATGGAGAACACGAATAAACCACTTGTTTTTGCTAATGATTCACTTTTTTCCTATGAGCTAAAATGTCTGACTATGCAGCATTACAACAAATTATACAATAGTATTCCAGAGCTCTAGACAACAAATCAATTTTGCCAAGTCATCAATGACCTTCTCACCAAATGTCCAACTTGGTACACGAGATCAATTACAAAATGCACTTGGATTGACACAAGCAAATGGTCATGATCTTTACCTGGGGTCACCATCGGTTGTTGGAAGGAACAAAAGGACAACTTTCGACCAAATTAGAGATAGACTATGGAAAAGAATTCAAGGTTGGAATCTTTTACTTTGTTTTTGCAAGGAGACATGAAGTGTTGATCAAAGCGGTGTTGCAGTCCATACCAACATATACCATGAGACTATTTAGACTTCCAGTTTCACTTCTCCATAATCTCAAGTCTTTGCTGATTAGATTCTGGTGAGGTGCTAAAGACAAGAAGAGACCTATAGCATGGATTGCAAGGTCACACATATGTAGACAAAAATGCTATGGTGGTTTGGGATTTAGAGACCTCGAACTGTTCAAGAAAGCTCTTGTCGCTAAGAAGTGTTGACGGGTATTTTCGCAACCGGACTCCTTAGTTGGCAGATTTTTGAAAACAAAATACTTCAAGGATGGTGATTTCCTTATAGCTATTGCCAAACCGGAGTCTTGTGCTGTATGGAAGAGCATTGTTTGGAGAAGGAAAATGCTTTCTGGAAGAATATGATAGATGGTCGAATGAGGCTATTAGATTAGAGTGTTTGGAGATAAATGGTATCTTCATAACCCTTCTCTCATGTTGCGATAGCAAATTGGAGACCTGAATCTATGAGTTGATGACCTCTTCACACAATTGGGAAGTTGGGATTTTGGTAGGATTAGAAGAGACTTTTGGCCTATAGACAGTGAAGCCATTCTAGCTATTCATTTGGAACTTGGGGGTAGACCTGACACAATGATTTGGCATTATGAGAATAATGTGAAGTATTCGGTTAAAATGGGTATCGCTGGTTGGTGATGACAGGAATAAGTCCGTCTGAATCTACTCCTGACTTTGAAAAGAAGTGGTGGAAAACTCTGCGATCCTTAGCTGTTCCCCCTAAGGTATGCATATTTCTATGGCGTGCTTTCTATAATGCTTTACTAGTTCAATACTATCTACACAGGCGGAGGATTGGTAAAACTATTTAATGCCATTTGTGTGGAGGTATTGAAACATCAACTCACGCCCTTTGTGTGGTGGAAGCTGAATTGCTTGCACTACGGGAGGGACTTGAGTTGGCAGATTGCCTTAATTACCAGTTGGACGTAGTGAAAATGGACTCTTTGTCAATTGCGCGAGATTAGGAATCCGATTTACTTTCTCTCCCGTTGCTGAGTTATTAGACGATGTTTCTATTTTATTGTTTAAAATATGCCGGAGCTCTTGCCAATTTTATCCCTCGCAAATGTAATAGAGTGGCGCACGAGTTTGCTTCTTGTTCTTTTTCTCCGTCGAACTCTTATTAGACGAATTATATCCTAATTTTTCTTTCGCCATATAAATAGGGTGAGCTGATTGAATAAACTACTTATTTATCATAAAAAAAGTAAAAATTTTATTAAAAAAAAGGCTAAGACATAAATGTGATAGTGAATAAAAGTTAGGGACCTTTAATACAATTAAAATATAGTGCATTTATAAAAAAAAATGTAGTGTAAATGTAAAAAAATCTAAACTCTCTATTTATAAATAACATCTTTTGTATTTTAGAAAGCATATATAAATCTAGAGAGTAGTAACAGTCTCTTTATTTTTAACACTTCATTTTACTTGTCCCAATAAATATTTATTATTTATTATATGTTATTTTAATATACTTCATTCCTAATTATTATATGATTTTTCTTTATTTTATTTTGTATATACTATTTAATTTAATTAACATATGAATATTAAAAATTTGAATTCTTTGGTTGCATTTAATTATAGAGAGCCAAACCCACTTTCTTTTTTAAAAAGTTAATTTGGAGAGCCTTTTGAAGCATAATTTTAAGGTCGACTTTCTAAAATAAAAAACATCTTAGAACATCTCTAATGCACCCCGTCTATTACTTTTTAGACTTGCTACATAAGCACATATAGACGGAGTTATAAAAATGTCCTCTCTAATGCATGCTGGCAAGGACTCCGTCTAACTGATGTGGCACACCAAAAAATAAACTTCATTTAGAAGTCCGTCTGGACTTAAATAGAATATATTTTTTGGTGTACCACATTAGCTAGACACACGAACTTCTAGACGAAGTGATTCAACAAATTTAAATCCAACTCAGCATTTTATTAAAAAAAAATCGAACGAGAGAAATAAAAATTGAAGACCCACTAATTTAAAAAAATGAATATCACATAAGCAGTAATATTAATTTTAAATGAAACATATTGGAGATGAATTTTTAATTAATCGTCTATTTAATAGACGTAGTGCCACGTGTACTGAAAATCCGTCTATTTCACCTGCCACATAGACTTCAATAAACGAAGTGCATTGAATATGGTCTTATAATCAAAGAGCCTCTTTAAAATTTTCTTACTACTCTTCTATAGCCTGTCAACTGTACATATGATATCCACAAAATGCCCCTTCAACAGAAAAGGGGAGGCATTTCCATTAAGACTTTCTGAACAATCTTATCTTAGGAACTCAAGAAATGAAAATCAAATACACATACCAAAAAAAAAAAGGAATTTATATTCTTCCTGCATTTGTTCAACGGACTGATTTACACCATCTCTACGACAGAGAAAATCAAGATTTTGGAAGAAAAATAAATAAATAAAATAAGAAATAACAAACAAAAAAGTTGAACAATTGCTCCAGTTAGTCTTGAACCATGAGAATAGCAAATGAACTGCTATACCAAGTTGTTGGCAAGGCAGTCTGTTGCAGTGGCGGTGGCGGAGCCAACATTACCGGAGTCATGGCTTTTGGAATCTCGTGTGCTGCCCTAGTCGCTATATCTATATGTCTGTCAGTGGGAATAACTTCCACGATTAGTTGGATTCCGACTATATGCTTCCTGGCCATCCTCACCATAATTCTGGTGGTGGCACTGGTGTCCAGTGGGTGTTCTCTTATGTGCTCCGCTGCCTTTATTGGATCCATTGCAGCTTCAGCTTCTCTGGCCCGTCTTACTTCATGAGCAACCTCAACTCGCACTTTAGCCATCTCTTTCTCCACCTACAAGAGTACAAATTTGCAAAAGTAAAATACATTGCACCCTAATAGTTGTGCAGATACTTCAAAGGGGTGCTTAAAGACTCGTAAAAAAGACATTCAATAAAGTTTCGTATAATACTAATTGATAGAAAGCCTCATTGGTAAGTGCTACAGATCTAGTGCATTGGAATCCACGTTATGGATAAAAAAAAATTATTATAGATCATAAAATGTCACGTCTAATATCAGAATCACCGTTTAAAGAAAAATGTCATAAAATAATCAATGCACATATATCTAAAATAAATGAGAAACATACATGTAGTGGGACAAAAACTATATATAATTCAATTCATAGCTCGTGCACTGGTGGGATTTGAATACTCACAACCATAAAACAATATAGATTTTACTATATTTTTCACTGCGAAGGACTAAAGTTGCAGCATTAATACATGTTTCACTAATATTTGCATAATCACCTTTTAATTTTTAGATTCATTCACCAACACTAGAAAAATAGACAACAAACACAGACACACATTGAGCAACACAAAATATTGAAATGTGGAAAGAAAATTGAGAAAAAGAAACTTGAAATTTTTTTATTCGATGACAACTAAAGCGAAGGTCAGAGGCTTTGCTTTGAGTTATTTTCGGAAGTGCATCTTCACTTGGAAAGGTGAGGTAAAACATCAAATTCAACATTGTTGATCAAGACTACTTCAAAGTTGGGCTTGGGCTTGAATCGGGTGTTAAGATTGTTGAGTACAACATTTAAATAAATAAAAGCTTTTAGATGAGACAAAAGACTCAATTTCAAGTCTCAATGCGAATCTGGCCCTCATGTGAGGGGACGTGTTGAAGAAAACATTTAAATAAATATGTCCCATATCTAACAGCTTTAAACTTGTAGGTGTACTTAACAAAGATTATTCCCTAAGAGCCATAGAATCTCAATCCTTGGGGATCACATATAACCTATGTGAATTCACGTATATATTCCGGTCACATACGTCGAATTTCATACCTTTTCCTCCTCTTTGGCTTCAGCCTTGGAGTTGTTCATGGAGGTCATGCCATTCAATTTTTCCTTAATGGCCTGCATATTTCCTTCGCCAATTCACTATAAACTTTGTGTTATTTGATGCAGCTTTTATATTGATTACAACATTCTAACATGATGTATATATATAGAATGAGTTATGCAGCAAAGCGATCTAATTTTTAAATTAATGGTTAGAACACATGACACGTGTTAGCCATGGAAACTTAGTTTCATATGAAAGAAGGTAGTTCTGAACTTGTGGACATGAGGAATGAATTCATAAGAGCCAGGAATGATTTCTGACTAAGCTACGCATCCTTAGTGAAAAATATTAAGGTAAAGAATAAGAAAATGAAATATTTTTATGACCAAATTAAATGATATTCATGAAAACTCCAATGCTATGATATTCCATTTTAATATAAAATGAATAATATTGTTTCTTAGCGATGAAAGAATTGATGAGTTATATTATGCTGGTTTCTAGAAATTACGGATCATTATCATAGTATGTCAAGTTACAAAGAGAGTTGAAAGACATGGTGTTATTGGAGAATTATTACACATAGAGATTAATAGATTATAAGAAAATGAATTGGGAAAAATAAACATTTTCATAATTTCAATATAGCTTTGGCAATGTATCTCTCTACTCAAAAAGTTCTCTACCAGAGATGTTTGGCCGTGCTTAAAATTAACTATTCTAAAAAGTAAGTTTTTGTTGTATAAAAAGTATTGTTTTTAAAAATTAGTAACTTTTTAAAGCTTAGCCAAACATGCTACTCAATTCAATCTGTTAGGAAAATCCAGCCAATTTTCAGATTTACCCCCCAAGACCCTGATTTGAGAAAGTATCATGAAGCTAGAAAATAGGAGAATAATAACACAAGGATTTACGTGAAAAACTCCAAAATAGGAGAAAAACCACGGACTATCAAATACAAAGATTTTCAATTATATGAAAATTGTTTCAATCATATAATATATATCACACACCAAAACCCCCAATTACGACCCAACAACACTCAACGTAAGCTTTATCATGCTCAAATTACTTTACTCTTTGAAAATCCTGAAAGAGAGCCTTTGAATGCTATGCTTATGTTTTTCTCTCTTTCTTGGTGTACATTGGGCAACGGGCAAGCACCACAATTTTAGCAAAGAAATCTTGCCAAAATCAACAAAAGATAGCAAAAGATTGCAAAAGCCAACAAGAAATCTTGACTGGTTATGAGCTTTGCACAATGTGTGTGACATGAAGAAACTTTACATGCATTTGGCTGGTTATGAGCTTTGCGCCAAAACTCAACCGGGTTGGGCACTAATACTTTTGGCTTGTTTTGTAAGGTAGACGGGAGAGTACGAACAAGAAAAATAAACTAAAATCTTGCTAATTGTACTAAACATGCCTTTTGAGAATTGCCTTTTGCAAGTGTGTGACATGAAGAAAATAATTTTTTGCGGGGCTTATAATATCAATTTGACACTGGTTAGCTGCCATTTCGATCAATCAAAACCTAAAATTGGATTATCTGGAAGGAACAAATAGCCTAAAATTAGATCAATCAAAACCATAGAAAACCACATTATCAGAACAAGCATACACAAAATTTAGAGCAATAAGAAAATGATGAAGAAATTCCGATATCTAGTACAGAGACAAGCAAGAAATTGATTAATATTTGAATTTACTAAACAATTAAAAATAATAGGCTACCTGTAATATCATGTGAACAAGTTTTGATTAACTCAATGAATCCCGTCCATGTAATGGCATTAATTGTATCCCATATATCTCCGACCATCTTCGAAGCACCAACACCGGATTACGAATCATGTTCTTCATCATCTGGGTCGAAAATGGCCTCCGAATTGGAATTTGAGGGTTTTGGAGGGGTTTAAAAATTGGGTTTGGAGTTTTCCCACATCGGCAGTTTAATAAAGTAACAAGTCATTTATATACGGAAATCCAGTGAACAATTCAACGTGTTCATAGAAAGGAGAGATGGTTGGCATCTCCCCCGACAGGGACGGGAACGGCCTTCGGGCTTTACCTGTTACCAAACACATCCGGTTAAGGCTACCCACCTCGGTGGATCTCTAACCCAATTTTTTATTCTCTTTATTTTTTTTGTTGATGATTTATTTATTCTATTATAGTTTTCAGATGTAATTAAGAAGACAAAACTTCGCCCCCAAGGCATACGTGATAAGTACAATTTTGTATTTATTGGAGCTCACAAAAAGGGACGATTATGAGTCATAATATTTGATTTTAGTTTAATTGCATGTTATTTTCTTATTAATTTAGAAAATAATCAAATTCAAGTGTCGATCTGATGAAAAGAGAGCAAAGAGAAGAAAATAGGACTCAAACTGCTAAAAAAAGATACTTCAAAGGCTTGACATGCAAATACCAAAGGAATGAACCAAGAATTCAAATAAACTAACCATGCGATCGCATGGTTAATAGTGTCTGCGATCGCACAAGAGGAAAATAAACTGCAGAACCTTAATCACTTGAACCATACGATCGCAAGGCTATACGCAGCAGAATTTAGGCAGTTTCCTGATAGAATTGAAACACTACCAAGTTCAGATTGATTCAACTACCTAAATCACGTTTTGGAAGGTTGAGAGAACATTATAAAAGGCAGATAATAGCCAGAACAAATGGAGAATTTTGGGAACAGGATACAAGAGGAGAATCGAAGATCAAGGCAAGGGATTGAAGAATTCTTCAACTAGAGTCACGTGTTTTATTTATTTTTTCTTCTTTTTCTTTTGTCGGAACATGATTAATACAATTCTTGTATTATTTTACATAATCATGTCCAGCTAATTTACTTATTTTTAGGATGAACGATGAAACCTCATGCGTTTAATTAATTAGAAGTTTTTCCGTTTTAGTAATTAATTGCTTTTGGGTTGATTAGTCTTTATTCTTTATTTTTATTATTTTAATGCCTGATCACAATTATAATATATTGTGATCTATATTGAAGTCAAGAGATTCAATATAGATTAAACACATGGTATTGAATAACATAGGGCCCAATAATAGATAGAAATTACTATTATGCTTTATGAAATCCATTTAAGTGTTCTTGAGATTTTAATACATATGTTTATGTTCGAAACTTGATTAGAGATAATTAGGTTCGCATATTGTATAGCATTGATTGACCATCGAGAGAGGCTTTTGATTATTTTAGGAATATCGATTTTCATTTCAATGTAATTAAAAGCTAAAACGGTTAAACGGATAATTGATTAATGAATGTGTTGGTGGATTCGTGAATCCTAGTGTTAGTACAATTCGAATTCGTTCTCATAAATTTATTTTAATTGTTTGATAATTTTGATTTAATTGAAACATTTTTAGATTCACAAACCAAATCAAATATGTGTTTTTCATATTGTTAGAATTTAAGTTATAAATTAATTGGTTAAATTAATATCTAATCTTCGTGGGTTTGACACTCTATTCATTACTTTGTTACATGTTAACGATCCGTCCCCTTGCGAGATTATAATCGTACAACAATAGACAAGTTGATAAGGCCTGAGGTGACGTGGAGAGAAATTCTCTGGCAACGCAGGTTCGATTCTCGTGTGGAGTAAATTTTCATTGAAATATTATGGGGGTCTGTCATGGGGGTTGACTTGTTGACTCTCTCCCTCGCATCCCCGCCCACTGCACACATCCCCGATTTACAACCCGCCCTCACATAAGGAGAGCCTCCGACATTGGTGGGAGACTTCGCCTTTGAGACTTTCCTCTTATCAGAAGAAGACAAAATTTTTGATAAAAAATTTAACAAATTTTGATAAAAATTAATATACTATATGAATAAAAAATTGATAAAAGTTGAAATTTTCAACTTATGTTAAGAAAATGATTCTTTGCATCCCCAAACATGCACTAAGAGTGTCTCCAATGTATTTCGTCTATTATTTTTTAGGATAATTGCATATTTGGTCTCCAATCTTTCAAAATCGTTGGAGATATGCCCCCTAACCTAAAAAAATAGCACAACACATCCCTAACGTATGAAAAACTTGGCGTGGTAGGTCATTTATGACCAAATTGCCATTTCCTTTAAATAAACAAAAAACAAAAAACAAAAAAAAAAAAAAACATAATTGAAAAACTAACCATATGTACCTCAAAAAATAAAAAATGTACCAAAAAAAAGAGTAACAAATAGGTCATCTACTCCAAAAAGTCCTAAAATTTTATTTTACCAAATTCGCCGAAAACACCATAAACTCATCAAAAAAACCACTCATTTTCTTGGATTCCATCGTCAACGGCCACCTTCGCCACAGGATAGCCCGGTGCATGACCCGGACGCGAATGATGTGTACAACATAATTCCGATCCACAATTTGCTAGCTGACCACCCCTCCATTTGTTACCCGGAGGTTCGCGCCACTGCTACCGCTCTTCGTACGGTAAGAGACCTCCGGGGGTCTCCGTTCTCCTATTGTGGCATGGGAGGGGAGAGAGTATCCATGGCAGGCATTAGAGAATAGGAAGGTTCAGGTCAAGTGCTTGACTATATTTTTCACTTGGAGCGCACTGAGGTTCTTGCAGTTGTTATTGAATGTTGGAATGCAGTACAGTTTGGTTTCGAGGGAGACTAAGTCCTTGGGGCTGAGGATGTTCTTAAAATATATGGTTGCAGCTGCGTGGATTTTGGGGTTCGGGGTGTTCTATGGAAGGATTTGGAGCCAGAAGAATCAGGATCGGTAGTGGTCTAGCGCTACTGATCAGAGAGTTGTGAATTTTCTTGAGGTCACATTGGCTTTTCTTTCCCTAGAAATTCTGTCCCTGGCTTTGTTTGTCGTGCCATGGACTAGGAATTTTCTAGAAATACGAATTGGAGAGGACTTTTTGGAGAAGATGACCTATTTGTTATTTTTTATTTTTTTTGGGTACATTTTTTACTTTTTATTTTTTGAGGTACATATGGTTAGTGTTCAATTATATTTTTTTTCTTGTTTTTTGTTTATTTAAAGAGAATGGCAATTTGGTCATAAAAGACCTATCACGCCAAGTTTTTCATACGTTGGGATGTGTGGTGATATTTTTTTAGGTTAGATGCATATCTCCAACGATTTTGAAAGGTTGGGGACCAAATATGCAATTATTCCTTATTTTTTAGAAGTACCACATAAGTACAGATAGACGGAGTTATAAAAAAATCATTTCCAATGCACGCTGACGAGGACTCCGTCTAGTTGATATAGCACACAAAAAAATAAACTCAGTCTAGAAATTCATCTAAAGACAGAGTGACTCAGCAAATTTAAATCCAAAATCGGACGAGAGAAATAAAAATTGAAGACCTGCCAAATTAAAAAAAAATTAATGCCACATAAGCAGTAATATTACTTTTAGACAGAATCCATTGGAGATGAATTTTTTATTTGATGGTCTATTTAATAGACGTAGTGCTATATGAACTGAAAGTCCGTCTATTTTACCTGCTACGTAAACTTTAATAGATGGAATGTCTCAGATGCACTCCGTCTATTGCTTTTTAGACATTTCACATAAGTATAGATAGACAGAGTTATAAAAAAAATTTCTATAATGCACGCTGACGAGGATTCCGTCTAACTGATGTGGCACACCAAAGAATAGACTTCGTCCAAATTTAGACGGAGTGACTCAGCAAATTTAAATCCAACTCATCATTTTATTAAAAAAAAAATAAGACGAGGGAAATAAAATTGAAGACCCGCCAATTAAAAAAAATAAAAATAATGCCACATAAGCGGCAATATTAGTTTTAGACGAAACCCGCCTAGGAGGTGCGACCTCCACACCTTACGCCTCGGCTCGGCCTCGGCCTCGGCCTCGCCTTGCCCTTATCTAGCTCTCGTCTAGGTCTCGCCTATGTTCGAAAAGCTTGAAACTCGATCTCTATACATAACTACACTTTACATTTTTTAGAACATTCGACGGAACCATTGGAGATGAATTTTTAATTTGACCATCCATTCAATAGACGTAGTGCCACATGGACTGGAAGTACATCTATTTTACCTACCACATAGACTTCAATAGACAGAATACAATGGAGATGTTCTATGGTGAAACATATAAATAACAACGGTATAAAATAGATATAATACATTCATCCATTTTGTTATAGTACTCCACATCTTTCATGAAGAATCTATCCATATTTGGAGAAGCTTTGAGACAATTTTGAGTGGACACCAACACCTCCACTATCATAGGGCTCAAGGAACTACGAAAGGGATGAAGAATTCTACCACCAAGGCTAAAAGAACTTTCTGTTTAGCACTTTTTGAAGCCACAATAGACACCTTAATTCCTAACACATCTCTTGCAAGTTTGGATAAAGTACTATATTTATTTCTATGAACCCTCAACCAATTAAGAACATCAAAATTTTTATCATCTATATCCTCACAAGCATCCAATAAATACCTTTCTACATCATTTTTTTTTTTATTTTATTTCAACACACTTTTTTGTTGCTTGTTTTCTCTTCAACTTAGAGATTCTAGCTGAAGTCATACTTGAATTAGAATCATCTTGTACACAAGAAAATCCACTGATAGAATCTACATCACTCGATACTCGATTTCTTTGACAACCCACTTTATTTCTCACATACCAATCGTATAGAGACATAAAATTTTCTTTCAAAATCTTGGTCATGTTACTAGCAAGTGTCTCATCTTGATAAATATCACTAAAACAGTTGTCAACATAATCCAATTTGTATATTGGATCAAGTACATTAGCAATCAACAACAATTGGTTAACATTTTTCATCTTTCTCCAATACTTGTCAAATTTTTTCTTCATGTTATTAGTCATTTCACCAAAAGAGGATCACAACTGAAACTCCATTCTTCCAATTCAGATAGAAGTGAACATACTTCATGAAGTAAACAATAGAGCTAACATACAATGATGTACTAAACTTCAAAGTTATATATAAGAAAACCTTTAAAGAACCTGAAAAAAAAAATTGAAGCATTTTTCCAATCAAAAGTTGAAGGAGGTCCACCATTTCTTTTATCACCATCATCCTCTCGAAAATAATCTAAGTAATGGCCATCCTCATCCTCTAACCTCTCAAAGGCTCTTTGGAATTTTAAACCAGCTTCCAACATCAAATAAGTGGAATTCCACCTAGTTGGAACATCAAAAAACACAAGAGATTTGCACTCGATTTTTTTTTGTTCGCACAATTTTTGGTACCTAGCCGGAAAAGATCTAACAATCGAGTCATGTGCTTCTTTCAATCCCCCACATACAATCAAATTAACAATATGTGCACAACATCTCATGTGCATATATTTTCCATCCAAAATACACCCATCATTCTCCCAACCAAGCATCTTCCTCTTAAGATAATTTATAGCCGTCTCATTTGCACTTGCGTTGTCAACAGTGATTGTGAACATTCTTTCAATACCCTATTCATGCAAGCAACTCTCAATGACTTTTCCAATAGTTTCTCCCTTATGGTTAGGAATCACACACAAACTCAAAATTCATTTATAAAGCATCCAATTAGAATCAACAAAGTGAGCTGTAAGAGACATATAATTGATATTTTGAATGGAAGTCCAAGTATTAGTAATAAGAGAGACCCGTTGACATTCGACACTAAAGATCCTTTTCAATTTCAACTTCTCATCCAAATATATTTGATAAATATCTCTAACAACAGTTATACGAAATGGATGATCAAATTTCGGACATGCTACTCTATAACCTCGAACTTCAACACAATTGAAAGGTAGTTCATCTAATATTATTATTTTTAGCACAGACAAGCCTATATGCCTTCTTACTGAAGCCAGTCGCTAGAAAATTGCTCCCACCACCCTCATTTTCGTTATCAAATCTCAAGATTTTTTTGCCTTTTGTCTTCCAATCTACCAGGGTATATCTTGCATGGATTTACTAAATGGTCCCTCAAGGTACTTGTCCCACATTTCTTACCATCACAGGCATAATCTTACCCACAGTAGTTACAAGTACACCTACGGTTTACCACATTTGAATTTTCTATTACTGTGAAGTGATTCCAAACATCCGAAGATTTTTTAGTCGGTTTTCTCTTTCCTAAACATGATGGAGGAATTGGAGGAAGAGATACATTTTCTGATTGTAAATTTGTTGTTGATGGTTGCGCCAGTAGTTTGGGTGTCATTCTCTACCTTCATATTTATATCTACCAAATACCAATATCAATATACCAATTTCAGATTGCGTAAAATAAAATTTATCATCGATATATTAAAAAATTACTGAGCAGTTACATGACTTAATCAAAACAAAATATGGACTAGAATACTAGATTACTGACTCTGGTTACAAATTACAGGACTTAATCAAAACAAGGCACATGGATTGTTAATATTTCTTAATAGTTCTTACCTTATAATTGTCGAACTTTAGCAACAATGTGTTTAGGATAGAGAAATGAGGGAGAGAATGCCACTGTAGTTGAGAAATAGATGTTATCAACTCGGATTTCGCACAAAATAGGGAGATATAGAGAAATGAGCATAAGAGATAATCTATTTACAAGATTCACGAGAGAAGACACTGGCCAAAGATGGAAGAAAGGAAAATGAGAACCCTAGGACTTGGAATTGGAGACATGAAGCTTAGTAAAAAAAAGCAGCAGCTAACGTCTCCTTGAGAGAGAGAGAGAGAGAGAGAGAGATGAAGAGACGATGAAATGGGTAAGGAAACAGTGGATTTGAGTGCTGATTTCTAGGGTGAAAGTGAAGTTTGGACTTAAATGTTAATTAGATTGGGCTGGGTTAGACTAGTTGGGACTTGGGTTTAATTTCTGAGCTTTATATATCAGTTCAGTTTAATTTGGGTAGCGTTGGTTTATTTTTCCCAACTGAAATCGACCAAACCAGAATTTTTTTCCAGCTAGCAACCTGTTCCAAACCGATGAATGGTGAAAAATTGACCCAACCTGACCTAATTCAGTTTGTTTCAGTCAGGTTGGGCAGGTTGGCGATAATTATGCCCACCCTGACGGAATGCATTGAAGATGATCTTATAACATCTCTAATGCACTCTGTCTATTGTAGCCTACGTGACAAATAAAATAGATGAATTTTTAATTTATGTGACACTACGTCTATTGAATAGACGGTCAAATTAAAAATTCTTCTCCAATGGGTTCTGTCTAAAACTAATATTACCACTTATGTGGTATTAATTTTTTCTTAAATTGGCGGGTTATTAATTTTTATTTCTCTTGTCTGATTTTTTGTTAATAAAATGCTGTGTTTGATTTAAATTTGTCGAGTTACTCCATCTAGAATTCCGTCTAAATTTAGACGTACTAATAGACATAGTCTATTTTTTGGTGTGTTACATCAGCTAGACAGAGTCCTTGTTAGGATACATTGGAGATGAATTTTATAACTCCGTCTATTTGTACTTATGTGACAATTCTAAAAAGCAATAGACAAAGTACATTGAAGATGCGAACTCAGTAAATTTAAATCAAACTCAGCATTTTATTAACAAAAAAAAAAAAATTAGATGAGGGAAATAAACATTTAAGACTTGCCAATTTAAAAAAAATTAATGTCACATAAGTAATAATATTAGTTTTAAACGGAACCCATTGGGGATGAATTTTTAATTTGATCATCTATTCAATATATGTAGTACCATATAAATGTAAGTCCGCCTTTTTTACCTACCACGTAGAATTCAATAGACGAAGTCCAATGCATTCCGTCTATTACTTTTTAGACCTGTCAAAATAAAGACATATGGACAGAGTTATAAGGGCATCTCCAATGCACTCCGTTTATTACTTTTTAGACTTGCCACATATGCATATACAGACGGAGTTATAAAAACCATCTCCAATGCATGTTGACAAGGACTCCATTTATCTGATGTGGCACATAAAATATAGACTTCGTCTAAAAGTCCTTCTATATTTAGACGAACTTCTAGACGAGTGAGTCAGCAAATTTAATTTTAGACGGAGTGCATTGGAGAAGAATTTTAATTTGATCGTCTATTCTATAGACGTAGTGCCACATGAATTAGAAGTCCGTCTATTTTACTTGCCACATAAACTGCAATAGACGGAATGCATTGGAGATGCTTTAAAAAAATACCCTCCAATGCATGCTGACGAAGACTTTGTCTAGCTAATGTGGCAGAAGTCCGTCTAAATTTAGACGGACTTCTAAACGGAGTGACTCATCAAATTTAAATCCAACTCCACATTTTATTTTTAAAAAAATTCAGACTAGAGAAATAAAAATTGAAGACCTGCCAATTTTGAAAAAATATTAATGCTACATAAGCGGTAATATTGGTTTTAGACGGAATCCATTGGAGATGAATTTTTAATTTGACCGTCTATTCAATAGACGTAGTGCCACATGAACTGAAAATTTGTCTATTTTATTTGTCATGTAAATTTCCATAGAGGAGTGCATTGAAGATGCTCCAAGTATTTTTATCTCTTGCCCAATCCCGCTTGAATTTTAACAGAATAATTTGACATTTATCCTTTTTCCATCGTTTGATATAGCTAAAAAAGTTGTTAAAATGTTGAAGTCAAAATCAACAATTACTTTTAACTACACATTTAATAAAATCGACAATTTTTATCAATTTTTCAACTACACATTTAATCAATTTTTATCAAAATTTACTAAATTTGTTATAAAAAACTTTGTCAAACTAACCTTCATATAGTGAGATATTAAAGTTCTTTTAGCAAGATAAAGTCCATCTTTATCCATTAAATAAGCACTATTGAAACAATATTCCACTAGTCGAGTTCAAAAAGAACTCTTATCACATTGGACATCTAATATCTATAAATACAAAATAGAGCTTTGATAAGTATTGTTTTACACTTATCTTGATCATCAAAAGTGGACAATTGTAAGTACTTTTAAGTAAATTTCTATTTAATTGTGTGTTGATTTGATTGCTTTAGGTCGAAACCCGAGTTTGGATGTAATTAGAGAAAAACAAAGTAAAATAAGCGAAGAAGGACTGAAAGTGCACGTAGACTTGGAAATGGAGGCCAACTTGCAAATACCTAAAAGTTGAAAGACTTGGACTGCAAATAAAAGATGATGAAATTGAAAGGAAAGAGTAAATACAAGGACCAAAATGCATAACAAAAAAGTTGAGGGACTAAACTACAAGAAGGCAAACAACATTGTTGTTTGGACCGCGGTTGGCTGTGGCAAATAGCGGCCAACCACTGGCCACGCAAACCATGGCACACGTAGATGTTTTTCTGAAAATTTTAGAAGATAAATGAGGGCGTTTGAGTCTTTTTGGAATATAAGTCGGAGAGGATTAAGACTACATAAAGACCTAATCTAGGTCAGATTAAGGTTGTTGAATCAAATAGAAAGAATAGACAACAAAAGGAGAATATGAGGAAGAACGAAGAATATTTTGATGATTAGAACGTGAAGACGACAAATTCTTAGTGCAATATATATAATTTTTTCTCATCCCGTATTTAAATCTTGTTATGTATTCCAAACTTTTCATGTTTTCTTTCTCCCGAATTATGAATAGTTAAATTTAGAGTATGGATGAACATAGTTTAGATTCTTTAATATCAATTCTCAAGTTTTGCTTATAAATTAATTATGTATTGATTTTACTTCTTTTCTTAATGCTTGAAATAATTGGGACCAAGTAGTAAAATTCAGCAATTGGATAAAATGTAGAGATAAGCTTTTGTTATTGTTGCGGTCTTGAATTGAATTCTTAGGAGATTTAATATATCTACTTAAGGATGATTCTGACTTCATATAAAGATATAGTGAGTTGTAGGGGTGGCAAAAAAGCTCGTCGGCTTGGCTCGTAAAAGCTCGGCCCAGCTCGAACCATGAACACTAGCTAGGGCCGAGCTGGAGAAAAAAAAACGAGCTGAGCTCGCTCGACTCGTCAAAAAAACGAGCCGGCTCGCACGAGCCCAGCTCATTGGGCTCATGGACACGAGCCCACGAGTCGGCTCATTGGGCGAGCCAACGAGCCAATGGATGAGCCACGAGCCGCCTCGGCTCATGGCTCGTTCCCCAACGGTCACGAAATCGTGACCGCTGGATGATCATCCAACGGTCATTTGTGACCAATTTTTTTTTTTTTTTTTTTTTTTTTTTTTTTTTTCTTTCATTATTTTCCTATAAATACCCTATTTCTAAACTCATTTTTTCACACTTCAATCTTTTATCTCTCATTCAATTACATACTCAATCTATTATAAATTCTCAAATCTCAATATTAGTGTTCAAATTAGTATCTAGTATCTTATTATCTAGATATTACGCTATAATTTTCTACTTCTACTAATTTTCTACATTTCTATTTTCTAGTTTCTACGTTCTACTACATTTTCATCTTCTCCTATTTTCTTTCTTCTATTATTCCAAATGGCATACAACCGAAGTGATGATGATTTCAGTGGTCTTAATGAAATTCCAATTCCAGAAGATATTATTGATCAGTTTGGTGGTAGCACTGATCCAATTGATTTGGAAGACGTTCATGACGACGCCGATACACATGAAACTACCATTGGCTCTAGCACTAAACGAAAAGCCACCAAACAAAAGCTATATGTCAAGCAAGATTTTCGCTTGTTGCCGACTGGTAAACTAGTGAACGGAGTCCCTGAGTTCAAAGCATAGTGTAAACACTGTCAGGAGAAGTTTGCTTGGCACAAGGGGATAGACACGACCCATCTAAACAGACACTTCAAAAAGTGTCAATACAAACATGGAGGTGTGGATACAAATCGTGCACAACTCCGCTTTGATCTCCGAGAGCCGGGTCTAGTGGTCCCGCTCTCAACAACTGGATATACTTACAAGAACTTATGCGACATGAAGGACTCACTTAATTGATAGCAAATGTCGAGTTTCTACTATGCTTGGTGGACAATCCTCATTGACTACATTCATCCAAAAATATCTACAACCAAGGTACGTTAGTATTTCTAGAAATACACTTCAGAGAGATACTATTGTTAGATATAATACTAAGAAAGAAGCTATTATTAATGATATTAATAATTACAATGGTGTTATATCTTTTACATCAGACTTATGGACATGTTGTAACCAAAAAGGATACATGGTAGCAAATGCACACTACATTGATAATAATTGGTTAATGCATAAAAAAGTAATAGTATTTAAACAAATAGACTATCCTCATAATGGAAATAATATTTATCAAGTTTTATTAAGTGTGTTATATGAATTTAAATGTGATTTTAAAGCTCGTAGTTTTACATTTGATAATGCAAGCCCAAATAATATAGTAATTGAAAAATTAATGCAACACTGTAATCCACAATTTGATGGTATTTTATTTCATATTCGTTGTGTGTGTCATGTGTTTAATTTAATTGTACAAGATGGATTACAATTTATACGCCCACAATTGGAAAAAAATTAGATTTGCTATTAATTATATTTCGGTTTCACCATCAAGAAAACAAGTTTTTGTTGCTTTATGTATAGAAAATGTGCTGCAATCAAAATATTTTGCAACTGATATTAGCAATAGGTGAAATTCAACATATCTTATGCTTGAATCGTGTGAAAGTTATGAAGATTGCATTACTCTGTATTATAATTGCCGACACTCACACGACTCGTAATATGATTTAGAATTACATGATTGGGAAATCTGTGGTCATGTTAGAAAAATTTTAAAAGTTTTTTACGACTCAACAAATGCATGTTCTGGTGTTTATTACCCAACTACCCCACTTGTTTTAAATCATTTCTATTATATTGCTAACAATTTTCATAGGTATAAGAATTTTTCTCTTTTTACTAATATTATACATGTCATGGAAGCTAAATTTAGAAAATATTGAGAACAATTACCTATGTTATTTCCATTAGCATGTATCATGGATCCTCAACTTAACTTAGAGGGTACAAAATTAACAATAATGGCAATTTCTATATAAATTAACATTTGGAAATTCAGTCACGTGTGCTAATTTAGAACAAACTTTATGTTCTATGTATGAGATCTATGCTGAAAAGGTCGGTACAAACGTTGTACGACCCCCTAATCCAACATATACTTCGGTCATCAATCGATGACATTGACTTATGAAGTTACGTCAGTACACATAGGACCACTCCAGGTCAACAATTAGTTGGTTCTTCTTCTAGTTCTTCCCTTCCCTATTCTAATGATACACCTGTAAAGTTAGGTAGGTATTTTGCACATGATGTGCTTAGTATGTTAGATGAAGAGGAGAGAAAAAACTTTGATATACTTAAATAGTGGAGACAACATCAACGTAGTTACTCAATTTTTTCTAAAATGGCACGTGATCTACTAACACCACCGGTGTCAACTGTAGCATCGGAGGCTACATTTAGTATAAGTGGCAGGGTTTTATCTGATATCAGGTCAAGACTCAAAGCCGACATTTTAGAAAGTTTATCGTGTTCAAAGGATTGGAATGATGTCGAATTTCAATTCAAGATAAAGTGGATGTAATAATGTCTCAAAGAACTTGAAGATTTGAATATAGATTAGTCATATTCGTAGTAAGTATTATTTTGCATTAATATTTCTGTATTTGAAGAATTTTCTTTATTTTAATAAAAAATTGTACACGTAACATCTTGTTCGTGTATAATTTTAACTCTACCTACTTTTAAAGTAGTCGGTCCCAAGCCCGGAAAAAAGAGGAGGGTCTTTAATTTTACATTTTTAACATAAACGATTTTCGATATGATATTCTTTTTTATTTTCAAATTTTAAAAAATGTAAAACACAAAAAAAATAGAGGTGGATTTTAAATCTTTAATTTTTAACATAGATGATTTTTTATTTCTATTTTCTTTTTTATTTTTAAATTTCTTTTTTATTTTCAAATTCAAAACAAAAAAAAAAAAAACAAAAACTTAATCAAATATGAGGATTTTAAAAAACATAATCAAGATGATTCAATAAAAATTTTAACATAAAGATAAATATTTAATCTTTAACATAAAGATAAAGATAAATAAATGATTCATTTTAAATATTTACATTTTTTTCTTTAATAAAATAAATAGAAATTAGAATATAATGATTTATTTTTAAATTTTAAACCCAAAACAAAAAAAAAAAAAAAAAAAAAAAGGGTCGAGCCGGCTCGTTTCGCCCACAAACCGTGGGCCGAACCGAGCCCACGATTTGGAGACGATCCGAGCTCATGATTTATGTCTCGGCTCGGCCCATTGCCATGGCTAGTGAGTTGACTTAATTAGATATGATTGATTTGAACTCGAGAAACGTAAATTATGTTAAATTCTTGAATACGACCGAAAACAACATTATGAATAAATCTTGAGAAGAGAAAATAGATATGACAACTATGGTGAATTCGTGAATCCAAACACTTTAATAATTATATTTGATAAATTCTTAATATTTGCGTTCACACTATTTTCTTGAATTAATAGTTATAGATTAAAATTTTCAATAAACTTAATTCAAAATGTTTTAAATAGATTAAGATTATGATTAATTGAACTAGTATATAAATAGGATAATCTTCGTGAGAACGATAATCTAGACTCATTAAGTCGACTTTATTACTTGTTTAAGATATTATGCACTTCCAATTATATTTTATAGGGTCACATTAAATTACATACAAAATACACTATCAAATTCTCAGTTTTCAATTATACATTGATTATATACTGACTTGAGCATCTTAGGAAAGGGGGTACGGGTACGGGTACGGGTACGCAGTCGGGGAATATCCCCATACCTTTTTGCAGGTATTGGCAGGGAAGAAAGAAAGAAAAACTTTCGAAACCAATTTTTGGCCATAACAATTTCCAAAATCCACAGGCATTCGGACCATTACAAGTATCAATATGTGAGTGCTTGAATTTATTGTGCCATTCATAATTCATTACAATTAAGAGCATTCAGAAGACTCAAGTAACACACTGAAGCCACTGCAAGTAACTAGTTTCTTTTTTGGTATCCAAATCACAACAATTCATCACATAAAAGACCAGCCACCTAAGCTAGTCATCAATTTGTCCAGGCAAAACAGGTAGGATTTTTGCATCTGGTGATTGTGAGTTGGATATTGAGATCAGCTTAGACCTATATTTCTCGTCTCCATCACGTTTCAGAGGTTGGACAACTTTCTCAGTATCCAATTTTTTAGGTGACTGTTCACTAATGACCTCTGTCTCTGGTAGTCTGTAAGAGATGGCAATCAATGACTCGCGAGTCGCATCCTCAGAATCCTCCTTGCAGGGTTCTTTCTTATCCATAAAATGACAATCTTTGTCCTGCAAAATATGATGGTGATGGATCAACTAGAAAAGATAAATGTAAAATAGTACAGTAGGAAACTCCTAGTATCCACAATCCATAACAAATTCTTTTGATCCCAACTTAGATACAAATTCGACATTGCATAATCACAATAACTCACCATCAAAAGTTGATTTAGACAGTCAATTTGTACCGAGTTAACAAAAGTGAATTACAGTGTTTCTAAAAGCAACATCGGTGTTGAATCCTTGACAGCATGATTGGGGGCAATCTGAGTTCATAGTTCTGATGAAGGCTTCTCTGATATCAATATCAGCCCAATAATTACTGATCTTTTTTACCCTGATTGTACACAATAAGAGGCATCATGATGATTATCGGTCTAACTACCGTTTTGATTGGTCAACCCAACTCTTCTACAACCGCCAGAGTAAAATTTTCATCATCAACCCAATATACAAAGAGACTGACTGCTAATAAAAATATATAATAATGAACAGTGTATTTTTGTCCGAACCCATGGCTCTCATTTATCTTCAATCGGTAGCAATTACTCGCTCAACTCCTGCTAGTGACCATGTAAAGAGGCAGATCTAAGTGGTAGATGATCCAATATATTAAGCAAAGGTAATAGATAGAGAGTTCATATTGTAGTCAGAGATGAAGTGGAGATTAGATGTCAACGAGTGGAAGTAGGCAATTCTTTATTAAGAAAGGTTTAGAAGAACTTACTGGCGCAAAAGTAATTTCAAATACATTAGTGCACACATTAAATTGTAACATTCTGTAGTAACAAACAAGACAAGATACTTTAGGGCCCGTTTGGTATATGGTCAATGGATAAAGATAACTGAATGAATTTTGTCTTATTTTGTTTGGACAGAAATTATACCCGGATAAATTTTTTTATCTGGATAACAATTTAAGCCAAAAACGAGGATAAGTTTTATCCATGGAAGGAGGAAGACAATTTTTATTCGAATAAAAGTTCCTCAATTTTTTTAAAAGAAGAATGGACCATTTATAATATACAACAAATTTACTTTTGGACATTAATATCCTAGGATAATTGCCATCCGCCATCCGCCATCCACCACCCGCCACCTGCCGCATCATCCGCTCTATCGCCGGCCCACCCGTCTTCCGCCGCAAGAGAACTTTAGTATGAAACTTTAACATGGAACTAGTTTGCAATTTAACATTTAGGGCTTGTTCGGTAGAGTTTTTTTGGGGAAAAAAAAAGGGTTTTTTGGTTACTTTTTGACTTTTCAAACTTTTTTGTAGTGTAAAAAGGATTGAAAAGTCAAAAATTGTAGACAAAAAATGGATTTTTTCGAGAAAAAACTCTACCGAACATGCTCTTAATATCCAAAAGCTGCTGGTCAATGAAATTTACCTAGATGTTTTACTTATAAACTTTCTTTAAATAAAATCGATGCTAAGTCATTGATAACATTTTAGTTTTCACTATTTCAGAATCATAGAAGTTGTGCAAATATCAATGTTCTGAAACCGGCCCAGACAATAAAATTGGAAAAGGCCGAAGGTTAAGGGTTGAAAGTATCAACCGAGTTCGAACAAGAAGTGTAATTAATTAATTATATATAATTTATAAACACAATAATTTTCATCAATGTAAAGTAAAAATTATACTCCCTCCGCTTCATAAAAATATGTTTACTTCTATTTTCACAAAGATTAAAAAACTTAATTATTATAGTTACAATAATAAATTTTACTTGCGTTTTTTCTAATATAACCCTACATTAATATAATGATAGTTCATATTTGTTAATAACAAGGACACATTAAATAAGGGCATATTAGAAAGCTAAAAAATTAACTATACCATCAACAAGGAAAGTCAACTATAATTTGGGACAAATGAATAAAGAAAGTAAACTTATCTTTATGAGACAGAGGGGATATCAATAATTAAATAATAAAGTTTTATGAAGTCCAGTGATATTCATAACAATTATATTTGTTACAAGTTCAAGTCATCAATTCTAAAAACAATTAAAACATCAGTATTTCCAATATGTGACTCTTTATATATGTGTTTCCATTCACCAACTTAATTATTTCTCTCATTATTCATCTCTTCCATTCACTTGACCTTTCCCCATCAAAAAATTCTCTCTCCAATCAAAATCCACCACAAAATTCTCTTTACCTCCCTCACATACAACTCTCTATCCCCACTTCCCTCTCTCAAGAATGAGACAGACAAATCACCTAAAATTTACTTGTGAAGATCAAGACATCTCCAACCCAATCCCATGCCACTACTTCTCACCAAGATGAACTACGAAAAGCCTAAAACTGAAGATGGATACAAAGAATTTGCTAAGTTTTTCGAGTCTTAACTCTTTATTTAGTGTATTTTTAGTAAATATTTTTATAAATTATAAGTAGTGATCTTACATAATTTGTGGATAAAAACTGGATAAAAGTTGTGGGTCCTATAAAATGTGTGGATAAAAATGATGTTTGACCAGCTTATAAGTACTTATAAACACTGACAAACATACACTGAAATTTTGAATTCTTTTGAGTTGGATTTTAACAGAATTTATTTTAAAAAAAAATAAAATCTAACCGGCCGACTGGTAAAACGGTGAGCAAGTCGATCGGGTCCGGTTCTACCGGACCTATACCGGTTTCTAACCAAATACACTGAATATGTTGTGGATTGACATTGCAAAGACTTCGCAAAGGCATACAACAAAGATATCTGGTGTGAAGGTACACTCAATCATTTTTAGAATGTACATCTGTAGATGAAATTACATTTAGGTGGCATTGTTCCAAAAGTTCTTTGAGGTTTTCTTAACAAAGTTGAGACCGAACATAGGAAATATTGTAGTTTGATGTTCGAAATTCAAATGTATTGCTTGTATTTTTCATATTACAATTTCTACTTTTGTTGTTTCTTTTTATTTAGTTTCGATAAAATAGTTACATGCAAATGACAAAGTTTAAAAATTCAAGGACTAGGGTCTTGTACTTCAACTCCAATCTTATTGAGGGACTCATTTTTGGTTTAAACCAAAGTGGCTAATACTAATTCTAATCCCAACTATTATCTCTGACCACAATCCTTCTTTTTGCCTCTTCTTTGCTAAGGCTAAGGCTCGTTATTCGTTTTCTCCCATAGTCTTATTAATCTTCTTCAATTCTAGTCATTGTATCTTCATTCTTGATCCTTTATAATATCTACTAACCTTTACAACTTAGAATAATTTAAAGCTAGATTTCTATCTTACCCTCTTCTTCAGTGTCTTCTTACCATGATAACAACATTGGTTGAGATCTTTATCTAAAACTATCAAATACACGTATCTCTTGCTCAAATGAGTCTCGAGCTGAAGTTATAATGGAAGACTTTAAACTTCTTATTCCTCATCTACTATACATTATTTTTCTATATCTTTATCTCTATTGATAAGTACAATTTTGTACTTATCTGAGCTCACAAAAATGGATGATTATGAGTACAATTATTTGTTTTCAGCATAATAGTGTGTTGTTTTTGTTCATTATAGGATAATAACTACATTCAAGTGTCGATCAAACGAAAAGAAAGTAAACACAAGAGAAAGAGACTCAATTGAACACACAAAGAGACTTGAGGGGCTTGACATGCAAATATCAAAGAAAGAAAACCAGGAATTGCAGCCAAGTTAACCATGCGATCGCATGGTTAACCATGGCTGCGATCGCAAGATAACCAAATATTCTCAGAACGTAAAGAGATAAAACCATGCGATCGCATGGGGAAGACGGGCAGAACTCAATTTGATTCTTGATAGAAGTAAAACTCTACCGATGCCAGGATAAAACAACTATCTAAGCCACGTCTTGGAGAGTTCAGGAAGGAGTATAAAAGGCAGAATAGAGCACAAATCGCAAGAAGCGAATTTTTGGGAAGAAGATATACAAGGAAAAATTGAAGATCAAGAAGGGATTGAAAATTCTTCGACCAAAAACACGAGTTTTATTTACTTTTTCTTTTTCTTTCTCTGGAACATGATTAATACATTTTCTTGTATTATTTTACGAAATCATGTCCGACTAATTTACTTATTGCTAGGATGAACAATGAAACCTCATGTTTTTAATTAATTAGAAATTTTTCCGTTTTAGTAATTAATTGATTTTGGGTTGATTATTCTTTATTCATTATTTCTATTATCTTAATGCTTGATCACCATTAGAATATATTGTGATTTGTATTGAAATCGAGAGATTCAATATAGATTAAGCACGTAGTATTGAATAACATAAGGTCCAATAATAGATAGAGATTACTATTATGCTTTATGAAATCTGGTTAGGTGTTGTTCTTAAGATTTTAATGCATATGTTTATGTTCAAAGCTTAATTAGAGATAATTACGTTCGTATTCGATATAGAATTGATTAACCATCGAGAGGCTTTTGATTATATTAGGATCACCGATTTTCAATCTAAAGTAATTATAAGCTAAAGCGATTAAACAGATAATTGATTAAGAAACGTGTAAGTGGATTAGCAAATCCTAGTATTAGTAAAACTCGAATTCGTTCTCACAAATTTACTTTGATTTCTTGATAATTTAGATTTAATTAAACACAATTAGAATAGTTTGGAATTAAAACCATAAATGAACCCGTGTTCTTACATTGTTAAAACTCGAATTATAAATTAATTGGTTAATTGGTAACTAGTTTTCGTGGATTCGACACTCTACACATCACTTTATTACTTGTTAACAATTCGTCCACTTGCGGGATTAAAATCGACAACATCCATCTTCATCTTCATCTTCATCTTCATCTTTATCTTCATCTTTATCTTCATCTTGGTCATCCAAGAATCTGCTCAAGCCTAGAGCTTATTGGGTTGTATTGAATCAACTTACTGAAAATATATAATCATCACCAACTCGTAGGAGGTTTTTCTTCGCTATGAGAAGAAAAAAAGACTGTCCGTGTGTCATTACGTATTCAATTTATCTCTTCCATGTTCAAATAAAACTCTCCCTCAATCTTCTCCCTCAAACGGTTATTTTCAAGCTATACTCACCGTCTTAATCCATCATTCTAAAACTATAAAATGGATTTTCATCATTCTAAAACTATAAACTGGGTTTTTTATTGATATTATTTTTTGTTGTCAAATTTTTTATTTGAGAACAGATGATACGGTCGGATCCCACCGATTAAACTGTATACTAGTATAAATAAACTTGTTTTCATTTAATTCCATATTTTACTCTGCCTAAACTAATAACTCAAATATACCTCTTGGTCTAATTTTTCCACAAACACAAAACAAAATTGATTAACATATCCAACAAGTTCACCCAAAATTATACAACACCAAAGTCGTTAAACCATTCAACGAAGCAAGGATGAGATTAAATTATTTATCGAGAATTCAAATATCAACCATGAGTGCGCACTACAAATTTATAAAACATAAGAACAACCAATTATACATTGCTTAAGGTGCCTTTCATTACATGATACTAGTACTAGAAACAGTAACTCAGCCAAAATTAAAGCTCCGAAGTTCTAATTGCAATTTGCGAGCAGATAAACATTTCCATTGCATCAAATAATAACAACCCATTTCTTAAAACCCAAAAAGTTGAAGCTTGAAACTTGAAAATATAAATCTCAAAATAAACAATTATAAAAATATCAACTCTCCCAAATCCTAGAACTTTCAGATTCCAAAGAAAACTAAAACGCAATTCAAATACAAGAATTACTGAAACAGATCTTACTTACCACATCCATCTTCAAGCAAGGAAATAAAAAACGCCAAGTAAAGCGAAAGTCAAAACCAGAATTTATGAATATTCATGCAAAAAGAAAAGAACTTGGGCAAGCAAATTAATCCTTGAAGCATAACATTTCTGAGAAAAACAGAAATTAGAGGGAAAAGAAAAAGTACCTTTGTTGATAGAATTGGGGGTTTTTGTGCTTCAGCAATTTTTAGGTCGATCGGACAATAATAACAGCTGCTGCCTGCCAGTTGGTGAATCGGGTTTTGCACCGTATCTTTCTATTTTTAAATACCGGATAGAGTGGCGGTTATCACGTGCGGTGTCCATGAGTTGGTCATTCAACTCTTTTTTTTTTTTGTCATGGTTTAAACACTTTGTTTATTTCCTTCGTTTTTGGAGTTATCGAAAATACTGATTGACTAATGGAAATGACGATGTGATAAGAAAATTATTATTCAACTATTGTCAAATAATTCATGATTTCTTCATTCTTTTTATTTTTCTTCAATAAAATACGTTTTCAAAGATCAATTTGTTCAATGATACATAGTTTTGCTTGGATGGCCGATGAATAATGTGCTAATAGATTTTTCATGCCACGTCATCATTTCTCTTAGTCACAACAATATTTCGGTTGATTTAGCACTTTGGAGTGCTTAATTTAATATAAAAATAAAAGTTTAATGACTAACTTTAAACGAAAAGAAAAAGTTAGTGACTAGAAAGGAACTATGTTATAAGTTTATGTTTGGTAGTGTTGAAATTATTTTTTAAATGCTTAGTGAATATGTGGATAAAAAGTGGGTTGTAAATTGTGAATCTTATGAAATGTGCGGATAAAGAGTATGTTTGAATAGTTTGATCAAATGAAATTATAAATTAAACATTCTCAAACATGGACTTGGATAACTGATATTTTTTTTAACTCAAAAAACCATCTTTTAGGTTGGGGTTAGGTTGACAAAGGGAAGATTAGACGTGGAAATTAGGCCCCTTACGCCATTTTCTAAAACAAATTGAAAAATACGATAGGGTAAAAATGGAAAATTGATTATTACAGTGCACGAAATCCTAACTCTCTTTTACTCTCGGTGATATCCGGCAAAATTAGGTCAAATTCTTCATTAATTCGTAGTTTTCGTCCATTCTTCTTGACTTTAACATTATAAGTTTAAACATAGTTGGAGAAGGCGAAAGAATCGTTGCAGAATCTTCAAAGACAAAGAGGAAATGTATTCTGGTCGAAGGATCTTTGAAGAAGAAGAAAAATATTGCACAACAGGGTAACAAACCAAAGGTTAAGTTCGATTTATTCTTATTTTTTATGATTTTTCGATTTTCTTTAATTTTTACATTTTAAGAGATTTTTTGCTTTGTGAAATCGAATTTCTATTTTTCATTATTATTCAATTCATGAAGTTGCTTTAGGAAAATCAGTGACAATGGTTGTTGTGTGAACCACTGCTTTATTTTTTACATTTTAAGAGATTTTTTGTTCTGTGAAATTGTGTTTCTCTTTTCCATTCTAAATTGATTGATGATGGTGCATTTAGGAAATCAATGACACATTGTAACCATGACCAAATCAATGACATACGAAAATCAAATTAAAGTGCAATTTGATGGTATTCAAGTTCACCAATCTGTTTTTTGTGTTTGTATTGCATGAAAATATGTCACTTCTAGCTTGATATGCCATTTCATATTCTAAATGCAATAAGTTTGAACGTGCAAACTAACAAATAGATGGTATCATCACTGTTTTTTGAGATGTATGTCACTTTTTTAGATATATGTCACTTTTAAGAGATGTATGTCACTTTTTTAGATCCATGTCACTTTTTGGAGATGTTTGTCATTTTTTACTTAAAAAGTGGCAGAACATGTCAATTTTATTTAATATATGGTATGAAATGCCAGTTCATATTCCAAATACAATAATTTTGAACATGCAAATTAACAAATACTCCCTCCGTCCCACAAAGATAGACTCGTTTTCCTTATTTATCTGTCTCAAATTATAGGCTACTTACTTTATACAGGATATATTAAATTTTTATTTTTCCTAATATACCCTTATTTAATTTACATTGTTATCAACTAAAATATTTCTCTCTCTAAACTTTCATTTATTTTTTTCTTTTTTCCAATGTAATTCTCTCTCTATCTATATAATTTTCTCTCTCTAAACATTCATTTATGTTTTTTTTTCCGTGTAACTCTCTCTCTCTCTCTCTCTCTTTTTGTACGTGCGCGCGCACACACACACACACACACACATATATATATATTGGTCTTTTTCCATCACCAACTGGGTTGGATGAAGGTCCATATGGTTCGTAATCCATTGGTTCTGCTTCTGATTCAATTTTAGGTTCTTTAAATTGAATTCCTTTTTCAGGTTCACGATTTGGATAAAATCTTTGGTGTATGATTGTCTCATCATCAGAACTTGATCCTGAGTTTTCAATCATAACTGGTTCATGTTCATTCTCAACAGATTTTGCTGTGAGAATTGTTTCTTGATTATCTATATTGACTCATTTGAGCATGGAGGCAATCTGTTCAAGTTCTTCATCTTCAAAGGCTAATAGAACATTAAGATGTCCTAAGTCTTGAGATGTTTCATAAAGGTTTTCTAAAACTTTTCTAATGGTTGTCATTCGGAATTTGAATCTTCAAAATCAAATTTTCATTTTCTTGTACTTTTTTGTTTTTCTGTAAATTCTCCCCTTTTTGAGAAATTACCAAATGGTACTACTGTCCACTGAAAGTGTCCTTGAGGACAACTAAAGGCCGTTTGAGGGAAACACAGATCCACGCCATTGCAGAAAGAAGGCAGTACATACTATTTGGACAGAAAAGAAAAGAGGAACAAACAATACATTACTGTAAGAAGGTTAATTTTATATATATATATCTTTTTGATTTCTATTTAACTTAAATAGGGGTATAATGGGAAAATTGTGTGAAATTTTTATAATTTCAATTACATTAAATGAGTTTTCTTAATTTGTGTGAAAAAAAAGTGGGTCTATCTTTGTGGGATGGAGGGAGTAGATGATATGATCACTGTTTTTTGAGATATATGTCACATTTTTAGATCTATATCACTTTTAATATATGTATGTCATTTTTTTAGTTCTATGTCACTTTCTGGAGATGTTTGTCACTTTTATTTAAAAAGTGACATATGATGTCACTTTTATTTAATATATGATATTAAAAATCAGTTTATATTCCAAATGCAATAAGTTGGAACATTCAAACTAACAAATAGATGGTATGATCACTGTTTTTTGAGATGTATTTCACTTTTAAAGAGAAGTATGTTTCATTTTTAGATCTATATTACTTTTAAGAGATGTATGTTATTTTTTTAGATCTATGTCACTTTTTAGAGATGTTTATCACTTTTACTTAAAAAGAGACGTATCATGTCACTTTTATTTAATATATGGTATTAAAAGCCAATTCATATTCCAAATGAAATAAGTTTGAACATTCAAACTAACATCTTTTATAGATTTATGTCAATTTTTGGAGATGTTTATCACTTTTACTTAAAAAGTGACAGAGCATGTCACTTTTATTTAATATATGTTAATTCTATAAAATTATTATTAGACTATCTTTGTTAATTATTTTTGTAGGACTGAGAGCTATTGATTCCCCAAGACTATTGGTTTCATGGCAAAGTGCATTCTACTAACCCCATATAGTTATCAAATGCCTGAATTACAAGTTTATTGAAACCCAAAAGAAAATGTTTAGAGAATCACGCTTTGAACCATACATTGATTTAAAAGAAACGATGATTAAGGCCCAGTTGATTCACCAATTGTTATTAATACAGGTGAAGCAACAATATATAAATGAATTATGGTTCAACATCAATGAGAAACTGGTCGGATTTTTTTGTTGAAGAATTTTGTTTAATGCCTAGCCTTTGGTGCGTGGGTAATGGTGATTTTACCAAGCACCGAATGTGTAATAGTATGATTAGGATAGATATTTCAAAAAGTATGATAGCATTTCAACAGAGTGTGTTGAAAATGTGTTTAAAGAGTTGCCATTCGATACGGTAGACAAGGATGTGGTAGATGATGGTATTATTTATATTGTTTCGTCGTTCTTATTTGTCACATCGTACCATAAATGTGTTGATGATTCAATTTTTAGATTTGTTGAGTCGGGTGAAATGGAATTTTTCGATGGAGGAATGAGTTATATAGTTTGACATTGATATCTCTCAAAGGTGCATTGACCAAAAGGATCATGAAGTTAGATCCCAATTTTTTTTTTTTTTTTTTTTTTTTTTTTTTTTTTAATATAGGCTTAATAGTATTCTTCTTGCTTTCCAAGTTTTGATATATGAGACCATTCCTGCAATAGTTGAGAAAAAGAATTGTATGAAGTACAAGTCATTGCTTCCTTGGATTTTGAGTTGGACTTCTAATGTACATTTGACATCGTTACAATTGAACAAATGTGTTTTTTTAACTTGATTAAAATAAGCTCTATTTATTAATTATACTATTTTTCTTACATTTTTTTTTATCATTGTTTGTTATTTGTTTTGTTATTTAAAATTTATGAATATGTATTTTTGCAATTGGAAGTCAATGATGTTAGGCCAGCAAATGCAGAGAAAGTGGAGGCATACACTGATGGGTTGTTTGTGAAATGCAAGTCTCAAGGGCAAGATGCTGATGACGATGACGACTTTGAGCATCATGTTATTCGTCAGTTGAAGTTGATGATCGCAGCCCAAGAACCATCAGCTGGCGATGTCAATTCTTCAAAGTTGAAAAAAAAAGAAGACATCTGAGTTTTGTGAACATTTATTTACCTTTTTATGCTTACTATATCATTTTTGTTTATTGTTTCTTATGATTTGTTTTTCTCTGCTTTTTGTATTTTCAGAGACATTTAGAATCGAATGAAAAAATCTTGAAACGTTTAGTGAAGATTGAGGTGAAACTTCAATCAAATGAAGAAATTTTGAAACGTCTGCCGGAGATCGAGGTGAAAATTGAATGAGATTAAGGTGAAAATTGAATCAAATGACATGATTTTGAAACGTCTGACATATATATAGTCGAAAATACAATCAAACGAAGAAAATCAGAGTCAACTAGCAGAACTTGAAATCAAAGTTCAATCTAATATTGAAATTGAAAAACAAATAAAATGACTTGAAGAGAAAGTGAAATCGAATGAAGAAATTCTAGAACGGGTGACAAATGTTGAAAGTATAGTGAATGACCTGCAAATGTTGAAGGTATGTCACTTTTTTAGAAATGTATGTCACTTTTTAAAAGATGTTGTCATAATTTAGATCTATGTCACTTTTTTAGACCTATGTCACTTTTTAGAGATGTTTGTCACTTTTTAGATTATTTTATCACTTTTATTTATTTTTGTGAAAATGTTGAGAGAAATGAAATAGATGAATGACTAAATTGATGTAGTTAGTTTGGAAATAACTCTATATGTAATGTTTGGAATTATATGTCTTTTAACATGCTTTTTTAGTAAATGAATTTGACTTTTTTTTCATATTTGTCACTCTTTAAAAGATTTATGTCACTTTTTAAAAGATGTATGTCCATTTTTTAGTTATATGTCACTTTTTGGATATGCATGCCACTTTTTATACAGCTATGTATGTGACATTTTATTTATTCTTTTTTCTAGAATGGTGTGGAAAATGTAGCAAATGATACAAGGGACATGAAAAAGAATGTGAATGATTGTCCTAATTTTTTCATTAGGTATTGAGTTTGACATGACTGGAAAAAGTATTGAGAGGCCAACCGAAACTATGGTGGAAAATGAATATTCAATTCCAAATGTACTATATTTTTAATTTGAGATTTACTTTTTTGTTTTGTGCACTATATAATGTGATTTATTTATTTTTTATTTAGCCTATTGATCAAGATTTAATAAATTTTAATGAAGAGGATTGGAAGATTGTTGGTGATGTTGCGGCACATAGTTTAGCCGAAAAATGCATAAAGATGTATTATTTTCACATTTTATTTTGTGTTTTTATTTTGTTATATCTATTTTTGCATGGCAAAAAGTAATCTTTTATATGTATTTGTTCAGATGTTTGTGCATCGTCGTCTAAAACCTGTGGGATTGATGTAAATGATGATGAGGTTGAATTGAAAGATAAGGATTGACAAAAACTTAATGAGATTACAGTAGCTGTTTTCGCTAAATATAAACTTGAAGAGGCAATATTTGTTTGAATATTTTTCATTTGAATAGCTTATTTTTTTTGTTTCTGCACAATATAACTTAACATTTTTTGATATTTTTGCGATATTTTAGACTGATGATGAAGTCATTCCGGATGCACCTTTGAAGAGGCAAAAGAAATATGCCGCACTTATTTAGTCCCCATGGGTTAATGAATATGATTCTATGGTGGGTACTACAAAGCGTGTGATGAAGGATATATTTGCGTTTAAGGTTGGGTTGTGCCCCATACGGACTAGATGTTGAAGTATTCGAGAGTTGGTATAAGGAAGGGTTGGTGACGAAAAATAAGTATATGATATAATGTCATTTTTAATAAGAAAGTGACACAGTATGTTACTTTTTGCTATAAGTATGTCATTTTTTACTAAAAAATTGACACAATATGTCACTTTTTATTATAAGTATGTCACTTTTTACTAAAGTATGTCACTTTTTTACTACAAGTTTTTTTTAATTAGATTAAAACCACTACATGTTACAATTCTTGTACCAGTATAATTGTATGTGACTTTTTTTTTTTTGGTAATACAATGATAAGCATTTCAATGATGAGAATATTACTATTCGTCTTTTCTTTTACTTCACCGATATTCCAATTATTTTCTAAAATGTGGTGGTATGAATAGTGACAACTAATGAGGCTTTGAAAGATACAGTAAGTTTTTGTTTGTTAATTGTTTGGTTTAAGATTTATGTATATAATTTAATAATACATTGCTGATTCTTTTTATACACTTGTCTTGTAGCATATGGATATGTGTTTTTATTATCTGCGGAAGATGTTAAGGTATGGACATGGTATAAATGTCAAGGCTACAACTATGGACTTTGCCTTTGACAGCCAAGTTAGGGATTTGTATGATGATTTTTTGAGAGATCCATTGGTCATTGTGAAGCAAACTTTTCTCCTCTCATATCCAATAGGATTGTACATATCTTGCAACATAAGTTGGCATGATGTTGACCATGTCCTTATGCATTTGAGGATGTTTAACTCAGCTCATTGGATTCTATGCCATTTTGACATCAAGAAGATGGGTCTGAACTTATATAATTTCTACAATAAGATAGTCAAGAAGCATGTTGAACTTGAAGCCGTTCAACTAGTTTCAGTTATGAGTCTTCATCTTCTATTTAACACTGGATTCTTTGAGGGAAAAACATTCCAGAAGATGCACTAAAACCACTTGTCGTAAAGATGGTTCCAAAACTACCACATCAAAAGAACGGGTTAGATTACTTTTTAATAATTTGACTTTTTATATGTCGGATAGATATAAATATATGGCCTGCCTTCAGTTCTTGGTTAATGTGCCTCCATTTTTTGTTGCAGTGGTGATTGTGGTATTTATGTGATTAAATATGCTGAGTATTTTATCAATGAAATGTTGAAGGAGATGCCAAAGACATTCAACATTGCACATGTTCGGAAATACTTGGTCACTCAATTGCATGTGTATGCTAAAAAGAAGCAAGTGAAGAATGATGACACTGATAATGATTAAAGGATGTTTGACAACACTAAGAGAATGCTATAATTTTTTTTTCGTCATGAAGACTGGACTAACATAAATAATTTTTTGTAAGATGAGATAACTAGGACTACATGTTACGTGTAAATGTAATATATATGGTGAATGTAGTTTTATCTATATGAGATTAACAATATAGGTTTTGAAAGGTTTTTTTTGCAAAGAATGTAAGTACAAATTATTTTTGTATAGAAGTGACATGCTATTCATGTCAAAAGTGACAAAACACGATTACATTAGATGATTTTTTTTCCGACTGTTGAATATAGATGGTGGAAGTGCATCTGATTGATAAATTACTGTAATTATGAAAATCATGTATACATTTTGATAGCCAAGTTAGGGGTTTGTATAATGAAGAAGTCACATTGTAATTGCTGGCCTCCAAAAATGGCTACCAACAAGAACCCACGCCTCTTCTTCCTATGCGTATTTTCCTACTCACTTGGACCGCCACGTGGTTTAATCAACCACGTAGATAAGCCTAGTAATCAGAGGATAAAAAGAGGGAGAAACACACTATGTCAGATGTAGTAACTTGAGGGCCTCTAACTAACAAATTTTCAGGTGGTTATATATAAACACTTGGAGAATAATTAGCATAGAGGACTTTGTTTTCTTTTATGTGTGAGAGTTATATTTTTCAACATCTTTTTCTTGTAGAAAATGAGTTTGGTATTTATAGGCAAATTTTGACCGATTGTCCTCCCTTCGATGTGCGACAAGTGGCTGAATTCGGAGAGTCCTCGCGTCACATCATTGGCTTTAATGAGGAGGTCCTTTTCAGTCGCATGCTAGGAGGCTATGACTATGACAAACCGCATTGACAGGCCGTCCCATTAGTCTTTTCAAGTCTAACTAGTAGAGTAGCTAGGGAGGCTTCCTCAACACGCAATCAGGGTCGGGTTTTGAATGCCTTGTCTCCCCAACTTCTTCGTCCCGAATCTCTTTAGCATAAAAGATTAGTCTATTCTTTTTATTTTTACCTTCCCAAACCTCCTCGGCATAAAGAAAAACAGCCTCGGAGAGAGGGTAACAGCCTACTAGGCAGGTTTGACTTTGGTCCTGCCCACGTGGAGCGCCGAGTGGGATCAGGGGGGTAACAGTAATATTATGTATACATTGTGTCACTTATTGTTCTAAAAGTGATATATTGTGTCACTTTTTATTCTAAAAGTGATATATTGTAATTTTAGTATTCGTCAAACTTCTTTAATGGTTGAAACATCGTGTATACAATTTAGTGTTAAATGATAAGTTTTACATGTCATTATAATGTCAGGATATATACAAAAGCAAAGCGCATGAATATTAACGCTATTTTGAATAGAAAAACTAATATGTATGAAGAAGTTACACTATGTTACTTTTTGTTCTAAAAGTGAAATAATGTAAAGTATCGCGTATACATTTTAGCATTAACCGATAAATTTTACATGTTATTCTATTGTTAGTACCTATACAAAGTAAAGCATATGAATATTAAGTCTATTTTGAATAGAAAAATCAATACGTATGAAAAAGTGACATTAACTTTTTATTCTAAAAGTTACATACATATACAAAAGCAAAGCACATGAATATTAAGACTATATGAAGAAGTGACACTATGTCACTTTTTGTTCTAAAAGTAACATATGGTGTCACTTTTTGTTTTAAAAGTGATATATTGTAATATCAATATTCATCAAAGGTGTTAGAGTTTTAGATATGTATTATACAGTGACAAAAAATCTAAAAAATAATAAAACTCATAAATCTTGCATTTTTTTTTGTGGCTTCTTCTTCAAAGGTGCTGGAGTTTGACATGATCTTTGATTGTGGCCATACTTTCCACATTTACCACATTTTGTACTTTGCCTTTTCTCTTTTTAATGGTATTCTTCTCTTTAAGTCGTCCGAATTTTCTTTTTGGATCAGGAGCTAAGACTATTCTTGCTTTTACATCATCTAATATATTTCAATTATTGCGATTTCCAAGTGGGTAAACTTTACCACTGTATGTTTGGATGTACATTTCTATTGTGCAATATTTTGAACATTATAAATATGAGTTGTCCTTTATCTTTGCAATAACCGCCAATACGTGTGCATACGAGATTTTGTCTACATGGAATTGGTTGCATGTGCACGTCTTTTCTTCAATATTCACCAAATATGAGGTACAAACATCATTAACTTGGTATATTATTAAATTTGAAGCTGATGCATGTGCAAATAATGTAAGAAAATAATGTATTAATAAACAACGACTATTAAATCATGCTTTCATGTCGTTTAACTCCAACTTACTGAGAAAATGACACACTATGTCATTTTTTGCTGAGAAAGTGACAATTTATGTCACCTTTTTAGTATAAACATGTTTTCATTACAATAACACTCAGCATATAATAAGACTACAAAAGCATAACATTCTCTAATCAAACATTAATTCAAATGACAAAAAAGAAATAACTAATTCTTATATTTAACAAACATGCTTTAAGTCGTTTAACTCATACTAGTATGTAATAATAAATAGAGCCATAGACCATATGAAATCCATGGCATGCCATTTTTTACTTAGAAAGTGACACACTATAGTATAAGTATGTTTTCATTTCAATAACACTCAAGATATAATAAGACTACAAAAGCAAAACCTTCAAATCAAATATTAATTCAAATGAAAAAGAAGAAACAACTAAATATTATATTTTAATTCAACGCCAAATGAATGATATTTAGTTCATGTAATTTATAGCATTTTACCTTCATTTTCTTTGACTCCATGAATTTCTCTTTCAATATTTTTTCTTGTTTGTTTGCAAGTTTGGTCAAGGTTGCCTGCGTATCGTTTAAGTACTTCACAAACCATTCTTGTAACAAATATCTTAAGGATTCCAATAAAAGTTCTATAGGATAACATTTTGTTATTTTTGTTATCGAATTTGCTAATTCAACTATATTTGTAGTCATGGTAGAAAATATATTATTTGTCATGTATGCCCTCGACTACTTATGATAACCAATCTCTTCTTGCATAAAGAACAATCAAAATATTAATTATTTCTTATATATAATGTAATTATGCATTCAAAATAAATATTTTTGAACATACTAGGTGTGATCGAATCCCTTTATGGATTTCATCGAATTGTTTCATATAGAAATCAAAATCATTCTTCGTGTAGGCTTTAGCAGCTCTATTGAATGGTTGTGTAATATTCTTTCTATTTTTTTTGCCAAACTCTGACTTTAAATTTTGTAACCGGTGGTAGGAACATAGACTGTGCATTACATTCTTATACACCTTCTGGATTATACTTTTTATGCTTTTATGACAATTTTATATTATACACAATCCTTCTCGCTTACTATAAGCTTCTTTTAACATAAGTAAGAACCACTCCCATTAATCATTAGTTTCTAAGTCACCAACTCCAAATGCTAATATGAAAATGTTGTTGTTGGCATCTTGTGTGCATGCTGTAAACAATGTTCCACCATAATTTTCCTTTAACCATCAATCACTATTACAGGTATGCAATACTCCTACCCATTGAATAGATGATTTTAATGCTATGAAGATGTATTTGAATTTGTTGTTATCGTAAGTCTCAATTCTTGTAATTGATCCATGATTTGTTTGTTCTATCATGTACAAGTACTTTGGAAGATTTTCATACGACTATGTCGGATCTACTCTCACCAATTCCAAAGCTTTCTCCTTAGATTTCCAAGCTTTCTCGGAACTCATCGACACTTTGTACGTATTCATCATGTCACTTATTATGTCTTTGGGAGTGTATATTATTTTTGTTGAGACATATGTGTACTTGTTGCATTCTCCTATTATTGAGCTTGTTGCTTGATGGTGATCTACCAAGATGATATTATTTGAGTACATGTGATTATTTCTCATATATCTTAATTTGAATATTTCTATTCGTCCAAGTCTTGAAGCTCTAAAAGTCCATTTGCAATTATCATCTATGCATGTCAGCACATATTCTTTCTTGTCCGACTTACTTACCTTAAACTGAAAGTTTTTATGTATCACATATACCGAAATACTTTTTTTAACCAATGTCTTGATCCTAAAATTTTTTTGCTTTGCAATTTCATTCATACTAACAAATGAAATAATATCACTTCCTATTACTCATTAATTCAACCCCCGGTATGCATGAAGAAACACCAACAACTAAGTCTTCAATAGTTGGTAGACTTTGAACTGATGTTGTCGCTGAACCATGAGTTTTGAAAAATCTATAATTGCATCATGTCATTTTCTTCACCAGTAGTAGCTTCTAAAAATTGCATGTCTTCAAAACTTTCAGTTCTGTGACATAATGAAATCGGTGTAACATTTATGCACAAAGGAAACCTTGCAACATGTTTCTCCCTTCTTTTGAGCTCCAAATAGAATGTGAGAGAATATTGTCTGAAATCTTCATCAGAGGCAGGTTTTTCTTCACCTTATATCGTATTGTTATTGTCTGTGTCGTTGGGGGCTTATGTTTATAACTGATTATATCATGTCCTCGAGTTCGCTGTATGTGCATTCTATTGAGACAATAATTCCAATCATTTTAAAATTTATATATTGGTAACCTTGTTCCCATTTGCCCCCATAATGGATGAAGACATTGATTTTATCCATATCTGCAAAAAAAAAAAAAAAAAAACACCAACATATATACATTATCATCAAATTGAAACATCCATATGAAACATTGTGTGACATTGTGATTAAAAAGTGACACACTATGTCACTTGTTAATTGCACAAACTTAATTTATATCTAACACAAAAGAATATGAAGCAATATCGAAATATTAATTATAAGGTTTTTATAAGCTCATTATATCTTTAAAAAGAGACGTTCTATTAAAAAAACTTAAATTTGATTGTTCTGTCACTTTTTCAGCAAAAAGTGAGTGACAGAGTATGTCACTTTCATATCTCCCGTACATTAATTCATATTCAAGACAAAACAAATAATATATTAATTTTTTATCATCCTCAATAATTCATGTCACTCAATAATGTAAAATAAATATCAAGTTAAATTCAACAGTTAAATCAACTACAGAGAAGATTGTGATCTAAAGTTGTTATGTGTATACATTGTTATGTCACTTACTTATATAGTACATTAATTCATATTCAACACAAAAACAAAATGATATATTAATATTTGATCATCCTCAATAATTCATATTATTCAATAATGCATAATAAATATCAAGTTAAATTCAACAGTTAAATCAACCACAGAGAATATTGTGATTCAAAGTTGTTATGTCACTTGTATATATTGTTGTAATTTTTTAAATAAAAAGTGACAGATCATGTTACTTTTCTGTCCAAAGCCTCAATTCATATTCAAGAAAAAAATAATACATTAATGTTTCATCATCCTCAATAATTTATGTCACTCAATAATGCACAACAAATATAAAGTTAAATCCAGTAGTTAGATTAACCACAGAGAAGATTGTAATCCAAAGTTGTTATGTCACTTGTATACATTATTCTGTCACTTTTAAACAAAAAATGACAGAGCATATCACTTTTCTATCCAAAGTCCCAATTCATATTCAAGAAAAAAAAATGATACATTAATATTTGATTATAATCAATAATTCATATCACTCAATAATGCACAACAAATATCAAGTTAAATTCAGTATTTAATACAACCACATAGAAGATTATGATTCAAATTTGTTATGTCACTTGTATGTTTTGTCAATTTTAAGCAAAAAGTGATACAGCATATTACTTTTCTTCCAAAGCCTTAATTCATATTCATATTTACATTTTTTCAAACACCTTGTATGCATCTCTATAATTGATATTTACACACATTTTCAGAAGATCTTAGTCAATACCATCGATCTAAAGTTGAACTTTGATATATACTAGTATACCGCTTACACGCGGTGGGATCTGACCGTATACTAAGCAAATGAAGAATGAGATGAATTTGATAATTTGATTTGAGGAGATGAAAATTGATGAATAGAGAAGATATGAAGACATATGTATAACGCCTTTTATCATGAGTAGAAGTGAAAATTCCCTACGGTTGTGATTAGAGGTGTCAAGACGGACAGGCCGGTCGAACCCGCATCGGCCTCCAGTCTTGACCCGAAACTGCCGGCCGACCTGTGAACTAGACGGGCCGTTCACAAGCCGAGGAGGCCAAACCACGGGCCATTCACGGGCTGAGGAGGCCGAACCGTGGGACGGCCCGTGAACCAGGCAGGCTGTTCACTACCTGGGTGGTTTGACCTTTAACCGTTGGCCTATTTTGATTTTGATTTTTTTAATAAATGGAAGAGAGCCGTTTAAAGTGAAAGATGTGACAGATATGTGATGTTTTAGTCTTTAAATATATAAAAAAAAATAGAAATTGAATTAAAAAATTAATAAATGTGAATTTATCACTGTTATTTATTTTTATTTAGTAATTTAACACATTTGTTGCTATATATGTAAACATTTTTTTTTTTTAACAATTACAATAGGTAACTAAATTTTTTAGTAATTTCAATTTTTTTTATTCATACGGGCTGAAACGGGTTGAACCGCGGCCCACATGGGCTCGACTCGCCATGTATTGGGTTGACCCGGCCCGTTACCCACCATGGCGCATACTTTTTCTAATGCGGCCATCACCGGACTTCATTGGAGGCGGGCCGACCTGGCTCGCCTGACCCAGATTGACACCTCTAGTCGTGATTAACAAAAACAAAAACATAGGAAATCATAAATCTATAATAAAGTGAATGAAGAAGGATGTGTCTAGATTGAAATCGGAATATGAGATAAGTTACCTATGGAGAATGAAATCAGAATACGAGATAAAATTATTGTTGGAAATATGATATTTTCAACGTGAATATGCTTGAAACTTCTGAAATTTGGACAAAATTGAAGAAGATCATGTTTGATTTGAATTATGTATATGCTGCAACTGAGTAATTTGTGGATTTTGAAGGTGATTTGAAGAAAACGATCCCACACTATAGTTATGTTTGGTTTTGGAATTGAAAAACAATAAATACGGTTGTTGTTTGTTTTTAAGAGTGTCTACATTGTACACCTCTATTTACAATGACTTTTTAAAAATCTTTTAAAATTTAGTGTATTTGTGTAATTTTCCCAAATTAGACTGTATACCTCTTATTTTTTAAAATTAATCAAATATACATTTTTTTTTTTGTTAATGATAAATACTTTAAACGAACTCGTCCCGAATTATTTTATTTTATTTTTATGTTTTAAAATTTAAATTGTATTTAAAAAATAATATTAAATTAATTAATTAATTAAATGGAGCTATAAATTGATATTTTTAATCTCCCACCGCACCTGCACCTGCACCTGCACCTGGACCTGCACCCGCACTCCAGCCCCAACTTCCTAAAAATCCCTGACGTAGCGGAGAATAGTAATCCGCCAAATCCCGTTGCCATCCCTAACCAAACCCTAGCAACTCTCCAACCCCATTGTTTTCCACCACGGGCAATGCCATCGATACTCCACTCTCTTCACAACAAACAGCACCACCGCATAGCACCACCCCACCATTGCACAAATCTGCACGACGAAGATTACAAATTTTTGCGATCTCGATGGCGTCACATAGATCTTTACAATGCTAGTCACTGCCCTGCTTCTTCATTTCTTTTTGGTCCTTTACTTGGTTTCACAATTGTGATTGTAATTTTCTTAGCTATGATATGGAGTCCTTTTGGATAAATTTCGTCTAAAATGTCCGTTAATTTTGTACGTTGATTCTATTTTCTTTTTAAAACAAGGGCAAATTTGTCACATTCAAAATAAAATAAAATATATCATCTTTCACCCCACCCCACCCTACCCTACCCTACCCTACCCTACCCTACCCTACCCTAACAGTCACTGCCAATAATGGCAGAAACCGGGGACTTCTCCCCCTTTCCAAATCCGACATGAGAAGTCCTTCCTTAATTTCTGCCATTAATGACTGTCTCATGAACTTCTCTCTCCATAAATTTGATATTAATGGCATATTTTGAGTAGGGAAAAGTTCTTTGTGGCTTGGCCGTGGCTATTACAGTAGGGTCGAAAGTGGGTTGAAAAAGATAAATTTTTTTGTTTTGTTTTGTTCTTGCTATTAAAAGAGTATAAATCACACACAAAACTAGAGGTGTCAATTTGGACCCGGCCCGCCTTTGATGAAGCCTGGTGACGACCCGCATTAGAAAAAGCTCACGCCATGGCGAGTTGCAGGCCAGATCAAACCAGCCCATGAAAATTGAACACGAGCCCAGCCCAGCCCACCCGTCGGCCCATCAGGGTTGAGTCCATATGGGCCGCGGTTCGACTCGTATGAATAAAAATTAATTTTTTTTTTTGAAATTACTAAAAAAAATTAGTAACTTATTATAATTCATTAAAAAAAATGTATACATTTATAGCAAAAAATATTTTACAATATAATTTGCATTCAAAATTTCAAATTCGCTGCACTTTTTTTTTTTAATTAAATTGACAACAGTAGGCTACTTTTGAAAAAGCAGCCTGTTGTTGCTATGCTGCAAATATGCAGCGTATATCAAATGTGACAGCCACTGCACATTAACATCTCTCTTTTATGGCAGGGAGCCGTTGCTCGCTGCCATTTAATTTATTATTATTATTATTTTTTTTTAAATATAAACGGGCCAACAGTTAACCGCTGTCATGTTGGGGGCCCCGAATCGCTCGGGCGGCGGTTCAACCTCCTCGGCCCGTGAACTGCCCGCCCGCCATTCACGCAGCAAGCCTCTTGGTTCGGGTCAAGGTGGGTGGACCGATGTGAGTTCAACCGACCGGCCTGTCTCGACACCTCTACACAAAACTAACAAATATTTTAGACAAAATCCTTCAAAAAAAATCATTTGTGCACCTAAAGTCGTAAGTTCATGACATCTCCGCTACAAGTAAAAGGTTAAAGACCACTTGTGTACAATGGACAGGACCATTTGTGCCAATTTCCCAACAATTTATTGAATGTTTACAAGTTGTTTCTTGTTGATACCTTTTCTGTGTTTATTTTTGTTATTCCAGAGGCATGAAGTACATAATTTGTAGTTATTACATTCTTCGAACCCTCATCAAGCAAAACGATAGATATGTCGATTACCTTGGATTAAATATAACTATATACGATTAAGAAAGAAAAATATTTGACAGATTATATCAGTTATCATGTCCAATGTATTAGGCATGTCGCAATGGTACATATGATATGATGCAATAAGTGCATTATACTGCACACTGTATATTTCAACTACTTCGGTCAAATAAAATCAAAAGGTGAGATTGAGTCAATAGTTCTTATACAACAATATATTTTAACATGCAAAGCTTCTGATTTCCACGTGAACAAACATTACCTTAGAAAATAAACTTAATACATGAGAAGGCTATCTTGCACTGAAAACAGGTTCTGCGTCCACCGTTGGCTGAGATCTCCTAGTATATTTGAGAAGTAAAGCTTCTGCAGAAAGTCCTGGCACTCTTAGATCCCTATAAACCGGCATTACCAACAATTAGAAGAAGCTGTTAATATAATGTAAGTACAAAAACAGATTATGTGAGGAATACAGAACTCGTAGAAAATAACATAATCAGACCTGACATATGGCTGTAGATCCTTCCATTCCCACTTTGGCCTCTCCCGGAATAGTATGCTAAAACGCTCTGCAGGGGTTGATGGGAGCGAAGATGCACTGAAATAGTAAACTAAAGTCTCTATCCCTAGCTTTTCCATTAGAACTTCCCCTTCCAACATGTCAAAACAAGCATGCATACCATCAGGAACCTTTCGTATCCATTCTGCCATAAATGTTTCCATTTTCATCTTCCCCCTTTTCAAGATCTCTCTTGCAAAGTGCACACAAATGCACCTCTCCTCCAACCTCCACACACAACTTCCACCAACTCGCACTTCCACCTTACTACCATAGACTTGCAAGCAATGCATTGCAATACTGCGAGGAAACCCATCTGTTTCTAATGCACCCAGAACTTCATCTTCATCAAGTGCATTTAAGGACCAGTCATTCAATATTGCATCATGCAGAAGCATGTTCAGAATCATATCCATGTATTTGTCATCCAAAATCCGCCAGTATCCATCAATTTCAACAGCCGAAAGGGCTCGTAATCCAGACCTTAATTCCTCATTGCTAGCCTGTACCTTGTCAACAAGATTGTCCCATTTGTACAAGCCTGTATTCATTTTCTCTCTCTCATCAGAGATGTCCATGTTTGATGCATCGTCAAAACTGAAAGGATTTTGGGAGAGAAGAATTTTAAGTTTATCTATTTTAGGTGCAACCTCAACAAGTTCAATACTGCCTGGTGAGACTTTGATAACCGATGCAACTGGTATGCTCTTATCATCTTTCTCATTACATTCTTGCATAGCTTTATCTGAAGGAGGTATAAGAAATACAGAGTTGGATGTTCCCACAAATTTAACGGCATAGGTTTTTGACTGAGTACAAAGAACTGCATCTTCGTCAGGCTGTCCTCTTATAGATACTCTATTGAAGAAATAAGAATAAGACGAAGACAAGGCAAAGATAAAATATAGTACTTGATCAAATAAAATAACCTAAACAAGGATAAAATAAAACTACATACCTTTGCTGGAGGATATCAGGGATGAGCTTTTCATCAATCTCGAGGAGTGATAGGTCATTGTGGGAACCAAAAAGGGGGTGATAAGCAATATTGATTGATGAGTTGGGTTGAATGCCTAGTACTGCTTCTGCACCTCCAGTGCATCCCAGGCTTTGGTGTTCCATATCTATATTTCAGTTCCTCTTTTCTCTATCAACGGAGGAAGAAATGGAAAAAGGTTAGAGTACACAAAATTTCTCCCCTTTCCCCATTTCAGATCCCATCCTTCACTCCCGAAAAAATAAAAAATAAAAAAGGAGTCAATCCATGAAACAAGTAATAATAGATAAAAACCTCACCTTAGTGAAAAATGTTAATGGAAAAAAAACTCCAACCAGTAAATGCAACTCCTTGCGGCCATCTATGCATATTCAAACACCTGATGTTGTTTTCTCAATAGCATTTCTCCAACTCCATTACCCTGGATTTTGCCAAATCAGAGAAGTGCACAGCACTAGGCATATTAGTTCGTACAAAAATACCTTAATTTGAAGGTAAATGTTGTTTAATTTTGACGCACTAGGGAGATGGCCACGACACTTCAAGGACATGCCATGCTGTATTTTGTAAATCTTGGAACATAAAATTAGGGAAATTTTAATTATTAAAAATATTTGTGTAAAAAGGTCAACTATTGCTCGAAAAATTGTACAAACTTTCTGTCAAAATTGCTTTATATCTAGTTTATTTGATTTTCATTGGCACTGGTAATTCAACAAATAGTCAATCTTCAAATTCAAAATATTTCACCTCAACATTGAAAATCAAAGCTAAAAATAGTACTAATTTTATTGGAGAAACTAAATAATGTATAGCTTAAAATACGTCAATCGACATGTCTGTGGTCTTTATTGGAAAATTATGCGTCAGGGTGTTAGTGTCATGCCGCATAAATATGTCTCGTATTAATATCCATAGTTTGTCCTTGGACAAATTGGCTCAGTTTCAGTCCTTATCAAGGCATTATCTTAGGGTGATGATATCAAACAGGTAAATATAGTTTATCAATTTTATAAAATGAGTTCACAACAACAAAGAAATTATGCAACTACGGTAATGAACTTCATTGTTGTCAATGGTCTTTAACTTATCTGTAAACCAGTGTTCTAAGAAGTTCCAAAAAGGAATTAATTATTAAACAAATAATGCAGAACCTAGAAAATAATGAAACTAGAAAAACAATGTAAAATGGCAATCCATTGTTCTATATCCAAACTTAATATTACAGACGTACAAAGTGAGTTGAAAATGCATGGGTGAGGCTTCTAAAAAAGATAGTGACTTTTCATGTTTAAAGCTTCCTATATTGCCTTCATTCAAATCAAACTCCTCGTACGTGGAAGAAAAGAGAAAATGAACATCTAAGTGCATCAAAGTAAGAGAGAAAACAGGTGCTTACGAGTCCAAAGTTGATGTCTACAGAAAACCACACCAGTTCAGGTCTTAATAGCATTTTTAGAAAAAAAAAAATAATAACTGCCAGCAATCTTTTCCGGTGTGGAACCTGGTTCTAGTACACTGAAGATATATCATCAATGGCAATCAACAATGAAAGCTGATTCTTCTAAAATGATGATGGCCTTATCCTACAATGATATAAAATAATTCTTAATTGCAACTCAAACAAACAATAAATTACTGAGAAATTGCCTCTCCTACAATTTAGGTGACTTCCCATGCTAGAATGACCTTATCCAACCAACCCAGTGTAAGTTTAAGTTCATTGAACCCGATTTTGTGCAAGTTATGATTTATTGAGAAAAACAACACTACAATGTTAGAACACAATACAATTTATTCTTACAACGTTCAATTTGGCCATCCAATTGCCACACAGGGCGGAACCAACTGGGGTCTAGTGGGGGCAGTTGCCCCCACTGGATTTTGGTCCTGGATATTTCACCGATTATACTTGAGGGGCGGCGGGTTCTAAAGGCGGGGAAAACCATAAACAACCACATAAAAAATTCACGAGAGATATTGTCGAGAAAATTGCTGTTGCGTAAGGAAATTACCATCAAGAAACAACAATTTTGTTAAAAATAAATAAATTCTAAGGAAGATGAGAATGGCGATACGGAATCATAGATCGAGGTTGTGTGTTGAAATTAAATCATTCACAACAATCAAATCGAGTGCAAACTACCTTCCAAGTTTGGTGATGAACAAGTTGACTTATCCTTGTAGAATTCACTGCAACACAAGGGGGTGATGAACACGCTTCCCTTTTCCCGCTCCTTCAAATTAAACTGTTCCCCATTTTAAGTGTAATTACCAAGGAAAAGGAGAAAACCCTTAACCGCTTATCCCCTTGTTGGTTATAGTTTTAATTGGGCTTTACAACATCAAGAACATTGGCTTTTATAGTTTTAATTGGGCTTTACAACACCAATAACATTCGCTTTAATTGGGCTTTACATGGCTTATAAGCAACCACCACAGAATTGGCTTCTATTGAATTTTAATTAATTTAGTCATAATTCCCTACCTATTTTTTTTTTCCGAGAAGTATACTAGATTGTTTTTAATTTTTAAAGTTATTATATATATATATATATATATATATACACACACACACATATATATATATATTATAAAATATAATATTATTAATTTATATTATTAATTTATATATTTTGAAATTCAAATGCAATTAATAACTAATTTACTATTTTCAGACACCAAATCATATCATCTTTAATTATTGAAATTAATATTCGAAAGTACCCAAAAATACACTTAAAGTCATTCCATTTTCAATCTAACCCATAATGTTATTGGTTTCTTCTCTACTTGAAAATCAAAACCAATTCTCCATCTTTGTGTGCATCACTCAATCAATTTCCGCCCAAATCTAGTCAGATTAATTAAGAGATCACAAGATCCCATTAATATGAGTATATTACCATTCATCATTTACATTGTTGATTTGCAGCACTCCATATTTTTTGAGTTCTTCAAACTGTAGAATACTTTTTTTCCACTTTTTACGTATTCAATTTTCTGCTTGATTATCCAGAAAATTAAGAATGGCACCTTCCCGTACTCAAGGAGATTACATTACCAGTGAAGGAATGGTAAAATATGCAATTTTATTTAGTTCTATATATTTATTCACCAAAATCCAGTAACACAGTAAATTATCAATAACATGAAGGATTTCCACCAAAATTTAGTAACATAGTACCAATGAAGGAAGGGAGAAATGTGCAATTTTATTTAGTTCCATATATTTATTCACCAAAATCCAGTAACACATTGAATTATCAACAACAATAAAGATTTTATTCACAAGGGATCGATCATGTTTTAGCCGAGAATTCACTCTAATACCTGGATAATTTTCCGATGTAAGTATATAAGATATTGTGATTATCTTACCGAAAACAATCTTTAGAAATAATGATGACAGAGTACACCAAAATGCTATTATGAAACTCTTTCTTGTAGAAGACGAATGAGAATTTGATATTTGAAATTCAAATTTGGAGATTATTATAGAATAATAGACGTCCATCTCAAACGAAAGTAACGGCTAAACCAAAATGGAATGGATGAGAAATGTTAGCTTGCATTTATTATCAAGTAAATTTTTTATATTTTGAATGACAATTAATATTATACCTATTTCTTATATTCGATCTAGTAAATTGTAATTTACTGAAATATTTCAAGCATTTACATAAATTACCCATTTATTTATGTAGTGAGATTATTTGACCAAATATGCCAACTAAAATAGAGAAAATTATATCCTCAACCTACATTTTTTGAAAAAAAAATTGAATTATACTATATTAGTTTTTTAAATAATACTATAAATACACTAATTATAGTGGATAATAAAAAAATTTATTTAAATATAATTTAAACATATCAATTTATAACAGTTTCAACATATTATTAAGGGACCAAATCTTATTATTCCATAAATAGTGGAGTGATTAAAGATAATTACTAAATTATCTCTCTTCCAACAAATAGTCTACTATTTCCAAACTTATTTCTTGGTCGGTAATTGTATGTAATTGTAGAAGGAGAAAACTCTACAATTTTACATTCAAAAATATCTTCTTACCACAAAATTTTTCTTCACTCTCATTGGCTCCTACACGCAACACTAACCAATCCAGATGTAGAAGTAAGAAAAAACGAAATAATTCAGTTATGGAGAAGAAAAAATTTTCAAAGAAAATCACAACACAGACGTTGAAGAAGAAGTTCACCATGTCGATTCTCGTAGAAGAAAATGTAATTTTTTTTTAATTTTATGCTATGCATGTTATCTTTTTCTTCAAGATTTGCTTTTTTAGTCTGAAAAGTAGCAAATTTTTGGTGCCTTTTTCAAAATAATTAGGGTTTATTTTGTGAATGAATTTCATTTTACATAAATCACAATAAATTTGAGTTATTGAGTACATGTTGAATATTTTTTTGGTTATTAACAAAATAAATCAAATTTTAGTTTTGTGGGCATCTGAAAAACCTTCATATTTTGTTCAACATTGTTTTGTCATCGTCTGCATGTTTTTGTCAAACACTAGTTTCTAATTATTTTTCAGTAAACTCTGTTACCATTGAATGTGTCAACAATATGATAATTCTTGGTATTTTAATGAATGCTAATGCAATAAAATATGAGACATTTTGATATAGTGGATGTGTATAGATCAAATCGATTCATTATTTTTACAAGTCTCAAACAACGTATATTATCATGTTTGTTAATTTATCGTATTATGATTTACATATTATTATCCCACAATGTTATTATTCCTTGCTACTATTTTGCACTAATATGCATTGTGTAATGTTATTGTGGTTGAAAAGTGCTATTTTACCAAATTACATACAATTGATGATTTAATGATAAGAATATTTTTATATAGACGTGAAATTTGTAAATTATGTATACAACTATTTGAAATTCATCATTTGATTGACATGAAACTGTTTCAATTTATTTAAATATTATTTATTTAATTTGAAATTAGTAAGAAATCCTTAGATAATTTTCACACACTAATCTAGTGTGTTCCATATTTTATTTTTGTAGGAATGTGTATTTTATACGTTCAACGAGATATGTTGATGATTTTGATTTCATTTTTTGAATTTTAAATTTGAGATGATATTATGAGATAAGATACATTGAAACTGATTAAAGGATATCTTGAATAGTAACAATGCATAATTTAAGAATTATTTAATAGCTCAATATAATTCATATTTGCGGCATTTCTATAATTTTTTATTTTTGTCTAGTAAATCTCAAATTATATAGATAATATAGTGTATTTGTGTAATTATCCCACTAAAATACTATAACGGAGTACGTCTAGAGGCCTCAAGCATGTAATTAAGTTGATATTTAATACGTTACATGTATAATGTTATAATAATATTATTGTCCAAAACATGTTTTGAGATAAAACTTTATGAGTAAATTGACCATAATTATACTAGTCCATACGAAATATTCTAACATATTCATTTGTAAAAAAAATCGACTGACAAAGATAATTAGTAATAGGATACAAGCAAATATTAGATGAGGGATTTTTGAAAATGTGAGATTTGTACAATGAAATGATATAGAAGAAAGGATAATAACACAACACATAAAAGAGAGAGAACTCTTTTGTTGTAAAGACTAAAGAATTTTTTTTTTTTTTTTATAAATGGATAGAAGTTAAAATTAAGCAATTGTCTAGTTATGCCCATCAACAATACACAAATATTCAATTTCATCCTTAATTTCAAAATAAGTATTCAATTTCATCAATAACTGCACATTCCAATTTATAGGCTAATTTTAAAAATTAAAAATTTAGTTATTGTAGTAGTTAAAATTATTCCACAGGCCCAAATATCCCAAAAATATACAACAAGGCCAGGAAAAAAGGCCCATTCGACAAAACGTCGCTTTGGCCTAACTCGATGATATCATATAACTCGAAAATATCACGAGTCGGCCCAAAACCTCTGAAAGTCTATCCTCAAACGATTCAGTCATATCGTAACAGACTTGACTAAATCCAGACGGATGAGGCTTATTACGAAACCGATCAGAATACAACTGAACATATCTCCACCTAACCGAAAATCTCAGAGAATCTCCACCGATTTTGACTAGACGGTTGTGACATTGCTTCTATAAATACTACCATCTACCGGATGAAAGGTACGCTCACTTGAAAACATTTAATTTCAATTATTCACTTCCCGTCTGACACTCTCGTATTCATATATAAAAGTTTACTGACTTGACCGTCGGAGAGTCTTCGGCTGACACCACACCGGTGTCCTCTTGAGACCCTTTAACGGTTTTTCTTTCGTAGTGTATTTTTTGAGTTCTTCAGGATTGCTGGTGGCTCAATCAATCCAAAATTTTCAATTGTAGAATCTACCGTCTACAATTTGGCACCTACTGTGGGGACCTAGCAATCATTTTGACGAACGAAATTTCTCATATCTCGCATAGCGTTATTATCCACTACTCTCCAATATCACCATGTTTGGAACTTCCGAAATCTATCACCTGGATGGCCTTATTGATTACACTTTCAATGAAGCAACCCATCAAGAAGCAGAATAATTGATTCTCCAAGAGGCGAAAGCAATAAGGCAACAAGGGATGGCCCCACAACCGTTCAACCAACTACCGTCCAGTCGGACACCGTTCATCCAACTGCCATCCATCCAGACTTCACCCATTCTCAACCTATCGCTCTACCGAGCGAGGTAACTACACAACTAGCGCACCTAATCGAATGAACCAACAAAAATTTTCAAAAATTGGAAAGACTAGAAGTAGAGAATCAAGGACTTCAAGAGAAGATAGAATCATTAGCAGCTGATCCGTCTATTGCGCGCCATTCTCGCTTCCAAATTTCTGTTAGGTCTATGCCTTCACTCGACCAGAATGCACTTAGGACAATCGATTCAAATGTCCAATTCACTACACTGTTGCACGGAGGATCGGTTGACGCCCAACCTCAACCTACCACTGGACAGAATCCAGAGTTTGAACGAAAGCTAGCTGTAATCGAAGCCATGGTTCAACGCATCCCCGGTACCCGCACCAATCAAGAAGAGCACGCCAATTGTTTTGCCGACTCTCTATTTGATGATGAAATTGCCCTAGTAGAGATGCCTAAAAAGTTTAGCTTCCCCAACATGAAACTTTATGATGGAACGACTGATCCAGACAACCATATAGCTCAATACAGACAAAGAATGTTTACAACCACCATACCAAGAGACCTTCGTGAGGCCTGCATGTGTAAGGGGTTCGGCTCCAGCCTAATGGGGCCGACCCTACAATGGTATACAAACCTTTCTAACAATTCTATTTCATCATTCGCACAACTAACTAATACTTTTGTTGAGCAGTTTGGAAGCAGCAGAAAACTTGAGAAGAGGTCCGACAACTTTTATCATGTAGTGCAACTTGAGAAGTTTTATCATGTTTGTCGGGAGATTCAACCAGGAGAAAGTTTCTATTTCTAGTTGCAACCAACAAACTGCAATTTTTGCCTTTCGAAAGGGGCTCTTACTTGATACTGACTTATACAAAGAATTGACCAAGTACCCATGCAGCACAATGGAGGATGTCTTGGCTAAAACTTGGGCCCAAATCAAATAGGAAGAAGACGATGCCAACTTCAATTTCACTAGGCCCTATCTCTCTAGAGAAGAGTCGCAAAGGCAAAATAGAGGAGAAAAACGACCTATATGTTCTTATTCTCCTATAGACAGAAGAGACCCCAAGTGTAGAGATTTACCCAAACCACTTGATCGCCCATCCATGAGGACAAAGATTGGAATTCCTGTATACAATCTTTCTATTGCACCAACTAAACTAATTGCGGTATTCAAGAAGATAGGTAATGCGGTGAATTGGCCCAGCAAGATGAGGAGCTCTAGTGATCAATGTGACAAGAATAAGTGGTGTGAGTTTTATGCAGACCATGGCCACCGAACAGATGATTGTATTGTACAAAGGTCGGAAGTAGTAGAACTATTGAAACAAAGACATCTCTCAGACCTTCTGACCGAAAAAGGTAAAGAGAACCTAGCCAGATGATCACAACAGTCATGTAGTAAGTAAGAATCTACTCCAACGCCCAAACCAACGCATGATAGAACTGTTAACTCCATCACTGGCGGGTCAAAAGTTAGTGGGATACCAAGGGCAGCAGCACGAAGGCACGCTCGCCAAGCGACCCATCCAACCCAGAATGCAAACCAAGTGAACGAACCAGACTCACCACAAATCATCAGCTTTACAAGCTACATAACTATTGAATCCACACCATGGTGCTTTAGTCATATCTCTAAACATTGCGAACTGCTTAATCAACCGCATTATGATAGACAATGGTAGCAGTGCCAACATACTTTTCTCAGAAACAGTAAAGGCAATGGGCATTCCAGAAGAAAATATTACTCGACGGACGACGATACTGATCGACTTTAGCGGTGAACAAAAGAACACTTTAGGTGAGATCGTGCTACCTATTTACGCTAAAGGAGGTAACCTCCACACCAGATTCCTAGTGATGGTCTGTCCATCAGCGTATAATGCCATATTGGAGAGGCCCTGGATCCACGAAATGAAGTTTGTACCATCAACGTTTCATCAAGTACTTCGTTTCCCTACCAAATGGAGAATAAGGCAGATCTTTGGCGACCAAAGGAATTCTAGAAACTACTACTAAATTCACTCCGCTCTGGCCAGAGCCCTTTATAGCAATTTCAGCAATGCCAACTTAACATCCCAGACCATCCGGACATGGAAGATCTGGATGAAGTCTAGATCGACACTGACTTCCCAGAACATAAAACTTAGGTGGGATCAAAGCTCGAACCAGAACTTAGACAACGCCTCATCAAATTTCTCATAGAACACCATAATTGCTTTGCTTGGTCTCACAAAGACATGACTGGTGTTGACCCGAAAATCATCACGCATAAGTTAAATGCTGACCCTGAATACATTCCAAATAAGTAGAAGCGAAGAAGGTTTGCACCAAAAAGGAATCGTATAATCAATGAAAAGGTGCAAAAGCTCATAGAAGTTGGCTCCATTCGAGAAGTTCACTATCCCGCATGGCTTGCCAATGTAGTGGTAGTAAAGAAGAAGAATGGAAAATGGAGAATCTGTATAGACTTCACAAACTTATACAAAGCCTGCCCAAAGGATAGTTTTCCTTTACCACACATTGACATGATGGTAGATGCAACGGCTGGACATGAACTTCTAAGCTTCATGGACGCTTTTTCAGGATACAACCAGATCTTGATGCATCGAAACAACCAAGAAAAAAATGCTTTTGTGACAGAGCGTGGTACATTTTGCTACAAGGTGATGCCATTCGGACTCAAGAACGCCGGAGCAACATATCAACGACTGGTGAACAAAATGTTCGCTAATCACCTAGAAAAGACCATGGAAGTTTATATCGACGACATACTAGTAAAGTCCTTGATTGCAGAGCAACACATAAACCATATCCGACAATCCTTTGACGTTCTGAAGAAATACAACATGAAGCTCAATCCAACCAAGTATTCATTCGGAGTATCATCCAGAAAGTTTCTCGGCTACTTGGTGACCCAGCGAGGAATCGAGGCAAATCTAGATCAAATCCGTTCAATCATTAATATCCCATCTCCTACTAGCATCAAGGTAGCTCAGAAGCTTACCGAAAGACTTGCAGCTCTTAACAGGTTCATACCTCAATTTTCTGAAAGTGCCAACGATTCTACAACATTTTGAAAAAAATAAAACTTTTGAATGGACTCCAAAATGTGAAGAAGCGCGCCAACACCTCAAACAACACTTAACTTCACCTCCACTCTTGTCTAAACCAAAAGACGGAGAACAACTCTACATGTACTTGGCTGTATCAGAAACATCGGTTAGCGCTGTCCTAGTTCGTAAAGAAGAAATAAGACAAATTCCCGTCTACTATGTCAACAAAGCATTAATGAATGCAGAAACCCGATACAGCCAATTGGAGAAATTAGCTTTGTCACTCATCAGTGCAGCTTGAAAGTTAAGACCTTACTTCTAGAGCCATTCACTAGCTACTTTTCCTGTGAAGCAGATACTTCACAAACCCGAGCTATCTGGACGATTAACCAAATGGGCTGTAGAGCTAAGTGAATACGACATATCTTTTATACCCCGCACTGCCATAAAATCTTAGTTACTTGCAAATTTTATTGCAGACTTTACTCCTAATTCTCAAACCCTGGCCGAAAAAGAACTTCTCTACTTGACGAATGAATCCAATTCAGGCACATGGCTGCTCCAGGTAGACGGAGCAAGCAATATTAGTGGTACATGCCTTGGTATTATCTTGACGTCACTAGAGGGAATCCAGATAGAACAAGCAGTCAGATGTGAATTCAAGGTGACCAACAATGAGGCGAAGTATGAATCACTCATTGCTGGACTGAACGTAGCAAAAGAAATCGAGTTACTTGAATAAATGTCCGTAGTGACTCTCAACTCATTATAAACCAAATCAATGGCACCTTCCTAGCTAAAGATACAAAGATGACATCTTATCTGAAGTTAGTCAAACAACTTTGCAATAATTTTGACGAATTCCAAATCACTCAAATACAAAACATTGATAACACCTAAGCAGACGCATTAGCCGGACTTGGAGCAGCCACAAACACAAAACAAAGCAAAGTCATCCCGGTGGCTTATCTACAATGGCCATCAGTTTGGAAACCAATCGAAATAGAAATCCATCAATTAAAGAGGAACACTCTTAGATGACTCCAATTGTCAGGTACTTAGAAAAAGATGACTTGCCACATAATAAGAGTGAGGCTCGATGAATCAAGGCGAAGGCTGCCAGGTATTGTATTATAAACAAAAAATTATATAGAATATCTTTATCTGGACCATACCTCCGATGTATTGACAACACTGAGTCCCAATATGTCCTAACTGAACTACATGAAGGGGAGTGTGGTAATCACTATGGAGCCCAAAGCTTAGTACATCATACACTTTTTGTCGGATATTACTGGCCAACAATGCGGGCGGACTCAATTGACCATTTTAAAAAATGTAACAAATGCCAAAGGTATGCTGATATTTCCCATCTCCCGCCAGAATGGCTTAATCATATCCTTTCTCCCTGGCCATTCATGAAGTGGAGAATAGACATTGTCGGAAAGCTACCAACTGCACCAGGACAACGCGTCTTCGTGCTTACTGTCACAGACTATTTTACAAAGTGGATCAAAGCTGAAGCATTTTCACAGATACGTGACTGTGAAGTTATTCAATTCGTCTGGAAAAATATAATTTGTAGTTTTGGAGTTCCGAAAGAAATCATAACCGATAATGGATTACAATTCATCAGCACTGCATTCCAAGATTTTTGTAAGGAATGGAACATCAAATTAAACTTCTCTACTCCACGGTACCCCCAAGCTAATGGTTAGGCTGAATCCTCAAATAAAACAATCATGAAGACATGAAAGAAGAGACTCTCAGAAGCCAAGAGAAAATGGGCGGACGAACTACCTAGAGTTCTTTGGTCATATCACACCACTGCTCGCACACCGACTGGTGAAACACTTTTCTCCTTGGCCTATGGCACAGAAGTAGTGGTACCAGTAGAAACAAGCATACCAACCTTCTGCTACGAATGGACAACTGATAAATAGAATCAAATTGAGTTATGCCATGAGTTAGACTTGACATATGAACGAAGAGAAAAAACACTAATTTACATAGCAGCATACCAACAAAAGATTGCCCGACACTACACCGGCTGGTGAGAGCCAGAACCTTCAGAGAAGGTGATTGGGTACTGCGAAGAGCATTCTAGAATACAAAAGAGGTTGGTGCAGGTAACTTGCGGCAAATTGGGAAGGGCCATACTTAATTACCAAAGTGGTCGGGCATGGATCCTACAAATTACGCAGTCAAGACGGTAGAGACATAGGCAACAGTTGGAACGCCATCCACCTTCGCAAATACTACTTCTAAGTCTTCTAAACGTATACTTCATTGTATCCTTGTTTTTAATTTTATATGAGAACTATTGCTAACTTAGGCATCGGAGAGCCGACGGCAGAAATGTCGTCGGTGACCATAACCTTCCTCTGCTCTCAGGTTGACCAACAGGGCAAAGACAATCCAACGTTCTCACTATGAAAACCACCATTGAAAGAATCGCAGGAAAAAGTAAAGTACAGAACGACCCAAAAGACAACAAAATAGATGAATCCAGACCTCCATCACAGAGTACCATCTTACTTTTCGCATTTCCATAGTTACTTTTTTTTTTCAATACTTTTATCAAAAAGATATCGCTGACTTAAGCATCGGAGAGTCGATGGCAGCAATGCCTTCAGCGCTCCTAACATGTCTCGACTTTCATGAGATTTTCCAGGTAGAACAAAGTGCCACTTGCAAAGTTCAAAACTTATCTCACCAACCGGAATTCATAAAGTCTTAAACTTTGGGGGATGAAGAACAAACATAAATACTCAAAGGCATCAACGACACATGCAGCCTCTCATAGACCATCCAGAGTTACATGGTTTCATAAAGCCATTCAAGCGGACATGAATGCTCAGTCGCCATCAAGTCATTCATAATTCGATGGTCGCGCAAAATGAAGACTAAGTTACTTTCAAAAAGAGCATCTTCAACCCGACTAACAACATTGCACATAATGTTCGGCTAGGCTAGACCAATCGAATTAACTGTACATATATAAATTACCCTTTATTTTAATGTCCTAAAAATAAATGCCATTCATGTCGAATTTCATAATATTTGTTTTATTATAATTAAGTAAAAATTTTTGAGAAGACTTTTTGTTATCACACTTGTTTTCGCTCTGATAAAAATTGTGCGTATTTTTAAAGCGGCTCACATATACGCTCCGATCAAAGATGTGAGAAACTTTTTCAGCTATTCATTTCTACTAAGCACACAATCAAAATAAAGTTCACATGCTGAATAAATTCGAATACATAATTACAAGTACACACTACTCGAATAGGTAAGTCCAAAATATCTAATACATAAGTACGGAAATACATATAAGCCGACCAACACACTGGAAAAATGTGCAACCAAATGGTTTAAGCTTGATCATTGCCATCATCACTGGGACCAACACCTCTGATCTCATCTTCGGACTGCTCCTCTAACATATTGCGTATTCCAAGCATCTGACACAACTCAGCATACTCTGCAATCGCTTTGTCCACCTCCCAGCTATATACTTGCCTTTTTTATATTCATTCATAAGGAAGGCTCTGGTGGCTATCTCAATCTCCAGCTGGAAATTCTCTAGACGATTTTCTAAAGAAGAAATATGAGCCCCCGAAGACTCCTTCAAGCCAGCAAGCTCCTCTTTCAACGAAAGATTTTCTCTAACCATCTCAACTAGCTCATCCATTGCCTTTTTCGCCGCCAAGTCAGCATCATTTTTTCCAATAGACAATATTTCGTTCTCTCCATGTAAGGAGGTGTTTACATCCTGTAATGAGCGCACCCGTCTCGCCTGTCTAATGGCCTCGTCCTTCTAGAAAATAGCACCTTGCAACCCCTGAAGTTAACAAAGAAAGTTAGGCACAATCAAATGGATAAAAAAAATACCTGGAATATTTGGGCCATCATGCTATCCGCTGCCTTCACTTGTCCAAGTTCTTCGTAACGATCCCGGTCTTCAGGAAACAAAAGACCTTCACCAAGAGCCACCACGCCTGGATTAGAGAATGCTGAAGAGTCGACTGGAAAAGAAAACACTATTGAACCATCATCTCCAGAAGTCAGTACTGTACGACTGTGCTTTCATACTACTGGAGAAGCATTGTCAAGAGTTCTGTCTGGCTCGGTAAGCCATGAGACGAGGCTGGAGGATCAATTGGTCCTGTTGAGAAAGAACATGTCTTAGACTTCTTCTTCTCTTTCGCCTTTCTCCTTTCTAGAGCATCGAGCGAAGAACCTATCACTCTCGACATGACGTGATCTGCAATCCCACATTTAGTCGAGTTAAGTGGGCCACACAAAGAGAGATCACTACCAATAATTTCCAAATCCCTCTTTATCATTACGATAGGGACCATATGTCTTTGGAATTCAGATGGAATACTTCTTGGTTCTTCCAAAGCGTGAGCCCACAAACTACTTGAAGCTAGAACCTCTGAGGATAAAAGAAACCAACAATCCCGCTGACTTTCGGATATCGCTAAGATCTTTGAAATACGCTCATTCACTAATAGGCCCTCAACCGGCTGCGTACTAAGGCGACGACTTGGAAGAAAGTAGAATAAGAACATCAAATTAATAAAATGCATTACATAAATTACTAACATACGGAACTCACCACGTGACCATGCCAAATGAAACCTATAATCCCCCGATAAAACCAATTCCCCTGATGTAGAAAATATGACCCTTTCCAACCCTTATCTCCAGAATTAAGACCAATTATTAGCCGCTTGATCTTCTTTCTCGCATTTAAAGAAAACCGACATTTTTCTCCGTTATGCTCTCTTATGAAATACCCATATAATAACTCTGGCATGCCAAACATAATATCACGCCTCTGTAAGGACTTGGAGAGCCAGGAGAAACTGCCAATAATTAGGCATAAGTTGACTTGGTGCAATTTCAAAATACTCTAACACCATCGTGACCATCTGGGAAATCAGGAATCGAAAACGTTCTTTGAACGGAAACTCATAGAAAAACGTCCAACCAAGAACGTTCCATGACACCTTTTCATGTTGTCGTGGTAAACGGAGACGTATAGATGTGGGTACACCATAGCTATCTCGAATTCTTACCAAATCAGCTTCTTTCAGACGGCTTGGTACATTACCCATAAACAAAATATCAACCCCACCCGGACGTCTCTGCCCAGAAGTATCAAATCCAAGGTTGCCACCGTCTAGAGTTGGACTAGCCGAATAACTTCCAACACGAATACTTTCTGGATCGGTTTGATATGTTGAATAAATCCCAGGATCACCCATAAATCCTACAAGAGTCGGTTCGTTTGGACGGGTTATACTTGTGTAATTTTACATCCAAAATTTTTTGTTAGGATGGACGTGTGGACCTGTACCTTCGTCCGGCCAAATTTCGGATGGATTAACGAAACAATCTTTTTCTGATCTGTTTGGATTACCACTAAAATCATTCTATTCTATTTTTGTAAAAAAAACTATTCCTTATTACCCAAACTTTCTTATGGATCAAAACTCCAAAAAAACGTTGAATCAAACTCCCATCAACCACTCTTGGGTATCCAAAAATTTTTGAAGAACATTCAAACACATTCAAGAAAAATTGAAGAACAACTAAAATAAAGGAGAAAGAAAGCGAACTCACCAAAATCTCTTCAAGTTATCAATGCCAAATGAGAAAAAATGAATGAAAATCTTTAAATCCTATGAAGGCACGTCCTACGAGAAAAAAAAGTGGCTACAAAACTCATCTAAATGTTGCACTCAACCATTTGAATAGACACGCCTACTGCCTGACACTTTAAGTACGTATTCTGTACGGTCCAGTCCGATCAAACAAAATATTTGTTATATATGTTACCACTCGGCATCTTCTGTGAAGCGACAAAATATATATAGAAAATATATATATACACACACACACACATATAAAAAAATTAAAATAATGGTGCATTTACCGCTCGGTAGTACTGCCGAGTGGAAAAGACCAGCTTGTGCATGCATGTGACATTTGCTGCCACATGGCACAACCTGCCGTGTGGCAGCAAATAATTCCACACGGCTCACCGAGATGTGTGGTTCATTTCCTAACCACACGATTCCTAGTCGTGTGGAATTTTCAAGTGGAATATTTTCGAGCTGTATGGAATTTTTGAAACATCACTCGCATTTGTCTAGTTGAGTAGAGGATTGTCACATGATTCCAATCGTGTGATGGACTTCATCAAGTCACCGAGATATGGTTCGATAATTTATTTTTGACCAAAATTTCACTTTTTGATTGGAAAAGTTGTTTGCACGAAATTTTAAATTTCTGCCCGATAACTTATCTGAAGGTTTTGAATTAATCTCCGATAAATTATTTGCGATATTATTTCATCCTACATTTGACGCAAATATCAAATAAATGAAAAATCATTTGGCCATACCGAACCAAATGGTCAAACGGTCCATACCTATGACCAACACATACCACCTCAGGGTCTGATTAGCCCTTGGTTATGTGTTACAAAGTTAATACAAGTTCAATAATTTTTTATCTTCTAGTGAATAATATTGACACGAGAATTACCTTTAATTCGAGTGTCACTTGAAATAAAGAGTAGGGGACAAATTGTAGTACTTAAAATTATTCTACTGGCTCAAATATCCCAAAAATATACAACGAGGCCAGAAAAAAGGCCCATTCGACAAAACGCCGCTTTGGCCCAACTCGAAGATATCATATAACTCAAAAACATCACGGGTCGGCCCAAAACCTCTGAAAGTCTATCTTCAAACGATTCAGTCATATCGTAACAACCTTGACTAAATCCAGACGGATGAGGCTTATCACGAAACCGATCAAAATACAACTGAACATATCTCTACCTAACCGAAAATCTCGGAGAATCTCCACCAGTTTCGACTAGATGGTTGTGACATTGCTCCTATAAATATTACCATCTACCGGATGAAAGGTACGCTCACTTGAAAACATTCAATTTCAATTATTCACTTCCCGTCTGATACTCTCGTATTTATCTATACATGCTTACTGACTTGACCGTCGGAGAGTTTTCTGCCGACACTACACCAGTGTCCTCTTGAGACCCTTTAACGGTTTTTCTTTCGTAGTGTATTTTTTGAGTTCTTCAGGATTGCTGGTGGCCCAATCAATCCAAAATTTTCAATTGTAGAATCTACCATCTACAGTTTTTTAAAAATTTGACATGTTATTCAGTTGAGATTTATAAAAATAAACTATTGTAAATTTTAATAGGTATTAAGATTTAATAAATGAAATGTAAATAATTAATTAACATCAAGTTAATTATGTCTGCAGTGTAAATTAACAATTTACGTAAATGTTTTCTAACATATGCTAATTCTTTTTTCTTATGCAATTAATACGAATTTTAAAATGAATTGATTTGATAATTTATGATTGAGTGTATTTGTTTATGATATTGGTCAGCATTTAAATTGAGCAAACCATTTTCAAAAACAAGTATTATCTAAATTGACATCTCATATATGTAATTTCATTTTTGATAATTGTACCTTCAAATACAATTGACATTGTAGCATTGTATATTTTTAACTTTTTCTCGTGACATGTTTACATTTTAATAAAAGATTTAGAGATATTTGTAAATATGATACTAGAATGTTACACTCTACTTGTGGAGAAAAAACTTTGGTGAGGCGTTCATACAATCCTACGTGGTACACCTAACCACTTAAATAATGACACATAATATTATCTTTTACTTAATTTATAATAAATCCACCTAGATATTTAACATTACTAACCTTGAGTCCAAATCCTTTTATGACCCAAATTCTTTCATTCCCACAAATTCCAATTCCCAAAATCGCCGGTCTTTCTCTTTCCCTGCACTAAATCTATCCAATTTCCCAAGGCGCCAGTATCTCTCTATCCTTCTTGTTCCCTTGTATTCTTTTCTTCTTTTCTAGAAAGGATGGTAGAATCTAGTTAACAATTTTTTATATTGATTAATCTATGAAAGACACTTGTACCAATTTGTGGGGATCCATAACTAATGGGTTAAGTGATTATATGCTTGCTTGTTTTGGACTTAATAGTTTGGTATGTCCAACACAACACACAACTCAAGTGTTTCTTCGGCTGTGGTAGGTTAGTAATTTGTGCTATTTCGATAGTAAATTAAGACCTTCAAAATAACTTATTTTTTAACCCAAACATTATTTCTACTTACTTTTAAGCTAGTCAAACATGCCACTTCTTGTAACTAAGCAAGAATAATCAATTGAAAAATAAGATAAAAATAATCCCCACAACTAATTGCGCAAAAATGAGAACATCTTATAACATAATCTTACGACAAAGAGAATAAAAACCGAGTAAAAATTTAACAAAATGAATACATCACAATCCCATTTTATCTTCTAACATAACTTCAGTGAAGACAAATAATGTTTCATCTACCTGAAAAGAATAAACAAACCAACAAAAAAATATAGAACAAATTCATTTGTATAAAATTAAGAACTTCATGAAATAGAATTTATTAAAAACCATACTAGTACTAGTGTAATAACAAAACTTTAACTACGTTGTCATTAATCTTTTCTATGTAGATCATCAAAACCATAATAACACGAATCCTACAAAAAAGAATCATTAACATTATTAATGTGGAATTTCAATCTAGAAACCAATAGTAATAATAAGTATTCATATATTGCAATTGAAAGAAAATACCTTATTCAAGTAATGTAATTGTTGTCTTGAAGCATGGTTGTAAAGTGAACACTGGAATTTCCACGAGCTAAGTGATGAATGGATGGAGTAAAGGCGGTGAAGTTAGGAGGAAATATTTGGTAATCATCATTATTCTCTTGATTGTGTTTTCCTAATGCAGGGTAATCACTATAAGTAACAAAAATACCTTTTTTGCCTTTATTTTTCTTTTCTCCAAATTTCTTTTCAATCTTGCATTTGTTTTTCCTTTGGCCTTCATAGTTGGTGGATTTAATATTGTTCTTTCTTTGGCAACAACATCACAATTGGAGTGATCATCATCTTTTCTGAACTTTTCTAACATATTGATAGTCTTCTCATCTTTTTCAAGTAGCTTCATTGCTTTTACTAACTTTACTTTGACAATCTTAGTTTTCGAAACTGTCATTGAAGCTATACTATAAACATTATTTTCTTCATGCATCAACTCACTAAGGCGTAATGATTTGGAAGACTTGTCATTCTTTCTTGACGAGTCACTTTTATCATTAGTTGCCAGAATTCTTTTCTTTGCTTATTTAGTCCACCCCTTCAATATGAATTGTGTTGATATGCTAGTGAGATTATTCAAATCAAACACCTTTAAACCATATCGACATAAAATCTCCAATGAATGAAATAACTTGCATGAACAAGAAACATCAGTAAGAGGATTGTATTGGAGATTGTATACTCTTTGTTGTCCTTTTTCAATTGCTTCATAAGTATATAACTCACGATCTCTACACATTTCATCATCCTCACTACAATACGTCCCGTTAACTCTTTTTCAAAAATATTAAACATTTTGTTGGTATACACGTTAATGCGTAATCTAAAAACCACATCTTACTTTAAAGCTGAGGGACACCATATTTGCATTGATAATCATCTTCCAATTCGGCCAAGTGCATTTCATCTATTTTATTCTCATAGTGATGTACAAAACTAGTGAGGTCCATTGCTTTTGTAGAAATTTGATGAAAAATATTGTTTGTACTCTCACTTCTCTGGGTAGATTTAATATTTGCTGAAAAAAGTATCCAAACTAAGCATGACACCTTTTTTTCCGAAGTGAATATACTTTCTTTAACCATGAATGACTCCCAAGTTCAAAACTTATCAATCATATAAGCCCAAGAGACTTCAAATTCTTCTTCAGTGTTACATCCATGAAAACATTTATTGAATTGCTTTTTTAACTCCAGATTAGCATAATAGCTAGCTAGATGTTGTGCAACATTCTTAGCAATCACTACAAGAAATTTCACTTTTAACAACGTAAGTTTTGGTCTTCTAAAATCTCTCGACGATCATTTTTTGACAAAACAACCTAAATATGACTTTTTACGACAAAAAAAATGCATCGTTAAAAATGAAATTTCTTGTAGTAAATGTGCCAAGTGTACAATTGGTGTTGTGTATGTAGAAAAACTACGTCAATTGTATTTTCCATTGCTTTGTCCTCATTTGTAAAAATAGTTTTTTGTTGTCTATTTCCCATTGACTCCATAAACGACTCAAACAACCAAACAAATGATTGAGTAGTCTCATCCAATAAAAATACACAACCAAATAACACATTTTTTCAATGATGGTTAACCCCAACAAATGGAGCACATATCAAATTGTACTTATTGGTACGAAATGTAGTATCAAAGCATACAACATCACCAAAGCAATCATAATCTATCTTCGACCAACTATCTGTCCAAAAATATTTTGTCATTCGATTATATTGATCCACTTGCATCGAGTAGAAAAAAATTTAGGATCCCCACTTTTCTTGAGATTAAAATAGTTTAGCAAACTTTATTCATCCTCTACTTCAATCATTTCATCCTTCTTTCTTTGCAAATAATTTCTTATGTCTGTTTTAGGAAATACAAAATTCTCAGCTCCACCAACTTCATTTTCTAAATAGAAATATGTTTTTGTTGATCCTATACGAGCATTAACTATGGAATTAATGACATTTGACTGAGCATTAGACGTCTTTCATCCTGATCTAAGAAATTGCCTTTCTTCCAGTCTAGCAAGTTCATGGTTATGATGATAATTGATATGAGAAAATTTTCACACTCCATTATCAACAGTAAAACGCACCATAAATTTATAACATGTTCTTGTCTCTAATCTATTAGTTTTCCTCATTTCGCATAAATCTTCATCTCTTTGAAACCCTTCATTTGAACATAAAAATTCTGGTTGTCTAATATTTTTTGATACATCTCTTCGTATATGCCCTTTGCGGATGCTGAAACATTCTTTTAGAGCATATGTATTATACAAATTGTAAGCTTCTTCATTAGAACATACTTCAATTCCCACATTATGTTCTTCATCAATTTTCTTTTTCTACTACTTGAATGCTCTATTGAAAAAATCAAGCTGACTACAATAGGCAAATAAAACATTATGTGTAGAAAACTAAACAAAAAAAAAATCAAATATATATAGAAAATTAAACAAAAGAATCAAATATATGTAGAAAACAAAACAAAAAAAGCTTAAACTCACAGCATATAAAAATCATTTGTACATTGATTAGCTGGTAAAACTACTAATTACTTAAAGAAGGTTAACATTTGATAACATATGAAGGTGGAAGATTCAATAAATGGTTAACTTTATTCAAATTAAATACTAAAACGTGCCAAATAATTTGAATATGGTTAACTTTATTCAAATTAAATACTAAAACGTGCCAAATAATTTGAATGAAGTGTAAAATAAACTCACATAGGGTGGAGATGAAAGCCTTGTAAATAATTTTCTCCCACTAAATTCCTAAATAAATACAAGGGGACAAACTAAGACATTACAAGTCACTCATTAAAAATTCTTTTATGACGAATCTTGTGGTTGTTGCTGGTACAATTTGAAGCCTCTTATCGGGCTTCTTGAAAAAAAATGTATATTTGAGGGCAAAATCCTTACACAAAATGCAAAAAAATTTATACGACGGCGAACCTCTAGTGTTGATCTGACCTTTTTTTTCAATTTGGAGGTGCTTGAAAATGTAATATTCTAATAATGATGAGAGAGAGAGCGTGCACACACACACACACACACACACACACACACACACAGAGAGAGAGAGAGAGAGAGAGAGAGAGAGAGAGAGAGAGACTGACCAACGATTTTGGGAATTGGAATTTGTAGGAATGAAAGAATTTGGGTCATAAAAGCATGGTTTAAAAAGGCAAGGCGGAGGCACGCCTCACTATGAGGTGCACATTCCACGCCTCGAGGCTCTAAATTAATACTATTTTATGTCAAAATTGCGCCTCATCAATTGAGGTGTACGCCTCGCGCCTCATACATTTTGAGGCGTGAGGCTCAAGCCTTTAATATGGACTATTTTTATCTTCTAGGCATGGTCTTTCTTTAAAAAAAAAAAAGGTTTGGGCCATGGCCTATCAGTCCCTCCAACACTTTCTTATTTTTAAATTGAAAAGAAAAGCCCATTAATCAACAAATAAAAAACTAAAACAAACCCTAACACAACATTCGACAGCCTGGGGGCCTTGGGCAAAGCAATTTCTTCCATTTTTCTTTTGTTCTCCAGCAAGAGACAACAACAGCAAGGGTCCAGCCGTCCGGTATATATATTTTTTAATTTTTTTAATTTGTTTTCTTGCTCTTTCTCTCTCTTCTCAACGTTATCTTCTTTTCTTTTCTTCTCTTTTTCTTGGTCGGTTGGTCCATGTATTTATTTTAGCTTTTTTTTTTTTTGCATTTCTCTCTCTATCTTTGTCAATTTCTTTTTATTTAATTTTCTTTTTTGAAATTCTAGACTTGACTAATGAATTATAATCTGTTTATATTATAAATTATAATCTATTTTTTTAAATTTATAATCTGTTTTTTGAAATAATCTATTTTTTTAAAATTTATAATATTGTTGACGTCGAAACTTGCATTGTCCACGTGCCAACATATCTCTAATCACTTCTCTACCAACATGTATGTTACCTGCACACTCGGACAATCGTTATGCACCAAGATTTCTGAGGAAAAAGGGTCTGACGATCGTTAGTACTCCGACGATCAAGTCAACTATTGGTATATAGAGTAATATACGGAGGATGGAAGCAATTGGGTGTAGGAGAGATAAGCAGACAGATATTTGAACAAAGTTTAGGGGTGAAATTATTGCATGAAAAGAGCGTACCTTAGAATAACCGGAGATCGTTGTATTTATAGCACAAGAGTTCTAATTAATTTAGGAAACAATCAATTAGATATTTGATCGGATCCTCCTTTTTTATGGGATAGGGATGATCGGCTGTCAAGACAATCTCCTAGATTATCGTCCTTATTTGGATTCATCACGTTGCCTAGTCTTTAGGAGATTGTGATTTGGTTTTCTTGTGAAGATTCGTGTGCCAATCAAACACAATCTATTTTTAATTATTTCTCTGGTCATCCCAAAATATCGTGCTGCCTGCTAGTTATAATAAATACGAAGCCCGGCGAGGCTCTCAAGGTCGGCCGTGAGTGTCGAGGCTTTTCATGGGGTTCACAATAATCTGATTCAGGAATGCTAAGATGTTTGATGGGCCTTTGAGTCCTTCTGAGAATTTACGTGGTCCTTGCAGGGCCCCTGAAGCCTTTGCCGGGCGTATGTAATCTTAATGAATCTTGAGGGCCTTCGCTGGGCCTATAAGGCCTTAACGATGGCCAACTTGGGCTTTTATTGGGCTTTTGCTGATGTGGAGGCCTTATCAAAATCTGGTGGTAACAAATATGTTTTTTGAAATAATCTTTTTTTTTTAAATTTATAATCTGGTTTTTGAAATAATCTGTTTTTTTGAAATTTATAATCCGGTTATTGCTTAAATTATAATGTTAGTTAAAGATTTAAAGTCTTTATAATCTGTTTATTATAATGTTAGCTAAAGACTTAAAGTTAATTTTAATTAATAATTATGCAAAATAAAGTTATTAAATCTGTTCATTAAATTTGCAATTGCACATTTGCACTATTATAATATGTTTATTAAGGAAAAAAAATTTGCAACTTGATTCTTGAATGGGAAAAAAACCTGTTTATGAATGAGATAAAAATATTTAATGTTAAATTTTCTCTTAGACGATTCTTGAATAAAAAATAGAAGGGCTTGGTGGTTCTTGTAGAATGAATCTTAACTTGATGGTCCTGATCATATATATGGTCAATGGTTAGATGCTTATGTTCCCTAACCTGATTTGGACATTTCTTTTATAACAAATTATAAGGCTTCAAATATTGAATTTTATAGCTCGTGTAGTGTTCCTTGAAGACTTTATTCACGGATATGGTTCAAGCATTGTTGACATGCTGATGATTGCTTGAATACATTTGTGATGTGAAAAGATTAACTACTTTTGATGTGAAAAGATTGTTGACATGCTGCTGATTGCATCAAGTCATGCATATGCTTGATGTTTAAATTTTTGATGTTTATTTTTGGTTTTATATTTCTATTTTTAGGATGGAAAATGATAATAGAAAGGATCTAGATTGGAAGTATGGAAGGGAAGTATAAAACGAAGCAGGTGATAAAAAACATACATTTACATTGAATGTATGTTTTGCAAGAAGATCATTACCGGAGGGGTTAAGCGGATGAAGGATCATTTGGCTTGTACACACAAAAATGTAGCCCCGTGTCTTGGGATTTTGAAGATGTGAAAAAGGAGATTTTTAATTTTTTGAAAGTGGGAAAATTGCAAAAAGATTTGGCACTGGCACAATAGCAATTTGAAAACATGGTTGAACTTGGTTCTTATAATGGGAAGAATGATAAGGCAGATGATTCTAAGAGAGCCATTAGAAGTCCGATGGATAGGTTTGTGACAAACATTGGTGGTGATGAAGAGCCAAACACAAAGATGACTGGAGCAAAGCAGAAATAACTGCAGAATAATGTTTGTTTGGATATTGGACCATTTTTTTTTGAAAATGCAATACCTTTCAATACTATACAAACTCCCTCTTTCATTAACACGTGTCAGGCAATTGGTAATTAATGTATATGTTTTGTCCTCCATTCTATGTATGAACTCCGAACGTGGATACTTAAAGAAGAAGATGAATCAACTGAAAAAATGGTTGAAGATGTGAAGGCGGCATGGAAATCAATTGGGGTTTTTATATTTTCTGATGGATGGTCTGATATGAGGAATATGAGTTTGATTAATTTTTTGGTGAATAACCTACACGGAACTGTGTTTTTGAAATCTGTTGATGTTTCTGATGTAATTAAGAATGCTGATATGATGTTTAAATTGCTAGACGATGTTGTGAAAGAAGTGGGCGAAGAAATTGTTGTACATGTTGTGACCGACAATGCAAGTAACTACAAAGCGGCTGGGAGAAAATTGATGGAAAAAATGAAGCATTTATTTTGAACTCCTTGTGCAGCACATTGTATTGACTTGATGCTCGAGGAACTTGGAGAGTTTCCATAACACAAACATGCATTGTTGAAGGCTAAGAAGGTGTGTAATTTTATATATAACTATGTTTGGGTGTTGGCCTTGATGAGAAAAATTGCAAAGAAGGATTTCTTCGACCGGGTGCTACTAGGTTTGCTACGGCCTACTTGACGTTGAAAATAATTTATGAGATGAAAAGACCACTACAGGCTATGTTTACTTCAGATGAATGGGCAAATTCAACTTGGGCTAGATCATGTGATGGTAAAGCAATCAATAAAATCATACTTAACGATCATCATTTTTGGCCTAGTGTTTCGTATGCTTTGAAGACCACCAATCCTTTATTTATTGTTTTGAGACTTGTTGATTCTGAACAAATGCCTGCTATGGGATTTATTTACGGTGCAATGGATAATGCAAAAGAACATATAGCAAAAAATTTGGAGAACAAGAAAGCGTCATACAAGAAAATTTGGGATATTATTGATGAAAAGTGAGAGTTTCAGTTGCACAAAGACCTACATGCCGCTGCTTATTATATGAATCTTTGTTGTCAATATGTAGCTAATTTTTTGAAGCATCCTGAAGTCATGGCTGATTTTTATAATTGCATGACGAGACTCATCCCTGATACAAAAGAGAGAGAGCTTGCAGATTTTCAAGTTGATGACTTCGTAAACAAACATAAGTTATTTGGTCTCGAACAAGCAAAAACTCTTTCAATAAAAGATCTCATGGTATGTAGATTGTAAGTCATTAATTCATATACTTGATTTTTGTTTTTAACCCTTGCCTGTCAGTTAGACTTGTAACATTTTGTTTGAATTTTTTTCCTAGTTGCTTGGTGGACTCAATTTGGCATCGATACTCCAAAACTTGCTCATTTTGCAATAAGAGTTTTAAGTTTAACTTGGTCATCTTCTACATGCGAACAAAATTGGAGTACATTTAATTAAGTACATACTAAGAGAAGAAATCGTTTGACAACAAAGAGGTTGGAAAAATTGGTTTATGTTTTGTACAACAAGAGGCTCAAAGATCGACGTGTGCACTTGAAGTCTCTCAAAGAGGGAGAATATCCTCTAATTGTCCAAGATTTTCCATCCGATGACGAATGAGTTGCTGATGTTGAAGATAAAATTCCATTAGACACACATGATATAAATGATGATAGATCGAGTGGACAAGGAATTGAAAGCTCTACTCACACAAAACAACGCAAAAGAAAATGCTCTATTTCATCCAAAGGTATCCATAATTTATCTTACTAAAAATTATTTTCATTTATATAATAATGATATTAATGAACGTTTTCAATATAATTTGCAGATAATGGGAAGGAAAAGTTGCATTTAGTGGATGAGGAAGATGAGTGGATAGAAATAGAGAGTGAAGATGATGAAGATGATGGGAGAATTAGATATGTTGACAATTCCTTGGATGATCCTACTAGTGATGATGGCGAAGATCATGATGTTTTGAGTGAAGACTTTTGAACTTTTTATGTTTAAGCCATTTTTATTTACGTAAGGAGTAAGAATTTTGGACAATCAAATCATCATTTTGTTAATCTATTACTGAAATAGGCTGTTTTTATGTTATCTTACAATTTTTTTGACTAAAATTTTGGTTTGTAGTGAGGCTTACGCCTCAAAACACCTCGAGGCTTACGCCTCGCAAAGAAAAATCTCCTCGGTACCTAGTTCTGCCTTTTTAAACCATGCATAAAAGGATTTGGGCCCAGGGTTATTAATGTTAAATATCCAGGTGGATTTATTATTAATTAAGTAAAAGATAAAATTTAGGTGTCACTATTTAAGTAGTTAGACGTACTACGTATAATTGTATGAGCATCCCACCGAAGTTTTTCTCTTAGTTGTAATATAATCGAATACTTAAAAATGCAGTCAACACTTGTACTCAAGATTGTACAATGAGTGCGCGATGGACATTTGGGTGTTTGAGATGCAAAGGGGCTAAATGCTGAATACGATAAACACAGTTAAAGGCTAAAACTAGCTAACAATGTTGGCAGCCGACCTACATATTTGTAGAACTTTGAAGATGGTTGTGAAAGACTTTATAAATATGGAGAGCCTTGTGGAGAAAGTCAATTCTAAAGAATTCTATGGGAGGAACTTATTAGAACATTCTAGAATAAATAAAAATGCAGGAGGATTTTATAACTATATGTCCCATTAATAATTCGTATAAAACTTGTAATAGGTGTCTACAAGGTTGTAGAAACAACATTACTAGAAAAATTTATATAAATATCTATAAAGAATTATCTAAAGAAAAAATAACAACCATAAAAAAGAATCAATCTCCACCATCCACTTATAGGAGGTGAAACTATAAAAGGTCAAAGAGAACTCATTTGTAACCAACCAAATTAGAAGTAAGTTAAAAGCTAAATACTGAGACTAAGAGTTTTTAGAGATATTGTAATATTTTTTGAGACTTTATATTTAGAGATATTACGCCCCACTAAACTAAACTTTTAGTTTCGCCCATATGGCCACACTATATTGATGTTTTTCATCAATGTAGATACAAACATACAAATAACAAATTAAAGCCTAAAAGGAAAGTGTCATAGTCTAAAACCACTAAATCGGGTAAATAATATGCTCGAATCAATTGTCAGAAGATGAAAGAATATAAGGTTCATGCTATAAATGTTTGAATTAACATGTATGTAATCTGCACTACAATATTTTTGGCTTTTTCAAAATTAAATTCCTAGTTCCTAACCAAAAAAAAAAAAAAAAATATTTATAGTCTTCCAATAATTGTGTCCATTTTTTCCTAATGGATGCTTCAATTACACCAACTCTTCCACTTATATTTTGGATTAAATTTCAGAAACCAAAAATTACTTAAGAGGCCGTGCTTTTTAATTTTTGGACCAAATGTTTTCATTTAACACCGACCGTAGGGAGGATTTTACCGCTATTCACACAAAAATATGAATATATACCTGTCTTCATAAAAGGTTAACAATCCTATCAAATCTCATCTCCTCAACTTCGTCTTCTCCTCTCTTTTGCAAAATCTATCTGTTGAATTTGAATCATAACTCTAGAATCGTAACCCTACGGTTGGATTTCACCGCGGAGTAAGCGGTATATACTAGTATATCAAATATACAATAATGAAGTTAATAAAATGCCAATTCCATAAAGACCATTGTAGGAAAGAATTAAGTGAAAAAATAATTTAAAACAAAACCCCTACCATTTCTAGTGTTGATTCCATTCTAGAGAACCCATTGAAAAATAGTCAATCAAAATAATAATAAACCATATATCTAAATAGAAGCAAAACAAAGAACTCCTCCAATAGATCGGTAAAAATATACAGAAAGAATTCAAAATGAAAATAAATAAATCTCTATTCTAGTGGGCAATGGACCCAGGCTCTAAATCAAATCAAATACGAAAATATAAAACAAATTTCATGGAAAAGAAATCAAAATTTTTCTAGAAAATCAATGAAATTACTGTCAATTACTCCACTTCTTCTATAGGTTCTGATTGCTTGTTTTGAATTTAGCGTTGAAACGGAGGGAAAATGAAGATGGAGCTGATTTTGGAGGGATTTTGATTGTCAAATCTTTTTAGCCTTAAATTTTGAAGGGAAATGGGAAAGTCATCTACCAAAATTTCACTTTTATTATTTTTTCACCCATTAAAAATCACCCTAATATCAATCAATGAGTTTATTATTTATATAAAAATTAAAAATATAATTACTTTTGAATTATTAATTTAAAAAGATTTATTATTGTATCAATTGTCTTAAATAAATTTATAGTAAATAACATTCTTTTCCGTATAATAAATTAATTAGATACGACCGAAAACTACATGTAATATGATCAAAATGTTTAATTAGAATCGACCGAAAGCTACATCTAACGTGATCAAAATGGACCCACATTCTGGTCAAATATATATAAAGTCGGTGAATCGATTTTTAATTGAAAAAGAAATGAACATATTAGAACTTTTTAATTAAAACCACATGTTGTGGTAGTTTATTAAAAAAATATGTAAAAGAATACAATTTAGGACGGAACTCGATATGACCTCCAAATTAAAAAAAATGTAGAACTTACATCGCTTAAAGACGAGAAATACAAGAAAATCAAGAGACATGAAACAATATATCGAGTGTAACATTATTGATGAGACCATTTAATTCTAAAAAAATTAAAAGATCCTTAAATTGGATATGATTTCAAGTGGTCTTTGAAAACGATGTCATTTCAATGATGTCAACAATAAAAACATTGCCAATAGTGGCTCCGATAGGTGCTCCGCTCCAGGCTCCTAACTTTCTAACAATGAAAACACTGCCAACAGTGGCTTCGCCACTGGTCCCAGATTCTCTGGCTCCATTATTTGCAACTCACATTCATTTATTGACATTTGACCCAAATCCACTCTGGGGCAATCGTCATAAGTGGCTCCGAATGCACTAGGTGAGACATCAATGTTAGGCCTTGAGCAATGGTTAAAAGACATGATGGGTCAAAAAATAGCAGATGCTATGTCTAAGAAAAATAGTAAACAACAATCTATGGTATTGGAAGAAGATCATTTTTTCCCAAAAGTGATGGCTGTTACTTTGCCACGAGACTTCGAACAACCAATGATGGAGAAGTATGATGGGTCTTCTGACCCTATTGATCACCTCAGGGCCTTTGTTGATTTGATGAGATTATGTGTCACCCAGATGCTATTATGTACAAGGTCTTTTCGCCAATATATACTTAGGCGGGAGGCAAGAGACTAGATTTCAACCCTTTCCCCAAAATCCATCTTCACGTTTGATGATTTTTCTAAGCAGTTTGCTGCATACTTTGCCAGTAGCAAGCGGGCAAAGAAGACAACTATTGAACTGATGCAATTGACCTAGGACAAAGACGAGCTGCTGAAAGATTTCATTTCCCGGTTCAATAGAGCCACCTTGGGATCAAGGATCTGCAGATGTCTGTTGTAGTCACTACTATGATGAGTAGAACTCGAAATCGTCCTTTCAAGATGTCACTCTCTAAGAGCCCTCCGGATACAATGCATGAGTTACTAAGGAGAGGGGATAATTATGTAGATGCTGAGGAAGCATATTTCATTACCAAAGGCACGAAAGATTGAAAAAAACCTGAGTCTAACAAGCGGAAGACTCGGAACGAGCTCGAACCCCGAGGTGACAAAGGTAAGCAGAAAATAAATCATCTAAGGTGGATAAATGACGAGGGTGCTAAGGAAGGATCAGGCTAGCTGGGAAGTCTTGGTGCACCTACTGAACCTGACTTGCGGCAACTTCTTATTTTTACTACATTCTTTATTAAGAGTAAAACACGGCGATGAGCCTCTGTCTAAAAACCAAGGCGATGAGCCTCTGTCTGAAAAACAAGGCGATGTGCATTTGCTAAAAAAATAAAAAAATAAAAACAAGACAATACGATGAGCCTCTGTCTAAAAATAAGACGATGAGCCTCAGTTTAAAAATAGGGTGATGAGCCTCAGTTTAAAAAATAAGAAGATGAGTCTAAGTTTAAAAATCAAGACAATGAGCTTCAGTAAGGTGATGAACCTTAGTCTAAATAAGCAAAATTCTAATGGAACGAAAACACAAAATAAAAGGGGAGACCCACGCCTATGGACGGGACGAACGGCCGCCAAACCAAGGGACGAACGGGCGCTCTCCACCAACAGGGGCGTACGTCTGCCCTATTAAGGGGCGGGCGCACACCCAAACCAAGGGGTGGACGCACACCTCCTAGAAAAGAGCGCACGTCCCAAATAAGGGTGGGTACAAAGGGCATGCATCGGCCCAACTAAAGAGCAGACGCCCGCCCGCCGATCGCATCGAGCACAAAATCCATCCTTCTTGTACCTATTTTTTCGAACTACATTAACACAAAATTGATTGGGGGGCTATACACACTTATAGTACACAACATATAATAAAACATTCGTCTAATTAGAAAATTGAAAAAAGTTAGAGAGAAGCAGGTGCGGTATATCATTTATACTTCTTATTGATGATAGTCTATGAAAAATAAAGAGGCTTATGATGATATATACGATGACAGCTGTTATATGTTTTCTGTCAATAGTGGCAAGTCCAGTCAATGAAATCAAATTGTGGTGCCATATTTTCTACCACGACGTGTAATAGAAATATATTGATAATAATTAAAAGAAACACCGTGTCTTTTTCAATATACAAAACTACAAAGTTATCTGCTAATTAGCATACATGAGGAAAACCGTATTCCTTGCGACATTTATTCTTATTGACGATAGCCTATGAAAAATAAAGAGGCTTAGGATGATATATACGATGACAGCTGTTATATGTTTTCTGTCAATAGTGGCAAGTCCAGTCAATGAAATCAAATTGTGGTGCCATATTTTCTACCACGACGTGTAATAGAAATATATTGATAATAATTAAAAAAAACACCGTGTCTTTTTCAATATACAAAACTACAAAGTTATCTGCTAATTAGCATACATGAGGAAAACCGTATTCCTTGAGACATTTATTATCTATTTGATAAGCTTTAGAAAAAAAACCGTCAAACATCTCAGCAACTTCCTCCCAAGCTCTCCTTAAATAATTATCCTTTAAGACAATAAACAATATATTTGATGCCTTAAAAATAATAAATAAATAAATAGAGCAAAAATATTATTGTGGGAGACATCAATCGATAAGCTAATAACTGCAAAAACAAAAACAAAAACAAAAAAAAAAAAATGGATAGTAATCTATAAATAATCGAATTCAGATGTACTTACTTTACTATTAACAATTTGAAACTTGAAGGAATTTGATGAATGATTATCGAAGAAGATGGAAGAGTATTTCTTACGGACCATACATATGTGGTTGTGTGAGAGACATAATGGGATTTGAATGACTAGGAAGAGGCCTTTCGGTATTACTGTGAATTACTGCATCAGTTAATGAATCATACAATTTAGTCTCTAAAATTTGGATATATCAATTATTATAGATTTGACTAGCAATTAATTAATAATTTTTTTATAATTACAGTAAATATAAATGATAAAAAGTAATATTGAAAAAAAAAATCATATCAAATATATTTCAAAATGTTGAAAATATAAAGATAGATGTCCTAATTTTCTCATTTAAGAACTCAATCAAAATATCTAAAAGGGCTGATGGCAAATTAAACTGGGCCAAACCCACTTGAATCCACCAGGTAAGGCCCAAAATCCCTCAAGTGTTACTGTGTTACCTATTGCGCTTACAAAATTCACATTTCTCCATTTACTCAGCACAACAAATAAAGAAAAACACTCACAAATTAAGAGAAGATTGATTCTAAATCTAATGTGACATTTATTCCTTTCCTCAATTTAGAGTGGCGCTTATAAATGCCCAATCATAAATTTATATCAATTATAGAGACACATCTATGTGCCTTTAATACAATTAAATATAATTAATTTTTTATTTCTAAATAATTATTCTCAGTATAACTTTCTATGGACTGTTTTTATTTTTCTAGATTTCTAAGAACATTTACAACAGCTTATGTATATTTAAAGAGCATATTTATCATTTTAAAGAGCATCATTAAATTTAAAAAATAATTTTTTAAAAACATTTTAATAGCCTCTTTATTTCCATCCTCTTTATTTTACTTTTTTCAAGAAGCATTTAATATATTTCACTTTCCTATCTTTTTATCATATATTTCTCTCCCGATTTGTATATATTATTTAATTACAACCAATATATCAAGTATTGAAAACTGAAAATATTTCAATGCATTTAATAATAGAGAGTAAGTTTGGCTCTCCAAATGTAGAGAGTCAAACCTACTATCTAAATTAAAATGTTAAATTGGAAGTCTATTGGAGCATAATTTTAAGCGTTGACTCTTTAAATTAAAGAGTAGCTATGTTTAAAAAGCTTGTTGGAGATGCTCTAAGTCTATATTGTATTTTTCCTAATATTTCATGTATTTTATCAATTCTATTATTAGTATTAGTTACTATATCTCTAATTTTTCTATGGTTTTACTATAGTCTTTGGGTTTATTATTTTTACACTGATTTCTATTTCTATGTTCTAGATATATTCTAAATTGTTGACATCGAATTTGTAATATCTCACGTGTCAACAGATCTCCAGTCAATCTTTTGCCAACTTGTATGTTACTTGCACACTAGGATGACCGTTAGTGCACCAAGATCACTAAGGAAAAAGGGTCTGGTGATCGTTGGTACTCCGACGATCAAGTCAACTACCGTATATAGAATAATATACGAGGATGAGGTGCTTTTGGGTGTGGAAGAGACAAGAAGACACAAATTTGAGTAAAATTTAAGGGTGAGAATAATGCGTACATTAGAACAACTGGAGATGTCTTATTTATAGTCTCAGAGTTCTAATTGATTTAGGAAAAAAATCAATTAGATATCTGATTGGATCCTCATTTCTTATGGAATAAGGATAATTGGTTGTCAATGCAATCTCCCAGATTTTATCACTTATTTGAGTTGATTCCTATTATCACGCTGCCTAATCTTTAGGAGATTGATATTTGATTTCTTTGTGAGAATCCGTGTGCTAATCAAACACAATCTTTCTTTGGATATATCTTTGGTCATTTTGAAATATCACAATGCCTGCGGATCTATGTGAGAAATTCGATTGCTGACGAAGTGTCCGGGCTTGGCCATGAATGTCGAGGCCCTTCATGGGCTTCGCCATACTTAATTCAAGAGTGCCAATGTGTTGCTGGGCCTTCAATGTATTCACGAGGCCATCGCTAGGTACATGGGGCTTTTAGGAATTCGAGATGCCCTCACTGGACTTATAAGGCCTTCGCGATGCCTAACTTGGGCCTTTATGTGGCCTTTGCTGATGTGGAAGCCTTACGAAATTTGGTGGTAACAATAGTCCCTCAAGTCCAAGCCTATTATTTATGGTAGGCGTTGGACTTTGAATAAGTTTTTTTTTTATTTTTTATGACAAAGGCGTTAGATTCTATGGTGGGCCCTCGCCTTGACTGAGATTGTTTAGTGGAGTTCTTCTTGGATGCATGCTTGAATGATTCAAAAAAATACAGTCTTCCAAGCCCGAAGCCTGATTATTTATAATGGGTGAGGGCTTTGATTGGTTTAGCCTCAGGTGATATGTCTATGTTTGGTGTGATTTTGATCTAACTTTCAATCAAAGCTGTCATAGTGGTAAGGTAATGATGAGTTGGAGAGTCTGCACCATAAATGCTGTTGGCATGTGAAGGACTATTGGGAACGCGTGTAGCGTGCGTCTTTTCACTTCATTAAATACCTAGGGTTTCGTTTTCTGCCTTTTGCCCTGCCTTGGACATGTGGTAGCTAAAAAGACGGTTCAGATGGCGTCGTTTGAATTGGATGGTAGTGATTGAGGGGGCTTAGTCTATTTAAGCCATTGCTTCTTCCCACTTATCTTTCTTTCACTTCTACACTTTTCTCAAATATTGCTAAGTGTTTGGAGAAAACAGCACATGAGATTTTGGTGGCTAAGGAGTTCAACTGTGTTTGTTAGGTAAAATTATATAGCTTGCTGTGTTTCATTTCATGTATCATCTTTGTGAATTTTTGATTTCTCTTCGTTCTAGCCACAGTTTTGCTATCTTTTCCGACGATTGTAGAGATATCTCATTTTTGAATTAAGAAAAATAAAATGTGGTCCAAACATGATGATTCTCAAAATCAGTCGACCATCAATATTGACCTCGAGATCATAGGTGAAGCTTTATCTTCATCTTCATCTTCGTCTTTGCCTTCGGTCAAGGGGCAAGAAGAAGCTGATCAAAGGGACTTATTATAGCTTGTCCCCCCACCATCCACGAGTGGGAGGGAAGAAAACCCAATTGTATCGCCAAGGGTGAAAATGGAGAAGAGATAGCGTCGTTCTGGGGTTCCTGAAATGAGAGGGTTTCTAGACAAAATAGATGCTCCTGTTGCTAGGCGACTTGACGAGGAGTTGAGACGTTCGGCCACCAAGGCTTCTATGGTTTGCTCGAGGGTTAGGGAGGCTAACTTGGAAAACATCAGGCTATTTTATGATGTCCCAGGCTCATTGGTGGGCAGGGCCCCCGATCTTGAGGAGCGGACCGACAACCCACTTGAAGGGTTCGTCGCCATTTATGAACCGGCGATGCAACAAGGCCTTTGCCTGCCGATGCATCCCTTCTTTAAAGAAGTTCTGCGAGATTGGAATCTGGCCCCATGTCAGATAATACTGAATGGTTGGGGCCAGATGGTGGCGACGTTCTTGTTGTGGAGGGTTGCTAAGGTTGGTGGGGACTTATCTCCAAGAGAATTTGAGCCAATCTACCGCCTTGCCGGTCCACATGTTGGTTTAACATATCCCATCCGATAGTCCTAATAAAGTGCATAATTGGAAGGAGATGTTCTTCTTAACCGGAAAGGATTGTAAATTTGTACTGGAGGATCCCATCCCAAATGTATATATCCTCATCAATTTGGAGAACTCGGTATATCTTATTATCTTGTGTGATTTATGATCATTGTCCATGACTTAATACTTCGTTTATCTTTGTAGATTGTGGAAAGTCGCCAATCCCGAAGAGAGACCAGGGTGACTTGAAGTTGAAGTGGGATAAAGTTCGCGTAATCAACAGCGACTTCAGAGTCTCAGCAACCTGTTCAAGGATCACGATGTATTGATTTGCTTTGGACTAGTGGGTAAGACTTGTGACTTAAATTGTATAGGAGTTGTGTTAATAGCCATTTTTAACATTTTGAGCTTTGGCAATTGTTGCAGCTGTATTCAGATTCAAGAATGTCCCTACTTTGTGCCTTGTCCAGGGTACATGCAAGTCAAGTTCTCCAGCCCAGCCCTTGTCGTAAGAGGTCCCTTCATCGCAAGAGGTGTAAGATACTGTGCCACTAAAGACGATACACCATCCGGTCCACACTGCCCAAGTTCCAGATCAGGCTGTTCTCTCTCCTTCTTCGCCTCCGCCTTTGCCCTCTGTGCCCTCACAAGATAAGGAGAAGAGGGTCGCAGATAGCACAGACGAGGCTGTTGGCTGAAGAGGAAGGCTTCCGAAGCTGGGGAGGGACTTATGATGGATGTCCGCAAGACCAAACAAATTGAGAAAAGTCACCGAACCTCGTCGAATCCTACCAAAGGGGTCGGGAATGTTAGAAATTCTTCATTGTCTTCTAGTCGAGTGGGGCGCGTGTAAATCACCTCCTACCATGAAGAGTTAGATCCTACCATGATGGAGTTGCTCTCCGTGTCTTCTGCGATAATGGCGGCAAGCGTTAACAAGTATTGGACCTAAATGTGGGAGAAAGCTACTGAGGAGGCTTCCATGAGCGAACTCTTAATACTGGCGAAGATGAATTTAATTTGGGGACTAGTTTTGACCAAGGAGGTGTACAACACCATCGCAGGCTTTGAGGACAAGTTGGCAAGTTCAGCAAGGAAGAGGCCAAGTCGAAGAAGTTATCCAAAGATCTGAAGGCGATAAGTATTGCGAAAGCTCAGCTTGAGTCGGATAATGGGGCTCTTCGATTGAAGCTGGATACTATGGTGGTGGCCGCGGAGGTTGATTTGAAGGCCAGGTATGAAGTCGACTTGAAGGCCACAAAGGAAAGCTTGAAGCAGGCCCAGGATCAGAAAAGGTCTGTCGAAGCTTTCCAAAAACGTGCCGAGGCTGCCTCGAAATTAGTTGAAGATCAAGCTTTCGTAGCTGAAACCACTGTTGCCACAACCAACAACAACTTTGAGGCCATGGTTGCTGAAAAGGATAAACAGCTGGTTGAGGCTAGGAAAGAAGTGGAGGAGGTGATGGCGGAGCAGGTCGAGGCTGAGGCGAGCGGCATTGATGGCCTATAAGGATGCGTTCACGACACACCCAGTACTTACAACTCTCCAACCTTTTTATGGCGGTTGAAGGGGCGACAATTGGTCGAAAGGATCGGGGAGACTCATTTGGAATGAGACATTTCATTCCTTAGGTATGCCTCTGACAACCTTTCTATCTCATAGGGTCCTGCATCTGCCGATGTTTCTTTTACTTCCAAACCTCAGGATGGAGGCGAAGCCCAAACTACTTCTCCATTATAGGGAAGGCCCATGATGTCTGCCGCCACCTAGAGAGGTTTCGGGGCGAGTGGGACTTGCATTTTTTTTTGTTTTTTGCTTTTGTATTTGTTCCAACATTATCAATAAAATTTATTCCTACCGTTTCTTTTGCGTAAAATTACTTTGTGTACTGTGAGTAACGAAAACATGTAATTAGTAGAATTCTTTACTTGTGACGAGGCTTTGTTGATGAGGATATCATCATTTGATGAAAGTATTGATTGTGCGGTTATTGAGTCTTCATTTTTCGTTGGATATGAAGAGTTGGGTATGGAATTGAGGAGTTATTCTTCCAAGCATTAATGGCGCAACCTTTTTGTTGAATCTGAAAGGTTAGTGTCATCAATGTCTGGGCAAGCGGAAAGACGCGCGTGGCGTCTGTCGTTCCAAGTATCTATTAAATAGCTATTTATTAATAGCCTTATTTAATGTTTTTCGTTTTCCATGCATCCCCTATATGAACCCCATGGGTGTTCCATTTCAATTTTCACACGCTTAGAACTTATGTGAATCCAATTAATCCACCCCGATGGCTGTAACATCTCTCGTGAAAGAGGTAAAGAAAATTTCCTTGCAAGTTGCCCAGTTGGTACCAGTATTTAACATAAGCACCTCTTAAAGGAAGAGGCAAATAATCATCATTTACATGACCAAGTGTACCCTTACAAGTGTCCCAATCATGCTTCAGATCAGTGGGGTACTTTGAATGCCATAGAAAAGGTTGAGCCTAGTAGCCTTAGCGAGAAGTTTTCAAACGGTACATCCACAATGGACATCGAGGACAGAAGCTTCGATGATTCTGATTTGGATGACGAGGCTGAAAGCCATATGCTAAATGTGTCAACGACATATTTTGTGCAGTATGGCCAGCAGCTTCTTTGATGAACCTGTTGGCCAACATCTTATCAACTTCCTCTTTCAAGGCACCATATCTTTCAGTGCTCAGAGGTCTTTTCTTCTATATTTTGGGACGTATCTTGGGATCCACTTTCAGGGTGTGCCACAGACGGATCTATCCCCACCATGTCACTATGCTTCCATGCAAAGACATCGACATTCTCCCGTAAGAACTGTTTCAGTTTCTCATTCATCCCTTCTCCTACTTTTTGCCCCACCGCAAAGATCTGGAAAGGATCCGAAGGGTTCACTAGGAATGTCTCCAACTCCTCTGCCGGCTAGGCTAGTGAATCCAAACCTATAATCCGAGGGTCTAGGCCCTTGTCTAGTACCAAATCCTCATCTACCTTTTTGGAGTCGATATCCATCGACTCCGTTTATATCGTCATCACTGCAGAGGAGCGTCTTTGTGTTTTGCTACCTTTCGAAGCGCGTTCAGGCAAAATGCACTCGTCTCTATCTGATTACCACAAACTTTAGTGACACCACTTGGTGTTGGAAACTGTATTGCCAAGTAATGGATGGAGGTGATAGCCTGCAGGTCCTTAAGCGTGGGCCTACTAAGGACTTCATGATAAGCGGAGAGGGTATCGACTACTAGGAACTCCATGAATTTCTTTAAATGACACAGGGGCTCTCTGAAATCCACTACGAGGGTGATCCTTCCTCGCGGGACGAGGCTATCTTCCGTAAAGCTGAACAATGGTTCAAAAATGGCTATCAACTCGTGATTTACATCCATTTGGTCGAAGGTGCTGCCAAACAAGATCTTTACGGTGTTGCCATCATCGACTAACATTCGTCATAGTTTATTCATGGCTACAACAACACGAACTACTAAGTCATCGTAATGCGGATAATGGATACCAGCGTCTTCGTCTTCGTCTTCCTCAATGAACGTGATTTGTAGAGCCCTGGGTAAGTGTTTGTGAGCTTGCCAACTTTCTACCGGTTCTTTTCTTACTGCATTCACATAGTTCTATCGAGAATTTATCGTATGCCCTCCAACATATGGCTCTCCAATGATTATGTTGATCTTACGAATCGGGAGGAGAGGAGAGGAGAGGAGAGGAGAGGCTCTCGCGGGTCCTTCCACCCTTGGTAAATCTATATTTTTGTCGTTCTCGTGTCATTACGGTGAGGTCCATTGTCCTGGCATCAGAGCAGAGCTCTTCATCCTCGATTGGGTGGTCATCGAGACCTTCAGGCTGGCCAGTTCTCTTTTCCTTATTACTGGTTCCCTCAGTTGATCAGCTCTCGTACGTCAGGGAAATTTTCTGTGTTGTGCACCTGGGTCCTGTGTATGCGACATAACTTAGATGGAGGAACAACTGGTTGGAAAACCACTACGGGCGACCCAGTATAGGAAACCGGGATCATCTCTGTTTGATTGAATTTTCTATAGTGGTTGTCGTATGGATTTGGTGAATCCCTTCTTCAAAATAATTGATGCGGGGCTCAGGAGAACGTCGTCCCTCCCTGCGACAGTGGTCCCCCTCTCTTTCTGCCATTTCTCTATTCTTGTTCGATGACTTTCAATTGAGCCTGACCTCGAAGGGCTTTACTAGGCATGGCTGCACTTGGGTCCATGTTGATGAGATTGCTTCTCCAAGTCTAAAATTTCTTGCTCGACCGTCCGCTTCTGTCGCTGTCTCTTCATTTTGTGGCGGGTTACGTTCTGAAGGTCCTGAACGCTCTCTTGACACAGGTTCGTATGGTGAGACTCGATGTCTTTTTCCTGGGATCTATCTTGTCGCCATGCTTTTCCTGGTAGAAAATAAGTTTTTACCACAAGTATTTGGTTGTGTAACATATTTTCAATTCTCTAAGACAGTGCCAATCTGGCTGACGCCGTAATCAGTATTATCTACTTGTCAACAAATCTCCAGTTAATCCTCTGCTAGCTTGTATGCTACGTGCACACTAGAAAGACCATTAGTGCACCAAGATCACCGAAAAAAAAAGTCTGGCAATCATTGGTACTCCGACGATCAAGTCAACTGCCGGTATATAGAATAATATACAGGGATGAGGTGCTTTTGGGAATGGGAGAGACAAGCAGGCAGAAATTTAAGTAGAGTTTAAAGGTGAGAATAATGCGTATCTTAGAACAACCAAGAGATGTCTTATTTATAGCCTTAGAGTTCTAATTGATTTAGAAAAATAATCAATTACATATCTAATTAGATCCTCATTTCTTATGGGATAAGGATAATTGGTTGTTAATGAAATCTCTCAGATTTTATTCCTTATTTGAGTTGATTCCCATTATCACGCTGCCTAATCTTTAGGAGATTAATATTTGATTTCCCTGTGAGAATCAGTGTGTTAATCAAACACAATTTTTCTTTGAATTTATCTCTAATCATTCTGAAATATCACAATGCCTACGGATCTGTGATGGATTCGATTGCCGAGGCGAAGAGTTTGAGGTCGACCATGAATGTCGAGGCTTTTCATGGACTTCGCCATACTTAATTCAAGAGTGCCAATGTGTTGTTTGGCCTTCATTGTATTCACGAGGCCCTCGTTAGGTACATGAGGCTTTTACGAATTAGAGGCCCTCGCTGGGCTTATGAGGCTTAAATTGGGCTTTCACTGGGACTTTATGGGGCATTTGATAACGTGGAGGCCTTATCGAAATCTAGTGGTAACATACATATTGTGCATATGTCTATTATAGATCCTTGTCCTTTAATCCATTCATGAATACATTCTTGCTCTATGTTCATCATTTTTATATCAAGAATTGAGAAATCTAAATCTTCTATACTACTATTGCTTTCATCAGAAATTTCTACAATTTCTAAATTGTCTAACTCGTTATATGTGTATATACTATATACTGAACTACAAGATTTATTCTTTGATAATTCTGTAATATGACATTATATTTCATCAATTATTATAGATTTATTCAAAGTCTCTCTATTTTTGTTTTTATTAGGGCATTTATTAACAAAACGTCTAGGATCTCCACAAATATAACATTTACAATCTTTTCCACTTTTTGATTTTTTAACATATCTATTATAATTAGACTTCATATTTTAATAGTATGTTCTACTTGGTATAACATTAAATCTTTTTCTATTTTGTTATTTTCTTTTATTTTAAAATCATTTATCCTTTTTATAGATTCTTTTCTTTTTATTTTTATAATCATAGGTTTGACGTGTGTATAAATCTGAACAAAAAGAATAATTTAATTTCATAAAGCCCTTTCATGATCGCAGCAAATCTATGCAAGTGGATTGTCATTCCATTTGTAAAACCCTTTCTCGCCATGAGATTACTCTTCCACACATTTCCACTAAACACCAAACTATTGATGTCTTTACTAAATCTCTCCTCGTCATCGCCTTGATCTCCCAGCATCAATTTGAGGAGAGATGTTAGCAGAATTGATATGTGTTGGCCTAGTTTATTAAGCAAGCATATATTCTACCATATTTAGTATAGCTATGTATAAAATATTATATTGTAGATAGGTCTATAATTGAGGCAACATACAATCTACCATATTTAGTTTAGCTATATATAGAAGAATATATTGTATTTAGGCCTGTAATTGATAGATGTTTATTTTGGTGAGCTACTTATCTTGCATCTATATAAAGGAAGGAACTCTCACAAGGATAGGCATTCAAAACAAAACCCCTTTTGACAAATAGAACAAAAAATGTTGATGTAAAGTTGCATTTTATAAGAGACACTGTTTCAAAAGAGTTGGTACAAAAATTGAAAAAAATCCATTCACTATATAGTCTAGCAAAAATGAGAACTAAAATTCTAACTTTAAGCAAGTTTAAACAATGCTTAAGTCTAATGAATTAGAATCTGGATGTAAGTTAGTTAAGTTAGGTTTTTTTTTCTTCTTAGTGTTGTTTATTGCAGGTACAAGAAGCTTAGAGTTAGAAAAGGTGAAAGGTGCATTAGGATTTGGACAAGATTCATGAGACTTGTATGAATGTGGAGTTTGTTGACATGTGTGATCCAAGTCGGTCTGACTTTAAATTTGCATTCCACTTGGTGAAGTCGCGTTTCTTGGAAACATGCTTCTTCAGCTAAACTGATCTACGCCGTTGGTTTAGGGGTACTATGTGATTGTTAGATGGGAGTATATAAGGTTGGTCTCATCCATTTCAAATCCTACGCCCCTCTCTCTATTTATCGGTTGCGCCTTAATCTCCTCCATCCTCTCATCTTCTATGTTTTGTTCTGGTTGAATATTTGAGAGATCTATATAGTTCCTTTTTTTTTGTGAGAGTTGTGAGTTGTTTTCTGAGGTCAATTATTGATTGAATCTCGTGTTGTAACGATGTTGTATAATCTTGTGGTCTGTGTACTACAATTGTTGTATTGTATTGGATCTTGGGGATCTCTAATACATTGAAACCTAGTCCATGAAAAGTGGAGCTTCAATGTGACCTAGCCAAGTGGTTGAGTGAAGCCAGGCCCTTAAGGGTATAAAATCTTGTGTTGGTTTTGTTTTCTGCCATTATTTATTGATTGTATGTGTGTTTATTAAGATTAATGAATTGTGTTTTTTCATTGATAATACATCTCTATAATTTCAAGGTATATATAGAGTATTTATGACATAAACTCTAGAATCAATCTAAGATTGTGATATCTAAATTACATCCTTGCAATTTTCTATATTTAAGGGTGTGTTTGATTGAACCTATTTTCCATGGAAAATGGATATTTTTTCAGATCTAACTGTTTGATTGCCAACATTTTCTATGTAAAAATAGTCTTGTTTTCCTAAAAAAAAAACGAATTCTTAGGAGTGGGGGTTGGTTTTTATTTTCCTTGGAAGTTGGAATTCATTTTCTTTTCCACTTGTACAATCAAACACATCCTAAGTAAAATCCTCATAAAATAGGAAAGAATCAATCTATACAACTAATGACATATTTCAACACCCCCTCAAGTTGGTACATAGATGTTACACATGCCCAACTTGTCTAAAAACTTTAATAACACTTAATTTGAAACTTTTTTTGCAAGAATGTCAGCCAACTAGTCATCTGATCGAATCTTAGGTAATTTTACAATCTTTTCATCTAATTTTTCCTTAATGAAAAATCTATCTACCTCGATATGCTTTATACGATCAAGTTGAATTGGATTATGTATGATGTCACATGCTGCTTTGTTGTCACAAAACAATTGGATAGGTTGTTCAGATAAATAACCCGAATCCTGTAAGAGGAGTCTTAGCTATAATGCCTCACAAAGTACGTTTGCCAAACCTATGAATTCAACTTCTGCACATGAGCGAAAAACAACATTTTGTTTCTTGCTTTTCTATGTCACAAGATTACACCCTACAAAGGTAAAATAACTAGAAGTAGATCGCATGTTACCCACATCACCAGCCCAATCAATATCAATATATACTTCTATGCTTTGATAGTCTGCGTTTTTAGTGATTAATACTCTATTTCCTAGAGCAGACTTCAACTACCTCAAAATACGAATAACTGCCTACATATGTTGTTTTCTAGGATTATGCATAAACTAGCTGACAATACTCAAATCATAAGCAAGATTTGGTCTAGTATGAGACAAGTACATCAATTTTCTTACAAGTCTTTGGTATATTCCTTTGTCAACTAGTACTTGGTCTGATTCAACATATAACTTTAGACCTTCTTCTACTAGTGTCTTGTAATAGATCTAAGGCACATTTTATTTGAGATATAACTATTCTTTCATTAGATCGGGATACTTCAATCCCAAAAAAAAAAAAAAAAAAAAAAAAAGGCCTAGATCTTTCATTTCAAACTCTTTGGACAAGTAATTCTATAAGGCATCCATTTCTTTAGGATCATTCCTTATAACCACCATATCATCTACATATACAATCAATGCAGTGATTTTATCTTGTCATTTTTTTTGGAAAAGAGTATGATTGAGTTGCTCTGATGGTAGCCGAAGGCTATCATAGATTTTGCTGAACCTTCCAAACCACGCTCTCGGAGATTGTTTAGTCCATACAACGATTTCTTTAGCCTACATATCTTTTGGCTATGTCTTTTGGGTATCATGCACCCTGGTGGAAGATCCATGTAAACTTCTTCAGATAATTCACCATGTAGAAAAGCATTCTTCACATTGAACTGTTGTAATGGCCAATCCAAGCTTGTAGCTAAATAGCAGACATAAAATGTGTTGATTTTAGCTATAGGTGCTAATGTTTTTGTGTGATCAATCCTATATGTTTAAGTATATCATTTGATACCAGTCTTGCTTTAAAGCGTTCAATTGTGCCGTCAACCTTGTATTTCATGGTATAAATCCATTGACATCCAAATGGTTTCTTTCCTTGTGGAAGATCAACTAGTTCTCATGTTTCAATTTTTTTTCCAGAGATATCATCTCCTCGTTCATATCTGCTTTCAAGCTAGGATCAGTTAAGGCTTCTTGCACACTGTTAGGAATAGATACAAGAGATAATTGATTCACAAATGACATGTTTGATTCTGACAAACATTGGTTAGACACATAATGGTTCATGGGATATTTTACTTTATTAGAAAGCTCAGGTTTATATATGACTTTAGGTATACCTCTAGTGTGACATTGTGGTAACTATCTTCTTTGTGGCTTAGGAACATCTTTAGTAATCGATTGGTGTGATATGTCGACGGAGATAAAGCAATATTTTCAAGAAACTCGGTTTCAGGCTGAGTTGGAAATAGACCCGCTTCTTTGGTTTTTGGTGCTCATCACTCACTTCTTCAGTTATTAGGTGTTCATCACCACTTTGATTTAATGTCATACCACTTATATCCATATCATCTTCATCATAAACTAGAGTTTGAATTTCGTTTCTAGTACTCTTCCTGAAACTCAAAATTGGAGAAATACATTGTATCTTCATGGAAAGCAACATCCATCGTAACAATAATTGACGTGTTGGATGATGGTGACACCGATATCCTTTTTGATGAGTGGCATACCCAACAAAAACACATCGCAATGCTTGAGATTTAACTTGGTGCATTGATGCTTATGTAGGTGTACAAAAACCATACACCCAAAGACATGGGGAGCTAAATTTGAGACGACTTTGCATTATTAAATGTTTGGAATGGTGTTTTGAAATTGATGGTGCTGGAGGGTACCCGATTGACAAAATAACCTGCAGAATTGAGGGCTTCTCCCCAATAAGATAATGGCATATGGATTTTGATTAACAAAGCTCGGACAATTGCCAACAAATGTCAATTTTTTCACTCGGCCACCTTGTTTTGTTGGGATGTGTTGGAGCAAGTTGTGTTTCCTTGTGTTTCCAAATAGTATTGAAATTCAATACTCTGATATTCTCACCATTGGTACTGCAAAGAACTTGAATCTTTCTATTATACTGAGTTTCAACCATTTTATGAAACTTTTGAAATATCGAGTTCACTTCACTTTTAGATTTCATCACACAAAGCCACGTCATCATATTACAATCATCAATAAATGTTACAAACCAATGTTCTCCACCCAAAGTAGTGACTTTAGATGGACCCCAAAAATGAAGAATGAATAATCATAAAAAGAAATGGACTTTTATTTAATCATAATGGAAACGAAGCACGATGGTTTTTCGCAAGTTCACAAATATCACACTGAAAACTAGAAATATCAACTTCTCTAAATAAACTACAAAATATTTTTTTGAGATATCCAAATGAAGCATGCTCAAAACGGAGATGCCATAACCATATTTCTTTATTTTTCGTGTCTTCAGAACCACCAACAGCCATAGCTTGTCATAAACTATCGGTATTCTTTGATTCCAAGTCCAAGTAATACAACTTCCTCTACCTAATTTCACGACCAATCGTCTTCCTAGTTTTGATATCCTTAAACAAACAAAAATCAGGCCAAAAAATTACAACACAAGATAAGTTCGCGGTTATTTGTAAAACTGACAAAAGGTTATAATCTAAACATGGAACCACTAAAATAGAATCTAAATTTAAAGTATCGGTTAGAGTCAAAGATCCTTCCCCAATAACTTGGGTCGAAGTTCTATTTGCAGTTGAGACAAACTTTTGGGTGGAGGGATTAAGTGGTGAAAACTGTCTAAAATCATATGTTATGTGATTTGTTGCGCTATAATTAATTATCCATGCACTATTCAAAACAAGTGTATAAATACTTAAAAACTTACCACCATTGTCGCCAGCTATTACCAATGTCGAAGTTGTGTTAGTAACATGATCATCTTCTATTTTTGTTTGAGCAACTGCTGTAGTGGAAGAATTTTGTTGATTTTTTTTGTGCGACTTGGATCCCACCATTCTAGATATTTCAGGAGATAAAAACAATAACTTTTGGTATGACCAGTCTTATTCCAATGAGTGCATTTGTAGGAAAACATGTCAATATCATTGGTTGGTCTACCATTGTTGGGTTGAGCTCGATCTTGTTGTCCTTGATAAGGATGGTTCCGAGTCACCATGGCATTCGATTCAGATGCTTTAGAATTACCTTTCAAGGTGGTACTACGAACAACTTCCCAACGAATCAAATAATAACACTCATCCAGGTTTGGCACTGAGTCTCTGCACAAAATCTCTCGTCGGATTGAATCAAACTCCTAATCCAATCCAACGAGAAATATCATAACTCTTAATCGTTCAATAGACTTGTGGTGGGCTTTGACATCGTCTGGATCTTTCATAACTATCGTATCACGATATTCCAACTTTGAAAAATTTTAATTAGCTTTCCATCATAGATAGAGATGATTCTTCTCTTTTGTCTTGTAGTAAAAGCCTTCTTATCCAGAGTAAAGACTTACAATTCATCACTTCCATCGTAGAATGCTTTTGACAAAACATTCCAAATGTCGTAGGCAGTGGGTAAGCGTAGATAACGCCTCGTAATTTATAGAGATAGATATTAGTAGCCATCGTTTGACATTTTGATTTTCAACACCAATTTTCATAGCCTTCATCAGATCTTGCATGTGGCTTGGTTTGGCCACGAATGTATGAGATTTTGTCTCATTCAGCAATTTGCATTTCCAAACCACATGTTGTAATTTGATTCAGTGAGGATGATTCTTGCATTAAAAACTCCTTCGGGCTAAACTATAACCAAATTTTTTCAACTCTTTTTTTTTTCAGATTCGAATAAGAGGATTTTGGAAATTAGGGTTTGGCTATGGTTTGAATTTGATTTAATCTCTGGGTTTTGGCTATGGATATGGAGATGAAGATGGGTATGGTATAATTTAATGAATTTGGATTTTGAAAATTTTGGAACAAATGAACCAAACTTGGCTTTGATACCATATTAAGATTAATGAATTGTATTTTTTCACTTATAATACATCTCTATAATTACAAGGTATATATATGGTATTCATGACATGAACCCTAGAAAAACAATCTATGATTGTGATTCCTTAATTACATCCTTGCAATCTTCAATAATTAAGTGAAATCTTCCTAAAATAGGAAAGAATCAGTCTATACAACTAATGACATATTTCAACATATGTGTGTTGGAAGGGTTAAACCCAACACGAATAAATTGAAAGGCACCACACCTACCAACAGGTTGAGTTTTATTCCTGAAACTATGCGTTATATATTGTATAAAATAAAACTAAAGACAGCCAGCTGTAAATTAAGTGTACTGCAGAATACGATATGCAGTCTAATGTGGGCCGCTTGATCCAGCGAACACTGTCAGGGGTCGGAATCCATGGCGGAGAGTGGCATCCCAGATTTCCTCAGTGTTGAATATCGTGCCTCCACATTCATGCACATTCCAATCTTCCAAACCATGAACAATTCCTGCTACACGCCATGCACTTATCACCCTTCTTGGCAACCAATTCTGTCACATATACACCAATAAAATAAGAAATTGTTTTGTAAGCATGCGTTTGGTAGGGATTAAAAATGATTTTTTTTTCAAATATGAAACTTTTCAAGTTTAACGTAAAAGTCAACAATTTTCAACTCAAATAAACCAAAATTGGTTTATAAACTGGTTATAATCTAATCAAACACACTCTAAGTAAAAAATGATCAAATATGAAATCGAGTTTTATAGAACCGGACCGGTTTGGTCTAATTTTAGTTCAGTGCAATCGGTTCTGGGTGATTGTAACCATCCCTATGTAAAACCTTACATTTCCTTGAGGCCGTTACATACAACATAGAGATTTAAAACTTGCCTGGGTCGGGCAGGGCTGGGAACCTAGGCTCGTACTTTTCAGACAGGCCTTTTTCTCTTAAGGGGTGGCAGAGAAAACAAGAGAAAACAAAAAACTGTCAGGCCGTCCTAGGTCTCACATGTCTTACATTATTTTGTACGCCGGCTCGGCTAACATATCATCACGTTCACAAGGTTTCTTGGTTGAGCATAATGAGTACTAATATTATGCCAAGAAGTGATATTTCAAATGATGACAAAGAAATCATAGAACAGCAGCTAACCTCACAAGAGTCGATGTTTTCAAGATGCTTGGGAGCTAACATTGATGGAGTGTTGTTGTAGAAGCAGTCTTTGCGCATTTTCTTTGGAGGAAATTGTGAGAAAGGAATGAATATAGTTCCTTTTAAAGCCTTTGATTGTTCATCTGCACTTAGTCCATCTCCCACTAACCATGTCTGCAAAAATTAGACATTTGCCAATTCAATGAATATCACACAAGGAAACAAAATACTTATATTATAACAAAAATGGTTTGTTTGGAGTTTTCTGTCGGGGTTAAGGTAAAGAAAAACAACTAAAGAAGACGGAGAGTTGCTGCAACTTGAGAAAGTATGCAGTTATGACCCCCAAGTGATACGCAATACTGGTAGCACTCCACACGAGTCCTTAATTATTTTATCCCTTGCTGTCTAGTTGAACATATTAGTGTACTGTTCAAAATTTATTCTCATTGTAACCAAGAGAATAGAAAAATATATGCTTCTTTAACTTAAGAGTGGAAAACTGCAGTAAAGAAGAAGGAGAAGAAAGTTTACCTTTGTAACATTGCTTTCGGAATATTGTACCAAATTATTAGCTGCCTCAGTATTACCAAGCCTTTCTTTAAGCTTCTTATACTCATCCTGGCGTACTGCACTTACCTATTACAATTACCAGAAGCCAATTAGGCCGAAACGACAAAATAAAACGCTATCCCATCCAAAATGTACTATACTCTACAAAAAAAAAAAAAAAAAAAGAATCTTAAAAATCTTGTCCAGTACTGTTTACTAAATATGCCCTAAATGGGCCGAGAAGATTACTATAGAGTAAACCTCCTCGTGTTCCAAGGTTTCATAAACTTGTCTACTACGACATTACTAACGTCAAACGTACCTGGATTCCCCCTTGGCATAAGGCAAGGGCAATGGAGTAAGCAACCTTAGATAAGTTTCCTCGGATGATCACCCTAGTTGTTCCTTTTGGAATGCTGTTCAGTACAACTGCAACAGCTAAGCTACTACCATCTACCAGCTTCAGTTTTAGTTGCGGATACCTTCTTATATACATCTCACCATTCCTATTCAGCTCCTTCTCCTGCATATATATTTTAATATTTTACAGTCAAAATAAGTAATTTACTTAGAGCTTGTTCGGTAGAGATTTTTTGGGGAAAAAATGGGTTTTTTTGGTTACTTTTTGACTTTTCCAAGGTTTTGGTAGTGTAAAAAGGGTTGAAAAGTCAAAAATTGTAGGCAAAAAATGGGTTTTGAGATAAAATGGCTACAGAACAAGACATAATTTAGCTTGGCCAAGGATGCACTAAGACTTGCCTGATTCAATAGACCAAGGCTCAAAACCTTAATGCCTTTGTCCTCAGCTTCCAGTATAGCATCTTGAATCACAGTATTGATAGACTCTCTTTGCCCTTGCATGTAGTACTGTAACAAAAAGAATTCAATAACTGAAAACTCGCAATTTATGTTTGAAAGCTCGTACTCCTTATAATTAAAATGACAAAAAAATGTAGTTTTCTTACTTGGATGCTATATTTTGGAATAGCCCAGGTTTGCAGTTTCAGATGTTTGAAAGCATTTCTCTCGACAATAAATGTGCTCCCATAAAACCAAGTAATCATCGTAGACCAAAGCGTGATGGGCCACATTAACCATAAGTACCACGTAGAATTGTGAGGCCTTGAGGCTAGTGATGCAAAACCTAGACGCAGATGATATATGGATTCTGGGGTTGTCAAATGAGTTAGATGCACGACATGAGGTGCTTCCTCCTTTCTCCCAAGTGAAGTGTGATATATAGAGTCGGAGGATTTGTCTACCGTTCCATAGACATAATCGTAGAATGGCATGAAAAGCGAGTAATTGGTTCGAAATTGAGTATGATGCAGAGAGTGAAACCTGCATTAGCAAATAAACAAACAGTTAGATTCTTAAGTCTTCTATTATTCTATAGGAGAGAATTAAAAACATCAACCAGGAGGATGGACGAGATTTTATTATTGTGTACTGTATAAATATAATACACTAAATAAGAGACATGTATGCATGTTATTAATTAGTGGTTTTAATGGGATATCATAGCAGATAGATGTTGTTCTAAAATTGTGCACATGTCATGCCATCAATGAGGGAAATAAAATTACTTACGAAGGCGTATACATGATGAACTTGAGAGGGGGAAACGTGGAGAAAAACCAGTTGGGAATGAGCTCAAAGTTGCAGTGACCCATGTTGTTCATGAAATCAACGTATATAATATAACCAGAATATGATGCGATGGAAGCAGTCCCAGTCAGCACAGATGTAAGAATTGGTATAGCGAAGAGTGCAAAATATGCTATATGCTCTGCAAATGGATGAACTACAGCTGACAAAACAAAAATAAGGCTGTGGTTATAAGTATACATTATATATATCTGCGTCTTCGTACTGGTTGGATTCAATATCATATAATGAAATTTCAATAAGATTTAAATCCGAAAATCTTACCGTCCAAGTTTCTATTATCTAATCATCCCCCGGCTAACTTAAGGCTCGGAGAAAGTTTATTTACTATTCATCTGTAGTTTCCTTTAAATTTTAAGAAAGTTTCTTTAGGAAACATTTTTGAAAGTTTTCCATACATAAGATTTTCAAAATGTATTTGTTTGAAAATGCTTCATTTTCTTACATGTAATGGGTTCAGTAGCAATGGAGGAGTGGTGGTGGGAATGGTAGCGGTAGTAGAGGAAGTGGTGGTGGAGCGCCCTGTGCAGCCAGTAGTAGAGGAACTCCACTGGACCAGCATGAAGCAAAATTGTCAATATCACCCCATCTTTCCTCCATACAGGCAGATGATTAGCCCCCTTGACATACATGAACCCCAAATAGAATAATATCCCATTAAATATGATTTGATCATCCCTGCAAAATGGGTTTTTTATATTTTGTCTAATTATTAATAAGATAGATCTGATATCGAACAATAATTAATTCCAACTACCGAAAGTATACAATATAATTAAGCTCTACACAATCTAATAGGATATAGAGAGGGAGGGGGGATTTAAACTTATACGTACCAGTTTCTTTCTCTATCAACTTGCTCAAATTCGATGCTCTTATCAACTATCCTGTTGCTACCTTTTGCAGTTCGATGACGAGAAAGTGAAATCCAGATTTGGTTATGCAGCATTCTTGTTAGCAAAAATGGGAATACAGAAAACTTAGAAAAATCCCTTTCAGCTTCATTCTCCACCATGAACGAGTACGTTTCATGAATCACCCAAGGAGCCAATATCAGGTACTTGAAGTTCCCAAGACATGTCCATGGCCATTCAGTGAGAATCCCTGGTTTCGAAGCCATTGTACTATGCTAACTTGCCACCTTTCTTCCACTAAAGAACACTGCAAGCATATGTATATATAATTAAACACACACACACACACACACACACACACACACACACTTATATAGATATATATAGAATACCTCCTCGTGTTAAATCTTCTTGATCATATCAACACCGTAAAAGTGGCTGATCAAATTGTTTCTATCAAAATTTTCAATGCAATCGATTCCACATAAACTGTCAATAAATCAGCAGAAATTGCAAAGCATGCAATCAAAATACTTCTGAGGCGGGTGGAGACTTTTGTTACGTTGTGCATTTATTTAGCTCAACTGCCAAATTTGTACTTGATCATAGCTTTCTTGTGCCTTAAATTTCGGTGAACTTTAGCAGGGAATTCTTACGATACTAAGCCAATGCAAATGTGCAACGTATTCCCTTTAGTTTTTTTTTTTTTTTGAATATCTATTTTGAAGCGTGTCCATCATTTCATGCCATGCCAAAATTATTTTACAACTATAATGCAGAAGAAAATTATAAAGTTTTATTCCGTTTCTTGGTCTATGTCAACACCAAAACGGTCCTATTAAATCCTTGATATAGTAGGAATAGTGCTGATCTTCTCCCCACAGTCACTGCACACTTACTCAATTTTCATTGGACAATACATTATAAATGCCCACTATACTCCTATATTAACAATTATACCCCACAACCCCAACCTTACCACAAAAGTGGATCCGTGGTCAAGGAAATTGTGAGAATGTGGGTCACTAGATCCACTTGGCCCAATTCTATTGGGCAATATGGTATGTCTTGTGTGGACCGTTAGATGTAATGGATGGTTGAGATCATTCTAGGTTTTATATAAATATTATCATTGTCTTTCATCTAGGTCAGAACATAGAGGGAAGAGAAATGAGGAGCCGTCTTTCATTCTGTTCTCAAAAGTGAGATTAGATTGAGTGTTTAAAATTCTTGGTCATCTCCGGTGGGTTAGTTGGTGAACAATCCGATTGCCGTTCCCTTGGTTGCATTGTAGTGTTCTTTGTGGCAAGAATCTGAGCCCACAAGTTTAACCAAGAACAAAGGAGCTATAAAAGCGTATTTTTCTTGTATTTTTCATGTTGAATCGAGATTGTAATACTTTGTAATTGTTTTCAATCTCAACAAATGGTATCAGAGCCTAGAACATTGATCTAGGGGTGTGAAAAATCAAGAAAAGTTGGTGGGTCGAAAAGTGGAACCGGATCCGCGAGGATTCAAAGTACCCGAGAGTTCAAACCAAGATTCCGGTCAAACCACTTATCGTCCGAAAAATCTGAGACCATATCTGGGTTCATGGCGATGAGGCAAACAAAGCCACCCGCGGCGTGTGGTGCGTGGAGTCTCCGGCGGTGGCACATGAGGCGCGTAAAAATCCAGCTGGCAGCTGCTTCTTTCGGCGCGTGAGGATGCGTGCGGGCTCTTTTTTGAGCGTGGTTTGCGACAGAAGACTCCTCTGACTGTGGCGCACAACCTGGTGGTCCGACATCGGTGCGTGGACTCCGGTGGCAGTGCATGCAGTAACTTCAGGTGGCGCGTGAGAGAGTGTACAACGTTTTCTAGCAAACGTGATTTGGAGCAGATTGTTTACTGGCCTATTTCTGACATTCTAGTGGTATTACTTTGTTGGTGGAGCAATGGTGCAGCAGATTGGTTGTTCAAGCGGTGCCTTGGAACGCGAGAAAATTCGTTTCGTCTCTCCTATAAATACGGACAATAGATTTGTCCGCTGAGTTTGAATTTCTTGAACCCCCTCATTTAATTTTATACTTTGTTAATTTTAATTGAGGTAAAAAACAAACTAGGTGGTTAGAGCCTACAACTCCTTAGTATAATTTGTTGCTTTATTGTCTTGTGTGTTGATAAATTGTGTTTGCATGTCATCTTAGTTAGTAATTTGAAAAAGGGTTGTATTTTGCGTTTGCATCTGTGTGAGTAAGTTTTTTATAAAACTTTTTTAAAATTCTCATTCATAGATGATTTTTCATCCATGGGTTCGAGGGTTGAATTATCACAATTTGATGGAAAGGGTGATTATTCAATTTGGAAACAAAAAATGAGAGCTATTCTAGTTCAACAAAGGGTTTCTAGAGCCCTTGATGATCTAGAAAATTTTTCTGATGCATTAAAAGCTAAACCTGATCAAATTGAGGAGATGAATGAAATTGCATACAGTTCTATAATATTGAACTTATTTGATAATATTATTAGACAAGTTGATGATGCTAAGACTACTAGAGAATTGTGGGAAGCTCTTGACAAGTTATTTTTGACAAAAACTTTGCCAAATATGATTTATTTGCTAGAAAAACTTTTTAGTTTTAAAATGGACTCAGGGAAGGATCTTGAATCCAATTTGAGTGATTTTAGCAAAATTGTCAAAAGTTTGGCCCACAATGATAAGAAATTTGACGATGAAGATCTAGCTGTTATATTTTTGAATTCTCTTCTTGATTTTTATAGAGATGTTAGGAATGCGATTAAGTATACTAGAGATGTTTTGACTCAAGCTATTTTGATAGATACTTTGAGATCAAAGGACTTATAAGTCAAAAAGGAGTCTAGGGGAAGCACTAGGGAGGAGAGTTTGTTTATTAGAGGGAGAAATGAAATGAGAGGAGAGAACAATTACCAGGGTAAGAAGGGCAGAGGAAAATCTAAGGGTAGGTCTAAGTCTAGGGATAAAGACAATAAGAAATGTTACCATTGTGGGAAGTTAGAACATTTCAAGAAAGATTGCTACGAGCTTAAGAGAAAATCGAAGCAACAGCAAAATGAAGATCAAAATGTTGCTGCTGTTGGAGATTCTCTAGATGGTTTATATGTTATGACTGTGTCTAATGGTGAGATTGACCATAAGTAGATATTAGACTCAGGTGCCACCTTTCATTTGTGTCCTGTGAGGTCTTGGTTTTATAACTATAGAGAAATTGAACCTAGGAAAGTATACATGGGGGACAACAATTCTCAAACAGTTGAAGGAATAGGTGACATTGCTATTAGGATGCATGATGGCATTGTCCGACCACTTCTTGGTGTTAGGTATGTCCCAAACCTTAAGAGAAATATAGTTTTCTTAGGTGTTCTTGAAGATGAGGGCTGTATGTTCAAATCTGATTTTGGTACTTTAAAGATTCTTAAAGGTTCTCTAGTATAGTTATGAAAGGTCCCAAGAGGAATAGGTTGTATTACCTTCAAGGTGAAGCTTTACATGCCAAAGATTTAGGATTGGTTTTAATCAATGATGATAGATCAGATCTATGGCATATGAGGATGGGACACATTGAGAATAAAGGGCTAAAATATGTTAGTGACCAGAATTTACTAGGTAAAGACACTGTTGCACCTTTAAGCTTTTGCGAGACGTGTGTTCTAGGAAAGTCACATAGATTCAGCTTTGAGATAGGTCAACACAACACTAAGAGACCATTAGATTACATTCATGCAGATTTGTGGGGTCTAGAAAAACACCCTACTCATGGTGGGAACAGGTTTTTTCTATCCATTGTTGATGACTACTCTAGAAAGGTTTGGGTTTTTCCACTTAAGTCAAAATCTGAAACTTTTAGCAAGTTTAAGTCCTGGCATACCTTAGTCAAAAATCCAGTGGGAAAAGGTGTAAAAACTCTTAGGACATACAATGGTTTAGAGTTTTACAACTTTGAATTTGATGAGTTTTGCAAAGAGAGAGGTATCACGAGGCATGGGACTGTGAGAAATACTCTCCAACAAAATAGGGTGGCTGAGAGGATGAATCAGACTTTAATGAATAAAGTCAGATATAATGTTGATTAGTTCAGGGTTGGCCAAAGGTTTTTTTTGAAGCCTTATGTCTTCGCGCTTATTTGATAAATAGACTACCTTCTAGTTCTGTTAACTTCAAAACTCTCCAGGAGTTGTGGTCTCGAAAATCTCTAGATTTGTCACACATTAGAGTGTTTGGGTGTGCTGCTTATGCACATTAGGTTGAGGGTAAGTTAGACCCTAGGACTACTAAGTGTGTCATGTTAGGATACCTAAAGGGTGTCAAGGGGTATAGATTATGGGTTTTAGGTGTTAAGGGTATTAAGATAATTAACAGTAGAGATGTGAAGTTTAATGAGCTTGATATGCCTTGCCTAAAAACTCCAAACAATCAGGTTAAACAAATTAGAGAAGGGAAATCTTCTATTGGGAAGAAGATTCAGACTGAGGTGAAGAGATTAGATGTTAATCTAGAGGTTAAAGAACCTGAACAAATTGATCCTCAAGTTGAGACTGAACAAGAAGAAGTCTTAGAACAACCTGAACTAGAAACTCCTGAAACTGTGATCCCTGACCAAGAACAACTTGAAGATACTAATTTGAGAAATTATCAATTAGTGAGAAATAGGGAGAGAAGACAGGTAAGACCAAATTTGAAGTACACTTCTTCAAATTTGATGGAGTTTGTCCTAGTTTCAGGTGAAGCCTTAGAGTCAGTTGAACCTGTTTCTTATGAAGAAGCGGTTAATCGTAAAAATTCTGAAAATTGGAAGAAGGCTATGAGAGAGAGAGATTCATTCCTTAGGCAAGAATGATACTTGGAAGTTGGTTGAGAGACCAAAGAATCAAAAGGTAGTCCATTGTAAATAGATCTACAAGTTGAAGGAAGGAGTAGAACTAAATGACCCTTTAAGATACAAAGCTAGGTTGGTAGCTAAGGAATTTACTCAGAGAGAGGGGATTGATTATAATGAGGTTTTTCCCCGGTGATTAAGTATAAGACTATCAGGTTAGTATTAACCTTAGTTGTCCAATTCAATTGATAATTAGAGCAACTAGATGTTAAGACTGATTTTCTTCATGGAGAGTTAGATGAGGTCATTTACATGTCTCAACCTCAAGGCTTTGAGGTGAAAGGGAAGTTTGAGCTTGTGTGCTTACTTAACAAGTCCTTATATGGTCTTAAGTAGAGTCCTAGGCAATTGTCTAAACGTTTTGATGCTTATGTGCTTAAAATTGGTTTCAAAAGGAGTGAATGCATGCTTATATTATAATAACACTAAGATAGACTGTGTGGTTTATTTGTTATTATATGTTGATGACATGTTGCTTGCTAGTAATAGTAAAGCTGATATCATAAAAATAAAAAACCTTTTGAAATCTGAATTTGACATGAAAGATTTAGGATGTGCAAGAAAAATTCTTGGTATGGTTATTAAAAAGAATAGGGCTGAAAATAGGTTGACTATTAATCAAGAGTCTTATTTGGAAAAAGGTAATAACCAAATTTTGTATGAAATTTGCTAAGTTTGTCAATGTACCATTAGCTGCACACATGATTTTATCATCTGCTCAATGCCCTAAAACTGAAGAAGAAAAAGAAGAAATGAGTAGTGTCCCATATGCTAATGTCATTGGTTCTGTAATGTATTCGATGATTACCACTAGACCTGACCTAGCTTATGCAGTTAGTTTCTTGAGTAGGTTTATGTCTAACCAGGTAAACATCATTGGATTGCTCTTAAATGGCTATTGAGATACCTAGTTGGGACAGTTAAAAGGGGGTTAGTGTTCGAAAGGAGGAGTGATAAGCTTAAGCTTAAGCTTAAGCTTAAGGGTTATGTAGATTCTGACTTTGCAGGGGATAAAGATCAGAAGAAATCTACTACTTTTACCTCTTCACGTTAGGTGATAATTGTATCACTTGAAATCATCACAGTTGCAACTTTTAGTTACACTCTCCAAAGACCGGTTGAATATGTTGCACTAATCAAGCCTTTAAAGAATGCATGTGGTGAAAGGCCTTTTATGTGAATTGAACTTCTTGAATGAAAATGCTATGATCTTTACTGATAGTTAAAGTGCTTTAATGCTATGTAAAAATTCTGTGTATCATGAAAGATCTAGGCATATTGAGGTGAAATACCATTTCATTAGGGAGAAGTTAGCTTCTGGTGAATTTAAACTGCTTAAAATTGCAACTGATGATAACCCTGCAGATGTTGGAACCAAAGTACTTGCTGCTCATAAGTTTAAGAAGTGCATATCAATGTTGAATATTGATACGGGTTAAATTATGTGACAGGTACTTACTGCAATGGAAGATGGGCGATGATGATGAAATAAGACCACAAAAAGGATAGCACTTGTAGCCAGGGAACATGGTAGTGGATTTGTGAACCACGGTGAAGTTTGTGAGAATGTGGGTCACTAAATCCACTTGGCCCAATTCTATTGGGCAATATGGTGTGTCTTGTGTGGACCATTAGATGTAATGGATGGTTGAGATTATTCTAGGATTTTATATAAATATTATCATTGTCTTTCATCTAGGTCAGAATATAGAGGGAAGAAAAGTGAGGAGCCGTCTTTCATTCTGTTCTCAAAAGTGAGATTGGACTGAGTGTTTAAAATTCTTGGTCATTTCCAGTGGGTTAATTGGTGAACAATCCGATTGTCGTTCCCTTGGTTGCATTGCAGTGTTCTTTGTGGCAAGAATCTGAGCCCACAAGTTTAACCAAGAACGAAGGAGCAATAAAGGCGTATTTTTCTTGTATTTTTCATGTTGAATCGAGATTGTAATACTTTGTAATTGTTTTCAATCTCAACAGAAATAATTTGTATATGACTAGGCCACAAAATCTAAGAAATTTTCATACATTCACTTCATAGCTAGATTTACGAAGGTTGTGTCATTTTTTCTTTAACTTTTTTTTTGATCGAAAATGTAAAAAATATATAAATCAAAAAATGACTATACAAGTACGCTGGGCATCTCCAGAAATACAAAGTATCAAGACAGATTTTAACTTAGCACCACAAGTCGGTACTAATATCTAAGTAAGGCAAGAAAGAATGCAACTACAATGGGCATCCCCATGTACAAAAAGGATATGTAAACAAAAACTGAAAGTCAATGTGTAGCATTACCCGGCCAGGGCCAAAGACTCATAATGAATCAAAATATTAGGATACGAAGAAAACATAACCTTGTATACTTGTGTTTTGATCTTCCTACATATACTATTTGGGACTTCTTTAAGATCATCAAAAATCCATCTATTCGTTGCGGTCCATAAGTTGTAAACTTTGGCGGCCAATGCAATCCTCTTCGCTTTGCTTCGCCAACTCAAACCCCGACCCTCCTTCTTTATCCATTTGAATGAACTTGCTATGGTAGACATGGATCTATGAATCCCGAGCCAAGACCTGATATTCATCCAAACAATAGAGTTGAAACGACATTGAAAGAATAGATGTCTTGGTGATTCCTCCGGGTCATTGGCGGAAAATGTAGCTCCCGTCAATCTATCTACGATGCATTCAGTCATCATGGTAAGTAGTTTCTCCTTCACCGCCGACCCACGTAAATGAAGGAGTGTTTCAAATTGAATGCACGGGTCTCCAAACATCCGATGCTCAAATCTTTTTCGTTCCTTTCGGTTGAAATAATTATAAGCTAAAGTGGTAGATAATTTAGCTCCTTTCCACTCTTCCAGCCGTAAAATAGCAGACTGCACGCTGCCCTTAATCCTTCTGATCTGATCCCTGATTTCGAGTACTCTTTTCATCAAAGGAGGGTCCGTTTTGTTTGGTTTCCAACTCCAAACCGAGGTCCCTTTAAGGGAGACTTGATTGGCCCAACAAACCCACAATGTATCCTTTTTTTGGTGAACATTCCAAAGGATTTTGGCTAGGAGTCCCGTATTCCAGCTTTGAAATTGTCGGAATCCAAGTCCTCCTTCCTATTTTGGTAAGCAAACCTCATTCCATGCAACAAGTGGTCTCCTGTGAAAGAAAATTCCTACAAAGGCTTGAGATACGAGTAATGATCGCAATCGGAATAGGAAAAATAGATAACAAAAAACATTCAACTCCTTACAACACCGCTCTAATGAGCTCTTCCCGCATACGAAAGAGATGTACTAGTCCAGAACTTGATATAGGCTGCCATTTTATCAATAAAGGGGGCATAATACATCACTTTTAATTTCGCAGCTGCAAGTAGGATTCCCAAGTAACGAAATGGCATAGTTTCGGTTGGAAATGATGTCAAACGCTGAATTTTCAAAAGATCTGGCCTCCATATTCCTGCCATGTACAAGGTAGACTTCATCACATTTGCTCTAAGTCCCGATTTGTTTCCAAAACCGCGGAGGCACTCCATAAGAATTGAAACCGAGATTGGATCTCCTCTAGCCAAAAGCATAAGGTCATCCACGAATTCCAAGTGTGTAATTTTTAGTAGTTCGCATTTAGGATAATAGTTGAAATCACTATTGTCCGTACAATGTTTCACCAATCTTGAGAAATATTCCATTTAAAGGACAAACAAGAAAGGAGAAAGAGGATCACCTTGTCGAAGACCCTTTTTTCCTTTGAAAAAACCAGCCAAGCTACCATTCACCGCGGTGGAAAATGATGTTGTTGGAATGCACTCATGATCCACTTACCAAAAATCGGTGGGAATTGAAGGCCTTCCATTACCGCTTGCAAAAAACCCCAATCAACCGAGTCGTATGCCTTCCTAAGATCAATTTTAAGTACACATCTTGGTGAAACACGTTTTTGGTTATATTGTCTAAGGAGTTCTTGTGCAAAATGTATATTTTCAATAAGTGAGTCCAGCAGTAGTGCTAATCGAGATACAAGGAGTTTGGATATAATTTTATACACCACATTGCAACAAGAGATTGGCCTAAAATCTCCAACCGATGGCGCATGATTTGATTTGGGAATCAAAACAATAACGGAGTAATTCAATTGTTTAAGTAAAGCTGAAGACGAAAAAAATTCTTCCACAGCCCGCATACATCCAATCCAACAGAGTCCCGTGCTTTTTTTAAAAAAAATGACGAATACCCATCCAGTCCCGTGATTTATCCTCATCAATACACCATAAAACATGTTTAATTTCTTGGACAGAGAAAGGTCTGGCAAGATCAGCCACTTACTGTGAAGAAACCTGAGGCCCTATACCAAAGATCTGAGGATCCGGCGACTCCACCCTACTTTCCGAGCCAAGCAAATCTGTGTAAAATTTGACAAACTCATCAGCCACTTCCTACTGACAAACGGTCGAACTACCATTTTCTTTATACGCAGCTGAGATATGATTCCATTTTGTATTTCTTTTAACCATAGTATGAAAGAATTTTGTGCATTTATCGCTATTCACCATGTACTTACATTTAGCCTGCTGAAAGAAGAAACTCCTCTCTGACTCTGAAAGAAAAGCAACCCGCTTTCTTAATTCTGAAACTTCCAGCTGCAAGACTGTGTCAAAAGGCTGATCATGGAGCTTTTGTTGGACAGCAATAAGATCATTTCTATAATTTTCAGCTCTTACGTCGATATGAGTAAATTGTGCCTTCTATTGAATTGCTTCGTGCCCGAGCCATTATGCACTCAATTATCCCGAACCACATCATTAAAGTCTTGATGATTAACCCACATATTGAAGAATTTAAAGTTTGTTCTTCGCTTGTGGATAGGATCAAAAAGCGTTACAATGCAAGGAGAATGATCCAAAAAACATCCCAGATGTGTAAATAGAGCTTCCAAAAAAATCCAGCAAGCTGCCATCTGTTATTAAGCATGGCCCTATCTAATTTCGTCCAAACCGAAGATTTATTCCAAGTAAAGAAGCATCCAGCCAATTTCATATCCGATAACCTCGTCAAAAGGCAACAATTAGCAAAGTCTTTGATATCATATGGTGTGATTTGTGCCCCATTAATTTGTTCGCCGTCCGTTAATACATTATTAAAGTCTTCAATAACAAGCCAAGGCAATGAGCAAGTAATACTACGTTACACTAATGAATTCCATAATGGCCTTCGATTGAAAATTGAATGCAACCTATAAACAAAGCTAACTTGAAAAGTAATAGAGGATACCTTACAAGTAGCAACTCCATAAATGGCTTGACCTGAAAATTCCGTCTCTTTAAAATCAACCTTAGCAGGATCCCATAATACAAGTATTCTACCAGCCTCATGCATCTAAAAATTATTTAGTTGTTTCCAACCGTTAAATTTGTTCCGCATAATCCGATGAAGCTTAGCCAAATTAAGTTTCGTTTCCAAAATACCCATCAAATCAATATTATGGTGTTTCATTAGGTCCCGGACCCCATTTTGTGTTAGGAGATTATTAAATCCCCTAACTTTCCAACACGCATACTTCATGGTGATAAAGAAGGGACGAGCACTTCAATTTATCCAACAAGGAAGAGGGGTTACCATTTTTCACTGGAACATCTTTTGATTTTTTTGGATTTAGTCACTGTCCGAGCAACTCCTAATCGTGATGAGTTTCATGCCAAAATGTTCCAAGGCAGTTTCAAATTTGTATGATGAATCCCTTTCTGTTTAGCAATATGCTTCTTCTTCTTTTGAACCAAAGTGAAGATAGCCTCGTCTTCTTTATCAGCCAAATCAGTCCTCGTATCATCTAAAACATCAGCAATCACCAACGTATGATTCACTCCTTCCACATGATCTTTTTTACTCGAAATGTCCATGGACAAATCAATAACAATCTCGCTGACCGACACATATATAGGAGCTACATGCAGTGATTAAACTACCCTATCTCCATTTGGCATAACCTCAGGCTGAACGTTTGGCACTTCGTGAGAGATGTCGTTAGTAACTGCTGCTACAGGGGCCTTCAAACCGATCTCAAATGATTTGTCAATCATGGTACACCTTTTGAGTAAGTGTCCAAATACTCTACAAGTTGGATAGAACTTAGGCTCATGTTCAAAAACGACTTTTTGGTCACGTTCTTTCCCGGTGGCCAGACGAATATTTACCGAACGAACTAAATCAATTGATGCATTCACTTCAAATAACACCCGAGCATAAGAGAGTCTTCCTCTTGTATAAGTAAGGTTATCCATTGAAAGCGACCTCCCTATTTTGAACGCAATCACGCCAAGTTCTTTGGGATTCCAATAATCCACTACAACAAAATCTCTATTTCGCGACATACAAAAATTTATCGCAATAAGTGATTTAGCGCGACACGTTTTTAAAGTTTGTCACAAAAATTTTGGTGAAAAATAAGTACAAAAAAAAAATAAGGCAACATAAATAGTTGTCTCGAAATGTCGAAATGTGAGACAAGTAATAAAGATTGTCGCCAAAAACATGGTGGTAAGCTTGGCGCCAAAATATATTTGGTGAAAAACTTATGGCAATAAATTTTTATTTATTGCAATAAAGTTTTTTGTGATGCAATATGTCTACTTTTTGCGACAAGTAATATTTGTTGTTAAAAATTCTACACTACTAGAAATTGCTCCTATAGAGACAGAATTTTACTGACGGACATAGTTTGTCTCTAATAGCAATGGATTACCAACAATTTTCCAACAAAATATTGTAAAAATGATAAAATAAATAAATTAAAGCACATAGCGACGAGCTTCGAACGACATATCGCCGTCTTTGAAATTCCGTCGGTAAATTGTTGGTAAATATTTTAAAATATAAATATATATAAAATATAAAAAAACTACAAATAGATATTACGACGTATTAGTCGTTGGTAGTAAACTAAAAAATAAAATAAAAAAGAATCAAATTATACCTACGAATTTATCCGTTGGTAATATACATAAAAAAAAATATATTAAAAAAAATTGTACCTATCCGTTGGTAAGCAATTTTCAAATTTTTTGAAAGAGAACTAAAAATAAATCATCTAGATTTTTATCTAATCTAAAGTGCTGTAGCTACGTTTCGAACTTTGGTGTTAAAATTGGAGCATGAAGCAAAAGCCACCACTATGCTACAACCAACATTTTAGCTTACATTAACTTTGTTTCATACATATTGAAAATAAGTAAAGTAACTAAAAGAAATATTACACTCACTACTTATCAATCTTAAAATTAGAGTTGGCAAATGGATTGAGTTGGGCCAGCCCAGCCCACCAGAGCAGGGCCACACATGAAACTGGGCTGGCCCAGCCCAGTTTTGTATGGGCCATAAATATGCTAGCCTAATCCTACCTATTTGCCCAATTTTGTCTTAATTTTCCTTTTTTTTTTTTTTTAAAATAAATTTTTTAAACATTCTAATACATTACATCAAATACAATCTTAGATAAATTTAGACTATATCTTTTGAGATTTTTATAAAGATTAATTTATAAAATTGCGGCTCTCATGTATTAGTCAATAGATAAACGTCAATTTTTCTTTCAAAATAATAATTTTTTTTTTGTTAATTGTAAACTATTTGTAGACGCTTTTTAAAATATATATATATATATATATATATATATATATATATATATATATATAATATTAAAAACATGCTAGTCTTATTGTTTTGAGATATAAGCATGTTTGGCTTAAATTAAAAAGTTTACTTATAAGTAAATTTAAAATAAATAATTTAATTGTCACATCAAATATATTTTGGATTGAAATTTAAATTAAACTAAATTTTAATTAAATCTAAACAATTTTATGTTGGATATTGGGATTTTTTTACTAATGTTTATTGGTGACTTGGACTTAGACAATTCTAGATTGATATTATTTGGATTATGTATTGAGGCTATTCACAAAATGAGTGATTAGTGTTAAGGAGCAAAAAAAAAATAAATATCAAAATCGGGCCGGCCCAACTAGCCCGCGGGCTAGATGGCCGCCCATATTGGCCCGATTTTATTTGGGCCAAGGCCAGTCCAACCCAAAAATTCAGGTTATGGCCAGATCGATTTTGCCACATCTACTTAAAATAATTTCAAATCTAACAACTTAACAAATTTATTTTAAAAATACCATATAATTAATATTATATTAATTAATAAAATAATAAATTAATTATTTGCACGATAAGTCCTTCATCTTTATAATATCTTCACGGATTCAGGGGAGCGTCGCCCCTCTCTTCTGTAGCGATCTCCTCTTTTCCTTTCAGCATTCTCTCTGTTTTCAATCGTTTCTTCTGATTGAATCTCGCACTGGACCAAGTCTACCAGCTGACTATAAGTCTTTGATTGACTGTTCTGTACGTCTCTCCATAAGGGTGTTCGCTTGTGAAATCCAGTCACGAGCGCATCCAAGGCCTTTTCATCGGTCACAGTCTCAATTTTGTTGATAACGTTACTAAACCTCTTGAAATAGCTCTTGATTGTTTCCCTTTCCTTCTGCCAAATGTCGTTGAGCTGGACAATGTCAGCTATCATCGTTCGATTGCCAATGAAGGCATTGACAAACTCCCTTTTGAGCTGAGGCCAGCTCCGGATGCTCCCTGGCTTCAGCTTATTGTACCACCTCTTCGCATCAGATGTGAGTGTGGTGTGGAAATTCTGACACTTCACTGCAGGAGATTGGCCTTGGAGCTTCGTCTTATATATATTAATGTGATCCGTGGGGTCGCCTCTCCCGTTATATTTGTCCATTAGAGGCATCCGGAAGTTCGCGGGTATCTCCATGGCCTTCATGTAATTAGTGAATGGGAGATTCTCGTCGTCATCGTCCTCGTAGCATTCTAGCCCCTCATTTTCCTCCTCAGGCCTCGCATAGCTTTGTTTCGGGTCCTTCCTTCTCTCCGTACAGGCCTCGCTGTGCTCACTGCACCTGTGCTCATTGTAAAATAAATTATGCGACAAACATGACCTATTATAAAATATATATTATTACAAGCATGTTTTGTTACAAAGTAGAATAGGTAACAAACGTTACACATTTAAAATAGTTTTTGCAATAAACATTTCTCCTCGCAATTTTTTTTGGAATAAACGTGTGCGACAAATTGACTTGTTGCCCTTTTAGTTTTTCGCGACATCTATGTATTGCAACGACATTATGGCGACAAACATATTGTTGCTATTTCATTCTTTTTGCGGGAAACAAAAAATGTTGCAAGTTTTCTTATGCGACGACTGACTGATAGTTGTCGCAGAATACATTCTATGGCGCTCATAACGTGACAATGCCCGCAACAAACAGCTTGTTGTCGCTAAATTATTTTTGCGACGAAATCTCTATTTAAGCGACAACATTTTTTTGTTGCAAAATGGGTATTTTTTTGTAGTGATCCATGGGCAGACCCAACTGTAACATCACCCAAACCTGCATTTTGCTTATATCTTCATCATCAAATTCAAAACTTTATGGCATAACTTTAAGAAGCGGGGTCTTCCAAAGACAAAATACGGACCTCCATTTAAGGCGCTTTCCCAAGAGGATTCATCTTCAAATTTGAAAATCAACCAACCACTAGAATGTGAGAAGTATTTGTAATTCACATTCTAAGAGTCAAAAAATTAAGAAGAGCTTTCTTTCTGGGAAATCGACCCGCAAAATAACCCACAAGACAATAACCCCAAGCAATTTCAACATCATCCACAACACTATAATCCAAGTTAAGTTTAGGCATATTTTCAAACACCTCAAGGGCGAGGCATTTATCTGGTTTTCGATTATCCTTGAAAAAACTAACCCATGGGGACTTTCTGTTGGGATATTTTCTCAAAACTTACCAAAATCAAAAGATGCATCAATTGTTGAAAAGGAAAAGATATGATATAATATTATATTATATTTGGTGGCTAAAATTGGACAAGTTTCCAAATCTTGGACACCTTGGTAGTTGAAACTTGGTAGACATCTATGTCATACATTAACTATAAATTGACGTAGTTTATTTTCTTTTGTAGTTGAGACTTGAAAGTTTTTTGAGAGAAAAATTGTAAGCCTAGCATCTTAGTTATTTTTCTTGTTCTCTTTGTGGGTTGTACAAAGAGTAAAAATTGGTAGGTACGGTAAAGCTTATGATATTATTTTTCTTGAGATACTTGAGAAATTTGGGTGGGTGAAATCTATATAATTGTAACAATTTTTTATATAGTGAAAGTTTTGACATTCCATAATTTTTCTCTATCTTTTATATTTTTCTGTTTCGTTATTTTTCTCTGAACAAGGATCTTGTGGGCAATAAAGAAATTGTCTCAATTCCAACAGTTGTATCAGAGCATCATGTCGTTCAGAGTGCACAGAGAAGATGTTTATCAAATATGACGTGGATAAATTTGACAGAAGAATTAATTTTGGTTTGTGGCAAGTACATGTCAAGGATGTTTTGATTCAATCTGGACTGCACAAAGCTTTGAAAGGGAAACCAACCTTTATTTTTGACAAAGATACTGAAAAACTGGTCACGTGAGAAAAAATTGTCCAAAAGGTAGAGTAGGCTCGGCTAACAGCTCGACATCAGATACAGACAATATGTCTCTCTTTATAAGAGATGATGATATCGCTTGAGTAAATATTACATCCTCGTGGCATGCACTAGTTGCCATGATAGAAGATGTGTTACTACTAGCGGGTCCACATTTGCACACGGGCATTGGCTTGACATTAATGCAAGGGTTGTGGTGGAATTGATGTTGATGGCTGATGAACTTCCAAGTAAGTCAAGCAAGGGAGTTGTACCATAATATTTCAGCAAATTTATTCGATATGAGCCGATGAAATTCTTAGTATTCATTAATTCTAAGTGATTATACTTATATGGTGGAGTATGTTAATTCTCTGTTTTGAGAATTGGAATTGTCAAAGTTTACCATTTTTTAAGTATCAAGATGAAGAGCTACAGAAGAGATGATTGAGTTTTAACTCGTTTTTCGTCAAGGTGGAGATTGTTGGGATATTTTTTCAAAACTTGCCAAAATCAAAAAATGCATCAATTGTTGAAAAGGAAAAGATATGATACGATATGATATAATATTATATTATATTATATTTGATTGCTAAAATTTAGACAAGTTTTCAAATCTTGGACACCTTGATAATTGAAACTTGGAAGACATCTAGGTCATACGTTAACTATAAATTAACGTAGTTTATTCTCTTCTGTAGTTATGACTTGAAGGTTTTTTGAGAGAAAAATTGTAAGCCTAGCATCTTAGTTGTTTTTCTTGTTTTTTTTGTGGGTTGTACAAAGAGTAGAAATTGATGGGTGCGGTAAAGCTTAGGATATTGTTTTTCTTGGGATACTTGAAGATTTGGATGAGTGAAATCTATATGATTGTAACAATTTTTCATAAAGTGAAAACTTTGACAGTCTGTAAATCTTTCTCTATCTTTTATATTTTTCTGTTTCGTTATTTTTCTCTGAACAAGGATCTTGTGAGCAATAAATGAATTCGTCTCAATTCCCAACACTTTCAACTCTTTCGAACCCACTTCCTTCTTTCTTTTCTTTATCCATACCTTTCACCGGTTGCAATTTTTCCGAAGTTCCATTCGATTCGGTATCACAATCGCCTAAGGTTTGAGAACACGAAGGCGAAGAAGGAGGCTGAATATTTTCTGCAACTTTATTCACCTTTGAGTCTGAGTTTGAAACCTCCAATAATGGAGTCGAAGAACCAGCACCCTTTTCTGAAGTAACACCAGCAGTCTTACCGGACATGGAGCTTTCCTTGTCCATTTCGCAAATCATCGAACCGAACTCATTTTTCTTACAAACAGATACCCCTTTTTGTTTTTTTACCCATAATGGAAGCTGTAGCAGAAACTAAAAATTCAGAGATAATGCTGTTTGACACTCGGATCTTAGAAATAAACCAAGAAAAAATGGACCCAATTTATTTTCTTGCTTTTGTACATGGATAATTTTAAATTATGACACCATTAAAAATAGCGCCAACATTGGCAGAATATTTTCATTGATAGCATCAACATATTTTGCAATATTTTTCCAAAAATAAATATCACTACCGACAGAATTTCTAATAGGAAAACTTCTATCTCTAAATTTCTCTTAGAATCATTTTAAATAGTAAAAAAAATTGAAAAAAAAATAACATTTGTGATTAGTAATTTGTTTGCTAATTCCCTAGTTAAACTAATTTGTTTACTAATTCCATAGTTACTTTTAACTCGGTAGGTTGTATTGTTGATTTTAAAAAAGGAAAATTTTCACTTTTGATCCTCAACCTTTGCAATATGTTATTAATCTACTTTAAACCTTTTTTTCTAACACGAGACAATCTCCAACCTTTCACTTAATTGTAAATCATATCTATATTCACAAATTCCGTAATAAATTGGTGTTATCCCACTCACTATACCCCAACACATTGGAAAAATGAGAACATCACATGTTCATAACAAAATATCAAAGGAACATCTCATGTGATTCACAAAAAAATATTTGTTGTAATATTGTTCAAATATTGGTAAATGAAAATGAAAAAAATTATGAAAAAAAAATATATAATAATTTCAGTGTGAAATTGGTCTCGGCGATCGCCCAGGCCAATAAGTGGGCGAAATCCCAATTGGTGAAAAGCACAAGCAAAATTTCTTCTTCTTCTACTGAGTGATCGCCTAGATTAAGGTTGGGCGAGGGCCCAAGCTTAAGGCACTAGCCATTAGGCTAGTGCTTTTTTTGAATTTCTTGTGTATTTTCATCAATCTTTGTGTTTTTTATGGTTTAACACCATTTGGTGGTATATTGATAAAAATCAATAAATAAGTGATATATTTCTTATATTAACATAATTATAAACATAAAAAATCTGAATTATTATCTATATTTTCATCTCCACACTCAGATTTTTTGAAAAAGAAAAAACCTTTATTGTTCCTTTTTTTTTTGGATTTTACTTGTGCTTATACAATCTAGTTTGAGACTTGTAAATCTGCCAAATCTATTTGCTAGAAGGTCATTTAGCATCTCATTCACTCAGAGGGCACAAATAACAGTATTAGGATATCGTTCTATGCGATACAATTTCGGGTATTTGTTGTTAATGTTGTAGATTTTCTTCTACAAGTTCGTGGTGTGTTCGTGCCATATCAACAATCTAAAAGAGTTATCTTGATATGGCATTTGAGAGTGAAACAACAATGGCAACAATCAAGCTGATGAACCAAGATTTGGTGCGTTTGGACCGGTTTGATGGAACCAACTTCATCCGGTGGCAAGACAAATTGAAGTTCTTGTTGACTACGTTAAAGATCTTTTACATACTTGATCATGACTTGCCTGCAATCTTTGAATTAGCTGAAAATGATACAAATGAAGTGAGTACTGAAAGGAAGAAATGCCAATAAGATGAACTCATTTGTAGGGGTCACGTCCTAAATGCACTTTTCGTATGATCTCTCAACTAACAAAACTTTAGCAAGACAGATTTGGGTAGAATTGGAGTATAAATATAAAGCAGAAGAAAAAGTACTAAGAAATTTCTAATCTCTAAGTATTTTGATTTTAAATTTCTTGGTCACATTCCATTGTTACCCCAAGTACATGAACTGCAATTTATTGTCAATAAATTGAAGGCGGTGAAGATTGAACTTCCTGAACCTTTTCAAGTAGGTGCAATTATTCCTAAATTACCCTCAACTTGGAGAGGTTATACGAAGAAAAACTTCATATGTCCAAGGACTTTTCATTGGAGCAAGTTCAAAATCATCTCCAAAGTGAGGAAGTGCCTATGGCAAGAGATGGGAATGGAAATTCTCATGTTGGCACTTCAAAGACCAATGTCGTGGAGGAAAGCAACAAATTCAACAAGTCCAAGAATAGAAAATCTTCCAAGGAAGACAACAAATCCAAAAATAAGTCTAAGAGAGGCTGCTATGTTTGTGGTAAATATGGACATCCGGTTAAGGATTGTAGGAATTGAAAAAGGGCAAAATTGAGGACAAGGTGAATGCTCTTAAAAATGACAACATTGTTGCTACCGTGAGTGAAATAAATACAGTCGAGGGAAAGGCTCTAGGATGGGGGTATGATACTTGCGCTACCATTTATGTTTGCTATGACAAATCTTTCTTCAAGATATATCAAGAGGTTGATGATGGTTAAGAAATTCAAATGAGAAATGAAGGATGTTCCAAGGTCATGGGCAAAGGAAGTGTAGAACTACAATTCACATTTTGGAAGATAATTACCTTAACTAATGTACTTTATGTGCCGGGTATGAAAATAAATCTTGTTAGTGGTGATTTGTTGGAATAATCGAGCATTAAAATGATTTTTGAATTGGGAAAACTTGTACTATCCTGTAATGGGATTTTTGTGGAAAAAGGCTACTCTACTCAGGAAATTGTCAAGATATGTACTATTGATAAGAATGATAATAAAGTGTATTCTTCTTACTGTTGTGTTCTATTAATTTATGGCATGAAAGATTAGGATATTTAAGATATTCATCTTTACATAGAATGTTAAAAGATGGTATATATCTTGTGCAATTGAAAAATACAATAAATGTGAAATATGTGTTAAATAAAAAATGATTAAGAAACTATTTAGAAGTGTAGAAAGATTAACAAAATTACTTGATTTTATTCCATCCGACATATGTAATTTAAATGGCATGAGAAATTTGATAATACTATCATATCTTATGGTATGTTGTATTTGTTTGCTTGTATGTAGATGATATGTTGATCATAAGTGATCACATGGACGATATTATAGAAATAAAGAGGTTTCTATCTTTCACATTCAAAATGAAGGATCTTGGTCTAAGTAGATACCATATTAGGTGTAAAAGTGATCAAGAATAGTGGGGGTTTTGTATTAACACAAGCACATTATATTGAGAATGTGATTAGCAAGTTCAAACTTTTGATCATTAAAGAAGCTAACATCCTGTTTGATCCTAGTATCAAACTTGTGATCAATGATGGAAAGGGCTATTACACAACTCGAATATGTGTTGGTAATTGGTAGTCTCATGTATGCAATTGTGTGTACAAGACCGGATATTGCATTTACCATGAGTAAACTTATTAGATTTAGAAGTAACCTAATTTCCGACCATTGGAAAGAGATTGGTAGGGTTCTTGGTAACTTAAAAGGACAAAAAAACTTGGTATACAATATTCCAAGTTTCCAGCTATCTTAGAAGGATATACCGACGCTAGTTGGATATCAAGTGTTGGTAAAAATAAATCTGCTTCAAGTTGGGTATTCACTCTCAGAGGAGGTGCCGTTTCTTGGAGGTCTAAGAAACAAACGTGCATTACACACTCAGCCATGGAATCTAAGTTTGTGGTATTAGTAGAAATAGGAAAAGAAGCGGATGTGGCTTTGGGATCTTCTATATGAAGTTCCATTGGATATGAAGAAAGAATCTTCAATATCTATACTATGTGAGCTACTCTAGCTAGAGTTTACAATGAGGTCTATAATAGAAAGTCTAGACATATGAGTCTACGACTTGACTATATAAGAAGTTTAATCAAAAGTGGAATAATTTTTCTTACATACGTGAGATCAAGCTAGAATTTGACTGATCCATTTACAAAACCATTTACTAAAGAGTTAGTAAGATTAATGTCAAGTAGGATGGGGTTGAAACTCCTAAATTAAAATCCGCCAATGACGGAAACCCAACCTGTCATTACGAAATGAGTATTTCACGGGTTCAAATGTTAATAACAAGTCATTTTGATATGTGGATTGTTTTAAGCACTTTAACATAATTAAAGTCCTATCCTTATGATGCAAGTAGTGGGAAATACGAATGAGAGGGTTGAGTTTATTATATGCTTAATGAAATTTAGTACGTATTACCTGTGTCTTTAAACATAACCAAGACACTCTAAGAATTTTATCTATATGAACTTTGAAGTGGTGCTGCTTCTAGGAAAGTTGAAGTTACTTTCTGAAAGGTTCATGAATTCGGATGGGTGCGCTTTTAACCCGCCAAAATAAACCTGTGTAGAACATATTGAGCTAAAACGTTTATATCTGTGATGTTGTCGGTATTGCCACAAGGAATAACGGATTTAAAGCCAAGGCTACTCGGGATTTCGATAACACTTTGCAACATTTACACTAAAATAAGATTCAAATTGAAGGATACACACTATAAGAAATTTAGGGCTTGTTCTCTTTGCCATTTTCAACCCATTTTCCGTTTTGTGTTTTTTAAAATAGTAAAAACGTATTCTCTTTGCCATTTTCGAAAATGCATTTTTCAAAACACCAAAAAAATTACAAAGGAAACACAAAATGATGATTTCACCATTTCCTGCGTTTCGTGTACAAAAGGCGGTGATTTCCAAAATGGCCAAAACGTGCGTTTTGGCCGTTTATGTCTGCGGTTCGAATCCCCATTGTGGCATTTTTTTTACATTTTTTGTTGTGCCTAGCTTCAACTGTTGGCAACAAATGCCAACAATTTGTACTAGGCGAACCAGAACACCCAGTACAATAATTCACCTTTTTTTAAAAAAACTTTTGGTCACATTTTATTACTTTTTGGCATCTTTTTGGCTTTTTTTGACACCTATTCGTGTATTAGAGTTGATAATCTATAAGTATAGATGATTTTCATGTTGGAAAATCAATTATTAACATCAAATATGTTAGAAAATATATATAGGGAATTTAACTGATACAATTCTTAGAAAATATATGTTAGATCCCCCAACCTGACCTAGCAGGTCGATCCCTATTTCAAAACGGAAAACCATTTGCAAAACAACAAGAAATAAAATTATGAAAAATATATAACAATTGTATTAGCATTAAACTATTTTGAGAAAGTATTTAAATGTATTAGCATTATATAGTCTATCTTGTTAGAATTTTCATACTATATTAGCATTAAACTATTAAAATTTATTGAATAATCAAATTTTTTTAATAAAATATTATACAAAATCATTTCTCAAAAATTTCAAGGTAAACGCGTTTTTCAATTTTCTGTTTTAAGAAACAGTTTTCAAGAATGATAAAAAGAATGTATTTTCAATATTCTCAAAAAAGATACTCAAAACACAAAACTCAAAACTCAAAACTGAAACGCAAAAAAAACACCACCTTATATTCCGTATACAAATTAAATTTTTAGGGAAAGGTTCTTATTTGTGGGCAAAAATCTTTTTTTTTTTGTAGGGACATTTTTGGGGGCAAACGTCATGGGAAAATGTATAAGACGACAACATGTGGAAATTTGTGGGCTAAAGTTTCTCCCTAGGAACCCTTTAGAGACGAATAGAATTCGTCGCCAAAGTTCTTTCTGCTAAAGTGACTTTGGCCCATGACACAAGTTTTGTGGGCACATAGTAAAAATTATGTTGTGGCAAAATCGTGCATTTTCCTACAAATAATTTTTGTCGAAAAATGTTTGTAGGCTAAATCCTATTTTTCTCTAAAAATAATTTTTTGTTGGGAATGCGTATTTGTGGGCTAAGTATATTATTTTTCCCAACAATGATAGAATTTGTAGGGAGAAATTAAATCATTTTTATATATTTTATATTTTTTTTATATTATATAATTTTTTTTACCTTATTCAAAATAATATAAAGATGCGAATCGACAATAAATTTAATCAAGACATTTAGTGTCAATCAATATAACATTAAACCCAAAATATTGTACCAAAATACAAATAAAAACCATTTACTAAGTATAGTTACATCTAAACTTAAAAAGAGTATAGCAAACACTGGGATGATCTTCTCCACACTGGTGGGGCTTATTTTCCCACTAGGTGACTTGTCCAATTCTCATTGGACAAGTCAAAAGTGAAATTAATTTCACTTTTGACTTGTCCAATGAGAATTGGACAAGTCACCCAGTGGGGAAAATAAGCTCCCACTAGGTGGAGGAGAACACTACTTATAGCAAACATGCTCTCTGTCTATTATAATATATCTAATAAAAGAAAAACATAAATTTTCATAATAAGTTCATAAATTATATATGCTATGCATCCTCACCAAGGTTGTTGTCCTCATCAAAGTCATTCTTTTCTTCCTCAAGAGCGTCATCTTCCTCGTTAGCATCATCCTCTATTGACAATGGTGTAAATGTTGGTAGAACGAAGCCACGAACTTGTCTAAATAGTTGTTGCATAGAATGATGCCCATACTACATTGCATATAATGAGATCATGCAAGAGTTCCAAAAAAGAGGATATTATGCCAGAGAAACAAAATCTCCACCTTCTAATCACAAAAGAAAAAATAAGAAGGTATTTCAAATTTGAATTTATATCTGTAGATATAGAAATAATAAATTATTATTAAAACAGAATTGGAGTGGAACTTCTAAAACAAGCAAAAAAGAATTCAAATACCATTAAGCTACAAGTACACATAAGCATGTGCAATCAAATAAACATCTTCTTTCTTCCTTTCCCCTTAATTTGGGACAACAACAAGAATATTTGAAGTTTATCTGAGTATAGGAAATTACAATTCATGCCAATGACACATGTCACACACTAACTATACTTCTAATTGTGTTCATTCCCTTCTATATAATTTGAAACTATCCTAAAAAAAATAAAATTTAATTTTTATCTTCTCACTATCTAAAAAAATGTTGTATATAAACTCTAATCATATTTACATGAACTCTTTTGGATTTTTTTATCAATAAAATTTCCGAGCCTGTGATTAGTCATGTGGACATAGCCACAACTCTAATTTAGACACGGGATGATCCTTATCATTCTCTTGAAAATACGCATCATATTAATCACAATTAGTTAAACCATGAATGAAAATACAAAGTGGAATATAAATCAAAAGAGAAAAAATATACTAATCTCTTCTTGGTAGTCACAAAGGAGATTGAACCGGCAGTATGTTTATTCATTTCACCATCTTGTTAATAGTGTGATAGATTTAATTAATTCTAGCTTTTTCTGATTAAACTGTCATTTTGATTACATATTTCTGATGTGAAATGTTTGATTGAAACCATTATATATTTAGCATCAAGTTTTAGCAAATAAAGGTTCTACATTACATGGTGGAGCCAATTGGAATATTTTACATTTGTGACCATAAGCATTTAAATTGGGAGATACATATTGAGACCCACAAATACGAATATGATTTGTCATATGTTACCTCCTTCAATCTAAAACTGCCTAGAGTTTAATATATATATGATTTCATAAGTTACTTTTTGTTGAAAAGTGTTTATAATGTAGAGTCGCAAATAAATTTTATACTTCAACAAGTTGATCTTCACTAAGTGCTGCCAAATTAACAAGAATAGGAAATCATCCACTACAAGAAAAGAGGTCTATAGTGACGACACCTATAGGGACGACACCAAATTGCCTCTATATATAGCATTTTTAGGGACGACAATAAAATGGCGTCCCTACAGATTGTAAAAGCTATAGAGATGACTAAAGTCGTCCCAATACATAATAGTCGTCCCTATAGGTTCAAAGATCTATAGAGACGACTTATTTTATCGTCCCTATAGGTTCATCTATAGAGACGACTTATTTTGTCGTCCCTATAGCTAAAAAAAAATTGTCTAAAAATTGGCGCATTTTTTCCCGCTTTGTAAAGCTCTACCGGGACGAATTATTTGTCGTCCCTATAGGGTTACATTTCGCCTCTAAAGGTTGAGCGTCTATAGAGACGCGACTTATTTTGTCGTCCCTATAGGTCTATCTATAGAGACGACTTGTTTTGTCGTCCCTATAGGTCTACAATCTATAGAGACGACTTATTTTGTCGCCCCTAGAGGTTCTACAATCTATAGAGACGACTTATTTTGTCGCCCCTATAGCTAAAAAAATTTGTCTAAAAATTGGCGCATTTTTTCCCACTTTAAAGCTACCGACGAATTATTTGTCGTCCCTATAGGGTTACATTTCGTCTCTAAAGGTTGAGCGTCTATAGAGACGACTTATTTTGTCGTCCCTATAGGTCTATCTATAGAGACTACTTGTTTTGTCGTCCCTATAGGTCTACAATCTATAGAGACGACTTATTTTGTCGTCCCTATAGGTCTACAATCTATAGAGACGACTTATTTTGTCGTCCCTAGAGGTCTACAATCTATAGAGACGACTTATTTTGGCGTCCCTATAGCTAAAAAAATTTGTCTAAAAATTGGCGCATTTTTTCCCGCTTTGTAAGCTACTGGGACGAATTATTTGTCGTCCCTATAGGGTTACATTTCGTCTCTAAAGGTTGAGCGTCTATAGAGACGACTTATTTTGTCGTCCCTATAGGTCTATCTATAGAGACGACTTGTTTTGTCGTCCCTATAGGTCTACAATCTATAGAGACGACTTATTTTGTCGTCCCTATAGATCTACAATCTATAGAGACGACTTCTTTTGTCGTCCCTATAGGTCTACAATATATAGAGACGACTTATTTTGGCGTCCCCTATAGCTAAAAAAATTTGTCTAAAAATTGGCGCATTTTTTCCCGCTTTGTAAGCTATCGACCTAATTATTTGTCGTCCCTATAGGGTTACATTTCGCTCTAAAGGTTGAGCGCCTATAGAGACGACTTATTTTGTCGTCCCTATAGGTCTATCTATAGAGACGACTTGTTTTGTCGTCCCTATAGGTTCATTAATCTATAGAGACGACTTATTTTGTCGTCCCTATATATTAAATATTCGTCCCTATAAGTCCTAATACCCACAAAGAAATTGGCGGGGAATTTTCACACAGAATTCCATCAATTGGGACGACAAAATGTCGTCCCAATTGATCCTCAGATACAAATTTCCAGCAGAAGCACCATTTCTTCATTTTCTTTTCAAGTCTTAGTCCACAAATTCTACCAATTTAAAGGTCTTACTTGTCATCTTCAAGATATCCTTGGTAAGTCAAACTTACTTATTCCACTTACATATTTAAGTATTAGTTTTCTTTTTTTGCTTTTTATTTTCTATTTTTCCTTTCATTTTCACAATACATTGCACTTTAATAAACCTTAGAATGTTGTTTGAAGATTAGTTTGTTAAGCACACACAACCTCATTTTAGGTTGTTTGATGTTTACAACTAATCCTTGAATTGTCCTGTTTGACAGTTTGACATTGATTTGTAAGTTACGAGTTGTTGTATCATACATTTTTTCCTATGATTGCCTCGACTATCACGTATGATTTTTGGTATTGTCTCCATTTTATTCTCCTGGACTATGTTTAATATAGTGCGCGCACTTAGGAGAATAGAAGGAGATGTCACCGAATTTACACGTGAAACATAGGCAATAATAGAAATAATGAACACAACTCATAATTTTACAAATCAATGTCGAATGGCTAGGGCCCATACCGAAATTAGTATTGAGCGACAAGGAGTTAGAACATTCTCACACCACTTGTATACCGCACTTAATTATTGTTATTTTTTTTTTTTTTATGCAAGAAATCTAAAGCGGAAATGGAAATTGATAAGAGTTGGATAAAGTTGAATAGAAAACGGCAAAGTCTCGTAGAGTTTTGGCATGGTCTTAAAGCATTCATAAATATGGCGAGGCCATTAGCAAATGATAGGGGATGATTCAATGTCCGCGGCAAAAGATGTATAAACATGATGATGCAATTGGTAGATGATGTTGAGTCTCACATATTTCGTCACGGTTTTTATGATAACTACGAGAGGTGGATTTATCACGGGAGAGTGAGGAAGGGCCCGTGAATATGCAAGGACGTAACGGGCGGCTTGTTGCGTAAGATGAGATGGCGGATATTCTTAACGATGTGGTCGTGATGAATCATCCGCCGCAACTTCGATTTAAGTTATGACGCTTTGTTCGATGCTATGCATTCGAGTTGTATCCGTGAGTATCTTCTTTCTCGCCTCTAAACTTTTTAACTAAGTCGATGCATTTGAAGGTGGTCAATAAGTGGACAAATAAATCAGAGATGGGCTATTGAAGTTGTTAAAATTGGCCTTCCCAAAATCAATCTTGTTGACTCTCACTACGAGGCTAAAAATTAATGTCGAAGTTGGGATTGGGGTACGAAAATATTCATGTTTGTAGGAATGATTGTGCGTTATTTTGGAAGGAAAACGCCGATAAAGAAATTTGTCCAATCACGCGAAAGTCGTTGGGTGCAAATAGTCGGCAAATCCTCCGGGAAAAATGTCCCGCATAAAGTGTTGCGTTATTTTCCATCGACCCTAGATCAAGCGCTTTGTTTGCAACAACACATACCGCTAAACTAATGAGGTGGCATAATACAGTCGCCGACGCACAATGATGAAATGGGTCATCCCGTGGATGGAAAAGTTTGCGGGGCTTCACAAAAAATCACCCCGATTTTGCATGCGAGATAAGAAATGTTCGGCCGGGATTGTCGCCGATGGTTTCAATCCTTCTGTAATATGAGTCGGCCTTACAAAGATGTGGCCGGTGGTTTTGGCAACTTATAATCTACCGCCTTGGCTATGTATGAAAGAAGAAAATTTAATGCTAACCTTTTGATCCCGTGTCCCCAATCACCGTGCAAAGATATGGATGTATTTTTACGGCCATTAGTGGATGAGTTGAAGGAATTGTGGACATCTCGGTATCGATACGCTGCGACGATCAAATAATAATCAGATATTCGTAATGCGAGCAGCGCTATTATGGACAAGCTTAGTGATTTCCGCCGTAGCGCTTTGTCGAGGTGGAGCGGTCGTGGTTACGACGCATGTCCGACTTGTAATGAAGAGACACCTTCGACGCGTGTCATTGGTAAGACGGCTTATGTGGGTCATCGACGTTTTTACCAAGTACTCATCATCATGCGAAATGACCGTATTTTCAATGGACAAACAGAGAGACGTGGCCACCGCCTCAATTGACTAGTTCAGATATCCTACAAAGAACTTAGTCGTGTGAAAATTAGAACACTGGAAAACACCCAAGCTATGGGGTGTGTAAAAGAAAAAGGGACAAGGATGAGCTAAACCGGAGAAAGAAGAGCATTTTCATGAGTTGCCCTATTGGTCGACAAATGAGTTGAAACACAATCTCGATGTCATGCATGTAGAAAAGAATGTCTCATGATAGTTTGTTGGGTACATTGTTGGGCGATCCTCATAAGTCTAAGGATACGCATAACGCGAGACGTGATTTGATGAAATTAAAATCGACACGAGCTGCACTTGTACGAAGATAAAGAGATTGATGAAGCCCGCAAAGACATTACACGCTTATTAATGCGCATCGTCGAAAGTTTTGCAATTTTATACGGAATGTCAAATTTCCCGATGGTTTTGCATCGAATCCAGAAAGAACGTTGCACCTAATGAAAGCCGAATAATTGGTTTGAAGTCACATGATTGTCATATCCTCATGCAAAGATTGTTGCCCGTCGTGTGTCGAGCTTTTCTAAACAAGGCAATTTCATCCACTATCACCGAACTTTGTACATTTTTCAAAAATTGTGTGCCAGTCTATAAAGGTTAGCGACATGGTGGATGCTCAACAACACCATCCTCATCATGTGCGCAAGCTTGAACGAATCTTTCCACCGGCTTTTTTTTTGACATTATGATTCACCTTGTGATGCATTTGCCTCAAGAGGCAATTCTTGGTGGGCCCACTTACATGAGGTGGATGTATCCTTTTGAGAGATATCTCAAGAAACTAAAGGACTATGTGCGAAATCAATCGAAGCCCGAGGGTTCTATAGTCAAGGATATGTTGTTGAGGAAGCATTGACATTTTGTTCACGGTATTTCAAGACGCCGAGACACGATTCAACCGACTGCAGCTTAAATGAAGATCTATGCGCCCCAAAAAGCAGCTATCTATTTTTGATTCCCAATGTCGCCCCATAGGAAAGAGAAGTTTAGTTGTCCTCGAAAGTGATGTTCGAGCTCAAGTTTAGTTTTATGTACCGAACAACCGTCCGGAGATTGAAACGTTTTAAAGTGAGTAGTTACTAATTATTTTCATTATATTTAACATTAAAATGTTTAATTATTATAACAATTGCTCAATGTAATTTTTACTATCAACAAGGAGCACAAGGATCGCTTGAGACTCGTGGAGTTACCAATGTTAACCAAATTGCATAGAATCGAATTTCCGCTTGGTTTCATACGAAGGTAGAACAATAATAATGTTTGCATTGACAATAGTATAATGTTTGATCGGTTAATGACTTCACATATTATTAACACGCATTTATGGTCTACATCGGACACACCGATGTCGTGTCATCGAATTGCTATCTTCGGCGTCTCGGCCAAATGTCGCGCGCATTCCTACCCAAAGATGTATCGTGAACGGAGTTCGATTTCTAACTTATGATCGTGATATCCGACGTAAACACAAAATAGTGGTGTGAGTATTGCAGGAGCGGTGGTGAAATATTTTACGGCGCTTCAGGATATATTGAGCTTTCATACATAAACGGTTTCTCGCCGGTGGTGTTTCGTGCGTATGGTTTAAGTGTGACGGAAAAGTAAGGTCACAGAGAACAACATCACAATCATTGACATTAGCGTAGAGGCTTACAAAGATGACCAGCTTCATACTTGCTTTGCAAGCGAGGCAAGTGTTCTACATTGATGACCCAAAGACGTAGTCATAATCGGGCGAGTGGTTCAAGAAGTCAATCATCGTACTACGCGGGATACGCCATCGAGGGTTTTGACCGAGATAGATTTGTTGACGATGATAGCTCATCAAACTTCTCACCGCTTGTTGATCTTGGCAATATAGACCACATTACTATGCAACGGGACGACATCGACGCCATTCGCTTGGATCATCCTCGCTAAGAGAGCGCCATCGTCGAATGTTAGTGGAGACGAATATAATTTTATTAACGATACGGATGAGGATAATGAGGACGAGGACGAGGACGACGATAACGATGAGGGCGAAAATGGAGGTGAGTATGAGGCGCCGACACGAGACAGATCGCCCAAAGGTCGAAGATGACGATGATGCCGATAGAAGTAATGATAGTGACTATGAGTGATCAAAACAACACTTTGTCATATTGTACTGCTACTTAGTATGAAATTCGCAATTGAATAACATTTTGATAATATGTTTTGTACTTTTTATTTGCATTATTTATGATGCGGAATCATTAGAAGAGAAGATTGTAAAACAACTTGAGGAGAAGAAAGATGCGTAACTTTCAAATTCGGGTGTCGATTTAGATGAGCGAGTACATTTCGGAAGCTTTCGATTCCGCATATTTTTTTTTTGGTGACAATGATGGCCTTTCGGCCAACATTGTCAAACTTTCAGGGCCAAATTCCATCGCTTAGGTGTCCGCTTTAGCGCTTTTATGTTTTAATTCGCTTTAAGGGTATTTTTGTCATTTAACATAATTTGACAAGTAACTAAATTTGAACATAAATTTGATAATGACGCTCCTGCCAAACGTATGAATGAGGTTAAACGGTCGACGCTTGTGTAAAACGGTCGAATCCGCTTGTGTGCTTAGCCCTAAATGGTGGAACTCGCTCAAACGGATGAGGTAGCCGGTCGACGATACGGTCGACCGCTTGGCCTCTTCGCTCAAACGGACGACACAAACGGTCGATCAGACAAGCACGGCACCGTGTTTCACTTTTATTTATTTTTGGGACGACTTTAATCGTCATCGAGAGCCTCGAAATTTTACAAAATCAACCGGAACACATTCGCACTTATGATTTTCATTTCCCACCAAATGCCATTTCTCCCCCAAAATCGACTTCCCTTGTGTTCATCAAAAGGAATTCTACACTCCACAACCAAACCTCCATCAAGAATCATCTCCAACCCTTCTACCCTCTTTCAATTTCGGTTTTTTGATTTGATGAAATAGGGTCGAGTAATGAGATTTTGGTATACAAGAGAAGATCTGCTCCTTATCAAATTAGGCTATTGAACTTTGCTTCCTGAGTAAAGAAGGACATTTGGAGCGAGCAACAGAGGAGTCGCTGGGCTATGAAACTGGTCCAAGCTTCTACAAGAAAGAGAGACAACTGGTTCCTTCGTGGCCATATATATGAGCAACCTTCCGTAAAGTGTTCTACAAACCCATTTTCTTTCCCGTGAGGATATCAAGAACTTGAAGTACGCCTCTTCTTTATCGTGTACTTCACCACTTCCATGGAACCTCCCACAAATTTGTACTGCAATTTACTTGTCTACATACAATGGTCGGTTATGAACTCGCATTTGCGTATTGAGAGAGAGATAATTGATAAATGTTCATTTTTTCTCGCTACTTGGTGAAGTTGAGATGTCGGTTTCTTCTTATTGTGGAGAAATTAGTGAAATCTATTCTTCAAAGTCGTGCAAAATTAGTTTATTACGGTCGACCGCTTTTGTAATCCGGTCGACCGTATGACACCCGGGCCTAATTTCATGATTCTCGTTGAAACGGATGATGTAGCCGGTCGATCATACGGTCGACCGCTTTAGCTCTTCATAAAACGACGACCCAAACGGTCGATCGATTGGCGACCGCTTGGGGTCCCCGCCAAACGGTCGACTCATCCAAATGACCGGTTTGTCGACCGAGCACATATCTCGAGTTTTTTTTTTTTTCGAACTATTTGCTACTTGCTAGGATACTTTGACATTTGGGATCCTTCTAAAATTGATCATCTCAAATACTATATACGCTTATCTATCTATTCGCTTTTATATCTCACTCTTTACACAATTATACGCTTAAATTGTAGTTTGTTTTATAATAGAATAAGATCATTTTCACCTTGTGATTATTTTATTCAATTAGTGAAAGCTTATAAAATTTGTTGGTCATCTAGATATTGACGAAGATATAATGGCCGATGTATTACACCATGGAGGTGATGGTGAGATGAGCCCACATCAAGATGCAAATAGTCTACAAGCGGATTGCCGACAGTGTAAGATCATTTTTTGCAAAACATGGAGTGTATTCATAGTCATTTACATAGTAAACCAATTTGTATTTTTTTTTTTTCGAAATCGAGCGATCATGGCAAAAAAACGGGCCCTTCGAGATCGTTACATCTTGTGAAACTGCTCGAGTCTAACGGAAAAGACCCTCCCATAGAGTTTGATACAAAAGAAGGGACATATTTACCTGCTGTGAGACAACCAAAAATACGATCGAGGGTTGTAGGAACACGTGTGAGACAATTTGTGCACCCCTACTTCGATAGATGGGCTTAATGTTCCAGAGGAACAAAAAAAGTTATGCCACGGGTCATGATACGTAAGTAAATTAGTCATCATTTTATACCGTAAGTACTTTTAATAAAGTCTAACTTCATACATAAGTGATTTGCTATAGGAATATTTTGATGTCAATCCAAGTCATACTCCAACGATGATTACAAGCTCATTGTTGACGGTATCGAAGATATAGCGTCCCAAGATATCGCCAAGACAAGTCCGATGTGAATGCATACATAAGAGATAAAGGTACCGCCAGCATTTTACCGCGGGCCCCGACGATCGAGGTATGGGAAAAGTGCATAGAGCGCTCATCGAGTCAAAAATTTAAGGTAAGCACAATTGCTTTATTTAATTAATTGAATTTCCATTAAATATTAATATTAACATTGTAATCATTTCATTTTATTTTTATAGGATGTTTCAATGACGAACAAAATTAATGTGGAAAAATAAAGTATACTAGCTTGCGGGGGTCAAAACTATAGTTGCCACGCTTTCGATATGGTAATGTATATTATTTGTCATCCATAATTTCATTTTCAATGTCCTCATGACGCTTCAAGAATTCATTTCATATGCATACGATACAAATGGGACCGCTGCACCCGTGGAGTGGCCGAGTGTCATTGAAACATTTAAAGTCAACCATCAAATAAAATGGCGAGTGGGTGAACGAAAGGGTCATACGATTATGTACGCATAAGTTAATACAAAGTGATGTAGTATCGAGCATTATTTCGGGCTTCACATTTTCTTGACAAATATTTTAAATTTGATTATGTAAGGAAAAATGGTGGAGGAACGGGAAGAGCAAACGCAAAGAAGCTAGCTCCAAAGAAGGGGCGCCAACGAGAACGACGTTGTTCTTAAGGTCCCGGGAGAGAGGAGGGGACACCGCAAAGCAGCTGGACGGGTTCTCGAGGGGCACTTCCCGCCTCACTCACTCGTCCACTACGAGATTGCGGGACCAACACAAGCACTCAAAGTGAATCTATTCAGCAACCAATGCATTGAAGTCCAAAATGGAGACATACATGCAAAGAAATGAATGAATTTATGACACCATTAATCGAGTAATCTGCAATCTTTCATGCCGGGAATTCACCGCCGACACCCACCACCACCACCTCCCCCGTCACGACGCATGAAGAAGAGTTAGATTCTTCTAGGGACGAAGATTATTTATCCGATCTTTAGTCTTCCTCTCTCTATCAATTTTTATTTGTAAATACTTTTGTTTTGTACATTATGGTTATTTTGTGATGGAAGTTATTGTGCATGGTTTTTTAGGATGTTTTGATACAATTTGTTTTTGTCCATAATATAATTAATATTATTTATGTTATTTTAAAACTTTTATTTCATGTTTCTATTCACCATTGTTATTAAATTCATTAAATTAGTAAAGAAAGTGTTATTATTTATTAGAATAAATAAATTTCAAAAAAAAACATTTAAGATGGATATTTTGTCTATTGGGACAACTATTGTCGTCCCAATAGTTCAACATATTGGGACGACTTATAGTCGCCCCAATAGTGGACACCAATTGGGACGACAATAAGTCGCCCTAATAGGTTCGACCTATTGGGACGACAATAAGTCGCCTCTATAGGTTCGACCTATTGGGACGACAATAAGTCGCCTCTATATGTTCGAATTATTGGGACGACTTCGGATTGTCGTCCCCAATAGGTCGAACTATTGGGACGACTATTGTCGCCCCAATTGGTCTCGCTGAAACGAATAATTCGACGATTGTAGAAGACGAAAATAAGGGCTATAGGGACGACAAAAGTCGTCCCTATAAATCTTGAAGCTATTGGGACGACTATTGTCGCCTCTGCTTACTTACTAGGACGGGCTTATTGGGACGACTATGTCGTCCCTGCACACCCATAGGGACGACATTTAGTACCTATAGGGACGACAAAAGTCGTCCCTATAGCCCTCTTTTCTTGTAGTGATCAAACAAACTCGGGTATTAAGTCCTATGCAATTAGTTCGCCACTTCAACATGCAAAACATGTGATAATTGCAGAATGAATATACTATCTTAAGAGCTTCTCTTGCGCTCTCGAGCTAGTTTTTTGTCTAACCCAAAGGGACAGAAATGAGTCTTGGAGATGAAAGTTTCTTTTTTGGACATATTCCTTTATTTTCGTCATCCTTTAAGCATTCTTTTCGATTTCCTGGCTGTGATGCTGGAAGAAGAGTTTAATTTTTCCAAATCCTTCTTGGATTATTCTTATTCTTATTAGACTCAAATTTTAGTTGGTTAGAAACTAGATTTATGTGGACTCTTAAGTTAGTATTTCTTTCAGGTTCAGCTAGAATTAAGATTAGTATTCCTAGTGATTTAAGCTTTCCTAGTTAGAATAAGTTTTGGAGTCTTCAAGGTTTCAAGAGCCTACTAATAAGCCTGATTGTTCCGGCAAAGATAACAATTGAAGAATTAGGTTTTCAGTGCTTCAAAACTGGTAATGAGATTCAAGTCTAAAGCATTAAATCACTAATGTTTACTCCAACCTTCCTAATATCCCTTTATTATTTCGATCTCTTTTACTATTTATTGGTTAGTGCTTTTTCCCTCATTACCCTCCGAGCGAGATATATCATTAATTTTCCGTTACCAATTTACAAGAAGAAAAGGCCAATAATTATATGAACTAGAAAGATAAAAAACCCAAACATTTCCTTAGGAAAATGTCTGATCATATAAAAATTAGAGAAAACTTGTCCTAAGAATTGGAAAATAGTAAAATGTCTTATCGCATCGAAAGTGAAGAAAACTTGTACTAAAAATTGGAAAATAACTATTCGTAAAGAAACTCATAAATTTGGTATACCTCAAGAAATATAGCACCTCGGTCATTCCAGGTCATATGAAAGAACGACCTTCCTATTCTTGCAAACCAAGGATCATCTCTCCTATTTGTAACAAGTGCCATGAAAAAAAATGTTTTCATGTTAGCGGTATTAAATTTTGATTTCAACAAAATTCATAATATTACAACATCTTAGGAATGAAGCAATATGTAATTGACGAAGTAGCTGGATATGACATGCGAAAAGGTAAGTTTATCAGATTATTGTATGGAGAATCAGTTGATGAAATATTGTGAGTTCATGTTGCAACTAACGGCTTCTGGGCTTAACACAGGTTTCACTATCTGCATCATATTCAATTTCGATCCAATTACTCACTTTTCATGCCATTCTACGACTATATCTATGGAACGATAGACAAATCCGCTGACTCATTGTATCACAATTCATTTGGGAGAAAGAAGGAAGCACCTAATGTGGAGCATCTAACACATTTGACAACCCTAGAATCCATATATCATTTGCAACTAGGTTTTGCATCACTGGCCTCGAGGCCTTACAATTCTGCATGTACTTGTGGTTAATGAGGCCCGTCACACTTTGGTCTATGATGGTAACTTAGATTTATGGAGCACCTTTATTTTTGAGAGAAATGTTTTCAAAAATCTAAATCTGCAAACCTATACGTACAGTATCCAAGTAAGAAAACAACATTTTCATTCACTTTATTATATGGAATACAAGTTATCTTTCTAACATAAATTTTTATGTATTTGTAACCTCAATCTCTTGTTGTTGCAGTACTACATGCAATGGTGAAGTGAGTCTATCAATAGTGTGATTGAAGATGCTACACTGGAAGTAGATGAGAAAGGCATTAAGGTGTTGAGCCTTGGTCTTTTAAATCAGGCAAGTCTTAGTTTGAGGTATAAATTTTTTTGATATGATTGGTGACGTGGATTATATTGAAGTAGAAAAAGAAGTTAAAATCTTGTCACTGTCTGCTAACTCATGTCCCGTGCTCTATACAATACATGCCATATTTGTTTTGCATTGCGAAATGAGGTTTGAATTCTTACACTTTTGAGATATGTATACAATATATGTATGCAGAAGGAAGAACTCAATATAAAAGGTGAGATTTATATAAGAAGATATCATCAGCTAAACATGAAGCTCGTAGATTAAAGTAGTTTAGCTGTTGCTGTGTTGCTGTTGTTGCTGTTGTGATGAACATAATTCCAAAAAGGACAACTCAAGTGATCCTTTGGGAAAATTTATCGAAGGTTGCTTGCTCATTTTTCCTTGCCTTTTGCCAAATGGGAATCCATGAGGATTATTTTGCATCAATCTCTACCATTAATTAGGACATATTTGATACACATATTTGCAAAGTTAAAACAATATTGATTACCTGGATGAATAATGTTTTCTTTGTTTCTTTATCCTATTCTCGCTTCTCCTATTTGTCATTGTAAGCACAATGCATCGTGTTGTGTATAAAGTTCTCAAGGCAACACTAGGAAATACCGAGGCAAGTAATAATTTGGTCCAAAATTCAAAAACAATGCTCCAAAGGTTACCTATATTTTGCTTGCCTATTTAGTAACAATGAGAATAACTTTTTTTTTTGAAGTATGATCAACGAGATACAACTAGAAAGGACTAAGAACCATATGACGTGTTGTCCAATGTTGTGTATTGTTGAGTTTAATGATATTACAATGTTAAATATTACAAATAAAATCATTACAACTCATTTCTTGAGTGTGAACACGAGAAGAAGAATACCACTATCTTTCTCCCTTATATTGCACTTGCTTGAGTTGTGAGCTCAAATTTATACCACCCTGTCATGCAACCTAAGAGAACAACAACCGGATTTGACCAAGAAACCCACTAAAGATGATCAAGGATTTGAACAACTTAATCCAACCTCACATGAAGGAGAAGTCTTCCAACTCCTCAAACCAAAGAAAGAGAAAAAAGACTTTCTTTTAGTCAAATTCATGTAAATAAACACAAGACAATATCATGATCATCCAATAGATCAAATGGTCCATATTAATTCCAAATAAACACAAACCATTGACAAACCATTTTCCCCATAGGAAGATGCCATGTGGATTAGTGAATCACACTCATAAATCTTTACCTTGGGTCACAAATCTACTACCAAGTTCCCTGGTTACATGTACTATCCATTTTGTGGTCTTATTTCATCATCATCGCCCATTTCAGCCCAGTACATGCTTCATCAATCATCCACATCAGCAAATACAAGTCACACGAGATAACCCATATCAATATTTAAAATTGATAGCACTTGTTTAAACTTACCAGCATGAAGTACTTTGGTCCCAATCATAAATACAATTTTGTACTTATTAAAACTCACAAAAAAGGGACGATTATGAGTTATATTAATTGTTTTCAGTTTAATGACACATTATTTTCTTATTATTTTAGAAAATAATCAAACTCAAGTATCATTCTGACGAAAGTGACGAAAATAGAGCAAATAAAAGAAAAATAGATTCAATTGAACAGACAAAGAGACTTAAGGGACTTGACATGTAAATATCAAGGAAAAGAACCAAAGAAAGCATCCCATATAACCATGCGATCGCATGGTTGTCCAAGGCTGCGATATAAAGATGGCCAAAATTTCTACATAACTTTATTTGTGATAACCATACGATCGCAAGGTGTTACACCATGCGATCACATGGGTCAAACGAGCAGCAGTTTGGCAGTTTCTTGATTTGATTAGAATTCTACAACTCCAAATCGAAAACAACCACCTAGCACACGTTTTGAAGAGTTGGGAGACGAGTATAAAAGCCAGAGAATAGACATATCGCGATGAGGAATTTGGGGAGAACAAGATACAAACGAAGAATCGAAGATCAAAGCACGGATTGAAGATTCTTGAGTCGGGATCACGGATTTTATTTACTTTTTGTTTTTCTTTCTCCGGATCATGATGAATTCAATTATTGTAATAATTAACAAAATCATATCTGGCTAAATTTACTTTTTCTAGGATGAACGATAAAACTTCATGTTTTTAATTTATTAGAAGTTTTCCGTTTTAGTAGGTAATAGCTTCTTGATTGATTATTCTTTATTCGGTATTTTAATATTTTAATGACTGATCATCATTAGAATATTTTGTGATTTATATTGAAGTCGAGAGATTCAATATAAATTTAGCATGTGGTTTTGAATAACATAGGGTCCAAGAGATAGAAATTACTATTATGCTCTGTGAAATCCGGTTAGGTGTTCTTGAGATTTAAATGCATATTTTTATGTTCGAAATTTGATTAGAGATAATTATGTTCGCATATCGATATAGAATTGATCGACCATCGAGAGAGGCTTTTGATTATTATAGGATCACCGATTTTTAATCTAGGGTAATTAACCGCTAAAGCGATTAACGAATAATTGATTATAGAACGTGTAGGTAGATTTGCAAATCCTAGTGTTCGTAAAAACTAGAATTCGTTCTCATCATTTGAAGTTGCTTATTGATATTTGAAATTTAATTAAAATAGTTAAGCTAGTTTTAGAATCACAAACAAAAATCAAATCTGTGTTTTTCATATTTTTAGAATTCGAATTATAAATTAATTGATTAAATTGATATCTAATCCTAGTGGGTTCGACACTCTACACATCATTATATTACTTGTAAACGAACCGTACACTTGCGGGATTGAAATCGCATGAAAGTTTTTGGTGCCGTTGCTGGGGACTAGTTTTATCAATCACTACGTTAATTGATAATTTAATTTTTTAACCATTCTTTTTATTGTTATTTAATTTTTATTTTTAGTTTTATATTTACTCTAAATTCGTTGTCTTACTATTGAATTCCAACTTTATGTTCAAGTGTTAAGTGTGTATGCGTCGTACAAAAGATCTTGATCTATTTGATTTAAATCCAGAGATCGAACGGAGCTTTCATCAAAGACAACGTGAACAAAGAGAAAAGAAACAACAGCAAGAAGACACAATGGAAGATAACCGAATCCAGAATCTGTTACCTGCAAATGTGAGAAATAATCAAGCACCAATAGCTCGACTAGTTGAAGTTAGTGAACGAGATATTCTTATGGGTGAGTATATGATGCCACCGATTGTGGAGAATCTATCTGCCTTATGGACACGATAACTTCCAGTTGAGGCCAGATGTGATGAATTTGTTCTCGAACAATCTTCCGTTCTATAGGATGACGGATGAAAATCCTCACTATCATATTTCTCTTCGATGAATACTGCAGAAATTTCAAATACCACGGTGTTAATGAAGAGACACTTAAGATGAGGCTATTTTCACATACATTGAAGGATAAAGCTAGAGAATGGTTAGATTCTCTACCGCCTGGGAACATCACTGCTTGGACAGATCTGATCCAAAAATTCACACTAAAATATTTTCCTCCAGCTAGAGTGAACATATTAAAGTATGAAATTTCTAATTTCCAACAATCTGAGTTAGAAAACTTTCACGAGGCATGGGGAAGATTCAAGCAACTGCTCAGAAAGTGTCCAAGTCACGGTTTTCCTTTAGCATCTCAGAATCATTTCTTCTACTTTGGTTTAGTTTCAAGCAGTCGTTCTTCAGTCGATTCTGCCGCATGTGGCTCTATCCAAAATAGATCTACCGGAGACCTCCATGACTTGTATGAAACAATGAGTGAATAGTTTGTTATGTGGCCAAACAGAGGGGTGTAAAAGAAAGCAACATAGATACATCAGGTAGACACCAATTTGCTTGTACTGGTGAAAATCGATGCATTGGCAAATCAGATAGAAGCAATAAAATATTCCCACTCAGCTAATATGGTTCAGATGTCTCCACCAATCTGTGTAACATGCGGGGCATCAATCATCAGAGTGTCCTTTGACAAAAGTTAATATGTCATCCCTTGAACAAGTTTCATATGTTCAGAACTTTCAGCGACAGCAGAATAATCCGTACGCACAGACTTACAATCCTGGATGGAGAAATCATCCAAATTTCTCATATGGCAATACACAAAATATTCAAAATCCGCCAAATCAAGAAAGACCCCAGGAAAGAGAATGAGGATTAGAAGAAACAGTTGCTAAATTGTCAGAACGGATGGAGATGGGATTCAAGGAAGTATAGAAAAGACATGATGGCGCTATAAAAGAATATAGAGAATCAGATTGGGCAGTTAGCTAAACTATTGACCGAGCGGCAACCAGGCACATGGCCAAGCAATACTGAGGTCAATCCAAAAGAGCAAGTCAATACAATCACCACGAGAAGCGGAGCTGAATTGCCAGAAATTCATGTAAAAATGCCAGGTGTAGAAAAGAAAACTATGTCCAGTAAAGAGAGAGAAAAAAAATCAGATGCAGAAGTTGCACAAGAAAAATAGAACTCTCCACCAGATTATATTCCACCATCGGCTTACGTCCCTCCAATTCCATTTCTTCAAAGGCTGCGAAAACATAAGTTAGACCGACAATTCAAGAAATTCTTAGATGTTTTCAAAAAGCTTCACATCAATATACCGTTCGTCGATGCCTTAGCTCAAATGCCCAGCTATGCTAAATTCATGAAGGAAATTCTTTCAAACAAAAGGAAGTTGGAGGAACATGAAACAGTCACGCTTACCGAGGAATGCAATGCTATCATGTAAAACAAGCTACCTCCAAAAGTTGCACTATTGGTAGTTTATTCTTTGACAAAGCTTTATGTGATTTGGGTGCTAGTGTAAATCTAATGCCTTATTCTATTTTTAAGCAGCTCGGTTTGGGAGAAGCAAAACCAACAACAGTATCGTTGTAGTTTGTAGATAGAACAATCAAACGTCCAAGATGAATCATTGAAGACATATTAGTAAAAGTGGACAAATTCATATTCCCTGCAGATTTCATTATATTGGATATGTGCGAAGACAGGGATGTACCACTTATTATGGGTCGACCTTTCTTGGCTACTGGTCGAGCATTAATTGATATGCTAAAAGGGCAATTAAAGCTGAGGTTGAATGATGAACATATCACATTCGATATGTTTAAAGCTACTAAATTTTTGAGCTCTTCAGATTCATGTTTTGAGATTGATGTCATTAACCAAAAGGCTAGGAGTTTAGATGATAGAGCTGTCACCCAACATCAGGATGCACCACTTAGAAAAGAAGAGTATGTGGAGAAAGAGAAGTTACATCCGTCTTCTGTGATCAAAGCTAGTGAGGAGGCTGAAATCTTCATAGTTGAATTCGAGCAGGGTGGCAAAATAGAGTCTTATCAATATGATAAGGAAAAATCAAACTCTAGAAGGTGAATAAAAGTTGGTGCCAAGACAATCAAGCCAAGCAAATCAAGTCCTCCAAAGATCTATTCAAAGTGTCTTGAGTGATCACTACAACAAAGTTGAGCTAAAGACTTTAAACAAGCCCTCAATGGGAGGCAGCCCATTTTTCTCCCTTTTATTTAAATTTCAGCATCATTTAAGTTTTAAGAATTAATTCACGTTTTGCACGTTTTTATGCTTATAGGATTTTTAAAGTAGGTTTTTAATTCTTAAGTAAAGAAGCATACATCGTCATCTTGCATAAGCACGAGCACACACTTAGTTTTAATTAATTCATATTTAGAGTCAATAAGTTTGAAAAAAAAATGAAAGGTATATAACTATGCGATCGCATGGTTCAACCCATTGCGATCATATATTGCGCGTTTAACTTTCCGCCTGAACTGAAATTGGCATTCTGCGATCGCAAGAATTTAATTCTTTGCGATCGCTTATCCATGGAATGAGCATAACTGGTTATCCATGGAATGAGCACTATTAATAAAGTGACATTGTAGATTTAAAATTGAAGTGGAGCCTTAAAAATATTTGTCAATTTTGGCTGGATGAGTTTAAATGTATGTGAAGTCTCCTCAACCAATCTTACACTTGATTTTTGTTAATATTATGTTAGATGCAGATGTTTGTGTCGAGACTTCTAAAATACCAGTTAACTTATCCATGGAATGAGCATAACAGACATGGTTAACAATTGAATAAGCTACTATTAATAAAGTGACATTGTAGATTTAAAATTGAAGTGGAGCCTTAAAAAATATTTGGTCAATTTTGGCTGGATGAGTTTAAATGTATGTGAAGTCTCCTCAACCAATCTTACACTTGATTTTTGTTAATATTATGTTAGCTCCATGCAGATGTTTGTGTCGAGACTTCTAACAGTGTATAACAAAATTAATTAACACACACAAGAGCTCGCAAAATATTATTTCCTCCTACATATTATGGTTACGAGGGTCTCTTAAATAAATTGTGTAGCTTTAAGTGAGTTCTATCATATCAACAAGTTAATCAAGCCTTATTATATAAGTAAAAAGAAAATCATAATAAGAGCTTATTTAGTGTAGTTTTTGATAAAAAAAAAGTTGATAAAATGTATGATTAAAAAGTTGAGAAAAGTCTTAGAGTCCAATAAAATGTGTGGTTAAAATTTATTATTAACTTTAACTTTTTAATATTTTTAAACTCCACCAAACAAGTTCTAAGTGGATTTTATCGTGAAGTTATGCTACTTGTACATTACATTGTCCAGATTAGAGTACAGATGATGATAATGTGGAAAAATAGTACAATGATCCATTTGTCCATGACTTATTATCACAAATTCACTTACCACAACAGTATATGTAATACAATCTGTAACTATTTTCTATACATGTCAAGTCTCGTTAACACAATTTCTTTATCAAAAAATTACATGTGGTCTCACTCCGTTTTGCTTTTGATTTTTTTTTTTTTTATATATATATATTATTGATCATGTCATGATGTCTCGTGGCATCATGCTTCTTTCTCGTACATGTGTTTCTTTTTTCTATTTTCTATTTTTATGGACTAACGTATATTGGTGTTTACAAGATTTAGGGAGTGTTGGACAAAATTTTTAATAAAAGTTGATGAAATATATAATTAAAAAGTTAATAAAAATTATGAATCTCATAAAATGTATATTTAAAATTAATTGTTAATTTTAACATCAACTTTTTAGTAATTTTTTGTTAAGTTTAATAATCTTACAATGTTAAAATACCAAAAAAAAAAAAAAAAAAAAAAATTAGTTGTGTTGTTTGAAGTTGTGGGCTAAGATTTGTACAACAAAGAACACCGTATTCAACGTAAAGGAAACGGTAGTCGAATTTCTGGAGGTAATCAAGAATTTCTACCACTTAATCCAACTTCACTTTTGAGAGAAGAAGAGATACAAGTTTTCCTTCCTAACTCCTCTAACAAAAAAAAAAATAAAAAATAGAAAAAAACAAATATAACCTTATTTCAAATTTTTGTAAGATCTCATCTATCCAATATATTTAATGGTTCACATTTGATCCAAACAAGCACAATTCATGGCAAACTATTTTGCCAATAGAATTGTGCCAAGTTGAATTAGTGATCTATATTCTGACATTTTTTTAAGTTAAATCAAACGAACACTTCATTCCAACCTGGGAATTGATGACGAGCATACGGCCCCAACCACCCCTTATTCTTCATTAATTATCTAATATGTAACACTGAACTAAATAATAAACAAATTTTTTTTTATTTCAATATTATCTAATAATATCTAATTCACTTTCCAAACAAACTATTAAAATGTTTATTAGCATTTAATGAGGGTGAAGAAGAGTACAGTGGGTTGGTGGCTATTGACTACTGAATTCATATAGCGATAATCAATGTAGAATCGGAATGAATCTTCCTTTTTTTGGTCTTCATTCATTGCATCATAAAGAGGAGAGACTCTGATGATACACCTAGCAACAGTTGGTTAGGTGCATGGGCAGATTTACAACATGGCGAAGTCCCGCGTCCGTCCGTGCTGAAATTTCGTGAAAAAATGGTCACTAAATTTTGAGAAATAATAGAAAAATGGAGAGTGGATCACTCTCTGCGTGTAAGTATATGTGTGTATATAGGTATATGTATATAAGTTACAGAGGGGAAAGAGGTATAAAAAAACATATTTTAAATTCAAAATTTCATTTATGGTCCCTGAATTTTGAAAAATTAAAATGTAAGATAATTGCATGACTAAATCCTCAAGTAAGGATTTATTAATTTTTCTTAAAGTGGATCAAAATTGAATAATACTGAAAAGTATTTTTAGAGTTTTTACTCACGATTTTTTATATTTATCATCAATTGGAGTTGTACTAAATATTTTTTAGCATTATTACGGCTTGTATCGAATTATATTTTACTATTATATGATTTTTTTTATTGTTTGATAAATTAAGTATTTATTAAAATATTTTCACATTATTTTTTTACAAGCATCGATCGGTCGCCGACGGTCAATATTTGACCGTTGACCGCCGACCACCAACGTCCGCCTAAATTAACTTCAACCCTAAATCCGCCACTGGTTAGGTGGTGAATTCATCAAGACTGTCTGATTGAAGGATGAAGATTTTTTCTGTATGTTGACAAAGCTACTTGTTGCATTTAATGTATCATATAATCATGGTACAAATCTATTGAAAAGAACTCATAATCAATTTATTCTCCTAGAAATCAAGCTTCTAGGTAGATCAAAATAATAAGACATCGTGGTTCTTGTTACTATTCGATTTTGATAGGACTTCCATGTAAGCAAAAGCTCAACTTCTAAGTAGATCAAAATAATAAGACATCATGGTTTTTGTTACCACCAATTTTGATAGGACTTCCACGTTAGCAAAAACCCAACGAGTCCTCCATATAGGCCCATAAATTCTAAAAGGAGCCTCGGAGGCCCATAAGACATCTTAGCCTTCTGCAGTTAAAATACTGCGAAGCCCATGGAAGGCCTCGACACACGACCGAGCCATAGGGTCTCGTAGGGATTCGTACCAACCCTAACTAGCAGGCAGCACGATATTCTGGAATGACCAGATAGATAATTGAAGACAGATTGCGTTGGATTGGCGCACGGATCCTCACAAGGAAACCGAATCATAATATCCTAAAATCATGCAACGTGATAAGCTCAAATAAAAAAGATAATCTTGGAGATTGCTTGAGTAATGAATGATCCCTATTCCATAAGGAAGGAGGATCCGATCGGGTATCTGATTGATTTGTTTCCTAAATCAATCAGGACTCTTGCGCTATAAATACAACGCCTCCGGTTGTTCCAAGGTACGTTCTTTTTGCACTTAAAATTCCACCTTAAACTCTGCTCAAATCTATGCCTACTTGTCTTTCCCACACCCAATTACTTTCGCCTCTTGTATTACTCTTATATCGGCAGTTGACTTGATCGTCGGAGTACCAAAGATCGCCGGACCCTTTTTCTTCGGAGATCTTGGTGCCTAACGATTGTCCAAGTGTGCAGGTAACATACAAGTTGGCAGAAGAGTGACTGGAGATCTGTTGGCACGTGGACGTTGCAGGTTCCGACGTCAACAGTTCTAATGTAATATCTAGTTGCATTGGATGATTTTGTAATCAATTTAAATTTATTAAAAATAATATTTAATTTATTATTATTGTATCTTAAAATAAATTTTATGTTACCAAGTAACTTGTTTACTAAGCAATTCTAGAGAGGGGTACCATGCTTCATCCAATCTAGTATATTGTACAAAGTTGTGTGCATTCATTTATTACTATGTACAAGATTGTACAAAGCTCTTTATTTTTCAGAGTGGAGCAGTATGTGTAGTCTTCACATGCAATAAAAGAGAATCACATTATGATGAGATTAAATGTATATGATTAAACTAATTACAGTTCTAAGTGTTTTAAGGTTTAGACATGATAGTTTAACGATTCAAATTTCGATGTTGTTCATAAATGAAAATTTGTCTCGTGTTGGCCTTTGATAATGTGGCCTGCCTAAACATGAGAAAATATACGTATGACAACTAATTACAATTCAACAATCTACTTATAAGTTAAATATGTAGTTTATGTTTTTGCTGAGAGTTAAATCTAAGAACCTCGAAACTTTAGAATCTTAATCTATGTAAGTTCAAAATTAGATTTTACCGATCCGTAGTATATAGATAACTCTTTCAGCTTCACCTTATAACAAAATATTTTTTCTCCAAATTGGGTTTGGCCACATAATTAATGTTGTACTTGAAATCATTATTACTCATAATGTTGGATTCTGTGTTCGAAGTAACATATCTGACTAAGCCCTTGTAAGTAGAGCTTTTAATTGAAGATTTTTTGGTAGTTGAGTTTTTAGCAAAAAATAATTAATTGTTTGATTTGAATACAAAAAATGTTGTGGATATTATATTGAGTGTTTGATTGCATAAGTATAAAAGTATTTTTTGTATAAATTTTATATTTATTTAATTAAATAATAATTAATTATTATATATCTCATATTGTTTTCTTTTATAAATAATATTTTTTCATATCTTATAATAACTATTAACATTAACATTAAATTTTGATAACACAATTATTTTAGTATATATCATATATTTAAAATAATTAATTTAAAACAAACATATTATGTGTAATTTACATTATATTATTTAACTTGTCAATATATATTTTTCACTTTATAAAAAATGTGTGTGACAATTTGATATAAGTAATTAATGCGACAAATAAATCAATATTATTTTTTAATGTATTAATGATAATTTTGTTAATTTTAAGTTTCGTTAAATGTTAATTGTAACTGTCCATAAAAGCTCAATTAGAACTTTTCTAAAACAACTATTTTTAGATATTTTTTCACTCAAAAAATCTTTATTGACTTTAGCCAAACAACCATAATTGATATAACCAAACACACTTTTGTTCTTTAAAAAGTGCTTTTAGACTTTAAAAAAACATTTCCAAACGCACTAAAAACAGATTAATAATACACGGGTCAAGTAATTATCCATATTGTTGGGTTTCCTAATTGGATAATTATGCTTTTTTAACAAATATTGTTCTCGAGAGTGGAAATTAGAATTCAATCCTTGAAAAATTTGTTTAGACGAACACAAATTTATAGTGTAAAAGGTTATGTTCAATTTGCATGGCAGAAATGATGGATAAACCTCAAAAAAGATATAAAAGAAAAATAAAAACTAAAGAGAATATGCTGCACATTTGCAAATGCTTAGAACATCTCCAATACAACCATCAATTACTAAAAAAAAAAAATTGTTACATAAGTAAAATAGATAATGTCTAAAAAAATATATTCTCCAATGCAAGTTAAAAAAACTTGATAATAAATATTTTTCTTCTCCTCCGAGTACGGCGGCGACAGTGGTGGAGACCTGCAAAAGGTGGCGGGGCTTTTTTCTTCCGTATCAACTCCGGTGTGATAATTATTATATGATTAAAATATTTGTGGTGAATAGTAATATGGAGTGTATAAGAGCTGTGTGTTCTTTTTTACCTAGAGGGTTGGTATCTATTTATAAGGATGACATGTAGTTATTGATGACGGGTGTCTCTTCATGTCTCTCATTTGATAACAGGTGTCCCTTCATCTCCCTCATTATTAGGAGTTAATGAGAGATGTTTTGTCTTCCCGATAACTGGTGGTAATTGTCATTCCATGGGTCGCCTGCCTAGCTAACCTGACGATAGTTGGGTTATTGCAGTCTATCTGTCAGAAGCATGCTCATGAGACCAACGAGGCAGGCGAGTCGGTGAGCGGGCAAATCGTTGAGGCTGGCGTGCCAAGACGTGCCACCATAGGTAAATAACATATAACAGCTTGTCATTAATTATATCATCATAAGTCCCTCTACTTTTCATAGACTGTCGTCAATGAGAAGTAGAAATAATCTACCACATATGCATCTTTCTAAATTTTTCAGACATAGATTTATCACCTTGATTTTCGGATAGAGGCTCATTGGCCATGTTTTTCAGACAGATGCTTATCGCCTTGTTTTTCAAATAGAAGCTCATCGCCTTGATTTTTAAACAAAGGCTCATCGCTTTATTTTTCAGTAGGACTCGTAGCTTAGCCTTGTTTTTTAGCAGGTCTCGTAGCCTAGCTTTGTTTATTAAATAATGACTATCACCTTGATTTTTAAACATAGGCTCTTCGCCTTGTTTTTCAATGGTGGCTATCACCTTAATTTTTAAATAGTGGCTATCGCCTTGATTTTTAAACATAGGCTCATCGCCTTGTTTTTCAATGGTGGTTATCACTTTGATTTTTAAATAGTGGCTATCGCCTTGATTTTTAAACATAGCCTTGCTTTTTTCAATGCTGGTTATCACTTTGATTTTTAAATAGTGGCTATCGCCTTGATTTTTAAACATAGGCTCATCACCTTATTTTTGTTTTTCAGATATTAGCAGCTGACCTTGTTTCTGGCCTTATAAGTCCCTCTATTTTTCATAGACTATCGTTAATGAGAAGTATAAGTAATCTAACGCACATGCTCATTTTTAATTTTTTTTAATTGACCTTGGGTGAGCTCGCCTTGGATTCGGCGAGCTCGCCTTGCTTTGGGCGAGTTCGCCTCACCTCGCCTCGGATTGGGTGAGCTCGTCTAGGCTTTTTTTTTACCTTGGGCGAGCTCGCCTCGTCTCATCTAGGGTGAGCTCTGTCTAAGTTTTTTTTTTTTTTACCTTGCATTGGGCTCGCCTCGCCTCGACTCGCCTCGGATTGGGTAAGCTCGCCTAAGGTTTTTTTTTTTTTTTTTAAACCTTGGATTGACTAGCTTGCTTGGTTGGCTCGCCTTGGCTTGGGCAAGGTCGCCTCGTCTTGGGTGAGCTTGCCTCTATTATTTCGAGGTTTGGGCTCATACCGAGTCTTCCTTTTGTTAGACTCAGCTTCATTTCGATGATTCATACTTTTGGTAATGAGATATGCTTCTTCAACTTCTACATATTTATCCCTCTCTTGAGTAACTCATGTATAATATCTGGCGGGTTTTTTAAGAGTGACATCTTAAAAGGACGACTTCGAGTTCCATTCATCATGGCAGTGACTACAACAGACATCTGTAGATCTTTGATTCTAAGCGTGAATCTATTGAACTAGGCAATAAAATCTTTCAGCAGTTCGTCCTTGTCCTGTGTCAATTGCATTAGACTGATAGGAATTTTCTTAACACGTTTGCTACTGGCAAAGTGTACAGCAAAACTCTTGAAAAAAACGTCAAATGTACGAATCGATTTTGGGGGAAGGGTGGCTACCTAGTCCCTGACCTCCCGCCTAAGTGTTGGCGGAAAAGCCCTATACATAATCGCATCAGGGGTGGCTTGCAACCTTATCAAGTCAACAAAAGCCCTGAGGTGATCGACATGATCAGAGGATCCGTCGTACTTTTCCATCTTTGACTGTTTGAAGTCTCGTGGCAAGGAGACTGCCATCATTTCTAGGAAAAAAATAATCATCTTTCAACACCATAGATTGTTGCCTACTACTTTTTTTAGACATAGCCTCAACTATTTTGCGACCCATCATTTCTTCTAATCGGTGTTCCAGACTTAACATTGGTGTCTCAACCAGCGTAGGCGTGGGCATCCATGACGGTTGCCTCCAGTGTGTATTTGGACCAGATGTCAATGAATGGAAGTGGGGTACGGAAGGAGGAGCCAAAAAAACTGGAGCCAGTGGTGGAGCTGCCGTTAGCGGTGTTTCTATTGCTGGAAAGTTAGGAGTCTGGGGAGGAACCACTAGCAGTGAGGACCCTATCGGTGGAAGGCTAGGACCCTGGGGCGGAGCCCCTGGTGGAAAAGATCCTACTAGCAGAAGGTTAGGACCCTGTGGTAGCTGAGAAACTGCAGTGTTCCGATCTTGTCGTAGAGCCGTTAAGGCCGCCACCTGAGCTTGTAGTGCGGCAAGTTGAGCGGCAGAGACAAATTCTTTTTGTGGATGATTAGTGGCGCCTTAGACTCGGTGTCTACATTCCCAATGGGGATTGGTGGAGCGGTTACATTCGTAGCTCTTCTAGTTCGAGCCATTGACTTATTGTACTTTTCCACAGATAGCACCAAATGATGATAAATATTTTTCTCCTCCTCCGAGCACGGCGGTGACAGTGGTGGAGACCTGCAAAAGGTAGCGAGCCTTTTTTTTCTCGTGTCCACACCGGTGTGATAATTAGTTTATGATTAAAATATTTGTGCTGACTAGCAATATGGAGTGTATAAGAGTTGTGTGTTCTATTTTTACCTGGGGGTTGGCCTCTATTTATAGGGATGGCATGCAGTTATTGATGACGGGTGTCCATTCATTTCCCTTATTTGATAACAGGTGTCCCTTCATCTCCTTCATTATTAGGAGTTAATGAGGGATGTTTCGTCTTTCCGATAACTGGTGGTAACTGTTATTTCATGGGTCGCCTGCATGGCTAACTTGATGACAGTTAGATTATTACAGTCTATCTGTCAAAAGCATGCTCATGAGACCAACGAAGCGGACGAACCGATAAGGCGGACAAATCGTTGAGGCAGGCGTGCCAAGATGTGCCACTATAAGTAAATAACATATAGCAGCTGTTATTAATTATATCATCAGAACTTGACGTGATCGAGAAAAAATCCATACAATGTTTAGAGTCTTGTTTAAATTCAGAAATTTCGTTAGATGGATTGATTAAGCAATTTTTATTTTTTATTTATTTTCCATTAATCAATTTGAAGATAAATAGATCCTAGTGTATCTACATAACACTGTGATTAATTTCTTTATTCCTTTTTAATTGAAAGCAATTTGCCAATGGAGTCCCATTCATTGAATTCCAACGCATCCGAAATATGCTACTATTTACCATATTGTCTTTTGTTAAACTCATTCATATTGCTCGCTTCGAGTTCGATGCATACAAAATACTTCCATAATCAAACCAAACAATCACAATTTACGATGACGATAAAATACTTGGGAAACAAAAATTATTGAATCAAATAAAAATACCTCGTATTTTTTAAGAAAATTACCAGATATTTCTAACAATTAATATACGGATCTTGGGGTTTTCTTCATAATCAATTAACCTAAAAATAGAAACTAGGTTTAGTGTTGTAGATACTTTGATTTGCTCATTTCCATGGAAATAATATGTTATCTAGTTTTATTTTTATTTTAAAAAATAAATGCTACCTAGACATCACTGTTGGTTGATACAACCATTGGAAATCAATTTTGAGTTTGATTATCTATTGATTAGACAATTTTGGGTTTGATTATGTATTGATTAGACATGAATGTCATGTAAACCAGAAGTATTTCTATTTTTATACTATGTAGACTGCAATGTATATAATACATTGGAGATGTATCTAAAGAATTTTCTGCTAAAGTTCACCAAAATTAAAGGCACAAGTACAATTAATAAAGGTGTAAATTCCTTTGGCAGTTGAGCTAAATAAATGCATAATATAACAAAAATCTCCACATACCTCAGATGTATATTGATTGCATGCTTTGCCATTGAAAATAATTGACAGTTGTATGTTGAATCGAGTGCATTGAAAATTTTGATCAAAACAAGTTGATATGATCAAGAAGAATCAATACGAGGACGTTGTCTATATATATCTATATATATGTGTGTGTATAATCATAAATACATATGCTTGCAGTGTTCTTTAATAGAAGAAAGGTGGCAAGTTAGCATAGAACAATGGCTTCGAAACCAGGGATTCTCACTGAATGGCCATGGACATGTCTTGGGAACTTCAAGTACCTGATATTGGCTCCTTGGGTGATTCATGAAACGTACTCGTTCATGGTGGAGAATGAAACTGAAAGGGATTTTTCTAAGTTTTCTGTATTCCCATTTTTGCTAACAAGAATGCTGCATAACCAAATCTGGATTTCACTCTCTCGTTATCGAACTGCAAAGGGTAGCAACAGGATAGTTGATAAGAGCATCGAATTTGAGCAAGTTGATAGAGAAAGAAACTGGTATGTTTAAGTTTAAATCCCCCTCCCTCCCTCCCTCTATATCCTGTTATATCGTGCAGAGCTTAGTTATACTGTATACTTTTGTCCACGACTGCGTTTTATGTATGAGAAGCATGAAAACAAAACTTGAGATGAAAAGTAATTGTGGGTAAACTACTATAAATCTATCTGCCTAAATTACTTATTTTCTGATTATATTTCTTTCGGTAGTTGGAATTAAGTATTGTTCGACATCAGATCTGTCTTACTAATAATTGGTCAAAATATAAAACCCATTTTGCAGGGATGATCAAATCATATTTACGGGGATATTATTCTATTTGGGGTTCATGTTTGTCAAAGTGGCTAATCATCTGCCTGTATGGAGGACAGATGGGGTGATATTAACAATTTTGCTTCATGCTGGTCCAGTGGAGTTCCTATACTACTGGCTGCACAGGGCGCTGCACCACCACTTCCTCTACTCCCGCTACCATTCCCACCATCACTCCTCCATTGTTACTGAACCCATTACATGTAAGAAAAAGAAGCATTTTCAAACATATACATTTCGAAAATGTTTCTCTTCATAAACTGAAAGAAATGTTCGAAAATTTTGTAAAAAAAAAATGTTTCCTAAGGGAACTTCCTCGAAATTTCAAGGAAACTATGAATGAACAGTAAATAAGTTAGCCGGGTGATGAAGAAATAATAGAAACTTGGACTGGGAGAGTGAAACTTGGATCGGATTTCAATAAGATTTTTGGATTTAAATCTTATTGAAATTCCATTATTCAATAAGATGCACTAATAAATATATGTATTCTAACTACAGCCTTATTTTTGTTTTGGCAGCTGTAATTCATCCATTTGCAGAGCATATAGCATATTTTGCACTCTTCGCTATACCAATTCTTACATCTGTGCTGACTGGGACTGCTTCCATTGCATCATTTTCTGGTTATATTACATACATTGATTTCATGAACAACATGGGCCACTGCAACTTTGAGCTCATTCCCAACTGGTTTTTCTCCACGTTTCCCCCTCTCAAGTTCATCATGTATACGCCTTCGTAAGTAATTTTATTTTCCTCATTGACGGCATGACTCGTACACAATTTTAGAACAACTTCTACCTAGTTGATGTTTTTGATTCTTGTACAGAAGAATTCAATTGATTACTTATTTGCTAATGCAGGTTTCACTCTCTGCATCATACTCAATTTCGAACCAATTACTCGCTTTTCATGCCATTCTACGATTATGTCTATAGAACAGTAGATAAATCCTCCGACTCTTTATATAACACTTCACTTGGGAGAAAGGAGGAAGCACCTGACGTCGTGCACCTAACTCATTTGACAACCCCAGAATCTATTTATCATCTACGTCTAGGTTTTGCATCACTAGCCTCGAGGCCTCACAATTCTACGTGGTACTTATGGTTAATGTGGCCCGTCACGCTTTGTTCTATGATGATAACTTGGATTTATGGGCGCACGTTTACTGTCGAGAGAAATGTTTTCAAACATCTCAAACTGCAAACCTGGGCTATTCCAAAATATAGCATCCAAGTAAAAAAACTAAATTTTGATTCATTTAATTATAAGAAGTACGAGCTTTCAAACATAAATTGCGAGTTTTCAGATATTGATTTCTTTTTGTTGCAGTACCACATGCAATGGCGAAGAGAGTCTATCAATAGTTTGATTGAAGATGCTATACTGGAAGCTGAGGACAAAGGCATTAAGGTTTTGAGCCTCGGTCTATTGAATCAGGCAAGTCTTAGTGCATGCTTGGCTAAGCTAAATTAAGTAAATTACTTCTTTTGAGGTAAAATGTTACTTTCAAAACAAGCAACTCTTTTACTTAGCAAAACATGCTCGTAATTTAGAAAAAAATGGAGGCAGAATTCTTAATCTTTCAGAAATACATACAATATATATGCAGGAGAAGGAGCTGAATAGGAACTGTGAGATGTATATTAGAAGGTATCCGCAGCTAAAACTGAAGCTGGTAGATGGTAGTAGCTTAGCAGTTGCAGTTGTACTGAACAGCATTCCAAAAGGAACAACTCGGGTGATCCTCCGAGGAAACTTATCTAAGGTTGCTTACTCCATTGCCCTTGCCTTATGCCAAGGGGGAATCCAGGTACGTCTAACATTTGTAATGTCGTAGTAGACAAGTTTATGAAACCTTGGAACACGAGTAGGATTACTCTATACTCCAGTAATCTTCCCAGCCTGTCCAAGGCATGTTTGGTAGATAGTATTGGACAAGATTTTTAAGATTTTTTTTTTGTCGGAGTATAGTACATTTTGGATGGGATAGTTTTTTATTTGGTCGCTTCGGCCTATTTGGCTTCTGGTAATTGTCATAGGTAAGTGCAGTACGCCAGGAAGAGTATAAGAAGCTTAAAGCAAGGCTTGGTAATACTGAGGCAGCTAATAATTTGGTACAATATTCCGAAAGCAATGTTACAAAGGTAAACTTTCTTTTCCCTCTTCTTTACGATTAATGACTCGTGTGGAGTGCTACCAGTATTGCATATCACTCGGGGATCATAACTGCATACTTTCTAAAGTTGCAGCAACTCTCCATCTTCTTTAGTTGTTTTTCGTTACCTTACCCCAACAGAAAACTCGAAACAAACCATTTTTGTTATAATATAAGTATTTTCTTTCCTTGTGTGATATTCATGGAATGAGCAAATGTTAATTTTTGCAGACATGGTTAGTGGGAGATGGACTAAGTGAAGATGAACAATCAAAGGCATTAAAAGGAACAATATTCATTCCTTTCTCACAATTTCCCCCAAAGAAAACGCGCAAAGACTGCTTCTACAACAACACTCCATCAATGTTAGCTCCCAAGCATCTCGAAAACGTTGACTCTTGTGAGGTTAGTTAGTGTTCTATGCTTTCTTGGCATAATATTAGTACACATTACGCTCAACCAAGAAATCTTGTAACTGTTATAATACATTAGAGGTGTAAAGCGCACCAAGCCGGCCTACAAAAAAATGTGAGACCTGGGCCGTGCCAGGTCTGAAATTTTTTTGTTTTCTCAGCCATTGTTTACCAAAAAAAAAAAAAAAAATTGAAAACGAAAAAGATAAATGTGTCTGAAAAGTACATTCCTAGGTTCCCTGCCCTGCCCGACCCAGGCAAGTTTTTCAACCTCTATGTCGTATGTAACGGCCTCAAGGAAATGCATGGTGTTACACAGGGATGGGCTTAAATCACCCAGAACCGATTGCACTGAACTAGAGTTAGACTAAACTGGTTGGTTCTACCAAAATTGATTTCACATTTGGTCAATTTTTACCTACTAAACAATTTCTTACAGTATCTGAATTTATTTTATTGCTGTATATGTGACAGAATTGGTTGCCAAGAAGGGTTATAAGTGCATGGCGTGTAGCAGGAATTGTTCATGGTTTGGAAGAGTGGAATGTGCATGAATGTGGAGATACGATATTCAACACTGAGGAAATCTGGAAAGCCACTCTCCGTCAAGGATTCCGTCTCCTGACGGTGTTCACTGGATCAAGCAGCCCATATTAGACTGCATTTTGTATTCTGCAATACACTAATTTACTGGCTGTCTTTCGTATTCTTTTATAAAATATATAACGCAAATTTTCCGGAATAAAACTCAACCTATTGGCAGGTGTGGTGTCTTTCCTTTTATTCCATTGCATAGTTCTTACCCTGGTAACGAAGTCATGCTCAACATCAACATGTGTGTGGTGTATGTTGAGTGCGGAAGCAGAGTGTTTAAGAAAATTTAAAATTTTATTGATAAATTCTGAGTTGCTGCATCACACTCTATTACAATTTTTTTTTTTTTTTCACACCACTCACTCATTGCTATTTGCATTACAAATTGGCTCAATTTGTAATACTAATGGAGAATTCTACACTAGGAAGATTACAAGACATTCAAAAAACAATTAAATTAACATTTCATTTTGCTGTTTCCAAGTGCAGCCATTGGTAGAAAATTGGTTTTATAAAATGGTTTTGACCATCTTTTGACCAATTAATTAAGTAGGTCTGTGGTTGGAAAAATGAATTTCTTTGGCCAAGTTTGTTCTACTCCGCGAGTAGAATGACATAGTATTTTTAGTTTCTTAAAACCAATTTCAGGTAAATGAGAAATTAAATCCAAAATATGCAACTTAAATAAGGGAATGTTGGAATTGAAAAATAATGGAGATTGGATAGTGCCAATCCCACATTGGAAAAATAGAAGCAAAGTGGTCACCTTAAATAGCTCAAGTTTTATAATTGGGTTTGGGCCCCAAGGAGTAGGGATTGGGCTAAAGTCTACACGTGCGGGTCAAGGGTCACGTCTAAGAAGGTATATCAAACCTTTCAAATTGTGACACGTGGTAATTCAGTCAACTTCTCAGAACGTGCCACGTGTCAATTGATTCTAGATTTTGTCCGAGCATACACCTCTGTCTGAACAGTTGGGTTATGTCTTTTCAGACATAACCTTTTAGTAGTTGTGTCTTTTAAGACACAACTTTCAAACAACTATAAATAGGTTTCCCATATCCAGAAATTATTCATTCCAAATTCTTTTTCTGCAGTTTAATATTTTCTCTACTTCCTGCACTATTTTGTGTTCTCTATTTCAGTCTCTAAATATTTTTTTGTATTCCAAATTTTGTTCACAGAGTTCAAAACTCTAGTAGGTTCGTTGGTATTGTAATTTGAAGTGCTTCTATACGAGGTCGTTGTATCTTGGAAGATGAGTGCCAAAGAACCGTTAGCACCAGTGCAGGCATTATCGTCTTAAGGACTAGGAGTCAAACTCTTGCCTCGACCATCATTTATTTATTCGTCCAATTATTCAAGTAAGCCGTTACTTTGTTCAATTTTCTGCACGTGGTTATTTAATTAAAAGAATATAAATTATTTATTATTTTACCAACAATCTTAAGACGATAATTTTGTGTTAATTTATATTCTGCTTTAATTATTTGTACATGCAAAATATTTAAGAATTTTTTAAAATTTATTTAATTGATGGCATTTACTTTGAACGTTGTACCTCCTGCTCATGGAGAGACAACGGAGAAATTTACGGAATGGATTTCAAGAGATGGCAACAAAAGATGTTGTTTTATCTCACTACTCTTAACTTAGCGAGATTTTTGAGTGAAGATACTCCTACCGTTGATGAGAAGGAAACAGATCTTCAAAAGAGAGCAGCTTTTGATGTATGGAATCAGAACGATTTTGTACAGAAACTACATCATCAATGGCCTTGATAACACTTTATAAGATGTATACAGTTCAGTCAAGACCGCTAAAGCTCTGTAGGAATCTTTGGAAAAGAAGTATAAAACTGAAGATGCCGGTTTAAAGAGATTTGTAGTTGGCAAATTTTTCGAGTTCAAAATGAATGATTCTAAAACAGTAATGAATCAAGTCCAAGAACTTTAGATCATCCTGCACGATATACAAGCAGAATGGATGAAGCTATGTGAATCATTTTAGGTTGCTGCAATAGTGAAAAAATTACTACCAATGTGGAAAGATTTCAAAAACTACCTGAAACACAAACGTAAAGAGATGGGACTTGAAGATCTTATTGTAAGATTGAAAATTGAGGAAGACAACTGAAATTCTGACAAGAAATTCAAAAAGCTACAAACGGAGGCTAAAGCTAATTTGGTGGAGTCAAATGCTAACAAAAGATGAAGCACTCTGGTAATGGCAAGCAAAAGGACAAAGCCAAGAAATTCAAAGGAGAATGGTACAACTGCGGAAAGATATGACATTTAGCAAAAACTGTTGGTAGAAAAAGCAAAACAAAAACCAAGTGCACATGACCGAGGAAGATAATCTGTCTAATGGGGTGTCTGAACTAATGCTCTTGACAGTAGTGTTTGAAGCAAACATGGTAGACAATCCAAGAGAGTGGTTGTAGACACTGGCGCTACTCGTCACGTTTGTGTTGAAAAGGATATGTTTTCATCATATACTCTGATCAACGGACGACAGCTATTCATGGACAATTCAACAACATCAAAGATTGTTGGATTGGGTAAAGTAGTGCTTAAAATGAACTCGGAAAAGAAGTAACTCTCATTGATGTGCTATATGTTCTAGACATTCGCAAGAACTTGGTATCTGGTGCTATGCTTAGCAAAAATAGATTTAGACTATTGTTTGGATCTGACAAATTTGTACTTACCAAAAATAACATGTTTGTGGGAAATGGGTACTTAGCCAATGGACTATTCAAAATGAATGTAATGCCTGTAATTCGTGATTTTGATAATAAAGTTAAATCTTCTGTTTACTTGGTAGAGTATTCTAATTTATGGTATGATAAATTAGAACATGTTAACTTTAATACTTTACGAAAATTTCTCCTTGATTTACCAAAGCTTGAATGAAATGATGTCGAAACTCAATATGCTTTGATCAAGCTTGTCATTACAATTGCTGACATGTTGCCACAATGAAGTGTTGTTGGCTTTTGTTGCTCGAACTAAGTATTTCAAAATTCTTCTAAGCCAAACTACTTCACAAGCTATGTCTGTAGCTACTATGTATGTATTCTGCTTCAGCTGATGATAAGGTTATAGATTTTTGCTTCTTTGAGCTCCAAGAAATGACATTTGTTCCAAGACAAAATATATAGCTAAATGTTCTTTTTCGATCATCGACGAAACCTGCCTAGTCACTGTCTGTGTAGCCAACAAGTTTGCAGTTGTTTTCTTTTTTAAATTCAATGCCTTGATTCTTTGTTCTTTTAAAATACCAAGATTCTCTTTGCTGCTGCAAAGTGATTTTTGCTTGGTCCATTCATGAACCTGGAAAATATGCTTACTGAATGTGTGATGTCTGACATTGTGTTGAGATAGATCAAAGAACTAATTAATTTTCTATAGAGTGTGGCATCGACATTTTCTGCAATATTGTCATTGACTTACAATTTTTCATTTAATGCCATTGGAGTCGAGACTGCCTTGCATTGGCTCATGTTGAATTTTTTGAGAAGGTCATCAATGTACTTTTTTTGAGAGAGAAAAATTCTTCCTGAACTTTGATTTACTTGAATCCCAAGGAAATATTGCATGAGTCTCCAGTCTAACATTTCAAAGTCTTTCATCATTTTCTTCTTGAATTCATCCACCATACTTTGTTTGTGCCAAAGTAGATGAGATCGTCTACGTAAAGGAACATACAACAAGAAAATCTTTATCAACATTTTTCACATAAAGGGACAATTCACTTATGCTTTGATGGAAGCCAATTTAGATGAAATAGCTATTGATTTTGTTATTCCATGCTCGGGGGATTGCTTCAATCATTATAACACCTTTTGGAGATGGACCTTTCTCCTCCCCACAAGTGGGAGCTGATAGACTTTGTCAACATTGGTTGGACAAGCATAAAGTTTATTTTATGCTTGTTGTTGATTTTGAAACCTAAGCTCCTCAATGAATAGATCACTTTGGAGATGATAGACTTTTCTTCTTTGAATTTCACCATTTAAGACATTTTTCTTGAATTTCACCATTTAAGAATGCTGATTTTACATCGAGTTGGAAAACTATTAACTCCAATTGAGCTACTAATGCCAAAACAGTTCAGATTGTTTCCATTCTTGCAACTGGAGAAAATGACTCTGTAAAGTCAACTCCCAGCTGTTGAGAATACCCTTTGGCGACTAGCCGTACTTTGTAATTTTGAATTGACCCGTCTTCATTGCGTTTGATTTTATAAACCCATTTCAGACCAATGGACTTCTTTCTTTTTGGTAGGTCAACGAGCTCCCAAGTTTTGTTTTTCTCAATGGTGGATATTTCATCGTTCATTGCTTTTGTCCAACTTTTGTCGTTTATGGCTTCTTCGAATGATTAAGGTTCACAAGAGAATAATCCAAGCTTGCAAGAATCATAGATAGCTCTTAGTGAACATGTCTTTCTTGGGGGACTTTTTGAGTCACTTTCTTCTTCATTTGTTGTAATAGGGGCTGGATCTTGCTCAATATGGTAAATTTGAGAATGACTGGCTTGAGATGTTGACAGTTCATCGAATTGATATGATATTAAGTCCACGACTTGCTTGTCTTTCCAATCCCAAGTTGCACTTTCGTCAAATACCACATCTTGAGTTACAATGATTTTATTTGTTGTTGCATTTCACATCGATATCCCTTGGACTCTTCACTATAACCAATGAAAATAAGTTTGGCCTTTCTTGTCAAATTTTTCACGATTATTTTTAGATGGAATGAGTGCATATGCAATGCTACCAAAATTTTTGAGATGGTTTATCCTCGGTTTCTTTTTGTGCCATGCTTCATAAGGAGTTTTGTTTTTGAAAACTTTTGTAGAAGATCGATTAAGAATATATATTGAGGTGATTACGGCTTCTGCCTAATAAAGGTTTGGAACTCCTTTACCTTTTAGCATGCTCCGTGCCATTTCGACAATGTTGGGATTTTTTCTTATGGCAATGCCGTTTTGCTGTGGGGTTCTGCTAACCATCAGTTGCCTTTGAATGCCATTATTCTTGCAATATTCAATAAAGGGATTATAGAGAAATTCTCATCCATGATCGGTCCTTACAGTCTTTATTGGAAAACCACTTTTTCTTTCTACAAGTGCTTTAAACTGTAGAAAAATAGAAAATGCCTCAGATTTTTTATTGAGAAAGAAAATCGACATCATTCTTGTGTAGTCATTAACAAAGAGAATGAAATATCTCTTCTTACCACGACTAGGAGTTTGAATTGGCCCACAAATGTCTAAATGGACAAGCTCTAATGGTGTTTTTTGCTCGTCATGAAGTTTTAGAAAATGGAAGCTTATGCATTTTTCCATAGATACAACATTCACAAACTTTGTTTGTCATTTGGATGTTAGGAAATCCAGTCACTATATTTTTCTCCTTGTGCAAAAACAGACCTTTGCCATTTAGATGACCATATCACAAATGCCATAGATGTGACAAATTTGGATTTTCAACCTTGAGTGCACAATTATTATTTAGTGGTAGCATGAAAGGAAAAGTTTTGTTTCTCATTTCAACATTCGCCATGATGATATTATTCTTCTTATAAAAAATTTTGCATTTTTCATCATCAAAGTTGACCGAAAAATTATTTTGAAGGAGTTTTCCAATACTTAAGAGGTTATATAATAGATTCGGGACATAAAGAATATCAGTAATGAGTTTTTTGTTACATCTCTTAGTTTGGACAGCAATGGTACCTTTTCCTTTTGCATTTCTTCGTGTCACATCTCCAAGAATGAATTGAGAAGTGGTATTTAGATTGATGTCCACGAATGACAGGACCCGTCCCAAGCAATATTCATATACTCGAGACGTGACGTGCGCCGATGGTGAATACCAACTAAAGGTTGGACCCACCATCAAGGCTACTACAATCACAACTCATTATTACTTATTTTTAAGAAAATTTTGACATTATCTCCCCTGTAATTGGGACTAACCAACCTGAAATAAAATACCACATATCCCAATAATACTTATTTTCATAACTAAATGGGACCATTTTCTCTTTCAATATCCACAACAAAACAATGCAATAGAGACTAGCCGAATCATAAAACTTTTATTATTTAATTAACATAAACTGTACATACAGATACAAAAATATATTGTGAGCCTACTACCTAACTATTTACATGTGATGCAAAATGATATCCAAAAATGAACATGCGTCCCAAAACAATGACTACATGCTCTATAAAATGAGTCATACTAACTAACTCTGTCGTGTGGCTCCAACTTCGAACTCAAAAGCTTTATATCCAAAAACTGCCCAGAAACTCAATCGCTACCTGATAAGAAAAATCATTGATGTAAAATATATGAGTTGATAGGCTCAATGAGTGGAGATTTTTGAAAATAATTATACTCTTTTCATTTGGAGATATTACCGAAAACGAGCCCACGTCACTTAACAATTCACAATAACTTCAACAAGTAATATTGACTCATATTCATAGAATATCTATCAGCTAAAATATATACCATCACTTCATTATATCATTGTATAATGAAAATCTCATCAAAATGTATCCATTTTATATAATCTCAGCATGCGTGCAAAGACTGCCTCAAAGGGCTAAGCTTTCTAGTATACGGCCAAGACCCCCTCAGTGTATATGATACACGGTCAAGACCCCTAAGTGTACGAATACACGGCCAAGACCTCTTAGTGTACTAATACACGGACAAGACCCCTCAGTATACTAGAATAATCAATGAATTCATCGGGTACTTTTTATGGATTTAAACGTCATCTCACTTCACACTAATTTTGTAATAGGCAATTTTACAATCTTTAGAATTCACAAGATAACATAATTCAATAAACAATTATAATAAATTACATAATTTAACATTTAGTGATATAATATCTTATAATTGAAATCTAAATTTTCTAAAATATATTTTTCCACTCACAAAGTTATCTACTGGAGACTAACTCGGCTGATAAACTGTCCCGATGTTTGAATCACTTCTTGAGATAACAATAGAATTATCCAAATCAAAACTCACTTATAATTTTTCTTCTTGTAAAATCCAATAATTAAAGCTAGGAATTGAATCGCTAATTCTTAACCCACTATAAATACACAATTAAACCAATTCTTAAAATCAAAGTTTCTATTCTTACCTTGTAACGTAGCCAAAAAAAAAAAAAAAAAGAACCAGTTATTTCAAAAGCACTCTAATTTCAAAAGTCTAGTGAATGAACTAAATTTTTTGGTGAAGAAAATGGAATTATTTGGCTGCAAATTTTATTGTTTCTGGTACGTGAGTAAATGAAGCAGAAAATGAAAGAAAATGAGAGGAAATGGATTAAATGAAGCATGAGGAAGAAACCAAAACATTTTATTTGGTTTTTGGTTTTCAGTGCCACCGCCTGACTTTTCATTCCTTATCCAATTTTTTTTTATAAGTTGGCATGACAAAATTGACCAAGAAATTCTTGGTTTGACCGAACTTTGCAGGATTATTACAACAAAGATATCTCTACTTCCTGTCATGTGATTGATAACACCACTATCCAAATACCATTGATCTTTTGATTCAAAGTCACCATGTTGGTGAGAATAGAATAGAATATAATTTCATCTTCACTTTCTTTCCAAAAAATTGCTGCGGCTGCATTTTTTTTTCTTAGAAACCAACTATCTTTTTGAGAATGATTAAGAACTTTGCATCTTTTGCATTTAAAAAAATAATCTTTTGATTTATGATTAGCCTTTTGCAAATAATGCAAGATTGGGTGTTATCGGATTGTTTTGGTGCCTTGGCTTTCCAATTGCTTCGATTTTCATTTTGCCTCCACTTGCCGAATTTTCCTTTCTTGTGATTTAAGCCTCCATGATTGCATGAACCAATTTTGTATTCTTGCTTTGATTGAAAAGCTTGCTCGGTTGATTGACAACCGAATGATTGATTCTTTGCTCATGTGCAAAAAGTGGTCTGGTGAACTCGTAAATCGTCATTTTATACAAATCATTTGATTCTTTAACTACGGCGGCTACATGATTGAACTTTGGAGAGAGACACTGAAGTACTTTTTCAACAACTCTTTTGACATGACCTGTACCAAGCAATATTCATATACTCGAGACGTGACGTGCGCCGATGGTGAATACCAACTAGGGTTGGACCCACCATCAAGGCTACTACAATGACAACTCATTATTACTTATTTTTAAGAAAATTTCAGCATTATCTCCCCTGTAATTTGGACTAACCAACCTGAAATAAAATACCACATATCCCAACAAACTATATTCACAACTAAATGGGACCATTTGCCCATCCAATATCAATAACAAAACAACGTGGTAGAGACTAGCCGAAATATAATACTTTTACTATTTAATTAACATAAACTGTACATACAGATACAAAAATATATTGTGAGCCCACCTAACTATTTACATGTGATGCAAAATGATATCCAAAAATGAACATGCGTCCCAAAATAATGACTACATGCTCTATGAAATGAGTCATACTAACTAACTCTATCGTGTGGCTCCAACTTCGAACTCAAAAGCTTTATATAAAAAAACTGCCCAGAAACTCAACTGCTATCTGATAAGAAAAATCATTGATGGAAAATATATGAGTTGATAGGCTCAGTGAGTGGAGATTTCTGAAAATAATTATACTCTTTTCATTTATAGATATTATCGAAAATGAGCTCACGTCACTTTACAATTCACAATATAACTTCTCATAACGTAAATGAGCCCACATCTAAATCAACATTTACATCACATTAATTTCAACAAGTAATATCAGCTCATGATTGTAGAATATTCATCAGCTATCATCACTTCATCATATCCTCATATCAAAGTATAATGAAAAATCTCATCAAAATATACCCATTTTATATAATCTCAGCATGCGTGCACAAACTGCCTCAAATGGCTAAACTTTCTAGTATACGGCCAAGACCCTTCAGTATACTAGAATAATCAATAAATTCACCGGGTACTTTTATGAATTTAAACGTCATCTCAACTCATATTTAATTTCATAATAAGTAATTTCACAATCTTTAAAATTTACAAGATAACATAATTCAATAAAACAATTATAAGAAATCACGTAATTTAACATTTAGTGATATAATATTTTATAATTTAAATCTAAATTTTCTAAAATATATTTTTCCACTCACAGAGTTATCTATTGAAATTAACTCGGCAGATAAACTGTCCTGATATTTGAGTCGCTTGCTGAGATAATAATAGGATTATCCAAATCAAAACTCACTTATAATTCTCCTTCTTGAAAAATCTAATGATTAAAGCTAGGAATTGAACTGCTAATTCTTAACCCACTATAAACACATAATTAAACCAATTCTTAACATCAAATTTTCTCTTCTTACCTCGTATTGTAGCTTAAAACAGAGCTCTCTAATTCCAAAAGTCTGATAAATCAACTAAAATTTTGGTGTGTTTACTCCACAAATAGAATCAAATTTTGAAGAAGGCAATGGCTGAACCCTTTTTTTTTCCTTGCTCCAAGCTTTCTCTCGGTTTTTGGCTCTCCCATTGATAAGAATGATAAAATTGGGAATTTAAAAGTCTTGCAATGGTCCCCACCAACTAAAGATAAGCCACCGCCTAAACCATTATTTATCCTTTCATTTTTTTTATATGTTGGCATGACAAAATTGACCAAGAAGATTTTGGTTTGACTGGAACATTACAAACTCACTCCCTTTAAAAAATTTCGTCCTCGAAATTCAATTGGTTAGGCATTGAAGAGTTGAGGATACTAAGAACACATCTGATCTTCATTTTCCCATGTAGCCTCTTCTATTGCGTGATTCTCCACATAGCACTTTAATTAATGCTATAGTTTTACTTCGTAGAACTTGTTCTTTTCTATCTAATATTCCAACTGGTTTTTCTTCATATGTAAGATTCTCTTTCAATTCGACTGGCTGTGATTCCAATACATGAGACGATTTGGAATATACTTACGGAGCATGGAAACATGAAACACACTATGAATTCTAGATAACTCCGTTGGCAAGGTTAAACGATAAGCAATTGGGCCAATGCGCTCAATAATCTCATATGGACTAATATATCTTGGACTCAATTTTTCCCTCCTACCAAATCTGAGAACACCTTTCCATGGAGATAATCATAGAAAAACTCTATCTCCAACTTCAAATTCAAGATTTCTTCTACGTTTGTTTGCGTAGTTTTTTTGTCTGTCTTGAGCCGTCTTTAGTTTTTCTTTGATTAGTTTCATTTTCTCAGCAGTAATCTGAACAAGTTCAGGGCCTAATAGCTTTCTTTCACCAACCTCATCCCAACAAACTGGAGTTCTGCACTTTCTACCATATAGTGCTTCAAAAGGAGCCATTTCTATACTAGAATGATAACTGTTATTATATGCAAATTCTATTAAGGATAGATGAGTATCCCAATTCTGTTTAAACTGAAGAACACATGCCCACAACACGTCTTCTAAAGTCTGTATAGTTCTTTCTGATTGGCCATCTGTCTGTGGGTGAAAAGTTGTACTAAAATGTAGTTTAGTGCCCATGGCTTTCTACAAACTAGGCCAGAATTTAGAAGTGAAACGCGAATCTCTATCTGAGACAATAGATACTGGTGCTCCATATAAACTAATTATCTCATCCGCATATACTTTTGCTAATTTATCCAATGAATAAGTAACTTTAATCGACAAAAATTTGGTAGTTTTTGTCAACCTGTCTACCACGATCCATATACCATCATGACCACTCTGAGTACGAGGAAGCCCAAATAAGAAATCCATAGTGATGTGCTCCTATTTCCACTCAGGAATAGGCAATGTCTGTAAGAGTCCAGCTGTTCTCTGACGATCTGGTTTCACTTGTTGGAAAATAAGACATCTGGATACAAACTCAACTATTTCTCTTTTCATTCCATGCCACCAATAATGTTCCTTAAGTATGCGATACATTTTAGTACTACCCGGATGCATTGCGTAAGCTGAACTATGTGCCTCTTCTAGAATTTCTTTCTTTCACTTTGAGTCGTTTGGAACACATAGTCTACTTCCTATAACCAAAGCTCCGTCATCTCGAATAGTATAATCTACGTGTTTACCATTACTAACTTCTTCTTTCAATCTACTCATTATCGAATCTTGAGCTTGAGCTTTTCTAACTTTGTCAATCAAAGTAGGTCTCACTTGAAAATTAGCAGAAAATGCTCCCAAACTGATCACTGATAGTTGAGCATTCCAAACTTTGAATTCACCGAACGATAATAGCAAATTGCATTAATTTGATTCGTAGAAGTAGATGCCTTTCTACTGAGTGCATCAGCAACTACATTAGCCTTCCCCTGATGATATTCGATTATGCAGTCATAATCTTTTATTAGCTCCAACCATCTCCTCTGTCTCAGATTCAAGTCTTTCTGATCAAAGATATACTTTAAGCTTTAATGGTCTGTAAAAATATTACATCTCTCACCATACAAATAATGTCTCCAAATTTTCAATGCTAAAACAACTACGGCCAACTCTAGATCATGTGTAGGATAATTCAACTCATGTTTCTTTAACTGTCTAGAGGCATAAGCTATGACCTTTCCATTCTGCATCAAAACACAATCCAAACCTTGATGTGAGGCATCACTGTAAACCACGAATTCCTCACCCGGAGATGGAAGAGTAAGCACTGGGGCAGTAACTAATCGATGTTTCAATTCTTGGAAACTCTTTTCACATTCTTTAGTCCACACAAATTTAACATTCTTTCTAGTCAGACTGGTCAAAGAAAGAGCAATTTTGGAAAAGCTTTCAACAAAACGACGGTAGTACCCTGCTAAGCCAAGAAAACTACGTACTTCTGTCACATTAGTAGATCTTTCCCATTTTACCACTGCTTTAGTTTTATGTGGGTCTACATAAATTCCCTCCGCTGATATAACATACCCTAAAAATATCACTTTGTCGAGCTAAAACTCACATTTATTGAATTTAGTATATAATTGTCTATCCCGCAAGACCTGTAAAATGATTCTAAGATGTTCGGTATGCTCATCTTGATTTTGAGAATATACTAGTATATCATCAATAAATACAATCACAAATCTGTTGAGATACAGATGAAACACTCTGTTCATCAGATCCATAAATGCTGCTGGGGCATTGGTCAATCCAAATGGCATAACAAGAAACTCATAATGGCCATATCGCATTTTGAAAGCAGTTTTTGGTACATTTCCATCATTGATTTTTAGCTGATGATATCCTGAATGTAAATCAATCTTTGAAAATACTGTAGCACCTCGAAGTTGATCAAATAGATCATCAATACGTGGCAAAGGATATTTATTATGAATTGTCACTTTATTCAATTGTCTGTAGTCAATGCACAATTGCATGGTGCCGTCTTTCTTTTTCACAAACAAAACTGGTGCTCCCCACGGAGATACACTAGGTCTGATAAAACCTTTGTCTACCAATTCCTGTAACTGAACTTTTAACTCTTTCAATTCTGATGGAGCCATTCTATATAGTGCTTGTGAAATAGGTGCAGTTCCTGGAATTAGGTAAACTCAACTTTCCTATCTGGGGGTAGACCCGATAATTCTTCTGGAAATATATCAGGAAAGTCTCAGACAACTGAGATGTCTTCGAGTTTTATCTTACTAACATCTGTATCAATTACATGAGCTAAATACGCAAAACAACTCTTCTTGAGTAATCTTCTAGCGTCAATAGCAGATATCATACAAGATGGCAAGATTCTACGCTGTCCACTAAATATAACTTCAGGTTGTCCTGATTGTCTAAATACAACCTCTTTACGAAAACAATCAACTGATGCACGATTTGCAGCTAAAAAGTTCATGCCCAAGATAACATCAAAATCATGGATTGCAAGAGGTATTAAATTTTCCTTGAATTCCTGATCATTCACCTTGATCCCACAATCTCGATATACATTCTTAGCTAAAAGAGATTCTCCTACTAGTGTACCCACTACCAAACAACTATCTAAAGGTTCTAGCTCTTGATTTGCATATATGGCAAGTGCAATTAAAATAAAAGAGTGTGTAGATCCATGATCAATTAAAATACGAGCTTTTCTATCAAAAATAGATAACATACCCATAATTACATCCGGTGACTCTTCTGCTGCCTGTTGTGTCATAGTAAAAACTCTTGCCTGATTCTTTGGACGTCCTACCTGGCCTTTTAGTTTTATCCTGCTACTACTTGCTACATTGGGTTGAACTCCACTATTTGTGCCTGCTTTATTAGTCAAAATATCTTCTTAGATCTGATTCTGTCTTGTACTACCCATACTCTGTTGGGAAAATATCCTTGGTGATATGCCACTCTCCTGTACTAGAACTGGGCAATTTCTTTGTATATGTCCTGCTTGGCCACAATGATAACAGACACCAAACCCCTTGAACTTCAAACACAGGAAATTTTGTGCTACTGGAACTCTTTCCATATCTCAGAGTGAATGGTCTCTGGGAAGAACTCGGAATAGGAGGATGGTTACTCCTTGACTGCTGTATCGTACTCTGGCTAAATCTAGAGCCTTGACTTCCTCGTGGTCTGGGCTTGAACTGGCTTGAAGTAGAAACACCAGGTTGAAATCCTCTATTATTCTTCTGAGGTGGTCTATAGTTAGAAATTTCTGTCCATATCTGACTACCGCTAGCTCTGATTTTAGCTGTTCTTTATTAGTTTGTCTATCTGACATACTTTTCTCCACTCTCAAAGCCGATTCTACTAATTTGCCAAATTCATTCCAACCCGTTGCAGTCACTGATGATCTAATCTCTTCTCTTAAACCATCTTGAAAATGTCTGCATTTATCAATTTCATTACCAACTAGGACTTGAGCATATTTTGATGGCTCAATAAATTTTTTCTGATATTCTACAACAGTTGAAGACCCCTTTACTAGCCTCAAGAACTCATCCTGTTTAGTATCTTTAAAAGAACGGGGGTAATAAGCATCATAAAAAATTACGTCTAAAATCTACCCAAGTTATAATAGAAGGGTCTAGATATTTGTTCTGCACTGACTGCCACCAATCGTATGCTCCATCTTCTAACAAAAAAGTGGCGAGACGTAGTTTTCTATCATCTGGACAACCCATCACATCAAAAACTCTCTCTACTTTTATCATCCAGGCCTCGACAACTGTTGGATCAGCTATGCTCGTAAAAGGGTTATTAACATATATACCCATATATATTCATCCACTTTCATTTTTACTGGATTTGAAAAAAATTAATAAAATAATACTAATTGAAAAATTATAATAACTAAAATACTGGTATTAACATCAACAACCCAAAACAAACTCTGCAATTCCGGTGCCTTTCGTTATTTCAGTTATTTATGGAAGATTATCATCCCTGAAATCTCTCCTATTTTTGAAATTCAAAAACCAATTTGTACGTCTTCTTTCACACTGCGTAGTAGCAGGTATCTTCTTAACACGATTTCAATTCAACAATCTATTCATAGTTTCTATTCTTCCATTACGAATTTTCTAAAATTTCGGCAAATCTCAGGTATGTAAAAGTCCTGCTATTGAAATGGTAACCATTTTTCGAACTAGATGTTGGATTGAGCATTGTTAATTTATATTAACACTAATTTTAATTCATATCTCCCATTTTTCATACTCAGGTTGGAGAAGAAACAATCACAGTTAACGTTTGTGTGCTGGATTTCGTGATAGGACGTTTAACAGAAGTGATAATACAAAACCCAGGTAATTTGATTAAATGTTGGATGTTTTTACATATTTTTCATTTGTGTTCATATATATTATGGGTTGTGTTTACTGATACTTTGATTAATTTAATATGTAAATGGGATAATAATATAATGAATTTGTTAAAATTGAGGAAGATAATGATACTACATTCAAAACTAGGAAGTGAAATTGAACATTGTAAATCAATTCTTTGAACAATGTGTTTCAACACCATTACTGTGCAATTTATGGTAAGAGTGTTACTTTATATCGTGTTACACAACAAGGCTTTATAACGATGTTAACAAATAATGTACACGTTTAGATTGAGCAAGGTGTTTCTGAGCTATTACTGAACATTATGTATATTCCAACTATTACTGAGATATATGATAACGATTGATGCATCGATTCTCTTTCCAACCATCTTAGCATAACAAACTTTTTCCAAACTATTGGAATTGCATTCTGATTAATAATTGCTTAAACTTTCACCGGCATTAGATTCATATTATTTGTTTCAAAATCAATTAATTGCGATACATAAATAACAATTTGGCTATGATGTCCATAATTGGTAACAATCAATTGTAATCTATGTTTCCAATATATTGAATGTTGGTTGCGATATTTAGATTGTTCTAAACTATGCCTCATAAGTTTATCTGATACATTAATAATTTTTTTTTTTATATAGATACACATTTGATGTAATAAGGATGGCAAAAATTTTAAAGGTGAGGGTGCCTGGGAATATGTTGAGGAGCATCGACATGCTTATTTTGATAAGATGCAGGTATGGGATTATACTAGTCTTGGATTTACAAGGTGCAATGCAAGAGACATTAATAAAGAAGTACTTGGGTGTGTAGTGGAAAATAAAGTGCTTTATAGATCACTATTATCCAAAGATACAAAATTCACTCTCTAGTAGACAATACATCCCGTGAGGTTAAGCTCCATTATCTTACATCCTAATTCATCATCACATCATCGTGAGATTTACCCAAACCGGAACTCAAAGATGATGGTAGTAGCTTGTATGCAAAATTAGTGGTTGGAGCCGATGGGTCCAAATCACGCATTAGGGATTAGCAGAATCGATGCAACCGGATGGAAGTACCCCGGCGTTGTATGCATATGGAGCAAAATCAATGTGCTTGGCAACAATTTCTCCCAAATGGTCCAATTGCACTTCGCCTATTGGCAACAAGTTCGTAAAACATTGTTTGGACTATGAACCTTGAAGAGTCAACGGATCGCAAATCAATGATCGAGGTTGATTTTGTGAAAGAAGTAAACCGCGCTTTGGACAATGGATATGGTCCTCGTCCTCAATCACGATCGTTTAGAGGTGGAGACGCCTTTCTTTGTTCACGTAAAATATGACGTCATCGACTTATGATTGCTTCAAGTTCCACCCAAAGTTATCAAACTAGCCTATGAAAGAATGGTGTTTCCATTGTCTCTAATGCACGCTAATCGTTATGCATCAAAGCGTGTTGTTTTTATTGGTGATGTTGCACATACTGTCCATTCCTTGGCTGGTCAAGGAGTTAATATGGGATTTGGAGATGCATTATCTATCTCAAAAGTTATAGATGAAAGTCTTGCCGTAGGATCTGACATTGGAGAGGTGTCCTTGCCAACAAGATACGAATCAGAAAAGAAACCTACTAATTTGACAATGATGGCTATCTTGGATGGTTTTCAAAAGGCATATTCTGTTGATTTTGGACCTTTAAATGTATTACGCCTGCTGCCTTCTATGGAGCCCAGTATATTTCATCACTGGAACGAAATATTATTAAGTATGCTTCAGGTGAACATAGATTTCCTCTTTTCTCATGATGTAGTATTTAACTTCTTGAGACCACTATGATATATGAACGATTAGTTTTGTGTCTTCAATTTCCCTAAAATCAATAAAATGTATTGAATAACGTGTTTTACAACGTGGCTAAACAAGTAGCAATGTGAACAAATCAATCCCTCTTGTGTTAACATTTGAGTTCCATTATTCACCAATTGATTTCTTGCACAAAATCCAGTAAATGGATTTCTATTAATAAAAATGTCATACAAATCATCTCCATTATATATGTGACTTAACATAGCAGTTTATGTGATCAAATAAGGAAAAAAACAATTCAGTAGGTCAACGGAACATGTATAGATAACATATGTATTTATCGCTTAAAAAGAGAGTAGTTATTGTTACATCTTAACTGCAAAATACATAGAAGGTGTAACGTTGTAATTATTTCGTAACACAGAACGTTAACAACGCTAAAAAAAACATATTAACAATTGACAATAAATACGATTGGATGTTTTCAGCCAATTTCAGTAACATGTTCGAAAGGGATGGAAAGCGATGGGAGTAACTACATTTGTATATTAACAATTATTAGTATCAAAAGCATGTATCCAAATAGAGGCCACAATTAAGATTAACTTATCAAAAGCATGTATATCGATGCAAAATGACAATGTTGTGGACAAAATTGATAATAGTTAAGATTTGAGGGTATTTTGGAAAAAAAAGCTTTAATTACTCATTTAATTGAATGTGATATGGATCAAAACCAGAAAATTAGCAAATCGTTATTAATGGTATTTGAATTTAAAGTAATTACATTTTTTTAAAATCCGGTAAAATTAAATCCAAAAAGGCAAGTTTCAAATAAATTATTTTATTTGAGGGTATTTTGGGGAAAAAAGCTTTAACTACTCATTTAATTGAATGTGATATGGATCAAAGCTGAAAAATTAGGAAATAGATTATTAATAGTATTTCAATTTAAACTAATTACATGTTTTATAAATCCAGTAAAATTAAAGCCAAAAAGGTAAATTTGAAATAAATTATTTTATCTAGTAAATCGCTAAAATTTGGAAAAATATAGGTATGATTCCTAATTGTCACCTCGTAAAATACTAGCCCCTAACTTTGTTGCTCTCTCAATGCTGAAATTTCTATATGTACTGCGCATAGCCAAAACAACGGCAGTAGCAATTCTTTCAACATCAATTGGGTCATTTTCAACCATATTTCCCTGTCTCGGATGTTCAAGTGGTTGATGAATTGATTCCTCTAATATTTCTTCCTATCCAAGATTATCTCTATCAGGAGCAATATGAGTCTCGGGCAAAATATCTTGGAGCCTGTGAGTGCTGCCACCACGACGCATGACTCACCTACATGGATGCATGATATGCTAAATATCAGAATGTGTGTGTTATGCAAGCAAGCCTATAAACTCTGAACCATGTTCTAATACCAATCTGATACGACCTGTCCCAAGCAATATTCATATACTCGAGACGTAACGTGCGCCGATGGTGAATACCAACTAAGGGTTGGACCCACCATCAAGGCTACTACAATGACAACTCATTATTACTTATTTTTAAGAAAATTTCGATATTATCTCCCCTGTAATTTGGACTAACCAACCTGAAATAAAGTACCACATATCCCAACAAACTATATTCACAACTAAATGGGACCATTTGCCCATCCAATATCCATAACAAAACAACGCGATAGAGACTAGCCGAAATATAATACTTTTACTATTGAATTAACATAAACTGTACATACAGATACAAAAATACATTGTAAGCCCACCTAACTATTTACATGTGATGCAAAATGATATTCAAAAATGAACATGCGTCCCAAAACAATGACTACATGCTCTATGAAATGAGTCATACTAACTAACTCTGTCGTGTGGCTCCAACTTTGATCTCAAAAGCTTTATATTAAAAAACTGCCCAGAAACTCAACTGCTATCTGATAAGAAAAATCATTGATAGAAAATATATGAGTTGATAGGCTCAGTGAGTGGAGATTTCCGAAAATAATTATACTCTTTTCATTTATAGATATTATCGAAAATGAGCCCACGTCACTTAACAATTCACAATATAACTCCTCATAACGTAAATGAGCCCACATCTAAATCAACATTTACATCACATTAATTTCAACGAGTAATATCAGCTCATGATCGTAGAATATTCATCAGCTAAAATATATATCATTACTTCATCATATCCTCATATCAAAGTATAATGGAAAATCTCATCAAAATGTACCCATTTTATATAATATCAGCATACGTGCACAAACTGCCTCAAATGGCTAAGCTTTCTAGTATACGGCCAAGACCCCTCAGTATACTAGAATAATCAATAAATTCACCGGGTACATTTATGAATTTAAACGTCATCTCAACTCATGTTTAATTTCATAATAAGCAATTTCACAATCTTTAGAATTTACAAGATAACATAATTCAATAAAATAATTATAAGAAATCACTTAATTTAACATTTAGTGATATAATATCTTATAATTGAAATCTAAATTTTCTAAAATATATATTTCCACTCATAGAGTTATCTACTGAAGATTAACTCGGCTGATAAACTGTCCCAATATTTGAGTCGCTTCCTGAGATAACAATAGGATTATCCAAATAAAAACTCACTTATAATTCTCCTTCTTGAAAAATCCAATGATTAAAGCTAGGAATTGAACTACTAATTCTTAACCCACTATAAACACATAATTAAATCAATTCTTAACATCAAAGTTTCTCTTCTTACCTCATATTGTAGCTTAAAACAGAGCTCTCTAATTCCAAAAGTCTGATAAATCAACTAAAATTTTGGTGTGTTTACTCCACAATTAGAATCAAATTTTGAATAAGGCAATGGATGAACCCTTTTTTTTCTTGCTCCAAGCTTTCTCTCGGTTTTTGGCTCTCCCATCGATAAGAATGATAAAATTGGGAATTTAAAAGTCTTGCAATGGTCCCCACCAATTGAAGATAAGCCACCACCTAATCCATCATTTATCCTTTCATTTTTTTTATATGTTGGCATGACAAAATTGACCAAGAAGATTTTGGTTTGACTGGAACATTACATCTTTTGTCTTGAATCGTATCTTTGCAACTTTTGATTTGGTTTACAATCTCCGAGTCTCTTGAAGAAAAATCACGATCTGGCTTCCGATCTTTCATTTTGAGATTGTCAAAGACCTCCATAAGGATTGGAGCTTCAAGGCAATTGTCTTTTTGTACCTTGAAATTCTTGCTTCAATATTTCCCAACATCTTTGGCCTTTTTGACACCAAAGATTCGAGAAAAAATAGATATATCGACTCCTTGTTGATATATTACAACGACATTACATCTTTCCTTTTGTACTCCTTTTGTAATTTTTCAAATTCTTCATCGTCTTCAGTTGGTTATTCAAGCTCCACATCATCGATGACTTCCCAAAGATCTAAAGAGATAAAAAAAAATAAAAAGGTTTGCATTTGACTATTCCAATACTTGTAATGTTCTCCTTCGAAGATTGAGACTTGACATGGAGAATAAATGAACAAAGAAGCTGGCGAATTTGTTGCTATTACTTTTGTATTTCTATTAAAAAAAATGTAATGCACATATGTGTAGAATTAAATTGGTTATGTTGCTTATTTTTCAAGCTGTTGCACTTTTGAAATACAATTCATGTACCAAACTTGCAGGAAAACTTGAAAAATCAGCACTTCAAGAAGTGCTAAACAAGCTTTGTCATATTTAAACTTAACCTTATCTGAATCAATGCGCTTCGCATAAGCGCTGCATCCCCATATTCTCATATGAGAATAAATTATTTTTTTCCCCTTTCTACATCTCATATAGAGTTCAATTTAGATGGAACACATAATATGCATTATCAAGTGCGTATTTCTAATATGATTTTGGGAAGTCTGCATAATTGATTGCACCATATCCATTAGTGTGCGATTCTCCTTTCAAATAAACAATTATAATATGTATATAGAGTAAATTTAATAAATAATCACCTAACTTTATCCAATATTACTACTTGCTCACCCAACTTTGAAATATAACTCATTGCTCACTCATTTATCTCAAACCATTTCTCATCCATCACCCGACTCATTTCCGTCGACCAACTTTAACGAAAGTACCACCTGGCAGACGGAATCCTTCGTAGCACAAAAATTCGTTAAAATCTGTCACATGTGGTTCACAATAATTAACAAATGCTTATCTAAATTTACCCACCATTACTACTTGCTCACCCAACTTTGATACATTATTCATTGCTCACCCATCTTTATTAAATCATTTCACATCCATCACCGACCCCCAATTTTATCCATCTATCTTGAAGGAATATGACACGTGGCCAACGGAATCCTACGTAGCACAAAATTCATGTGTTATCTATTTGTGGTTAATTGAAATCTTACGTGACATTAGTTGGGAAAATCCTATGTGACAGTAATTAATTATTGTTGTAGACCAAACGCAGAATTGTGAGGATAACTGTGATTAATCAATGAAATAGATAATTTCAAATGAGATAGCTGAAATTTGGAGAAGAAGATTGGAGGGAGTTATGGTTTTTCTTCTTATTTTTGGGAGAACTGAGGTGGTCGTTTCAATGTGAGAAATGAAAACGTGTTTTATTTCGGTGGCTCAATAGTTGGTATTACGTGGCATGCGTTTTTGGCCATGTGACAATTTTAACCAAATTTTTGTGTCACGTAGGATTCCGTAGCCATATGTCATTTTTCATCAAGATAGATGGATGAAATTGGGGTCGGTGATGGATGAGAAATGATTCAATATAGATGGGTGAGCAATGGATAATATTTCAAAAGTGGGTGAGCAAGTGGTAATGGTGAGTAAATTTGGATGGGTATTTGTTAATTATTGTGAACCCCATGTGGCATATTTTAACAGATTTTTGTGCCACGTTGGATTCCATTCGCCACGTGACATTTTATGTTAATGTTGATTGATAGAAATGAGTCGGGTGATGGATTGAAAATAGTTTGAGATATATGGGTGAGCAATGGGTTATATTTCAAAGTTGGGTGAGCAAGTGGTAATATTAGGTAAAGTTGAGTGATTATTTATTAAATTTACTCGTAGTATATATAATGGAGTCCTCTGTGAAAGAATCTCATTTTCTTTAAAATAAACTTGAAATTCAACACTTAAATATTCTCCATATTGATCAAATCTCAATGTTAGAATAATTTTCCCTATTTAGTTTTCTCTTTGAAATTTTCAAAAGTTTCAAATTTAAACTTCATCATATACACACAACCATATCTTGAATGATCACCAATGAATGTGATGAAATTAAAAAAAAAAAAAAAACACTTTTGACACTGATTGATATGGGCCCACACACACCGAATGTATTAGAGTCACTAAACGAGCAGGCCTATCACCTTTCAAAATAAAAAAAAAAAGGTAATTTGGTCATTTTACCTAGTAGGCAAGATTTTCATGTTTCATATGATTCATAATCAAATGAGTCTAAATATCCTTACTTGTATAACTTATATACTTGTTTTTCATTTACATAACCGAGTATATAGTGCCAAATATAAGTGTGATTTAGAAACCGCGTATATAGTGCCAAATATAAGTGTGATTTAGATTGTCTATTTTATCCCTTTCGTTATACTCATAATAGATTTTTTTCTAGATTTAGAACATATATTCTATTGTTAATAATTCTATTGCCATATCAAATTCAATAAAGAATTAATGAACAACAATTATTCTTACTGTTAATGGAAAAACCTTTCATTGTCCCAAAAAAAAAAACGCTTTTTGTAAGAACGAACATAATAACAAATTTCTAATTCTAAAACTAAACCAAGAGGCAAAGGTAAATAATAAACACCTACTTACAGCTAAAGCAACAATTCTTGGTCCATTTCCAAAGTTAAGGTCTATCTCTCTTTTTGTAGTGTCCTACTATTCTAAATATGAGATCTACATTCGGTATCTAATACTCAAGAAGCTGAAGAAGTAGATTGATTAATTAACTTCAATTATAAAGATACCTGAAGCAAAAGCTTTACCAAGCTTCTTTTCCTTTAATGATGCAATGTTAGTCTTACAGTGTTGAACATTTCCACAAAAGAGACATTTGTCATTGTTCTTAGGTTCATTCCTTTTGCCTTACTTTTATTTTCTACTCTGGCCTTTCGGCTGACTTCCTGAGGCCCTTCTTAGGCTTACTTTTATTGCTTGCCTTAGAAGCATCAACAACAGAGGCTTGCCCTTCATTAGATGTGTCAATCTAGGTCTGGCCCGCCTCCGATGAAACTCGGTGACAACCTACATTAGAAAAAGTCCGTGCCGCGGTGGTTTGCAAGTCGTGTTAACCTAGTCCACAAAAATTAAATTTTTTTTTTTGAAATTACTAAAAAAAAATGGAAAAATTTTGGGCCGGTCACTGTTAATACCATGGTGGGCTGAAAAGTCATATGATCTAATCTTAATTCAACTAAAGTCATACTTTATTACTAAAAGACCAATGTGCTCTCCAATTGTAAAAACTACCATTTAAATACGTAAAAACCCACAAAATCATCCCACGACCTATTTAGAAACTCCTCTATTTACTTTTATCAATTTTCATCTTATTTTTGTGTTTGATTCTTCTCCCGTAACCTGTAACCGCATACAAATAATTCAAAAGCTGCTATTTCAATGGCGAACATTTTTTTTTGTATAAAGAAACTATTTTCAGTTAAAAATAACTATGAAAATGTTGAGATATTGTTCCAATTGAAACATATGCAATGCAGTTAATGAATAGAGTTTGGATGAACAGATTCAACTAGTTTTTGATAATGTAGTTGCTGTGAGTTATGGTTTTATGTTAGAACATGTAAAATGCTTGATACTGTTTCAATTTATGATACTGTTTCTAATGATAGTGAAATTTGCTAATATTTTTCCTTGTTTTTAATGATAGTGAAATATTAAGATATCTTTAATATGTTGATATATTAAGCTACTAGTATTTATGATACTGTTTTATTTAGATAATGTGTAGTTGTATACTTTTACCATGTTTTTATCTTTGATAATGTTTTTTTATGATAGTGTTTTAACCTATGATACTTTATTAAAACAGTATCATTACTTCAACTATTAAAATATCTTTTGCTTAGTTTTATGATATTGTTTTATTTATGATACTGTTTTATTTAGATAATATGAATTAGTATACTTATATCATATTTTTATATGTGATACTGTTTTATTATGATAATGTTTCAACCTATGATACCGTTTCAATCTATTAAAACAGTATCATTACTTCAACCATTAAAATATCTTGTGCTTAGTTTTATGATACTGTTTTATTTGAATTAATGTGAATTGATATACTTATATCATGTTTTTATCTTTGATAATGTTTCAACCTATGCTCTTGTTTCTCAGATCTCTTTGTTTTATCTATGATAATCTTTGTTTATTTAGATAAATGTGAATTGATATATTTAGATAAATGTCCCTAACTTGATATATTTCAAATTTCACGGTGGAAGTTTTTATTTAAAAATGCTTATTTGCACAAATGGTCCCGACTTTTGTAAAGAAAATTTAGCGACAAAAGTCCCTAGTATTTTAGAAAGTATTGAAAAGTCTCATAACCTTCTAATCCTAACACATATGACCCTAAACTTTTTGACAATTTTATCCCTAACTTAAATAAATTAAAAATAACTCACAAACCTTTTCAAAATACAAATAAGTCCTAAATCTTTTTATTTTTTTCAGATTTACACTTAAAATAATAAAAAGTGTGTCATTAAGTCCCAAAACTTTTAATTTTATTCACCAAAATAATATTTAAAATGTGTTTGATTAAAATCAAATTTTTAGTAAAGTGATTGAAAAATTGTGGGACCATAAAATGTGTGGTTAAAATTAATTGTTGACTTTGACTTTAGCTTTTTAACAAAATCAAAATTGAAAACAACCGTGCTCTTAAGTCTTTCTGATTTTGTCCAGTGGTCTATTAATTAACAAAAAAATTATACCCATGATCAAAATTTGACCAATTTAAAATTTTAATTTATTTTTCATATCAATTACTAGAGGTGGCAAAATGGGTCAGCTCAGATAGCCCGTTCTCTAGGCTGGGCTAGTCCAATAAAAAGTTGATCCAATAAAAATTAGGTCAACTTAGTCCGGTACAACTAGCCAACCAGGCTGGCCCGATAATTTTTTTTTTCCCAAGTCCTTACCCCACACTTCAAACACCCCACCCCTAGCAGCCACATTTCAAGGAGAGAGGATGGGTGGGGTGTTTGAAGTGTGGAGTAGGTACTGGGCAAAAAAAATTATCGGACCACCGATTGACTGACTTGTATCGGACTAAATTGACCAAATTTCTATTTAATCAATTTTTTATTGGATCAGCCCAGCCCAAAGACCGGGCTATCTGGACTGGCCCACTGGGCTGGCCCATTTTGCCACCTCTAGTAATTGATATGAAAAATAAATTAAAATTTTAAATTGGTCAAATTTTGATCATGGGTATAATGTCGTGGACCATTTGTGCAAATAAGCCTGATATATTTATATCATGTTTTTATCTTCGATATTGTTTTATTATGATAATGTTTCAACCCATGATACTGTTTCAATCTCTTTGTTTTATCTATGATACTTTTTATTTAGATAATGTGAATTGGTATACTTATACCATATTTTTATCTTTGATACTATTTTATTATGATAATGTTTCAACCTATGATACTGTTTCAATCTCATTATTTTATCTATGATACTGTTTTATTTAGTTAAATGTGAATTGATATATTTATATCATGTTTTTATCTTCGATACTGTTTTATTATGATAATGTTTTCATTTATGATATTGTTTCAATCTCTTTGTTTTATCTATGATACTATTTTATTTAGATAGTGTGAATTGTTATACTTATACCATGCCTTTATCTTTCACACTATTTTATTATGATAATATTTCAACATATGATACTGTTTCAATATCTTTGTTTTATCTATGATATAGTTTTATTTATATAAATTGTATTGATATACTTATACCACGCTTTTATATTTAATACTGTTTTATTATGATAATGTTTCAACCTATGATACTGTTATTTAACATATGATATTGTTATTTATGACAATGTTTAAACCTTATATTGTACTACTAATGAGCATTTAAAACCTAATAGTTCAACCATTAAAATATATTGTACTTAGTTTTATATATAATAATGGTATATATAATGTGTATGGTTACACTTACATCATGTTTTTTATCTTTAACTAGTTTCATTAATAATATTTAACATATGATATCGCTTTTTTAATATATGATAATGTTGTTGAATGCAAACAAGATCAATGGTCTTATAATACTTATGGAGTGTTTTAAGAACAATTTAATTACTTTAACTAGTAAAACATCTATGACTATGATAATGTTATTGAATGCAAACAAGTATTTTATGAACAACTACTAATTTCATTTTAAGAACAACATATTTTCATGTATAATACTATTATATTAAGATACATTTATCCGTGATAATTGCTTTTAGAGGATGTATGATACTTTTTTGACAAAAAAATTAAAGATTGCCATTTTAAGCTAAAAGACGACTTCAAACGGGTAAAATCTATCGTATGCAGTGGCAAAGCGACTGACGTCGAGACTATTTCAAAAACATATTATAATAAAAATTCTGAGCACGTATGCGAATTCTATGTCATTTCTAGTATGATAATATTTTTTGATACTGTTTTAGTATGTATGATACTATTTTGACAAGAAAAATTAAAGTTTGTCATTTTAAGTTAAAGAGACGATTTCAAATAGCTAAAATTCATCGTACGCAGTGGTAAAACGACTGGTCTTGACCGACTCGTCGAGACCATTCCGAAAATATATTATAATAAAAATTCTGAGCACGTATGCGAATTCTATGATTTCTATTATAATATATTTTGTGATACTGTTTTGTGTAATACAGTTTCAAACAATACACATGACTAACAACACAAAGAAATATTTTGTGATACTGTTTTGTATAATACATTTTTGTTGAAGAATTTCATCATCCACTTCATCTGCAACTTGACATTCTCGTACGTGTAATTGTTCTTCAATATCCTCAATCTCTTTATCAATATTTTCTCCACCTCTGCCCACACAATCAGGTTTTCATTCAGAATTTCTCCTACTATGTAATGAATGTTGGAGATATTCACTTTCTACTTCTTTTAGTTTTTCATCTTTAACTTCACTAAAAATTATCTCTTAAGTATCGTCTCCATATTTCGTAAGTTCTTATTTTTGTGATTCTGATAGAAGTGTCTCTTCTGCTAGTACTCTTGTCTCCCGAGAAAAACACAATGTGATAGGGAGTGTGATGGGGATAAACAGTAGAATAACAAAATCACCGTGAATATTGTAATTACACGTGGCTCAAATCGACAAGATCTTTAACAAGTATGATACCCATCAAATAAGCAGCCAAAATGAGGCATATGCTATAAAAAATCCATCAGATAATCTAACTTGTTTGTGACCTCCTACAGGTCTTATAATAAACATTAGAGCAATGACCACCATTGTTTGCCCAACTGCAACCATAAATATGAGTGACGCATGGTCCGGAGAATGCATCACGACATATATTTAAGTCAAAATTGCACCTCCCAATCCAGCAAAACCCTTCAATATTCCTACTTGAATTTTCTATATACTCCAGACTGTAATTATGACGCTGCTCCTGCCTTTCCCTGTCGTTAGTCTTTTCGAAATCTATTATCGAAAGTAGGTGGTGGTGGCTGCAGTGGCAGTGGCAGTGGCAGTGGCAGTGGTAGTGGTGGTGGGAACAGTGCCAAAGGCAAATATGAATCACATGAATAATTTTGGAATTAATATGAAAAATTATTGAAGAGTATGACTTATTGACATTATTGACAATTTTGAAATTTGTTTTGACCTAATTTGAAACAAGTCAATTGGAGATGACTTTTAAGCAATTTTTCCAAAAAATATTACTAACTTATTTTACTTCAAAAAAAATATTTACATTTATAGCAAAAAATGTATTAAATTACAACACACTTACACACTTCTTATTTATTAATTTCTTTTCTTAATTATCTTTTTTTTTTTTTTAAATTTTGGTTTTTAATATTAAACAAGCTAGCGGATTGATGTTGAACCGCCATAGCCGGCGGTTCAACGTCATCCAGCCCGTGAACTGCCCGCCCAATTCACGGGCAGGCCCGTGGTCATTGGCCTCCACAGGTGGGCCGATGTAAGTTTGGCTAGCCTGCCCATCTTGACACTTCAAGGGCCTTTATCTTTCTCAATAGTGGGTTCAGCTATCTTAAGTATATCCATCTTGTTCGTGTGAAAATTCATTGCGAACCGTGAATAGATTTTAGGCAATCAATGTAGAATTAAGTCTATACTTAAATTCTTATTCAATTCAACTTTCAATATACCCAATCATTTTTAAGACATGGTTGTTTACTGGAGATCCTTCTACCATCTAGCAATGAAAAAATTCTTCAAAAACATCTCCAAATATATTGTGTTGAGAACCGTTCTCGAATTACGATACTAGTCCAAGAGATTAGGTCCAGTCAGTTCGCTAGCATCAAGTATGCTATGCAAATTCGTGTGATTACTTATTTTTCACAACCTAAGAAATAATGAAGATAAAAGTGTGCAAACAAATATCTTGCAAATAATCAATTTAATATGGACTTTATTTAAATCAATTTCCTCCCACTGTTTAACTCACATTCCTCTATATAAATTTGTGGAATTTCTTATTGGACTAGGATCCCATTTATTTTTAAATGAACTTGAAGGTACTCAACAAGTCACAATAAAACAGTAAGTAGATAGTTCTCATCCATTACATCTCCATACAAGTCCTAGATTAATTAGTTGACAACTTTTGTCATATGGTGACATAATGCTATTAACATCAGTTCAACTAGACGATACTCAAGAAATGAATTATTTTAATTAATTTAAACCCATTATTCAAAATTATCATACATTTTATAACGTCAACATATTCCTAAACAAGTAACCTTGAGTGCACTCAATAAGTTGACACTCTGTAGAAACTCTGATTGACTATAATAATGGAAAATTTATTTATCCACTTAATATATTTATTGAGGCATTTAAACAATAAGGTCTCGTCAAAACTTCCCAAGCTCTATGGACATTTTCAACGAGCTTCCAAAGCTCTAAGTGATGACTGTCTCTTTACTCAAAATACTATAGTCTTCATTCCACCGTGAAATTGTTGGCGGATTTTTGTGTAAATCACCCAAAGCAATAAAAACCAGAAACCGAAAATAGAAGAAATAATAGTCGAGGCAAGAGTTGAACTCTTTGTCCTTAAGTCGAATTTGTCCCTGCAACGGTGCTTACGGTTATGGCAATCAACTCCCAAGATACAACGACTTCTTACTTGTGTTTAAAGCACTTCAAAACACAAGTACAGCGAACCAAAACTGGCTTTTGTACTCCAAAGGATTAAGTAAAATGGAAACCAGAATTTTATGCAACTAAATGCAATAATTTTGGTTCAAGAATGATGAAATATGAGTGGATTGTTATGCATATATGTTTCTGTATCAATTCTTTGTAAATATGGACGTCCAAAGGTCCTATTTAACGCTGAAGATCAGTTGGAAACGAAAAGGTATTGAACCAAATCGTGCAATACTTCAAAAGGACATGTCTGTTCACGCAAACCTATGCGATCGCAAGGTACAAAATTCAGAACAGAACTTGATCCAATTTAACCATGTGATCGCAAGGCTGTCTCCTGCGATCGCATGGAATGACCCAAAAACGTTCTGCTTAAAATTTAAGCAGATTGCCATCGCAGGTGGAAAAATCCATGCGATCGCATGGTCAAAACTGACCTAAAATTGTCCTTTTCCGTAATTTCTCATTCATTCGATATTGGTTTCGAGATGTCAAATATACCCTTTAAACATGCGAGATAATTCGATTTTTTTTTAAGGGCGTTGCCCCGAGCCCCCACGAGGGCTCTGCCTTCTCGAACCCCGCGATCCGACCGGATCAGCAGTCGATCCCGCTTCTCCGAAGCGGCGAAGTGGCAAACTAATTTGCCTAAACGGATTGGGTCGGATTTGTATATTTTGGCCAAGTTGACACGAAGTCACTTAATTAATTTCTCGAATTTTAAACCAATTTCCAACAGAAATAAAATAAAATTCTTATATAATTCCTAATTACATCAACTATGTAGAAATCTTGAGTTACATTCGAGTGGAATTAGATGAGAAGAGAGAGTCAATTTTACTCCAACATAAAAATTCCCAAATCAAAATTGAAAACCCAAAAAATCGAAATTTAAAACCCAACTTTGAACCAAAAACTAATTTTAAAAACTAATTTTAAAATTAGTGGGCGGGTGGCAGTTGCCACCGGCATCAACCCCGGCAGATAGCAGCGTCGCGTGCTGTTATTGAACAGCTTTGCAAGCTACTATTAGCACAACCCTGAATCCAATTACGTTCATCCCCAATTTCGTCCCGAACTGCATTCTATATTTTCTTCAAAAATTTCAGATTCAAGTAATTGAAAATTTGAGTTCCAAAAATTACAATCAAACAATTAAACTAACAATTATTCATCTAGATGAAGAAACCCTATTCATGTTATCTAATCACAACAAGTCGTGCTAGTTGATCAAAGAGGCTCTGTTATCACTAGGAATTACAATTCCCTACACCGGATTTACAATAATGTTCTACAACATTTCGTCATAGAGAATTGGAAAATTGGCGTAAATGGTCCTTAATGTTTGCCTTCAGTGTAGAAATGGCCTGTAACGTTTATTTTTTAGTACAAAAGTTCATAACCTATGTATTTTTGTGCGTAATTAACCCTTATTTGATGAAAAATAAAATATGCCTTTAATTTAAATTAGAAAAAATTGAAATTGGATTCTTAATATTTGCAAAAAGTACAAATGAATCCGATACTTTTATTTTTTTATAAAAAACTAAATGAAACTTACGAGGTTTTTATTTTTATTTTTTATTGAACGCTTTATTGAAAAAATTGATAATATACTAAATTGTTTTATATATTTTGCGAACTATTATAATATAACTACAATTTAAGCTCATAATTATTAACAAACATGTTAAATTAAATTATTGTTTTTATTATTAAGTAATTATATTATTTAAAATTTAATCTTTTATTTTATCGTTACAACAAAAAAAAAAAAAAAAAAACTTTGTCACAAACTTGATATTCAAATATTTTTATTTAAAATTGAGCTATTAGTTTATTAACTACAAATATTAGAGCTCCAAATGTATTCTTTATATTTTAATTTATCGTTTTATTATCATTCATAAATAAATAACACATAATGTGTAAATTAATTTTTATTAGTATTTTATAATATATAATAAGATTGGTTCAATTTCATAAAATTATATACACCATTTTATTATTTATTTAATTTAATTTTTATTCAATTTTTTAACATCACATAGAAATTGCATATACTTAAAGCACAATAATTTTATAATTATATATTTTCTTTTATGAAAAATTTAATTGACACGACTGTAATGATATAGTTAATATATTAAATTAAATATTATTTAATAAATATACATGACTCATTTGCACCTTTTGCAAATGTTAAGAATCTAATTGTAAATTTCTATAATTAAAACTAAGAGTATATTTGTTTTTTTTTTTTTTAAATAAGGAACAATTGTGCACCAAAATATATAGGTTATGGACTTTTATGCTAAAAAACAAACGTTTTGGATCATTTTCACACTAAAGGCAAAATATAGAGACCATTTATGCCAACTTCCCTAGAGAATTTAATTCTTGAAGAACAAATGTCACAAGTCTGAATTCTCCGGCCAGCAACTGATTCCTTTTCGTTTAATTGTCCGACTTCTAATAATAACCCACATCAATAAGATTAGAAGATAAAATCTTGTACTAGGCAGTACAGGGAGGGGCGGATTTTTTCTGTTTTCGGTCTAGTGTTTTTACTTTATTTTGAGTAAAGCAAAATTATGTTGTTATATTCCAATCCCAGGAAATGTATATATAATTTCCAAGTATTAATCCTATTATGATAAGTCAAAACTCGTTTAAGTAGTGATGAGCTCTGTAATCAATTTACCCATTTAATTATTCTCGGACCATTGATAATAATATCCATTAATTCATTATAAATGTCCAACGTGTAACAATAAATTAGTCCTCATATTTCATCTTCCAATTCTTATCATTATTAAGTGACCCATTATGTTCCGATAACGATGGCAAATAACGAGTAGATAAAGTAAACCCATTTAATTAATTTATTAATTCACCAATTAATTAATCCACATTTATTTGTCCAAAATTAACATCCAAAGAATGTCTCAATACAAATAACGAGAAATGTCATGTGACATAAAAGACCTTTAAATGTCTCGACGTGAAATACATTTTATTTATTAATTATTTCCTAATTGGTTACAAGATATTGAAGTGTCAAATCACATTTTACCAATCACGTTCTATGTCACGTAAGTAGTCGATTTAACAAGTTCTGCTTGAAATTCCTTTCTAATCATAACTATGCCCGTAGAGGAATTCTAGAATCAATATTTAACTCCACCAATTTATCGATATATCTCTTACTTTCAAAGAAAGATGAATCCTTTATTCATCATCATCAATTTTGATGTGATTCTCATCATACTCAAATAGTAGCAACCCCAAAAGAGCCACATATAATCACCATCAAAGTATAACAATCTACATAAAAGATTTCATAAGATTCTCAAGTTTAAGGATCAGTTTTACAACTCTCACTTAAAGATAATCCACTGACGCTGAGATTTTCATCCACGTAGAATCTCTACGGTGGGTCTCGGATGAACTTGTTCAACTAACAAGTATCTACATGGGTAATTAGCACAAAAGCGTCCATACCTTTTGAAGTCATTGTACAAATCGTCTATACCTTTGAAATTTAAGTATTTTCACCCTCACCTACACAATTTTCTTGCGCAAAACGTCCTTTCGTCCAAAAGATACCGTTACCTCACTTTTCCAACACGACTCGTAACACAACTGAAGGGTAAATTAGTCCACCTACCTATTTTACTTGTCCTCACGTGTACACAAATGCAGTCCAACGAACATGAATTCACCCATTAAGTCAATGGCTGAGGAGCTATGGCTGAAACAAAGGATTGCCGCTTCAAATCCAGAACCCTTCATCTATTTCTCACCGATTAATTACAGATCTCTTGGGAAACATCCAGACGTTGGGCGCAAAGGCCTTGGCCTGGCGCTTATTACAACACCTTGTCTCGCTTCCACGATGGAGCTTTGTAACATTATAGAGGTTGTTTGGTTCATGGCTTTGATGAGATGCAAGATTGAGAGTAAAACCATCAACAGCACATCTATGACTTGGGCACTAGAAGCTTGAAAAGTTTGCTCTCATTATTGGTCTCATCCTTAGCAATGGGATTCAGGTCAACCTTTTGAACCCTTAATTGCCAACGAAGAACGAGTTTTAGTAGGAACATTTGCAAATTTGTAGTACTTCATCAAGTCAACGTTATCCTCACTTGCTAACCTGTCCTCCTATAAAGAAGTCATGACATCCATATTCTCGGCATGTTTTGGCTCCAAATCGTGATCATTTTTCCCTCTTTATCCTCTTCTCGCTTCTTCATTGGACATAGTCATACCATTTGACCCTTTATGGAGCAAATAAATTCTACATAGTTTGGTGGAGTTCCCAGCCTCCTAGAAAGCTCCGGCCTGTTATAGCACCACCAAAACCCCAAATTATGGCCCTGGATTTCGCAAATCAAAGCCACCTTTCATATCGACAATTACAAGTGTCAGTGATTTTATTATTTTATATTTCGCAAGTGTACGGATCACACTAGTAATAAAATAGATTATGAGTCCAATGATCGTACCCACAAAGATTTAGGTAGTTTAATTGCAATTATAATACCTTAACGGAATCAAATTACTTTTGAAAGTTTGTTTCTTAAACTAATGAAAGTATTAACTAAAAATAATAAATAATTATAATTCAAGCAAATAAGAAATTAAATTAGATAAGAATAATTTTAACTTTGAAAAAGAAATGAAAAGAAAAGCGTACTAGGATCCCGAATCCACTTATATCAATTCCCTTTAACATGATTTAATTATGAAGATCAATAGTCCTAATTTGTTTAACATTCTCTCTCGAATAGAATTAAACATATCCATATATGTGATCCGACTATATCTCTATGATGGATGTGATCATACAAGAATGCATTTGAATTTGTGAATACTTAAAGATCACGTAAAAGCATAGTGGTATATCTCTATCTCTTATCGGACTCTACGACAATTGATATTATATTTAACCTATTTTCAATCTCTCGATGGTAAAATAAGCTGCAAGACTAATACAACTATTGCGCACATAATTATAGATGAAGAGAAATCAATATCAATTATTCCGAATTAAAAACGTGCTTAATTATCAAAAAATAGGTTCAAAGAATTAAATGATCATGATACAAGTTTCATCATGATCTGAGCACTAAATAATATGGCCTAGCATACTAAGAATAAGAAAATAAAAAGAAAGAGAAAATTGATAGTTCATCACCCGAATAAGAAGAACACTCGAAAGAGAAAATCTTGATCTCGATTAAATTCTTCAAAGGATGAATCTTGATCTCCGATTTTGTGTTTCGTCTCTTATTTTTCTCTCTAAAATTCAGCCCCTCGTTATGAGTTAATAACTCATATTTATACTTCCCTAATGGTGCCCAAAATATCCCAAAAGAATCGTTAAAATCGTGGCCACAAGTTCCTAATTGCTTTAGAACTCAAAAAGGAAACAAAACAATTGTGAAAATTTAGCTCAGGCGATCCTCCTAAGCCATTCCCGGGTGATTGCTCGATTATGATGTTTTGCATTCAATCAAGGCGTCAAAGCAAGGCGGTATGCTCGCCATTACAAGTTGGGCGATCACCCAACTTAGCTCTTTTAAATTCTCACAATTTGGTCCTTGATTTCCACATCTCCAATTTGGTCCTTCAAGTTTCCACACCTCCGCTTTGTTCCTTCAACTTTTCAATTGAGTGACATTGAGTTCACATATTCTCTAAATATTTGTTGACTTGTTGCTCTTTTCGTCCAATCTTCTCTAATTTCTTACAGATGGGTCCAAAATGAAATATAAAAATAACTCACTAAATTAAGTAGAAAATCAATAATATGATGGGATAAAAGCTTAGTTTAAATGTTCGAATAAGTGTACAAAACGCACTTATCAACAAGCCACCCAAGTATGTGCAAACGTTTTCATTGTTAAAATGTTTTAGTAGTTCTTGACTTCTTGATGTCGACCTACCTATGTGGAATGCGTTTGCATAACAAACAAACCCGAAAATGCAACGACGAATGTAGGCGGCACATGAAATAGGCAGGTAGACTAATTTACCCTTCAGTTGTATTACGAGTCGTGTTGGAAAAGTGAGATAACGGTTGCTTTTGGACGAAAATGACGTTTTGTGCAAGGAAATAATGTAGGTGAGGGTGAAGATGCCAAAATTTCAAGGTAGGGACGATTTGTATGATGACTTCAAAAGGTCGGGACGTTTTGTGCTAATTACCTTATCTACATATTTACTTGAATGTCCTTGGACTCTAGCTAGTGAGATCGAATACTCTCTTTTAAAGAGAGAAATACAATATCTACTAGCTTATCCGGATTAATGATATATGTGTTTCAATACTCCAGACTACTGGGGATAGTTTGTAAATAAACCAACGTAATATATATTTCACTATTACAAATCTTTTTGATTAATATATCACTCAATTTATTTTTGGAACTCTATTAATTAATTATACTTTAAGAAGTAAATAAAATACTAGAGATGATATAATTTCAATCTGCATTGACAACAATAAAGTCATTACACCGTCTCAATGATTTGACTTAGGGCATAACACTAACAAAGCAATGTGAAGCGCTATCTTCAATGAAGAATGAGATAGCGGAGTAGTCATTGACTATGGAATGCACTAATTGGATCCTACGCACGGTAAGGAGCCCTACCGATTATGGGTATGGTGTTGAGATGGAGTTCGATATGGATCTTTTTGCTCCCTCCAATCCCAATTTGTGGGACGCAAATTTAGGTGAAAGTTACGAAGACCCTCCAATTTTTAATGAAGAACCCGACATTGATATTGTAACACCCATGATTTTCTCAACCCGGAGGGTCACTAAAATAATCTCTAAAATATATTTAACGACTCCAAATAATATTTCATATACCCTTGAAAGGTTTTAAAAATATAACTTTTGCGAAAAATAAAAAGCATGCAAGGAAAAAATGGTGTTTACTTCAAAAATTTCATGGTTTTGCCTATACCGTGATAGGTGTCGCCACAATTTATTTGACCATTCAAAGGAACTCCAAAAATTTCAATTTTTTTTTATTGTAGTTACTTATTACTACATACTACAACATGGTAAAACTTCAAACCTTAGCTACGTTGTTTGTTATGTGAAAATGATAGCGAAAGTTGCTTGAAAAATTGTCTCGAGTTCCTTAATGCACACTTGCTAAAATGTTCATAATACAATAGAATTTTGAATGATTCCAATTGTTGTTATTAGAAAACATATATATATATATATAGGGCTTTCCATAACCACCGATTTTACCCAAAATATTCAATCAACAAAAAAGTTATGATTTTTCAAAGTAGGGACAATAAGCTGAAAAATTAAGAAAATGGAACTAGGCATTTCTAACTTGAAACTTTTAATGGAAAAGGAACCAACATCTAGCGTTTCTATAGATATTACATAATTAAATACTGAATCAAATACTTAATAATATCATATTTACATCATAATTGACTCAATCATCTCTACGTCAAAACTTAAACTAAATAAAGAAATTTCACTTCATGCTCGCTAGCTTTATGCCATTGCATTAACGCCAACCAATTCAATCTAAAAATTTGTTCATTTTGGGCGAGTATTTCATAAGAAATACTCAGTAGCAATGTATACTAACATGTGGAAAAATCATACGGAAACATAAATACCCATGCTATCATTTTAAACGTATATAGGAACAATATATATTGGTAACCGGCACCCTTAACTTAAATGTTATTTTCTTCAATCAACGTCATGCATATGTGATTGGCTTCAATCACAATCATAATGTTCATTTTTAAATCATTTACATGACATTTACATAACATAATAATTTTTCCAAATATCATTAAAAAAATCATTGCAAAAGCAGTAAGTAAAACTACTTTAAAATTGGTTTTCGGTTGAAGTTGTAATGGACAAAAATTTATTTATGCAGCTTTCAAAATCAAGACCCGTACACTATATATATAGATGTATATATAAGGAACTTTTTTTAATTAAAAAGAAAGTTTAAAAACTTTCACTGTTGGCCAAAAATTGAAGGGAAAAGTGAAAGAAAAATGCTGGAAATTTGGGACAGAAATTGTGGAAAATTGGAACAACTGCTGGCCAAAAATTGAAGGAAGGATATGTTACCACACGATTCTGATATGGCCTCCACGTCAGCAAGGGCCCTATCTAGGCCCAGCAAGAGCCTTATCCACCCAAAGAAGAGCCTCATCCGAACCTGCTGGGCCTCAAAATTTTAGTAAAGGGCCCCGAATGCCCATCAAACACCCTAACCTTCTGCAGTCAGGTTTCTGCGAGGCCCACTGAGTGACTTAGCGTCCCCACGTCGAACCATAGGGCATCGCAGAATTGTATCAATTAGAACCGCGCATGCCGCGATGTGATGTCTGGAATGACCAAAGAAGTAGTTAAGGAAAGATTGCGTTGGTTTGGCACACAGATCCTCACAAGGAAACCGAATCATAATCTCCTAAAATCATGCAACGTGATAAGTTCAGAGAAGGGAGAGAATCTTGGAGATTGCCTTGACAAGGAAGGATCCTTATCCCATAAGGAAGGAGGATCCGATTGGGTGTCTAATCGATTTGTTACCTAAATCAATCAGAACTCTTGCGCCATAAATACGACGTCTCCGGTTGTTCCAATGTACGCTCTTTTTCGTACTTGAACCCCACCCTTAAACTCTACTCAAACTTTTGCCTGCTTGTCTCTCCCACACCCAATTACTTACCTCTCCCCGTGTATTATCTCTATATATCGGTAGTTGACTAGATCGTCAGAGTATCAACGATCGTCGGACCCTTTTTCTCCAGTAATCTTGGTACCTAACGGTCGTCTGAGTGTGCATGTAACATACAGGTTGGCAGAGAAGTGACTGGAGATCTATTGACATGTAGACACCTGCGGGTTCCGACGTCCAATGATTGGCACCGTCTGTGGGAATCGAAAAACATTACACGGCCTAGAACTTGTGGTAAAACACGCTTTCTACCAAAAGGAGCATGGCAACTGAACATTCCATGGAGGAAGAAGTAGAGTCTCACCACACTAATATGCGGCGTGAAAGCATTCGGGACCTCCAAAACGCGACCGTCGCAAGAGGAGAAGATAGCGACATAAGCGAAAGGTTGAACCGGAGAATCAAGACCGTCGGATAATGCCCGGATGAAGGCGGGGCTTGAACTGCTGGAGAATCAATCCTCCAACATGGACCCAAGTGCGATCGTGCGAGAAGCCCTTCACGGTCCGGTTCATGGAAAAGTCGACCATCGCGAGGAGACACGCCCGTTTCTAACGGCCGGCACTGCGTAACATAGCCTCGAAGCCCTTACAGGATGACCAGAAGGGAAGACATCTCTCGATCTTGAAAAAGCCACCCTGCCTCGCCGCTGCTAGCGTGTTCGACAGGTTGGGGATGGGGTTCTCCATAGCACCCTCCTACCCACACACAGCAGGCGCAGTGAGCACAGCGAGGCCACGAAGCAAGATCATGGAAAGACCGAGGAGGAAAAAGAGAGGCTAGAATGTTACGAGGATGACGATGACGAGAACCTCCCATTCACTAGCTACATGAAAGACATGTAGATACCCGCAAACTTCCGGATGCCTTTAATGGACAAGTACAACGGAGGGGTGACCCATGGACCACATAAATACGTATAAGACGAAGCTCCAAGGTCGGTTCCTGCGGTGAAATGCCGAACTTTCATACTACGCTCACGTCCGACGCAAAGAGGTGGTACAATAAGTCAAAACCAAGAAGTATCCGGAGTCGGCCACAAAAAAAAAAGAATTTGTCAATGCCTTCATTGGCAATTGGACGATGGTAGCCGACATTGCCCACTCCACGACATCCGACAAAAAGGAAGGAGAAACCGCCAAGAGCTACTTCAAAAGGTTCGATCATGTTATCAACAAAATCGAGGCGCGATCGATGAAAAGGCTCGGATGCGCTTGTGATCGATCGCACATGTGCACTCCCTTCGGAGGATGTGCAAAGCGCTCAACCAAGACGACATACCGGTTATTAGACTTGGTCCAGCGCGAGATTTGATCAGAGGAGACAATCAAAAATCGAGAGAAGGCAGAAAGGGAGAGAGGAGACCGCTATAGAAGAGAGGGGCGACGCTCTCTCGAACCTCGTTTATCTCGCTTTCAAAAAAGGCGCTCCCTCGTTCTGTCGAACAGCCGATACAAGAGATTCGATCAGACGGAGGTAGCCCCTATTCTCCGTCCCAGAGCGCCTGTGGTGGTCCCCATGCCAGCCACAACACCGCCTAAATTCTGTCGGATACACAGGATCAGGGTGCATAACACGGAGGATTGCCCAGACGTGAGGGAATTGATAAATTGCGGGAACTACGAGCATGGAGAGGGGGATCGACCCGCGAGAGGACGACGAGGACCGCCCGCACAGGAGCGAAGACCTCCTCCTCGGCACCAGAATGATGGCCCCCGACGTAATGAAGTGGAAAATGACAGAAATAGGGACCCGCCGAGGCTAGAAAGACTTGTGGGGGCTCCTCCTGTTCAGGAGATAAACACCATCATAGGAGGGCCCTATGTCGGAGGGCACACTATGAACTCGCGACGTAACTATGCAAAGGCGGCAAGAGAAGAACCCCTGGAAAGTTGGCAGGTTCACGGGCATAGACCAAAAGCACTATAGATCTCGTTCACTGAGGAAGACGAGGCTGGCATACACTATCCGCACTGCGATGCCCTGGTAGTCCGCACCGTCGTTGCCAGAAACGGCCTAGGGCGAATGCTAGTAGATGATGGAATCGCTGTGAACATCCTGTTCGGCAGTGCCTTCAACCAAATGGATGTGGATCACAAATTGACGGCCATCTCGGATCCGCTATTCGGTTTCACAGGGGATAGCCTCGTCCCGCGAGGAAGGATTACTTTGGCGGTAGACTTCAGAGAACCTTCTTGTGACCTCCGAAAGTTCATAGAATTTCTAATAGTTGACACTCGCTCCACCTACCATGGGGTCCTTGGAAGGCCCTGCATGAAGGATCTCTGCATACAGTCCGTCCATACATCATGTGGTAATGAAATTCTCGATGCTCGGAAGGGTGGCTGAATCTGCAAGAATCGGATGAAGCGAGGACATGTTACATGAATGCATTGCAGAAGGTTACTAAGCGTGAAGATATCACCCCAACGGTAATTACCATACATTCGGAGCCCATGGACATTGATTATGAGGGGATAGATGAAGAATTGATACTGGACGAGGGTCTGGATCCTCGAATCATAGGCGCAGATTCTCTTGCCTCCCCGACCGAGGAGCTGGAAGCATTTTCGGTGAACCCTTCGAAACCAACCCGCGTATTGCAGGTAGGAGAGAAGCTCGAGGAAAGAATGAAGGAAGAGCTGAAGTAGTTTCTCCGGGAGAACGCTGACGTTTTTGTATGGAAATACAGTGATATGGTCGGGATAGAACCGTTAGTGGCGTGCCACGCCTTGAAAGTGGATCTGAAAGTACATCCCAGGATTCAGAAAAGGAGGCCTTTGAGTGCCAAGAGGTACGGTGCATTGAAGGAGGAAGTTGACAAGCTACTAGCCAGCGGGTTCATCAGAGAAGCGACTTACCCCCAATGGGTATCTAACCCGGTGCTGGTAAGAAAGAGTACCAAGAAGTGGAGGGTATGCATAGACTTCTCAGATTTGAACCAAGCATGCTCTAAAGATAGCTTCTCGTTATCGCGCATCGATCAGCTGGTCGACGCGACAGTCGGCCACAAGTTACTTAGCTTTATGGATGCATACTCGGGTTACAACCAAATCCCAATGTTTACGAGAGACGAGGATCGTACATCGTTTATCACGGATCGAGGGTTATACTGCTATAGGATGATGCCCTTCGGCCTGAAGAACGCGGGAGCCACGTACCAACGGTTGGTAAATCACATGTTCGCAGGACAGATCGGTAATGCAATGGAAGTATATGTCGACGATATGTTGGTAAAAAGTGTACACGCCGAGGACCACATAGAGCACTTAAAAGAGATGTTTGAGTCCATTCATAAATATCGCATGAAGCTTAACCCTCAAGTGCGCATTCGGAGTTGCGTCAGGAAAATTTCTCGGCTACATGGTCAATCAACGCAGGATAGAGGCGAATCCCGAAAAGATTAGGGTGCTCATTGAAATGAGGTCACCATCCTCCCCAAGGAAGTTCGAGCGGACGGAAGGTTAAGCGGCTCGAATCAATTTATATCTAAGGCGACCGATCACGCCACCCTTCTTCGCACAATCAAGGGGAAGAGATTTGAATGGATCGAGGAGTGTGAGAAATCCTTCCAAGACCTCAAAGTCCTCCTCAGAAAATCCCTACTGCTATCCAAACCAAAGAATGGGGAGACACCGCTCGTTTACCTTGCCGTATCTGAGAAGGCAGTTAGCTCAGTTGTAATCCGAGAAGAGGGCCCAGCACAATTTCCTGTCTATTACGTGAGTAAAGCCCTGCAGGACACAGAAACAAGATACCCGGATATGGAAAAGCTCGTCCTATCATTAATTACCGCCTCCAGAAAGCTTCGACCGTATTTCCAGTCCCACAGCATAGATGTTCTGACGAACCTTCCTCTACGGCAGATACTCCAAAAGCTGGAAACGTCAGGACGGTTGATGAAATGGTCGGTGGAACTTAGTCGATTCGATATCAATTACAAACCACGACCTTGATCAAAGGACGGGACTTAACGGACTTTGTAGCTGAATTCGCCCACATCCCCGGGTTCGCTCGAGGCCCGACCAGAGGAGGTACCAACATGGAAGTTACATGTTGATGGATTCTAGGGTGAGGCTAGAGCCGAGCCGAGGATCTTCTTTGGTTAGTCCTGACGGTCATAATCTCAACGTAAAGCTTCGCTTGGATTTTAAGGCCTCCAACAATGCAAAGCAGATCTGAGACACTCTAGCAGGCTTGAGGTTGGCACAAGAGATGAAGGTGAGAAAGCTCCTAATTCATAGCGATTCACACCGGTTGTCGGTCAAGTTAATGGGACCTTCGCAATGACGCCGAAAATCCATGGTGGCATACCTAACAAAGGCCAAGGACCAGTTGTCCCACTTTGAGGCATACAAACTTTTACAGATTCCACGAGTGGAAAACGGCTATGCGGACGCCCTCTTGAAACTGGCGAGCAGCAGAGATTCTGACTTAATGAAGGCCATCCCGCTGAGAGGCTAAACCGGCCTTCCATCAACGAACGTCACGCGCAGGCGGTCATGGCGATATCTGATACTCCTAGATGGATGAAGGAGATCACCGAATATCTAACCAACCGGATACTGCTTGATGACAAACAAGAAGCACGTAAACTCTGCAGAAGGCTGCGAAGTTCGTGCTCGCAGACGGATCCTATATAAGAGGGATTCACCACTCCCTCCTACATTGCTTTAACACGGGGAGGAAGCGGTATACGTGATGAAAGAGATACACGAGAGGATATCACGGCAATCATTCGTGAGGAATGGCCTCGGCATGAAAGCCTCGAAATAGGAGTACTATTGGCCGACCATGAAAAGGACTCCCAAGCGATTATGCAAAGAAGTGTGATAGATGTCGAAGTTCATAGTCATACCTAAACTCCCGGCTCGTAACCTTACCCCGATCACTAGTCCTTGGCCCATCGCCAAGTGGGGAATCGACTTCATCGGTCCCCTTCCGACGGGAGAGGAGGAGTCAAATTCATGATTGTAACGGTGGATTACTTCACCAAGTGGTGTGAAGTCGAACCTTTGGCCAAGATCACGGAAGAAACGCGTGGAAATTTGTATGAAAAAACATTGTTTGTCGCTTCGGCATTCCCCACTCCCTCGTTTTCGACAACGGCACCCAATTCGTAGGAATGAAGTTTAATGCGAATTGTGAGAACCTTGGTATCCGAAGGGACTTCTCCACTCTTTACTACCCCCAGTCCAATGGTCAGGTAGAAGCCGTAAAGAAGATCATCAAGCATAGCTTGAATTGGAAACTAGAGTCTGCGAAAGGAGGATGGGCCGAAGAACTACCCGAGACACTTTGGTCATACCAGACGACATCCCGGACGGCTACCGGTGAAACTCCTTTCTCCATGGTCTACGGGGCAGAGGCAATGATCACCGTCGAGATAGGAATACCTTCACCCGTGCACTTGCACTTCAACGAGGTGACTAATGATGATTTACAAAGGCAAGCCTCGATCCGTAATATGAGAGACACGGAGTCACAGCTTCGCCTCGCGGTTTACCAGCAGAATATGGTCCGATACTACAACTCCAAGGTCAAGGGCAGGAGATTCCACGTCAATGACTTTGTCCTGAAGAAGGTATTTCAAGCTAATAGAGAAGTAGGGGCCGAAACACTCGGGCCCACTTGGGAAGGACCTTATAGAGTCATCGAAGAAATCTGGCCCAGGACTTACTGTTGGAGGACTCAAGGCGGGAAACAAGGCCCCATGGAACATCGCCCACTTGAGGCCGTGTTATCAGTGGTTTCATTTTATCACCATTTTTGATTTTCCTACATTTTCGCCTCTGCCCCCAAGACGCCACTGCATACCGCCTAATAAAATTTGTCGTTTATGAATTTAGAATGTCCCTCATACAATAAGAGCAAGTGCAAGAAATTCGGCAAATGAGGGAGTGGTTCATGACCAACTCTTTCAACTCATTGGATAAACATTCAACGCGATTTAATCAAGTGCAAGAAATTCGGCGGCGAGGGAGTGTGGTTCAACTCTTCAACTCTTTCAACTCATTTGGATAAACATTTAACGTGTATTTAATCAAGTGCAAGCAATTCAAGCAAGACGAGGAGGAGTGGTTCGCGGCCAACTCTTTCAACTCATTGGGTAAACATTCAACGCCAGATTGAATCAAGTGCAAGCAATTCGATAGTGAGGAGTGTGGTTCATGACCAACTCTTTCAACTCATTGGGTAAACATTCAACGCGTATTTAATCAAGTGCAAGCAATTGGCAAATGAGGAAGTGTGGTTCATGGCCAACTCTTTCAACTCGTTGGGTAAATATTCAACGCGTATTTAATTAAGTGCAAGCAATTCGACAACGAGGGAGTGTGGTTCGCGGCCAACTCTTTCAACTCATTTGGATAAACATTCAACGTGTATCTAATCAAGTGCAAGCAATTCGGCGTGAGGGGTGTGGTAACTTGATATTTGTTGTGCATTACGAAATGACATCAATTATTGAACATGATCAAACATTAATGTATCGTTATTTTGCTTTGAATATGAATTGAAGCTTGGGGGATAGAAAAGTGACATGCTATGTCACTTTTTGTCTAAAAAGTAACATGCTCTGTCACTTTTTGTTCAAAAAATGACAGAACAATGTATGCAACTTAGAGAAACAAATTTGAATCAAAATTATCTATGTGAATGATTTTAATGCAAGATTTAACTTGATATTTGTTGTGCATTATGAAGTGACATGAATTATTGAGCATGATCAAACATTAATGTATCGTTTTTTGTCTTGAATATAAATTGAGGCTTGAGGATAGAAAAGTGACATGCTCTATCACTTTTTGCCTAAAAAGTGACATGCTATGTCACTTTTTGCTTAAAAATTGACAGAACATTGTTTGCAACTTAGACAAACATTAATGTATCGTTATCTCATCTTGAATATAAATTGATGATTGAGTATAGAAAAGTGACATGCTCGTCACTTTTTGCCTAAAAAATTGACATAACATTATATGCTAGTTATACAAACAAATTTGAATCAAAATCATTTTTGTGGTTGATTTAAATACATGATTTAACTTGATATATGTTGTGCATTACGAAATGACATCAATTATTGAACATGACCAAACATTAATGTATCGTTATCTTGCTTTGAATATGAATTGAGGCTTGGAAGATAGAAAATTGACATGCTATGTCACTTTTTGTCTAAAAAGTGACATGCTCTGTCACTTTTTGCTCAAAAAGTGACAGAACAATGTATGCAAGTTAGAGAAATAAATTTGAATCAAAATCATCTATGTGTTTGATTTTAATGCAAGATTTAACTTGATATTTGTTGTGCATTATGAAGTGACATGAATTATTGAGCATGATCAAACATTAATGTATCGTTTTTTTGTCTTGAATATGAATTGAGGTTTGGGGATAGAAAAGTGACATGCTCTGTCACTTTTTGCCTAAAAAGTGACATGCTATGTCACTTTTTGTTTAAAAAGTGATAGAACATTGTTTGCAACTTAGACAAATATTAATGTATCGTTATTTGTCTTGAATATGAATTGAGGATTGAGTATAGAAAAGTGACATGCTCTGTCACTTTTTGCCTAAAAATTGACAGAACATTATATGCCAGTTATACAAACAAATTTGAATCAAAATCATTTCCGTTGTTGATTTAAATACATGATTTAACTTGATATTTGTTGTGCATTACGAAATGACATCAATTATTGAACATGACCAAACATTAATGTATCGTTATCTTGCTTTGAATATGAATTGAGGCTTGGGGGATAGAAAAGTGACATACTATGTCACTTTTTGTCTAAAAAGTGAGATGTTCTGTCACTTTTTGCTCAAAAAGTGACAGAACAATGTATGCAAGTTAGAGAAACAAATTTGAATCAAAATCATCTATGTGATTGATTTTAATGCAAGATTTAACTTGATTTTTGTTGTACATTATGAAGTGACAAGAATTACTGAGCATGATCAAACATTAATGTATCGTTTTTTGTCTTGAATATGAATTGAGGTTTGGGGATAGATAAGTGACATAGCCTCACTTTTTGCCTAAAAGTGACATGCTATGTCACTTTTACTTAAAAGTGATAGAACATTATTTGCAACTTAGATAAACATTAATATATCGTTATTTGTCATGAATATGAATTGAGGATTGAGTATAGAAAAGTGACATGCTCTGTCACTTTTTGCCTAAAAATTGACAGAACATTATATGCAAGTTATACAAACAAATTTGAATCAAAATCATCTCTGTTGATTTAAATACATAATTTAACTTGATATTTGTTGGGCATTATGAAATGACATCAATTATTGAACATTACCAAACATTAATGTATTGTTATTTTTGCTTTGAATATGAATTGAGGTTTGGGAGATAGAAAAGTGACATGCTATGTCACTTTTTGTCTAAAAAGTGACATACTCTGTTACTTTTTGCTCAAAAAGTGACAGAACAATGTATGCAGGTTAGATAAACAAATACGAATCAAAATCATCTATGTGATTGATTTTAATACAAGATTTAACTTGATATTTATTGTGCATTATGAAGTGATGTGAATTATTGAGCATGATCAAACATTAATGTATCGTTTTTTGTCTTGAATATGAATTGAGTCTTGCTGATAGAAAAGTGACATGCTCTGTCACTTTTTGTCTAAAAAGTGACATGGTTTGTCACTTTTTGCTCAAAAGTGTAAAGTGACAAAACAATGTATGCAAGTTAGAGAAATAAATTTGAATCAAAATCATCTATGTGGTTGATTTGAATGCAGGATTTAACTTGATATTTGTTGTACATTATGAAGTGACATGAATTATTGAGCATGACCAAACATTAATGTATTGTCTTGAATATGAATTGAGGCTTGGGGATAGAAAAGTGATATGCTATGTCACTTTTTGCTCAAAAAGTGATGTAACAATGTATGCAAGTTATAGAAGCAAATTTGAATCAAAATCATCTATGTGGTTGATTTGAATGCATGATTTAACTTGATATTTGTTGTGCATTATGAAGTGACATGAATTATTAAGCATGACCAAACATTAATGTATCGTTTTTTTGTCTTGATTATGAATTGAGGCTTGGGGTTAGAAAAGTGACATGTTCTGTCACTTTTTGCCTAAAAAGTGACATGCTATGTCACTTTTTGTTTAAAAAATGATAAAATATTGTATGCAAGTTAGAGAAACAAATTTGAATAAAAAATCATCTATGTGATTGATTTTAATACAAGATTTAACTTGATATTTGTTGTGCATTATGAAGTGACATGAATTATTGAGCATGATCAAACATTAATGTATCGTTTTTTGTCTCTGAATATGAATTAAGGCTTGGGGGATATAAAAGTGACATGCTCTGTCACTTTTTGCCTAAAAGTGACATGGTTTGTCACTTTTTGCTTAAAAATGATCGAACAATTGTCACTTTTGCTTAAAAAGTGACCGAACACTGTATGCAAGTTAGAGAAATAAATTTGAATCAAAATCATCTATGTGGTTGATTTGAATACATGATTTAACTTAATATTTATTGTGCATTATGAAGTGACAAGAATTATTAAGTATGACCAAACATTAATGTATCATTTTTTTTGTCTTGAATATAAATTGAGGTTTGGAGTTAGAAAAGTGACATGCTCTATCACTTTTTGGCTTAAAAATTGACAATACATTGTATGCAAGTTAGAGAAACAAATTTGAATAAAAATCATCTATGTGATTGATTTTAATGCAAGATTTAACTTGATATTTGTTGTGCACTATGAAGTGACATGAATTATTGAGCATAATCAAACATTAATATATCGTTTTTTTGTCTTGAATATGAATTGAGTCTTGGGGATAGTAAAGTTACGCTCCGTCACTTTTGCCTAAAAAGTGACATGGGTTGTCACTTTTAGGTCAAAAAGTGACAAAACAATGTGTGCAAGTTAGAGAAACAAATTTGAATCAAAATCATCTATGTAATTGATTTGAATGCATGATTTAATTTGATATTTGTTGTGCATTATGAAGTGACATTAATTATTGAGCATGACCAAACATTAATGTATCGTTTTTTTGTCTTGAATATGAATTGAGACTTGGAGTTAGAAAAGTGACATTCTTTGTCACTTTTCACATAAAAAGTGACATGCTATGTCAATTTTTGCTTAAAAATGACAGAACATTGTATGCAAGTTAGATAAACAAATTTGAATAAAAAATCATCTATGTGATTGATTTTAATGTAAGATTTAATTTGATATTTGTTGTGCACTATGAAGTGACATGAATTATTGAGCATGATCAAACATTAATGTATCGTTTTTTGTCTTGAATATGAATTGAGGCTTGGGGATAGATATATTCAGTTACAAACGTAAGTCCTTCGACACACTCAATAACAATACAATATAAGGTGAAGAAAAACACGCCTCCTTTGAAGATTTCGACAATAATTCCTTCACATTTTATTTGGAGCTCAAAAGAAGGGAGAAACATCTTGCAAGCTTTCCTTTGTGCATAGATGTCACACCGGTTTCATTATGTCATAGAATTGAAAGTTTTGAAGACATACAAAGTTCTAGAATTTCTTCATTCGATTTTACTTTCTCTTCAAGTTGTTTTATTTTTTTCTCAAGTTGAATATTAGATTGAACTTTGAGTTCAAGCTCAACTAGTCGATTCTCAATTTCTTCATTTGATTGTATTTTCGACTCTATATCATCCGCAAGCGCTTCAAAATAATGTCATTTGATTCCACTTTCCCTCAATTTCTACTAGCCGCTTTCAAAATTTCTTCATTTTATAGAAAGCATAAAAGGTAAATAAATGCTCAAAAACTCAACTATCTTTTTTTTTTTCTTCAACTTTGAAGAACTGTCAACGCCAACTAATATTTCTTGGTCGTAATCATCGGCTTTTGATGATGAATAACATGATGCTCAAAGTTGTCATCGCCTTTAGTGTTTTGCCATTGAGATTTGCAATTCTCAAACAACCTCTCAAGATATGCCACCTCATTCTCCGCCGCTTATCCTAATATTATTAACTTCTATCTATAAAAACACATTCATAAATTTAAAATAATAAACAGTAAGGAAAAATGTAAGGAAAAATGTAAGGAAAAATCGCATAAATAATAAATAGAGCTTACTTTAATCAAGTCAAAAATACGTTTGTGCAATTGTAAAGATGTCAAATGCACATTAGAACTCCAACTCAAGATCTGAGGAAGTGATGGCTTGTACTTCACATAAAAAAATTTCTCAGCTATTGCAGGAATAGACTCGTATATCCAAACTTGGAAAGCAAGAAAAAAACTACTAAATTTGTATATTTAAAAAGTAACATGATGTGTCACTTTTTAATTAAAATGTCAATTAAGTTCACTTATTAAAAAGTGACATACATTGTCACTTTTCTAGTAAAGAGTGACAAATAGCAATTTTTAAGTAATTAAAATTATTCATGACAAATTCGCAATGTGTCTTTCAAATTAAAAACAAATTAAATGACGAGTTCAAAATACAAGCTAAATATATATAGCAATTAAAAATGAACTCACTAATCCGTTTTATCTTTTAATTCTCATTTTGGTTTACCTTTTTCGGTAACACTTTTTTACTCGTCAAGAATTGGTTATTGGTACCATTTCAAATTATCCATAGTAAACTTTATAACACGTCTACTGGATTTAAAAATTATTAAACGGCGAATTCAAGATAATAAGTTAAATATGGCTATTAGAAATTGAATTTAATAATTCAATTTGATTTCAGTTTTAGATATCAATATTATTAAAATACTATTTAACATCAATTTGACTAGTTTCATTCGTAAAATTAAAATAAAAAAAGATCACCAAAAATTGAAATGTTGTGGTGAACCTTAAGTAATTGTTTTTATATAAAAAAAATTTAAAACCGAAATATTTTTAGAAAAACTTGGGGATGAATTTGATTATGCATTGGTTCCAACTCCCAATTAAATGTAAAAGGCATCTCCATATTTTAATATCCGTATTTCCCAATTTCTTAACTTTAAAGCCGTACATGGTCTAATTTTCCCATTCCTAATTACATCAACTATGTAGAAATCTTGAGTTACATTCGAGTGGAATTAGATGAGAAGAGAGAGTCAATTTTACTCCAACATAAAAATTCCCAAATCAAAATTGAAAACCCAAAAATCGAAATTTAAAACCCAACTTTGAACCAAAAATTAATTTTAAAACTAATTTTAAAATTAGTGGGTGGTGGCAGTTGCCACCGCATCAACCTCGGCAGAGATAGCGGCACAAGGTCGTTCTTGAACAAGATTGCAAGTCGCTATTAGCACAACCCTGAATCCAATTCCGCTCATCCCCAATGTCGTCCCGAACTCCATTCTATATTTTCTTCAAAAATTTCAGATTCAAGTAATTGAAAAATTGAGTTCCAAAATTACAATCAAACAATTAAACTAACAATTATTCATCCAGATGAAGAAACCCTATTCATGTTATCTAATCACAACAAGTCGTGCTAGTTGATCAAAGAGGCTCTGATATCACTAGGAATTACACAATTCCCTACACCGGATTTAATGTTCTAGTACATTTCGTCGTAGAGAATTGGAAAATTGGCGTAAATGGTCCTTAACTTTTGCCTTCAGTGTAGAAATGGCCCATAACGTTTATTTTTTAGTACAAAAGTTCATAACCTATGTATTTTTGTGTATAATTAGTCCTTATTTGATGAAAAATAAAATATGCCCTTAGTTTAAATTAGAAAAAATTGAAATTGGATTCTTATTAATATTTGCAAAAAGTACAAATGAATCCGATACTTTTATTTTTTATAAAAAACTAAAGGAAACTTATGAGTTTTTTTTTTTTTTTTTAATTTAACACTTTATTGACAAAATTGATAATATACTAAATTGTTTTATATATTTTGCGAACTATTATAATATAACTACAATTTAAGCTCATAATTATTAACAAACATGTTAAATTAAATTATTGTTTTTATTATTAAGTAATTACATTATTTAAAATTTAATCTTTTATTTTATTGTTGCAACATAAAATAAAAAAAAAACTTTGTCACTAACTTGATATTCAAATATTTTTATTTAAAATTGAACTATTAGTTTATTAACTACAAATATTAGAGCTCCAAATGTATTCTTTATATTTTAATTTATCGTTTTATTATCATTCATAAATAAATAACACATAATGTGTAAATTAATTTTATTAGTATTTTATAATAAATAATAAGATTGGTTCAATTTCATAAAATTATATACACCATTTTATTATTTATTTAACTTAATTTTATTCAATTTTTTAACATCACATAGAAATTACATATACTTAAAGCACAATAATTTTATAACTATATATTTTTCTTTTATGAAAAATTTAATTGACACGAATGTAGTAATATATTTAATATATTAAATTAAATATTATTTAGTAAATATACATGACTCATTTGTACCTTTTGCAAATGTTAAGAATCTAATTGTAAATTTCTATAATTAAAACTAAGAGTATATTTGTTGTTTTTTTTAAATAAGGAACAATTACGCACCAAAATATATAGGTTAGGGACTTTTATGCTAAAAATAAACGTTTTGGACCATTTTCACAGCAAAATTTAGAGCCCATTTATGCCAACTTCCTAGAGAATTTAATTCTTGAAGAACAAATGTCACAAGTCCCAATTCTCCGCCAAAGAATCGATGCCTTTTCGCTTAATTGTCCGACTTCTAATAATAACCCACATCAATAATAGGCGAGTTGGTAAGGCTTGAGGTGATGTGGGAAGAAATCCTCCTAAACGCAGTTCGATTCCCCGTGGGGTGATTTTCACCAAATATTGTGAGAGTCATCACCGGGGTTGGTCTGCTGGCTCTCCCTCGTGTCCCCGCCACTGCGTGCATCCTCAATTTACAACCCGCCTAGTCGGGGGCCTCGACATGGTAGGTGGGGGAGGTTTCGCCTTGGGACTTTCTCCTTACCAAAGAAGATAAAATCTTGTACTAGGCGTTACACGGAGGGGCTTTTTTTTCTGTTTTCGGTCTAGTGTTTTTACTTTATTTTGAGTTAAGCAAAATTATGTTATATTCCAATCCCAGGAAATGTATATATAATTTCCAAATTTACCCATTTAATTATTCTCGGACCATTGATAATAATATCCATTAATTCATTATAAATGTCCAACGTGTAACAATAAATTAGTCCTCATATTTCATCTTCCAATTCTTATCATTATTAAGTGACCCATTATGTTCCGATAACGATGGCAAATAAAGAGTAGATAAAGTAAACCCATTTAATTAATTTATTAATTCACCAATTAATTAATCCCACATTTATTTGTCCGAAATTAACATCCAGCAATGTCTCAAGACAACACAAATGACGAGAAATGTCATGTGATATAAAAAGACCTTTAAATGTAATTTATTAATTATTTCCTAACTGGTTACAAGATATTGAAGTGTCAATCACATTTTACCAATCACGTTCTATGTCACATAAGTAGTCGATTTAATGGGTTCTGTTTGAAATTCCTTTCTAATCATAACTATGCCCTGGTAGAAGAATTCTAGAATCAATATTTAACTCCACCAATTTATCGATATATCTCTTACTTTCAAAGAAAGATGAATCCCTTATTGATCATCATCAATTTTGATGTGATTCTCATCATACTCAAATAGTAGCAACCCCAAAAGAGCCACGATAATCACCATCAAAGTATAACAATCTACATATAAGATTTCATAAGATTCTCAAGTTTAAGGATCGGTTTTACAACTCTCCTTTAAAGATAATCCACCGACATCGAGATTTTCATCCACGAGAATCTCTACGGTGGGTCTCGGATGAACTTGTTCAACTAACAAGTATCTACATGGGTAATTAGCACAAAACGTCCATACCTTTTGAAGTCATTGTACAAATCATCCATACCTTTGAAATTTAAGTATTTTCACTCTCTCACCTACACAATTTCCTTGCGCAAAACGTCCTTTCGTCCAAAAGCTACCGTTATTTCACTTTTCCAAAGACGACTCGTAACACAACCGAAGGGTAAATTAGTCCACCTACCTATTTTACTTGTCTTCACGTGTACACAAATGTAGTCCAACGAACAGGAATTCACCCATTAAGTCAATGGCTGAGGAGCTATGGCTGAAACAAAGGATTGCTGCTTCCAAATCCAGGAACCCCCCATCTATTTCTCACCGATTAATTACAGGTCTCTTGGGAAACATCCAGACGTTGGGCAGTGCCTTGGCCTGGAAGTTATTACAACACCCTTGTCTGCCTCCACAAATGGAGCTTTCAGAACATTATAGAGGTTGTTTGGTTCATGGCTTTGATGCGATGCAGCATTGAGAGTAGAACCATCAACAGGCACATCTATGACTTGGGCACTAAAAGCTTCAGAAAGTTTGCTCTCATTATTGGTCTCATCCTTAGCAATGGGATTCAGGTCCACCTTTGAACCCTTAATTGCCAACGAAGAATGAGTTTTAGTAGGAAGATATGCAAATTTGTAGTACTTCATCAAGTCAACGTTATCCTCACTTGCTAAACTGTCCTCCTATAAAGAAGTCATGACATCCATATTCTCGGCATGTTTTGGCTCCAAATCGTGATCATTTTTCCCCTCTTTATCCTCTTCTGCTTCTTCATTGGACATAGTCATACCATTTGACCCTTTATGTAGCAAATAAATTCTACATAGCTGGTGGAGTTCCGGTACCTCCTAGAAAGCCTGGCCCTGATACAGCACCACTCAAACTGCAAATCAAAGCCACCTTTCATATCAACAATTACAAGTGTCAGTGATTTTATTATTTTATATTTCGCAAGTGTATGGATCGCACAAGTAATAAAATAGATTATGAGTCCAATGATCGTACCCACAAAGATTTAGATAGTTTAATTGCAATTATAATACCTTAACGGAATCAAATTACTTTTGAAAGTTTGTTTCTTAAACTAATGAAAGTATTAACTAAAAATAATAAATAATTATAATTCAAGCAAATAAGAAATTAAATTAGATAAGAACAATTTTAACTTTGAAAAAGAAATAAAAAGAAAAGCGTACTAGGATCCCGAATCCACTTATATCAATTCTCTTTAACCCGAATTGTTGAATTTGATAACATGATTTAATTATGAAGATCAATACTCCTAATTTGTTTAACATTCTCTCTCGAATAGAATTAAACATATCAATATATGTGATCCGACTATATTTCTATGATGGATGCGATCATACAAAAATGCATTAGAATTTGTGAATATTTAAAGATCACATAAAGCATAGTGGTATATCTCTATCTCCTATCATACTCTACGACAATTGATACTATATTTAACCTATTTTCAATTTCTCGATGGTAAAATAAGACGCAAGACTAATACAACTATTGCGCACATAGTTATGGATGAAGAGAAATCAATATCAATTATTCAATTAAAACGCAGTAAATATCAAAAATTAGGTTCAAAGAATTAAAGGATCATGATACAAGTTTCATCATGATCTGAGCATTAAATAATATGGCCTAGTGATAAGTACATTTTGTGCATTTATTTGGGCGTTTAAACTAAGTTTTTATCCCGACATTTTATTGAATTTTTACTTAATTTATTGTATTATTCTTCCTATTTAAGTTTTAGACCCGTTTATAAGCAATTAGAGAAGAATTGATGAAAATAGCAATAATTTGATGAAATCGACGAGTAAATAATATACCATTGGAAAGATAATCGAATTAAGAGTCCACCACTTTTTACGGATCTCAATTTGGAGCTTTCTACAAGAAGTTATGGCCGTTGAAAAACAGTCGCCCAAAGGTTAATTTTGTCATGCGGATTTTATTTTCTTTTTGAGTTCTAATCCGATTAGGAAACCTTTTGGCCCACGAATTTTATAATATTTTAAGATCTTTTCGAGCACAATTAGGTAAATATAAATATGAGTTATTAACTCATAATTTGAGAGCCGTTTTGAGGACGAATTTTGAGAACAAGATACAAGAGGAGAATCGAAGATCAAGACACGGGATTGAAGATTCTTCAGCCAGAGTCACGGGTTGTATTTATTTCTTCTTTTTTTTCTTTCGCCGGATCATAATGAAGTCAATTATTGTCATAATTGACGAAATTATGTCCGGCTAATTTACTTTTTCTAGGATGAACGATGAAACCTCATGATTTTTAATTAATTAGAAGTTTTTTCATTTTAGTAATTAATTACTTTTGAGTTGATTATTCTTTATGCAGTTTTTCTATTATTTTAATGCCTGATCACCATTAGAATATATTGTGATCTATATTGAAGTCGAGAGATTCAATATAGATTAAGCACGTGGTATTGAATAACACATGGTCCAATAATAGATATAGATTACTATTATATGCTTTATGAAATCTATTTAGGTGTTCTTGAGATTTTAATGCATGTGTTTATGTTCGAAGCTTAATTAGAAATAATGAAGTTCGCATAACATATAAAATTGATTGACCATCGAGAGAGGCTTTTGATTATTTTAGGAACGCCGATTTTCAATCTATGGTAATTATAAGCTAAAACGGTTAAACGGATATTTGATTAAGAAAAGTGTTGGTGGATTCGCAAATCCTAGTGTTAGTAGATCTTGAATTCGTTCTCACTATTTTAAATTTAATTGTTTGATAATTTAGTTTTAATTAAAATAGTATACAATCACAAAAATCAAATTGAATCTGTGTTTATTCATATTGTTAGAATTTAGGTTATAAATTAATAGGTTAAATTGATATCTAGTCTTTGTGGGTTTGACACTCTATTTATTACTATATTACTTGTCAACGATCCGTCCACTTGCGGATTATAATCGTACAACAAGTTTTTGACGCTGCTGTGCGGGGGACTAGTTTTATTAATTACTACGTTAATTGATAATTTAGTTTTAACAATTTTTTTATTACTAATTTTTTTATTTTTATTTTTTATCTACTCTTTTTTCTTGGTTTCATTGCTACTAGAGAACAAAGATGAGCTAGGAAATCAAGCACAACACACAATGGCAGACTTTGAGATTGATAAGGATGACTTGCTCCTGGAAGATTTATGGAAACCACCGATCAAACAAATTTTTGTCTCTACTCCTACACCTACAATCGTGATTGGCAAAATCACTCAGACACTCTTGGTACAACAACCAAGGTCAAACAGAATGCACGGGTAGACATCAATTCGCTCATACCGTGAAACTTGATTCATTGGCAAAACAGAGATGGAAACACCGAAATACTCTCGGCAAGAAATATGGTCCAGATGTCCCTACTAATATGTGCAACTTATGGGCAAACCATCAATAATCGGTGTGCTCTTTGGCTCTTCGTCAAGTATCATCACACCTAACAAGTCGCATATGTTCGTAACTTTCGGCTACATCAGAATAATCCATATTCCCAGACTTATAATCCAGGATGGAGAAATCATCAGAATTTCTCATATGACAATACCCGAAATATTCAAAATCCGTTGAATCAGGAGAGAGCACAAGAGAGTAAAAAAGGGTGGAAAGAGGCACTTGATCAGAGCATCAAGGCAACTGAAAAGTGCATAGAGAATAAAATTAATCGATAATAAAGATGTCGACAAAGAGTCCACAAGGCACTTTTCCAAGTGACATTAAAGCCACTCCGATGGAAGACATGTCAAGCATTATAACAATTAGTGAGGAGCAACTACCTGAAATTTTGGAAAATAGACCAGTTGTCTAAATTGAGGAAGCACCAACTAAAGAAGAAGAGTATATGGAGAATGAGAAGTTGATCATACATAAGTAGAATGAAAAAGTGGCGTTTAATGATGCTGCACCAACCAAGCAATTCTCCAACTCCCATCTTTCTTCTAAAATTGATTTTGTGATCAAGGTCATTGAAGAAGTTGAAATTTTCATAGTTAAGTTCGAGCAATGTGATCAAATTAAATCATATTTTTATGAGAATGACAAAGTTAAATATTGGAGAACAAAGGAAAAATGGTGCAAAGTCAATCGATGCAAACAAAACAAGTCATCAAAAGCCCTGTTTAAAGTACCATGAGTGATCACCGGGATAAAGTCAAGCTAATGACTTTAAAGAAGCGCTTAATGGGAGGCAACCCATCTTTTTTACCATTTTATTTAAATTTCGTATTTTTTTAGTTCTAGGATTTCAATTGACATTTTGCAAGTTTTAGGATTTTTAGGATTTTTAAAGTATGCTTTCAATTCTTAGGCAATGAGGCTATGGACATCGTCATTCTGATTTTAAAAAAAAATTATTAATTAATTTACTATTATTATTATTAAATTTTTTTTATAATGTGTAGGCTACCTAGATGACATTCAAACAAAGAACCGATCAACATGTACATATTTCTCCTCTAGTTGATTTTATATCACCTTTTCTTCCAAAGACCATCGATCTACCTCAGGGAAGTATCTGATCTTTTGATTTTAAATTTTACATTGAGGAAAATGTTTGTTTCAAGTTTGGGGTGATTATGAAAATTTTGCTTGATTCAATAATTGATTTTTGATATTTGATTTTAACTTATTTTCATTTAAAAAAATTTATTTGTTTGCATATTTATGTGATATGACTAGCCTTGCCGGCTAATGATGCAACTTTTTATTTAATTATTTCGCTTTAATCCATGACTTGTGAACATATTATTACTATCGGTTAAATGTGAGACTATTTGACTATGTATGATATTGTGTTGTGTCGGCCAGTTAAGATGATTTTTTAGCTATGTTGGTACACTTAAGTTGAAAACAATAGGATACTCTGTTTGAACTTAAAAATCATCTGTATCTCAACCAAGTAACCAATAGAGTGAGAAAGTGTGGTAGATAAGCTGTGATTGCGGCTATTTAGGTTATGATTGATTCCATGTATGTTGAAAAAATTGTGTGGAGCACTTGAGACCAATTAGAAAAAGCTAAGTATTGACCGAATGTTAGGAATCTAATCCTCACGCATGAACTTATTGCACGCAAGGAGCAAAATTATTATTGTTGTTGTTGTTTAACTCTTTTCGTAGCCTATTTGACTTGAGTGAAAATGTCCGTAAGGGTTTCTCAAAACCTGATGCCCTAAGGTTCAAAAAACCTGGGAGTCATCGACCTCAAGCTCGTTACATGAGTCATTTAGAAAGCTTAATTGACTGAGTTTTGTACCCTAATTTTATCTTATAACTCTTTTCGTAGCCTATTTGACTTGAGTGAAAAGGTCCGTAGGGGTTTCTCAAAACCCAATGTCCTAAAGTTCGAAAGACATGGGAGTCATCAACCTCAAGCTCGTTACATGAGTCATTTAGAAAGCTTAATGGATTGAGTTTTGTACATAAGATTTATATTTAAAAAAATTTAAAAATTTTATTTTTATTTATGTCCAAAGAAAATCCTTTGCAAAGTAAACATGTGGATTAGATAACTAATGGGTTTGACTTACTTAGTAGAAACTTTCTCGGTCGAGAGTGCTCGTAAATTGGAGAATCTTCATAAACCTAGGTTGTCACGATTATCAATTTTCTCAACCAGCATTGAATACAAAAAGAATGTGAACCAATACCTTAGAACCAAATTCTCGGAATTAAAAGAGAGAATCATTTTAGGGAAGTGTACCTTACGAGAGGAAAAGAAAAGTTGACCAAGTGGTTGGGTCACACCACCATAGAAATTAAGTGAATCGGATTAACAATTCTCACACACATATCAAGTATCGGTTAAGTAGAATCATGTTTGCAATAGTATCACCTGAACACTCGTCATGAATTATAAGTTTTTCTTTTTGCAAAAGATGAAGCAAGAACGGCAAGCTATTTATATTGTGACTATTTTTATCAGTATGTGCATGATTGTTCTTAGCTACTTTGTTCGAGAACGAACAAATGTTTAGTTTGGGGGTGTTTAATAAGTGCATTTTGTGTACTTATTTGAGCTTTTAAACTAAGCTTTTATCCCATCATTTTATTGAATTTTTACTTAATTTATTGTATTATTCTTCCTATTTCGCTTTTAGATCCGCTTTATAAGTAATTAGAGAAGAATGGATGAAAAGAGCAATAATTTGGTAAAATCGATGAGTAAATGATATACCATTGGAAAGATAATCGAATTACGAGTCCACCACTTTTACGGATCTCAATTTGGAGCTTTCTACAAGAAGTTATGGCCGCTTTGAAAAACAGTCGCCGTTGTTAAGTTTGTCATGGGATTTTTATTTTCCTTTTGAGTTCTAATCCGATTAGGAAACCTTTTGGCCCACGAATTTTATAATATTTTAAGATCTTTTGGGGCACAATTAGGTAACTATAAATATGAGTTATTAACTCATAATTTGGGAGCCGTTTGAGGACAAATTTTGGGAACAAGATACAAGAGGAGAATCAAGATCAAGGTGCGGATTGAAGATTCTTTAGCCGTAGTCACGGGTTGTATTTATTTCTTCTTCTTTTTCTTTCGCCGGATCATGATGAAGTCAATTATTGTCATAATTGACGAAATCATGTCCGGCTAATTTACTTTTTCTAGGATGAACGATGAAACCTCGTGATTTTTAATTAATTAGAAGTTTTTCTGTTTTAGTAATTAATTGCTTTTGAGTTGATTATTCTTTATGCAGTTTTTCTATTATTTTAATGCCTAATCACTATTAGAATATATTGTGATCTATATTGAAGTCGAGAGATTCAATATAGATTAAGCACGTGGTATTGAATAACATAGGGTCCAATAATAGATAGAGATTACTATTATGCTTTATGAAATCTATTTAGGTGTTCTTGAGATTTTAATGCATGTGTTTATGTTCGAAGCTTAATTAGAGATAATAAAGTTCGCATAACATATAGAATTGATTGACCATCGAGAGAGGCTTTTGATTATTTTAGGAACGCCAATTTTCAATCTATGGTAATTATAAACTAAAACGATTAAACGGATATTTGATTAAAGAAAGTGTTGGTGGATTCGCAAATCCTAGTGTTAGTAGATCTTGAATTGCTCACTATTTTAAAGTTAATTGTTTGATAATTTAGTTTTAATTAAAATAGTATAGAATCACAAAAATGAAATTGAATCATGTTTATTCATATTGTTAGAATTTAGGTTATAAATTAATAGGTTAAATTGATATTTAGTCCTCGTGGGTTCGACACTCTATTTATTACTATATTACTTGTCAACGATCCGTCCACTAGCGGAATTATAATCGCACAACACCTAGCATACTAAGAACAAGAAAATAAAAAGAAAGAGAAAATTGATAGTTCATCACCCGAATAAGAAGAACACTCGAAAGAGAAAATCTTGATCTTGATTAAATTCTTCAAATGATGAATCTTGATCTCCGATTTTGTGTTTCGTCTCTTATTTTTCTCTCTAAAATTCGGCCCCTCGTTATAAGTTAATAACTCATATTTATACTTCCCTAATGGTGCCCAAAATATCCCAAAAGAATCGTTAAAATCGTGGCCACAAGTTTCCTAATTGCTTTAGAACTCAAAAAGGAAACAAAACAATTCGTGCAAATTTAGCCTGGGCGATCCTCCGACCTTCCCCGGGTGATCGCTCAGTTATGATGTTTTGCATTCTGTTGGCGTCAAATAGCGCAGGGCGCTCGCCCAGTTATAAGTTGGGCGATCGCCCAACTTAGCTCTTTTAAATTCTCACAATTTGGTCCTTCAGATTTCCACAGTCTCCAATTTGGTCCTTCAAGTTTCCACAGCCTCCAGTTTGTTCCTTCAACTTTTCAATTGAGTGAAATTGAGTTCACATATTCCCTAAATATTTGTTGACTTGTTGCTCTTTTCGTCCAATCTTCTCTAATTTCTTATAAATGGGTCCAAAATGAAATATAAAAATAACTCACTAAATTAAGTAGAAAATCAATAATATGATGGGATAAAAGCTTAGTTTAAAGGCTCGAATAAGTGTACAACACGCACTTATCAACAAGCTACCCAAGTATGTGAAAATGTTCTCATTCTTAAAATGTTTTAGTAGTTCTTGACTTCTTGATGTCCACCTACCTATGTGGAATGCGTTTGCATAACAAACAAACCTGAAAATACAACGACGAACAGAAGGCACATGAAATAGGCAGGTAGACTAATTTACCCTTCAGTTGTATTACGAGTCGTGTTGGAAAAGTAAGGTAACGGCAGCTTTTGGACGGAAATGATGTTTTGTGCAAGGAAATAATGTAGGTGAGGGTGAAGATGCCAAAATTTTGAAGATAGGGACGATTTGCACAATGACTTCAAAAGGTTGAGACGTTTTATGCTAATTACCCTATCTACATATTTACTTGAATTTCCTTGCACTCTAGCTAGTGAGATCAAATATTCTCTTTTAAAGAGAGAAATACAATATCTACTAGCTTATCCTGGATTAATGATATATGTGTTTCATTAGTCCGCACTACTGGGGATAGTTTGTAAATAAACCAACGTAATATATATTTCACTATTACAAATCTTTTTGATTGATGTATCACTCGAATTTATTTTTGGAACTCTATTAATTAATTATACTTTAAGAAGTAAATAAAATACTAGAGATGATATAATTTCAATCTGCATTGACAACAATAAAGTCGTTACACCATCTCAATGATTTGACTTAGGGCATAACACTAACAAAGCAATGTGAAAGCACTATCTTCAATGAAGAATGAGATAGCGGAGTAGTCATTGACTATGGAATGCACTAATTGGATCCTACGCACGGTAAGGAGCCCTACCGATTATGGGTATGGTGTTGTGATGGAGTTCGATATGGATCTTTTGCTCCCTCCAATCCCAATTTGTGGGATGCGATTTAGGTAAAAGTTACGAAGACCCTCCATTTTTAATGAAGAACCCGACATTGATATTGTAACACCCATGATTTTCTCAACCCGGGGTCACTAAAATAATCTCTAAAATATATTTGACGACTCCAAATAATATTTCATATACCCTTGAAAGGTTTTAAAATATAACTTTATGAAAAAATAAAAGCATGCAAGGAAAAAATGGTGTTTACTTCAAAAATTTCATGGTTTTGCCTTTACCGTGATAGGTGTCGCCACAATTTATTTGACCATTCAAAGGAACTCCAAAAATTCCAATTTTTTTTATTGTAGATACTTATTACTACATACTACAACATGGTAAAATTTCAAACCTTAGCTACGTTGTTTGTTATGTGAAAATGATAGCGAAAGTTGCTTGAAAAACTGTCTCAAGTTCCTTAATGCACACTTACTAAAATGTTCATAATACAATAGAATTTTTGAATAATTCCAATTGCTGTTATTAGAAAACATATATATAGGGCTTTCCATAACCACTGATTTTACCCAAAAAATCCAACTGTAACAAAAGATATGATTTTTCAAAGTAGGGGCAATAAGCTGAAAAATTCAGAAAATGGAACTAGGCATTTCTAACTTGAAACTTTTAACGGAAAAGGAACCAACATCTCGTTTTCTATAGATATTACATAATTAAATACTGAATCAAATACTTAATTATTATATTTACATCATAATTGACTCAATCATCTCTATGTCAAAACTTAAACTAAATAAAGAAATTTCACTTCATGCTCGCTAGCCTATGCAATTGCATTAACGTCAACCAATTCAATCTAAAAATTTGTTCATTTTGGGGCGAGTATGTCATAAGAAATACTCAGTAGCAATGTATACTAACATGTGGGAAAATCATACGGAAACATAAATACCCATGCTATCATTTTAAACGTATATAGGAACAATATAAATTGGTAACCGGCAACCTAAACTTAAATGTTATTTTCTTCAATCACTGTCATGCATATGTGATTGCCTTCAATCACAATCATAATGTTCATTTTTAAATCATTTACATGACATTTACATAACATAATAATTTTTCCAAATATCATTAAAAAATCATTACAAAAGTAGTAAGTAAAACTACTTTAAAAATTGGTTTTGGTTGAAGTGGTAATGGACAAAATTTATTTATGCAACTTTCAAAATCAAGACCCGTACACTATATATATATAGATGTATATATAAGGAACTTTTGAATTAAAAAGCAAGTTTAAAAACTTTAACTGCTGGCCAAAAATTGAAGGGAAAAGTGAAGGAAAAATGCTGTAAATTTGGGATTGAAATTGTAGAAAATTGGAACACCTGCTGGCCAAAAATTGAAGGAAGGATATATGAGATTTTTCTAAGTTTTTTGGTGCTAAGTTTTGGGAGATGAATGAGAAAATGTTGCTGGAAAAATAAGAAAAAACAAAACACTAAATGGCTAGAACTTAAGGGCCAAATTTTGAAGAAGAAAAAGGGAGGTTTTTGCTTCAGTTAGGGGCTGATTTCTGAGCTACTGGATGAACGAATTTGGGGTGAAGAAACCAGTTTGTTTGAGGGATGAAAAGTGAGAAAAATGGGAGGAAAGAAAGTGGGAAGTTGTGGAGGATCTTGGGACTATTTTATTGAGTGCTGGAAGGCAGTTTATTGGAACAAAATGAGAAGCAAAAAATCAGACATAAGTGCTGGATGCTTTTGTGCTTTAAAAATGGAGGGATAGAGAGACTGTTCTGGTCGAAATTTGGGACCTTCTTGGGGGAAATATTGGTTAACAAGTGAGGGTAATTGGTGGAGAAAAAAGGGCTGGAAATGGACTGACTGGGTGGACGGTTTTTGTTAGATCATGGGAGTGGTTTCTTGTTGTGCATGGGGGTTGTTTGGTTGATGCAAAATGGTGGAAGTTAAAGGGTTGTTTGGCTAAGTTTTTGGTGGTCTTTAAGGTGTTGTTTGAGTCAGGTTTTTGGTTGAATTTTGGAGTTGAAAAGCAAATCGGGTTTTGCGTAAGAAATAGAAAATAAATGGTGGGATTTTTAATTAGATCTAGAGAAAAATTTAAAACTTTATGCTAGCTATAAATTATTTCTCAATCAATTTGAAATTCAAAACTTATCAAATCAAAATAGAACAAGGTTCGTTTTCAAATTAATTCCATAATCATCGAACTTAAAAATTTGAAGCGAACACGCGCAAAAAAATTTAACGTGGCCAAATATTTAAAATGAACCATGAGGTTCGAAGTGATGCCGAAAGTAAGAAGAAAAATTATTTACTTGAAATTAAAAGACAAAAATTTTCGGATGTTACAAATATTCTCAGTCGGTTGTTGGAGGATAATGCAAAATCGTTATTAGTGATTCCCATGAGGCTATGAGATGTTGATGTAGTTCGTCAAGGAAATGCCAAGACCTTGTACTTGTGCACTGAACTGGGCAGTGTCCTGTATTTTTGCTATAACTTTCTCTAGAATAATCCATTCATGCATGTTTGGAGTCATTGAAAACTAGACTTATTTATCTTTCCAAAACGTTATAATCCACGATCTGAATCCAAGCAAGTTAAGAGTTCTAGAGCTTCAAAGTGACGCCATGGAAATTGCATCTTGGAAGTTGTAGTTTCTAGTTTTTAGCTTTCTAAATTTATTTATCCATTTATGTATCTTTGTAGATTGTGATATTGTTAGCCTATAAATGCCATGTATGGAGAGTGAAATGGGGACTTGAATATTGGATCATTATGAAAATTAAATTTGAGAATTGAGGTTATCTATTTCTCTTTGACCCCAACTTGTAAAGTGGAAAATAATCTTTGGGCTCTTCCAATATCATTATCTACCCCTCATCATTTGGTATTAGAGCCTGAGCTATGCTCTTGTCCCTTGTTTTCTTTTTCCTCATGGAAACCAGAAGAGGAATAGGTACACATGGAAGAGATAACCCAATGATTGAGAATATGGGTGATGAACAAGATGCTGAAATTCAGGCACTTTAGAGACAAGTTGAGGAGTTGACCGTGCGTTTTGAGCGTCAGGAAGCCAGAGTGAAAGAGGTTTCAGCCATGGTTATTACAGTGATGACTCAGAGCATGTGAATCATTTTTCCAATAAGCAAAACTCAGAACTTCTTCGAGAGGTTCATACAGTCAACAAAAACTGTTATGTTTAATTTGCCGAAGTTTCATGGTCGTCTACAACAGGAGGAGTTTCTAGATTGGCTTAGTGCCATAGAAAAGTTCTTTGAGTACAAAGACATTCCCGAAAATTAGAGAGTAAAGCTTGTTTCTCAAGACTTCGTGGTTATGCATATATTGTTAGACTTTATGTGGCCCACATGATAAGTTATTAGATTTGATAATGTCTTATGGATATATCTAATTATTTAATTAATTAGATAATTATTGGAGAAGTTGATTTCTTTTAAGAACTCTATTTTGATGGGAAATAGAATTATAGTCTAACTAGAAAATTGGTCCTCTCTCTACCTATAAAAGGATATGTTATTCCATCGATTTATTCATGTCATTATGTGAGGGGCAAAGGGAGAAAAACACAATTTCCATACAATTAAACTACATATATTAAAGGGTATTTGGAGATTGGAGATTGGAGATATGCAATTAAATCGCTGAACGGAGATTCAAGAGATTCAAGATACATAATTAAAGACCGTTTCATATAGATGAAGGTACGTTCTTGTTACTCCGCATTGATTGTGAAAATTATGAAGTTTAAGATCTTGGAATTCATGTTCATGTTATTATTCATGTAAATTGAACAAATAAAACTAACATGTGGTATAAGAGATTATGGTTTATAAACTCATGATTTTCCAATTATTTTAACGTTTATGCCCTTATGATGTTTTCGGCATAGTAAAGAGATTATCATAATATGGTATGCATGGGAATTTGTTTTCAAATGATTAAATTAATTCTTATGAGTTATATCGCTTCATATTTATGATTTGGATTCACAATCAATAAAATTTGCGTATCTAAATTATAAATTAATGGATAACGTTGGCATATCAATCCAATATCAATTTTAGGGTATAATAACCTGCTTAATGCCGAAATTATGAATAGAATAATGTAAACTTCTAATTGGGCATATTATTTTAATACTACTTATGTGGCCCAACATATAAGGCCCATTATTTGGAATGTGCTCTTAAATAGTTAAATGTTTGGGCCTCCAAAAGTGAGTCTTCCTTGGTCGAGTCTGGATCCATCTTGAAAGGTTCGAAAAATTGAGTTCAGCTAGGAGGATGAAGCCACTGAAGAAACATCATAACTTATTTGCTTCAGAATACTTGGGATTAAATCATTGTGCTTCCATTGCTTTGCCCGCTTCAGCTCTTTCATATTTCTGTGTTCATTAAGCTACAATTTGTCACATTAAGAATTAATTATTTTTGTAGTATGGATTATTGTTGTTGATGTGCTTAATATTTGTTTATCGAGCATGCATATTATTAATGCCAATATTATTTTGCATGTAGCTTAAGAAATTTTCTTTTATTATTCAATTTTAAAATATTCATATTTTGTTTAGTTTGTGAGTCATCAAAGTGGCCAAACTAGAATGGTTCATGAATATCAAATTGTTTAATAAATAAATTTTAATGTGCATAAAACTTTTATTACTCAATTAAAGATATTCATTTATGCATAGTTTGTTAGCCACCAAAGTGGTCAAACTAGAATGTTTCAAGAATATCAAATTGTTTAATAAAGTTTAGCATGTTGTACCTTTTACTATAGAGATGCTTATTAAAGATACATAGTATATGAGTAACACGTTTGTTAATCATAGAGATATTTTGTCACCCAAAGGTGGATCAATTATCATGTGATTAATCAACATGACGGAGTAATTGATATTTCTTAATTGGTCATTTTATATATCCAAAGATAATAGAATGTACCACTTGAGAAATAACATAGTTGCCCATTAAAGGTAAATACAAAGTATCGTAATAGTTATTAACGGTGTATCGTAGTATCTACCCAAAGGAGTGCTTCGATATATATTTATTGTCTATTTGAATCTGATTTATCTCAAAGCATTGACATATAGAGCACCTAATTTATTGTATCAATACAAGTCTCTCTTCATTATTATGATTCATCTGTTTTGATAATTAATGAATTAAAATTTTTTAGATTAACGTAAGCAAGTCTAATTTTCCTTAAGTGTTTTGGATCTTGATCTGGACTTGTTATTTGAGAAATCTATTGCTATTATTGATAGAAGCAATAATGAAGAAAATATTTTCTATAAAGTTTGGAAAATATCGAATAGTTGAATTTTGAGAATTAGCAAGCAATAATATTTGAAGTATCTAGAATCCGGCTGTTGATAAGTCTCTCGCTTTATGGCTAATTTTACCATCATGAAATTTGATGGTACACGTAGCATGTATGAATATGTCCTAGAGATGACTAATATAAAGTAAAGTTGGAAACTTTAAGGATGAAAGTTGATCATTCCTTTTAGTTCATTCTCGAACTATTTGCTTCCTCAAAGACATATCATTATAAATTCACTATAACACTATAAGGAATAAGTGAAACGTAAGTGAATTGACTAACATGCTTAAGAGGAAATATGACTTAAGCGACAAGGAATTAATTATGTTAACTTCATCACCGAGAAGTTGAAAATAAACTTGGTTAAAGAGAAATTACCACTCAAGATAAAGAATGAGCCTCTTAAAGTTATTGAGACTCAAAATAAGGAACGAATAATGATAAGTGTAAGTTGTTTAAAAAATATGGATACTTTTTTAAAAAAAAAAAGATTGCCATAATTTTAAAGCGTGGTTCAAAAATAATAGTAAGCCTAGTTGCTTTTGAATGTTTTGAACTATATTTAATTGGAGTCCCTTATAATACTTGGTGGATGAATTATAGAACTACCATCTATGTTTCCAAGATAATGTAGTGATTCTTCTCAACCAAAATCATAAAGACATAATGGCATTTTGCTCATGTGAAGATGAATTAAGTTAGAGTTTCAGTTAAAGGGATTCAGACCTAGCGTTAAGTTTACACAATGGTCATCATTGAGACTTATTATAGACACTGTCCCTTATGATTCCCATAATTTTTTGTCCATTTCTAAAACTTGATTTTTTGGGACATAGTTTCAAATTTAAGAAAGGATATTTTAGTTTGTTTAAATACAATAATTGGTTCTTGGATTTAAGTTATGATTTATAGAAATTGAAACTTGAAAGCAATTTTGGTGGATAAAAATATTTTATCACATTTATTGATGATTATCAAGATATGGTTATTTATGTATGTTGCATGATATATCTCAAGCAATGGACATACTTGAGATATATATCAATGAAGTAGAAAGGTAACTAGATAAAAATGTGATCATACGGTCTAATAGAAATGGTGAACATTATGGGAAGTAAAACTTAGGTCAATTTGCTAAACTCCTCTATACTATGAGAGATACGCCACAGCAGAATAGAATAGGTGAAAGACATAATTGTATTCTAATGGATATGGTTAGGAGTATGATAAGTAATTCATCTTTATCCTTATTGTTGTGGTTGTATACTTTAAAAATCGCTATTTATATATTGAACTGGGTTCTATTAAGGCAGTTCCAAAGATATATTTTGGATTGTGGAAATAAGAGAAACTCATATGTTTGGGGATTATAAGTGGAATATGTGATTTATAATCCACATGAATGAAATTGGATTTTAAAATGATCAATGGTCACTTTATTGGTTACTCTGAACAAATCCAAAGGGTATAGGTTTTATTGTCCTAACCATTGTCCAATAATTGTTGAAATCGAAAATGCCAAGTTCATTAAGAATTGTGATATTAGTGGGAGTGTGGAACCACGAAATGTGGATATCCAATAAGTCAGGATAGATATTCTTTTACTAAAAACTTCTAACATTGTTGTTCCTAAAATACCTTTGTTGAACGACCCAACAATGGTGATGCGACTCAAGTGGCAAGGACGAAATCGCTTGATAACCATAAATGAAGCGCAGCGAGCAACCACTCCAATCACAAAGAATAGCATTAAGAAAATCCCGCAGGAAATTAAGTTAAGCTATTCTTAATGATTATGTGGCACATCTACAAGAATCAAATTATGGATTCGATTTCATTTTCACAAGAAATAGAATGTAATGATTCTGCTAAATGAATTGATACCATGAAAGATGAGTTAAAATCTATAGAACAAGATAAAGTCTAGAACATTGTTGAATTGCCTCAATGATGAAAAAGAGTTGTAAATGAGTCTTTAAGACTAAACGTGCTCTAATGGTAATATTGAACAATATAAAGTTAAACTTGTTACTAAAAGTTTTACTTGAAAGGAAGGTATTGATTATAAAGAAGACCTTTCTTATTTTCAAAGAAAGACTCATTTAGAATCATTATGATCCTAGTAGCACATTTTGATTTGGAGCTACATCAAATCAATGTGTAAATAACCTTTTAAATGAGAGTTTAGATAAATAAATTTATATGAATTGATTTATAAAGGAAAGGACCACATGATGTGTAACCTTAATAAATCAATGTACATGCTTAAATAAGCTTCTAGAAAATAGTAGTTTAATTTCGATGATAGTATAATTTCCTTTAAATTTAAAAAAAATCATGTATCGGTGTATATATCTCGAAGGTCGGTGGGAGCAAATTATTTTGCTTGTGTATGTTGATATTTTGCTTGCTAGTAGTGATTTCGGTTTGTCCCATTAAAAATATGGGATAAATATAGTCTCATGCAATTCAGTGAAAACGTATGGAGAAACATTATGTATGTATGCAGCTTAATATAATCAAACTTATATTATATCAGGTTCATTATGTTGGATGGCTTGACAGTAGATTACCCACATTTGGCTATTTATTCCTATGATGTGGGGGAATAATTTTTTTTAAAAGTTGATAACAAACTGTCATTACTTCATCTATTATGGACGTTGAATTTGTAACATGCTTTGAGACTACAAATAAACATTATGGTTGCAGAATTTTATTTTAGGACTTGGAGTTGTCGACTCTTATGCCAAGTCGCTAAAAATTATTGTAATTCTGCAATTGTCATTTTTTCCAAGAACGACAAGTATTCTAATGATGCTAATACTTTGTCATTAAGAAGGGAGTTCAAAAACAAAGAATGTCAAATAAACAAACAAGCACCAACTTATGATTAGGGATCCATTATTGAAATAACTACTACCAAAGGCTATTAATGGACATGTGAAAAGCATGAATTTTGGTAGTAGTGATTAATGTTTTTCTTATGATGGTTCATTGACATTCGAGCTCATTAATGATAATTGAATTGTTTCGCTTTATTTCCTGCTTACCAATATTTGTGTAAATGTATGAGATTGGATAATGATGAGAACAGAATAGTCTTTGACAAAGACATTACGGGACCATCACGTATACTTCTCACTTATAGACCAAGTTGGGTAAGTTGCTAATATTGTGGTACATGGAAGGAACTATATCGATCTAATGATATAGAACCGCTATGACTCGTATTGGTAATTTACTCAATTTTGGTGATTATAATGATTATCATATGACTGCGTGCATAATGGTAATATATTATTAAATCATAAATGTTATATTGTCATATGGGCCAAGTGGGAGAATGTTAGACTTTATGTGGCCCACATGATAAGTTATTAGATTTGATAATATGTCTTATGGATATATCTAATTATTTAATTAATTAGATAATTATTGGAGAAGTTGATTTCTCTTAAGAACTCTATTTTGATGGGAATTAGAATTATAGTCTAACTAGGAAATTGGTCCTCTCTCTATATGTTATTCTATCGATTTATTCATGTCATTATGTGAGGGGTAAGGGGAGAGAAACACAATTTCCATACAATTAAACTACATATATTAAAGAGTATTTGGAGATTGGAGATTGGAGATATACAATTAAATCGCTGAATGGAGATTCAAGAGATTCAAGATATTCAAGATACATAATTAAAGACCGTTTCATATAGATGAAGGTACGTTCTTGTTACTCCGCATTGATTGTGAAAATCATGAAGTTTAAAATATTGAAATTCATGTTCATGTTATTATTCATGTAAATTGAATAAATAAAACTAACATATACTTCGTGGGATAAGATGCAAGAGATGAGATTGTGAAAAAGAAAGCCTAAATCCAGTGTATGAAAAAAAACACACACACAATAAATACGTTGTAGTTTGTTGTCAATCAGAACATTTGAGAAAACATCTAGTTGTTTGATTATACTTATCCATTTACTTATGAACCTAGCTGAAGTTGTACACAATCGAGTCTAACTGTCTATGGTTCTTCTGCAGTTGCGAACCCTGCCCTATTCCTTCGCAGGGATAGGAATGTCAAATCTCTCCCCAAATAATGGTCCGTAATAGTGATATATGTTGTGCCAATCACGATTTGGCGTACTCTTTCCTGAAACATTAACAAACAAATAATATCATCAACCAATATCAAGTGATTTGGGAGGGGCAGAGCTATATGATAATATCTTATTGTAACTTTTCATCGTACTTGTTGTCAAAGTTCGGCCTCAATATACAATCAAAATTAAATGAGGACATGTTACTACTTAATTTTGAAAGTGGTTTTGGAGTAGAAGAATGCTTGAAATGCTTGTGCATACTACTATCATTCAGGTTCGTTTTATATATGGGTGACACCTATTCAATTGTGTGTGAGAATATTAAACAGTTGAATAATTACATTTGATGAATACATCTTGTTAGATAATTTAAGAAGGCATGTCCAATCAATCCAAAAGGCTTTCAACTTTTGATGACATAAAAGGACCAAAAAAAAAAAAAAATACAACATGACATTCACGAATGCATACAAACATCACCAAAATGAGATAAATGCAGTGTATGAAAATAAGAATACACACAATAAAAAATCGTTACAGTCTGTTGTCAATCGGATCACATTTGAAAAAACGTCTAGTCGTTTGATTATACTTATGAGTTTACTTATGGACCTAGCCGAAGTTGTACGAAATCCAGCTTAACTTTGTCTCAGGGTCTTCTGCCGCTGCGAACCCTGTCCTATTCCTTTGTAGGGTAGTATCGTCAATGTGACGACCAGAGATATCAATACCAAAACATGATTGTAATGGTACCGAACCATCATTGCTTGAGTCCCTTGTTTCCGCGTTAATTGGTAGCATATCATGGAGATTGTCACTACTACTGTCAATGCTATGGTCAAAACTCTGTTGCGATAACTTTGTAGGTGTCATTATGCACTTGTCTCGAGTCGAATGTGTCCGCAAATAATAATCCATAGTGATTATATATGTCGTGGCAATTACATTTTCTCGAACTTTGGCGTACTCAAGCTTTTCCGATACATTAATGAACAAATAATATCATCAACCAATATCAAGTGCATTCCAAATCAATACATTGGGTGACTCCATACAAAAGATTATCTAAGAAATAAATGGAGGTGGCAAAATCAGCCCGACCTAGCCCTGGCCCAAATAAAACCAGGCCAATATGGCCCGATTTTGAATCCCCTCCCCTCCTCCTTAACACTAATCACTCATTTTGTGAATAGTCCTAATACATAATCCAAATAATAACAATATAAAATGATCTAAGCTCAAGTCACCAATAAACATTAGTCCAAAAATCTTAAGATCCAACATAAAATTGTTTAGATTTAATTAAAATTTAGTTTAATTTAAGTTTCAATCCAAAATATATTTGGTGTGACAAGTAAATTATTTATTTTAAATTTATTTATAAATAAACTTTTTAATTTAAGCCAAACATGCTTATATCTCAAAGTAATAAGACTAGCATGCTTTTAATATTTGCATTTTTTTAAAGTGTCTATAAATACTTTACAATTAACAAAAAAAAATTATTATTTTGAAAGAAAATTGACGTTTATCTATTGACTAATACATTAGAGCCCAATTTTATAAATTAATCTCTTTAAAAATCTCAAAATACATAGTCTAAATTTATCTAAGATTGTATTTGATGTAATGTATTAGATTGTATAAAAAATTTATTTTAAAAAAAAAAGAAAAAAAAAAGAAAATTAAGACCAAGTTGGACCAATGAGCTGAATTGACTAGCATATTTATTCGCCCATACAAAATCTGGTCGATATAAAATCTGGCCGGGCCAACCCAAATCCAATTTCATGTGTAGCCTTGCTCTGACGGACTGGGCTAGCCCAACCCGACCCATTTGCCAGATCTAGAAATAAACCTTCATAAAACTCCAAATAATTAAAGCAACAGATTCTTGAGTACTTTCCAAATCCGCATGCAAATAAACCATTGAAACAATCTAAATAAGCAATAACTAATGACAATCTCAAATTACGTAGAACCAAATAAACCAATAATATTTTCTAAATCAACCAACATAAACATACATTCCAGACATCCAAATCAACCAGTAACTATCTCTTTGAAAATCAACCATCAGGTCATCCAAAAGCATCCATTAACAACAACTACTCCCTTCCAATTTATGAGCCATCAAATTCAAACCAAGTTCTTGAAAATAAAAAATTTGGGATCGACAAACAAGCTTAGCGGCAATTTTTAATAAGAAATTGGAGCCTACCACGGTGACTATTTTCTTCTCCGATTGAGTGGCACAGTGAAGATGGTGGGTAAAAAAGGCAGAAACAATCCAAAACAATGAGTTAAATGTTTCATTGGTGACTGAACTATCACTTCCATCTTCATTCACTCACTCAACTTCAAAATATTTCTGAGTACTCACTGAACTTTCAAAAATACCTCACCGTTACTCATTGAAGAAGATTATGTGATGATCAAGTGATGAAAAATCTACGTGGCAGATGAAATATACATGTGGCAGATGGAATCATTCACCAAACATATGAAAACGTCCATGTCATCATATAAAAAGCGTTTTCACTCAATTTATTCATTCCTTAACTTCTGCAAACTTCCCAACTATTTCATAAAATACCAAAATCAGATGACACGACACATGATTTTGGATGACATGGACGCGATTTCAGATGCATAGTGGATGATTCCATCTGCCACATGTATATTCCATCTGCCACGTGGATTTTCCGTCACTTGGTTGTCACAAAATCGTCTTCAGTGAGTAAAAGTTTAGTGGTACTCAAAATTTTGAAGTTGAGTGAGTGAATGAAGACGAAAGTAATAGTTTAGTGACCAATGAAACATTTAACTTAAAAACAATTGATTTGTGATGGGCAATTCGGTGGATTGAAGGGCACAAACAATATTGTGGGCAATTCCGTGAATGTAATACGTATTAAGGATGATCGTTTATGTTTTGGTAATTGTAAGTGAAATGGTGGGACCCAAGCATTGATATGTGGTTTGATTTTGTCCAGCTCCATTCTATTGGAATTTGAGTTTTTAGTAAAATCAAATAAGCGCTTAGTTACAATAAAAAAAAAAAAACTTTTTTTGACGTGCTAAACGAGATACAACTAGAAAGGTCTAAGAAACATTTAAAGTGTTTTCCAATATTACATACTATAACGGCATACTAATAGAGTTGCTTGTAGCTCTCCTCTCTTTAGTTATTTTGGTTTGCCTTAACCCAACAGATTCGAAACTTCCAAAAGCTAATTGAAATCATTATATATGTTGGATAATCAGTTCTTTGCCTTGTGTGACATCCGTGGAATGAACACAACAAAAATGTTAATTTTCCAGACATAGTTAACAATTGAGTAAGCTACTATTAATAGTGAAATTGTAGATTTAAAATTGAAGTGGACAAATATTTGGTCAATTTCGGTCGAGTGAGTTTAAATGTATGTGAAGTCTCCTTAACCAATCTACACTTGATTTTTGTTAATACCATATTTGCTCCATGCGCATGTTTTTTGTCGAGACTTCTGTGTATAACAAAAGTAATTAAAAAACACAAAAGCTCGCTACATATTATTCATTCTTACATATTGTGGTTATGAGGTCTCTTAAATAAATTGTGTAGCTTTAAGTGAGTTCTATCATATTAACAAGTTAATCAAGCAATCTCGTATTAAAAAGCTAATCAAGTCGTGTTATATAAGACAAACAAAATTATATTAAGTGAATTATGTCGTGTCATGTCTTGCTAGCACAATTTATTTATTAAACAAATTATGTGTGGTCTCACTCCTTTCACATGTTAATTACGTTTTGCTTTAGATTTTTTTGATACTAGTTAGACGCACGTGCATTGCACATGTTTTTACAATTATATTATCAATTTTTAATAATATCAATTTTTTTATTTTTAATTATTTATAATTAAAATATTAAAGTAACAATTGCAATAAAGATAAAAAAAATACGATTTTGATAATATGTTGTATTGTATTATTCGATGTTAATATTTTATTTATATTTATAGAAGTACAATTGCAATCATAGATAAATTTTATATAGTAGTAATACTGAATAGTAACTTGAACTTAGTGAAGAACTTTTAGTGATTTGAACTTTAATGGTTGATAAACTATTGATATCAAATCTTATGGAATTAATAATATATTAATAAGGATCTTCAAGACTACATTTTACGAAAAATAAAATTAATAATTACTAATTCTATTGTGAGAGAATGTAATGATTAACTATATAATATTGTACATTTGTTGGAGTGGTAGCTCCTTATAAACAATATTCTTTGTGCATGTTTTTTTTTGTTAAACATGTCTGATTTGACGATATAAATAAAAACAACATAAATATAAGTAAGAAACAAAAACTAAAGAAGTGTCAACATTCTCTCTATCTCTCTCTCTCTCTCTCTCTCTCTCTCTCTATATATATATATATATATAAAATCACTTATGTAATGTATTAAAAATAATCTTTTCATTTTCATTTCAGTGTTGACAACCATATTTAATATATATGCAGTAATAAAAAAAGTTACAAATTTTCCATTCTTTTTTTTTTTTAAAAAAAAATCCATTTCTCATTTCTTTCATCTACGTAATGTGGAAAAAAATAGATCTTCTCACCTTCATATTTAATTTAATATATTAAATTTTAAAAAAATTAATTGTACATTTAATAAATTATTAAAAATTTAATTTACAATAATAATAAAAAATAAAAGAGTAATAAATAAAATATTAAAAGATAATTGTATTCATGAAAGTACAATTACAATCAGAGATGAGTTTTATATGGTGATAATACCAACAATAACTTGAATCCAATGAAGACCTTTTGGTGATTTAAACTTTGATGATTGACGAACACTTGATATCAAATCTTATAGAATTAATAATCTCCGTAGGCAAAGATTTTACTTAATAATAAAATTAATAATTACTATTTTATTGTGAGAGAATATAATTATTGACTACATAACATTGTACCTTTGTTAGAGTAGTAGTTTCTTGTAAACAATATTATTAGACTTGTTCGATTTGACGACGTAAATAAAAACGTCGTAGCAAAAATTAAAGAAGTGACAATGCTTTATATCGTAAATGTAAGTAAAAAACAAAATTAAAGAGGTGTCGATGCTTTCCTATGCTGTAAGAATATTGTTAATGGACAAAAATAAGATGAAAAAAACGTTCTATATATATCAACAAAATAAAATTAAATTAAAAATTAAAAAAGTTTCAAACGTTAGTTCTGAAGTATAGTATATATTTTGTGGGGGGTTTAAAAGTAGTTTTTTAGGAGATTTTGAAAAAAATTGATAAAATGTGTGATTGAAAAGTTTATTAAAGCGTGGGTCCCACTAAATATGTGGTTTAAAATGAGTTAGAGAAAAAAAAATGTTTAACAAAAAATTGTACCAAACATACTCATAATTTTAAAAATAAATTTTTTATCTCTATTTCAGTTTTAACAACTATGATTTGAATTTTAATGCGATAATAAACAAAGTTACAACTTTTTCTATTATTATTATTATTATTATTATTATTATTATTATTATTATTATTATTATTTTGTTGATACTCATTTCTCATTCTTTTCATCTACGTAATGCAAAAGAAATAAATTTAAGTTGATCTTTTCACCTTCATATTTGATTTAATAGATTAAATGTTTAAAAAGTTTAATTGTACATTTAATAAATTTTTAAAAATTTAATGTACAATAATAATGAAAAATAAAAGAGTAATAAATAAAATATTAAAAATAATTATACATTAATGAATACTGAGGGTGAATATATAATTTTAAAAAAATTGTAAAGCTAGATTAATCCAAAAATATTTCATTCTTTTCGGGCCTTTTTCATATTTAATTTAATAGATTAAATGTATACAAATGTAATTGTACATTTAATAAATTGTTAAAAATTTAATGTACAATAATAATAAACAATAAAAGAGTAATAAATAATATATTAAAACATAATTATACATTAATAAATACTAAGGGTGAATGTGACATTTTTTTTTAAAAAACATTATAAGAGTAGAATAGTCTAAAAATATTTCTCCATTTTAGGACATTTTAGATGTAGTATATATAATTATTAATCTTGTCATGATGTCTTGTGAGATCATATTTTTTGCTCATATTTGTCTTTCTTTTTTCTTTTTCTAACGTCCATCGGAGCGTACAAGACTTAGGATTTGGTGGCATTAATAAGGGTGAAAAAGAGGACAACCTAAAGGTTGGGTGGCAATTGACTAGTGAATTCATACCCTCCATCTTTCTATGGCGATCATCAATGTACAAAAGTTTTGACTCTTTCTTTTGTGGTCTTCATTGATTGCATCACAACGTGGAGAGACTCTGATGTTACACATAGCAACAGCTTGGTTACACTGGTCCCGAATCTGAATAAAGGATGAAGATTTTTAGTATGCCGACAATACGTCAACCTAAAATTATTTGTTGCATTTCATGATCATAGTACACATTGATTGGAAAAAACCTTTAATTAATTTATTCTCCTACAAATCAAGCTTTAGGTATCAAAATAATAAGACATTATGGTTCTAATGAAAGATCTAGTTGTCTTGGATGATGCAACGATAAACCAATGTAATCATTCCTAATTTTTTAAAAATGATACTTAATTTATTATTATTGTATCTTCAAATAAACTTTATGTTACCACTTAACTTGTTTACTAAGCAATTTTAGAGAGGGTCCCATGTTTCGTCGGGCTAATTGGCCTTGGAAATTTTACATTTATTATTAGGTACTAGATTGTACAAAGTTTGTGTGCATACATTTATTACTAGGTACTAGATTGTTCAAAGCTCTTTATTTTTCAGATAGGAGCAGTATGTGTAGTTTTCACATGCAATAAAAGTAATTAATGTTGCTGAGAGTTAAATCTACAACCTAATCTTTGTAAGTTCAAAATTATGTTTTACCAATACGTGGTATATATATAATTATTCATAATGCTGGCTTCAGACATATTCGACTAAATAGGTTAATAGCATCTTATATCGATTTTGTGTATTTCAGATTTTTTGACCACCACTGTTTGTGTGTTTAATATTGAAAAAAAAGAGTCACTTTATTCAGGCAAACAAAGTTGAGATTCTGACATTGTGGATACCATTGTTGAGCAAGATTGCATCCCCAAATATCAAATTGCCTCCATTTATGTTGAAATATTATTGTTGGGAATTTCGAAAGTGAAGCGGTCAGGGGTACTTTTGGAATTTGTTGAAAATGTGAGTAATGTCAATTACTGTTGCAGAATTCTGAAATGGCGTGGAACCCTCTCATTTGATTCCCTTTGGACCTTTTCATGTGGATTTTATCAGAATCAAAAACAAAAATAAATTTTAGACATGGCCTAATTTGGGTTTCCTAATTTGATTATTAGTTTGAGACTGTCTAAAATATAAACTATAGCAAGTGAGAACATCTAGAAATATTATTACAAAAGATCACCGCGAACATGCGGCACCATGATTGTCGGAATGCGGGTGCAAAGGCTCTTAGTCGAGCGATTCCCAACTGATCGTGAACTAGGTTAACGGGAGCTTCGCCACTAGGGAAAGAGTAATGACTTCATATCTCAAGCTGGTAAGAGAGCTTATCCCATGCTTCGACAAGTTCAAGTTGGTCCACGTACCCAGGGTGAACAACGCCAACGCTAATGCGCTGTCCAAACTTGCTAGTAGTAAGGACTCCGAGCTCCTCAAGCTGGTTCCAATCAATACCTTGCCAAGCCATCCATAGAGGCTATCACAGAGGTGATGTGGATCGAGAATACATCCACTTGGATGGAACCGATCCTCGCATTCTTGAAAGATCAAACTCTCCCCAACGATCGGTAGAAGGCTAGAAAACTCAGGAGGAGGGCATCATATTTTTTACTGTCGGACAATGTCCTCTACAAAAGGGTTACTCCATGTCTCTCCTTAGGTATGTGGATAGAGACGAGGCGGATTACATCCTTATGGAGGTCCACGAAGGGATATGTGGCAACCACACAGGAGGTTTGATCCTGGCCCAGAAGATCCTAAAGAAAGGCCATTTTTAGCCTTCTTTAAAGAAGGATTCCCTCATCCACGCATGAAAATGCGACAAATGCCAGCGCTTCGCCACAATCCCGCGACAGGCTCACCAAGAGTTAACTATAGTATCTAGCCCCTGGCCCTTCGCCAAATGGAGGATAGACTTTATATGGCCAATGCCTAGGAGAAGAGGCAATGCATGCAATGCCATAGTCACCATTGATTACTTTACGACGTAGGTTGAAGCTGAACTAGTAATGAAGATTGCCGAGCCTAACACCTCCAAGTTCATATGGAAAAACATCATTTGAAGGTTCGAAATTCCCCACTCTTTGGTGTCAGACAATGGAAGGCAATTTGACAATAGGAAGATTAGGAACCTATGCAAGGAGCTTGGGATTGCGAAGCACTTTTCTAGCCCCCATCACCCACAGGCTAACGGTCAAGTGGATGCTGTTAATAAAATGACTGAATATACTCTCATACGGATGCTTGTTGCATCAAAAGAGGCACGGTCGAAGAGCTCCCACACGTACTCTAGGCAATCCAAATCACTACACGGACACCAAGTGAAACACTCTTTTCTATGGCTTACGGCTCCAAAGCTATGAGCCCAGTTGAGGTGGCCTCCTTCGCCTCGTCGTTTGTTCTTTAGTAAGAGCGACAACGATGACCTCATGAGAGCTAGTTTAGATCTCCTAGGAGAATGAAGAGTATAACTCCCAATCTAAACTAGCCTCATTCCAAATGAAGATAGCTAGATACTTCAACAAGAAAGTAAAAGAAAAAATCTTTTCGCCTTGGCGACCTGGTCCTACGAAGAGTCTTCTTATCATCTAAAGAGGTAGGGGTCGAAACCCTAGGTCCCAACTAGGAGGGGCCCTATCGCATTAGCAAAGAAGTGAGTCCCGGTACGTACCAGATCGAGGACTTAAATGCTAAGTAGCAACCCCATCCTTGGAATGCAGAGCACCTATGCCGATTCTATCAATAAACAAGATTGAAGGGCCTCTATCATTAACTATTAAATTTTGTTTTGTTTATAGCAAAGAGACACTTTGAGGAATGCTTCCTCCATGTTGTTTGAAGCGAGGAGCATATTCAATCCAATTGTTAGTATTATTAGCCTCTTTCATTTTGTTTAGGCGAAGAGCCTAGCTTTCTTTAAGAAATAGCCTCTTCCATTTAATTATGTACATTCTGTTTAAAAGAGCTTCTTTATCGGCTTGTCGTATTTTATGAATGGGTAATACGTCGGAAATTAAACTAACAAATAGTCGGAGCTAGAAATTTTCATTTAAGTCTGAAAGATAATTACATTGGAGCCTCTGCCAAAGAATCCTTACAAAATATAAAATAAATAAAAAGTCCTAAGTACTACTCCTCTGGAGGGTCGGACACATCAACCCCGTCTTCAATCTCCAATGGAGGAAACTTAGCTTCAAGAGAAGTAAGGTCAAGGTCGGGGTGCTCTGAACAAAGCGCTGGCAAGACCTCTTGTTGGCCCATGCCAGTGAAGAAGTTGGAGAAGTTGGTGTAGTCCTCTGTATGATAAAAGTTTGCAGTAAAATCAGCATATGCATTTTCCAACTTCCCTTCCAACTCTTTGTTCTCGCCAAGGAGTTTGGAAGCCTCCGCTTTAGACTCCTCCATTCCTCTAGCAGCTACTCCTCTGGAGGGTCGGACACATCAACCCCGTCTTCAATCTCCATCGGAGGAAACTTAGCTTCGAGAGAAGTAAGCTCAAGGTCAAAGTGCTCTGAACGAAGCACTGGCAAGACATCTTGTTGGTCCACGCCGGCGAAGAAGTTGGAGAAGTTGGTGTAGGCCTCTGTATGATGAAAGTTTGCAGTAAAATCAGCATCTGCATTTTCCAACTTCCCTTCCAACTCTTTGTTCTCGCCAAGGTGTTTGGAAGCCTCCGCTTCAAACTCCTCCCTTTTCCTATCAAAATCCTCCAAGCACTCTCTTAGCTTTCCTAGTCTCGTCTTTGCGAGCCTTAATCTCCTCTAGCAGCTGAGTCACCTCGAGCAGGAAAGAGGCGAAGTCCTTCTTCAGCTGCCTCTTCTCTTCATTGGCAGCCCCTAAAGGCTTCAACAACTACCTTTTGTGCAGCATTGGCATCATCTAGCTTCTTGGTCAATTGCAACACATTGGCCTAAGACTCTTTCAAATCTGCTTGTAGCTAATCGTATGCTATGCACATATTCTCCACAGTAGCTTGTAGATCCTTTAGAGCCCCGCCTATTCTTCGTACTTGAAGCTTCAACCATGAGCCTTTCCATAGCCGCCTCGCTTCTGTACTACGCCTGGGCCTTCATCTCGCATCTCGGCAGAATTTCATATGGTTTCGACCAAGATGGCCTCCATCATATCCTCCACCTCCACATGGACGGCGAAGTCTTCCCACTTTCAGCTCCCTCAATCTCTTTTTGAATCCCAGGATGTCCCGTCTGACGCTCTGGATGCCTGAGCCCTGGAGAGAGGGTCGTCTAAAATCACTGCACCGGTAGGGGCGATGGAAAGTGTCCTCTACAGAGAATGTGGGTTGCAAAGGACTTCATCTTCCACAATCTCGATTACTTTACTCTTCGACTGGGCGGAAGGCTTTGTGAGAGCAGGTGGGGTGGTCTTGGAGGATGACCCACCCCCAACTAGCTTCTTTAGCGTAGGCCTGGGACGGTCCTGGGCCCAGCTTTTCTTTTCCTCATCACAGGCACTTCACCCCTGGTAGCCTCCCTTCCTTGGCCCTCTCAACTTCTTCCTGTGTCGCCTCACGACTAATCTCCTCGATTACTTTCTTCTGCCTCACATCCTCCGAGATCCCGATGGCAGAGAGCTCGGCTTAGTGCTAGATAGGAGCGCCAAGTCTAGCTGGGGACAATTACCTTTCTCGACATCAGCTGTATAAAAAGACACATCAATAGAGAAAAATTTGAGAAACAAGAGCTTCGATAATTACTTGTATCACCAGTTCAGGGATTACTACCTCCTGAGGCCATCAAACCCAATTCTATTAAGCAACGATGCTTGTTTAAAAGAAACTCATACCACCTACTCGCCGTGGCTACCTGATAAATCGATCAAGCATGTCGAGCTGGTCACTGGACAACTCGCACCAAGGAAGAGCATCTGCAATAACAAATTATAGTTAGCAAACTAGTAAAAACTAACACATAAGCAACCACCTCCCCCTTCCACTCACTTGCTATTCCGTAAACGCTTGGGACATCCAAGTCAGGTTCAAGGTCGTCGTCCACCATGTGCCAATTCTCCTTCAACCAAAACCATAATTCATTCCATTGCTTGATGAATGAGGGACTGTCAGTCACAAGAGGTTTGTGTGTGCCCCATAGGCCCGAAGTAGTACCATCCCAACTCCTCCTTCTTGCCCTTCTTCTTTAGCATCTTCTTCGGCAAGTACACAGTCTGAAATACGTGGAGGGTCATCTCCAGACCAAACAAGTGCATGAACCAAAGGTAAAGGCTCCCAGCCATTCGGCGACACCTGCGTCGGAGCTAAGACGTACGCCTAAAGAATTCTTCGAAAAAAATGATGCAGTGGCAGCCTCATCCTTGCTATGAACGAATGTAAGCTTAAAGTAGTACACTCTCTCATCGAAAAGCAGGCCCATTCATGGGCCCGGGACTATGAGTTCAATATCGTTGGAGACCCTGTATGACTTATTCAACAAATCCATGTCTGCCTCCACAACTATCAACTATCGACTGGACATCCATGGCAACCCATCGGATGGGGATGAGCTAGAAGGATCCCCGCCCTCAATCAGTTTGTGTGTGGCAGCTATGGCCATCTCCTCTCCCATGGATGTGTCTACACCTTGGATAGGGAACACATTGGGCATGAACGGTGACACAGAGGAGATGACTCGTCCTCAACGTGGCTAGAAGCCCCCCTTTCAGCGAAGTTTATGGACATTGTTAAAAACACTTAAGAAAATAAGTAAACAAAGGCGTTTGGGAAAAGTGTTTACTTAAACCTAGATCTTCAATTGAAATGTAGGCGGAGAAATAAACGTCGGGAAGTTCTTGTCGGAATATAATGGATGCTGGAGTGTTTCTTCAAACCCCTTTTCAATATCGCGTGAGGAATGTGTGAAAATGACCTATCCATTATATATAGGCGACAAACAGGTATTTCTGACCATTCCATCTCATCAACATTTATCAACAGTATTGAAACCCAGAAATCATCTGAGCCCTTGAATACCAAAGGGTGCACAATGGTCATCTCACTAAAAGGTCATGATGCAGCCTTGCCTAACAAGGGTGGCAAAAAAGTTTGTCGACTCTACTCGTAGAAGCTTGGCCCAGCTCGGGCTAGGGCTCATCGAAGACGAGCACGAGCTAAGGCCGAGCTCAAAAAAAAAAGAGGGTCAGCTCAATTAGCTCGTTGGGCTCGTGGGCTCGCTCCCACGAGCCAATTTGACGAGCCATGAGCCGGCTCGGCTCGTGGCTCATCAACGGTCATGAAATCTTGACCGTTGGATAATCATCCAACGGTCACATGCTTTTTTTTATACTTTCATTTTTTTCCTATAAATACTCATAATTCTAAACTCATTTTTTCACACTTCAATGTCTTATCTCTCATTCAATTATATACTCAATCCATTAACAATTCTCAAATTACATTTTCTCAATATTAGTATTTTAATTAGTATCTAGATATTACTCTATAATTTTAAGTTGTAATTTTCTACTTCTACTAATTTTTACATTTCTATTTTCTAGTTTCTAATTTCTACTACATCTTCATCTTCTCCTATTTTCTTTATTCCATTATTCCAAATGGCATACAATCGAAGTGATGATGATTTCAGTGGATCTTAATGACATTCCAATTTCAGACGATATTATTGATCAGTTTGGTAGTAGCACTGATCCAATTGATTTGGAAGACGTTTATGAAGACGCCGATACACAAATTACTATTGGCTCTAGTACTAAATGAAAAGCCACCAAACAAAAGGCTATGTGCTGGCAGCATTTTGAGTTACTGTCGACTAGTAAACTAGTGAACAGAGTCCATGAGTTCATAACACAGTGTAAACACTTTCAGGAGTAGTTTACTTGGCATAAGGGGATAGGCACGACTTATCTAAATAGACACTTTAAAAAATATCAATACAAACATGGAGGTGTGGATACAAATCAGGCACAACTCCAGTTTAGATCTCTGGGAGCCGGGTTTAGTAGTCCCATTCTCAACAACTAGATATATTCACAAGAACTCATGCGCCACGAAAGACTGCTGGAATTGGTAGCAAATGTCGAGTTTCTACTATGCTTAGTGGACAATCCTCATTGGATGAAATTCGTCCAAAAATATCTCCAACCCAGGTATGTTAATATTTATAGAAATATACTTCGTAAAGATACTATTGTTAGATATAATACAAAGAAAGAAGATATTATTAATGATATTAATAATTACAACAGTGTTATATCTATTACATCAGACTTATGGACAGATTGTAACAAAAAAGGATACATAGTTGCAACTGCACACTATATTGATAATAATTGGATAATGCATAAAAAGTAATAGTATTTAAACAAATAGACTATCCTCATAATGGAAATAATATTTATCAAGTTTTATTAGGCATGTTATATAAATTTAAATGTGATTCTAAGGCTCGTAGTTTTACATTTGATAATGCAAGCCCAAATAATATAGTAATTGAAAAATTAATGGAACATTGTAGTCCAGATTTTGATAGTATTTTATTTCATATTCGTTGTATATGTCATGTGTTTAATTTAATTGGGCCTATGTACGTGAAAAACAAGTTTTCTTGCTTATGTACGTAAAATAGACATTTATCAAGTTTTATTAGCAACTGATGTTGCTAATAGATAGAATTCAACATATCTTATGCTTGAATCGTGTGAATGTTATGAAGATGGCATTATTGTCTATTATAATGGCCGACACTCACACAGCTCAGAATATGATTTAGAATTACATGATTGGAAAATATGTGGTCATGTTAGAAAATTTTTAAAAATTTTTTACGACGCAACAACTGCATGTTCTGGTGTGTATTACCCAATTACTCCACTTGTTTTAAATCATTTCTATTATATTGCTAACAATTTTAATATGTAAAAGAATTTTGCTCTTTTTACTAGTATTATACATGTTATGGAAACTAAATTTAGAAAATATTGGGAACAATTACCCATGTTATTTCTATTAGCATGTATCATGGATCATCGACTTAACTTAGAGGGTACGAAAATAACAATAATAGCAATTTCAGATAAATTAACTTATGAAAATCCAGTCACATGTGCTAATTTAGAACAAGTTTATGCTCTATGTATGAGATCTATGTTGAAAAGGTCGGTACAAACGTTGAACAACCTCCTAATCTAACATATACTTCGTCATCAACTGATGACATTGACTTATAGAGTTACGTCAGTACACATAAGAGTGGTCAAGGTCAACAATTAGTTGATTCTTCTTCTAGTTCTCTCCTTCCCCCGTTCTAATGATACATCTGTAGAGTTAGGTATTTTGCATATGATGTGCTTAGTATGTTAGATGACGAAAAGAGAGAAAATTTTGATATACTACGATGGTGGAGACAACATCAACGTAGTTATCCAATTCTCACGTGATCTACTAACACATCCGGTCTCAACTGTAGCATCGAATGTTGTATTTAGTACAAGTGGCGTAGTTTTATCTCGATATCGTCAAGACTCAAAGTCATATTAGAAAGCTTAAAGTGGATGACGCGTAAACTTGAATCCAAGACAATGTCCGAAGAATGTGAAATTTTTGAATATGGATTAATCATATTCGTAGTAAGTATTATTTTGTATTAGTATTTATGTATTTGATATTTTTTTCTTATTTTAATAAAAAATTGTACACGTAATATCTTGTTCATGTACAATTTTAACTGAGCCTACTATTAAAGCAGTCGGTCCCAAGCCCGAAAAAAAGAGGAGGGTTTTAAATCTTTAATTTTTAACATAAAGGATTCTCGATATGGTAGTTATTTTTTAATTTCAAATTTTTTTAAAAAAAAACAAAAACAAAAAGAGAGGAGGGTATTAAATCTTTAATTTTTAACATAAAGGATTCTCGATATTGTATTTCTTTTTTATTTTCAAATTTAAAAAAAAAAAAAACAAAAACAAAAAAAAGGGTTTTAAATATTTAATTTTTAACATAAAGATAAATGATTCATTTCTCGATTATTGTATTTTTTTTATTTTCAAATTTTTTAAAAAAAGCAACAAAAAAAAAAAATTAAAGGCAGAGCCGAGCTCGCCACGAGCTCATGGGCCGAACGAGTTCATCTATTTGGGCTCGGCCCATTGTGATGCCTACGCGTGGGAGTTGGTTTTCTTGACAAAATAAAAGCCTCCAACATTCAATGCCATAATTATCTGCAACTGTCTTTTCAGCACGTCCAAAGAGACGCCCGACACTACACCTAATAATTACGTACCCTGTGGCCTCAACCATCAATTCTCGGCTAGCTTCTGCAGCAAGACACCATCTTGGGACTAGCTTCTACAGCAAGCGTCTTCTTCTTAGGACTCGCTTCTGCGGCAAGCATCTCCTCTTGGGAATGGCCTATGCTGCAAGCTTCTTCCACCTAGGGATTAGCCTGTGCTGAGAGACTCTCCCTGTTCAGAACTCGCTTTTTCTGCCAAGCCCCCCATCTAGGGAGTAGCATTTGTAGCCTCTCCCACTTGGGACTGGCCTCTACTAAGAGCCTCTTCCTCAAGGGACTCGCCTTTTGGGCTAAATCCACCACTAGGGAGGTGCTTCTACAGCCGACCTCTCCCACTCGGGACTTGCTTCTGCAGCAAGCCTCCCCAACTTGGGACTCGCCTATGCTACAAACCTCTCCCACATAGGGATTAGCCTATGCCAAGAGCTTCTCCCATTTCGGGACTCATTTTTCTGGCCTCTGCTGAGTGTCCCTCCCTCAAGGGACTCGCCTTTCAGCAAGTCCTCAACTAGGGAAGCACCTCTGCAGCAAGCCTCTCCCACTAGGAAGTGCCATATGAAACAAGCCTTCCTCGCATGGGACTAGCCTCTACTGAAAGCCTCTTCTACAATTAACTTTTTTTTTTTCACCAAGTCCCCCACAAGGGATGCATTTCTGCAGCAAGCCTCCCCAACTTGGGACTCGCCTCTACTACAAACCTCTCCCATCTCTGAATTATCCTGTGCTGAGTGCCTCTTCTAGTTCAGGACTCTCTTTTTTGGCTCCTGCTGAGAGCCTCTCCCTCAAGTGACTTACATTTTCTGCTAAGTCCACCACTAGAGAGACGCTCACAGCAAAGCCTCTTCCACCGAAGTGCCCTCCCCTCCCGCGTGGGACTAGCCTCTCTGCTTTTCCACAAGTAACTTGCTTTTTCAGCCAATTCTCCACCAGGGAGTCGTCTCTTCGACAAGCCTCTCCCACTTGGAACTCGTTTTTGCAGCAAGCCTCTCCTACTTGGGACTACATTCCGCAGCATGTCTCCTCCACTGGAGCTTCGCCAATATATCAAGCTAATTACCTTACATAAATGACGGAGGTCGTGAACTTGTGGGACTATATATATTAACATCGTCTCCATAGATGGGGAGATGAAAATACACGCACAAGTGCACTAATGATGTAATCATCCGCTCGACGTACCTTGTCAAGTCGCCTCTACATCGAACATCCCCAAAAGTTGACTTTTAATTATAAACGCATGTGGGCACATAAAGGCCCATTTACCAAGTCCATCACCCCTCATTAATGAAGGGTCCTAAACTTGGGGGACTATTGTTATGCCCTAGACCCATTTGGTGTTCCACGTGGCAGGATCAAAGTCAAACTTACTTAGTAAGCTCTCATCTTCTATTCTAAGGAGGTTAGAAGATGAGGTTGAGAGGAAGAGGATGTTCTTTTAGACCAGGGAGGTTTGAGAAAAGGAAATTGAGAAGACGAAGCGGTAAAAACCGACCCCGATTACGTGTTGAGAAAGCCTCCCTTGACACACTGTGAGTCAGACCTGAAAAGGCTGATGAAACAACCAGCTAATACGGCTTGTCTTACTCATAGCCTCCTAGCACGCGATTGAAAGAGAACTTTTTATTAAACCATTGACACGACGCCCAAGATGTGTCAATAAAGACCTTTAAGATTGAGTCACGTGTTGTTCATCGAGGGGGGTCAACCAAGTGAAACTCACCTATAAATACCAAACTCATTTCCACAAGAAAGGGATGTGAAAATTGAAATTCTCACACAAAAGAAAACCAAGTCCTCTATGCTAATTGTTCTCAAGTGTTCATAACCACATGAGAAATTGTTATTTAGAGGCCCTCAAACCACTACCTCCTCCACATCGTGTTCCTCTCTCACTTAAATATCATATATACCTGGTTCTAAGTGTTCCAGGCGTATCTACGTGATTGATTATACTACGTGGTGATCCAAGTGTATAGGGACTTTACATGTATAGGAAGATGAGGCATGAAGTTTCTATTAGTAGTCATTTTTAAAGTCAACACAATCCATTTTAACAAATCCGCATAGAAACAAAATTCAATCGTATTGTTCTAAGCTCCATAATCATCCATCATCCATAACAAATATTCAAGAATAAATGCTATAAATAAGCTTGATCTACAAGAATAAAATGTTAAATTTAATTCATTTTTGTAGTGTGAACTTGAGTTATTAGATCGGATTATTAATCTAATTAATTAATAATCGTTTGATTTTAAAATTCAATTGTGATTTTAATTCAAAATCCAATTTTTAGTTAAAATCTACAATACATGGGGTCAAACCCTTATTTTGTTCAAGATCCCAATTCAGGTCGAAATCCCCAAATTTGGTCAAACTCTGAAATTTTAGTCAAAATTCAAATTCGGTCATGTTCAAAATTCAAATAAGGGCAAAATTCCTAATTGCTGGTTAAATCTCAAATTTGGTAAAAAGTCCCAGATTAGTCAAAATCCAGTTTCAAACTAGAACTGAATGTCAATTTTACTCCAAAATAAAAATCCTCAAATCAAATTTGAAACCCAAAAAATCGAAATTTAAAACTTAATTTTAAAATTAGTGGGCGGGTGGCAGTTGCCACCGGATCAACCCCAGCAGATAGCAGCGTCACGTGCTGTTCTTGAACAACATTGCAAGCTGCCATTAGCACGACCTTGAATCCAGCTCCGTTCATCCCCAATTTCGTCCCGAACTCCATTCTAAATTTTCAACCAAAATTCAGATTCAAGTAATTGAAAAATTGAGTTCCAAAAATTACAATCAAGCAATTAAACTAACAATTATTCATCCAGATGAAGAAACCCTATTCATGTTATCTAATCACAACAAGTCGTGCTAGTTGATCAAAGAGGCTCTGATATCACTAGGAATTATAATTCCCTACACCGGATTTACAATAATGTTCCAGTACATTTCATCATAGAGAATTGGAAAATTGGAATAAATGGTCCTTAACTTTTGCCTTCAGTGTAGAAATGACCCATAATGTTTATTTTTTGGTACAAAGTTCATAACCTATGTATTTTTGTGCGTAATTAGTCATTATTTGATGAAAAAGAAAATATGCCTTTAGTTTAAATTAAAAAAAATTGTAATTGATTCCTAATATTTGCAAAAAGTACAAATGAATTCGATACTTTTAGTTTTTATAGAAAGCTAAAGAAAACTAACGACTTTTTTTTAATTAATACTTTATTGACCAAATTGATAATATACTAAATTGTTTTATATATTTTGAGAACTATTATAATATAACTACAATTTAAGATCATAATTATTAACAAAATGTTAAATTAAATTATTATTTTTATTATTAAGTAATTATATTATTTAAAATTTAATCTTTTATTTTATCGTTACAACATAAAAAAAAAAATTTGTCACAAACTTGATGCTCAAATATTTTCATTTAATTGAGCTATTAGTTTATTAACTACAAATATTAGAGCTCCAAATGTATTTCTTTATATTTTAATTTATCGTTTTATTATCATTCAAAAATAAATAACACACAATGTGTAAATTAATTTTTATTAGTATTTTATAATATATAATAAGATTGGTTCAATTTCATAAAATTATATATGCCATTTTGTTATTTATTTAACTTAATTTTTATTCAATTTTTTCACATTACATAAAAATTACATATACTTAAAGTACAATAATTTTATAACTTTATATTTTTCTTTTATGAAAAATTAATTGACATGACTGTAGCGATATATTTAATATGTTAAATTAAATATTATTTAATAAATATACATGACCCATTTGCACCTTTTGCAAATATTAAGAATCTAATTACAAATTTTTATAATTAAAACTACGAATATATTTATCTTTTTCATCAAATAATAATTAATTGCACACCATGAGTTTATTTTCCAAGTATTAATCCTATTAGGATAAGTCAAAACTCGTTCAAGTGATTTACCCATTTAATTATTCTCGGACCATTGATAATAATATCCATTAATTCATTATAAATGTCCAACGTGTAACAATAAATTAGTCCTCATATTTCATCTTCCAATTCTTATCATTATTATGTGACCCATTATGTTCTTCTGATAACGATGGCAAATAACGTGTAGATAAAGATTAAAGTATACCCATTTAATTAATTTATTAATTTCATCAATTAATTAATTCACATTTATTTGTCCAAAATTAACATCCAGCAATGTCTCAAGACAACACAAATGACAAGAAATGTCATGTGATATAAAAAGACATTTAAAAATACATTCTATTTATTAATTATTTCCTAATTAGTTACAAGATATTGAAGTGTCAATCACATTTTACCAATCAAGTTCTATGTCACATAAGCAGTGGATTTAATGAGATTTGTTTGAAATTCCTTTCTAATCATAATTATGCCCTGATAGAGGAATTCTAGAATCAATACTTAAGTCCACCAATTTATCGATATATCTCTTACTTTCAAAGAAAGATGAATCCCTTATTGATCAACATCAATTTTGACGTGATTCTCATCATACTCAAATAGTAGCAACCCCAAAAGAGCCACATCTAATCACCATCAAAATATAACAATCTACACATAAGATTTCATAAGATTCTCAAGTTTAAGCATCAGTTTTACAACTCTCACTTAAATATAATCCATTGACACTGAGATTTTCATCCACGTAGAATCTCTATGGTGGCTCTCGGATGAACTTGTTCAACGAACAAGTATCTACATATTTACTTGAAAGTCCCTGCACTCTAGCCAGTGAGATCGACTACTCTCTTTTAAAGAGAGAAATACAATATCTACTAGCTTATCCGGATTAATGATATATGTGTTTCATTATCATTAATCCAGAATACTAGGGATAGTTTGTAAATAAACCAACGTAATATATATTTCATTATTCCAAACCTTTGTGATTAATAGATCACTCGAATTTATTCTTGGAACTCTATTAATTAATTATACTTTAAGAAGTAAATAAAATACTAGAGATGATATAATTACAAATTGTATTGACAACAATAAAGTCGTTACACCGTCTCAACAATTTTACTTAGGGCATAACACTAACACAACGATGTGAAGCTATCTTCAATGAAGAATGAGATAGTGGAGTAGTCATTGACTATGGGATGCACTAATTTTGTCCTACGAACGGTACAGAGCCCTAACGATTATGGGTATGGTGTTGAGATGGAGTTCAATATGGATCTTTTTGCTCTCTCCAATCCCAATTTTTGGGACGCAGATTTAGGTGAAAGTTACGAAGACCCTCCAATTTTTAATGAAGAACCCGACAGTGATATTGTAACGCCTCATGATTTTCTCAACTCGGGGGTCACTAAAATAATATCTAAAATATATTTGACAACTCCAAATAATATTTCTCATACCCTTTAAAGGTTTTAAAAATAACTATTGTGGAAAATAACAAGTACGCAAGGGAAAAATTGTATTTACTTCAAATTTTCATAGTTTTGCCTATACCGTGATAGGTATCACCACAATTTATTTGACCATTCAAATGAACTCCAAAAATTCTAATTTTTTTACTGTAGATACTTGTTACTACATAATACAACATGGTAAAATTTCAAAGCTTAGTACGTTGTTTGGTAGGTGGAAGTGATAGCCGAAGTTGCTTGAAAAACTGTCTTGGGTACTTTATGGCAGCCCGCAAAAATGTTCATAATAAATTCATACAATGAAATTTTTGAATGATTCCAATTGCTGTTATTAGAACACATTTAGGATTTTCCATAGCCACTAATTTTACCCAATAAATCCAAGTGTAGCAAAAGTTATAATTTTTTAAAATAGGGAAAGTAAGCTGAAAAATTCAGAAAATAAAACTAGGCATCTAACTTGAAACTTTTAACGGAAAAGGAACCAACATTTTGTTTTTCATAAATATTATATAATTAAATATTGAATCAAATACTTAAAAATATCTTATTTACATCATAATTAACTCATCATCTCGACATCAAAACTTAAAATAAATAAGAAAATTCCACGTCATGCTTGCTAGCCTACGCCATCGTATCAATGCCAACCAATTCAATCTGAAAATTTGTTCATTTTGGGGTGAGTATTTTATAAGAAACACTCTTCATACTAACATGTGAGAAAATTATACGGAAACATAAATGCTCATGCCATCATTTTAAACGTACATATGAATAACATAAATTGGTAACGGGCACCCTTAACTTAAATGTCATTTCCTTCAATCACCATCATGTCATGCATATGTGATTACTTTCTATCACAATCATAATGTTCATTCATAAACCATTTACATGGCATTTACATAACATAATAATTTTCCAAACATCATTAAAAAAATCATTGCAAAAGTAGTAAGTAAAACTACCTTAAAAATTGATTTTTGGTAGAATTAAAATGGTGACAACTTATATATATATAACTTTTGTGAATTAAAAAGCAAGGTTGACAACTTTTATTGTTGGCCGAAAATTGAAGGAAAAAGTGAGGGAAAAATGCTGGAAATTTGGGGCTGAAATTGTAGAAAATTAGAACACCTGTTGGCCAAAAATTGAAGGAAGAATATAGGAGCTTTTGCTAAGTTTTTTGGTGCTAAGCTTTGGGAGATGAATGAGAGAATGTTGCTAGAAAAATAAGAAAAAACAAAACACTGAATGGCTGGAACTTAAGGGCAGAATTTTGAAGAAGAAAATGGGAGGTTTTTGCTTAAGTTAGGAGCTGATTTATGGGCTGCTGGATGAACGAATTTGGAGTGAAGAAACCAGTTTGTTGGAGGGCTGAAAAGTGAGGAAAAATGAGGGAAAAGAAAGTGGGAAGTTGTCGAGGATCATGGGACGGTTTTATTGAGTGCTGAAAGGCATTTTATTGGAACAAAATAAGAAGAAACAAAAAGGATGATGGGACTGAAATCTTCAATAAAAAGGTATAAGTGCTAGAAGTTTTTGTGTTTTAAAAATGGAGGGAGAGAGAGACTATGCTGGATGAAATTTGGGACCTTCTTGGGAGGAAAATATTGGTTAACAAGTGAGGGTAATCGGTGGAGAAAAAAAGGCTGGAAATGGACTGCTGAGTGGACGGTTTTTGTTAGATCATGGGGGTGGTTTCTTGTTGTGCATGTGGACTGTTTGGTTGATGTAAAATAGTAGAGGTTAAGGATTGTTTGGCTAAGTTTTTCGGTGGTATTTAAAGTGTTGTTTAGGTGGATTTTTCGGTTGAATTTTGGAGTTGAAAAGTAAATCGGGTTTTGGCTAAGAAATAGAAAATAAATGGCCAAGATTTTTAATTAGACCCAGAGAAAAATTTAGAACTTTATGCTAGCTGTAAATTATTTTTCGTTCAATTTGAAATTTAAATTTACCAAATAAAAATAGAACTTAAAAAAATTTGAAGCGAATATGCATAAAAAAATTTAACATGACCAAATATTTAAAATGAACCATGAGGTTCGAAGTAACGCCGAAAGTAAGAAGAAAAATTATTTACTTGAAATTAAAAAATGAAAATTTTCGATTGTTATAGATATTAGTCAGTTGTTGGAGGATGATGCAAAGTCGTTATTAGTGATTCAATGGGTTTTTTTACCCCCATGAGGCTATAGGATGGTGATGTAGTTCCTCAAGGAAATGCCAAGACCTTGTACTTGTGCACTGAACTGGGCAGTGTCCAGTATTTTTGCTATAACTTTCTCTAGAATTATCCATTCGTGCATGGTTGGAGTCAATGGAAACTAGACTTATTTATCTTTCCAAAACATTTTAATCCATGATTTGAATCCAAGCAAGTTGAGAGTTCTAGAGCTTCAAAGTGACGCCATGGAAGATGGTTTCTAAGCTTTCTAAATTTATTTACCCATTTATGTATCTTTGTAGATTGTGATATCGTTAGTCTATAAATACCATGTATGGAGAGGCAAATGGGGACTTGAATATTGGATCATTTTGAAAATTGAATTTGAGAATTGAGGTTATCTATTTCTCTTTGATCCCAACTTGTAAAGTGGAATATAATCTTTGAGTTCTTCCAATATCATTATCTACTCCCTCATCATTTGGTATTAGAACCTGAGCTATCCTTTTGTCCCTTGTTTTCTTTTTCCTCATGGAAACAAGAAGAGGAAGAGGTACACGTGGAAGAGATAACCCACTGATGGAGAATATGGGTGATGAACAAGAAGCTTGAAAAATAACTCAAAATTCGGTTCTTGGATTGCGGAGATTTTACTCTTTCCATTGTGATTGAATTTCTGGACCAAAGAGCAGCATTTTGATCACTTAGTAAACAAGTATACAAGGCAAGTGATTCAACCTCTTGATCTTGAATTTTCAAGTAAGTTCTATCATTTTTGTATTCAGTAGAAGCATGTTATAGAAAGGTTATGGGTCCATAGAGAGGTATAAAGCTCGCTTGGTGGCAAAAGGTTATACCAACAAAAGGGTATAGATTATGAAGAAACCTTTTCACCAATAGTGAGATTTATTTTTGTTCGCCTGCTATTTGCCATAGTGGCGCGTTTAGAACTAGAATTACATCAAATGAACGTGAAGACTGCTTTTCTCAATGGAGAATTGGATGAAGAAATCCACATGCAACAACCAGTAGGTTTTCGTCAAACAAGGTTAAGAGAATAATGTTTGTAAATTGCAAAGATCAATATATGGCCTACTTCAAGACAGTGATACTTGAGATTTGACAAAGCTGTAATCTCATATAACTTCGTTATGATAGATGTAGATCACTGTATTTATGTGAAAAGGTCCAATGGAAAATTTGTAATTTTATCTCTTTATGTAAATGATATCTTATTGGCTGGGAATGATAAGGAGTATGTTGAGACCATTAAGAAATGGTTGTCTTCTAATTTTGAAATGAAGGACATAGGCGAAGCAGATTACATACTTGGTATTAAAATCCATGGAGATCGTTCTAAGAGACTTCTTTCTTTGTCACAAGAGTCATTTATAAGGAAGGTTCTTGAACATTTTAAAATGGAGAATTGCAACCCAATTGATACTCCTATATCTAAAGGCGAAACTCTAAGCCTATGCATGTTTCCTAAGACTCCTGAAGAAAAAGAAGAAATGTCCAGAGTACCGTACTTCAATGCGGTTGGGAATTTGATGTACACTATGATGTGTACTCGCCTAAATATTTGTTATGCCGTTGGTCTGGTCAGCAGGTATCAATCTAATCCTGGAAGAAGATACTAGAAAGCAGTCAAGAAGATATTGAGATACTTGAAATGTACTGCTGATTATTCCCTATGTTATCAAGGAAATGATTTGCGATTAAAAGGATAAACAGATGCTAACTGGGGTGGAGACCTAGATGAGCGCAAGTCAACTTCTGGATATACATTCTTGCTTAATAATGGTGCCATCTCTTGGAGTAGCAAGAAAAAAACATGCATTTCTTTGTCTACAATGGAGGCAGAATTTATGACTTGTGCTATTTGGTTAAAAAGATTCTTTCAGCATCTAAGAGTCCTTAGTGGTGATATGGGACCTACGTTGATTTATTGTGATAGTCAGGCTGCTATTGCATATACAAAGGATCCAAAGTATCACAGCAAAATCCAACATATTGATACAAAATATAATTTTGTAGGAGACATCATAACAAAGAAAGAAGTGACTTTGTAGTACATTTCTACGCATAATGTGGTAGCTGATCCATTTACCAAATCGATACCTAGAGATGTCTTTATGACTCATGTCAAATCTCTAGGATTGCGTAGAATTTAGTTACGTATATTGTAAAATCTTAAATGTCCATTAATGAACAATGCTTTGAGTTCATATATTATGCACACAAAAAGTATGTCAAACAGGTTAAGATTGGCTCACTTATACGAGTAATCGCCTCAGACAATATTAGGTTGTGCTGGGATGAGATGAAGTGATTATGTTTTGTACATGATTTGGTTGCTATAAGTAATCAAAATGGATTCTACTATCCGTTATACCTATTTAGTAGCCAGATTGAGTTCTTGAATGGGTTTTCTTTGAGAAATGAATATAAGGAGAATTCAAGTTAGGTATCAAGGATACCTGAACTAAAATCTATACGATTATTTTTTAATTTACAGAATATGACATACGCCCTGGAAAGGGAGAAAACATCTTAGCACGTGTTTCATACCGCGTGTGCTTTTACAAAAAATATGGGGTACATGAGAGAATGGATCCCCAATTCTTCATTATGTGAGACTCCATGGTTTACATAACCTTATGTATACCCTTATAACTTTTGACTATTTTCTCAAAATTTTAATTCAGTTTTGCTACTTTACCATGTTGCCAATAACTATGATTGATTCAGTTTGATGGAACATGTCTAGGAAAGCAACTAATTTAATGTTGAAGGATTTGAGTAAGAAAGGAAAATCATTTTGACCAATATTTTTATTTGTATTCACCGGTCGGATAATTGTGTTGACCATGTAGGATTTACAACACAATTATGAATACAAGAATGAGTATAGAGTTCAAGTATGTTCCATAAATATTTGAGGGATCGAAAATATTTGAATTAGTGTTGGAAAATGATTTGGGGTATAGCGAGAAAAGAATTTCTTCTAGTAGAGCTGCTATATACTCCTAACATGTGTATCGCGTTGTGTGCTCTTTTAATAAACTCATTGGTCGCACGATCCATTTAAGAGTATGAACTTTGAGATATTGAGATAAATCTAATTGATATTGCACAATCCATTTACAAGTAATTGATATTGCACGATCCATTTACGAGTATGAATTTTGAGATATTGAGATAAATCTAATTGATATTATATTAGATTCAGGTCAACACCATCATGTGCGAGTGGAAGATGTTGGAATAAACGGATAGTCCATGTGGGCGGACCCGACCCATGTAATATGAAAATAGTTTTGAAGGGAGGAGTTAAGATTTAATTTGAATTTTAACTCTCCACTACGTGTAACTTCTATACAACTCCCACACATCTACATAATCTCTAAAATGGAAGTTAATTTCATGGAAGAGTGGAGAGAGAAGAATACATGTAGTTGGTAGCTTGAAAAATAACTCAAAATTTGGTTCTTGGATTGTGGAGACTAAACTCTTTCTATTGTGATTGAATTTCTGGACCAAAGAGTAGCATTTTGATCACATAGTAAATAAGTATACAAGGCAAATGATTCAACCTCTTGATCTTAGATTTTCAAGTAAGTTCTACCATTTTTGTATTCGGTAGAAGCATGTTATAGAATATTACAGCTTTCAACTTTTGATGACACAAAATGATAGAAAAAAAAATACAACATGAAATTAACGAATGCATACAAACATCACCAAAATGGGATAAATAAAGTGTATGAAAATATACACACAACAAAAAACGTTGCAGTCTATTGTCAATCAGATCACATTTGAAAAAATGTCTAGTCATCTGATTATACTTATGAGTTTAGTTATGGACCTAGCCGAAGTTGTATGAAATCCAGCTTAACTTTGTCTCAGGGTCTTCTGCAGTTAACCTTATCCTATTCCTTTGCAGGGTTAGGAATGTCAATGTGACGACCAGAGATATCAATACCAGAACATGATCGTAATGGCACCGGACCATCATTGTTTGAGTCCCTTGTTTCTGCGTTAATTGGCAGCGTATCATGAAGACTATCACTACTACTGTCAATGCTATGTTCAAAAATCCGTTGCGATAACTTCATAGGTGTCGTTGCGTAATTGTCTGAGTCGAATGTGTCCCCAAATAATGATCCATAGTGATTATATATGCCGTGGCAATTACATTTTCTGAACTTTGGCATACTCTGCGTTTTCTTCATACATTAATGAACAAATAATAACATCAACCAATATCAAGTGCATTCCAAATCAATACATTGGGTGACTCCATAAAAAAATTATCTAAGAAATAAACCTTCATAACACTCCTAATAATTAAAGCAACCGATTCTTGAGTACTTTCCAAATCCACAAGCAAATAAACCATTGAAACAATCTAAATAAGCAATGACTAGTGACAATCTCATATTACGTAGAACCAAATAAACCAATAATATTTTCCAAATCAACCAACACAAACATACATTCTAGACATCCAAATCAACCAATAACTATGCTATGCCCCAGTCTCACCTGGCTTTCTACGTGGACAAAGCAATCTTGCTTGGGCTTCACGTAGACATCTGGGCCCAATCCGAGGTCGAATGTGCTAAGGCTGTTCTTTGTGTGAGGAAAATCAACCGAGGCTATTCTTTATACCGAGGAGGTTGGGTAGGTGAGGCCGTCCTTAATGCGTATTCAGAAAGCCTCCCTTGACATGCTATGTCAGACCCGAAATGACTGATTGGAGAGCCTGCCATAGTGGCTTGTTACAGTCATAGCTTACTAGTGTATGGCCGAAAGGGACGTCTTCATTGATACCAATGATGTGATACACAAGATGTGACACATGGACTCTCCAGATTTAGCCACGTATAGCACATCGAAGGAGGAAGTCAATTATGGTTTGCCTATAAATACCAAACCCGTTTCCACCAACAGGGATTGTTGAAATTATTACTCTTACAAGGAAAAGTCCTCTTACAAATATTTCTAAGTGTTTAATACCACCTGAAAGATTATTAGTTAGAGGCCATCAAGCCATCACTTCCACCATCATGTATTCCCTCTCATCATTTGGATCATATTTACCAGCGTCTATGTATATCTACGTGGTTGAATAAACCATATGGCGGTCCAAGTGTACGAACAAATATACGTGGGAGGAAAAGGCATGGGGTTCTGTTGGCTTCTATTTTTGAGGGTCAACAAACTATTTCTTTGAAAATCAACTACTAGGTTATCCAAAAGCATCCATTAACAAAAACTACCCCTTCCAATTTTCGACCCACCAAATTCAAACCAAGTTCCCGAAAATGAAAAATCCAGGATCGACAAACAAGCTTACCGACAGTTTTTTTTAATAAGAAATTAAAGCTTACTACGGCGACTATTTTCTTCTCCGATTTTATTTGCTCAGGAGCGGCACAATGAAGATGGTGGGTAAAAAAGGTAGATACAATCCAAAACAATTTATCCGTGATGGGCAACTCGGTGGATTGAAGGGCACAAAAGTCATTTCACGTGTTAAATTGTGGGCAATTCTGGGAATGTAATACGTATTAACGATGATCGTTTATGTTTTGGTAATTGTAAGTGAAATGGCGGGACCCGAGCATTGATATATGGTTTGAACTTGTCCAACTCCATTCTAATCGAATTTGAGTTTTTAGTAAAATCAAACAAGTGCTTAGTTACAATAAGAATAACTTTTTTTGACATACTAAGCGAGATACAACTAGAAAGGTCTAAGAAACATGTAAAAGTGTTTTCCAATATTACATACTATAACAACATACTAATAGAGTTGTTTTGGTTTGCCTTAAACCAAACACATTCGAAACTTTCGAAAACTATTTGAAATCATTATATATGTTAGAGTTTAATCAGTTCTTTGCCTTGTGTGACATCCGTGGAATGAACACAACAAAAATGTTAATTTTCTAGACATGGTTAACAATTGAGTAAGCTACTATTAATAGTGAAATTGTAGATTTAAAATTGAAGTGGACAAATATTTGGTCAACTTCGGTCGAGTGAGTTTAAATATATGTGAAGTCTCCTTAACCAATCTACACTTGATTTTTGTTAATACCATGTTTGCTCCATGCGCATGTCTCTATCGAGACTTCTGTGTATAACAAAAATAATTAAAAAACACAAAAGCTCGCTACATATTATTCATTCTTACATATTGTGGTTACGAGGTCTCTTAAATAAATTGTGTAGCTTTAAGTGAGTTCTATCGTATTAACAAGTTAATCAAGCAATCTCGTATTAAAAAGTTAATCAAGTTTTGTTATGTAAGACAAATAAAGTTACATTAAGTGAATTATGTCGTGTCATGTCTTGCTAGCACAATTTCTTTATTAAACAAATTATGTGTGGTCTCACTCCTTTCACATATCAATTACGTTTTGCTTTAGAATTTTTTGATGTAATTATTAATTGTGTCAAGATGTCTCGTGGCATCAATTTTTTTTATCGTATTTGTGTTTCTTTTTTCTTTTTCTAACGTTCATCGAAGCGTACAAGAGTTGGGATTGGGTGGCATTAATAAGGGTGAAAAAGAGGACAACCTAAAGGTTGGGTGGCAATTGACTAGTGAATTCATACCCTCCATCTTTCTATGGCGATCATCAATGTACAAAAGTTGTGAATCTTTCTTTTGTGGTCTCCATTCATTGCATCACAAAGAGGAGAGACTCTGATGTTACATGTAGCAACAGTTTGTTACACTAGTCCCGAGTCTGAATAAAGGATGAAGATTTTTTAGTATGCTGACAATACGTCAACCTAAAATTATTTGTTGCATTTCATGATCATAGTACACATTGATTGGAAAAAACCTTTAATTAATTTATTCTCCTACAAATCAAGCTTTAGGTATCAAAATAGTAAGACATTTTATCAAAATAATAAGACATTATGGTTCTAATGAAAGATCTAGTTGTCTTGGATAATGCAACGATGAACCAATGTAATCAATCCTAATTTTTAAAAAAATGATACTTAATTTATTTTTATTGTATCTTCAAATAAACTTTATGTTACCACTTAACTTGTTTACTAAGCAATTTTAGAGAGGGTCCCATGTTTCGTCGGGCTAATTGGCCTTGGAAATTTTACATTTATTACTAGGTACTAGATTGTACAAAGTTTGTGTGCATACATTTATTACTAGGTACTAGATTGTTCAAAGCTCTTTATTTTTCAGAGAGGAGCAGTATGTGTAGTTTTCACATGTAATAAAAGTAACTAATCTTGCTGAGAGTTAAATCTACAACCTAATCTTTTTAAGTTCAAAATTATGTTTTACCAATACGTGGTATATATATAATTATTTCTTAGTTTCACCCTAGAACAACATATTTATTGTCTCTAAATTGGGTTTGGCCACATAATTAATGTTGTACTTAGAATCATCATTATTCATAATGTTGGCTTCAGACATATTCGACTAAATAGGTTAATGGAAAATGGCATCTTGTATCGATTTTGTGTATTTCAGATTTTTTGACCACCACTGTTTGTGTGTTTAATATTGAAAAAAAAAAGAGTTCACTTTATTCAGACAAACAAAGTTGAGATTCTGACATTGTGCATACCATTGTTGACAAAGATTGCATCCTCAAATATCAAATTTCCTCCATATATGTTGAAACATTATTGTTGGGAATTTCGAAAGTGAAGAGGCCAGGGGTACTTTTGGAATTTGCTGAAAATGTGAGTAATGTCAATTACTGTTCTTGCAGCATTCTGAAATGGCGTGGAACCCTCTCATTTGATTCCTTTTGGACCTTTTCATGTGGATTTTATCAATCAAAAACAAAAATTGATTTTAGACATGGCCTAATTTGTGTTTCCTAATTTGATTATTAGTTTGAGACTGTCTAAAATATAAACTATATCAAGTGCGAACATCTAGAAATATTATTACAAAAGATCACCGCAAACATGCGGCACCATGATTGTCGGAATACAATCTACCCAGTTAAAAGTAACCGGGGATTAGTAAACAAATTACTATCCTGGAACTGTTATTTTTTCTAATTTTTTTCCTATTTAAAAAAAGATTCTAAGAGAAATTTAGATACAAAAGTTTTTCTAATGTTTTTTATGTCACTACTGAAATTTAGTTTTGTTGGTAAAATTGGTGCATTATTTGTATTCTGACAATTTAATCACATGCATGCAAAATGAATAAAATGACTACTTACAGAAATATCGAGAAATGAAAAATTAGATTTGGTCGAGACAAGAGTTTGACTATTTCTCCTTAAGATGAAATTGTATTGTATATGTGCTTACGGTTTCTCGACACACGTCTCTCAAGATATGACGACCACTTCTCGTAATAGTAGTAATCCATATTACGAGAACAACGAACCGAACAGCATTTTGTTGTAACTTTAAATAAAAACTGGACTTGAACTTTATGTATGAATTCTTCCTATACTAAAATAATTTTTGCAAAAGTGCAGAGACATTTGGTTGGGATGAGTCATTTTATAATATATGAAAAGCTGTGAATCAAAAGACACAACTTCATAAAAAGGTACTTCAAAACAACATGTCTTGTTAAAAAAGTACATATCCAAAAGACATGTCTCTAAAATGAAAAAATGTAATTGTTAATTAATGACATGAATATTCTACAATATTCTAATTTCATTTTTCAATAATATTCATGTATTTAAAAGATTCACTTTGGGCCTTAATTTGTCATTTACCTGAAATTGATTTGAGCAACTAAATATACTATGTTAAAATACTTGCGTAGTAGAACACATTTGGCCTTACAAATCTCGTACTCGACTAACGAATCTCACTTAAATAATTGGTCAAAGTTAGTCAAAACCAACATCTTTCTAACTAATTTCCAACAATCCCCCACATGAATGAACATTAATGCAAACGAATATGCAGACACTAAAAGAGAGTACAAGCGGAAAGCTATTGCATCATGATATGTGGTTTCTGGCTTTGAACCTTCATTAGTAGAATAATATCGGATTTACTTGGCTAATCATTGAATGATGTGTTTTGAATTGTTCAGCCGTTGGTGTAAACCAAGATAATAGTACCCACACAATAACTTCCCTAACACATTCGGTTCTCACGGTTGTGTTCATTTTTGTAAGTGCTTTAGAGAATTCAAGCCTTAAAACATTCTCATAGAAGCGGCCCCACTTCACACTTACATAGGTGATATCCTATTAAGAGCATTCTGTCATAATTCAATTGGTTTATCCACGTTATAGGAATCATTAAAAGTTATAACTTAATCTCATACATTCTGCAGAGATCACTTTTTCTTACAATAGAAATGGGTAGGAGATAACTCTTAAGTGCTTAGCTGAATCTTCATAACTTTGTTGTCCTATTGAACCAAAATCTTGGGATCTCTTGTCAACAAGCTTGAGTTACCATTAGAAAGACTCATGCGTAATAGGTTTTTAATTCCATTCTCTTTGATAAGCAGTATATTTGATCTCTTGGTAAGCCTTTTGTAAGCGGATCTGCGAAAATCTCTTTTGATTTTACGTAATCAATTGAAATAATACCATTTGAGATCAACTGTTTAATAGTATTGTATCCACGATGAACTTACCATTATATATACTATTTTCTGTCATTCCGATAGTCAACTAACTATCACAATGTATATTTATTGCAGACTATGGCTTAGGCCAACATGGAATATCCTCTAAGAAATTACGAAGTCATTCTGATTCTTCTCCATCTTTATTTAAAGCTATAAACTCAAATTCCACCGTAGATCGAACTATACACATTGCATTGAGGACTTCCATGAAATTTTGAATAGATCATACTTTCTTCTAGCTTCATTTAAAGCTCAAAAAATTCAAATTATATCATGATCTTTCAATACTCAAGTTAATTGAAAGATTTTCAAGAAATAACTGCACTCTAAATAGTAAAACCTATTTTACTAGTAGATTTTGAATCCCTTGCATTGGATATTCAATTTACAACATCGTACGGGTCAAGATTAGAAACCATGATAAGTCTACCGAGTTTTCGAATGAATTGCAAGCATTTATAATACATGGCGATGCCATTTGCAAATGATAGGGGATGATTAGATGTCCGTGAAAAAGATGTATAAATATAGCCATGCAAATATTAGATATTGTTGAGGCTCACATATTTAAACATGGTTTTTTGGAGAGTTATGAGAGATGGATTTATCTTGGGGAGAACGCGAATGAGCATGCGAACGTGAGTGTGTATAATGAAAAAGTAGATCCAGGAGATTAGATGATGGATGTTTTGAATGATATAGTCGGGAATGACTCAACCGCTAGAGCTTTTGATGTCCATCACAATAAATTGTTTGAGGCACTGGATTGAGAATTGTACCATGGAGTTTCTTCTTTATTGTCCTAAATTTTTTTTATTAAGTTGATGCATCTGAAGGTGATAAATAAGTGGACAAATAAGTTTGTCGATGAGCTATTGAAGTTGTTGAAGTTAGCATTCTCCAAAATCAATCTTGTGAACTCTCGTTATGAATCTAAAAAATTGATTACAAAGTTGGGTCTGGGTTACAAATGTATTCATGTTTGCAAGAATGATTGTGCATTGTTCTAGAGTGAGCACCCTTCTAGACAAACGTATCCAGTCTGCTCCGAAAGTCATTGGAAATAGAAAGTAGGGAAAGCTTATCGAAATAATGTGCCGCATAAAGTGTTGCATTATTTTCCATTGACCCCTAGACTTAAACGTTTGTTTACCACAAGGAATACTATGAAACTCATGAGGTGGCATAATGTAGGTCAGTCGAATGATGAAGATGTGATGAATATCCCGTAAATGGAAAGGTATGGCTGGAATTCGATAAAAATCACCCTCAATTCGCATCTGAAATACGAAATGTCTACATGGTTTGGCTGCTAATGGATTTAATTTTTTTGACAACATGATTTTGTCTTACAGCATGGGTCAGTGGTTTTGATAACTTACAAACTACCACATTGGTTGTGCATGAAATCAGATTACTAACTCTCTTGATCCTCGGTCCCCAATCACTAGGCAATGACGTAGATTATTTTTACGACCGTTAATTGAGCCCTTGTTTTCTTATGAATAATTTATAATTTATGTTGGTCAAACTGGTCATACATAAATTTTGTAAAATCCACCACTTACTACATACTTATTATCTATACATTCTATAGAACCCACAACCTACAAGCACTTAAAAATAATTTTAGCATGATGAATTGAAAAGAGATGTGGGCTATGGGTATTGATATACATGACCGACGAAGTAATAATGGTGTATTTAGAATGTGTACAACACTGTTGTGGACAGTTAATGATTTTCCTACAAGGACTAGTCTCTCTGGGTGGAGCGTTCAGGGTTATAAAGCATGCCCAACTTGCAACGAAGAAACAACATCTACGTGTGTAATTGGTAAAATAGCTTATTTGAATTGTAACCTTATGGAAAAATAGAGAGAAGACAACCTTCGTGTCGATTGACTAGTGCAGCCATATTGAAACAGTTGAGTCGTGTCAAAAGTAGTATTCTAGGAAAGCACCCTAGCTATGAAGTATTAGAAGGAAAAGAGGTGAGGATGAACTTAATTGGAGAAAAAGAGCATTTTCTACGAGCTACCATACTAGTTGACTATTGAATTGAAACATAATATTGACGTCATGCATGTGGAGAAGAATGTTTGGGACAACTTGTACAGTGATGATCCTCACAAATCAAAAGACGCAGACAATGTGAGGCGCGATTTGATGACTTGGGTATCAAAAAAGAGTTGCACTTGTATGAAGAAGGGACAAAGTTGATGAAGCCTGCTTCAAAATACACATTGACGAATTTAAACCGTTGAAAATTTTGCAATTTCATTAGATCAGTTAAATTTTCAGATGGTCTTGCATCGAATTTAAGAAATAATGTTGCTCAAAATGACAATTAGAATTCTTGGTTTGAAGTCACATGATTGCCATATTATCATGCAACGATTATTGACTGTTGGTTGTCGAGCATATTTGAATAAGACAATATCCTCTACAATCATTGAACTTTATACGTTCTTCAAACAGTTGTGTGCGACGTCCTTAAAGTTTAGCGACATAGTTAATGCTCAGGAACAACTCATACTTGTCTTCTTCAAGCTTGAACGAATATTTCCTCCAGTATTTTTTGATATTATGGTTCATTATCTAAGGAGGCAATACTTGGTGGACCAATATACATGAGGTGGATGTATCCTTTTGAGAGATACCTTAAAAAACTGAAGGACTATGTCAGAAATTAAGCGAAGCAAGAGGTTTTATAGCTAAAGGTTATGTTGTTGACAAAGCGTTACATTTTGATCGTAGTATTTTGATGACGTAGAGACAAAATACAATCGACCAGACATGAATAAGAATGTAAGTGTTACAAAAAGGCATCTCTCTATTTTTGAATCACAATGTCATCCAATGAGAAAAAAGAGTTCAGTAGTCCTTCAAAACAGTGTTCGCAATCGAGCAAAGTTTTACATCTTGAACAACTGTCTTGAAATTCAAGCCTACGTGAAGTAAGTACACATCTATATTTCTATTTGATTAATTAAACTTTTTTACTATCCTTATTAGAGTATATTTGTTTTAACAAGAAGGTGCTTTACATCTATGCTTGGCTGCACAAATATTAACCAGTTGCATAGAAATGAGTTTCCTTCTTGGTTTTCACTAAGCTAATCAATTAATTCATTTTTTAATTGACATTACACACACACACACACACACACACACACACACACACACACACATATATATATATATATATATATATATATATATATATATATATATATATATATATATATATATATATATATATATCCTAAACGCCGGTCTTTAACTTATGCTAAGCATCGATGACATGGCATGCCTATTTAATGTATATTTCATTTATACATTGAATATGTGGGATCCACCATTATCCATTAAATAGACATGTCATGTCATCTGTGCTTAGTATAAACTAAGCACCGGTGCTTAAGAGATCATTCCTATATATATATAATATTATTTTTACCTACAAAGACATGAATAATATGGATTTATACTCTGCAACAAAAGAACTCTCTTGAAATCACTCGAGAGTTACTATCTTTAGCTTCTCGGTCAAACTTGCACATCCATTCGTACCCACCATGTGTTGTAAATGGATCAGTTTTTAACTCATGATCGTGATATTCGATGAAAAACTCAAAATAGTGGTGTGACTGTGCCAGAGACTGAAGGTGAAACTTTTTACAGAAAACTGTAAGAGATATTGGAGCTTTCTTATATTAATGGCTTTTCAGTTGTTTTGTTCGGGTGCAAATGTTTTAAGTGTGATGGAAAAAGGAAACTAAAATAAATGAACACTACAAGTTTTGACATTAGTGCAGAGTCATACAAAAATGATCAATTCATACGTGTTTCTCAAGCAAATCAAGTTTTCTACATTGAAGATCCATCATGTGATCCCAACTGGAGAGTTGTACAAGAAGTCAATCATCGAACTGCGTGAAATATTCCAGAAAACATCTTAAATGAGATAGATTTGTTGCAGGATAACAACTCATCCAACTTTTATCTATTTGTTGATCTTGAAAACTTAGACAAAATGAATATGCAACAGGACAATGGAGGCCCCATTCAAGTTCATCAATTAGTTAACAGGGGATTGTCTTCAAATGTTACTGGATAAGCATCCTTCATTAATGATGAGGTTGATGATGATTATACATTAGAAGACTACATGGATGACGAAATAGACGATGATAGTCTCGAAGACAATGATGATGAGGATCATAGATATCATGATAGTAATTTAGAGTAACAAAATTTCTTGTAGCAATTTTTTAAAAAAAATTCGCTTTGATTCGTAAGTATTGTTTTATATTACTATTTCATAATAAAAAAATTTTTTACATTAAATTCGATTAATTACGTTTATAGTTCATTATAATATCATTAATATTAATTTATAAAAAAAAGCTATTATTAAAAATCAATAACAATATTATTTTTGCAATATTGCGACGACAACAATACTTGTAGCGATGATGTATCATCACTATAGTGTTCAAATATTTTAGAGCAAAAATGACACTTATTTTTCAAGCATTATTAAAATGTCGTTGCTATTAATGTATAGTGACAACTATATGTTAATATACCCTAAAACTTCAGTTCATTACTTTGCACGCCGCAAAAGCAAATTATTTGTCTCTATATATTTTTGCACAGTAACCATCGTCACTGCCCACCGCAACTTGCCCACCTTTCTGTCGACATTCTCCGTTCACCGCTACCTACCCAGGTTCATCAGTAGAAATTTTCAATCTAGTGTCAAAATTTTCAAAAGTTAAGAAATTTTGAAAATACTTTAAACAAATTTGTGTAATTAACACTTCGTACGTTAACTGTTTAATTTTATGTTTCGTTTTCAAGATTTTTTTGTCAATGGACAAGAATCCCCGGCCTTTTTCCAGTTGTAGCCATAAATTTTAACCTAGAAACTTGGCAAGAGGTGTGCATTTTTATTTTTCTTTTCTATGGTGGTTGGGGACTATTGATTAAGAGGATGTTTGGCTAATTAGCTTAAACTATCCTTAGTTTGGATATCTTTACTTCCTAAAACAGCTTCTCAATATTGTGATGGTTACATATTTGTTGCAGTACTTCCTATATATCCTAGATTTTCATAAACTTCAAACTCTACTTTTGTTTTCTATTTATGTTCTTGTTTCAGCCTGGATGTATTGTTGACTACAAATTTTTAGCTATCGTATGTGATTGTATGTGTGACAAAAAGCCGACAACTTAGGTTTTCAGTTTTCACTGATCAATTTAGTTTCTTAAAACTTGTGTATTGTTTTTGGAGTTCACTGGTGTTCATTCGTAGGATTAACTCAGCTTCTTCTTCTTCTTCTTATTTTTTTTTAACTAAGCATTGTTTTACACGGTGTTCAATTTTATGTTAAAACATAAAACTTATTTACTTCAAATTAAGTTCAGATATATATGTTTTCGCTTAGATTTGAGGAGATCCAATTAAATATGTTCTAAAAGGATTTGTCCTATGTTTTTACAAATGGTTTTGTGGATTTTCATCTTGTGGGTGTTGGGGGCAGTTTTGTGAATTTGCGAGGCATAAACTTTGAGTTAAGAATTGTTGGAAATTAGAGAATTGTGCCATGGTTGTGCATGATTTTGCATAGAACCCATTTCCTATTTGAGGAAAACAAAAGTTGATTCGCGTTCTCCTTTGCGAGAACATCAAAATCATGTATTTACTTGTCCAAAATGACGTTTTGGTGAATAAGAAATTGAAACTCAAAGATGGAGTTGAAAATGGTTGGAGGAAAGATAATGGTTCTATCCCACATCGGAAAATTTGAACTAGTATATATATGGCCATTCTTTTATAATGTGTAATCATGTGAAGTTTAGAGGCTCTCTCTTGTGAGCAACCACAGGAAAAGTCAAAATCACGGATCGATTAACACCTCGGGACATTGAACTCATGTGCAATCGCGACCTACGTACACGAATATCGGACCAAAATTGGCCACGTAGTCAAGTCCACGTTTTGGAGTTTTTCTTTCCATTTTAATTATAGAGTTAAAATTCGGTTTTTCATCTAACCTTAAACTCTCGAATTTCTAAAAGTAGTTGAATGTTTATTTTGTGTTACTAAAGGCTGATTTAATGGAGGAGGATGTGAATGGTCATCTGGAAGCCTAAAAATATGGTCTTAATTTCGACAATCGAACACACGAAAAATCAATCTTCCACTCAATCTTTTTTGTTCCAAATATTTGAGTGTCCTCTTTGTAATCCTCTTCTAACAGTAGCTCAATTCGCTAGTGTAGCAGCTCCGTACTAGGCGTGCTACAAGTTCATCTGTTGTATCCTAGGATAGACCCTCATTATCCTCAAGTACCTATGGTGAGGGAGCAAATTTGTTTTAAGGAAACTGTGTTTACACTAGTATCGGTTTACATTTTTTGATCAGTTTACTGGTTTATTTTAATTATGCAGTTTACAAGTTTGTTTATCTCTATAACTGTAGAGATTATTTTCTTGTCTGTTATCTTTTATTATTTATGTTGTTGATTACATTTTCAGTATAATTTTTGTAACAATCTTAAAACAGATTCTAATTCACATACTAAAATTTTCATAAAATAGATTTTAATTGAAAGACTGAAACTTTCGTCAAATAGAAAAACAGATTTGTATACTGTTTCTTTCATCTGAATTTTTTTGCTATTGGATTATTTTGCCTACTGTTTCTTTGGCATATTTAATTTTTTTTGCTACTGGAAAATAGATTTTAAAGGGCAGTATATTTTGTATCTTTGTGTTTCGATAATGGAAACTGATCTGATTACTAGAGTTGTAATTACTAGAAAAGAAATGTTGACAAATGTGTCAAGCTCTTCTGTGGCCCAAACTATGACTCAAACCAGTGCCCCAACTGTGACTGTTGTGGTTAGTCATTAAGTGAAACCAAACAAATTCAATGGATTGAATTTCAAGTAGTGGCAGCAAAAAAAAATGATGTTTTATCTGACAATCTTAAATCTTATGAGATTCTTGGCTGATGATGCTCTAAACTCAATGAAGATGAGGAGATATCCAAGTTGACAGTGCAGTTGAAGCTTAGAAGCATTTTGATTTCTTGTGCCGTAACTATGTTATGAATGGTTTGACAGATTCACTATACAATATATATAGTTCAATGAAAACGGCCAAAGAATTGTAGGAGTCTCTAGAGCGCAATATATAAAACTGAGGATGCGGGGGCTAAGAAATTCATTGTTGGCCACTTACTCAATTACAAAATGGTGGACTTAAAACTCGTGATCAGTCAAGTACAAGAATTGCAAGTGATCTTGCATGAGATTCACGTCAAGGAAATGAGTATGAGTGAAACTTTTCAAGTGGTGGCTATTATTGAAAAGCTACATCCTGCTTGGAAAGATTGCAAAAATTATCGCAAACACAAGAGAGATGAGATGAACATTTAAGAATTAATTGTTAGACTTTGCATTGAAGAAAACAACAGAATTACGAAAAGAAGATATTTAATTCAACTGTGGCCAAAGCAAATGTGGTGGATCATGGTTAATGCTCTAAAGACAAAAAAAATAAGTTTGTCAAATAGCCTAAGATGGGACCGAAAGGAGGTGTATCCAAGAAGAAATTTCCTAAAAAATACTACAATTGTGACAAAGTAGGTTCACAGGTCCACAGAGCTGAAGAGGAACATCAAGAAAGAAGCCAATGTAGTTGATAAAATTGCACACAACATGTTTGAAATGAGCATTGTAGCTGTCATTTATGAAGTTAATTTGGTGGGTTCAAACCCAAGGGAGTGGGGAATCGACACTGGTGCTACCCGACATGTTTTCTCAGATAAGAACATGTTCAGTCGTTTCAAGGCAACAGAGAATAAGGATAAGCTATATATGAAAAATTTAGTTACCTCTGAAATCAAAGGTTAATGAAAGGTGATTCTGAAGATGACTTCTGGGAAAGAGCTAACTATGAACAATGAGCTATATGTGCTAGAGATCCGCAGAACTTGGTGTTCAGGTCGCTGCTGAACAAGCACGATTTTCACATGGTGTTTGAGTCAGATAAAGTGATTTTATCTAAAAGTGGGATATTTGTCGAAAATGGTTATGTGTCGATGAGTTTTTTAAGCTTAATGTAATGGCTATTAAGTCAAACATGAATAAAATAAATAACTATTTTGCTACTTGCTTGAATCTTGCAATTTGTGGCATGGTAGACTAAGACATGTTAATTATGATATACTGCGTAGATTAATTAACTTGAATTGTATACCAACATTCCATATTAATTCTAAACATAAGTGCGAGATTTGTGTTGAGGTAAAACTAACAAGGTCATCATTTCAACTTGTTGAAAGAAATACCGAACCACTTGGTATAATTTACACTGATGTGTGTGATTTAAAATCTGTATAAACAAGGGGTGGCAACAAGTATTTCATTACTTTTGTTGATGATAGCACAAAATACTGTTATGTGTATCTTCTTAAAAGTAAGGACGAAAGTATAGAGAAGTTTGTTCTCTATAAGAATAAAGTTGAAAATCAACTCAACAAGAAAATTAAGGTGTTGAAAAGTGAGCGAGTTGGTGATTATAAATTACCATTTGCTGAATTCTATGCACAAAATGGTATCCCACATAAAACCATAGCACCATATTTACCCCCAACAAAAAAGTGTTGTTGAACAGACAAATTGTACCTTAAAAGAAATTATGAATGCAATGCTATTAAGTTCTGTGTTACCACAAAACATTTGGAGAGAAGTTGTATTATCAGCTAATTACCTTTTAAATAAGGTGTCCTGAAAGAAAAAAAAAAGACCACATGCAAGTTATGGAAAGAAATGAAGCATTCTTATAAATCCTTGTGAGTGTGGGGGTGTCTTGCCAAAATAGTTGTACCTACACCGAAAAAGGTGAAGATAGGTCCAAAAATTGTTGATTGGCTATACACTTAACAATAGTGCTTATCGGTTTCTTGTGTATGAATCTAAAATCTCATATATACACAAAAATACGATAATAGAATCGCAAAATGTTTCATTTTTTGAACATGTATTTCTATACAGATCCAAATAGGAAGCAAACTCCTTTAAACGAACACATGAAATAACGGACCAAGAATAAGAAGTCAAAAAGTGGTTGAACCAAGACGTAGCAAAAGAGCTAGAACAAAAAAATGTCCATATTTTTAGACTTATATGTTAAAAAGTGAACTTCAAAGCTTTAAAGAAGTTGTGAACTCTTCAGAAGAACCTCAATGGAAAGAAGCAATTAAAAATGGGATGGATCCTATTTTGCAAAATCATACATAGGAGCTAGTGGATCTTTCTCCGGGATGCAAACCACTAGGCAAGATGTTAATATCTAGCATTTTAGCTTTGAAAGCTTCTTTCATATTTATGTTTTGTTAATTAATTATTTTTATTTTTATTTCAGGCTAAACTGGCTGAGGTGAAGGAGACCCAAACATAGTAGGCCAGGTCCATCGGCGGGGCGGTGGACTAGTATGATGTTGTTAAAGAGGTATTTGGGGACAGAAAGAGACACATCTGCAAAGTTAGATAGGTGGTGAAGAGAACTTTCCTCTCTCAATGCTATGTAGATTAAAGGTTTGTTCGGTGCATTTTTTTAAAAGACCCATTTTTGCCTACTTTTGTTGACTATTCAAACTTTTTACCCTTTTACAAAGTTTGAATAGTCAAAAACAGTGGGCAAAAAAAATCCAATTTTTAGAAAAAAATCTGCATGGAACATGCTCTAAGTTTAGTGTTGCAAATAGTTTGATTTGGTCATTTCCATAAAAAGAATAGGTTATCTGATTCTATTTTTACTTATTTTTAGTTTAAAAAATAAATGCTACCTAGACAATAGTATTGAGTTGTAGATAGAATCTATTGAAAATCAATTTTTTGTTTGACCGTCTATTGATTAGACATGAATGCTATGTAGACTATAAGTCATTCTATTTGTATGTCATCTAGACTGCAATATATATGAAAGTTTTAAAACCTAGATTAATTAAATTAAAAAAAATTTTAATCTTAATTAAACAAGCAGTGGAAAGAACGCAGTCAGAACTAGCAAGTGATAGAGATAACAGTTCTGACTCGCATAACAATGTTTGTTTACCTACTCTTATTAAGTGCGGAAATTAAAGGATTAAATATGAACACAAGATGTAACGTGGTAAACTCAGAAGGAAAACATCCACGGGCCCTCATGCCATGGGTAAAAATAATCCACTAATAATCTTGTTAAAAAATACAATAGTATCGGTTTTTGTAATTTTGCAAAATTAACAAAATAACAATCAAAAGAAAACAGATCAACTCCCTGTGATACTTCTTCTTCTGACTTGTTGATGAAGTGGAATCAAACCCACCGATTTTGACTTTATCGCCACTTTCCTATTGTACTTGACTGCAACCACCACTTGGATTAAGAACCCCCGTTCTTAACTTCATGCCAAGTAGCTTAAACAAGATATGAAATTGTTCGTTGAGCACCAATTAGTTCTTGATTCTTCAATGAGTTTGAAGAAAATCTTTTTACTTTGAAAGTTGAATCAATGAAGCATCGAGTCTTGTTTTCCACCAATGAATTCGGCCGGTTTTTGCTTAGAGAATACAAGACCAAAAATTATATTTTCAAAGCTCTAATTCTTTATTGATTTTTACTCTTTCTTATAGTTAAAGTAGAAATCAAATTAGAAAATACATCTTACCTAAAAATATGCAACAAGAATGGTAAGAAAATTAGTAGGAAAGAATATAGAAAGATATTCTTAGATTTGTAGAAGGAAAGAATTTAAGAAACTAAATATTTCCTTCCTAAACAAATCTAAGAGAATAAGAAAAGATTCTTTAACCTACAAAAGAAGTTGTCAATAATATTCATGAGGTCAGAATATATCAATTATAAAAACAGAATAAAATCGTAGCTTTACTGATCTAGAAAAATAATCCGCTTATCAACCCAGTCAGTCAGAACTTGCGTTAGCCAGACCAGTCAAAAACACACACGTTGACATGTTCTTTTGTCATTAAAAATCAGTTATATTCATTAAGTGAGCCAAGATATAAAAAGTGAAAAATATAACACATATTTTTCCAACAATCTTCCCATTTGGTGTTGCTTAATTATAAACACATAACTATTGAATTTTTAATGTAAGTGTGATGTGTGTGAATAAGTAAAGAAACCATGAGCATCAACATGTATGGTTATGGCTCCTCCTTAGTATGTAAACCAAGAGCTCCTGCAAAGAAGTTAACAACATATGCAAATACCACAAACATTAGCCATAACTTTAATATTGCTCCCCCTTAGCAAGATATCATCTAAGTGTAATGATCAAACTACCATAAACCTAAAAATACTACTATTAAAGTTTAACCAACAAAGTATCAAAAGCAAGAAAAACCTAACAACCACAAAATTTAAAAATTTAAACATTACTACTACTACTCCCCCTTTTGTAAGAGGAACGCCAAAGGAAGAGAAAAAAAAAGTAAAGTAGTGTTTGAAGGGAAATAAAGTAGAATTTAAGAGTTAATACAGTCATCCATAACTAAATAGTTAGAAAGTTTAAAGTTAGAACCAAAAATAGTTAGTGCCGAGAGGATCTGGGCTTCTTTGTACCGAATGCAGATGCGTTTTCAAATCTCCCGCGAGCATAGGTATCTGAAGGTGCATCAACTGGAGGATCATCAGCGAGAGGTGCAATAGCTATGGCAACAGTTGTCTCATCAACGGGATCGGAAGTCAGAATCTCTATTGGATCTCCAGGATGTGCGGAGAATTTCGGAGTAACTATTCGGTATGCAGACTTTATATGCTCATCGCCCAGATATTCCAATTTACCCAACACCCTATGCATGAAAATAAATTCATTAGAAAAACCTTTGGTTAAGACAAAAATTTGATCTACCTGTGTTCGAACCAGCCCCAACTGAGTTTCCAGTGCATCTAGACGTCCAGAATGGTCTAACGAGGATATAACGTGCCTGGGAACTCTGGGAGTGGGATGTGGTGTGCTACCCAAATTTGTAAACTCATGAACACCTAGCATTGGTATATCCTCAGAGAATCGGTATGAATCCATGGCAGGCACTTCTTGATGAACAAGAAAGTTATGGATCAGAGATGGATGCGGTGGCCTGCACTGTTTGGCCCTCTTTGGCCCTTCATAAACAATTCTATCAAAAACTATTTTAACCAAATCAACTGGCATCCTCATCCCTAACTTGTATAGCATAACAGCCTTGTCTCATCCCCGAAATGTTAGATCGATGAGTTAATGGATCGATATTGTTGATAAGAATCTGATGAAGAATTTTGTATTTGGGCGATGGCCGGGAAGCGCCGGTTCTCCCGATTACGCCAAGTAGAGCCAGTCATTTCTTGTGCAATGTTGTCTTTGGTCAATTTCTCGTCACTTGTGACAGCCACAGTGGTCACCCTAAGCCAGTCCCTGAGAGAGTTAGGACTGAAGGTAACATGTCTTATTCGGACATAGACCTGGCACCTGAATTCATTTCCAGCCTTCCCTAGATTCTTTGGAACGTTGGCCATAAATTCCTTGACCAGAGTTTCATTGAACGGTCCAGAAAAACTTAACAGATTATATAAGTTGTAAAAATCAACAATTTCAACCAAACCAAACGAACTAAATTCGGCAATTGTTACCTTGCACTCAATGATGAACTTGCGGTAGATGGTAAATGATAGAAACAGACTCTCAGCACTCTCCGATAAAAAAGCAATGAATTGAGGGGTTAACAGAGTGTCTACCTCTAGTTAATGTGTCAAGTCTGAACATTTGGAGGTCTGAACTAGGAGTAGGCAAGACTGTAGGGCACACCCCGAGGCGATGATAGGCCCTGTTTCGACCAAAGCAGGAGTGGGCCTTTTAGTAACATCAGCGATTTTACCTTTTCCTTTCTCAGCCCTTGTGGCCCTTTTCATAGGAAGAGATGTAGGAGTAGATTCCGAGGATTCATCAAGAGTAACATCGAAATCAACATCTGATTTTTGAGAAGGGGGCTTACTTGAACCTTCAACAATTTGGGGAGACTGTTCAGACACTTCATCCCTAGTCCATTCATTCTCATGAATTTCTTCTTCAATTTCAACATTGTCAGACCCACTGTCACACCGCAGAGATTCGTCATCCTCATCTCCTTTTTCATCTGGGTCTTGAGCACTTAAGGTAACTTTCTTGCTCAGAAAGGTAATGGGGTCTTTCAATGTTTGATGGGCTTGTGATTTAGAATGGCTAACCGGCAGTTGATATGCAACAATGTCCGTCGATTGGCCAGCCTGAGATGCAACTGCCACTGAAGAAGTGTCCAAGTCTGAACTTGAGAGTTCCCGTCTTCTTGGACTTCGCCGAAGAGTCCTTGACGGCGACATTTGTGGCCCCATCGCAGTTTCAGCAGCAGACACCGGAGCAACAGTGTCCTTGGATGAATTTCCCAAACGTTTCTTCAATTTTGGCATTTTAGTATTTACCATTGTTTGAATCTGAAAAAGAAGACTCAACAAACCTTCAAAATCAAGTATAAAGGGCTTCAGAATTAGGAAATCGAAAATTAAGTGTAAGAATATGAAGAAGGTTTAGTCTCGGTTTAATAGGGGAAAATTTTCATAATTGCACAAGAAGTGAACAGTTAATTTGGGATGTGTGGAAAGTAGTTACCAAAATTAAACTGATTAATGGCAGTTATTGACAAATAAACCTTCCTTAATCAGATAAGTCAAATTTGAATTGAACCGCATAAAAAGCCAATTTATGGAAAACAAAATTTTTAAGATAGATAAAACAATTTAATATTCAATACAAAAAAAAAATTGGATTCCATAAACAGAAAACATCCATATTCTTCTCAGTTAAAGCTGATTGTGCTACCAAAATTAGACTGTTGATTGAAAATTCTACGAAAAGGCCCACACAAGATAATCACACAAAAATAATGAGAATATTTTATGAGATAAAATTGAATCGTTTATTTAAGAGCAAATTTCATAGTCTACAAATTATACAATCAGTTTAAAAATATCAAAATCAACCGGAATCTTTCAATAAGATAAATGCGCATAATTAGATTCAATCAATTAGTCAGATTTATAATGTGAGTGTGTGATAGGACATACTGGACTAATTAATCATAACCTGTCCCACTAAGTCAAATTGAACCTTGTCAAGAAGATCAGTACTGAGATATATTTCAAACCAGTCATCATCTGAACATATCTTTTTAAATAGAAAAAATATGTGCGTGCCAGACAGGAGTACCATATCAAATTTTTTTTTTAGTACTCAGAGTGTTGACTTTATTTGTATATATATATTTTATTATTATTTTTGTTTTGTCAAAACAATGAATTTATATGATCATGAAATTAACTTTCTCATAGCCATAAAGGTAGTCCTTTTCTACATGATTTATGTTCATTATCAAGGACGGCTGCACACATCTATGGTGGTAACCCTCTCCTCCATGAAATTGTCTGTTTAACACAACAGCATACTATAGTGCCGAGAGACATAAATAGTGACCATATGTCACAACAAAGTACGTAAACTACTTTAAAGATAACAATCTATTTAGTAGTAAAGTACAATCAAACAAGTCAATATATCCTCAAAGTGTGCTTATCTAAGGATATTTTACCATGAGTATGATGAGCTTACCATACTGATTGGTTAATCCAAGTAAATCTCAAAATTCATAGACCAATCATACATTTATATCATATACTATTTGCAAGAAAAACCCCCATTCTTCTCTCCTTTTTTTTAAAAAAAAAATAATAAAAAATAAGCAAATGCACACAAACACACATGATGATATCAAACAAAAAGAAAAAAAACTACTTCTACGAAGTAATTTTTTTTTAAAAAAAAACTAATGCATCAAGCAAATGCCCACGGCCTTCCGTAGAGTCTCAAATCTAGTAGAATCTAAGGCCTTGGTAAACAAACCAGTCAACTGATACTCAGTCTGAATATGTTCCAAAGTAATTATTTTTTCTTCAACCAAATTTCTAATAAAATGATGTCTAATATCAATATGTTTGGTCTAGAGTGCTAAACAGAATTTTTAGAAATATTGATAGCACTAGCATTATCACAAAATATAATAACAGAGTCCTGATCAATACCATAATCACATAGCATTTGTTTCATCCAAAGTAGATGAGTGCAATAACTACCCGCTGCAATATACTCAGCTTCTGCAGTAGATAAAGAAATAGAGATTTGTTTCTTACTTAACCATGCAATGAGATTGTTACCAATGTAGAAACATCCTCCACTCGTACTTTTCCTATCATCCATGTTTCCAGCCCAGTCAGCATCAGTGTATCCTACAAGATGAGAGTTAGTATCATTAGTATACCATAAACCAAAATCAGAAGTACAATTAATATAGCGAATAATTCGCTTCACTGCTGCAAGATGTGATTCTTTTGGTTTGGCCTGATAACGCGCACAAACTCCAACACTGAATGATATGTTAGGACGGCTTGCAGTCAGATACAACAAACTGCCATTCATGCTTCTATACAAGCTGGAGTCAACTTTTTTTACCTGGTCATCTCTGAAAATTTTCAAGGACGTGGCCATGGGAGTTCTAACTGACTTGGTTTGTTCAAGGCCGAACTTCTTTACTAGATTTTTAGTATACTTGGCTTGTGAGATAAAAATCCCTGTTCCAACCTGTTTGATCTGCAAACTTAAAAAAAATTTAGTTCACCAACCATACTCATTTCAAATTCATTTTGCATAAGTGTAACAAACTCCTTGGATTTTGTTTCTAGTGAAGAACCAAACACAATATCATCGACGTAGATTTGTGCAACTATTAATCCAGTTTTGAAATGTTTGATGAACAAAGTTTTGTCAGCTCCTCCTCTCTTGTATCCCTATTCCAACAAGAACATGATCAATCGTTCATACCAAGTACATGGGGGCTTACTTTAGTCCGTATAGAGCCTTTTTGAGTCTGAACACATGGTCGGAGAATAAGGATCAACAAATCCCTTAGGCTGCTCAACATAGACTTCTTCATTAAGAATTCCATTCAGAAAAGCACTTTTGACATCCATTTGGTACAGCTTGAACCTCATTTGACATGCCACAGATAGTAAAAGTCTAATAGATTCAAGTCGAGCCACAGGTGCAAATGTTTCATCAAAATCCACTCTTTCTAGTTGAGTGTATCCCTGTGCAACGAAGCGTGCCTTGTTTTTGACTATGTGGCCATGTTCATCTAATTTATTATTGAATATCCACTTTGTCCCGATCACATTTGTGTCCTTTGGCCGAGGTACTTCCCACACTTCATTTATGTTAAATTGGGCTATCTCTTCATGCATGGTTAGAACCCAATTTTCATCAATAATAGCTTCATTTATATTTTTGGGTTCAATTTGTGAAGTGTAGCAAACATTTCCAAGTTCATTAGCAAGCCTCCTCCGAGTCATCATACCGTCTCTGGAATCTGAGCGAACATTGTCCAATAGGTGTGCTTTCTGAATCCAAGAAGGAGGTTGTCTTCTCATGTTTTGTTCGTTATTTGTATATGGTGTCGAAACTTCCGTGAGCGAAGGCGAGACAGACACTCGTAACTGATCGCGGATGTTCCTTCATTATCACCGTCTCGTGCGGTACATGATTGTCTTGAGTAGGTTGACGTCTAGCAACCTGTTCTTCCAAAGTCTAAATATTAGGCTCATGTAAATAAGATGAAAAATCATCAGTATCATCAATTTTTACATTGATTGATTCAATGATAGTCTGAGTACGCATGTTATAAATTTTGTAAGCTCGGCTATTCTCAGAATAACCAATAAACACTCCATCATCACTTTTTGAATCAAATTTACCCAAGTATTCCCGATCATTTAACACATAGCATTTGCTACCAAAAGTATGGAAATATTTGAGATTCGATTTTCTTCCTTTCCAGATTTCATAAAGATTTTAAGTGGTTCATGTTCTCAAAGACACACAATTCAAAATATAACAAGCAGTATTAATAGCTTCAGTCCATAATTTAACGGGGAGCTTCTTACTATTTAGCATTACTCTAGCCATCTCTTGTAGAGACCTATTTTTCCTTTGCACAACAACATTTTGTTCAAGAGTTTTGGGTGCAGAGAATTCATGAAAAATGTCATTTTGATCACAGAGAGTAGAGAAAGTAGCATTTTCAAACTCCCTCCCATGATCACTTCTAATCCTTAATATTTTTATTCTCTCAAAATATTTTTCTGTTGTTAATTTTAGGTGCAAAAATTTGAATATTTCAAAACATCATATTTTTCTCTCAAAAAATCTACCCAAGTATATCTAGAAAAATCATCCACGCAAACAAAAATATATTTCTTGCTCCCAATACTTTCAGTTTGAATAGGTCCCATCAAATCCATGTGAAATAATTCTAATACATGAGCTGTAGTAAGAAACTTATCTTGTTTGTGAGCGCTTTTGGTTTGCTTACCTTTTAGGCACGAACCACACAATCCTTCAGATTTTTCAATAAGCTTAGGAACGCCTCGTACTGCATTCAATTTTGTTAGTTTCAACAGATCACTATAGTTTAAATGTCCTAATCGTTTGTGCCACAACTCGGTTGAGTCAGTCTTTGAAATATGACAAGTAATTTTGGTGTCAAGAAGATAACAATTATCATTGGATCTAGTACTATGGAGAATACAACTACCATCATAATTCAAGACTTTACAAGAATTTTTTGAGAACATAACCAAGTGTTTATCATCACAGAGTTGGCCTATACTAATCATGTTAGCTTTTAAACCTACAACAAAAAGAACTTCTTTTAACAGAGAGAATCCATCAATTAGAATAGTGCATATACCTTCAATTTTACCGTGTGCTCCATCACCAAAAGTAACCAGACCATCTTCATGACTTCTGTAGTTAGTTAGATAAGATTGATTACCAGTCATATGTCTAGAACAACCACTGTCAAAATACCAAGAGTTAGGAATAAAAGATCTATAGGCAACATCAACCATATAACAATTTAAATCACCATTTTGACCCAAATTTGTCTTACTTTAGTGTTGCTATGGTATCTCATTTGTCTATTAGCCAAGTTTTTACTAAATAAACAATAAGAGGAGTTGTGTCCTAAATTACCACAGATGCAACATTTTACAAAGTACTTTGATTTACCTCTCTGTATTGGTTGTATACCTGATGGTCGTGATCGCTTTTTGAGTCTTAGCATTGGTCAAAACCGCATATAGGCGGTGTCGACCCTTTGTTCTAACAAATGATGGGATCGGTTTTGTCTGAAAATGCAGCAGACTTTGTTTCTTTGATGAAGTTGATCTGATTTCCAACTTTTCTTTCACCTTTTCCAACATACCTTCTTTGACGTTTGGAGTTCTTCCATAGCTTAGGGTTTCACTTAAGCGAGATGCTCCTATTGTTAATTGCTTGATCCTTTCTTTTGAAACTTTTAATTCATCAAGAATGTTCGTAATTTGATAATCCTTCTCTTTTAAGATGTTGGTAAGAACATTATTCTGAGAATCCATTTCAGCCTTGTCATCTTCCAAAAATTCCATCAAGACTTGAGTAGACAAGTTTTCTCCTGTTCATCTCTTAATTTTTTATTCATACTACTGCAGTTATGACAGACACGGACTGGTTCTTCAGATGTTGTAGTCAAGAAGTCAGAACCTGCAGTCAAGTTTTGCACGGAATCGATGCGAAAAGTTAATTTCACGCTAAAGACTTTACACGATCAACAATGGTTCTGTCGTCCTCGTCCTCATCTGAATCTTTTTCATCATCTTCACTCCAAGTGATATTCATGGCCTTCTTGGTATGAGGTTTCTTTAAAGTGCACATTCAGAGGCTATGTGACCAAAACACTCACACTCATGGCATTGAATTCGAATGTCAGATTTATTCATAGATGTAGTAGGATTTTGTCTTGTGTTGTTCGAAATCTCTTCTTTTGTTGGAGTGGGGGTATTCAAGTTTTTTCCTTTTAGAAATTTTTTGAATTGTTTGGTGAGCATGGCCATATTTTCATTTGTTTCACTCTCATCACAATCAACCTCTTCTTCATCGTTTTTAATTTTGAAGGCAATACCATATCCCTTTTCTTTCTTTCTCCTTTGTAGATGTAATTCATAGGTCATTAATGATCCCACCAATTCTTCAACCTTCATATTCTCAATCTCTTTACTTTCTTCAATTGCAGTTACTTTAGAATGAAAACGATCAGGCAAAAATCTAAGAATTTTCTTTACAATTTTGCTCTCCGAATATTTCTTTCCCAAAGTATAAGCAATATTGGTGTTGTCACTGAGTTTTTCATAGAAGTCCTTGAATTGTTCATTGTCTCTCATGGTTAGTTGTTCAAACTCTAGAGTAAGAATTTGAAGCTTAGATGACTTGACCATAGTGGTTCCTTCGTGAGCAATTCGTAAGATGTCCCAAGCATCTTTTGCAACTTGACACGTAGAGATCAAACGAAATTGATTAGAGTCTACGAAGGAGAATATGACATTTAAAGCTTTGGAATTCTAATTAGTATAATTAAAATCAGTTGTAGCCCACTCGTCGCCTTTTTTTCTCTTTCTACACCATTTTCAATAATGGTGGGAGTTTTATAGCCATGGACAATAGAGTACCAATCTTTTTTATCAAATGATTGGATATAAACTTAAATTCTAATTTTTCAATAGGCATAATTAGTACCATCTAAAACAGGTGGTCTAAACAGAGCTCCGTCCATATCTAGGTTTCTTTAGATCTCACTTATAAAGTGTACCCTCTCTGATACCAATTGAAAGTTTTTGAACTTAGATTAATTAAATTAAAAAAAATCCTAATCTTAATTAAACAAGCGATGGATGAACACGGTCAGGCGGCAAGTGATAGAGATAATGCTTCGACTCGCACAACAGTGTTCGTTTACCTACTCTTGTTAAGTGCAGAAATTAAATGATTAAATATGAACACAAGATGTAACGTGGTAAACCCCGAAGGAAAACATCCATGGAGCCCCATGCCATGGGTAAAAACAATCCACTAATAATCTTGTTCAAAAATACAATAATATCGATTTTTGTAATTTCACAAAATTAACAAAATAACAATTAAAAGAAAACAGATCAACTTCCTGTGATACTTCTTCTTCTGACTTGTTGATGAAGTGGAATCAAACCCACGGTTTGACTTTATCGTCACCTCCCTATTGTACTTGACCGCAACTACCACTTGGATTAAGAACCCCCGTTCTTAACTTCACGCTAAATAGCTTAAACAAGATATGGAATTGTTCATTGAGCACACTACAAGAAATGAGGTTAATAGCGGCAACATATGTCGTCGCTGAATATTCATAAGTCATCTCTTTAAGTTTTTAGAGACGACAAAGTAGTCGCTACATGTCGCCGCAACAAGTTAGTCTCTCTAGAGATATAGCGACGACTTTATGTCGTCTCTATATAAATTTGTATCTATAGAGACGATAATATCGTCGCAATAGTGTCGTGACCATATCTCGAAAACAGATATAAAGGGACGACAAAGTCGTCACAAAAGTCGTCGCTATTATACAAAAAAATAGAGACCATTATCTCGTCGCCATACGTCCTTCTCATATAGCGACGACAGAGTCGTCGCTATTACTAATTGTTTTAATTTACTACAGCGACGACAGTGTCGCCGCTATAAACGTTTTGAATTTTTTTAAAATTTTTTTTTTATTTCCAAATAATATAAAGAATATATAAAAAATTCTAAAGATCTATGGACCCTCCAAACCGTCGTCCTCGTTCTCCTCCTCCTCCGAGGCACAATTGGTATTTTACTTTTCGAAACAAAATTTCACGTTGCATTTGGCGTGGCCGATCCTCGTACATGGCAAACCAAGATTGTTATTCTGGGGTCTCAGAGGACCGATGGGAAGTTCCTTGTGGGGCAAACGATGCAACAATCGAATCTAGTGAGGAAGAGGTGCCTTTGAACCCGGCCAACCCCACGGACATGACCTCGCTGCTCTCCGAGAACCTCCTTTGCAATAGCACGCTTGTCTAACGACGCGCTATTACTTGTGTATGTTGAGTCTCTCTCAACTCAACAAGTTTATCCTGCTTAGTAAAAAAATAATAATAAATAATAATATCATGCATGTCAGATAAAATTATATTAACATAATTTAAAAATTCTCATATAGTCACCAGCCGCTGCTGAGTTCATCCAATTGCCATCCCTGAAGGTGTGAAACATCCGGAACGAATCAATAATCCCCGGCCACTTCGGGTCTCGGGGTCCCGCTACAACAATTTAAACGTGAAATGTAGTTAGTATACATTTTTAAGTTATGTAGTGAAGATATGTATAATGATATTGAAAATTTATATGTTGAACCTGATCGTAACGTGTGGCAGAGAAGCTCTTCGACCCCTACACGCTCGGGTATTTAGCCTTATCTCGATTGGCTTTATTTTTTTTGGAGGACCGCCTCAAGATATAACATATAATTGATTAGCAAAAATGCATTAGTTAAAAAGTATATAAAATATCGTAAACAATATATAAACAATACGTATTACCACGAAAGTAGGACCGGTGAAGAAGTCAATGCACTTCGCTACCTCGGCGGACATCTCGCCAGTATGGTCGGCTCGGTCCATGCGCTTTTAAGTGATTATGCGCCTTGAGTTTGTAATCGCGATAACGATCAGCCGCCAGACGATCTCTTCGCGGCACATCTTGCCGGTACTCGTCGGCTGCGACCGATCGCCTTTCGATCAAGTAGCTCTACAAGAGTGAAAAAAAATACGTTAATGTAGAAGTCGTGAAACAAGTATTTATTAAGTGTACTAATAATAAAACTAATTTAAGTTCATACCTCGATAATGCTACGCAACCGTGCCCGCTGCTCCTCTAAACCTCTATCCATGAAGGATAGCACGGGAGCATGGTGAATCTCACTTGGTTCCCAACCAAGCGCGTGAAGTACTTCGCGTTATTCCCGATCGACTGCATTGTGCGTTCGACGATAGGAAGTGGCATCTTCCCGTTAGCCTGCTAAACCATCTCAAGGTTGATGCCTCAAGAGATACCATGTCGCTTTGGCGGGGGTGCTGAAAATAAAAAAAAAAATTGTAAATTGTATTGATCATACGATTTTTCAATGATATGTATAAAATAATAAATAATTACAATTTGAACGAAAAGTCTTACTAGACTCGCAGTCGGTAGAAGGAGGCGGTGAGATGGCTGGTGTGGAGGATCTCATGCACCATCACCTCCGTGCGACATCACGTCAGCCATACTAACACATGACATAATTGCGAACATCACGTCAGCTATACTAACTTTGAATGTATGTGAAAATTTGAATGTATTATATTTTATTTCAATTTGGTCCCTAAACTTATTTTATTGCAAATAAGTCCCTAAACATTGAATTTATAGGAAAATTTGAATTTATTATATTTTATTTCAAATTGGCCCCTAAACTTATTTTATTGCAAATAAGTCCCTGAACTTTGAATTTATGAAAAAATTTGAATTTATTATATTTAATTTCAAATTGGTCCCTAAACTTATTTTATTGCAAATAAGTCCCTAAACTTTGAAGTTATAAGAAATTTTGAATTTATTATATTTAATTATAAATTGGTCCCTAAACTAATTTTTATTTCAAATAAGTCCCTAAACTTTGAATTTATGTGAAATTTTGAATTTATTATATTTAATTTCAAATTGGTCCCTAAACTTATTTTATTGCAAATAAGTCCATAAACTTTGAATTTATGGAAAATTTTGAATTTATTATATTTTATTTCAAATTGGTCCCTAAACTTATTTTATTGCAAATAAGTCCCTAAACTTTGAATTTATGGAAAATTTTGAATTTGTTAAATTTTATTTCAAATTGGTCTCTAAACTTATTTTATTGCAAATAAGTCCCTAAACTTTGAATTTATGAAAAATTTTGAATTTATTATATTTAATTATAAATTGGTCCCTAAACTAATTTTTATTTCAAGTAAGTCCCTAAACTTTGAATTTATGGAAAATTTTGAATTTATTATATTTCATTTCAAATTGGTCCCTAAACTTATTTTGTTGCAAATAAGTCCCTAAACTTTAAATTTATGGAAAATTTTGAATTTATTATATTTAACTATAAATTGGTCCCTAAACTAATTTTTATTTCAAATAAGTCCCTAAACTTTGAATTTATGAGAAATTTTGAATTTATTATATTTTATTTCAAATTGGTCCCTAAACTAATCAAAATATAAGCTACTGGCAATCAGTCCCTAAACTACTGAAAAATTACAAATAAGCCAAAATTAGTCCAACAATCAGCCAAACAATCAGTCCAAATCAATACAAAAATTAGTTCCAAAATTTAATTTTAGAACGAAAATTTACAACATTCCATAATCACTACGAAAATCACAACCAAAATTTACAACATTACAAAATTCAACTTTAGTCCCTAAACTTATTTTATTATAAATTAGTCCATAAACTTTTGTTTTTTACAATTCAATCCCTAAAATGCTCCTAAATCTAACTCCACTGAACAAACCCAACTCCAACTTCTTGTCCTCAACTCAATACATTATTTATATGAAATCAACAAAATCAAAAAATAAAAAAATCCAAACAAATTGAAACTGAAAAAATTCTTTTGAATGCTTACCTTTCTTACTGCGGCAGACGGTGGAGAAGACGACGGTTGAGGGCAGGAGAAGATGACGGCAGATGGCGCGACGACAGATGGCAGAGAAGTCGATTTACAGACGCATTTAATGGCGGCGGCCCTAAGAAGAAGAAGAAGAAGAAATCTCAGCCAAAATGGAAAAGAAGAAGGTCTAGCGTGAATTAAAAGGTCTGACTCTATAGCGACGACATATGTCGTCGCTTTAGGTCCAATAGCGACGAAATTTTTTCAGCTTTTAAGAACACGCGCCTAAAACGTGGCGCCCAATTTTCAAGAATATAGCGACGTCATATGTCGTCACTTTAGGTCCAATAGCGACGATATTTTTTCAGCTTTTAAGAACACGTGCCTAAAACGTGGTGTCCAATTTTCAGGAATATAGCGACGACATATTGACAATACAATGCAGAAATTTAAATGTTGATATCTCATTTGAAGGGAATTTTTTAATTGAAATAATTTTTTTAATTATTAATTTTTTATATTTAATATTATCAATAATTTTATTTTTACATTTATCAAAAACATTTATTTGGGCCATTCAACTTTAAACATTTTTGCAGTTAGGTCATTCAACTTTAAACTTTTTTCATTTGGGTCCTCATAATTTTTCTTTTATTTCAATTTCATCCAATTTTATTTGCAACAATTGTGTCCACAAATTTCATCCAATTTTATTTACAACAATTGCAGAACTTTTTTGTCCTACATTGTGTCTACAAATGTTGAAAGTCCACCCAAACTCACGTTTTGACCAATAGTAATGATAGTATGAATGACAAACATTCAAGTCGAAAACAAGAACAACAATTTGAATATGCTTTTTATAAATTTATTTCATAAAATTTAGTGACGCACAATAACATTTCAACTGATTCACTATCATGATACGATTGATCCTCATCATCGCCACCGACGCGTCCTCATTGATTTCACTCGATGTTTAAATCATCCTCGTATTCTCGCATTTGTATCGCCTTCCACATCATTGTCGTTTATAAACGAAGTTTCTCCCCGCAAAGATGTCGACGAGCTCTCTTGATAACCGATGTTTCGATCTCATCGCCTTCATCATCATCTCGGTGCAAGGATATATGCTCTATGTTGCCAAGATCAACGACTAGAGATAAATTGAAAGAGTAGTTATTGTGGAGCAGGTCAATCTCTGTGATGTTAGCTCCCACTGTGTCCCACGTGTTCCTGTGATGGACAATTTGTACTACTCGCCAGTTCGGACCACAAGATGGATCTTCAATGTAGAACACTTGTTGTGTTTGGCTAGCAAGTATGAACTGATCATCCTTGAACACCTCTACATTGATGTCAATACTGGTAACGTTATTCTCAGTTACCATCCGTCTTCCATCACACCTAAACCACTTGCATCGAACGTGATAAACTGAAAGTTTCGGTCCATATTGTAGCTCTAGTATATCTTGCAAATGTGTCCGTAGTAAATCTCACCCCTAGTCCCTGGGACGGACACACCGACTATTCGAGTTTTTCTTGAATATCACGATCATATGTCACGAACCGAACTCCTTTGACAACACAAGCCGTGTATGACATAACTTCTTTGGTAACATCCATCGCCAACGCAAATAACTCATGAGAAACTTGATGGTTGTGGCTTTGGCGCATTGCATATAGTCGCATGACGAGAATTATTCTCGCTTATTGAAAGCAATTATGTTGAAAACTTGCAATTTTATTCATCGATGTTCGCTTACCTTCTCAGAGAACCAACCGTGAAAGTCTCTTACATGCACTAATTTGATGTTCGGACAACCATTGTTCAATGGTTCTTGCCTATGTTTCCTAAACAAAGTATTGAAGATCAAAGTTCATTAGTTCGTTTTAAATGATAAAGTTAATTCGAGATAAAGGAATAATAATCGAGAATTAACGCCGCCTTCTTCGCAAGAATGGCTCAACTAATAGTTGTTCAAGACGTAAAAAATTGCTTGATTTCGAACTTGAGTAGGAAACGTCGTTGGTGGCGCTTTCCAAGTGGGTGACACGTGATCGAAAAATGAAAGTTGTGTGTCGTGAACAAGTAGCATCCTCGTTTCTGTCTGGTCGGTCGAACCTTGTCCCTATGTCCTCGAAGTACTTCGAACAAAAAGTCAATGCCTCGTCCACAACATACCCTTCAGCTATTGATTCCCTCGGTGCGAGCTCGATTTCGACATAGCCCTTCAATTTCTTCGTATCGCTCGAATGGATACATCCATCTCATGTGCACCGACACCTCCAAGGATTGCCTCTTCCGGTAAATGCATTACGAGGTGAATCATGATGTCGAAGAAGGTCAAGCGAAATATCCGCTCCAACTTACGAGAGAATGAGTACAAGGTGATCGTGGGATGCTATCATGTCGCTAACCTTTAGTGTTCTTGCACAAAGCTTTTCAAGAACGTGCACGATTCAATAATTACCGTGGAAATTGTTTTATTCAAGAACGCCCGACATCCATCCGGTAATAACCGTTGCATGATAATATGGCAATCATGTGACTTCAACTCGATAATACGGCTGTCATTTGGAGCAATATTCATCCGAAGATTAGAAGCGAAGCCATCTCGAAACTCAATCGATCGGATAAATTTACAAAACTTCTTACGATTTGAAGACGACATGGTGTAACATGCGGCATGCTTCATCCACCTATTCTCGTTCTAATACAAGTGCAACTCTCTTTTGATCCCTAATTGCATCAGATCGCACCTCGCATTGACTGTGTCTTTTGATTTGAATGGATCGTCCATAATTGTGCCGAGCAAGCTATCACAAACATTCTTCTCTACGTGCATGACATCGATGTTATGTTTGAGCTCTGTAGAAGTCCAATACGACAACTCATAGAAAATACTCTTTTTTCTCCAATTGAGCTCGTCATCACTTCTCTGAATTGTAGCACTCACCGTAATTTGGGTGCTTTCACGGACTTCTATATCCGACACGACTTAACCGTGCTAAAATGTCTCAGATGGCGTTAATCCGACGCAGAGGTGGTGGTCGCCATTTGTCCTCCCATCAAGTCTAAATTGTTCGTAAATGATGTTTGGATGGCGGGAACCAATGATGACCCATATAAGTCGCCTTACCTATCACACGGATTGAAGGAGTATCCTCGTTGCACGCTTGGACATGCCTTGTACCCACGACCACTCCAACCCGACAAACTACTTCTCGGGAAAATCGTTAACGATCCACAAACAAAGTCGCACGCAGTTTGAATACCAACTTGTTGTTGGTTCCACCGCTCCGTGTCAATCCCATCGCCCACAACTCCTTCAACTCGTCGACTAATGGTCTTAAAAATACATAAATGTCCTTACCCGGTGCTTTAGGACCAGGTATCAACAGAGTAAGCATGAGGTATTCGGACTTCATGCATAACCATGGTGGTAAGTTGTAAACTGTTACAACTACTGGTCACATGCTGTACGACAGACTCATGTCACCGAATGGATTGAATCCGTCTGTGGCCAAACCTAACCTGACATTCCTGATCTCACTTGCAAATAGTGGATGTTTCATGTCAAAATCCCGCCATGCCTTTCCATCAACGGGATGCTGCATTTCATCATCGTCCCTAGACCTTCCTATACTGTGCCACCTCATAAGTTTTGTAGTATCCTTCATATCGAACATACGTTTTAGTCTGGGGGCCAAGGGAAAATATCGCAATACCTTATGCGGAACATTCTTCCTGTTCACTTTTCCAGAAGTGTGCACCCAACGACTTTTCTGACAAATCAGGCAAATTTGTCTATCGGCATGTTCACCCCAAAACAAACAAGACGATCGTTCTTTCGAGCATGAATGGATTTGTAACCAAACCAAGCTTCGCTATTAGCTTCTTAGCTTCAGTAGTGAGAGTCAACCGAGTTCATGTTTGGGAATGCTAACTTCAAAGAATTTTAAAACATCATCGACATACTTGTTTGTCCATTTGTTCATAACTTTAATATGCATCAACTTGACTAAAAAAATTAGGGATGAAAATGATGAAATTCCTGCATGCTTACGAATGGAGAGCCCAAACAGTTCGTCATAGTAACCATCGGTGCTTGTACCTGCATGCTCATCACCAACTACGTCGTCTATTACATCCATCATCTCATCTTCCACACCATCTCGCTCATTCTTTCTATACACATTCGCAATACGAACATCGATCTCGCCATGATATATCCAGGTGACATAACTCTCTCTCGCAAAACCATTACAAAATATGTGAGCCTCGACAATTTCCAATGGATGTGTGAGATCGTTTAAACATTTTTTGCACGGACATTTAATCCTTGCTTTGTCGTTAACGTATGGCCTCCCCATGTTTATAAATGCTTGCAAACCGCTCGAAAATCTCTGATTTTTGTGCGATTTCTAATTGTTGTCCAACTTTTATCAATATCCATACTTGAAAAATACTATATTCTTACAAATATAATACTGATAATAAATGGAGATGAAGAAATAAACTATAAAGAAGATGATTATGAAGGAAAACAATAGAAATGCAAATGACCGGGGAGATGCGGAGATGGAGAAGAAATTTTTTTGGATGTAGTCTACAATACAGAAATGCGGAAATGGAAATAAGATAAAGAAGAGTCTATAACGACGACATTGTCGTCGCTAAAAGGATCATTCCCATTTTACGAAGAAATTAATAAGTCACGCGCCTGCAAAAATGATCCATATAAGTATAGCAACGACATATGTCGTCGCTATAGATAACAATTGGGCTCCAATTTTCCCGCTTAAATTGATGTAGGTATATAGCGACGACATAAGTCGTCTCTATAGACCTCATCACACTTTACGAGAAAATCATGATTCACGTGACTTACAGCATCATCCGTAATTCAATAGCGACAACATTTGTCGTCGCTATTGATGCATCAAAATACCGCCATTTGTTCCCGCCGTTTCTGAATCTTAGTGGCGACGACATGGAAAGACGTCGTTATAGGGTCTACGTAACATAGACGACATATACTCTATGGCGATGACATATGTCGTCGCAATAAGTTTTGCGTATATTGCGACGACATTTCTTAGTCGTCTCTACTGTGTAGAATCAATAGAGACGACTTTGTGTCGTCGCAATAGATGTCGCCGCTATAGACCCTCTTTGTTGTAGTGGCACCAATTAGTTCTTGATTCTTCAATGAGTTTGAAGAAAACTTTTTTACTTTGAAAGTTAAATCAATGAAGTATCGAGTTTTGTTTTCCACCAATGAATTCGACCAATTTTTGCTTGGAGAATACAAGACCAAAAATTATATTTTCAAAGCTCTAATTCCTTATTGATTTCCACTCTTACTTATAGTTAAAGTAGAAATCAAATTAGGAATTATTTCTTACCTAAAAATATGTAACAAGAATGGTAAGAAAATTAGTAGGAAAGAATATAGAAAGATATTCTTATATTTGTAGAAGGAAAGAATTTAGGAAACTAAATATTTTCTTCCCAAACAAATCTAAGAGAATAAGAAAAGATTCTTTAACCTACAAAAGGAGCTGTCAATAATATTCATGAGATCAAAATATATCATGTATAAAAATAGAATAAAATCGTAGTTTTACTGATCTGGAAAAATAATCTGCTTATCAACCATGTCAGTCAAAACTGGCATTAGCCAGATCAAGAAAACGCAAACATTGACCTGCTCTTTTATCATTAAAAATCAATTATATTCATTAAGTTAGTCAAGATATAAAAAGTGAAAAATATGACACATATTTTTCCAACAATATAGAATGAATTGGAGATGCTCTTATTATCATAAGAATTCTGACCCGCTAAAGTTCACCAAAATTAAAGGCATATTTACAATTATTCACGGTGTCAATTTCATTGGCAGTTGAACTAAATAAATGCACAATGTAACAAAAATATCCACATGCCTCACATGTAGTTTGATTGCATGCTTTGCCATTTTTGCTGATTTAGTTAATGAAAAATAATTGACAGTTGTATGTTGAATCGAGTGCAAGTTGAAATGATCGAGAAGATTCAATACGAGGAGATTGTCTATATATATCTATATATATGTGTGTATCCAACTCTATATACATATGCTTGCAGTGTTCTTTAGAGGAAGAAAGGTGGCAAGTTAGCATATATAGAATACTAATGGCTTCGAAACCAGGGATTCTCACTGATTGGCCATGGACATGTCTTGGGAACTTCAAGTACCTGATATTGGCTCCTTGGGTGATTCATGAAACGTACTCGTTCATGGTGGACGATGAAGCTGAAAGGGATTTTTCTCACTTTTCTATATTCCCATTTTTGCTAATAAGAATGATGCATAACCAAATCTGGATTTCACTCTCTCGTTATCGAACTGCAAAAGGTAGTAACAGGATAGTTGATAGGAGCATCGAATTTGAGCAAGTTGATAGAGAAAGAAACTGGTACGCACAAGTATAAATCCCCCCTCCCTCTCGATATCCTGTTAGATTGAGTAGATGTCAGATCTATCTTACTAATAATTAAACAATATAAAACCTATTTTGTAGGGATGATCAAATCATATTTACTGGGATATTATTCTATTTGGGGATCATGTATATCAAAGAGGGTAATCATCTGCCTGTATGGAAGACAGATGGGGTGATATTGACAATTTTGCTTCATGCTGGTCCAGTGGAGTTCCTCTACTACTGGCTGCACAGGGCGCTGCACCACCACTTCCTCTACTCCCGCTACCATTCCCACCACCACTCCTCCATTGTTACTGAACCCATTACATGTAAGAAAAAGAAACATTTTCGAACATATACATTTCGAAAATGTTCAACTCTTCAGAAACTGAAAGAAATGTTCGAAAATTTTGGAAAAAAAAGAAAAAATGTTTCCTAAGGGAACTTCCTAGAAATTTTGAAGGAAACTATGAATGAATAGTATATAACTTTCTCCCACCCTTAATAGAAACTTGGGTCGGATTTCAATAAGATTTCATTATTCTAATCAGAGCCTTAATTATTTTTGTTTTGTCAGCTGTAATTCATCCATTTGCAGAGCATATAGCATATTTTGCACTCTTCGCTATACCAATTCTTACATCTGTGCTGACTGGGACTGCTTCCATCGCATCATTTTCTGGTTATATTCTATACATTGATTTCATGAACAACATGGGTCACTGCAACTTTGAGCTCATTCCCAACTGGTTATTCTCCATGTTTCCCCCTCTCAAGTTCATCATGTATACGCCTTCGTAAGTAATTTCATTTCCCTCATTGACGGAATGACACGTGCACAATTTTAGAACAACATCTGCCTGCTATGATATCCCATTAAAACCACTATTTAAAAACATGCATGCATGTTATAAAATTTACACTTTCCTTCTCAACATTTGTAATGTGTTATTAACATATTCTTAATCTTTTTTTTAGCACAAAGTATTTTTAATCTTTCACTTAATTACAAATCACGTTCTATTCACAGTTAATGACAGATTTTCCCTCTTCATTGAATAAATAAAAAAAAAACAAAGCAATAAAACAAAAAAAAAATAATGAAACATTGCAAAAGAAGTTCGTAACTTTTCTTCCTTCTCCACCCACCGACCTCATCTAGAAACAGCCTCCGCCTCATCCACATGACCACCACTACACCACGCCGCCACCCATCAAATGGTAGAAACAAGGGGCCATTAATGACGGATCCTCAACTACCATTAATGACTTAGAGATTAAAAAGCAGCTTTGGTTTTTTTTTCTCAATTTTAACTACCAATTTCAACTAAAATAAACTACTTTTGGCATAATCTCTATCAAACGACTGGGGAAATTTTGTCTGCAACATGAAAAACCTACCACCTGCAGTTTTTGATAAATTCCACAAGCGTGGAGGGAGGTATTACACACGCGCCGGCATAATCCAGCTTGCCGGAGCCACAATCGACAATAGCACAAGTGAATTTCCCGGTGTTAGAGTCGCTGGAGCAGTGAGTTCGTCCCCAAACCCGACCCGACCAGAACCTGGGTACTCTAAGAGTTCTAGATTTTCTGCTCTTGAGAATGAAACCCGTAGGATTGAGCATTGCCTATCGACGCTAGTTAGTATTTCGGGCCATACAGTGCGGCGGCACTTATTCACGAACTCACTGCATTCAAAAATCGCCAATAAAACACAAATCAATAAAATTAAAACAAATATTAAAAAGAAATAAGTGGGTTATGTGTGATTCTGTACGTGAGAAGAGAGGAAGAGTGAAGAGGATAAGAGAGAGAAAGATAGCAGAGAAGATAACACAGACCATTAGAGAAGACGGCGAGGGGTTGGAGGAGAAAAAGGAGGACGATTTGCAAGATTTTCAGCAAATTTTCTAGTGAAAAAGAAAGAAAGAAAAAGGTAATGGCAATGGCAAGTGGATAAAAAGAGAGAATAGGAGAATAATGGTGGAGATCTGGGGAAAATGCTGGTGAGTGGTTTTGGTAAATGTTCCGTGGCGTGGAGGTGGAGGTGGTGGTTGAGGTGGAATGAGGTGGTGGCTGTGAAAGAAGAATGGACTTTGCACTTTTTAAAAATTTATAGGATTTTTTATGTAAATTTTTCTTATTTTTTGTTGTTTTATTGTTTATTTTTTTTTAAAAAAAATTTAAAGAGGACAAACCCATCATTTAATGGTTAAAAATGGAGAGAATGACAAGTTTTGCTACACAATTGAAATGTTGGAGATGAATTATGCTAAAAACAAAAAACAAAATTGATGAAGAAATGTGCAAATTTTCTTATAATTATATAGTACACAACAATACAATCTCTTCCATCCTCCTTGTTGATGTTTTTGATTCTCCTCTAGAAGACTTAAGAATCCAATTTATTACTTATTTGCCAATGCAGGTTTCACTCTCTGCATCATACTCAATTTCGAACCAACTACTCGCTTTTCATGCCATTCTACGATTATGTCTATGAAACGGTAGACAAATCTTCCGACTCTTTACATCACACTTCACTTGGGAGAAAGGAGGAAGCACCTCATGTCTTGCATCTAACTCATTTGACAACCCCAGAATCTATTTATCATCTACGTCTAGGTTTTGCATCACTAGCCTCGAGGCCTCACAATTCTACGTGGTACTTATGGTTAATGTGGCCCGTCACACTTTGGTCTATGATGATAACTTGGATTTATGGGCGCACGTTTATTGTCGAGAGAAATGTTTTCAAACATCTGAAACTGCAAACCTGGGCTATTCCAAAATATAGCATCCAAGTAAGAAAACTACATTTTGGTTCATTTTAATTACAAGAATTACAAGTTTTCAAACATATATTGTGAGTTTTCAGATATTGATTTCTTTTTGTTGCAGTACTACATGCAATGGCAAAGAGAGTCTATCAATAGCGTGATTGAAGATGCTATACTGGAAGCTGAGGAGAAAGGCATTAAGGTTTTGAGTCTTGGTCTATTGAATCAGGCAAGTCTTAGTGCATGCTTGGCTACGCTACTTATTTTTACCGTAAAATGTTACTTTCACTATAACCAACTCTTTTACATAGCAAAACGTGCTCTTAATTTAGAAAAAAATTGGGGCGGAATTCTTAATCTTTCAGAAATACATACAATATTTATGCAGGAGAAGGAGCTGAATAAGAATGGTGAGATGTATATAAGAAGGTATCCTCAGCTAAAACTGAAGCTGGTAGATGGTAGTAGCTTAGCTGTTGCAGTTGTACTGAACAGTATTCCGAAAGGAACAACTCGGGTGATCCTTCGAGGAAACTTATCTAAGGTTGCTTACTCCATTGCCCTTGCCTTATGCCAAGGGGGAATCCAGGTATGTTTCACGTTGTAATGTCGTAGTAGACAAGTTTACAAAACCTTGGAACACGAGGATGATTACTCTGTAGTAATCTTCCCGGCCCATTTAAGGCATGGTTGGTAGATAGTACTAGACAAAATTTTTAAAAATTTTTGGTCTGAGTATAGTACATTTTGGATGGGATAACGTTTTATTTTGTCGCTTCGGCCTATTTGGCTTCTGGTAATTTTCATAGGTAAGTGCAGTACGCCAGGAAGAGTATAAGAATCTTAAAGCAAGGCTTGGTAATACTGAGGCAGCTAATAATTTGGTACAATATTCCGAAAGCAATGTTGCAAAGGTAAACTTTCTTCTCCCTGTTTACAGCAGTTTTCCATTCTTTGATTGAAGCATATATTTTTCTTCTCTATTTGGTTACAATCAGAATATAGTTTGAATAGTACACTTACTATGTTCAACTAGACAGCACAAGATAAAATTAAGGATCGTGTGCAGCGCTACCAGTATTGCGTACCACTCGTGGGTCATAACTGCATGCTTTCTAAAGTTGCAGCAACTCTCCATCTTCTTTAATTAGTTGTTTTTCGTTACCTTACCCAAACAGAAAACTCGAAACAAACCATTTTTGTTATAATATAATTTTTGCAGACATGGTTAGTGGGAGATGGACTAAGTGAAGATGAACAATCAAAGGCATTAAAGGGAACAATATTCATTCCTTTCTCACAATTTCCTCCAAAGAAAACGCGCAAAGACTGCTTCTACAACAACACCCCATCAATGTTAGCTCCCAAGCATCTCGAAAACGTTGACTCTTGTGAGGTTAGCTAGTGTTCTATGCTTTCTTTTTCATCATTTGAAATATCACTTCTTGGCAAAATCTCAACCAAGAAACCTTGTTACTGTGATAATATGTTAGAGGTGTGAAGCGTGCCGAGCCGGCATACAAAAAAAAAATGTGAGACCTCGGACGGCCTGACAGTTTTTTGTTTTCACTGCCACTCTTTTAGAAAACAAAAAAGAAAAGAAAAAGGCCTATCTGAAAATTACAAGCCCAGGTTCCCTTCCCTGCCCGACCCAGGCAATTTTTTAAACTTCTATGTTGTATGTAATGGCCTCAAGGAAATGCAAGGTTTTACATACAGATGGGCACAATCACCCAGAACAGATTGCACTGAAATAGAATTAGACGAAACCGGTCGGGTTCTACCAAAATGGATTTCATATTTGTTCATTTTTTAACAACTAAACAATTTCTTACAATATCTAATTTCTTTTATTGGTGTATGTGTGACAGAATTGGTTGCCAAGAAGGGTGATAAGTGCATGGCGTGTAGCAGGAATTGTTCATGGTTTGGAAAATTGGAATGTGCATGAATGTGGAGACACGATATTCAACACTGAGGAAATCTGGGAAGCCACTCTCCGCCATGGATTCCGTCCCCTGACGATGTTCACTGGATCAAGCAGCCCACATTAGAATGCATTTTGTATTCTGCAATCCACTTAATTTACTGGCTGTCTTTCGTTTGTTATACAATATATAATGTAAATTTACTGGAATAAATTTGAACCAGTTGGTGTCTTTCATTTTATGCCAATGCAAAATGTTAGGATTAGAGTAATAAATAAAGAGTCAAGATCTGTTGTACCAATGTGTTGTGTGTCTTCTTGGCTATCCCATTAATAAAAAATATACACATCATTAAATAAATACAAGTTAATTTTAACAAGTGCAAATACATTAAATAATTGTATTTATTTAATAATGTGTACATTTTCTATTAGTGAGATATCCAAGGAGACATACAATTGGGACAACAGATCTTGACTCATAGCCCAGATCTGCTATCCCAAAATTATGTCTCTTAGCCGTCTCCTCAATAAAAATTTGACACATCAACAATTAAATACATGTCATCTAATAGAGATGTTGGCTCTTTATTAACAGAAAAAGTTAAGTTGAGAACAAGTGTGAATACATTAAATCTATTAAATATTGTCCAAATTTATTTATTCATCATCTCTTCATCTTCCTAAATAATTAATGTAAATGTATTGTAGCATGTAACCAAAATTCCATTAACCTGGAGCGACTTTTCCATTTGCCATTGACGTGAAGAAATTTTCCAATTGCCATCAACATGAACATTCTGGACTCCATTGATTTTGGGTTCTAATATATCAATTTCCCCATTGCAAAAAAAGAAATAAAGAAATGATCAGTAGATACCACTACCACTGATGAAAGTTTTATGCGATACTGGTGAGTAAAAATAGTTAAATTGATTCCACAATTTCGAGTTTTATTTCTGCAGAAAATTAATTTTAGGACTTAGTTATTGCTTTTGTTATCTCTTTGTGGTATTGTAGGATAATCGGCTCTAATTTCTTAGAGGATGGGTAGTCTGTTTCAATCCATTCAGAAATTAGGAATTAGTTTGGGGAGAGAGCCAACCTCTCGAATATTTGTATTCAATTTCTTGTCCTTTACTTCAATACAATATATAAGTACAATAGAGAATCACTCTTCGCAATTAGATCACGTTTCTTCATAATCCACCACAATTCTTTTTCGTGTAAAGCAATCGAAGCAGAGTTCTACCAGCATTCTGATTGCATTTTGTACTTACTGTCTTGCTCAATAAATTTTGTATTTATGTAACTTTTATGAAATTCAATTATTTTAGCATAAGATTTATTAGATTAACATAAGAAGTGTTTGTCTTTGTGTTTATGCTTATAGTTATTAATTTTTTGCCTTTACTCAACTGATATATTTTTTGATTATTTGAAAGTTATGGATGATGATAATCACGTTATGGAACAACATCAATCTTGTAGAAAGTTGGTATTTGACAAAGGGGAGAATGATATATTTTCTAACAATTCGAGCAAAGTGGTTGATGATGAAGAACACAACGAAGACAATTTTGACAATAATAAATACATTATGTCCATTCATTCCAAAATTCCATATGAATTGATTCCAAAAATAGATATGGAGTTCGATACACAAGAATAAGCTTACAAGTTTTACAATGCTTATGCTTATAAAGTGGGTTTCAGTATTCGGAGAAGTAAAGGACACAAAAATAGTGATGGCAAGATGATAAATGGAACATTTTGTTGCTCTTGTGAAGGTCATCGTGAAGAAGATAAGCGACGTTTCATTGTTAAACACCGTCGTGCCGAAACAAGATTTGGTTTTTTAGCAAGAATGAAGGTTAGTTGTCGCCACACACGTAAGTATCGTGTTGTTGATTTTATTGCTCCACATACACATATGACATCAAGCCCTAGCAAGGGTCATTTACATAGATCTCAAAGAAGATTGATTGCAGCCCAAGAAGTTGAAATTGATTTAGCTAACGACTCGGGAATCACTCCAAAAGAGAGCTGTGAATTAATGACTAGAAGAGCCGGTGGTCGTGAAAGTCTAGGGTTTACTCATGATGATTATCGAAATTATCTATAGACGAAACTGGACAAGTAAATTTAAGTTAGATGAGATATGTGGCGTTCTTGAATATCTTCAACGCATGCAATTAGAAGATCCTTCTTTCTTTTATGCTCTACAGTTAGACAATGAAGGATTAACCACTAACATCTTTTGGACAGATGCACATATGTGATTAGCATATTCTCACTTTGGTGATGTTGTTTGCTTTGACACAACTTACAAAAAAAATCAAGAGAGTCGGCCTTTTACTATGTTTGTAGGGGTTAATCATCATAAGCAAACTATATTATTTGGAGCGGTACTTTTATATGATGAGACGGCTGAAACGTTTATATGGTTATTTGAGACTTTTCAGAGAGGGATGGCAAGAAAAAAGCCAACAACAATTCTCACCGATCAAGATGCAGCAATGGCAAAAGCACTAGCTTTCCAACGGCCAGAAACATCTCACCGTCTATGTATCTGGCACTTATATCAAAATGTTGCAAAACATCTAATCGGAGTTTTTGAGCGTTTTCGAGAATTCTCAAAAGATTTTGGTCTGTGTATATATGATTATGAAGAAGAGTAAGAATTTTTGCAAGCTTGGCATGAGATGCTTGAGAAGTATGGCCTGGAAGATAATGATTGGTTAAAGAGAATGTTCAGCTTCAAAGAAAAATGGGCAATGGTCTATGGCGGGGACACCTTTTGTATGCAGATATGACGACAACTCAAAGAAGTGAAAGTATGAATAGCTCTTTAAAAGGTTATGTTAGCTTCAAGCATGATTTATCGAATTTTTTTCATCATTTTCAAAGGTTGATTGAGCATTGACGCTATGAAGAGCTGAAGGCTGATTTTAGAGCTACTCAAAGTAGTATATCATTATCGCTTGATATTGCAATTTTAAAACATGCAGCAAGTGTGTATATCCCACAAGTGTTTAAAGCATTTCAAACTGAATTAGGCAAAGCTTATGATTATGCCATGGACATGTCGATTGAGGTTGGGACGTTGATAGAGTACAAACTCACCCCTCTCGGAAAATGTTATTCTCATACTATTAAATATGACTCAGCTAATGGGGCAGTGATGTACAGTTGCAAAAAATTGAGTTTGCTGAAATTTTGTGCTCTCATGTTCTTAAAGTTCTATCTTCGAAAAATGTTATGAAAATTCCTTCTCAATACATTTTAAGAAGATGGACAAAAAATGCAAGGATAGGAACCATTGCAAGGCCTACATACGAGGCTAGTGCAACCAATGAGGATCCAAAGGCAAATATGGCAAGGCGATACAAAGAATTGTGTAGATTGCAAACTCAAATAGCAACAACGGGGTCTGAAACTAAAGAAGCATACAATATTGTTATTCGTGGTTTTAATAGTAGTTTAGAAGATATATTGATGCAATTACAAGCATACAGCACCTTCAATCTTCTACTTCAAGCATCATGCATAATCGCAATGATAGTAATATTGTTGATGGAGTTGGTATAATCACGGGAATTAAGCGTAAGGGAAGAGTTTGTGGGAGTTCTTGAAGGCCAAAAAATGCTCTTGAAAAGGGCAAAAAGAAGAAAAAGGTTGTCCAAGTTCAACGGGTATGTATAGTTAATCTATTGTGGCAACATGAAATCTTGATAAGAATAAGAATATAATTTTTATTATATTTTTTTGTGGTACAGGATTCTCAAAATTTCTTAGAGCTTACAACAACACTTAATCCTAGTCAAGTAATATTACCAACGATTACATTGACTACGAATATTGTCATGTTCATTGACACAAAATTTATGTGTTAAAGTTAGAATTTAACACTTGTATTAGATGCAGATCAATTCTGATGTTGATGATGGACATCTTATTACACCGTCAAATTTTGTTGAATTATTAGAACATGTATAGTATATTATGTATTTACATTAATAAATGTCAATTCCTCATTAACACAAAGAAGACAATATGATTAATTATACATATATTTTTTTATACAGGCCAAGCTGCGTCCTTCATCATTATCCTTCAAAAACAAGTTCTTTTAAATGATTTTAGTGCTTTGATTAGTAATATTTTCGTAGGTTTGATTCAAGTTTAACTGAAATTGTATTAGTATGGAGTCAAAATGCAATGTATCCATTCAACTTGCTGCTTTATAATTTAGTGTTTTTTTTCATTGAATTTCAAAGAAGTGTTATGTTTCACTTCTTTCGCTTGATAATGTAGTTTTAACAATGTGGAGTAATAAAATTTCAGTGATGTTATGTTTTAGTGTTATCGTGTCGTTGATTTTATTTCAACACATGTCCTATCATTCTCCTTATTTTCAAAGCAAAGGAGTCCAGTTTTTTTTTTTTTATTGAAGCACCAAAGACACCGGTCCAGTATGGTTTTAGGCCTCTACCAGAGACGAGTTGGTGGGGGTTTGGATGCCCCTACCACCATCAGTATTTATATAAAATGGTAGTACATGGGAGGGGATATGAACCCGACCTCCAAGCATACAACGAATGAAAAAATTCCTCAAACTACAACAAATAAAGAGATACTACTTCCGGTGCATAATTACGAAAAGCAAAAGCAAAAGCAAATGAAAACTAAACTAACAAAAACTAAAGACCTCTAACCGATGGAAGGCCATATCATCGGGCCTCAAGTAGTCCACGCGAGCGACGAGCAAGTCCGAAGATCCATACTCCCGATAATGTCGTTGGTCCCACCCTCGGTTAAAGAGTCGACCGGTTTCCCTCTCGAAAAATATGGGAAACTGTGTCTCGATCGAATGATAGAAGATGTCGAATGCGTCTGAGTATTGACTGAATCACCCACGGCCCCCCACCACGTGAAATGCAATGAACAGCGAGTGTAGAGTCAGTCTTAATCCATAAGTCCACAAGACCCATCCGTCGAGCAAGCTCAATGCCCTGTAAAATGGCTCTCAACTCTGCCTCCAAAATAAGTATGTCTCCGTAGCGAGAGAGAAGGCCATGATACAACGCCCGATGTGATCTCACGATAACACCCCGCCACTGCAAATCCATCCCCGACGCATCCATCAAGATTGATTTTGGTAGATCCAAATGAATGGGGCACGCCCAATAAACCAAAGTAGGAGGGTCAGTAGGAGAAGTAAGAGTAAAACCAAAATGTGGGGCAAGATCAAGGTCCCCACGCCAATGTACAAATCGAAAGAGTCTTCCCATATGCGATAAAGAAATAGTGTGATAGACCCGCCAGATGATACGATTTGGCTCCATGCCAATCCTACGATGCTTCAGCATCATTCCTAGTCATTCCAAATGTACCAAAAGACCAAAGAAAGGGATGATAGTACGAATATGGCCACTCCCGACAAATGGCACGAGAATCTCCAAGTCTCGAAATCTATCTTTGTAGCATCTCTCCAACCACAGGGGAATGCCAAAATAGTGAGAAGTGCTTTGCCATACACGTGAGCCACGGGGCTATCAATAAAGACATGCCGGATGGTCTCAATCTCAGGCAGATCGACACCTTGATGCCATGTGGGCGGATCCTCCTCTCGAATAATCACATCCACCGGCACTAAACCCCGCCACAATCGCCAACAAAAGAAAGAGATAGTCTGCGGGATGATCGGGCTCCAAATCATGCGACAAAAGGCTGAAGAGTACTCCCAAGGCGAACAAGTCGCCATCGCCGACTTGGTAGAAAACCTACCATCCGGGGTGTCTTTCCACATAGGTCTATCAAGAACATCGGACAAAGCGGTAGACTTCAACCTGGATTGCTATATCATGTGGAAGGACCAACAAGAGTCTATCGATATCCCATCCAAGATCATCAAAAACTCAACTACTCGGACGGAGGTATGCTCCCTATGAGGAAACATTTGAGCTAAAGTCATGTCACCCATCCAACAATCGTGCGAAAAGAATATCGCCCCGACCCAACGCGCGCGATGTGGGGCTCACGCGTGAGTCCCACCCCTTTAGCCTCCTCCAAACCGTAGAAGCGAGAATGTGGTATGGGTGCGGAAGGGGGTGGTGGGTGCCTCGCAATACTTGCCCAATGAAAAAGGCCCAAAGCGATCGCTTCCGATCTGAATAACCACCGAGCTTTAAAGAGAAAGCATGGACCACGCCCTCTAATCTTCGAAGCCCAAACCACCCTCATTAGTAGGAAGGCAAATATCCTTCCATCTCTTCCAATGCATACGGTGGGCCCGATCCTTAGAGTCCCACAAGAATCTAGCAAATGTACTCTCTAACTTCTTCAACACTGCCTTGGGAGGTCGCATAATCAAGAAGATAGAGAGAGAGGCGGAAGAAAGGACAGACCTCAATAAAAGTAATCCCGCCACTGGGAGATAGCGACTAAAGGCCCATCCAGAGATCTTGTTCTTGACCTTCCCAAATAGATCATCATATAAGAAGGTCTTTCGGCCCCCCATAAACAAGGGTATGCCCAAGTATGTGATAAAATTTCTTCTTGACGCCGAAAGCCGATAATGTGCTCAAGTATCCCGAATCCTAGAAGGAGGTGCCCTCTTAGGCACAATAAGACCACTCTTGTCTCTATTCACCAACCGGCGAGACCTCTCATAGTGCTCCAAACAATGCAGTACTCTCTTTACTGACTGTCTTTGGCCATTGGCAAATATGATCATATCATCAGCAAAACAAAGATGTGAGACAAGAGTGTCACCTCTATGAATATATGCCATCGATGGATACTGCTGGAAAACTTGAGTGAGACCCCGAGAGAAGTAATGCTGCAATGATAAACAACGAAGGAGATTTGGGATCCCCTGTCTCACCACGAGAGGAAGGAAGAAACCACAAGGCCCGCCATTCACCAAGACAGTAAAAATGGCACTCGAAAATACAACGCTCGATCCTATCCCTCCACATCCAATCGAATCCAAATCTCTCCATCACGGTCATCAAGAAGTCCCGGTCTAACTTTGTCATATGCCTTAGCCATATCTAGCTTAAGGATGACATTGCCCCCACGGGCCTGGGTATCCAATGTATGGAGCATCTCCTGTGCCAACAAGACGTTATCACCAATCAGCCTCTCCTGAATAAAGCCACTCTGCTGTGGAGAGATGATACGAGGCAAAACAAAACTTAAGCGAGAGTTCAGGAGCTTGGTGACAATCTTGTTGAACACCGTGCAAAGACTAATCGGTCGATACTCTGTCCATCGACAAGCGTTGTCTCGCTTGGGAAGCAAGATTATAGAAGTAGCAGAGAATCCCCTAGGCAGATGCCCACCATCAAAGAAGTCCAAAACTGCACGAAAAACATCATCCTTGACAATCTCCCAACACTGCTGAAAAAAATGAGAGGTGAACCCATCTGGACCCGCCACACTATCTGCATCAATACTGAACACTACATCTCTAACCTCAGCCAATGATGGAAGTCGGTTCAGCTCTTGATTATCCTCCGGAGTAACCAAAGAGGGATAATATCTGGTAAAATTTGGTCGATTGCACAGGCGGGGAGCGAAAGGAGGTCTGGAAAAGAAACAATGAACCTCAGAATCTCCTCGTATGCAGACAAAGTCTCTCCCGTCTCGAGATCTAATAGAATGTATACGGGCTCGCATGCGGCGCCACTGCCACTCGAATGAAAATACCTCGTGTTGTGCTCTCCCTCGCACATCCAACGAGTCCCAACCTTCTGCTTCCAAAGCCTTCCTCAATAGACAAAGCACGGTTCGAGAGGGGCTCGAACTCGATGTGTAAGTGTTCTCTATGTGCGGTGATGGATCCAAATCATATTCTATCTCACCTCATCCACCCCGCTGCTCAAGATCTCTAATTCTCAAAATATATCCCCAAACACATTTCTACTCCACCAACGAAGTCCCTGCTTCATCCTAAAGCACTTCTCCCAGAGCAGCCATCCTCAGAACTGAGTCGGGGTATGACCACTTTTGAGAGACAAAGGATAAAAAGTCATGATGACGGGACCAAACATTGAGGAACCGAAAAGGCCTAGGCCCACCCCCATCCTCAGCCTCAACCCAACTCAATAACAAAGGCGAATGATCAGACGAGACCGATTGAGATGCCTCATCAGAACTGTCCGAAAGAAGGATGCAACCTCATGACTCATCAAAACCCATCAAGTCTCTTCCACACCCTCCTAATATGCCAAGTATAAGGACTACCGGAAAATCCAAGATCGCTTAATCCACACTCCATCATCATATCACAAAAATCGGTCTTCCCCTATCACGAGTCTCGACTCACCGTCCGCTCACCATCATGAGCAATGACATTGAAGTCACCACCCACAAGCCAAGGGCCATCCACAGTCTGGGAAACCTGGTGAAGTCCCTCAAATAAATCCCTGCGTCCTACAACAGAACATGAAGCATACACAGGCGATAAAAAGATAGGTCTAGCCAATCTCGGATCCTCGATCATTAGATGAAGAAACTGGGGATGATCAACAATCACAGACACAGTCGTCCCCACATTCCAAAAACACCAAATCTTACTCGACTGGTTCTGGACACCGATATCAAACCCAACAGAACGACGAACAAAGTCAAAGCTATCCTCAAACAGAAAAGGCTCCAAAAGAGCGAGGAAAAAAATACGATGTAACTGAACAAGCTTCCTAAGTCTCTTGCGAGTCTTAGAAGCACGCACCCCCCTAACATTCCATATGAGGACTGACATCACAAAGACTGAGAGAGGGAACCATGAGTACCTGACATACTCCGAGTGATCGGTCTAGAAGGCAGAGGAGCAATAACTCTATGTGGGACCCCACTCAGACCGAAAAGAAACCATCGCCCCACATCGCTCATCCAAACCAATCAGTCATCACCTGTGAACTCCTACGAAAGTGACCTTGTTGGTGTGTGTACCCATCCGAACAGAACAAGATGTATCTGAGGGAATTGCTGATGAAATAGATGGAATAGAAGCCTCGACATTATCTCGGCAATCCAGGAGAGGGCTAGTATCAGGATTAGAATCAATTGTGTCATCCAAACATACCCCAAAGACGCGTGGTGCGGCAAGCATATGGTCAAGCAAAGGGGTCAAAGAACTCGAGATGAGCCAAAGTACTGGTGGGGCCCACGAGATAGCTTGGGTCTATCATGCAATGAGGAACCATAGACAGGGATCAATAACCGAGCGTGACTCGACATAGTGGTCCACCGTTGATGGCAGTTGGAAATGTTAATGGCAATTGAAAAATTTCTTCACGTCAATGGCAAATGGAAAATTTGCTTCAGGTTAATGGAATTTTGGTTACATATACACATGAATACATTTACATTAATTAATTAGGAAGATGAAGACATGATGAATAAATAAATTTGGACAATATTTAATAGATTTAATGCATTCACACTTGTTCTCAACTTAACTTTTTCTCATTAATAAACATGTACCAACATCTCTATTAGATGACATGTATTTAATTGTTGATGTGAGAAATTTTTATTGAAGGGACTGACTAAGGAGACATAATTTTGGGACAGCAGATCTGGGCTCCATAAATAAAAAGAAAAAAAATAATGAACACAAGGATTTATACTGAGTTCGCCTCAATGTGAGACTATGTTTTATTTTTAGCTACTACAATTATTTTCACTATAATAAATGATGATATACAAGAGATTAGTTAGAGCATGTGTGTATATCCCACAAGTGTTTAAAGCATTTCAAACTGAATTAGGCAAAGCTTATGATTGTGCCATGGACATGTCGATTGAGGTTGGGACGTTGATAGAGTACAAACTCACCCCTCTCTCGAAAATGTTATTCACATACTATTAAATATGACTCAACTAATAGGCGTTGATGTACACAGATTGCAAAAATTTGAGTTTGCTTTGAAATTTTGTGCTCTCATGTTCTTAAAGTTCTATCTTCGAAAAATATTATGAAAATTCCTTCTCAATACATTTTAAGAAGATGGACAAAAAAATTGCAAGGATAGGAACCATTGCAAGGCCTACATACGAGGCTAGTGCAACCAATGAGGATCCAAAGGCAAATATGGCAAGGCGATACAAAGAATTGTGTAGATTGCAAACTCAAATAGCAACAAGGGTGCGAAACTAAAGAAGCATACAATATTGTTATTCGTGGTTTTAATAATAGTTTAGAAGATATTGATGCAATTACAAGCATACAAACACCTTCAATCTTCTACTTCAAGCATCATGCATAATCGCAATGATAGTAATATTGTTGATGGACTTGGTATAATCACGGGAATTAAGCGTAAGGGAAGAGTTTGTGGGAGTTCTTGAAGGCCAAAAATGCTCTTGAAAAGGGCAAAAGAAGAAAAAAAGGTTGTCCAAGTTCAACGGTATGTATAGTTAATCTATTGTGGCAACATGAAATCTTGATAAGAATAAGAATATAATTTTATTATATTTTTTGTGTAGTACAGATTCTCAAAATTTCTTAGAGCTTACAACAACACTTAATCCTAGTCAAGTAATATTACCAACTATTACATTGACTACGAATATTGTCATGTTCATTGACACAAAATTTATGTGTTAAAGTTAGAATTTAACACTTGTATTATATGCAGATCAATTCTGATGCTGATGATGGACATCTTATTACGCCGTCAAATTTTGTTGAATTATTAGAACATGTATAGTATATTATGTATTTACATTAATAAATGTCAATTCCTCATTAACACAAAGAAGACAATATAATTAATTATACATATATTTTTTTATACAGCCGAGTCGTCCTTCATCATCATCCTTCAAAAACAAGTTCTTTTAAATGATTTTAGTGCTTTGATTAGTAATATTTTCTTAGGTTTGATTCAAGTTTAACTGAAATTGTATTAGTATGGAGTCAAAATGCAATGTATCCATTCAACTTCTTTGCTTTATAATTTAGTGTTTTTTTCATTGAAATTCAAGATGTTATGTTTCAACTTTGTCGCTTGATAATGTAGTTTTAACAATGTGGAGTAATAAAATTTCAGCAGTGTTATGTTTTAGTGTTATCGTGTCGTTGATTTTATTTCAACACATGTCCTATCATTCTCCTTATTTTCAAAGCAAAGGAGTCCAGTTGATGGCAGTTGGAAATGTTAATGGCAATTGAAAAATTTCTTCACGTCAATGGCAAATGGAAAAGTTGCTTCAGGTTAATGGAATTTTGGTTACATGCTACACGTGAATACATTTACATTAATTAATTAGGAAGATGAAGACATGATGAATAAATAAATTTGGACAATATTTAATAGATTTAATGCATTCACACTTGTTCTCAACTTAACTTTTTCTGTTAATAAACAGCCAACATCTCTATTAGATGACATGTATTTAATTGTTGATGTGAGAAATTTTTATTGAAGAGACGGCTAAGGAGACATAATTTTGGGACAGCAAATCTGGGCTCCATAAATAAAAAAAAAAATAATGAACACGAGGATTTATACAGGTTCGCCTCAATGTGAGACTATGTTTTATTTTTAGCTACTGCAGTATTTTCACTATAATAAATGATGATATACAAGAGATTAGTTAGAGCATCTCCAATGCACCTGTCTATAGCTTTTTAGACGTGCCACATAAGCATATATAGACGGAGTTATAAAAAAACCATCTCCAATGCATGTTGACGAAGACTTCGTCTAGCTAATGTGGCATACCAAAAAATAGACTCCGTCTAAATTTAGACGGACTTCTAGACAGAGAGAGTCAGCAAATTTAAATTTCCACTGTTGTGTGGGCTTTTTATTATTATTTTATAAAATATTTAATGCCACATAAGCGGTGGTATTAGTTTTAGACGGAACTCATTGAAGATGAATTTTAATTTGACCGTTTATTCTATAGACGTAGTGCCACACGGACTAGAAGTCCGTCTATTTTACCTGCCACATAGACTGCAATAGACATAATGCATTGGAGATACTCTTATATATATATAACAATCCAATGAAAGTTCTCTAATTATAATGAAACTCTAAGACAACCCAATGAAAATTCTCTAATTATAATGAAACTCTAAGGCAACCCAATTAAGGTTCTCTAGTTATAAAGAATTACTAGAATAACCTAATTACAAAAACAAAATCTTGAAAACACTCTTACATAAGCAAATAGAAAATTAGGCTTGCATCATCAATAAACGTCACACAATAATTAGAACCTCTATAGGAAACAAGAGTAGAAGATCCCTAGAAGTCTGTATGAACCAATTCCATTTTGGTTGTCCCTTCCAGATTTTGAGAAACTTACTCTTTTTTGCTTTTCATAAATACAGCCTTCATACAAACTGTTTTCAACATATTTTAACCCCGGCAGCTTCTCTTTATACTAAAGTACTTTCATTCCTTTATCTCTTGTGTGTCCGAGCCTATAATGCCACATATCTGAATTAGCAGTGGATACAGCAATAGCAACTGTATCTCGAAGATTGGTAGTCGTGTAAAGAGTTATCCTTTTAGTTTCTCGTGCAACAACCATGGCTCCTTTCGTTACTTTCCAACGGCGACCACCAAAATTCACATCGTGCCCTTTATCATCAAGGTGTCCAACAGAGATCAAAATTAACATCAATTTGGGTATGTGCCTCACTTTATTAATTTTCCACGAAGACCCATTTGGCATCTTCAGTCTGACATCATCAATACCAATGATATCCAAAAGTTTTCCATCAGCGAGATATACATTTCCATGATTTTCAGCAACATAGTTCTCCACGTTCTTACTGTATGTCGTTGTGTGAAAGAAATCCCCATAATCCATCACCCAAGAATCGATAGAACTATCAACAGACAAGAGTAAAGAATCTTCAACCTCTTCAGTCGCAGCATTATTGTTCTTTTCCTCATTCTTCTTAGGTGCTCTGCAATTCCTCTTCAATTGGCCAAATTTACCACAATTCCAACATTCAGCACTCCGTCCCTTTCTGGACTTGCTCCTACCATTCCTGACTTTTCTTTACTGTTACCCTTGTTGGAATTCTTCTCATAACATCTACCTCTATTTTCTAGCATTTAGGGCATAATTGGATACCAAGACTTCTCCATCATCTTTCCTACAGACTTATTCAGCAAGAATTGTATCTTGAACATCATTAAGTTTTAATTTCATATTTCCCATGGAATTGCTTATAGCCACTCTTAGAGACTCCCAAATATTCGACATTAAGGCCAAGAGGATTAGGGTACGAACCTCATCCTCAAACGCAATCTCTACAAAGATCAATTGATTGACGATTGTGTTGAATTTATTAAGATGTTTTACCACCAAACACCTTCTCCCATCTTCAGATTGAATAGTTTTTTCATCAGAAGAATTTTATGGCACACTGAGAGCTTCTCATACATATAAGTAATACCATCATCAATTCTACAGTGGTTTTCTCCTTTGCAACATTATGAGCCATGTTCTTCGATAGTGTTAGTCGAATTACTCTCAACATTTGTCTGTCAAAAAGGTTCTTGTCATCATCATTCACAGTTTCAGGTTTCTCATCCAACGGCTGCTGCATCATTTTACTATAAAGATAATCCTCTATCATCATATTCCGAATGAAAAATCCACACCATCAACTTGGTGATTCCAAATGTCGATCGTCGATCATCACCAGCCATCGCTCTCAATCAGAACCTCACACTGATACCAATTGTTAGGATTAGAGCAATAAATAAAGTGCAAAAAATAAAGAACACAAAGATTTATACAATTTCGTCTCAATGTGAGACTACGTCCTATCTTTAGCCCATGCACTATTTTCATTATAACGAGTGGTGATAATTGTTTACAAGATAGGGTAATGATCTCCTCCCCATGGTGGGGAGGAGATATAAAACCCACATGACACATGTTATGTGGGCATTGGAGAAAAGGAAAAGTGATTGACATTTTGTCAATCACTTGTCCAATACCCACATGACATGTGTCATGTGGGTTTTATAACTCATCCCCACCATGGGGAGGAGATCATTACCGTTACAAGATATTAGTCATATATATAACAACTCAATAAAAGTTTTCTAATTAAAATAAAACTCTAAGACAACCCAATAAATGCTCTCTAATTATAATAAAACTCTAAGGCAACCCCATTAAGATTATCTAGTTATAATGAAATAGTAGGATAACCTGATTTCAAAGACAAAATCTCGAAACCACCCTTACATAAGCAAATAGAAATTAGGCTCCACAATATATAATGTAAATTTAATGAAATAAATTTCAATCTGTTGGTGCCTTTCATTTTATGCCAATGCAAAACCCTGGTAAGGAAGTCGTTCTCAACCTCATCAACATGTGCGTGGTGTGCACTTGAGACTTGTTGTAACACTCTATCTAATTCACAATTTTCTAAGGGAAAACAAAAATTGATAGAGAGGGCATATTCTGTGTTAAACACCGGCACACTTCCCTTTACTCCCATTCCGGGAGACTTGCCGTGCCCTCTTGACTTGACATGTGGTACAGTGGTAATATGATTCAGAAGAACACCGAGAGAGATTGGTGAATACCATTGTCTATTCTTTGCTAAAACGAAAACCAAGAAACAACGTTTATGGCTTTCCTAGGTTTTAACCTAAACACCTATGTATTCGTTTGGTTTAACTTAAAAAGTTGAGGTTGAAGTCAACAATTAATTTTAACTACACATTTAATGTGACTCACAACTTTTGTCAGCTTTTTAACCACATGTTTCATAAAATTTTATCAAAATCTGTTAATTTTTATTTTTAAATTTTGTCAAACAGCCCCTAAATTATCCTAACAAGCACTTATTTAACGAAACTGCTACGTAAAGTGTGCACAACGCAAGATCCAACAAGAATACAAATTTGTGCGAAAGATAAAAGATAAAGACAAGATTTTATGTATCTAAGTACTTGGTTTCACCCACCTTTGGCTACGTCCCGTTGAAACTCCACTTTATGAATTTAGTCTTCAGTGCATTAATAAACTTTCAAGATCGTCTTAAAAATTACAAATATAGAACACAAAGACTCTCCACACCCTTTACAACTTGAGAGTCAATCAATAATTGACCTCCAACGTACCCATAAAAAGAAAAGCCCTCACATAGAGAATAATCTCACTATATTCTTGATGTGATTCACAAAAAAAAAAAAAAAAAAAAAAAAACCGGAGTTGAGAAGAGAAGAAGAAGAATGAAGGTTTCTACCGTAAAGAGAGAGGGAGAGAGAAGAGCAAAAGACTATGGTTTTCATCTAGAATAGAATAGTCAATAAAGAGCACCTTAAATACTCTAATCCAACAGCTCAAATGAAATCTCCAAAATGGACGGCCCAAATAAAGTTGCAAGTTGTAAGTTGTAACCATTAAACCAAAGCCGCATTTCTCTTCACGCTTTCAATCGAAACAGAAACTTCAGATTTACATGAATTAATTGGATTTCTTATTTACAGAAACATTAATTAAGGCAGTAACTAAAAGCAATAAAGCAGCAAAGGCAGCAGACCGTGCGCATTTTTGATGCTCGTGTCGTGGTTAAGCACCTATCTTCGGTGATCGTTCCACACAAAATAATCCTTGTCACATGTGGCTGCATCAACGTACTAAGAAGACTACAACCAATATTTTCTTTTTCAGACCATGACAAGAGACAACCATGGTAGTGTATTTTAGTTAACATGAAAAACACCAAAACATATATTTCATCTGAATACTTTATATTGAAATAATAGGTGGCAGTAATCTATCAGTGGGTCTTGATCTCCTACCCACTTATGTTGCCCACTTATAATGCCTACACTGAGGTGATATCACATGATTGGTAAAAATAATGAGTGTGATGCCACCTCAATGTGGACATTATAAGTAGACAACATAAGTGAATAGGAGATCAAGACCCATCTATAGTAATTTACTCACCAATACTAGTGTTTGAGCTATTCATCAAATCATTACTTACATTGAAATGTGATAGTATAAATTGGGTAATGAAGCATAATGATGTTTCTACCTTGTCAATCGATGAGGTGAAAAGTGCGTTGATTGCCTTAGAAACTTCAATGGATTTCTGGCCATCAAAAACTAAAATAAAAGGCAAGCCAGGGATCAAAAGGAAGAATCTTGACGAGATATGCTATAACTACATTTGGAGATGTAATATTCAATAATTGGGAGATGAAATTGTGTGTTTTATCTCTACGGTGTAACCAAAATAAAGTTTACCTTTAAATTAATCTGTTTTAATTTTTTCCTTTTTTTCTCTAATTTTCAATATGGTCTTCAAAATTTATTCAACATTCAATTCAAATTTTAATTTCACCTCTAAATGTTCTTGAATGTGGGGAGTGCAAATCTCCATGTAAAATGATGAAAAAATTTCATCTTTTATACAAGATAAGTACAATTTTGTATTGATTGGAGCACAACAAAAGGGACAATTATAAGTACTCTTACTTGTTTTCAGTATAATGGAACATTGTTTTGTTATCATATAGAAAAAATCAAATTCAAGTGTCGATCAAACGAAAAGAGAGCAAACAGAAGAAAAAGAGACAATTGAACAAACAACAAACTTGAGAGACTTGTCATGCAAATATCAAAGATAGAAATTCAAAGACTGTATCTAAGATAACCATACGATCTCATGGTTAAGTCACGCTACGATTGCAAGACAGGTGTTTCAGCTGCAGAACATAATTGGACCATACCATGCAATCACAAGGTGTTAAACCATACGATCGTATGGCTTTCCGAGCAGTTGTTAAGTTGTTAACTGATGGAAATAAAACTCTACCGAGTCTAGAATAAATGAAGGATGTAAAACACATTTCGAATGGTGTAAAAAAGTGATATAAAAGGCAGAGAATAGACAAATCACGGGAGGTGAATTTTAGGAAGAAAAATACAAGAGAATAGTCAAACATCAATGAACGGATTGAAGATTATTGGGTCGAAATAACGGGTTGTATTTCTATTTTTTTCTTTTTCCTCCGTAACATGATTAATACACTTCTATATTATTTTACGAAATCATGCCTGGCTAAATTACTTATTGCTAGTGAACGATGAAACCTCGTGTTTTTAATTAATTAGATATTTTTCCGTTTTGTAATTAATTACTTTTGAGTTGATTATTCTTTATTCTTTCTTTCTAATGTTTTAATATTTGATCACCATTAGAATATTTTGTGATCTTTATTGAAGTCAAGAGATTCAATATAAATAAGCACATAATATTGAATAACATAGAGTCCAATAATAGATAAAAATTAATATTATGCCTTATAAAATTCGGTTGTGTGTTCTTGTAATTTAAATACATATTTTTATGTTCGAAACTTAATTAGAGATAATTAGGTTTGCATATCGATATAGAATTGATTGACCATCGAAATAGGCTTTTGATTATTATTGGATCACCGATTTTCAATCTAGGGTAATTATAAGCTAAAACGATTAAACGGATAAATCGTTAAGGAATGTGTAGGTGGATTCGCAAATCTTAGTGTTAGTAAAAATTGAATTTGTTCTCAATACTTTATTTTGATTGCTTGATAATTTAGATTTAATTAAACATAAATAGAATAATTTTACAATTGAAATCATAAACGACTCTGTGTCTTTACATTGTTAAAACACAAAGTATAAATTAATAGGTTAATTGGTAGCTAGTCCTCGTGGGTTAGATACTTTATACATTACTTTATTACTTGTTAACGATCCATCCACTTATGGGATAAAATAGACAACAAGTTTTTGGCATCGTTGTCGGAGACTAGTTTTATTAATTACTACGTTGATTAATAATTTAGTTTTAATTTTTTTTTTCATAATTTTTTTTTTTTTTTTATTCTTCTTCTCAGTTCTTTGTGTTACTGCTGAATTCTAGCTATTTTCAGAAGTTTCAGGTGTCGAGTATGTTGACCTATGGTTAACTTTAAACCTTAATGTTTTGATTATAACAAACAAATTGGTTATGTTTACTAACAATCTACTTTCAAGCAATATTCAAGGCACTACAAATCGAACTCTCATACCATGTCATGATCAAGTCAAAATCAATTCAAGAGTTCAAGTTTCTCAAAGATCCGAAACTCAATATTTGAAGATCAAGAATGAAGAATGGATTTTAGATGAAATTGTAAAGGTATTAACCCTTTAATTCTTAGCAATTAAAATGAATGAAAGCTCAAAATATTTTTATGCACAAAACATATGTCATTATTACTTGTATAAAATATTTTATCAAAGCCAAAAATCATTTTTCAAAAGCGGGAAACGGTCATCCGTTTGGTCATCCGCTTTGATCATCCGTTTAAACCGGTCGACCGCTTTACATGAACCGGTCGACCGCTTGATTGACACTTTTCAAAAAGTGTCCGTTCGATTTTGCGGACCAACGGCTAGTTCTCGACTAATCGACCGGTCGACCGCTTGGTCATCCGTTTCAACAGTGACAAAAATTCATCTCTATAAATACCACTTCATTTATTATCATTCTATAACACTTACAAGAGCATATATAGAGAGAATCATATTGAAAACATCATTCAAAGCTTCATTGCATTTATATCTTCAATATCTCTATTTGAAAACTTTGTTTGATTAAATCAAACTTTTGGTTCATCTTTCTCAACAAAGTTTTCTTCTAACACTTGAGCTTTCCTCATCCATTGCTATTCATTAAAGTGTTAGTCTCTCTTAGAATTAAACTTGTATCTATTATTCATCTAGAGAGAAATACTTAAATCAATCTCTTTATTTATTTGAGTCATATTGAGGTCTCTTGAAAAGCTCAATATTGTATAAGGATCGGTGCTCCTTGCTTGTAAGTCACCGGATACATTGTAAGGGGTTTGGATTGCACCATAAGTCAATCAAAATAGTGGAAAGGCCGTGCTCGTGTTGGAGAGCTTGGTAACGGGGACGAGATCATTGGTTGGATCGAACCTCCATAAAAATCGCTTTGCACTCTCTCTTTCTTTTATTTACTTATATTGTGCTTATATCTTTGTGAATCTATTTTTATCTCTTAAATATTATTTTTGAGAATATTTTTCGAAAAGTTTGAGAAAACCAATTCACCCCCTCTTGGTTAGTTACTCTTGGGCTATCAATTGGTATCAAAGCAAGGTGCTCATTTTTTTTAAGATTACACAATCTTGAGTAAATGGCTAACCAAAATTTTTAAAACCTTGAGGGTCACTCTACAAATCATCATCCCTTCTTTAATGGCTCCCACTACAATTATTGGAAAACTAGAATGATGATTTATATTCAATCAATTGATTATAACATTTGGGAAGTCATCGAGTTTGGTCCATATGTGCCTACAAAAATTGTCAAAGTTGATGATAAACCGGACCAAACTATTTCTAAGCCTAGAGAAGAATATGATGAAGAGGACAAAAGAAAATTGTCTTTGAATGCTAGAGCCAAAAATTTACTTTATTGTGCTTTAGACAAAATGAGTTTAATCGTATTAGCACATGTGATTCCGCATATGATATTTGGCATGCATTAGAGATAACTCACTTAGGTACCAACAAGGTTAAAGAAACCAAAATAAATCTTTTGACAAAAGATTTGAAAATTTCTTTATGAAACAAGATGAACCTATTGTTGATATGATTACTCGTTTCACCGATATTATTATTGGCCTTAAGGGCTTTGATCGAAAATTTACTAACGGTGAACTTGTGAGCAAAATGCTCGTGTCTTTATCGGAAGATTGGAACTCCTTGAGGATGTTGATAGAGAATACAAAAGATATCAACACTTATCCATTGGAGGAGCTATATGGAACATTGATGACATATGAGCTCAACAATGTCGAAACAAAGGAGAAAACAAGGAGAAGCAAAGAAGAGATGAAGGAGCTTCCCAAGAAGCAAATTGCTTTAAAATCAACAAATGATGAAGGATCATCCAACACAAACATGAGTGATGAAGAACTTGATGACTTAGTTCTTCTTGTCAAGAAATGGAGAGGATTTCAAACAATAGGCGATTTCAAAAGAAAGAAGACAAAAGTGAAGAAAAGAACAAAAGATCATATGCTATGATTGTGACAAACCCGGTCACAAGAGGACTGAATGCCCAAACAAGAAGAAGTTCAACAAAAAGAAGGAACTTCAAGCTACATGGGATAATAGTGATGAAGATGATCAAGAAGATAATGAAATTCAAGAGGAAATCACTAATATGTGCTTCATGGCTATTGAGGATGAGGTAAGTACAAACAACAATGACTCTTACATTGACTTATCTACCTCTTATGATGAAATTCTTGAAGAATTTGAGAAACTTATGTCAAAATACTCTATTCTTAACAATAAACACTCTTTGTTGAAAAAGGTAGTCAAGAAGCTTTTATTGCACAAAAGGACTTTGAAAAGAAAAAGATGATCATAAGTCCTTGATTAAAGAAAATGTTTTATTGAAACAAAAAGTGGTTGATTTAACAAGCATTATTCACAAATTCACTCAAGGAAAGAAAAACTTTGAATTAATGCTTGGTGAGCAAAATGTGTGTTTAACAAAGGGGAATTGGATATAAACCTCTCTTGAAACAAAAATCCCTTGAAACCATTTTTGTAAAATCATCCAACTTCTCTCAACAAAACATCACATGTAGTTTTTGCAAGAAAGATGGCCATGTTGCTTACAATTGTTTGACTAAAAAGAAACTATACTTTGAAAAGAAACACAAGTGGATAAAAGAATCCACAAGCACTAACTATTAAGGACCCAAACTTATGTGGGTACCAAAAATCAAAAATTAAAATTATTTTTGTAGGTACCACAAAAGGTCAAAAGCAATTGGTTCTTGGATAGTGGTTGTTCAAACATATGACGGAGATCGATCATTACTATCAAATTTCAAAAGAAAAGATGGAGGTCATGTGACTTTTGGAGACAATACCAAAGGAAAAATCATAGGCATTGGAAATATTGGTAATCGTTCTTCTCCCTCCATTGAAAATGTTTTATTAGTTGATAACCTCAAACATAACTTACTTAGTATAAGTCAATTGTGTGATAAAGGTTATCTCATTCAATTTGATTCTTCCAGTTGCCTCATTGAGGATGCTATATCTAAAGAGGTATTGTTCATGGGGAGCTGAAGCAAAGATGTTTACATTATATCTATTGAATTTGAACTTGAAAAGGAAATAAAATGTTTTTCAAGTATAAAGGATGATTCTTGGCTATGGCATAGGAGATTAGGTCATGTTAGCATGGACTTACTTTCAAAAATCTCCAAAAATAACTTTGTGAAAGGGTTGCCAAATATAAAGTTTGAAAAAGATAAAATTTGTGATGCTTGTCAATTTGGAAAACAAGTAAAGAGTTCTTTCAAACTTAAACAACACTCTTCTACTTCAAGACCTTTACAACTTCTCCACATGGACTTATTTGGACCCTCTAGAACCGCTTAGTTTAAGTGGAAAACATTATGCATTTGTTGTTGTTGATGATTTTCAAGATTTACTTGGGTCATTTTTTTTGAATTTAAAAGATGAAGCCTTAAATGCATTTAAACATTTTTGCAAAAGAGTCCAAAATGAAAAGGATACACCATTACCACAATTAGGAGTGATCATGGTGGAGAATTTGAAAATATAGCCTTTGATGAGTTTTGCAAATCCAATGGATATGAACATAATTTTTCGGCTCCTAGAACTCCTCAACAAAATAGTGTAGTAGAAAGGAAGAATCGAACATTGCAAGAAATGGCTTGGACCATGTTGAATGAAAACAATTTACCAAAATACTTTTGGGCCGAAGCCATAAACACTTCATGTTATATCTTAAATAGAGTTTTGATAAGTCGAAAGAAAACCAAAACTCCATATGAGCTTTGGAAAAATAGAATTCCCAATATCGGATATTTTAAAGTTTTTGGTTGCAAGTGCTTTATTTTAAACACAAAAGAAAATTTGGGAAAATTTGATCCAAAATCCGATATTGGAATTTTTCTTGGATATTCATCTACTAGTAAAGCTTTTAGAGTTTTCAACAAAAGAACTCTAGTAGTTGAAGAATCTATGCATGTTGTTTTTGATGAAACTAACTCATCTATACAAGAAAAAGTTATTGATGATGAAGATTTGAAATCCCATTTGAACAACTAAGTGTTCAAAATCAAGATAAAGGAAATCCAAATAACATTGAAAGTCAACATGAGGAGGAAACAAATATGCAACAAAATGATGAAGAACCTCATGAAGATCTCAACACTTCATCATTACCAAAAGAATGGAGGTTTGTCCTATCTCACCCAAAAGATCTCATCATCGGTGATCCATCAAAAGGGGTAAGCACAAGAAATTCTTCGAGAAATTTTCATAACAATTGTGTATTTCTTTCACAAATTGAGCCAAAGAACTTTAAAGAAGCCGAGTTTGATGAATTTTGGATCCTAGCTATGCAAGATGAACTAAATCAATTTGAAAGAAATCATGTTTGGGATTTAGTTGCTAGACCAAATTCACAAATCGTAATTGGCACAAAATGGGTTTTTCGAAACAAACGAGATGAAAATGGTATAATTGTGCATAACAAAGCTAGATTAGTGGCTCAAGGTTACAATCAAGAAGAAGGCATTGATTTCGAAGAAACTTTTGCCCCGGTTGCTAGATTAGAATCAATTCGCATGCTTCTTGCTTTTGCTTGTCATAAGAATTTTACTTTATTTCTAATGGATGTCAAAGTGCATTCTTGAATGGAGTCATTCAAGAAGAAGTTTTTGTTGAGCAACCACCCGGTTTTAAAAATCATAAGTATCCGACAAAGTTTTCAAACTTAGAAAAGCTCTTTACGGTTTAAAACAAGCTCCTAGAGCATGGTTTGAGAGATTGAGTAAATTTCTCTTATCAAATAGTTTTTAATGGGTAAAGCGGATACTACATTATTTATAAAACCAAAAAGAATGATATGATAATTGTTCAAATTTATGTTGATTTATATCATTTTTGTGCTACTAACATTTCCCTATGTGAAGAATTTTCTAAGTGCATGAGTAGGGAATTTGAGATGAGCATGATGGGTGAACTCAAGTTCTTTCTTGGTCTCCAAATCAAACAAACCAATGATGGAATATTCATTAGTCAAACTAAGTATATCTTGGATATGTTCAAAAGTTTGAAATGGAAGAGTTGAAGCCAATGAACACTCCAATGAGCTCATCAATCAAACTAGATAAAGACGAGCAAGGTACTTCCGTTGATGTAACAAAATATCGAGGTATGATCGGATTCCTTCTTTATTTAACCGCTAGTAGACCCGATATTATGTTTAGTGTATGCTTATGTGCTAGATATCAATCTAATCCTAAGAATTCCCATCTTAGTGCCGTAAAAACGCATTTTCGTTATCTTAGTGGAACTAGATCTTTAGGTCTTTGGTATCTCAAAGAAACTCATTTTGATTTACTTAGCTATTCGGATGCCGATTGGGCGGTTGCACAATTGATCGAAAAATACTAGTGGAACGTGCCATTTTCTAGGCTTTGCTTTAGTTTCATGGTTTAGTAAGAAACAAAATTCCGTGCCTTGTCAACCATGAAGCCGAGTATATATCCGCCGCTAGTTGTTGTGCTCAAATCCTATGGATGAAACAAACTCTAAATGATTATCACATTTCCTTTGAAAAGTTCCTATTATGTGTGATAACACTAGTGCCATAAACTTATCTAAAAATCCCGCTTTGCATTCTCGCACAAACACATTGAGATTAGACATCACTTTTACGAGACCATGCACACAAGGGAGATATAACTTTGGAGTTTGTAAAACCGAAAACAATTGGTCGATATTCTCACAAAACCATTAGCACTTGAAAGATTTTCTTACATTCGACGGAATTTAGGTATAATTGATGAATGTGAAATATGTGGCTAACTCCTTATATTTTCTATAATTGATTGCATTTTATGTGATAAATATGTTTCAAAATTATTTGACAAAAGATCAAATCGATGATTTTTATAAATTTTTGCAAAAATTGTCCAAACGGACGACCGTTTGTTCAACCGGACATCCGTTTCATGTCAAACGGATGAACAATTGCTTAATCCGTTTCATCATCCGTCTAAGCAGAGACTTTTGCCAAAATTAAAAATTTTAAACGGTTGACCGTCTTGGTTAAACGGACGTCCGTCTTAAATTAAACGGACGACCGCATGATCATCCGTCTGAGCAGAGAGTTTATTTTTAAAATTTCATATAAAGCGGTCGATCGTCCGAGGTTTCCGTCGTCCTGTATAAGCGTAAATCGGGGTTTTAAGTTAGAAATTTTCAAATTTCTTCATTCCAACTTCCCGCGAACCAAGGTTTTCTCTTCAAATCTTCTTCCAATCTTCCAATCCTCCTAAAATCTTTCCAATTTACACTCAAAATCACAAAACCCATATCATTTTACACCAAAATCCGAAAAATCCCCAATTTTTGTCCATAAATTCTTCCCATTCCATCCCAAGCGGACGAACCTAACCCTAGCCTCCAAATCCATTTTCTCCAACACCATGCCTCGAGTTAAAATGGCAGCCAAGCGTCCCTAGGAGAGAAAGGCAACCTTCTCCATCATCTCGAAGAAGAGGATTCTCCTCGAAAATTGGGATTGCCAAATGTCCCGTCCTCTCATTGGTAAGAACGTAGACCTTGCCTCATTTACTTTTGAAGCCCCTCCTTTCATATAGAGGATCTTTTCATAGGTATGGGTTGAGTTAGCATTCTCACGTTGAATGACAAAGTTTACCCTTCCATTATAAAAGATTTCTATAAAAATATGTCTTTCTCTCCTGGTCGGAATTTCATGTCTAGTACGAAATAAACAAATAAGAATCACTCAAGACTTCATTCAATCACTTCTTCATCTTGAGGAAGGCGGTATTCGCCTGTACACCACAAAAACAATTCCTCATACTCAAGAATACGACCCAATCGAGGCTTGTTGTCCCGTCACCGGCAAGCAATTTGAGCACGAACCAACTTACTCTTCCGTGTCGTGTCCTCCATAACATCATCGCACATATTATTGTTCCTCGTAAAGGCCACTTAGATGAGGTTAATCACTATGATGTATTTCTTCTCGACTCTATCATCTGTGGGCGTAAACTTGACTTTCCATACATAATGATCCAACACATGACCTCCGTCCTTAGCGGCACTAGGCCTAAGGGGCTTCCCTACTGGAATGATTCTCACTAAAAATTTTCAACATTTCAAGTTTCCTTCCGTAACTTTCGGTAGCCACTCTTCCCAAACCCACCGACACCATCAATATTCTTACCCTTCACCGTATGAAAATCGTCAAGGAAAATGGGCAATGGGTGGCAAAATCCAAGGGTTTGACGATGAGTCCGGTCCCTCCACTTTGCCATTTGAGGATGAGGAAGAAATGGACGAAGGTGGTGATGCCGAACATGCTCACCTCCATGGCGACCACGATCATCACAAAGGCCGTCGCCCCTCCACCTCCGGCTTCAACGAGGACCAATTCAATCTTCTTAATGGCCGGATCGATTCACTTGCATCTACCGTCGATGGCCTACAACATGCCGTGAGTGACCTACAAAATACGGCTAGCATTCAAACTACGGTTGGTGGACTACAAACTTCGATAGACAACATCACGCCTTTGCTTCATGCTCTTCACTCCCGCCTCGACACCGGATTTCCTCCGCCTCCTCCACCGGAGATCTAGATTATATTTATATATTTCTTGTTATTTGTTTTGCAAACAATCATTGTTTATGTATCTCTTTATGCCATCTTGAACTTTGATTGTCCTTCCCTTAATGGATGACGACACAACTTTTGCCAATAATTTTTATATCTTAAATGTTTCGATTATGTCTTTTTGCTTATGTCAAAAGGGGAATATATGTGATGTAAGATGGATATATGTGATGTGAGATGGACTTGAAATTTATTCTATATTGTGATGAAAATTTGATATTATTTGACAATCAAATTGGACATTTGATATGTATGATAAAATTTGGTAAATCAAATGAAAATGATATAATGTAATACAAATTCATCAAATCATGTTTACTTGAAAAAGAAAGGAGAAATATATATGCTTTATTGTATCTTATTATTCTATATTCTCACATTGTTTGTCATAATCAAAAAGGGGGAAATTGTTGACCTATGGTTAACTTTAAACCTTAACGCTTTGATTATAACAAACAAATTGGTTATGTTTACTAACAATCTACTTTCAAGCAATATTCAAGGCACTACAAATCGAACTCTCATACCATGTCATGATCAAGTCAAAATCAATTCAAAAGTTCAAGTTTCTCAAAGATCCGAAACTCAATATTTGAAGATCAAGAATGAAGAATGGATTTTTAGATGAAATTGTAAAGGTATTAACCCTTTAATTCTTAGCAATTAAAATGAATGAAAGCTCAAAATATTTTTTATGCACAAAACATATGTTATTATTACTTGCATAAAATATTTTTATCAAAGCCAAAAATTATTTTTCAAAACTGTGGAAACGGTCATCCGTTTGGTCATCCGTTTTGATCATCCGTTTGAATCGGTCGACCGTTTTACATGAACCGGTCAACCGTTTGATTGACACTTTTCAAAAGTGTCCGCTCGATTTTCTCAGCACCAACGGCTAGTTCTGACCAATCTGACCGGTCGACCGTTTGGTCATCCATTTGGTCATCCATTTCAACAGAAAGTGACGAAAATTCATCTCTATAAATACCACTTCATTTATTATCATTCTATAACACTTACAAGAGCATATATAGAGAGAATCATATTGAAAAACATCATTCAAAGCTTCATTGCATTTATATCTTCAATATCTCTATTTGAAAAACTTTGTTTGATTAAATCAAACTTTTGGTTCATCTTTCTCAACAAAGTTTTCTTCTAACACTTGAGCTTTCCTCATCCATTGCTATTCATTAAAGTGTTAGTCTCTTTAGAACTAAACTTGTATCTATCATTCATCTAGAGAGAAATACTTAAATCAATCTCTTTATTTATTTGGGTCATATTGAGGTCCCTTGAAAAGCTCAATATTGTATAAGGATCGGTGCTCCTTGCTTGTAAGTCACCGGATACATTGTAAGGGTTTGGATTGCACCATAAGTCAATCAAAATAGTGGAAAGGCCGTGCTCGTGTTGGAAAACTTGGTAACGGGGACGTAGATCATTGGTTGGATCGAACCTCCGTAAAAATCGTTTGCACTCTCTCTTCTTTTTTATTTACTTATATTGTGCTTATATCTTTGTGAATCTATTTTTATCTCTTAAATATCATTTTTGAGAATATTTTTCGAAAAGTTTGAGAAAACCAATTCACCCCCTCTTGGTTAGTTACTCTTGGGCTATCGTAGTATGTATGCGCTATACAAAAGATCTTGATCTATTTGATTTAGACCCATAAATTGAACGAAGCTTTCACCAACGACAACGTGAATAATGAGAAAAGAAAAACAACAAAAAGACACAATGGATGACAACCGAGTCAGTGATCTATTACCTACAGATGTAAGAAATAATTTTACACCAATGGCTCAACCAGTTGAAGTTAATGAACGAGATATTCTTATGGGTGAGTATATGATGCCACTAATTGTTGAGAATTAGTCCAGCATAATCTATCTACTTTATGGACACCATAACTTCCAGTTGAGACTAGATGTGATTAATTTGTTCTTGAAAATCTGCCGTTCTATGTGAGAACAGACGAAAATCTTCATTACTATCTTTCTATCTTCAATGAATACTGTGGAAATACTATGGTGTTAATGAAGAGATATTTAGGATGAGGCTCTTTCCACACTCATTGAAGGATAAAGCTAGAGAATGGTTAGATTCTATACCGTTTGGGAGCATCACTACTTGGACAGATTTGATCCAGAAATTCACACTGAAATATTTTTGCCGGCCAGAGTGAACAGACTGAAGCATGAAATATCCAATTTCCAACCATCTGAGTTGGAAAATTTTCATGAGGCATGGAAAATATTCAAGGAACTGCTCCGAAAGTGTCCAAGGCAAGGTTTTCCTTTAGCGGCTCAGAATCAGTATTTCTACTATGGATTAGCTCCAAATAGTCATTTTTTAATAGATTCTGTAGCATGTGGCTCTATCCAAAATAGATCCACCGGAACTTTTATGACTTGTATGAGACGATGAGTGAGCAGTTCATTATGTGGCCAGACAAAGGGTTGCAGAAGAAAGCAACAAAAATATAGATTTCGAGCAATGTGGTAAAATAGAGTCATATCAATATTGGAAACTAGTCAGACCCAAAGGAACACATACCAATCATTAAAACAAGGAGTGACGAACACCTGTCCGATGAAAAAGTTGAAGATTTCATAGTTGAGTTCAAGCATGGTGGTAAAATAGAGTCATATCAATATGATAAAGGAAAAATCAAACTCTAAAAGGTAAACAAAAAATGGTGCGAAGACAATCGATGCAAGCAAATCAAGTCCTCCTAAGACGTATTCAAAGTAAAGTGTCATGAGTGATCACCGTGATTAAGTCAAGCTAATGACTTTAAAGAAGCGCTTAATGGGAGGCAACCCATTTTTCTACCATTTTATTTCAATTTCTGTATCATTTAAGTATTAGGATTTCATTTGACGTTTTCCACGTTCTTATGCTTTTAGGACTTAAAGTAGGCACTATTAATTCTTAGGTAACAAGGACCAATGATCATCATCATTCTGCATAGGCACACATTTTTTTAAGTAATGTTAATTTTTTTCTTAATTTTTTTTGTAGAGTCCACTATGCAATTGCATGGAATTACCATTTGCGATTGCATGGCCCCGGGCGTAAATCATTCTGCCCAAATTTTAATGGTCTTGCGATCACAGGATTTTTCTTCCTTACTATTGCAAATTTTGGGGATAATGTGACCATATGTTAGTCTCATTAACCAATACCATCGTCTAGAATCATTCACCGAACTTTGGACACACTTTTATTACCAAATTCCAACCCGTGACCATTTAGGGACTATGGCCTGTCATGGAAATCCATTGCCGGCCACTTTCACCTGTATCCATCCGTTAGCATTTTTGTCCCCCTTCAGTTTGACCCTAATGACCTCGAAAAGCTATGAAATTTGAACATGTGGTAAACCAAAGCATGAACTTCCATATCCTACTTTGCCGGTTAACTTTTGAACATTATTGTGTAATTTTCTCGAGATTCGAAGTAGCCAAGTCAAACACAATTTTTAGAAAAAAATGACCTAAAGTTCGGGATAGTCGGGGTGACATATTGAACCATTTATGCTATTTTTCATATCTAACTTGCTTTCATTTATTTTGAGTCAATGGAAAACTGACTTAGAGTAGAGTCAAATTCGATTCGACTGCGACCAGGTCAAGAGACGCCTAGACAGATTTGCGGGCTAGTTGGATGATATTCATGACAAGATTTACCGACCTACACCTAGACAGGATCTTCCACCAGTGTATCCTACCACACTTCTTCATGCACCATTTGATCCACCTCTGAGAAGTCTTTGATCATTTTATATATTTCTTTTGAATTTTTACAATGGGGACAATGTATCTTTCAAGTTTGGGTGGTGGATAAAAAATGAAAAATGCTTGATCCGATTATGATACTTGATATTGATTGTTAACTTGTTTTTGTTTGTTTAAAAAAAATTATTAATATTATTAGTGATTGTTTACGTGTTTATGTGACATGAATAGCCTTGCTCGCTAATGATAAAAATATTTCTTCTAGTTTAGCTTTAATTCTTGACTTGTGGACAGAATATTACTTTTGTTTAAATGTGAAGTTATTTAACCATGTCTGATATCGTGTTGTGTCAGCTAGTTATGATGAATTTTAGCTATGATTGGTGCACTCTTGTCGAAAACAATATGATGCCTTTTTTAGACTATAACAATAAACTTAAAACCAAGAGTGTTTGAGTGTGGTAGTATTTAAGCAGTAATGGTGGCTATCTAGGTTGTGATTGATTCCATGTGTGTTGAAAAATTGTGTGGACCACTTTAGACCAGTTAGAAGAAGCTAAGTAATGACCGAATGTTAAGAATCTAATCCATGTGCATGAACCTCTTGCACGCAAAGGAATAGGCTATTACTATCTTATAACTTTCTCCGTAGCTTTTTTGACTTGAGTGAGAAGGCCCGTAGGGGTTTTTCAAAACCCGATACCCTAAGGTTCAAAAGACTTTGGAGCCATCGACCTAAAGCTCGTTACATGATTCATCTATAAAGCTTAAAGGATTGAGTTTTGCAAATAAGATTTATTAAAAAAAAAATATTTGTTGATAAAGCCAGTGAAAGATCCTTTGCAGAGTAAACATGGGGATTAAATAACTAATGGATTTAACTTACTTAGTAAAAACTTTCTGGTTGAGAGAGCTCAAAAATTAGAGGATCTTCATAAACCTAATTTGTCACGATTATTAGCTTTCTCAACCAGCTTCGAGCAAGAAAATAATGAGTGAATTACAACCTTAGAACCAAAATCTCGAGAAGTGAAAGAAAACATCATTTTGGAGAAAAGTGTACCTCATGAGAGGAAAATGAGAAGTTGACCAAATGGTTAGGCTATCACTACAATAGAAATTAAGTAAATCGGATTAACTGCCCTCACACACACATCAAGTATGGTTTAAGTAGTATCAAGTTTGTAATAGTAACACCAAAACACTCGTCATGAATTATAAGTTGTTGCAAAAGTTGAAGCAAAAACGGCAAGTTATTTATGTTGTGAATTATTTTACTATTTATTTCATTCTATGCATGATTAGTTTTAGTTAGTATATTCGAGGACAAATAAAAGTTCAAGTTTGGGGTGTTTGATAAGTATAATTTTGTACTGATTGGAGCCTACAAATATAATGGCGTATTATTTTCTTATCATTATAGGAAAAAATCAAATTCAAGTGTCGATCAAATGAAAAGAGAGTAAACAAAAGAAAAATGGACTCAATTGAACAGACAAAGAAACTTGAGGAACTTGTCAAAGAAATCTCAAAGAAAGAAATTCAAAGACTTTATCTAAGTTAACCACATAATCTAAGTTAACCATGCGATCGCATGGTTAAGTCACGCTACGATCGCAAGATAGGCATTTCAGCTGCAGAACAGAATTGGACCATACCATGCGATCACGAGGTGTTAAACCATGCGATTGCAAGGCTTTCTGGGTAGCTGTTAAGTTGTTTTATGATGGAAATAGAACTCTACCGAGTCCAGGATAAATGAAGAGTATAAAACACGTTTCGAAGTGTGGAAAGGAGTGATATAAAAGGCAGAGATTAGACAAACTACGGGAGGTGAATTTTGGGAAGAAAAATACAAGAGAAGAATCAAATATCAAGGAACATATTGAAGATTTTGGGCCGAAATCACTAGTTGTATTTCTATTTTCTTCTTTTTCCTCTGGAACACGATTAATACACTTCTTGTGTTATTTTACGAAATCATGTATGTCTAAATTACTTATTGATAGGATGAACGATGAAACCTCATGTTTTTAATTAATTAGAAGTTTTTCCATTTTAGTAATTAATTACTTTTGGGTTGATTATTCTTTATTCATTCTTTTCTAATGTTTTAATGCTTGATCACCATTAGAATATTTTGTGATCTTTATTGAAGTCCAGAGATTCAATATAGATAAACACATGGTATTAAATAATATATGGTCCAATAATAGATAGAAATTACTATGATGCCTTATGAAATCCGGTTATGTGTTATTGTTATTTAAATGTATATTTTTATGTTCGAAACTTAGTTAGAAATAATTAGGTTCGCATATCGATATAATAAAATTAATTGACCATCGAGAGAGGATTTTGATTATTATAGGATCACGAATTTTCAATCTAGGATAATTATAAGCTAAAGCAATTAAACAGATAATAGATTAAGGAACATGTAGGTGGATTCGCAAATCCTAGTGTTAGTAAAACTCGAATTCGTTCTCAATAATTTACTTTAACTGCTTCATAATTTAGATTTAATTAAATATAAGTAGAATAATTCTAGAATTAAAATTATAAACGACTATGTGTCTTTACATTGTTAAAACTCAAAGTATAAATTAATAGGTTAATTGGTAACTAGTCCTCGTGAGTTCGACACTCTACACACCACTTTATTACTTGTTAATTATTCGTCCACTTGTAGAATTAAAATCGACAACAATACATACTCGAAAAGAATTCTCTGCACTTTTTATTCTATACTTTCCAATAGTTTTGACAAATAGATAAAGCTCATTCTTTCACTCCCTAGAGTCGTGCCTATAGAAGGAAAATCGATTGTGAGTTATAAGGATTTTATCTAGGAGCCGTGCATTGCCGAAAATACCTACACCAAGAGAAAGCTACACGACTTTACTTTAGAATATTGTTTTTTTGATTCTCTTAGGCCAGCTTTTCTGACTTTACTCTATTTTAATTTAATTATCATTTAATTATTTGTTAACAAATTCTGTTAAAGTTTGCCACTCATCACTAATTTTCCACAACATTCTAAAGTTGTGGACTTTATTTGTCTAATAAAATGAGTTGTTTGTAGTACATTGTAATAATAATAATAATAATAATAATAATAATAATAATAATTAATTATTATTATTATTATTATTATTATTATTATTATTATTATTATTATTATTATTTGCTTAAATATTAAATTACGAATTTGTTTAGTGTTCACGTCTTCACTTGTTCACATTTTCATTGTTCATTTCATTTTCTAAAACTTAATATCTTGCCAGTGCATTGTCTTTGAATTGTAGAGAAGTTAGTGCAAAAAATATTTAAAATAATAATAATTATAAAGATTCTTAGCACATAAACTTAGTGTAGAAAGAGAATAATAGAAAGGGCAAAGGCAAACTTGGTAAATTACTCCAAAAACCATGTGAATACTTCAAAACAGTTTAAGCTTCGAGGTAATAAGTAAATAACTTTCACCGCCTTAGGAGAATTTGCCAGCCTAAAAACAATTATTCTAGGAATGGGAAAGGCAAAGAAAAGAAGGAGCAAGGGACATGCTTTGTATGTGGGAAGACCAATTATATTGCTCGAGATTGTTAATACAAGTCTAAAACTAAATCTCCGAAGACTCAAGTGAACATGCTAGCTGATGGTGAATCTTTTAAGTTTGAATCATCACCCTCTTTAATCAATTTTACTTATAAGAGTAATGAATGTTGGTTAGATTCAAGAGCTCATTTTATTTTTTAATTCTTATTAGCCTTCAAGTGAAGGAAGCCTAAGGTTGGAAAATTTCTATATTGCTGGTCTATTGGGAATTGGAAAAGTTGAGCTCAAAATGATTTATGGGAAGACTTTGACTCTAGAAGTTGGACATGTACCTGAAGTTAGATGAAATTTAATTAGTGGATTGTATCTATTTCAACAAGGTTTTAAGCTTGTAATGGAGTCAAATAAAGGTTTAATAACCAAAAATAATGTATTGTTGGAAAATGTTATATCAATGATGGATTGTTTAAATTGAATATTATTGATGATCTATATGAAAATCTTCTATGATTCTTAATGTTGAATCTAGTTGTTTGTGACATCAAAGATTGGGTCATGTTAGTCATAGGAAGATCAAGAAATTAATGAATCTAAACTTAATTTCGAAAGTTCAAATGGATAATAGTAAGTGTGAAGTTTATGTGCAAGCCAAACAAACTAAGAAACCATTAAAATTTGTTCAAATAGATACGAGTCTTTTAGAATTGGTTCATAGCGATTTTTTTTATTCAAATAGATCATCAACGAGAACTAGTAGCAAGTATTTTGTAACATTTCTAATTGTTTACTCTAAGTATTGCTATGTTTATTTATTGAAAACTTAGGATGAAATTTACTAAAAGTTCAAGATCTATCAAGTGGAGGTTGAAAATCAATTAGAGAATACATTAAAAATCTTGAGGTATGATAGAGGAGGAGAGTATATAATGTTAAGGAACTTAAGATTTTGTGTAAGGATAATAATAACATAAATGATGTGACACATTAATATTCACTGCAATCAATGGTATTACTAAAAGAAAATATATGACTTTGCTAGATGGTTAGTGCTAATCTAATAAGTTTTAGAACACTTGAGAACCTATAGGGTGAAGCCGTTCTAGCTCCTTGTTATATATTGAATCGAGTAATAGTTAAGGATAATGTTGAAACTCCCTACGAGTCATGAAAAAAGAGATATCCGAGGTTACATTTCGTGAAAGTGTGGGGTGTTTAGCAAATGTAGATATACGTGAATCTAAAAGGGAGAAAATAGGACAGAAAAGTGTGGATACTATCTTTATAGGATATGCTCAAAATAGTAGTACAAATCAGTTTTAAGTTGTAAATTTCGAAGTTAGTGTTATTTTAAACAACGCCATCATAGAATCTAGAGATGTAACTTATTTTGAAGATGTCTTTTCTATTAAGACTAGAATCTCAAGGGAACCCTCAACAGCTAGGAATATAGTTTTAAATAGTACTCCATCTAGTTTACTTTAAGTAGCTGAAGCTAAAATTATGAGAAGTAAGAGGAGTAGAAAATAGAAAACTTTTGGAAAAGAATTCTCAACATATTTAATCGATGGTGAACCTCAAACCTGTAAAGGTGCTATGTTGTCCGTAGATGTACCTTATTAGAAAGAAGTTATTAATGATGAGTATGAGTCAGTTATACTAAACAATAGTTGGGTTTTATGTAACTTACCTCAATGTATTAAGGAAATAGGATGTAAATAGATCTTTCAGAAGAAGTTAAAACCTGATAGAAGTACTAAAAAATATAAGGCTCGAGTAGTGATAAATGATTCACTCAAAGAAAATGAGTTGATTATTTCAATACATACTCTCGTGTTGCTAGAATAACTAGTATTAAAACCTTGTTAGCTTTAGCCATTGTTCAAAAGTTGATCATTCATCAAATGGACATTATGACTGTTTTTTTTTTTAATGGTGACTTAGATAAAGAAATATATATAGAACAACCAAGAAGGTAAGGTTAAAGGACAAGAACACAAAGTATTTGAATTGGTGAAATTGTTATACAGGTTAAAGCAAGCTCATAAACAATGGCATGAAAAATTCAATAGAGCTATATAAGACTAATAAACATGATAGGTGCGTATGTAGCAAAGAAACTAACAATGAACATATAATACTTTGTTTATATGTAAATGTCATATTAGTATTTGGGACAAATCTAGGATTTGTTAATGATGCGAAGAGTTATTTGTCTAAGAATTTTGAGATTAAAGATTTGGGAGAAGCTCATATAATTTTATAATTAAGTTAAACAGAACATTAGAAGGGATTTTATTAAATCGGTCTAATGCAATCAAGAAAATGTTGAAGAAGTTTGGGTCTTGTGATAGTAAGCCAGTGTATACTCCATATAATTCAAATATATACTTGAAGAAGAATTTAGGTAAAGGAGTTTCACAATTTAAATATTCTCAAATCATTGGGTCTTTGTTGTACATGGAAAATAAGACAAGACTTTGTACAACTTTTGTTGTTGGGAGACTTAGTAGATCTACTAAAAATTCAAATAAAGAACATTGGAAAGCACTAGAGAGAGTAGTTAAATATCTTCGAGGTACCTTAGATTATTTTATAAGATGTAAAACATTTTCTAATGTGATTGAAAGATATAGTGATGCGAACTCGATAACAGACAATCTAGATATTAAGTCCGCTAAAGGATATGTATTTATGTTAGGTGGTGCACCGACATCTTGGGGTTCAAAAATACAGATTATTATCTCGAGAAGTACTTTAGAATCAAAGTTGATAGAATTGGAACAACATGTACCAATACTGAATAGCTGAGAGATCTATTACTAAATATGCCATTAATAAGTAAGCCAATTCCAACTATTTCAATACATTGCGACTGCAAAGCTGTAATAGAGATTGTAAATCAATCTCACTTAAATAAAAAAAGATGAGTAGACATATCCAAGTGAGATATAAGTTATTTAACACCTTACTTAAAAGAAATTTAATTTCTCTTAATTTTGTAAGATATAAAAGAATATGGCAGACAATTTAACTAAAGCTTTTTCAAAATGGGTGTTAATGAATCTATTACCACCAAATTTCGATAAGACCTCCACGTTAACGAAAGCCCAATAAAGGTCCAAGTTGGCCCTCATTAAGGCCTTATAGGCCCAGCGAAGGCCCTCCAGATTCATAAAGATCCCAAACACCCGACAAAGGCTTCGGGGGCCCTGCAAGGACCTCGTAAATTTAGAAGGCCTCGGAGGCCAATCGAGCATCTTAACATTCTTGAATCATAGTATTACGAAGCCCATGAAAAGCCTCGACACTCACGGCCGACCCTAAGAGCCTCGTCGGGCTTCGTATTTGTTATAACTAGCGGGCATCACGATATTTTGGGATGACCAGAGAAGTAATTAAGAACAAATTGTATTTGATTGGCACACGGATCCTCACAAGAAAACCAAATCCCAATATCCTAAAGATTAGGCAGCGTGATGAATCCAAATAAGGACGATAATCTAGGAGATTGTCTTGATAGCCGATCATCTATATTCCATAAGGAAGGAGGATCCGATCAGATATCTAATTGATTGTTTCCTAAATCAATTAGAACTCTTGTGCTATAAATACAATGCTCCTGGTTATTCTAAGGTACGCTCTTTTTTATGCAATAATTTCACTCTAAACTCGCTCAAATCAAGCAAATTGCTTTCATCGCTTTCATCAGATATTACTCTATATACCGGCTTTTGACTTGATCGTCGAAGTACTAACGATCGCCGGACCTTTTTTTCCCGATGACCTTGGTGACTAACGGTCGTCCTAGTATACAGGTAACATATAGGTTGGCAGAAGATTGACTGGAGATCTGTTGACACATGGATTGTGCAGGTTCCGACGTCAATAGATTAGCGCCATCTGTGGAAATTGAAAAACGTTACAGAACCTAAAACTTGTGGTAAAAACGTGTTTTCTACCAGGAAGAGCATGGCTACCGAACACTCTATAGAAAAAGAAGTTGAATCCCACCACACTGACTTGCAACAAGAAATCGTTCAAGATCTCTAGAACGTAACCTGCCGCAAGAGGAGAAGACAACGACAGAAGCGAACGGTAGAACAGAAGAACCAAGACCTGAAGATGGACAATGCTCGAATGAAGGCAATGCTTGAATTGTTAGAAAACCAATCCCTCCAGCATGGACCTAAGCATAGTCGTTCCCGGAGAAGCCCTTCAAGGTCCGGCTCAATAGAAAGTCGTCGATCCCAAGATAACCCACCCGTTTCAAACGGTCGGAACCCTCGGAACATCGTTTTGAAGCCCTCGCAGACGACGATCGAGAGGAGACCTCTTCCGGCGTGTTTGATAGGTTGGGAGTGGGATCTTCCATAGCGCCACCCTCCCGAGCACACACAGCAGCGTAGTGAGCACAAATGAGGCCCGTCTTTTAAAGGGAGAAAGGACCCAAAACCCAGTTATGTGAGGCCCGAAGAAGAGAATGAGAGGTTAGAATGCTATAAGGATGATGACAACGAGAACCTCTTGTTCACCAATTACATAAAGGCCATGGAGATACACACGAATTTTTGAATGCCTCTCATAGACAAATACAACGGGAGAGGCGACCCTACGGATCATATCAACATATACAAGACAAAACTCCAAGGCCACTCCCTCGTAGTGAAGTGTTGAAATTTCCACACCACACTCACATCCAACGCGAAGAGGTGGTACAACAAGCTGAAACTAGAAAGCATTAGGAGTTGGCCTCAGCTCAAAAGAAAATTCGTCAATGCTTTCATTGGCAACTGAACAGTGATAGCCGACATCGCCCAACTCTACGATATTTGGCAGAATGAAGGTAAAACAGTCAAAAGCTATTTTAGCAACGTCATCAACAAGATTGAGAATGTAACCGATGACAAAGCTCTGGATGCACTGGTAACCAGACTTCACCTGCACACCTCTTTCTGGAGAGACGTCCAGAACAATCAACCAAAGACTTACAGTCAGTTGGTAGACTTGGTCCAGTGCAATATTCGGTCGGAAAAGATGATCAAAAATATGGAGAAAGCTAAAAGGGACAGAGGAGACCACTATTGAAGAGAAGGACGACACTCTCTCGAACCTCGTCTCTGCCGCTTTCAGAGAAAGCGCTCCCCTGGACCACAAAATAACCACTACATGAGATTTAACCAGACAGAAGTAGTACCTACCCCCCATCCCAGGACACCTACAGTGGCCCCTCTGCCAGCGACCACACCACCCAAGTTCTACCGCATACACAGGACTAGGGTATATAACACAGAAGATTGCCCTTATGGAAGAGAACTGATCAACTGCGAAAACCATGGGCAAGGAGAGAGAAATCGACCTACGCAAGGACGTCGAGGGACGCCCAATCAAGGGCGAAGACCTCCTCCTCGACGTCAGGACAATGGACCTCGTCGCAATGACGGAAGAAATGATAGAAACAGGGACCCGCCGAGGACAGAAGGACCCACGGGAGCCCCCCCAGTCTGAGAAATCAATACGATCATAGGAGGGCCCTATGTCGGAGGGCACACAATGAACTCACGGCAAAACTACGCAAAGGCAGCAAGAGAAAAACCCGTGGAGAGTTGGCAGGTCTATAGACACCGACCAAGAGCCCCACAGATCTCGTTCACTAAGGAAGACGAGCCTGGCATACACTACTCCCACTGCGATGCCTTGGTGGTCTATGTCGTCGTCGCTAGAAACAGACTGGGATGGATGTTGATCGATGATGGAAGTGCCATGAACATCTTGTTTGGTAGTACCTTTGATCAGATGGACATAGATCACGAACTGACAGCCATCTCAGAACTACTATTTGGTTTTACAAGAGATAGCCTCATCCCGTAAGGAAGGATCACCCTCGCAGTGGACTTCGGAGAGCCTCCGCGTCATCTTAGAAAATTCATGGAATTCTTGGTAGTTGATACTTGCTTTACGTCATGGAGTCCTCGGCAGGCCTCGCCTCAAGGATTTACAAGTGATCACATTCATCCATCACTTGGCAATGAAGTTCCCGACGCCGGGAGGGGTCACCAAGATTCGCGGCAATCAAATAGAGGCCAGGGCCTGCTATATGAACACGCGTTAACAAAAGGCAACAAAGTGTGAAGATGTTACCCCGGTGGTAATGACTATACATTTGGAGCCGATGGACATCGACCCTGAAAAGATCGTCGAGGAAATCCGGCCTGGAACTTACATATTGGAAGATTCAGAAGGAAGAAAGACGAGGCACCCCTAGAACATCACTCATCTTCGACCATATTACCAGTAGTTTTCATTTTACATTTCTCATTTTTCCAGCATTGTTTCTGGCATCACTAGACACAGCGTTCTTTTAATAAAGTTCATTATTTTTTGAACCGAAGTATTCCCTACCCTACTGTACCGATAAAAGGTAAATCGACAGCGAGAGAGTGTGGTTCGTGGTCAACTCTATCAACTCGCTGGATAAACATTCAACGCGCATTCAAAAAAATAAAGACAAATCGACAGTGAGGGAGTGTGGTTCGTGGCCAATTCTGTCAGCTCGCTGGATAAACATTCAACGTGTATTCAAATAAGTAAAGAGAAATCGGTAGCGAGGGAGTGTGGTTCGCGACCAACTCTGTCAACTCACTGGATAAACATTTAACGCACATTCAAATAAGTAAAGGCAGATCGACAGTGAGGGAGTGTGGTTCGTGGCCAACTCTGTCAACTCAATGGATAAACATTTAACGCGCATTCAAATAAGTAAAGGTAAATTGGCAGCGAGAGAGTGTGGTTCGTAGCCAACTCTGTCAACTCGCTGAGTAAACATTCAACACGCATTCAAATAAGTAAAGAGAAATTGACAGCGAGAGAGTGTGGTTCGCGGCCAACTCTGTCAACTCGCTGGATAAACATTCAACGCGCATTCAAATAAGTAAAGGTAAATCGGCAGCGAGGAAGTGTGGTTCGCGGCCAACTCTGTCAACTCGCTGGATAAACATTCAACGTGCATTTAAATAAGTAAAGTCAAATCAGAAGTGAGAAAATGTCGTTCGCGGCCAACTCTATCAACTCGCTGGATAAATATTTAACGTGCATTCAAATAAATAAAGATAAATTGGCAGCGAGAGAGTATGGTTCGTGGATGGCTCCTTTTGACTCACTGGATAGACAGCTAATTCATTTTCATTAGCAAATGCCACAGAATGAGGCAATCTTAATAAGAATATATTTTGCAAAAAGTTTTACATTTACGAATCAAGAAAACAACGTTGATAAAAACAAACGTGACTAAGTCCCGGTCGAACCCTTAGGATCAGCATAACTAAGGACCCCAAGGTTAGCCAGCAGATCCTTGGCCCTCGACAATTACGTCAAAGCCTCGGTCAATTCTTTATCTTTGGCATGGATCATGTTTTGACAAGCCCTCAGCTCCGATTCAGCCGTCCTCTTAGCCTATACACAGGCCCTTTGGATCGTTCCAGCTCTGGTGATGTCGTATATAGCACGTGCCATCGCATCTTCAGAAAAGGCGAGTTGTTCTTGAAGGTCTTTGTTCTCTAAACACAACGTGTCGATATCCTCGCCTCTCTCGACCATTGTACATAGTTCATCAACCTTCATGGCCAAGACCTTGTACAATTCACAGTTAAGCACGTGACTCCGGGAGGTATACATTTTGGCCTATTTCAACAACTCCATCAATTCTGCGTTATCTACGGCCTTCGCTACAGCAGAAGTCCAATACTTATGAACTGAAGCCGCTACTATGGCGGCCGGAGCTGGCAATTTTTCCAAAATGGTTGGGTCCAATTCGTCCTGAAGAGACCCAATGTTAATATATTCGGACTTACTAGGAGGAGGAAGAATGTAGGTTTGGGACACTCTTCGATCGTGGGAAACGCGGTCCTCAACCTCCAAAGAAGAATCTCCCGACCTCGCCTAGCCCTCTGAGAATCCCCCACATCCTCCATGCCCTTCCCTGGCATGGCCGTCTCTCCCTTGCTATCAACAACTGCCTTCATCTTTTTCGATCGTCTAAAATTTTTCGAATAACATACAGGTCCCGTAGGGAACGGAACGGAGGGCACCTCCACGGTTATCTCTAGCGCCAACGGAACAGATGGAGACATGCTCATCATTGCCTCCGGTGCCTGCGGGATGGCAATCTCCAGAACAGACACCATACGTGATACTGGAGGCGGAGGGAGAATATCATCCACAACTCTACTATGCCTTATCTTGAGCTTTGGCACACTGGAAAAATAAAAGCATGTCATGGCCAACAATGGCTAAAGTCCAAATATGGCAATAAGGAAGTAAAGGTAAGAGAAATGAGATGAAGGTCTGCAAGCATTTATATAAGCACAAGAGAATACAGACGGTCAGATGAATAGACACGTGTGTGGGAGGGATGCACCTCAATAAACCCTAGGAAGATATACAGGCAAGTGGATTACACGTGCCTCGTAAATTGCACCGTCATTGCAACATGATGGCACCACCAATGCATATCCCACATGGAGACCTTAAGCAAAGTACGAGAGCCCCATCCAGGTCACGAGGGCATGTTAACCTGTGAGCCTCACAATTGCATGAAGGCGAGGGTAGAGACGAACGCCTTGACTACAGAGACTCGATTCTGCAGTAGCTGTTCCTCAATCACCGCAAAGGTTATCTAGCCAAGAAATTACATGCCATCCATCAGACATCTCTTCACCGAATAACTTATCTCAACTTCAATTGTGCAACAAACATGGATAATCTGGTACATTCTTATTTTATTCATCACAATTCAAGTACAAGGCAAAATGAACGAGCATAGTTATTATCCTACTATCCCACCGCCTCTTGGTCGGGCACATATCGGGATCTTTGACCTCTTTGAATCGATACTCGGGTCTTCGTCATCCTAAGCTTCGTCAATGGCGTAAATATGATTTTACCAAGATAGGAGTCTTCCAAAATTAATACTGAATTGATTTAGTGACTAATTAAGCCATCTTGCTCAAAAATGCCATTGACACTTTTAGCGAGACGGCTTCCACCCTCGTCATCCGAATCAGGATCATCGATGGGTTGGTCATTGATGTCCATTAGGAAAGCACTATTCGGGACCTTCTGGCTAAGGCTACTAGGCCCAACCCTCTCGCATGTTTGGTCCTCTCGAACGCTGATTCACTAGGCATTTGGTCCTCTCAATGTTGATTCTCCAATTGTTTGGTCCTCTAGACACCGGATCTTTATTCACGCTTTTGTAGCACATTTGATACGAACGTTGGAGTCACATGGACAAGCACTAATAGAGGTGCTTGCGATTATTCTACCAGGAGAAGTTACATTTGATACGAACGTTGGAGTCACATGGACAAGCACTAATAGAGGTGCTTGCGCTTATTCTACCAGGAGAAGTTACAGCCATGGGGATTAACTCACAGGATTTGCCAGAGTTATACACGCGTGAGAAACGCAATCAAGGACCCTTGATGTTTTTATAGGAACTGCATGGAGAACTTAACACAGGGCAATAAATGAGACAACTAATGTACAGCCATCAAATGGGTATTTGGAACGCCACACGCCTGTGGTGCCTTCATATTTATTGGGACATTAAAGATGCCAACCCTTCAAATTCAACAAAGAAGTCTATGCCACTAATGTCCGGGATAATGATTTCTCAATTTCAAGAGCAACTTCTCATGCCCAATAGACATAATCGTTCATGAAGTTACCACCATTGAGGCATGCAATGAGTTTTCATACGAAGATGATATGGTGGAAGATAAGTTCGATTAATGATGCTGGAACATATACAAAACATGAGAGAACAAAATTCAAAGTCTAGATGCCCCGCCGCCTCTCTAAGGGTCGGTACAATGCGGGCCTTCTCCTATAACATGAGGGGTGATTTGATCCTCGACTGCATTGTAACCTTCATCTGGAACAGCCTCAGACATCTAGCCAAGAAATTACAAGCCATCCATTAGACATCTCTTCACCGAATAACTTATCTCAACTTCAATTGTGCAACAAACATGGATAATCTGGTACATTTTTATTTTATTCATCACAATTCGAAGTACAAGGCAAAAATGAACGAGCATAGTTATTATCCTACTATCCCACCGCCTCTTCAGGTCGGCACATATCGGGATCTTTGACCTACTGAATCGATACTCTGGTCTTCGTCATCTTAAGCTTCGTCAATGGCAGAAATCTGATTTTACCATGATAGGGAGTCTTCCAAAATTAATACGAATTGATTTAGTGACTAATTAAGCCATACTGCTCAAAAAATGCCATTGACACTTTTAGCAGACGGCTTCCACCCTCATCATCCGAATCAGGATCATGGGTTGGTCATCGATGTCCATTGGGGAAGCACTGTTCGGGACCTTCTGGCTAAGGATACTAGGCCCAACCCTCTCGCATGTTTGGTCCTCTGAACGTTGATTCACTAGGCATTTTGTCCTCTGAATGTTGATTCTCCAATTGTTTGGTCCTCTAGACGCTGGATCTTTATTCACGCTTTTGTAGCACATTTGATATGAACGTTGGAGTCACATGGACAAGCACTAATAGAGGTGCTTGGGCTTATTCTACCAGGAGAAGTTACAGCCATGGAGATTAACTCACAGGATTTGCCAGAGTTATACACGCGTGAAAACGCAATCAAGGACCCTTGATGTTTTTATAGGAACTGCATGGAGAATTTAACACAGGACAATCAATGAGACAACTAATGTACGGCCATCAAATGGGTATTTGGAACGCCATACGCCTGTGGTGCCTTCATATTTATTGGGACATTAAAGATGCCAACCCTTCAAATTCAACAAAGAAGTCTGTGCCATTAATGTCCGGGATAATGATTCCTCAATTTCAGGAGCAACTTCTCATGCCCAGTAGACATAATCGTTCATGAAGTTACCACCATTGAGGCATGCAATGAGTTTTCATACGAAGATGATATGGTGGAAGATAAGTTCGATTAATGATGCTGGAACATATACAAAAAATGAGAGAACAAAATTCAAAGTCTAGATGCCCCGCCGCCTCTCTAAGGGTCGGTACAATGCGGGCCTTCTCCTATAACAGGAGGGGTGATTTGATCCTCGACTGCATTGTAGCTTCGTCTGGAACAACCTCAGACATATAGCCAAGAAATTACATGCCATCCATCAGACATCTCTTCACCGAATAACTTATCTCAACTTCAATTGTGCAGCAAACATAGATAATCTGGTACATTCTTATTTTATTCATCACAATTCGAAGTACAACGTAAAAATGAACGAGCATAGTTATTATCCTACATTCCATCGCCTCTTGGTTGGCACATATCGGGATCTTTGACCTACTGAATCGATACTCTGGTCTTCGTCATCCTAAGCTTCGTCAATGGAAGAAATCTGATTTTACCATGATAGGGAGTCTTCCAAAATTAATACGAGTTGATTTAGTGACTAGTTAAGCCATACTGCTCAAAAAATGCCATTGACACTTTTAGCAGACGGCTTCCACCCTCGTCATCCGAATCAGGATCATCGATGGGTTGGTCATCAATGTCCATTGGAGAAGCACTATTCGGGACCTTCTGGCTAAGGCTACTAGGCCCAACCCTCTCGCATGTTTGGTCCTCTAAACGTTGATTCACTAGGCATTTGGTCCTCTGAATGTTGATTCTCCAATTGTTTGGTCCTCTAGACGCTGGATCTTTATTCATGCTTTTGTAGCACAATTGATATGAACGTTGGAGTCACATGGACAAGCACTAATAGAGGTGCTTGCGCTTATTCTACCAGGAGAAGTTACAACCATGAGGATTAACTCACAAGATTTGCCAGAGTTATACACGCGTGAAAAACGCAATCAAGGACCCTTGATGTTTTTATAGGAACTGCATGGAGAACTTAACACAGGGCAATCAATGAGACAACTAATGTACGGCCATCAAATGGGTATTTGGAATGCCACACACCTGTGGTGCCTTCATATTTATTGGGACATTAAAGATGCCAACCCTTCAAATTCAACAAAGAAGTCTGTGCCATTAATGTCCGGGATAATGATTCCTCAATTTCAGGGGCAACTTCTCATGCCAGTAGACATAATCGTTCATGAAGTTACCACCATTGAGGCATGCAATGAGTTTTCATATGAAGATGATATGGTGGAAGATAAGTTCGATTAATGATGCTGAAACATATACAAAAAATGAGAGAACAAAATTCAAAGTCTAGATGCCCCGCCACCTCTCTAAGGGTCAGTACAATGTGGGGCTTCTCCCATAACAGGAGGGGTGATTTGATCATCGACTGCATTGCAGCCTTCGTCTGGAACAGCCTCGGTGCAAAGAACTCAATAGGAGCATGCCGAAGAAAAGAGATATATCCCGGATGAGTTTTCGCGATCCGCTCCACCAACTGCTCTCCCACCTATGGTCATCTAATGATGGGCGAGGTTCTCGTACTTGGGCATATCCACAAATGCGTCCTGATACACTTCCACCGCCCCTGGCTTCGGCATCTGCACGCTTAGCCCTGACCCTCTCCACCTCCTCACTAGCCGTGGCCACCAGCCTATCCTTTTCCACAGCGTATGGCCTCTAAATTACTGTTCGCGGTGGCTATAGCAATCTCAACTGTGAGGTTTCGATCCTCGGCTAACTTCTGAGCTTCTTCAGCACGTTTCTGGGAGCCCTCGGCAGTCCTCTTCTGATCCCGAGCTTGTTTCAAACTCTCTTTTGCGGCTTTCAGCTCGATTTCGTACATGTCCTTCATGTCAGCCTCCTTTGTCACAACCAAATCTAGCTTGAACTGGAGAGCCCACATGTCCGACTCGAGCTGCACCTTCTCGAGACTCATAGCCTTCAAGTCCTCGGACAACTTCTTGGATTTTGCCTCTTCTTCACTGCATTGGCCATCGAAACTCTCAAAGGTACTGAATAACTCTTTGGTCATGACCAACCCTCGTATCAGGTTCATCTCAACCAATTGCAGCCGCACGTACATTGTGGCTTCCTCGGCCATTTTCTCCCATTTTTGGGTCCAGTACTTGTAGACGCTGCCCGCCATTATCACATGATGGGCGGGGAACAAATCCATCACAAAGGTTTCTAATTCACCATGGCGCTGAGAAATACTGGGATACGGCTTTCTTGACCGGTCGAAGAGGTATAATTCCCAAGTATCCTCGGCCTCCTCCTGGTGCGGTGCGAGGATTGGTAATTCTCTTGATCCACCTCGTCTTGCAGGCATCCTCAAAAAATCCTCCCAGAGTGCGCAGGAGCCTTCCTTTTCCGTGCGGCTGCCTCACCCGTGTCCTCGGTGATTCCTTTCTCCTTGTCCTTTGGGAGAACGAAGTTAGGATGAGGATAGAAAGAAGAAGACGGGGGTGGAGGAGGAGTAGCCTGACCTGGAACCTGGACATCGGAGGCTGGATGATGGATTGTCCTTAATGGCGTGGCATCCTAGAACTCCTGCGACGGACAAGATGTCTCGCGTAGAAGAGCCTAGGCTGAAGAGCCCTCCTCGCTGGCGAGACGAGCGAGGCGAAGCGAAGGAATACTCTTAAACCTAAAAGCTGCTAACACAAACACCAATATACAACTCATTAAGGCAGCTTTTCATAACGATACCAATACAATACATATAAAAAAAGAGAACATTTTAATCTCAAAGATTGAAAAGAATGAGAATTTCAATTGTTACCATTGGTAATTATTTAAAACTCAATATATGTTACTCAATATGTCCATGTAAAGTGTACACATCAAAATACGACGTGCAACTCGTTGGAAGCATAGAATAGCCAAAGAAGTATTGGATATTATGGTGGCATGGACTTTATGGCTACCCTGCACCAAACTCCATGAACGCAATGTTTGGATAATGTGGTTTTCTTGGAAATATGTTATATCTAGAATGATTTTATTTGGAATTAAATGAAAGCTTTTTGGTAAAAAAAAAAAATGTAGGAAGAGTGAGGCAGTCCAACCTAGCTTTACCATATAATATCCTAGCTTTCCACATTTGGTGTACATACTAGAAACTAATAATCTAAGGGGCTATCTGATTTCACTATTTGGGAAAATTTTGATTTTTTCGAGAAACTATTTTCAAACTTTTAGGAAAAAAAGCAGCAGAGATCTTCAACTTATCGCTCATGTTGCATTTCCGTCCTCAACCTTTAAAATGTAGCTTTTTGGTTCTCAACCTTTCATTTTTGTTTCACTTGCTATTAAAGATGCACGTGAGTTGCACGTCGTATTTATTGAGGGGTAAAACATGTAAAATATTTAAATCTCAAGATTGAAAAGAATGATAAGTACTATTGATACCATTGGTAACTATTTAAGATTCACATGGTATCAGAGCCCAATTTGTGTATTGAATTTGGTTCATTTTTTTCCATTAAATCTTAAAACTTTTGTGCTTTGAAAAACCCTATCATTTCTTTTGAGCCACAATTGAAAATTCACAATTCCTATTCAACGCGACATTGGTTCAGAGATTGGTGACCAGATTTGGGTTCACGGTGATGAAACGGTCAGGTTTAGCCAGTGTGTGGAGAATAGGTGCGGCGGCACGTGAAACCCACGTCTAGGTGTCGTTGAATCGCACGCATGCTTTGTTTGGACTGCTCCAAAGGGACAGTTTGTTCTATGGTGAATTTTTGATCTTCTGGTGGTGTTGGTTTGGTTAGATGCATTGTGTGGATTATTTCGGTGGTGGTGCATGGCAGTGTGTTGGTTGTTGGTTGAGGTACGTGTATAAGGGCATATTGTTTGGTTTCTTGTGTTATTGATTTTTTGGAATTGTTTAATTTTGATTCTTTTTAATTTATAGTTGTATTTGTTGACCCCATAATGGCAACTAATAGGGATGATTCACTTTAATCCATTAGTGTAGGATTAAATGGTAAGAATTATTCATATTGAGTATTGTGATGAAGAATATTCTTAAGGGTGAAAAATTGTGGGGATATGTTAGTGAAAATGTTGTGAAACCTAAGAGTACTGATGATAATTATGCAATACAGTTAGATGCTTGTGGAGAACAGTTGCGGTGGCACATGAAACCCATGTGCAGTGAACGGTGAAGTCGCATGCATGCTTTGTTCGGACTGTTCCTAAGGGACAATTTGTTCTATGGTGAATTTCTGATCTTCTGGTGGTGTTGGTTTGGTTGGATGTGCATTGTGTGGATTATTCCGGTGGTGGTGCATGGCGGTGTGTTGGTTGTTGGTTGAGGTACGTGTATAAGGGTATATAGTTTGGTTTCTTGTGTTGCTGAATTTCTGGAATTGTGTAATTTTTATTTCTTTTAATTCATAGTTGTATTTGTTGACCCCATAATGGCAACTAATAGTGGATGATTTACTTCAATCCATTTGTGTAAGATTAAATGGTAAAATTATTTTGAAGTATTGTGATGAAGAATTTTCTTGAGGGTAAAAAATTGTGGGGATATGTTAGTGAAACTATTGTGAAACCTAAGAGTACTCATGATAATTATGCAATAGAGTTAAATGCTTGAGAATCAAACAATGTAAAATTTCTTACTTGGATTCACAATTCTGTTGAGCATTCCATTGGTGCACTGTTGGCGAAGTATAAAACGGCAAAGGAAGTTTGTGATCATTTGCAGAAGTTATAAACTAAGTCTAACTTTGCAAAATGGTATCAGTTGGAGATTGATATACAAGCTTTACAATAGAGAAATATGGGTTTTATGGAGTTTTACACTGTTATGACATCAATTTGGGATGAGTTGGATTTTACAAAATCGGTAGGACTGAAAGCATTTGAGGAATATATTACTTATAGAGAGGATCAATGATTGGTTCAGTTTTTTATGGCACTTCGCAGTAATTTTGATGAACTTAGAGGCTACATTTTGGATCGTACTTAACTTCATTCTGCTGATTCAGTAGTTAATGAATTTGTGGCTGAGAAAACATGTTTGAAATCTCTAGCATGAGAGATATCTCTTCCTACATCTAACACTTCAGTTTTGATTGTACCTTCTCCATCGTCTATGTAGGATCAGAACAAAGGTTATGTGCGGGTTGCTAGTGATTAACAAAAGAAACATTGGAAGTCTCAATGTCCTAAGTTATTGAAGAAGCAGCAACATCTACAGAGTAAGTAGTACTCACAACAGCGATCCTATCGTCCTAATGCTAACACAATAGCAATCGTGCCACCTTGTGACTCATCTATACTTGGAGCACCACCTTTCTCTGGTCCCACATTGACTACTCTAGCTAAGCAGTTTCAGAAGTTCCAAGCCACATAGCCACATGCTATGTCGTTCTCTACTTATGTAGGCTTGTCATCCCAGAGTCCATCGGGTATTTCTTCATCATGGATCTTTGGCTTAGGTGCTTCCAAACACATGTCATCTAACTCAACATCATTTGATTCTTTACATCTTTCTAATTTATCTATGTCTATTATGATTGCTGATGGCACCTCCATCGACCTTGGCAAGTGTTGGTTCTGTTAACACACATAATTTACCGCTTTCAGATGTCTATTGTGTTACAGATCTTACTTTGAATCTTATTTCTGTTGGTCAGTTGTTTGATTCTAGATACTTAGTTCAATTTTCTTCTACTGCTTTTTGAGTGCAAGATCTTCAATGTAAAAAGTTGATTGGGATAGGCCATAGACAATCAGGGTTATAGGTTTTGTACAATCTGAGACCACCGCATGTTGCAGCCTTTGGTGTTGATTTGTTGTCTTTCTATTTGAATTCATCTTCTTCTAGTTTTTATTTGTGGCATTTTCGCCTTGGACATTTTTCCGCTAGTCGTTTAAAATTTTTAGTTTCTATATGTTAGTTGGGAGATTTGTAGCCTCGTGATATTTTTTTATTGTAATGGTTGCAAATTAGTTAAATTTTATGCTTGAAGTGTTTCTCGTTCTATTGCACCATTTGATCTTATTCATTCTGATATGTGGAGACCTACATATATTGCTATAAATATAGGGTCTAGATATTATGTTTTTTTTATTGATGATTATAGTCGTTATCGTTAGGTTTATCTTATAAAATGATGTTATGATTTTATTTCTATTTTTCGTTCTTTTAGAGCACTTGTTAAAACTCAACATTATGCTGTGATTAAATGATTTAGATGTGACTTGGGTGGGGAGTATACTTGTGCTAATTTTTATGAATTGATTTCTTCTGATGGCACACTTCACCAAACCTCGTGTACTGACACCCACAGCAAAATAGTGTTGCTGAACAAAAGCATAGGCACATTATTGATATTGTCCGTTCTCTTCTCTTGTATGCCAAAGTTTCTAGTGAACTTTGAAGAGAAATAGTTCTAATTGCTGGTTATTTGATTAATAAGATTCCATCTTCTCACACTTCGAGTTTGTTACCATTTGAAATGTTGTTTGGACATCCTCCTGATTATTCCATTCTAAAAGTTCTTGGCTGCACTTGTTTTGTCCTTCGTCCTAAAGTAGAACGTATAAGTTGACTTCACACTTTACTATTTGTATCTTTTTAGGATATGGGAGAGCCAGAAGAGTTATCGTTGTTTTGATCCCATTAATCAAAGATTATGTTTCTCATCATGTTGTGTTTCTTGAGCATATCTCATTCTTTTCTATTTCTGATAATACGCATGACTTGACTAAGACTAATCTCATTCGCATTGATCCATTATCTGTACCACATTCCCATATCTCTTTTACTGTTGATCCTTCATGTACTACAAGTACACATGCATTGACTCGTGATATCTTCACTTATCCTAACTATCGATCCTCCTCCTCTTCTTCGATATCCTCAACTATTCATAAGTCTACCAGTTACCCGATTTTGCTTATTCTTGTTATTCAAAATTTTTTGTTGTTTCTTAACTTCTATTCACAAACTTTCTAAACACTCTTCCTTTAAAGAAGCTATTCTAGATCCTTTTTAGCAACAGGCTATGGCTTATAAACTTTCTGCTCTGCATAAGACACACACTTGGGAGTTGGTTCCATTAGGTAAACATGCTATTAGTTCTTTTTGGGACTATAAGATCAAAACCAAATCTGATAGTTCAATTGAGCATTGTAAGGCTAGATTGGTTGCTAAGGGATTTACTCAACAGTATGGTATCGATTATAAAGAAACGTTTTCTCTTATTCGTACAATTATTGCAATTGCATCTGTTTGTCGGTGGAGTCTCTCTTAGTTGAATGGGACTCTTCAAGAGGATGTTTACACAGTTCCTCATCTCGGTGTTTCTCATCAACCTGGATATGTTTGTAAACTCAAGAATGCACTTTATGGTCTCAAACACGCACCGCATGCTTGGTTTGATAGATTTTTCACTGTTGTTGCATCTCTTGGCTTTACACCCAGTTATCATGATTCTGCATTATTATTCTTTAGATGTGCCTCAGCAGGTCATATTCTAGTTTTGTTATATGTTGATCACATGATTATTACTGTTGATTATGTTAATGGGATTGTTGATTTAAAGTCTTAATTGGCTCGTCGTTTTCAAATAGAGGACTTAGGTCCATTATCTTATATTCTTGGGATTGAGGTTGCTTCTTCTTCTAGAGGTTATCTTTTCTCTTGGTCTAAGTATGGCACTAATGTCATTGAGCTTGTTCGTCTTATTAATACTAAAGATGCTAATACTTCTCTTGAGGCTTGACAGTATCTCTTTGATTGGACCCACCTTGTATCGCACTATTTTTGGATGTTTAGTTTATCTTACAATTACTTATCGTGATATTGCTTATGTTGTTCACATTGTTAGTCAGTTTGTTTCAACTCCTACTACATTTCACTCGGATAGTTGTTGTTCGTATTTTACACTATCTTCGTAGTACTTGTTTTCAAAGTCTTTTGTTCCCAACGGCCTCCTCTTTAGAGATCCGTGTATACTCTGATGCTAATTGGGCCAGTAACCCCACTAAACGTAAGTCCACTACTAGCTTTTGTTTATTTTTGGGTAATTCTCTTATTTCTTGGAAGAATAAGAAGTAGACTATTATTTTTCGTTCTTCTACTGAAGCACGGTATCGTGCTATGGCGTCCACTAGCACTGAGATTGTGTGGTTACGTTGGTTACTTGCAGACATGGGTGTTCATCTTTCTTCTCCAACTCCTATGTATTGTGATAATAAGAGTGTTATCCAGATCTCTCACAACTCTATGTTCCATGAGCGCACAAACTACATTGAGACTGTTATCTTATTCTCCACCATTTTTAGCATGACACTATTTTCTTATATTTTGTTTCTTCATCGTTGCAACTTGCTGATTTTTTTCACGTCACATCCGGTCCATCGTTTTTGTTTCTTGCTTGACAAACTCTCGCTGCTTCTTGTTGTAGCAATGTGAGTTTGAGGAGGGACGTTAGAGTATTTAATATTAGAGTTTTTATTATATTTTATATTGTTTAAGGTAGTTTAGCCTTTTCTTTTCCTTTTTTATTATTTATACTCATTGTATCTCTTATTTTACCCTAGCTTTTGTTTTGCTCGATAATTTGTTCTTCTTTCTCTCGTTGTTCTTTTCCTCTTAGTTTGATTTATCACATTGGAAATGCTTTGATTTAGAATATTCACAGATCGAACACTAAGATCAAATAAAGACTCATATGGTCAATCCCAAGTTTTCTAGAAATGAGGCTTACCTTGTTGTTGTTATCTCTCCCTCATTACTCTATCTATTATACCCCAGTCTTATGCTATCTTTCATAACAATTGGCTAAAATCCAAATTAGCCAATAAAATTGGGATCTTACTACTTCATTTGTTTTGATTAGCATAAGAAAATTCAGTTCTCTCATAATACTAGTGGGCACACTATAAAGACTTACCTAGTGTTGGAAACGTATATTCTTATTTATAATGGGCATAACTTTGCATTATTTTAATTCCTTGAAGGAAGTAGGTTTGCCGATAGTGTTTGCAAGTTTCTCATGCATGTTCACAACCATAGAATTTCTTTGTTGTTGATGAGACCTATAATGAAACAATGGCTAAGAGATTACAATGAGCAGTCCAGCCCATATTTGACATTGGCATTGTCCAATTCAACAACATTATGGATGTTTACTGTTAAGAAGAATAAACTAGGTGGACGTATGTTCATTCCATAATAGATATATGTTGGTAATCCAACCTTCTTTCTCCTTTCAGGGCCTAGGCATACTGAAAAAGAATCTCGTACTTCTTGATGGTGAATATCTCAACTGGCCTGAGTCACATTTTCACACTTACCAGTTGGTTTCTTATTTTAGAAAGCAACTAAAGCTATAGTTGGAGCTAGGCTTGGGTTTCCATGCACATGTTCTTTGATGCAATTTAGGTTTTTTAAGTAGTTCCATTATGTGAAATGAGAGTGGGGTTTCAGATCATATTGCACTTACTCGCAAGAAGTTCACACAAACATCTCCGTACAACCTCAGTTCATCAGGCCGATGAAGGATTATGTTGGTATCATGTAACTGTGCAATACAAATATCAGGTACTATACTTGCAATTAAATCAAACTGGGTCTAATTAGACTTGGACTAGAATTAGAAAACCCTTCTCTGTAAATAAAAAGGAAAGTGGTGGCGCCTAGGTTAGAACATACACATCCCTACGCGCCATTTGGCTTCAAGAAAATTGAAATTTTGTTTTTGTCGTTTTGTTGGTCTGTCCAGTTTAGACTTAGCTTTTGACTTTAATTGAAACGTGCACACACATCGATGTAGTCTATTCTTTGGAGAATACCATAAAAGTAAAGATTGGGAGCGCCAAGTTTGTGAAGTAAAAGCAAGTTCGTGAATAAATAAAATGTAATTGAACATCAACTCATGTACAACACTTACCTTTAGTGTTTAATTATAATCAACATGTGAACACTTATCAAAGATCCTAGTTTATTGAATTAAAAATATATATATTTTCGAGCTAATTCTCATGCAAGTTTCTAACTGTTTGATTGTTGTATCTTTCAAATTGAGTTTATGCATAGAGTTGCCTAATCATATTGGCGTCATGACTACCCGTTTGTATGTTTTTTAGTTTTCATCCTAAAATAGAATTGTTTTTTTCCTTTCAATTTTCAATTATTTACATTGCTGGGAAAATTTATTTATTTTAGGCTCTTTTTCTATGACATTGAACCCTATACTTTTAACCAAGTTACTTTAATTCAGATGTTTTTCTGAACTGACGAAGGTTTTCTCATTTATGGTTTTGGATGTGGTGGCTTGTGCAATCCTTGTGCAGTTTGCACGTGTTGAGAAGAAATCTAGTTCTGATGCTTGCATGTATCGTATAGATTTATCATTTGGCCGATTTCAAAGGTTGCTTTGTTGTTGATTGATGCAAAGAAACAAAGTTGTTTGCTCTGATTTGGTAGTGTGAATGTCTGAGTTTGATCACTTATTGAAAAAGAGCTTGATGAGTGTAACATCAATTCAGAAATTTCAGTAGTAGAAAACATTGATAACAAGAAGAAAACAAACAGTAGAACATCAATTGACCAAAAAATGTTGATGACAATGGGTTTCTAGAGCTTGTGTTTGATGCTATTAAAGAACTTATAGGTATTAAAATTTCTGACCTGGTGGTTTTGGAAAATCATATTGTGTGTGTATTCATAAAGTAAACAAAAAACAGCAGCTCGCTTTAATATGCAATGCACTTAATTTATCAGTGAAAACGAATGAATTCATGTTGAAGATGTTGTGAAGTGTTTGCAAGGTCTTCTAATAGATAAGACTTGTGGTAGCTGGACAATTACACCTGTCGTCGAGTATTTTAACATGCATCCCTATCCAGGGATCATATCTACTGGTTTTTGAAGAAATGCCCAAAAAAATATTAACAAGGACTTGGATCAATCTGACATGGCAATCATTCTATAAGCGACTCTTGTGGGAAACTTGCTAATGAGAAATAGTGACAGCAATAGAGGCAAGTCGTGTTTACATATTTCGGAGGACAATATGGCAAAATGTTAATTTTTCCAAAAATAAGGCAAACAATAGACAACAGGGTTCACCATCTGGTCCTCCTAGTGAGCCCCCGAAAACATAAGAGGGATGTCTTTCATAAAACATATCTTAGTAGTTAGTAATGATGATGCAAGGACGAATCAGATTTCAAAAATCAAAGTTTATCACTAGAAAAAGAACTCTTCCTCTAGCCAATTTATGCATGTTGACCATATAGGTAGTGTCGACGTGGAGGTGGAGATGGTGGACCCTTTGAAGTCAAATGGTATTTCTAACAAGATGACAAGGTTTCTAGAGAGAATTTCTAAGTCATTGACTTATTCAATCAAATGGGATTTTGGTAAATGCTAAACTGGTTCCTTTGGAGCCTAACAACAAGTATATTGATGAAGTACGAAATACACCAGCTTCAAAGGCATTGCAAAATGCCTTGACACTTTTTTGTAGAAGAAAACAAGAATGCATATGAGCTTACACTACATGAAGGAAATATTGAGAGAATAAGAGATTGTTAACAATAAACAATTCTATTTAATGGAAACTTGATTCAATGATCTACACAATACATTCAATTAAAACAATTTTAGAAGACCCTATACGACATTTAATCCTATACTTTTACTCCAGTTGCTTTAATTCAGATTTTTTTTCTAAATTGATGAAGGTTTCCTCATTGGTTATGGTGGCTTGTACAATCCTTGTGCAGTCTGCACGTGTTGGAATACTTCTCATGGTATGTAGAAATCTAGTTCTGATGCTTGCATGTATCGTGTAGATTTATCAATTGGCTGATTTCAAAGGTTGCGTTGTTGTTGATTGATGCAAAGATACAAAGTTGTTTGCTCTATTTTGGTAGTGTGGCAGGTGAGTTTATCCTTACTCTTGTGCTTGACTAGAATTACACTTGCTTAAATTGAAAGTACAATTGGAACTTCAAGGCTTTCAAGGAAAGAGACTTCTAGATTGGCTTGAAAACTCCCCTGTTTTATTTGTTGCAAGACTGCTACTTGCAGATTCTTACTCTTTTCTTAATATATATATATATAGTTATATATTCCCCCTTTTTCATGTACGTTTTGCCTAGTGAGTGTTAACTCCTAAAGGACTCGATGTACAATTAAGGAATCTGTTTTGACATGAAATGGATATATCCATATATCTCTGACTCATATTTATGAAATGATAAAATATGGCAAAATCTATACCGAGAATTGGTTCAACATCAATTCAGAAATTTCAGCAAAAGAAAAAAAGAAACAATAGAACATTAATTGACGAAAAAATGCTGATGAAGTGATAGGTATTAACAGTTCTGACCTAGTGGTTTGGAAACTCATATTGTGTATTCATAAAGTAAACAAAAAGCAGCAGGTTGCTTTAATATGCCAGGCACCTAATTTATCAGCAAAAACAAAGGAATTTGTGTTGATGATGTTTGAAGAGTTTGCAAAATCCTTTAATAGAAAAGACTTGTGATAGCTGGAGAGTTACATCATTTGTCAAGTATTATACAACGCATCCCTATGCATGGATCAATATCATACTAATTTTTGAGGAAATGCCCATCAATGCCAAGTTTAGATGGCAGTAACTCCGAAAGCACCAAAGAAGTTCTGAAAGCAAAATATTAAATTTACCTGAATTAAAAAAATATCAACATTCATATATGGCAAAGAGGCAAGTCATGTTAACATATTTCAAAACTAGATTTTTGCATACCATGAAAAGTATTCTTAAAATGTGATTACTCAAGACACCACACCCAAAACATAGAAGAAGAGGGCTAGGATTATTTGTAAAGAACTAAAATTCATTATATTCCTGAAGATAACATTCTTGATCATTCTAACTTTTCTCTTGTTTTTACAAGATTTAACTTCTGGTACTCCACTAAAAAGCAGCGGATATCATGTTCTATTTTCGGGTGAAAACTAGAAAGTGTACAAACTAAAGTCAGGCCGCTATATGATTAGTCCACAGTATGAACAAATTGCTATAGAGAAAAAGATTGAAAACGCTCTACGTCAAGCTGGGTATGTCCCAGAAAACTTTTTTTCCAATAGAAACAAATAAGAGGCTTACTTTTTATGCGTGGGGATAGCCTCTTCGGGAACCTTCTTTAACCCTATATTTACAACAAATGAAAAAAGACGTTTAACAAAGTCAACCTTATTCTATAATCATGCAAGCAAAAAACAATTATGAGAGCTCCCATCAACAACCACAATCTCGACGAAAACCTGCAAAATGGATTCTATAAATGCTAATGGATACCTAGCTTCCAGGAATGAATAGCAGTAGAAATGAAGGAAGGAGCGGAATGAAGGTCCCAAGAAGCATCAAACATTTCCAACAGGCGGAAAGTCTCAAAATCACACACAACATACAAAATCCAAAAATTCTATTTTGGGTTGTTGTTTCTAGTGGTAATAGTTGTACAGCTACACTACCGCATGCATCTGGTTGGCAATAACTTGATGAATAAAAAGATCGGGAGGATCATTAACAAAGACCATTAAACGAGGATCAACTAGGCTCTCCATCAATGCCTTAGCAGATCATCTATTTCTATTTCTGATCTAGAAGCCAATTTAAATCCTTTTATTCAATGATCAAAACTTGCACGAGAATTAATTTACCTCTGGCCAGCAGTCATTGATCAATCTTTTATAAGGGAAAATAGCGGCAGCAGTCCTCAACATATTTTCCATGTTTAATTTCTACCTCAACCTTTAATAGGAGTTTCATGTTACCCAACCTTTCATTTTTGTTTCACCTGTTAAAACTGCACTGCACATGAGGTGCACGTCATTTTTTTGGGATAAAACATATAAAAAAAATCTTTATCAGAGAAGCAGGGCATTTAACTCTCAAAGATTAAAAAGAATGTTGAGTATTATTGTCTCAAATACTTGTACATTTGGTGATTATTTAAGACAATATGTGGTGTTAAAATTTCACATGAGGTGTACATCATATTTGAACCGTCAATCTCGATCTATATGCTTGATCTTTATCTTATTCTGTTAGGGATAGAATCATCCACAATTTAATCGTGATTGTACAATTCAAGATCAAAGAGTGTATATCAACCCACGTCTCAGCAAGTTATTTTCCAGCACTATTTTTCCTCTATTTTCAACCTTTGAAGTCCCTTATTTCCCTCAAATTCCAAGTATAAAATCACAGCAAACATCCCTAATTTTCCTTCCCATCTTCGGCCCGGCAGTAGCCAACTTGGTTCTTTTCTCACCAACTGTTTTCCAACAATTTATGTTGATTTTTCTTCCCTCTTTCGGCCATCGATTTCTTCCTTTTTAATGTATTTAAATCTCGCACTATAATACTATATTTTGGTAAAACAAAAAGACAAAGGCACAAATTTATTTCGAGGAAAATATGCAATTAATTACTTTACTCAATTCAACTCAACAATACTTCAATTTTTGGCAAGGTAGTTCTTATGCTATTTAAATTAAGTTCTATGATTTTTAATTGAGAAAATGATATGTAAATTGTTATGCCATGCTTAATGAAAACGTTAAAATTTTATGATTGTGATTAAAGATAATCACATATGTATTTTAGTGATTGAAGGTAATCACTTTTAAGTTCATGTTGTGCCGGTCACCGAAAACTTGTTCCTATTATGTTTAAACGATTGGCATGTCGCATATTAATTTCATATATTTTTTCACATGTTAGTATACTTTACTAGTGAGTGTTTTTTATAAATACTCACCCCAAAATGATTAAATATCCAGATTGAATTGGTTGGCGTTGGCGCGACGGCATAAAATACAACCTTGAAGAAAAGATTTAGTTTATTTATTTTTGTGGTTTGGCATCGATATAATCAAGCCCATTCTTTAATTATATAAAGTGCTCGAAAAACTTAATTTATATTTTAGATTCCCGATTGGAATTTAAAGATGAAGAATTGTAAAGTGTTTTTCATAAAATTCGAGCAATCAACCTTTAAGTTTGAAGTATCAGAACTTATTGTGTACTTTGAATTTTAAAGTCAAATAAGTGGTGTTTGATAGGTATATAAGTGGTATAATAATAGAATTTAGAATCACTAATAAACATTGTCGTATGAATTTATTGTGATCGTTTTACCGGGATGCATCAGTACACCCGAGCAGTTTCTCAATCAACTTTGACCACGTTTTTCACATATCAAACGACATGGTTAAGGCCTGAAATTTTAATATATTGTGGCCTAATGTCCCAAGTATTTACAGTTTGCCCTTAATTTTGAATTATCATAACTTATTGTGTACTTTAAATTTTTGAGTCAAATCAGTGGCATTTAATATGTGTATAAGTGTTCTAATAAAAGAATTTAGAATCACTCAAAAACCTTAATGTATGAATTTATAATGATAGTTTTATTAGGCTACATCAGTGCACCTATGACATTTTTTCAAGCAACTTTGGCCACGTTCTTCACATATCAAACGAAATGGCTAAGGTCTGAAATTTTAATATGTTGTAACCTAATGTCTCAAGTATTTATAATTCAAATCTTGAAATTTTTGAAGTACGTTTAGATGGTCAAATAATTCGTGGCAACACCTAATGCAGTTTTGATAATTATTAAAAATTTGGAAGATTAATTATTCTTCTCTTACGCGCTTGTTACTATCCGCAATAGTTAAATTTTTAAAATTATTCAAAGGCACGAAAAAACTTATTTGGAGTCGTTAAATATTATTTAAAGATTTTTAAGTGACTCTCCGAATTGAGAAAATCTGGAACATTACATGGCTCAATGGAATCCATTGGCAGACCTAAAACAACAAGTAATATTATTTTTTCTACAAGAAGAAATTTTTAAGAAAAGGCACAAACATCATTGAAACCTCTAAATTATCTTCCCAATTCTTCTCCTATCATTAACATTGAGTTAGAAACTAAATTTGTCGTTTATGAAGATCAAGAGCACCATAACAAAAGCTTTTAGAAGGGTCATTGCTATGATAACACGAAACCGACTAGATCGACTATCTTTCAACATTCCAATGGAGTGAATTGAAGATGTTGGTAAAATAGAGGAGTGAATTGAATATGTTTGTAAGATGTGGTGTGTTAGAAAGAATAGGGACTCAATTGAAGATGTTCCTAAGATGGGGCCTCAATTGAAGATTTATGTAAGATTGGGACTCAATTAAATATATTAGTAAGATAGTGGAGTCAATTGATGATTTTCATAAAATGAGGGACCCTATCTTCAATTGAGTCCTCCTTACTAACATCTTTAATTTAGTTCTTCTCTGGGACATCTTCAATTGAGTCCCTCATATTAGGAACATCATCAATTGAGTCTGCTATTTTACTTATATCTTCAATTGAGTTTGCAATCTTTCGAACATCTTCAATTGAGACCTTCTTCTTACCAACATCTTCATATGAGTCTGCCATCTTACAAACATCGTTAATTGAGTCCCCCCATCTTACAAAAGTTGATTCCCTTATCTTACTAAACCCTTCAATTGAATTCCCCATCTTACTAACCTATTCAAGTGATAGTTAGTTAAATATAAACCTTGTACCTTACAATTAAATTACTAATTTACAAATACACAACACACATGACACATATACTAGTGTAAATAATGGGATTCAAATTAACCACACATAAATTACATTATTAATCAACAGAATTTCATTGTAAATGGTATATAGTAAAAACTTAACTTTAACATGTTTATTATCATCAATATTAATGAGATTCAAACTAACCACAAATAAATTACATTATTAATCACTCATTTTCTTTTCCAGCAGAATTTCATTGTAAATGAATTTTTTGATAAAATCAATATACAAGGCATTAGAAAGACACATATATGCATAAACTACTGTTTTCTTCATATTGACAAATATTTAAAATAAATATCTATTGAAATAGTATATAGCAAAAACTTAACTTTAATATGTTTATCTAGATTTGATCTCCTACCCACTTATAATGTCCTCTCTGAGGTGGCATCATATTATTGATAAAAATAATAATGTGTGTAGGACTATGAACTACCAACCATATGATGTTACCTCAGCGTGGGCATTATAAGTTGGTAGGAGATTAGCCATGTATGTTTATCATCATCAAAATTAATGATCTTATTCTACATTAACAATTTTCTCATCAAAAATCTGTTAAAATCTGCCACATAGATTTAAAAAAAAAAAAAAAGAGTGAAATCTAGAACAAATAAATAATGTCTACATACAAATGTCATCAACCTCATTATCTGAATCACTCAAGTTCCATACGTCTAATTCGTATGTAGACGTTATTTGTTTGTTCCATATTTTCCTACTATTTTTTTTTTAAAATATGTGGCAGATTTTAACAAATTTTTGTGCCACATAAGATTTCATCAACCACGTGATATTTTATGTTAAAGTTAATTGACGGAAATGAGTTGATGATGGTTTGAGATAGATAAGTGAACAATGGATAATACTTCAAAATTAGGTGATCAAATAATAATATTAGATAAAATTGAATGATTATTTATTAAATTTACTCTTAGTTTGCTTGAAAATGGTATACTTTGTGTAAAACTTACTCTGACATTTCTTTGTACAGTTCCTTGATGCTTTATCTTACTTGTGGTGACACGTAATTGAGATTTCATTTGGGAGATTTAACACGAAGGTCATTGGTGGTGTTACGTGGCTGTTTAAGTGAAGCATCTTTACTTCAAAAGTTGTGGCCATTAGTAGCCATCTGCTCCTTAATTGATGTCCGGTTAAAAACATTATGCTCCTATTAATAGATTTTGTCACTGTATAGATTAATTGTTAGTGTTCGGTGAGAATTCCCAAACGTCGGAATCGTTGACAAATAATAATAAAAATGAGTAAAAATTATTGTTCTCACGAGGACTATGATTTCTAATTACCTAAATTAAATTAATTCTAACTTAACTTGAATAAGCACAATAAATTTTTGATTGTTGTGATTTTCTTGGAAAACTATACTAACTTAGCTCAATAAATAAAAGTTACTTAGTGAATTCGAATAAAAACACAGATAGATAAATTATGCTAGGAATCCGACTCCACCTTTATATTCACTTTAAACCTCGAATTCACACTTCCTAATCCAATTTATTCTTAAATTGACAATCGACAATCTTAAAATATCTAAAAATCTCTTTCGAGTAGAATTAGACCTATTTTCATATACGCTCCAACATATTCCTATTTTGGGTTCGAATATACAAAAACGCTTTCAATAACAAGATCATCTAAATTGATTTTACCAAGTATAGGAAATTATTTATAATCTTTACAAGACTTAGTGTTTAAAACCATATGAGTTAATTTATTTTGAACCTTTTGGAAACTAAAATAAATCACAAACACGTTCAAATGGTGATCAAGCATTTAAACGGACCTTCAGTTCATGGCATAAATCAAAATATCATAAATTAGGATTAAGAAAAGGAATTCACAAATTAAACGAACATAAAAAAGTTTACATCTTCATCTATAACACAAAGAAATTAGCCTACCATTATTCTATTACAAAAACGAGTATTAAATAGAGAATTCATCACCCGGATTATTAGATTACAAGAAGAGATATGAAAATTTGGATTTAACCAGGTTGAAAGTCTTCAAACGAGATGCTTTCCAGATCTGGTTCTTCCTTGCTTTCTTTCTTGCCAATCAATTGCCGGATGAAGAGATTTCGTCCCAAAATTTGTGTTTTCGTCCTCATTTCTCTAAGGTTTTTTCCAATCCAAATTTTCTTTTCGTAATTCACCTTTTTTCTTTTTCCCCAGAATGCCCTTTTTTATATCCTCCATTTAGGGGTTCAAAAAGATCCCCAAGAGTCCAAAATTCAGCTGCCAAAATTAGCCTACGGGCAAACGGAAGGTCTCCGCCTCACAGCCGCCCACTCAAGCGGACAGAGAGGAAAAATTCCCCTATCTCGACCTCGCTCGAGCGAGCATATTGCCCTCTCAAGCGGACAGAGAGAGGGGTTTTCCCCCTCCTGTCTCTTCCGTTTTCCTTTGTTTTGGTTCCGGTTGACTTGGGTTGGCTTTGATCTTCTCTTGGTAATACATTCGAGTGTGTGGATAAATTTCATTAGTCTTTCCCATGTCCCAATCTGTGATTTTAGCTTCATTTCACCTCATTGTCTCCAATGATCTGTGTCGTCCCAAAATACACGAATATTGATCGAATTAGTGCAATAAATGCTTTATTTTAGTCGAGATATATAGTTAAAGGTTAAATACATGTATAAAACACCCTTATCAAACCCCAAAATTAAACTTTTGCTAGTCCTGAGCAAAACAAAATAGTAATAAGATTTGAATGCACATGTTTATAGTAGTTGTGTAAGTCGATGAAAATTTTTGCCATTCACTTTAGGAATATATCTCCAAGTTAAATTTACGAAATGTGTCTCGACATTGCTACTTAAAAATTTTAAAAATTTATCCAATGTGTGACTCATGTGTGTGTGAATAGCTATTTCCAATCATTGTTTTAACTCAAACAAGGTTATATGAACAAATGAGTATTTAAGTCTCTTCGATCCCAACCCTCGATGGTCAATTATCCTTTTCCTCACGTGAATTTTTCACCACATTCAAGAATCTATCATTTCTACTCGATGGTTTTCAACTAAGGTTAAACTCACGTTTTTAACTTCTCACTCTCAAGTTGGAAGGATCTAACTGGAAAAAAAAAGTTTAGATAGGCAATAATCTTCTATAATGTCAAGTGTTTTGGTTCTCAAGAATTCACTAGGCAAATCAAACTAACTATGCATCTAAATCCTCGAATTCACGTCCAAGACAAAGTCGGGCATGCAGTACTGTCATGATGTGTTTTGCCACTACTTTTTTTTTTCAAGTAGGTAGTTTTTGCTGTAAAACTGAGGTAGCCCTCTTCTTTGGTAGATCGTCTCCTATATATTGTTCGTACATAGGGTTGGATTATTCAAAGTTAGCTTTCACACACAGTGCAAGTAACTTTTTCCTACCAAAAATGCCTTGACTTAGTGCAGTGTCTTTTATTTAGGACTGAAAGATGAGATTAGAATTCTAGTAAATAGTTAATGCCTAACTTCAACTTGCTGACCAGAACCACTTGCAATGTTTCTCAATATGGACTGAATTATTGCTTCTCCAAACGAACACCATTATCAGCCCAATCACCTCCAAACTTAATTTCAGATGTGGGTTATTTGACATTTTCAAGGAGTATTTGAGAATACTATTTCCTAAAGTCTTAAACTTAGACCTCCATTTAGTAACACACAATCCAAATCCAAGCATAAGTAACAAAAAGAATAGCTGTGTGCTCGAGGTTGAGAGTCTCACAAGGGTAAAAATTTAAAATCCTTATACAATAGCACTGACCAGACACATTTCACAAAATGGCTTCGGATCAATCATAACTCATCATAAGCTAGCAAAATATTCACTTTGTTACACAAGGGTCGACTTTATTTTTTTTTCAATATTTTTTTTTTGTTTTTTTTTTCAAAGAGTATTTAATAATTAGATAATCAAGTTTACTAGCACCCACCCCAACAGAAAAATCACACATTGTCCTCAATATAAATAAACATGTAATGAAAGAAAGAAAAAAAAAAAAAATAATAATAAAAGAATTGAGGATGAGAGTGTACTGAACGTCCCAATCATTGGAGAGGAGGCGGTGGTAGAGACTGAAATAGCTGAGGAGCTATGTCTACTAAGCGGAGATTGTCGCGTACTCCTGTCTGCAGGCTTCGGCCTCTTGTACTTGGGCTTCCCGAATCTCCCAAATCTGTGTTTCGATTTCAATATCTGAGGTGCACCATTCATGAAGCTCATGATAAATAGATGTCAATATCGGTTCAGTGGCTATTTGAGTGAGGTCCTAGGCCATACGCTTGTCATGAGAAGGTTCAGGAGCACCAGCTAAAATACCCAAATAGACAATGGGACCCTATGTGCTTTGCTCCAACTTGCGGGCCATGTACAGCTCAGAACTTCGTATCCCGATTCGGTCTATCTGCATTGTACGTTTCACTGTAGTGATCTCATAAGAGAGGTCAACGCTGTGCATTTTACAAAACCCTGTAATAAGCGACGAGAATGCCAAACATCTCCGGTTGTTTTGAATGTGCCATACATTGCCAAAGATGTAGTTACCGATATTGAGTGTCTTAGTCTGGAGCTAGTGTAGTAGGTGTACCCGCTCCATAGTTACTACAGAGATATGCGAAGTAGGGAGAAGGTTGGCGCTCACCATTTTGTCCAAGGTTTGTACTTGAGATAGAAGACATTTATAGTCTAAGGTGTTACTCCAATCAGGCCAATGATCAATTTCTTGACAAATGGAGGTGACTACTTAGTGGAGATTTGTATTGGCTGCTTGAAAAACGTTGGCCTCCGTGTTGTCAAGTCCGTAGTAGCGGAGAATTGCCAAGGTGAAGAACGGAATATATTTCCTCTCGCATGTAGACTTGCCGATACTTAGGATGCTCGGGGTTGTCAAGGTTGTCGTGGATATTGGCGTAGAATTCTTTGATAATTTCGATATAGGCAACACGCGGAGTGGCTACAAATGTGTCCCACAAATTCCTCGCAATAACTTGACCAAGCAATTTATTTTCAAAATTTGATGTTAAAATCCTTCGCTCCGGTATAACACTCTATCTGCTTGTGTCGTTCTTGTATACTAACCAAGCTTCATCCATTTCAAATTTGGTGTCGTCATACACAGCCGGTTGTTTGGAATTATTCATTGATGGAGCTTTTCTTTTTCGAGCTCGATCTCATATCTTGTGTTGAATTCTTTGCTCTCGGCATTGTACCTATCAAGCAAGAAGAACAAAATGTTACAATCAAGAAGAATTCAATGAGTAAAAGAGGCGTGACATGACAAGCATATGTTATGTACCTTGCGAGGAAAGTGGTGTGAGCATGGTGGACGGGGGTGGATGCCGTGTGTTTGTGAGTAGAGTGTGGTGCTATGTAAAGATTGGCATTGGTGCGAAAATGCATGGAAATCAATAAAGGATATCATCAAATGTCATAAGGAAACAAGCATAGTGAAAATTATGGGTGAATCATTTTATCAAACACTTGGTGGGCATATGTTAAAACTAGTGTATGAAAATAACAAGGAGAAGGCTCAAAACCCAAAATTCTTCTCAAGCAAACACCAAACCATCAACCTCACAATCATCCAAACCAAAAATTTCAATGCCCAACCTCCTCAAAGAAAGAAAATTGAAAACCATATCAAATACAAAATGTATAACTTTCAAGAAAGGTTAGCCACGTTATCTTGAGTTCTTGGAAGTAAGAGAAACGTGGTATAGAAGAAGAGATGGAACAAAAATCACTTACTTAACTTGATTTTGTATTGAGTAGGTGAAATGGAAGAAAATGAAAGGAGAAGAAGAACTTGGAGATATAAAAAAAAATTTGTGGGCAAATGAAAGACCTGTGGGGTGTTAAACCCCACGGTGTTGTCCGCTTGAGCGACTAAGTGTCCACTAGAACGGACAGAGAGGCCCCTTTTCTTGATAACGGTGCCAAAAATTTGTTCGGTGAAATCCCGTAAGCGTACAGGATCGTTGATAAGTAATAGTAAAAATGACTAAAAGATTATCGTTTCCACGAGTACTATAATTTCTAATTACTTGAATTAAATTAATTCTAACTTAACTTGAATAAACACAATAGATTTTTTATTGTTGTGATTATATTGGAAAACTAGACTAACTTAGCTCAATAAATAAAAGTTACTTAGTGAATTCGAGTAAAAACACAGATAGACAAATTATACTAGGAATTCGACTCCACCCTTTACATTCACTTTAATTCTCCGAATTCACACTTCCTAATCCAATTTATTTTTAAATTGACAATCAAAAATCTTAAATTATCTAAAAATCTCTTTCGAGTAGAATTAAACCTATTTTCATATACACCCCAAAATATTCCTATTTTGGGTTCGAATATACAAAAACACTTTCAATAATAAGATAATCTAAATTGATTGCACCAATCATAGGAAATTATTTATAATCTCTATAGAACTTAGTGTTTAAAATCATATGAGCTAATTTATTTTGAACCTTTCGGAAACTAAAATAAATCACAAACACGTTCAAATGGTGATCAAACATTTAAACGGACCTTCAATTCATGGCATAAATCAAAATATTATAAATTAGGATTAAGAAAATGAATTCACAAATTAAATGAACATAAAAAGGTTTACATCTTCATCCATAGCTCAAAAAAATTAGCCTACCATTATTCGATTACAAAAACGAGTATTAAATAGAGAATTCATCACCCGAATTTAGTGATGGCAATGGAGTGGATCAGGACGGATCGGCCTGATCCAAATCTGCTCTCGCAATAATTGTAAGATATCTAAATTTGCTCCGCGATCCGCCATTTTTTGGGGTGGATCGGATACGGATCGGGGCGGATCAGAACCCTGATCGATTTTTTTTTTTGGCATTCAAAAAATTAAAAATATATTGAAACAAGCTTTACTATTATACTATAGAGTTTAAACAACATTCTAAAATATATTAACTACTTAATTAAATGTCCAAAGGAAACAAACAACATCAATTACTTAATTAAAAATTGAATACTCCAAAATACACAATAAAAACAAACAAACAAACAAATTGTTTATCATCTCATCTTCATGACTTCATGGAATCAAGAACCTAGGTTTAGGAATTAAGATTATAGAATTAAGAAATTTAAAATTGCAATTGCAGCCCTGCTCTAAATTTTTTATCTTGTTATAATTTAATCCTTTTTTTAAATATGGGGTGGGTGGGGTTGGGTGGGGAGGGGGCTCGGGCAGCCCGATCCGATCCGCTCCGAGATCCGTGGTGGATCACGGATATCTGCTTCGATCTGCCCCGTCGATCCGCGGATCAAGTATTTTTCGCTCCATTCGGATCGGGTATCCATCGGGTTCGGGACGAATCGGATATTTTTGCCATCTCTACCCGGATTATTGGATTACAAGAAGAGATATGAAAATTTGGATTTAACCCGGTTGAAAGTCTTCAAACGAGATGCTTTCCAGATCTGGTTTTTCTTGCTTTCTTTCTTGCCAACCAATTGCCGGATGAAGAGATTCCGTCCCAAAATTTGTGTTTTCGTCCTCATTTCCCTAAGATTTTTTTACCCCTTTTTTCTCTCCCAGAATGCCCTTTTATATCCTCCATTTAGGGTTAAAAAGATCCCCCAAGATTCAACTACCAAAATTAGCATATGGGCGGGGCGGAAGGGTGTGCCATGCAGTCATCCACTCAACGATGGAGAGAGAGAGAAAATTCTCTCTCTCTCGCCGAAGAGCATATTGCCCACTCGAGCAGACAGAGATGGGGGTTTTCTCCATCCTGCCTCTTTCGTTTGCCATCATTTTGGTTTCGGTTGACTTGGGTTGGCTTTGGTCTTCTTGGTAATACATTCAAGTGCGCGGATGAATTTCATTAGTCTTTCCCATGTCCCAATCCATGATTTTAGCTTCATTTCACCTCATTGTCTCCAATGATTTGTGTCGTCCCTAAATACACCAATATTGATCAAATTAGTGCAATAAATGCTTCATTTTAATCGAGATATATAGTTAAAGGTTAAATTAAACGAGGTTAAATACATGTATAAAATACCCTTATCAGCTAGGAATTGATGTTTGATTGTTGCATCTTTTAACTTAAGTTTATGCTTTGAGTAGCCTAATCATATTGACATGACAACTTGTTTGTATGTTTTTTAGTTTTCATCCAAAAATAGAATATTGTTTCCTTACAGTTTCCAATTATTTACATTGTTGGGAAAATTAATTTATTTTAGGCTCTTTTTCTATGACTTTTAACCCTATACTTATACCCGAAGTTGCTTTGATTCAGATGTTTTTCTGAACTGATGAAGATTTCCTCATTTATGGTTTAGGATGTGATGCCTTATGCAGTCTGCACGTGTTGATAGTACTTCACATGGTATGTAGAAATCTAGTTATGATGTTAGCATGTATCATGTAGATTTATCAGTTGGCTGAATTCAAAGGTTGCATTGTTGTCTACTCTGATTTAGTGGTGTGAATGGGTGAGTTTGATCATTTATTGAAAAAGAGCGTGATGAGTGTAACATCAATTACGAAATTTCAGCTGAAGAAAAGGTTGGTAAAAAGAAGAAAAGTAACATTAGAACATCAACATACGAAATAATGATGTAGCTTGCATTCAATGTTGTTAAGGAAGTGACAGGTATTAACAGTTCTGACCTAGTAGTTTTGGAAACTCATATTGTGTATTCATAAGTAAACAAAAAAACAGCAGCTCGCTTTAATATGCAATGCACCTAATTTATTAGCGAAAATGAAGGAATTCATGTTGATGATGTTGTGAAGAGTTTGCAAAATCTTTTAATAGAAAAGACTTGTGGTAGTTGGATAGTTACACCGATTGTTGAGTATTATAACACGCATCACTATGCATGGATCATATCATACTAGTTTTAGAGGAAATGCCCATCAATGCCAAGTTTAGGTGGCAACCATTCCGAAAGAACCAAAAAATTACTGAAGGCGGAATATTGAATTTACCTAAATTAAAAAAAATATCAACATTCATCTATGGAAAAGAGGCGAGTCATGTTAACATCTTTCAAAACTAGATTTTTGCAATCCATGAAAAGTATTCTTAAAATGTGCAACTTGCACAATGATTGCACAAGACACCACACCCAAAACATAGTAGAAGTGGGCTACGCTTATTTGTAAAGAACTAAAATTCATTATATTCAAGTTAGATAATATTTTTGAGCTTTCTAGCTTTTCTCTTGTTTTTACAAGATTTAACTTTTGGTACTCCACTAAAAGCAATGGATATCATGTTCTATTTTTAGATGAAAACTAATAAGTGTACAAACTAAAATCATGATGCTATATAATTAGACCACTGTATGAATAAATTCAAGAGAGCTCCCATTTTCTATCTCAAAATCACACACAACATACAAAATCCAAAAATTCTATTTTAGGTTGTTGTTTCTGGTGGTAATTGATGTACAGCTACACTACCATTAAACGATCGGAAGGGTCAATCAAAGACCATTAAAAGAGGATAAACTAGGCTCTCCATCAGTGCCTGTGGTGGATCCTCTATTCTATTTCTCAACCAGAAGCCATTTTAAATCTTGTATTCAATGATCAAAACATGCATGAGAATTGATTTAGGAAAAATAGCGACAGGGGTCCTCAACATATTGCCCATGTTTAATTTTGTCCTCAACCTTTAAACTAGAGCTTCTGGGTGCCCAACCTATCATTTTGTTTCACTTGTTAAAATTTCACACGAGGTGAACATAGTATTTTTTTTAGGGGTAAAACGTATAAACAATTTTTTTTTTCAATAAATGGGACATTAAAATCTCAATGATCGAAAAGAATGTTAAGTACTATTGTCTCAACTTTCTTTACCATTGGAGATTATTTAAGACTCAACTATGGTGTTCCAAGTAAAGCACACACATTAATATACACATTCAACTAGCGCACCATAATAAGGCACACTTTATAACCTTTCCTAAAAAATGTCAATTAGTTTTCGGAGAGCACTTTATATTCTTTTTTGAATTCCTAGCACTGTGAAAAGGAAGGGACAACAGGTTTTACATGATTTGCATAGTTGGAGAACTAATTATCTTTACTTTTAATTTTATACACAAGAGGGTTGCAAAAATAGAAGACCAGATTTCTCACATATCCTATCATGTTTAAGCTGAGTGAGGTGTCTTTTCTGTGGATGATATTTTGCTCATAGGAAATGATGTTCGAGAGTTATCATCTACGAAGCATGGTTGGCACAATAGTTTCATATGAAGGATTTGAGCAAAGCTAGTTATGTTCGAGGCTTTCAGATCTTAAGAGATCGAAAGAACAAGATGATAGTTTGTCACAAACTACATATATTGACAATATACTTGTTAGATTTTCCATATATTGCAAGATTCCAAAAAAGACAATTTTTCATTCAGACGTGGAATCCAACTCTCTAAGAAGCAATCCCCAAAAACTCCTGAAGAGATAAGAGCGCACGTTTAGAATATCTTATGCATCAGCAGTGGATAGTCTCATGTATGATATATTGTGCACTAGACATATTATTTGTTATGCTATTGATATGGTAAGTCGTTATCAATCTAAAGAATTGGAACATTAGGTGGCTATAAAGTATATCTTTAAGCACCTTTAGAGAACAAGGAACTACATGCTTGTTTACTCTTTACCAGACCTTGTTCTAGTGGGGTACACAGATTTCAACTTTCAGGCTGATAAATACTCTTACAAGTCTATATTATGATCATTGTTTATACTAGGTGGCGTGGCCTTGTGCAATCCTTGTGTATTCTGCACGTGTTGAGAATACTTCTCATCGTATGTAGAAATCTAATTTCGATGCTTGCATGTACAGTGTAGATTTATTAGTTGGCTAATTTCAAAGGTTGCATTGTTAATTGATGCAAAGAAACAAAATTGTTTGCTCTAATTTGGTAGTGTGAATGGGAAAGTTTGATCACTTAACAAAAAAGAGTTTGATGAATGCAACATCAATTCAGAAATTTCAACAGAAGAAAAGGTTGGTAACAAGAAAAAAAGAAACAATAGAACATTAATTTAAGAAAAAATGCTGGTGACAATGGGTTTGTGCAGCTTGCATTTAAAGTTGTTAAGGAAGTGACGGGTATTAACAGTTTTGACCTAGTGGTTTTGGATAATCATATTGTGAATTCATAAAGTAAACAAAAAACAGCAGCTCGCTTTAATATGCAATGCACCTAATTTATGAGTGAAAACAAAGGATTTCCTATTGAAGAAGTTGTCAAGAGTTTGATAAGTCCTTTAATAGAAAAGACTTGAGGTAGTTGGATAATTACACCGTTGTCAAGTATTATAACATGCATCCAATTTAGAACTAGAATTATATTTGTGCAGAGAGCATTACGGGAGTAGTATGCATTGTAATTCTTTGATTCACAGTTAAAGTTATAATGAATGTGTGATTGTGTCCATTGGTAGATGTAGATCTTATTCGATGATCAACTCACCTTAAATCTTTGAGTTCTTAGTGTTTGACTGTATGTATCAGTAATTGATTCCTTTAAACCATCTTGTAAGATATCAAGATCACAAGATGGGGTAATTCTTGGTGAATTTAAGGTTGAACTAATCACTACAAGCTTTATGTGGAATGATCATTTTCTTCTCAAGAGAAGAAGTGAGAAAGGTCCATGTCATTGGTACACTACGAGGCTTTATGGGTCATTCAAAGGGTTGGAAGAAGTTTTTCATATTATTTTCCTTTCCCGAAGACAAGGAGGAGGGAGGGCAAGTTTCTTGTTCCACTGCGTAGAATTTTGGGTCCTTCCAAGGTTTGGATGCTTTTTCCATCATCATGTGCTCAAGCCAAAAGAAAAATACATGAAAGGTGTTCAAGTTCTTTCATCGGTCATTTTCAAACCTTTTTAGCTTTCTTTGAAGATTAGTATAGTAATCAAGATAGGATTTTCCATGTGATTCATTGCTCATTGTACACAAGTCTCCATCGCTTTCTTATGTCTTTCAGACATTAACTATCAAAGCTCATCCTACATCTCTCTGCTCTATGGTTTCTTGAGAATATTTATGACCTAAACTCATAATGCCCACTTGGATGTTTGAAATCTTAGTCATTCATATTTTTATCTAATTTTTTTTAAAGGCAAGATGGAGCTAGTGTTTTCTGCCTTGACTAATTCACCAATTTCTATGACTTCAGAATAGCTAGCACTCTTGCCCTATTTTCCTACTTATTCTTGCCGCCACCTTTCTCATTTACTCCATGCTTTTCATGTCAGGTCAAGTACTTTATTCTAATATATTATAGAAAAAGTTCAAAAATTAACCACGGATTTTTATCCTTTTAGTTTAGAAACTATGTTGAACTTTTAGGAAAAATAGTGGCAGAGGTCCTCAACTTATCTCTCATGTTGCATTTCATCCTGAACCTTTAAAATGGAGCTTTTTGGTGCCCAACCTTTCATTTTTGTTTCACTAGCTGTTAAAATTGCACATGAGTTGCACATCGTATTGTTTGAGGGATAAAACATGTGAACATTATTTTTATAAAAAAAAAAAGGGAACATTTTAATCTCAAAGATTGAAAAGAATAAGAAATTCAATTGTTACCATTGGTAATTATTTAAGACTCAATATGTCCATGTAAAGTATACACATCAATACGACATGCAAATTACTGGAAGCATAGAATGGCCAAAGAAGTCTTGGATTTTATGGTGGCCTAAACTTCGTGGCTACCCTGGACCAAACTCCATGAACACAATGTTTGGTATATATATTGTGGTTTTCTTGGAAATGTGTTATATCTAGAATGATTTTATTTGAAATTAAATGAAAGCTTTACGATAAAAAGTGAAATGTAGGAAGAGTGAAGCAGTCCAGCCTAGCTTTATCCTAGCTTTCAACATTTGGTGTATAGACTCAAAACTAATAATCTAAGGGGTTGTTTGATTTTACTATTTGGGAAAAATCGATTTTTTCCAACAATAGATAGACCACGTTGACCAACATATTCTGACTCCATTACTCAGACATTTGAAGCCTTTTATTTCTAATTTATTGGTTTGCCCCTCAATTGAATAAATGGGTACACAAATGCCATTATTTCTGCCATTTATTCAATTGAGGGGCAAAACAGTAAATTAGAAATAAAGGACTTCAAATGTCTAAGCAATGGTGATGTCTGAATATGTTGGTGACCAATACAAAAATTGAATATGCTTTTAGTCAATGTGGGTCCCACTCTTGCTGGAAAAAATCAATTTTTCCCGAATAGAGAAATCAGACAACTCCTAAATCTGGTAGGACGAGAGTTGACCGGATTTGCGTATGGATTATCGAATCTTATATTATGAAGTTCAATTGAGTCTTCTAGATAGCTCTATAAGTAAATGATTTGTTCATGAATCTACCTAGACATGTATCTATTTAATCACTTATACATGTATCCTTTGATACATGCGTCACAAAATACCAAGAGACACATTAACTAAATACATGAACTAATAAACAATATAAATCAAGTTTATATTTCCAATTACTTCCATTTCTTAAACTTGATTCATTGTAACTAATAGCAAACTGCGAAACTTTCTTCACACACTTCAATTCTACTATATCTTTATCAACACAATCTTTAATGCAACGATACTTCATGTTAATGTGCTTGCTTCAATTATGATAACTAGGATTCTTGGCACAACAACAATGCCGACTTGTTATCAACAAAATTTTAGTACAATCACCTTGTTTCAAATTAACTTCCTTTAACAAAATTTTCAACCAAATTGCTTGAAAAATACAAGATGCAACATCAATATACTCTGCTTCTCAACTGGAAAGTGTAACAATTTGTTGCTTATTCACGTAAAACTCATATCTCCCATAAAGAACACATGACCACTTGTTCTTTTTCTATCATCCGTATCTCCAGCCCAATCATTATCACTGTAACCAACATGTTAGTGATCATCTGAATATGAATAAAAGAAACCATAGCGAATAGTACATTTTATGTATCACAAATTTCTTTTCATGGCCTTCAAATATGTAGTTGTAGGAGATTCCATGCATCGACTAACAAAACTTACTCCAAATAAAATATTAGGCCTTATACATGTCAAGTATCTCAAACAAGACTCTTATAAAGAGTCGAATAATTTTTTCACATTCGTCGAATCTTGACAATTTTACTTCACAATCAATAGGGGTGCAAAATGGGTTGCACTCATCCATTTTGAACTTTTGAACAATTTTCTTGCCACTAGCTTCTTGAGAGATGAAAATCGCATCTTTCTTTGCTTCACTTCAATGCCAAGATAGTAAGTCATAAATTTAATATCGGTCATCTCAAATTCATTTGACATAATTCTCTTGAACTAATCAAATAATTCCAAATTGTTGTCTGCAAATATATATTAGACCATCTACATACAAGCAAACAATTAAGATATCGCCATTAGAATTTACCTTCTGATAAAGAGCATTCTCATTAGGACATTTGATAAATCCATTCCATTGAAGAAATTTATCTAGTCTTGAATTACATGCCCTTGGAGCTTGTTTTAAACCATAGATGGCTTTCTTCAACTTCAAAACCTTGTCTTCATGCACTTTCACAACATATCCGGGAGATTGTAATATGTAGACATCTTCTTGTAGAAATCTACTCAATAATGCTGATTTGACATCCATTTGGTGAATCTTCTAACCATTTTGAGAAAACATAAGTCTTATTGTTTCAAATGAGATACCGGTGCAAATACTTCATTATAAACAACACCCTTTAGCTACCAACATTGCTTTGTAGCGTTCAATTCACTATTTGCATTCTTTTTCTCCTTAAAAATTCATTTGATTGCAATTAGCTTCTGACCATCAGGAAGTGTGGTTAACTCTCAAGTATCATTCTTTTCAATAGCTTTGATCTCTTAGTTCATGGCCTTTATCTAGTTATCATCTCGAATGGCATCGTTGAAACCAAAAAGTACATGATCAGAATAACTCCTCGGTATCATCATAAATCTCTCGAAGACTTCTAAAACAATGTAGCCTTTCACTTGAAGATGATGAAGATGAAGGTGTATGATAAGTGCATTATGTGCACTTATTCGGGCTTTAAACTTAATCTATTGTCCCATTATTTTATAGATTTTCTACTTAATTTAGTGTATTTTCATTTCTATCTCAATTTTGGACACGTTTATAAGTAAGTAGAGAAGAATGGATGAAAAGATCAACAAATTGAAAGATGTTTAGGAAGCACGAGTATACAATTGCACTCAATTGAAGCTTGAAGAACCACATTGTAGGTTGTTGAAAGATTTGAGGACTAAAGAAGCTGAAAATCCAAAGTTGGAGGACTAAAATGCACGAAACAGAGAATTTAAGCTGGGCGATCGCCCACCTCACTTTTCTCCAACTGAGCCTCGCCGGATTTACACTAGGCAATCACCCAATGCAAATTTCTGCTAGCAGATTTTTTTTTCTTTTTTAGTTTTACTCCAACTAGAAAACCTTTTGGGCCGCGATTTTTACAATCTTTTGGGATCTTTTGGGACACTTAGAGAGGGCTATAAATAGGAGAGATTAACTCTAAATAAAGGAGTAAATTGTTTTGGAGATTTCAAGAGGAGAAACAAGTAACGAAGATTGAAGAATCATCCGGGCAAGATTGAACGAAGAACAAGGATTACATATTGAAATTTCTTATTAATCGGGTGATGGATTTTATCTTTTCTTTTTGTTTTCTTTCTCTTAGTATGCTAGGCTATATTATTTTGTGCAAGGATTGCGATGAAACTTGTATCATGAACCTTTAATTCTTTAAACCTAGTTTTTGATATTCAAGTATGTTTTTAATTTTGAACCATTAATATTGATTTATTTTCATCTACAATTATGTGCGCAATGATTGTATGATTTTTGTGACTTGTTTTACCATCAAGAGATTAAAAATAAGTTAAATATATTATCAATTTTTGTAGAGTCCGATACAAAATAGAGATATACCTCTATGTTTTACATGATCTTTAATTATTCATAAATTCTAATGCATTCTTATATGTTTGCATTCGTCATAAAGATATAGTTAAGTCACATATAAGGATATGTTTAATTCTACTCGAGAGAGATTGTTAAACAAATTAGAAATATTGATCTTCATAATAAAATCGTGTTATCAAATTCAACGGTTCGATTTAAAAGGGATTGGTATAAGTGGATTCAGGATTTTAGTACGCTTTTCTTTATTAAATTTATATCACATTCGCATTCATCTCAACTTTGTATTAATTTTAGTTAATTTAGGTCTTGCATTGAGTAGTTAGTTAAGTAGTTTGATAATTTCATCCTAAACAAAAATCCATTAAATTCTATAGTTTCGGTTAAGGCTAAGTTAATTTGAAATTAAAATAACATAACCTTTGTGAGTACGATACTTGAACTCTAAAATTCACTTTATCACTTGTGTGATCCGTACACTTGCGGAACAATAATAATTGTTAACAAGTTTTTGGCACCGTTGATGGGGATTATATTTTAGTTATTTTTCACATTAGCACTAATTTGAACTTTATTTTATTTTAGTTTTTTATTTTATTTTTTTCAGTTTATTTTAGTGTTTGAATTGTTTCTTTTTTGACTTTTACATACAAAACGTGAGACACGGGTCTCTAATAGCAGCTTGATCTCGAAATCGAACGTAGTTTCTATCGTAGACAAATAGAAGCAAGAAAGACACACCAAAAAGACAAAAAGCAGCAAGACACCATAAATAACAATGAGATTACTTCGACAGGACAAGGGAATAAAGAGATAGCGATTAATGAAGAAAATATACTAGTGGAAAATTTTATGACTCCGTAGATCATCTAGAGCCAATCTAGCATTGTCTACCCACCATTTGGGCAACTGAACTTTCAATTGAAGACCAATATTATTCATCTCTTTCAGCATGGGCATCAGTTCTATGGCATGGCCGATGAGAATTCACATACACATGTTTCTCAATTCTTAAAAATGTGCCAATATTTCAAATATCAAGGTATCTCAGATGATGTCATTTGGCTATGTTTGTTTCTATATACTCTCCATGAAAAAGCTCTTGAGTGGTTGGACTCCCAACAGATTGCCAGCACCACCACTTGAAATGACTTAGCCCAAAAATTCTGCACAAAATTCTTTCCATCGGTTAAGATTACAAAATTGAAGCATGAAATATCTATATCTCAGCAGTCAGAATCTAAATCTTTTAATGAGGCATGGAACAGATTCAAAATATGCTAAGGATGTGCCCTCATCATGGCATTAGTAAGGGGCTTCAAATTCATTATTTTTATGTAAGTCTACTTCCCTGCTTTAAAAGTATGGTAGATTCTTTATTCAACGGTTCAATATCTACTAAAACTATTGATGAAGCCTTGGAGTTGTTTGAGAAAATGGCTACCACCACCGCCATGTGGATATTAGATCGGGCTATACACAAGAGAACAGCAAGGATATATGAAGTAGACACTTTCACTATATTATCTACAAAAATAGACTCATTGGCACACAAAGTGTAGAGCATTTCGCATTCAATCAATGTGATGCAGAGAAAGAAATCAACTTGTGAAGAGTGTGGGGATAATCACAACACATCAAGATGTCCTCTTCTATCACAGCAAGTCAAGTATGTTCAAGGTGGTCAATGCCAACAAAATAATATAATTTCTAACACATTTAATCCAGGTTAGCGTAATAGTCTAAATTTCTCTTAGAGGAATAATTAGAATAACAGCAGCCACGGGTTTCTAAGTTTCAGCAGCCAGAAAAGAAAGTCTCACTGGAAGATATGTTTGGTAAGTTCGTGAAGAAAACTGAGCAGTACATGGAAGCAAATAATCAGTTCATGAAGAGGACAGAAACCACTCTCCAAAATCAAAGCGCTTCAATAAAGAATTTAGAAATGCAGATGGGTCAGATAGGAGTCGCTGTGTCAGGTAGACCGTATGGTACCTTGCCAAGCAACACTGAGGTCAACCTCATAGAGCAAGTACACGCAATAACAATTAGAAACGGGGTGCAGCTTCCTGAAATACATGCAAAAAGGCCAATCAAGAAAAAACAAGTTTTTGAAGAGCATGATGAAGAAGTAACTCTAGATGTGCAGACTAATCACGAGCAAATGACAAACCATGGACAAACAAAAGTTCCAAAGCTAATAAAAAATATGTACAACCTATCCCTTTCCCACAGAGGTTAAATTCACAGAAAAAGAATCAAGATTAGTAGTGTGCACAATTTTTTGATCTTCTAAGGAATGCGCATATTAACATACTGTTTGTGGAGGCCCTGACTCAAATGCCTAACTGAGCTAAGTATTTGAGACAATTGCTTGCAAATAAGAAAAAATACGTAAAAAGGAATACAATAAAACTTACAGAGAAAATAAGTACTATAGTGGAGAAGCAACAACCAAACAAAAGAAATGATCTAGGCAAATTCACAATTCTAATTACCATCGATAGTCTCATAATCAACAGGGCATTGTGCGATCTTGGTGCAAGTATTAATTTAATACATCTTTCTATTTTTAGGCGATTAGGACTTGGTAAAGTTAAACTTATAAAGTTCACTCTTCAATTGGCTGACCGACTTATTAAAAAGCCGCTTGGCATGGTGGAAGATGTGGTGATGAAAGTGAGAAAGTTCTTATTTTCTATTGACTTCGTTGTTAATGATATGCCTAAGGATGCAGAGATATCTATTATATTGGGCTGGTCTTTCTTAGCTACTTTAAATGCTCTCATCGATGTTTCACGAGGTGTATTGACATTGAAAGTTCAAGATAAAACAGAAGTATTTCATATGTTGGATAGAGATGAGGCACCACCACCACCCCTTATTGGACAAGGATATCAAGTTGAGACCTCAAAGAAATTCAAGAAAAGCTTTTTTAAAAGGTTTTGGGAGATAAGGTCAATAGTACAAGTGAAAGACAATGGTAAACAGATTCTTCAGATGCAAGAAGCTGCCATGGATGAACATGTGATTAAATTTAAAGAAGACATCCCTAATGCACAGATTGCAGTTGTTAAATGAAGATGATGGACAAGCCACATAACATGAAGAAGAAAATCAAGAGATTATTAGATAGTGACACCTTCAATAATTTCGAAATCACTTTTTCTTCCACTTGAGAAATCAAAAAAAAAAGTTAAGCTAATGACTAAAATAAGCGCTTAATGGGAGGTAACCCATTCTCATATTCTTTTCAATTAAGTTAGATTAAACACTGCATTACACATAATTTTAGGATTTGCATTCGTAAGTTAGGCACACATTTTTTTCATAGATTATTGATTACACTCGTAAGTCATCATCATGTCAACTACATGATACTCCACTTTGCGAGCTGCATGGATAATATCTATGACATCGTCTCTCGACCTGCAGCCCCAGCCGCACCACACCACATCATGTGTCCACTTCAGTTGGACCATCTAACCATCCAGATCTATCTTCTTCTCAGCTACCTCCCGGGAGTACATGATCTCTTCTCTCCTTTATTTGCTTATATTTGCTTATATTTGTTTATTTTTGCTATTACATTGGAGACAATGTAATATTTTAGTTTGGGGATGAGATAAGTATCATAATACTTATTTGATTATTTTTTATTTGCTTACTATCCGAGTCTGTATAACTGCCACATTAGTGTAAAAAAATTAAACTTTTGAAAACCCAAAATATTGTTTAGTTATTATTGAAAGGCTTGCTTCCAATGATGGTAATATTTATTTGAAGTTGAGTACATTTTTAGTTAGAATATTGGACAACACTTTAACTTGTGTTTTTACTTGAATGCTTATCCATGTTAGATTGTATTAATGAAGTACGTAGCCACGATTGACTTATCACTTATATGGGATCATATCATGACTTGAGTGTATGGAGTTATGTGTTGATATTGTTAACCTAGAATTATTGTGAAAAACCTTGTTCCCAAATACTTAAACTAGTAATCAAACTGCTTGAGAACAGTTTGGAAGTGTTAAAGTTAGTACGTGTGTTCGTAGAATTTTGATGGTTTGAATTTTCGGGGTCTTATCTTTGGTTGAATAGGTTCTAGTCAAGAAATCTAAAATGAGCACTAATCACTTATGAGAATCGAATACCATGCAAAAAAACAAAGAAGCAGAAATGAAATTACATCTTGTACTTCTCTTATAGCATGTGTGACTCGAGCGATTAAGCCTGTTAGGGGATCTTCAAACCTAGTGTCCTATGGTCATCTGATTTGGAAGTCATCGGCTCAAAGCTTACTACATTCACATAGAAAGCTTACGGGAGAAAAGTCTTGCACACAAGATGTAAGAATGTTTACATTAGTGAAATAAATAAAAAGAGTTGGAGGTGCTCGGTAAGGATTTTTAGGCTAGAACCCCAAAGACCGGAGATGAGATTTGAGAAATCGCTCACCATCCTACTTCTAAGAATACAAGTATTTAATTATTATCACTTTGTTAAAAAAAAGTAAAAAGTATTGTATTGATCAATAGGAACCAAATTCGCTAGAATACCTCAAGATTGGAGAGAATAGCATTAGAAGTGTAATATTATATGAGAGGTGTAAGGAAAAAATGACTACAAAGGGTTTGGGATTATAAATATATCAACAACACAATATTGGTCGTGGTCTAATATAGGTATAAATTCAATATTTGGCTAATCACACACTCACTAAATGTCGTGCATCGGATAAGTAAAATTTATTTGTGGTGTTGTTTAATATCTTTCTAAAAGTGTTGCTTTGTATTCGAACTTGAGGCATTTGGTAAGAAATTTAACATTGAATCCGTTTCTTGTGATTCTCTTAGCTTAGTTTAGGTTTGTATTTTAATTTTATTTTTGTTCGAGGACGAACAAATGTTTAGTTTTGGGGTGTTTGATAAGTGTATTTTGTGCACTTATTCGAGCTTTAAAATTAATCTTTTGTCTAGTTATTTTGTAGATTTTCTACTTAATTTAGTGTATTTTTCTTTCTATTTCAATTTTGGACCAGTTTATAAGCAAGTGGAGAAGAATGAATGAAAAGAACAACAAATTGGAAGATATTTAAGAAGTGCGAGGATACAATTGCACTCAATTGAAGATTGAAGGACCACATTGGAAGTTGTCGAAAATTGAGGACTAAAAAAGTCGAAAACCCAAAGTTGGAAGACTAAAATGCACATAACATAGAATTTAAGCTAGGCAAATGCACAGCCTCACTTTTATCCAACATACCCTATTTTCTGGCCTATGAGATCTCCCGAATTTTCACCCTATGCAAATTTCTACCAGTATATTTTTTTTTTTCCTTTTTTGAGTTTTACTCTAACTAAGAAACCTTTTGGGCCATAATTTTTACAATCTTTTGGAATTTTTTGGGACACTTAGAGAGGGCTATAAATAGGAGATATTAACTCTAAATAAATGGGTCAATTTTTTTGGAGATTTCAAAAAGAGAAACAAGAAACGAAGATTGAAGAACCATCGAGGCAAGGTTGAACGAAGAACAAGGATTACGTATTGAAATTTTTTCTTATCTGAATAATGAATTTTATCTTTTCTTTTTGTTTTCTTCCTCTTAGTAAGCTAGGCTATATTATTTTGTGATATGATTGCTAATATGTGTATTTTATATACTTATTCGGGCATTTAAACTAAGCTTTTATCTCGTCATTTTATTGAATTTTTAATTAATTTAGTGTATTATTCTTCCTATTTCAGTTTTGGACCCGTTTATAAGCAATTGAAAAGAATGGGTGAAAAGGTGATAAATTGAGAGATATCTCGGAAGTACAGAGACTCAATTACACTCAATTGAAAACTTGAAGGATCAAATTGGAGGCTGCAGAAAGTTTGAGGACTAAAGAAAACAAAATCCAAAATTGAAGGGCCAAACCGTGAGATTTTAAAAGATCAAGCTGGGCGAGCACCAAGCAACAGGCTTCAAAAACAGAGAACAAATCTGCATACCTGGGCGATCGCCCGGGGATCGCCCAAGCTATTTCTGGCCAATGGGATTTTCTTTTACTTTTTTTCCTTTTTCAGTTCTACTCCGATTAGGAGACTTTTTAGACGCGATTTTAAAGATCTTTTGAGATATTTTGGGGCACTATTAGGTAGATATAAATATGAGTTATTAACTCATAACATGAGAGCCATTTTGGGAGCCGGATTAGAGCCAATTTAGAGAGAAAAACAAGAGACGAATCAAGAAACAAAGATTATGATTCATTCTTTTAAGATTAAAACGAAGATCAAGTTCAAGATTTATTCTCTTTCAAGTTTTCTTCATATCCGGGTGATGGCTTCCATATTTTATTTTTCTTTTTATTTTCTTCTTCTTAGCACGTTAGGTTAAATTTTTTAGTGCTAAGATCATGATGAAACTTGTATCATGATCATTTAATTATTTGAACCTAGTTTTTGATATTTAAGCACATTCTTAATTCTGAATAATTGATATTGATTTCTCTTCATCTACAATTATATGCACAATAGTTGTATGATTCTTGTGACTTGTTTTACCTTCGAGAGATGAAAAATAAGTTATACATAGTATCAATTGTCGTAGAGTCCGATAGGAGATAGAGATATACTGCTATGCTTTACGTGATCTTTAAGTATTCAAAAATTCTAATGCATTCTTATATGTTTACATTCGTCATAGAGATATAGTCGGGTCACATATAGAGATATGTTTAATTCTACTCTAGAGAGATTGTTAAACAAATTAGGAATATTCATCTTCATAATTAAATCATGTTATCAAATTCAACGGTTCGAGTTTAAAAAAAATTGGTATAAGTAGATTCGGGATTCTAGTACGCTTTTCTTTTCCTTTCTTTCCTAATTTTAAAATAATTCTTATCTATTTTAATTTCTTGTTTGTTTAAATTATAATTATTTATTATTTTTAGTTAAGATTTAAATTAGTTTAAGAAACAAATTTTCCAAAGTTAATTTGATTCGGTTAAGGTTAAGGTTATTATAATTGTATTGAACTATCTAAATCTCTATGGGTACGATACTTGGACTTATAATTCACTTTATTACTTGAGCGATCCGTACACTAGCGGAATTATTAAACACATAAAATCGCTGGCAATTGCAATGAAAATTGTATCATGAACCTTTAATTCTTTGAATCTAGTTTTTTATATTCAAGCTTGTTTTTAATTTTGAACAATTGACATTTGATTTTTTTTCATCTACAATTATATGTGCAATGATTGTATAATTTTTGTGGCTTGTTTTACCATCGGGAGATTGAAAAGAAGTTAAACATAGTATTAATTGTCGTAGAGCACAATAGAGGATAGAGATATACCGATATGCTTTACGTGATCTAAGTATTCATAAATTCTAATACATTCTTGTGTGTTCGCATCTGTCATAGAAATATAGTCGGGTCACATATAGGGATATGTTTAATTCTACTCGAGAGAGATTGTTAAACAAATTAAATATATTGATCTTCATAATTAAATCGTGTTATCAAATTCAACAGTTCAGGTTAAATAGGATTGGTATAAGTGGATTCGGGATCCTAGTACGCTTTTCTTTATTAAATTTATATCACATTCGCATTCATCTCAACTTTGCATTAATTTTAGTTAATTTAGGTCTTGTTTTGAGTAGTTAATTAAGCAGTTTGATAATTGTATCCTAATCAAAAATCCATTAAATTCTATAGTTTTGGTTAAGGCTAAGTTAATTTCAAATTAGACTAACGCAATCTCTGAGGGTACGATACTTTGACTCTAAAATCTATTTTATTACTTGTGTGATCTGTACACTTGCGGAATAATAATAATTGCTAACAGTGTATCTTGACCATGACTTGGTAGTGAAGTCGATGATGGTGTTAATTGAGCGAAACCACTCCATTTTGTTCTTCATCATCATCAAAATGGATGAAATTATATTTTCTTCTTGCTGCTTTTGCCAATCCCAAATCTTTATTCGTCAAACTCAACATTTCTAATAGTGATCATCTTTTTATTCATCAGGTTGTAGAGGTTTTAGCCTTTTGATCTCAAATCACTTTTGTCATCCACTTTAGTTCTCCTTTCTTTCAGAATATGAAAATAGGCAATATTCCCAAACCCCGAAGATGCAATATATTTGGCTGGGATCCACTACGTGCTTGTTGATGAGTCATATTTTGTACATTTTTAGTTGGACAGTAATTCATCAAATACACATCACATTGAACAGCCCAGAACTCCTTGTCATTTAGTCTTCAACCTTATTTCTTATTCTTAACACTCCAAAAATGACTTACCAAAAATGAATAAAATGACTAATATTATATAGGCTTTCCAAAGCATGTATATAATTTAATGCATGTACTAACTATTAAATGCATAATTTTCCCAACATGATTCATTGATGAATCCACCTAGACATGTATCTATTTAATTCACTTGTACATGTATCACAAAATACCAAGAAACACATTAATTAAATACATGAATTAATCAACAATATAAATCAAATTTATATTTCCAACTTATTATGTTGAACTTACAGCAACATTTGTTTGTATATTTCCTTGATATGCTTTATCTTACCTGTGGTGATACATGGTTGAGATTGCAATTAGGAGATTTGACAGGTAAGTTCATTGGTAGAGTTACATGTGTAAAATTGTGGCAATTTATTCACACAACACTTGGACTACTACTTTGAATAAATTTCCTCAACTTGCTAAATAAAAAATGCTTTTCTTGGACTACTACATTGAATAAATCGCCTCAACTTGTTAAACAAAAAATGCTTCTCTTATGCACGGGACACTAAGGGATAGTCAATTGAATTGAATTATTAGTACTTTGTGTTACCTTATATTCAGCTTAACTCGTGAATCTCATGTCGCAAAATCGAGGACAACTTACAAAATTCAAAAATTCTATTTTAGGTTGTTGTTTTCGATGGTGATAGTTGTACAGCTTCACAACCGCTTCTCATCTAGTTGAAAATAGCTTGCTGAACGAAAAGATCCGGAGGTTCCTTATCAAAGACCACGAAAGGCAAGCGATCATCAACTAGGTTCTCCATCAGTGCCTGGACATGTTTCTGTTTGTGAACCCGAAGCCATTTTAAATCCTTGTATTCTATGATAAAAAAATTGAACATGAATTGATTTACCTCTAACCAAGTCAATCTTATATGGAAAATAGTGGCGGGGTCCTCAACATATTGACCATGTTTAATTTTTGTCCTCAACCTCTAAACTAGAGCTTCTAGTGCCCAAACTTTTTGTTTCACTTGATCAATCTCTCTCAATTGTATGGTTTCTTGTGAATATTTATAACCAATTTTTGGTACTCATAATGCCCACTTGGATGTTGGAAGTCTTCTTTATTCATATTTTTATCTAATTTTTTGAAGGCAAGGCGGAGCTAGATTTTCCTTTCTTAGCTAATTTACCAATTTCTCCAGTTTCCAAATTGCTAGCACTCTTGTCCTCTTTTTCTAATTATTCCCACCAGTGTCTCTCTCATTTACTCCATGCTTTTCATGTTAGGTAAAGTAAGTAGTCTAAGATGCTATAGAAAAAGTTCATAATTTTATTTTAGTTTAGAAACTATTTTCAAACTTCTAAGGAAAAAAGCGGCAGAGATCCTCAACTTATTGCTCATGATAGTAATATTATCAATCTTGACAGGTGTTTGACAAGCATTAGTAATACTATCAATCTTTTGAAACTTATTTATTAACTTCTTGTATTGTCTTGATAGAGTTTGAGTTCAGTTCAATGGTACCTTCAAGAGATTATGATGAGTAGTCCAGCCTATATCTGACATTGACATCGACCAAATTAACTCCATCATGTTCAACAATCTAAAAAGACAATTTAGTGTTTACTACTACAATAAATTTCACTTCTAACAACAAAAATTTTTGCCTTGAACTTTCTAAACAACTCTTTTTTGGTAGTCTAGCATTCTTTCTCTATTCAGGGCACATCCAAAATGAAAACTGAAGACATTAATGCTATTTTGTATTTAATTTTGGACACGCTAACTACTTTTTTGTTATCAAATTGTTCTCACCAAGATCCGTCTCAGTTTGCATAGAAAATTACCATTCTTACAATGGAGAAATACCATACACGACGGCTACACTACCATTATTTTGCATTCTCCATGAAAGGAAGTGGAAAACTAGGGAAAAAAAGTATTATATCTTGGTTTAATAGTCAATACTATCGTTGTATCCTCTTTTCTTCCCTCTTTCTAGCTTAAAAACAAGCCAGTTGGCAGATAGTTTTCACATGATTGTGAGTTATTGGTTTAGCTATTTTCATAATTAATCATGTCGCATAAGTTATTTTAAAGAAATGAAGACTTAGATGGTTGGGTAGTTGTTGTATAGACCTAAAGAAGCTCTTATTGAAAATACCAATGCAATCTTAGTAAAACAAGTTAGAAGAGGCGAGGCATGGTTAAATTGAAATAGTTTGATGTCGTGGAGAACAGGTGTAGCGGCGAGTGAAACTCATACGTAGTGACGGTGAAGGTGCGTGATGCGGCGCATGCATGCTCTATTTGACTGCTCCTAAGGGACGCTTTGTTCGTGGTGGTGTTGGTTTGGTTAGACGTGCAATCGTGTGGATTATTCTGGTGGTGGTGCGTGGCGTTGCATTACGTTGGTTGTTGGTTTTGGTTTTTGGTTTTTGGTTGAGGTACGTGTATAAGGGTTTGGTTTCTTGTCTTTGTTGAATTTATGGAATTGTGTGATTTTGATTCATTTTATTCAGTAGTTGAATTTGTTGACCCTTAATGGCAACCGAAAGGGATGTTTCACTTCAATGTATTAGTGTAAGAATAAATTGTAATAATTATTCGTATTGGAGTTGTGAAACCTAAGAGTACTAATGATAATTATGCGAATAGTTAGATGTTTGGAAATCAAACAATACAAAAATTCTTACTTGATTCAAAATTCAATTAAGCATTTCATTGATGCACACGATTGGTGAAGTATGAAACGACAAAGGAAGTTTGGGATCATTTGCAAAAGTTATACACTAAGTCTAACTTTGTAAAATGATATCGCTTGGAGATTGATATACAGGCTTTACAATAGAAGAATATGGGCATTCGGAGTTTTACACTATTATGACATGGATTTAGGATGAGTTGGTTCTTACATAATCGGCAGGATTGAAAGCATGTGAAAAATATATTACTTATAGAAGGGAGCAACGGTTGGTTCAGTTTTTTATGGCACTTTGTAGTAATTTTGAGGGACTTAGAGACTCCATTTTGCATCGTACTCCACTTCCTTCTGTTGATTCAATGGTTAGTGAACTTATGGTTGAGGAAACACGTTTGAAATCTCTAGTAGAAAGGGTATCTCTTCCTACATCTAGCAATTCAATTTTGATTGTACCTTATTGACCATCTACACAAAATTAGAACAAAGGTTATGTGCTGGCTGTTAGTGATGGGTGTAGCTTTTGCAAACAAAAGGGACATTGGAAGTCTCAATGTCCTAAGTTATTAAAAAGCAACAACCTCTACTGGTGGTCGCCGACTAAAAAGCATAAAGCATGGCTAGGCGTGGAGGCCAAGCTTCAAGCTTTTTGGGCCTATGCGAGACTTAAGAGCGAGCGTTATTTTTATTACCATTTTAAATATTTTTAAAAAAGATAAAATAAATTATTAATAACTGCTGCGGCGCTTAGGCGTATATATAGGCTAGACCGACCCTAGCCCTAGTTCTTTAGTTAAAAATAGCAACCAGAACCCATCAATGCGAGGCGCGAGGTCACGCCTCAGCCAATTAATTAATCTAATTAATTAATTTCGTCCAATGCTAACATTAAGTCCGATCGTGCCCAACTATTTGGACCTTGGAACACCATCTTTTCTAGTCCCACTCCTACTCTTGGACAAGGTCCAATTCTAGTGATGCTCAATTCTCATGCTTATGTGTGTGACCCATTAGGTTTTTCACATCCCAAAGTCCCTTAGATATTTCTTTCTTATGGGTCTCACTGGTACCGCCAGACACATGTCATCTAACTCAACATCATTTGATTCCTTACGTCCTTCTAGCTCGCCTATGTCCATGACTATAGATATTACCCCCTTTGGTGGTGTTGGATTACATAACACACCTAATTTATTACTTTTAAATGTCTATTGTGTTCCGACTCTTGCTTTGAATCTTATTTCTATTGGTTAGTTATGTGATTCTGGATATTTCCTTCAGTTATTTTCTATTACTTTTCATATATAGGATCCTCAATCTCAGAAGCTGATTGGGATAGACCGTAGACAATGAGGGTTATATGTTGCAGCCTCTAGTGTTAATTTATCGTCTTTCTCTTTGAATTCCTCTTCTTCAAGTTTTTATTTGTGGCATTCTCGCTTTGACATAAAATTATGTTACACCATTTGATTTTGTTCATTCTGATGTGTGGGACCTACTCCTATTTCTATAGAGGCGATCTAAATATTATGTTTCTTTGATTGATGATTATAGCTATTATTGTTGGGTTTATCTTATGAAACAACGTTCGATTTTTTTTCTATTGATCGCTCTTTAAAACACTTGTTAAACTCAACATTCTGTAATTAAGTGCTTTAGATGTGACTTGGGTAGGGAGGAAATATAATCCTTCATCAATATAACCCAATTGGTTAAGAGATATGGATCATCGTCAATCTCATTTCAACCAATTATGTTATTCACATCAACTCTTCGTTGATCTAATCTAGTTATGATTGAAACATTTTCAACTCATAACTCCACCCCGCCGAGGAAATTTATATCAACTTAAGTAGGTAAAATGCGGTTATAATCTCCTACTTTCCGGGAGTGACGAATCCTCATATTGCACATTCACAACCTTCATATGATTCTACTATACCCGACGACGCCTTCCCCGGTGACTCAAATCTTCGAGCCCCATCAAACGCTACGCCAAAGTACACAAGTGGTCCTCATATAAGATTCTATGATGTCCTCAAGTCAAAGGACCAAAAATCACAACCACAAGCATTAGAGATTTACCAACGACGCTTGGATAGTTATCCATGTGGAATCTCTAGGCGGATCATCCAATGTCATGTTCTCATAACAATGCATTCATGTGTTCATTCGGATGTCCCTCTACATCTTAGCTCGTGAGATCAACTACTTTCTTTCAAAAGAATGCAACACATACTAGTCTATCCGCAATAATGATATCCGTATCTCATTATTACTATGACTAGGGATATTTCAATAATAAGTTATTTATAACTTGTATCTCACAATCACAACACCTTGTGATTAACAAGTTACTATGAACTTTTCTTCGGACTCTATTATTTTAAATAATAATAATAAAATTTAAATAATAATAGAATTGCCATTAAAATGTAGACAAGCATTTAATTAATCAATTTGTTCATATACTTCAATGTCTAATAAAAAGTATATCACAAAATGTCCCATACAAACTAGATCCAATCACTCAGGTATCTTAATACCATCAAATTTAGCATGACCATCATGCTTGTGCTGGGACAACAACTTTGTCAAAGGATCTGCTACATTATCGTATGTTAGGACTCGTTCTATCTTTATATAATTTCTTAAGATTATCTCCCTGATGAGATGATACTGCCTCAATATATATCTGGATCATTGATGAGACCTGGGTTCCTTCGCTTGTGCGATGGCTCAATTGTTATCACAATACAAGTTATTGGATCAACAATGCTAGGAACTATTCCAAGTTCAGTAATGAACTTCTTGATCCGCATCGTTTTCTTTCGCTCAAGCAGCCTATATATTCGGCTTCAGTAGTTGAATTAGCAGTCGTTTCTTGTTTGGAACTTTTCCAACTGACTGCACCACCATTTTGAGTAAATACATATCCAGAACATGTCTTTATCAGATTGAAAGCTGACATCGGCATAACCTTGAACTCTAAGTTCATTTCCTCCATATACCAAGAACATTGTCTTTAGTCCTTCTTAAGAACTTAAGGATGTTCTTGATTGCGATCCAATGTTTCTCGCCAGGGTTCGCTTGGAACCTGCTTGTGACACTCAAAGCATATGAAACATACAATCGAGTACATAGTATTGCATGTATGATAGATCATATTGCTAATGCATAAGGAATTCTATCCATGCGATCTCTTTCAACACTTAGCTCGTTGTCCATGGTAAAACTTAATTGATTTAATTTTTTCAATATAATCAATCATCTTCAATACATGAGCACTGACTGAAGATCTTTTTACCATCAAACCTCTTTATAACCTTTTAGATGTCTCATACTGTTCAGTCTATGACTGTACATCATTCAACTCCTTGAAATGATATATTTTGGTATAGGCATCCATACCCTCGTCTTTGCTTTTCTAACTCAAGTGACATATCAAGCATCATATGTTGCGGTGTTACTATTATCACTTTGTTCTTGTAAGCTTCGCACGCTTCTCAAACAGTAGCCTCCTCAATAGGAGCTTCCGGCATTGGCTGCTTATTGACATATCCAATTTTTCTTTTTCATGCTTGAGAACAATTCTCAGATTGCGGTGCCAGTCCAAAAATTTGGTCCGATATGTTTGTTGGCATCCAATATGCCTCTCAAACTTATATGGTTACTCATGATTCAACCAATAAATAATAAGATAGAACAATTAATTAAATGCATAAAATTAATTTAACATGGACTTATATTAAATTAATTATACTCCCACTGTTTAAATTGAATTAATGACCCTCAAACATTAATCAATAGAACCATTTAGATTCCCAGTGGGCTAGGATCCCTTTTGTTTTATTAGAACCTTGAGTGATTCAACAAATCCTAATAAAACATCCAGGTAGATACTTCTATCAATCACATCTCTATGTGACTCCTAGATCATCAAGTAGACAACTTATTGTCGCACACATCATATGTGTTTACTTGATTGTGCCCCTAAAATTTTATTTCCTTGAGTGACTCAACAAAAAATAAAATTTTAGTTAAATTCGACCCATTGTTCAGAAACATCAAATGTTTCATAGTAATAAACATATCCATGAGCGAGCAGCCTTGAGTGACTCAACAAACTGACATCGATAATGGACTCTGGTTTTTCACTATAACAATAGAAGGCACGTTGTATTAACCATTTAATACTTAATTTAATATTTTTGATAAAGAGGGTTTGTCTCATCATAATTATGTATATGTATTAATTAACATCTAACATGCAATAAATCATACATAATAATAAGCGTGGATGATTATGGACTTTATCTATCTAATCTTCTTGAGCCAAAAGAAGATTAGTTGGTCAATTCTAAGGGACGTTGCATTCGTTCATCGAATGCTAAATGCAATCATCTCCATCTTCCGCCGCAACCTTTGTATCCTATACTAGTTGGCACGCAGTTCCACGATCAATGGACACGCAGCCCATAATAAATAAATAACTCGAAAATCTAATTAAATAAATAATAGGCTCATGAGACCCATTTAATTAAATAATAGGCTCATGAGCCCAACCAATAAACAACGAGAATAATTAACCATATAACCAATCACATGAGTCAAGTCCATAATCATCCACTAAACATCCATTTTAATATCTAATATTAAAATATATTAATTTCTAAATCTGCAGCTTTGACAATATAAATCTAAACCTTTTAGACATTTTGGAACGGACTAGACAGAATTAAATAATTAATCTAATTAATTACTTAATTTTTCAATAATAAAATTAATCAATTAATCTAATTAATCAATTAATTTTATTCATAAAAGAGGCTTTTCAAATTTTATTTCATCTACCAATTTAAAGTCATACTCTAATTGAAGATAAAATTTGTATATGGTCAAAATTATAATTTTATAAAGTAAAGTCAAAATTTAATCGGTCAAAAATATAATTTAAAATAAATTTTAGTCAATACTAAATATTTGACCAACATTAAATTTAAATAATTACAAAATTTTCAAAAATTTAAAATTACATTTAAGACCATATTCCTAGAAAATAAAATTTGAGGACTTATTGTGTAATTTCGAAATTACACCTTGATTAAAAAGAAATCGTGGACTTTATGTGCAATTTCGAAATTGTACAAAAGACCCATCCCTTTTAATTCAACAATGGGTCTTCTCACGCAATTTGAAAATTGCATAAGAGACCCTTTTCTTTCTTTAAATTTGGGGGCCTCTCATGCAATTTCCAAAATTGCACAAGAGCCCCATCTTCATCTACCAAAAAGAAACGCAGAGACCATTGGTTTCTCGCAAATGGCGCCACTTTCAATGAAAAAGAGGGGATGGAGGAAAGATGGTAGTGGTGGCGCGGGTGTCAAACATCTACGCGCCCATCGCTTTCTCATATAAAAGCAGCGACTCACTCATTGCTCATGAGAAGAGGCGGTGGCGGCGCCCGCTGCTCTCGGCGGCGACATCAAACAGTCACCGCGAAGATCACCTCGCCGATCTTCGCGATGAATCTGGTGCCTTCAAAGGCGCGAACTCACCGGTAGCTACTTATCCGGCGTTGGCAACTTCGAAAGCGCCACGGTCACCACCTATCCCACGCCTTTCCGACCTTTTGATTCATTCCAAATAAACCCAAAACAATTTCAGATTTTAGTTTTATAAAATTCACAATTTTATTTTAACTATCAAAACTCAAATCAAATTAATATACCAATAACGATTATTGTTCAATTCATCAGCGGTTTAACAAACTCTAACAAGTAACAAGGTAGTCTCGATACCACTGTAAGGAATTGAGCTATACATGCACAGCAGAAATTAAAAGTTCAATTCCTATAAGCCCGGATCAACCTTGTACTTAGATAGAGTTCGTGATAGAAGATTACCTTTGATGAATATCTTGAATCTTATTCTCTGATTGGTTTGATGTACGATCTTCAATACCACAGCTGTCCAGATGTCCAGCCTCCAATGGTAATCCACACAGCAAGAACAGATCTGGACTTCCACGATCAAGAATAGATGAAAGCGAAACTTTTGGGAGAAGTTGATTGGGTTGTCTTTTACCAGTGCTAGCAAGTAATGAAAAACAACTCTATTGATTAATCTGTTGTGGCCTTGTATATATAGGTAGGGCTAACCCTAGCCCTAGTTCTAGTCCAACTAGAACCCATCAACAAACGGGTCCAATTAATTAATCTAATTAATTAATTTGGTCCAATAAGGAATTAAGTCCGACCCAACTATTTGGACCTTGGACATTAATTCTTACATCCTCAACATATTGCCCACGTTATCCTCAACCTCTAAACTAGAGCTTCTTGGTGCCCAACCTTTTTTGTTTGACTTGGGATTTGACTACTCATCAAAGCTAATCGTAATCTCTCAATTGTATGGTTTCTTGTGAATGTATATGACCAGTTTTTGGTACTCATAATGTCTAGTTGGATGTTGGAAGTCTTCGTTATTCATATTTTAATCTAATTTTTTTGAAAGCAAGGCGAATTCTGAAACTTCCTTAACTAATTCACCAATTCCTCCAGTTTTCAAATCGCTAGCACTCTTGTCCTCTTTTTCTAATTGTTCCCACCAGTGTCTATCTCATTTACTCCATGCTTTTCATGTTAGGTAAAGTAAGTAGTCTAAGATGCTATAGAAAAAGTTCAAAATTTTATTTTAGTTTAGAAACTATTTTCAAACTTTTAGGGAAAAAAGCGGCAAAGATCCTCAACTTATTGCTCATGTTGCATTTCCATCCTCAACCTTTAAACTAGAGCTTTTTAGTGCCCAACCTTTCATTTTTATTTCACGTCTTTGTTAAAGATGCAAGTGAGTTGCACCTCGTATTTATTGAGGGTAAAACATGCAAAAACATTTTTTTATCAAAAAAAGGGAACATTTAAATCTTAAGATTGAAAATACTGAAAAATACTATTGATACCATTGGTAACTATTTAAGATTCAACTCATCCAAGTAAACATCAAAATAATATACAGACTGTGGTTTTCAAGGAAATGTGTTATATCTAGAGTGATTTTATTTGGAATTAAGTGAAAGCTTTACGATAAAAACTGAAATGTAGAAAGAGTGAGTGAGGCAGGTGTTTGACAAGCATTAGTAATATTATCAATCTTTTGAAACTTATTTATTAAATTCTTGTATTGTCTTGATAGAGTTTGCTTTTTGCATTGAGTTCAGTTCAGTGGTACCTTCAAGAGATTAATATGAGCAATCCATCCTATATTTGACATGGACATCGACCAAATTAACTTCATCATGTTCAACAATCTAAAATGACAATTTAGTGTTACTACTACAATAAATTTCACTTTTAACGACGAAAACTTTTGTCTTGAACTTTCTCGACAACTTTTGTTCGGCAGTCCAGCCTTCGAGATTCAAGGCACATCCAAAATGAAAATTGAAGACATTAACATTGTTTTCCTTGGACTAATGCTGTTTTGTGTTTGATTTTGGACACGCTAACTACTTTTTTGTTATCAAACTGTTCTCACCAAGATCCGTCTCGGTTTGCATAGAAAAGGACCATTCTTATAATGGAGAAATACCATAGACGACGGCTACACTACCATTATTTTGCATTCTCCATGAAAGGAAGTGGAAAACTAGGGAAAAAAGTATTATATCTAGGTTTAATAGTCAATACTATCATTGTATCCTCTTTTCTTCCCCTTTCTAACTTAAAAACAAGCCAGTTGGTAGATAGTTTTCACAGGATTATGAGTTATTGGTCTTCATAATTAATCATGTCGCATAAGTTATTTTAAAGAAATGAAGACTTAGATGGTTGGGTAGTTGTTGTATAGACCTAAAGAAGCTCTTATTGAAAGTACCGATGTAGTATTAGTAAAACAAGTTATAAGAGGTAGAGGCATGGTTAAATTGAAATAGTTTGATGTCGTGGAGAACAGATGTAGTCATGCGGTTGAAACCCATACGTAGTGATAGTAAAGGTGCGTGATGGCACATGCATGCTCCGTTGACCGCTCCTAAGGGACATTTTGTTTTGTGGTGGTATTGGTTTGGTTGGACATGCATTGTGTGGATTATTCTGGTGGTGGTGCATGGTGTTGCATTGCATTGCATTGGTTGTTGATTGTTAGTTAAGCTACGTGTATAAGAGCAGATTGTTTGGTTTTTTGTGCTGCTGATTTTCTGGAATTGTATGGTTTTAATTCCTTTTTATTCGTAGTTGTATTTGCTGACCTATAATGGCAATTGAAATGGATGTTTCACTTCAATCCATTAGTGTAAGAATAAATTGTAATAATTATTCGTATTTGAGTTGTGAAACGTAAGAGTACTGATGATAATTATGCGAATAGTTAGATGTTTGGAAATCAAACAATACGAAAATTCTTACTTGGATTCACAATTCAGTTGAGCATTTCATTGATGCACAGTTGGTGAAGTATGAAACGACAAAAGAAGTTTGGGATCGTTTGAAGAAGTTATACACTAAGTCTAACTTTGCAAAATGATATCAGTTCGAGATTGATATACAAGTTTTACAATAGAAGAATATGGGCATTCTAGAGTTTTACATTGTTATGACATCAAGTTGGGATGAGTTGGTTGTTACAGAATCGGTAGGACCGAAAGCATGTGAGAAATATATTACTTATAGAAAGGAGTAACGATTGGTTCAGTTTTTTATGGCACTTCGCAGTAATTTTAAGGGACTTAGAGGCTCTATCTTGCATCGTACTCCATTTCCTTATGTTGATTCAATGGTTAGTGCACTTGTGGATAAGGAAACACGTTTGAAATCTCTAGTAGAAGAGGTATCTCTTCCTACATGTAGCAATTCAGTTTTGGTTGTACCTTATTGACCATCTACACAAATTCAGAACAAAGGTTATGTGTAAGTTGTTAGTGATGAGTGTAACTTTTGCAAACACAAGGGACATTGGAAGTCTCAATGTCCTAAGTTATTGAAGAAGCAGCAACCTCTACAGGGTCAGCAGCAATCACAACTACGATTTTATCGTCCCAATGCTAACACAGCAGCAATCGTGCCATCTCGTGACTCATATATACTTGGAACACCATATTCTTCTAGTCCCATGTTAACTACTCTAGCTGAGTAGTTTTAGAAGTTCTAGTCACACAACTACATACTATGTCAGCCTCTACTCATATAGGTTTGTCATCCCAGAGTCCCTTAAGTATTTCTTCCTCATGAATCTTTGACTCGGGTACTTCCAAACACACGTCATCTAACTCAACATCCTTTGATTCTTTACGTCCTTCTAACTCGTCTATGTCTCTTATGACTGTTGATATTACCCTCCTTGGTAGGTGTTGGTTCTATTAACACACCTAATTTATTACTTTCAGATGTCTATTGTGTTCCATCTCTTACTTTGAATCTTATTTCTATTGGTTAGTTGTGTGATTCTGGATATTTCGTTCAATTTTTTTCTATTGCTTGTCATATACAGGATCCTCAATCTCAGAAGTTGATTGGGATAGACCGTAGACAATGAGGGTTATATGTTGCGACCTTTGGTGTTGATTTATCGCCTTTCTCTTGAAATCCTCTTCTTCTAGTTTTTATTTGTAGCATTCTCGCTTTGAACATATTTCCGATAGTCGTTTAAAATTTTTAGTTTCTAAAGGTCAATTGAAAGATTTGCAAACTAGTGATATTTTTTATTGTAGTGGTTGCAAATTGGCTAAATTTTTTTATTTACCTTTTACTCGAAGTGTTTCCAAATAGATGACTTGTTTTGTCCTTTGTCCTAAAGTAGAACATAGCAAATTGGCTAAAAAAATTTATTTACTATGTTCTTCTACGTTAGGACGAAGGACAAAACAAACTATCTAAAGTAGAATATAGTAAATTGACTTTATGCTCTACTATTTGTGTTTTTTCAGGATATGCGAAGATCCAGAAGGGTTATCGCTATTTTGATCCCATTAATCAAAGATTATATGTTTCTCGTCATGTTGTGTTTCTTGAGCATATCTCATTTTTTTCTATTTTTGATAATACTCATTGTGTGACTAAGACTGGTCTCATTCATATTGATTCATTCTTTGATAATGTTGACAGACCACCTTTCCATACCCCTTTTACCGTTGATGCTTCATGCACTACACGTACACATGTAGCAACTCATGATGTTCCCACTCCTCCTATGGCCTCTCAAGCACCGTCTGAAATTGTTGATAGTCCTCCTCAATATCTTCAACATATTTGTAAGTCTACTCATTTACCCGATTTTGCTTATTCTTGTTATTCTAATAGGGCTAAGCAAAAAATCAAGCAACCGACAACTCGACTTAACTTGACTCGACTCGAACCGACTCAAGTCGGTTTGGGCCAATTCCGTTCGATTTTGAAAAAAATAATAATAATTTTTTTAAAAAAAAATTAAGCTTTAACCAGGCCCAAAACTAAAAACCTAAATCGACCCGAATTGGTTTGGAATGATTTCGGGCCTGATTTTTTCAGATTATGTCGATTTCGGTTTGGTAAAAGCCAATTGATTTTGTTACGATTCGGGTCGGGTTGGGACGAAAATCAACCCGACCCGACCCACGACCACCCCTAATTAGGAATCCTTTTGTTGTTTTTTAACTTCTATTCACGAACTTTCTGAACCCTCTTCCTATAAAAAAAACTATTCTAGATCCTTTTTAGCAACATGTTATGACTGATAAACTCTCTGCTCTATATAAGACAGGCACTTGTGACTTGGTTCCATTACCTCCGGGTAAACATGCTATTGGTTCTCGTTGGGTCTATAACATCAAAACCAAATATGATGGTTCGATTGAGCGTTACAAGGATAGGTTGGTTGATAAGGGGTTTACTTAGCATTATGGTCTGGATTATGAGGAGACATTTGCTCCTATTGCAAAGATGACTATTGTTCGTATACTTTTTGAGTCACATACTTTAACCTTGTTAGCCCAAGCACATATGCCTCTATACTATTGGTGAGAAGCTTTTCTAACTACAACTTATCTCATAAATAGGATGCCAAGTTTGATTCTCCAACATAAATCACCTCATGAGCTCCTATTCAAACACAACATAGATTACAAACTTCTTAAAGTGTTTGGATGTTCCTGTTATCCATGCCTAAGACCATACCAAAAACACAAGCTTGATTTTCACTCTCAAAGGTGTATATATCTAGGACCTAGTATATCTCACAAAGGGTTCAAATGCTTAAGTCCTAATGGTAGAATTTATATCTCCAGGCATGTTGTCTTTGATGAAAATTCATTTCCTTTCAGAAAAGGTTTTCTCAATAAATCATCTCAGTACAAATCCTCTCCTATTACTTTCCACCATTTGCCCTTTGAATTCAATCCTCACAAAACATCTACAAACTCATCCCAATCAAGTCCCTACTGAATGTCTTTAGATTCACCGATATAGTCCATTTTACAGATAAACCTGCACAAAGAGCTTCAGGTTGTAAATGAGGTAGATGAAATTGAAAGGGTAATAGTGAATGATGAAGAGTTTGACATGGGACGAGATGGAAGGAATTGAACAGAGTGACACACTGTTTGTATTTCAACCTGAGCTTCCAGAATCTGAGACTGAAGTTAGAAATGAAGTTGATGTGTCAAGAAAAGAACAGATAGCAAAACACCCTATGGTGACCAGGTCTAAAGCAGGCATTTTCAAACTAGAATTTTATGCTGATGTTGTAACAACTTCACTAGATGTGACAGAACCAGTCAATGTGCATGAAGCTTTGAAAAGTGAAAAATGGTGCATGGCTATGAAGAAAGAGTATGAAGCAATGATCAGAAATCAAACCTAGTTGTTGGTTTCTCCTTAACCTAAAATGAAAGTGATAGGCTGCAAATGGGTATACAAATTAAAACATGATATAGATGGAAGAATTCAAAGGCATAAAGCAAGGTTGGTGGCAAAGGGGTTCCTACATACATCAGGTATTGATTACTATGAAACCTTTAGTCTAGTAGCTAAAGCACCAACCTTAAAGATCATTCTCACATTGGCTATTTCAAAAGGCTGGGAAGTAAGGCAGGTTGATATTAATAATGCTTTTCTTAATGGGAAACTAGAAGAAACAGTTTATATAGAACAGCCTCAAGGATTTGTAGATCAAGATAAACCAACTTTCGTATGCAAGCTTAGCAAAGCTCTTTATGGACTTAAACAAGCTCCTAGAACTTGGCATGACACATTAAAAGAAACACTACTGCGGGTGGGATCTTAAGTAATCAAAGGTCGATAACTCGGTGTTTTATTATCGGGTTTCACAGACCTTATTATCTATTTACCGTATATGTTGATGATATTATAATAACAGAAGTCATGGAAGAAGAGTACGAACTTAATTGAGAAGTTGAATGCAACTTTTGCTTTAAAGGACATGGGCAGCCTGAAGAAATTTCTGGGCAATGAATTCTATAGAGATGAAATTGGTTTGCACATGTCACATAAAAGGTATGCAATGGATACACTAAAGAAGTTTGGTTTTGAAAACTTGAAGCCTAGTGTTACACTTATGGCAGCTGGGAAGTTAATAAGTAAAACAGAAGGACGAAGGTTAGAGAATCCAACTTTGTTCGATGCGTGAGGGAGCACAATACTTGGCACATACCGAGGCCGATATCACTTTTGCGGTGAATAGAGTAAGTCAATCTCTTCAAAGTCCAACTGATGGACATTGGAATCTATTAAAACGACTATTTAGGTACATAAAAGGGACTCTTGATATAGGACTTATCATTCAAGAAGCACAAGATCTTAATATTATAGCTTATGGGGATCCAGATTGAAGCCCAGGTGATAGGAAGTCCACTGTGGGATATTGTATTTATCTAGGTGCTATTCTGGTTTCCTGGTGTTCCAAAAAGCAACAAGTGGTGGCAAGGTCTAGCAATCGAGCGAATCTGAACCTTAGCTCATACCAGTGCTGAAATCATTTGGATTCAATCACTCTTACGGGAATTCAATCACTCTTATGGGAATTAAACATAACTCAGACAGAAGTGCCCAGAATCTGGTGTGACAATTTAGGGGCAAGTGCTTTGGCTTCCGATCCTGTTTACCATGCAAGAACTAAACAAATAGAGCTTGATGTTCACTTTGTTCGTGATAGAGTTTTAGCTAAGCAACTGATGATTAGTTATGTTCCAACATGAGATCATGTAGTTGATATTCTAACAAAGCCTTTAATGAATTCTAGACATCTATATCTATGTTGCAAGCTTGGAATTACAGAGTCTAATTCCAGCTTGAAGGGAGCTGTTAAGAAAGATGAATTGGAGGACCAAAGTATACAAGACAAGAAGACAGGACTCAAAGGAACAATTTACAAAGGAGAAGGAGAAAACGTGTTACAAAGAAATAGCAATTATCCTAAAAGTGCAATATCTAATATTGAAGAAAATGGAATCAGCTACGTAACCACTCCAACCGAATTGATTCTGACACGACCACGGCTTCACCATGAATTCGTGGATAATAGAAATAGTGTGTATACATGTTAGACTGGAGAAAATTGTTTGTAGATTGTTATATTGTATATACAGGCCGTTTCTCACACAGCAGTGGGCAAGAGTATCTTGCCCATCGCTGCTTACTGTCAAGGATCCCAGTTGGCCCAAGTCACCAAAATAAAAACAAAAAAAAAAAAATCCCCACCAATCCCTCCTACCGACCTCCTCCCCAAAACCCCAACCCACCCACCAAGCCAAATCTCCTCTCTCTTCCCAAAACCCATCCAACTCTATCCCTCTCTGCGGGTGAATTCCAATAGCGCCAACAACGCCTCCTTCACAACCACGACTGGCGCATTCACGAACATCCAAATGCCGGCGCCCCACTTTTGATGATTTGTCGTGCCCTAATTTTGGTTGGCAGCTGTTGGTGGTGGCAGATGTGTGTAAAGGGAAGTGGAGGAGGGAGAACCAACTTAGGTGATGTGTGCGGCGGGTGGTGGTGGGGTGGAGGAGGAGAACCAGTTGTAGCCGTGGCGGTGGTGGTGGTGACAGCGTTGGCGTGATGCGGGTGGTGGTGGAGGTGGCCGGAAACACCTTCGACTATGGAATTCGCCGGAAACACAAAAAATTTCTCCATTTTTGGTGCCCTAAATGCGGGTGGTTTCGGCGTAAGTTGCGGGTACGGGTACGACGACGACTAGATGAGTAGTGACAATGGTTTGGTTGACCGGAAATGAGAGCTGCGAGTACGACCAAGACAGTGGTGGGCAGTGGTGGTTTTGGCGTGAGTTGCAGGTACGGGTACGGCGACGGTGGTGGTGTCAAATTCCGGCGTGAGTTTTGGGGAGAGATTTTGGCTTGGCTGGGTGGGTTGGGGTTTTGGGGAGGGAGGCTGGTAGGTAGGAATTGGTGGGGTTTTTGTTTTTTTTTTATTTTGGCTGACTTGGGCCAACTGGACTGCCACGTAGGCACAGTGGGCAAGATACTCTTGCCCACTGTGGACAGGAGAACGGGCCTGATTGTATATATATTGTATGTAATCCTGTTGGTGTATGTAAGGAGCTTCAGTGTAATACTTCATAATTAATTGAAAATTATTATTGAATAGAAATCTTCTTCTCCTCATATTTTACAATCTCCATTTTTTATCTCATTATGTGAAACAAGAGCTTGAAGAATTTTGAAGCATGACATGGATTCTAATATTGATGGGCAAGAGTTATTTTTAGAGCTCAAAATTGTGAGATGTTTACCAATAAAGACCACGAAGGGAATCGATGTGTTGAACTATCTAAAGACAATGGATAATTGTTTTCCGAATGTGTGGATTGTTATAGGATATTGTTGACAATACCGATTCTGATTGCCTCTGCAGCAAGAAGCTTCTCAAAGTTGAAGTTGCTAAAATCTTATATTCGATCAACAATGTCACAAGATAGACTGAATAGATTGGCGATGGTGTCTATTGAAAAACGTGGGTTAGAGCAGATTGATTGTAATAAATTAATTGCTAATTTTTATCTCGTAATGCTAGAAGAGTACATTTAAAGTGGACTTTTGAAAGTTTTAAACTATTATTATTATTGTAGTATTGAATATTTTTATTCAATTGGAAAATATTATCAATTAATCATTGTGTATATATATATATAAAGGGTCCCATTTCAATTTTCGCCTAAGGTCCCAAAATCTTAGGGCCAGCCCTGATTTTACCCTAGCTTTTGTTTTGCTCAATGATTATTTGTTCTTCTCTCTTAATTTTCTTCTCTTATTAGTTTGATTTATCACATTGAAAATCCTTTGATTTAGAACATTCAGAAATCAAACGAGAAGATCGAATATTCATATGGTCAATTCCAAGTTTTATAGAAATGAGGCTTACCTTCTTGTTGTTGTCTCTCCTCCTCGTTGCTCTATCTATTATACCGCCGTCTTACTCTCTCTTTCATAACAATTGGCTAAAATCTAAATTAGCCAAAATAATTGGGATCTTCCTCCTTCATTTGTCTTGATCAGCATAGCAAAATTTAGCTCTCTCATAATACTAGTGGGCACACTCTACAGACTTACCTAGATTCTCTTGAAACTTATATTTTTACACCCCTTCGTATTTATAATGGGCATAACTTTGCACTACTCTAATTCCCTGAAGAAAGTAGGTTTGCCGATAGTGTTTGCAAGTTTCTCGTCCATGTTCATAACCATAGAATTTCTTTGTTGTTGATGAGACCTACAATGAAATAATGGCTAAGAGATTACGATGAGCAGTCCAGCACATATCTGACATTGGCATCGACCAAATCAACCGCATCGTGGACGTATACAGATAAAAAAGAATTGTACCAGGTGGAAGTATGGTCATTCAATAATAGATATATGTTGGTATTCCAGCCTTATTTCTCCTTTCAGGGCCTAGGCCTACTGAAAAAGAGTCTCGTACTTTTTTATGGTGAATATCTAAATGGGCGAGGCAATTGGCGCACTTACGGCTGGTTTCTTATTTTAGAAAGCAACTAAAGCTACAGCTGGAGCCAGGCATGCACATGTTCTTTGATGTAATTTAAGCTTTTAAAGTAGTTCCATTATGTGAAACGAGAGCGGGGTTCCAGATCATATTTTACTTAATGGCAAGAAGTTCACACGAACATCTCCGTACCACCTCATTTCATCAAGCCGATGAAGGATTATGGTTGTATCATGTAACTGGGCAGTACAAATAATCTGGGACGGTATCATAGTCAATTTTCATGCCTATTTCTAAAGCACGCAATGCTTCGGACCTTTTAGTACAGATGTAGCAATGAATCGTATAGAGTAGGAAAAATACAGATTCATGCAGCTAAACCTCAAATTTATTAAAATTAAAGTACTACAAAAATTACAAGCATCTTAAATTCTAGAAAGCATTGTTTCTAAGGCATGCCCTTGACTGGAAAATTAATCTTTCAATAAAATGTGTTCCTGCCAGTCACAGTGTCAAGACATGGCATGCAGTTAATTGGAACTGATGAACACATATGTACAGACACACAAGGCCGCTGCCAAATCAAAACTTCATTCAAATATGCGTGATGGATTTTTCACGTGGCGTTTCCATCGCAGACACTCCATCAAAGGAGTACCTAGATATAACGTACCATCAATTACAACATTTAATCATCATTCTGATCTTTGATTGTTGTTCTCCCATCATGGCGAGTGGTTGGTTCAGTGAAGGTACTGATCTCAGTAAAAGGCTGGGGAGAGTACAAGTGCTTGAATCAGAAAATCAGAATTGTGCACTTCGAAGTATTGGCACAGGCTCATCCACAAACCGATCAACCACGCGAGTGAAAGAACATTTCTTGGAAAAAATGGACTAGCTCGGGACTTCAGGACTTTCTTGATTGTTCTTTTGGTTCTTGATCCTTGTTGACTGAGAAAGCAGCAGCTCATGCGCTCTACATTTTAGCTGCAACGCACAGCTCATACTGTTGGTCAGAATTGTATAGGGAAATTTTAGGGGACAATTGGAATCAAAGGATCAAAATCAATAGTGCCTGAATAAGAGAGAATCAAATTGAACGTATGGATAAGATAAAAACATCGAGATCCTGGTGAAATATTAATTGCAAATGAAGTTAATTTTTCCCTTGTAGAAACTAAGCTCAAGGAACTTGTATTTGCTAAACTAACGACCCTCTCTAGTTTCTACATCCTAATTACTAGATCCTAGCTTAAATGGTTGTTTCAGGTGTTCCTATTGGATTCTGAACTTGAGCACTGGGGATCACCAATGAATCACGGATGACACTTTTGTCTGAGTGCTTGAAGATAGAGAGACGAACAAAAATGCTGTCAACGATTTTCTAATTAGCTCTGTAGGTATTGTGTATTTTGCTTATGTTTGCTAATTTGATAGCTATACTTCAAATGTCTTCAATTTTAATCCTTCACTGATAAATAAAGAACAAAATTATTAGATAATTAGTAGACAATCTACAAACCAGTACTAACATTTGTTGTATACGTATAAATCAGACTAAAGAGGCCAGAAATCCTTAGGGTATTCCTTACAGATAAAATACCAGACTCGAATCACATTCGCAGTTAGTATCTTCTGAGAGATGTCTGACAAGAATCCACTTGCAACAGTTAAGCAATCCTGTATTGGTAATTTATTGGAAACTCCAACTAGAGCCAAGTGGTTTCAGGTCAGATGCTTGGATAAGTATAAGAGCAAATTGTTATCGAATACATGTGTACTTGGTTTACATATTTACTAATTCAAACACCCTAAAAACATGTTCAAGATAAAGTAGAAGCTAAGAGACAAACCTCATCAATACTAACTTCACTCTTAACTGATACACGTAAAGCTCCATCAGGTCCAACCTCACGATACCTTGCCAGCTCCAGATGATCGATATTACCATTGTCCGTGATGAAGACAACAGGAGACTCTTGCAGCAGATCACATTTAGAGACAACGTCAAGCCAAAGATGGTTGGGGAACCTCTCCCGTATTTCCTTGTAAATGACAAACTGCAAAACCCACAATGACAATCAACTGTAGCTTAAGAAGAAGAAAATGAAATGCACAAAAATATTGAAGTACATAACATATTAAAAGAGTGAGAATCATTAGAATGAAAGTTATGAAATACCCTTAGACAAGCTTCTATGGCTGCATATGAAAAAGACTGGCGTTTTTCCATTCAGAAAAGAACATAAAAATATAATACCTGATCAGAAGGTGAGGTCCCACATTCACCAGATAGATCGTGGACATAAAGTACAGCAGTCGGCAAATGAGAGAGGACGGCAAGTGTCAACTTTTCTAAGTTATTCCTATCCTCTGCAGTTTCAGACCAGAAAAAGGTAATGCGATCCAACAAGAAACAATTACAGATGTCTAAACAGTAAAGAACTGAACAAGGCAACTGACTGATAATAAAGTCTACTTTTGAAAAGAATTCTAGCATTACCTTTATAGGTTATAGTCTATTTTTCACGTTAACTTTTTACGCAATAGAGATGCACTGGGCCACTTCAAAAATTTAAGGAATTTCCAAAATTTATTGTCCTATAATCTGAAAAGTAAAAAACTATAAAACCTGAAATATCAAAGAACCAGTGCAAGAAATTAGATATAGAGAGACTATTTGAGGAGGTAAAGATTCTATTCCAGCAACTTCATATACTTGTAGGAATCTATATTGCGTCATTTTCAAGCAAACACTGCAAACAGAGGACTGGAACCAGTTTTGCTTTGTCCCCTTCCCTTCAAATCTACCAACTTCAGAACACGAACAATTTCTACAGTTTGTCTCTTGTTTTAATCATCAGTTTGCACCTTGAAGATTTCTCTTAATACTCTACCAGGGCAAAAAAAAAAAAAAAAAAAAAAAGAAAGAAAGAACTAACATATGACATACCGAACCGCAATATTATAGGAACAACAACAGTCTAAGCCTAGTTTCCTATAGATTTTGGATCAGCTATGCAAATTCTTTTCGCCACTCTGTCAGGTCCATCACTACGTCTCAGGACAGGTTGATTTTGCCTTTTGGTCTACTCTATCTCTTCTAGCCTGTTCTATTGGGATCAAATTCCTCCTGTAAACAGAAAGCTTCATCAGGTGTATGCAAGACACTCCCGACCACCTACACCATCATCCCTTTAACTTTGTGTCACCTCCACTTTTAGGCATACAATCTCACTTATAATCTTGTCCATTCTAGTATGGTCAATTGATCATATATCCATCTTAAAGTCATCATTTCTACTATAAAAAGAAATAGGAAGAAGTTCTCCCATACAGAAATAAGTTGGAAAGTCTACTATCTTTGAGAGTAGCCTACTAGATTTCCCTGAGTAATCCATGATCACACTGTATCTGGGAAGTGATTATGAAGGTGAAGATCAGTTATCAAAACTAGTCAATAAGCTCAACTGTCAGCTGCTAGATTGACCGCCTTCCAGGAGCTCTTAAGGAAATAAAACAATGCTACATTGCGACTTTGAGGATCACGAATAATCTTCACTACAAATGATCAAGGAAAATTTGATGAAATACACCCACAACCTAGGTTGATCTGGCATATTGAGTTATGGGCATGGCAACACCTTCGACAATATGCACAAAAACAAAGACTGCATCCATTAACTTAAGTCATATGGCTGGTATCCATCCACGCACATGTCCACTGCCAGTAAATTGAGTGTGCATGCATGCATGTGTCCAGGAAGGAAAGGAGGGGTGTAAGTGCAAAAACTGGACCAAAATGCCATCTTGAGCAAGAATTTTAACCAGTTATCTGACCCTGATAACTGAAAACTAGCAATATTCAAGTTCACCTTTCAAAATTACGCCTAAGTTGACTCAAACAACAATATTGTACCAAATTGCTCAAAGCAGTGCCGTCGTGTTCAATATGAAAAGCATGAGATAATTACATAAGAGTGCTGGAATCAAATTCTATATCAAAAGTAGCCTGGCTTTACACACGAGCCTTCGTGCATGTACAGAGAAAAGAGAGATTCCAGTAATTTTTCACAAGGGCATAAACAATTTTGTATAAATCTTATGAATCAAAGGAAAGAGATAAAATGAGAAGTCTCTTACCATCATGTCTCCTTAAGAGACCAGGTGTATCCGTCACCTAAAGCCAATTCATAGAGTAAACACTGTGGCCTAAGAAAGACATTGACATACAAACATTCTGTCTAACACAAAAACATGAACCTGAAAATTTTGGTAGCTCAAAGTTACATGACCCATCAGAATCCCTTTAGTTGTGAAAGGATAATTGCAGACCTGAGATTATAATAACAGGATTGATAATTATTGAATAGGTGGCTTTGTTATTAAATGTGCATTTACGCATCAAATCAAATAAAGTTAGCAGAAAACTGTAATTTGTGAAGAACAACCAAGTACAGCTTAACAATTAAGAAAAAGCAAATATTATAAAGTATTTTCCGAGTACAGATGATATAAAACTATCCATTAGTTTTAGTTCTAGAAATAAACACAAATGAAGTTACTAACTGAAACAGAGAGTTATATCCAGTAAACACGATTGACAAATGCCCTTGCAAGGATATTCTAGCATAGGTGATGGCAAATTTTTCTCCAGTTCATTGACAACATCTGAAAGGAAAACCACTGAACTGCAGAACACACTCAGATCCTTGTTTCATATTCTTGAGATAAAATGACTCCTGAATTTTCTTGATTTCTCTAGAAAGCCATTTTCTATGATTTTAGTAAAACACTGAGTATTAATTATTCCGAAGTGTTTCAAAATGCCACTCTTATCCGAAGAATGGAAAAAATAATCTAAAGAATGGTATGACATTAAATGATCACAACAAGATTAAGAAATTCACTCCGACTGAGCTATTCAATTAACATATTTCCATCTTGTGTCCAATTATATATTCCATGATTTTATTCTTTAGTGTTGCTTTCATATGCAGTGGGATCCAAGATGTAATATCGTGAAACAAGCAAGTAGAGGTGACTAATACATTTTGAACCCACGCCAGATTGCGAAACCAGAGATTTCTCAAGGATCAAATACAGATTCCTCTATTCCATCTCAAGCAAGAGAGAAATGTTTTCAGCAGTTGAATTAAAGTGAGTTTCTCAAAAGCAATATAAATCCATGATTCTGAGTCAATTGACCTAAATGACATCTGATAATCTAGCACATACCTCAGGCTTCCCTGTTGAAAGTAGACGGACCAAAGATGACTTTCCTACATTAGGAGCTCCAACTAGACACAGTGTTGGTGTTTCCAGATCAACCACCGGCATTGCCCGCAAAGTCTGCAATACAGTGTGCCAAACATTAATTGGAAATTATTACATGCATCTTCAATCTTTTCTTCAACAGCGACCAATTGGATACACAGCATTAGCATTTATCATTTTCATCATTTTCCAATGAAATGATAAATTAAATTGCTTTTTTACCAATGTACATAAAATAAATAAATTGAAGTGAATGGGAAATAAAACATATGAAAAACAAAGAAAGCAATGCATGGTAAATAATGTCATGACCATTTCCCCCACCAGCACAATCACTGCAATCCCCCACCCCGCAAACACAAAAGAATTAACAAGAAAGGCAAAAGAAATCTAAATAGGATGCCACAGAAAATCTAGTCCTGAAAAAATCGAACGAACAAAAGATCCTATTAGTTTTCAATAATAAAGCATTTCAACAAGATGTGTAAAAGCAGTAAAACTATTTATGAAAAGAAAGAAGGCATTTCAGGTTCAGGTTAATAATGCAATAAATTCAAAATATGGAAAAAAAAAAGTAAAACGAAAAAAAAAAAAAAAAAAACAGAACTATTCAATCTCAAGATTACTTATCTTCACTGTTTTATCTGGCTCATGAAATGGAATTGCTGCTCTGAGCAGTTTAGACCAAATTATGTACAAACTTTAGGCCATGGATCCTCTAATATAACTTTTACGAAATCATCAATTTAAACAACCATCCACAAGCATATTAATTAAAATTCACAATATCTTATAACAAGAACAAAAGAGTAGTTATGTTGAAACAGTCTTATATGGTGAGCCCAAGAAAATTGTGAGGACTTTTCCTTAACAGGGTTGTAACTTGTAATGTGACTGACTCCAGGTCGGTCAGCAATCATACGTGCAAGATTTGCAAGATTTGCAAGATTTCCATGCCCGTGCACTTTTATTTGACTCATTGTTCTCCAAATAGAAAATTTACCTTAGCAACATTCAACAATGCATCTACAACTTTTCCTTCGCGGTTAAAAAGTTCTTCAATTGTTTTCATTCCCTGGGGAAAAACCAAGTTAAACAGAAATATCTCAAATTATAGGAGACTCAAAATATGCCTATGATTCTAACCTCACTTAGTCGCTCCTCAGCTTCTCGCTTTGTCAGTGACTGCCAAGAATGATTTAAATATTTAGCAGATATGTACTTGTTAAAACATACGAAGACAAAAAATTCAACTATAGTGTCTTCAAACAAATTTCAGAAGAAATAAGATGTAACCTAATTGAACTCCATTGCTGATCCAAAATAGAAGTTTCTTCATACAAAAGAGCTAACTTAATTATAATCATCTAGCCCATGTCAAAAGAGTTTTTCCATCTTTTGCAAGGTCAAAAATGAATTTTCTGGTTTGGATTCTATTGCAAGTAGATTATAAAAGTGTGAGAGTAGAGATAAAGGTTGTAAACTTCATTGGAAGTACTTTTCTCTGAATCACTAGGCTTTAGTTTATTGAATTTCCCTGCATCATTTGAAACATAGAAACTGGCAATCAGCCAATTTCTCTTCTGGACCAATCATATCAAGAAGATCTCATCAATGACAATCATTAACCGTACTTTATATAGTTTTTTTTTTTTTTCTGTGATTCCTTTTTATACAACTAAGATTTTGATACAGTCATTCACAGTTTTCAGCAAGGAGAAAAGAATAATTTCTAACTTCAACCAAATTACAACCTTAGCACAGAGCGAGGCATGTTCTTTTCCAACTGACACCACCTTCTTCCGTAGAGCATCAACCTTTCCCAACACCTGTGAACCATAAAGAAGCCTAATAATAAAACTAAAGCATAAAAAGGAAGAGACAAAGTTTGACACGCAACAGTAGTTTAATATAAAAAGAACTCCTGTAATAGGAACATTTCAACATGGTGTGTAGTTGACAGCAAGAACCACACTCATCAACCCAACAAAAGAAACGAAGGTCTTATAAACTCATGTGCAAGAGGTGAAGAAAAGGAAAAAAAATTGTAGTGAGGTGAGGAAAAGGAACAAAACCATAGTAGTAGTGAATCACGGGAAAAAAAGCCATACTATTATTCTGCAAGATGACTTTCAACAGGCACAAATTAAACCTATTCAACTAATAGTGCCACGTCCACCATCGGATACTAGGGACAAATGTGTTGAAAATCCAGAGAACCATCTTTAAAGAACAAGGATGGTTAGACTTGACATGTACCTCCTCATAGTTTCCATCTCCAAAAGTCAACTCGATCAAAGATCGTTCATATGGATGCAGATTTCTTTTGTCCGGGAAATTCTCCTTGTACGTCCTCAATGGAATGGCAAGTTCCTAAAGATGACAACAAGAGGCAAAGATAAGAGTAAATTTATTAGATATATGACCTCATGAACATCATTATGTCTAAGAATCACCTTCATTAATGCATCAAGTTGTTTGGCACCTCTATTTCTTTCGCGTTTTGCCACGCTAGCAATACCTATGAAAAATATAAAGTAAATAGCATAATTCATTCCATGATCCAAGTTCTAACCCAATTCAAACTAGCAATTCAGTCGTGCAGGTGTGCAACAAAGGGAAAAATCCTGACAATCAATTACCTTTAGTAGGTGAGATCCTCTTTGCCTTCCTCAGTGCAGAATATAGGATATCAAATGATGGCATCACCATGGGAAGCTTCTGAAATGCACCGATAGCTTCGAGGGGTGCTGCTGCTTTTTCCTGGAAGAAGGGCAACAAATCACAATTAATACCTCCTCACAATACTAAGGAGTTGTTCATCAAAAGAATACGGGATATATTAACCAACTAAATCAAAACAAGAAAACAAGTAATTTTATAATAATGCACTTTTGTCCTCAAATGAAGGACCAGTATTTCAGATGCATAAAAGAACAAATCAGAGTCTGTGCCATGAGATTGCCAACAGGTATCAAGGTACTAGGTACATTTGATAATAGTTTCATCATGTTGACTTACTGTTACTACACACTGCATTACGAAATAACTAGTCTTCTCAATCTCAACAGTCATTTCCAGAATATGCGGTGTTAGTTCTCAAGCTCTCCATAAAAAAACCTACACGAACTCACCACTGAGGTACATCTGATAATCACATTCCCAACTCAGGCCTTACAGATGCTTAAACAAAATCATTAACCTGTAAAATGTCTAGAACCAAACAGAGTGTGCAAGGATATATCACGCATAATAAGATAACAGAGAGTAATCAATAATCAACAAATCAAAATCATTTATTTACCATGAAAACCGAAAATGAACTTCAGAAGCTAAGTTAGGCTAATCCAATTTTATGAAGAAACTAAATAATCCACTGCGAAAAATCAACAGAAATGTATAACTATCAACTATCAGTACTACGTTGTTGAAATTCGAAAGTGGTGCCATTAAAATAAATCACCGCGGGACAAATATCAAAAATTTAATTTTCCAAATAGATTCTACAAAACCCATAAATAATTCTTCATAAAGAAAAAAAAAATTACCTTTATTTTGCTAGTTTGTTTGGTTACTACAGTTGAAATATAGCTTCCACGCACATTTTCATAGACAGTGGTCTGCATTTGCTTGCAGAAGCAGAAAGTTGGGTACATAATCTTTTTGGGCACAGAAAATAAACCTACATAATTGCGGGATATTGTAATTGACACGAAAACGATTAAAAAAGGAAAAATCAAGAAAAAATATGTCAAAAAAAATTATATCGAATTGCACCTTTATAGAAAATTGAGCGTCTTAACAGTATATATGACGATGGCATTTGCCACACCTGTAATATACTCGAGCTTCCGTTCATTGTCTCTCTCTCCCCTCTCTCACACACACATGGGAGTACGAATGTTAACGATGGAGAAGGCTCGTGGAATTCATTTACTTGAGGTCCTGAACCGTGAACAAGAAATAGATGAATCTTGAGGGACTCGGGAAGAAAAGAAATTTTTAAAATTTGTTTTTTTAAATAAATTATTTCTTACAATTTGGTAAAGTGATTTATAGTAGGTTAATTTCACCAACAATTACTGAAGTTATTTTTAAATTATAAAATGGTCATTAAAGTTCAAAAGTTTCAATAGTAGTTATCGAAGTTAAAATTATTTCACTAATGATCACTTCATTAAATTTCTATTTTATTCGTTTAGGTGAAAATCGAGTGTAAAGTTAAAGGTTTAATTGAAAGTACACTTATTTTGACAACTAAAATTGTACTTATTTTAGCCACTAAAATCTAAGATTTTGAATACCAAAGTTTGAAAATGTATAAAAGATAATTGAAAATTTGGAGACCAAAGTATAAAGATGTAAAAGTTGGAGGACCTAAGATGCAATTTTTGGAGGACTTAACTGAAAGATAATTAAAAATTTGAGGACCAAAGTGTAAAGATGTAAAAGATTAAAAACCTAAGATACAATTTTTGAAAGACTTAATTGAAATATAAGGACTAAAATAAATATTATATAAAGTAAATGGGTTATCATACAATAAATAAATACTACATCATCGTGTCACATAACCATTTTAAATTAGAAATTTAATAGAGTGGCCATTAGTGAAATGATTTCTAACTTCAGTGACCACCATTGAAACTTTTGAACTTCAGTGAACCATTTTGTAATTTTTAGATAACTTCAATGACTGCTAGTGAAATTAACCCAATTTATAGCTTATTTGGCTAATCTAAAATTATTATTTAAATTGGTCATATTTTTTATTCAAATATTTTATATGAGTCACAACTTATTACATATTTATTATTCTAATATTTAATATAATCTATAATTTGTATACCGCTTTTCTTATGCGCGATTCGGATCAGTAGGTTATATTATGATCATAGTTCAAACTAGCAATTCAGTCGTGCAGGTGTGCAACAAAGGGAAAAATCCTGACAATCAATTACCTTTAGTAGGTGAGATCCTCTTTTGCCTTCCTCAGTGCAGAATATAAGATATCAAATGATGGCATCACCATGGGAAGCTTCTGAAATGCACCGATAGCTTCGAGGGAGCTGCTGCTTTTCCTGGAAGAAGGGCAACAAATCACAATTAATACCTCCTCACAATACTAAGGAATTGTTCACCAAAAGAATACGGTATATATTAACCACCTAATCAAAACAAGAAAACAAGTAATTTTATGATAATGCACTTTTGTCCTCAAATGAAGGACCAGTATTTCAGATGCATAAAAGAACAAATCAGAGTCTGTGCCATGAGATTGCCAACAGGCATCAAGGTACTAGGTACATTTGATAATAGTTTCCATCATGTTGACTTACTGTTACTACACACTGCATTACGAAATAACTAGTCTTCTCAATCTCAACAGTCATCTCCGGAATATGCCGTGTTAGTTCTCAAGCACTCCATAAAAAAAACCTACACGAACTCACCACTGAGGTACATCTGATAATCACATTCCCAATTCAGGCCTTACAGATGCTTAAACAAAATCATTAACCTGTAAAATGTCTAGAATCAAACAGAGTGTGCAAGGATATATCACGCATAATAAGATAACAGAGAGTAATCAATAATCAACAAATTTTACCTCTGGAAAACAGAACTAAAAATCAAAATCATTTATTTACCATGAAAACCGAAAATGAACTTCAGAAGGTAAGTTAGGTTAATCCAATTTTATGAAGAAACTAAATAATCCACTGCGAAAAATCAACAGAAATGTATAACTATCAACTATCAGTACTACGTGGTTGAAATTCGAAAGTGGTGCTATTAAAATAAATCACCGCGGGACAAATATCAAAAATTTAATTTTCCAAATAGATACTACAAAACCCATAAATAATTCTTCATAAAGAAAAAAAAAATTACCTTTATTTTGCTAGTTTGTTTGGTTACTACAGTTGAAATATAGCTTCCACGCACATTTTCATAGACAGTGGTCTGCATTTGCTTGCAGAAGCAGAAAGTTGGGTACATAATCTTTTTGGGCACAGAAAATAAACCTACATAATAGCGGGATATTGTTAATTGACACGAAAACGATTAAAAAAGGAAAAATCAAGAAAAAATATGTCAAAAAAATTATATCGAATTGCACCTTTATAGAAAATTGAGCGTCTTAACAGTATATATGAAGATGGCATTTGCCACACCTGTAATATACTCGAGCTTCCGTTCATTGTCTCTCTCTCCCCCTCTCAGTCTCTCACACACAGATGGGAGTACGAATGTTAACGATGGAGAGGGCTCGAGGAATTCATTTACTTGAGGTCCTGAACCGTGAACGAGAAATAGATGAATCTTGAGGGACTCGGGAAGAAAAGAAATTTTTAAATTTTTTTTTTTTAAATAAATTATTTCTTACAATTTGGTAAAGTGATTTATTGTAGGTTAATTTCACCAACAATCACTGAAGTTACTTTTAAATTATAAAATGGTCATTAAAATTCAAAAGTTTCAATAGTAGTTATTGAAGTTATAAATCATTTCACTAATGATCACTTCATTAAATTTCTATTTTATTCGTTTAGGTAAAAATTCGAGTGTAAAGTCAAAGGTTTAATTGAAAGTACACTTATTTTGACAACTAAAATTGTACTTATTTTGGCCACTAAAATCAAAGATTTGAAGGACCAAAGTTTGAAGATGTATAAAGTTGAAGGACCTAAGATATAATTTTTAAAGGACTTAACTAAAAGATAATTGAAAATTTAGAGACCAAAGTGTAAAGATGTAAAAAGTTAGAGGACCTAAGATGCAATTTTTGGAGGACTTAACTGAAAGATAATTAAAAATTTGGGACCAAAGTGTAAAGATGTAAAAGATTAAAAACCTAAGATACAATTTTTGAAAGACTTAATTGAATTATAAGGACTAAAATGAATATTATATAAAGTACATGGATTACCATACAATAAATAAATACTACATCATCGTGTCACATCACTATTTTAAATTAGAAATTTAATGGAGTGGTAATTAGTGAAATGATTTAACTTCAAATGACCACTATCAACTTTTGAACTTCAAAACACTATTTTGTAATTTTTAGATAACTTCAAATGGATCGCTAGTGAAATTAACCCAATTTATAGCTTATTTGGCTAATCTAAAATTATTATTTAAATTGGTCATATTTTTTATTCAAATATTTTATATGAAATACAACTTATTACATATTTATTATTCTAATATTTAATATAATCTATAATTTGTATCTAGCTTTTGCGGTGTGATTCGGATAGTATGTTATATTATGATCATAGATTGAGGAGGTGAATAGAATTTGAAGATAATTGATAGAGGAAGATAATCGATTATAGGAGATGAATTGAGGAAGTGAGCAAATTTTGGATATGCAGGGAGATGGACTGAAGCTTTCAATAAATTTTGGGGGAGATAGTTTTGTGAGAAATGAGAATGAAGACATAGTGACACATGAATTACTTTTTTCTTTCTTTAGTGGAGAAAATTCTTTACGATCGTGATAAGTACTTAAAAATAAATTAAATCTATACTAATTTTAAAAGTCCCTTAAAGGGAGAAACATTTTTAGACGATATTGCCTTCAAATAACTTATAATTTCTAAAATCATCTTTCAATTAATATAATTTATTTTGACTTTAATTTAAACTATTTAATATTATATAAATATTGTATTTTGATCATTAAAAGTGATTTGTCTCTTTAAATTCCATTATATATTGTAATTAATGAAAATAAATAAAAATATACTAATAAAATTTTTAATATATTGAAATTATTATCTTTAATTATAAACAATCAAAAAGTTAATCTTATTATGCATTTAATTTAAGCAAATTCATTCATCAACATAACAAAACAAGATGAATTTTGCTTTGCATTTCGACTTTATTATTATTCATTCATACTTTCTTCATCTGTTCCAAATATGGGAGAAACATTTATGGACGATATTGCCCCTCAAATAACTTATAATTCATAAAATCATCTTTCAATTAATATAATTTATTTTGCCTTTAATTTAAACTATTTAATACTATATAAATATTGCATTTTGATCATTGAAAGTGATTTGTCTCTTTAAATTCCATTATATATATTGTAATTAATGAAAATAAATAAAATATACTAATAAATTTTTAATATATATACTAATTCTAAAAGTCTCTTAAAGGAGAAATATTTTTGGACGAGATAAACAATTTTGGACAATTTTACTCTCATATATTACAACTTTGAATTATTTTATCATCATACATTAAATTAAAAATATCCAAAACCCTTTCATCTCCTACCATTATTAAACAAAATAAGTTGTTTGGGACCTTTAAACAATTTATCTTTAGTTCTTTTTTTCAATGCGGAATACAAAGGATAGACTATAAAAAGGAGAAACAATTTTGGACTATTTTACCATCGTATATTACAACTTTTGGACTATTTTACCCTCCTACATTAAATTAAAAAATCCAAAACCATTTCATCTCCCGGACTATTTTACCCTCCTACATTAAATTAAAAAAAAATCCAAAACCCTTTCATTTTCCATCATTATTGAACAAAATAAGTTATTTGGGACATTTGGATAATTTATCTTTCGTTTTTGTTTCAATGCGAAATACAAACCTTTGGACAAAATAAGGGGTTGTTTGGGCCTTTGGACAACTTATCTTCTTTTTTTTTTTAAATGTAGAATACAAAAGGCCATATGATGATTATGTAATTCTAAATATGTATTTAGGATCATAAAATTGGACTATTTTACCTTCATATATTACATCTTTAGACTATTTTACCTTCCTATATTAAATTAAAAAATTAAAAACATTTCATCTCCCACCATTATTGAACAAAATAATGGGTTGTTTGGATCATTTGGACAACTTATCTTCATTTTAAAATACGTATTTAAGATTTAAAAATGGGATTTATGAATTGGGAAGTTAAAAAGACCTTTCTCATCCCACTATTATTAAATTATATAGCACAATCTCATTAAAGACAATAAAGGTACAATATTATATATTCAATCATTACATTCTCTTAAAATACAATTATTAATTATTAATTTTGTTCTTCGTAAAATGTAGCAATGGAGATCCATGTTAATTCATCATCAATTCCATAAGATTTGATATCAAAATTTTGTCAATTATCAAAGCTCAAATTACTAAACTGTATTCACTGCGTTCAAGCAATGTTGGTATTACTACAATATAAAACTCATCTCTAATTGCAGTATCAACAACCGTCTTGTTTTACTTTTACTGCAATTGCTACATTAACATTTTTACTATTAAAAATTAAAAATAATAATTTTCAAAATACCAAAAATCAACAAAATTATTGCAAAATCACGTGCAATGCACGTCTTTTTAACTAGTATTATTAAACATGCAATGAGCAAGATAACAAGAAAGAATGAAAAAAGAAACAAAGACTTCTTTAATTTTTTTTATTTTTATTTTTTTTAATAAAACGATCTTTTCATTAATAGACAACTCAGTCTTTGGTTTGAAAAGACAAAGAATGTTTTGTTTAAAGCCTTTGCTCATGTACAAAGATTTTGGTAAAACTATGGGCCTTTGATGGTAAAACTATTTATAAATCGATTTTAGTTTATTTGACCAAAATTGGTTTATTTGAGTAGAAATTTTTGACTTTTCATGTTAAAAGTGTTGAAAAGTCTTTAAACCAAAATAGAATAATCCATGTCAAACAAGTTATAATTGATTTTCTTCTATTGGTAGTCTTTTAGAAGAATTGGTTACAAAATAAAATGTAAAATGTGCATATACATATACATACACAATTTTGAGATGATTTTAGAGTGAGTGAAGATAAAAATAAATTTTGTAGCACGACTTGGTAATTATTTTTTGTATTGGCTATTTTAATAATCGTACGTGTTCAAAATTATTTGATGATTGACAATGTAGATGACTTGCTTCTCTTTCTCATTATCGTCATTGTCTATACACTATTTTGACAGAACTATCTTGTGCAAGAACTTGAATAATGCAAGGAGAAATTACTAAAATTGAGATACAAAACTAAATAAAATCACAAAATGTCCTTTATTTAATTCAAAGTTTTTTATCTCTCTATATTTTAAATAAGACCTTCCAAACATATACGCCAATTTCACGAAAAAATTAATACTATTTTTGTAGTACATTTATTTTGAAAGTTGCTTTCGAGTTACATATTTTTATACAAAATACATTGGGACGGTAACGTTCAAAACCGAAGGACAATTTTGAATAAGGATGGTAACCGGGCAAGATGAAGGATGGTAACCGGGCAAGGCGAAGCTTGATTTAAAATATCTCATTCCTCGCACTCATTATTTATTTTTTAATATTATTTTTAAAATAAGAAAAAATAAAAGTATAGTTACTCAATTATAACAAATTGAAGTTAGTTACATAATTAATATTTGAGTAAAAATACAATTGTCGCAAATAAAATTTACCGTGCGCACAAAATGTATGAAAATATATTTTAAAAAATGTACGAAAATGCACAAAATGCAAAAATGTACCAAAAATGAAAATGTATCAAAAAGTACCAAATGTACAAATTGTTAAAAAAAACGTATAAAAATGTAGGAAATGTAAGGAAATAAGCAAAATGGACTGAATGCACAAAAATACACAAATATGTAAAAAAAAATAAAAAATGGGGATTTTGGCGTAAATAATCCTAACATTTGCTCCCAGTATAGAAATATGTTTATTTTTTGGCACAGATGTCTAGGTGGGTAATTGGTTTTTTATTGATGAAAAAGACTAATATACCCTTATTTTTAATAAAGGAAAATCTGGATTGTTAACATTTGTAAAAAGTGTAAATGGGTTTAATACTTTTATTTTCTAACAATTTTTTTTTAATTAATATTTTATTGACCAAATTTATAATATACTAAATTATTTTGTATATTTTACGAACTATATAAAATAACTAAAATTTAAGCTCATAATTATTAATAAACATGTCAAATAAAAATTTTATTTTTATTATTAAGTAATTATATTATTTAAAATTTAAAATTTCATTTTATCGTTATTACAAAAAAAAAACTTTGTCATCATCAAATATTTTTATTTAATTGAACTATATGTTTATTAACTACAAACAAATATTAGAGTTCCAACTGTATTTTTCATATTTTAATTTATCTCTTTATTATCCTTCAAAGATAAACAATACATAATGTGTAAATTAATTTTTATTAGTATTTTTATGTTAAATAAAAATATAATAAGATTGATTCAATGTCATAAAATTTTATACGTTATTTTGTTATTTATTTAACTTAATTTTATTCAAACTTTTCACATCACATAACAATTTATTTAAAGCACAATAATTTTATATTTTTCTCTTAGGGCATCTCCAATGGGAGACTCTATTTTGGAGTGCTAAATAAAGTCTCTCTTTGGAGATGTCTTAGCGCAGCACTATTCACTTGAAGTAATTGTCAGAGTTTTTAATTTTCAATTTTGTCCTTCATGTGATACTAGGTAAATTTGTTTTTCTTTATATATCATTTTTTATACTCTTTTATTATTTTATGGTTTAATTTTATTAATGTTTCTTTTTATTTAATTATTATTTTTATTAATATAACAAATTGGAATCGATTATTAATTAATGAATACGTTAAAATAAAATTAATCATTAAATTTAAAAAGTTACAAATATAAAAAGAAGAAGACGATATTTATTATTACAACAACATAAACATTGAAAAGTAAAATACAACATAAAATGATAGATGGTAATTTAATATTTTGATAGACCATTTTCAGATCCTCCAAAATCATCAAAATATTGATCTAACGGACTTGAAGTACTTGGAGATTATTTGACTTGTTGTTGAGTTCTTTTTTTGCATAATTCTTGTTTGTTCATTTTGAATAAACTCTCGTTGATATTGGATATGGTACTTTACTTAATTTTTGAGTAAAACTATATTCTCCTCTCAAATTTATGCCACAACCACTTTTTTTATTCAGTTTGAGCTCAAAGCATTCGAATTTGATAATTTTGTTGTCTATCATTGTTTCTCTTTGTCAACGCTTCAGCGAGTTGTCGATTTTCTTCTCTAATAGCTTCAATCACTATTGTATTTTCTTCATCGCTTTTTTCCTTTTCCTTTTTCTTTTTTTTTACTTCAATGTGTTTGAGGCATCTCATCTGTTCGCCAATCTCGCTCAAGGTATTACGCTTTTTGTTAATTATGTAATACAATTATAAGAGTATAATACGAGTTATTATTTAGCTCACGGTATATACCCAAAATGGTCTACTGCATAAAACTATTCATGATCCACGTGTTCCAAAAAAAATTTTGCAATAAAACAAGAAAGTTGTAGAAAAGACCATAGAACAAGCATTTGCGCTTACGCAACCAAATTTTGCCATAGTCACAGGAACGGCTCGCTTTTGGAAAAAATGTGTATTACATGATATAATGACTTCGTACATTATTATGGACACACATGATTATCGAAGATGAACATGATTTTGATGCATTAATTGTAGATTGGATGAAAGCACCAACTCCAAAAGTTGATATGGTTGTAGATAAAAATATTCAATTTCAAGAATTTATTGCTTGACATCGACAAATCAAGGATAAAGAAGTTCACATTGCGCTTCGAAATGCATTGATTGATGATTTGTATGATGAATATAGTAATTTCGAGAATTAATTGACAAAATTAGTATATTTTATGTTTGTTTTTGAACATTTTTATGTTTTTTTTGTGATGTTAACTGTTGTATTTTGTTAATTGTGATATTAATTGTAAAGTTTTTTTTTAAATTTGTTGTGATAAATGCAATATTTTAGGTAATTAAATTAAAATTTTAATTTATAAATTTTAGTAGTTAAAGAATATTTAATATTTAATTTATAAATTTAAGTAGTAATAGAATATTTAATTAAATAATTTTCAAAATCAATTAATTGTTAAAAATTTTAAAAATAGTGAAAGAAAAGAAATACTATTTATTTGGTGCAATCTTTAAAAATCTTGGTTGGAGACGGGTAAAAAAGATGGTGTGAAAATTGCACTATTTTTAGTGTAAAAGTTGCACTAATTTGAAGATTGTGGTTGGAGATGTCCTTAAGAAAAATTTAATTCACACGACTATAATGATATATTTACTATGTAAAATTAAATATTATTTAATAAATGTACTTGACCCATTTGTACATTTTGTAAAGGTTAGAAATCCAAATATAATTTTCTCTAATTAAAATTAAGGACATATTTGTCTTGTCATCAAATAATGATCAACTGCGCACCAAAACACATAGATTATGGACTTTTGCCCAAAAAAATAAATGTTATGAATTATTTCCGCACTGAAGGCAAATGTTATAGACTATTTGCGCCAAATTTCCTAAAAATGTATGGAATGTATGGAAATGCAAGAAAATTATGTCCCACTTGATAGGGATTATAAACCTATAGTGGTTTATTTTAGCCGTATTTTTTGATTTTTCAAATTAATTTTAACATGAAATGCTTATATTACCCTTAAACAACAAAATTGTCCTTTCTAAAAATGTCATTTCAAAGTAGAAAGGACAATTTCGTAAATTTACATTAAAATGATTTGAAAAGTCAACAATTTCAACTCAAATAAACTATTTATTTATAAGCTAGTTTATAATTTCTGTCAAACGGGTGCTTAATATACAAAATGTGCAAAAAAAAGTACAAAATGTACAAAAATATGCAAAAAATGTACGAAATGTATGAAACGTCTTAAATTCCATTCCTAGTACATGTACATTTCACTCAAATGTCTGATAACTACATTCCAATTTGTTTCAACTAAGTAACTATACTTCGATTTATACAAAATCAAGTAACTAACTACATCCAATTCCGTCACTTAGACTGATGAAAATCACTGATGATAAGTGTATTTTGTGCACTTATTTGGGCTTTTAAACTAAGCTTTTATCTTGTCATTTTATTGAATTTTTACTTAATTTATTGTATTATTCTTCCTATTTTAGTTTTGGACTGTTTATAAGCAATTAGAAAAGAATGGACGAAAAGAGCAATAATTTGGTGAAATCGAAGAGTAAATGATACACCATTGGAAAGATAATCGAATTACGAGTTCACCACTTTTTACGGATATCAATTTAGAGCTTTCTACAAGAAGTTATGGCCATTTGAAAACAATCGTCCAAAGGTTAATTTTGTCATGGGGATTTTTCTTTTCCTTTTTGAGTTCTAATCCGATTAGGAAACTTTTTGGCCCACGAATTTTATAATATTTTAAGATCTTTTGGGGCACAATTAGGTAACTATAAATATGAGTTATTAACTCATAATTTGGGAGCCGTTTTGGAGACGAATTTTGGGAACAAGATAGAAGAGGAGAACCGAAGATCAAAGCACGGGATTGAAGATTCTTCAGCCAGAGTCACGGGTTGTATTTATTTCTTCTTCTTTTTCTTTCGTCGGATCATGATAAAGTCAATTATTGTCATAATTGACGAAATCATGTCCGGCTAATTTACTTTTTCTAAGATGAACGATGAAACCTCATGATTTTTAATTAATTAGAAATTTTTTCGTTTTAGTAATTAATTGCTTTTGGGTTGATTATTCTTTATTCATTAATTCCATTATTTTAATGCTTGATCACCATTAGAATATATTGTGATCTATATTGAAGTCGAAAGATTTAATATAGATTAAGCACGTGGTATTGATTAACATAGGGTCCAATAATATATAGAGATTACTATTATGCTTTATGAAATCCATTTAGGTGTTCTTGAGATTTTAATGCATGTGTTTATGCTCGAAACTTAATTAGAGATAATTAAGTTCACATAACATATAAAATTGATTGACCATCGAGATAGGCTTTTGATTATTTTAGGAACGCCGATTTTCAATCCAAGATAATTAAAAGCTAAAAAGTGATTAACGGATAATTTATTATAAAACGTGTAGGTGGATTTGTGAATCCTAGTGTTAGTAAATCTTGAATTCGTTCTCTTTTTATTTAAAGTTGCTTATTGATATTTTAAGTTTAATTCAAATAGTTAAGTTAGTTTTAGAATCACGAACAAAAATCAAATATGTGTTTCTTTACATTGTTAAAATTTAAGTTGTGATATTAATTAGTTAAATTAATATCTAGTCCTCGTGGGTTCGACACTTTATTTATCACTTTATTACTTGTAAACGATCCGTCCACTTGCGGGATTATAATCGCACAACAAGTTTTTGTCGCTGTTGTCGGGGACTAGTTTTATTAATTACTACGTTAATTGATAATTTAGTTTTAACAATTTTTTTTATTACTATTTTTTTTTTATTTTTTTAGTTGATCTACTTGTTTTTCTTGGTTTCATTGCTACTAGGGAACAAAGATGAGCTAGGAGATCAAGCACAACACACGATGGCGATTTTGATATTCATAAGGATGACTTGCTCCTGGAAGATTTATGGAAACCACCGGTCAAACAAAATTTTTGTCCCTACTCCTACACCTACAATCAGGATTGGCAAAATCACTCAGATTACTCTTGGTACAACAACCAAGGTCAAACAGGAATGCACGGAATGGACATCAATTCACTCATACTGGTGAAACTTGATTCATTGGCAAAGCAGATGGAAAAGCTAAAATACTCTCGGTCAACCAATATGGTCCGATGTCCTTACCAATATGTGCAACTTGCGGGCAAACCATCAATCATCGAGTGCTCTTTGGCTCTTTTGACAAGTATCATCACCGAACAAGCTGCATATGCTCAGAATTTTCAGCTATAACAAAATAATCCACACTCGCAGACTTATAATCCCGGATGGAGAAATCATCAAAATTTCTCATATGACGACACTCAAAATATTCAAAATCTGCCGAATCAGGATAGACCACAAGAGAGTAAAGAATGGTGGAAAGAGGAACTTGATCAGAGCATCAAGGCAACTGAAAAACGCATAGAGAATAAAATTAATCAGATGATAAAGATGTTGACGGAGAGTCCACAAGGCACCTTTCAAGTGACATTAAAGCCATCCCGATGGAAGACATGTCAAGCATTACAACAATTAGTGAGGAGCAACTACACGAAATTTTGAAAAAATAGACCAGGTTGTCCAAATTGAGGAAGCACCAACTAAAGAAGAAGAGTATATGGAGAATGAAAAGTTGATCATACATAAGCAGAATGAAAAAGTGGCGTTTAATGATGCTGCACCAACCAAGCAATTCTCCAACTCCCACCTTTCTTCTAAAATTGATTTTGTGGTCAAGATCATTGAAGAAGTTGAAATTTTCATAGTTAAGTTCGAGCAAGGTGATCAAATTAAATCATATTTTTATGAGAAGGACAAAGTTAAATATTGGAGAACAAAGGAAAAATGGTGCAAAGTCAATCGATACAAACAAAACAAGTCATCAAAAGCCCTGTTCAAAGTACCATGAGTGATCACAGCGACAAAGTCAAGCTAATGACTTTAAAGAAGCGCTTAATGGGAGGCAACCCATCTTTTTACCCTTTTATTTAAATTTCGTATTTTTTTAGTTCTAGCATTTCAATTGACATTTTGCAAGTTTTAGGATTTTTTAGGATTTTTAAAGTATGCTTTCAATTCTTAGGCAATGAGGCTATGGACATCGTCATTCTGATTTTAAAAAATATATATATTAATTAATTTATTATTATTATTATTAAAAAAATTTTACAACCTGCAGGCTAGTTGGATGACATTCAAACAAAGATTTGCCAACCAATCTGTACAGATTTCTCCTCCAGTTGATCTTATCACACCTTATCTCCCGGCACCATCAGATCTACCTCAGAGAAGTCTCTGATCTTTTCATTTTAAATTTTACATTGGGGACAATGTTTCTTTCAAATTTGGGGGTGTATAAAAAATTTGAAATTTCTTTGATATGATTGTGATACTTGATAATAATTATTATCTTATTTATAAAAAAAATTACTGCATGTTTATGTGATATGAATAGCCTTGCCGGCTAATGATGCAATTTTTATTTAATTATTTCGCTTTAATCCATGACTTGTGAACATGATTATTACTATTGGTTAAATGTGAGACTATTTGACCATGTCTGATATTGTGTGTGTCGACCAGTTAAGATGATTTTTAGCTATGTTGGTGCATTTAAGTTGAAAACAATAGGATACCCTGTTTGAACCTAAAAATCATCTGTATCTCAACTAAGTAACCAATATAGTGAGAAAGTGTGGTAATTAAACCGTGATAACGGCTATCTAGGTTATGATTGATTCCATGTATGTTGAAAAATTGTGCGAGCACTTTATACCAGTTAGAAGAAGCTAAGTATTGACCGAATGTTAGGAATCTAATCCCCTAGCATGAACTTATTGCACGCAAGGACAAAAAATTATTATTATTATTGCTTAACTCTTTTCGTAGCCTATTTGACTCGAGTGAAAAGGTCCGTAGGGGTTTCTCAAAACCTGATGTCCTAAGGTTCGAAAGACCCGGGAGTCATCGACTTCAAGCTCGTTACACGAGTCATTTAGAAAGCTTAATAGACTGAGTTTTGCACCTTATTAATATCTTGTAACTCCTTTCGTAGCCTATTTGATTCGAGTGAAAAGGTCCGTAGGGGTTACTCAAAACCTGATGCCCTAAGGTTCGAAAGACCTAAGAGTCATCGACCTCAAACTCGTTACACGAGTCATTTAGAAAGCTTAATGGATTGAGTTTTGCACATAAGATCTATTTACAAAAAAAATAAAAAAATAAAAAAATTTCTGTCCAGTAAAAAAAAATCATTTGCAAAGTAAATTTAGAGATTAGATGACTAATGGGTTTAACTTACTTAGTAGAAACTTTCTGGTCGAAAGTGCTCATAAATTAGAGAATCTTCATATACTTAGGTTGTCACGATTATTAGTTTTCTCAACCAGCCTCGGGCAAGAAAATAATGAGCGAAGTTTAATCTTTGAACCAAAATCTCGGGATTTGAGAGAAAATATCATTTTGGGAGAAGTGTACCTTACAATAGGGAAAAGGAAAAATTGACCAAGTGGTTGGGCTATCACCACCATGGAAATTAAGTGAATCGGATTAACTATTCTCACACACATATCAAGTATCGGTTAAGTAGAATCATGTTTGCAATAGTATCACCTGAACACTTGTCATGAATTATAAGTTTTTCTTTTTGCAAAAGATGAAGCAAGAACGACAAGCTATTTATATTGTGACTATTTTTATTAGTATGTGCATGATAGTTCTTAGCTAGTTTGTTCGAGGACGAACAAATGTTTAGTTTGGGGGTGTTTGATAAGTGTTTGTGCACTTATTTGGACTTTTTTACTAAGCTTTTATCCCGTCATTTTATTGAATTTTTACTTAATTTATTGTATTATTCTTCCTATTTCAGTTTTGGACCCGTTTATAAATAATTAGAGAAGAATGGATGAAAAGAGCAATAATTTGGTGAAATCGATGAGTAAATGATATACCATTGGAAAGATAATCGAATTACAAGTCCATCACTTTTTACGGATCTCAATTTGGAGCTTTCTACAAGAAGTTATGACCATTTGAAAAACAGTCGTCCGGTGTTAATTTTCTTTGCAGGATTTTTATTTTCCTTTTTGAGTTCTAATTCGATTAGGAAACTTTTTGGCCCACGAATTTTATAATATTTTAAGATCTTTTGGGGCACAATTAGGTAACTATAAATATGAGTTATTAACTCATAATTTGGGAGCCGTTTTGGAGACGAATTTTGGGAACAAGATAGAAGAGGAGAATCGAAGATCAAGGCACGGGATTGAAGATTCTTCAACCAGAGTCACGGGTTGTATTTATTTCTTCTTCTTTTTCTTTCGCCGGATCATGATAAAGTCAATTATTGTCATAATTGACGAAATCATGTCCGGCTAATTTACTTTTTCTAGGATGAACGATGAAACCTCATGATTTTTAATTAATTAAAAGTTTTTCCGTTTTAGTAATTAATTGTTTTTGGGTTGATTATTCTTTATTCATTAATTTCATTATTTTAATGCTTGATCACCATTAGAATATATTGTGATCTATATTGAAGTCGAGAGATTCAATATAGATTAAGCACGTGGTATTGAATAACATATGGTCCAATAATAGATAGAGATTACTAGTATGCTTTATGAAATCCATTTAGGTGTTCTTGAGATTTTAATGCATGTGTTTATGCTCGAAGCTTAACTAGAGATAATTAGGTTCGCATAACATATAGAATTGATTGACCATCGAGAGAGGCTTTTGATTATTTTAGGAACGTCGATTTTCAATCCAATGTAATTAAAAGCTAAAAGTGATTAACGGATAATTTATTATAAAACGTATAGGTGGATTTGTGAATCATAGTGTTAGTAAATCTTGAATTGCTTCTCTTTTCATTTAAAGTTGCTTATTGATATTTTAAGTTTAATTCAAATAGTTAAGTTAGTTTTAGAATCACGAACAAAAATCAAATATGTGTTTCTTTACATTGTTAAAATTTAAGTTGTGATATTAATTAGTTAAATTAATATCTAGTCCTCGTGGGTTCGACACTTCATTCATCACTTTATTACTTGTAAGCGATCAAGTCATTGCGGGATTTAAATCGCACAACAAGTTTTGAAAACTTGTTGTGCGATTCAAACCCGCAAGTGACGATCGCTTACAAGTAATAAAGTGATGAATGAAGTGTCGAACCCACGAGGACTAGATATCCATTTAACCTATTAATTTATAACCTAAATTCTAACAATATGAAAACACAGATTCAATTTGGTTTTTGTGATTCTATACTATTTTAATTAAAACTAAATTATCAAACAATTAACTTTAAAATAGTGAGAACGAATTCAAGATCTACTAACTCTAGGATTTGCGAATCCACCCACACTTTTCTTAATCAAATATCCGCTTTAACTGCTTTTAGCTTATAATTACCATAGATTGAAAATCGGTTCCTAAATTGATCAAAAGTCTCTCTCGATGGTCAATCAATTCTATATGTTATGTGAACCTAATTATCTCTAATTAAGCTTCGAACATAAGTACATGCATTAAAATCTCAAGAACACCTATATGGATTTCATAAAGCATAATAGTAATCTCTATCTATTATTGGACCCTATGTTATTCAATACCACATGCTTATTCTATATTAAATCTCTGGACTTCAATATAGATCACAATATATTCTAATGGTGATCAAGCATTAAAATAATGGAATTAATGAATAAAAAATAATCAACCCAAAAGCAATTAATTACTAAACGGAAAATTTCTAATTAATTAAAAATCATGAGGTTTCATCGTTCATCCTAGAAAAGAAATTAGCCGGACATGATTTCGTCAATTATGACAATAATTGACTTTATCATGATCCGGCGAAGAAAAAGAAGAAGAAATAAATACAACCCGTGATTCTCGTTGAAGAATCTTCAATCCCGCGCTTTGATCTTCGATTCTCTCTTCTATCTTGTTCCCAAAATTGCCTCCAAATGGTTCCCAAATTATGAGTTAATAACTCATATTTATAGTTACCTAATTGTGCCCCAAAAGATCTTAAAATATTATAAAATTGTGGGCCAAAAAGTTTCCTAATCGGATTAGAACTCAAAAGAAAAATAAAAATCCCAAAAGTGCTTAACACTGGACGACGCTTTTCAAACGGTCATAACTTCTGTAGAAAGCTCCAAATTGAGATCCGTAAAAAGTGGACTCGTGAATTTGATTATCTTTCCAATGGTATATCATTTACTCGTCGATTTCACCAAATTATTGCTCTTTTCATCCATTCTTCTCTAATTACTTATAAACGGGTCCAAAACTCAAATAGGAAGAATAATACAATAAATTAAGTAAAATTCAATAAAATGACGGGATAAAAGCTTAGTTTAAAAGCCCAAATAAGTGAAAAATACATTTATCAAACACCCTCAACCAAACATTTGTTCGTCTAGAACAAACTAGCTAAGAATAATCATAAAAATAGTCACAATATAAATAGCTTGCCATTCTTTTCTTCATCTTTTACAAAAAAAAAAAAACTTATAATTCATGACACGTGTTCGTGTGATACTATTGCAACCGACGTGGAAGTTAATTAGTGATAAAATTAGATGGAGTTACTTTAATTAAGATCAAATTAAAATGTAGTTATTTGATTAAACAAAAATAGAGTATAATTACATGATTGACATTAGAGTGAGAATAAAATTTACCTTATATATTTTTGTACAAAATGCATCATATTTGTTAGAACTTTAATGTTCAAGTCTAAATGACAATTTTGAATAGGAATGGTAATAGGGCGGTCGGTCGAGGTTGAGGTTAAAACATCCAATCTTTTTAAATATTGTTATTTTAAGGGATAATTGTATCAAAGGTCCCCAACGTTTCAAAAGCGTTAGGGATATGCCCCTAACATAAAAAAAAATAGCACCAGAGATCCCCAACGTTTGAAAAAATAGGCAATAGTAGGTCCCTCTTAACATTTTCTATCCATTTCTCCATTAAATCGTTATAATTGCAGATGCAAGACGCGCTTCATTTCTCTGAAAATGCGAGTTGAATTGTAAATTTTCATTTCCCAGATTACCATCAATGGAGGCATCAGAGTCTCCTCCATAAGTGGTATAAGAAATAGTATCGCCCTCACCAGGGAAATGCCTGTACCTCCTGAAGCTGGCATTTGATTCATTCTCCCCATAGAAAGAATCAAAGCCATCACTTTCAGTATCAAAAAACACCATCCTCCATCTTCTGGATCCACTTGGAGTAGTACCAGTACTCGTAAGCTGCACTAACCTTGCAGCACCATCACCATCTATGGATTGATTATCATGCTCTAAAATCGTGGACCTGGTTTGCCTTGCGAGTTATCATTTGCGAAAATTGTTGGGAGAAACAGACTCTCAATTGACTCGAGTTGTTGTACCTTCTCCTCCTCGATCCAAGTGTTCTCCTTCGATACGAGTGCGGTGTGGTGGCCTCAATATCCTCAAGAAACAAAATTTGCAATCTCCACATATGTTGATAGCTTCAAGATCTGTTTCGTTTCTTGGAAGCAACATGATAATTTCCACTTGTCGGCCGGACCCAATTTATTTCAACAATTGACAACTACAAATTTTGATAGGTACAAGCACACTTCAAATTCATTGCAAAAATTAAAATTAAGAAACGGAAACAAAAATGTGCAGACATGAACTACACCGCCAAGAATCGAAATATACATCAAGCGAGAACAAGATCCGGTTGATTGAAATGTAAATAATCGAATATAATGTTGGGACCTTTGATGCAATTATCCCTAATCGTTATGTTTGATTATTTACATTTCAATCAACAGATCTTGATCAACAATTGCATCAAAGATCCGATTCGATCCGGTTTTCAACGTTTTGATGTGGGTGGTGCGATTGGGTATGGTTTTCAACGTTTTTGAGCATGGTGGTTTGCGGTGATGCGGCGACGGTGTGGGTGGTGCAATTGGGTGCGGTTTTAACGTGGTGGTCTGCGGTGGGTTTGGTTTTCAACGTTTTGATGTGTGTGGTGCGGTTGGATCCGGTTTTCAACGGTTTGAGCTTGGTGGTCTGCGGTGATCACGGTAGCTAAATTGCTTCAGAGGCGGGGAAGGAAGAAACCACAATTTCTTCCAAATTCATTTGCAAAGAATTCCACTTGCGTTTTTGGGATAAATGAATCGGTAATGCGATATAATTTCTGATTTTAATGGAGAAAATGGATGGAAAATGTTAAGAGGGACCTACGGTGTCTATTTTTTCAAACGTTGAGGATGTCTGGTGCTATTTTTTTAGGTTAGGGGTATATTCCTAACATTTTTGAAACGTTGGGGACATTTGATGCAATTATCCCTTTTTAATATTATTATGAAAACAATCAATGCACATTGAAAGAAAAATAAGTCCAATTCGATATTTTTAAAGTTTTGTTATTATTGCAAAAATTAATTTTTCAATGCATTTTAATTTAATTATCCATATTTTAAATACTTAAATAATTTAATTTAATTACTTAATAATTAATTAATCTTATCTTCATTTTGGTCAAAATCTGCATGAGTTTTTCAATGCTAATTAAAATTTAAGAAATCACATTTAAACTATTACATTTAAACTTTTGTCATAGTTTAAATGTGTTATTTTTTTCATTAATTCTTACTTTATAACTTTTCAAAAAGAAAGAAAGTAACATACATAAGAAAATAGCCAAACATGTTTCGAATAGATTGAATAGTTATAGGAGTATTAGAAATGTTGTATTCAACTAAAACACTATTATGACACGATTTAAGATATCACATTTAAAATATTACATTTTCAAGATTATTATAGAAGATATCAATGCAAAGTGAAAGAAAAATAAGTCAAAATTCATATTTTCAAAGTTTTGTTATTATTGTAAAAATTAATTTTTCAATACGTTTTAAATTTAATTATTTATATTTTAAATATCTAATAAATTTAATTTAATTAATTAATTATCTTCGTTTTGGTCAACGTTTGCATTGGTTTAATACTAATTAAAATTTAGTGTTTGGTCAACTTGAAATGAATAAATAATAATTTTATTGAATTAATAATGGGTTGAAAATTATATAAAATACTTAATTTGAATTTTACAAAGTAAAAATAAAAATTTTCGTAGTCATCTTTCTAATTGACAAATTACATTCAATGAATAATAAATAAATAAAAATTAGTCAAATGACTTTTGGTGTTAGTTATTATTCTTATTCATTTTAATTTGGAATTTTTAGTTTTTTATTATTTTGCAATTTAAAAAGGGATAATTGCATCAAAGGTCCTCAACGTTTCAAAAGCGTTAGGGATATGCCTCTAACCTAAAAAAATAGCACCAGACATCCTCAACGTTTGAAGAAATAGGCACTTGCAAGTCCCTCTTAACATTTTCCATCCATTTTCTCCGTTAAAACCGAAATTATATCGCACGCGATTCATTTCTCCCAAAAGCGCAAATGGAATTTTTGCAAATGAATTTGGAAGAAATTGTGGTTTCTTCCCTTCCTGCCTCTGCAAGCAATTTAGCTGCCGCATCAGCTGCAGCCACCAAGCTCAAACCATTGAAAACCGCACCCAACTGCACCACACACATCAAAACGTTGAAAATCAAACCCACCGCAGCCACCACGTTAAAACCAGACCCAATTGCACCACCCACACCGCCGCCGCATCAGCTGCAGCCACCATGCTCAAAAACGTTGAAAACCATACCCAACTGCACCACCCACATCAAAACGTTGAAAACCAGACCTAGCTGGATCTTTGATGCAATTAAGCCAGAACAAGATCCAGTTGATTGAAATGTAAATAATCAAACATAACGATTAGGGATAATTGCATCAAAGGTCCCAACATTATATTCGATTATTTACATTTCAATCGACTGGATCTTGTTCTGGCTTGATGCATATTTCAGATTCTTGGCCGGTGTAGTTCATGTCTGCACATTTTTGTTTCCGTTTCTTAATTTTAATTTTTGCAATGAATTTGAAGCAGGCTTGTCCCTATCAAAATTTGTAGTTGTCAATTGTTGAAATAAATTGGGTCTGGCCGATTGTGGGAAATTATCATGTTGCTTTCAAGAAACGAAACAGATCTTGAAGCTATCAACATATGTGGAGATTGCAAATTTTTGTTTCTTGAGGATATCGAGGCCACCACACCAAATTCGTACCGAAGGAGAACACTTGGACTGAGGAGGAGAAGGTACAACAGCTCTGAGTCAATTGAGAGTCTGTTCTCCCAACAATTTTCGCAAATGATAACTCCGCAAGGCAAACCCAGGTCCACGGTTTTAGAGCATGATAATCAATCCATAGATGGTGATGGTGCCGCAAGGTTAGTGCGACTTCACGAGTCTTGGTACTACTCCAGTGGATCCGTAAGATGGAGGATGGTGTTTTACGATCTCGAAAGTGATGGCTTTGATTCTTTCTATGGGAGAATGAATCAAATGCCGACTTCGAGAGGTACAGGCATTTCCACAGTGAGGCGATACTATTTCTTATACCACTTATGGAGGAGACTCTGATGCCTCCATTGATGGTAATCTGGAAAATGAAAATTTACAATTCCACTCGTATTTTTCGTTGAAATGAAGTGCGTGCAGTGCAATTATAACCATTTAACGGAGAAATGGATGGAAAATGTTAAGAGGGACCTACGGTCTTTTATTTTTTCAAACGTTGGGGATGTCTCGCTATTTTTTTTTTTTAGGTTAAGGCGTATCCCTAACGTTTTTGAAACGTTGGAGATTTTTGATGCAATTATCCCTTATTTTAAATACAATTTAAATTTTAAAGCATAAAAAGTAAAATTAAGAGTCAGGCTCGATTCCCCAACAAAATGGGAATCCCCGTCCCATTCAGTTCAGTAGGCTGGTGGGGCAGGACAAAATATTTTCACATCCCTAATCTGAATTATAAAAGAAACTATTTTTCATTTAAGAATATTCCCAAGTTCAATTTTTAGTGAAGTGGTAGTTGGTGGTTGTACATGGACAAATGAGATGATGAAGTAAACCAATAGAACCACACACACACACATTTCCTTTGGAAATCTCAGCCCAACCCACAAAGTGCAGCAGCATATTTCTTCATCCGGCGATGCCAGCTATAGTTTCTCTTCAGCTTTCCTCTAATTTTGTACCCAAAATTCACCCCTTTGCAGAATACCCTTTTGCAGAAAGGATATTTCTAGTATTCCTCGTACTTTTTCTCCTCGGATGTCTGTCTCATCAAGGTACATTCTCTCTTTGCTTTCTGGTTTTTGTTCAAGAACTATTCTTGAACCCCCTAACTCCAAAGCTATAGGGTAATCTTGATTGTTCTTGGGTGTAAGTTTGATTCCTTTTTGTTACAGACCCTCACTTGGAATTAATGGTGTGTGAAGTGGTTTTGATGTTTGACAATGCTTTCATTGTAATTGTATTAGTTTGAGGCCAAATTGTAATCTGGTTGCTGATGCTGGAGTGGTGTAGTTTTCAAACTAGTTTTTGCTCAATTCACATATATATCAGTTGAGTGGGAACATTTGACCAATAAATTATTTCTCAACTGTTTGCTGTCAGTTACTAATGTTTTAAGGTTATGCAAAGACTCTACTGAGGTTTGTGGGCTTATTTGGTACCCTTTCCTTACAAACTGGTTTTAGGATTGAGTTCTGCTCAACGTGCAGGTAACGGATTATACTATAAACTTGCTTGGCGAAATTCTGATGAAGAATTCTTTTTCTCAAGTAATTAATATATTATGTAGATTGGTTGGAAAAGAAAGGCGTGCCAATAGTTCTAAAGAGCGAGAAATTAGAAATTGGAGAATATGCGTTGCCTGTGTACATTTTCCTGTCTAAATGCATGGTAGAGCCCCAATTTAATGTTTGCATTAGGGAATGCAAAATTGCATCTGATATTTTTGCACCACTTCTTGTTGAATTTTTTTTTCCTTGATCCTCGACTCTAAATTTCATAAGCAAAAGCTTAATTTTGCTTTAATGCAGAGAAATTTTACATCTTGCTAGTTAGCTTGCAGAGAAAAATCTCTAGATAAAGAGGATATAGCATTTTTTATAAAGACTGATTTAGAAATTAGAATTAACCCCCTTTTAGCCAAACAATAAACACGTGGAAAAAGACTGATGTTTAAATTAATGTTAAGCTCTAATTAAGCTAGTTCTTTTGTTGTAGTAAGTCATTCTACGCCTTCATCTTTATAACATTATCATTTGGATGTATGGTTGAGTTACAAAATATCGTCACTGATTGCCATGAGAAGATTGGCGAAGAAAATAACAAGAAGGCTTTGCAATAGATACACATTCCTGATTAAGTAGTAGTTAAGATTTGGCTTTTACGTTTGATGTTCTTTAGGGATGAATACATTTTTCCCTTCTTCACTTCCAAGATATCGTTTACATTAAAACTACCATATATATTAAAATTTCAAACACGATATGCCAGACTCTCTGAAGTTATGTCTCCAAGCCACAACTTTGTTGACGTGCTCATAGTTTATTTTTGAAATTAAATACAAAATAGAAATCGAGGTTATAAATTGAACCAACAAATAGGTGATCTCATCTAAATCCCAAATCTAATATCTGCTCTAGGTTTGGCACTTCTCTTCTGAGCTAATTCTGTTGCATAATATAGCCGAAAAATATTCTCTCGTGTGTAATTGTTGCATACGACAAATTCTCTACAGGGGTGGCTAGTAGCTGATTTTTGTTTGTCACTGCAACTTTTAAATCATCGAAACTGCTTTATCTGAATGTTATGCTATGATTATTGGCACCCCCTTACACCTTTGTCATTTTAACTAATCTTAAATATTTACTTAGAAAATCTTCACTTTCTACTGTTGCTCCTCTGGAGGCAATACTATTTGATATTGATGGAACACTGTGTGATTCAGATCCTATTCACTACTATGCCTTCAGAGAAATGCTGCAAGAGGTTAAACCTTCTTTTTCTTCACTCGATTTTATGTTTATATGCTATTTCTTGCCTGTATCTTTATCTATTGCATCAGAGAGTTCAAGTAATATAGGGATATCTAACAGGTAGGTTTCAATGGGGGAGCACCGATCAGCGAGGAATTCTTCGTAAAAAACATCAGCGGCATGCATAATGAAGAACTATGTCGTGTTCTGTTTCCTGAATGGGATCTCAAAAGAGCCCGCAAATTTATGGATGATAAGGAAGAAATGTTCCGAAGGTAACACTAGGCTGACTCTGTTTAACTATTGCGGGTCCCGAACTTGAGATCTAACCAACAGGCTAAGAAGGTTTGTTTATGATACAAACTTGATTAGAATATTCAAGACTGGCCAATTTCTTTTTCCAAGACTTGGAATACGTTATCAGTGAGGTTGAGAGTTACCTAACATACATTTCTTTGGTTGTTCAGTTCATCTATTGTTTATAGTGATTCCACCTATATATTGTCAATAAAGTTATGTAGCCCTTTTGCATAGTAATTGATCAAATGGCTATGCCTAAATTCTGAATCACTTTAGGTTTGATAAATTGGTGAAACCTTTCTCACTCAATAAACTATAACTTCTCCATGTCAAAAAATCTGACTGTTGAATTGAGTGAAGATTGCATACAATAAAAAGTCATTTCAGATCCCTGATTCCTACTATTTCCCTGGGTACACAGACTGGCATCAGAACAATTAAAACCGATAACTGGCCTCGACAAGTTGTGTAAATGGATTGAAGATCGTGGTTTGAAACGAGCTGCTGTTACGAATGCTCCAAGACCAAATGCTGAAATGATTATATCGCTACTTGGCCTTGTGGATTTCTTTAAAATAATGGTCATTGGAAGTGAATGTGACCGAGCAAAACCTTTTCCCGATCCCTACTTGGAGGCTCTTGGGCACTTGAAGTATCCCCCGAGCATGCATTTGTGTTTGAGGTTTAACTTGCTCTACGTATATTGATGTATTTTATGTATTTCTTGAACAAAGTTCTAATTGTTTGTCATTTTTGTTTGCATAAAAAGGATTCTGTTTCTGGAATAAAAGCCGGGGTGGCGGCTGGGATGCCAGTAGTGGGTTTAGCTTTGAGAAACCCGGAGAAGTTGCTGTTAGAAACCGGGGCAACTTTTGTTATCAAAGATTTTACTGATTCAAAGTTGTGGACAGCTTTAGAAGATCTTGAAAAGAAGACAGAGGCAATAGAAGTCACTGCATGAGGTGGTAATGGCTTGTAACTGTACTGAATTGACATGTTGTAGAAAGAGTAGAGACCTCTCCAGGGGCTTTAACATTGAGGCATTCGTTTTCCCATTATTGCTTAACGCTCAAATGTCCAAAGGGATCTTAATCACAATGGAATATGATAAATGATATATCGAATATTTGTTTACATAATCTTCTTTTTTTCCGAAGATAAGAAACACCGGGTCGTATAAAGTTGTAATCCAACAACTTCTGAATCTGAGTCTTCAGCTTCTTGCAATTCTTTAGGTGCTATTTGATACGGAGTTTTAGATATTGGCGCGGCTCCGAGAATCATATCTATTGCAAACTCCAACTGTCTATCAGGTAGGGTACCCACTAAAAACTTTGGGACACGTCTTCAAATTCTCGTACTACTGTATCTCACTAAACTTAATTTCATGCTGCTGCGATCTAAAGATAACTGACTAGAAACTCTTGACGCGTTGTGATTTAGATTTGGTGTTTACCCCAAAGAAGAAAATTCTTCTTTCTCCCGGTTTTCAGAAAGGCACTTCACTCTTGTGGCATCGGATGGTGGCGTGATTACAACCTAATTAGTTCATGCCTAAGATCACAACAAAGTCTTTTATACTATGAGGTATAGATTCGCCTCTAGAACTTTTTCCTCCAATTTCACTCTAACTAATTTAGCTATATAATTCGTATTTAACGTTCAACTTGAAGAAATGCTAACTTCTAGTATGCTATTGGATTTGTCACATGTAATACTAAATTTAGCTGAAAGATGATGAAACAAAAAAAATGCGTTGCTCTAGAATCTAGCAAAAAATAAGCAGGTGTATTGGCTAATAGAATAATACCTACAATAACATTATGATTTTGCCCTACCTCTTGCTCAGTCATAACAAAGATACGAGTGTTCCCTTCTTGTTGTTATCTTTATCATCATTACTTTTTTTGGAGGGTTCTGGACACCCTTAACTATATTCTCTTTCTAACATTTTTTTCAACCGCTTTTTATTTTCAATTTTTCAAAATAGTGAAAATGTGTTTACTTACCTATTTCCAAAAATGCATTTTGAAAAACAACCCAAAAATTTACAAAGGAAATGGAAAATGACATATTATCCGTTTTTGTCGTTCCTTATACAAAACGCGCCCAATTGCCAAAATGGCCAAAACGCGGAAAACAAGCCATTTTCATTTTGCTGGTCTTGGGTTCGAATCAACCCTCATCCGTATTATTTTTTATCTCCAAAGAATTATACACGTTCTCTTCCGGTCTTCCTCATTGTTAAGAGCATCTCCAATGCATTCAATGGATTGGAAGAAAATGTATGCCACATCACTAAATAGATAATGTCCATTGAAATACTTCTTCAATGCACAACGTGGAATACTATGTGGTGGACGACGTAGCTATAAAAATAGAAGATGTGAAGCACTCCTTCTACATGTAGATGCTATGTGAGAATGGTGAGTCGAGATTGTTTAATTTTTAACTTAATTTTTAAAATTGTGTTAAGTAGATTAGTTTTATTATTTTTAATTTAAAAAATAAATGCCACATAATCAATATTATTAGATTGTAGAATGAACCCATTGGAGAAATTTACTGACTTCACCGCTTATTCATTCCACATAATCTGTGTTCATCTATTTAATTTCCACGTCAACCACAATTCATTCATTGCATTGGAGATGCTCTAAGGAGTGATATTTTCCTCCCTCTTTCCAGGCATGATCTTTTCCTCTCTCTTCAACGAAAACATCCGAAATCTCTCCCCTGCGAAGGTAGAATTTTACATTTTCTCTTTTTCTATTTCTCTTCCATCTCTCCTCTTATTTTCCCTTTTAATCTTCTTATCAAGAACTACTTCCATCAATTTCTTCGTTGTTGATTCGAATTAGGTCAATATTTATATATTTTTATTTTATAAATTGAGGGTAGAATCTAGTTTTGTGGTGGTTTGACTTAAGGTTTTAGATTTGAGATTTATAAATAGGGTTTGATTTGTAGAAATGGGTTCAATTTGATGGTATAATTTGGGGGTTTGTAATTAGGGTATAATTGATTTTTTGCTGTTGTAGTATTTTGGAAATGGGTTCAATTTTTCCTTTTCGTCGTTTTTTAGAGTTAGAAGTGAAAATTCAGCGCATACAGCATCGGAAATCATCTGATTCTGTGGAGGGTTATAAATTTCTTCATCATTAGAAGAAAACCACCACCCACCCCACGCTCCGTGTACTCGTGATAACAAAATCACGTACAAAATATATAGATGCTTCATTGCAATTCTATTCTTTCAAACAATACATAAAATACAATGCTTAAGTTGAATACATATTGATCTTTAAAGGGACTTAGACTTGGTGCACATGTTATGGAAATTATATAAAGAAGAAAGTGACATTCTGAACTTGTAATGAATGTAATATTTAAATGCTTGAGGTTTATTTTGAACTTGTGAATGTGACTGGAAATGAAGATCATTTCTGTTTTTCAATATGTCAATTTGCATTCAAAAATTGACAACAAAATAGATAATTCTAGTGGTTATCCCCATATATATATATATATATATATAAAAAAGTTTACAAGAGTTTTGGCATTTCTTATTGTTGTGCATACCCAACATTTTGTTGCTGATAATAGCTTTGAGTTTGCGCTTTTTCAAGTTGATTTAAAAAGGTAAATGAAGATTAAATAGTCATTGTTGAATGTTAGAGATAAACTACCATTTTTATGTATAAGATGAAACAGATTTATTTGTACAAATTACTGAGACATTTATTCTGTACATTGTTTAGTTGGTCTACGTTTGATTGTGTAAAGCTAGCATCAGAAAGTGATAAATAATCTATTACTCTTAGGTTTACTGGAAATTTTTTATTGTCCCTGTTTTTGCTTTTTTTGATAGTTCTAACTATGCCATTATTTAAACACAATTACTTCGTTGTTGTAATCTTCAATATAGAATATGAGTGGTCACGAGTTAAGAATAAGGAACCAATGTCATGGTCCGATGAGAACGAACACGCTTTTATCGAAATTCTTTACGAGAAAGTGAAATCAAATGCATTGCAATGTTCTACATTCACGAAAGACGAATGGGGGAGGATCAATGTAATCATGAATGCTAAAACAAAAATGGATTACGGTGTAGAGAGATTAAAGGGAAAATGGAACCGCTTACGTAAGGTTCATCGTATGTTCTCTGAGCTTTTGGGACATACAGGTGTTACATGGGATCCAAATACGAACAAAGTTAATGCTGCGAAGGAAGTTTGGCAACACTTTTATACGGTATATATGTTTATTAATGATTGTTTTCATCATTAACTATTTATCCTTTTGTTGCTCACATACTTATAATGTTGTTCATTTTTTAATGGTAGATTAACAAGTCGGATTACAAAATTTTCAAGAGGGAAGGGTGTAAGCACTACCACATTCTTGGAGAGATATTTAGTGGCACTACAGCTACTGGAGGATTGGGCTATGCATCCACTTAGCTCCCGGCAAACTCAGAGGAAGAAAGGCAGCTAGAAGATGATTTTTTGAACGGGGGCGTGCATGTACATGTTGAAAATCTTGATGATGACGTCAACGAGGCTCCAAAAACTCGTAGGCGTGAAGAAATTGGTACATCGAGCGAACGCAGTACATAAAGAACCTAAGATAAGTAAAAGTGATAAACTCGAGGCTTGCATGGCGCGGTGGTCATCTACTATTAGTTTGAAGAATGAAGAAACCGAACTTGAACACTATATCTAAAAGAAAAACTTTCAAAGATTTAAGGAAATCCATGCAATCAATCGGATAGTGAAACTACAAGTCCGGATCCTTATTCAAATATTATTTGCTTGGACATCTTAAATGAAATAGAAGGGGTGTCTAATGAGGTTTATATGAAAGCTATAAAGGCTTTTAAGGATCCCGATTTCAGGGTGTCTTTTGTCAAGATGCCAGAAGCTAGGAGAGGACCTATCTTGGAACTGCTTTGATATGATCATTATGTTGAATTCTATATTATGTTGTACTTTAAAAGAATTTGTGTTGTTGAAGTGTTAAGTACTACGTTCTTTTCGCACTTTGACTGCAATGCTGTTTTCATTTATGTTGAAATAGTTGGTTATTATTAACAATATTGAAATTGCTCGGACCTAATGTTTGGATGTTGAAACGAATGGTTATTTATGTTATGTTGAAACTGCTTATGCTAATTATTGATCGTACAAATTGGTTTACAGGAGGCAAGTTTATCAAATTTGATTGATAATTTGAGTGCCGATATGTTGAATGATGAAGGATCGAGTGAGAATGACTTGTTATTGACAGATGATTGTGATGAAGAATTTGGGAATTTAATTATCCTTAACTGTTTCGTTGCCAACACAAGAAGCACTATCGGTAGGACACATTGTCGAACATCATTACTCACTGAGAAAATGTACATGCTAGAAATTCTTAATGGACATCTGAACGTGTGCTATCGTAATTTTCGTATGCAGAAACATGTTTTCATGAATTTTTGTGATACTTTGAAAGAGAAAGGGTTGTTGACAGATGGGAAAAAAGTGAGTGTCGAAGAGGGTGTTGCTATGTTCCTGATGATTGTAGGGCACACTACATGATACAATATTATTGGTGATCGGTTTCAGCATTCCAATAATACCATACACAAGTGGTTTAAACGAGTTTTAAGGGTTGTTTGTTCATTTGGCATAGAGATAATTTGCCCGACAAATCAAGATGTTGTGCATGAGCGGATCTTGCACAAATATCCTTTCTTCAAGGATTGTGTAGGTGCAATAGATGGAATACATGTTGCGGCTTGGGCACCTGCATCGAGACAAACTTCTTTTCATGGAAGGAAAACAAATATTACACAAAATGTGATGTTGGTATTTGATTTTGATATGAGATTTTCATTCGTGTTTTCTCGTTGGGAAGGTACCGCTAATGATTCGCGAGTATTCGTGAGACGCAGATAACAAGAAGCTCGAACAACTTTCCAATGCCACGCGGAGGTATATTGTTAAACATTCAAATTATTTGTCAAGAATACTAGAAATATTCTTAAATGTCAAATGATTTTCCAACTTTACATGGACCTTTGGTACTTTTCACTCAAACTTAAGATCAAATGGAAAACCTTTCGGATTTTTATTTTCTTATGCGTTTAGAACTTTATTGTGATTAGTTTGTAGTTATATTTTCAAATTATACTACGTTTACAAAAATTTTACTATTTATGTACTTGTCATTGTAAACAATTGATAATTTTGATTTATTTGAGAGATTTTAGACCAATTTTAAGGATTGTTTCATCAATGTTATAGTATGTAAGCAATTTGTTTGTGTGCAGATCAATTTTACCTTGTTGATTCTGGATATCCAAATATGCTTGGCTTTTTTGCCCCTTATAGAGGTCAAAGATATCATCTGCGTGATTATGTTGGACAGGGAAGACTGCATGGGAAGGAAGAACTTTTCAACTATAGACATTCATCGTGTCGTAACATTATTGAAAGGTGCATTGGAGTTTTAAAAGCACGATTTCCTATTTTGAAATTGATTACCAATTATCCACTGACTAGGCAAAGACAAATTCCTACCGCATGTTGCGCAATACATAACTTTATTCGACAACAGCATGCTTTAGATACATTGTTCGTTGAGTATTCTGGAGAGAATATGGTATTTTAAGATATACCGGAGTCAAGTCAAGATCAAGAAGCCATACATTTTGATGCTAGTCAAACAGCTCAAATGGGACAAGTCAGGGATCAAATTGCTACACAAATATAGAATGACTACTCAAGGAGTCGTACATGATTCCATGGAAATATTTTATATTTTGTTTCTTTATATAGTGTATTGACATTAAACTATTCAATTGATTTAGCATTAAACTATTTTGAGAAAGTATTCAAATGTATTAGCATTATGTAGTCTACGTTGTTAGAATTTTCATAATATATTAGCATTAAACTATTACAATTTATTGAATAATCAAATTTTTTGAATAAAATATTAAACAAAATAATTTCTAAAAAAATTCAAATAAACGCATTTTCGAATTTTCTGTTTTCAGAAACAATTTTCGAAAATATAAAAAAGAACGTATTTTCAAAAATCTCAAAACAAACACTCAAAACGCAAAACTCAAACACAAAAAGAATACCACCAATATGTTCTAGTTTTCTACACTAGTGACATGCATTCTTGCCAAATCAACACTCACCGCTATGAAGTTGTTGCATTTAGGGCAGGGTGGAATGAGATTCTTTCCACCCTGGCTAGCCTTTGTACCACTGGCCTTCTTGTTCTATCACTTTCCTTTTCCTTTGTCTTGATAGGTCCATTTTCTTTTTCTGGAAAAATTGGATAAAATGTACATTCTCAGTAATCCATGCATATTTTCATAGTATCAAGTTGTAACTCTCCAAATTGTGGGAACATTACTTTCAACATACTTTCATTTTAAATTTTACACTTGAAACGGAAAAATACCATTTCAATTGGGCTTCGAATGAGCCTTTTTAAGATTTCATGGAATATTTTTCATCTAAATATTTAAATATGGAAACACATTTAGAGTTACATATCTAATATTAACTTATCATTTTCATCAAGTTTCCACAAAATAACTAAGATCAAAATATTAAGAACATACAACAAGGACGGGATGTACATCGTAACTTAGTAAGCCTTCAACAACATGCCGAACTTGTTTTCTTAACTTGACATGATAGAGTTAGAAAGTACCAAGCATACATTCTATCCATTCCATCAACAAGTCAAGGATTAAACATTAATCACCACTTAATGAACTTAACATGAAACTAAATTCCCGTCCTTTTATCTTAAACATACTAGGTCATACCATCATGAAAAACTTATTTACAATCTACCAAAACAACATAAAAGATTGTTCAAAACCATAACATGATCTTAAATAGGGAAGGAAAAAAACTCTCAATCTTCAAACTACATCAACTTATCTTTAAATTGATTAATATTTTCGGAAACCATCTAGTAAATCTTTCGGTATCATCATCGTCACCACGTCCTCATCACATCATCACCATCCACCATCTAAGATTAATATATGAAAATAATTAGGAGGTGTGCGTATAAACATACTCGTAGGAACTACACATAGTGCACCCGAAATCATTAAAAAAATGTTCAATGTTCGAAGAACACATCATTAATCCCAAAGAATCTATTTCTTATCGGTTTGGCCAACATATAAACTTTTCCTTATGGGAATATCATTATACAAAATTAGCCAAACATAGAACATAACAATTAATTAAAAATGGATAAAATAATTAACTGCACGTTGTTCCCACCATGTTCTTTGTTTTTTATATAGAAAATGAAAACTCTATTTCTTTGAAGCGGTTTGTTCTCTTTGTTGTTTTCAAGTCGTTTTCAGTTTTTCAAAACAGTGAAAATATGTTTACTTATCCATTTTTAAAAATGCATTTTCGAAAACACCTAAAAAATTTACAAAGTAAATAAAAAATGAGAAAATGTCGTTTTGATCATTTTGAGTACAAAATGAAACTGAAACCCAAAACGCGGAAAACACTTCTAACTCACTCCATTTCAAATCCTCTCTCTCCTTATTTCTTCTTCCATGTACGCATCTCTTCCATCTCTTTCTTCCTTCATTTCTCTTCCTTCTCTCGTCTCCAAGAATTCTTCACGTCCCAAAGTTTGTACATATTTCCAGGTGGAATTGGACAAAAGTAGTTCCCCACGATTCTTACGACTAAGATGCAAGAACACATCTCTCGGTTTCTTGGCCACCGTGTAAGTTTCTTTCAACAATGATTTGATTATTTGCTTTTTTAGTACAAAAATTGAACTGGGCTTGCTGGGTTCTTTAAGATTTTTTTACTTTCTGTGATATCTTGAATTGATTTATGCTTGGTCATGTGCTGTACTACAAAAAGCCAGGGAATAATTGAAGTTTATATGGTTTTTTTAGTACGAAAATTGAACTAGCTATGTTGGGCTCTTTTTGATCTTTTACTTAATGTGATTATTTGAATTGATTTATACTTTGTTCATGTGTCTGTAATTTAAAATTGAAAGGGGGTAATTAGAGTTTGTCGAGTTGTGATGATTGAACTATTCTTCAATCAAAACCAAACCTTGAACACAAAAATTAAGCAAGTATTCAATTGAAATTATAATACACAAGTAGTTGAAGGACTGATGGTAAAAATGTATAGACTAAATCAAATTTTGGATTACCCTGATTTAGTCAGTCATATCTACTCGGAAGCATTTTGGAAATCAAGTGTGTTCCCTAACCATCTCAAAATTTGTATTTTACTCGCGAAGAAGTTTCTTGAACACCACAGCAAGTTACAGCTGGAACGGGTGAAGTTCTAGAACTAAAACTAATGGATAGTAATTTCATTTGTGTTTATTTCTAGAACTAAAACTAATGGATAGTTATATCATATGTACTCTGCAATTATCCTTTCACAACTAAAGGGATTCTGATGGGTCATATAACTTTGAGCTACCAAAATTTTCAGGTTCATGTTTTTTTTGTTAGACAGAATGTTTATATGTCAATGTCTTTCTTAGTTCGCAGTGTTTACTCTATGATTTGGCTTTAGGTGATGGATACACTTGGTCTCTTAAGGAGACATGATGGTAAGGGACTTCTCATTTTATTTCTTCTCTTTGATTCATAAGATTGATACAAAATTGTTTATTCATTTGTGACAAATTATTGGAATCTCTCTCTCTTCGCTATACGTGCACGAGGCACGTGTGTAAAGCAAGGCTACTTTTTATATAGAATTTGCTTCCAGCACTCTTATGTAATTGATACGTGTGTGGATGGATTAGAGAATTGATACGTTGGGGCATTAGAGAATTGATACGTTATCTTGTTTGCGATTTTGTTTCTCGCAATAAACATTTATTCATCTGCACATATGGATATATGGGAACAGCTTTGAGTATTTTCTTATAGCTGTAATTAACCCAAACAAACAAGCAATTGAACAGTGGGCTGAAAGTATAGCAGAAGTAATTTCAGTTGTTTTGGAAGTTTCAATGCTTCTTTTAACTTTAATTATATTTTTGGCAGTTGAAGGGAATTCATAAAAGTTGTACACCTTGATCCAATACCGTTTGACATGGAACAAGACCTTCTCACCCCAATATTTAAGAAGAAAAAGCCCCAGTTGCTCAAGTACTACAATGGTAGATTTTCTATGACCTCGCTAAGGAGATCATAAGATGCTAAAACTAATGGTTTAATAAATTGCCATCTTTTTTATGATTAACGAAAAAAAGAAGAAGCTGTCTCTGCAAATCTACTTCCATCACTTTCTTGGTTTCTCTGTTATCTGAATGAGTATATGTTTGAACCGCAACAAATCTCTATCGGTGAATCTTCATTGGATTGTCTAGCGAAGCTTCTGCAAGTGATAGGCAAGTCACACACTGGATTTGGTGTTCACAAAATTGCACGGTGTTGGGAATGCAATTTTGATTTGATGTTCACAAAATATTGATTTCTCTGAGAACAAATGTATCTAATAATCGTATCTATTGAACTGTTTGATGTAATCTCATTTACCATGAACAATTACATGTTCTTATTCTAATTAAGTTTGTCTTTAATATTTACTTTTATATTTTCTAATTTTTGTCAAATTTAATTTTAAGTTTTGTTGTTTGTAACTGAATTTTTTTTTCCAAGATTTACCAACTGCAAAATTTATACGTTATTTAATACTATATTAGCATTAAACTATTAAAATTTATTGAATAATAAAAATTTTAAATAAAATATTACAAAAAAATCTCAAAATTTTAAAGTACACTTTTCTGTTTTAAGAAACAGCAGTTTTTAATAATGACAAAAAGAACATTTTCAATAATTTCAAAAACAGACACTCAAAACACAAAACGAAAATGAATTCAAAACTCAAAACTGAAAATTGAAACATAAAGAAAACGGCCCATAAATTTATCTCAAACCCAAACAAAAACTGCAACAAGCGGGAAAAACAGACCAATACACTAAAAATTAGGACTACATTGAAATTTACAGCACTTTCAAAATTTGGAGAAAAGTTCTTCTTTAATAATTCCAAAACTGAAAAATACGGTCAATTTTAAAGAGGCAAAGATCTTTAACATTTATTAAGAAAATCTCTGCATCTATTTTTGATTGTCATCCCCATAAATTTGTATCATGATTTCACAATTTCATAGTGGCAGAAAACAATTTCAATGTGATTTTTAAAATTTTCGACATTTAAGTGACAAAATTCAACCTATTGGTTGAGAAATTTTTGTCTCTATTTTCGTTTGATCTATTAATAATAAATAAATAAATAAATAAAATTTATAGTTTTCCTCAAAAATAACCCAATCGTCTCAATATTTATCAAATAATCGAGTAATTTTTTATATTCTACGGTAGCATTATATTTTGTAGATTTCGAATTTTTTGTCTCAACTTCATCAGTCTCCAATTGTCATTTGAAGATCAATTTATGAGGTAATTTGCCAATTCTTATTCTTTCATATCATAAATTTCTATATTGTAACTTTGAATATATATTTTTTTGTTGACTTTGTTCACCTTTTAAAACTTTTTTTAGTTCACTCGAATGTCTATATGTAAATTATCTCATATTCCGATTTCAATCTAGACACATCTTTCTTCATTCACTTCATTATAGATTTGTTATTTCTTATATTTTTGTTTGCGTTAATGTATATCAAATTTTAACTTTAGATCAATGGTATTGAATAAAGCCTTCTAAACATGTGTGTGAATATCAATTACCAATTACGGAAATGCAAACAACGTGTTTGTAAAAATGTAAATACGGATATGGTTTTTTGGATAGAAAAGTGACATACTCTATCACTTTTTTCATAATAAGTGATAGAACAATGTATACAAGTGACATAACAAATTTAGATCATAATCTTCTATGTGGTTGATGTAACTGTTGAATTTAACTTGACATTTGTTGTGCCTTATGTTAGAAAAATTAGAAAATTGTGCTTTGTTTGAGCATGATTTTGCATGGGATTTAATGTTCTATTGAATGAAAATAAAAGTTGATTCGTGTTCTCCTCGACGAGAACATCGAAATCATGTATTTACTTGTCCAAAATGATGCTTGGGTGAATGAGAAATTGATGCTCAAAGATGGAGTTGGAAATAGTTAAAGGGAAAGAAATTGGTTATATCCCACATTGAAAAAATAGAAAAACTTAGACTTGTATAAATATGGCCACACTTATTGAAAGGTGTAATCATGTGTAGCAAATAGGCTCTCTCACTTGCGCGCGCCCACAGGGTAGGGGCAAATCACAAACTGATTAACACACCGGGTCATTAAGCATATGTTTGGAGGTGCTGAAATTATAATTTAAGTGCTTATATTATAAGCATTTGGTAAATGTGTGGATAAAAAGTGGTTGTAAGTTGTGGGTCCCATGAAATGTGTGGATGAGAATTATGTTTGACCAATTTGACCAGCTGAAATTATAATTTAAGTGGTGCCAAACATATGCTAAACTCATGTGCGAGTGCGACCTGCATACACGAATGTCGGACCAAAATTAGCCAACATAGTCAAGCCTACATTTTGCAGTTTTTTTTTCCTCGATTTAATTACAAAATTAAAATTGTCTTTTCACCTACCTTAAACTCCCGAATTCCTAAAGGCAGCAGCTGAATGTTTATTATTACTAAAGGCTGTTGTTAATGAAGGATGAGGTCAGGGGTCACCTGGGAGCCTATAAATTGGGTCTGGACTTCCACAATCAAATACACGAAATTCAGTCTTACTCCTTCCTTTCTGCTCCAAAATATCCAAGTGTCCTCCTGGTGATACTGTTCTGACACTAACTCAGTTCGCTGGTATAGCAGTTTCGTGCTACTAGTTCTTCCGTTGTATCTAAGGAAGCATTCGTTCATTATCTACAAGAAAATACGGTAGAGATTGAATCTATTTTAAAAAAATTGTGCTTGCACAAGCCTTGATTTGCAGTTTCTAGACTTGTCTACTTTTTCCTTGTTTAAATTGTATTTTGTAGTTATACTGTTTAATTTGTTTCCTTTTCATTTTATTATGATATGCAATTTATCATTTTCAGTATAGGTAAGATAACAATCTTAAAACAGACCCATACAGACAGATTATAGTAAAAGAAAACCAGTGTTTAAAACAGATTTTTTTTCCAGTAGTTTGTTTATACTGTCTAAAACAATATTTTAAATTTTTTTTCCGCACATTGTATAAATTGGTAAGAAGGTTTTCATAAACAGTATTATTTATAATGTTTATTTTTATTTAAAAGTGGGCCGAAATTTTCTCTAATTTCGAAAAATGGCAAGCCCAGTCCGATTCTTCAAGTTGTAGCTCTTGGAAAGAAAGCGCCGACTAATGTGCCCAGCTCCTCTGTGGCCCAAATTGTGACTCAAACCACTGTCCCGATTGTGAATGTTCCGATTAATCATGGGGAGAAACTGAAGAAATTCAATGGGTTGAATTTCAAAAGGTGGCAGCAAAAAATGATGTTTTATCTGACCACCTTAAATCTTGCGAGATTTATAACTCAGGATGTTCTTAAACTCAATGAGGGTGAGGGAGATATTCAAGCTGTCAGTGCAATTGAAGCTTGCAAGCATTCTGATTTTCTGTGCCGTAACTATGTCATTAATGGTTTGGCGGATTCACTATTTATAGTTCAATGAAAATGGCTAAGGAATTGTAGGAGTCTCTAAACTGCAAATATAAAACTGAGGATGCGGGGACTAAGAAATTCATTGTTGGCCACTTCCTCGATTATAAAATGGTGGACTCAAAACTCGTGATCAATCAAGTGCAAGAATTGCAAGTGATTTTGCATGAGAATCGTGCCGAAGGAATGAGTTTGAGTGAAACTTTCCAAGTGGTAGCTATTATTGAAAAGCTACCTCCGACCTGGAAAGATTTCAAAAATTATCTCAAATACAAGAGAAATGAGATAAACATTGAAGAATTAATTGTTAGACTTCGTATTGAAGAAAAAAATAAAAGTTATGTCAGGAAGATGTTCACTTCTGTTGTAACCAAAGCAAATATAGTAGAGCATGGTCAAAGCTCTAAGGGGAACAAAAATAAGTTTGGAAAAGAGCCTAAGATGGGACCAAAAGGAGGTATGTCCAAGAAGAAATTTCTTGGAAAATGCTACAATTGTGACAAAGTTGGTCACAGATCCTCGGAGTGCAGGTTGTAGAAGATGAACAACAAGAAATAAGCTAATGTAGTTGATGACATTGTAAACGATGTGTCTGAAATGAGCCTTATAGCTGTCATTTTTGAAGTTTATCTGGTGGGTTCAAACCCGAGAGAATGGTGGATCGACACTGGTGCTACCTCATGTTTGCTCAGACAGAGATGTTCAGTTGTTTTGAGGCAACGAAGAATGGGAAGAATCTGTATATAGAAAATTTAGCTACCTCTGAAATCAAAGGTCAAGGAAATGTAATTCTGAAGATGACTTCTGGGAAAGAGCTGACTTTGAACAATGTGTTATATGTGCCAGAGTTTCGCAAGAACTTGGTGTCTGAATCGTTGTTGAACAAGCACAGTTTTGCATGGTGTTTGAGTCAGATAAAGTGATTTTGTCTAAAAGTAGAATGTTTGTCAAAAGGGTTATGTATCTTATGGGCTTTTTAAGCTCAATGTAATGGCAATTAAGCTAAAGATGAATAAAATGAATAACTCTTCTATTTACTTGCTTGAGTCTTCCAAATTGTGGCATGGTAGACTATGACATGTTAATTATGATACACTGCGTGGATTAATTAACTTAAATTGTATACCAACATTCTATATTAATTCTAAACATAAGTGCGAGACTTGTGTTGAGGCAAAACTAACAAGGTCATTATTTCAAACTATTGAAAGAAGAATAGAACTACTTGATTTAATTCACACTAACATATGTGATTTAAAATATGTACAAACAAATACTTCATTACTTTTGTTGATTATAGCACAAAATACTGTTATGTGTATCTACTTAAAAGTAAGGGCGAAGCTATAGAGAAATTTGTTCTTTATAAAAATGAGATTGAGAATCAACTTAACAAGAAGATTAAGGTATTAAGAAGTGACCAAGGTGGTGAGTACGAATAATTATTTGCTGAATTATGTACACAACACAAAATTACACATGAAACCACAACACCTTATTCACCGTATTGTTGAACGGAAAAATCGTACCTTAAAAGAAATGATGAATGCAATGCTATTAAGTTATGGGTTACCTCGGAACATGTGCAGGGAAGTCAGATTATCGACTAATTATCTTTTAAATAAGGTACCCCAGAAGAAAGAAGAGAATACCCCATACGAGTTATGGAAATGAAGGAAACCTTCCTATAAATACTTGCAAGTGAGGGAGTATCTTACCAAAGTAGCTGTACCTATACTGAAAAAGATGAAGATAGGTCCAAAAAATATTAATTGCATTTTTTATTGGCTATGCACATAACAATATTGCTTATCTGTTTCTTGTGCATGAATCTAAAATCTAGGACATACACAAAAATACGATAATGAAATCGAGAAATACTTTATTTTTTGAACATGTATTTCCGTACAAATCCAGAGAAGAATCAAGCTCCTTTAAACAGACACATGAAACAACAGACCAAGAATAAGAACAAGAAGATGAGGTTGAACGAAGACGTAGCAAAATAGCTAGAACTGAAAAATCTTTTGGTCTAGATTTTCCGACTTATATGCTAGAAAGCGAACCTCAAAGCTTTAAAGAAGTCATGAATTCTTGAAGGATCTCAATGGAAAGATTTAATTGGATCACAATCTTCTCTATGGTTGATTTAATTGCTAGATTTAACTTGATATTTGTTGTACATTATAGAGTAATATGAATTATTGAGGATTATCAAACATTAATGTATCATTTTTTTTTTTATCTTGAATACGCATCGAGACTTTGACAAGAAAAGTGACATGCTCTGTCACTTTTTAATTAAAAAGTGACATAACAATGTATACAAGTGACGTAACAAATTTGAATCAAAATCTTCTTTATGGTTGATTTAATTTGATGTTTCTTATGAATTATGGAGTGACATGAATTATTGAGGATGATCAAACAATAATGTATCTTTTTTTTTTGTCTTGAATATGTCGAGATTTTGAAAAGAAAGTGACATGCTATATCACTTTTGCTTAAAAAATGGCATAACAATGTGTACAAGTGAAATAACAAATTTAATCAAAATATTCTCTATGGTTGATTTAATTTTGAATTTAACTTAATATTTGTTGTGAATTATAGAGTAGATGTGGGAAGTATGACCACAATTGAAGACCATGTCAAACTCCAACACCTTTGAAGATGAAGCCATAAAAGAAAAGAAAGTTGCAACATTTATGATTTTTTGTGTGTGGGAAGTATCACTTATTCATACATATTGATTTTTCTATTGAAAATAGTGTTGAAACACATGTACTTTACTTTTGTATAGATTCTGACATTATAATGACTTGTAAAAATTATCATTTAAAACTAAATTGTATACATGATATTCCAACCATTAAATGAGTTTGATGAATACTGAAATTGTCACTTTAGAACAAAAAGTGACACACAATGTCACTTATTCATACATATTGGTCTTTTTATTCAAAATAGTGTTGACATTCATGCGCTTTGCTTTTGTATAGGTTCTGACATTTTAATGGAATGTAAAACTTATCATTTAACACTAAATTGTATACATGATATTTCAACCATTAAAAGAATTTGATGAATACTAAAATTGCACTTTTAGAGCAAAAAGTAACATACAATGTTACTTTTATAACAAAAAGTGACACAATGTCACTTATTCATACATATTGATTTTTCTATTCAAAATAGCGTTGACATTCTTACGCTTTGCTTTTGTATGGGTCCTAACATTATAATATAATATAAAACTTATCATTTAACACTAAATTGTATACATGATACTTCAACCATTAAAGAAATTTGATGAATACTGAAATTGTCACTTTTAGAACAAAAAGTGATACACAATATCACTTTTATAGCAAAAAGTGACACACAATACCACTTTTATAACAAAAAGTGACACAATGTATTTTTCAAATTTTTTAAAAATTACCGTATTTTTCAATTTGTTTGGAAAAATGGCCTATTGGGCCTAATTTCCACTTTATTAAATAGTTTAAAGAGGAAATTGTGCCCCCTCTTGTCATTTTATAAAATAATTCCACTTCTACTTTTCATGTTTTTTATTCCAAGAATCTTTGGATGAGGTGTAATTAAATTATTATTTTATTAAAACAATATATCAAAATAAAATCTCTTCATCCCAAAATAACTCTCAACAGAATCTCAATTCCTAATCATCCAGCTACAATCCAGTGACCAAATCTAACCAAGATCTTTAATTTTCTAGAGTTCTTGTACTATCATCCATTATTCATGTATATTCAAAAACATCATATACAGTTTTTACTTCTCATTATACATTACCCATTTCGCAAACCCTAGCCACGATTTTTCATTTTATAAGCATATGCAATCATTGATTCACTGTTATTGAAGGCAAAATCCGACCCATGGATACTCCAACTAGAAGATTAACTCGGTCTCTCATGAAAATGGAATCGCCGAAGCAGGGGAAGAAGACGAATTTACAACCCAAGCAAAACTTCATATGTCTGGACACGTCCACTCCAATCAATGTTACTAACTCTGATCAAAATAGGTACTATATTTACATAAATGTGAGAGAAGTTATCATTGGGTGTTAATAAATATATATATCAATATAACAGAAGTTTGTATAATTTCATCTTGTGTGTGTTACATTGCCCGATGTTACAAAAATACTAGTTAATGTTGGATTGCGAGTTTGATGTTACAAAATATGTAATAATGTTACACTTCATAAATACCTTCCTAGTTTGATGTTATAAAAATACGTTATAATGTTACAGTTCATATATGGCTTGCGAGTTTGATGTTACAAAACTATGCTTGCGAGTTTGATGTTACAAAAATTTGTGATAATGTTATATGTGATAAATGTTACAAAAATGCAAGAGAGAAAAATAGGAGAGAGAGACGTTCACGTTTGAGAAAATGAAAGAGAGAGAAACAGGAGAGAGAAAGAGTGGATTCATGAGAAAGAAAATCATATTCAGTTACATATAAATCCTAATTAAAATGGTAAATACGATAATTAAGGATTCTGTTACATTATTTAATCAATTAAATAATTAATTACAAATTAGATAAAATCCAGTATTTTTGGAATAAAAACATGATACAATTTTGTATAAATAATAAAATAAAATGGCTTAGTTGTAAAAATTTCCCTAGTTTAAACTGGTCAAATGGACTGATCTAGACCTGACTAGAGAAAATTACGCCCAACCTTCCCTTAATTATCTATATTTGGAGATCAGTCCACTAAGAAATTAGTACTGACTTCTTATTCTTCATTTCTACCTATTCTCTCTCCAATATGATCATAAAGTTAGGCAACCCAAACATTATCAATTCATGATGAAACATTACCATTGCAAAATGGATTCTAAATCACGAAGAAACCTACGAGACTCCATTTTCTATGGTTGAAGAGAAGTATGAAGATTGATAACCCTATCATCAATGTATGATATCCGCTAAACTCGTCGAATTTGACCACTATTGGAGACCTAATGTGACGTTTATTATAATTACAAAATATAAAATTTATTTTTCGAATAGTTTGATGTGTGGCACTGAATTTTCTTTATGTGACTATAATTGTTAACTTACCATGACCCAAAATTTGTCGTATTTGAATTTGGGATACGATATATGTATTTTCGGAGTCTTTTCCTTGCTATGACCTTAGTTCATAATATATTGTGAGCTATTATAATGTGTTGTTATTGAAATCGAGTTATGATATCCCTATTTCAACATGTTTTGCTGTCATTTGTGACCTTGAATTTTTCTTGATGTTAACTCTAAGTGTTGCGTGAATGTGACCTATGATGTTGCCCGTATACAAACTTTTCGTGTGTAGACTATCTGTGACCCTTAATCATTCTTATTCGATCTTGTTTGTGATATCAATCGTGACCTTCAATAGGTCGTTATAAATGTAGATTAAATACATTTGTGATATCTTCGCTTCGAGATGTTTAGCAAGTCCTACTTTTAGTTTCATTTATGTCACTTGAAATTGTTAAGAATATTTGTAACTTGATTTGTTGATTGTTTGACTAATTGTGTCCTTAATATTGTTTTTGTTTATAACAATTTATGTTTTTGCATCAATGGAGGATTGGTATAATTTTATAATCTCGTCAAAAAATGCAAATAACAAATTCGTGTAAGATTTGTTGGGTCGGATTCTGGAGAGACAAATCAATTATTGTTTTATCAGCCCCTTAGTTTGTGTTACAGTAAAAATTTATTTTTTAAAATTATCTTGTTATTTTTTAGACCTGATTTCTACTTGTAAAGTGCTCACATTAAAGTTTGGAACATAACACTTTTTTTTTTTTTTTAAAAAAAAAAATCAGTACTAGGAACTCTTATTTTGGCCCAAAATTATTTAAAATTGATTTTAGTAAAAGGCTGGGAAATAAAAGACAAATTGTTTACAAGGAATTAAAAAAAAAAAAATTAAAAATTTGAATCTTTTGTACAAATAAATTGATTAAAATTCAAAATTATTTCATTTTGAATTTGTTACCATATTTTAAAATGATGTTCCATTAATTTTATTGATCATATGTGATATTTTATGTGATTACATATATTAATGTAGGATTATTAATTATTATATATTCTTTCCTTTTATAACTATTTGGGATTTACATTAAGGTGATGATTTTTTTCCTTTCTTGGTTAGTTTTAATTTATTTAATCACTCGTCTTAATTTGTGACATAATCCATAATTAATTTACTAATATTTCTTTTATGTATACCAATATTCATATATTGAAAATTAAAAAAAATTAAGAAAAATCCACCCGTGTATATATATATATATATATATATATATGTATGTATGTATGTGTGTGTGTGTTCAAACTATAGGACTTTTCATGATCGTGAATTGTACCTAGAAGTACAATTGCATACTTTCAAAGAAACTAGATGAAGGACTTGGTTTGGTCTTTATTATTTATAGCCGAAGGAAAATGACATGAAACTACATTAAAAATATTGAGAAGTTTTTTCTCGAGACCAAGTCACCTTACATAATCAATTACAAAATTAATATAATTTTTTCCTGTTATAGTCAATCGAGTGAATATTTTTAAAGAAAAAAATTACTTGAATTTTTCAAAAGAACATCTTACAATAACTTACTTCTATCTAACATTCACTTATAAAAACTTATTTTTACACAATTTACTTATAAGTAATTTACTTGGCATTAAGCTTTTTTAAGCTTTGCCAAACATGTCTGAAAAGGTCCAATTGTCTTGGGAGAAAATAATTGGTTTTCTAGAAAATGAAGATCAAAGGTCTTAAATGCATAGTCCATGCCCTTGATGTAATGCAATTTGTGGTCTGTGTCCATATACGAAATCTGTTGACAAGTCTTCATTGATTCTTCAAATATCATGAAAACAAATGTCATTTCAGAAAAAGAAATTTCCCCATGCAATGATTTTTTTATTTTTTTATCGAATATTTTATTTTTAACATCAGATAATGTTGTTAAAGTAGCACTATTTCAAACACTTTTGCCACGTTATGAATAGTAATAGTATTGGCAAATCATTTTGGGTATGATGGTAAATGTTTGATATTAAGTACATGTGTCACGCTTTTACATGTTTACACTTGGTCGATTGTGTTTGGATATGATAGTAAATGTTTGATACCTTGTTAGTACACGTGTTGTGCTTTTACACGTTTACACTTGGCCGATTGGGTTTGGATATGATAGTATATGTCTGATGTCATATTACGTACGTGCACATGCTTATACATGCCCACGCTTGGCCAATTGTGTTTGGATATGATAGAAGGTATCGATATACCATATTACGTACATGCACGTGCTTATACACACCCACACTTGGCCGATTGTGTTAGGAAATCATCCATATCTTTTTTTGTAAAATGCCTCTTCTTTATTTTTTAAAATTAATCAATGAAGTTTGAATTCGATAAAAACCAACTCTAATACATTCGTGGGTATAAGACGAAGAGAAAGATAAAGTGGAGGTAGGACTAAGACGAAAGACAAAGTTGGAGGTAGGAATATGACCAAGATAAAGATATATTGAGATTTTTGATACAAAGATAAGCAGCCTATTTCTATAATTTTAAAAAAGAAAGACTGATTTTCATTTTTCTCTCTCCAAATCTGATGGTTCATAATCGATTTTCACTCTTGCATGCCCATATTTATCAATGTTTTTCCTTATTTTATCAAAATAGGAGCATGTGTACTAATTGTAGGCTGCTAGACAGGTTTTATGGTATGCACATAAGACAGTCAAAATTATCTCTTGCTCACATACTTTTACAATATGTCCGGACCCGCCCAAGAAAAAATCGTTTTTTAGAGTGTCAAATTTTTTAGTAACAATACGTGTGAATTTTTTTTTTTTTTAAATAGTCCGAACTTAAAAAATTCTTGGATCCGCCCTTGGCGTCAATACTTTAACAACGTACATGTTTGGTATTAGATTCCTCATACAGTGAATCTAACTTATCAAACATGTTCCAAGATTTGTTTAAATATGAATTATAAACATAATAATAGCATTTTTCCATTTATATCCAATCGTGCGACCCACGTGCAAACTAACCTACACAATTTAGTGCTATGAATTCAAATAAACATAAAAATTTCTTCATATATTATTTGATTTGAATTCATTCATTAATTACTTGCTCTTCTAGATGCTAGATTGAAGAAATAAAGAGAATGGGTTAGCACTTATTCTTACCACACGTTGAATATAGCACATAATAGTGTGAATGAGGAAACTAAACAATCTTAAAATAGTATATTATATCTAGTGATCAAATAACAATTTTAAAATTTTAATGACTCATTAACTTAATTAAATATAAATTTATCTATAAATATCTATGTTTGGTTCAAGGAAAGGTATGCAAACTAAACCCCAGACATCCCCATCCTATTTCTGTTATTTCTTATTTTCTGGCAAGTGACTCAATCATCAGAGTGGTCACCAGAATCCTTTCTAATACAGTGATCATTACACACTAATTCTGTCCAAGTATGCATATAACATACGAATAGACGGGGAGGTGGTAAGAGCCTTGTTGATAGCAGAATTTTTCAGATTTTGAGGTTAATAAATTAGACTGTCGAGTCTAATTTAATACTATATTTAAACATGCACATGAGTTTATATGATATGCTGTATTGAAAATAACTTGACACAAATTAAAGAGACTAGAGATACAACTGTATACCAAACCAAACACCCAATAAAATTCACCTCATGAATGTGATTGTTACTTGTTAGGAATTGAGAGCCATGCAATCATTTCTATAAGAAACAGAAGCAAACAAATAGGTTAGTTTATTAAAAGGAGCCATCTCAAGGAAGTACAAGAAGCAAAGATACAAAATATGAGCCTTTGGCGTTCAATGAACAAAATTCAACAATTAAAGGATATTTTGATCAAATCTAAACGTGGGCCTTCTTCAAATAAACCACCCAAAACAAACAAAAAAAAATTAGTGGCGGCGTTTTATAAAGAATGCAATGACACAAAAAAAGTGTAAAAGAGTTATTGAAAACGGAGTCCTGATCTGCTGCCCCTAGTGGGCAGCAATTTCTTCTTACCACATTGTCGGCGTGTGTAGGTGATGAAAAGCAGCGATTTAATTTAAGCGTCCCTCCTCTTGCGTGATGGTGTGACATTCATTTTATTTTATAAATTTTAGTGTAATTCGTTCATTTTAATAGTGTTATTTATTTTACTTTCATTTTTGTTGAATACTATTTTCTCTTGTTTATCAAACATTCAATAAATTTTCATTTATTTTGCTCGGTACTTTGCGATCACACGGAGATTTTCTTAACACTTCTTTTCGTTCGCAGTTCAACTTGTTTGATGCATTATATCATCTTCAAGTCCTTATTTTGTATAATCGGTAACAAAAGATAGATAAAAAAAAGTAAAGTATAAGTTTGATACAAATTTAGTCCGTCAAATTTAATTTACACTAAGTCGAATATAATCTCGACCAACGTGGCTATAAAACATTAAGGGAATGTTCGTTAAAAGAATTTTTACGTTGTTATCAACTAAATAATTTTTAAGTAAAGCATGTTTGTTAAGTGACTTGACTATGTAATGTTCGTGAAGAAAGAAATTGCTACAAAAAAAAAAAAAAAATCTCCAACGATTTTGTATGCAAAGCATACAAAGATTTACACTCGCATAAATATCGTAATAGTCAAGTCTTGCTTCCATTATTATTATTTTTGAATTAATAATAAGTGTCCGTTTGATTGCATAATTTTTCATAAAAAATGTCACATCCGAGGAAAATAATGTCATATAAGAGAAAAATATTTTTCTACTTTGGTTGTTTGATACAAGGTGGAAAAGGAAAATGTTTTCTAGGTACAATAATTTAAAGCATGAATTTGGTCATTTTGGTGGAAAATGTTTTTTCACCATTTTTGTGGTTTTATTTTCCTTTTTACATGAAATTTTTTTTTCTTTTCCACCTTTTCCAAGGCAAAGGTAGAAAACAAAAAAAATTCTATGTAAGTTAGGAAAATAAAAACCACTAAACCCATAAGAAAATATTTTCCATGGAATTGGCCAAAAATAAGTTTAAAGTAGTTGTATCCTAGAATTCATTTTTATTTTCCACTTTTATATCAAACAGCCAAAGTAGAAAATCTTTTCCTCGAATGTGACATTTTTCATAGAAAACTTGCCAATCAAACACACCTAAGAGTAAAATCGTATTTTCAATAAAAATATGACTTCTTTATCTTTAAATGGATCTAAACCGTATAATATACTGGAACATCAAGAGGTAGATTGGATTGTATTGTGATCTAAATACAAAATTCACATATATTGAGGACCTCATATGTAATTTTTCCTGAAAACTTTTACAACTGATCTTAAGAAAATTCACACAGCATTGACCGTTGACAAACGTAAAATCAGCAATAATTAAAAAGAAAAGAACACCATTGATGATAGTAAACCCAAAGTCTATAGCTGTAAACAAATAATTAATCCAGAGAGAGAGAGAGAGAGAGAGAGAGAGAGAGAGAGAGATAGAGAGACATAAAAATGCCCTAAAAACTTTAAACCAAGAGAGAGAGAGAGAGTGATATAACATAAAAATGCCCTAAAAACTTTAAACCAATCAGATAAACCAGAGAGAGAGAGAGTGATATAACATAAAAATGCCCCTAAAAACTTTAAACCAATCAGATAAACCCAGCTAAGGAGTAGTGTTTTAATAATAATTAAGATAATAATTAATTCAGCTAAAACAATTTTCAAATCTTAACCTCATTTACAGCTTTAAATTCAAAAAAATACTTAGGTAAACCTAGCTGTCAATTTATCGTGTTGTACTTAAATTAAAATAAATTAAATTGATTCATTACACGTCATTGGCAAATTGCGTGGCAAAATTCTAGCCCACAAAAATCTTATTCACTAGAACTAGTGCACGTACACCACACGCCCTCTTGGCGAATGAGAAGTAGAACTTGATGCTCTAAACATGAAAATGTTTGGTTAGATCATGCTCGGTTTGAATTAAATTTTTTCTTGTTTTCAAATTTTATAGTTCCATTTTGGTAGTAGAGGATAGAAAGATTGTGTTGAGTCGACGGTCACCGATAAGTACAATTTTGTCTTATCTGAAATTTCCCAAAAGAGGACGATTATGAAAGTCTTATTAGTTGTTTTCGGTTTAATTGCGTATTGTTTTCTTATTATTTTAGGAAATAATCAAATTCAAGTATCAATCGACAAAAAGACGAAGAGAGACTTGAAGGCATAACGGCACCGTTTTGGCGGTTTTCGATGGGACTAGAACTCTACAACTCCAAGATAAAACAACAACTTAAACACACGTCTTAGAGGTTGGAGAACATTATAAATAAGACGAGATAATAGCCGAAAAGGAGACAATTTGGGACGAATTTTGGGAACAAGATACAAGAGGAGAATCGAGGATCAAGGCTCGGGATTGAGGATTCTTCAGCCGGAGTCACGGGTTGTAATTATTTCTTCTTCTTTTTCTTTTTCTTTCGCCGGATCATGAGGAAGTCAATTATTGTCATAATTGACGAAATCATGTCCGGCTAATTTACTTTTTCTAGGATGAACGATGAAACCTCATGATTTTTAATTAATTAGAAGTTTTTCAGTTTTAGTAATTAATTGCTTTTGGATTGATTATTCTTTATGCGGTTTTTCTATTATTTTAATGCACGATCAACATTAGAATATATTGTGATCTATATTGAAGTCGAGAGATTCAATATAGATTAAGCACGTGGTATTGAATAACATAGGGTCCAATAATAGATAGAGATTACTATTATGCTTTATGAAATCTATTTAGGTGTTCTTGAGATTTTAATGCATGTGTTTATGTTCAAGCTTAATTAGAGATAATGAAGTTCGCATAACATATAGAATTGATTGACCATCGAGAGAGGCTTTCGATTAATTTAGGAACGATTTTCAATCTTTGGTAATTATAAGCTAAAACAGTTAAACGGATGTTTGATTAAGGAAAGTGTTGGTGGATTCGCAAATCCTAGAGTTAGTAGATCTTGAATTCGTTCTTGCCTTTTTAAAGTTATTTATTGTTTAATTAAAATAGTTAAATTAGTTTAGAATCACAAAAATCAAATTGAATCTGTGTTTCTTTTATTGTTAAAATTTAGGTTATAAATTAATTGGTTAAATTAATATCTGGTCCTCGTGGGTTCGACACTTTATTTTATCACTATATTACTTGTCCACGATCCGTCCACTTGCGGGATATAAATCGAACAACAAGTTTTTGACGCCGTTGCCGGGGACTAGTTTATTAATTGCTACATTAATTGATAGTTTAGTTTTAACATTTTTTATTGTTATTTATTTTTATTTTTATTTTGATTTTGATTTTTAGATTATTTTCTTGTATTATTTTAGTTCTTCGTGATCTTCTTTGAGTTGTATATATTTTCTAATTTTTCGGTGTTAAGTGTGCATGCCACGTACAAAGATCTTGATCTATTTGATTTAGATCCGAGAAATTGAACGAAGCTTTCACCGACGACAACGTGAAAAACGAGAAAAGAAAACACAGCAATACACAATGGCAGACAATCAAGTACATGATCAGATAAATAATCAACCACCAATAGCTCGACCGGTTGAAGTTAGTGAACGAGATATTCTTATGGGTGAGTATATGATGCCACCGATTGTTGAAAATCGGTCCAAAGATAGTCTATCCACCTTATGGACACGACAACTTCCGGTTGAGGCCGGATGTGATGAATTTATTCTCGAACAACTTTGCCTTTCTATGGGATGACGAGATGAAAATCCTCATTACCATATTTCTCGCTCGATGAATTACGTGGCAATTTCAAATACCACGGTGTTAACGAAGAAGCACGAAAGATGAGGCTCTTTCCACATACATTGAAGGATAAAGCTAGAGAATGGCTAGATTCTCTCACCACAGAGCATCACTACTTGGGTAGATCCGATCCGAAGTTCACATTGAAATATTTTCCTCCAGCTAGAGTGAACAGACTGAAGTATGAAATTTCCAATTTCCAACAATCTGAGTTGGAAAATTTTCACGAGGCATGGGAAAGATTCAAACAATTGCTCCGGAAGTGTCCAAGTCATGGTTTCCTTTAGCACTTCGAATCATTATTTCTATTACGGACTAGCTCCAACCAATCGTTCTTGATGAGATTACGCAGTGGCTCTATCCAAAGTAGATCTGCCGGTGACCTTTATGATCTATTCGAAACCATGAGTGAACAATTTATTATGTGGCCAGAAAGAGGATTGCAGAAGAAAGCAACAGGGATACACGAAGTGGGCACCAATTCACTTTTATTGGCAAAAATTGATGCATTGGCAAAGCAAATGGAATCAATAAAATATTCTCATTCAGCTAATTTGGTTCAGATGCCTTTACCAATCTGTGTAACATGTGGAGCAAACCATCAGTCTTCGGAGTGCCCATTGACGAAGGTTGATATGCCTTCTCTTGAGCAAGTTGCATATGCTCAGAATTTTCAGCGTCAGCAAAATAATCCTTATTCACAGACTTACAATCCTGGATGGAGAAATCATCCAAACTTCTCATATGGCAACACTCAAAATATTCAAAATCCACCAAATCAGGGAATGCCACAAGAGAAAAAAAGTAGGATGGAAGAAAGCATTACGAATTGAAGGAGATGCGAGAAAAAGACAGGATGTTGCTATCAAGAATATGGAAAATCAGATTAGGCGGTTGGCTAAATTGTTGGTGAGAGACAACCGGGCACATGGCCAAGCAATACTGAAGTCAATCCAAAGGAGCAAGTAAATGCAATTACCACGAGGAGCGGTGTTCGATACTGTACGAGATTCATGTGACTAGGCGGTGTAGAAAAGGAAGCGTGTCCGACAAAGCGAGAGAAAATAAATTAGATGCGAAAGTTGCACGAGCAGGACTCTCCACCACTTATATTCCACCACCGACTTCGTCCCTCCTATCCCATTTCCTCGAAAGGTTGCGAAAACATAAGCTAGACCAACAATTCAAGAAGTTCCTAGATGTTTTCAAAAGTCGCACATCAATATACCATTCGCCGATGCCTTAGCTCAAATGCCTAACTATGCCAAATTTATGAAGGACATTCTTGCAAATAAGCGAAAGTTGGAGGAGCACGCAAACAAGATGGCGCTAATCGAAGAATGCGATGCCATATTGCAAAACAAGCTACTACCGGCAGAAATTAAAAGACCGGGGAGTTTTAATATTCCTTGCACTATTGGTAGTTTATATTTTGATAAAGCTTTGTGTGATTTGGGTGCTAGTGTGAATTTAATGCCTTACTCTATTTTTAAGCGACTCGGTTTAGGAGAAGCAAGGCCGACAACGATAACACTCCGACTTCTTGATCGGTCAATCAAACGCCCTACAGGGGAATAGTTGAAGACATATTGGTGAAAGTTGGCAAATTCATATTCCTGTTGATTTTATCATTACGGATATGTGTGAAGGCAGGGGATGTACCACTCATTTTGGGTCGACCTTTCTTGGCTCTTGGTCGGGCGATGAATTGATGTTCCAAAAGGAGAACTTATCTTTGAAAGTGAATGATGAACACATTACATTCAATGTGTTCAAAGCAATTAAATTTCCAAGCTCTTGATTCACCTTGAAATTGATGTCATTGACCCGAGAAGGGAGGGAGCTTAGATGATAAAGTTGTTACCCAACACCGGGAAGCACCACTTGAGAAGAAGAATATGTGCGAGAAGAGGAGTTTCATCCGTCTTACATGACCAAAGGCGATGAAGAAGGTGAAATTTTCTTAGTTGAATTCGAGCATGACGGCAAAACAAAATCATATCAGTATGATAAAGGAAAAATCAAGCTCTGGAAGGTAAACAAAAATTGTTCAAAAGTTGATCAAAGCAAGAAGAACAGGTCCTCCAAAGATTTATTCAAAGTATCTTGAGCGATCACCACGACAAAGTCAAGCTAATGACTTTAAAGAAGCGCTCAATGGGAGGCAACCCATTTTTCTACCCTTTCATTTAAATTTCGTATTATTTCAATTTTAGGATTTCAATTGATAATTTTAGGTTTCTAGCATTTAAAGTAGGTTTTAATTTTTAAGTTTTGAGGCTACAATCATCGCGTAAGTCTTGCATAAGTCGTTTTTCCATTAATTTAATTTAAAATAAATAAATAAATAAATAAATAAATAAATAAAATAAAAAAAAAAAAAAAAAAATCGTTATTATTTTAAAAAAAAAAAAAAAATAATATTAATTATTTTCGTTTTTAAAAAAAAAAAAAAAAAAAAAAAAAAATTATTTTATTCTTGTTAATAAATTCTTTTCTTTTCTTTTTAGGGGTACAACCTAAGGACCTTGGATGATATTCAAGCAAAGATTTGTCGACCAACTTGTACGAGATCTCTCCACAAATTGTTCATACCATACTTCTTCTTGACACCATTCGATCCACATCCGGGTAGTCTCTAATCTTTATATACTCCTTTGAATTATTTTTACATTGGGGACAATGTATCTTTCAAGTTGGGGGTAGTGAAAAATGTTTGAGTCGATAATAATACTTGATATTGATTGTTAAATTATTTAAAAAAAAAAAAAAAAAAATTTATCATTATTATTATTTAAATTTAATTGTTTGCATGTTTGTGTGATATGAATAGCTTTTGAGCTAATAATGAATTTTTAAAAAATTTACGATGTAATCCATGACTTGTAAACATATTATTACTTTTGTTTAAATGTGAGGCTATTTGACCATGTTTGATATTGTGTTGTGTCGGCCAGTTAAAATGATTTATAGCTATGTTGGTGCACTTAAGTTGAAAATAATAGGATACCTGTTTAAACTTAAAAATCATCCATATCTCGAACAAATAACCAATATAGTGAGAAAGTGTGGTAATTAAACCGTGATAGTGGCTATCTAGGTTATGATTGATTCCATGTATGTTGAAAATTTGTGTGGAGCACTTTAGACCGATTAGAGGAAACTAAGTAATGACCGAATGTTAGGAATCTAATCTTCACGCATGAACTTATTGCACATAAAGAATAAAAATTATTATTATTATTGCTTAACTCTTTTCGTAGCCTAATTGACTTGAGTGAAAAGGTCCGTAGGGGTTTCTCAAAACTTTGATGCCCTAAGGTTCAAAAGACCTGGGAGTCATCGACCTCAAGCTCGTTACATGAGTCATTTAGAAAGCTTAATGGACTGAGTTTTGCACCTTATTAATATCTTATAACTCATTTCGTAGCCTATTTGACTCGAGTGAAAAGGCGTGAGGGTTTCTCAAAACCTGATGCCCTAAGGTTTCGAAAGATCTGGGAGTCATCGACCTCACGCTCGCTACATAAGTCATTTAGAAAGCTTAATGGATTGAGTTTTGCACATAAGATCTATATATAAAGAAAGAAAAAAGAAAAAAAATTTTATTTATTTAAATTTAGTTTTTATTTCTGTCCAGAAAAAAAAAATGATTGATGAAATTCTTTGCAAAGTAAAAGGATTAGATGACTAATGGGTTTGACTTATTTAGTAGAAACTTTCTGGTCGAAAGTGCTCATAAATTGGAGAATCTTCATATACCTAGGTTGTCACGATTATTAGTTTTCTCAACCAGCCTCGAACAAGAAAATAATGAGCGAAGTGTTACATTTGAACCAAAATCTCGAGATTTGAGAGAAAACAACATTTTGGGGGAAGTGTACCTTACGAGAAGGAAAGGAAAAGTTGACCAAGTGGTTGGGCTATCACCACCATAGAATTTAAGTTAATCAGATTAACGGGTCTCACACACATATCGAGTATGGTTTGAGTATAATCACATTTGCAATAGTAATACCTGAACACTCGTCATGAATTATAAGTTTTTCTTTTTGCAAAAGCTGAAACAAGAACGGCAAAGCTATTTATATTGTGAATTGTGTTATTACTTATTTCTTTAAGTGCATGATTGTTTTTAGCTAGTTTATTCGAGGACGAATAATAGTTCAAGTTTGGGGGTATTTGATAAGTACAATTTTGTACTTATCTGGGCTCACAAAAAGGGACGATTATGAGTACTATTAGTTGTTTTCAGTTTAATTGCATGTTGTTTTCTTATTATTTTAGGAAATAATCAAATTCAAGTATCAATCTGACAAAAAGACGAAGAGAGACTTGAAGGGCATAACGGGCACCAGTTTTGGCAGTTTTCTGATGGGACTAGAACTCTACAACTCCAAGATAAAACAACAACTTAAACACACGTCTTAGAGGGTTGGAGAACATTATAAATAAGACAGATAATAGCCAGAAGAGGAGACGAATTTGGGACGAATTTTGGGAACAAGATACAAGAGGAGAATCGAGGATCAAGGCTCGGGATTGAGGATTCTTCAGCCGGAGTCACGGGTTGTAATTATTTCTTCTTCTTTTTTTTTCTTTCACGGATCATGAGGAAGTCAATTATTGTCATAATTGACGAAATCATGTCCGGCTAATTTACTTTTTCTAGGATGAACGATGAAACCTCATGATTTTTAATTAATTAGAAGTTTTTCTGTTTTAGTAATTAATTGCTTTTGGATTGATTATTCTTTATGCGGTTTTCTATTATTTTAATGCCTGATCAACATTAGAATATATTGTGATCTATATTGAAGTCGAGAGATTCAATATAGATTAAGCACGTGGTATTGAATAACATAGGGTCCAATAATAGATAGAGATTACTATTATGCTTTATGAAATCTATTTAGGTGTTCTTGAGATTTTAATGCATGTGTTTATGTTCGAAGCTTAATTAGAGATAATGAAGTTCGCATAACATATAGAATTGATTGACCATCGAGAGAGGCTTTCGATTAATTTAGGAACGCTGATTTTCAATCTTTGGTAATTATAAGCTAAAACAGTTAAACGGATGTTTGATTAAGGAAAGTGTTGGTGGATTCGCAAATCCTAGAGTTAGTAGATCTTGAATTCGTTCTTGCCTTTTTAAAGTTATTTATTGTTTAATTAAAATAGTTAAATTAGTTTAGAATCACAAAAATCAAATTGAATCTGTGTTTCTTTTATTGTTAAAATTTAGGTTATAAATTAATTGGTTAAATTAATATCTGGTCCTCGTGGGTTCGACACTTTATTTTATCACTATATTACTTGTCCACGATCCGTCCACTTGCGGGATATAAATCGAACAACAGTCACCATCCGTTTAGGCCAAAGTTTTTTATAGTTAAGAAGCATCGCTCTTTTATTTCCTCATGTCTAATGAGCACATGAGTCTAACTCCAATTTTACTACATAAAAGTTACATCGTTGAGCCTTTGATATAAGAGGAAGTTACAAAAAAGTAATAAAAGAGGCGCACATACCAATCAATTGTTTAGATCGTATTATTGGATTTGGAATGAAAAGAGGAGTAATGTTTCGTACAAGTGTTCTTCGAAATGATTGGGCGTAAATGGCATTTAGGCGGTGAATCGGATTGAAAGTGAAAGTTGCTAAAAATTGGCAAAATGCTCTCGACTTGACTTAGATTTATGATATCTAATCTAAGAAGAGTTATAATAGTTAAGAAGTTCAAGATCGAATTGAGAAGACGCATGGCACGTCCTTTCAAGAATTTTTTTCATACTGTCTTATAGACTAAAATAGTGACGACATCATTGAATTTAATTCATATGTGCGAGATTGTGTGTTAAGGTTTGTATTTAATTCAAAATTTAAATAAATATTTTTTAAAAAAATTATAATGATTTAAACTCTTAAATTAGTAACTTCGAAACATTTTATTCAATATTGTTTATATTTAATCCAAAATATAATGGGTGTTTATGTGTGATGATTGGGAACTTAGGCAATCACTTGAAGAGCAAGTAGGGAATAAATATTGAATTATATTGACGTTCAACCAATGACCAAGCCTAGTAGTTGGTACTTCCAGATGTTCGTATTTCATCTTAGATTGAAAATACTAGACATGAAAAGAATATTGTTCACCCTTTCAAGTCCTACTAAGTAAAGGAAGATGTGTTGTCGGTAGGTTTAACCCCATTTTTGCTTAATGTCTATCCTCTCGCATACTTCCTCAAGCGGTGGACTACTCAATGCCCAAGCAGTTACGTATTGTTGATTTAATAGTCTTCTCGTAGACCCAACAACCATTTAATGAATTGTTTGTGTTACTGTCTTTCAAGACGTTCACTAAATCCTTTACGATGTTTGGTGGTAGGTGCATTTGGCCCATGCATAGTACAATACCCACAAATTGCATGAGACCTGCACGCGTGGCAATAAAAAGTAAGAACCTTCAACAAAATCGGTGATCAACGCCCAATGACCACTCGACCATGTAAAGGTTAATCGGAGAGGATTAAATTCCCCCTTTCATGTGCAAAAACAATCTATTTATTACGAAATCATGACAAAAGAGAGAGGCCAATCAAGTCAAGAAGTACTTCATGACAAAACAAGGCCATTCTCCGGAAATCATGACAAAAGAGAGAGGCCAATCAAGTCAAGAAGTACTTCATGACAAAACAAGGCCATTTTCCGGGTATAAACCTAATCACACATGGATATATTTGTACTGATATATTACATTCATTTTCAACTTTTTTGTTCTAATATGAGTGTAAATGAGTTACCGGGTTCCACCACTTCTCTGTATAAACTGTATATTGAAAATCGATGTTGTTCTTACTATCATCAATGTAAATTGGTGAAAATACATAGATAGTAATTTTGATTTACATAGCAAAGTCATGTAAATTATAGAGATTGATTCAATAACCTTTTATTGATTTAACGAGGAATTTGATTATTTCACGCCATTTCATGGACTCAATGTAGGTAGACCAAATGTACAGCAGTATTCCTTCCCCAATCTTCTCTTGAAATGGAAAATGAATTTAATCTGTATGTGCAATAATGTTTTGAGGTTACATTTAAAGGTAATTGGCACAAAACGTTCTTGCATTTTGAAGTCATTGTACAAATCATCTATACCTTCTAAATTTTGGCATTTTCACCCTAACCTCCACATTTTCTTGCGCAAAATGTTCTTTTCGTCAATTGTCATCCAAAAAACTCCATTAAGTCAATCCCTTAACACGACTTGTGCCATATTCCAAGGATAATTTCGTCCACACACCTCTATCACATGTCCTACTATCCACACACCTCTATTCTCTTCGTGGATCATTTGAGGAAGATTATCGCCTTTTACCACAAAAATGTGACCAATTGAGACGGACAAATCCAGGAAGTATGGCTTCGATTTATGTGAATCCAGTGGACAATAGTTTCCAGCGCCTTTTTGTTTCGTATCAGGCATCAATATATGGGTTTCTCAATGCGTGCGGGCCACTTATTGGGCTTGATAGAACTGTTCTGAAAAACAAGTACCTAGGGACCATGCTCTTTGCTACAGGTTTTGATGGAAATGGTTCACTATTTCCTTTTGGCATTTGGTATTGTTGAAGAGGAAAATGATGAAAACTGGATGTGGCTCCTTTTCGAGTTGCATAACTTTCTTGAGACCAACACCGAGAACATATCAAAGCTAATTTTCTTTTCTGATCGGCAAAAGGGTATCGTAGATGCAGTAGAATCGAACTTCCCAACAACTTTTCATGGGTTCAGCCTGCATCATCTCAGTGAGAATTTTTTGAAGGAGTTCAATAATAGTGTTCTTGTTCACCTTCTCTGGGACATGTAATAGAAGTGTGTGGACGAAATTACCCTTGGAATATAGCACGAGTCGTGTTAAGGAATTGATTTAATGGAGCTTTTTGGATGACAATAGACTGAAAGGACGTTTTGCGCAAGAAAATGTGGAGATGAAGGTGAAAATGTCAAAATTTAGAAGGTAGTGATAATTTGCATAATGACTTCAAAAAGTATGAACATTTTGTGTCAATTACCCTTAATTTAAAATTTAAATAAATAAATTAGTTTCAAATCAGTAAATTTTGTATACAATACATTTTATTCAATTAAGATTTATATTTAATCCAAAACATAATGAACGTTTATGTTTGATGATAGGGAACTTAAGAAATTGCTCAAAGAGCATATTGCAATTGAGAGTGCTGTTCTTCTACTCCCAAGTGGGCAATACATCTTGCCCACTTGGGGGCAAGAGAACATCCTTCTTACAATTGAACCATCAAGTTTCGAATATGCAAATGTAGCAGAGTATGTTTTTTGGTGCCTTGGGTTGGCCTAAAGATAAATAGAGTATTGTTATCTAAATGAAAACACAACATGATACATTCATTCACGTTCCTATTCCTATACGATGTAAAGAAACCGTAATATCAGAAGTCCGAAAATAGTTAAACGAAATTACAGTAGAAACTTAACAGTTCTAATTCACCGACTCCGTTTCTAATCATCACTATTCTTTCCACTTTAATATAAACTTTGTTAGCTAATAAGTTATTGATCGTCGCCCATCTTTGATACACATGAATCGCACGAGACCTGCACATAGTAATAAAAACGATATAATCTATTATTGAAACAATGGTTAACTCTCAATGACCACTCGACCACATAAAGGCCAATCAAAGAGGATTTAAAATTCCTCCTTCAGTGTGCAGGTTCATGCCAAAAGAAGGTCATTCTTTGACTATAAAAATGTTGTCCTTATGTTAATTTAAAAATACTCGATATATTCATACGAAGATATTTACATTTATTTTCAACTTTTCTATTTTAAGAGAATTATCAATAAACACCACTGCTCCGTTTTGCCTTATAGACGAGAAAGTTGACGTAGTTCTTATCAGTGTTTTAAAAAGCGTAAAGTGTAGTTAGACGTGGAGGTCGAGTTTCGAGTTTTTCGAACCTAAGCGAAGTCTAGGCGACGACGAAAGCTTGAAGTGTTGTTAGGCAACAAAGTCGAACTTCAAACATATGCGGAGCCTAGGCACTGTCTAATGTCTATGCGAATTTTTTAGAAGAATGGTTCTTACCATCATCAATGTAAATTGGTCAAAATATATAGATATTAATAATTTTGATTTAATAACCTTTTTATTGCTTATTTGACGCTATTTCATTGGTTCGATGTAGGTAGACCAAATGTAGAGCAATATTCCTTACCCAATCTTCTTTTTCTGGGAAGGGATTTTCCTCTCTTAAATTGAAGTGAAAAAGGAATAAAATTTTCTGTACAAAATCCTTCCATAACCCCCAGTCCCAACTATTCTGCTATCTCTCTCTTCTCTCTTCCTTCTCTTCACTTTCTCTCTCTAAAAAGTGTGAAGAAGAAGAAGACGACAGAGCCTCTCCTTTGTAATCCTCATCAGATCCCGACACACACACGCACACAGAGCAAAACACACGCCACAGAAAATGCTTCATCCCGTCACCCCATTTCCATGAAATAATTGTATATATACATGAATATATAGATAATTCACATATAGATACAGGAAAGTATTTACACTTTTACAGCAGTAAATGAGGTGTAAGAAGCATCCGACCGACCTCAGTGGCAGCGTCGGCGTCTGCGCCTCCTGCCTCCAGGAACGCCTCTTCTCTGTTATAGCAGTCCAGGAGCAAGCCCTTACCCAGAAACAGGCCCAGGCCCGAGACCGAGAAGATCGCTTGAAATTTGATGCCCAACAACCCCCTCTTGCTTTCCCCCGGTCAGTATCGCCTTATATTTCCCGCCGGAAATCCGACACCACTGCCACGTGGCACATCCACGGCCACGATCAACGGTTCTACAGTACTCCGCAAGTGGGCCCCACTGGTTCTATAGCAGTTGTTGATAATACCAGCAAGAAGAAGCGTGCAAGTGGAAGATTTTCTTCTCTTTTTACGGGTCTATTTAGATCCAAATCGGGAAAACCGGGCTTGAATTCGACTCAGATTTCGGATCCTGCGGTTTTGGGTCAATTGAATTCTCAGGATTCCTGTAATGCTTCCCCTTCGTGGTTTTCTAACATTATTCCCGGTCGTCGGAAAAAGCAGATTCGGACGTTTTCGCTTGATGAAAATACGATCTGTGCTCAACGGAGGACCTGTCGCAATCGCGATCGGGGAATGTCCCCCGTGAGGAATTCCGACGAGGAGGACGAGCATTGTCATGGCGGATCAAGCGGGTACTCGTCGGAGTCTTCCCAAGGGTGGAAGCAAACGCCGCGGAGGACGCCAGCGACGCGACGTGGTGGAGGAAGACAAGGGCATAGCAGAAACGTCTCGCACTTGGCGTTTTGTTTGAGTCCATTGGTCCGCGCTAGCCCAAACCGGCACTGGAATCACATGGGAGTGCCGCCGGAGATGGTTGTCGCCGGCCCAAGCGGAGAGATTAGGGTTCCGGCAAAGCCATATCTGTCCACTGCGGCGTCGTTTGGAAAGAATCGGTCCCGTAAATTCGCTGATTTCGGGAGGTACAATCCTAACAATTAATCGCAAATTTGCAGTGACCGTTGACATTTGACCAAACCTCCTCATCGCCGATTATGACCTGCCACCATACTGAAAAGTCGATTTTGCCCCTTGTTTACAGTTCTATTACATCACACTCTTCTTTTGTATTATTAATTTATTACTTCCATTAAATACAAAAGCAGTAAAAATAATAAAATATTAATATTTTTTAATTTATTGAATACACCCTATTATACAAGCTCAGTAATGTAACGTTAGAGTGTTCTGAATTACATAAATGCCCTTGTATTTAGTGCGGGGTGGGGTGTTGAATTGCACTAGGTCGATGATCCACTTGTCCCCCATTAAACGTTATTGGTTTTTGAATTATGATGGGTGATTGTGGTGGGACAATTGTGCACATTAGGTTGACTCTTTGATGTGATCAAAAGTGAAATTATATGCACATTTTTTAGTCTGCTTTCAATTCATTACATTGTTGTTTGTTTTGACCAAGTTTTTCGTGCTGTCGACATTTGTGTAAAGATCCCTTTTGATATCATTGGGTTTGATTTGAATTTTTTTTAAACGTTAAGCATCTCGAATGCTTCGGTGGATTGTTAAATTAAAATAAAATTACATAAACAAAATAGACAATATTTAAAGAAATCTCTCTCCAATGTAATAATATGATAAAGAATTTGTCATAAAGAAAAAAAATTCTGTCTAAATTCAAAAGTTCTGTTCCATGTGCTTACTCGGTAAAATTTGTATTTGTTATACAGATTTAGATGCAGTTTTGTATTTATTTTAAAGATTGTAGATAAAATTTATTGTAAGTAGGAAGTTTTTCAATTTAAATGTTATCTGAGTAATAATTCATAAAATATATTGGAGACAGACTATTGGAGTCCACCCCCAAATGGGAAAAGAAAGCAAGGGAAAAATGAAAAATCTGTCCCACTGTGCTACGAGGCTTTAATACGGGTGGAGACTGTTGAGGAGTAATTTCTAAGGTCAGATGGTGTATTTATTACGAGACTCTGACCAATAATTAATAAATTGGTGGTGGGAGTGGAACGGTACAATGTCTTAAATCTTTTTTTTTTTTTTTTGATCGAAATACAATGTCTTAAATCTTGCTATTAGTTTGGGTGGGGACTTAGATGAATGACGGTGTCGTATTAACATGGACCTGACCATGAGGCTTTTTAACAGCGGTCAGAAAAGTAGGTCGCAGAATTTAGGAATAAGGATGTCTTGTGTCTGATGACAAAAGTAGGTCACTAAATTATCAATCATATTTAGTAGAGAAAATTAAGACCGGGCTACCCAAGATTATGGGTATCTTCATCTTTCAATGCAAGTTTTTGTATCTTTAATTTATTTAAATATGCAATTACGGATCCATGCGTGATTAAAACCATCGATAAGAATTTCTGTTTGACGATTTTGCTTTCTACATTTAAATTATGTGCGATTTTATCATCGTCATCGACGATTTCGATCACGTGAAAGGGCTAGATTTATAATTTAAATAGTTTGAAAATTTAGAACCATATACTTGAAGGTTAGAGAATCACAATTTCACTAATTGAAAGATTGGGGAGCCCACCCTTATTTTCTCTATTGATTATTTACTGATTTTTAACATGTCGAACTTGAGTCGATTTTAAAAATTTATTATTTATTGGTTTAATAAGTCGAATTTGAAAATTCTACTAATCGAAAAATATGTTTAGAATTGAATTATTTTATATATTGATAGTAGCAGGGGCGGACCCACTCAAGAACGAGTGGGTGCCATTGCCCCACTAGAATGAGTTGGCTTGCTTAAATGTGTTTGTGCACTTCATTTCTCTATAATATTAAATATTGTATAATAGATGTTTGTGCCCTCATACTCTTTCTAAATTTATTGGATAATAGATGTTTATAGCTTACTTGGTTTAGATTTTCAGCAATATCAAAATAAATTACACATTTCAAAAATCGAGTTTCAGATTAAAATAAAAGAAAATTGGAGAAAATATATTGACAAGTGTTAGATTGATGCTATTTGATTTTGATGTGAAAATGTAGTCAATATTATTAGTTCAATGATGTTAGATCTTTGGTTTATTGGTGGATACTCGAAAGTGATTTTTGCATTTATTGATCTTTTATTTGTGTTTAACCAATTGTATTAGATTTGAGAAAACTTTCTTTAGTTCTTTAAATGGTTGATTGTTTATGTAAGCTTTGTTTGATTTGTAGAAAAATATGTTGAGATATTTTAAACGAACATCTCAATTGTTTAGAGAAAAAAATGTTGAAGCAAAGAAATCATGTATGAGGAAATTTCTTTAAAGGCAAATGTCGTGGCAAAGGAAGCAGATGAAGCAAAGCGCACAAGTATTAATGAAACACATTATCGTGAGGTAAAGAGAACGAAGTTTAGATTTTTGCCCCTACAAAATAATAATCATGGGTCCACCCTAAACAGTTGTTGCTTTGTACATACTAAAAAGTAAGTTTAGTGCCCATTGAGGTTTCAGAAAGTGTAATACTTTTACTTGAATTCAATCGCAAGATTGTATTGAGTATTCTTTGTGGAAAAAAGGAGTTCTTAAAAATACCATATTTGGAAATTTGAAGAGTTGAATCCAATTTGAAATTTGTAACCAAGATGATATCTCGACTTGGATATTAAAATTGAAATTTAATTGAATAAATTCGTTTATTATGTAATAGTTTATACTTTTAGATGAAATACTTCAATGAAAATAGCATAAAATAGAAAAATAATCACCTTTTGAAAAGATTTGAACTCAAAACTAGCTGAAAGATTCAATATATTGTTCAAATTAGATCTTCATGGTTCCACTTAGAGGTGACAAAATTGGCCCAGCCATGGGCCGCCCGTGTAGCCCGTCTTCTTGGGTTGGGTTGGCCCTAGCCCAAATAAAAGCGAGCCAAGATGGCCCGGCCCATCTAGCCATGCAGCTAGTTAAGCCGGCTTGATTTTGATTTTGATTTTGATTTTGATTTTTTTTTTTTTTGGGCTCATAACACTAATTAACTCGTTTTGAATAGTCGTCATAATTCAAATAATATCAAGAGATTTTTTCATAAATAAACCACTTTTTTAAAATAATTCTAATTTTATCAACTTAACAAATTTATTCTAAAAATACTACATTCTTAAAATTATATTAATTAATAAATTAAAATCAAATCTATACCACAAAATATATATTTTCACGTGAATTCACTTAAATTTGCATTTGAGCCCTTGATTATTTACACAATAAGTCCTTCATCTTTATAAAAGTTTCACTTTAGTCCTTATACTTCCTCTTTTATTTCAATTTCGTCCTCTTTTATTTGCAACCTAAGTCCTTCAACTTTTAAATTTTTGCAACTTGATCCATATATTTATACTTTTATATCAATTTAGTCCTTTATAGTATCACTATTTGACATATATGTTACAAATGATATTGTGTATCAATGTTTGATACAAATGTTACAAATGATATTTTTAAAAAGTGTACAAATAGTTTACAATTAACAAAAAAAATTATTATTTTGAAAGAAAATTGACGTTTATCTATTAACTAATACATGAGAGCCCCAATTTTATATATTAATCTTTTTAAAAATATCTATATAGTCTAAATTTATCTAAGATTGTATTTGATGTAATGTATTAGATTGTATAAAAATTTATTTAAAAAAAAAAAAATTAAGATAAGTTGGTAGAGTAAATTTGACTTGAAATTTAGCATATTTTTCCTAGAAAATTAAATGGTAAATTTAGTTTGCCAAATCTAGTTCCACTTATTAATTTATCTAAACAATCTAATGAAAAAAATTTAAAAGTAAAAAAAAAAAAATGGATTATTTTAGAGCTTGAGATTTTTCATGTCTTTTTGATTATTGGAAATAATTTCCATAAATGGGATCCACTTGAACCCAACTCATAAATAGATTTATTTCTTTTTTCTTGTGTGGCCATTGCACCAAAGAAATTCAATGACTTATCTCAAAAAGACAATTAAGATTTGTCTATATATATATTGTTAGGGGATATTGACAAGGATATACATAGAGGGTTGGACTCCATTTCCAAAATATAGTGCGTGGAGGCTTTATGGTGGTCTCTTTCGATAACATGGCTTCTCTTTTTGTTACAAGTTTTTGCAATTATGTAATGATTGTGCTTAAGAGCAATAGAGGGTGGTGGAATCGTCTTGGACGCAGACAATGTTGAAAATTAATGATCTTAATTTTATATTACTGAAAATAATGATATCGCACAAAAAATAGGAACACAAGAACATGATCAGAACAATCTTCATCACCATGTTAGTCGAATTTTGACTCCTTTGAATTTTCTCAACCACCAAAATTCCACCATCCAAAGACGATCTCATAAAATGATAACGAACATGTATATGCTTCATTCTCACATGATAAACAAAATTCTTTGCTAAGTAAATAACACTTTGGATGTCACAATGCAAAAACACCCTTCCCATGTTGTGACCCAATTCTTCTAAGAAAAGTTGCAATCAAATCATCTTTTTTCTAACTTCGATCACAGTAATATACTCTGTCTCAGTAGTGGAAAGAGTAGATATCTTCTTCAACTTAGACGCTCTACTAACTGCTGTACCACCTAATGTGTATACATGTCTAGTAGTACTCTTCATGCCAACAATATCTCCAACCACGTCAGCATCTACATAGCCCAAAAATCTCAAGCTTGATTTCTTGAAACACACGAAGGTCGATCGACCTGCGTACAGGTTCTGCAAAAGACAATAATTAAGTTCTACAATTAACAGATAGATTGACTCTTTTCAACAAGCGGAAAGTGTCAAATCTAATTCTTTAGGTTTAATGTCGACGTTTAACTCAACCCGCAATTGAATTCACGCGGGATTTTTTTGGATTTTTTTTCCTACAAAAATTAACTACAAGAAAAATCGACTTTATCAGCCAAAAATCCCTATATCGTGCCAATCTCCCCAACCCGTTTTATGACTTCAATGGTGCATCAAGCTTTGGATTAAAAGAAGAGACACATGAGATGTTTCTTCATTGTCCTATTTTTGTTTAATGTACTTACCTTGCCCTTTTAATTTAATAATCTAATCATGCCAATGCATATGGATGATTTGTGTATAATTAAAACACTCAAACTGAGCATTATTTATTAATTAATCATAATTGGCTAGGATGATCATGTACAAGGGACACTTTGTTCAGAGATTGAGCAATTAGGGTTTCTTGTTTTCAATTTTTAATCTTTAATTAAAAGTCAAGCTTATTTTTTAATAATCAATAACTCAGTCACTTATGGTTTATTCTAATTAATTATTTCACCATATGTCTGTCTCATTATTCTACATCTTCTAATTTTCATCGCATTGTTAATGAAGTACACTCTAAATATAGAATAATATGAAATAATTAAATAAAATATCATTTGATTTAATATTAACATAATATATTACGTTACGCCATCAATATAAGATTTGGATAGGATCATACTAAAAAAATGAAATGTCCAAATTTGAAATTTATATGATTTACAAACTAAGATTTTTATATAAACTTCTACCAACCGGAAAGAAGAATAGTCTTTCGCATTATGGCACGTATGTCATGTTCAATTGCATAAGATTGTACGTAAAAAATCGCAAGTTTTTTTTTTTTTTTTAGTTCGTCTAGTTATATCTAATTTGGTGCATCAATTTTGTCATTTTAACTCGTTTGGTAAAATAATTAAAATAGAAAATGTTAGACATTATTATGAAAAAAAAAATTATCGTACTACTCAATCATGTTCAATATCAATTAATCGAATACAAAATAAAATCACTTACCTACCATGACATAATCATACATTAACATAGAAATAATTTAGGAAGGCATTAATATGTATTTATAAGATTCACCTACAACAATACTATATACTAATTGCATCTTTTAAACTTGTATTATGAAGCCCTATTCCTTTTTTTTTTTTTTTTTTTTGCAAAAACCCTATTTCTCCATTTAAGTTCATAATTGATTGCTCTTCCACTTAAGTTCATAATTGTGACTCCAATTCATATTATTCATTTCCTCCTCTCTTGGCATACCCTAGATATCATAAAGATCTAATTAGGTAAACGACTACCTATAACGTGATAATCGAATATGTTTCTACTTCTTAATCATTCGAATAGGAGTTTTGCATCTATATCGAAATGTAAGAGTTCTTATTATAGTGTTTTTTTTTGGGGTGGGGGATCTTGAAACCAATGCCATCTACATTTGTTTGTTGTTACAACTTTTCTTTTCCCAAAATGCTTAGTAAGATTTCGATAGAACAAATTAATATTCTAACTTTGGCAAGTTTAAGGGAAACAGAGTGAGTGGGTAGGCCCACTTGACGTATGAGGTATCGTAACTAAGTGATTCAAAATTCAAAGTGTTTTGATTTGTTAGAACAGTCAACGTATACATAGAGAACTATTCCGTGTTCGATACTAAATATTATTAATGATTAAAAAATTAAAATCACTATTTAGTACTGCACGCATCAAACTTGCAAGTAAATTTTATTAACATTGTTGTTGGAAAATGAATATTTGATCGCTTGTGTGGTGCGACTCAATTAACATGCCTTAATATTGAGGGGATTAGCTTTTATTTTAAATTAAAAGATACTAAAATCATGCATAACCACTATTTTAAGTATAGTAGAAAAGATTAAGACATAATTACTTCGAAAACACAAAAATCAGTAGACTTGAAAACTATTATTCTGTCTTGTGAATAAATGCCACAATACTAACTCTTAAATTATGAAATTCAATTTTCTTTTCACGTGATCGAGGTTTTGATCAGAAGAATAGCATTATTTTACAAAATAAAACGTTGGATAACATGTTTAAGCTTAATTTAAAAGTAGTGGATAGAACAACAATCAAAACTGATGAGTGACAATAATAACAGTTCTGACTCACACACGCAGGTCCTAACAATGTTCGTCATAACAGTTTGTTGTGCAGAAATTAAAGAATTAAAAAAAAACGAACAATCATTTTATGTGTGTTACAACATTTACACTTGTTGCCATGTAGTATATCATTATGATATTTTATATAGATTACAACACACATTAATTAGTCACTTGTAAGCAAAAAGTCACTTCACTTAAAGAAATCAAATATAATAAAAATAATCTCAACAAGAGAACAATCAATAAATTCATCAACAAAATATTTATTTAATAATTCCAACTCTAAAAAATAATCTCAACATGATAACTACTAATAAGTGCATCAACGAAATACCTATTGAAATCTCAAACCTTTTAATCAGCAATGACCCACCGAGTTTTCTGGGTTTGGGTCAACATGTTTTCTGAGTTTTGACCGATTCAATTACAGACCGGTCTAATAAAGTGACCCTAACAAGTTTGATGACTTGTTAATCGAATTACTGATTGAATTAATTAGATTGGTCTGAGTTTTAAAATACGTTACTCCCCACACCATTTATTTGGTGTAAATAATTATCACTTATTTGTGCAACATTTCATTCATATAATTCAAAAGCTTATGAACTGCTTAGTGCAATGCATGTGCAACCTATTAATTAATAGCCAAATACAAGAGCATATTTGTGGTCCATTCCATTTTATTATTTCTCATGAGCAGACAATTATTTTCCATGTTAGTAGGTTTCCATTAAATTTAATATATATATATATATATATATATATTAACATTTTAAGTTTAATTATGGGTTGCTAGCAATTTCCTAATTAATTTCAACAATAAATATGTTTTAATCTCGCAATTAAAGCAAAGATCCTCTAAAAGTTGGCCACAAAATTATCGACTATATTAATTATTTACTGATTTTTAGTATGTGATGAATTGAATTTTCAAAAAGTATAATTTATTGATTTAATAAATCAAATTTGAAAATTATACGAATCGCAAAATATTTCTAGACTTGAATTATTTTTGTTTATATTTATTGACACTACTCTACGATGTGAAAAGTAATTTTAGAGTGTTATATGGTATAATATCACGTAATTAAATATAAAAACATTAACCAAATTTCGATATAGTATCAAAGTCCAACAAATTAAAACGAGCCTATCTTATCCAAGTTTCAATTGTATTACTTTTATTTCCAACTTCAATTCAATTGCAAGATTGTATTGAATATTTTTGTGGAAAAAAAAAAGGTGTTAAAAATACCATATTTGGAAATTTGAGAAGTCAAATCCAATCAAAATGTTCATGTTGAAAATAAAATTTGAATTAATAAATTCGACTATTTTATAATAATTTAAAATTTTAAATGAAATAGTTCAATATAGAATTATAGCATTGAAATATCAATAGTGAATTCATGCGAAATTTGAAATAAATCGTTTTTTATGTTGATTTTATCCTAAATGTATGCCCGTCATGCACAAATGGTCCATAATCTTTCATTTTTGTTGAAGATGTCCTGAGCCTATGCCCTTATACGCGCAAATGGTCATCTTGGATGGAAATTAGTTTGTACATAATTTACACTCTTCTTTAGTAGTAGGGGCAAATTTGTTAATTTTAAAATAAATAATAAATAATAAAATATATATAATGAACATCTTCTTCAACCCACTCCCACTACACCCTTCAACACACACGGCCACTCGGCCACCGCTAAACCGCCACCAGGGAAACTTCTTCTCATCCTTAATTTATCATTAATGGTAGATTTGGGAAGAAGGGGGGGAATCTGCCATTTGGCAGATTCTGAAGGGGACTTCTCCTTTCAAAATATACTACTAATGGCAGATTTAAGGGGTGGGTGGAAGGGTAAGGAGTCCCCCATTTTTTGTCAATCATGGCATATTAAAGGGGGGACTTCTCCCCATCTGTGTGGTGCTGGTGCTGGTGCGGGTGCGGGTGCGGGTGCACTAGAGTAGTTGAAAAAGATGATACGTTTTGTTTTTGTTTTTATTTATTTATTTTATTTTGAATGTATTAAATTTGTTTTTGCTTTAAGAAGAAAATAGAGTCTATGTATAAAATTAATAGACATTTTGGACAAATTTTGTCCAAAAGAACTATTTGGACACTTAAAAGACAGCTCAAAATCTCTCTGCAAAAAATAAAAGATTATTTGCACTAATTTCTCTTAATTTAATTCAAATGTTTCAAATTGGATTCTTTTAGAGCTTGAGATATTTATGTCGAATTGAACTTTTCATAAATGGGATCCACTTCAACCCAACTCATAGCTAAATATACCTTCTTCCTCTTTTTTTTTTTTTCGATCTTCTGTGATCATTAATAGGCATTCTTGGCACCAAAGGATTCACACGCTCATACAAGCACTAAATTTTGATTATATTGTTAGATCCATAAATGTACATGTTTGGTTCGACTGCTTTTCTAAATATAGTGTTTGGAAGCTTGACATGGTCTGGTAAATAACACATCTCGAGTCTTCTATGTTGTTATGAGTCATTTCGAGGCATAAAGTTGAGTCAAATTGTCTTAAATGAACCGTTGGATCATTGCATGGTTTAGTCAATCCATTTGGATAGGTGAGCCGTATTGAATGTGTTAGATTTGACATGATTAAAGAAAAGAAACACGCAAGATGTTTATTCATTATCCTATTTAATTTGTTCAGTTCAATGTACCAATCATACACTTTAAATTTAATAAACATAATCGTGTCAATGCAAATGGATGATTTGTGAATAATTAGAACACTCAAACTAACATTATTATTTGATTAATCGTGCTTAATTGGATGTGTATTTATGTACTTATATACTTAAGTTAAGTTTATGGACCATGGATCGTTGGATTATACATAATCGCTCACCTTATATCATATACCATATATTAGACTAATAAAATTAAAAGTGAAAGGTAACATATTGTGTTAAACCTTTTACTCTTCTTCAAACTGTCCAATTATAACTAATACAATGTATTTCTTGTGTTGTTTTGACTTGTTTGATAAAGTAGACGACAATGTTATAAAAGAAACAAAGTCATTCATTTTACTGTTTATTCAATACTACGTATCTACGTGCCTCTTAAGTCTGGAATACAAATTAAACTGCAATTTTACCTACTATTACACAACAATACACACAAATAACCTTAATATGTATTTGCACAATTATTAACTTGAATTGTGAAACCCTATCCCTCCATCCAAATTGATAGTTGATTTGTTTCTATGTTGAATTCATAGATTATAACTTCTCTTTTGCTACAAATCGCACGAGTTAATTTATTTATGCTCAAACTTTGCGACCCTAATTTGATTAGAATGTCATCGTTGGAAAATGAATTTTGGGTCGCCCGTGTGGTTTTGACTACTCGATCAACATGCCTCAATATCGGAGGAAAAATTGTTTAACCAAACTAACTTGACATAAAGAAAGAAAATTAAACTGAATTTTCATTATTGTTCGTCCCCATCTCACCCCATTTATTTGGTTTAGTTAATTATCACTCATATTTGAATCAATTCGAGTCCTATATAATTCAAAAGCTTATGAACTGCTAGTGCAATGCAGATGCAACCCATTAATAAGAATTAATTGTGGTCCATTCGATTTGATTATTTCTGATGAGAAGACAATTATTTACTATGTTAGTAGGTTTCCATTAAATGAAAACATTATTAACAAATTAAGTTTCATTATGGGTTGCTAGCTCGCCTAATTAATTTCAACAATATGTATGTTTTGAACTCTCAATTATAGAAAAAATCCCCTAAAAGGTATTAAAATCTATACTACTTTTTGCAACTAAAGTTTTAAAACTATAGTCGATTCTGACTTGCAAATTGGTGACCAATCTTCATTTTTTAATAGATTACTATCCAATATTTCAACTTTGTACCACGTTAAATTTGAACGGATGGTTTCCATCAACTTGACCCCTTAGAAAGTGAGACGGGTGAAATTAGTCTCGTGCCCTTTTAATAATTACATGGATAGAAACCGTTCACTAAAAAAAGGGTTACAAACTTGAATACCTAAATGTGTGACCAAGAAAGAAACATTGAAAACTTGTTAGCATGAATTTAATAGGTCTAGACCCACTATTTATTCATAAATCTCAACGTGAATTACTCACTTCGATCAGTTAGTCAAAATTAGGTAGCTCCAAAAAGACGAGAAAAAACAAATGATACTTCGAACTTGAAAGGAGCACGAAAAAATAAGAATACTTCTTTACTTTACTAAACAAATACTTGAATTATATAAGATTGAATGAAATATTGTAATGCACGAAGCTTTGAGATAATTCCACTATTTCGGCCAATTTGATTAACAAATAAAACCCAACTAACCCATTTTAAATTTTTAATTAATCAGTTGGCGCAGTCATTACTGATTCTTCATATTTAAAAAAAAATGACAAAAAGACAAATGTGAAGAGATTTTCTTTAGTGGTGAACTCAATTAATTAATTAAATAAAAAATAATAAGTGGGTAATTATGTCTTAGAAATAATTGCACTGAATAAATCCTTTGATTCTTAGCCCTTAATCATGATTATGGACGGTGATTGCGGTTGCTCGTGCAATATAATTAAATTTCAAATGGATTTAAATATAATAATTTTGAAATTTTAATGCAATTGTCAAAGAAAAGGCATGAAACTTGGATTATACCAGTGGATGTTTAAATAAAGAAAGTCAACAGGTTAATGGCAGAATTATTATTAGGTAGATTAAGATACAGTAATTATTGCCACTAATTAAGCCAAGAATGTCATAATTGATCCTTGTTAGTACAAATGATCATAAAATAAATATATTGTTGTACCTCAATAGTAAGATCTACTCGACAAAAGCAACGGTTTTATATGAAATAGAGGGCAAGTAAGTACCATATTCATTCATTTATTTATTTTTATAGTATTTAGATAGAATCTCGAAATTGCTATATTATCATTTACTTTAAGACACTTTTGTTTCTCTTTGAAAAGAATTCCTTATGTTGTTGTGGGCGAGAGGGGAAAAAATCAAGATAACAATATTCTTTTGAGTGCGCCTACTCAAAATAGAAATTTATTTTTTGAGTCATCTAATGTAAAAACTTATTTTTTTATAAAAACACTTCGAAAAGAGTTGAAAGTTCCTTTAAAATGTTCTTATTTTAAATTATCTAAAAGTATTTTAATATAATTATTATTCGAAAGGAGTTGAAAGTTCCTTTAAAATGTACTTATTTTAAATTATCTAAAAGTATTTTAATATAATTATTATAAAAAAAAATTCAACTTAATCATGTGTTCCACTCTACCTACCTACTCTAGTTCTTACTATAATGGCTGAAAAATGCCAACAATAATTTCTTATTTTTTCTTTCAATTTGTCCAGTGACATGTCATATAAATTTCAATAAAGTGAGGTGAAAACGAGAGCATCAAAAGTTATGGTGAGAGAGTGTAAGACGAGTCGTATCAATCGAAACAAAGAAGAGATTAGATAAGACTACAAGTGTTATTCGTACTGTAGTACGAGGCTTGAACCTAGGTTTGGCCGGTCGACCACCTAACCCAATAATTTTTCTTTTTTGGGTTAATTTTTGGAAAAGAACAAAAAAGGAATTAAAAACCCAAGCGGAACCATCCATGCAAGCTCTACTCACCGTTACACCCCCTCCTCTTGTTATCCCAAAAAGGAGGACAGTTATTAGTCTTGTACAGCCCAAGTAGACTTCTCAAACAAAAAAACCTTCACTAATTCATGCAAATGATTATTCATTATAAAGAAAAATCACAATCACATTACCGCAAGAGATAAATGATTCAATAACTCGTTAAAATTTAAAATAATTAAATTTTTAAATAGCGTCAAAAAAGCAATTACTATAAATTACTTATTTCAAACTTCGACCCCAAAATCAAACGTGCACATAATCCATCTAACGATTGCCAAGTTGTCTAATTTTAAAAGAGAACAAAAAAGAACCAGAACTTGAATCGCAAGTCCAGCGAAACCCATCTCAAAACTGGAGAACAAAATGGTTTATACAAAAAAATCATAATAAAAAATTCTAATAACAAAGTATCGCGGGGATATATGAGCAGTTATAACCAAAAAATTTCTTATCTAAAGTCTTAAATAACTACAGACCAATAAAATTCATACAAAAAAGAGATGGCACACAGTTTGTTTACTACTTTGACAATATCCTGTATCCAATTCAAAACTTTCAAGACAATCACAACAAAAATTCGAATGCTAACAATGACAAAGAAGAAATTTACAAACGTATTGACATGTAAACTAAAATAATGATGATGAAAACGAGAGTTTTGATTGACATAATCAACAAGCACATCCGCCCGATTGTTGTTGTGACTGAGATGCATTGGTGTTGCTAGACTTGAGGTTGACATCAACCATGTCCTCTTGCTTTGCTGAAGATAATGTTTCCATTCCTGGTAATGCTGCAGCAATCTTTCGAAATAGTGCCTGAAAAACAAAGATAAAAGGCTTATCACCAGAGAGCTAGAGAGCTTTCAAAAGGAGAAACTGTTAAGCATGATTCATTTGTGTTCGTTCAAATTCAGATTAACAGACCAGATGACTCAACAAATCCCAAGGAAGTCAATATCAGAAAGAGAAACTGAATTGGTGAATGTAAATCCAAAGAGAGCATGTGGGAAATACGGCAGATAACAAATAGCACTGCCATCACACAAGAAAAGCAAATGAACTAAACTTCATAACAAATACAGTCACTTGCCTTTATATTGAAGCCAGCCTTAGCACTAGTTTCGATAAACATGACATTTAGTTCACGGGCTTTGGCCTCTGCTTCTTCTATTGAGACTTGCCTGAAATTAGTCACCAGACGCAATGAGAATACATACACATCACACACAGTTAAAACATATGCATGTGCCTGTATCATCGAAATCAAACACTTCAATTGTAGGTATGCAGATTGTAAGGTTAAAAAAGTCGGACTCGGTCGAGCTCGTGTTAAGAACACCCTCATACCATTCCAGATACAAGACACGAGTACCTGTTTTTTTCTTTGAATTGTGCACTGGTAGTGTATCAGAATTGGTATGGCACGCAAATTTCCTCTGATATTCTTGGTGGAACAGGTGTTGGGAGTGAATCGGGTGACTTGAAGGTCGAAGCGTAACTTAGGGAAAATTTTAATTTTTTTTACTTTTGTTAAGTACTAGTTAAGAATACGTGCGTTGCACGTAATTTTGTAATCATATTATGATTTTTTTATTTTAAAATTATAGATGAATATAACACTTAAATAAAACTCATTTTCAATCATAAGTTCATCAATGATTATGACCAACTAAGGAATTATATTCAAACTTCTTGATAAAACATGTGGTTCATTAAAAAATACATGGCCTACGTGAATATTAAGTTAGAAAGATTATTGATACTCTTTTAATTATATTTTAAAGCATATATCTAATGGCATATCAGAAAAGGCAACTTTCTTTTATGAAAATTAGTATCAAATTCTAAAATACATGAAAATAGTAGATAAAAGTATAACACAATTTTTCATTGATTTTCTATATTTATATCATTATAAAAAGCACACGAAAAACAAAATATTTAGTTTTTTTTTAGGTAATTATTTCTCGAAAAAAGAATCTCAAAATTCTTCTAAAAATTTTCTATTACAATATCCATTCGGAATAAAAATTAAGAGATTTTTTTTTTCTTTTCACGCATTCTTTTCCATAATTCCATCCGAAATATTATTAAATTTTAAGAAAATTCAAAACAACCAAGTATTTGGACAATAATTTAACTCATCACATAAAACCACTTATTATGCGAGATTTACCTTCACCTTATACATAAGATGACTCACTTTATTCAAGTTATGTCTTTCTCGACGCGTGCTTGAAAGAATTAGAGTAACACCAATTCTCTTTGTTCTAACTCGTTCTTCCACAATAAATATACGTTTAATTGCTTACAAAATGACATAAAACATCATTCAAGCTTAAATCCCTTTGTTATCAAGACTACCACAATAATTAACATTTTTACATCGAACAAATATTCTAAATCAAGAAAAAAATATATAGAAATCAAAATTTAAAATCAATATTACCATCATATATATTCTTAAAATTAGTGAATCATTCATGAAAAATTAACACATCCATTATTACCACATAACTATCAAACTAATTATCAAAGATTAAAAATCGTCATTGCGAGAAAAAAAATATTCTTGGCATAATAAAAAACAAAGACGAATAACAAATGAAGAAATTATGAATCAATAATAAGAAAGTCGAAATGCAAAGTCAAATTTATCTTATTTTGTTATGTTGATGAAGGAATTTGCTTAAATTTTCGTGCATAATAAGATTGACTCTTTGATTGTTTACAATTAAAGATAATAATTTCAATATATTAAAAATCTTATTAGTATATTTTTATTTATTTTCATTAATTACAATATATAATAATAAAATTTAAAGAGACAAATCATTTTTAATAATCAAAATACAATATTTATATAGTATTAAATAGTTTAAATTAAAGCTAAAATAAATTATATTAATTGAAAGATGATTTTAGAAATTATAAGTTATTTGAAGAGCAATATCGTCCAAAAATGTTTCTCCCTTTAAGAGACTTTTAGAATTAGTATAGATATATAACTTCTAGACAAAAATGAAAAAGGTAAAACATATGAATCTTTGATTCTATAATCAATCTTAAGCATGACTAGTAATATAATTTTATACTTGTGAGCACAAGTAATGAGGATTTTGATACATTTGACTTGGTATTAGCTAACACAGGCATATTTAATATATTTTAGAAATCACAATATTATTTTTTAACAAATTTTTGTTGATCAACATTATAATATTTTATTATATATAAGAAAACGAATAACTTTAATTACAATATTGATTGTAGGACTGCTTGAATTAAGAATAGTGTATTTATGGTTGAAAATACGTGCTGACAATATCTATTATTACTTAGCTTAGATTAGATCATATTATAAGTTTCAATTGTCTATCACTTGTGAGATAAATAATTGACTACAATATTGTTATAAGATATTTATTAGTACGCTTAAATATTGACTTCTACAAACTAAATATTATATGCCTCAATTAATTTTTTTCTATAAATTTTCAATTTTTTTTAATCCTTTTAGATGTCAATACATGTATCGCCCTATACTTCTATGATGCCAAGACATATCTAGAACGATGACTATCATATGGTGATCATGACTTCGACTTTGAATGATGGCAGGTTGACACAATCTAAGTTTGACATATACCATTTTCAAGGTTTAAGACAAATTGACAGGCAGATCTAATCCCATTCATTTCTAACCAGTTTGTCCATACAAATCCAATCCAACCCACAAGTTTGCCACCCCTATCGCATGCTTGTTCATAAAACCACTAGAAAGTGGAAACCAAAACCGTGGTCCAAAATCTAATTCATTGTAATATGTACATGGTATGCAAATACCTAAAAATTAGTGACAGGATTTCTCTCTTACCTTAATTTAAATTCATTTCTCATTCTGGAGTAAAAATGTCACAAACTAAAGCTCCGCCTCTTTGTCCTATGAGACAGGTAAAACCTCCATGTTCACATTTTGCAATCAAATAAAATGCTCAATACATGCAATCAAACAACCTCAACTTCCATTCCCTATCTTGGAATCCATTAATTTTACACCACATGCATAACAGTTATCGCCCCCCCCCCCAAAAAAAAAAAAAAAAAAAAAAAGTTTAATAAATTCTTTAATATCAGCAATTAGGCAGTGGTTGGGGTGAGTATACAAGAATCCTAGTGGGGTCAGAAAAAATTCCCTTTATCGTCAGCACCCTAGAGGAACTTGCATTTCCCCAACTCTTTGCGTGTCAAAGGCCAAACACCATATCGATTGGATTAAAAGGTTCATAATCACTCCCAGGAACCAAAAGGACAACTATATCTAGAGTACATTAGAAAATGACTGCATATGATTGGTGCATTATCATCTCTCTCTATCTGTAACTCCAAATATAATCCATTTAAATATTAGGCAATTATGTCAGGACTCAGGAGGACACAAAAGTTAATCATCACTAAACGACCAGAGGGTCTTAAGACGTAGTTAATCTTTTGTGCCAGCGTTTGTGAAATGAAGTTAAATTGAGAAAGATGTCCTGAAGTGCCTAAAGATTAGTAAATTGACCCAATTAGCATATTCTAGATCTCCAATGCAATTGTTTTGTTAACATATCTCTAATACAGAATTTTTCGTTTTGTCCACTCCATGAGATAACTGTTACGTACTTTACTTTGTTTGGAATTTGTCCCCTCAAACAGAAGCATTAAACGAAATAGACTAACAGGAAAATTTCATTGGATGAAAGTTAAACAATACACTCTCACTACCTGTGATCTTCATATGAAATACTGAAAAGGAAGCAAGGGAATGCAGACAATATCCTTACCTCTTATCCACCAGGTCAGTTTTATTGCCAACAAGGACAATGATAACATCACTGCCTCTTTCTGTACGAACCTCTTCAATCCACTTTGATGTGTTAAGGAAGGACTGCCTGCCTAAACACAAAAGGGGAACCAAAATAGGAGGTAAATTATCATCAAAGTACAGATAAAAAACGATCGCAAATGCATTGCAATTATGAAGCCTCAGGGCACAATACAAAAATATTTTCCCATGAAACATCAAATGAACTTCATAAAAAATTAGACTTGTGCTTAGATGGACTGAAGTTTTTATAATGTTCATAATAATTTTGGACACCTGTACATCTCTACGTATATAATAACTGTATTGTATAGAGAGAGAGAGGACAGAGATCCCTACTTGCAACATCATATACAATGACTGCAACAGAGGAGTCCCTTATATAGCTTGGAATGAGACTCCTAAATCGCTCCTGTCCAGCAGTATCCCTTTAAGCACAAGAATACAAGATTAGTTTTCCAGAAAAAAAATATGACTGAGAAAGACATGAAGCACTAGACAATTCAATTACTGGAGTTAGGAAATATGAAACAAAAATTCCAAAATGTGGACAATAACTATAGTCAAAAGAGGGCTGCATAAGAGAACACGAAGTTACGTGCGTGATAACTTACATTGACCTCTTTTCCAATATATTTGAGTGCTAGCAAAAGAAGCAAGTTCCTTATTTAGCTTGATGTTGTTAATTAGCTAGATTTAAGTTTGTGTAACAGGGAAAGTTGAAACTACTTTGAATTGAAGCCAACCAGTTTAAATTCCAGGCCGCAGTTCACTACCCTCAAAATTCACCCTAGAGAAAGTTCAAGGTCCAACACCAGTGAGCAAAAGTAAACAGAAGTTCAATGGCTTTCATAAAAAGGGCATAATGATATTTAGGACCGGGCAAAAACCAACCAAAACCGGTCAACCCGCCCAATCCAACCCAACCCGATCGGTTTGGGTCGGTTTTTACCCTAACTTGGGTTGTGTTGGGTTTTGAAAATCTATTTTTGGTCGGGTTGGGTTGGTTTGCAGGTTACCTCATAAAAACCGACTCAACCCAACCCAACCCAACCCAACCCAACCCGCTTATTAAAAAATATTTAAAGATAAATCGGGTCAAAGTCTTTCAAATTTCTAATCTTAATGTAATTGACATTAGTCCAATTTGAATTGGGTTCAAACTTTAAAAAAATTCTCAACAAAATTAACAATAAAGGTTCCAAAGTGTGTTTGGGTCCCAAAAAAAAATTGCTCAAACATGAATTTTGGCCCCCCAAAAAATTGTTCCAGTGTGAATTAAGCCCAAGCCCAAACCGACCAATCCAGCCCAAACCGACCAATTCATGGGTCGGTTTGGGTTGAGTCGGGTTTCAACTCTTGGTCGGGTTGGCTTAATTTGATTTTTTGTCAAATCGAATATGTTGGGTTGGGTTCAGGTTGAGCCCAAAACCGATCCAACCCAACCCAACCCAACCCAACATAACCCAACTCAACTCACGCCCACCCCTAATTATATTGGTGTAGGGTGCTGATTGATAAAGATCGCACAACATTATGCTTGCTAATGAAAGGAATAGTGCAAATAAATGGAGCACATCCACGATCTGTTCCACTATCAAATCCAACAGATGATCGTCACTACTATCTCTGGGTATGTGACTAGGAAACCTAACAAGAACTCAGTATTGCAATGTACTATAGTTGAAAATACAGTAGTTACTGAATAAAACTATTATCATTAGCATGCTATTAATTACAGTAGATGTCTAGGACCAGAGAAACATATCTCAAAAAGAGTGCACATCAGTATTATATATCTAAGACGTGCATGGCATTATTGCATCAAGAACCATATCCTACCAAAGCTGCAATCGCACTGTTCGATCTTCGAGGTACATTGTCTTTGAGAGGAAATCAATGCCAATAGTAGCCTGAACAAGGAATTCAAAAGCAATTAAGAACCAATGCAATTTTCTTTTCTTGTGGTGGCAGAAGAGATAGAGGAGTGACAGGATTCCATCTAACAACAAAGGCAATATCTCTAAGATTGCCACAGGGAATGCAGAACGATTGGAGTGTAACAAATGAATTTGAATATAGTTCCAAGTTTCAATAAGTAGATTCAAGACGACAAACCAGTATGTTTGACTATTCACATCAACATTTTAAATAATATCACTTGGAAAAATATCCTATGAAAAATTAAATTCATCAAGCCCATTCTATCTTACTCCCCAGGTATTTAACTAAATATTCTTTCATTTCCTGCACAAGGATTAGCGACCAACCATCATTTCCTCCAAAACGATAGTAAAGTAAGATCGAACAAAAATAATCATTAAATAAGCACAAGTTTTGTCCATCAAAAATTCTCAGCAATAAACATGCAATTTATCAAAAATCCAGATCAGCTCACGACATAAAGTTTGAGTTGAAACCAAACACTTATCACAGTCTGCAATCAACCTAATCAGCAGCAGTAAGCATATGATCACTAACTCAAAAACTAAAATATAAGTTAAGTGCAATAAAATTAGAAATGTCAACTATCAGATCCGCACTCTTTAACCACAATCAAAAAATTCAATAAAAAAATTAAAAGATGAATTTCATGTTTACCTGATAAGTGTTATCGAATTTATCGTACATGAACCGTGTAATAATACTAGTTTTTCCGACCGATTGATCTCCCAAGAACACTAACTTGTACTTCGCGAGGGCCGAAACCGGAGCCATCAATCAATTTCAGGTCAATTCAAGGATCAACAGGATCGGTCGATTTTTTCCGACGGAAGGTTTAAGATCTCGCCGGAAAAATGATCATACGTTCCACGGAGAAATCGAGTGTGCGCGTGAAGCGAGGGAGAGTATACTAAAAATTGGTAAAACATTGCACTATTAGTCCTCAATTTATTTATTCTGAAATAAGTTGGTCTTCAACTTTAAAGAAACTACCTTGTTCCCTACATTTCATTGCACAATCATTTTTCAATAATGAAACTGTCTAAATATTATTTAAGGGCATGTTTGACAATTTTTTTTAATAGAAGTTCTGATAAAAAATTGATAAAATATGTAATTAAAAATTTGATAAAAGTTGTGAATCGCATGAAATGTATTATTAAAATTAATTGTTGATTTTGACATCAATTTTTTTAGTTCTAACAAACAAGTGCTAAATTATCAAGTAAATTACTTAAAATTTCTAGACGCTAACTCATTTGTAAAACCAAGCTTTATAAAATTAATAATACCAAGATTATGTAATGATTTAATTCAAATTTAACAATTATTATCGTTAAAGATTGATTGTATAATTAAAAAAAAAAAACACTTAAGAATCAACTTACTACTAGAGTAATGGGTTGGGAAATGATGGTGCAATAAGAAGAAAACAAAAATAAGGAAAGTATTGGCCTTTTGGCCGAAGGTGACATGTTATTTACATCATATATTCATGTAGTTTTTAAAAGAGAAAAATGGTATGTACTCGTTTTTAGTGGGACTTTTTGAGAAATCAAGTAAGTTTGTAACGCATAAATTTATTAATTAATTTTGTGTAACTAATATGCCTTACTAACCAAAAAATATGAATGTAAATACAACAAACGTGATGTTTGGTTAGAATTCAATTTTTTTCTTTCCAAATAAGTGATCTTATTTTTTATTCCCTATTTTGATGGGATCTACAAATTGATTTCAATTTATTTTATCCGATTTGAACCCCCCCCTATTTTCGCACCATTTGCTTCTTCCATTTTCGGTACAATAACATGCCGATTTCTCCATACAGTTTCGAAGCAAATATAAATTTCATAGAAAAGATGCTACATAATCCAGCTGAATGCATGATTTATATAAGGTCATAGCTACTCCAAATAGGTCATAATCACTCATAGAAAAGGTGGAATGCATTATTTATATCGTCACAGCAAATCATAATAGGTCAAAAATGGTTGAATGTGTGATTTATATAAGATCAGGGCAATGCAGTAAAAATGTCAATAAATCATAAAAATGGTTGAATGCGTGATTACATAAGATCATGGCAATGAAGTAAAAATGTCACAACTACTCAAAATATGTCTAAATCTCTTACAAAAAGGGTTGAGCGCATGATTTAGCATATGTTTGACAATACTTAAATTATAATTTTAGTTGGTCAAACTGGTCAAATATAATTTTTATCCACATATTTCATTGAACCCACAACTTACAACCACTTTTTATCCACACATTCACCAACAACTTATAATATAAATACTTAAATTATAATTTCAGCACTTCCAAAAAAATCACTCACAAAATTGTTTGTATGTATTATTTGTATAAAGTCATAATAATGCACTAAAAAGATCATCACAAGCACAATCACTTACAAAATCTCAAAAAGTTATCTTTTGTTTGGAAATTTCTCTCAAAGTATCTTGTAATTGGAAACACATATATGTACAATAGGTTGAGTGATAGTGAATGGTACGATGTCGAGGAAAATCTCACTAGTCTCTTCCATGTTCTCAGAGTGTCGATTCTTGGTCCTATTTAATGGCAGACAATGTGGTTTTTTCTCATCATCTCGGGGGCTCAGACATGGTGATCTCAAATCTCCATCGATATTTATTATTGTTGTAGATTATTTTCTACGACTACTCACTCAGTAGTATCAGCATATTCATTCGATGGCATACAGACATGGGAGTGGTGCTCTTATCTCTCATTTGTCCTTTGCAGATGATATGATTATTTTCGCCAATGTCCATATAAAATTTGAGAGAAAATATATGTGGAGAAATAATTCTCTCTATATATTGATGTAATATGTATAATGAATGGGGTTACAAGATATATATATATATATATATATATATATATATATATAGACTAATAGAAACCTAATAAGGAAAATGAATATAAGAAAAAGAGTTCTACCTAGAATATGAATATTACATATATGGTATCCTACTACATGGTATTCTACTGTAAATAGAATTCTAATACTCCCCCTCAAGTTGGAGCATGTATGTCAAAAGTGCCCAACTTGTGAGTAAAATTGTGAAATGCCTCCTTGCCCAATGCTTTAGTAAATAAATCCATAATCGATTGTTGCTTGGAACATAAGCGCCTCTTGATATCTCCCTTATCAATTCGTTCACGAATAATATGACAATCTATTTCAATATGTTTTGTCCTTTCATGATATCTTGGATTAGCGGCAATATGCATTGTCGCTTGATTATCACAATATAATATTGTTTGCTTGTGGATGATCTACACATAAGTCTCATCGAAGAATTGTCTCAACCATATAAGCTCACATGTAATGGAAGCCATTGCCTATACTCGACCTCAATAAGATTTGGACACAATCGTTTGTTTCTTGCTTTTCCATGATATAAGTGCATTTTCCAAAAATACACAATATCTTGTAATCGACAAATCGTGTAGTAATATCCCCGGCTCAATCTACATCACAAAATCCTGCTAGCCGCAATTTCCCACCTGATGGAAAATATAATTCTCGTCCTGGTGCCCCTTTCAAATATCGGAGTAATCAGTGAACTGCATCAAGATGGGGTTGTCTAGGTGTCTGCATAAACTGACTGAGTGTATTGACTGAATATGAGATCTACAGTGCCGGTAATGGTGAGATAAATGAGATTTCCTACCAACCGTCGATAGTATGTGGGATCTTTCAATAATTTTCTATAAGTTAAATTAAATTTCAATGACTGCTCCATGGAAAATGTTGCAGTTTTGATCCAAGTAATCCAGCTTCTTGAAGAATGTCAAGAGTATACTTCCTTTGGTTTATTGAAATCCCTGATCTTGAGCGAGTAATTTCTATTCCAAGAAAGTATTTTAATGTGCCAAGGTCCTTCAACTTGAATTGAGATGCAACGAATTTTTTTGTAGTAGAGATTGTTTATCTATTGTTTCCTGTGACAATCATATCATCCACATATAATAGAACTGCCATAAATGAATTACCATTTACCTTTGTAAAGAGTGAGTAATCTGCATGTGACTGTTTGAACCCATATAAAGATTTATGAAGTCGACATACAACTGATGTCTTCTCCTGTCAACGAAATCCAAGATGGGGAGTTATATAGACTTCTTCATCAAGATCACCATGAAGAAAGGTATTGTGTACATCCATCTGATGAAGCGTCCAGTCACGAATAAAGGCGATAGCAAGTAATCATCTGACTGTAGTTAACTTTGCAACTGGAGCGAAAGTTTTATTATAATCAATCCCTTCTCGTTGTGTAAACCCCTTCGCCACTAACCGTGCTTTGTATTGTTCAACTGTACCGTCAGAATGAAATTTAATTTTGAACACCCACTCACAACCAATAGGATGAGAACTTGGAGGAAACGGTACAAGTGACCAAGTATTGTTTTCTTCCAAAGCACGAATTTCATCATTCATAGCAGCGACCTATTTGGGATCCTGACATGCTACCTCATATGTAGCTGGCTCAATGATATGAGAAATATTATATGTAAAAGCACAATGAATAGAATAAAGGTTACTATATGATACATACATTGATATAGGATGTCGAGTGCTAGATTTGACTGTCGAGTGCTAGATTTGACTAGAAGAGACCCAGCTTGAGTAGGCAGAGTATGATTGATATAGTAATCTTTCAGGTGAAATGGGGTTTGAATTGATCTTTTTGATTGTCTAAGTTGATCATCTGAAGGGTGAGAAGAGGTAGGTGGATCAGTGGTGGTTGGACACCGCTTAACCGGTCGACCGGTAGGTGAAGACGATCAACCGTTTAAGCTCTCTGTTGAATCGAATGAGGTAATCGGTCAACCGATTGGACTCTTTGTTGAAATGGATGAGTGAACCGGTCGACCGGTTGGTCCGGATGATGGTTCGGGATCTTCAGGCAAGTTATCCGTTTCTACTATGTGTTGGTCCTCAAGATTTGTGAAATGTGGTGTTCCAACATCTAGGGGCATAGATTGTGGCAATAGGATGGAGTTGGTTTCATCATGTTGTTGTGAAGTGTATGGAAATATATTTTCATGGAACACGACGTCTCGGGATACTACTAGCTTTTTATCGGTTTGGTCATATAAGGTGTATGCCTTTTGTCCTGAGGAATATCCAAGAAACACACACCGTTTGGCTCGTGTGTCAAATTTATATTTGGATTTGAGGTTGGTGGCAAAACATAGGCAACCATAGACACGTAAATGGGAATAAGGTGGTGGTATCTTGTGTAATCTTTTGTATGGTGTTTTGTGTGAGAGCAATGACGAAGGTATCTGGTTGATGAGGTAACAAGCTGTTTTGATATGTTCCACCCAAAATTTTAATGGGAGATTTGCTTGAAATCTAATTGCACGAGCCACATTAAGGAGGTGTCGGTGTTTTCTCTCGACCACTCCATTTTGTTGAGGGGTATAAGGACATGATCTATAGAAAATTGTACCATTTTCATCTAAGAATGTTTGCAAGGATAAGAACTCTTGGCCATTGTCAGACCTCAGGGTTTTTATAGTCGGGGTTGTGTTGAGTTTTAACCCAAGCAAAGAAATTTTTAATTATGCTTTGAGTTTCGATTTGTGACGCATGAGGTGTACCCAAGTATAACGAGAAAAGTCATCAACAATCGTGAAGGAAATATCTAGCACCGTAATAAGAATAAATCCTATGAGGTCCCCAAATATCACAATGAATCAAATCAAAAGGTTTATTGCTAGAAATTTGACTAACTTTAAAAGGGAGTCTAGATTGTTTTGCTAAATGACAAACATCACAAATATCTTGAGAATCAAAACTAATATCTAAAGTACTTTGTGCTAAGAATTGAAGAGGTGAAGCTGAAGGGTGCCCAATACGTCTATGCCATAAGTTGGTTGATCCACTAGTAGTATGATGTATTTGTGGTTTTTGTGAAAGGTAATATAGGCCGTTACTCTGCCTTCCTAAGCCAATCGTCTTCTTCGTCGTCAAATCCTTCATGATACAAAAATCAGGGAAAAATGTCACATAGCAACCTAACCCTTGAGTAAGTTTACTGATAGATAATAGATTAACTTTGAAATTGGGAACATAAAGTACATCATCAACAGTCATATTATTTTCAAATTTAACTACACCAATGGATTTAATAGGAGCATGACCCTCATTCGGTAGTTGCACAGTTTTGTGTTTTGGCATGAATTTATTCTCAAGAATCCCATCCTTCGTCACATGGTCAGTGGCCCCGCTATCAATAATCCATGAATTACTCAAAGGGGTAGTAGAGAGATTGATACCTGAGGTGTTAACATAAGACTTATCATTACCCGACTTGTTGTTTAGAAGTGTCATGATCTGTTCATATTCCTTGGTTGTGAGCGTTTTGCCTTTCTTTGGGTCAAGTGTAGAAGTGGTAGTAGTGTTTGAAAAGCGTTTATTTCGTGGCTTCACGTCCTTCCCATGAAACTTGTGCCCTGGAGGGAAGCCATGGATAAAATAGCAGGTATCAATGATGTGGCCAATTATCCCACAGTGGGTGCATCGTTTCTGGCCAGGTTCCGTCGGATTGGTCGACCGGTCAGATGGAACGGTCGAACAGTTCGACCGATTGTTATCTTTTCTGTTCAACTCCCAATTGCTCGACTACTCCCAATTGATTGAATGTTGCCCACCACGATATGTTGTAACCTCAACTTGTCTTTCATGTTGTATTAAAATAGCGTGGACTTTTCTGGTATCTGGAAAGGGGCTCATCATTAGTATGTTTCCACGAACTGTAGAATAAGAATCATTCAACCCCATCAGAAATTGCATGACTTTCTCATTCTCATCCCTTTCAGCCAGTGCTTTAAGATTTCTACAAGTGCATCCAATTGGGTTGTGATAAGAACCCAATTCATCACATAGTCCCTTTAATTTGGTATAATAGGTTGACAACGATTGATTTTCTTGTCGATGCTCAACAATTTTTTGGCGAATCTGATGTATTCGCACATCATTACCTTGAGAAAATCGATCTCGTAGGTCGTTCCATACCTCTGTGGCAGATTCGGAGTATATAATACTTTCAGCAATATCTGGATGTACCGAATTAAGTATCCATGACAGCACCATATGATTACTTCGATCCCATATGGAATACTTCTCATCTTCTGCTTCTGGTGTTTCAATCTTTCCATCAATGAAGCCAATCTTATTCTTGGCAATTAGAGCAATTCTCATAGATCTACTCTATTGTCCATAATTGTTTCCATCAAGTGGTTTAGAAACGAGGATTAAGCCAGGATAATCGGATTGCTGTAAAGCCATGGGATTCGATTGGGCAATTGTCGCTTCTATGGTATTTGTACCAGACATCGTTGCTCAGATCATCGCTCTGATACCATGTAAAATATGAGAGAAAATATATGTGGAGAAATATTTCTCTCTGTATATTGATGTAATATGTATAATGAATGGGATTATATATATATATATATATATATATATAATAGAAACCTAATAAGGAAAAGGAATATAAGAAAAAGAGTTCTACCTAGAATAGAAATATTACATATATAGTATCCTACTACATGATATTCTACTGTAAATAGAATTCTAATAGTCCAAAAGTAGTCTATCAGACGAGTATTACAGTGTATTGAACACTATGAAGGGGCTTCTGGGCAGTTGGTGAACAAAGATAAGAGCGGGATTATCTTACCTAGGAGATTTTCTACTAGTCAGATACACAGGCTAGAAAATCTGACAAGGTTTCATCATCAGCAGCAGCCCTTCACTTATCTTGGTGTTCTTTTATTAAAAGGAGCCAGGAAGATCGTATGATGACTTAGTCTAGAAAGTCCGGAGTAGGATTTCTGGCTGGGCCTCGAGGCTCCTATCATTTGGGATGTGAATTATTTTGATTCGATCAGTGCTATACTATATTCCCCTCTATCTCTTTCAGATTATGAAGCTTTCAAAGGCTATCTTGAAGAAGTTATAGGGTATTTTTGCTAGGTTCCTATGGGACTCCAGAGACGATGCACACAAATTACATTGGAGGAGATGGAAGGACCTTTGTATTCCTACTGAGGATGGTGGACTGGGCTTTGTATTCCTACTGAAGATGGTGGACTGGGTTTTAAGAGACTGCAGGATCTTGTTGATACATTCTTCCTAAAGCTCTAGTGGTTATTTAGATCTCAGCGGTCATTATGAGCTCAGTTTTTACTGAGTAAGTATTGTTATGGTACCCATCCGTTGCTAGCTACTATTTTTTACTATGCTTCAGCTGTATGGAAGAGGTAGAAGTACATAGGCCCGTAGGCAGAGACACACATTGCTTGGCAGTTAGGACGTGGGCAGATATTCTTTTGGCATGATTGCTGGATGGACGAGACTACATTAGCTAATCAGTACCCACACTTGATACATTCTTCATCCAGGTTAAAGACTTATTCGATAATACTGGATGGAATATTGACAAACTTCTTTAGCTAGTACCATATATTATTGCTGAGCAAATAGGGAGCATCCCTATCACTGTTGAGGTGCACGATCAGATTATGTGGAATGATACTTCGGATGGTAGATTTGCTACCAAGTCTGCATGGCATCTAGTTCGCACGTGGCATACTATTTAGGCTATATACAGCATGATTTGGAGTTCTATTATTTCGATTATTGTCTCTTTCTTCTGCTGGAGACTATGTTAGGGTATTATCCCAGTTGATGTTGTGATTCAGATGCAGATTGGGAGTCTTATGGCTTCTCGTTGTTAGTGTTGCTCAGCTATTGAGATTATTCAGTATTTATTTATTGACAGTTGTATAGCCGACCAGGTTTGGCGCCACTTTTTTAATATTTTCATGTAATCCTTCAATCGATGGAGGGTATTCAGTATCGCTTTCAGTTTTGGCATTTCCCGGGTCAGTTTGTCAGGCATGGTCATATTCTCACGATCATTCTTCTTTTGATTCTGTGGTTTATTTGTACTGAGAGGAATGATGCGAAGTACCAAGATATCTCTATAGAGTCGAGACGGATCATCTGGAGAGTATACTATACTATCTCCCTACTACATACATGCCGTTTATTTCAGGTTATTCATTGGCGATGGGATTGGGATATGGATATTTCTCCTCTTTTTGGTATCTCTCTTATTACTCCATCGCTTCCTCCTCCTATTTTGGTTTATTGGTGTACTCCACCAGTATGATCTTACAAGGTTAACATTGATGGATGCGTCAAAGATAGATTTGCGAGTAGATAGAGAATTATTAAGGATTTATTAGGTCAATGTGTTTGCACCTTCTTCTCTTCATATGGTGAGTGCCTTCTTTTGGAGGCTGAGCTTAGGGATATTCTTAACGTTATCATTCTTGCTCAGAGGATTGTACTATCAGATTTATGGATTGATGCCAACTCTACTTTGGCCATTCACTACATTACCAGAGGTGGATGACCTTGGTCTATTCAGGCCACTCTTCACCATATCAGATATCTCCTTGCATTCGACCGTTATACTATTTCTCATATTTATCGCGAGGACAACCAGGTGGCTGACTTACTTGCTTCAAATGGTTGAGATTGTCGTTACTATTTTAAGTACAGCGCTCAGGACTTACTGCGGCGCTACCGCAGCTTAGTTCAGATTGATAGACATGGACTTCCTACACTTAGGTGTCTATAGATTTTTTTTAAGACTTATTGTTTGGGAGGTACTACCTCCTTATTTATTATTTTATTATTTATTCATTTATTTGTTTGCTTTAGCTCTTCTAATTATACTTCAGGTTTTATGCTCCCCTCTCATGTATTTTTTATGAGTTATTTATATATAGTTGAGGTATCCAAACCTCCCATCATCTTCTGTGGAGGCCTGACAACCACACTGGAGATGTGATGGTGTGTTGACTAAATAAAAAATAAAAAAAACCTCCACCACTGCATCAGATCCAATGTTGGATCTGAATCCTTTATGTGTCCGTAATTTTCTCCAACTCCCCACTTGTGTTTGTGATTGTTGAGAAAAATACCACCAGTCTCTTTCATACTTTGAGTTTTTAATGAGTAGAGTTTTAAACAAATTAGGTGATTTTGCACTAACGTAGAGGAATTTTGACGATTTTTTGAAGAGATCTGATGATTTTAGGTTTCTTAATTGAAGATTGTTTAGAGTGTTTTGGCTATTACAATTTGCAATTTTGTGCATGAAATCTAGCGATATGTTTGAAAGAGAGAGAAAAGATACACTACGGTGAGAGAGTGTATAATAATAATAAATTTTTATTATTTTAAAAAATTAATTTCTAATAGTCTGATTTTTCAAATTATTTTCCAATAGTCTAGTTTTTCATTTTTGGTACTGAGCCTAATTTTCTTGTTTTTCAATTGTTGTTATAAGACAAATATGTTTTGTGCAATTAGATTTTTTCCATTTGGTTTACATTTATGGTAGTCGCAACCCAATATTTACCTATCCTCGTACGTTTTAATTTTTTTTTCTTCTAAATTTTCCTATTTGCAGTGGGATGGAAATGAACTTCCATATGGGTCTGAGTTCAATTCCCTCCAACACATTTTTTTTATACATAAAATGTGCCTTCTATCCGGGAAAAAAATGTTCTATGTTATGTTAATAAATGGTTGTGTGCCCTTGTTACAACGAGAGTAACATTTGTGTGGAAAAATATAGCAAAAATGACATGAGATAGTATGATTGATAATGAAGTGATAGTCGATTCCAATCTTGTGCTTAAGGCAGAAAGTAGTCTAAACTAAAATTCAACAACGTTATAGTATAATACTAATAGCTTGATTGAGAGAATTTTTTTGTAGAGTTTAATAAACGTTTATGAAATGTGTGTTTGAAAAGCTAACAAAAGTTGTGGGTCCCATGAAATGTGTGATTGAAAAGCTCATAAAAGTTGTAGGTCCCATAAAATGTGTGGTTAAAATTAATTCTTAACTTATAACCGCACATTTTTAGCAAATTTTAATCTGAATCAAACAAACGCTAAATTTGCCTACCTAAAGTATAGGACGCCCTTTTATATATTGGAGAGCGATAGTACCTCGTATAAAACATGATAATTCACTCCTCTTAGAATTTTGAGGCACACCATTCTTTAATAAGATAGGTTGTAATGTCAAAGTATTCTATACATTACTTGAGTGCAGAACATGCTCGTCTTGAGGTTCATCCTAAAGCGCGTCTTTGGCAAGCTAAGCCTTGATGAAAGTTACACAACTTTTGACATTAGTTATGTCCTATAAGTTAAAAGACTTGATCCATGAGTTATTGTTCCCTTTTGATCTTATACATTTTGACAAAAAAACTTTTACTTTTCATTCGAAGAGTTGCAACCTTCAAGAAAGGCCTCGACCTTTGGATAAACAACCACATCTAAAGGCTATATATATGCCATTCTACTAAGTATTTTTTACACATTCAAAATGTTATTCTACTCATCTATATTTTTCAACAAATACTTCCTTTTTTTATATAAAAACTCTACTTCAATATCCGTGTATAAGTTTGGTGATAAAGCTCAAAGTTTCAATCGCTAGTCCTTTGGAATGTTACTTCTATAAGAACAAAATTCATTCTATTCTATAAGACAATTGCTTGTAACATTGAGCACTAGATTAGGCAAAATTATCTTCAGAATAAATCCTGTGTGATGATCATCATCATCCTTTTGTGACATTTTGCTCATATAGTAAATCATCATCATCCTCAGATTTATTTTCAGAAAGAATTAATGAAGTCTAGATCCTCCTTCAAATTTGGCAGCAAAAAAAATGGTTGTTAGTTGCTAAAATAGTTTCGAATGTAGCAAAATTTCAACGTGAAACACATGTTCTAACATACGACATGCAACGTAAAATTCATATACTTTTGACGTTCAGCATTAGGTTTACCAGATAAGAAATTCATACATGTAGATTATTGAGTACATAATAAGACAAACAAAAAAAATACCAACAGACTTGTGGCCTTACCTCCATGTGCGATATTATTGATTTCTAAATGGAATAGTGATCCTTGATTAGGCTGGTTTGTGGGATAGCACTGTCGTTTTGTCACGGGTGATAAGGGGTTAGGGTTAAAAATTGAATGTGGGGAAGGGACTTTGAGGGATTTCAATTTAAGGAAAGAATAAACGTTTCTCATATATAAATTACATTTTAAAAAAGCGATTTGATTACATAGATGTACAACTTCAATTAGTTGGTAAAATTAATCTCAAATGTGTGCCACGTTGGCGTTTTGTCAGTCACATGTGCGCTTCCGTCTATTGACAATTACTGAACCATGAGCAGTAATTAACGGAGTGTATCTTTCCAAAGTTCAATGATCATGTAAGAATATTAAAAAGTTCAGTAAGTGATAGAAGATGCGACTAAAAGTTCAATGATTATTGAAACATTTAACTCCAACTAAGAGGACGTATCCATTTGTGAAAAAGATAAAAATAGGTCAATTCTACTTTAAAATAAAGAGAAAAAGAAAGAGTTAATTTCATTATTTGTCACTAAAGTTCTTGTTAAATTTCAAATTGTTCATTGAAGTATTTTTCTTACCCACCAGTCAATAAATTTATTATTAGTTATAGAAATGATGACTCGATTAGTAAATATAAGAAAAAATTACAATTTTTGTCTCCAATAGTTATCCTTTTTTGCACTTCAGTCCCGATCCTTTATTTCTTGGCAATCTTATTTACAACCTTTTATTTTTTGACGCTTTGGAGTGTTAAAAGACGAATTTGTCTATAAGTTTAGATAAAGTAAAAACGTATAAAGAAAATAGAAGAAAATGTCAAAAATAGAAACTAAAAAAATTGACCATTCTTCCCCTCCAAACCCCTATCTGATAGCCCAAGAATAACTAATCAAGAGGGGGTGAATTGGTTTTCTCAAACTTTTTCGTAGAATAATCTCAAAATAAGAAATTTAAGAGATATAAATTAAGCAACTAAAAATACGAGCACAATGTAAGTAAATAAAAGGGTAAAGAGAGTGCAAACGATATTTTATGGAGGTTCCATCCAACCAATGATCTACGTCCCCCGTTACCAAGTTCTCCAACACGAGCACGACCTTTCCACTATCTTGATTGACTTATGGTACAATAAAAAACTTTACAATGTATTCGGTGACTTACAAACAAAGAGTATCGATCCTTATACAATATTGAGCTTTCAAGGGACCTCAATACGACCCAAGCATATAAAGAAATAGATTTGAGAATGTATTTCTCTCTTGATGAATGATGGATACAAGTTTGGTACTAAGAAAGACTAACACTTTAATAAATAACAATAGATGAAAAAGCTCAAGTGTTAGAAATAAACTTTGTTGATAATGATGAATCAAAAGTTTGATTTGATCAAACAAAGTTTTTCAATGAATGATTTTGAAGATATAGATGAAATGAAGCTTGAATGAATTTTCTCAATGTAATTTTCTCTATTAATGCTCTTGTAAGTGTTGTAGAATGATAATAAATGAAGAGGTATTTATAGAGATAAATTTTCACAACTTTCTGTCCAACCGGATGACCAACTAGTCGACCTATAAGTTAGACGGTCAGAAATAGCCATTGGAACGATAAAAATCAGAACAGTCATTTTTTGGAAAATGACGTTCACGAATGACCGGTTCAATTTTTCTGAAAAGTTTTGAAATTTTGATTTTTGGCTTTGATAAAATTATTTTATGCAAGTGATATCAATATGGTTTTTGTGCATTAAATTATTTTTGAGTTTTCATCCATTTAATGCTAAAAATCAAAGAATTAGTACTTTTACAATTTTATCCAGAAATCTATTCTTCGATCTTGAACTTCGAGTCTTGAATTTCTTGAACTCTAGTATTGATTGACTTTGACCTTGACATGCTTGCGAGTTTGATTTGTAGTGCTTTGAATATTACTTGAAAATAGATTGTTAGTAAACAATACTTATTTGTTTGTTATAATCAAATTTAATCATAGGTCAACAATTTGATTATGACAAACAATATAATGTATAGTTGAGAATACAATGAATAATAAGATAAAATAAAGTATATATATTCTCCATTTCTTTTTCAAGTAAACATGGTTTGATAAATTTGTAACATTGGATTATATTTCATTTAATTGATCCCATCACATATCAGTTTCATCGTATATCAATTTACCAATTCGTTTGTCAAATTTTCATCACATCATATCAAATTTTCATCACATTTCATCACATATCACATATATTTTATCCCTTTTGGCATAAACAAAAAGTTAGAATCAAAACATTAAGGTAAAATAAATAAATTACCCCTAAATGAAAAAAAATATGCAATTCATTGATAAACTTGAAAGTTAAAGACAATCATAGTTCATAAACAAAAACTAGAGCATAAAACTGGAACATAAGCTTGTTTTCAAAAACACAGAAATAGACATGAAAGTATTTCCAAAAGCATAGAAACAAGAAAACTAAGCATTCAGTGGAGGAGGTGGAAGAATCACGGTGTCAAGGCGGGTGTGAAGTGCTTGAAGCAATGATGTCATGCCGTCTACTGATTGTTGTAGATTTTCCACCGAGTTTTGTAAATCTCCTACCGTATGTTGGAGGCTAGTGGCCATGTTGTGTAAGTCTTCCACGGTATATTATAGGCCATTTACGGTGGTAGTAAGCGAGTCAATCCGGCCATTGAGAAGATTATAATGGTCTTCGTTGAAGCCGGATGTGGAGGACGACGGCCTATGTGATCTCGGTCTCGGCAGAAGATCATCTTCGTCTTCATCCATTTCTTCACCACCCTCAATTGGCAAAGTAGAGGGTCCCGACTCATCATCAAATTCTATAGATTTCGCCACCCATTGCCCATCATCTTTAAAGATTTTCATGCATTTAAGAGTAAGAGTATTGATGGTGTCGGTTGGTTTAGGAAGAAGGGCGATCGCATCAAAGAAAGAGACTTCGAAATGTTAAAAGATTTTAGTAAGAATCATTTCGTAAGGTAAGGCCTTAGACCTAGTATCACGAAGAAACGAGTCCATATGATTGAGCATAATGTATGGAAAGTCTAGTTTTCACCCAATTAATATGGAATCGAGAAGGAAGACGTCGTAATGATTTACTTCATCAAGGTAACCTTTCCTAGGGACAATAATATGGGAGATGATATTGTGCAAGACACGACATGTGAGTGTTAGTTGATTTGTACTAAGTCGTGCAGGAGCCTCGAAATGTTTCTCGGTGACACGACAACATGCCTCAACAGGATTGTAACATTCAAGATTAGGAATGGTTTTTGAAGTAAAGAGACGAATACCACCGTCCTCAAGTTCAAGAATAGAATGAATAAGTTCTCGAGTAATTTTGATTCGTTTATTTCTAACTAAGCAAGAGATACCCGTCCCCGGAGAGAAACCCACTTTCTTATAGAACTCTTTCATGATGGTGGGGTAAGCTTTTTCATTAAGTGTGAGAATGGAAACCCAACGCATGACGACAAAATAATCTTCTAAATGAATTGAGGGGGCCTCTAATGTAAAGGAAGCGAGATCGACATTCTTACCAATGAGGATCGGGCATTTGTCAATCCAATTTTCTAGAGAAGCCTCTTCTTCGGAGGATAAACAAGGTGGCCTTTCCCTCCTTGAGCTCTTGGCTGGCATTTTTACTCGAGGCTTGATGATTGCAAACGGATTATAGAAGGCTAGGGTTTTGTTCGTCTGTTTGAGATGGAATTGGATGATTTTGTGGATAAAAATTGGGGATTTTGCGGATTTGAGTGTGGAATTGATATGAGTTTTTTATTTTAAATGTAAATTTGAAAGATTTGAAAGAGATTTGATGGATGAGGAGAGATTGGAAGAGAAAGCTATATGTTCGCGGGAAGAAGGAATGAAGAATTTGAAAAATTTCTGAGGTTAAAAACTTGATTTCTGCTGATACGGTCAACCGATTTACTCAGACGGTCGACTGTTTGAACCTTAAATTTTAAAATCAACTTTCTGTTCAAACGGATCTAGAGGCGGATGATGAGAAGATCGTTTGTTTGAGCGAAGCGGATGACCATTTCACGAAGTGGTCAACCGTTAAAATTTTTCAATTTTTACAAAAGTCTCTGTTCAAACGGAGGATGATTCGGATGAACAAAAGCTCGTCCGTTTATCATCAAACGGACGTTCGTTTGAGGAAACGGTCGTCCGGTTGGACAATTTTACGTAATTTTATCGAAATCATCGATTTGGTCCTTGTAAAATATTTTTAAAAACACGTTTGTCATATAAAATTCAATCAAATATATCATCCATAAAGAGTTAGCCACATACTTCACATTCATCAATTATGCCAAGATTTCGTCGAATATATGAAAATCTTTCAAGTGCTAATGGTTTTGTGAGAATATCGGCCAAAATATTTTTTGGTGTTTACAAACTCTAAAGTTATATCTCTCTTTTATACATAATCTCGTAGGAAATGATGTCTAATCTCGATGTGTTTGGTACGAGAATGCAAAATGGAATTTTTAGATAAATTGATAGTACTAGTGTTATCACACATAATAGGATCATTTTCAAAAGATAGGTGATAATCACGAAGAGTTTGCTTCATCCATAGGATTTGAGCACAACAACTAGTGGTCGATATATATTTGGCTTCGGCGGCTGATAAAGTAATAGAATTTTGTGTCTTACTAAACCATGAAACTAAGTAAAGCCTAGAAAGTGGCAAGTTTCGCTAGTGCTTTTACGATAAATTATACAACCAGCCCAATCGGCATCCAACTAACTAAGTAAATCAAAGTGAGTCTCTTTAGGATACCAAAGACTTAAGGATCTAGTTCTGCTAAGGTAAAAAAAAAATACATTTTACGGTACTAAGATGAGAATTTTTAGGATTAGATTGATATCTAACACATAAGCATACACTAAACATAATATCGGGCCTACTAGCGTTTAAATAAAGAAAGGATCCAATCATACCTCGATATTTGGTTATATGAACGGAAGTGCCTTGATCGTCTTTGTCCAATTTGATCGACGAGCTCATTGGGGTATTCATTGGTTTCAAATCATCCATTTCAAACCTTTTGAGCATATCCAAGATATACTTGGTTTGACTAATGAATATTCCATCATTAGTTTGTTTGATTTGGAGTCTAAGAAAGTACTTGAGTTCACCCATCATACTCATATCAAATTCTCTACTCATACACTTAGAAAATTCTTCACATAGATAAATGTTAGTAGCACAAAAAATGATATCATCAACATAAATTTGAACAATAATCATATAATTGTTTTTGGTTTTCATAAATAGTGTAGTATCCGCCTTACCCATTAAAAAGCTATTTGATAAAAGAAATTTGCTTAATCTTTCATACCAAGCTCTAGGAGCTTGTTTTAATTCCTAAAGGGCTATTCTAAGTTTGAAAACTTTATCCGGGTATTTATGATTTTTAAAATCAAGCGATTGCTCAACAAATATTTCTTCTTGAATGACTCCATTCAATAATACACTTTTGATATACATTTGAAAAAGAGTAAAATTCTTATGATAAGCAAACGCAAGAAACATGCTAATTGACTCTAATCTAGCAACTGGTACAAATGTTTCTTCGAATTCAATATCTTTTTCTTGATTGTAATCTTGAGCCACTAATCTAGCTTACGGCCAATTATACTATTTTCATCTCGTTTGTTTCGAAAAACCTATTTTGTACCAATTACGGTTTGTGAACTTGGTCTAGCAACTAAATCCCAAACATGATTTATTTTAAATTGATTTAGTTCTTCTTGCATAGTTAGAATCCAAAATTCATCAAAATCGGCTTCTTTAAAATTTTGGCTCAATTTGCGAGAGAAAAACACAATTATTAAGAAAATTTCTAGATGAGTTTCTAGTACTTACTCCTTTAGATGGATCACCGATGATGAGATCTTTTGGATGAGAATGAACAAACCTCCATTCTTTACGTAATGATGAGGTGTTAGGTTCTTCATAAGAATCTTCTTCATTTTATTGCATGAATGTTTTCTCCTCTTGTTGAGTTTCAACATTATTTGGATTCTCTTTGTCTTGATTTTGAACACTTAGTTGTTCAAATGGAATTTTTAAATCTTCATCATCAATATTTTTCTCATGTTTAATAGAGTTAGTTTTATAAAAAACAATATGCATTGATTCTTCAACTACTAAAGTTCTTTTATTAAAAACTCTATAAGATTTGCTAGTAGATGAATATCGAAGAAAAATTTCAATATCAGATTTTGGATCAAAATTTTCCAACTTTTCTTTTGTGTTTAATATAAAGCATTTACAACCAAAAACTTTAAAATATCCGATATTGAGAATTCTATTTTTCCAAAGCTCATATGGAGTTTTGGTTTTATTTCGACTAGCCAAAACATGTAATAACTCAGTCAAACTTGAAATTTTCTTGGTCAAAAATTTCATGCCAACTTTAAAAAAAAGGGGGGGATAAGATTGAGTCAGGTAGTGGATGGATTTGGAATACAAATCCATTTTATTCTCATTTTAACATTTCATTTTCTTTTCACTTATCATCTTCAGTAAAAAGAAACAGCAACCGTCCTCTCTCTTTTTTTTTTTCCCCTTTTTTCACACCTAAATTCATATTAAATATTTTGAAATCACAGAGAAAATTTGAAAAGTGGTAAAGTGATGAAACTTTAAGTTTGGAAGAATTAATTTCCTAGTTTGGCTACGATATGAAGGAGCGATTCAAATATCGGGACAGTTTATCAGCTGATTTAGTCTTCAATAGATAACTCTGTGAGTGGAAAATATATTTTAGAAAATTTAGATTTCAATTATAAGATATTATATCACTAAATATTAAATTACGCGATTTCTTATAATTGTTTATTGAATTATGTTATCATGTAAATTCTAAAGATTGTGAAATTGCCTATTATGAAATTAAAGGTGAATTGAGATGTCGTTTAAATCCATAAAAAGTACATGGTGAATTCATTGATTATTCTAGTATACTGAGGGGTCTTGGCCATGTATTAGTACACACTGAGGGGTCTTGATCGTGTATCTCGTCTATTGAGGGGTCTTGGCCGTATACTAGAAAGCTTAGCCCTTTGAGGCAGTCTATGCACGCATGCTGAGATTATATAAAATTGGTACATTTTGGTGAGATTTTTCATTATACTGTGATATGATGAAGTGATGGTATGTATTTTAGCTGATGAATATTCTATAAATATGAGCTGATATTACTTGTTGAAGTTAATGTGAATTGTTAAGTGACGTGAGCTCGTTTTCGACAATATCTATAAATGAAAAGAATATAATTATTTTCCAAAATCTCCACTCACTGAGCCTATTAACTCAAGCATTTTCCAACAATAATTTTTCTTATCAGGTAGTGGTTGAGTTTCTTGACAGCTTTAGAATATAAAGCTTTTGAGTTCAGAGTTAGAGCCACACGATAGAGTTAGTTAGTATGACTCATTTCATAGAATATGTAGTCATTATATTTTGGAGACACATGTTCATTTTTTAATATTATTTTGCGTCACATATAAATAGATAGGTGGACTCACTATGTATTTTGTATCAGTATGTACAGTTTATATTAATTAAATAGTAAAAGTTTTATGATTCGGTTAGTCTCTACCGCGTTGTTTTATTGTGGAAATTGAAAGGAAAAATGGTCACATTTAGTTGTGATTATAGTTTGTTGGGATATGTGGTATTTTATTTCAGGTTGGTTAGTTCAAATTAAAGAGGAGATGATGTCAAAATTTTTATAAAAATAAGTAATCATGAGTAATAATAGTAGTAGTCTTGATGGTGGGTCCAACCCTTAGTTGGTATCTACCATCGGCGCACGTCACGTATCGGGTAGATAAATATTGCTTGGGACAGGTCGTGTTAGACCCTATTCAAAATATAACATGAAGTATTAATGGCTTCGGCCCAAAAATATTTTGGTAAATTATTTTTATTCAACATGGTCCGAGCCATTTCTTGCAATGTTTGATTCTTCCTTTATACTATACCATTTTGTTGAGGAGTTCTAGGAGCCGAAAAATTATGTTCATATCCATTTGATTTAAAAAACTCATTAAAAGCAATATTTTCAAATTCTCCACCGTGATCACTCTTAATTGTGGTAATAGTATATCCCTTTTCATTTTGAACTCTTTTGCAAAAATGTTTAAATGCATTTAAAGTTTCATCTTTTAAATTCAAGAAAATGACTTAAGTAAATCTTGAAAATCATCAACAATAACAAATGCATAATGTTTTCCACTTAAACTAGCGGTTTTAGAGGGTCCAAATAAATCCATGTGGAGAAGTTGTAAAAATCTTGTAGTAGAAGAGTGTTGTTTAAGTTTAAAAGAACTTTTTACTTGTTTTTCAAATTGACAAGCATCACAAATTTTATCTTTTTCAAATTTTTATTTGGCAAACCTTTTACAAAGCTATTTTTGGAGATTTTAGAAAGTAAGTCCATGCTAACATGACCTAATCTTCTATGCCTTAACCAAGAATCATATTTTATACTTGATAGACATTTTATTTCTCTTTCAAGTTCAAGTTCAAGTTCAATATTTATGATGTAAACATCCTTACTTCGACTCCCCGTGAACAATACCTCTTTAGATATAGCATCCTCAATGAGGTATTTGAAAAAATCAAATTTAATGAAATAACATTTATCATATAATTGACTTATACTAAGCAAGTTATGTATAAGATTATCAACTAATAAAACATTTTCAATAGAAGGAGAAGAATGGTTACCAATATTTCCAATGCCTATGATTTTTTCTTTAGTATTGTCTCCAAAAGTTACATGACCTCCATCCTTTTTTTTAGGCTAGATAGCAATGATCGATCACCGGTCATGTGTTTTGAGCAACCACTATTCAAGAACCAATTGCTCTTGACTTTTCGTGGTACCTACAAAAATTATTTTAATTTTTAATTTTTGGTACCCACATAAGTTTGGGTCCTTGATAGTTAGTATTTGTGGATTCTTTTATCCACTTATGTTTCCTTTCAAAATATAGTCTCTTTTTAGTTGTACAATTAAAAGCAACATGACCAACTTTCTTACAAAAACTACATGTTATGTTTTGTTGAGTAAAATTGGATGATTTGACAAATATAGTTTCAAGATATTTTTGTTTCAAGAAAAGTTTGTATCCAATTCCTCCTTTATTGAACACACATTTTTGCTCACCAAGCATTAATTCTAAATTTTTCTTTCCTTGGGTAAACTTGTGAATAATGCTTGTTAAATCAATTACTTTTTTCTTTTAAGGAAAGATTTTCTTTAATCAAAGATTTATGATCATCATTTTCTTTTTCAAAATATTTTTGTGCTATAAAAAGTTTTTTGACTACCTTTTTCAATAAGGAATGTTTATTGTTAAGGATAGAGTATTTTGAAACAAATTTCTCAAATTCTTCAAGAATTTCATCATAAGAAGTAGATAAATCATTGTATGAGTCATTGTTGTTTGTACTTACCTTATATTCAATAGCCATGAAGCACATGTTGACGATTTCTTCTTGAACTTCATCTTCTTCATGATCATCTTCATCACTATCATCCCATGTAGCTTGAAGTGCTTTCTTTTTGGTAAACTTCTTCTTGCTTGGACATTTGGTTCTTTTGTGACCGGGTTTGTCACAATCATAGTAAATAATCTTTTTATTTTTCTCTTCACCTTTGTCTTCTTTCTTTTGATATCGCCGATTATTTCGAAAACCTCTCCATTTCTTGATAAGAAGAACTAGATCATCAAGTTTTTCATCACTCATGTTCATGTTTGAGGAACATTCATCGTTAGTTGATTTTAAGACAATTTGCCGCTTCGTAGGCTCCTTCATTTGTTCCTTGCTTTTTCTTGTTTTATCATTTGTTTCGACATTGTTGAGCTCATAAGTCATTAATGTTCCATATAGCTCTTCCAATGGATAAGCGTTGACATCTTTTGTATTCTCTATCAACATTCTCAAGAAGTTCCAATCTTCTGAAAGAGACATAAGCATTTTACTCACAAGTTCACCGTTAGTAAACTTTCAATCAAAGCCCTTAAGGCCATTAATAATATCGATAAAGCGAGTAATCATATATACTATAGGTTCATCTTGCTTCATAAAGAAATTTTCAAAATCTTTTGTTAAAAGATTTATCTTAGTTTCCTTAACCTTGTTAGTACCTAAGTGAGTTATCTCTAATGCATGCCAAATATCATAAGCGGAATCACATGTGCTAATTCGATTAAATTCATTTTTATCTAAAGCACAATAGAGTAAATTTTTTGCTCTAGCATTTAAAAATAATTTTCTTTTATCTTCTTCATCATATTCTTTTCTAGGCTTAGAAATAGTTTGATCCGGTTTATCATCAACCTTAATAATTTTTGTTGGTACATAAAGACCAAACTCAATGACTTCTCAAATGTTATAATCTATTGATTGTATATAAATCATCATTCTAGTTTTTCAATAGTTATAGTGGGTGCCATTAAAAAAGGGAGGACAATTTGTAGAGTGTCCCCTCAAGACTTTGAATATTTTGGTTAAAAGATTGTAGAATCTTTAAAAAAATGAGCACCTTGCTCTGATACCAATTGATAGCCCAAGAATAACTAACCAAGATGGGGGTGAATTGGTTTTCTCAAACTTTTTCATAGAATAATTTCAAAATAAGAAATTTAAGAGATATAAATTAAGCAACTAAAAATACGAGTACAATGTAAGTAAATAAAATAGTAGAGAGAGTGCAAACGATATTTTTATGGAGGTTCAATCCCACCAACGATTTACGTCCTCCCGTTACCAAGCTCTCCAACACGAGCACGACCTTTCTACTATCTTGATTGACTTATGGTGCAATCGAAAGCCTTTACAATATATCCGGTGACTTACAAACAAGGAACACCGATCCTTATACAATATTGAGCTTTCAAAGGGACCTCAATACGACCCAAAGATATAAAAAAATAGATTTGAAAATGTATTTATCTCTTGATGAATGATAGATACAAATTTGGTACTAAGAGAGACTAACACTTTAATGAATAGCAATAGATGAAAAAGCTCAAGTGTTAGAAATAAACTTTGTTGATAATGATGAATCAAAAATTTGATTTGATCAAACAAAGTTTTTCAATGAATAATTTTGAAGATATAAATGCAATGAAACTTGAATGAATTTTCTCAATGTGATTCTCTCTATTAATGCTCTTGTAAGTGTTGTAGAATGATAACAAATGAAAATGTATTTATAGAGATGAATTTTTACAATTTTCTGTCCAACCAGATGACCAACTAATCGACTTATAAGTCAGACGATCAGAAATAACCGTTGGAACGGTAAAATCAGAACGGTCATTTTTTGAAAATGACGTTCAAACAATCAACCGGTTCTTCTCAAACGGTCGACCAGTTCTTTAAAAATGGTCGACCGGTTCACAGACGGATGACCGATTCAATTTTTCTGAAAAGTTTTAAAATTTTGATTTTTGGCTTTGATAAAAATATTTTATGCAAGTGATATCAACATGATTTTTGTACATAAAATTATTTTTGGGCTTTCATCCATTTAATGCTAAAAATCAAAGAATTAGTACCTTTACAATTTTATTTAGAAGTCTATTCTTCGATCTTGAACTTCGAGCCTTGAATTTCTTGAACTTTTGTATTGATTGACTTTGACCTTGACATGCTTGCTAGTTCGATTTGTAGCGCTTTGAATATTACTTGAAAATAGATTGTTAGTAAACAATACTTATTTGTTTATTATAATCAAAATATTAAAGTTTAAAGTTAACTATAGGTCAACACCATCCACACCCAAGAATAAACCACCACAACCAGCAAACTACAACAACCAACTACCACTACAGCCATATGCTAGCAATTAGCTACCATCTTCGTACACCATCATAACTCCTACACACTACAACAAATAACTACCATTGCTCTTATAAACCAATATAACGATCACCAATTTATGTTAGCACCAAACTCCAATCAAGAATTAGTAGAGTTTCACATTAGGCAAAATAAAAATTAGATAAAACCAATTTTAAAAAACTGTAAATCTAAAAAGTGGTAATTAGAACAATATTATGAAAAAATTGTCTTAACCTCTACTCCGACAGCGGCACCACCAGTAAGTCTGGCCCAACATAAATTCTTTAGCTATTATTTTGATATCATTACTTCTAATTCTGTCATCTATCTTTTAAACACCTCTCTTCGACGTGGGGTTTTGTGGTAGGTAAATTAATTTCATTTTTTTTATATTTTTTTAATTGTTCTTCTTTTGTTAATATATTTTTTTCTTTATATAAACTTAGAGGTAGATTCGTCTTATAAACATTCAATTAATAGAATTTTTTGACATAACTATTACTAAGGACAAAGAGCGATACCAAATTAAAAGTTGGACGTAAAATTTGTCATGATATAAAAGTTTAGGACACTTGCTAGTTACAATTTTTTTAAAATTTAATGTGTAACACGACTATTTTTGAACTTATGAATAACATGAGTGAGTGATAGGGTATAAAAAAAGTATTTAAACGAAGAATTTGAAATTTTGATCAAACTTTATTGAGAATTAGTGAAATTAACCCGAAAAAGAAATGATTAGCCTTTTTTATTTTATTTTATTTTATTTTATAATAAAAATCCCCTAAAACTTTGTTATCAAAAACCTCATTTTAAAACAGTTCCACCCTCAGAGAGAGAGAGAGAGAGAGAGAGAGCATTTCTCAGATAATAACGAAGGCAAATGGCATCGGCATTGAGGTCGAGCATACTGCGTCACATTCGGGTCCCCCTATCTCGGACCCTAACCCTAAATGGATCCAAGGCGATGGCTGTCCGATCAATGTCATCTCACGGCGACGATCACCTCGACAAGCAAGAAGTCATCAACCGAGTTCTCGACATCGTCAAGAGCTTCCCCAAAGTCGACCCCTCGAAGGTCAACTCTGCCATGTCTCTTTATTACAACTTTTTGTTCTTGCATTACTAATTCTGAAATTCTTTACAAGTATTTTTGATTGCTGTTAGGGTTTGATTTTCTATGATATTTGGGTGTAAGATATCTTTGAGGGGTTGGAATATTAAGAGGTGAAATAAGAGATGAAGAAAAAAAATAGTAGTGGACTGTAAATACAGGATACAATTAGAAACTGTGACCTTTTTATTGATTATTGTGGAAATTCTAATTGCCCATTTTGCACAGCGAGGGGTTTCACTATGTGATTTCGTGCTTAAGAAATGCAAGTCTTTTTTTTTTTTTTTTTTTTTTGGGCTCGTTTTTTCTCAGATTTTGAGTTGGTCATTTTCGAGAACAATTTTACTGGTTGTCCAGCATTTTTTTTTCAAGGACGGATGACAGAAAAGATTTACTTTAGCTTGTGTTTGGTTTAGATTAAAAACCGTTTTTGGTTTTTTTCAGCCTACCATTTTTGACTTTTCAACCCATTTTTAACATGAAAAGTCAACAATTTCAACTCAAATAAACTACTTTTGGTTTATAAATTGTTTATAATCTCTATCAAACGCACTCTAAGTAGGAGAACAATTGCTAACTTGTAAATCCCGTTGGAAGCATCTGAAATTATGACCTATTCCACGATTTTAGGCGAAGGGTTTCAGATTTCAACATTTATTTACTGGAATAAAAATTCTAGGCGTAGTTGACTGAGGATATCATGCTCCTGTTAAGTAGCTCATTTGATGGGTTGGATATCAACTGAATTCAGTATTATAGGATCTACAGTTTTACAAGTTGTGACATAGAAACATGCTTTCATTCATATATAAATTTTGGAGACTCTACACTCACTGGAATGCTTTTATGAATATTATCTTGATATTTTGGATGATGAAAGAAAACCTTTGACTTAGTAAAGATGTATGATTTTTGTGTAAAAAATCTACATCGTGCTAGGTTTAAGTATTCAGATGATCACCTTGCTTATTTAGACATAAGTTTGTTCTGGTCAAGATTTTGTGTCGACTTCGTGTAAACATTTCTTTTGGTGTGTTTTGTTTGTACACTTTAGAAATATTGCTAGCTTCTGGCGATGGACCTCGTAAACAATTAACAATGCACCAAATTCAGCAAGCAGAATAGAGAGCAATATAAGAGAGACGAGAAAGAAGAGAAGTTAGAGAGCGAAAGTTATAATTGTATTCAATAATCAAAGTGTAAGTATAACAAAGTGTTGACTGTAACACCCGGATCCTAAGACCCGAGTGCCATACTAATATATCAAGAATGCAGTAAAAGAAAATGCTTAATTAATTTTATATTCTTGATTAAAAAAGATCACCAAATAATATCTTATTTAAAACATAATTTTTTCGTAAAACAAATTACTTATAATTCTTAATTTGATAGAAAACTCTAAATTAATTTCTCCACCACGGATGTAGTTCGATCTCTACATGTCCTAGTTACCTGGAAGGAGGAAAAACACAAGGGTGAGAAAATGTGCTAGTAGTTCGAGAATATGCCGACGTGTTTACAGATGACCTATAAGGTATTTCGCCGATAGGCAACTGAAATTCACGATAGATATGATAGCTGCCCATTGCACTTGCCCAGAATGTATTCTTTTGTTTCAAGTTACAATATAAGAGGCCTTTTCATACATGGTTTGTAGGTTTGGGCCCTAATAATCGTGCTGGTTAAACAGGTTATCAGGTTGAGTCAGTTACTTAACGGCGTTGAACCAGGTTTTTAATGAAAATTGGCTTGATAAAAAATGTTTTAGAAATGTTCACCTGTTTTGACCTGATGATCATAAAGACCAATACTAACCACTAATAATGTCAGTTTAACAGGTTATGTCAGGAAGTCCAAGCTCATCTTACCAGTAAAAGCTCTTATCTTTCCCTGTTGTAACTCTGTTTTGGTGGAGTCTTAGCCAATGATTAATTGATTGTAAATTGTAATGACAGTTGATCCATTTTAGCAACTTTTTTCTGTTGCATATAGTTTAGATGCGCTTCACATATGGTTTAACTATCATTAACATAAACTTATTAGGAAGAAAACATTCCCTCTCTTTCTTAGGAAATTGGTTCAACTTAACACAAATATTTAAGTGATAGTTGAAAAGGTGTAACCTACAAGAATAAGTGCCTAACTTGGCCTATAGTCAGCTGATAAATACGTGTTTGTTATTTGTGGACGGGTATATTGAAAAGAAGAAAATCTCCTCTCTCATAGGCATGGGAAGTTGACAAATGGTTACGGCTCTATTTAATTATACAGCTTTTCCTGTAGCTACTCTCTCTGTTTTTCTTGCTTCTGCCACATAGCCGCTTTTAGGGATCTTCATGGGATGCCATTTCTTGATCTAAAATTGATTATAGATGCACTAGCATTCATGACTTCTGAAATATATTGTACATGGGGATTGTGTTGCTTGTTGCTACTGTGTTAACTGTTTCTACCAGTACTTATTCAGTTATTTGGAATAGGGATTTTGAGAGTTATTCTGTATTGTGCAGTGTGCTTTGATCTTAGTCAATTAAGGAATGTACCCCCAGAAAAAAATAAAATAAAACAGAAGATCTGATTTAGTTCTTGTTGGTGTATATACAAAAATGTAACACGATATTCACTAGAACATTCATTGCACAGAAGCTTATAATTATAATTGAAAATTATATGATCTATAAAACTTACACATGGCCCTCTCTAATAGCTTCAAAACAAGCAAATCGATCCGTTTGAAGCTCAAACACGCAATTGGATTCCAAGATTGGTATTCTTGAACTAGCCACCATTTTGGAGGGTATGTTAAGGGTAAATACCAAGAGTGAAATAAATATACAACATATAACTACTCCATCTTAAAAGAGATCTTTCTATGAATTTTAACCACATGTGGCTGTCATTCTATAAGAACTTGTGTTGTAAGAATTGACTTTGTTCTGCAAATCTCGTTGGATATTGATGACTGATTGAAATATCAAATTGTCTTTGTTATAGTTCAGAAGTGGTTCACATATTGCATTTCAATAGTTTTTATAATCTCATACCAGGCATTGACATCAAAATTGATGTTTCCTTGAGCAGGTGACACCTGATGTTCATTTTCAGAAGGATCTGGGCTTAGATAGCTTAGATAATGTGGAGATAGTGATGGCTATTGAGGAAGAGTTTAAGCTGGAGATTCCTGACAAGGAAGCTGATAAAATCGACTCCTGCTCTCTTGCAATTGAGTATGTCTATAACCATCCAATGGCTAGCTAAGTTGTGGAATTTTTTGTTCGGAGTAGTCATTTCTTCGAGACATCAAGACATTCATTGCATTCTGTCCGTGTTTGCCTTGTTGGGATGTTGTATAAATTTGATCTTGGGTCGGGAAATAAATTTGCTCTGTTGGATAAAAAGTAGTTCCACAGTGGGTTTCAAAATCTTGTTATTTTTTGTCTTTACTTTGTGAATTTGGGGAGTTGTTTTTCTGTTTGTTATGCAGATACCCCTCTTCACCTGCTTTTCTTCCCATGAATTGCATCCGTAGATTGTTATGGACAAATTACGGAAACCTACTTGTTGGTTCACAATGAACGTCGTGACTAAAAGACCCTACCATTAGTCAGTCACAAGCCAAATAGGTGAATTTACAGGCCGATACTTCTCTCCAATGGAGAGATTCGGGATCCTTATTGCACGGGTGATTCCTTCACTCAATTATAATGCTAATATTGATTTCTACGGATAGTTCACGCATCTCATTACACCTTTGTGGTAATAGGATTATACCTTTGTGCCAATAGGGAAGTAAGTTTTTTCTGTCCTCAAATGCATAATTGCAGTTGTAGGTTGTGTGTTAGCATCTGCAATTTCTGCACAACATTGCCTTATTGCATAGGCTTGCAAAGATTAGTTGCCTGATTGAAATAATCAATGGCTACATTCTGGGAGTACATGTCTAGTTTCTTCTGTTTGCTTACTGGGTGATAAATTGTATCATTTCAAGATATTAAGTACAGCACCATAGGATTTAACCCGAGGTGCTGCATATTTAACGAGTTCTTTTACAATTCGTTTCTCTGAACAAACATGCTCGATAATATCACGGCCTTTTCTGCCATGAAAGGTGAATGAAATGGGGAGAAGGAAGAAGTAGAAGAAAGGCTTCATTTGTTTTATATATGTTTGGGCATGCGTAATATGCCTGCGCATCAAAATACCTTTGCGGTCGAACTGGTGTATCGACTCGACGAGTTGTGAGAGCTTGCCCTTCTGTCAACCAATGAGTTGGGTGACTCAGATGCGAAATCTGGACATCACTCCCTTTTTGATTGTCTCAGTTACTATTAACATACATGATCAAACATTTTGAGACTCGAATACCTGGGTTGACCTTAGCAGGCGCCCCTCCTAAGTGCAATGGAGGTTGCCAACCTAGGCTGGAGTCCTCCTTGATCGTCCATTGAACTGTCCACGTAAGTGTTACGTTCAAACAATTTTTCATTAAAGTTATCGTTCTCGTCCCAACTCTGTAACCATCTATAACTTTTATATGAGTAAATTATGAGTATTGAACACGTGATAGTTAGAACACCATAAATTCATGTGTTTCTACATAATGAAATGAGAGGGACATTCCACCTGCTGAAAATTCGAGTATTCCAATTCAAATACTCCGGAAAGTTGACTTTTTATTTGCCAAAATTTATATTTCATGACCACAATTTACATATTTGTTGGAAAGATCATTTATTTTTTCCCAAAATAAGTAGCTGATAAAATCCTCTCAAAGTCACTTGGAAGCAAGTAATTTACAGTAATGACATTTACATGTATTTGAAAGATAATCCTGAAAGCAAGAACTGAAACACATAATTTGGCGCGGTCCACTTGTTCCGAAGAAAAGTGCGGATATGCCTCTAGTCGGAGGGCTCAGCAACTATGAACTTTAAGATAAATGTAGTTTTGGTTTTAAGTCGCATCAATCAAGATAAAGCAAGAGTATGAGTAGTTGAACATAAATGTAGTTTTGGTTTTAAGTCACATCAATCAAGATAAAGTAAGAGTATGAGTAGTTTGGAGAATAATCGAGTACATTAAAAAAAAAATTTGTTGGAACGAGAAAGTTTGGGTAAATTATAACAATTATATGTATTTAAAAGATAAATACGAAAGCAAGAACTGAAACGCATAATCTGGCGCGGTTAGGCCCGTTCCGAAGAGAAGTGTGGGTATGCCTCTAGTTGGAGGACTCCTGACAACTATGAACTTTAAGATAAATGTACTTTTGGTTTTATGTCGTATCAATAGAGATAAAGCAAGAGTATGAGTAGTTTGGAGAATAATCGAGTGCATTAAAAAAAAATTGTTCGAACGAGAAAGTTTGGGTAAATTATAACAGTTATATTTGAAATATAAACACGAAAGCAAGAACTGAAACGCATAATGCGGCCTATTTCAAAGAAAAGTGTTGGTATAGTTAGAGGACTCCTGGCAACTATGAACTTTAAGACAAGTGTATTTTAGTTTTAAGTCACATCAATTAAGATAAAGCAAGAGTGTGTAGTTTGGAGAATAATCGAATGCATTAAAAAAAAATTGTTCCAACGAGAAAGTTTGGGTAAATTATAACAATTATATGTATTTGAAATATATACATGAAAGCAATAACTGAAACGTATAATCTGGCGCGACCTGGCCAGCACATTCCGAAGAAAAGTGCAGGAATGCCTCTAGTAGGAAGGCTCCTGAACTGTGAACTTTAAGATAAATGTATTTTTGGTTTTAAATCACAACGATGAAGATAAAGTAAGAGCACAAATAGTTTAGATAATAACCGAGTCCATTAAAAAGGTAAATTATACTGTGGTGTGACTATAGAAGGTCATTATTTAGTTTAACAATGAAGTCTAAGACAAAATATTAAGTAGAAGTCACTCTTCCATTGAAATTCCTTTCAAAGAAAGGTTTAAATTCTGATATACAGTTACAAATTGACAAAGATTCATCCTTAAAAACTTGCACTAGCTGACAAATATCACTCATATAAACAAATATATAAATATATCATTGTATTTACGAAATTATAAAAACAAAGAAATCCCATGTAAACAAGAAAAGAAAATGATCAATCATAAGTCTGCTGATGAAAAATCAGACGTCTGATCCTTTCTGAATCATATGCAGAACAGAAAGTGCCACAGCAGAGAGTTGAAACGTATTACGATTTCTCTCTGTCAATGGAGAAACTAAACCTTTTCTTTCCTTGAATCCATCTTCACAAGTTGTAGCAGCATCCATTACTGAACTTATTTGCACATTAGCATCGTCGTATCGTTTCGAGTGGTAATATTTCATGGCTTGCTTGGCAGAAGAGATTGCATCAGAAAAAAGTTCAAAGCAATCCATCAAACATTGTTTTGAATAAGGATCCCATTTTCTGTTTTTCATCAAATGTTTGATGTAACAACGCGTATCTGTAACGTTGTAACGTACAAGTCTGATCGAGATGATCTCGAGCCCTCGTAAAGTTGCACACTGGCTGGCTGGAGCTGCCTGTAGGGAAGTTGTGCAGAAGTTGTAGCCGATGTTTGGATCATCACGTGCCGATGTTTTGCACGTTTCGTTGATTAAATTCTGGCCATTCGTGGGCTGGATCGTGATCATGAAGAAGAGGAAGAGGGATAGAAGAATGAAAGAGAAGAAGGGACTCATTTTTTTCTTGGATATTTTGGTGTATTATGGCAGCCTGTTCTTGTTTCCTCTCCTCATGAGAGGATAAGAGGGTTTATATAGCTTGGCTAGTGATGTGGGTACCATATGTATGCAGTTTTAACATTTCTTGGGTTGTTTGGAAAATAACTGTCTTGACTTGGGCCAATGACATCAATTGCTTATAAAGGTACGCTCGACTCGATAATACGATAGACATAATTAAGAAATTTATTATTTTATACATTGCTGTTCAATATAACGTATGAAATATGTCAGAGCAAGAATCCTATAACCACAAGAAACCTACGTATGAAATATGTTTTAGCCGTCAAGATCGTTGTAAAAATCAAAATAAGAATTCAAAATGGACTAAACACATGACACGGTTGTAGATTGAGAAACGTCAGTTAAATTCTTGTTTGTTGTTCTATACGTCATATTATTGACGGTTGTATCAACGATTCTCATTGTGTTAATAAAATAAAATTATTCAAACAAATTTTTGCCAGCAAATCATAATCTTTTGGCAGCTATACAATATTCTATGTAAAGATATGAATAAAAAAATGGTAGATAGAATGGATTATTGCTGGTTATGATTAGTGAAATAAGTTTGGTAGGATATAGTAAATAGTTGAAGATAGTGAAAGATATGGACAAACGCTAATCTGTATATAGAGGGAACTCTCATTTGCTGGAGTCTCCTTTGATTCGACCATATCTTTGAGTTCAATACTAAGCGCCGACTATATCTTTAATGAGTTGTTTATCTTGGTAAAGTAACAAGAAAGACTCTTAACCCCCCTGATATAGAGTGTAGACCAACAGATTTGGGTCCCTCCATTTTCTTGCTTATACGCATCTACTAAATGCCAAATTAAGTATGCTTTCAAGGAAAGAAGCACTACACATTAACATGCAATAAACGTGTCTCTATAAAGACTTTTTATTTTTAAAAGTGAATCCTTATCTCAAAAATTCAACACAAAACTCGACATATGTAAAATGAGAAATTTGTGGTCTTTTCTTGCATTCTAATTTACTACTATCGAGGGGAAGGAAAAAGGAAAAAAGAAAAAGGAAAAAGGAAAAAAACCCAAGTTAAAAAAATGAACAACGCTAGAAACATGCAACTTTGATAATTAACAAAATTTGTTAGGTAGAGTAAATTATAAGAATCACAAGTTCTTTGTGCTATGATTTGTTTCATGCAACTTTGATAATTAACAAAATTTGTTAGGTAGAGTAAATTATAAGAATCACAAGTTCTTTGTGCTATGATTTGTCGTATGTTTGACTTGAGGTAGGGAGTGAGACGTAAATTTAGGCATCACTTTAATTTGGATCTAGGCCGAGTCCAAATTTTGGCCAAGTGGGCCAAGCTGAGCCCATGTGCTGAAACCCGTAGGTTCAACGAGCCGGAGACAGTCGCCTCGTTTTTGGGTCAAATTCAAGTTTAATTTGTTGTAATAATTATTTTTTGTAATTTCATCACACTGTATTCATAATTTTTCGTACAAATAATATTTTTGTTGTAAGATTCTTTTTTCAATTTTTCAATATATTTCAAATTCTAAAAACAATAAAATCAACTGGCTCGTGGCGAGCTCGAGCCACGAGTCAGACCAAGCCCCACTTTTGGACAACGAGCCAAGCCCAACCAGTGGGCCCTAAGCCTGAGCTTGTATATGACACGAGCCGAGCCTTGAATTTGGGCCCATGAGTCGACTTGACTTGACTCATTGCCACCCCTAGACCTGACATTGTTATGTTGAGCTGGATGGGCTCGAGTCAAACACATTTTCTATTTATAATTCTTCTTTTAATTTTTTATTTAAACATATTAATCTTTTTTATACAAGCTATTATCTACTTAGACATATTTGAACTTAGATAATTGAAACTAATTAAAATCAACCTAAGAAATAGCAACACAAGCAGAATCTCAAGAATGATGCTAATGAAGGAAAATGAAGCAAGCCCATACGAAAAGGAGGGGCTATGACAACGTTAAACTCCTTCTTGATCAGGACTATCGTTCAAGTTATTTGACGTAGATAGACACAACGAGAGTCGACAAGCACCTGCCTATCACCTAGGAGCAAGCCCACGCGGAATAGAGGGGCTATGGCAACGTTAAACTCATTCTTGATTAGGGCTATGTTCAAGTTATTTGACACGATGAGAATTGATAGCCTATTTCCTTGGAGAGAGACACCCATACTAAGAACCAAAAAGTTGAGGAGTTGAGAGGTTGGGAGATCGAAATACGACGTTGGTCGACCAATCTCGTGAAAATGGGTTGGAGGATATGAAGACTCCCCACATGCGTGACGTCAGACATTTATAACAAAAATATATTTTTGCTCCATATAAGTTGTGTTTTCAGTGATGCAGACCGTGTCTCCCTGATGTATGGGAAAAGGTGCCACGTGAATCGAGAAAAATGTGTATAAATAACAATCCATTCCATTTCAGGTATTATTTTTTCAGGAGATCTTTTTAGTAGACCATATCTACATATATTTTCGCTATATTTTCTCATCCTACTGATTCTTACACTGGAGTGGTCATGGGAGTGAAGCGCCCGGCCACTCTTTTTAGATTTTAGGCCGTGTGCGCTTCTATCAGTGGAAGATGAGATTGATATTAACGTCATTGGCGCTATTTATGAGAAACTTTGCAACAAAAAGAAATGGCAAAACGGAGAACAATGAGTGGTAGCTCAGCTGGAGAAGTTCCGCTAGAAAGGTCCATGGATGAGTCTAAATCTAAAACTCATGGGATGGTCCGCCACCGCTGCATATGCAACCATAAACTAGTTTGACACCCTACAAACTCAGTTGACAACACTGATGGCTTTGCTCCAAAATCAAATTTGAGCAGCAGTCGAACAACTTGTTATGTTGTAGTTGGCCCCTATAGAGATCCTCCTGCGCAACCCCAGTAGGTAGGCTCGCAAGTGGTTACTATCATCGCACAAATTTTCTAGTCAGCGTGTTAATGGTCAAATTCCGTATTAATTAAATATGGAAGTAATAAATAGTATTCAAGTGTCCATCTTACACAATTGACTTTGTTAAAAGAATTATCCCAAGTGAATAGTCACTTAAATATAAAAAAAAAATAGAGCTTGAGCTAATTCTTTTAACAATGTTGCCGTTTTAATATGGAATCTTAAGATTCAATAGTGCAGAATAACTTGTATCCGAACAATCATAAGTGAATAAATAACAACTTCCCAAATTTCAAAACACTCTAGAATAACTTAAAATACTATTGAGGTTGCATTTTATAGTATTTTATATAGATATATTAGATATTTGCAAAAATGATCTAGATAATTTCTCTACATGGTTGACTCCAATTAATCATCACTGTACATTGGAGGAGTTGGCAACATAAATAGGGTTAGAGAGCTCATTTGCAACTATTAAATTGGAAAGAATTATAGACATCAAGATATTTGATACACATTTCACTCGAAAGAAAAATCTTGAATATTACAAAGGTACTTTAAGTATATTGTGCTTGAAGTCAACCTACTTGATATACATTTCAATTCACCACTCTACATTAATGAGAAAAATTGTCTACTAGGATCTATAAATAACTCATAAAACATATAGTCAATAGTTCCAACCTTCAATTATAATATGTAGATATATAAGGCTTCATATATTTATGGGATGGTTCTTTAGTGGACGATTTAATTCTGACAGAAGACTAAGCTAAGCGCCTAAACCTGGAATGAAAGAAAGCATCCAGTCAAGTAGCACGCACTTGGAAAGAAAAAGCTCAATCTAAAAATCTTTTTAAAAGCAGAGATAGACTCTTTTTTGTCCACATCAATCAGTGGGCCATCTCAAAAGCGAGTAGGCCTAAGAATTTTCCCTCATTCTCCCTCTAGAATCCCGAGGAAAAAAGAAGAAAAAAAAAAAGAAGAAGACGATTTTATTCCTATCTTCGTTAGAAATATAATTTTACCTTTATCTTTAATTTTAAAACCAATCCCTATATCCTTCTTGACCCTACTGCATCCACAATTTTTCTCACTCTCTTCTCCAATGCCTCCATTTTATCCATTAGCCTTTACTAACATCTCAAAAAAATTGAGATGACGAAGTAGGTCAATCTTTCTATTTGTTATTCTCGAATCCTAGAAAATTTGGTGATCGATGACTAATATTTTTCTATCCTGCATGCAGACTCAGTAGCACATTCGCTCGATCGAGAGACTCTTCATCCTCCGTTAATAGGCCCTCGTCAATCAACCTCTACCCACCGTACATTTCCCAGCTATAGACTTAGAGTGAAAGATGGATGATATGTTAACTCAAAATTGAAAATGCACTGACTAAAAGGAATGATAAATGTAGACAAATGGTCTTGATGATAGAGGCGTATGATGGAGTCATCAACCCTATTTGCTCATAAAATCATAGCCGTGTTTCTTCAAAAGGGGTTCAAAAAACTGATGATATAGGCGTATGATGGAGTCACCGATCTTTTCGCTCACCTTTGAACCTTCGTTGACATGATGAGATTGTGTGTTGCGCTAGATGCGATAATATGCCGATCTTTTTCTCCATCTTTACAAAGAGATGCCAGAGACTGGGTGGCCACTTTGGCCCCTCAATCCGCAAGAACTTCGACTAGTTCTCTCAAATATTTTTGGCGTATTTCCTTAGCAGTAAGACAAAAAGAAAAACGACAATTGGTTAGATGAAGGTCATCCAAGAAAAAGATGAGACTCTGCAAGATTATCTCTCTTGAATCAGCAGAACGCTAGGAATCAAGGATCTCCACATGTCAGTTGTAGGAACTGATCTCTTAAGATGTTCTTCTAAAAAAACCCACCAGAGTTGATGCCAGAATCACTGAGGAAAGGTGATAATTACGTGGATGCTTAAGAAGAAGATATGGTGACCAAGAGTCTGCGAGAAGATAAAGATCTTGAGACCAACAAGCAAAAATCGCATGACATCCAAAGGGTAAGAGCTGATGAGATAAAGAAAAATATAAAGTCAACAGAGCTTTCACTCCATTAAACACACCTCGATCTCATCTGTTGATGAAAATTCGTGATATGAGAAAGCTTGAATGGCAGTAGAGAATAATCACGCCACCGAGAAAGAAAATAAGAAAAAGTATTGCCACTTTCATAGAGACCACATACATGATACCGAGAATTTTCAACTGAAGGAAGTTTCCTAGTCAAGTATGTGAAAGATGATTGTCGAAAAGAAAGAGCAATCGAATCACCAACAAAGCCTCAGCCTCGGGCAAGAGTTATAAATGTCATTTCAGGAGGGACAACCGCTGGAGGAGATTCGAATTCAGCTAGGAAAAATCATGCTAGCTTGAGCGATGTAAGCTCCAACAAAAAGAAAATAAGATTCTGCCAACACTCAATGTTTAGTGAAAAAGATCTGATAGGGGTGACATACAACACGATGATGCCTTAGCGATCATGGGTGATATAACTGATTTTAATGTCAAGAGAATATTGATAGATAATGGCAGTGCAGCAGACGGTTCTAACCTAGGACGCACTATTATGCTTGAAGGCACCTCTTGAAAAGTTATAACTGGCCAGTACTCTACTAAAAGGTTTCAGGAGAGCAACATTGATTCTTGAAGGGACCATAAAGCTGCTAGTGACATTGGACACCTATCCGACTAGTGTCGCGATCATGATAATTTTTTAGTGGTATAGACTCCCATTGTCTATAACGCTATATAAAGTCGACCATTTTTCAATGCAGCAAGGGTAGTCGTATCAACTTACCACTAGACGATGAAGTTTCCAACTAGCTGGGGAGTGGAATGTGAGTGATCAGTATATATCCATAAGGTATTACATAGACAACATACAAATTCCAAAGGTCGAGCCTGTGATGATGCTCAACATCGAGCCCCTGAATGATAGAATTGAACCACTTGACATGATAGAAAAAATTGAGGTAGCAGAAGAGAAAGTGTTAATAATAGGTTAATGGTTAAAATCCGAAGAAAATGAAAGATTGATAACACGCCTAAGTGATAATTTGGATGTGTTTTGCATGGACTTTGAATGACATCCCTTGGATCAGCCTATCTATATCGCATTACCGTTTGGGAGTCTTACCCAGGTCAAAGCCAATAAAGGCATTGATGATAACTTGGGTGGGCTCCAACATAGAGAGTCGATTCAAGGGTCCAAGACAAACAGCCCAGCTCGGAGTCCAATGTAGAGAGCCCAATCTGGGGTCCAATGTAGAGTGCCCAAATTGAAGAACCAGAAAGTTGGAAGCTCTACGTAATATTCCGATCGACACAAGGCGTCGACTGAACTTCTTACTCAAGCCCAGCTGTCCAGTTTGAAAATAGGTTGGGATACCCAAAGATTTTCCACATGCGTGATATCTGACGGTTACAACAGAAAAGATACACTCGCCTACTCACTCCACCTTTTCCAGGATGAATGCACGTGTCCACCTGATGAGCTCGGATGTTTGCTACATAGACGTAGATAAATTGCCTATAAATAGCAACCCATTCCGTTTCAGGTATTTTCTTAATAAACTTTTTGAATAGATATATACTCTACGTAACTCTCCACCATATTATTCTCTTATTGACTCTTACACTGGAGTGGGAATGGAGGAGAAGAGCCCCACCACTTTTTACAGGTTATAAGTCGCGTGCGCCTCCATCATTTGAAAAAGAGATTGTGACTGATAACTTCATTGGTACTGTCTGTGGGAAATCTTTCATCATTTTTGCAACAAAAAGCTATGGCAAGACCGAAAACGAGATGAACGTGCTCAGTTGGAGAAGCTCCATCTGAAAGGGTTGTGGCAGAGTTAGAATCCAAAACTCATGGCGTGGGACTGCCATTACCTACGTATGCAACCATGGATTAGTTTGAGACCTTGCAAACTCAGATGACAGCTATGATGACTTTGCTCCAGAATCAAATCCACATGAGTGCCGATCATGTCAGCTCGACTCTGGTAGTCCCTACAGAGAATACTCCTATACAACCCTCACAGAAAGACCCATCAATACTAGTAGTGAATCGAGGGGTTTCTCATCCTCCTGTGCAGGAACCTGTCGATCGATCTCCACCATCATTTCTAGCTTTAGACTTGGAACGCAAACTAGACGAAATGTTGACCCAAAAAATAGAAAGTGCCTTGACAAAGAGGAAGGATAAGCATAGACAAATAGTATTGGAGGAGGATCCATTTGCTCCTGAAATCATGGTTGTACCTCTACCAAAGAGTTCAAGCAGCCAATGATAGATTCCTATGATAAGGTCACCAACCTACATGATCACCTCCGGACATTCGTTGACATGATGAGGTTGTATGCTGCACCATATGCAGTAATGTGTCGGTCTTTCTCTCCAACACTGCGTAGAGAGGCCAAGGACTGGGTGGCTACTTTAGCCCTTCGATCTATCAAAACTTTTGATCAACTTTCTCAAAGTTTCGTGGCGTACTTCCTAAGAACCAAGAGGAAGAGAAAGACTGCCATAGGTCTGATACAGGTCATTCAAGAAAAAGAGAAAACTCTACAAGATTATCTCGCCCGTTTTAGTAGAGCAACGTTGGGGATGAAAGATCTTCAAATGTCAGCTGTAGTGACTGCCATAATGAATGGGACCCGGAACCGATCCTTTAAAATGTCCATCTCAAAAAATCCACCGAAGTCGATACAGGAGTTGTTGAGGAAGAGAAACAAATACGTTGATGCTGAAGAAGCATAAAGAGTGACTAAGGACTGCATGAAGGAAGAGAGCTTGAGACCAACAAGCGAAAGTCTCATGACAATATCGCGTAAGAGATGATAAAGGAAAATTGAAGGTTGGGCCTCGCGACCAACCCCAGTTTAATAAGTGGCCCTCCCGACCACAGTATGAAGGTACTAAGGTTTTCACTTATTTGAATACCTCTCGAGCCCATGTGTTAATGAAAATTCGCGACATTAGAGAACTTGAGTGGCCTTAGAGGATGGCAGCACTGCCAAGTAAGAGAGACAAGAGAAAGTACTGCCACTTTCACAGAGACCACGAGCATGATACCAAAAGTTGTTTTTAGCTTAAGGAAGAGCTCGAACGGTTGTTGAAAAGAGGCTTCTTAGCTAGGTATGTGAAAAATGACCGTGGAAAAGAAATGACTGTAGAGTCGCCAACAAACCTGCCTCATCGGGCGGGAGTCATAAATATCATCACATGGAGGATAGCCGCATGAGAAAACTCGAATTCTGCCAGAAAAAGCTACACTCGCTCGAGTGGGATAGGCTCTAATCAAAAGAAAACCAAATTCAGTCAAGACATAACATTTGGTGAGGAAGATCTGATAGGAATGGTATACTCCCACGATGATGCCCTAGTGATCACAGGTGATATCGCCGATTATGATATAAAAAGAGTATTGATAGACAATGGTAACACGGCAGATGTCCTGACTTGGGATGCCTTGCTAGGCTTGAAGGCGCCACTTGAAAATTTACGATCAGTTACTACTCTTTTACAGGGCTTTGGATGAGCTACTGTAACTCTCGAAGGAACTATAGAGCTACCAGTCACCTTGGGAACCTACCCAGCCAGCATTACGATGATGGCAAATTTTTTGGTGGTAAAGACTCCCATGGCTTACAACGCCATATACGCCAGACCTCTCATAAATGTCGCCAGGGCAGTAGTATCAATTTATCACCAGTTTATGAAGTTTCCAACTAGTCAAGGTGTGGGATGTGTGAGAAGAGATCAATATGTATCCAGAAGGTACTACGTAGACAGCATACAAGTCCGAAAGGCAGAGCCCGTAATGAATCCTTAAATGGAAGAATTGAACCGCTTAACACAACATAAAAGATTGAGGTAGCAGATGGGAAAATGTTGGTTGTCGGTGGAGGGCTACAATCTCAAGAGAAGGAAAAAATGATAGCTTGCCTACGGGATAATTTGGACGTATTCGCATGAACTCCAAACAATATTCCAGGGATTAGCCCTACCATATCACAACATCGTTTGGGAGTCTTACTGGGATCAAAACCCATAAAACAGAAAAAGATGAATTTTGCCCCGGAAAGGCAGAATGCGATAAAGCATGAAGTACAAAAATTGCTCGAGGCAGGTTTCATTTGGGAAGTACAATACCCAGAATGGCTAGCTAGTGTCGTTTTGGTAAAGAAGTCCAACTATAAGCTAGCTAGTGTCGTTTTGGTAAAGGTCTGCTTGAAAGACTCATACCCGCTACCAAGGATAGATCACTTGGTAGATGCAACATCCAGCCATAAAAGGCTAAGCTTTCCAGATGCCTTTTTTGGATATCATCAAATTTCCATGGCCAAATCGAACCAAGAGAAAACTTCATTCATTACTGATTTTGGGACATACTATTATACAACCATGCCTTTTGGCTTGAAAAATGCAGGGGCTATATATCAGAGGATGGTAAACAAGGTATTTGAATGACTCATTAGGAAAGTAATTGAAGCCTATGTCGATGAAATGGTAGTCAAAAGTTCTCGGTCGATAGATCACGTGACCTATCTACAAAAAGTATTTGATGTTTCGGGACAAAACAAGTTGAAGCTTAATCCTAAGAAGTGTGTGTTTGGAGCGGCAGGGGGTAAATTCCTAGGATTCATGATCACTCAGAGAGGAAATGAAGCCAACCCGGACAAGATCAAAACAATTCTTGATATGAAGAGTCCTGTTAGTAGAAAAGAGATGCAGAGGCTAACTGGACAAATAATAGCCTTAAACTGATTTATGAGTCGGACAGCAGATAAGTATCACTATTTTTTCAAAGTAGTATGGAGCTTAACCAACTTCCAATGGACCAAAGAATGTGAGGAGTCACTTGAAATACTTAAGCAATCGTTGAAGCAGCCCCCAGTTTTGACTCGTCCCAATCCAGGAGACATACTTAGTTTGTACCTAGCAGTCTCAGAACGTGCTGTCAACGCTGTGCTAGTAAAGGACTTTAGAAAAGTTTAGAGGCCAATATACTATGTCATCCAAGTTCTGAGGGGAGCAGAGACACAGTATAGCTTGACCGAGCAGTTGGTATTGGCATTAATAGTAGCCGTCAGAAAATTGAGGCCCTACTTTTATACTCATACGGTGTAAGTTATGACCGATCAGCATCTAAAGTAAATTATCCATCGACTAGAAACCTCTGGAAGGCTATTGAAATGGGCAATGGAACTCACTGAATTCGACATAGAGTTTAAACTAATGACAGCCATAAAAGTCCAAGCATTAGCAAATTTTACCGCAGAACTCACTGTCCTCCAGACCAAGAGAAGAGAGAGTAGCAGGGATAGAATGGAAAATATATGTGGATGGGTCATCTAACAGTGAAGGTTATGGGGTGGGCGTTATTATAATAAGTAATAAGCCTACACTCAGAAGAACTAGAGAGTGCTTTGGGTTTCCTGCCACCAACAACGAAGCAGAGTATGTGGCTGTAATCATTAGGCTAAGCATTGCAGTTAGGCTGGGGTTGTCCTCAGTAGAGGTATGCAGCGATTCATAGTTGGTTGTGGGACAAATAACGAGAGAGTATGAATCAAAATATGATAAGATGACAGCTTACCTAATGAAGGTAAGAGTCTTGTAGAGGCGATTTAGTAATTTAAAAATTACCAAGGTTCCTCGAAAAGATAATACAAAAGCTAAAGTTGGCGTTTGCAAACCCAAAACACCTGCCACCAACAGCTAACGTGCAAGTGCTCTGTTAGTTGAGCATTGTGAATGTAGTCGAGGTCAAAGAAATCAGTCTCAAGTGTAGCTGGATAGATTCAATAGCAGACTACTTAGTGGATAATAAGCTACCTGAAAATCCAGCTGAGGCAAAAAGGCTCAGGGTTCAAGTGGCTATGTTAACTGTCATAGACAAAAAGTTATATAAACGTGGTTTTTCGGCTTCCTACTTGAAATGCCTTTCTCTAACAGAAGCCCAAGAAGTTTTTTCTGAGATACACAACGGCATATGTGGCAACCACCAAGGGGCCTTAGCGTTGGCTTTCAAAGCACTGAGACAAGGCTACTACTGGCCCGATATGAAAGAAGACGCTAAGAATTTGGTGAAAAAATATGATACCTGCCAACGACATGGTAACTTGATACACGTCCCAGCGGAACAGTAATCTGCAATGTTCGGATTTTGTCCTTTCTTCCAATGGTGGATAGACATCCTAGACCCTTGCCTGTAGCAAAAAGACAAAGAAAATTTGTTCTGGTGGCTATAGATTACTTTACAAAATGGGTAGAGGCTGAACCACTAGCGACCATTACTACGGCCAAGATTCAAAGTTTTTTGTGGAAAAGTATCATATGCAGATTCAGAATACCTCGAGTAGTTGTTACTGACAATGGCAAGCAGTTCGATAATCATGGTTTCAAGGCTTTCTGTGAAAGCTATCATATAGAGCATATGCTCACCTCGGTGGCGCATCCCCAGGCTAACGGACAAGTAGAGGTGACGAATCGAACAATCCTATGAGAATTGAAACCCATACTAGAAAAAGAAAAGAGCATGTGGGCTGATGAGCTACTTAATGTATTGTGGTCCTATCACACTACGCCCAGGAAAACCGACCGGAAAGACCCCATTCATGCTTTTTTTTAGAATGGAGGCTGTTGTACCTGTGGAAATCTTGAGCCCGGTAGGCAGAATGATAAGTCAGTAGATCGACCCCACTGCTACCAGGGCTGAGTTCGATCTTCTGGAGGGAGTAAGAGAGAAGACTGCCGTGAGAACAGAAGCATATAAGCGAAAGGTATTCGAATACTTCAATCAATAGGTTAAGCCCATATTTTTTCAAACAGGAGACCTGGTAATGCAGAACGCTACAACAGTAGGGCAACCTCCTGCTAAGCTAGGAGTAAATTGGGAAGGACCATATGAGGTCATCAGGAGTGTCGAAAAATGATCTTACAACTTAAAAGGCTTGAAAGGAAAACCATTTGGTAGGCTAGGGAATGTCGAACACCTCAAACAATATTATCAGTAGAATGTACTCAGGAGCGGTTCCCTACTTTTCTTTTTGTTGTAATAAAGACATTACAAGCTTTTCCGATGTAATGTTATCTGCTCATCTCCTGAAGGATTCCAGCGCTCTGTAAAGCAGTACTATATTTCAAATCAATAAAATACAGAGACAATGACAAATGATGAGGGGGCTAGGTAAAGGCCAGCATAGTTGAGATGTCCCGGTGCCCCTACTGAGTCATAGATCTTTGCGACCTTTGGACAATGGCATTACTTAAAACAATTATATTTACTTTAACGAGATGAAACCACCAGTCGGTAGACGTATTAAATTATCTGCAATAACGAATGATAGGCAGATAAATCCACTGGTCGGTTAACAAATTTTACCACAAGTTGGGTAGACGCATTAAATCATCTGCGATGACAAATGATAGGCAGATAAACCCATTGGTCGGTTAACAAATTTTACCACTAGTCGGGTAAAAGTATTATATCATCTGTGATGACGGATGGTAGGCAGATAAACCCACTGGTCGGTTAACAAATTTTACCACTAGTTGGGTATACGTATTAAATCATCTACAATGACGGATGATAGACAAATAAACCCACTGGTCGGTTAACAACTTTTACCACCAGTCGGGTAAACGTATTAAATCATCTGCGATGACGGATTATAGGCGGATAAATTTCCTCACATTGATTGATTAACATATTAAATTACCCGTGAAAACGAGTGGTAAATAAATATGAGATTACGAGTCGGTAATTACTCTGAATAATGGATTCAATAGTCAAAGCGTTACCAAAAAACAAAAAAAAATTCAACCAAAAAATCGGCCGACCCCAAGGTATGGTCTACCACTATGGTCGACCCAAGTGGTCGACCATGGTGGTGGACCCATAGTGGTCGACCTACTATGGTCGACCTCCAATAAAGGTCGACCACTGTGGTCGACAGAGAGTGGTCGACCACCAATAAACGTCGACAAGGGTGATTGGCCGAAAAGCGACAACAAAATAATCCAACTTGAAAATTAGAATAGATCATATATAATCATGAGGACAATCATGAATGTTTAAAGCAAATAGATATCGACACAGGTGAGTGAGTCATGTCTGCCCACATCCCGGGACAAGATGGATCAAAAGGCTTTAAAGCGAACATTGTTTATACGCCCTTATTCCAAGACAAAATAATAAGACTTCTGAAACATTGTTTTATGCCCACATCCCAGGCCAAGAAAGTTTGCGAAGTCCTACAAAAATAGGAGAAAAAATAAAAAGCATGCATCAAGCTGAAGGACAGCTAGTGTTGTCTTCTCTAGATGTGCCGTCCTGACGACCCTTAGGAGCAATCTTCTTGGAAGCCAATTCAACTGTCTGCTGTCTGGCCATAAAACTCTCGAGCCCCAAATGGTCAAGCGACGGATGCTCCTCAGCCAACCACTTCTTGGTGAGACTTATTGAAGCCTTCATTGACTTTGCGCCATACATATGCATACAACTGGAGAACTCTGAGGAGGCTTTGTAACTAGAAACAACATCTTTTTGGACGCGAGCTAGGGTAGAGCGTAGTGTGTCAATCTCATCCTCATATGCCTTGGCCCTGGACTCAGCTAACTTGGCTTGGCTACTCTTTTCACCTATCTCCTTCTTCAAGCTAGCAACCTCTGCTTTCATCTCTGCTTCTTGAAGATCCATATGTTCCAAATGCCTATCCAAATCTTCGTTCGCTAAGGCCATGGCATCCTGCATGGTGATCATCTGAAAAACAAATTCCAAGGTCAAGATCAGTCATAAAGATTACACAAAATAAAAATAAAAAAGAAAAGAGAGAAGAAATGAGATATTACCCTCCTAGTATACACTGCTAAAGTGACCGAAGCAACCCTCCTTCGAGATAAACCAGTATGCAAGGGCTCAAGTGCACAACTTCGAACCAATTTAAGGTCCTTGTTGGCATTAGTGGGTGAAAAACGAATTTAATAAAGAATGGTCTAATCGTCAAAAGGATCCTCATCGGGCTGATCAACAGACGCATCCTTAAGGTGTCTCCCTCAGTCACCTCCTTTCTCTACGTTGGTGGAGGCAAGAATCTCCTTGCCCGAGGTAGACCATTTGCCTTTGTCTGAGGGCCTTCTTCTCTTACTTGGAGCATAATCTTTCACTAGCCCCTCATCATTAGTAGCTAAAGGAATAGACTTCAACACAGCATTCAAATCATACTCCACATCTTCTATACATAAACAAGAAAAGCAATAGTTAGTCTAGAAAAACAACTCCATATAATGTGTAAAAACAAAAAAAGTTGGCAGATGAGGTGCCTACCAACAGGGCGACCAATTCCCATGGTCAGCATGTTACGATATGTTAAAACTTTGTTTAGCTCCGAGCTGGAAGGGTCTAAATGATAAGCTGGTCAATTTGTTTTTGAAGATAAGGAGTGATGTCTACTGGGTTATTGAATAGTCAGATTTGTGGATGTTTCCAAAAGGTATCGAAAGGAAAACTACCAGTAGCAGGCCTAACAAAGAAAAAAATGAGTTTTCCACCCGCTATTCAAATTCCTATAGTGGGGCACGTGGAAAGGAACCCGAGTAGAAAAGTACATGTAACTGTCACAGAACGCAAGGCGGTGCATTTCAAAAATACACCTAAAAAGGTCAATAGGTGGATCGATACCTTGAAGAAGACAAATGTACATAAAATATAGAGCTAATCTCCAAGAATTTGGGGTCTGGCTGGGAGTTATGTGAAATTTATGGAACATGGCAACGAAAAATGGATGTATTGGAAACCTAAGTCCTCCATCCATGCTATCTTTATACATGGCAACCTCGAATGGATTCGACCCGGGGAGCTGTTATGTTGGGTGTGGGGCTCTATATATGTGGTAATCAAAAATCTTAAATTTTACTAGCATCCTATCCAATTTGGTTTTGGAGTTATACACGCTATAGCCTTTAGGAATGTTAAGAGGTACTATGTGCCCGGAAGGAGACCTACCAATTTGAATATTAGCAGAAGATGATCCAATGGGTGACATTCTACCTCCAGTTCGTACGGCTCCAGCCAAACGATCACTCGGTTCCAAGAAATCAACCGACTGTCGGGTAACTTCTGAGACATGTCGAATTTCTCCTGTTTGGAGACCGGTCGACAACCGAGAAGTCCATCGATCGATTAATTTTATGGAACTACTGCGATTGCTCAAGTGACTACTTGAACCACTATGGCTCTTGCCGGTAGAACCAGAGGAAGATTCAAATTTGAAAATTTCAAATTTTTAAGGAAGAAAATGAGAGAAATCGAAGTTTGAAAATTTCAAAAAAAAAAAAAAAAAGACAAAATAAATAAATAATGTATGTTCGTACTCACTAGCGATAACAATCACTAATGAGTAGGGGGCTTACGATGATAACCTGGGTTCCAACGTAGAGAGCCGATTCAAGGGTCCAAGACAGAGAGTCCTGCCAGGGATCCAATGTAGAGAGCCCAATCTGGGGTCCAATGTAGAGTGCCCAAGTTAAAAAACCAGAAAGTTGGAAGCTCTATGTAATACTCTGATCGACACAAGGCGTCGACCGACCTTCCTACTTGAGCCCAGTTGTCCAACTTGAAAATAGGTTGGGATACCCAAAGATTTTCCACATGCGTGATATCCGACGGTTACAACAGAAAAAATACACTCGCCCACTCACTCCACATTTTTCGAGATGAGGGCACATGTCTCCCTGATGAGCTGGGATGTCTGCCACGTAGATGTAGATAAAATGCCTATAAATAGCAACTCATTCCGTTTCAAGTATTCTCTGAAGAAAACTTTTTGCATAGATATATACTCTACATAACTCTCCACCATATTCTTCTCCTACTGACTCTTACACCAGAGTGGGAACGGAAGAGAAGAGCCCCACCACTTTTTGCAGGTTATAAGTTGCGTACGACTCCACCATTTAAAGAAGAGATTGTGATTGATAACTTCAGGCATAAAGCAAAAAAAAAAGAAGAAGATAAATTTCTCATCGAGAAAGACAATGTGATAAAGCATAGAGAAACTATTAAAGACAGGTTTCATTCGGGAAGTGCAGTATTATGAAACGCCGGCTAATGATGTACTGGTAAAAAGTCTAATGATTATGGCGTATGTGTGTTCATTACACCGGATTGAATAAAGCTTGCCCAAAAGATTCATACCCGTTCCCGAAGATAGACCACTTGGTAGACGCAACATCCGGCCATGAAAGGCCAATCTTTTTAGATGCTTTTTGGGGTATCATTAAATATCCACGGCTAAGTCAGACCAAGAAAAAGCATCTCTCATCACTGACTTCGGGACATACTGCTATATAGCCATGCCTTTTAGATTAAAAAAAACTGGGACAACATAAGAGGAGAGAGACATGACGAGAGTTGACATGCACCCTTGGTTATCACCTAGGAGTGAGACACACAGACTAAGAACCAAAAAGTTGAGAAGTTAGGAGGTTGGGAGATCGACCTAGGTGGTCGACCGACTTAAGGTGTCGGTCGACAAGTCTCTTGAAGAGGGGTCGACCGATGTAAAAATAGGTTGGAGGATCTGAAGACTCTACATGTGCGTGATGTTAGACAATTATAAAGAAAATATATTTTTGCTCCATACACATCGCGTTTTCAAGGATGGAGACATGCGTCTCCTTGATTTGCTGGGAAAGGTGCCAAGTGGATTGGGGAAAAACCTCTAGTTAGGCAATTCATTCTATTTCAGGTATTTTTTCAGAAGAACTTTTTAGTATACTCTCTCTACATATATTTTCTTCTCCAACTGATTCTTATATCAGAGTGGTCACGTAGGAGAAGAGACATGTCACTCTTTTCAGGTTTTAGACCATCAATGGAAGAGGAGATTGTCATTAACGTCAAAGCACAAAGAGAAACAACTTTATTGTGGCCTACAAAGCACAAAGAGAAACAACTTTATTGTGGCCTACAAAGCACAAATATAGATTCGAATCACGGACATGACACGATACCGATATATTAACACGTAAACTTTTAGGACATGAATTTTAAAATTATACATTTATATATGTTTTATTGTTATATAATATATATTTTTTATTTTTTTCTTAAAATTAATACTTAATTAAATCTCTTCAATCTTATGTTCTAAAATTTATAAAGTAGGGATATATCTCCTTACATATATATAAGAGTCCTATTGGAATTTACTGTTCATTTTTCGTCCATACCGACATCGTATTGGCCTCTCCTCCCTTTTTTTTCTTCCCCGCTATCTTGATTAGTTAGAATTCACTAGAAATTTTCTCTCACCCAAAAAACCCTAGATGTGCTATTCTAAGTTCGACCTGATTTTTGTCATTGCTCTTCCACATTTGTTGCCATTTCCGTGTTACTTTCTTCTTCCTTCAAAATATAGACAACAAAATTACCATCCACCTCTGTTTTTTAAAGGGATAATTGCATCAAAGGTCCCCAACGTTTCAAAAACGTTGGAGATATGCCCCTAACCTAAAATAATTGCACCAAACGTCCCTAACGTTTTAAAAAATAGGCATGGGAGGTCCCTCTTCACATTTTTTGTCAAATTTTGCCGTTAAAACACAAGTGTGGACTACACGCACAAATTTATTCCAAAAAAGGCGATTGGGAATGGATAAGCTGGAACCTTCAAGGGTCACCAACACCATATCTTTCATAACTCAACATTTCTAAAGAGGAATCCATTTTCAAACTTTGGCCACTCAATTTCTTATCGGAAAGTAGGTAAATCCGATGAAATGGGCGGCGATATTATTAATCGGCAATCTTCGTACTTCTCCAACGCATGTCACCGTCGTGCGTTTTTTGGTTGCACGAAGAATACTCATGCATCAACACTACAAATCACGACGGCAATCTGAGCCGAGATTGAGAAAGTCTTGAGGAAACTAGTGAAGGATAGCAAGAGCATTTATGGATCCTCCAAACCTTTAACGTTTCAATACGATGCCGTTAGCTATTCGCAGAACTTTGACGATGGATGCCACAAAGACGAATATGCCCTCCATGTCCATCAGCATTTGTTTTGAGATTTCAGATGGAATGTACATAATTAATATTTGCAATTTTTTTCTTTTTCCTTTTTTTTTTGTGTGGATCACTTTCTAGATCCAATGGGTTACTGAAAGCATATAAAAATTTTTCGGTTTAACTTCGATCTATCTATATTTGTTACGATCAACATATAATAGGAAAATGTTGGCCAGATTTGCACTAAATCAGAGGATTTGATTCCCCTTTTTTTTGTGATTTTTTTTTTCACTGGCTTGAGCCTTGAAGGTTCCAGCTTATCCATTCCCAATCGTCTTTTTTGGAATAAATTTGTGCGTGCAGTCCACACTTGTGTTTTAACGGCAAAATTTGACGGAAAGTGTGAAGAGGGACCTCCCATGCCTATTTCTTAAAACGTTGGGGACGTTTGGTGCAATTATTTTAGGTTAGGGGCATATCCCCAACGTTTTTGAAACGTTGGAGACCTTTGATGCAATTATCCCTTTTTCAAAAGCTTAAATTTTAGAATGTTTTGTATTTTGTTCCTGTAACTGAATCCAAGGTTTGGTTCGAGGTTAAGGAGTCGTCTACGGAGTTTTTCGGCGAATTTATGATGCTTTTTGCCACTATTATTCCGTCGTAGAAGGGAAAGAGTACACTGAACTGTGTACGGCAAGTGGGCCCATCGATGACCAGTGGGGTGCCGAATAAGCATAGGTTCCAATTGGAGTATTTGAATTCTAAAGGCAACCTTGATTTGTTGAGAGGACAGAGCACTGGCGGTGAGTGTAGAACCAAGAAAATGAATGTAAGTTTCCTTAATTTTACTGAAATTTTTAAATTTTAAGTAAAAATTTTCATTTTATAGATTTCTTTATTGTTATTGTTGTTGTTGTTGCTCTTGTTTTTACTACTACTAGGTATTGATTGGATTTCAAGCGGATTTTCATGGTTTAGAACGCTAAAAGTTAAAATTTTTATACACACGGATTAGGAGGACTAAAGTAAGGACTACTTAGATGATTGTGACTTAATTTTGTGTAGATACAGAGAAGCTTATGTTTATGAATGTTTACCCGAAGGACAACATAGATGATTGTGACATAATTTTGGGTAGATAAGGAGAGGCTTATGTTTATAAACGCTAAAATTATCTTGGCTTGTTGTTGAACATCTTGTTCTTTAAATCTTTGAGTCAATCTAGCATTTGTAGTGGAGTAAAACTGTTAAAGAATTTGTGTAGTCAATTTCATACTAATTCGGAAAACAGTTTAATTGATAGTTGTTGGCATTTTCCAATGATTGAGCAACTTATGAAGAAAATTCAAAATTTCAAAGCTAAAACGCTTAAATTCCAATGGACATTTATTTGACTTGCTTATATGTTGCATCTTTGTCTTCTTTTTCTTTTTGCTTGCCTTACTTGCACAACAATAAAATCCTTTGGAAAAGTTTGGGCAGTAAATTGTCAAGATGAATCTTTTGAAAATAGAGAAAAGATGGTAAATAAAAATTTGCATAATTAGAGATATGTTAGCTTGCACTATCATTATTTTTTCCGTTTCTTTTTATGGGAAGGTATTAATTGGGTATCTTGAAATTGTACTAATTTGATGATGCCTCCTTCCCTGTCATTATATTTTAGTTTTAGAGCAAGGTATTAGTTGGCCATCTTTAAATTGTAATAAATAGGTAATAATTTCTTCAAATACATGGGATTTTGAATGTTGTGAGCTAGGGTTTTTGTTTCCAGTTATCGTCATTCCGAGGTACTTAAGGGTGCTTCCATCGATCGATCTACCATGATTTTATCTCCAAGTTTTCTGCCAAGTGCCTATACCATTGGTGTTGCTGGCTGGAGAACCACTCTTAAGCTCGGAAGTCAGTCAAAGCATCCTCTATATAGGGGCTTTATTCAAACTGCAACACTCAAAGTCCTTGACCTCTCATTATTCAACTTTGACTATGAAATAGCGAGTTTTCCCTGATTGGTTCAAAGGCAATTCCAAAATCACATTTCTATTCCTCGCTCGGAGAGACTTGCCTCTTGATTTCCTTCGGGGAAGCTTTTTTGAGGTGAGTTTGAATTTTTAGTGGGAATTGAAAAAGATATTTACTGAAAACTTTCATAAGTTCTAATACTTATATTATTGTTTTTATTTTCATTTTTATCATCTTCAATCTGTTAGAATATTCTACCGGGATAACATTTTATATTTTTGAAATACCTTAATTTTATTTTCCATTAGTTGTTGCATACTGTGGCGACCTCGAAATTCTGCCTAATTTTTTTTTTTGTATTCTGCCCAGTAGGGTAATAGTACCATATTTGAGGGTATTGATACCCTTTTACGCAGAAAGCAGTTCTACTTCCTGATTTGATGAAAAACTGATTTGAAACATGTTTTCTTTATTTTCTTTTGAGGAAAGTAGTTAGAAACTAATCTTAGACAGTATTTGGAGATCACTTTTTTTCATTTTGCTTCGGATTTGCTTTATTCTTTGTTAAGTAAAAATATGTATACTTGATGAAATAAAGAACCATAAGGTAGAGTATGACAACTTAAATATAGAGGAAGTTTAAAACATATAAATCCGGTCTTTTAGTTCATTTCACCTTCAATGGCATAAGTTAACACAAAATATGGGCTCAAGTAAATAAAAGAAGTACCTCACATACATTTTTGTCTCAAAACGGTTCGTGACAAATCATTACGTCTCATGAACACTCCAAAAGCTTGAGCCCGTTGACAAGTACTACTAAATACTTTAAGAAAGAGGTGATATGATAAAGACAAGGTTAATCAAAATATTACACTTCATAAAAACGAGTAGTAAGATACTCCATGGTCCAAAAATCATATACGTCCACAAAAAGGTAGGTGCTTTCATGCTTTTGCAATCCAGGTTGATGGGAATACGAGGACCATATATCAATCTTTGTGATCAAGTGGTATTCATGCTCATCGAAGGCCACTTCCACCTGTTGCCCCCTGACTTCATACATGTCTCGATCCATTTTCTACAAGAGTCATAAAACGACTATGAATGGTGACATTCAATGAGTAAAATACGGTGTATGTGTGTGATATTGCACATATATATATATTTTATCTTTCTTAGGGCCCTTTCCACAAGCAATATTTGTACACTGAGCACTCAAACTGAATATTCTTGGTGCATAAGCACAATGGCCAAACTTCTTGGGACACTAATCGTCCTTCCATGGGGTTACTTTTGCCCTTGGCCATAGTTGATCAACTCATGAAAGCTATTGTTGCTCTTGGCCATCTGGTCGGATTTTTAAGTCCGCACGTGGGTCAATCTAACCCTTAGCCAACGTTGAATCAACTCCTGATTTGGGACTCTTATCGTCCTCATGATGGGCTGTAATTGCCCCATGAATGGTGTACAAATAGGCTAGGGAAAATTGATTGTGTCATCACATAACTTGTCTTTATTTGCTTATGAACTTTGTTTTCTCAAGTAGAGCATAAATGAAGTACATAACTTTTCTCATTCTCATTCTTCCTCATTGTTGCATACATAGCAAAGAGATTCAAGATGCTCATAAAATCTCATGGATCTCATTGATAAAAATCATTTGGAGCACATAAGAGCACATATAACTTATGCCATATGTAGATGTACATTCTTATCATTTTTACACATGAGGTAAATAATATGAGCCATTCACAACTTGTCATCTCATATTGGTATATGTCATTTTAGAGCATATAAATTTATGAGATAGGTATACTTATCATTTTGCATAAAAAGCATATAACGTAATTTACTCACAACTTGTTGTTATCCTTGATCCACCTGAAAATGAAAGGTTCTAAACATCATGATCATATGTTAAATGTTATTTAAAATCTGAAAGAAAGGGGGGCATTAGGACCGCGCAGAAACTCGCTTCAAGTATTTTTGGTGCAGAGATTTTAGGGTATCGATACCCTATCGTAGAACTGTGATATAGGGTATCAATATCTTTCGGGGCAGAGATTTGATGAAAGTATTTTATTTAAAAACTAAGTTCTCGGCCCAAGGAATCTAACTTTCTACACCATAAAATCTGAGTTTCTTGGTCCCTCTAAGCTACTGCTCGAAATGGGGCTTTGGTGCTTGGTTTGGAGATTTATCTATTGAACTGGAGAGCCTCCTCCCCTAGCTTTCTTATTAACCAAAGCACTCACCTCTTCTCTCTGATTTTTATATCTTATTTTGAGAGTTCTTTCCTCCTGATTATTACCAGAAAAACGTGAGGGAGAGTTGTGGGAGAGTTATGAGGGTTAGAGAGGAGGAAAAGGGCAAGGGTAGCTTGAAATGGAAGGGGTATTTATAGGGAGAAAAAGTATATTTTTCAATGATTGCATTCATCCCCATGGTGTCACATGTAAAGTTGTGGAGATTTGCTGAAGATAACACCAGCTAGGACTTCATAAATTCGTTTCCCCAACTACCCACATTTAAGAAGATACTAGGGATAGCTTATAGGGTAAATAGATGCTAAATTTCTAATTTAGGCAAATTTTTGGACCTGTTTTGGGGTCGAGTTTTGAAGGTCGAAACGTGATCATTTTTCGACGTTCCTTATACTATTTCGAAGATCTCATAGGGATCTTCACAACGAACTTTGAATCGTAGAAAATGGACCAACACAGAGGTTACAACATCATTCTAAAGATGGCTGCCCGAAAACGGTTTTGCTGGAATTTTGGCTGATTCCCAGATTTCTAACATCTTGGAACGTTTTTGACATAATTTTTTGGGGTTGTTTTCATAGTCGAAGGTAAGCATATTTGGTACCTTTTCGAAGGCCTCGATGAGTACTTCGCAACAATGTAAGAGTCGTAGAATTTCAACTAATACTTTACTCACAAGAGCGCACTAAAGGTGGCTACTTGACTTTAGTCAAAAAGGCTTAAAAACTTGTTTTCTCACTTTTTGGGTCTTTACCCAACTTTTTGCCACTTTTATCCAAACAAGCCTTAATAAAAGCCAAAAATTCTTAGATAAGTTTAACTTGGCCTTTATAAAACATTAAATTCGATTTTTCTTATTTAAATTGAAAATACGAAATTTTCGGATCGTTACGCATACCATGTACTATCTTTTAAAGAATTTTCTGTTGTGGTAGGAATTAAATTAGGGTAGAACGCCAAGGTTTTGTGCATTTACTTATTTGTATATTTTCGTGCTTGATTGTATTTTCAATAAAAAATGAAGAATTCATTAGTTTGAACTTTTATTATATATTTGTTTTTTATTTCAGAATGAAAAAAATTATTAATAATATTTTTTTAAGGATGTGCTTCATGATGTTTTCCTGCTTGCAGAATGCAGATAAGGCAATTTTTCCAATTTACGTACATTCAGAGCTTGGTTCTTTGTTTGGTGAATCAACTACAAGATCTGGTTTCTTTTACAATCGACAATTGAAAAATGGTATTAAGGTAACTACATCATTTACCAACTATTTTTTTTCTCGAGTAGTGTATTTGGAAATTTTATAAGAAAAGAGAGAATAGGAATAAAATTGTTAATTTGATTTAATAAATGGGAGGAAAATTAGAGGAATCGACTAACATTTCCTAGAAGTTGAGTGAATCCAAATTTATGCACCATATCCTTTGCTTTTCTTTTAAATTTGTTTCCAGATAAAGGGGTAAAAGGAAAGGAGGAGAATGTCTAGAATAGATAAGGTTTAAAAAGATTATTTACAGTAGAGAGTTATTATCTATCAAGACTACAACCTCCAAAACTTTGTGAAGAAGGGATAAAATCAGAGGGACACCTATTAATAAGTTAATATGGTGTTCTAAACCATTGATTGGGATACATATGGCATTCATTAAAATGTTGATGCTTCAGTTATTAATAATTCTACTAAAATGTTCTCCAAAACTATGATATTAGAAAATACATGTAAAAGGGTGTACGACAATATGCATGGATCATGATGTACTTAGATATGTTCTCTAAAATCTATTAAGTTCTGAATAAAAGTTGGAAGTCAATTTCAATAGCTCAACAATAAGTTACAAGTTAATTGAATTTTTGTTTTAAGCTATCACCATCTGTTCTTAAATTGTATTCATGTTATACATGGAACATCCAATTATTGCATCAGTTTGATGGAATTTGTAGCTGGGTATGCTGTCAACCTCTTCTACTCTCATTCACCCTCTATATGGAATTTAAATACTCTACTGGAGCTCAGTTATAATTTCGAAAAGGTGACTAAGCATGAGTTCTTTTGTGTAAAAGATTTTTTTTTTGGGTGTATTTCTCCCACTTGTCATCAATTGTCCAACTTATTGCGTGACAAGTGACTGTTAGTGATCAATAGCTGATAGATAGGAAAATGGATGAGGGCAGACTACCAGTTGGAGATGTCTTATTAAAAGGATATGAATGGAGAATTCACAATATGGAATCTAAAGGCATTTGATCTACCTTTAGATTGCATAAACCTTTTTCAAGATTTCTAGCTTTTTAGAGAATTAAGTACTGATTTTCTGATGAAACATGATAGGGATGGTAGCAAAAAAATTCATCTGATGCAAGTATTGAAAATTCAAGCCATGATTGAATTAGCAGCTTGAATCTTTCATGGTTTGTATTTAAGAACTTGCCTTTGGTAGACCTTTTATAAACTTTTTGGTTTTGACTTGATTTGTTAGTAATTTATATAAGCAGACAACATAAAAATAGTAGTTCTCACTTGAGATTTCAGAACAAATGATTATGATGATGATGTCACTCTGCCTAGTTTTATGTTTGTGTGACAATGTCCAAAGCAGTATTGTGCGATAAGGTCGGAACTGCTATTAATTACTCAAGAAAATTATAGCTTTCAGATATACCAATTGAATTGTAATGAATGTGTTACTTAATGTTGTTCGCTTTTATTTCTGGTGAAATTTGTCAACAAATATATAAAACCAGACTAAATAATTATATCCCAACTCTGTGCTTTTCATTAAGTTTTCTCATCATGGCTCTAGATAAGTTGCCTACAACTTTCATTCGGTAAATTATAACCAATTTTGTTTGAAACTAAGTTTCCATAGAAATTTGTAATATTTAGGACTAACTGTATCTTATGACAGAGTATGCAGGTCTCATCAACCTTTGTATGGTGGTGCTTGTTGCCGTACACACTTATAATTGAAAATTTAATGAACCTGTTTGATTGGTGTCTTCGAATTGAAGCTGTGACGTAATATTCACGGGTGCAATTGATTTTTGATGTATTTAATCTGTTGGTCTATTGTTGATTTATTAGGATTTTTGGTCATTTTGTAATTTAAAATGATTGGTGTGATTGTACTTTGGACCAGATGGAATAGCTGGAATTTCTTTGCTTGCAATATCAATGAAAAAGGAAACAGGTAATGGTTTGACATTGCTACGATTGTTCTGCTTTGTGAATGTGATAGGTTTTCTATATTGTTGTTAATATGCTAATGGTTATCAAAATTCTAAAACACGAGTATAACTTTAATATGGAGAATTTGGGGTTTTAATGATGATTATCATACTGTGACTGGTAATTTGAATCATGTATAATTGTTTGTAAAGCAATGAAGAATTTAATCAAGTCATGCCTTATGCCCATTTCATGTGGCAAACGTGGGTTGCCATATGCATCTAATATGACTATGAATCAACTTGAGAGCATTATTGTGTGCTTCCATAATCTAATATATTTTACCTTGAATTAATAGATCCTAAGTACAAGGCGTGATTCTTGCTGGAGTCATTTTGATGCCAAAAACCCAAATTTATGCAATCATTTGGAGGATCTTTTATTGGCATTTTCTTTCTTTCTAATAGCAAATCTAATAAGAGGTTTCTTATTTGAATCTATTTTGAGGGAAGGGTAATGTAATTTGCCTGGGAGAAATTTGGTAAGGTATATATGCATCTATCTTAGATGACGAGGCATGCTGTGGAGTGCTCTTTGAACGTCTTTAGCTTGTGATTAGTATGGTGCATGCATGTCAACATGTGTTAATGGAGTTACAGGTAGGAACATGCTGTTCTTGATGAAACTCACGACTATCATAGTTAAAAATAATGGAAGGGAAAAGAAAGACCGAAGATGATGATGTAAAGGGAGGCTAAACCACCATCATTGTCATATTGGGTGACCCAAAATTGGGTCTTCGCCCATTTCCTTGATATTATATATCTTGGAATAGTGAATTTTAAAAAAGACTATTGTTTCCCAGTTTTGATGACATGAAAGACATATTTTGTCCATGAAAATGTGGATAAGCTAATTTTTTTGTGTTGAAGGTTAGTAAAACATTAGGATGTGTGTTTTTTGTTTAGTTTTTCCCTTTGGTTGGTCCTCCTAGAGGCTGATCAGCTATCACTTTTATCTTCTTTGTCCTTTTTGAATACTTTGCAACATTTCCACGCAGATTTAAGCATTGATATTTGCATGGATTCTTTGCTTGTGTCATCATTCCCTGCCCCATAACACATTAATGGCTACAATTACGGGCAGAATGATTCAGACACACAGTTTTTTAGTTCACTTCGGAATCACAAAATATGCTCCTCGAGAGAGTTTTCTTTGCACCTTTAATTATAGTTTTAGTAAAGGGAAAACACACACTTTTTATTAGTTTTGGGCTATTTTCTAGAAATAGGCTATTCTTGTCGATTTTTTTAGTTTATTCTTTGAAAATTTATTACAATGTTGATTTGTCTGATCGTATGCTCATCCTAGAACAACTAAGTTTCTTTTTGCTCTTTGACAGCTGATGCACTTATTTCACCTGGTTTGGCCAAGTTAGGCTATATCTATGTGAATATAGGTAATCATATGGCATCTTCCATGAATGGTTTCACTGTATAACTTGACATATCCTTATCTGTGACACTTCATAAAATGCAGATGATTGCTGGTCTGAGATGGAACGAAATTCGAAAGTAAATTTTCATGTTGTACAAATTTCACATTATTGTAATGCTTTTTATGCCTTGATATATCTTGTTATTGTAAATGAAAAGAAGTGCTTATTTTTTAATTGTTGAAAGAGGATGTTTTATTTTATTTATCTTTTCTTTGATTTCTCCTTCAATATTTGAGCAACTTTGCCGAGCGGACAAATTAGTGTTCTTCCCAATGATCAAAATTAAAATAAGTACCGAAGAATTTATGCTAACATTTAATTTGTTTGGTTTTAAACGGTCAATTGGTTCACAGTCCAAAAACTTTTCCATCAGGAGTCAAAGCTCTTGCCGACTATGTACATTCGAAGGGCCTCAAGCTTGGCATATATTCGGATGCAGGGTATGAAGAGTTCCATAATATTCAATCACAACCGGCTAGGCAATAGAAATAACGGTGTTAATCTGATTACTGTATTACAATTCTGTTAACATCCTTTTTTCTCCCTGCTGGTTTAAATGATTGAAATTTTGACAGGATTTTCACATGCCAAGTTCGAGCTGGATCACTTTATCATGAAAATGATGATGCAGCAGTATTTGCATCTTGGGTTAGTTTATGTTTCTTCTTTCCCAAATTTCCATTGTCTCACAGTTTGTGGTACTTTTCAGTTTCATCATTCTTCTTACCTCTTAGGGGAGGGGTAGCTTTGGACTTGGTTACCTTGAGATTAAGTTTATATGTAAGGATATGGCTATCCAAAACGTGTATGTGTAATTCATTTTCTTTCACATTCACAAGCTTAATGGAAAAATGTTCAAATACCTTTAAATTTTGGAACAACTTTACACAATGACCTCATTGTGCAAAGTTTAATTTCGTTGTTTATCCACATATTTATTTTGTTATTAACTTCCTCTCCTTTTACCATGACTTATAAATTCCATGTGTGCTTTCTATCTAGGGTGTCGATTACTTGAACTTTGACAAGATTTTTTGTTTTGTGATTAATTATTTTAGTTTATTGATAACTATTGCTGGATCTAATTGTAGATTTGTTTTTAAGTTACGTTCACTAGTTAAAGCTCTAAGCTTGAGTACCTTTTTTCATTAGCTCCCCAATTGCATTCCAGATTATTGATGGGATTAGTTTTAATGTTGGAGTTATAATATACGGTTTCATTTGTGAATGATCACTGGACATGGAGAAAGACATGCTTTTGGTTATGAATATGTCATTGGCCTTTTATTGACTGCCTTTACAAATGGCTAACTCAAATTCATGTTAGAAACTTTATTAAATGAACATAAAGATTAACTAAGTGGCATGATTAGTCATGAATCCATATTGCATTTTGCCCCGTGTTAAAGGAAATCTTGAATCCAACCGTCGTATATATATATATATATATATATATATATATATATATATATAAAAAGAGATAAACTCTAGACTTGCCCTTGCAAATTGGATTTGATCAATATTAAGAGTACGAAGTTCTTCCTCAGTTGATGATTGCCGCTCTATTCCAACAATTGACGGATCCTCCATTGCTGACATCCTTAAAACTTTCTTCAACCCAAAACCATATATATATATATACACACACACACACACACACACAACACATGAGGGTGGTTTGAGGTTTTTATTGTCGATCGGCGACTCGACAATAGCCCAACTCGACAATAATCCAAAACAATTTTTTTAAAAAATGCGCAAAATCAATTTTATATCTTGAAGGAAACTACAACATGAAATCAAGTTTGATCAAAGATTAACCCCCACCCCCACAATGCTATAATCCATAATGAGTTATCCCCATGCCTCTCACGCACCAAACATGGCCCACTAGAAATTATTCTTGTATAAATAAAAATAACAAAATGAGTTAATAAATATCTAACATACGGTTGAATTCAAAATTAACATAAATAATTAATATATGTACAATATTTTTATAGGCTCGTAAGTCCAACATAAATTACATTATATCCACTTCTCCTCATAGGAAATAGCAAAGGAACAATGAGACTCGGGATTGAGTACAAGTATCAACATTTGAGACTCTTTTTTTTATCAATAAAGGTAGCGTGTATGAAATTACAAATTTAAAAATAACGTTCTACATGTTTGAAGTGTAACAAAGCGTCAAATATTATGAGTCTATAGGAAAAACTTAACTGTAATAACTAATAAGACATTTCTCTATTTTTAATATTATTTTAATTAGTTAATTTAATCTTAAAAAAAATAAAAAGACCAGCACCTTTGGGCGTCTAGGTCTGCCTTTTGGCGCTTAGGCTCACATCAAGTGGCTAAAAATAGAGTTAGTGACTTTTTTTCACGACTTTCTCATATGCAAAGATTTTTTCTCATACATAGGCACGCTTTTACAACATTGCTTATGAAGAAATAAGTAACAAACATGGAAAAGTTAAAAACTTTCCAACCTTCCAAAGAGAGAGGTATGCAGTTGTTAGCATCGACCACATGTTAGGATAATTTAAAATAAATAAAAAGTTACTTTCATTTCTATACAGGCTTGAGTGTATTATTTTTCTTACTTTTAAATTCTAAGTAAAAAAAAAAATGTTAATTTATTTGAAAGTAAATATTATATGGCAATATAAATAACTTATTTTCGACTTTCATCCTTTCTACTCACGCTCAGTGGATCCTTTGTTATCTAATTTCATGAAACACGTAAATGCTTTGTTGCTTATTTAGGTATAAGTTGTGGGAGACAACCTTGTGCATGAAAACAAGAAATACCACAAATTTGTCATTTCAATTAAATTTTCAACTTAAAAGTTATTCCTATATTTTTCACGGACGTGCAACGTACGTGACTAAGACTAGTTTATATTATAAGAACAATGTAAAAAATGAAATAAAATGTGGGGTGTTGATACATGTCCACGGGGGTCGAAAAGTGTCTCTCACGTGTCCAAAATGTCCAAAATTTAGAAACATATATAAAAAATAAGACGCGTTATTATCAGATGCGTGTCTGGAAGTGTCAGTAACATTTTGAAATTGAATAAAAATTCGTTTTATAATTCAATAATCCAATTTATGGTTATTTTACTGAAGCACTAATCCCCAAATATACCCAAGAAAAGGTACTTGATCAATAGACGTGCTCAATACACTATAATTTTCCTCTCTCTTTCTCCTAAAAAGTGGACTGTTTTTCTTGAATTGCAGTGACATTCCATTCATTAATGTATTAATTTGTATTCTTAAACTTCGATCCGTTTCTTAATAAAAAGAAATCAATCAACGGCTAGTTGGGACCACCACTCAGCTTTTTCCTCAATATTCAATGTCTCTCTTTCATCCTTACCTTCCCTTTTTCAAGAAAAGTAGTCCCCATTTTCTGTATTCCCACTTGACCAACAATGTTCTATTGTTAAAGAAGAAAACCCTTTTCTGGGATCAGATTATTTTTCCTCTTTTTTGCTTTCTTTTACTCTTAAGAAACCCCACATTTGATTTGTGCATTTGCTTTGGTTAATTGTGATGGTGGTCAAGAAACTTTGTTGTTTTCAGTGGATTGCTCTCTCTACTCTTGTACTAGCAGCCCTTGTTTGCTCCAAGAATCATGGTAACTAGTCTTTTTTACATTACTTTTTCTCTTCTTTGTTATTGTTTGCTAGCTTTTTTTTTTCTCTTTTGGGTAAACTGCTTGTCTTAATTTGCTTGGTAATTACCTGCTAGATTTCGTGCTTTTTGCAATGGTGTGCTTGACAAGCAAAAATGTTTGAGAATGATGTGCTTAACTAGTTAATGTTTTCAGAACTTAAAGATATCACTTAGTTGAACAAATAATAACACTAGGCATTAATGCCATTGGTGACAATGATAGAAATATGATGTTCATGTTTGGGATCCAGGACGAGAAGGGTTCCTTCCAAAATGTACCAATAGGGGGGCGGAAAAGTGGTTTTACATAAATGTGAAGAAGATACGAACCTATTACAAGGACTATCTCCTGGCCTGGAAGCCCTTGAAGCGAAGGAGCGAGGGATCATTTTTCTAGTTCCTTCTTCGGAAGCCCCTCATAGGTCGGTCTGTAGTGGGGGGATAAAATTGTGTTACTTCGGTCTAGCTGAATTACATCCACCCTCTTGCTCGAATTTGCTAATGTGAATATGAAAGTGAAGGGCAGTTTCCCAGGTCACACTCTTTACCTCAGTTTTGAGTAGCAATCCATGTGGAGTGTTTGGGAGGGCTTTTGCAAAGCTCAAAAGCACTTTTTGGAGGACAAGAGTTGTTTTGGTTAAAAGTCAAAAGTGCTTGCTAACTAAGGAAACAGCGAAGCTCAAACTCAAAAGTGTATTTAATGAAACTTTTAAATTAATAAAATTATCCTTATTAATTTACTAAAATACCGAATATATCCCACACATCAATATATTGATGAAATATTACATTAATTTATATAATTTAAAGATTCTTTTTGTAATGTTTTTAACATGTTTTATCTTAATTTATATTATTATTTATCATTTTAAAACATATAAGTCATATGTTGACGCATTAAAATATATTATAAAATAAATAATATGATAAGTACTAAAATAATAATGCTATGCTAATTTAATTAAAATTAATTTTAATAGAGTTTTTGGGATGCAAATAAATATTTGTATAATAAATTATTAAAGTTTAGTCAGATAAATATGTAGTAAATCACTTTTATAGTTATGCTGCCAAACATCAATTTAATATTCACAACACTTTTGAATTGACAACCAAATAGCTATTTACTAAAAGTTCTTCTTGAAAAAACTCTACTCACAATAGTCGTGCCAAATGGATCCTGAATAGTTCATCTCTGCCTATGCCACTAGATGAACTGACTATGGCTATTGAACATCGAACTCTGGTAGAAGTAATAATTATGTGATGGCATTGAACTTGAATGAGCAAGTAGTTCCTGTGTTGATGTGAACTGAAGGATCATAGAGGGAGGATTTACCACATGATCTCCAGCATGAGGTGATCCGCTTCACTCCCTTGGTTTGATGGTTTGATGGATTGAAGGGGTTGGCAGGCTGAATAGGGAACCGTGGGATCCCTAGATTGAAACCAGCTATGTAAAAGAATAAGAAAAAGGAAAGAGGACTCAATCTATAGATTGATTATTTTTTCACAATTTATTGTTTTTGAACCATATGCAGCAAAACTCAAAAGGTGCATAGACAGTTGTACATAATACAATGTTTACCTTGAACGACCGGTTTTCCCTTTGGAGGTTAAGTGTCCTTGTCTCCTATCCGCTCTCTGGTTGGTTGAATGTGCTCACAAGCTTTTGGGCTTCTAGGATACCTATTCTCATGGGGTGGTACCTTTATATTGCGATTCCCTTCAACAGCAAAAAGGCACTTTTCTGTTTGTATCCTCTACTCTCGAGAGTTCCTTTCATCTTCGATAGCCTGGACGTAGTGCAATAGCCTCATTCATCAATTTGAAGCTTATGACATCTTAGAATTGAATAGAAAATATAGCAACAAAAAAAAAAAAAAATTAGATAAAAAAAATTTCACTTTATGACTCATGAATGGAAGATATTCAAGTATTGAGTAATATTGCTACGGACACGACCTATTTAATGAGATACTGATTGAGAAGGGATTGGGCACAAGGATATGGGATAACCTTTATTTGGCTGTGGGTGGGGTGGGACAGAGTGTTTTCTTTTATTGTCAAAGTAGAACAACAAGTTCAGAACCGTTGTCCTTTCTATCAAAAGGAAATTGTCTCTTTCCTTAAGCATGAGATCCGATAGTTGTGACTTTTTAGATTGAAATGTTCGTTGCCGAAGGCAAAAGTAATAGAGGACAAAAAGACGGACTTTGTGATATTCAAATATATGATAATTTTCAGGGAGAATATCATAGAAAATGTAGTTCAAAATTGATGTGAGAGAGTGCAACAGTGAATTTCTAGAACTTGACTTGTGAAAGCACATTATAAGCTAGATTGGCTTCAAGTTTCCTCAAGCGTAGTTAGAGCAACTCCAAGGTAGCGCCATTCAGCGCTGAAATTATGCTCCAATGGAGCGCTAAAACCAAACTCCAAAATGGCGCAGTGAAGTTCATTTGGTGTGGGTTTTTCAATTTTTTTTCCATTTTTGTCCTTCTTTTTATACTTGTCAAATTTGTTTTTCCTTATATATCCCTTTTCATACTCTTTTAATAAGAAAACAAAATAAGTACTATTCATTTGGTGCAATTTTTAAAGATCATGGTTGGAGATGGGTTAAAAAAATAGTGTGAAAATTGCACTATTTTAGTGTAAAAGTTGCACTATTTTAAAGATCATGGTTGGAGTTGCTCTTAGTATCCTTATTATTGGTTTCTGTTCTATAAAGCAAGGTATTGTTTGTCATCTAATTGTGATTTGAGAGCTTCAGAGTTCAGACTATGAATAGGGTCAGTGGTTTTCCAATTTCTTAAGGAGAGTCCAATTTTGGACATTGCTTGTTGCAGAGAAAAATAATACTTGCATTATCACTTTGTAGATTTGCTTCTACCATAAGCATTATTGGGGAACAATCTTACTCTTTACTAGACCTGTTTCTTGAAGAACTAACGTTAATATTATCTAGTTCTTCATATGAATTCACGGGTCGATTTAGTTGGAGTTCTCAGGAAATAGTTTTGCTATCTGGAAATCTTCAAAGCTGCAGAGAACTCGCCGAAGACCTGAAAAATGCAAGAAAACAATTATATGGAAGATAAGCACGCATGACAAGATCAATACAAGCGTCTAATATATTAGAGCAAAATATCAACAGGATATGAAAATTAAGTGTAATTTGTGCGACTATCAAAGATGGAGTCTCTATACATGAGAACATCTTGAAGGAGTAGAAGCCATGAAGAGAGTTGGAACAAGAGATTTGATGTCTAACTTGTGCAAAAACTCTATAATAAGATGGCCTGTTATGAATTCCACAAATAGTAGCCTCCAAAATTTAAATAAAAATATTAAGGAAAACCTTAGGTCAAGCCAATAAATAATTAAGTAGGATCAACTTGCACCAAGTGCAAGTGTAATAGTACTTGCGCCATCTCATAACCCAATTTTCTAAGAACCTGTCGCAACAATTTTTTGCCAGTCAAGCTAGCCAAAATTTCAGGTGATCAGAGATCAAAAGGTATTGCTGATAACAGGTATCATTTTTGTAAGACTTTCTTGAGGTAATTTACTCATAGGACCATCCTTTGCCCCATTAGACTTGGTCGTCTTAATTCTGATAATTTTCATGTCTATTAGTGAATTTTCTAAAGTCAAAAAGATTTTCTATGTAGATATAACAATGTTATTAAGGATATGTATGATGGGGCAATCACGATTGTGAGATCTAGTAGGAGCAGCAGTAGAGAATTTCCTATTATCATAGGCTCGCATCAAGATTTTACTATAACTCTTTTTGTGTTAGTCATGGATGAGTTTAGGAGATGCATTAAAGATGATGTTTCATGATAACATTGTTTTAGTAACACGAGTGTGAGATCCAGCACTAGTGGCAGTAGATAATTTCCAAATATCATAGGCTCGAATCAAGGTTTTTCCTTGAATCATTATCTTTTCGAGTTGGACATTTTTGAATTTAGGAGACATCCAAGAGTATGCCCCTGGGCGTTGTTATTCACTGGTTTTAGTCGTTGATAGTATAAACTGAATAGTTAAGTTAGAACTTCAGAGGAATACTTTGGATTTTTTAAGTTTTAGGTTAAGTAAAACTAAGACATATACATGGAACATCCTTTTGTTCATAGTTGTGGAATAAAGATGACGGTGGAGTCACTCAGAGGATCATGTTGTGTTTTAGGTATTTAAATTCGATCAGTAATAAGGAAGACCTAAAGAGGATATAGTGTCTAATGTCTAGAATTAGAGTGGATTAGATGAAATGTTTGAAGAGCCACAGAGATTCTATGTGATTGGAAGATATCTATAAACTTAAAAGGTGAGCACTACAAAATATATTGGACATGATTGATGGTATTGACTATTGGGCTGATGATGCTAAGATGGATGTTTGATGATGCTAGAATGGGTAAACAAGAAATGAGAATATATTTGACGATGGACGCTCGTAACAAGAACCAGAATTATAGAAAGATGAGAGAAGAAGAGAAGAGGTGGAGAGATAGAAGAAAGTCTAGAGAATAGAGAGATGTTGAGTTTAATAACGTTATAATGTTAAATAATAAAAAGAAAATCATTACAACTCATTTTTGAATGTGAAATACAACAAGAAGAAAACTACCATTTTTGTTCCCTTTTCTTGCAACTTGCTTGAAATTGTGGTTTCAGATTTATGCCACTAGGAACACCACCATGCAATCCAAGGGATCATCAACCGGATTTGACCAAGAATTTTAACCACTTTGTCCAAACCCCTCTTGAAATGAGAAGAGGTACAATGTCTTGTATAAGTTTTCCCTCCCCACTCCATTAACCAAAGAAAGAGACAAAACATTTTCCTTATTCAAATTCTTGTGAATAAACACAAGACAAGATCATGACCATCCAATAGATCAAATGATCCACATTAATCCAAATAAACACAAATCCTAGACAAACTATTTTGTCTTATAGGATTGTGTCATGTGGTTTAGTAAACCACACTCACAAATTTTCACCTTGGATCACAAATGCATTACCAAGTTCCCTCGTTAGATGTGCTATCCTTTTGTAGTCTTATTTCATCATCATCATCCACTCCGGCACCTGCTTCACCAATCCCCGCAGTACGAAGTACCTATCACACCAGTTAACTAGTATCAATAAATCAAAATTGATAAACACTTGTTAAACTTGCCAAGTACTTTGGTCCCAACATCTGCAAGATTATCATGAGTTGCAATTTTAAACAGTTTAAATTCACCAGAAGCTAACTTATCCCTAATGAAATTGTACTTCACCTCAATATGCTTAGGTCTTTCATAATACATAAGTTTATTACACAACATTAAAGCACTTTGGCTATTAGTAAAAATCATGACATTTTCATTCAAGAAGTTTAATTCACATAAGAGGCTTTTCAGCCACATGCATTCTTTAAAAGTTTCAATTAGTGCAACATATACTTGTTGAGTACTGGAGAGTGTAACTAAAGGTTGCAACTAAGATTTTCAAGTGATACAACTAGTATCTAACGTGAAGAAGTATGAAGTGGTAGATTTCCTCTCATCTTTGTCCCCTGCAAAATTAGAATTTACATAACACTTAATCCATTTTCGAACACTCTTCCACTTTTAACTGTCCAGCTAGGTATCTCAATAGCCATTTAAGAGCAATCCAATGAAGTTCACCTAGATTAGACATAAACCTACTCAAGAAACTAATTGCATAAGCAAGGTCAGGTCTAGTGGCAATTATTGAATACATCACAGAACCAATGGCATTAGCATAGGAACATTACTCATTTTCTATTTTTCTTCTTTAGTTTTAAGGCATTCAGCAGTAGTACATTGACAGACTTAGCAAATTTCATACCAAATTTGGTTATTACCTTTTCTAAATGGGACTCTTGATTATTGGTCAATCTATTTTTGGCCCTATTTCTTTTAATAATTATACCAAGAATTTTTCTTGCCTATCATTAGTCTTTCATGTCAAATTCAGATTGTAAAAGGTCTTTCATTTTTATGATTTCAGCTTTACTACTATTAGCAAGTAACATGCCATCAACATTTGACAACAAGTAAACTTCACAGCCTATCTTAGCGTTATTGTAATACAAGCATGCATTAAATTCACTCATTTTGTAATACAAGCATGCATTAAATTCACTCATTTTGAAACCAATTTTAAGCATATAAGCATCAAATCTTTTATACCATTGCTTAGACCCTGCTTAAGACCATACGAAAACTTGTGTGCTTGCTTATCAAGTCTTTGTATGGTCTTAAGCAGAGTCCTAGGCAATTGCATTCAAGATTTGATGCTTATGTACTTAAAATTGGTTTCAAAATGAGTGAATTTGATGCATGCTTGTATTACAATAACGCTAAGATAGACTGTTTCAAAATGAGTGGCAATTATTGAATACATCACAGAACCAATGGCATTAGCATAGGAACATTACTCATTTTCTATTTTCTTCTTTAGTTTTAAGGCGTTCAAAGATGAGTACATTGATGAGACTTAGCAAATTTCATACCAAATTTGGTTATTACCTTTTCTAAATGGGACTTCTTGATTATTGGTCAATCTATTTTTGCCCTATTTCTTTTAATAATTATACCAAGAATTTTCTCTTACCCTATCATTAGTCTTTCATGTCAAATTCAGATTGTAAAGGTCTTTCATTTTATGATTTCGACTTTACTACTATTAGCAAGTAACATGCCATCAACATTTGACAACAAGTAAACTTCACAGCCTATCTTAGCGTTATTGTAATACAAGCATGCATTAAATTCACTCATTTTGTAATACAAGCATGCATTAAATTCACTCATTTTGAAACCAATTTTAAGCATATAAGCATCAAATCTTTTATACCATTGCTTAGACCGCCAAGCACCATACGAAAACTTGTGCTTGCTTATCAAGTCTTCAGATGGTCTTAAGCAAGAGTCCTAGGCAATCGCATTCAAGATTTGATGCTTATGTACTTAAAATTGGTTTCAAAACGAGTGAATTTGATGCATGCTTGTATTACAATAACGCTAAGATAGACTGTGAAGTTTACTTGTTGTTATATGTTGATGATATGCTGCTTGCTAGTAGTAGTAAAGCTGAAATTATAAAAATGAAAAATCTTTTGAAATCTGAATTTGACATGAAAGACTTACGATCAACAAGAAAAATTCTTGGTATGGTTATTAAAAAGAATAGGGTTGAAAATAGATTGACCATTAATCAAGAGTTCTATTTGGAAAAGTTAATGAAATTTGTTATTAGCCGCGCACATGATTTTGTCATCTTGCTCAATGCCATTAACCTGAAGAAGAAAAACAAGAAATGAGTAATGCTCCCTATGCTAATACCATTGGTACTGTGATGTATTCAATAATTACCACTAGATCTGACCTAGTTTATGTAATTAGTTTCTTGAGTAGGTTTATGTCTAACCCAGATAAACTTTCATTGGATTGCTCTTAAATAGCTGTTGAGATACCTAGCTAAAAAAGTTAAAAGGGGGTTAGTATTCTAAAAGAGAAGTGATAAGCTTAAGTGTTAAGTGTTATGTAGATTCTGACTTTGCAGGGGATAAAGATGAGAAAAAATCTACCACTTCATACTTCTTCACATTAGGTGATAATTGTATCACTTGGAAGTCTTAGTTGCAACCTTTACTTACACTCTCCAGCACTAAAGCAAAATATGTTGCACTAACTGAAGCTTTTAAAGAATGCATGTTGCTGAAATGCCTCTTATGTAAATTAAACTTCTTGAATAAAAATGTCATGATCTTTACTGATAGTCAAAGTACTTTAATGTTTTGTAAAAACCCTATGTATTATGAAAGATCTAAGCATATTGAGGTGAACTACCATTTCATTAGGGAGAAGTTAGCTTCTGGTGAATTTAAACTATTTAAAATTGCAACTTGTTGGTAAGTTTAACAAGGGCTTATTAATTTTGAATATTGATACAAGTACTTGCTGCTACGAGGAATTGGTGAAGCAGGTATGAGGCTGGTGTGGACGACGATGATAAAATAAGACCACGAAAGGATAACACATGTAAGTAGTAGATTTGTGATCTAAGGTGAAGATTTGTCAGTGTGGTTCAATAATCTACGTGGCACAATCTTTTAGGACAAAATTGTTTGTCTAGGATTTGTATTTGTTTGGATTAATGTGGACCATTGGATCTATTGGATGGATATAATCTTGTCTTATGTTTATTAATAAGAATTTGAATAAAGAAAAGGTTTTGTCTCTTTCTTTTGTTAGAGGAGTTGGGATACATTGTATCTTTCTTCCTTTCAAGAGGGGTTTGAACTAAGTGGTTAAAATTCTTGGTCACCTCCGGTTGGTTTCTTGGTCAAATCCGGTTGCCGTTCCCTCGGGTTGCATGGTGGCTTTACTAGTGGCATAAATCTGAGCCCACAACTTCAAGCAAGGTGCAAGAAAAGGGAGCAAAAAGGGTGGTTTCTTCTTGTTGTATTCCACATTAAAAAAATGAGTTGTAATGATTTTCATTGTAATATTTATATTGTAACATTATTAAACTCAACAAGAGAGAAATTAGAGGGAGAGAATTATTTGTTTATTCAATAATCAAGTATAAGTAATACAATGCATCGACACTCTTTATAGAGGGTTTCAACAAACCCAATGTAAGTCAAACTAGAAAATTACAATAAACCGAAATAAACTAATCTAAACTTCGTAGGTCTCTAATTATATATACTAGGATCTCCATCAATAAGTCAACAATTGGAGTGTTGAGATGACACCGATTGAGGATCAACTAATAAAAAGTAGACTTAGGTTGTTGAAACATGTCTTTCTTAATACCAAGTCCCCATTCGCAAGAGTGATGCAATCCCAATAGTACTAGGTAGACGAGCAAAAGTTAGACCAAAACATAATCTCCTGTGGTTGCTAAGGATTTGGTTTCATTGGATGTTTAGGTAGGTGTAATTGATAGATTGAACGAAGTGTAGAAAAAGATTCATATAGTTATTTATGAATTTATTGGAAATAATGCTTAGTTTATTGTTATACATATATGCTTCTCAAGCACTCCTGGTTGTGTTGAGAAATTTTATATGAACTAAGCTGAAAGATGCAAATGTTGAATCGTGTAATGAGCAACAATTCAAGTAAATGTATAACACCAAGGGGGGTGGAACTTAACAATTTGTCCTGATTGTTCCTTTTATAGTAAGCTTGCCTTTGATCTAGGGGATGACATTGTGATGTAAGGATAGGGAGAACAAGTATATAACTTTTGAAGGACCACTAGTGCTTGCACTTACAAATCAACAGAGTTACTACTTCAAATGTTAGTTGCCAACACAAGAGGAGCACCTTTAGTTTGATGATTGTTATAGTGCTGCATGTGCTTTTGAGCCTTTGGGGACGACATTTTTATCAGAGACATAAGCAAATGATCTTTTTACGATGGAGCAATCGGATTGTTAGGTTGCCCCTTTTTAGATTTTTTTGAAGCTTTGCTGTTTCTTGAAGCCTAATCTCGCTGAAGTCCATAAAGAGGCTTTCTCATTATAATTATAGTGTTGTATTATGGTGTACAGAATCTTTTACTCCATTTTCCCTCATGGCTTCTACTCTTTCAAATATCTGATGAGTGCCAGAGAGAATAATCCTAGCAATTCTTTTTAAGATGGCTTTTTCCTCTCTCTGTTCAGGGGTTAGCTCCAATAAGGATAAAACCTACAAAATAGGCACATGTGGCCACTTGCAGTGAGCACATGGCATTCTTGAGTAAAAGATGAAAGAATAGTTCGCTCGAAGTTATCTTGGGGATTGATGAAAATTTTGAATTGTGATGAGCACGGTCCAATGATGCCAAAATTCAGAAAATAATAGTTAGAAACGCAGAGAAATAACTGTGGACTCGAAGTTATTGTATAAAAACTTGAAAACCATCAAATGTTAGACGATGAACATCTTCAATGCACATGCTTTAAGGACTTGAAAAATAAAATCTTCATAAATGAATGAACATTCACACACATGCTCGTGCACTTTGTTGAATGCTACCTGTAACAGATCCTTTCAGTGCCTGTGTAATCTTCTTTGATGCTAGTCGATCAATTCATCAACTAACAATGTGTTCTTTCTGTTTGATCTGTGCAATAGGGAATGCTGCAAACGACCTTGTTGAGATTATTAACAAGAATCGAACAGACAACAAGCTTCCTCGTCTGAGCAACAGTAGGGGTCTAGGCTGCATTGCTTTGCAGTATGCTGAGGAATGCAAGGGAAACTGCACTGGTAACAATACTATACATTGTCAACCTTCAGAAGATGACTTCACCGAAATATTTGCTCCCAACTGTGGTGTGGAACTGCCCACTTTCGGAACCATATCCAGCTACGTTTTGGGGTGTCAAAAGAAGTATCTTGAGCCAGCAGAAGCATTCTCACACGTGCTCGTTCAAGACAAGAAAACCCTGACCCTTTTGAGAAATCGGACACATACCGAAGTTGGAGTAGGCATTATCGGCAGTCATAAGCACAAAGGGCCTTACATTTGGTGTGTGTTGTTTAGTAATAGTCAGACAAATACTACATTTGTTCTTGAAGATCTTGGCAAAGGAATAGAGCAAAAGAGTGGATGTTACAGTGGATCCAGTATTCCTTGCAGCAAAGGGCAACAGAATACAGCTGTGTTTTCTAATATTTGGATTCTGTTTTTGTATATTTTCCCATTTCTGAATTTTCACCTGAGATTTTTATAAGTAATGTCCAAAATTATATTTTTTTGTGTCAATTGTCCCTTTATTCGTGCTATCGACATGGAAATTAATTACAGAACTATTTTTTTTTTTTTTTTTTGATAATTTGTTATGTTCTTCCATTTTTTGTAGATTAAATTCGATCTTCCATATAAGCCAAACATATAGTTTTTATATGTTTGGTTGTGCTTATGAGTTATTTTATTGTATTATTTACGAGTAAAAAAAAGTTATTTCTTTTGACAATAAAATAAATTATTGTCAAAATTATTAAGTTATTTATGTTGGAATCAATTAGATTTTATCGGATCAAATCATTAAATGTGTGAGCCATTACAATTAATTTGGGATGAATCGAAAAAAATCTCCAATAAATGTGAATGTATATGATGAAAGGACACATTCTTTAAAGATTTAATCAACCATCGATTACATAAAATTATGAAATGGTCCGATCTAAGAGCTCATATTAATTAGATCAAATGGCACATATTCATGAAGATTTAACTAAGAAATTTGTCGTCGGCAAATTATTGGATTTTAAGATGATTGATTCAAAGACGGTCATGAGCCAAGTTCAAGAGATGCGCTTCTCCTTCATGATATTGAAGTCTGAAGGGATGACATTAAGTGAATATTCCAGATTGCTGCTATATGATCGAAAAGATACTTCTATTATGGAAAGATTTTAAAAACTATCTCAAGCACAAGCGTAAGGAGATGACAATGGAGGATTTAATTGTTGGACTTCGCATTGAAGAAGATAACCGGGCTGCAGAAAAGAAAAACTATGCGCGTAACGTGGAAGCAAAAGCTAACGTAGTGGAAGACTCGGGGTCTAAGAAAAAGAAAAGGAAGCGTCCAGCTCGTCTATGGACAAAGGAAAAGGCAACGATGCAAAGCGATTCAAATGGGACTCATTATAATTGTGGGATGTAGCGACCGTAAAATTTTGCAAAATTTTACGTTGAAATTTTAATTTAAAGCTTGAAAATAAATTTAATTAGTTCGCTACATCACAACGTCACTTCTTAAAATTTCAAATTTAATTTTTGGTCACATAAAATGTTGTGTGCACTTCTTGTCTAGTAATTTTCTTTTTTAAAATAATGAATAAACTATTTTAATTGGCATTTTATTTATTAGTTGAGTTGCATTACTTTGTCAGCCACGTTAAAGCCCATAAGTTAATGGGATACCACAGTCCGCTTACGTTTTGTTAAACGATTTTCTTTTCTGTTCGGGATTTTATTTTAATTTATTGTAGATTTTTTTACAGCCAAATATTTAAATATTGTGAAATTGGATAAAAGTATATCGATATTGGTCTCCTTTTATAGCTCACATTGAATAACGTAGGTTGGGCTCAAGAATAAGTGATTTTTACCAAGTTAAATCCAAGTTATTGTAACTTAAAAATATGTATATTCTCGTACAATATTTTATTCTTAATTAAGCCATTTTAGATTATTTTTGTTTTGAAACACGGCTGAGTGGGGTGATTAACAATTTAACTTTTCTGCATTTTTGGAGTCTGCTGATTTGTGGGACTTTTGTGCCTTTTTTTTTTTTTTTTTAAGTAAACCGTCTTCATGCACGAAATCAAACGTGGGATGTGTTGAAGTTTCAGTTTTTAATAACTTCTTTCCACTCCCACTCACCACCTTGACCACACGCACCATATTTATACAAATTTCATGGTAGAACAGGGATAAAACTGCTCACTCGAGACTCTTCTATATCTCCCTGTGAACTATTACATTTCTTTTGGGTGATCCTTTGATTCTTCCAGTCGCACAGAAAAAATAAAAAAAATAAAACGACAGATACACTTCCTTTAACACTCAAACTCCAAGTTTAAGAGGTTTTTTGTAGATTAAATTCGATCTTCCATATAAGCCAAACATATAGTTTTTATATGTTTGGTTGTGCTTATGAGTTATTTTATTGTATTATTTACGAGTAAAAAAAAGTTATTTCTTTTGACAATAAAATAAATTATTGTCAAAATTATTAACTTATTTATGTTGGAATCAATTAGATTTTATCGGATCAAATCATTAAATGTGTGAGCCATTACAATTAATTTGGGATGAATTGGAAAAAATCTCCAATAAATGTGAATGTATATGATGAAAGGACACATTCTTTAAAGATTTAATCTCAACCATCAGATTACATAAAATTATGAAATGGTCCGATCTAAGAGCTCATATTAATTAGATCAAATGGCACATATTCATGAAGACGAACTAAGAAATTTATCGTCGGCAAATTATTGGATTTTAAGATGATTGATTCAAAGACGGTCATGAGCCAAGTTCAAGAGATGCAGTTTCTCCTTCATGATATTGAAGCTGAAGGGATGACATTAAGTGAATATTCCAGATTGCTGCTATATGATCGAAAAGATACTTCTATTATGGAAAGATTTTAAAAACTATCTCAAGCACAAGCGTAAGGAGATGACAATGGAGGATTTAATTGTTGGACTTCGCATTGAAGAAGATAACCGGCTGCGAAAAAGAAAAACTATGCGGCGTAACGTGGAAGCAAAAGCTAACGTAGTGGAAGACTCGGGGTCTAAGAAAAAGAAAAGGAAGCGTCCAGCTCGTCTATGGACAAAGGAAAAGGCAACGATGCAAAGCGATTCAAATGGGACTGTTACAATTGTGGGATGTAGCGACCGTAAAATTTGCAAAATTTTACGTTGAAATTTTAATTTAAAGCTTGAAAATAAATTTAATTAGTTCGCTACATCACAACGTCACTTCTTAAAATTTCAAATTTAATTTTTGGTCACATAAAATGTTGTGTGCACTTCTTGTCTAGTAATTTTCTTTTTTAAAATAATGAATAAACTATTTTAATTGGCATTTTATTTATTAGTTGAGTTGCATTACTTTGTCAGCCACGTTAAAGCCCATAAGTTAATGGGATACCACAATCCGCTTACGTTTTGTTAAACGATTTTCTTTTCTGTTCGGGATTTTTATTTTAATTTATTGTAGATTTTTTTTACAGCCAAATATTTAAATATTGTGAAATTGGATAAAAGTATATCGATATTGGTCTCCTTTTATAGCTCACATTGAATAACGTAGGTTGGGCTCAAGAATAAGTGATTTTTACCAAGTTAAATCCAAGTTATTGTAACTTAAAAATATGTATATTCTCGTACAATATTTTATTCTTAATTAAGCCATTTTAGATTATTTTTGTTTTGAAACACGGCTGAGTGGGGTGATTAACAATTTAACTTTTCTGCATTTTTGAAGTCTGCTGATTTGTGGGACTTTTGTGCCTTTTTTTTTTTTTTTTTTTAAGTAAACCGTCTTCATGCACGAAATCAAACGTGGGATGTGTTGAAGTTTCAGTTTTAATAACTTCTTTCCACTCCCACTCACCACCTTGACCACACGCACCATATTTATACAAATTTCATGGTAGAACAGGGATAAAACTGCTCACTCGAGACTCTTCTATATCTCCCTGTGAACTATTACATTTCTTTTGGGTGATCCTTTGATTCTTCCAGTCGCACAGAAAAAAATAAAAAATAAAACGACAGATACACTTCCTTTAACACTCAAACTCCAAGTTTAAGAGGTAAGGGATTCTTGTACTAAGTCGTTAAAATTAAGCACGTTTAATTCTTCCAGTTTACATGTTAAATGTAGTGTTATTCATGAAAATTACTGGTGGTCGTAGAGGCTCATCAGAACAAAAGAATTATGATACCGGTGGTCGTAGAGGCTCATCGGAACCCTTAGTGATGATATAAATAAATGACAATTATTGTATGTTATTTGGTTATGGTGGCACGCCCGCCTCAACGATTCACCTGCCTCACCAGCTTGCCTGCCTTGTTGGTCTCATGAGTACGCTTCTGACAGATAGACTGCAACAACCCAACTGTCGTCAGGTTAGCTAGGCAGGCGACCCATGGAATGACAGTTACCACCAGTTATCGGGAATACGAAACATCCCTTATTAACTCATAATAATGAGGGAGATGAAAGGACACCCGTTATCAAACGAGGAAGATGAAAGGATACCCTTATCAAATGAGGAAGATGAAGGGACACCCATCATCAATAACTGCAGGTCATCCCTATAAATAAAGGCCAACCCCTCAGGTAAAAACAAGACACACAATTATTATACACTCTATATTACTATGTAGCACAAATACTGTAATCATATACTGATTATCACGCCGGAGTGGACACGGGGGAAAAAAGTCCCGCCACCTTTTGCAGGTCTTCACCACTGTCGCCGCCGTGCTCAGAGGAGGAGAAAAATCATTTATCATCACTTAGCAAATCGATTGATCATCAGTTTACTTGTATGATGAATTGATACGTACTGATATAATTAATTTTGCTTAACGTGTGCAGCCTTACTGAGTGTTTCTTTGAGATACTCACCCCTATATTAACAAAATTTCAGATCATTCGAAGGCGGTGTAGTGGCTCGGTATGAATGGCAAGTGCTTGGGCATAAAACCACAAATTTAAATTTCGTTTATTATGTTCAAGTTAAGGATATGTTTAAACACTGATTATGCTTAAATTTATGCATTTTACGTGTTCGAAAGTTTTACCAAATTGTGTAAGCACGTTTATGAAATTACCGAGTTGCTGTCCAAATCTCAGAATCTGTCCCTCAACTTCAAAAATTCGTTGACGATTTTATACTATAAATTTTATTGTGATTTCAATTGGAAAACGTCTCTTTATGAGTTGTCTATGACGTAGACTTGAAATCGCGTCATTCTGAGATTCGTAGAATTATTTATGACAATTTTGGTACAATGCATTGAATTGTACTCGAAATCAAAGTTCTGAGGAGAGAAAAATAATTTGATGTGCCGAACGTCACCGGTGGGAGCCAAATTTTTGTTATGATATAATTTTATATGTTTTCTAATTTCTATATGAATTTCACTTAAATCCGAACGTCATCTGCCTTCGAGATGCTGTCTCAAAATTTCAGCTTTCTGCCCCTACTTTGGAAAATCATAAATCACCGTACGATTGGGGTTTTTGAGTGAAATTAGTGGCTATGGAAAGCCCTATATGTTGTCTAATAACAGAAATTAGAATCACTCAAAAATTTCATCGCATGAATTTATTATGAACGTTTTAGTGGGCAATGCCTTAAGGCACCGGGTCAGTTTTTCAAACAACTTCGGCTATCTTTTTCACCTACCAAACGATATAGCTAGGGTTTGAAATTTTAATATGTTGTAGTAAATAGTACAAAGTATCTACAAAAAAAAAATTGGAATTTTTAGAGTTCGTTTGAATTGTCAAATAAATTGTGGCGACAGTAATCGTGGTATGGGCAAAACTATGGAAACTTAAAGAAAAATCATTTTTCCCTTACGCGCTTGTTATCTTCCGCAAAAGTTATATTTTTAAAACCATCCAAGAGCATGGAAAATATTATTTGGAGTCGTCAATATTTTTTTAGGGATTATCTTAGTGACCCTCTGGGTTGAGAAAATCCGGAGCGTTACATGGGAAGCATGTGAACTGTGCTAAAATTGTCGTAAATAGAAGGATACACAAAAGAAGAAACCATCCCAAGCTAACATATCCGAAGTGAATAAATTATCTACAGATGTTGCCGACATGAACTTGTCTGCAGTTGTTTCATAAGTTAACTTGATATCTAATGCCAATGATTGGTGGGTGGATACATGAGCCACTCGACACATTTGTACAGACAAGGGATTGTTCGTTGAATATAAAAAATTAGATCATGACGAAGATCTTTACATAGGCAATTCAGCAACATCTAAAATTGAAGGAATTGTAAAGGTTATTCTAATATTCACATCCGAGAAGGAACTGACGCTGAACGATGTGGTATATATCCCTGATATTAGGAAGCATCTTATTTCAGGGTCTACTCTGTAATAGTCGAAATTTTTCGCATTTTTAATTTCAAGTAAATATTTTATATTACACTTGGCATCGCTTCAAACTTTATAGTTCATTTTAAATATTTTTGCCACGTTAAATGTTGCGCGGGTATGGTTTAAATTTTAATTGACAAAAATGAAGTATTATTTTGTCACCAAGCTTCGTTAATTTTTCTTACATCAAATAAATATTCTTGGTTTAATTTCTTGACTTAATTCAAGCCAACCGATTAAAGTAAAAACTAAGCAAAACGTTTAACTTTTATTTCGGCCTAAGCTAGTCCAATTTTCAGCAAAGAAAACCGCCCCATTGTTATGCCAAAATTTGTAAGCTTTTAGCACAAAAAGTTTCACCCATAATTAACCCCAAACAGTCCCTTATTCCTGCCAGAAAAACACCTCCAAACATACCCTTATTCCTTGCTAGAAAACACTCCCAAACAGCCCCTAAACCTTGATGAGAAACTGTCCACCATCAGCCATTTCCAGCAGAAACTACCTTCCAAAATCTAGCCAAAAACCTCCCCACCTAGCAACCCACCTACCCTTATTTGTTAACCAACTTTTCTCCCCAATAATGTCCCATAATTAGGCCTTTTCCTCCAGCAAAAAGCAGAAGAAAACGTCAATTTTTGCTGCCATTTTTACAGAGAGTTTTCAGCCCACATATATCCCAATTTCGGCCCTCCTTTGCACTCCAATTTCGGCCCCCAATTTCAGCCATAGGTTCCAGCTTTTATTTCCTTTAACACTCCACTTTTCTCACCCCAATTTCGTCCATACAACAACCCAGAAACCATCTCCTAAGTTAAACAAAAACTCTCTTTTGCCCTCATCATTTTCGGCCCCAGCATTTCCAGTTTGTACTCCATTTTCAGCAAGTGTTCTTCCTCTTTTCTGTCCAGAAAAATCCGGCCCAAGCAATAGATCTTGTAGCCTTGGTTTTGATCCATAAAATCTATATCCTTCCTCTCATTATAAGCCCCAAAGTTCCTCTCATTTCAGTCAAAAGAAAACTAGTCCAGCAGTCCCTGTGTTCCTCAGTTTTCGGCCAGCAGTAGTGCTCATTTTCAAATTATTTTACAGTGAAGATCACATACTTTCTGTCCTAGATTTCTATCTCTAAAGTTTCATATATATACATATATATATATATATATATATATATATATATATATATATATATATATATATATATGTAGTGTGGGTTTGTTTTTTTGGAAAGCTGCAGAACCAATTTTTTTTCATCAAAGCTTCAACTGAAAACTCGTTTTCAAGGTAGTTTTACGTAATTTTTTACTGCGATTTTTAAATGAAGTTTTGAGAAATTATGACGTTATATGAATGCCATTTAAACGTATTTACAAAGGAAATTATGATAGTGATGGAAGATAATCACTTTAACATGTTTGTGATTGAAGGTGACGTTATGTGGTATGGCTACCAATGTTTATGATATTATGTACGTTTCAAAAATCATGGCATGTCGAATTCATATTTAAGTAAATTTTCCACATGTTATAAGTATTTCTACTGAGTGTTTCTTATGAACTACTCACCCTCAAAACGAATAAATTTTCAGATTGAACTGATCGTTGTTGATGCGATGGCGGTAGGCTAACGAGCTTGTCATGGAAAGTCTTATTTAGTTTATGTTTTGACGTCGAAATGATTGAGTTAACTATGATGTAATTACTATATTTTAAGTATTTTATTCAATAATTAATTATGTAATATGTACGGAAACAAGATATTGGTTTATTTGTCGTTCAAAGTTTTAAATTAGAAATTTGCCTAGTTTCATTTTTCAGAATTTTTAGCTTACCGTCCTATTTTTGAAAAATCATAACTTTTTCTACGGTTAGATTTTTTGAGTGAAATTAGTGACTATAGAAATCTCTATATGCGGCCTAATAACAGAAATTAGAATCACTCAAAAATACCATCGTATGAATTTATTATGTATGTTTGAACGGGCTGCCTTAAGGCACCTGAGACAGTTTTCAAGCAACATCGGCTATCTTTTTCACCTATCAAACGATGTATTTAAGGTTTGAAATTTTAATATGTTGTAGTCTGTAGTCCCAAGTATCTAAATTTAAAGTTTTGTAATTTTTAAAATTTGTTTGATTAGTCAAATAATTTATGGCGACACCCATCTTGGTATAGGAAAAACTATGAAATTCTAAAGTAAATTCCTCTTCCCTTGCACACTTATTATTTTTCCGCAAAATATTATTTTTAAAAATCATCCAAGGGCACGGGAAATAATTTTTGGAGTCATCAAATATATTTTAGAGATTTTTTTAGTGACCCTCTAGGATGAGAAAATCCAGAGCGTTACATATTCTTAGTTAGAAATGCTTTATAATATTGTTTTGAGTTGATAAATTTGCAGTTACTATGGGAGATATGTATGTTGGAAATGATTATTTACTCGATGGCCTGTTTAAGGCCAACGCTGTTGTAGTGGGAAAAAAATCCACATATTTGTACCCACAACTTATTAATAAAATTGTTTCTTCTGTTTAATTACTTGAATATTCAATTTCATTGCATAGTAGATCAGGACATGTAAATTGTACTGATTTAATTAAACTCGTAGGTTTAGGACTTATACCTAAACTTGAATAAGAAGACAAACATAAATGTGAAATTTGTGTTGAACCTAAATTTGCTAAAAAAAAAAAAAACCTTTTAACTTAATTGAAAGGTGTAATGAACCGTTAGGTTTGATACATAGCGATATTTGTGATATGTAAAAAATACTTTATCACATTTATTGATGATCATAGTAGGTATTGCTATATTTATTTGTTAAGTTGTAAAGATGAGGCATTGGATGCATTTGTCACTTACAAAAATAAAATTGAAAATGAACTTGGCAAGACGATCAAAGTATTGAGATCATATAGAAGAGGTAAATATGATTCGTCAGTTTTTGAGAATTTATGTGCTAAGTTTGGTATTATTCACCAAACGATAGCTCCATCTATTCTGCAGCAAAATAGAATTGCTGAAAGGAGAAGTAAAACTTTGAAAGATATGATCAGTAATATGCTTATCAAATCTGGGTTACCGTAAAACTTGTGGGGGAGAATCAGTTCTAACTGCTAACTTTATTTTGAACATAGTTTTCTAGTCCCACTAGAAAACTAGTTCAATACTTTATGGAGTGTGGAAATGAAGAATGCCCTCCTACAAATACTTCGTATGGGAGTGCCTAGTAAAAGTGGCTATTCCACCTCTTAAAAAGATTGAGTTAGGTCCTAAAACTGTTGATTGCATTTTTATTGAATATGCAATGAATAGTAGCGCTTACAGATTTCTTATGCATAAATTTGACATAAGTGACATTCATGTCAATACTATTATTGAGTCTAGAGATGTCGAATTCTTTAAATATGTATTTCCTACTAAAAGAGATATTCTTGAAAATACTCAAAAGAGATTATTTGACAATACTTTTGAAAGCAATAAAGAATCTGAATGAAGGAGTAAAAGAGAAAATGTTGCTCAATCATTTGGTCCACATTTTATATCTTTTATGATTGAGAATGGTCCTTAAATATTTAAAGAGGCTATGACTAGGACATAATCTTCATTCTGGAAGAAAATTATAAACATTGAAATTGAATCTACTATGAGTAACAATACTTGGCAATTGATTGATCTTCTCAAGGGAACTAAACAAATAGGATGCAAATGAATTTTTAAAAGAAAATTAAAGTCCGATGGTCAATAGACAAATACAAGACTTGACTTGTTGTCAAATGATATCGTAAAAAAGAAGAACTTGGCTTTTTTAATACCTATTCCTCAGTAACAAGAATTACTTCTATTTGAGTTTTAATTGCAATAACAACCTTGTATAACTTGCATATACATCATATGGATGTTAATACTGTATTTTTGAATGGTGAATTAAACAAGATTTACTTCTATTTGAGTTTTAATTGCAATAACAACTTTGTATAACTTGCATATACATCATATGGATGTTAAGACTGTATTTTTGAATGGTGAATTAAACGAGAAAGTTTATATAAAACAACCAGAGGGTTTCTATTTCAATTTATTTATAAGATCAAAATTTTTACTACAATTAATTTTTATAAGAGAAACTTATGAATACCAATCACTAATTATACAACCATATAAGTTCGAAAAATCAAGTCTACTTCTACGCCTTGTTGTTTTGTCTTTCCGAGGCCTTTTATTTGGATTTTAATTCAAAATGAAACTCGGGCCAAGTGCCCAACAAGGCAATAACCCAACCTGCATGACTCGTTAAAAATGAAATTGAAAAGTCCATAAAGATTAAATATTAGAAGATCGTTTGGATCACTAGGATCGCTAGAATTCAGAAACTAGATCGTAAGATTCTAAAATTTTATAGATCCTACAACGGGACTGCATCATTTTATCATATTAAGATTGTAGAATCGTAAGGCCGTAAGATTTGAAATGAAAATTTAACAACTAAAGAATGTAATAATGCTCATATGAAGCACAGTTTGAAAAATAAACACTTTTATTATGCTTCTAATGCTTCATTTGATTCAATTGAGTTGGTTTGATACTAATAATGTAAAATTTTACATGCAATGCACTTTTCTAAAAAGCTCGCCGGCGTGATGTGCCACCTCCACTCCTAGTCACACCCCATGCCTCACGTCTCGCCTTTGTCTAGGCTCGAAAAGGTTGAAAGTTGATCTCCATGCCTAGTCACGCCTTATATATTTTAGAACAATGTTAAAATACCAAACGTCATTAGCATGTTGGCAAGAGAAAACACAAGAATACTTAAAAGTATAAAGAACGAAAAAATAAAATAAAAATAAAAGAGCTTTAAAGTCTCAAACAGGGGTGACACAATAATATAGGAGTCTTTGGCAAATTGTGAGGTGACATTTCAAGAGTAATAATAAAAAATTTAACCGGAGCAAATCACCAATGAAATCTTTATTGGTTATTGTCGTTGGTATTATGAACGGTGTTTTTGACATAAATAAATATTTTTTATTTAATTCAGACATAATTACCAATAGCAATACCATCATTTTTCATCGACGCACTTCTGTTAGCGACTACAAAATATATGTTTTGTGTGTGCTTATAAGCACTTATAAGCCGATCAAACATTATTTTCATCCATACATTTCGTAGGACTCACAACTTTTATCTACTTTTTATCCACACATTTCGTAGGACCGACTGCATATAATCTATTACCAAACATACTCATAAATGTCATCAATAACTACTGACGATGCTTCGACCAACGATCAATGATCGCCGAAGGAGAAGTTGTTGACACCAACAAAAGTTTATTATGTATTTAATTTTTTAAAATTTATTGGCAGAATATTTTGTCATAACTTGAAAAAAAAATTACTTTTTTTTATAATATTATCGACATATAAATTATATTTTTAACTATTATTTTGTTCCCGACAAAATATTTCATCTTTAATATCTATTTTTGATATTTCATTACTTTTTTATTGAAGAAATTTTTGTTGATTAATGAAATTTATCAAAACATTTATTATGTCGGTATAACACATAAAACTTCGAAATTCCACAAAATGAACTCCAATTTCAAACTTCTTAGAAATTATCCCCTATACAAATCTCAAATCTTGATATTAACCTCTGCAGCAACGTCGTTGGCTGGAACTTCAGTATGGGAGGTTGCCTTTGGCTCTGCAAGAGCTTCGTTTCATTCGAAACAGGGCAAACTCTAAAGAAATATTTGACAATAGCATCATTCTCATCACTTTAGAAAAGAAAAGAGTCCTAACCTTTGGAGAATACTTTAGCATGCTCACGGTGGCGCAACCAATCAAGAAGAGTCCAGACGTCATTGATGTGTCACCCACAAGTGGAAATTCATCGTCGTTTTTCAAAAGAAGACTTCGTTGTGGATACTAACTCTGTTCAAACCAAGCTTGTTACCTAACATAAGCTCAAACAACTCGTCGTAACTAGTAGATTTAGAGGTGTTAGTCTTTGTATATTGCTCTCTTTCTTTTTGTTGGGGCTTGAAGTCATTGTTCTTTGCGTTGTGTTGACTCCTAATTGATTATAATTATGTTCATTTGGAACTCTAATTGGATTTATTAGGTGGTGTTTGTACATATTGTTTTCTTTTCTAGAAGGTTATGACCTAGTCCCCTCCATTCTTTGTACTTTTATTTGTTATCAATAATTACTCCACCCAAGTAATTTTACTGCCAAACGTAATTATTGAAATAGTGGGATTATCGAAATAAAGATTGAAAGTCATTATTGTTTTACGGTCGATGATTTTGATAAAAATAAATAATTTTATGTGATTCAGACATAATTACCTACACTAATACCATTAGTTATCACCGACACACTATACAAAATATAAATGTCATCGACAACTACCAACGTTGCTTCGATCAAAAATTGTCCAAGTTGTTGATGTCACTAGAGATGGCAAATGGACCGAGCGACTCTTGGGCACGCCGGTTAAGCCCATAAGGACCTAGCCCAAAAAAAATAGACTCAACAAAAAGACGAGTCAGCTGGTGGGCCGGCCCAATAACCCGACTCATCAAGAGGGTCCACGAGCCCTTGGACATGAGCCACAAGCTGCTCAACTCGTGGCTCATGTCCAACTGTCACTATTTATTGATCGTTGGATGGAAAGTGACCGTTTGAAATCAAACAATCACTTAAAAAAGTGACCATTTGGTGATTAATTTTTAAATTTTTTTTCAAATTCATATTTTTCTCTTATAAATATCCGATTCTAAATTCATTTTTTTACACTTCAATCTCTCAATCTATTATATACTAAATACAATAACAATTCTCAAATTTCATTATCTCTCAATATTAGTTTATAATCATTTATCTCAGATCTCATTATCTAAATATTAGTCTATATTTTTAATTTTCTACTTCTTCTACTATATTTCTACATTTCTACTACATCTTCTACTCTTTTCTTTATTATTTTGTCCAAAATAACCTACAATCGAAGTGATGATGATTTTTGTTGTCTTAATAACATTTCAATTCCTCACAATATTGTTGATGAATTTGGAGGTAGAACTAATCCGATTGATTTGGATGACATTCAAGAAGATGTCGACACACATACAAATACAACCACTGATTCTAGTACTAAACGAAAAGCCACAAAACAAAATGCTAGGTGCTGGTAGTATTTTGAGTTATTTCCCACTGGTAAACTAATAAACGGAGTCCTTGAGCACAAAGCACAATGTAAACACTGTAAAGAGAAGTTAGCGTGGCAAAAGGGGATAGGCACGATCCATCTAAACAGACACTTTAAAAAGTGTGTGTTCAAACACGGGGGTTGGAATCAAAACAGGCACAACTCTAGTTTGGATCTCCCAGAGCCGGCTCCAGTAGTACTCCCGATCTAAAAAATTGGGTATATTCACAAGATAGCATGTGCTGCGAAGGACTGCCGCAATTAGTGGCAAGTGGAAAATCCTCATTTCATGAACATCATACAAAATATCTCTAATCAAGGTACGTATTTGTTGCTAGAAATACTCTTCATAAAGACACTAGTATTTTATTTAATAAAAAGAAGCTATTATAAATGATATTAATAATTATAACGATGTTTTATCTTTTACTTAAGACTTATGCACCGGTAATAACTAAAGAATATATATCTGCAATTGCACACTACATTGATAAAAACTTGATAAAGCATAAAAAGTAATAACGTTTAGAACAATTGACTATTTTCAAAATAGAATTAATATTTTTCATGTTTTATTGGGTGTTTTATGTGAATTTAATTGTAAAACAAAAATTCGTAGTTTTACTTCTAACAATACAGGCCCCAACAATATAGTAATTGAAAAATTAATTCAACATTTCAATCCAAAATTTGAAGGTATTTTATTTTACATTCGTTGTGTATGTCATCTTTTTAATTTAATTGTGAAAGATGGATTAAAATTCATAGAAGTACAATTACAAAAAAAAAAAAAAAATTAGATCCTTATATTACGGTCTTACTAGCAAGAAAACAAGTTTTTGCTGCTTTATGTGTTGAAAATGGATTTCAAGAAAAATGTTTTTGCATTGATGTAGGCCATAGGTAGAATTCAATATATCTCATGCTTGAATCTTGTGAATGGTACGAATAGTACATTACTGCATATTATAATAACCGACACTCACACGGCCCAGAATATATGATTTGTAAACATATGACTGAGAAATATGTGCTCATGATAGAAAATATTTGAATTTTTTTTCAACCCAACAAATACATGTTCAGGTGTATATTATCCAATTACTCCACTAGTTCTCAATCATTTTTATTATATTGCTAACAATTTTAATATGTATAAGAATTTTGCTATTTTTACTAATATTATATATGTGATGGATGCTAAATTTAGAAAATATTGGAAAGAATTGCTTATGTTATTTTCATTAGCATCTATTATGAATCTCATACTAAACTTAAAGGGTACGAAAGTAACTATAATGACAATTTCACAAAAATTAACGTACGAAATTCCACTAATGTGTGGTAATTTAAAATAAATTTTATGTCAAATGTATGAGGTGTACGCTGAAAAGATCAGTAGGAATATCATACGATCACCTGTTCCAACACATACTTCATTATCACTTCATTATAATGACTTATAGAGTTACTTTAGTTCATATGCTTCTTCACTTTCTCATTCTAGTGACAGCTATGTATTTCGTGTACGACATGCTTAGTATTTTAGATGATGAAGAGAATTTGGATGATGCCGAACTTTTGATCCAAAATAAAGTGGACAAAATGATGTCCGAAAAACTTGAAGATTTGAATATGGAATACTTGAATTTGTAGTAAGTATTATTTACATAAATATTTGATATTTCTTTCGTCTTGTTTTAACAAAAAATTGTTTACGTAACAATTTGTTCGTGTACAATTTTAACTCCGCATACGTTTAAAATAGTCAGTTCCAAGCCCAAAAAAAATGAGAGAGTTTTCAAGTTTTAATTTTTAACATTCTCCAAAAAAAAAATTGTTGAACCGAGCTCGTGGGTTGCTCGACTCAGCTCGTTCTGCCCACGAGCTCGTGGGCCAAATCGAGCTTAATTTTGGGGACGAGCCAAGCTCGGTGGGTAACGGGCCAAGCCAGCTCGGCTCGACCCATTGCCACCTCTAGATGTCATCGTCATAAGTTTTATTTATTTTATTTTATTAATAATTTATTGACAGTTTGTTGTAACTTTAAAAATCTTTTTACTTTTTATTTATAATATTTATGACACAGATAAATTATGTTTTTAACTATTAATTTATTTTCTACGGAATTTTTGATGTTTAGTAGTTCATATTTATAATTTTATAATTTTATTTATTAAAGTAATTTTCGTCGATTAATAAATTTATCAAAATAATTATTTTTTAACATTACAAACTACAAAATCTCTTTGCATTAAGTTATTTTTTAATTATATTTAAAATCGACAAAACTTCGTACAAGTAATTTTTGATTTTTTGTTTTCATTACTTTATTTAACAAAGAAAATTATGTTGATAAATCAAATTTATTAGAATAATTTTTTATTTAAAATTATCATCAAGGAAAAAAAATCATATTTTTTGCAAATGAAAATTTCTAATTTGAAGATTTCTTGTTGGCAAAACTATTTGGACGTAAAGTTTTTAAAACTTAGGGAGCCTAGTTAAACGTAGGGCCTTAAGTAAGCGTCTTACTTATTTAGAGGTTGAGCCGACTATAATATTGATAACTGAATTTCTTTATTGGAGTTGAAGGATCGTGAGCTCTTAATTAGATCTAAATCATATTAATCCACCCTCGAGCTTCGTAGATTAAGGCATTATTTGTTGAGCAGCTTTTCGCAAAATTAAATAGTACAATTAATAAACTTTAAACTTTTTTTTTCCAGTATTACGTGGTCTACTTGACCAACAAATTATAAAATACAAACAAAACGATGTTGACACAACTCAATCGGCTAAAAGCCGCATCTTCACAAATTAAAAACTCTGAGGTCACCATTTACATTTACGAAATAAAAAAACTATGAGGTCACTCTTTTCTCTCTCGAGTGATAGAAAGATCGTAAAATTTGAACCCTTTTCTACTCCTCGAAAGTTTGGTAAGTTAAGAGAATCTCCAATGCAATTGTAGATTACTAACAATTTTTTGTGACATAAGTAAAATATACAATGTCTAAAAATAATATTTTCTAATTCAAGTTGTTAAAAACTATGTCAAGCTGATGTGAGTCATGTGATAAGGAAAAAAATAGGTAATATCTAGAGTCCGTCTAAATTGTAAGCTCACGACTTGATTTTGCTCAACAACAAAATTTAAATTCTTATGTAAATTTAAATTTCCTATACATATTTAAATATAGTTTTATATTTATTTTAATAAAATAAAATACACTTAGATAGCAATCCATAAAATATATTGGAGAACAATTTTGAAAGTGAACGTCTATTTATTAGGCAACAATGTCACATTGATTAGAAGACTTTTAACATTTGTACCACTCAGATAACAATCTATAAAATGTATTGAAGATGCTCTAAGTAGAATTAGAAGTTGAGAATTTTTACTTCGCATCCCTAACAAATATTTGATTATCAAGTTAATCCACGTATTTATGCCCGGCAAGAGGAAATTTGGTGGGGCCATTGGACCCCCCAAACAGTACAACCATACCAGCATATAGTGCACAATTTTCCTTCTAATCCTAATGTGGAAAGTCAGCTATCATATCTAGATAAAAACGGATACTTCCGTTGACTTTACAATCAATTGCATAAATCCAACTAAATCCACCCAACTCATGACCTTTTGTGATTCTGAAAGTGTGTTATTATTTCACAATCAAATACAAAATTCAAATATTAATCTAGTCCAAACCATAATCCGAATTTAGTGACACGAGTCAAGTGCAACTTATATATATTTGATACGTTGGACTGAATATAATACATTTATTGTATTGGTCGGAGAAAAATAAGCATTTAAATATAATGTTTTTATTCTTTGATTGTGCATGATTCTTTCAAATTTAGCGTATCAAAGTTGTTATAGAAAAGCTTAAGCATAACGTTGAATGTTGTTGACCTAAGTGCTTGCTTGATCAAATTAGTCAAACATAGTTTTTATCCACACATTTTGTAGGACCTACAATTTACTACTCATTTATTATCTACATATTTTATAAAATTCATAATTTATAAATACTTAAAAAATAATTTTAACACCACCAACATCCCAGTGGTATTTGGAGATCAATGCTGACAAAGACTAATGTGGCAACAATAAATTCGTGAAAAGAGATTTGAATAATTTTTCTTTTGTGGATTTGAGGGTTCACACTTAAACATGTCTTATGTGATTGGGTCTATCCCACTCTATTTGTTCCATGATATGTGGATGTATTAGATTTTTAATTAATGCAGTGCAAAATGGGATAAACACAATCTAGATTCAAAATCTTGTTAATTCAGTGAATACTCGAGAATTTGAGATCAACACATTGATTCAATTGAATATTGAGATCTTATAGATCAAAATTTCGTCGACTCTAAGTGAATAATGAAAATTAGTTTGATCAAAATTGATTGGGAAAAAACTTAAAGACCAAGACCCAACCTACCTTAGGGGTCAAGGGCTATCAGTGCACCCATCATGGAGTGAAGGTGCGTCGACCCAGTGCATATGGAACCAGACCTTGCCACCCAGAGGCTCAACCTGCTCTGTGTGGGCGTTCAAGTAGGGTAAACTGATCACAATCAAAGGACATCATTTTACTGGCTTGAGGACAAGTTATCCCTACCACCCAAGTCATCATCATGACCATGGGGATAATTGAGGACTGGTTACTTCCAGATAATTACCTAATCCTACTCAACTTTTACTTCTACTCACCTTTATCTTTATCTACTAAGAGGACTGGGTTGGACACGAATTCTTACTATAATACGACCTCTTAGAGCATCTCCATTGCATTCAATTGATTGGAAAAAATATGTGCCACATTATCAAATAGACAATGTCTATTAAAAACACTTCTCCACTGCACTGTATGGAGCACTATGTTAGGCTGAAATGACACCAAAAAAATAGAAGATGTGAGTTACTCCGTCTACATCTAGACGTTCTGTGAGACTGGATGAGTCATCAATTTTTTAATTTTTGACTTAATTTAACTCTGAAAAAGAAGACGTGGATAAAAATTTTTTGTGGAAAGATTTCGTGGGAAAATTTCAACGAAAGAGAAGAAATAGGAGGAACTTTAGATCTTCACGAAATTAAAATCACTATTGGCCGATTAATTGGATTTCAGAGCAATTTGACGAACAAATCAGGATTTGGGAGAAAAGATTGAGCAGAGAAAACAAAATGAAACTAGAAAAATCAGATTTGAGGTGATTTCAAAATTTTTAGTGATAATGTATAAATTGAATAATATTTCAAAGATAAGTTTCTCATGAATCTTTTCTACTGATGGTTTCATCTTCAAGGTTGTTGATTGGGTTTTTTTTTTTTGAAGTTTTTATAGATGCCCTAGGATTAGAAAAATACAATTGTGAAAATGATGAATTTCTAATGATTTCTCGGTGGACTTGCAAGATTTGCTAGGAACCCTCGTTTTTATTTTTGCACATTTTGTGATGACTTCTAATGATTTCTGAGAAGCCCCAATCATTTAATGTATATTTTTTGAGGAATTTCACATATGATGTGTAATGATTTTGGAAAATTGGATTTTGCTTATGGATCCAATGTGTATTGTGTATTTTAGTGATGAAATGCATATCTTCTTGCTAAAGATATTTTAACAGGAGCAAATGAAGATAATCCAACATCAGCAGCATTAGCTACTGGAGTTAGGCTCCATATATGAGTTTTTAGGAGCATATTCCTTTTGGTTTTTGAAAGCATACTCAATATCATAGTTTTTTTTAGCATATTTAGTTTATGAATACATGGAAAACAACAGCAACAACATATATATACATTTGAAGGGAAATCAAATTCCTGACACAAAAGATCAAATTTTCTTTTCAAAATTTAAAATATAATAACATGTCAAAATAAGTAAGCGATGTGACATACAGAGGATAAAGAAGAGAAACCACAAACCTGATGAATGAAAAAAGAATCTGAGTTAGAACTAAAACACAAAAAATTCTAAAGTCAAAAGAATCTAAATTTATTTTTAAAAAACACTGCAAGAAATCTTATAGTAATATAATATGATATAAATTCTTTATAAATTAGTATGTTGCAAGAACATCAATATTCTTTGCCACAACAGCAAAGACATTATCTCCAGTGCCCATCTGAAATTTCTCTTTTTAGTTACTTAAATTATAATTTGAATATGATCTTCTGAAGTTGCAAGATTTTGGAACTGGTAATGACTTGTATTCTGAGTAAAATGGTGAATGGGAAGGACCAAAAGAGATTGGCATTTTTTAAGTCGAGTTGAATGTATTTTAGCATCAACAAATTACCTTTTAGCACTTTCTGTTTAGTGGTGTTGTTCTTTTACTACTTCATCATATTATAGCTTATTTTTTAATTGATTTCATTCAGAAGGTCTTTTCTTTTTTCTTCCCTTTACAGTGAATGTAGTAGAAATGGTAGAAGTTGATGCGTAATTCACTTTTCATGAAACAAATGTTAGAAGTTGTAGCTTATGTTATCCCGGTATTCTTTGTTATGTAATGCATACTAATAATATTAATGATATTTTGTACTTATTTGTTTTAGCTGTTGGAATGTAAAATATCTTCTAAATAGCTTATAAATTTGTTGTGTACATTTATTGCGCTCCCATCAGTGTTAAAGTAATCAGTTTTCCTACAAGAATATTCAATTTGGTGGCTATAGATATGGAAAATTACTTCATTTTCCCTAACATGATTCTGGTGAAGCCCATATGTGAAGCTTTTTTATTTTATGTTCATCAATTTCCAATTTCATATTTTTGTGCGGGCATATATTATATTTTAAATGGATTCACAAGACTATCATATTTCACCTTCACAACAACATTCAAATGATACCATTCCAACTCAATTTCCAAACCCAGTTGCTTCATTCAAGATACCATTTCAGTCTAACTCTTCCTACATTTCGCACATTAGCCACCCATTTGGTTCAATATTTTCTTATCAAGCTCTATTGAACAATCCTAATATTCCATTCAAAAAATACTCAAACTTGTATTCCACACAAATGACGAAAAAATAGAGTGAGGAATACCCAAAAGTCCAACTCTCAAACTTCTTATGCCAACTCAAACTGGTCAAAGGCCTAAGATATTGCATTTACAAAGGCATGGCTATACATCTCAGTTGATGCTGATGTTGGCAACGGTAAAAAAAATGAAGCAATGTGAAATCATATTTTTGAAACTTGGAAGGACAATATGTGGCCGGAATGTAACGATGTCCGAAATACCAACAACTTAGGATGTCGCTGGTAAAAAATACAACAAGATGTTAGAAAATTCCATGGATTTTATGAACAACTAGAAATACATCCATGAAGTAGAACAATTTCGGACGATATGGTAAGCCTTTCTTTTTACTATTATATTATAGCACACTTAATTTTGATTATGCATAACACACTATAGGATTTGAAAGAGATTTAACTATGTACTTGAACGAAAAATTTAATCTAATTATTTTTTATTTTTTTTGTAGAAAAGAGAAGCAATGCAAATGTTTGAGAATTTTAACGACAGCAAACCATTTAAATTTGAACATTGCTGGGAGATCCTGAAAAGCAATGCGAAACGGTGTACAACTCAACTTTCCAAGATTAATGAATCTAACAAGCACCAATCCAACAACAGTAATACACCAGCAACTGATGAGAATGTTGTCAATCTAGGTGATAAATTTATGACATCAGAGGATATCAACTTTGATGAGGTTTGTACACCCCCCAAGGAAGAAATTGTTGTAAAGAGAAAAAGAAAATGTTAAATGATGAGAATGGTGTAGTGCATGCATTGAAGAACTTACAATGCACTCTAGAAAAATAGATTGAAGTTAATCAAAAAGAGCTCCGTAGTGCATGCATTGAAGAACTTACAGTGCACTCTAGAAAAATAGATTGAAGTTAATCAAAAAGAGTTGGAGCTGAAAAGAGAGAAAGATATGAAACAATTTGAAATGCGAGATCAAACACTGAGAAAAGATTTAGAACCCAAAGATACCGTACAAAAATTGAAAATCAAAGATCAAGAATTGAGGGAGAGAGCTCAAAAGTGGCAAGAGCAACACCGTATTATGAACCAAGATCTCAGCAAACTTACACCAACACTATGAAGGACCTATGAAATCTACCATACTAAAATATTGAAGGAATGGGAGAACAATCCTGGCCTTTTTGAAAATGATATTGTAAGTAATTATTATTGACTTTATGTTATGTCTTAATATTGCCTTCAACTTCTCTTCTATAATGACTTCTTCTTCATTGGTTTTTTCCCCAAAGCAATTGTAGCCAAGTTCAAGTACATTTGTGCGGATTCCCTTATTCTGATGAGTAGTTGAAGCTAGCATAGTTAAGAAGTTAGAATGACAAATCATAGACTTATTCCCTTTAGTTTTTTTTATTGACTATCATGTTTATTTTTTCTTCGCCAAATTTATTTTAATTCATTTTCTATTGTAGTCATGATTCTATATTATATGTAGCTTTCAGTTTCTTTGAATCCAGAGCACAACTTCCAGTTCTCTCACAAGAAGAAATTCAAAACAAATCTGAATATAAAAAGAAATGAAATCTTGTAAAGTTTAATATTTTCAATTTGTCAGAATCAACACTTTTCTCTTTTATGCTTGCCACTATTAATTCTGAAAATGTTTCAGTAAGCCAAAAAATAAAAAATCCAGATTGTTCACTACATTAAGAACTTTTTATTTTCTCCTATCTAATGAAATTAAGCCATGAAATCAAAGAAGCAAACATGAACATGAACATGAACACCAAATTGCTTGATGATCACCATATTTTTCCCATTACTTGATAAGATGACTCTTTAAATCTTTGTGCACCCTTGTGTCTTAGACTTGTTTCGTTCGGTTAATCATATTCGACACAAGAAAGGTAAAATTATGTTCTACGTCGATATCTTCCACCGTTTCCACTCCGTGAGGTTGCCAATTTTTAGGATCGATGTCTTGACTGTGCTCACTCTCAATAATCATATTGTGCAAGATGATGCATGTCTTCATTATCTTTCCTAGATTAGTTGCATTCCACATACGTGCTGGGCCTTTGACAATATGCAACCAGCTTTGTAACACTCCAAATGCCCGTTCTACATCATTTCTCACAGCTTCTTGATGCTTAGCATAAAAATATCCTTAATAGAAAATAGTTGAGAGATTGTTGAATTAAAGTGGTATATTGTGGGTAAATTCCATCCGAGAGGTAATATCTCATATCATAGTGATGACCTTGTACAACGAAGTTGCATGGGGTGAAACATCATTAATAAGATCATCAAATAAGGGAGATCTATTTAAAATATTAATGTCATTATTCGTGCCAGCCATGCCAAAGAATGCATGCCAAATCCATAAATTTTGTGAAGCCACAATCTCTGAAATGAGAGTAGGAACTTTTTTAAAACCGTTAGTATGCATGCCATGCCAAGCTGTAAGACAATTTTTCCAATGCCGATGCATACAATCTAGACTACCGAGCATACCTGGAAATCGTCGATCATCGCCTTCTTTTAGCAACCTTGCAATATCATCTTTGTTTGGTTTTTTAAATATTGTTCTTCAAACAATCCTATGACAGCATCACAGAAACGCTTTAGGCTTTCAATTGCAGTACTCTCTCTAATTTGGACATATTCGACGAGTAGATCTATAGGACAACCGTATGCAAGCATGTGTATTGCTGCTATCATTTTCTGTAAAGGACTCAACCCGTTCTTGCCAACTGCATAAACATTTTGGGTAAAATAATAATCATAATTTTCAATTGCTTGTAAAATACGTTTGAATAATTCCAGATTTATTCAAAATCGACGCCAGAGAAGCTCCGACGTATACTTTGAGTTCTCACCTTTAAAGTAGTCATTAACAATTAAATCATGACGTTTTTTCCTATCACGAAGAATATAGCGCCTACAAAGCATCGAGCTTCCATCAGGTCGGTTTTGGTTGATCATTGTTGTGGAAAGTGTCATAGGAACATGAATTGCAATGGTTTGAATTACATTATGATACATTTCAAATCTTTCCTCCATAAATTCCTCTTCTAATAATTGTTTGGTCAGTGAAGATGAGTATTTTCTTGACGTTCATAACTTGATGACGACATGGTTTATAATCACATATATTAAACCAATAAATAAATAAATAAATATTAACATCTCACTAGCATATAGATGCCATAGAAAATTTATTGCAATATTCTCCATACAAGTTAACATAGATGCTATATAATTTTTTTTTGTTAACAATGGAAGTGAATAAGTCAATTTTCAAGAGACATACAAATCCAAATATATCATCATAAAAAGTGGTTAAGATGAAATCCATTATAAAAGTCAATATTCGGTAATTGTGGAATTCATGACAAAGATGGAATCCATGACAAAAATCGAGTAAATAATAAATATCCAATGACAAAATTGATGAGATGGAATTTATGAAAATACTTTATTTTTTATCTAATTATCCAATATTCATCAATCACAAAAGGGGCAATTGTGGGTCTCTTGAATTTGGTAATAACAATTCTTGGGCTGTGATGATTTCCATTCAACAAAAAATCATAATTAAGCCATTCCACAAAATACTTTCAAATCTGGTAAGATTGAAGTCGAAGTTTGCACACCACAAGATACAAATGTGGTGAATTTGAGGTGTAAAGAACCTATTGTATGGATAATATACAATTTTGGTAGATTTGATTTGCCATTGGGAAGAAGGAGATATGTAGACGATAGTTTCTGGAAATGAAATAGAGTTGAGATTTAAATTCTGTTAAGTGGGTTAGTTTTATTATTTTTTAATTTAAAAAAATAAATGCCACATAATCAACATTATTGGATTGTAGAATGAACCATATTGGACTTCACCGTCTATTCAATTCACATAATCTAGAAGTCGGTCTATTTAATTGTCACGTCAGCCACAATTCATTGAGTGCATTGGAGATGCTCTTAGGCCCATGGGCCGGTCTACCTCTCAAAACAATCTTAATCTCTCTAGGACTATACTATAAACCATTGTATATAGATGCATTTGTCTCATTATTCAGGTTTCGTTGTCTCTCTCGTACTATATTAAGTTAAAACATCTCGCTTATATATATATCTCTTGCTACGTCTGCTAACTTAAACATCAAATGGACAAATGAGGTCACACCTTGAAGTCTTTTTTTCAGGTATTGGGAGCATTGTTCATGATCAGACTCAACTCGGCCATCAAGCTTGGACATCAGGTCGACCATAGGTCATCCTAGATATGATTACCAAAAGTCGTGGTGAATACACGTTCTCGTACCATGACTGTATCCATTGCCGATCATTATGTTCCTAAAGACTTCGTCTTTTTCTCCACTTCGAATTGAAGACGCTCAGTGGAGGAACAGTATTCACCAATCTTCTAGTTGCACTCTTCAATTTCAAACACATGCTTCTCTGTAGCCGCTGAGAGCTCGTCGCACAAGAGATTCTGATCTTGCACTAGAACAAAGGCTCGTGCAAGGTGATTTTCTATGAGATGGGACCTCTGAAGAGCAGTCATTATTGTAGAAAAATCTTTCCACGTTTTTTTGAAAGCTCGAAAGAGTGATGAACAAGCCCTTGAAACTCCCAGTTCTCTCTCACAAAAAAGAAGGATTCCTTCCAATCCTTTACCTTGTTTGGAGTATCAACTAGTTTCGGGTTTGATTTTGAGCGAGAGGTAAGATAGTAATATCCAGGTTGGGAATTCTTTTTATTCCCCACCTGTGCGGGGTGATAGAAAAAATGGAAAACTTCGGGTGATAGCTTGTCTTCAATACCTGACTTCTTCCATCAAACGAAGGAAGCCACCATCACGGCCCAACTATTTGGACCTAGTTGAGTGGGAGCAAGCCTATACTTACTAAGAAGTTGACGATCCAAACTCCATCGAATGGGCATGAATAGCTACAGTCGGGTGGAGGCCTATCAGCAGTCTAGTGAGTTTGAGGTACTATCAATTCTATGTCATCGGGTATATTATAAAGGTTTCGGATTTCAACTAGTTGATCGTCCGTCTTAATGGATGAAAAGATCTCGCTAGCCTGAAATACCCCCTGATTGCTACCCTCGCTATCTCCATCCCCCTCTCCTTCCTCATCTTGGTTTGCACCTTCTGAAATAGGCTCGTCTACGAGATGAAAGTTAGTTTTCCTAACACCCCCACTAGACCTCATTTGATCTAAATCCTCTCATGTCAAAGTTTCACCAAAAGGCCCTACAACAAAGCTGGGTAACACATTGAGTGCTATCACCTCCGCAGACGAACTAGAAGTCTGGGAAGGACAGTTCGGCTCTTGAATATCGACTTCAACCTCAGTCGGTGGATTTTGAGAATCAGTTTGAGAAGACATGTTACTTTGATTTAAAACAAGAAGTAGAAGAAGATGAAAGAAAGTTACCTAGAATAGAAGAAGAATGGCAAGGAACACCATTGGAAGGTAATACGAAGGGTAAAACTTGCCAAAATTTAAGATATACTGAGAGCAAATGTGAAAATTAAAAAGCCTTTACAGGTATGCTTTGCCCATGTTTATAGTTGTTATAAACCAACTGAATCATCGGATCAATCAGTTATTCATCTGACCCGTTGAATATTTGGTTCATCCCGACCATGAAAACAAAAAGGCGGAAAAAAAGTTCAAACCGACGGGTCAGATCTAACGTCTGTACTACATGCGCCTCAAATGCGTGAGGAATAGCTGTGATTCATATAAATGACGGCTGCAATCATGACTTACACCTTTTTCCAACGCACACGCAAGCAACGTGCAATCATGCGCGCATTAAATGCTCACATCCCAACTCCTAATAGGGAGCAAACACGTGTCCCTTTATTGTCACGGCGTACATGCTTCGTCAATATAGTCCCAGCTTTCGTTTAAGCTAAAGTCCTTAGTCCAATATAAATATGGACTCGGACTTCGGGACTATTGTTAATATACCTTCGTTTTCACGAGTTTTAAACGCACGGATACTTGAAAGGTCACTTGACTAGAAACGGTCCACATGCCCATTAAATAACGGCTCATAAAGAGTCTAATTTAAGGAATTGTAATTCTCATGCATGATTTTTCAGATCTTGAGAACTTGGATTAAGGATCACGATCAAATCATACCCATATATAAGCTCCAAAAATTTGTCATTTCTGATTTCATTTTATTTTTGATACTCTGTTTCACAATCTGTTCTACTCCATTTTTGAACTTGCAACTCTTTAAGAGGTTTGCAGAATCTGAGATGCAAATTCAAAATTGGTTAGAACATATTGCGAAAATGGAGGGGTTAATCCAAGATTGGAACGGAAATTTAAACTTTCCAAAATTTCGACAACCAGGAACACCCTCACCAACGTCCCCGTTTTGAATTTGTCACTTCTTGAAAGATTTTCAACTCATATTTAAATGTGTAGAAAAAATCTTTCAGGATCGACAAGTTTAAAACTAGAATATGCTAATTGGTGAAGATGAAACTCATTATAGTAATGCGATTACTCTTAAAATATTACTATTTCATCCAATCCTCACAGTCAAACATGAGTTACACTTTTTTTGTGTGAGCCAGGTCTTTATAACGAACGCTCAGTTAAATTTTTGAATATTTTTCACTTTTGTACCCAAACTTTATTTGAACACTAGGTACAAAGGGAAAATCGAAAGAAGTTCGAACAAAGTTAAAAATCCCCAGCAAAACCCTAAAACTTCATTCCCAATTCACTTCATTCCCAATTCTAAGTCATTGGTTCAATATGAATAATTAAACTCGGACTTCGGGGGCTATTGTTACGTCTCGTCTTATGGACGAGGCTTATATTGCTACAGACACGTCATATTGACAAAGCTTGTATGGCTTACTTGAGAATACCCTTCGACCTTGAGAAGGTGAAAGAAAAAGTTCATAAATTTATCATTTCAATTATTCGGATCCAATTCTAGCATAGTTTATTCTAATATTCGCCGTTTTAGGCGAAGGGTTCGAACCTCTGCCTTGTTTGTTATTTGTCAATTTCAAATGGAAAGAATATTCCTGGGACCACTAAATGAATCTCGACATGGCAAAATCAATTACAACTAAAGCACGTGATTGAATAATAACCAAATCCAAAGAAAATGATAGCCGAGTCAATGACATCTTGCCACGTGTCTTAGCATTCTCTAGAATTAAGGGCCTCCCAATTGGAGGGCGACACGTGGCAGAAAAAAGAAGAAAAGACAAAAAGACTCTAAGCTTTGCAGCATTTATAAATAGCCTGGTTTAAATAGAAGAAAGGGAGAACAAAAAGGCCTTAGCCAAATTCTTGTTATTTTAACTCTTAATCTTCGGACAGCTTTCCATAGGAGAATTAAGTTGATTATCTTAACGAAAAGGTGGCCAATGATTTGTTACCTACGATTTTAGAGGTCAACAATACCAAAATTAGATTGAAAATTGAAAAGTATAAAACTTTAAAACAAGAAACCTGATCGAGCAAAAGACTTTAATTGTCCATAGCTATATTTATTGCAAGCTTCCGTTTATGGTTGGATCCGGCAAATATTACTGTAGTGTTTGATAACTCCCGTGCCACTTTCCGCACACAATATAAAAAATAAACAGCTAATGTGACAAGCACTGCCTCGTGGGTTTTGTGCGTTAATATTAGTTTAAGATCTTAATCCACTTATAACACCTGTCTCTCAACTGTCATCATTCCCCCTCCGGTGGAAGTAGATGGCAACATTTGTATCACGAATTTTACCCTGACAAATATGCTCGATTTTTTTAGATTCAATTTTTTAAAGACCGACTCGGTCAGGAATCCGAGTTTCTGGGTTAGATTAATTGTTCAATCGGACATGTTTTACCATCTTTGGAAAGAATCAGTTTAGAAAAATAAAAAATCGATCTAAAAGCTAATTCAATTACAAACCAAAAGCTGAAAAATAAAAACTATATTGACCCAAGAACCCATGGTTTCAAGCCAAAAGTAGGTTTATTACAAAACAGATCAGATCATGTCAAAATCAGAAAATTCACTTCAAAATCAGTCGGTTCACATCAAAAATTTATTTTTTACTTTTTACCAACAATTTCTTTTTTCAATTAATACTCTTGTTAGTTCTTAAAACATTGATATTGACACGAACTTATTTCTAAACATGCCGAGTTCATCGGTTTAAATATTGGACTTGAACATAAATCTTGAATAATAATTATCAAATGCGACTAACTCTTCATCACACAAGATTTCCTCAATATCTTTTTTTCTCTCACTAAACTAAGTTTTAGACCCCAAACAAACCTTAGAATAAAAAAACTAATAAGAAATTCGTGCACGAAAATACAACTACTTGGTCAGAAGGGACAAGAGATCCATGTTTGTAGGGAGTAAACCAAATTATTTTAGAGGTTTTATGGATTTGGACCACATTTAGATGACCTAAACAAATGAAACGAGGATTAACGCCACATGTTTGTACAAAATGGAATGTTGAAATTATAAATTATAAGATGTTGACAACATCAACGTTTCGTGCTTCCTAAGCTCCATGTTGTTTCTTGTTCCTCTATTTATCCAAATATGATGTTTTTTCTTCTCTCGTAAGCACAATAAACAAAAAATATTTGTATAGCTTAAATTGATCGTACATTTTATATAAAAAAAAAAACTCCATAAACGACATGACTTTTTCATTTGAAGAAATTAGCACTTGTACACTTCTATCTTCCGACTTCAATGGATATAACTTGATAATTCTCTTTATTGGTGTCCGGAAGTAATTCAAAATAGTAATCATACACACTCAAAATCTTGCATCCAAGTTTCCAGAATGGTAATATTATTTTTAATTATTTTAAGTCCATTAATAATATTTTAATAAGACTATTATTTTAGTTATTTTAATAAGATAATTAATAATTATTCTTTTTATTCAATTAGTTTATTTAACTTTAAAAAAATAAAAAGGACAAAAATAAAAGAGGCGCATCTTTTGGCGCTTAGTCCCACCTTTTGGTGTCCAAGCTCGCATTAGGCAGTTAAAAATAGAATTGATTAGTTTTTTCACGCATTTTTTTTGTCATGCCTCCCGCCTAGACTATATATTTTTTCACTTTTTAGATCACTAATATTTAGAAGAAAAAATATTCGAATCCCATTATATCTGCACTAGAAATGCTAGGCAAAATCACATATCAAAAACTAACAAAATTGTATTTGTTCGTCTAGTTTAAAGCTCTTTTAAACATGCTCGAAATCTCCTTGTCCTCAATGATTGTAGCTAATTATATCAAGAAGATTATCACTAAATTGAACAAGTAAACTTCAAAAAAAATTGATAATTATAATTATGGGAATAATAAATGTACCATAAATCTAAAAATTGGCTATTTTTGAACAAAATCACATTCATCGTAATCAAATCTCATACTTAATAACATTCTAATTAATTATTGAAATTAAAAATATGATTATACTAATCCTCTATTTTATCCTCTAATCACTCCAACAATTCCGCTGACTGTGGAATATGGGAAAAGGGAAAGAAAGTATTTGACTAATTGTTTTCCCACTTTTTTTTTTTTTTTAACAAAAAATTGAGTGTATTCATATTCACACTTCATATTTTGCTAAAATCCACTAAAGAAAACGGTGACGTACAGTGTGGATAGCAAAATGTAGAGCTCCAAGCTAAATTTTATGTAGAAGAAGACAGGATTACCCTGGAGTTTGTAGGAATTTACAAATTAAACTCCGGAAAGCCACCGAAAGAGCTCGCTGATTTCTTCTCCGACGCGGTTCGCCTCCAGATCCTCGACGGAGGCTACAGTGCCGCTCCGGCGGCTGCTTCCGGTAAAGAATCTGCCGGAGCTCCGGAAAGAGATCGACCGTGAGGATACAGAAATGGAAGCCAGCCTATCTACGTAGTCTCTCAGCCAGCTCCTCCCGCGGGAAATCTCTCCAGCCAAAACCTCCCCCGGCGGCTCAGGCATAGGAACTCCTATTGAGGACTCCTTGTCAAAGGAGGTGCAATCAGACAGTCCTCTGCGGTGAGTTGTGGATCCCACAGAAACCTCGTAGCCGTTATCCACAATGTACTCGAACGAGCCGATTGAGTAAGACCGCCGCCCTCCTCCGCCAGTATCCTCCGTGCCACGACGGCGACTGATGCTTCCCATTTCAATCCGAAAACTCCCGCCATTTTCACTTCCATTACGATTTTCAAAGTTATTGTCAATATTACCTCCGCCAGTCTCAGCCAATAGTATTTTATCCAGTATTTCGGGGTCGGAAGATAGCACAGACGATCGGCAAAGAGGACACGTTTGATTCGACAAGAGCCACGTGTCAATGCACCCGGCGTGGAACGCGTGACAGCATAACGGTAATAAACGGAGTTGATCGAGCGGCTCAAATTTAGACAAACAAACAGCGCAGTCGCCGGCGGTAAGGTTTCCAGTTATCGAGCCAAAAGTGAAGAGTGGAAGAGAATCAAGCAAGTTGTTCGACACGACATGGTACTGGCTAGAGTTTGTATTCGAGTCGGCGGAGTCATGCCGTAGAACAACATCATCTGCAGCAGCAAAGGTGCGAAATGAGCGGTGGAAGCGCTTGGAGAGAAGGCGGAGCAGAAGGTAAATGGAGGCGGATACAATAACAGCAGAAGCTATTATGATTATTACTATAACAATCGATGATGCAGATGAAGGGGATGTAGATGACGTGTCCAAGTACGGTGGCTGTTGTTGTTGAGGTATTTGGTTAATGACGTCGGTGGGAGTGGCGGAGCCACCGTTTATTAAGATGAGTGGCGGTGGCGGTGGAGGGGATGTAGAAAAAGTAGACATAATTCAATAGTCTAAAAGGAAAGAATGGATTTAGGGAAATGAAGAAGGGGTTTGTGGTATTTGGATTAGGCCATTTCTAGAGAGAGAGAGAGAGAGACATGGAGTTGGGTGAGGAATTTATGAAGGGGCACCGGTGAAGTTAATGACATGGGAGGGTTTGGTTTAGGTTTTGGTTTTGGTTTTGGTTTTGGTGTTTCAGATATATACATACAAGTATACAACGTTGTTATTTATATTGGAGAGGGGATGAGTTGCGTGAATTCAATGAAAAGTGGGGAAAAGCCTTAAAAGAGGTGGAGCAGTGTGTTCAGGACAGACACTCCACTCATAGTATTAACTGATTTTCGCCAATAGGAATTGCTTTTTGCTGTTAAACCACCTCCACCTCCACCTCCACCTCCACCTCCACCAAATTTATTTTTTTGGTTTTTCCTATTTTCCAACTTTTTTTTTTTGTATATTTATTGTTAAGATCTAACAAAGTATTTTATTAATTTTATTCTAATCCTTTCTTCTTTTTTTTTTTTTTTTAACACATTCTACTAAAATCGTATTGTTGCTCTCAATAGGTGTTAGGGATGACGACGGATCAAAGCAGCCCTCCACATTCTTGTTGGGGATTTTTCCGCCCCAATCCCTATTTAAAGTGGGGTTGGAGTTGGGGCAGAAACCTTATCTCTAGTTTATTTTTTCGTTTAATTTTTTTTTAATTTTAAATATTTAATTAAATTATTATTAAAAAATAAATAATTTTAAGATATTAAAAGAATATAACAAAACTACATTATTTATAGATGTTTCTTTTCTGAGAATTTTTCGATGTGAGACAAAATGAAATATCTTATTAAGTCTCAATACTTATAAATGTATGGAAGGAATCCTACATCGAATTTTTAAAATAAATGTGTTGAAAGAGAAGTCTATAAACATGAGTGGTGAACAATTTATCATTAAATAGATAATGGGTTTTACATTAGGATAGGTCATGAATTAAATTTGTGGTATTTTAATTAATATTTAATCAATTAGTACATTTTATATATTTTTATTTTATAAATATAATAGTAATAATAATTAGAAAATTATTTGTTAGGACCGACCTGGGACTTTCGCCTGGCTCGGCCCTGTTTGGGCGTGTTCCCACGAGGATTGGAGCATTATTCTTAATGAGTGTCTCTTTAGGTTGACGTGACAAAAATTGTTGACTATATTGTTTCGAGTAATTAAAAATCTGTTAATTATCTTGTTCAGAGTATTGTACCAAATGTATCATAAATATTCGTAATTATTTATCTTGTGCTATTTTTTGTTGTATATTCATATTAGTGGAACACATTCAACTCGATTATTGAATGAACAAATATTTGGGCAACTATAAAATTATGATAGATTAACTTAGATATATTTAATTTCATTTCACTTCTCCTAAAATTCGTTAAATGTATTGTCCACGTCACAAAATGTCAATTGTCTTGTTTAGACTACTTCACGAAACATATCACAAATATTAATACCTATTTTTCTAGTGCATTTTTTTTTTTTTTTAATTGAATTCTAAAGAAGATTGTAGTGCATTTTAAGATTGAACTCCAATCTTGAAAGCTTCTACCGCTTCCGCCCTGTAGCTTCAAGCAAGATATAAATTGCAGGATGTGTCTCAGTGGAGCATGGTTGAGAGCTGCTTTTTAACTACGCTTACAAGTAGCTAAATCCATACAAAATGCAGGACTTGAACTCCCACACTGCAGTTGTCAGCGAAGTTGAAACTACCTCACTTCCATCCTTTCAACCACTGAGCTATGCCCTGAGGACTTGTAGTGCATTTCCTTTGTACTAAAGAAGATTTTATCTTTATACTAGTGGAACACATATTTAATCGATTATTGAATGAACAAATATTTGTACAACTAAGATACATTTAAATATAGGCGAGTTGGTAAGGTCCGAGGTGACGTGGGATTTCTCCCAGAACGCATGTTCGATTCTCGTGTGGGGATGATTTTCACCGAATGTGGGGTCTGTCCCGGGGTGTTAGCATGTTGGCTATCTCCCTTAGGTCACTTCCATTGGTGCGCATCCCCGATTTACAATCCTTCCGATTAAGGGACCTCGACATCGGGTGGGCTTCGCCTTGAGACTTTCCCCTATCGAAGATACATTTAAATTCAGCCCTCGGTCATGGCCCAGGTGACAAAGCGGAGAGTTCTCTACGGAACATCGAATGTTCGAATCTCGCGGCAATGGAAGACAACATTTAAAAACAAAAAAAATGAATGTTGGGCGCAGAGGTCCACGAGATAAGAACACGTCGAATGTCCTACCCAATAGTGTATAAACTCATGACCGCATCCGGATTTACTTGGGTGGTGAACTAGGGGGGAAGGTCGCCACTCCTCATCACTAGTCAGGCAAAACTTTGATACTTGAGTAATAAAAATTAAAAAAATAAAAGATACATTTAAATTCAATTTCACTTTTCCTAGTCCCTGAAAGAAATAAATTCTATTAGTATTTATTACAAACCTTTCATGCAAATTTGATTGGTAAGGAGCATCTGAAAAAATAGCATTAAATGATTGAAGTTGAAAGCTCATATATATTAAATGTTATTTTCTGTTTTGTTTTTTTTTTTTTTCTTCACAATTATCTCTAAATTCTTACTGTTTAAGGTCGGGCCAAGTTATTAATATTGGATAAAAATTTGTCTTCTCAATTTCCTGACCAAACTCTCTTAATTTTATAGTATACAAATCGACAAATTTTTGTTGTTAGTTTGTTAATATTCACGAGCAAATCAATAGAGAATTATAATTTTTTTTAAAAAAAATTAATATCATCAAAATCTGTATAAGAAATATAATTTTTTTTTAAAGTCAGTATTGTTTAGTAGAGCTTCTAAATCTAAACGAAGTTCTAGACGATATCTATTTTTTCCTATGCCACATTCTGTCACATCGCATTATGGTTCATTTTGCTTGTGTAATAAATTTTATTAGCAATTCACGATTACATTAGAGACGCTCTTGTAAATCAAGTAATTAAATTCTTCCATTCATTTTAATATTTCACACAAATATATTTAATTTACAATTTTAATAAATATAAGCCATAAGCATTTTGCAGAATAAGTGCATAACAAGCTACATAACATATATACCAAAAGAGCAACAATTTTGACTTGGTTGGGCAACTTTGGCTTTTGGAAAGTAGAAAAAATAGAAGGCTTCATATCGCAGCATCTTGAAAGTCATCTATCCAAATCGACAGAAAATTAAATTTTGATCCTTTGCCCAAGGTTTGGGCAATTCTTCTGATATTATTATCCAGAATGTACGTGAATAGTGAAATATTAAACTATTTGTCGGTTAAATATAAATTTGAAAAGGTTTGAGAGTCGTAATTGTGAGTTATGTAAAAGATAGACGAGACAAATCTTGTTAGATCTTTGTAGTGTGGAGTGTGTTGACCTCGAAATTTGATTATTCATATGTCAATGTATCTCCAATCACTCTATATCCGATTTTTCTCCAAAGGAAAATAAAATACCAAGTCAACTACACCGTATCAAATTATGAAAAGAAAATATGGGTGTGAGAGAGACAAACGGACATAGATTTGACCAGAATTTACAGTTATGAATAATGTGTACCTTGAAATGAATGAATGACTGGTATTTGTAGGGAAAGAGTTCTAGTTAATTTAATGAGGTAATCAATTAGTTATCTGATTGGATACTCCTTCTTTATGAGAATAAGGCCGATCCCATAATTATTATGATCCCCAAGATTTCAATCATAATCCTACTCAATCTCTAAGATTGTACTTTGCGATTTTTAGGTAATTGACACGTAGTTTCCATGTGGGATTCTGTCTAGTCAATCAAGGATAATCTTCTCCTAAATTATCTTTCAATTTTTCGATGTGAGACAAAATAAAATATCTTATTAAGTCTCAATACTTATAAATGTATGGAAGGAATCCTACATCGAATTTTTAAAATAAATGTGTTGAAAGAGAAGTCTATAAACATGAGTGGTGAACAATTTATCATTAAATAGATAATGGGTTTTACATTAGGATAGGTCATGAATTAAATTTGTGGTATTTTAATTAATATTTAATCAATTAGTACATTTTATATATTTTTATTTTATAAATATAATAGTAATAATAATTAGAAAATTATTTGTTAGGACCGACCCAGGGACTTTCGCCCTGGCTCGGCCCTGTTTGGGGCGTGTTCCCACGAGGATTGGAGCATTATTCTTAATGAGTGTCTCTTTAGGTTGACGTGACAAAAATTGTTGACTATATTGTTTCGAGTAATTAAAAATCATTAATTATCTTGTTCGTAGTATTGTACCAAATGTATCATAAATATTCGTAATTATTTATCTTGTGCTATTTTTTGTTGTATATTCATATTAGTGGAACACATTCAACTCGATTATTGAATGAACAAATATTTGGGCAACTATAAAATTATGATAGATTAACTTAGATATATTTAATTTCATTTCACTTCTCCTAAAATTCGTTAAATGTATTGTCCACGTCACAAAATGTCAATTGTCTTGTTTAGACTACTTCACGAAACATATCACAAATATTAATACCTATTTTTCTAGTGCATTTTTTTTTTTTTTAATTGAATTCTAAAGAAGATTGTAGTGCATTTTAAGATTGAACTCCAATCTTGAAAGCTTCTACCGCCTCACTGTCTGTAGAGTCTTGGTGGAAGATATAAATTGCAGGGATGTGTCTCCGATGGTGCATGGTTGAGAAATGCTTTTTTCTACGCTTACAAGTAGCTAAATCCATACCAATGCAGGGACTCGAACTCCCACACCGCAGCTTGTCGTGATTGAAACTACCTCACTTCCATCCTTTCAACCACCGAGCTATGCCTTGCGAGGACTTGTAGTGCATTTCCTTTGTACTAAAGAAGATTTTATCTTTATACTAGTGGAACACATATTTAATCGATTATTGAATGAACAAATATTTGTACAACTAAGATACATTTAAATATAGGCGAGTTGGTAAGGTCTGAGGTGACGTGGGATTTCTCCGGTAACGCATGTTCGATTCTCGTGTGGGGCAGATTTTCACTGAATGTGGGGGTCTGTCTTGGGGGTTGGCATGTTGGCTATCTTCCTTAGGTCACTTCCATTGGTGCGCATCCCTCGATTTACAATCCTTCTGATTAAGGGACCTCTGACACTGGTGGGGGCTTCGCCTTCGAGACTTTCCCCTTATCAGAAGATACATTTAAATTCAGCCCCTACAGTCATGGCGCAGTGACAAAGCAGGAGGGTTCTCTACGGAACATTGAATGTTCGAATCCCCGCGGCAGCTGGAAGACAACATTTAAAAAAACAAAAAAAATGAATGTTGGAAGGCAGAGGTCCACAGAGATAAGAACCGTCGAATGTCCGGCCCAATAGTGTATAACATGTGACCGCATCCGGATTTACTTGGGTGGTGAACTAGGGGGGAAGGTCGCCACTCCTCATCACTAGTCAGGCAAAACTTTGATACTTGAGTAATAAAAAATAAAAAAATAAAAGATACATTTAAATTCAATTTCACTTTTCCTAGTCCCTGAAAGAAATAAATTCTATTAGTATTTATTACAAACCTTTCATGCAAATTTGATTGGTAAGGAGCATCTGAAAAAAATAGCATTAAATGATTGAAGTTGAAAGCTCATATATATTAAATGTTATTTTCTGTTTTGTTTTTTTTTTTTTTCTTCACAATTATCTCTAAATTCTTACTGTTTAAGGTCGGGCCAAGTTATTAATATTGGATAAAAATTTGTCTTCTCAATTTCCTGACCAAACTCTCTTAATTTTATAGTATACAAATCGACAAATTTTTGTTGTTAGTTTGTTAATATTCACGAGCAAATCAATAGAGAATTATAATTTTTTTTTAAAAAAATTAATATCATCGAAATCTGTATAAGAAATATAATTTTTTTTTAAAGTCAGTATTGTTTAGTAGAGCTTCTAAATCTAAACGAAGTTCTAGATTTATATCTATTTTTTCCTATGCCACATTCGTCACACATCGCATTATGGTTCATTTTGCTTGTGTAATAAATTTTATTAGCAATTCACGATTACATTAGAGACGCTCTTGTAAATCAAGTAATTAAATTCTTCCATTCATTTTAATATTTCTTGCCACAAATATATTTAATTTACAATTTTTAATAAATATAAGCCATAAGCATTTTGCAGAATAAGTGCATAACAAGCTACATAACATATATACCAAAAGAGCAACAATTTTGACTTGGTTGGGCAACTTTGGCTTTTGGAAAGTAGAAAAATAGAAGGCTGCATATCGCAGCATCTTGAAAGTCATCTATCCAAATCGACAGAAAATTAAATTTTGATCCTTTGCCCAAGGTTTGGGCAATTCTTCTGATATTATTATCCAGAATGTACGTGAATAGTGAAATATTAAACTATTTGTCGGTTAAATATAAATTTGAAAATGTTTGAGAGTCGTAATTGTGAGTTATGTAAAAGATAGACGAGACAAATCTTGTTAGATCTTTGTAGTGTGGAGTGTGTTGACCTCGAAATTTGTATTATTCATATGTCAACAGATGTCCAATCACTATGTCCGATTTTTCTCCAGTGAAAATAAAATACCAAGTCAACTACCTGTATCAAATTATGAAAAGAAAATATGGGTGTGAGAGAGACAAACGAACATAGATTTGACCAGAATTTACAGTTATGAATAATGTGTACTTTGAAATGAATGAATGACTGATATTTGTAGGGAAAGAGTTCTAGTTAATTTAGGGAGGTAATCAATTAGTTATCTGATTGGATACTCCTTCCTTATGAGAATAAGGCCGATCCCATAATTATTGCGATCCCTAAGATTTCAATCATAATCCTACTCAATCTCTAAGATTGTACTGCTGATTTTTAGGTAATTGACACAGAGTTTCCATGTGGGATTCTGTCTAGTCAATCAAGGATAATCTTCTCCTAAATTATCTTTCTGATTGCCCGAAATATAGCCTGTCTGGAGGGTCTCTGTTGGGGTACGAGGGCCTTTGGCGAGAAGATAGGGTTCGCTGAAGTAGCGAAGACCTTCCAGTGATTCATTTGGCAAAATATTGAAGAGCGATGACCTCATATTGTAATGTGAGATTCCGACTACCATGTGTGGCATGAGCAAATGTCAGATGGGGCCTTGCTTTGACTCGCTTACTGACGTGGCATTCTCGCCAAATCCAAGTGATAACAAAGTATACATAAATTGAATTTTTTTTCAAAATAAATATATTTATAGAATAAATGAGCTTTAAAGATGATTAGACAAGACAAATACAATTATTAATGTTGGAAATTTATGTTATAGATCATGAGAGGTGATCTCCTATTCTTAGTGGGCAAGTGTTATCTTGCTCACATCTAATATGGCACTTGTCCATTGGATAAATTGCGCACATTGTATGTGAGAACGTCTTTGGTTGTAGGCGCATTCCAATGGTACACAAATAAATAGTGTGCTTTTGATGTTAAATTATCGATCAAAACTCACTATTAGTTTTATTTAATCTTCATGATTGAGATCGAGTTCTTAATTAATCATGTGGTGTTAATAAGATCGTATAGTTAAGTTTAACTTCGAAAGTGACGGTGAATTTAGTTAAAATTTAAATAATTAGGGTTAGATCATATTGCAAAATGATCAAATGGTTTATGAAACCCCTTTTATAAAAGAGGAATTATAATAAATGTACATTTATAAGTGATATTTTTCAAATATGACATGATTTTATAATAACTTAAAAAATAATTATTTTAGACAAAAATACTATTAAAGTATTACATAAATCTCTACTTATCCTATTTAAATATAGTCAAAATTAATTCAAAATCAAATATACAATGCCACATAAAAATTCAAAGTGAAGCTTTCTCCACCGCCTTTTGCAACCATTGGCTACCACCCAATCCAATCCAAATTTTTGGATAGATTAATTTGTACTTTAAAAGAATAAAAATTTAATAGGTTTTGTGCTATATTAGTTTGAATTGTTTTTATATTCGAAAATATGTTGAATGTAATTGAATAAAAATTGTTGAAAGAGATTGGATTCATGGATTAATGTCTGGATTGAAGAAGAAGAATGTAAAAACAGAAAAAGCAAATGAAAATGGTGGGTTGAGTCATCCGAATGTTATCTTAAAGTTGTTGTTCGACAGTTTGAACTATCGAGAAAAAAAATAACTATCAAACCGACAATTAATTTTTTTTACCTACAGTTCAAACTGTCATTTATCAATTCAATTGACTTTTTTTTTTAAAAAAAAAATCAGTAGGTAGCTTTTCTTGAAAGTCAGAAAAGAAAAACTTGTCATTTTTACAAAAGAGTATATATGACTTCTTACATCTAAAAATTGCAATTTTACAATTTTTACAAATATTATTAAAATTTATATTTTCAAAAATCATCATTTACAATTGTTTAATTTTATAAAGTCCCCTTTATAAAATGAACAAATACAACTATATATTTTTATAACCTCTCCCCATTTCACACTTAATTTTGTTCCTCTATGACTTTTCACAAGAAATATATGTTTATATTTGACAGTGTTTATAAGTATTTATAAATTAATTAAATATTATTTTTATCTACACATTTAGTAAAATTCACAACTTTTATCTATATCTTATCCACATATTTGTGCAATCAAGAAACATTTGTATTTTTACTCTTGAAATTCATTTTACAAGAGTGCTAAACGCAATCAATTTAATAGAATTATTTTCGGCTTTATTGCATTCTGGGAAGCAATTCGTTTACAACTCTTTACATATTGAAATCATAATTAGCACAAACAAATTGCGATTTAAAAAAAAAAAAAAAAAAAAAAAAAAAGTAAAACGTGACATGCATCTTAAATTTCACAAAAATTTCGTTACAATCGTAATTAGCTCGATAAAATATGTGAATTACACCATTCACCACTGTAGTTCTCTTGAAATAAGAGTTAAATACTTTCAATGCCATTATACTTTGTCAAACGTTCTTGAAATGTCATTGAACTTTTAAAAGTGAATTTCATATGCCACTACATTTTGTCAAATGTTTCTCGGAATGCTATTGTACTTTAAAATGTTCTTAAATGTGAATAATATATATTTGCATGAAGATTTCAAAAATAAACAAACAACTATCAGCTGAAGAATGAATAATGTGGCTTATATGTGGACCTGGTTATTTATTATAATAGTTATAGATTTGAGTTATTTTTATTTCAACGAGTTAAATATTGTAATGCCACCATATTTTGTCAAACGTTTCGGAATCTTTATTGTACTTTAAAACGCTTTTTAAAATGCCATTGAACGCGTTTGACAAAATATAATGGCGTTTCAAGAACGTTTGACAAAAGATAAGTGGCATTACAATATTTAACTCGTTGAAATAAAAATAACTCAAATCTATAACTATTATAAAATAACCGGTAACATAGGTCCATTATATTTAAGCCACATTATTCATTCTTCAGCTGATAGTTGTTTGTTTATTTATGAAATCTTCATGCAAATATATATTATTCACATCTACAATGAACTTATTCAGTTAATCTATGAAGGCATATTAAATGCAAACCTAATTGGGAGGCCCATTGAGATTGTACCTATGGAGACACTTTATTGTGTGCTTAATTATATAGAAAATAATTGATTAAGCTACAATTGATTATAATTTAATTTTGGATCAGAATATTCACTTCAGCCGCAGCTAGAACTCTCTACATGGTACTATACAGTTTTTATAGAATGAATGGATAAGAAGGTGAAGACAGATATGACACATGCATAGTTGCGAAATAAAACATTTAGGTCGTGTTTAATTTGCAATATTTAATACAGATTGACATTATTTATAGTGTACTCTTTGCTTTAACTAACAAGCATTCGAGTAAAAATAAACTATTTGAGTCTAGTTGAACAATAAGGAGGAAATTACACCATATATTTGATTTTTTAAAAATAATTATAATATTTTAAACATTGTCATTTAATCTTAAAAATATTACATATTATTTTATATTTTATATATATTAAATAAAGTATTAAAATATAAAATCAATTTTATTAAGTTTACAATCGACTAAATTCAAGAAAATCAAACTTTTTTTTTTTTTTTTGAATTCAAAACCGCGCTGTCTTTCAATATAATGAATTTCCTCCATTGACTCTCAAAATTCAAGATGAATTTCCTAAGTAGCAACTTCCTTTTTCTTTTTAATAGAGTCTCAAAATCGCAATTGTGGATTTATGTGTTTTGATAGTACATGTATATAATGTCACAAGGAATTATAGAGATGATCGATTTCGTGACCATATGTATTTTCTTCGTCAGTCGATTATTTTAGGCCACCGGCTCAAAAAATAGTCAAAACACTTTTATTTTTTATTTTTTATTTTTTTTTTTTACTTTCATTATTTTCCTATAAATACTCATATTCTAAATTCATTTTTTCACACTTCAATCTCTTATCTCTCATTCAATTATATATTCAAAGTCTCAATCCATTAACAATTATTTGTTCACATTCTCTCAATATTAGTGTTCTAATTAGTGTCTAGTATCTCATTTTATAGATACTACTCTATAATTTTAAGTTGTAATTTTCTACTTTTACTAATTCTCTACATTTCTAGTTTAAACTACATCTTCATTTTCTTCTAATCTCTTTATTATATTATTCCAAATGCCATACAATCAAGTGATGATGATTTGATAATCTTAATGATATTCAAATTTCAGAAGACATTGTTAATCAGTTTGGTGGTAGCACTGATCCAATTGATTTGGAAGACTTTTAAGAAGATGCCGATACACAAACTACAATCGGCTCTAGCACTAAACGAAAGGCCACCAAACAAAAGGCTAAGTGCTGGCAGCATTTTGAGTTGGTGCCGACGGTAAACTAGTGAACGGAGTCCCCGAGTTCAAAGCACGGTGCAAACACCGCCGGGAGAAGTTTGCTTGGCACAAGAGGATAGGCACGACCCATCTAAACAGACACTTCAAAAAGTGTCAATACAAACATGGAGGTTTGAATATAAATCGTGCACAACTCAGTTTGGATCTCTGGAAGCGGGTCCAGAGAGTCCGCTCTCTCAATAACTGGATATACTCACAAGAACTCATGCGCCACGAATAATGACCGCTTTTTAATTGATAGCAAATGTTGAGTTTCCACTATGCTTGGTGGACAATCCTCATTGGATGTCATTCGTCCAAAAATATCTACGACCAAGGTACGTTAGTATTTCTAGAAATACACTTCGTAAAGATACTATTGTTAGATATAATATAAAGAAAGAAGCTATAATTAATGATATTAATAATTATAACGGTGTTGTATCTTTTACATTAGACTTATGGACATGTTGTAACAAAAAATGATACATGATTGCAACTGTACACTATATTGATAATAATTGGATAATGCATAAAAAAGTAATAGCATTTAAACAAATAGGCTATCCTCATAATGAAAATAATATTTATCAAGTTTTATTAGGCGTGTTAAATAAATTTAAATGTGATTCTAAGGCTCGTAGTTTTACATTTGATAATGCAGGCCCAAATAATATAGTAATTGAAAAATTAATGCAACATTGTAGTTCAGAATTTGATGATATTTTATTTCATATTCGCTGTGTATGTCATGTGTTTAATTTAATTGTACAAGATGGATTAAAATTTATACAACTTCAATTAGAAAAAGTTAGATATGCTATTAATTATATTTCGGCATCACTATCAAGAAAATAAGTTTTTGCTGCTCTATGTACAGAAAATAGACTGCAATCAAAAAGTTTTGCAACTCATGTTGCTAATAGATGGAATTCAACATATCTTATGCTTGAATCGTGCGAAGGTTATGAAGATTGCATTACTATCTATTATAATGGCCGACACTCACACGGCTCAGAATATGATTTAGAAATACATGATTGGAAAATATGTGGTCATGTTAGAAAATTTTTAAAAGTTTTTTACGACGCAACAAGTACATGTTCTGGTGTGTATTACCCAACTACTCCACTTGTTTTAAATCATTTCTATTGTATTGCTAACAATTTTAATAGGTATAAGAATTTTGCTCTTTTTATTAGTATTATACATGTTATGGAAGCTAAATTTAGGAAATATTGAGAACAATTGCCTATGTTATTTCCATTAGCATATATCATGGATCCTTGACTTAACTTAGAGGATAGGAAAGTAACAATAATGACAATTTCAGATAAATTAACTTATGAAAATCTAGTCACGTGTGCTAATTTAGAACAAACTTTATGTTCTATGTATGAGGTCTATGCTGAAAAGTCCGGTACGAACATTGTACGACCCCCTAATCCAATATATACTTCGTTATTAACTAATGACATTGACTTATGGAGTTACGTCAATACACATAGGAGTGGTCCAGGACCTCAAGGTCAACAATTAGTTGGTTCTTCTTCTAGTTCTCTCATTCCCCGTTCTAATGATACACATGTAGAGTTAGTTAGGTATTTTGCACATGATGTGCTTAGTATGTTAGATGACGAAGAGAAAAAAAAACTTAGATATACTACGATAGTGGAGACAACATCAACGTAGTTATCCAATTCTTTCTAAAATAACATGTGATCTACTAACACCTCCGGTCTCAACTAAAGCATCGAAGGCTGCATTTAGTACAAGTGGTAGGGTTTTATCTGATATCAGGTCAAGACTCAAAGCCGACATTTTAGAAAACTTACTGTGTCTAAAGGATTGGGATGGTCTTTGAACTTCGATCCAAGACAAAGTGGTTAGAATAATATCCAATTTGAAGAACTTGAAGATTTAAATATGGATTAATCATATTCGTGGTAAGTATTATTTTCATTAGTATTTATGTATTTGATAAGCGGATATATTAAAGTTATATTTGGATGATTGAAATAGTTATCTCATAATTAAAGATTCTACAATCTTGGATTATAATGAATCTCTATTAATGAGCTTTCACTTATAGTATATAATGTAATTAAAAAATAATATTACTAATTAAAAAAAAAAGACAGACTAAGTATATTTAAAATTTGTAGTACATTTATGTTTTCATGTAATTATTTTTAAATAGTAGTTTATTTATGTAAAAAGTCTTTTAAAACAATTAAAAATTAAAAATCAAAAATAAAAAGTACCATTATCCATACCCAAACCCCATAACCTCCACCACTACTAGCCTAAGTCCAAAATACCACCACCACGAGCCACCACTTCCATCTCCAACAACCGCCGCCGCCACTTCTATCTTCAAAAAAACAAATGAGACTAATGCATAAGTTTCACATGCATATTATTCACAAATTCCATAACCAAAATGTCAAATTTTGCATTGTATTGTTGTCAATGAAATTCACAATTCACAAGCACATCCACATAAAAATGAAATTGAGAATTCAAATTGCAATTCAAGTATTCTGATGGCTATCGAGGTAGTATTGGACGGATAGAGTTTTCAAGAACTTGTACGCTCAGATCTTATGATTTTTTTTTCTTCTCTATGCCATGAGTGTGTGTTGAAAGGACAATATTGGAGGCTATAGTGGTGGTGGTGAAAGTTATGATGGCGAAAGTTATGGTGGCGATGGTGGATGGTATGAGTTTGGATATGGATGGTGGTGGCGATGGTGGTGGCTATAGTGAATGTTATGGTCGCAATGGTGGAGACTATCGGGTTTGAGAATGGGTGGTGGTGTTTGATCATGAGGAAAAGGGTTGTGGTGAATCTTGTGGAGGTAGGTGGTGAGTGGTGGTATGGTGGCTGTTTGGGATGTCTGGTAGTTGGGTGGGGAATATGAGCAATTTTTCATTTTTATATTTTTTTTCTAATTTTTGTTTTTCAATTCTTTTCTTATCTTTTGTTTTTTTTCCCTCCTTTTAATTATTTTAATTGTTTGTATTAATTAAATACGAAGAGACCACTTTGCACTCTTAAAATACTCGATTGAAGGTCAATAAATGCATATTTGGTCAAGTGATAAATTTTTGGATCGATTCCATTCATCGGTCATTGCCTATATCTGCAATTTTTTGTCGAAAGAAATTCAAAGGATAATAGTTCTTTTCTTCTTTTTTGTTTTTCTCTTTTTTGGTTTATAATGTTTTTTAATTGTTTTAAGTTGAGAATTGTAAAAAAGTAAATGGTTTAGGGTCTATTTGCACTTTTGAAAAAGGTTAAAAACCCAACTGCAAGTTTTCTATTTTATTTTATTTTTTGGTTGTTTTAGTTTACTTAAGTTGGAGAGTAGAATTGTCAAAAAAAGACCATCCGCGTGAATTTATTGTAAGGCTGTGGATGATATATGTGATTAAAATTGAATGATGACGAAATTGTGAACAAATGAAAAGAATGGGGACCCTAAGTTTTACTCTTTCCAACCACTTTGGCGTAGTTTCTTTGCACGTACATCACGTATCCCCCTACATAGGTCCATTCAATTATTGTATTGATCTCATGAACTATAAGAGCCTCTTGGTAGGCTTGTTATGCCTTAAGCGGGTTTATGCGTTGTCAATCGCTCATTCCTTCTCGTCTTTATAGTTGTAATGATTCGATTGTCTTGGCATTGAGGTGGGGTGCTCTATCGTTATTGAGAGGCAATTGCCCATCGTATCCCCTAGTAGCCCATTCATGTCTCACTCTTCATGAGATGGCCCCGTGTCAATCGGGTTCTTTTTAGCACTACGACAATTTTCTATTTTGTGATCTCGGGTCTAGTGGATTTGGCAGAACTTCAGAACTGGAGCCAATGGGGAGGACCGACTACAGTTACCCTGTGTTGGTTTCGGCCTGATTGAACCTCATGTAATGATCGTTGTGGGCCAAAGAGAGCGGTACCCTTCGTGACGATAGCACTCGCCCTTTTTCCTTTCAACTTTCTCTAGGTTTTATATGGTTTCTTCCAAATGAATTTCTCTGGATGAGATCCACGAGCTGAGTGTACATCTTTAGTTCTCTGTTCTGAACATCCCACCAAAAGGGAGTCCGCATATGAAGTCCGAACATCAATGCGTCCAACTCCTTCTTATTGGAGATATTCTCGATGTTGTTAATAACCTTGCTGAATTAAATTTTTAACAGACTCACACTCCTTTTGTTTGATATCATTGAGCTGGTATACGTCTACTGCTGTTGTTCGATTGTCTATGAAGGCGTTGGTGAATTCCTACTTCAACTGGGGCCAACTTTTGATACTACATGGCTTTAGTTTATTGTACCACCACTTTACATTTGAGACGAGAGTGGTATGGAAATTGCTTTATTTAATTGCTGGAATATAACCTTGAATCCTCGTCTTATACACGTTAATGTAGTCCGTGGAGTCGCCTCGCTCATTATATTTTTTCATGGAGGCATTTTGAAACCCACATGTAGTTCCTTATCCTTCGGTTCTTTAGAGAATGAAAGATTCTCATCATCATCATCATCATCCAAGTCGTAAGAACACATAAATTTCTCATCCTTGAATTTGACATCTGTGGCACAGAAGTCTCTCCTCTTCTCTAGAAGATCCTTGCTATGTTCATGCAGCGGCTGCCTGGAGCTTGGGGCAATGTTGCAAAGGATCTGGCTCTTAGCCTGTCAAAAATACTAACGGATAATACGGGCTTCTTTTCTCGTGAGGGAAGATCTTTCACTCGGTGTTGTTCGTTTGATGGTCTCGTGCATTGGTTATGAGGGTTACACCTACTGGATGCCGATGAATCATCATGTAATCGACGGCTTTATACAGAGCCGACCCTCGAAAGGGTTCATTGGTTGCAGCTGTATTTGGTCCCGGACTGGGCTTGTTAATGTCCTAGTCTCTAGATCATGGCCCTCATCTGAGTGCTTTACTCCTTCAATTCAAGGATATCTTGTTCTGACGTTATCTCCTTCTCATTTGGCGAGTTACATTCTGGAGATCAGAAAGGGGATTTTTGGTTTGCACATCATTTCAATAGATTGAAAACATGTTTTTACCATAGATTCATTTGGCTGTGTGTTGTATTTCAGCTTCCCACATACGGCACCAATCTAGTGACCTCCAAAATTTTATTATCCATGTGTCAATAGATCTCCAATCACTCATTTGTCAGCTTGTATATTACCTGCAAACTTGGACAACTGTTAGACACCAAGATAACTAAAAAAAATAGGTCGCGCGACTATTGGCACTCTAACGGTCAAGTCAACTGTCAGTACGAGATTATATGGAGAAATACTGGTATGGAAAAGACAATTAAGCAGAGATTTGATCAGAGTTTTTGGATAGAGAATAATACCTACCTTGGAGTGAAGAGGAGACGGATATTTATAGGGGGTGAGTTCTAGATGATTATGGACGGTAATCAATTTGTTACATGATTGAATTTTCCTTCCTTATGGGGAAAGAGTTGATTTTATAATTATCGTAATCCCCAAGTTTTCGATCCTGATCTTAGTCAATCTTCAAGATTGCTTTGCTAGATTCTGGGGATTGACATAGAGTTTTCTTGTGTAAGTTATCTTACTAATCAAGAATCATTTTCTCCCAAATTATCTTTTGAGTTACAATTGGAACTTTGTCTAATATACCGGACTGCTTGGGAGAACTTTGTGAATTTACGAGGTCCATCGACGAAGGGGTGGGGCTCGCTACCGTATCAAAGGACATCCCAGCGATTCGCTCGATAGAATATGGACCATTCAAGTGAGGATCTCTGGTGCCTCGGCACTTGAAATTGCCACGTATAACTCGAATGAACATCGATTGACCTTTGCTGGACCCCCACACTAATTTGATATATTCACCAAATGCAGGTAACTCCTAAAACAAATCTTTCTCTTTGTAATTAAAAAACATAGAAGTCATACAAATTGCCTTATTTCTTTTATATATTTCTGTCCCAATTATACTTATTTTATAGTTGCTAACGTGTTGTGTGACAAAACATCTAGCATCCCCTTTTGCAAAAGACCTCCAACAAAATTTCCAATAGTTTCTTTCATTTTTTTTGTTGTAAATAGTTCGTAAAAGCTAACTTTGTTTGAGAGAGGATTTTAATAAATTTTGATAAAAAAAATTGATGAAATGTGTAATAAAAAATTAATAAAACTTGTAAATTCTATGAAATGTATAGTTAAAATTAAATGTTGATTTTTGACTCCTATTTCTTAATAAATTTTAATCTGGACCAAACAAATACTCAATTAGAGTTGGCTATTGGAGACTCTCCCAAGATCCGTCATTTAAAATCCCCGAAGACACTTATGATCATCGACATTTTAATAACGTATATTTCAATCCACTTGCAATAGCCAGTTTACATGATAAATGAACTTCTTGTAGCCAGTACATTATACTGCCCAATTGATTAAATTTGGTAGGCGTGGTTATAAAATTATAGCTATATATAGTACTGACATTATGTATTCCAAGTTAATGGATTAAATTGTTATGACAATGTACTAGGATGTCACCTCATCACCTCTTCATTTATTATTAATAATTCACTCATTATATATAAATGTATACAATCCATATATATATATATATATATATATGCACAAAAAGAGAGAGTCAGACAGGTAATGATATTGTTGTGTAACATGCTAGGCATGCTCTCAAGTTGCAGCAGAATTCATTCTTTGTTAAAAGAGAAATAATTAAAATGCATTTAATAAATCATTCTTTCACAACTAATGAACTAAAAATTATTGAGTTTCAAAATTGGTAAGTCGACCGTACACCGTTCCACTTTCATCTAAACCCTAGCTCAGGTCAAATTGGACCGTCCAACATGTCTTTTTTTTTTTTTTTTGAAAATATTAATACGAGTTTTTCTTTCAAAGAGAGTTATTGTCTAACTCTCTTTCAATTAGAAAAAGAGTCAAATGGCTCTTTTAAGTTTTAACATTATAAATTTTTTTTGAACAAATTGGATTGAGTAGGTTGATTCTAATGGGTTACGACATGAATTGTTCAACCTGACACGGTGTATGCGACAGGACAACCAGTGAGTTGAGTTGGATCGGTTATGATTCAATATTTTAACAAGCCTAGTTGAACTAGACTTGATTGACTTAAACTAACTATTTTTCCTCAAATACATAACTATTTAATATAAATAATTTTTTGTTGCTCAAAGTTGAAACTACGTGTTTGATTAAGCTTAAAAATTACCATTGAAGAAATAAGTTTGGTTAGTCAAAAAATGTTAAAACTTGGAAGTTTTGAGGTACCGTTGTGAGGGATTTAGTTTTGGGTGATTTTAGTAGTAGTTTTTAAAACAGTCAAAACTATGCTTGAGAGTTTATTATAAATCAAGTTGTTCTGAAAGTTTTTTAAAAGAATAAAATTACATATATAACTATATATTAAAAAGGGTACATGTAAACAATTTGAAGTATGTAAAAATTTAATGTAAATATATATTCGATTGCAAAAAATTTCAAAAATAATTCAATGGCACGTACAAAAATTATTGTTTGGAGAGGAGACAAAATATGCATTTAGAGAGAATATGAAGAAGGAAGTACTATGTATTTTAGGTTTATGGTAGATTTGAAAATAATTATTTTAACAAGGATAAAATTGGAAGATAATTTGAAAAATTGTAAAAAACCACCGATTTTTGGGTTGAGAAATAAACCTCAATTTACACTACACCTGTGATTTTTAAACCATTCAAAATTAGTGCTCCAAAAAACTAACAAACACCGATTTTCTCAACCTCTCATAAACGGTACTATCAAAAATCGATCAAAACCGATAAAAATAAAATAAAATCAAGCTCTCATCACTTCCTAGTTTCCTTCTTGTTCTCTAATTATGTTTGACAATTCTATTTATTAAGCTTCATTTTCTCTATGTAATAAACCATTCGGCTTCCCTTCTTCTACCATAAAAACAATCATAAAAAGCAGGAATTTTCCATTTTTTCTCGATCCCCAAAGGATTTTTCACATTAGATTTATATAATAAGTATGTCACTAAATGTGCATGATTTGAGAGAAAAAAGAACTAATTCCCAAAAAGCATAATAAGATGTTGAAATAAAGTATTGAAAATAATTATGAGCAACCTACTCAATTACTCCATGAGTAACATATATATATATATAGAGAGAGAGAGAGAGAGATTATAGTTGGTATCTTCTTAGAACTACGCTAATACAATTGTAATTTATTACTAACTATTTTAATTCACCAATGATAATACAATAATTATACTAGTCTATCACTAATGATAATATAACAAGTCTTATGATACAAAGAATTTTGATTATTTTACAACAATATAGCTAATATGCTATTGGCAAGATAGTGGTCCCGTTATAGACATTTGTCTTAGAACGAAGGAATTATAGATGTACTGTAGACAAGGGTTTCGTAAGCACATGAGCGAACCAATCTTGGGAAGCATCATGAGAAACACGAATCTCACCAATGAACTTTATCACGAACAAAGTAAATGTCAATTTCGATGTGTTTCATTCAAGAGTCAAATGCATGAGCGAAGCATAGATATGTAGATTTGACATTATCACAATAAATAACTAGAGCGAGCAACCGACCATTCTTTTTGCGAAGCCCAAAACAATAGGGTTGTGTTCAATAAACACAATATGAGTGCTAATGGATGTGCGGTCATCGACATTGCCATCACAGTTAGAATAGGAGAAAGCATATAGAGAAATTGGAGATTAGCGACGAAGAAAGAGCCCATAATGGAGAAAGCTATGAAGGCACCAACATCAATTTTGAAGAGTAACAGAGGTGAACCATGAACTCCACGCACGTTGTTCGCTAAAAATGTACCGCAAGTGCACGGGTCGCGTTCAAGTAATAAAGTGATAAGAGAGTGTCGAACCCACGAGGATAGATAATTTTGCTAACATCCAAATCAATCTAGCCCTATTTTAAACACACATAAAACATATTGTTTTGATGATTAAACTAAGAATTCAAAGATGATAAAAAATTAAGCTAATAAGAAAAATATTAAAAGAGAAATTTGTAGAAAATAAAATCAACTAGAAGAAAATACTAGGAATTCGACTTCACCAACTATTCCACTTTAAAGTTTCATTTTCCATTATCAATTCCAAAATGAGGTTAATATGGTAATCCATGCTTCTAAAATGTCTAGCAATCTCTCTCGAGTGAAGCCAAACCTAATTTTACACAAGACTCCCAAGCATTCCTACCGAAAGAACGTATATGTAAAATTGCATTAAAACTCAACAACATTCAAAATTGATTGCACAAAGTATGAAAGAGTATTCCTACATTCCATAAACCTTGTGTTGTTAATTAAATGTGCTAAACGGTAGCAACTAAGTCACAAAAACATTTCAATGGTGATCAATCATCTCAATACACAATAAAGTCCAATAATCAACAATCATAAAAACCAAGCATAAGGAATCAATAACAAGAACAATGCATTTTAAAGCTTCATAAATGGATTCATCTCATTCCTAGTAAATAAAATTAGCCCATAATATTTACAAAGACAAAATGGAAAATAGATACAAAATACATCACCAGATTTGATAAAGTCAAGAGAAATGGAAAATTTAGCTTGAGCCCATGGTTGTCTTCATTTACCTATTATAAACCTCAATTCATCTTCTTCTATTTACAAAATACTCACAATGATGTACAAAAAATCAAGAAAAACCTATTTCTATGGAGTTTTTCAAGAACCCCAACCTTCTTCTTCTTGGAGAGCTTTCTATGTGAGAGTGAATAAAATGAGAGAATGCCCAAAAATGCAGACAAAACGGCTCTTTTAACCCTAGAAATCGTGAAGGGTGAAATTACCGAAAAGCCCTTGAAAAGTTGAACAAAAATCGCGGAGAATCAGAAAAATGAACCATGCGATCGCATGGTTCTAATCCATGCGATCGCATGGTAGAAGTCAAAACGTTTCTGCCAAAAAAATTGCTAGGCCGCGATCACGCAGTGATTGGCCCATGCGATCGCATGGGCCAAATTACAATGTAATTGATTTTGACTTTTGATTAATTGCACTTTCAGTCTCTGAACTATCTGAAATGTTGACTTTAGTCCTTGAAATTTTGGTTGTCTTTCATATAGGTCCTCCATAAATTGCAACATTGGTTCTCCATCTTTAAACATAGTTATCTTTTGGTTCCCGAGATTCTTGATTTGCACAAATTTAGTCCTTTTTGCTCATTTTTCGCGTGGATTTCTTCCAATCACCATCCAAACACAGGTTTTTACCTAAATAAACAAAAGAACAAAAATAAGTAGTAAACAACTCGAAAGAACTCACAATTATCTATTTTTAAAGGCTAAAATAAGTGTGAAAACCGCACTTATCACACGTGTCAAAACCTATAGCGCGTTGTCCCATAATCTAATTACATGAACACATTTATTACTCTTTGAAACGTCCATAGATTTATGGCAGTCATAAGTGGCATCTATCGCGCTCTCAAGCTCTACAATCCATATACGACATGTGACATTGGCAAATCCTTACAAGATTTAGTTAATTCTAATGAGAACGATGATACTTCTGCCACGAGAAGGGAAAAGTCAATGGCATGTACACACAATTTTCAAATTCAGCTAAAACAAATCACCGTAAATTCAAATAGCTTCTAACTTTGTTTGGCGTGTTATGCCTCGGAGAGAAAAAAGAAGCCAACAATTTAAACCTCGGATATGCTTGGCTAGATGCTATAGATCAAAAGACATTATATGATTAAGCTTCAGATCTATTTAGAACAAAAGCTACAGATCAAAAGAAGTTAAACCAACAATTTGAACATCGGATATGCTTGGCATAGAAGCTATAGATCAAAAGACGATCCATGATTAAGCTTTGGATCTGCTTGGTACAAAAGCTACAAATAAAAAAGAAGTTAATTATACAAATTCTTTAAAAAATTATTTTTCAACAAGCATAAGGCCTTGGAATGACAACAATTTTACATATAAGTTCAAAATGAAGAAATGGAAGAAATTGATAAGATGAAAGCACCCTACATTGACATAAAGCTTTATGACAAGCTAAGTATTTCAAGAAATCGTTTTTCTTACATAAATGTAAGATTCGGACTTAGGAGACTAATGTACATAAAAATATATCCATCTTATGTGGATTCCATGTAGGGCAGAGAGTACACTGGCACGACGATAGAAGTACACCGAGCGACCCAGAGCTTAATATTTAAGCCTCGGCAACTGAGATATATTAGGGAGCGTTGTCCAGCAAAGCAAAAATCTAAATCTTGGAAATAAGTGAAAACGGAGAATTATACCTACGTAGCCTCGTCCCAACCTTGGATCATGACGAGGCTTCATAGTGTGAAATTGACAACTCTACAACAATTTTAATGCATCATATCAATATGTGCACAATACGTCCCCACTTGCATGTCAAATCTATGTGTCAAAATCCATTTAATTGAAACCTTAAAATTTATGAAATTTAGAGACATTGGCAATTAGAATAGATTATTGTAATCAAATGATTACAAAGGTCTTAAAAATAGCATAAATATCCCTAACCATTTATCTATAAATATGTGGTTCCTTTATTATTTCAAGGTACACACAAACAAAAGACAAAATTTTCATGTAAAATATCTACACAAAATACACAAGATTACTTATATAATCGAAACGGTTTTGTTCTAATGCCCATGGTGGGCATTGTTATAATATCATCGGGACACTTGTCCAACAAGTGTTGGATGAGTGTAAAGTGGGCCATTACACTCATCCAACACATGTTGGACAAGTGTCCCAGATGGGTATTATAACAATGCCCACCGTGGGCATTAGAATCGGACTGATAATCGAAATTCATCTTCTATATACATTTGTTGGCGCTTGACTTGGTTGTTAGAGTGTCTTCGACCACTGCGCCACCACCGTGTAACTAGTCATCGGCAGTCTAACGTGTGGTCAAGTGTGTAGATGTCAAATGTGCAAACTGAGACATAGAAAATTTTTGTTGACTTCAAGTCTAGTCAAATTTTGATGTCAAAAGACATAAACTGGTCTACAAGAGAGAAAATCACGTCAACACCAAGAAAGAACGATAAAGGGCCCAGATCCTTTATGGAGAATCGATGGCTGAGGTGGGTAATTAAATGAGTAACTCTAAAATTTCTTGCAACAATTATTTGATCCATGTTTACAAGAACAAAAATGCGACATTGATTAGAGGTATAAATGAATAGTAAGGTATCACTTATGGAGTTGTTGAAGCCATTTACAACCAGAAAAGTTTGCAACTCGTTATACAATGCTTGAGGGGCTTGCCTGCTTAAGACCATAAATGGCCTTGGACAAGTGACAGACATAGTCTGGGTATGATTTATCAACAAAGCCAATAGGCTGAGACATATAGACATCTTCAGTTAGAGAGTCGTGTAGAAATGCATTATTACCATTGCCAAAGTTCACAACCATGAGCCAGGGAAAGACATAAAAAGAGGCGAATGGTGGTCTGCTTAATAGCTAGGTTGAAGGTCTCATTGAAGTCAATTCTAGGACGCTGGTGAAAACCTTTAGCAATGAGGCGTGCCTTGTATCAGTCAATGGAGTCGTCATCTTTTTCCTTGAGATAAAAACCCCATTTATAGCCTACCACATTTTGGGACTAGAGTGGGAGACAAGTTCCCAAGTGCTATTATGGATCACTGTCAGCGATTTTATATCTTTAATAATTCTGCAAATACATGGATCGTTCAAGTAATAAAGTGGATTGTGAGTCCAAGTATCGTTTCTACGAGGATTTAGATAATTCAGTTGCAATTATATTAACCTTAACCGAATCTAATGAACTTTGGAAAATTGGAGATTTTGTAATTAAAAACTAATTAAAACATAAACTAAGAACAATTAAATAATTATGGCTCAAATAATTGAAAAATTAAATTGGTGAAAATTTGACTTAACTTTAAAAAGGAAAAGTGCTAGAGTTCCGAATCCACTTGTAGTTGTTAATTCTTCTATCTTGATTCTTGATTTTGACAAATTACATTAGTTATGAAAATCAATATCCCTAGATTATTTAACAGTTTCTCTCGAATAAAGTTAAACCTATTCATATATATATCTCGACTATATTTCTATGACGAATGCGAATACAAACAAATGCATTAAATCTCTATAGATAATTAAAGATCACCTAAAGCATAGCGGTATATTTCTATCCCCTATCGGACTTTATGATAATTGAAATAGTGTCTAGCATGCTTTCGATCTTTCGATAGTAAAAAAAAGCCACAACAATCATACAATTTCTAGTATATAATTGTAGATGCAAATAAATCAAAATTAATTATTCAAAACTATATTGAAATAACTCGTCAAAAATCAAGTCTCAAGATGAAAGAATTTAAATGACAAGCTTCATTGTAATCCTAGCACTAATTAAACTAGTCTAGCATACTAATAATAAGAAAATAAGAAAGAGAAGAAAATATGGAATTCATCACCCGGAGAAGAAGAAAACTTGAAAGAATAATTGCTTGATCTTGATTTTCGTTGAATTCTTCAAAAGAGCAATCTTGATCTCTGTTTGATGTTTTCGTCTATGTTTTTCTCCAAAAACTCCACACCCTATTAAGAGTTAATAACTCATATATATACTACCCTAATGATGCCCCAAAATATACCAAAATGATCTAAAAATCGTGGGTCAAAAATTATCTAACCGAGGTAGAAGTCTAAAAGGAAAAAAAAAAATATAGCAGCAAACATTAACACTAGGCGATCGCCCAGTGTATTTCCAGGCGATCGCCCAGGCAACGCAGATTATGCATTCGCTTTTTGAATTTGGTCTTTGGCGCCGCCATTAATCTGGGCGATCGCCCAACTTGGCTTTTCTCAATCTTCACAAATTGGTCCTTCCAGTTTCTACACCTTCTAATTTGGTCCTCAATCTTTGGGTCTTGATCATTTTAGTCCTCTAACTTTTCATAATTTGTAATTTGGTCCTTCAACTTCCCAATAGCTCCAATTTGGTCATTCAACTTGCAATTAAATGCAATTGAGTCCTCATACTTTCGATACATTTTCTAATTTATTGTCTTTTCATCCATTCTTTTCCAATTTCTTTCAAACGGATCCAAAACTGAAATAGAAGGAATAACAAACTAGATTAAGTAGAAAATTGATAAAATGATGTAATAAAAGCTTAGTTTAAGGTTCTGAATAAGTGCATAAAACGCACTTATCAATCACTGCTCTAAAAAGTCCGCCTAAGCTTCTCCTAAGATCGAACTCCACGCTTAGCCACGCCTCGCCCTTACCTTGTTCTTGTTTTGTTTTCACCTAGGCTCGAAAATCTAGAAGCTCGGCCTTCACGCCTTGCCACTCTTTACGCTTTTTAGAACATTGTTATGGATCAATGCATCAAATTCATGCGACGTAGCTTGATGCCAAGGAATGTGTTTAAGGACAAGGATATGAGAGGTTGGTTCAACAAGATCAGGTTCCATAGAAGTGATGATGTTAAGCTTTTATGTAGGCTTACAGATGTTATTTACCATGAGTAACATGGAATGGCTATTGGTGGCTAAATGTGGTTGCTAGATTGGAATTGAAGGATGTTAAAGGTGGGTAGATGACTGGTTAGAAGGGTCGATTGATACGTGATCGTAGAGGAAGAGGATCCATCTTTGCACATGGCTTGGTCGTAGGTTGGATAAGAGATGGAAACGAGTAGAGTGACACTAGTCAAGGTTGAAAAAGACAACGAAGAACAACGCCAAGAGGTATGTCAGTGATGGTCATGGAATTCCAATTTGTTTCATTAAGGTTCGATCAACAAATTACCTACATCCCTGTATGAGATTGACTAAGGATTCACCCCCACCACACTAATCTCCTTGTATATGAGGTTAGGAGTTCTGAAAGAATACAAATCTTAGGTCAACACTCGAAAATTTCACACTCAAACACCTAGTCTCACAAAAGAGACAATTTATGTAGAATACATCTACAATACAAAATGTACTCAAATGACTTTGTGGATGTATTGTACATAATAGTATCTTTGAGAGACCCGTGTAACCGCAGAATAAGCTTTTTGTTCGGGGCCTATTCTATGCATCGTTAACTTATGTAATTTCTGGATAAGGACCTGTATGTAGCTTTTTATAGTTCGGGCGGGTTTAAAATGGACCTTTCTTTTTTTTTTATGCATCATTTTAGCTTATGTAATGTTCAATGGAGTTTGGACCCCAATGTAGATTTAATTCACGTCCTTAGCGATTCGAAATCATTGACCTCTCCCTCAAGAGGAAATTGTCCAATTGGTGCCAACATTCAACAAAAATTCTCTTGATGTGGAAATTAAGGGTTTGAATCGCTGGAGGCAAATTAGATCCACGTTATGGCCCAATCCTCAATGGACATTAAGTAAAAAGGCTTGTAAAAAAAATGTCCGTGGTCGTTACAGATTTTTTCCTACAAATATTTTGCTCAAGACTTATTCTACGTATAGTTCAATCCACGTGCTGCAGCCAGTTTACATGATAAATGAACTTCTTGTAGCCAGTACGTTATATTGCCCAATTGACTAAATTTGGTAGGCGTGGTTATAAAATTATAGTTAAATAGTACTGACATTATGTATTCCAAGTTAATGGATTAAAATTTTTTATGACAATGTACTTAGGATGTCTTGCCATAGACAGCCAGCTCACCTCATTTAAATTATAAGCATGAATATTGCATTAACTTCTGTGACAATAATTTATTATTATGTTCGCATAACTATCTCATCACCTCTTCATTTATTTTTAATAATACTCTCATTATATATAAATGTATACAGTTCATGTATCTATATGTGTATATATCCAGGTATAATCATATTGTTCTGTAACATGCTAGGCATGCTGACAAGTTGAAGCAAAATGTGTTTTTTTTATTAAAGAGAAATTATTACGGAGACATAAAACGTGACACCAATTAAAATGCATTTGGCAACTAAACATCCTGTAATATACAATTTGTAGTAAAACCAAATGGTCCACTAAGAATAGTTTCTCGTTTGTAACTAAATTCATTTTTCGCTTTAAATACGTCACACTTTTAATATATATTTATGGGTTGTTGTAAAACTTGAACGATTAATCTTCTTCTACTCCATTCCTGTGAAGAAGGGGGCCGTCTTAAGAGGGGAATAGGGCAAGTTTGGCCAAGAAGTACGTATTTTTTATAACAAAATAACTGTCTTTGTTGCTTAAAGTTGAAAATAAGTTAATTGTTTTTTAAAATAATCACTATTTTACTGTAAAAATAAGTAACTTTTTTTTATTATAACAAAAAATACCTTATCTAAACATATTTAGTAACAAAAATACACTTCTAACATATGGTTGTCCAATGTCCTTTCTGGTTTGGTGATTATGTTTGACAATTCTCTTAATTAAGCTTCCACAAAAACGATTATTAAAAGCAGAAATTTACCTTCTTCTTTTTCCCATTGAAAGCATTCCCATATAAGTTTTCTTCCACATAGCAATAGAGGTGTAAATCGAGTCATGTCATGTTGCATTCTGCAGCAGTATCCATAGATATTGTCGCTACACGGTAATATTGATACACCAAACGATGCTAAACTTGCAATACTATCATTTTATTCATTCCCTAAACCCAATTTCTAAATTAAAGATACAAAAGTTTGAAGAATTATTTACATTTATGACATATCATACAGCATATAAAAAGTTGACGAAATTCAGATCAAATCGACTCTATATGTCAAGATACAACGTCGTCTATATACTTATAGCTACATTACTTTCATGGTACTTCAGTGTTTGAGGCCGAACATTCTGCAGCATCCTCACAAACATTGCGTCTGCAGAGTGGACATACCCTAACGAAGCACAGCAGGGGACTCAGAAAAGCAATGTCATCTAAGAGAGAGAGAGAGAGAGAGAGAGAGAGAGTACCGATTGATTTCTTTAAGCCATTTATCAATGCAAGCAACATGGTACTCGTGATTGCAAGGAAGAACTCTTAACTTGTCCCCTTCTTCGTAGTCAGCCAAACAAATATAGCACCTGTTGAAAACATTACTATATATCAGCACATAGAACGACGCTGCAAATTCTTAAGATTACAGTGTATCAATGCTTTTATATGACAAACATACCTCCTTATTCATACTAGGTAATGAAAAAGATCAAAATGTTGAAAGCTTTATTCCAAAGTTATTGGTTAACAAAAGGAAATGCAATGGGCTTACACAATATATACAGAAACTTGTTCCCCCCTAGGGTCTAATAATGCAACTCTCCGTCGAGTTCATTTGAAATTAGTTGACTACATGACTTGTTTTGGCTTTATCAGTAATTTATCTTTTACATTATCAATTATTTCTAAATAATCCACGTAATAATAAAAGCAGCATGTGCATGCAAAGTATACAAACAAAAAACACAGTTGTGTTACGTATTTTATTTCTTCATTTTCATTTTTATTTCTTTTCTTTATGTTCCTTTACTTATTGAGGTGCACGTCTTTATCTTCTATAGAATACCTGCGTGAACAACGAAATGTGGACCTTGGAAAAAAAAAAAGAAAAAAAGTTCAAAGTACACATGCTTTATTCAATGGCATGAGAAGACTTACTGTTGAACATCACTCGTATCACTTTCAACGGCTTTTGGTTTTTTGTAATACGTGAGAGGAAATGTATCCACAACAGACTCAGGAGCAGGGAGAGAGAGCATTGATGGTGAAAGAGACAGAGATTGGCGTTGAATTTCATCCAAAACCTATAATAAAGTAACCTCTCAGCTAATTATCAAAACCTTGTCTGAAAATTACTTCAAAAGGTATTGATAAGGAAGAAAGAAAAAAGAAGCGTATGCTTAATTATTGACAGAAAAGCACATTAAAGCAATCATTCTTCCATTTTCCACAGCTAGTATTAACAAGCCAGGATAGTACAATCCACTAGAAAAGGCATCTCAAAGATAAGTAAGTAGCAAACAAGCCAAGACAGGTGGACCAGTCATAAAAACAGGTTCAGAAAGTACTAGGTAATATTTTCTATTTAGAATTCAGGAAGCATTCAACGGTCCCCTAAACTGGTGAAAGAACAGCGTATGATATTCAAAAACAATTAGTAGACCACAAGAATATTCTTTGATAAGCTTATGCTAGACAAAATCAGATGATAAAATTAAGTCTTCTAGTAAGCCTGCTTAGATTTCCACTGCTCCAGCTTTTTAGTATTCGACTATGTGAGCAACCATCAAGGAAAATTTTAAGGAAGCATAAAATTTGTAGTAGCCATAGAGCAATAATATTATCATTATGGATCTTAGGCCATTTGTGCTGATGAAACTTTAATGCTAAGGTACACTCCCTCAACTCACTTTCCTTTTAATGTTGCATTTTAAGACTCCACGACGTTCTCCAAGATGCCGCCTTAATATTTAATTAGATTATGCTAATACATACTATTTTATCCAAATTGACGTAGTTGATTACATTTTAAGACTCCACGAAGTTCTCCAAGATGCCGCCTTAATATTTAACTAGATTATGCTTGTACATACTATTTCATCCAAATCGACGTAGTTGATTACACTTTTCCAGAAATTCCAATGACATTTAACAATTACACCCACTTCGTTGAAACTTGATCTTAGAAAGTTACACAATCTTCTACAGTAGATTGTGCTCGCCAAAACAAAAACTAGTGGAACTTATCATAAACTGCCCATTTGTTTTCAAGAAAAAATATTACTCTGAAGTTTAGGAACTTGTGAATTTGAATGCAATGGTGGCTCACTCCCTACAAATAACATCATAAAAAGACATCCTTATCCTACACTTTTCAGCAAGCTCAATTATTAGGTTTTATACCTAGTTTAGATTGGCCAAGATTTCCAAAAATAGGATAACTTAGAAAGCAATCTGGTTGCACATATGCCCTTGTTCAGTTTTGGGGAAAGTGACACTGACACACCCCACAAAGTGTTGGTATGTTATCATAATGTCACTCAAAAAGCAGTTTCAACTAATATAACCTAAAAACTTTGCTAGAGCAGACCAAGCAAAAACGTAACTGAGATGGAAAGCCATTGGGTCTGAAGGATCTACCTCAAATAATGCCTCGGCAAGCATGATAATTCGAGAGATGCTTGCAAGGGTACTGGATTCTTCAGATGAAAAAATTGATTCACATGAACATGTACCCTCATGATGTAGCCCAGATGCACAAAATGTAGTTTGTCGGGCTCCCTCATTAAGGCCACCTATCATTCTTTCTGAGATCTGCATGTATAAACACTGGGTAAGGAATCAAATGAATAGATGACGACACAAAAGTTGACAAGATTTTTTATGAAACAAAAGTAAACAAGTGTTTGCAACATATTTGCAAAGGTTATTCTCTTTCACCTTTTTCCTTACCACTACACAAGAATCCACTAATAAACAAAATATGAAGATCTTTAGGCTGACAGAAAGATTTTAAAAAAAGTGGAAAAAAAAAAAAAAAGGTTTATATCTAAATCCAATATGATTGAAACCAATTTTATATATGGTATTGAAGAAATTTTTAATTTGATAGTCAAATCCAACCCAAATTCGAATTTGTTTATTCAATGCGTATTTATCTCATCCAAGGAAACAAGCGTCTGCTTGTGAGATGGACAGAGATGGACACATAGTTAGCAATTGCATATAAGTTCAAAACATATGTATAAATGTCCACCATAAATTTTTATCGATATGTCAACCATTTATGCACATATGAATTGACAAGATATACTAGGCTAAGCTCTTGTATAACTTTTTATGAAACAAAAAAATTTTCCAAAGCTTGCAGTTGGATAGCATAACATTATCATACAGATAGTATTACATCAAATTTCAAACAGAGTGGAAACTAAGAAAACTTTGAATTGTTCACAGTTGCATTTAATTTGACAAGTTTGATACACATGTAACAGAATGTAATTGAATGGTTCAAAGTTGAATTAATGTTGTGGAATATCTTAACATGGATACCTTGATAATGGGTGATATTGTAGTGGACTTGGATAATTGTAATGGATACAAGCACAATGGCAATCAAACTGGCAAGTTTTATATGAAATGATAAATTGATTGGATTAGAGATGAATATAACACTATCTATTCCCAAATAATGAATGGATCAGCCCACATGTATTGTGCATGAATTCTTTTCTTTTTTCAAAACTTACCTATGCAGACACATGGAGATCTCCATTTTATGAGAGACTTTTGGACAATGCTGAATAGATGTACGCTGAGTACGTGCATGACTAAACATTCGGGCCAGATTGAGAATTCTTTAAATTCATAAGATAAAGTGATGATGATTTACCATTTTCATATATACAATCATATTATTTTGTACGTTTTCTTACTTATATTAGCCATTGGTTTCAATAACTTGATATCAGAAGCAATTTCTCTCTATCAATTGATTTTTGCATATTTCTCCAATCTCAACCTAGAGACTTCCATCTTTATGTAGATTTCACGTGTTGAATATTAATACATCTAAATAAATGAAAAATATAAAATATTGAATTCTACCAAAAGAGCTCTTTCATTTCATGCCTACTTATATACTTAATTTTTTTTTATTTGATAGTCTTTCTTGCTGATGAAAATTTTTTCCTAACATTATTATGGTGAAATTAATTTGAATGGTTCCAAATTTAATTAGGCACGATTAACTACGATACAAGAGTTATTATTTGCAGTCATACATAAGTAGTTGCATCCACTTATACGTCCTTATTCTCCACCACCCCTCAAAGATAAAGAGAAACAATATAATATAAAACAAAAATTTAGTCCAGCTACTTCAGCTGTGGGAATGGGCATATCACTTATAAGTAAACCATCATGACAAGGGAATATTAGGTGCGAAAGGTTAGTAAAGAATCATCACAGAACTATATCTCCAAAAAGAAGAAAATAACCCAAAATCTTGTCTGAGTTTTCAGGAAAATTTTCTAAGCACATTAATACTTAAAAAGCATATCATTCTCACCTCTGATCTCAATAACCGTCTTCTTTCATTTCTGCTACGACGTCTAGCACTAAAGGAATCAATATCATGACCAACTCCATCATTATGGATACCACCAATGTCTAGGAGCCATCTGTCATGGGATCCTAGCTCATCAGCATGACCAGTGGCAAAAACCATGGTCGGGGAATCTCTCCGTCTTGATAAAGCATCCCAAAATAGCCTCCTACCATCTCTTCTTGCTTCAAAGCTATTTCTTTCTGCAATTCTACTGGATAGAAAGTTAGAAGAGATATTCACCACATTGAGATGAAGAAGATATCCACTTCTCAGATCCCGGGCATTGTCAGAAACAAGATATCCTGGACTAGAAGTTGTTGTCATGTGAGCGCTTTCATCCCCAGACAATTGAAATGGTGGTAAAGAATCAGAAGCAATAGAATGCGACCTTAAATTAGTGTTATTATCGTCAACAACTGCATTCCGGTGATACTCAAGATCTGAATCTGAATGTGAATTCGCATGTGTGACACTGCTTGATGGATCATTACCCGGCTGTTACAGGAATTACTTGCAATATCATGATTCCTATTCCATTATAAATCCTTTCTATTGAAATGAAACTTACCTGATGGGAAACTGGTTCCTTATTATTTAAAAGGCGTGCCAGATCTCTGCTTGCTTTTACATTTAACTCGCATTCAACCAAAGCTTCCTCAATAATGCTGTTATCACTTCCAGATGGTTCCCCAGTCTCAGCTATTGAACTTGTATCCCCAACTTCTGAACTGAACATTGAAGAAGATTCCATGATGGAGTCATGTGAAACATCACTAATTGGAGCTAAATTTTTTGTGGAACTTGCTGGCGATTCCTGACAATAATCTTCTAGCTTCAAGGAAGAGCGTTATAATATGTCAATGATCACCTCAAACAAGAATTGTGACGTGGAGTATTTTCTTTATTTTGGGTAAACATAGCAGAATGGAGTACATATGAAAAATGTAATAGCATCAATAACATCACATTTTAGGAAACTCTTGAAGGAAGATGAATACTAATGAGTTATAATACAAATTTTTGGAAGAACTAATACACTTAAATTGATGTCATGAACATCTTAAGAGAAAAAGAACTACAATAAGTTTGTTTAATACTTCTTTTGATTCATATTGAAGGTATCCTAATCTATATTTTCTGTAATCTGAAAACCATAATTTTAAGTATGTTTCTGACAATCATGACTTTTAATCAATGTTCTAAAAAAGATAAAGTGTAGCTAGGCGTGAAGGTCGAGTTTCAAGCTTTTCGGGTTTAGGCGAGTCCTAGACGAGAGCGAAATAAGGGCAAGGCGAGGGCGATGCGTGATTAGGTGTGGAGACCGAGTTTCAAGCCTAGGCGAAGCTTGGGCGGGCTTTTTAGACAAGTGGTTTTAAGTATGGGTCTTCAATGAATCAGTCAAAACAGAGCATCTTAAAGGTCAAATTCGAAGGTTGGATACTGATTCATTATAACTTGTATATTTTGTAAATAAGACATCAAATCCTTCCACAGACGGAAACTAAAATTTCAATTTCTGATTTTAACACCAAACACCCAATAATTTGCTGTGTAAAATTTGCATTTTGTCTCTTTAAAAATTGTCACCTGAAATTCTGAAAGTTTCTTTTGGGAGTATGTCTATCAAATACCCTTCACATATTTAATTATTATAAAGTCGTATGTCTATCAAATCAGAATGAAAGAAAGCAACTTTTTAACTAGTTCTTCTTTCTGTGTACAGAGAATCTATTTGGATACAGCTCGTCATGTTTTGTGCTTTGCTTCATTTAAAATAGTTGTAAATTGAGGGAAAGGGAGGTAAGTTTACTGTTTATACTATAATACTTGTGTATAGGGAAATAGGCAGCACGTTTAGAACTGTCCATGACCCTATTTCTCCTCAGAGAGACTCTTTTATTCTTCTTATTTCGTCTGAATGAGTTTTTTGCCTACTCACTCTAAACATAGCTCAGTTCATTCGCACATAGTGGTACCAAGGTCAGGGAAATTCCATTTATAATTGACTTGATTCATCACAATTTCTAATTCCAAAGGATTAATTCCATGATGCCAAATATTATGTTACACAGACAGACAAAAGACAACAAAAGAAGATGAAAATGGCGGGTCTAATTGCAACTTGTAATACACAATTTTTTAACATGTATCAAAAAATCAGAAGTTCTATAGAAGTCACATAAATCAAATCAAATTTAAAGGTTATCAATGTATAAAAACTCCTGGGATGGAAAGAGCAACAACGTTTCACTTTAGAGCTATAAATATAATTATTGTACCAAAAACTAAAATCATTAAAAATATTCCTCATCCCCCTCTGCCCCTCCCGAAACAAAAATTACTAGTTGATGACAACAAAATTTCAAGGAGGCACCTGATCCTCAACTCTCAATCTTTGAACAGAAAATCTGAAAATTGACTAACCAAAGTCAAAGCAATTCATTCAGCAGATTTCCTTGAACAACAAACTTCACGATCATCATAATTATAAACACATATCACTTCTATATTCTCACAGAACTATATACAAACACCTTATGGGTTATTCATATATACTACCTCAAGATTTGACCGAGAAGTGGAGGCTGCACCACAAAGAAGAAAGGAAAGTCTACGTTTGGTGCGGTTTAGCCTGGACCCACCAAACCCAGAAGATTTTCTTGATGATGATGATGGGGAAACCATTAAACTGCTGCTTGAACCCATGTGTTTCTTCTTTTCCTCAGTTTCAACCTTCAAGAAAATCCAACACAAACTAGTGAATGACAATAAAAGTCGTCGCCTCGGACTTAGGATGTTTCGTAGGAATAAGTGTAAATGTGTAAAATAATCAATGTAAAATAAGTGACTTTTATTGGTAGTTAGCTTATTGGTTTCTTAACTGCTATTTCTAATCACTGTCCAGTTACGTCAGCGTTTACTTTTTACCAATGTCCTAATTTACTAATAAATGTGTAGTAACGATTTTACTTTTTACCAACGTTGTAAAAATCTATTTAGGTGTCGTAATCACATCTCATGTTTCACGTTTCACTATTGTCTCACTCTTGCTTGTCTTAAAATTCAACCTCCACACTTAATCACGTTTTTTAAAATACTATTTTACTTTTTACTGATCAAACCAAAACTTGATTTTAATAAAAGTTAAAACTTGTGTGATGTGATTGAATTAAAATAAAACTTAGGATATGTGTGATAAAATTCTTATTATAAATTATCGATAGTGAATTCTATAGAAGTGTGCAAATAAAAATAATTATTGACCAATTTATAAATTCAATAAATTTTACCAAACATACACAACCTAATTTAGGCCAACAAATTTGATATCTTTCCTTACTCAAATGAATTTCCACTAGTAATTTTGATCATTTTTTTTTTTTTGAAATGTAAAAATTGTATTGATCAAAAAGATATTTGTACAAAATCACCAAGTATATACCCGGAAAATCAAAAGGGAGAAACAAAAGACAATGCATCCGAAAGCATCAATGGGAAGCTAAGAAAGCGATCCCAACGAGAAGAGTGAAAAAAAAAAACAATACAAATACTCCAGCGGAGAAGTAAATGAGATTACAAAGATAAACAAAAGAGCCCTAACAGAAGAATTCAAAGTCGAATCAAAACATTAGGATATAAAGTAAATAAGACTTTGTATACTTGTGTTTTGATTCTTTTACCAATTTTATCTGGGACAAGCGTGAGATCTTCAAATAATTTCTTGTTTCGGGCCATCCACAAATGGTAGATAGTGGCGGCAAGGGCAACACTTTTGGCTCTGCTGTGCCACCTGGTTCCGCGTGCCTCCTTCTTAATCCATTTAAGAGAGCTAGCAATGGTAGACATAGATCTGAAATGCCTAACCAACGCTTAATCTGATCCCAAACATTTGAGCTAAAGCGGCAGAAGAAAAAAAAAAGATGTCGTGCAGTTTCTTCCCCCGCGCCACAAAACACACAATTCCTCTCCATGTTTCCAAGTGATGAATTCTATCCATGGTGAGAAGTTTGGATTTAGCACACAGCCAAAGGATAAAAGAATACTTTGGCAGAATGTGCGTTTTCCAGACCACTGCTGTCTAGCCAGGTTTCGGTCCTTTAGTTCGAAAGTAATCATAGGCCTTTGAAATGCAAAGATTATCCCCTAGACTCTAAAGTGAAAGAGTTCAAATTGCAGCGTCGCTATCTCCTTCCAGTCGGTATAAGTGGTCTCGGATACTGAAAATTTTCTTAATCAACGGCGAGTCAATTTTATGCACAGTCCAATCCCAAAGATTTTTCCCTCACAAGTAGACTTGATTAATCCATCATACCCAAAGTGTATCCTTCTTAGTGTGAATATTCCAAAGTGTTTTGGAAAGTAAAGCTGTGTTCCAGTTTCTAATATCTCTAAAACCAAGACCCCCTTCCGTTTTTGGTAAGCAAACCTCTTTCCAAACGACCAATGGCTTTTTATGTCCCCAAAGGAAAATATGACATAACCGGATAATACGATCGAAAACTGCTGCTGGAATGGGTAGAATCAAGAGCCAAAAACATTCAACTCCTTGTGGAACCGCCCTGTTTAGTTCCGCCCGTCCATCATATGACAAAGAAGTGCTCGTCCACAGGTTAATGTATGCTGCAATTTTAACAACGAGAGGGGCGTAATGCATAACTTTCAATTTTTGTGGTGCAAGAGGGATACCCAAATATTGAAAGGGCATGCTTCCAACAGGGAAAGATGTTAAGGTCTGAATTTCTTCTAGGTCCTGATCTCCAATTTCAGCCGAGAAGAGGCTGGATTTTAAGGCATTCGCTTGCAGACCAGAGACGGCACCAAACTGAGTTAGACAATTCATAAGAATAGATATCGAAGTAATATCCCCTCTAGCAAAGAGCATAAGATGATCCGCAAAAGCCAAGTGAGAAATTTTGAGTTTTCCACACTTCGGGTGGAGAAGTTGAATTCAGAATTAGAAGTCCGAAGATTAACCAACCTTGAAAAATATTCCTAGCAAAGCACAAAGAGGAAAGGGGAAAGGGGGTCTCCTTGTCGAAGTCCCTGTTTCCCTTTAAAGAAACCCACAAGGTTGCCATTAGTCACAAGTGAGTAAGAAGGTATAGAGACACATTCCATGATCCAAGCAACAAATTTTGGAGGGAAGCCTAACCCTCTAAGAACCGATTGCAAGAATTCCCAATTGATAGAGTCATATGCCTTTTTCGAGTCATATGCCTTTTTCAAGTCAATTTTGAGAAGACATGTCGGAGAGATACGTTTACGATTGTATTGCCTTAAGAGTTCCTGAGCAAGATGTATGTTTTCAGACATTGAACGCCCATCAATAAACGCAGATTGTGCCTGATCTACAATGCCATCCAGAATAGGTGCTAATCTAGCTGCAAGGATTTTTTAGATCACCTTATAAATGACATTGCAGCAAGCAATAGGCCGAAAATCTCCCACCGAGTTTGCATGGTTTGATTTTGGAATTAAGGCAATGGCTGTATGGTTAATCTGTTTTAGCAAGGAAGAAGCAAAAATTCCAGAACTGCCCTATTAATGTCTTCTCCAATTGTTTGCCAAGATTTCTTGAAGAAACAAGATGAGAAACCATCCGGACCCGGAGATTTGTCTTCTCCAATATCAAACAAAGCATTTTAATCTCCCCAAGAGAGAGATCTTTTTCAAGATCTGAAGATTGCTGAAAAGAGAGCAACGGGCCAGAAGTGAGTACCTGACTATCAATTGGATCGCACACATTTTCCGTCCCCAGCAAACTAGTATAAAAATTGAGGAATTCACCAGCCGTTTCCTCGTGAGAATTAGTAAAAATGCCATCTTTCTTACAAACCGCTGAGATGTGGTTGCGTTTGGAATTCCTTTTGACCGTTGCATGGAAAAATTTCGTGCATTTATCACTGTTAATCAGATAGCTACATTTAGCTTGCTGGAAATAGAAATTTCTTTCCGCTTCGAATAGGAACACAGCTTCCTTTCTAAGGCGTGTAACTTCCAGCTGAAGGTCTGTGTTTGAAGGCTGATCATGTAAGCTTAGCTGAGACTGAACCAGAGTCTTTCTTGCATATTCAGCTCTCGCTGAAATGTGAGTGAAGTGTCGAGTGTTAAGCTGTTTGAGGTGAGCCTTCATACCCTTCAGTTTTTTGCATAGGACAAATTGCTTGCTGCCATTCCAAGAATGTTGCCAATTAGTGTGCACCAAATCATTAAAATCAGCATGACTCGCCCACATGTTGAAAATTTTGAAATACTTCCTTTTTGGTTGCTGCTTCTGAAAAAGTGTTACAATGCATGCAGAGTGGTCTGAGAAACCGCCTGGGGGAGGGAAGTAAGCTTCAGCAAAATAACCAGACATCAGCCAACTGGAATTGACCATAGCACGATCCAATTTACTCCAAACCGAGTTGTTGTTCCATGTGTAAAAACATCCCGAGGACCTGACATCCGTTAAACCAGAGGAGATGCAGCATTCCGCGAAGTCCTTGATTTCATAAAAGGTGAATTCAGATCCATTGATTCTCTCTCTCATAAGTGAGGATATTATTAAAATCACCCAGAACCAGCCAAGGGAGATTAAAGATAGCTCTTTGCTCCAAAATGAAATTCCAAAGGCAATTGAATGCAATCCATACACAAAACTAATATGGAAGGAAATGGAAGATACCTTGCATGAAGCAAAGCAGTGGATCGCTTGGGGTAGAATTTCCTTGATTTGAAGATCAACTTTTGTTGGATCCCAAAGAATCAAGATTCTTCCAGCTTGATGAGTATGAAAATTATTAACTTGTGACCAACCTCTGAATTTATTCCTCATAATTCGGATGAGTTTGTCTAAGTTGAGTTTCGTTTCCAAAATGCTCAAAATGTCAATATTATGTTCCTCAAGAGGTCCCGGACCCCATTTTGTTTTAGGGGCTTGTGGAAGCCCCTAATGTTCCAACTTGCACACTTCATGATGATTTATGAAGGGAATTACCCTTCACTTTATCAGTTGGCAATTTTTCAACATGAAAATTCTTTTGAGAGTTGATTTCTTTTTCCAGAACAGGGACCTTAGAGGAAGAAGCACCTGTAATCGGCTGAACCTTATGTTGTGGAATGTTTCCATGATTTCCTTTAGTTTTATTGCTTTGTTTTTTTGTTCTGGAAACAAGAGCAAAATCATCATTCCCTGCTGGACTCTTGAGAGTCCCACCCTCAGTGGTTTTTTCCCTTGACTGATCATGATTAGTTTCTGCAATTGCTTCAGAAGTAACCTCATGGACAGTGGCGACAATTCCTTCTGAAACCAAACTCTGGTTATTTGCTACAGGGCAGTCCTTGACAGTGTCTAAATCTTCCTTTTTATTTAAACTACAATTCTGTGACAAATGGCCAAAAACTTTGCAAGTGCTACAGAACTTCGGTTCATGTTCAAAGAAAATAGGCTGATCAAATGGGCCATTAGGGAGATTGATACGAACTGAACGAACCAAAGAGACGGAGGCATCAACTTCCACAAGAGCTCTTGCATAAGAAATTCTCTCTTTGCATCCGGTTAATTTATCAGTTGAAATTGGTTTCCCCACCATCGAAACAATTTTTCCAAGTGCTCTTGGATTCCAGCATTCAAGAGGCAGACCCGGGAGTGTTATCCAAACCGGCATAACACTAATTTCTTTGTCATCAAATGGAAATATTTGGGCATTAATTTGAGCATTAAAGGTCTACAAAAACGAAATGTGGGCCCCCTTTAAGGACCGTTTCTCTTTCTTCATTTTCAAACTGAAAGACAAGCCAACCACTTTCATGCGGATAATATTTATACCGCACATTCCACGAATCGCAGAGTTTCAAGAGAGCTGTTCTACCAGGGAATCAACCAACAAAGTACCCTATTAAACAATAAACCCAGCGTTTCTCAACATTGTCAAGTTCAGATTCATCCAAAGCCTTCTGATTATCGAAAGCTTCTAATCTCAGCCTCTGGTCGTGATTTCTGTTATCTTTGAAAAGATTAACCCAGGGGGCTTTTGCTGCCTGACCCGGAGAGATGGGGTTTCCAAACAAACTTGGTTTGGTCTTTGCTTTTTCAGATGAGCATTCAGACTCAATATCCAATTCACCTAGTGTTCTAGAAACACTTTCAGAAGTTGTTGCCGAAGGAGCAGTGAGAGCAGAATAAGCATTTACCTTCGACCGTGGAACATTTTCAGACCCAGGACTGAGTTGATAAAGTTCCTCCCAAAAGGCTTTAGATGCTGTGGATTTCCCAGCTGGGAAATGAGCTAGCACCTTCTTAGACTTGTTCTTTCCCATTAAAACAGCACAGGAGTTAGCAGAGAAGGAAGGAAAAGGAGCAAACGTTGAAAAAATTCAAAAAAGGGCAGAAGGCGGCAAAGCTGAAAAATTCAAAATATGAAATTTCAGCAAACTTTCAGGGCACTGAAAAACGATTTCAAGGCTGGAAAACCAAAGAAATAACCAGAATTGAAGGAAACCCAGCTGAAATTAAAGGAAAAAACACACAAAATGCGTGAACAGATCAGGGGGATGCAGAGTTTTGAAAACCCAGCTCAAGAAAACACACAATATAAACTGGTTGTTTCCTCATAAATTTCTGCTTTTATTACACTTCGACGACTCACCTCATTCGATATGCTAATAAGTTTGCAAGAGAAGCTTTACACAAGCAACATGGATTCAAAAATAATAGATACAATCAACCTCCTTCAAAACTGATGCCAACAGCAGCCAATTTTTTTAGTTTGGTGATTTTATGATACCAGTCTTCTATATAGGACCTCAAGTCGGACCACAATAAGGTCCCTCAACTATTGTTATAAACACACTCGAGACAGAACTCACTTTTAAAATTAGATTGTATTATAAGCTCATAAAATTTTCAAGAAAGAGAGCAAATTTCTTTGAATGATGCCCTGTTGTTGGCCTCACCAGTGGCCACCACCAGTATAATGGTCATGTCGCCACCAGTATAAAGGCCCACAAGACGCCACCAGTATATTATTACGAGGCCCATAAGACGCATAAAAAAGTAGTTTATTTGAGTTGAAATTGATTTTTATGTTAAAGTTAATTTTACGACAAAAATAGCTTTTAATTACATATTGCTTGAATGATACATGTGCCTTTATGGATTCGAATACTTATGCATGACTGAATGCATTTATGTTAAATTCAATTTGTGAAAACAAGTATATATTTTGTGTCCAACAAATGAACCAACTGTTTTTGAGCTCTAGAATCCAGCACTGTGAAGTGTTTCTTCCACCTGGGCTGCAGTGAAAAATGCTCCTCCAGCACCGCTAAATGCCGAGGGATATTGGTATGTTTGAAAAGTACAAAGAGTGCAAACTAGCCACAGAGCTTGGATACAATTTCTCGATCGAAGATCAAATGCGACTGTATGGTTAACACATTCAATCAATCTAAAAATGTAACATCATTTGTTCTGTTCCCCGTAGATATTTACGACCCAGAACAGATTTGTATTCAGTTGGATGTCATGAACTTAATATATATACTACACCACCAAAATCGAAAATATGCATGCACTTTAAGCCTTAACCCACGTTCTTGCTCTGCAAATTGGGAAAAATATCCTCAAAAGTACCTGTCAAAATCTTTTGTTCCAAAATACAAGAGGAATATCTAGTCACATGAGTTACTGTATAAAATTGGCTGTCAGGAAACTACCTCAACAGTGCAAGTAAGATAAAGGAAGTACTAAGAAGTACAATAAAAAAAACCTCGTAAAATTGTATGTAATGTGTGTTGGGATGAGCATGGCTATGAGCAACGTGTAATCAACATGACTTAGCGATATATCCTAATTGCCATATACAAGAGTATGTCATTCCGAGTGCACAATATATCGAAATCATCATTAGGGGGAGAAATGGAAGCCTATTACTGAAAATGATAGGATGAAGAAACTGTCCCCATATCTCAACAACAAATAAGCCCAACAGATGAGCCTTTCCATACCATCCAAGGACAAACTTCACATCCCTATCAGCATTGGGACTTCTAAATTTGTCATCTTTTCCCAGCACCGTTGAACTTGTTTTTCCAGCTTTACTTTCGGAGAAATGAGAGGAAAAGCCAAACCACATGAGAACAGCGTGTAAGAGAAGCAATGAAACTTTAATGGGATATTCTTGAGCTTCAAATAGGAGAGGAAAAAGTGAGTAGCACGACACTGCATGGAAAATGAGAGATCTGCATTAGTCTCCATATTGAAGGTTTTCAAAAATGAACGGTACTCAATAGATGAAATGATATCGGCAAAAAAAACAATTACACATATATATCCAGTATGTTTTCAGAAGAATTTAAAATTTAAAAAAAAAAAAAAAATTGTTATCAATTGAAAAGATTGAAGACCTGCATGTGTAATTTACCTAATAAATCAAAGACACTAGTCTAACTAGATTGGATATAAATTAAAAAATAAATAAATTACAGGGAAGGTTTATAATTTTTAACAAATTAACCTTTTGAAGCCTTGAATCAAATCGTTAAAATTTAGATCCCATACATTTATCTTTTGTGCAAGTGGGTCCTTACTTAGAAAACCGTTAGTTTTATCGCTAAAACGTCCCATGCCTTGCAAATTTTCTATTTTCGAGTAGCATTGTCGTCAACCTACCTCCAAAATTGGCTAAAAAAGGGAAAAGAAAAGAAACAAATAGAGTTTCGAAGACATATAGAAAGACAAAATTTAAATAAATACATTTTTTCTCTCGTGTTTAGACTTTAGACGAAGTGGTTCAACAATTTTGGACAAGTTTAGATTTTTATGAGCCTAACAGGAACTAACAAAATCATTTTTGAAGTAAAAATCTCAAGTTCTCAACTAGTTAATATAGATTGTCATCTATATACAAGCCCAAAAACCATAATCCTGAGTTGAAGCCTATTTAAAGAAGAAGAAGAAATGCATATCTATATTAACTTAAAATGAACTAAAATGATAGGGTTCTGAGCTTCTTCAACCACAATAAGGTTGTAGATCTTCCCAACTCTCAAGCATTCTTTGAGGTGTTTTACTCTTCCTCCTATCCAGGTAGCTCAATTACAGGGTGGATCATGGGCAGGGTGGGCTCGACTCCCAAAAAAAGATACATCTTCTGATTAACGTGCATCTAAAGCTATTGAAAAGTAGAGATATGGATAGGTGGAGTTATCCTACCCATTGCTAAGGTGACAATGGGTAATTGGCAATTCATGGTCTCATTTATTTTGCCAATTACCCATTGCCACCTCATCAATGAGTAAGATAATTCCTACCCACCATGGGTAGAAGAACATCCTTCTTGAAAAGTAATAATGTTATTTATCACCACTAGTGCTTATTAGTACGTATCAAATGTATTGATATTAAATGATAGATTTAATAAAATATGAGCATATAAAACTCATTTTATCAATCATAAATTGGTATGACTGAAAAATGTTGGCATGTTAATATATGATAATTAATTATTAACTATTGATGCATGTAAACATATTTTCTTTTATAACGTCAAATAGGGCTCATGACAAATTTGATAGTTGACAAGTGTGATTTTTTAGGAATTGCAAGTTGGGACTTAAGTAGTGTTTTAAGATATTTGTATTACATGTTTTTAGTACTTTTTTGTTGTCTTTTAGTTTATGTCTTTTAAGTTAATGTGTTGTGTTAAATATGCATATTGAAAGGTAAGGCTCACTATGTTTTCATTTTCATCTTTGCATTTTTTCGTATTGTCAAAGTTCTCTCTCTCCTTTTTTTTTTTTTTTTTGGTTGTAAGCCGCCAACCTATAGATCTTGGATCCACTCCTACTCGATTCCCTCTCAATATGTTAAAGACACCTATAGAACAATGTTGCAAGTCTACCAAGGCTTCAATGCTGAGTTTGTTGTAATGAGAAACATAAAACCTCTTTGAAATTTGAAGAGCTCAACCACCAAAAATGAGGGACTATCCATGTACTTCGTTAATGTTGCTCGCATGACCTCGCAAAGATATAGAATTTATAAAATTTCAATAAACAAATGTTGAATCACCATCACATTATCTCGTCCCACGTGAATGTCACATGCGAGCTACATCAGACGCAGAAGTCATGTGTTACTCACGGGTCACGTCACTAGGGATAATCCAAAAGTTCTATGAACCTCGATACATCTCAATATAGTTACTCCAATGATGCGAAGTTGATATCACAATTCACTAACGAGAAAAAGTTCGTCTTATCCTCGCGATCCTTAGAGTGGTTTACATTAGAGCGAGCCTCTTGACTAGGTAAAAGGATGCGAACCTTATCCTCGCCATCCTTAGAGTCAATTTGTACGACGAACTTATTTGCCTTGTCACATTATCTCATACAAAGCTAAAGAAAGTCTAGTGAAGCATAGGTCACGAGACTTCATATTTGTGTTTCAAATAAATGAACATCAGAATATTCTTTCTGTCACGTAGCAAGAGGTCCACTGCCACGTGTGCTGAAACTATTGAAAAAGTGCAAAATAAAATCAAACAATAATCAATTGCTAATAACATCACTAATGAGAGAACAAAACTTGTTTAGATAAGTTAAAAGGTTCGAAATATCATTGACATTAGTTTTCCAGTAAATACTTCATGCATTACGAAGAAAAATGTATGAAATCAAACTCTTAGTCAAGTTTCATCCATTTTATTTCTTGTACATACTTGTTTTTATTTTTCAACAACTGACTTTACCAGCGGAGGAGCGCGCAGCTGCGGATCATCCCTTAGACGGTAGGCTTTGCAAACTTCTTAATTGCATTAAATTGAACTGCAAACCCAGCTCAAGAAAACACACAATATAAACTGGTTGTTTCCTCATAAATTTCTGCTTTTATTACACTTCGACGACTCAACCTCATTCGATATGCTTATAAGTTTGCAAGAGAAGCTTTATACAGGCAACATGGATTCAAAATAATAGATACAATCTACCTCCTTCAAAACTGATGCCAACGGCAGCCAATATTTTTAGTTTGGTGATTTTACGATACCAGGCTTCTATATAGGACATCAAGTCGGACCACAATAAGGTCCCTCAGCTATTGTTATAAACACACTAGAGACAGAACTCACTTTTAAAATTAGATTGTATTATAAGCTCATAAAATTTTCAAGAAAGAGCAAATTTCTTTGAATGATGCCCTGTTGTTGGCCTCACCAGTGGCCACCACCAGTATAATGGTCATGTCGCCACCAGTATAAAGGCCCACAAGACGCAAAAAAACTCGATTCAAGTTAATTTTCGATTAAATTACGAGTGCGTTTGATAGAGATTATAAACAGTTTATAAACCAAAAGTAGTTTATTTGAGTTGAAATTGTTGACTTTTTATGTTAAAAATGGGTTGAAAAGTCAAAAATTACTACTTTGAAAAACAAAAACAGCTTTTTAATCTAAACCAAACACAAGCGTACATATTGCTTGAATGATACATGTGCCTTTATGGAGATTCGAATACTTATGCATGACTGAATGCATTTATGTTAAATTCAATTTGTAAAAACAAGTATATATTTTGTGTCCAACAAATGAACCAACTGTTTTTGAGCTCTAGAATCCAGCACTGTGAAGTGTTTCTTCCACCTGGGCCGCAGTGAAAAACGCTCTTCCAGCACCGCTAAATGCCGAGGGATATTGGTAAGTTTGAAAAGTCCAAAGAGTGTGTGAAAAGTCCAAAGAGTGTGTTGTGTGATTTAAATCCATGAGTGGACGGATCGTTAACAAGTAATAAAGTGATAAATAAGGTATTAACCCACGGGCACTCGTATATTAATTTAACTTATTAATTTATAATTCTAATTCTAACAATAAAACGAAACACGTATTTAATTTTGTTTTTGTGATTCTAAACTAATTTAACTATTTTAATTAAATTGAAAATAACAATAAGTAACTTTAAAAAGTAAGAACTAATTCAAGATCTACTAACTCTAGGATTTGCGAATCCACCAACACTTTCCTTAATCAAATATCCGCTTAACTGCTTTTAGCTTATAATTACCATAGATTGAAAATCAGTGATTGTTCCTAAATTAATCGAAAGCCTCTCTCGATGGTCAAACAATTCTATATGTTATGCGAACTTTATTATCTCTAATTAAGCTTCGAACATAAACACATGCATTAAAATCTCAAGAACACCTAAATAGATTTCATAAAGCAAAATAGTAATCTCTATCTATTATTGGACCCTATGTTATTCAATACCACGTGCTTAATCTATATTGAATCTCTCGACTTCAATATAGATCACAATATATTCTAATTGTGATCGGCATTAAAATAATAGAAAACCGCATAAAGAATAATCAACCCAAAAGCAATTAATTACTAAAATGAAAAAACTTCTAATTAATTAAAAATCATGAGGTTTCATCGTTCATCCTATAAAAGTAAATTAGTGGGACATGATTTCGTCAATTATGACAATAATTGACTTCATCATGATCCGGCGAAAGAAAAAGAAGAAGAAATAATTACAACCCGTGACTCTGGATGAAGAATCTTCAATCCCGTGTCTTGATCTTCGATCCTCCTCTTGTATCTTGTTCCCAAAATTCGTCTCCCTTCTTCTGGCTATTATCTGCCTTATTTATAATGTTCTCCAACCCTCTAAGACGTGTGTTTAAGTTGTTGTTTTTTCTTGGAGTTGTAGAGTTTTAATCCCATCAGAAAACTGTCAAAATTGGTGTCCGTTATGCCCTTCAAGTCTCTTTTTGTCTTTTTGTCAAATTGATACTTGAATTTGATTATTATCCTATAATGAACAAAAACAATACACAATTATACTGAAAACAAATAAGAGTACTCATAATTGTCTCTTTTTGTAAGTTCAGATAAGTACAAAATTGTACTTATCAAATACCCCCAAACTTGAACTTTTATTTGTCCTCGAATAAACTAGTCGAAAATAATCATGCACTTAATAAAATAAGCGGTAACATAATTCACAATATAAATAGCTTGTCGTTCTTGCTTCGTGTTTTGCAAAAAGAAAACTTATAATTCATGACGAGTGTTCGTGTATTACTATTGCAAATGTGATTATACTCAAACCACACTTGATATGTGTGTGAGACTCGTTAATCTGATCAACTTAAATTCTATGGTGGTGATAGCCCAACCACTTGGTCAACTTTTCCTTTCCTCTCGTAAAGTACACTTCTCCCAAAATAATTATTTTCTCTCAAATTCCAAGATTTTGGTTCAAAGGTTAAACTTAGCATTATTTTCTTGCTTTCGAGTCGGTTGAGAAAACTAATAATCGTGACAACCTAAGTATATGAAGATTCTCCAATTTATGAGCACTCTCGACCGAAAAGTTTCTACTAAATAAGTCAAACACATTAGTTATCTAATCCTCAAATTTACTTTGCAAATGATTTTTTTTTTTGGATGAAAATAAAATTAAATTTAAATAAATAAATAATAATTTTTTTTTATTACATATATAGATCTTATGTGCAAAACTCAATCCATTAAACTTTCTAAGTGACTCATGTAACGAGCTTGAGGTCGATGACTCCCAGGTCTTTCGATCTTAGGGCATAGGGTTTTGAGAAACCTCTACGGGCCTTTTCACTCAAGTCAAATAGGCTACGAAAAGAGTTATAAGATATTAATAAGGTGTAAAACTCAGTCCATTAAGCTTTCTAAATGACTCATGTAACGAGCTTGAGGTCGATGACTCCCAAGTCTTTCGAACCTTAGGGCATAAGGTTTTGAGAAATCCCTACGGACCTTTTCACTCAAGTCAATTAGGCTACGAAAAGAGTTAAGCAATAATAATAATAATTTTTGTTCCTTACGTGCAATAGGTTCATGCGTGAGGATTAAATTCCTAACATTCGGTCATTACTTAGTTTCCTCTAACTGGTCTAAAGTGCTCCACACAAATTTTCAACATACATAGAATCAATCATAACCTAGATAGCCACTATCACAGTTTAATTACTACACTTTCTCACTATATTGGTTATTTGTTCGAGATACGGATGATTTTTAGGTTTAAACAGGGTATCATATTATTTTCAACTTAAGTGCATCAACATAGCTAAAAATCATTTTAATTGGCCGACACAACACAATATCAAACATGGTCACATAGTCTCACATTTAACCAATAGTAATAATCTGTTCACAAGTCATGGATTAAAGCGAAATAATTAAATAAAAAATTACATCATTAGCCGGCAAGGCTATTCATATCACATAAATATACCAACAAATAAATATAATAATAATTTTTTTAAACGAAAATAAATTAAAAATCAAATATCAATTATCAATTATCAATTATCGAATCAAGCAAATTTTTCATTTTAGTCCATTACCCCTAAACTTGAAAGAAACATTGTCCCCAATATAAAATTTAAAATCAAAATATTAGAGACTTCCCGAGATAGATCCGATGGTGCCGGAAGAAAAAGTGTGATAAGATCAACTGGAGTAGAAATCTGTACAGGTTGGTCGACAAATCTTTGTTTGAATGTTATCCACCGAATTACTGCAGTTGTAAATTTCAAAAAGAAAAGAAAAAAGAACTTATAAATAAATTTTTTTTTAAAGAAAACGAAATTAATTAATTAAATTTATTTATTTTTAAAAATAAAATTAAAAAAATTAAAATTAAAAAAAAATGATTTTTTTTATTATAAAAAAAAGATTTTTTTTTATTTTTATTTTTAAATACAAATTTAAAATAATTGAATAACGTGATTATGCAAGATGACGATGATTGTAGCCTCAAAACCTAAGAATTAAAAATCTACTTTAAATCCTAAAACCTAAAACGTGCAAATTGTCAATTAAAATCTTAAAATTGAAATAAATAAAAGGGTAGAAAATGAGTTGCCTCCCATTGAGCGCTTCTTTAAAGTCATTAGCTTGACTTTGTCGTAATGATCGCCAAGACACTTTGAATAGATCTTTGAAAGTCTTGCTTTTCTTGCTTTGATCGACTTTGGAACCATTTTGTTTACCATCGTCCGTAGTTTGATTTTTCCTTATCATAATGATATGATTTTGTTTTGCCACCATGCTCGAATTCGACTAAGAAAATTTCAGCCTCCTCATCGCCTTTGATCACGTAAGACGGATGGAATTCTCTTTTGTACATACTCTTCTTCTCTAAGTGGTACATCTTGATGTTAGGTAACAACTTTATCATCTAAACTCCCCGCCTTTCTCTCAGTCAATGGCATCGGTCTCGAAACAGAATCTTGAGAACTTGGAAATTTAATTGCTTTAAACACATTGAATGTAACGTGCTCATCATTCACTTTCAAAGATAAGTTCTCCTTTTGAACGTCAATTCTTCGTCCGACCAAGAGCCAAGAAAGGTCGACCCAAAATGAGTGGTACATCCCTGCCTTCACACATATCCGTAATAATAAAATCAAGAGGAATATGAACTTGCCCACTTTCACCAATATGTCTTCAACTATTCCTCTTGAACGTTTGATTGTTCTATCTCGCAAGTTGCAAATGTTATCGTTGTTGGCTTTGCTTCTCTTAAAGCGAGCTTTGTTTAAAAAATAGAATAAGGCATTAGATTTACACTAGCACCCAAATCGCAAAGAGCTCTATCAAAAATAAACTACCCATAGTGCAAGGAATATTAAAACTCCCCGGATCTTTTAATTTCGGCGGTATCTTGTTTTGCAATATGGCACTGCATTCCTCGGTAAGAGCGACTGTTTCATGCTCTTCCAACTTCCTTTTTTTTGAAAGAATGTCCTTCATGAATTTAGCATAGCTAGGCATTTGAGCTAATGCATCGTGAAAGGTATGTTGATGTGAAGCTTTTGAATACATCCAAGAATTTTTGAATTGTTTGGTCTAGCTTATGTTGTCGTAACCTTTAAGGAAATGGAATTGGAGGGACGTAAGTCGGTGGTGGAATACAAGTCGGTGGAGAGTTCCGCTTTTCTTGTGCAACTTTTGCATCCGGTTTGTTTCCTCTCTCTTTGTTGGACATGCTTTTCTTTTCTATACCGGTCTAGTCACATGAATCTCCGCAATTCAAGTCCGCTTTTCGTGGTGATTGCATTGACTTGCTCTTTTGGGTTGACCTCTCAGTATTGCTTGGCCATGTGTCGGTTGTCGCTTCGGTCACGCTTAGCCACCGCCTAATCTGATTCTCCATATTCTTTATCGAGACATCATCGTCCTTTTGCATCTCCTTTAGCGCAGACTCCATGCGTTCGACAATTTAGCAACTTTATCATCTAATCCTCCTTCTCTTTTTGGGGTCTTCCCGATTTGGCTGATTTTGAGTGTTTTGGTTATTGCCATAGGAGAAGTTTGGATGATATCTCCATCCCGGATTATAAGTCCGTGAGTATGGATTATTACATTATCGCCGAAAGTTCTGAGCATATGCAGCTTGGTCAAGTGACGGCATATCAACTTTTGTCAATGGACACTCAAGACCGATGGTTTGCCCGCATGTTACACAAATTGGTGGAGACATCTCGAACCATATCGGTGAATGAGAATATTTCATTTCTTCCATCCGCTTTGCCAATGCATCAATTTTGCCAAAGACTAGTGAATTAGTGTTCACTTCAGTATTCCTCGCCGCTTTCTTACGCAATCCTCTTTACGCCACATAAGAAACTGTTCACTCATGGTTTTAAATAGATCGTAAAGGTCACCGTGGATCTATTTTGGATAGAGCCACCGCCGCAGAATCTCATCAAGAACAACTGGTCGTAGCTAGTCCGTAGTAGAAATAATGATTCTAAGTCGCTAAAGGGAAACCATGACTTAGACACTTTGAGCAGCTTGTTTGAATCTTTCCCATGCCTCGTGAAAATTTTCCAACTCGCATTGTTGGAAATTAGAAATTTCATATTTCATCTGTTTACTCGGGTCGGAGGAAAATATTTCAAGATAAATTTTTGATCGATCGACCAAGTAGTGATACTCCACGGTGGTAGAGAATCTAGCCATTCTCTAGCTTTATCCTTCAATGTATGTGGAAAGAGTCTCATCTTCGCTTCTTCATTAACACCGTGGTATTTGAAATTTCCACAAGATTCATCGAGCGAGAAATATGGTAATGAGGATTTTCATCTCGTCATCCCATAAAACGATGCATTGTTTGAAAATAAATTCATCACATCCGGTCTCAACCGAAAGTTGTCGTGTCCATAAGGAGGATAGACTATGCCGGACCGATTCTCAACAATCGGTGGCATCATATACTCACCCATAAGAATATCTCGCTCATTAACTTCAACTGGTCGAGCTATTGGTGCTTGATTATGTATCAAATCTGCAGTAGTTGATCATGTACTTGGTGGTCTCCGCCATTGTGTCTTTTTTTTCGTATTTTCTTTTCTCGCTTTTTCACGTTGTCGCCGGTGAAAGCTTCGCTCAATTTCTGGATCTAAATCAAATAGATCAAGATCTTTTGTACGGGCATGCATACTTAACACCGAAAAAATTAGAAAATATATACAATTCAAAGAAGATCACGAAAAATTTAAAATACAAATAAAAATAAAAGTAAAATAAAATAAAATAAATATAAATAATACTAAAAAGAATTGTTAAAAGCTAAATTATAAACTAACGTGGTAATTAATAAAACTAGTCCCCGGCAACGGCGCCAAAAACTTGTTGTGCGATTTAAATCCCGCAAGTGGACGGATCGTTGACAAGTAATAAAGTGATAAATAAAGTGTCGAACCCACGAGGACCGGATATTAATTTAACCTATTAATTTATAATTCTAATTCTAACAATAAAACGAAACACGGATTTAATTTTGTTTTTGTGATTCTAAACTAATTTAACTATTTTAATTAAATTGAAAATAACAATAAGTAACTTTAAAAAGGTAAGAACGAATTCAAGATCTACTAACTCTAGGATTTGTAAATCCACCAACACTTTCCTTAATCAAATATCCGCTTAACTGCTTTTAGCTTATAATTACCATAGATTGAAAATCAGCGTTCCTAAATTAATCGAAAGCCTCTCGATGGTCAAACAATTCTATATGTTATGCGAACTTCATTATCTCTAATTAAGCTTCAACATAAACACATGCATTAAAATCTCAAGAACACCTAAATAGATTTCATAAAGCATAATAGTAATCTCTATCTATTATTGGATCCTATGTTATTCAATACCACGTGCTTAATCTATATTGAATCTCTCGAGTTCAATATAGATCACAATATATTCTAATGGTGATCGTGCATTAAAATAATAGAAAACTGCGCATAAAGAATAATCAACCCAAAAGCAATTAATTACTAAAACGTAAAAACTTCTAATTAATTAAAAATCATGAGGTTTCATCGTTCATCCTAGAAAAAAGTAATTAGTCGACATGATTTCGTCAATTATGACAATAATTGACTTCATCATGATCCGGCGAAAGAAAAAGAAGAAGAAATAATTACAACACGTGACTCTGGATGAAGAATCTTCAATCCCGTGTCTTGATCTTCGATCCTCCTCTTGTATCTTGTTCCCAAAATTCGTCTCCTTCTTCTAGCTATTATATGCCTTATTTATAATGTTCTCCAACCCTCTAAGACGTGTGTTTAAGTTGTTGTTTTATCTTGAGTTGTAGAGTTTTAATCCCATCGAAACTGTCAAACCTGGTGTCCATTATGCCTTCAAGTCTCTTTTGTCTTTTTGTCAAATTGATACTTGAATTTGATTATTATCCTATAATGAACAAAACAATACACAATTATACCGAAAACAAATAAGAATCTCATAATTGTCTCTTTTTGTAAGTTCAGATAAGTACAAAATTGTACTTATCAGAGTGCAAACTAGCCACAGAGCTTGGATACAATTTCTCGATCAAAGATCAAATGCAACCGTATGGTTAACACATTCAATCAGTCTAAAAATGTAACATCATCTGTTTTGTTCCCCGTAGATATTTATGACCCAGAACAGATTTGTATTTAGTTGGATGTCATGAACTTAATATATATACTACACCACCAAAATCGAAAATTTGCATGCATTTTAAGCCTTAACCCACGTTCTTGCTCTGCAAATTGGGAAAAATTTCCTCAAAAGTACCTGTCAAAATCTTTTGTTCCAAAATACAAGAGGAATATCTAGTCACATGAGTTACTGTATAAAATTGGCTGTCAGGAAACTACCTCAACGGTGCAAGTAAGATAAAGGAAGTAGTACTAAGAAGTACAATAAAAAAACCTCGTAAAATTGTATGTAATGTGTGTTGGGATGAGCATGGCTATGAGCAACGTGTAATCAACATGACTTAGTGCTATATCCTAATTGCCATATCCAAGAGTTTGTCATTCCGAGTGCACAATATATCGAAATCATCAGTAGGGGAGAAATGGAAGCCTATTACCGAAAATGATAGGATGAAGAAACTGTCCCCATATCTCAACAACAAATAAGCCCAACAGATGAGCCTTTCCATACCATCCAAGGACAAACTTCACATCCCTATCAGCATTGGGACTTCTAAATTTGTCATCTTTTCCCAGCACCGTTGAACTTGCTTTTCCAGCTTTACTTTCGGAGAAATGAGAGGAAAAGCCAAACCACATGAGAACAGCGTGTAAGAGAAGCAATGAAACTTTAATGGGATATTCTTGAGCTTCAAATAGGAGAGGAAAAAGTGAGTAGCACGACACTGCATGGAAAATGAGAGATCTGCATTAGTCTCCATATTGAAGGTTTTCAAAATGAACGGTACTCAATAGATGAAATGATATCGGCAAAAAAACAATTACACATATATCCAGTATGTTTTCAGAAGAATTTAAAATTTAAAAAAAAAAAAAAAAACAAAATTGTTATCAATTGAAAAGATTGAAGACCTGCATGTGTAATTTACCTAATAAATCAAAGACACTAGTCTAACTAGATTGGATATAAATTAAAAATAAATAAATTACAGGAAGGTTTATAATTTTAACAAATTAACCTTTTGAAGCCTTGAATCAAATCGTTAAAATTTAGATCCCATACATTTATCTTTTGTGCAAGTGGGTCCTTACTTAGAAAACCGTTAGTTTTATCGCTAAACGTCCCATGCCTTGCAAATTTTCTATTTTCGAGTAGCATTGTCGTCAACCTACCTCCAAAATTGGCTAAAAAGGAAAAGAAAAGAAACAAATAGAGTTTCAAGACATGTAGAAAGACAAAATTTAAATAAATACATTTTTCTCTCGTGTTTAGACTTTAGACGAAGTGGTTCAACAATTTTGGACAAGTTTAGATTTTTATGAGCCTAACAGGAACTAACAAAATCATTTTTGAAGTAAAAATCTCAAGTTCTCAACTAGTTAATATAGATTGTCATCTATATACAAGCCCAAAACCATAATCCTGAGTTGAAGCCTATTTAAAGAAGAAGAAGAAATGCATATCTATATTAACTTAAAATGAACTAAAATGATAGGGTTCTGAGCTTCTTCAACCACAATAAGGTTGTAGATCTTCCCAACTCTCAAGCATTCTTTGAGGTGTTTTACTCTTCCTCCTATCCGTAGCTCAATTACAGGCGTGGATCATGGGCGTGGTGGGCTCGACTCCCAAAAAAGATACATCTTCTAATTAACGTGCATCTAAAGCTATTGAAAAGTAGAGATATGGATAGGAAGGAGTTATCCTACCCATTGCTAAGGTGACAATAGGTAATTGGCAATTCATGGTCTCATTTATTTTGCCAATTACCCATTGCCACCTCATCAATGAGTAAGATAATTCCTACCCACCATGGGTAGAAGAACATCCTTCTTGAAAAGTAATAATGTTATTTATCACCACTAATGCTTATTAGTACGTATCAAATGTATTGATATTAAATGATAGATTTAATAAAATATGAGCATATAAAACTCATTTTATCAATCATAAATTGGTATGACTGAAAAATGTTGGCATGTTAATATATGATAATTAATTATTAACTATTGATGCTTGTAAACATATTTTCTTTTATAACGTCAAATAGGGCTCATGACAAATTTGATAGTTGACAAGTGTTATTTTTTAGGAATTGCAAGTTGGGACTTAAGTAGTGTTTTAAGATATTTGTATTACATGTTTTTAGTACTTTTTTGTTGTCTTTTAGTTTATGTCTTTTAAGTTAATGAGTTGTGTTAAATATGCATATTGAAAGGTAAGGCTCACTATGTTTTCATTTTCATCTTTGCATTTTTTCGTATTGTCAAAGTTCTCTCTCTTTTTTTTTTTTTTTTTTTGGTTGTAAGTCGCCAACCTATAGATCTTGGATCCACTCCTACTCGATTCCCTCTCAATATGTTAAAGACACCTATAGAACAATGTTGCAAGTCTACCAAGGCTTCAATGCTGAGTTTGTTGTAATGAGAAACATAAAACCTCTTTGAAATTTGAAGAGCTCAACCACCAAAAATGAGGGACTATCCATGTACTTCGTTAATGTTGCTCGCAGCCTCGCAATATAAGAATTTATAAGAATTTCAATAAACAAATGTTGAATCACCACTGTTACTATCTCGTCCTACGTGAATGTCACATGCGAGCTACATCAGACGCAGAAGTCATGTGTTACTCATGGGTCACGTCACTAGGGATAATCCAAAAGTTCTATGAACCTCGATACATCTCAATGTAGTTACTCCAATGAGGCGGTTGATATCACAATTCACTAACAAGAAAAAGTTCGCCTTATCCTCGCGATCCTTAGAGTGGTTTACATTAGAGCGAGCCTCTTGACTAGGTGCAAGCATGCGAACCTTATCCTTGCCATCCTTAGAGTCAATTTGTACGACGAACTTATTTGCCATTTCACATTATCTCATACAAAGCTAAAGAAAGTCTAGTGAAGCATAGGTCACGAGACTTCATATTTGTGTTTCAAATAAATGAACATCAGAATATTCTTTGTCACGTGGCAAGAGGTCCACCGCCACGCGTGTCTTGAAACTATTGAAAAAGTGCAAAATAAAATCAAACAATAATCAATTGCTAATAACATCACTAATGAGAGAACAAAACTTGTTTAGATAAGTTAAAAGGTTCAAATATCATTGACATTAGTTTTCCAAGAATACTTCATGCATTACGAAGAAAATGTATGAAATCAAACTCTTAGTCAAGTTTCATCCATTTTATTTCTTGTACATACTTGTTTTATTTTTCAACAACTGACTTTACCAGCGGAGGAGTGCGGCAGCTGCCGGTTCATCCCTTAGACGGTAGGCTTTGCAAACTTCTTAATTGCATTAAATTGAACTGCACGTACTTTATACAATCTTCCTCTCCAGCTTAGACCTTCTAGCTCGACGGTATTTGGCAATTGACCTTTTGTTGTTTTCTTGCGTCAGTGACGAATCTCTGTGGAAACAGAATGTCCAAACAATTAGTAATACCTCGACATTTTTAGAATGGGTCCGAATTTCTAAACTATCTCAGCAACACAAGGACTCGGTCATACGTGTTCCCATGGCCTTCAAGTATACTCTTGGATGTTCTTCAAGCAATCATCCAACTTTCACATTCAAATTAGATATTTGTAAGCTACACTTATTTGGGTCAATAGAGGTATTGTTGGGTTGAGCTTTTCTTGTGGTTTTTAGTGGTGTTTAAGCTTAAATCTGAGCCTAAACACATTGGTGATACATATTTTTCGACATTATGAAATTCACGAGAAAGGAAAATAAAATATGACTATTGAAGGTTGAAATTGAAAAGACTTAAGTCCATTTGTTCGCATAAATTTATTCGAGTTAGACTAATAATTAGAAATAGTTATTCACACACGCACAAGTCGAGTATCAGATTAGTGTTAAAAAAAAAATTATTTAGCAATATTTGGACATCTTTCTTAAATTAAATGCTTAAATTTAAATTGGAGGCAAATGTGGTAAAAGTCCAATGTGTGCAGAATCTTTTCTTTACAAGTTTTTTACTCTTTGTTTTGTCTTGTTTTGCTCAGGACTAGCAAAAATTCTAAGTTTGGGAGTTTGATAAGTATAATTTATACACTTATCTCGACTCTTTCATGAATTTTTTTGTATAATTTTAAGTATTTTAGAATCAATAATTATTATATTTTAGTCATTGCTGTGATTGTAGGATGAAATCTCTAAACTCAAGTTACATTGATAAAATCGATGAAGAAAATGAGAAGTTGATGTTTTGAAGTGAAGATCAAGTACCAAACATTAGAAGATGAGACATAAAATAAAATCAAGAAGTTAAAAGTGTTTTGGAGTAATAATGAATAATTGAAGTGAATGAACAAATACCAGAAAGGTGAAAAAGCGAATCAAGAAATTTACGACATGGGCATGTAGGAAAATCAGAGCACAAAGTTTGGTATAAAATCTTCACAAGGCAAGTGATATACCATTTGAAAGATAATTGAATTACAAGTCCAACATTTTTTACGAATTGCAAATTCAAAGTTTCATACAAGAAGATATGACCGATCGAATTTCATCTACCCAGAACATCACTCTGGTTGCTCAGCAAGCCAAAGGCCAGAATTTTGGTGCCGCTGTCTGCTCGAGGAGATAATGTAGAATCTCAAATTTTTATTATTAGTTATTATCAAAGGACCGAAGTGAAAGTAAATTTTAGAATCAATTAATTTATTTAGGCTAAATAATTAATTAGTGAAATATTGAGTTTTAGTATATCAATATTAGGCTCGTTGGGTAGCTTGTATTTATTTATGACTAACGGTTCAAGAAGAAGTGTTTTTGGATAAGCTAAACTCAAGATAGAGTCAGTTAAAGATTTCTATAGTAAATTGAATAAAAAGTGACTCTTGGAGATGATCAGTTTCGGCCATATTACAGCTTATCCAATTGAATTTCCAATTTGTTTTTTTACTCTCTCTCTCTCTCTTTCTTTCTCTCCAATTTACTTTAGAACTCTAACAACCTAATTAATTTATAGTATTAGAGTTTGTACATTAAAAACAATTGATAAAGCATAACCTATAAAAACATGATTAGCCCTCACGTATTATCTAGAAACAGCAGACAGTTTGTCTAGAAAATATTTACTTCCTTCAGTTTCTTGTGGCACCTTTTTGCAAGCTTTTCATTCATTTTTTTCAGTGCAATCATTCACAAGAAATAGGTGAGATGCTATGTGCTATTTGTTGATTTCTACGACTTTCTAATTATTGTAATTCTGTATGTAAATTGATTACTTAATTTCAATGCTCCTTCGGGAGAAATCATGAACCAGTTCATTTAAACCTTCGGATTTCAGTTAAACTTTTGGGTTCAGTTAAACCTTTGAGTTTCAATTATTTGCAGCGCTTGCATGAATTATTATTGTCATGGTGTGATAATTCACATTTCAGTTTAGTAAGTTAATTTCATGCTTATTTATAATATTTGGATTGTTCGTAGAAATTAGCAAGTATCTCATTGAGTATATTCAATTATACTCATCCCTCATTTTAAATAATTTTCAGGTAATGATTAATGTGATGGATGCGTGGAAGGTCAATGAAGCTCTCAAGCCAATGGTCACCAAATTAGATAATTTTATTTATGATACTTTAGACAATTTACATTGCAGTTTTTAAGTTATTTAGCATTTAACGAATATTTTCTTAATTGTTTCGAATTAACCAATTGTTTGACAATTGGGATTTTATTATTAAAGTCATTTTTTTTCCGCAATATTCAATGGTTATGAATTTTACTAACTCTCCGAGACTTTAGAAATTTCGGGACGTTACAGATAATCTACGGCCAGACCTTCAGTTTGGTTAAAACTCTATTTTGATAGGTTTTGTGGACTTTTGGGACACATTTTTCAAACCTTAATGAGCAATGCAGCAAGGCAAGACACGAATATTCTGTAGTTGAAGAAAGCATCCCTTGAAATTTTGTAACTACTAGTAAATCAAATCGAATACTAAATGAATGAATGTAAGTATTCAAAATGCTTATATGAATTAATGAGGAGATATTTATCCGACTTTGCCTCAAATATGTGCCCTAAAAAAAAACTCATGTTTGGCTAAACCTTAAAAAAATAAAATTATTTATTTTAAAAGTTACACATATTTTACTATCCAAATTAGTAATAGTTTTACGTAAAAGTAATACCGTTTGTATCCATTCACTCAGGGGATTCAATAGATGCTATGCCTATTCGAGAACGTTTGCATCTTTCTCGTCATTTTTTGCCAAAGGAAAGGCATGAATGAAGGACTCTTCCTCGATATCGAATTTTGTCTGTTAGTGATTTCTTCACTTTGTCCATCATTTGAGTCTTTAACAATTAATCCAATAATTACATATGTGAATTGACCTATGGACGAATATTCAAATATATGTTTCATGCTTGTTTCAGTAATAACAATGATATTTCCCTCAGATGCGTCAATTGGGCAAATACGCCCATAGTGACTAGGATTGATTTCTTATATATGATGAATAACTCTCTCAAAAAGAGTAATATTTGAAAATACAAAATACAATGAATTCATCAAGTGAAAGCCAATGGAAGATTGCCAAACAAAATGCTAAAGGACAATCCGCAAGCAATTGATTCAGTTTCACAAAGATTTGTATATCTGACAAATTCACAAGCAGTTCAAATCTAATGAGCATATGGAGCTTTTCATATGCAAATACATCTCTCTACCAGAAAATCGAAGGAGCAAACAAAGTAGAATGGACTCACAAAGCAACAACTACATCTTTTTAACTCGAAATGAAATGGTTGAGAAGAGGAAGTCTTGCTCTCCCAAACTCTAAGTTTGAACCGCGAAAGCCCTATCAAAAAAGGAGCACGACTTAACGGTCACTAGCCAGGACCATGTAGTATAGGTCGGATGTTTTCATGAGCACTAAGTAGCAGATCTCCCATTATTTTGGGAAAGTTGGCGGCCGAAAAAGCGGTCCGCATTTCAACATCTATACCAACTACACCGCATGAACCAATACCTATAGCTTCAGTCCGTTCAGCCTCCATTCTAGAAATGAGAGTCGAGTTAAGAACAAGAAAGACTGTAGGTACTATCTGAGCCCCAATAAGACACAAAAATAGAAAGCGGGTGCCTGTGGATTGTCTTATTTACAGAGATACAATCATAGGATCTAAATGGACACCAAGGATTCATGATTCAATTATGGCTCTTTCCTGCTATAAAAAATAATAAAACTTATAAAATAAGCCAAGCATGTTTCAAAAAAGTCATTTTCGTTGAATTTATTTTCTATTTTTAATAAAATTCTACACTGATTAGAATGCAGGAAATGGACGTGTGACCAATCCACCAATTTGTACGGTCCGCCTCCCCTCGCCTCCCCTCCTAACCTATTTATCTTTTGAATACAAATTTATAATTAATAAAGTTTATTTATTTCTTAATTAACCTTGTTGGCATCTAAACAAATCCTATGTACACTTAAAATATGTAATGTTGGGAATTCAATAATTCGTACGTAACATAATTCGAATTAAATTAACAAGTGTCCTAATTTTAATAGTTTAATTTAATAATCTTGACTATTACTATTGACATACAAAGTTTATTCAAGTTTGATAGAGTTTATTAAATATAAGGACAAAATGAGTTAACCCTATTAATTATTATTAGTATTGTATGGATACATTTATTATAAGGGTAATTATATTTCCACCACAGTTTTTGTTAACCACACCACATTTTAATTACAATGAAGGTCTCTAGCTATTGCTCAATTTTGCATTTATATTTTCAACTTTTTTTTATCACATTCTTATTATCAACCTATTAATTTTCACATCTTATCTTTATCTTTGATGATAGTTTCTATCTAAAATGTTAATTAGGACAGCGTAAAAGATTTTTTTGCATCTCGTATTTTTTAATAAGCAAAATAAATAACAAATAAACAAATTTGAAAAAATATATACCCCTCATTTCAATACACATTACCAGAATATTTAGACAAAAATTATCATAAAAAACAAGACGTGAAAATTAATTGAAAGTTAATAATAAAATGCGACAAATAAAAGTTTGGGACATAAGTGTCAAATTTTCAAAAGGTGGGAGACATTTATTGCAATTAAAACGTGGTGTATATAACAGAAATTGTAGTGTGAATATAATTACTCTTATTATAATTATCGTGATTCTAGAGTATTTAGAGTATGTTTGGTAAATATTTTTGTAGACTATAAGCAGTGGGTCCTTATGAAATGTGTGGATAAAAAATAGATAAAAATTGTGAGTTCTACGAAATGTGTGGATGAAAATTATGTTTGATCGACTTATAAGTACACACAAACATACTCTTGTATGTTTGTGCAAGTGGAACTTGGCTATAATCCAATGTATTTTTATACGGTTGTTATATTTATATTTGTAAAGTGTTTTCATTGTGTAACGGTTAAGAAATAATATTTCTTCTTTTTTTTTTTTTTGTTATGTTTCACTTTTCTAATTTCATCATATATTAAAATAAGAAAAAACTTAAGTTTAGGTCTTAACCTCACCCATTTATGAAAAATGTGTACATGTCAAATTGTTATTACAAAATTAGTTCAGTTTCGACGTGATGAAGATCAAATTTTAATAAATAAATATGTATAATCTCTAACCAAAAAACCAAAAAAAAAAAAAAAAGTGACGCTGAACAAGATAAAGTGAAATATTATTTCTCGACCGTTTTACATTGAAAGCACTTTAGAAATATATAAACACGATCGCAACAAAAACATCTCACATATAATCCAATGATACCTAGACATATGGAATACTCGAGAATCAAAATTATTATAACAAACATGTATTTATACATTGCTACTTCAAATTGCTAATTGATTTTGTCTCGTCTCTAACAAGGTCGCTTCTATTTCTCTAAAAATAATGATATGCAGCACCACTATATCAGTGGCAGAGAAAAGATCTAGACCCCGAATCGGGGTCCAGGTCATCTTTCCCGAATGGCTGCGTGTTTGACACGCAATCATTTAACAAAAAGTGATCCCCAAAAAGTCCCCCTCCCTCCCTCCCCTCCGCCTCCGCCTCCAAAATCCAACAAACCCCTCCACCCATCCCCTTTATTTAATTAAACCCTCCCCACCCCCACCCCCACTTTTTTCAATCACTCACCTATTTAATCAAATTTACATTCACATTGTTAATATAATTAATTTTATTAAATTAAAAATAAATTTTTTTATTATTATATTCATTGTATTTGTTTTAAAAATATAATATATAATAATATTTATTGAGTTAAATATTATTTATATCATATAATAAGTAATATAGTTAACATTGATTTTATTATTAAAATTACAACTTGACTAATTAATTAGTTTATATTTGAGTAACAAATTAAATTTTACTTAAAAAATAAAAATAAATGAAGCTTGCATAATAAATTTGTTTCAATTGATAATTTACACGCACAAAGAAGAAAGTAATATTACATTAGAAGTAATAAATTAGCGACGAGAGTTAAAGCATGCATCATACTTCCGTGGGTCTAGGGAATATAATGCATTGTTACTGTCTGTGATCGAGTATTGTGGGTCCGGAGCATGATATGCGTATTGTGAGTCCGATGCATGATACGCGTACTGTGGGTCCGAATAACTTGCAAATTATAAAAAATAAATATGTACAAATAAACGAAAATAAAAAATAAATTAATAATTTATTACTAACCTTTGAAAAATATAAAAAATAATAAGTGAACGACAAATTTGGTAAAATAAATTTGGAGAACAAAAGTGATTGAAAACGTTTAATTATGTTTTGAAATATAAAAAAGAGATTGAGAGGGTGACTAATATGGATAAAGTACGAGGAAATCTTAGGTTTGGTGTTATATAAATATTTGGATTTAGTGGGGGTGGGGTGGGGTGGGGTGGAGTTGGGGGGTTAAAGTGGGGTGGGGTTAAAGTAAATGGAGGGGCAGGGAGGTTTGCAGGAGTCTGTTTTTACCAGAAGGGGTGGACTATTGGGGGTCATTTTGTGTTCGGGAAGATGACCTGGACCCCGATTCGGGGTCCAGATCTTTTCTCATCAGTGGCAATTTTCACTAGTGTATGTGATTATCTTAATTGTAGACAATATATTTTACTTACTCGTAGATTGTTGCTAAGCACTACTAGTATTAAATAATATTATTTTTCTTCTTATATTTCTAAATTTAAATTTAAAAAATTTGAGTGTATTGCACAAGACGAAAAATTACCTCACTTATGACTCTATTTTTTTGTTGTCGCAACTAAAATATGACATGCGAGTCAAAGGCAAATGTATGTGAAACAATAATTCTGAGACTTCTTTAAATTCTTAACCTCGTGAAAATTGTGATTTTCTAAGATGGTTGTTGGTTGAAAACGTATGTTGAAAAACTTGATTAAAAAGAATTTAATATAGAGACGGCTTAAAATACTAGGCGACTTAAACAGTCGTTTAAGGCTTCGATTTAAAGAAAGCCTCTAATTTAGGTGGTCATATAAAACAACAGTATCATATAAAAAAGAGTTGATTCTTCTTCAAATACATACATTGCATTTAGAATCTTGTTAACAATTCTAGTTTCAGTTGCTTTGGCGGAAATGAGTTTTTCAAAATTAAAGTTAATAAAATTATAAGATCAACTATTTTACAAGAAAGATTGAACAGATTAGCTCTCTTGTCCATTGAACACGTTTTCTTGGATAATTTTGAATATAATGATGTAATAATTAATTTTGCATATCAAAATACAAGGAAAATAAATTTTACATAGATTTTTTTTTTATTTTCAGCTGCACAAGAACTAGAGAGCTTTTTCGAATCTACCTGACTTGCACCTACCTCTCTCGTGTTTTAAGGAAAAAATTAGTTTTGTTTTTATTATCGTTTGTTTCTTCTTTAGATTGTAGTTGGTTGTTTAGTTGCTCTCGAACAATATGTATTATGTTTTAAAAATTGTATTTTAGTATAAAACTTTCAACGTTGTTAAGAGCTTATCTTAAATTTTTATTAATTTTTTCTTTATCAGTGAAACAATATTTTGATAGATAAGAGGGGGGTTTTTTTTTTCCTTATTAAACAAAATTCTTAAAAAGGCCCCTTAAAAGTTTTCGCCTAAGGTCCCGAATGTCTTGAACCGGCTCTGCTCTAATGTCGTCTTCAATTGAGCTTATTCGTGAATTTCTAAAATAAATTTGTCACATAAATAAAAATAAAAATGTTTAATAAAAAATTCATTTTCAATGGATTTTATAAATTGTTATCTAAGTGTTTGTTATTTTCTTAAAATAAATTAAAATTATATTTAAATTTTTATTAAAAAATTAAATTTTTTTTTGTCACATACGAAAATTTAAAGCTTGCGTTAGAAATGAATTTTTTTATGTGTAATAATTTTTTAAGCAATCCACAAAGATGCTGTTAGACTCAATTTGTTGGATTTGACCTAAATTAAGTAGGTTTTTATTGGTTTTGATTTGATTAGAAAGAACATAAGAAATTAATTGATTTTGCAATTAAGTGAAGCCCACGTCTCTGCTAAAGTATGGAAGGGAGGATTCACTAATTAAATAAAAATGTTAAAAGGAAGATTTGCAAAAGGAAATAAATGTTAGGGTTAAGAAAGCGTGATCGTGTCTGTGTGTGTTGAGTGTTTAGTTTTGCGTGAAAAGAGGGTGGCACACGACAAAGAGTACAAGTGTCTAAGATGTAGAGAGAAAATTGAGACGAGACTAACTAAAAGAAACGATACATGTATGTGTGCTGCGTATGTTAAGTTCTAATTTTATGTAGAGAGAAGTTAAAAGATTTGATGAAACTCTTGTATTGTAAGATTTACTGAGTTAATAAAGTCTTTTTCTCTAGTGGTCGTCAGCAGTTTGTCGAACTATGTTTTAATTTTGACTCGTTTTTCATTTTTCGTTTATGTTTATCGTACATTTTAGAGGATTTTTGCCTCTATTTATGTTGTATATCTATCTTATCTTTCTTAATCGAACTTTCTTGTTTCTTGTTTCAAATTTCATCTTTTAGATCTACAGAAATGGCATACACCAACATACACTTTAAATAATTTGCCTTTCAAGTAGCAGCAATGCTTGACACAGCTTGTTTTTTCTCTTGTTTCACTACTTTAATGATTTAATCGAAGCACGTTTGGCGATTCGGTTTTTTTTTTTTTTTAGAAAAATAAAAACTGGCATTTTCAACTAATAGTTGTTTAAAAATAGTGAATTTTTCGAGTGGTGTAACAATTATTCTTGTGTAACATTAAAATAAAAAATATAATCTAAACAATTCTTCCAATCTCGTCATCTCATAAGTCAAATGAAAACTTAAAATGAACTAAAATGATAGGGTTCTGAGCTTCTTCATCCACAATAAGGTTGTAGATCTTCCCAACTCTCAAGCATTCTTTGAGGTGTTTTACTCTTCCTCCTATCCAGGTAGCTCGATTACAGGCGTGGATCATGGGCAGGGTGGGCTCGACTCCCAAAAAAAGATACATCTTCTGATTAACGTGCATCTAAAGCTATTGAAAAGTAGAGATATGGATAGGTAGGAGTTATCCTACCCATTACTAAGGTGACAATGGGTAATTGGCAATTCATGGTCTCATACTCATTTATGTTGCCAATTACCCATTGCCACTTCATCAATGGGTAAGATAATTCCTACCCATCATGGGTAGAAGAACATCTCCCTTTAAAAATAATAATGTTATTTATCACCACTAGTGCTTATTAGTACGTATCAAATGTATTGATATTAAATGATAGATTTAATAAAATATGAGCATATAAAACTCATTTTATCAATCATAAATTGGAATGACTGAAAAATGTTGGCTTGTTAATATATGATAATTAATTATTAACTATTGATGCATGTAAACATATTTTCTTTTATAATGTCAAATGTGGCTCATGACAAATTTGATAGTTCACAAGTGTGATTTTTATAGGAATAGCAAGTTGCGACTTAAGTAGTCTTTTAAGGTATTTGTATTACATGTTTTTAGTACTTTTTGTTGTCTTTTAGTTTATGTCTTTTAAGTTAATATGTTGTGTTAAATATACATATTGAAAGGTAAGGTTCACTATGTTTTCATTTTCATCTTTCCATTTTTCTCGTTAAGGTCGAAGTACTCTTTTTATTTTTATTTATTTTTTTTTTTTTTTGTAAGCTGCTAACTCATGGATCTTGGATCCACTCCTACTCGATTCCCTCTCAATATGTTAAAGACACCTATAGAACAATGTTGCAAGTCTACCAAGGCTTCAATGCTGAGTTTGTTGTAATGAGAAACTTAAAATCTCTTTGAAATTTGAAGAGCTCAACCACAAAAATGAGGGACTATCCATGTACTTCGTCAATGTTGCTCGCAGCCTCGCAATATAAAGATTTCAATAAACAAATGTTGAATCACCACTATTACTATCTCGTCCTACGTGAATGTCACATCCATGCTACGTCAGACGCAGAAGTCATGTGTTACTCACGGGTCACATCACTTCACTAGGAATAATCCAAAAGTTCTATGAACCTCGATACATCTCAATGAAGTTACTCCAATGAGGCGAAGTTGATATCACAATTCACTAACGAGAAAAAGCTTGCCTTATCCTCGCCATCCTTAGAGTGGTTTACATTAGAGCGACCCTCTTGGCTAGGTGAAAGGATGCGAACCTTATCCTCGTCATCCTTAGAGTCAATTTGAACGAGGAACTTATTTGCCTTGTCACATTATCTCATACAAAGCTAAAGAAAGTCTAGTGAAGCATAGATCACAAGACTTCATATTTGTGTTCCAAATAAATGAACATCAGAATATTCTTTCTATCACATGGCAAGAGGTCCACTGCCACTTGTGCTGAAACTATTGAAAAAGTGCAAAACAAAATCAAACAATAATCAATAACATCACTACTGAGAAACAAAACTTGTTTAGATAAGTTAAAAGGTTCGAAATATCATTGACATTAGTTTTCCCGTAAATACTTCATGCATTACGAAGAAAAATGTATGAAATCAAACTCTTAGTCAAGTTTCTGTCCATTTTATTTCTTGTACATACTTGTTTTTATTTTTCAACAACTGACTTTACCAGCGGAGGAGTGCGGCAGCTGCCGGATCACCCCTTAGACGGTAGGCTTTGCAAACTTCTTAATTGCATTAAATTGAACTGCACGTACTTTATACAATCTTCCTCTCCAGCTTAGACCTTCTAGCTCGACGGTATTTGGCAATTGACCTTTTGTTGTTTTCTTGCGTCAGTGACGGATCTCTGTGGAAATAGAATGTCCAAACAATTAGTAATACCTCAACATTTTTAGAATGGGTCCGAATTTCTAAACTATCTCAGCAACACAAGGACTCGGTCATACGTGTTCCCATGGCCTTCAAGTATACTCTTGGATGTTCTTCAAGCAATCATCCAACTTTCACATTCAAATTAGATATTTATCTGACAATCACATCGTAAGTTAGGGTACTAAAAACTGCAAAGAAATAATTCATTAAGAAGCAAGCAGAAAGTCATCACCTTCAAGCTCAATCCCAGAATCAACAGAATGCAGCAACTTAATTAAAGATTATATAGAAACAAGAAATAATATTTCAAGAATTCTGCAGTGTGAGGAAGTAAAGACTGAGTATACTTGAAGAGGATAATCAGTTGCTCAGTCGAACCTCTAGCGATTTCAGTTAATAATGTAAAAACATGCAGGTAACCCTCTACATAAATTCCCATCTTCCCATAATAAAATTATATCTGTCAATTTAAACGGTGATCTAAAAAATTGGAGATAGATTTCTTCACCTGATACAATGAGCATCATATCCTCTAAATGAACTTGTCTATTCACCATGATTTGTTAGAACCGGGGGGCCTGAAGTTTTCAAGCGGCAGATTAGAGCTGGATCGGATCTCACTCAATACAGAATCGCCTTTTTCGGATTCGATTATTTCCAAGATAGTACCAAGGACTTCTGCTGCAAGCCCTATTTTGACAAGACGACCTTGCTCTTCTCCGCCTTCATATATCAACCGTTCAATTTCAGAAAATGAAACAATCTCCTCCAATATGACTTTGGCAAGGATACAACCAAGAAACTCTGCCGCTCCAGGGGCATCATTGACAGCATCTTCCAAGTCAGCAAGAACATATTCAAACCTGTTGAGGGAAATATGAACAGAAATTAGTCAAAAAAAGAGAGTCAATATGAATACAAATGTACCAAGCACAAACCGGAGAAAGCATACCCTTTGATGAATTGATCTTGACTTAACATGCCATCTCGAGGTTTTGCAAGATTAATAAGAAGCTTTGTCAAGAGATCTCTCTCCATGTCCCTCCTCTCAAATGAATCGGTAATCCAGATGGAGATCATTGATGGATAAAAGCTGGGGGCTTTCAATTCCTTGATGCACAAAGCAACCTCATTCTCATCATTTGCGCTGAAAATACAGATACACAATTTAAATATTCAACCCCTAATAAATAAAGGTTTCAAGATAAAAACCAAGGGAATTAATACGATCTACATTGACCATATTAAAGTAACAAAATCAATTAAAACAGACAAGTCTCAGATAGAATTTTCATACTGCTTCCCTTCACCCAATTCAGTTCTGTGGCACACCACTACAAAGCCAAAAGCAATAAAGAGAAAAGAGCAATATTGTTCTCCATGCATTTTTCAGTGGAATACATCCAAAATATCATTAAAAGGGAAAGAAAGTATAACAAGCAGTAGACGATGAAAATCAAGACCTACCCAAAATGCCGAAATAGCAACCCAGTGAGCTATACAGGGGGAAATGGAATTGCTGGGAACCAAACTTTGGAAAGAGAATAAAGAGTTCACTTGATCATCCAAATAGGATTTTCAAGGCTCTGAAATTCTCTCCCCAACTCCTCTCTCCAACGACCCGCATAAGACAAGTATAGGGCTGAACTCCATATCTTATTCGCTTATTCTTATTTTCCATGCATTTAAGATCTAATCTAGACAGGCTTCTTCTGACACTTAAAAATGTGAATATGTGGTCCCATATTGCATGCACTTATAGCAAGACTATTGAAAAAAAGACAGCCGAACCTGGTCTCTTCTGACACTATTTACAATTTAAATCACTTGCAACTATGATTGCCACGAAATAATCCAGCTGCCTGTTAACGCGTGAAATTAATCTCCACTAGCATGCTGCCATGAAGTTGGTTGAGTTGTCTTCTAATGCGTTTCTATAAGTATCATAAAGTCTTCAGGGATCCATAATGATCAAAACAAAAGAATATAAGAAATGCAAATCCCTTAAAAAAGACTAACAGAATCCAACCCTTGAAAAAGCTCAACAGCTACCCTACCACACTGTTCTAAATATTTTATTTATTAGGAGAGAAGTTGCCATCAGCTCTACATCTTTCACTTTGGAAAACCATATTGAAAATTTTGGACCTCTCAAAGATGCAAAACGTGTTAAATATCTTAATGGACCACAAAGTCAAAAAAACAAAAACAAATTTTGTTAGCTTAGTTCCATGTTAATAAGAATTCCCTTTTTATAATTATGTTGTCAATTAGTTTCTTATGTAAAATTCCCTAACATCAAGAACCTTTAGCAAAATCTCACATAAAGCCAAAAAACCAAAGGAAAACCTCGCCAAACAGGGGGAAATGATGAAGTAGATAAATAGAATTTTCAATTCAATAAAACAACACAAAACACCCCCAAAAAGTTAATTAGCACGAACATGAGTATTTCAACCAGGTCGATGAAGCGATGCAAGCCACATAGAGCCAAAATTAAAGAAACGCCTCCCTCCCAAACTGGGTAAAATGGTGAAGTTGATAATACATTTAGATAGAGTAACCCAAAAACAGCCCCAAAAAGTTCATTACGATGAAACTTGAGTATTCGACCATGTGAGTCGAGCCACATACGAGCAAGGAGTCCAAACTAAAATCTCCCCACAAATGTTCTAAATGGCCCACAGTTACCCAATATTGAAGTTTAAATGTATAGGGCAACTAAAACCAGGTGATACAGCTTATTATAGAGAGAAGGGAAAAAAAGACAGATTCTATCTAGTAGGTAGTCGATTTCAACAACTATAAGCAGATATCATTTCATTTCACTTCTGAACTCTGATTCACACGGAGAAACAACCCCAGTCCCGATAACAAATGTTGTAAATGAAGTATCCATTAAAAAATGTAATACAGTTTTCCCCATTCCTGCCAGGTTCCCACATTTCAACAGTTTTATTCCACTACACATCTCAGCAAGAGGCAAGCAGCCTCACAATTTTCCCTAACTAAACAGTTAACATCAGAAGCCTGCTGCAATCTTGATGCACAATATATATGCAAAACTGCAATACATGTGTGAACATAGCAATGTTGGGCCAATCAATCCAGCTTCAGAAATAGAAGACATCCATTCCAAGAGGACACAAGCAAAGGATATTACCAAAAAGTGGATAGCAGCACAATAAGTAGACCAAATCTCACATTTCCATGAAAGATAGAGAGAGCACCAAAAAATCTATCCCTACCAAAAACACTAAATGGCCTTACAAAGATTTGTTATTTACTCTTAACGACAATACGGGCATAAGTCCAACTTTCGCAGTTTAAGGCAATACCTAAATGGCCTTGCAAAGATTTGCCATTTACTCTTATTCTCTTAATGACAATACAGGCATAAGTCCCACTTTGGCAGTTCTAAGGCAATATTTCCTCCGTCAGGAAAATTGAATGTCCCAATTTGAATTGTCACAGAGCTTTGAGTGAAGTTGATAAAGAGATATTTGATGTAACATTAGTTTTTTTTAACATAAAAAATGTGGCCCGAAATCTTAGCAAGTCAGATCATGTAATTGCAGGAAGAATACTTCTAGAAGGAAATTGTCAATTTTAAGAAAGAGAATATTACTTCAGGACAACCCAAAAAGGAAACGAGGTTGATCAATCCCGGTTGGAAATAGTACAGTACTCCCACTTTCAACAATTAAATGACTTGGATTGACTTTATAGGTCAACCAGAAAGCTTTTCAGAACCATATTTCCGTACCATGTAATTTTTGAGCTAATAGCCTGATATAAGTTTTTTCAATTGCTGCATTCGCTAGGAATTTTCTCACTATGGTGTAGAACAATATTCCCCAGAAAAACACTAAAAATGTCAAATCAAGTCATCCAACTATGAGCAGTGGGAGTAAGCTAATTTCTTCAAGTCCGCTCTTTCTCAAACACGTGATCGATTATAAGTTTTGACGCAGATCTTAAAATGGATAAAAGTAACGGACGTGTGGTAGCCGAAAAAACATTTTGCAACAAAATCTTTCCAAATAGATTTAAGAACATCTGTTCTCAACTGCAAATTTTCTTGTTTCTCACCAGTATGGTCTGATACATGATCACACAATTGTTTCATCTTTCACTGAAACAGAAAAGAGAGAGAGAAGATAAACTAGGAACTCTTACCATAGGATGTTTTAACCCTTCTAAGATTCCTAAAGGATCCACCTGGTTCGTTTTGGCTAGCTTCTTACAGAAACAGTGTGTCAACCTGATTTTTCAATTTTCATCATCTAAGTGAAGGGTGACGACATCAACACAAAACTTGACTCGCAGAGTGTCACAGGCTAGATGAATATGTATAGTTCAGTACGTACAGAAATGGAGAAAACTGAATCTAATCCTTTAGGAGGCAGATTATATCACATTGTTTATGCAACCTGCAAACCCTCTTCATTTGTCTTCCTACTCATCAATCAATTTACATTGCTTTATAAGTTGATGATATACCTCCGTATTTTCTCTTCCACAGGCAAATCCAAATTGTAATCAGACAGTAACAATAAGGCCTTAAGTTTAACTATAAAAAGTTTATAACACCGAATAACAATAATAGAGCCAATTAAACATGTCTCAAGGCAATTAGGCAAATGAAAAAAAAACAAAGGTTTTTGCATTAAAATTTGCAGGCTGACAACATAAAAATCCTAGAATGACACATCCAATTACTTGGGAGTTTTGATTGTAAACCCTACTCCTCGAACTTGAGCAGTTTTGATTGTGAACAATATTATCAATATATATAGTCGCTATTAAACATAGCATAATCTCATATCATTTTTTTAGACATGACTGTGTCCCCAGACTGAATTAAGCACAAGTCCAAAGGTATCTTTTGGTCAACTTATAGAACAATAGGCCCCATAACCAACCTCAAAACTATTTCTATGACACAAATATGAAGATGCCGTAGGCAACCGCAGATACATGAAAGGAAGAAGTTAGTCCACAAAGGAGGTCATTATTGACATAATCCAGCGAAATGGCATGAAGAGATGGAAACAAAAATGAAACAAGAAATCGAACAATTTAGCATGCAATCATGTTTTTTTCCTTTTTGATTAGTATTCCTTTCTTATTAATGTGTACATTTGTAGTCTAAACATTATAGGACAGATATGAAACACGTCCGGCATGAGACAAAATAATACCTGTAGAATTCTTTAAGTGCAGCCATGGACATGTCATGCAAGCGCTCTTCTGGTAATGCCTTTTCTGAAGATATATTTTGCATCGAAGTTATTGGCCCACTCCGTGTAGGTGGAGATGCAAGAGATCTATCAAAGTTGCGATCTATATTTCGAATATCTCTATTCTCATAGGTCATATTCCGCTCTTGTTGATGTGATTGGTCATAAATAGTCGGACCAGCAAACCTGACAGGCATATGTTTTGGCATGAGATCTTCTCTATGACCATAAGCTATCCGTTCCGGCATAGAACTGAATCCATTTAGACCAGATCCCATCCTTCATGCATCCCCTGAACTTGGCATCTCAGCCAAAGGAATGCTAGGTGCTGTTGGCTGCCCTCTGAAAGCCATTCCCCTAGCAAGACCACCTTGGGGCCCAAGGGTTATGGAATCATCTCCAAGGGGTCTTTGAGGCAAAGGAACAGACATGGTCCTGTTGTCAAAGGAATGTCTCTCCTCCAACCGCGCATCCTGAGAACCATAACCATGTAGCTGTGGGGGAACAGAAGGAAACCACCCATCTGGGAACTCGGAGAAGATAACATATTAGAACCTCTGGGAGCAAACTCTCTAGATGGACCCCTTCTAACAGAAGTCCCAATACTCGGAGCACGAGCTAGCCTGCTAGCTTGCGTATGTCGTTCTTCTTGTGCATCTCTATGCACCTCATCAATCTTTTTCGGGCCTTCAACTTTCCTCCTCTGCTGCCACTTATTCTTTCTCAGATCAATTGCATCTTTCAGCATGAATCTTACCCTGGAAGAAAGTTTCATGTTATTTGACAACTGAGCCATAAGGTCAAAATAAGCATCCATGTACTCCTTTGCTTTGGGATGATCTATTATCTCACCAATTGTGCTCATCAATTTGCATAGTGCTTCAACATCTTCTTCATCAGGATTCTGATACTGACCCAACAACTTATTTATGCACTCCTGCAGCATTCTCTCTGTCAGCATTCTCTTCTTGTACAGTTCTCCAATTAACCTTATATTACCCAACATGCGTCTTCGTGCCCTGAGTCTCTTCTCCTCCCTTTCCCCTTCTGACAGTTTAGCTTCGCCTTCTTCATCAGCTTTATTTGCCTCTTCTTCTTCTCTCTCTCCTCTCTCAAATTCTACCTGACACTTGTTCAGGAGTAATCTATTGAAAGTAATTTTTTTGTTTTCTATGCTCAGATCAGGTAACTCCGCAGCAAGGTGAAAGCAGAAGTTAGCATACATCTCACAGAAGGTGGGTTCCGTCAGAGCTTTATCAAATATCTGTGAGATCACCCCAGAGAGCGTAATAACATTGTCAATGTTGACCTGCTTAACTTGCTCAAATAGTTTTTCAAAGTTTTGGGGAGTAAGCTTGTTTAGGATAGCTTTCAACTGCCTCTGCTTGGCTTCTTCCTCATCAGTCACTTTACCTATTTCATATTTCTTCAAAGCTTTGTGCATCACCTGTAATGGTGTCTGAGGAGAAGGCATTAAACCCTTCTGAAATGCAGTTCCACGATGCCACCTATCAGAATCAGAGTTATTTCTTTGCACGCCTCCCTGCATACCTGGGGACTGTGTAGTCCCAGAAAAGATGCCCCCAGCGTGCTGAATAGGTGTCTGCGGGCGTGGATTCCTCAGAACACCATAATTACCACCTTGTCCAGGTCGAAACCCCATTACATTACCTAAATAACCAATATCCATCCGTATATCCCCTCGCACTGACATAAGATCCCCCGATAATTTATTCCATTTGTCATCATCTCCCATGCCATTTCCACGACAGTCTGATCTAGACCCCCAATTGACCTGTCAATATTTCGTCCAGGACTAGGGTATGACTCACGTAAAACATCGACACCAGAAACAAGCAACGCACCATCTATGTCAGAGGGAACTTCAAACCCCTCAGGAAGATGGGTGCATTGCACTGCAAACTTGAGGAGGAAATCGCGGGAATATTTTTTAGTCGTCAGTCCATTGCCATCTGCACCAATAACCTCATTTTTATTCTTTGGAGTTTCTAACTTCGGAGTGGAGATGTCCACAGCACCTTCCCAATCATCTGGCTCCACTTTACTCTGAGCAGGTTTCACATTTGACATGACATTATTCTGAGTCACATCAGTGGATGTCTGCTTAGCGCTCTTGCTTGCAGTTTTTTCTGTGCTTTCTGCTGAGGTTACATTTTCTTTCTTTTCCTCAGGACCCTTGTATGCCATATAAAGATCAGAACTTGTACTGACAGCTTCTGCTTTTCGTAATAAATCTTTTCTTCTCTTCTTCGTTGTAGTCACAGCACGTTTTGTAACAGGCTCTGACAAGGCTTTCTCCTTGAAACCTGATAGTGAAGGAGAAAGCAAGCCACTACTATTATTCTCAGTATCTTCATTTTCGAGTTTTAGAACACCCGCAGAAGGAGATGGAATTGAAATGGGGGCAAACTCGTGGTCTGATGTAGCAGAGTTTGTGACAGTGGTTTCTTTAGTAGCTATGCTGTCTGGCCCACTTAAAGAAGCATCTAAAGTACAGGTGCCATCATACTGAGCAGATACACCAATCACTGAATCGGAACTTTTGGATTTGCATCATCCGGTATCGAAGTACGTGTAACTAAATCACCTGCCACTCTAGCATCATCAAAGCAACAACCCGAAGATTCTTCCACCTTTTGCTCGGCAGTTTCCATTGAACAATCCCCGCTACTGGGGGATGTTACCTCCTGAGAAGAGCTCTCTTTATTATTCCCAATGATTTCGGAAGGTTTTAAGGGAAGAGACTTTAAAGATGTCTCCAAACTACGCTTATCAGGTTTGGAACTCTCAGGAATTTTTACTTCCCCTTGTTCCTTTATCCCCACTTTCTCAGGCCTTGATTGCCTGCTCTTTGCAGATACCATGCCCAATACTTCAGATGATTCTTTTGCAGCTTCTATGCCCAATACTTCAGATGATTCACTAGTATTGCCTTCCACAGATTCTGGGGCAGCCACAGTAGTTAACGATGATGACTCTTTTGCAGCTTGCAACACCAGGCTAGCTCCCAATGAAGTGACTTTAGCTTCCACGGGTTCAGGTATTCGCAGTTGAGAAGGCAAACTTGAAACAGAGGAAGATTGCTTACCAACCTGCAAATAATAATGCAAAATTATGCTTACAAATCATGGTAAGCTTTCTCCTGAGGGATTTACATACAATTGGACCAACAAATTAGCAATAACATACTTGATCCAGCTGGGCTCTGTTGCCTGTTTTTTTCTGTTTATCTTCAATGGATTCAGGCCCAACAACTGCTTCCTTGGTTATTTGCATGACGAGCTCTTAAACTTTTCTCAGTTTGTAATTTAGTCCTTGGATTTCTTTTAACATTTCAATAAAGTCTTCTTTTAATTGCAACTCAAGCCCTTCATCTTCCCAGAGATTACATGTGAGTTCCCCATTCCACTCTTTCATCCATTTTCAATTTATTTTTCTTATATTTGCTTCCTTTTTCAATCAACATCGAGACTCGGATTTTTTCTAAAAAGATCAAAACAACATACAATTATGTGAAAAACAAACGTACAAATACTGATTGTCCCCTTTTGTAGACCCGATAAGTACAAACTTGTACTTATCATGATGCCCTGTCACCATTGGCTTCCACGGGTATAACGGTCATGTCACCCCATGTATAACAGCCCACATGACCCAAAAAACTCAATTCAAGTTAATTTTCTACGAAACTACACATTGCTTGAATGATACACGTGTATTTATGATGACTTGAATGCTTATAACTTATGCATGCTTGAAGATGCATTTATGTTAAATTCAATTTGTGAAAACATGTATATATTTTGTCACCAACAAATGAACCAACTATTTTTGAGCTCTAGGATCCAGCACCGTGAAGTGTTTTTTCCACCTGGGTCACGTTGTAAAACGCTCCTCCAGCACCGCTAAATGCCGATGGATATTGGTATGTTTGAAAAGTCCAAAGAGCGCAAACTAGCCACGGAGCTTGGATACAGTTTCTCAATCGAAGATCCGTAGATCACATGCGACCGTATAGTTAACACATTCAATCAGTCTAAAAATATACCATTATCTGTTCTATTCCCCGTAGATATTTATACACAACAGATTTGTATTCAGTTGGATTTCATGAACTTAATATATACTCTACACCACCAAAATAAAAAATATGCATGCACTTTAATCCTTAACCCACGTTCTTGCTCTGCAAATTGGGAAAAATATCCTCGAAAGTACATGTCAAGATCTTTTTTTTTTTTTTTTTTGAAAATACAAGAGGAATATCTAGTCATTTGAGTTACTGTATAAAATTGGCTATCAAGAAACTACCTCAATGGTGCAAGTAAGATAAAGGAAGTACTTAGAAGTACAATAAAAAACCTCGTAAAATTATATGTAATGTGTGTTGGGATGAGCATGGCTATGAGCAACTTGTAATCAACGTGACTTAGCAATATATCCTAATTGCCATATCCAAGAGTATGTCATTTCGAGTGCACAATATATCGAAATCATCATTAGAGGGAGAAATGGAAGCCTATTACCGAAAATGATAGGATGAAGAAACTGTCCCCATATCTCAACAACAAATAAGCCCAACAGATAAGCCTTTCCATACCATCCAAGGACAAACTTAACATCCCTATCAGCATTAGGACTTGTAAATTTGTCATCTTTTCCCAGCACCGATGAACTTGCTTTTTCGACTTTGCTTTTGGAGAAATGAGAGGAAAAGCCGAACCACATGAGAACAGCGTGTAAGAGAAGCAATGAAACTTTAATGGGATATTCTTGAGCTTCAAATAGGAGAGGAAAAAGTGAGTAGCACGACACTGCATGGAAAATGAGAGATCTGCATTAGTCTCCATATTGAAGATTTTAAAAAATGAACGGTACTCAATAGAGTACCACCACTTCTATGAAATGATATCGGTAAAATAAGCAATTACACATATATATCCAGTATGTTTTCAGAAGAAATTAGATTGTTCATCTTCCCCCTACTGCAGACAAATAAACTCCTCCTCACTCTTCATTTGAAATGCAAAGATTCAAGTCCGTAAGCCAAAGAGTAGGTTTTTACCACCTCCATTGTTCATAATCCTATGAACCCCATCCCAGCATGAAGATTGAGGTGGCAATACTTTTTATTGTATAAAACATAATGATAATATTATAAAGAGAGGCGTGGACAAATAGCTTGCAGGGAATGCGTTTTAAGACTTTCAAGGGACCACAATGACAAATCTATGAGAGGTGGCAGCCCCTAATCCCATCAAATAAAAGGAAATGTGGAAATTGAGGAACACTATATGCATTCAGGAAAAAAGAAAAAGAAAAAGGAAAATCTATCTTAACAAGGGAGGTGAGCAAGCTCTAATAGGCATGATTTAAGACATCACCTGCGATATTGTCACTATCCCACATGAGGTAAAAAGGTAAAAGGTCCCCGACAAGAAAATAATCCTCGTTGACTGAGAGATGTTGAAGTTGCATAAATTACTAAAGATGTTCCCAACGTAATAACCATGATATCAATGCTTGGGAAAACATAATCGCACCCCAATGACAAAATTGAGATCTTATGAATCAAATTTATAATAGTTTAAACTTTAAAGGCTATACGGCTCTGCACAATGAGGTACGTTTATTATTTGATAATGTTGTATAGCGTGATGTCACATTAAGGTAGTGTAGGGAGTTAAAGCCTTCCCAGAGGCATTCTGAGAGATAGGGTGTGTGCTTTGGAATATAATTTCTAGAGAATCAATTTATTAACTTTAATCATACCAAATAGTTATGCTATTTTGTGCAAGGTCAATAATTTTGTATTATCTAATGGTGCCAGCTCTTTTCTATATCATTAAATGAAAAAATAAAAGGTCAAAATCCAGACAGAGAAACGTAGCAATTGTAAAAATCTATGCCTACATTTCATCACAGAGATGTATGTATAAGTGCTTTAAGAGAATAAGAAAGGAGCATTATCGTACCGATGGACAAAAAGAAGTAATGCTTAGCGTCTTCTGCACTTTTCAGGGCGATAATGGAAAGGGGAATCACAAAGTGAAGTGATGCCTTTTCGTGAACATGCCAACCAAAAAGAAATCCACATGTATAAGCGTAGGCTACCCATCTCGTGACCATCCTTGGTTGGGGATCTCTCCAAGTCTTTATGAGACAAGGAGATATTGCAAGAAGGACCGTGATGAACGTAATCAAAGGGGTGATCTGCATTTTATTATGTAATGAGTCAATAAACTAATTTTTTGGCATTTTGCATCAAGAAGTGATTAATATATGAACAGAAAACCATGTCAGACGTGAAACCTTATGCTTTCCATAATTGCCTAACCCATTGATAAAGAATGTTCAACATGAAAACAAACAATTCTGCTCTGATTTATCAGACATCATTCAAATTGCAGGATAAAAACTGCATAGTGCCTGAATTTCTGTAATCCGTTTTGAACATTCCTTATCAATGACTTGATTAAAGTCATTAGCTGGTTTGAAAACAATGGCAGAAGTTAGATCCACTGTACATTTAATAAGAGACCAGACATTGTTACCGTGGGTAATACAGCAAAAGGTGAAGAATCTCCTACTAGCCCACCGGTGAATGAAGCTGTTGGTGCTGGGATGTTAAACCCCAGTTTCGCAAATAAAAAGGCAAGCAATTTATCCAAGATTATGTAAAATACCCAAAAATTTGGAGCCCAATAAGCATGGCAGAGTCCCCTGCCAAAAGGAAACATGCGGCGGAAAACTTGTTGTATCTGCAAGGTAAGAAGTAAAAAATTAACGCAAATCTATAAAAAACTGCTTGATAGAATATTTAGGCAATAAATTACATCACAACAAAACAATCCACTTCCATGCAATTTCACAATATTGGTTACATTCCAATTGACTTAAATGGAAACAACACTTTAAACTATATGCAGAAACATATAGTTTCATTATTAAGCACAACCATTGAAGTAAACCAGGGTCACAATTAAACAAAATATGCAACAAATCATCAAAATGGATAAATAAATTTTTAAGCACTAACTCTAGTTGAAAACAACATAAACAAAATATTAGCAATATCCTCTAGGTTCAAATATCCTCTAGCAATATTGCTCTTTATATAATGCCATCAAGGTTCAAATGAACACCCTAGCAGCTTGACAATACGCCACATTGATGTTCCAGTGTTCCAAGCAAAATTAACTACGTAATAAGTTGCATATTTTTTGACATATGACATAAGCATCTAGTGAAGAACGCAAAGCCCTCTGCCAAATACATTTGCAGCCATGTAAATATATCCAGCACCAACCAGTGCAAGCAATAAACACTTACACAGTTTTGAATTATATTTATACTAAAAATCAAGAAATTTTTACCTGCCCATAATATGCAAAAGGTCCATAAGCCGCAGCAAAGACAGCCAAAACAACACTTCCCATCACCACCAACCTACCAGACCCCTTAACAAATCCACCCCTACAATAATGCCTAAACAAATACACGAAATAAACCGGCACAGCCACTGCAAAAAGGTGCTTAAAACACAGCAAGACCGCGAAAACAAATCCCCCATCACATCCCTCCTTCCTCCAAATAAGAAAGCGATAACAACAACATCCCCAACATAAACCCATTGTACTGAAAATGCAAATGATCAACAATAAACAATCCAGGCGACCAAATAATCAAAGCCCACATCAAGAATTTCTCAGTTCCTTTAAAATCTTTGCTTAATTTACTGATGGAGTAAATTAACAAAACATCTGAAAAGATGACAGAAAGGCGTTGAAAAAGGATTGCGAGAGGGGATGCGTAGTTGAGGCCTTTATGGAGGTCGGTCATGGTGGGATCCACAAGGGAAGCAAAGAAGGATAGGAATTTCTCGAAATAAGCGAAGAAAGGCGGGTAGTCGAGTGTCCATGGGCTGGTGGTGTCGGAATACCAGCGGGAGAGGGGGAGAGAGTGAGTGAGTGCCAGCCAGTTGCGGTGGACCTCGAAGTCTGTGCTGCGGTAGGCGGGGATAAGGAGGAGTTTCACGGTGGTGGCCACCAGTGCGAACCACCAAATGTCCGAGATCCGCCGGTGGTTCTTTGGAGATTTCTTCATTGCTTTGTGGCTGGAGGAAGGCGAGGGCGCGGGCTGGTTCTTTGGAGATTTCTTCATTGCTTTGTGGCTGGAGGAAGGCGAGGGCGCGGGCTGAACCCGAGTGGTGTGAGGGAGACATATATGTTTGCCAGTTTGTCATCGGTGATGACGTGGTTACTGAACCCGAGTGGTGTGAGGGAGACGTTTACGTTTGCCAGTTTGTCATCGGTGATGACGTGGTTATCCAAATCATCATTATGATTATCTTTGTCCAATTGTTTTGGTCATTATAAGCATGTTTGGGGTGGGCATTGGTCGGTTTTTTACCCAAATCAACAGTTGATGTCCAACACAATTCGCCCCTAACCCAAACCTAATTGGATTTGATCAGTTTGGTTTCTAAAATGGTTTGGGTTTCGGTCCAAATTTTAGAGAAAAGACAAAATTTTGGGGAATAAAATTTAAATTACTAAAAGTTTAGAAACTGAGATGAACACTTTTGGAACTTGAAGAGAACCAATTTGGAAGCCTTAAAAAAATCAAAATTGTACAAAAAACTTGAAATATGGACCAAATCGCATAATTTTACAAGTTAGAGGACCAAATTGAAAATAAAGGAAAAATCAAGTAGGGTCGGGTGGCTTACCGACCCAAACCAAACTGATTTCCTCGTTATACTATTTTAACCCGAATCGGACCGCTTAGAACATCTCCAAGAGACTCTATTTAACATCTTTGACATTTTAGAGAGTAAAATATTTTAAGTAGTCTAATAGTCTATTTATCTTTAACCTTTTATTTTACTTCTCTCAAAACGCATTTATTAATTTTTTTCTTTATTTTCTTTTGACATGATTCTCCCTTAATTATTATATGATTTTTATCTATTTTATCTATTTTATTTTATATACACTATTTAATTCAATCATTTTATGAAGTAATGAAAATTAAAATTATTTGCATACATTTAATTATAGAGAATCTATTGGAACTTAATTTTAAAAATTGGCTTTTTAAAATAGAGAGTGTCTTATGTTCAAAGTAAGACTGCACAAAAAAACCGTCAAATCGCAAATCAAATCAAATTTGTAGATTTGAAACCATTGGTTCGAGTCCACGTGGACCCGTCAACATTTCTTTTTTAAACCAAACTAAACCATTTGAAAATAATTTAGTTTAGGTTTTAATGTTTAAAAAACTGCTTAAACCGAACCAAAATGTTTTTAATTTTTATAATTAAAAATAAATTAATTATACTTACTTACATATTTACAAAGTAAGCAAAGTACAATGCAATACTAAATTTATTAGACTGGCTTATTTAATTTTTGTCAAACTATTGAGCCAATGGCCCATAACCAAATTCATTATTGGGCTCAGTTATTTACTAATTTATGTCAATTTCCACCACATTCTCATTTTTTTTTTTACGACAAATATTAATACAATATAACATTTATGTGTAAAAAGATCTCGTTTAAGTTTGTATTGATAATTTTAGACCAATTTACTTATATTTTAATTTGTTTAAAATGAGTTAATATTATGTCGATAAAAAGCCGTGGTTTAAAACCGAATCGAATCCCAAAAAATTGTTTGGATTGGTTTAGTTTGGAAAATGAAAATGGTTTGGTTTATAATTTTTCCTAACCGTTTTAAATAGTTTAGTTTGAAAATAAGTCAAAAATCGTCCAAATCAAACTTTGTTCACTCTTAGTTTAAAGAGTCTTTTGGATATGTTTTTATTAATCAAAAATCTGACCCAAACCAACTCAAGTCGAGTTAGGTTGGGTTGGGTTTTGGTCGGTTTTTGGGCAATTTGCTGATTTTGGTCAAACATACATTAAGCCTAATTTATTTTTAAAAATGTTTAATTAATTATTTTTGTAATTATAAAATGTCAAAGAATAGGCTGTAGTAATCACTACTTGCCATGATATTAACATAGTTATAGAAATTTGAGACACTAAATTAAAGACACCAGTCAACTAGAATTTAATAGAAATTTTTTGACATATTTCCTCTTAGACTATTTGTGTTAATTACCGAAAGATTGAGAATATAAGTGCTATTAAAATAAAATAAAAAAACAAAATTCTTATCAATTGAAAAGATTGAAGACCTGCATGTGTAATTTACCTAATAAATCAAAGACACTAGTCTAACTAGATTGGATATAAATTAATAAATAAATAAATTACAGGGAAGGTTTATAATTTTTAACAAATTAACCTTTTGAAGCCTTGAATCAAATCGTTAAAATTTAGATCCCATACATTTATCCTTTGTGCAAGTGCGTCCTCACTTAGAAAACCGTTAGTTTTATCGCTAAAACGTCCCATGCCTTGCAAATTTTCCATTTTCGAGTAGCATTGTCGTCAACCTACCTCCAAAATTGGCTAGAAAAGGGAAAAGAAAAGAAACAAATAGAGTTTCGAAGACGTGTAGAAAGACAAAATTTAAATATATACAATTTTTTCCTCGTGTTTAGACTTTAGACGAAGTGATTTAACAATTTTGGACAAGTTTAGATTTAAGAGCCGAACAGGAACTAACAAAATCATATTTGAAGTAAAAATCTAAAGTTCTCAACTAGTTAATATATATTGTCATCTATATAGAAGCCCAAAAACCATAATCCTGAGTTGAAGCCTATTTAAAGAAGAAGAAGAAATGCATATCTATGTCACTTTAGCCCCCTGCATGATCATAAACCTTCTCCAATTAACACCATCTACATTTTCACTTATTTTAGCCAAATGTTCCATACGCTTTTTGGCCGATTCCACGACTCCCATCTGTTTAACAGGCTTTTCTTCCATCTGTTCATCTTCAATGAGCTCGAAATGTTTGGCAGGCGGGCTTTCAACAGCTGAAACCTGAACTACTTGCTTTAAACTTTCCACCACGTGGCTCATCTTTGGCCGGTCCTTTGTACTTTTTACCAAACAACGATCCGCCAATTTAGCAACTTCTCGTGCTGCGCTGAGTGAATACTGATTTTCGAGTCTCGAGTCCATTATCATGCCAAATTTTTGACTGTCAGCAGGGTATTGTTTCACCCAATTCAACAGTTTCTGCTCTGATCTTGGTCTCTCTCTTTCGAGGGATCGCCTGCCAGTCAAGATTTCATACAATACAATGCCAAAACTCCAAACATCACTCTTAGAAGTAAGATGTCCCGTCTCAATGTAATCTGGGGCAGCATATCCATATGTTCCGACGACCTAATCACAGAAAGCATGCCTGCCACAGTCAGTTAAGATTCATGATATTCATAAACGAGATTTTTTCACGGGAAAGCTTCATTCTTAAGTTTCAAAGATTAGAGTGATATTTGACATCATAACTTATCGGAAATTTTTTGCAATAGCATCTAGTTTTAAACACGCCTTTTTTGTCCTTTTCCTATATAATACAGAACAGTTAATCCGCCCTAACACGATTAGCAAAATTAATCAACTTCACATCTGATAATGCTCAAAACCACATGAGAAAAGAACTTCCAATTGTTAGATCTCTGTGTTAAACTTCTCTAGATATTTATTAGAAATTTGTGATGAAGTTTTTCACCCAGCACGCAACATGCAAAACTCCTTAATGACCAAAGGTGAATTTACCGCTGTAGAAACGTGAGTTTGTCCAGCGACTGGACCCTCCCGAGCGAGCCCGAAGTCTGAAAGCTTTGGCTTGAAATCCTCATCTAATAGCACATTTGATGATTTGAAATCTCGATATATAACCTAACCAATTATGTAAACAACAGTAAGTCCCCAAGGATGAGCTGTCGTCAATTTTCTAAGAAAGTATGTCTCGGTGATCAAGGATCAATTAAGAATAATTGCAGCATATTATGTACTAAGCAGCAAATAAAAGTACAGTCGGTATTCTAAGGTGAAGATAAAACCTGGACTTCTAATTCCTCATGAAGATAAGCTAATCCCTGAGCTGCTCCAAGCACTATTTGCAATCTTTGATCCCAAGAAAGAGTTGGAAATGACATACTGAAAAGATGATCTTCCAGACTTTTGTTCGGCATGTATTCATATACAAGTAGCCGCTGGATGCCTCTCTCTCCATCCACGGCACAATATCCAATGAGTTTAACGAGATTTGGGTGATCCACAACACCAAGAAATTTCACCTCGGTTACCCATTGTTTATGACCCTAACACACAAGGGGGAAAAAAAAAAGAATGTGCATTTCAATTAGATATAACTTCTTCTCTTACCAGACCAAGTAAAGAGGATAACTGGACGACAATAAAAGTAACACCATATCAGGCGCAAAGGTTTCAACTGGTAGTCAATGTTGTGCTTCATTCATGGCGTGAAATATGGAATTAACATAGCATCCTCCGAAAATTTTAGCCCATCTTTCGTTCCAAATAAAAAATTTAATTGATTTAATCGTTAACAAGGTCAATAGGAAGATCAATGTAGGCTAAGCTTCGATTAATGAAAGAATACGGTGAAAATGTAAAAAGTATTTTTCGCTTCTACCGATGCCAAGCATGTGGGTTATGCAAGATAAGATTTGGAAATGAGGACCTCAGAGTTTTCCTTGAGCCAAAAGAAAAAAAAAAAAAAAATTGATCCTACAAGGAATTACATAATCAGAATCCAATACCATTTTTGCATGATCATCTGCAATTGACCAGAATAATTGCAATCAAAAGAGTAAATGAATACAAGGATAAGTTAGGATGAAAAACAGAAATAATCTATTTATTGATCAAGTTCAAAATTTACATTTTTTGTAAGTACCTCTTACTTTACCATCAAAATAAGTAACTTTTTTTCACTTATAAGTAGAAAAAAGTAACTTATCCTGCAAGACTGACCTAAGGCACATACTAACATACATGATTCTTTAGCACACAAAAGTTCTATAATCAAATACTAAATCAAAGCAAAATAATTCAAGCATATCAAACAATATTTTGTTTTCATCAATGTAGGACTAAATTTATACAAGATAGTCATACCTGAATGCCATCTCTATTGAGTTTTTTGATGGCAACCACAAAAGGGTGGCCCTTTCCGTCAACGGGTTTGATTGTTCCCTTATATACACATCCAAAACCACCTTCACCAATCTTAAGCAATCTATTGAAATTACTAGTGGCCTGTTTAAGCTCAGAGAACTTAAAAACTCTCAAGTTTTGAGCTTTTTCTTTATATAATTCAGGTATACCGCGAGGTGAAGGAGCTGGAGATGAAGATGAAGATTTGATCACTCTTTCAGATTCTGATGTATAGAATTTGCTTTGGTTTTTTAAAGTTGGGGCTGATCTTTGTTCCTTGACTCTACTTTTATCCTTGAAGTAATAGAAACACTTCATTTTTCTTCACCAAGTTAAAAAATGTTTTCAAGTTTCAATCTTGAATTCTAAATCTTCCATTGAACACCTGTTGATTACCAAAAAAAATCAGAAGAAAATTACAATATTAATGTATAAAATCAAGATTGTTGCATTAGAGTACATACACAGAGAATTATAAAATCGAATTCCCATAAATTGAAGAGGCCCAGTAAAAGGAATAAAGAAATCTTACAGTAATCATAAAATATTAAATGAAAAGAAACTAAAAAAAAAAAATCGAGAAAAAGGCTTAATTTATGGTTGTAAATGAAAATGAAAAAAATATGTTCAAGAATTTAAAGACCTGGTGAAAAATAACGTAGCAGATGATTAAAACAACAAAATAATCAATCTTAAACAAAAAAAAAAAAAATCAGAAAAAACCCAGATCAAACAAGCAAGTAAAACTGAAAATTCAAGAAGAAGAAGAAGTACCCAGATTGAATAACTGCAAGAAATGACAGAAATGAATACTAAATACATAAAACAACTATGAATTATTATCCCATAAATGCAGAGATAAAACAAAGTACATGATGAAAATTAAATGCGGATACTTGTACGTCACGTGTAAATAGGACGAAATTTGCATTTGTTTCTGACTACCATTCAACAAACATGGACTCGCTTTCAATAAAAAAATCATTTTTCTTCGCTTACTTATCTCTGTGGGAATATAGTATGATTTTCTGTTTGTTTATTTGATTTTGGTTGTATGTATCTATTGTCTCAAGGACTCACGTCACTTGGAGGATTTGTGGAGTACGGATGATCCGCTTTTGCCTTGTCGTGCGGTGTATACACCAAAGTTCATGAGATGACACTCTTGATTTGGTCATATTTAAAACTTTAAAGTTGAAAATCAATATCTAATGTTATTTAAATTTAAATTGCCTAGCCGCCTGCAGGTAAAGATTTATCTCCACGGAAATAATGATTTATTCGAATCGACGTGAGAGTCCAACTATATTGCATTGCTATAATCCATATTATATATTTGAAAGAGGTTGATCTCTTTGCTTTTCTCGTGTGCACGCCAACCCCTTTTCTCTTCGAGCCACAAAGACAAAATTATTTCAATTAGAGAAAACAATAGGACGATGTAAAATTAGATTAAGTTTATGTTTGATTAAACTTAAATTAAAATTTAAACTGATCAAATATACTTTTATTCACATATTTCTTAAGACCCACATGTTACTATTTATTTATTATCCATATATTCTATATGACTCAGAATTTATAAGCACGGTTAAATATATTATAAATTTCTCGTTTCCTATTTACTTATTTTTTAATACATAAAATAAAATAAAAAAGATTTGGGGTACAATCAGGACAGAATAAAAACTTCCTGCACCATTCGGGATCGGACAACACGGAACGGGACAGCGTAAGAGCGTGTCATCTTTAATTTTACGTTTAAGTACAGTCGATATGCTCATTTTAGTGACAACTAATCATGATGATAATTTATTAGAATTAGTTTTTTATTTCAAAGTAGGGATCGGACAACACGGAACGGGATAGCGTAAGAGCGTGTCATCTTTAATTTTACGTTTAAGTACAGTCGATATGCTCATTTTAGTGACAACTAATCATGATGATAATTTATTAGAATTAGTTTTTTATTTCAAAGTAAAATTTCAGGTTAATTCATTTACTTTACAAAAGATAAACATGTGCTTATTTGAGTTGGTGATTTGAAAAAAAGTAAGATAAAAAAAATAGAGTAAAAATTAAAGTTGGTGATTTTACGTTTAAGTACAGTCGATATGCTCATTTTAGTGACAACTAATCATGATGATAATTTATTAGAATTAGTTTTTTATTTCAAAGTAAAATTTCAGGTTAATTCATTTACTTTACAAAAGATAAACGTGTGCTTATTTGAGTTGGTGATTTGAAAAAAAGTAAGATAAAAAAAATAGAGTAAAAATTAAATATTATACAAAAATATGTTCAGAAATTCGAACCGGTCATCGACCTGGAAAAGACAATAGGTCAATGGTCAAAAGGTCGAATTGGGTCGAATCAAGGTCATACCGGTTTTAATTAAAAAATTAAAAATTAATCTAAAAATCTCACAAAATTTTTAAAAATAAGTTATTTGTAAATAAACCAATATTTATAGATAAAATTACTCACAGAACTTGGCTTTAAATAGGTTTTTTATAAGTTTCAATTAAAAAAATTAAAAATTAATCAAAAAAAAAAATCCCGGTACCAGTTCAATCAATTTTTTTGGTTTAACCGCTAAAAACTCGGTTGAACCGGCCCGTCCAGTTTGTCATTTGAATGGACAAACGAGTTTTGATCTAATGCCTTCGGTAGGTATTGTTATAATGTCCACCAAGACAAGTGTCATGCACTCATTGGATGAGTGTAAATATCCACTTTACACTCATCCAATGAGTGTGGGACACTTGTCTCAGTGAGTATTATAACAATGCCCACCGAGGGCATTAGATCAAAACCGATGGACAAACATATTACGTAAGCATATAGGACAATTTTATTTTTTTCTAATAGGTGGCAAGCAGATATTGGTGCGAGTTGAGGCAAACAAGCACTAAAGATAAAATTATCTTTGGGATAATTGCATGAAAAGTCTCAACCTTTCAAAATCGTTAGGGATATACCCATAACTTAAAAAATAGCAACACATATCACCAACGTATGAAAAACTTGGCATGGTAGGTCCTTTATGACAAAATTGCCCTTCCCTTTAAATAAACAAAAAAAAAACAAGAAAAAAGAAAAACATGATTGAAAACTAACCAAATATACCCCCAAAAATAAAAAGTAAGAAATATACCCAAAAAAATTAAAAAGTAAGAAAGATGTCATCTTTTCCAAAAACCCAAAATCCCATCAAATTATCTCTCACACACAACACACATTGCATCTGCAACTCTTGACCCAGAATTGATCCAGCAACCCCATTCGCAGCTGCCCAAGCTAGAAGCGCCGCCTGGGGTTAACTGCACGTGTTCTCCGCCTAATCTATCGACGAAGATGGAAAGGTCAATTTCGGCGCCGGATAATTTTGATATGCCGGCGATCGGGAAATTTATTCGTGAAAAGAGTAATAGTTTTTTCGTCGCCATAAAGAAGCGGTTGTCGTCGTTGAAAGAGGGAAGAAACAACTATGAAGGCAAGGAGGCTATAGTAAAGCCCGCATCAAACGTTATGGAATTCAATCTTGTAGGTCTAAAAGTGATTAAATCACTGAAAGAATTAGGTAAGGTGGAGCTAAAAGGAAGAATTAGCTTTTTCTCGCGATTGAATTGCAGGGACTGCACTGCAGTGAGGTCATTTTTTTCGCAGAAAGAATCTAAATTTCGTTGAGATCAATATCGACGTGTATCCCACGAGAGGAAAAGAGTTAATCGAAAGGACAGGCAGTGGAACAGTACCACAAATATTTTTCAACGAAAAGCTGATCAGAGGATTGGTTGTATTGAACTCTTTGAGGAATAGTGAGATGCTGGTGAAGAAAATGGAGGAAATGTTGGAGATTAAGTGTCCGGATGATGCGCCTGCGCCGCCCGTATATAGCTTCGATGAGGAGGAGGTGAATGAGGGTTTAGATGAGATGGTGGTGATTGTTAGGGTTTTGCGGCAGAGGCTACCCATTTAGGATCGTCTGATGAAGATGAAGATTATCAAGAATTGTTTCACTGGGTTTGTACTCTCTCCCGTCTTCTCCAACGAGTGGGTCTCCTCCGGTGTTGCCAAGTCAAAACTTGGTTTTGGGTCTGGCTGAATCAATGCAGGGACTGCAGATTCAAAACAGTGGTTGGGTTTTGAATCTTCTGAATTTGCTTGTAATTATTAGTTTAATTGGCCATGATTATGGGTCAAGAGCCATTTGCAGATGCAAAGTGTGTTGTGTGTGTGAGAGAATTTGAGGGGATTTTGGATTTTTGGAAAAGATGACATCTTTTTTGCTTTTTATTTTTTTGGGTATATTTCTTACTTTTTATTTGTTGGGGGTACATTTGGTTAATTTTCAATTATATTATTCATTTTCTTGTTTTTTGCTTTTTTGTTTATTTAAAAAGAAGAGTAATTTTGTCATAAAGGTCCTAACATGTCAAGTTTTTCATATGTTGAGGATGTGTGGTGCCATTTTTTTAGATTAGGGGAATATTCTTAACGATTTTGAAAGGTTGGGGACCTTTCATGCAATTATCACATTATCTTTTGACAAATTTTTCTTTTTTTCCTTTTTCTTTTATTTACAATAAGGTATTTAATAACGTACATTTTGACATTTGAATGGCCGCCAAAAACGAATAAATTGACATTTTAATGGTTAAAGGGACAATTTATGTCAATTGGGACCCGAGAACTATAATAAAAGGTTAGGCATGTAGACTTTACAAATAGAAATTTGGAGATCTACTTATTTTATTTCATAATAGTACGATGTCCTTTTTTTCTAAAAATTTTTGCACAAAAAGAATAAATGAAAATAAATTAGAAAGTATGAGAAAAAAATATGCGCAAAGAAAAAAGCCCAGTTTAGGCAATCGGAGAAGTTCAACGATCAACAAAATAAAACGTATATTGATAATTGTAATTTATATACTTACATTGACTTATTAATGAATTTTTTTTATATAGTTCTAAGTATTTTAGAGTCAATAACTATCGAGTTTTAGTCGTTTTGGTGATTATAAGATACACTTCCTGAAGTTGAATTATATTGGTGAAATCGACGAGAAAATGAGAAGAAATTAAGGTTTTGGAGTGAAACTCAAAAATTAAACAGTGAAAGATGAGAAAGAAAATAAATCAAGAAGTTTAAGGTGCTTTGGAGTGATAATGAAAAGCTGGAGTGAATGAACAAACAGTTGAAAGCTGAAGAAGCAAATTGAGCATGTGGAAAAATTAGAGCACTAAGTTTGGTAAAAAAAATTCTCAAGGGAAATGATATATCTTTGGAAAGATAATTGAATTATGAGTTCAATGCTTTTACAATCACAATTTGGACTTTCTTACAAAAAGTTATGATCGATTGAATATCAGTCGTTCGGTCCGCTCGAACGAGCCAGAGGCCAAAATGTTGGTGCCTCTGTTCGCTCGAGCGGACGACCTTGCTGCCGGACCTTCAATTGGTGTTAAAACTCTATTTTTGGTAGGTTTTGTGGACTTTTGAAACTCGTTTTCAACCATAATTTGAGTGCTATAAATAAGAGTACAAAGAACAATACTAGGTTTCAAAAACTTGGAGAACAAAGATGACAAAGGCACGGGTTATACACAAGATTTTTTCATCCGACTAAGTTTTGGTGAGATTTGAAGTAAGGAAAATGTTGAAGATCGTTGGACACCCCATTGTAGACATTCAAATTGGACAAACTCCATCTTAAAAGCTTCTTCTTGTAATTAAGCAATTCAAGTGATGAATCTAAATTATTTTCGTGTTGTAACTCAACCATGGTAGGCTAAATCCTCATTTGCTAGGGATGATGATGTAAACTATTAGTTGAAGTTTTAATTCAAAAATTATTGTTTCTAATCTTAATTTTTGTATGATTATTTGGTGCCATCGTTTTAATATCTGTTTGAATTATTGATCTTCTTTTGAACGTGTTTGTGACTTATTTTATTTTTGGAAAGTTTAAAGTAACTTTAGCCCATTGTGGCATTCAACACTAAGTCATATAAGAGTTAGGAATAATATTCTATGCTTTGTTCAATCAACTTAGATAATCTTCTTGATAAATACGTTTTTATATATTTGAATTCCATACAGAAATATTTTGGGCCGTTTATGAAAATATATTTAATTCTACTCGGAAGAGATTATTAGATAAATTAGGATTATCAATTGAAAAATTAAGCATAAATTGGATAAGAAGTGAGATTTTTAGTATCAAAATGTATACTACCGGTGGAGTCGGATTCCTAGCAGCTTATCTACTTGAATTTTTTCTAATAATCGATATTTGCATTCTTTTCAAATCATTAATTTAGCATAGTTTTGTATATCATCAATCAATCAAATAGTTATTGTGTATATTCAATTTAAACTAGAATTGATCAAATTTAAGTAAAAAACAAAGTCTTTGTTGGAACGATATTCTTTTTTAATATTACTTGTCAACAAACTCGTACACTTACAGGATTTCACAAATAAGTTTTGAGCATCATTGCTGGGGGACAGAGATATTTAGCTTAAACTTAAATTTTTTTAATTCTTTTTACTCTTTCTTGTTATTATTTTTGTGTGCACTTTTAATCTTTTCAGGCGTTTGCATTTGGTATATACAAAATTTGGAGGATCTTGATCCCTTTTCTTTTGATCATGAGATCGAGAGGACTTTCGGTTGAAAACCTTCGGGCAAAAGTGATATATGCTTGAGTATGGTATGAAATTCACGAGAAAGGAAAAGAAAATATGACTATTGAGGGTTGGAATTGAAAAGACTTAAGTCCATTTGTTCGCATAAATTTATTCGAGTTAGACTAATAATTAGAAATAGTTATTCACATACGCACAAGTCGAGTATCATATTAGTGTTAAAAAAATTATTTAGCAATATTTGGACATCTTTCTTGAACTAAATGCTTAAATTTAAACTGGAGGCAAATGTGGTAAAGGTCCAATGGTGTGCAGAATATTTTCTTTACATGTTTTTTACTCTTTGTTTTGTCTTGTTTTTGCTCACGACCAGCAAAAATTCTAAGATTAGGAGTTTGAAAAATGTAATTTATACACTTATCTCGACTCTTTCATGAAAAGTTTTTGTATAATTCTAAGTGTTTTAGAATCAATAACTACTAAATTTTAGTCATTGCTGTGAATGTAGGATGAAATCTCTCGAACTCAAGTTACATTGGTAAAATCGATGAAAAAATTGAGAAGAAGTTGAGGTTTGAAGTGAAGATCAAATACCAAACATTGGAAGATGAGACACAAAATAAAATCAAGTGGTTAAAGGTGTTTTGGAGTGATAATAAAGAGTTGAAGTGAAGGAACAAACACCCGAAAGATGAAAAGGCGAATTGAGAAATTTACAACCTGAACATGTAGGAAAATTAGAGCACAAAATTTGGTATAAAATTTTTACAAGGCAAGTGATATACCATTGAAAGATAATTGAATTACGAATCCAACGTTTTTAATAAATCGAAAATTCAAAGTTTCCTACAAGAAGATATGACCGATCAAATATCATCTACCCAAAACATCAATCTGGCTGCTCGAGCGAGCCAGAGGCTAGAATTTTGGTGCCTCTGTCTGCTCGAGCGGATAATTCAAAACCAGACTTTCAGTTTGGTTAAAACTCTATTTCGGTAGGTGTTGTGGACTTTTGGGACACATTTTTCAAATCCTAATGAGCAAAGCTGTAAAGCAAGACACGAATTTTCTATAGTTGAAGAAAGCGTCTCTTGAAAATTTGTAACTACTAGTAAATCAAATCGAATACTAAATGAATGAGTATAAGTATTCAAAATGCCTATATGAATTAATGAGGAGATATTTATCCGTCTTTGCCTTAAATATGTGCCCTCAAAAAAAGCTCCTGTTTGGCAAAACATTAAAAAAAAATTATAAAATTATTTATTTTAAAAGTTACACATATTTTACTATCCAAATTAGTAATAGTTTTACGTACAAGTAATACCGTTTGGATCCCTTCACTCAGGGGATTCAATAGATGCTATGCCTATTCGAGAACATTTGCATCTTTCTCGTCATTTTTTGCCAAAGGAAAGGCACGAATGAAGAACTCATCCTCAATATCGAGTTTTGATTTCTTCACTTTGTCCATCATTTGAGTCTTTAACAATTATTCCAATAATTACATATCTAAATTGACCTATGGACAAATATTCAAACATATGTTTCATGCTTGTTTCAGTAATAACAATGATATTTCCCTCAGATGTGTCAATTGGGCAAATACGCCCATAGTGACTAGGATTGATTTCTCGTATATGATGAATGATTCTCTCAAAAAGAGTAATATTTGAAAATACAATGAATTCATCAAGTGAAAGCCAATAGAAGATTGCCAAACAACAGGCTAAAGGACGATCCCCAAGCAATTGATTCGGTTTCACTAAGATTTGTATATCTGACAAATTCACCAGCAGTTCAAATCTAATGAGCACATGGAGCTTTTCATATGCAAATACATCTCTCTACTAGAAAATCGAAGGAGCAAACAAGGTAGAATAGACTCACAAAGCAACAACTATATCTTTTTAACTCGAAATGAAATGGTTGAGAACAAGAAGTCTTGCTCTCCCATACTCTAAGTTTGTACCACAGAAGTCCTATTAAAAAAGGAGCACGACTTATCGGTCACTAGCCGGGACCATGTAGTATAGGTCGGATGTTTTCATGAGCACTAAGTAGCAGATCTCCCATTATTTTGGGAAAGTTGGCGGCCGAAAAAGCGGTCCGCATTTCTGCCTCTATACCAACTACACCGCATGAACCAATACCTATAGCTTCAGTCCGTTCAGCCTCCATTTTAGAAATGAAAACCAAGTTAAGAACAAGAAAGATGTAGGTACTATCTGGGCCCCAACAAGACACCAAAATAGAAATTTGGTGCCTGTGGATTGTCTTATTGAGAGAGATACAATCATAGAATCTAAATGGACTCCAAAGATTCCTGGTTCAATTATGGTTCTTTCCTGCTATAAAAAATAATTTATCTAAATATATTATAAAAATTTATAAAGTAAGCCAAGCATGTTTCAAAAAAGTCATTTTCGTTGAATTTATTTTCTATTTTTAATAAAATTCTACATTGATTAGAATGCAGGAAATGGACGTGTGACCAATCCACCAATTTGTACCGTCCCTTTCCCCTCCCCTCCCCTCCCCTCCCCTCCCCTCCTATTTATCTTTTGAATACAAATTTATAATTAATAAAGTTTATTTATTTCTTAATTAACCTTGTTGGCATCTAAACAAATCCTATGTACACTTAAAATATGTAATGTTGTTGAATTCAATATTTAGTACGTCACATAATTCAAATTAAATTAACAAGTGTCCTAATTTTAATAGTTTAATTTAATAATCTTGACTATTATGGTTGTTATGTTTATATTTGTAAAGTATTTTCATTGTAAAACGATTGAGAAATAATTTTTTTTTTTTAAAGTTATGTTTCACTTTCCTAATTTCATCATATCATATATTAAAATAAGAAAAAACTCAAGTTTAAGTCTTAACCTCACTCATTTATGAAAAAAAGTGTATATGTCAAATTTTTATACAAAATTAGTTCATCTCGACGTGATAAAGATCGGATTTTAATATATAAATATGTATAATCTCTGACCAAAAAGACAAATCTCAACCACTTTACATTGAAAGCACTTTAGAAATATATAAACAACACGGCCGTAAAAAACACATCTCACATATAATTCAAGATCGCTTCTATTTCTCTAAAAGTAATGATATGTAGCACCACTATATCAATTGCGATTTTCACTAGTGTATGTGATTGTCTTAATTGTAGACAATATATTTTACTAACTCGTAGATTGGTACTAAGCACCACTAGTATTAAATAATATTATTCTCTCTTGTATTTTTAAATTTAAATTTTAAAAAAATTGAGTTTATTGCAAGTGACGAAAAATTACCTCACTTCTGACTCAATTTTTTTGTTGTCGCACCTAAATTAAGTGCATGTTTGATAGTTTTGAAATTATTTTCTAAGTGCTTATAAGATAAGTTGTTATGAATGTATGGTTAAAAAGTAGGTTGTAAGTTGTAGGTCCTATGAAATGTGTGGATAAAAAATATGTTTGACCAGTTTGACCAGCTGAAATTATAATTTAAGAGCATCTCCAATTCACTCCGCCTATTGCTTTTTACACGTACCACATAAACATATATAGACAGAATTATAAAAAACTCTCTCCAATGTATGTTGACCAAGACTCCGTCTAACTAATTTGGCACACCAAAAATATACTCCGTCTAAAAGTCCGTCTAAACTTAGACGGAATTCTAGACAGAGTGACTCAGCAAATTTAAATCAATCTAAAGATTTTATTTTTAAAAAAAAAAAGCTCGACAAGGAAAATATAAATTGAAGACGTGTCAATTTTAAAAAAATTTAATGCCACATAAGCAGTAATATTAATTTTAGACAGAACTCATTGAAGATAAATTTATAATTTGACCGTCTATGTAATGTATATATAATATATATGTAAAAAGTTCGCTTTATTTTATCTCGCCACATGTATCACAATAGACGAATTATATTGAAAATGCTCCAAACATGCCCAAACATATGCTAAATATAACATACAAGTCGAAGGCAAATGTATTTGAAACAATAATTCTGAGACCTCTTCGAATTCTTAACCACGTGAAAATTGTGATTTTCTAGAAGAAAATCCTAGAAATTTTATTTGCAATATATATGTGTGAGAAGTCAATGCAGACGGCTCCACCCTCAAGGAGTCTACGCGTCCAATTTCATAGATGCCTTTTTAGGATGGTTGTTGGTTGAAAACTTATGTTGAATAACTACGTTAAAAAGTCTTTAATATAGAGTCGGCTTAAAATATTAGGCGATTTAAAAAGTCATTTAAGGCTTTGATTTAGAGAAGGCCTCTAATTTAGGTGGTCGTCTAAAACAATAGTATTATATTAAAAAAAAAGTTAATTATTTTTCAAATGCATACATTACTTTTAGAATCTTGTTAACAATTCTAATTTCAGTTACTTCAAAGGAGATGAGTTTTTCAAAATTAAAATTAATGAAGTCATATTTGAGATCAAATATTTTACAAGAAAGATCGAACAGATTGGCTCTCTTGTCCATTGAACACGTTTTCTTGGATAATTTTGAATATAATAATCTAATAATTAATTTTGCATCTCGAAAAGTAAGGAAAATAAATTATATATATATATATATATATATATATATATATATATATATATATATATATATATATATATATATATATATATATTAGAGAGCTTCTTCTTCTTTTATCTAATTAGAGAGCTTTCTCCTATCTACCCGACTTGCACCGATCTCTCTCGTGTTTTAAGGAAAATTTTAGTTTTGTTTTTATTATCGTTTGTTTCTTCTTTAGATTGTAATTGGTTGTTTAGTTGCTTTTGAACAATATATATTATGTTTTAAAATTTATATTTTAGTATAAAACTTTCAATGTTTGTTAAAAGCTTATCTTAAACTTTTATTAATTTTCTATTTATAATGAAATGATATTTTGATGGATAAGAAGATTTCTTTTATTAAAAAATCTTAAAAACACCCCCTAAAAGTTTTCACCTAAGGCCCCCGAATGTCCTTAACCGGCTCTGCTATAATGTCGTCTTCAATCAGAGCATATTCGTGAATTTCTAAAATAAATTTGTCACATAAATAAAAATAAATAATATTTAATAAAAAATTCATTTTCAATAGATTTTATAGATTGTATGTTTCTTATTTTTTTAAAATAAAATAAAATTATATTTAATTTTTTATTAAAAAAATCATATTTTTGTTGTCACGTATGAAAATTTAAAGCTTGTGTTAGAAATGAATTTTTTTAAACACTATCTATTTTATTTATATTTATGTGTAATAATTTTTTAAGCAATCCACAAAGATGCTCTTAGACTCAATTTGTCGGATTTGACCTAAATTAAGTAGGTTTTTATTGGTTTGATTTGATTAGAAAGAACATAAGAAATTAATTGATTTTGCAATTAAGTGAAGCCCACGTCTCTGCTAAACTATGGAAGGGAGGATTCACTAATTAAATAAAAATGTTAAAAGGAAGATTTGCAAAAAGAAATAAATGTTAGGGTTAAGAAAGCGTGATCGTGTCTGTGTGTGTTGAGTGTTTAGTTTTGCGTGAAAAGAGGGTGGCACACGACAAAGAGTACAAGTGTCTGAGATGTAGAGAGAAAATTGAGACGAGACTAACTAAAAAAAACGATACATGTATGTGTGCTGTGTATGTTAAGTTCTAATTTTATGTAGAGAGAAGTTGAAATATTGATGAAACTCTTGTATTGTAAGATTTACTGAGTTAATAAAGTCTCTTTCTCTAATGGTAGTCAGCGGTTTGTCGAACTATGTTTTAATTTTGACTCGTTTTTCGTTTTTCGTTTTTCGTTTCCGCTATGTTCATCGTGCATTTTAGAGAATTTTTTCCTCTATTTATGTTGTATATCTATCTTATCTTTCTTAATCCAACTTTCTTGTTTCTTGTTTCTTGTTTCAAATTTCATCTTTTAGATCTACAGAAATGGTATACACCAACATACACTTTAAATAATTTGCCTTTCAAGTAGCAGTAATGCTTGACACAGCTTGTTTTTTTCTCTTGTTTCACTATTTTAATGATTTAATCGAAGCATGTTTGGCGATTCGGGTTTTTTTTTTTTTTTAGAAAAAAAAAAACTGGCATTTTCGACTAATAGTTGTTTAAAAATAGTGAATTTTTCAAGTGGTGTAACAATTATTCTTGTGTAACATTAAATAAAAAATCTAATCTAAACAATTCTTCCAATCTCTTCATCTCATAAGTCAAATGAAAGCTTAAAATGTTCTGAGCTTCTTCATCCACAATAAGGTTGTAGATCTTCCCAACTCTCAAGCATTCTTTGAGGTGTTTTACTCTTCCTCCTATCCAGGTAGCTCGATTACAGGCGTGGATCATGGGCAGGGTGGGCTCGACTCCCAAAAAATGATATATCTTTTGATTAACGTGTATCTAAAGCTATTGAAAAGTAGATATATGGGTAGGCAGGAGTTATCTTACCCGTTGCTAATGTGGCAATAGGTAATTGACAATTCATAGTCCTATACTTATTTATTTTGCCAATTATCCATTGCCACCTCATCAATGGGTAGGATAACTTCTACCCACCATTGGTAGGAGAACATTCTTCTTGAAAAGTAATAATGTTATTTATCACCACTAGTGCTTATCAGTACGTAGCAACTGTATTTATATTAAATGATATGTCTAATAAAATGTGAGCATATAAAACTCATTTTATTAGATATGTCATTTAATGCAACATAAATTGGTATGATTGAAAAATGTTGGCATGTTAATATATGATAATTAATTATTAACTATTGATGCATGTAAACATATTTTCTTTTATAATGTCAAATGTGGCTCACGACAAATTCGATAGTTGACGAGTGTGATTTTTTTAGGAATAGCAAGTTGCGATTATTACATGTTTTTAGTACTTTTTTGTTGTCTTTTAGTTTATGTCTTTTAAGTTAATGTGTTGTGATAAATATGTATATTAAAACGTAAGGTTCAGTATGTTTTCATTTTCATCTTTGCATTTTTTCATACTGTCGAAGTTCTCTCTCTCTTTTTTTTTTTTTTTTTGGTCGTAAGCCGCCAACTTATAGATCTTGGATCCACTCCTACTCGATTTCCTCTCAATATGTTAAAGACACCTATAGATCAATGTTGCAAGTCTACCAAGGCTTCAATGCTGAGTTTGTTGTAAATGAGAAACTTAAAACCTCTTTGAAATTTGAAGAGCTCAACCACCAAAAACAAGGGACTATCCATGTACTTCGTTAATGTTGCTCGCAACCTCGCAATATAAGAATTTATAAGGATTTCAATAAACAAAAGTGAATCACCATTGTTACTATCTCGTCCTACGTAAATGTCACATGCGAGCTACGTCAGACGCAGAAGTCATGTGTTACTCACGGGCCACGTCGCTAGGGATAATCCAAAAGTTCTATGAACCTCGATACATCTCAATGAAGTTACTCCGATGAGCCAAACTGATATCACAATTCACTAACAAGAAAAAGTTCGCCTTATCCTTGCCATCCTTAGAGTGGTTTACATTAGAGGGAGTCTCTTGGCTAGGTGAAAGGATGCGAACCTTATCCTCGCCATCCTTAGGGTCAATGAACGACGAACCTATTTGCCTTGTCTCATTATCTCATACAAAGCTAAAGAAAGTCTAGTGAAGCATAGATCACACGACTTCATATTTGTGTTCCAAATAAATGAACATCAGAATATTCTTTATGCCACGTGGCAAGAGGTCCATTACCACGTGTGCTAAAACTATTGAAAAAGTGCAAAACAGAATCAAACAATAATCAATTGTTGATAACATCACTACTAAGAGAACAACATTTGTCTAGATAAGTTAAAAAGTTCAAAATACCATTGACATTAATTTTCCAGTAAATACTTCATGCATTACGAAGAAAAATGTATGAAATCAAACTCTTAGTCAAGTTTCTGTTTATTTTATTCCTTGTACATACTTGTTTTTATTTTTCGAACAACTGACTTTACCTGCAGAGGAGTGCGAAAGCTGCCGGATCACCCCTTAGACGGTAGACTTTGCAAACTCACCGTGCTAAGGTGCATGTTTCATAACAGGTGGAGGTGATCAGCCGCATTTGTTCCATATCAATCCTAACATGCACCATCACCGAATTGGGTACCCGCGTTGCACTTACTTCCATGTGTACTTCCCAAGAGTTTTATGTCTAATCTCACGTACTTCACCACATTTGTGCCAATATGGCATGTTCCTCTGAGCTTTAAAAAGTACCAAGTTAAGAACTTCTTAATTCAAACACGTACTTTATACAATCTTCCTCTCCAGCTTAGACCTTCTAGCTCGATGGTATTTGGCAATTGACCTTTTGTTGTTTTCTTGCGTCAGTGACGAATCACTGTGGAAACAGAATGTCCAAACAACTAATAATACCTCGACATTTTTAGAATAGGTCCGAATTTCTAAACTATCTCAGCAACACAAGGACTCGGTCATAAGTGTTCCCATGGCCTTCAAGTATACTCTTGGATGTTCTTCAAGCAATCATCCAACTTTCACATACAAATTAGATATTTATCTGATAATCACATCGTAAGTTAGGGTACTAAAAACTACAAAGAAATAATTCATTAAGAAGCAAGCAGAAAGTCATCACCTTCAAGCTCAATCCCAGAATCAACTGAATGCAACTTAATTAAAGATTATATAGAAACAAGAAATAATATTTCAAGAATTCTGCAGTGTGAGGAAGTAAAGACTGAGTATACTTGAAGAGGATAATCAGTTGCTCAGTCGAACCTCTAGCGATTTCAGTTAATAATGTAAAAACATGGAGGTAACCCTCTACATAAATTCCCATCTTCCCATAATAGAATTATATCTGTCAATTTAAACGGTGATCTAAAAAATTGGACATAGATTTCTTCACCAGATACAATGAGCATCATATCCTCTAAATGAACTTGTCTATTCTCCATGATTTGTTAGAACCGGGGGGCCTGAAGTTTTCAAGCCGCAGATTAGAGCTGGATCGGATCTCACTCAATACAGAATCGCCTTTTTCAGATTTGATTATTTCCAAGATAGTACCAAGGACTTCTGCTGCAAGCCCTATTTTGACAAGACGACCTTGCTCTTCTCCGCCTTCATATATCAACCGTTCAATTTCAGAAAATGAAACAATCTCCTCCAATATGACTTTGGCAAGGATACAACCAAGAAACTCTGCTGCTCGAGGGGCATCATTGACAGCATCTTCCAAGTCAGCAAGAACATATTCAAACCTGTTGAGGGAAATATGAACAGAAATTAGTCAAAAAGAGAGTCGATATGAATACAAATGTACCAAGCACAAACCGGAGAAAGCATACCCTTTGATGAATTGATCTTGACTTAACATGCCATCTCGAGGTTTTGCAAGATTAATAAGAAGCTTTGTCAAGAGATCTCTCTCCATGTCCCTCCTCTCAAATGAATCGGTAATCCAAATGGAGATCATTGATGGATAAAAGCTGGGGGCTTTCAATTCCTTGATGCACAAAGCAACCTCATTCTCATCATTTGCGCTGAAAATACAGATACACAATTTAAATATTCGACCCCTAATAAATAAATGTTTCATGATAAAAACCAAACTGCAAAAACAAGGGAATTAATATGATCTACATTGACCATATTAACGTAACAAAATCAATTAAAACAAACAAGTCTCAGATAGAATTTTCGTACTGCTTCCCTTCACCCAATTCAGTTCTGTGGCACACCACTACAAAGCCAAAAGCAATAAAGAGAAAAGAGCAATATTGTTCTCCATGCATTTTTCAGTGGAATAAATCCTAAATATCATTAAAATGGAGAGAAAGTATAACAAGCAGTAGACGATGAAAATCAAGACCTACCCAATGCCGTAATAGCAACCCAGTGAGCTATACGGGGGAAATGAAATCGCTGGGAACAAAACTTTGGAAAGAGAATAAAGAGTTCACTTGATCATCCAAATAGGATTTTCAAGGCTCTGAAATGCCCTCCCCTACTCCTCTCTCCAACGACTGGCATAAGACAAGTATAGGGCTGAACTCCATATCTTATTTGCTTATTCTTATGTTCCACGCATTTAAGATCTAATCTAGACAGGCTTCTTCTGATACTCAAAAATGTGAATATGTGGTCCCATATTGCATGCACTTATAGCAAGACTATTGAAAAAAAGACAGCCGAAGCTGGTCTCTTCTGACACTATTTACAATTTAAATCACTTGCAACTATGATTGCCACGAAATAATCCAGCTGCCTGTTAATGCGTGAAATTAATCTCCACTAGCATGCTGCCATCAAGTTGGTTGAGTTGTCTTCTATTGCGTTTCTATAGGTATCATAAAGTCTTCAGGGATCCATAATGATCAAACCAAAAGAACATAAGAAATGCAAATCCCTTAAAAAAGACTAACAGAATCCAACCCTTGAAAAAGCTCAACAGCTACCCTACCACACTGTTCTCAATATTTTATATATTAGGAGAGAAGTTGCCATCAGCTCTACATCTTTCACTTTGGAAAACCATATTGAAAGTTTCCATGCCATCTTATTTAATGACTGATTTTCCATATCCATTTCTCAAGACAAAATTCCTTCTTAGGTAACCAAAATTACCAAAAGCGCCCCCAAGAAATTATGACGTCAATATGGAATACATATTATCCAGCAGCAGCATAAGAAAAAATATTTACAAACTTGCAAGAAAAAGAGTATTGTAATCTTGGACCTCTCAAAGATGCAAAACATGTTATATATCATAATGGACCACAAAGTTTAAAAAAAAAAAAAAAAATAAATTTGTTAGCTTAGTTCCATGTTAATAAGAACCCCCTTTTTATAATTATGTTGTCAATTAGTTTCTTAAGTAAAATTCCCTAACATCAAGACCCTTTAGCAAAATCTCACATAAAGCCAAACAACCAAAGGAAAACCTCGCCAAACGGGGGGAAAATGATGAAGTAGATAAATAGAATTTGTCGATTCGATAAAACAACGCAAAACACCCCCAAAAAGTTAACGAGCACGAACATGAGTATTTCAACCAGGTCGATCAAGCGATGCAAGCCACATAGTGCCAAAACTAAAGAAACGCCTCCCTCCCCAAACTGGGGAAAATGGTGAAGTTGATAATACATTTAGATAGAGTAACCCAAAACAGCCCCAAAAAGTTCATTACGATGAAACATGAGTATTCAACCAGGTGAGTCGAGCCACATACGAGCAAGGAGTCCAAACTAAAATCTCCCCACAAATGTTCTGAATGGCCCACAGTTACCCGATATTGAAGTTTAAATGTATAAGGCAACTAAGTCCAGGTGATACAGCTTATGATAGAGAGTAGGGAAAAAAAGATAGATTCTATCTAGTAGGTAGTAGTAGATTTCAACAACCATAAGCAGATATCATTTCATTACTTCTGAACTCTGATTCACAGGGAGAAACAACCCCAGTCCAGATAACAAATTTTGTAAATGAAGTATCCATTAAAAAATGTAATACAGTTTTCACCACTCCTGCCAGGTTCCCACATTTCAACAGTATTGTTCCACTACACATCTCAGCAAGAGGCAAGCAGCCTCACAATTTTCCCTAACTAAACAGTTAACATCAGAAGCCTGCTGCAGTCTTGAAGCTCAAATATATGCACAACATATATGCAAAACTGCAATACATGCATGAACATAGCAATGTTGGGCCAATCAATCCAGCTTCAGAAATAGAAGACATCCATTCCAAGAGGACACAAGCAAAGGATATTACCAAAAAGAGGATAGCAGCACAGTAAGTAGACCAAATCTCACATTTCCATGAAAGATAGTGAGAGCGCCAAAAAATCTATCCCTACCAAAAACACAAAATGGCCTTACAAAGATTTGTTATTTGCTCTTAATGACAATACGGGCACATCTCCAACTTTTTAAGGCAATACCTAAATGGCCTTGCAAAGATTTGTTATTTACTCTTAGTCTCTTAATGACAATACAGGCATAAGTCCCACTTTAGCAGTTCTGAGGCAATATTTCCTCAGTCGGGAAAACTGAATGTCCCAATTTGAATTTTCACAGAGCTTTGAGTGAAGTTGATAGAGTGATATTTGATGTAACTTTAGGTTTTTTTTAACATAAATATTGTGGCCAGAAATCTTAGCGAGTCAGATCGTGTATTTGCAGGAAGAATACTTCAAGAAGGAAATTGTCAATTTTAAGAAAGAGAATATTACTTCAGGACAACCCAAAAAGGAAATGAGATTGATCAATCCCGGTTGGAAAGAGTACAGTACTCCCTCTTTCAACAATTAAATGGCTTGGATTGACTTTATAGGTCAACCAGAAAGCTTTTCAGAACCATATTTCCTTACCATGTAATTTTTGAGCTAATAGCCTGATATAAGTTTTTTCAATAGCTGCATTCGCTAGGAATTTTCTCACTATGGTGTAGAACAATATTCCCCAGAAAAACTCTAAAAATGTCGAATCAAGTCATCCAACTATGAGCAGTGGGAGTAAGCTAATTTCTTCAAGTCCACTCTTTCTCAAACACTTGATAGATTATAAGTTTTGACGCAGATCCTAAAATGGATAAAAGTCACGGACGTGTGGCAGCCGCGAAAACATTTTGCAACATCTTCTTGTTTCTCACCAGTATGGTCTGATACATGATCACACAATTGTTTCATCTTTCACTGAAACAGAAAAGAGAGAGAAGATAAACTAGGAACTCTTACCATAAGATGTTTTAACCCTTCTAAGATTCCTAAAGGATCCACCTGGTTCATTTTGGCTAGCTTCTTACAGAAACAGTGTGTCAACCTGATTTTTCATCATCTAAGTGAAGGGTGAAGACATCAGCACAAAACTTGACTCACAGAGTGTCACAGGCTAGATGAATAACTATAGTTCATTACGTACAGAAAAGGAGAAAACTGAACCTAATCCTTTAGGAGGCAGATTATATCACATTGTTTATGCAACCTACAAACCCTCTTCATTTGTCTTCCTACTCATCCATCAATTTACATTGCTTTATAAGTTGATGATTTACCTCTGTATTTTCTCTTCCATAGGCAAATCCAAATTGCAATCAGACAGTAACAATAAGGTCTTAAGTTTAACCATAAAAAGTTTTTAACACTGAATAACAATAATAGAGCCAATTAAACATGTCACAAGGCAATTAGGCAAATGTAAAAAAACCAAAGGTTTTCCAAATTTCATGTTGCATAAAATTTGCAGGCTGACAACATAAAAATCCTAGAATGACACATCCAATTACTTGGGAGTTTTGATTGTAAACCCTACTCCCCGAACTTGAGCAGTTTTGATTGTGAACAATATTATCAATATAGTCACTATTAAACATAGCATAATCTCATATCATTTTTTAGACATGAATATATGTGTCCCCAGACTGAATTAAGCATACGTCCAAAGGTATCTTTTGGTCAACTTATAGAACTATAGGCCCCATAACCAACCTCAAAACTACTTCCATGACACAAAAATGAAGATGCCGTAGGCAACCGCAGATACATGAAAGGAAGAAGTTAGTCCACAAAGGAGGTCATTATTGACATAATCCAGTGAAATGGCATGAGAGATAGAAGCAAAAATGAAACAAGAAATCGGACAATTTAGCATCTCCAGTTCACTATGACGAGAGGCTAAAGGAAGGAGTGGGTTATCATGCAATCATGTCTTTTTCCTTTTTGATTAGTATTCCTTTCTTATTAATGTGTACATTTGTAGTCTAAACATTATAAGACAGCTATGAAATGCCTGGCATGAGCAAAATAATACCTGTAGAATTCTTTAATTGCAGCCACGGACATGTCATGCAAGCGCTCTTCTGGCAATGCCTTTTCTGAAGAAATATTTGGCATCGAAGTTATTGGCCCACTCCGTGTAGGTGGAGATGCAAGAGATCTATCAAAGTTGCGATCTATATTTCTAATATCTCTATTCTCATAGGTCATATTCCGCTCTTGTTGATGTGATTGGTCATAAATAGTCGGACCAGAAAACCTGACAGGCATATGTTTTGGCATGAGATCTTCTCTATGACCATAAGCTATCCGTTCCGGCATAGAACCGAATCCATTTAGACCAGATCCCATCCTTCGTGCATCCCCTGAACCTGGCATCTCAGCCAAAGGAATGCTAGGTGCTGTTGGCTGCCCTCTGAAAGCCATTCCCCTAGCAAGACCACCTTGGGGACCAAGGGTTATGGAATCATCTCCAAGGGGTCTTTGAGGCAAAGGAACAGACATGGTCCTGTTGTCAAAGGAATGTCTCTCCTCCAACCGCGCATCCTGAGAACCATAACCACGTAGCTGTGGGGGAACAGCACGGTAACCACCCATCTGGGAACTCGGAGAAGATAACATATTAGAACCTCTGGGAGCAAACTCTATAGATGGACCCCTTCTAACAGAAGTCCCAATACTCGGAGCGCGAGCTAGCCTGCTAGCTTGCGTATGTCGTTCTTGCGCGGCATCTCTATGCACCTCATCAATCTTTTTTGGGCCTTCGACTTTCCTCCTCTGCTGCCACTTATTCTTTCTCAGATCAATTGCATCTTTCAGCATGAATCTTACCCTGGAAGAAAGTTTCATGTTATTTGAAAATTGAGCCATAAGGTCAAAATAAGCATCCATGTACTCCTTTGCTTTGGGATGATCTATTATCTCACCAATTGTGCTCATCAATTTGCATAGTGCTTCAACATCTTCTTCATCAGGATTCTGATACTGACCCAACAACTTATTTATGCACTCGTGCATTATTCTCTCCGTCAGCATTCTTTTCTTGTACAGTTCTCCAATTAACCTTATATTACCCAACATGCGTCTCCGTGCCCTGAGTCTCTTCTCCTCCCTTTCCCCTTCTGACAGTTTAGCTTCGCCCTCTTCATCAGCTTTATTTGCCTCTTCTTCTTCTCTCTCTCCTCTCTCAAATTCTACCTGACACTTGTTCAGGAGTAATCTCTTGAAAGTAATTTTTTCGTTTTCTATGCTCAGATCAGGTAACTCCGCAGCAAGGTGAAAGCAGAAGTTAGCATACATCTCACAGAAGGTGGGTTCCGTCAGAGCTTTATCAAATATCTGTGAGATCACCCCAGAGAGCGTAATAACATTGTCAATGTTGACCTGCTTAACTTGCTCAAATAGTTTTTCAAAGTTTTGGGGAGTAAGCTTGTTTAGGATAGCTTTCAACTGCCTCTGCTTGGCTTCTTCCTCATCAGTCACTTTACCTATTTCATATTTCTTCTCAGCTTTGTGCATCACCTGTAATGGTGTCTGAGGAGAAGGCATTAAACCCTTCTGAAATGCAGTTCCACGATGCCACCTATCAGAATCAGAGTTATTTCTTTGCACGCCTCCCTGCATACCTGGGGACTGTGTAGGCCCAGAAAAGATGCCCCCAGCGTACTGATTAGGTGTCTGCGGGCGTGGATTCCTCAGAACACCATAATTACCACCTTGTCCAGGTCGAAACCCCATTACATTACCTAAATAACCAATATCCATCCGTATATCCCCTCGCACTGACATAAGATCCCCCGATAATTTATTCCATTTGTCATCATCTCCCATGCCATTTCCACGACGATCTGATCTAGATCCCCCGATTGACCTGTCAATATTTCGTCCAGGACTAGGGTATGACTCACGTAAAACATCGACACCAGAAACAAGCAACGCACCATCTATGTCAGAGGGAACTTCAAACCCCTCAGGAAGATGGGTGCATTGAGCTGCAAACTTGAGGAGGAAATCGCGGGAATATTTTTTAGTCGTCAGTCCATTGCCATCTGCACCAATAACCTCATTTTCATTCTTTGGAGTTTCTAACTTCGGAGTGGAGATGTCCACAGCATCTTCCCAATCATCTGGCTCCACTTTACTCTGAGCAGGTTTCACATTTGACATGACATTATTCTGAGTCGCGTCAGTGGATGTCTGCTTAGCGCTCTTGCTTGCAGTGTTTTCTGTGCTTTCTGCAGAGGTTACATTTTCTTTCTTTTCCTCAGGACCCTTGTATGCCATATAAAGATCAGAACTTGTACTGACAGCTTCTGCTTTTCGTAATAAATCTTTTCTTCTCTTCTTCGTTGTAGTCACAGCACGTTTTGTAACAGGCTCTGACAAGGCTTTCTCCTTGAAACCTGATAGTGAAGGAGAAAGCAAGCCACCACTATTATTCTCAGTATCTTCATTTTCGAGTTTTAGAACACCCGCAGAAGGAGATGGAATTGAAATGGGGGCAAACTCGTGGTCTGATGTAGCAGAGTTTGTGACAGTGGTTTCTTTAGTATCTATGCTGTCTGGCCCTCTTAAAGAAGCATCTAAAGTACAGGTGCCATCATACTGAGCAGATACACCAATCACTGAATCGGAACTTTCAGGATTGGCATCATCCGGTATCGAAGTAGGTGTAACTAAATCACCTGCCACTCTAGCATCATCAAAGCAACAATCCGAAGATTCTTCCACCTTTTGCTCTGCAGTTTCCATTGAACAATCCCCGCTACTGGTGGATGTTACCTCCTGAGAAGAGCTCTCTTTATTATTCCCAATGATTTCAGAAGGTTTTAAGGGAAGAGACTTTAAAGATGTCTCCAAACTACGCTTATCAGTTTTGGAACTCTCAGGAATTTTTACTTCCCCTTGTTCCTTTATCCCCACTTTCTCAGGCCTTGATTGCCTGCTCTTTGCAGCTTCTATGCCCAATACTTCAGATGATTCTTTTGCAGCTTCAATGCCCAATACTTCAGATGATTCTTTTGCAGCTTCTAGGCCCAATAATTCAGATGATTCTTTTGCAGCTTCTATGCCCAATACTTCAGATGATTCACTTGTATTGCATTCCACAGATTCTGGGGCAGCCGCAGTAGTTATTGACGATGACTCTTTTGCAGCTTGCAACACCAGGCTAGCTCCCAATGAAGTGACTTTAGCTTCCACAGGTTCAGGTTTTCGCAGTTGAGAAGGCAAACTTGAAACAGAGGAAGTTTGCTTACCAACCTGCAAATAATAATGCAAAATTATGCTTACAAATCATGGTAAGCTTTCTCCTGAGGGATCTACATACAATTGGACCAACAAACAAGCAATAACATACTTGATCCAGCTGGGCTCTGTTGCCTGTTTTTTTCTGTTTATCTTCAATAGATTCAGGCCCAACAACTGCTTCCTTTTCGGCTTCTTCAGCAGTGTTGGTTGATGATGATGCTGAACCATCAATGGTGCCCAAAACAGAAGACGAAGTATTGAGCAATGCACTCTCCACAGCCGTGGGAACTGACACTGCAGAGGATTCTTCACTTGCCATGGGAACTGTGGTAGATGATGTTCCTAAACCAGGCTTTGATTGCTGCAAAGAGATTGACGATGAAGGCTCAACTTCCTTCTGAGGACCAACTGAATGTTCTCCATGTGGCCTTAAAGGTTTCAAATATTCTCCCTTTCCAACAGAAGGCAAACTTGCAGATGGCGATGGGTCTTTCTCACCATGAGACCCACCCGGAGGTTTCACTGTCACCTGTTGAAAATTAACGAGGCAAAGAGGTTATACATAATCAACATTCTAACATCCCTAACCTGATAACTGTGCAATGCCGTGTCAAAGGCATGGGTTGTATCAAAAGAACGTCAGATAAACACAGGAAGAACTGACTGACCTTAACATGATTATAGATCCTTGGTGGCTGAGAAGGAAGAGCTTGGGTACTGTTCATTGGAACAGAGTTCGGAGCAGGAAAGAAGACAGAACTGAGATTATAAGAATTAGGATAGTAGTTCATTGGATGATTAGGAGAAAGTGATGGAATAGGTTGTGATTGAGGTGGCACATTAGGATGTGACCTTGGAACAGGTGATCCATCAAGTCTCAATTCTTCATGAGTCTCTGGATGAGTAATCTTTACAGTTCTACGAGGACCAGCATATTTTCCTGCCTGCTGCTGAGGAAATTGTTGGGCCATATTAATTCCCATGTTACCTAACTGAGGAAGCTGAGGACCCATTGCTGATGAAAAGTTCAAGCTCTGTCCCCGATGCATCATTCCTTGAGACTGCAGAGGGTGTGGCGGAAGCCCTGAAACAAACATCGGCTGCTGCACTGGTGAATTTCCCAAAGGTAAAGCCATAGGTACTGACATTGGCAATGACGTGCCTGTAATGGCCTGAGACTGCATTTGGGGATTGGGGCCACCAAATTGAACTGGAACATGTGGATGCTGAAACGGTATTTGCATGGACATCCCAGGCATAGGACGTACAGAAGGTCTCTGAGCTTGACTCAAAGGAGGTGCAGATGAAACTTGAGCATCCCTCTTCAATCTGGACACTGACTGAGCTTCACCAGCATTAGGTTGGTCAGAAACCCCAGCATCCTTCTTGGGCAATTGCTGTTTGGGTATGGATTGAGTTGCCATTGCAGGAATAGACCTTAAAGAGTCATGACGAGCCTGTAAGAAAAGAATCACGAAATCAACCAGCAAAATTTAGTGGGTGATAACAATTATAATGATTGGTATCATTACCACAAGATGTTATGTGAATAAAAAGGTAATTCAGGCACTAGGTGCACTAACAACAACTAAGCACTGATTGCCAAAAGATGCTTGTAGGGTCCTTCTCAACTTAAAAATGAATGCTCATATTCACCCAAATTTCTGTCCGCAAAAGGATAATTTTTGGAGATGCTAATGGCTACTATCATAAATTGAGCCCTGAATAAAAGCATACAGCAGCACAGATGTAATGGACTGTTCAGATTTCATAAGGACAGAAAAATAACAGAAGGAAAGAGAATTCTCACTTCTCTATTTGGAGAAGTAGTGGAAGAGACGGGATGCAGAAGAATTTAATTTCAGTTTTCTTCCATTTTTCTTTCTTTTTTTCCGGTAGAACTTTGTTTTCCTTCCTTTGTCCAAATGAGATAATTAAATAATTTCTATCCTCACAATATCCTTCCTTTCCCTATGTAACTTACTCTTCCCTTCCAGTTCAATCTTTCTATCACAAGAAAATGACGGCGTGTGACTCTAACCTCTTAGCAGTTAAAAGCAACTCTACGCTATGCCAGCTAAACAACCAGACACAAAAGGAAAACAAAAACCACAAACCTGGTCTCTTTTCTGCTCATCCAAATTTGGTGGGGCAGAGCTTGTTCGAGCAGGTATCTAAAAACACAACAGTAGAAAACCTTCCATCCTTAGGAACGAGAATTCAAGACATGACAAGAGAAAAGAAAGGAAAAAACAGAACACGTTGATCTTCATGTGATGACATTTACCTGAATTCCATTCATAAAACCAGGACTTATGGACCCAAATTGTAGGGATAATGACCCAGATGTATCTCCTGCAGCCCAAAAACAGTATAAAAAATTATCATTTGCAATTATAGACAAATTAAATTTCACATTTTATATTACAGTAAAATGCACGAAACAATGTGTTACAGTATCCACAGAGAAACAAAAATTACTTCACAGCTAGTAATGAATGTGAAAAACAGTTTGTCATACCCTTTGCAGGTGTTGCAGGGGCCTTGAAATCAGAATTGGCAGCCGAAACATGAGATGGAACAGTAGAAACATTCGAAGGTGGACCTCTAGGAACAGCTTGGGTGATTTTTTGAGGTGGGGCATTGGCGAGCTTGACATTTGCACTTGTACTTGCAACTGGTGAATCGGATATTCCTACAGCAAACCCCAATAGAAGGAAGCAAATTGCAATGTATCAGAAAATTGATGCGGAGAGGGAAAAGAAGAAACAAAGATCACTTCAATCAACATCATTCCAATAAAAATTAAAATAAAGTTTAACTGGAAAAGGAAATCTCATCACATACCACTGTTGGGCTGCCGTTGATTACCACTATTCTGTATAGCATGAGCTTCGGATGAAGTACTGGAATCTGAACTCACAGTCCCTGCCCTAGATTGCCCTCCTTTTGCATTATTATTATATTTCTTAAAACTACATTCCCAAAAAAAAAAAAAAACACGTGGTTATCCATTATAGAATCCCAAAACAAACAGAACCCTAGTTTGAGGGTATAAATTAAACAAAACAACACTCAGACCCACATTCACTATATTCATACAAATCCCCGTCACCGTGGATGAAAAAACGTAGATTGTACATAAAAGAAAACCTAGTTTTCATAATTTTCAAAAATATTAGCGAGTACCTGCCACTGGAGGTAAGGGCGGCGGCTCCTCCGCCCTTATTGGAGCCGTTTCCTGAGTAGTGGCGCTGCTGATTTGAGCTACCGGATCGGCCGAATTTCCTGTTCTGCGCAGACTGGTTCCCTTCAGCCCTTGATTGATTCTGGGACATAAATTCTAAACTTTGAACAAAAACCGCTTCTCCAAAAGGTATGGTAATACGATATCCCTACGCAGATCCACCGATCAAATAAAAAGGTCAGAAAATTAACAAAAATCAAAACTTTTTTCGGCATTTAATTACAGAAAATTCAAAGTGCTCTCTGATTAATTGGCTAATTTACCTGAAGAGGAGAGTTGAGTTGGGGTTTTATTGGGAAAAGGGAATGGCGGGAACCATTGCAACACTGCGTGTAGAGAAAGATGAAGATGGAGAAGAAAAGGAAAATAAAGAGTTTTATGTGAAATTTTACTGCGTGTGTATGAGTTTTTTTTTTTTTTTTTTTTTTTTTTTTTTTTTTTTAAATTTGTTAGTGTAACAAACTTCCATCCATAGAGTAGGTCTTTAGGAGATGGGAATCCTATGTGTTGCGCGTCTACCTACTCTTCGTCTCACGTAATGGCGCGTGTACTGAGAGCACGTTTCGCATTAAACGTTACTTGTAATTTCACGAAATTACTTTCTTAGAAATTAATTTTAAAATTTGTAAATAGCATAAATAACTTGTGTGTTTCATATTTAGAGCATGTTTTGCATCTATTCTTTTAAAAAAATCTCAAATTTATTTTTAATTATATATTTTATAGATATACAATTTTTATCAATTTTTTAATTACATATTTCATTAATATTTATTAAAATCTCATAAAAAAATATTTTTTTGTCTACACTAAACAGATACTTAATAGCACGAAATGAAAATTACATGAATTTTCTAATAATTTTTATTGAATTAACTTCTTTTTAATTATGAAAATTAAATATATGAAAACTAATAAATGAACAAGTCGGTAATGTCATACCTTGATATTGTTTGTGACATGTCCTTACTACTCGGTCATGCCACTAAATGATAAAAAATAGATATGACAATTTTCTTGAATTACATGATTTTTTTTTTTTTTTTCACTTACATGTTGAGTCATGCATTCCTAAAAGAAACATCTTTTTTTTCCCCCTAGAAATGATTCTTAATTCTTAAAATCTTTTCATGTACGGTTATGAATGGTAGAGTTTAAAATTAGTTTTTTAAAAGATTTTAAAAATAATTAAAAAATATATTATTAAAAATTTGATAAAAACTATGAGTTTATGGTTGAATGTTTCTTTGTGTATGTTTTTTTACACGTTTGCAAAAAGATTGTCTTTTGTTCACAAAAATTTTAATTGTTTCTAAATACAACTTTTCATTTAAACTATAATACAGACACTTTACGTTATTGTGCACAATGAATCGCTAGTTATACATTTGATTAAGGGTAAATAGTATTAAGGGTTTAAAATCTTTGAACCTTGTGACGTGGGGTCCCGAACCTTTAATTACTAGCACCGACGGGTTATTAACCTTTAAAAAACGTGCGAGTAAAATCCTTCTATTAAAAAACCATTAATTTGGCCGTTAAATGGTCAAAGTTTTCTTCAAATGATAAGATTACTCTTTTTTGAATTAAAATAAGAAACAAGGAAAAAAATTAAAAGAATAATTGCAATCAACCCCCTCTCCCATTTTTTCTTCACCAATCAACTCCTAACCAACAAAATACAAAATTAAAACCCATCTAACTACTTCTTCTTATCCAAAATTACTATCGTCAACCACCACCCACCGAAATTTGGTTTCTACGAGTCATCACATCTACTATCTTTGTTGCATTAAGTAACTTCCCTTGAATGCATTAGTTTTCTCATCGTTTTCAACAAATGCCGTCGAAAAAAAAAACTTGAAGAATTAGGATATCTACTTAAATTGATTTGTCCATTGAAGTACGTGTTCTTAAACCATTAAATCCCACCCACTTTAGACGAGATTGTGTTGGATGATTAGTACCAAAACCAAGATCTGCTTGATTGAGTTCGAGCTATGCAAATTAGGAACCTCAATCGTTGATTTATGGAGAATAACTTTGTAAGCCATCAGGTGGTGTGTATCCAACACTTGAACCATAAAATCCCACCCATCTAGAATACACAACCTCCGGCGAGGAGGTGGCGTGTATGATGGAGAAGATCGACATTGACAAGGACGGATTCGTCAACGTCCAGGAGTTTGCCGCCTTATTTAAGGTCGAGATCGACACCTACCCCCTCCTTCGGTAGCTAGGAGCTTAAGGAGGTGTTCAAGCTCTATGAACAAGATCATAATGGCTTGATCTCCTCCGTCGAGTTCACCAGATCCTTACACGCCTCAATGGGTGGTGCTTTTCCACTGTACCATAATGGCGTATGGACAGCCCCCGTTCTCCGCCCACAGCTTGAGTATCTTGCCCAATGTGTACTCCATGGCATGTCCAGTTAACCAAGTCGTCAAAAAAAAAAAAAAAAAAACCACCAAACCCTCCCTACTAGCCTCCCTCCCCAAAACCCCAACCCACCCAGCCAAGCCAAAAAATCTCCTATTTCTCTCCCAAAACCCATCCAACTCTCTCCTTCTCTGCCGGTGAATTTCAATAGCGCCAACAATGCCTCATTCACGACCACGACCGGCCCATTCACGACCACGACCGGCGCATTCACGAACATCCAAACGCCGGCACCCCACTTTTGATGATTTGCTGGAAAAAACTCGTCGTGCCCTAATTTTGATGATTTGCTGGAAAAATTGCAATCTGATGTTGGTTGGCCACTGTTGGTGGTGGCAGATGTGTGCGGGTGAAGTGAAGGAGGGAGAACCAGTGGCAAATGGTGCGGTGGGGTGGTGGTGGCTCTTAGATTGGCGTGTGCGGGTGGTGGTGCAACAAATGTGTGCGAGGGTGGTGGAGGGAAGAACCGATTAGCCTAGCCGAGGTGGTGGTAGTGTGTAGTGGTAAAGTGGAGGGCGGTGGTTGTAGCGCGATGGTGGTGGTGGCGGCGATGGCAGTGGCGTTGGCGTGATGCGGGTGGTGGTGGCCGAAAACACCTTCGACCATGGAATTCGCCGGAAACACCAAAAATTTCTCCATTTTGGTGCCCTAAATCCTCCCCTCCCAATTGCTCGTCGGAACCACCACTATTTTGAAACAAAATACTTCAAACATCCCCGAAGAGTGGTGACAATGGTTTGGTTGACACCGAGATGAGAGGCATGAGTACGACCACGACGCTGGGGGCGGTGGTGGTTAGTGATGGTTTCGACGCGAGTTGGGAAGTGGAAATTTGGTGTCAAATTGGACATTTTTCTTCTTGACCAAATCTTTTTTTTTCTGGGAGAATTTCTTAGAAATTGTATTTTTGGTTGACCAAAATGGGATTTTGGTGAAAATGTAGGCACCAAAATAGGATTTTGGTGACGGCAGCAGTGTCAAATTCATTTTTCTTCTTCAGATTCCGATGAAATGAGAATTTTTGCTTGGCTGAGTGGGTTGTGGTTTTGGGAGAGAGGCTAGTAGGAAGGGTTTGGTGGGGTTTTTTTTTTTTGCTGACTTGGGCCCAACTAGACATGCCACGTAGGCACAGTGGGCAAGATACTCTTGCCCACTTTGGGCAAGAGAACGGGACTGGGCGTATGGAATGACTGCATTGGTTATTCTGTTCCGAAAAACATATTTCTTCACCAAGAATGATTGTGTCGGGCCTTTGGTGAGCTGCAACCTTTTAATTTTGCGTGTGTGTGTCTGTGAGATAGTGAGTGAGAATTAGTTTTTTTCTATTTTATTTTTTTAATTCGAAAAAGGATAATATAGTCATTTTAAGAAAAATTTTACCATTTAACAATCAAGATAATGGTTTTTTTAACAAAATGACCTTGATCGCGCGTTTTTTAAAGGTTAAGAACCCGGGGTGCTAGACATTAAAAGTTTGAGACCTCATCTTTACAAAGTTCAAAAGTTCAAGACCTCTAATATTATTTACCATTTGATTAATGTGCTATCAAACTCTCTTTGAAATTTTCAATGTATCTTGAATTCTTATTTAAGTGCTTGTGTGGTGGGTTTAAAAATAGTTTTTAAAAAAAAAATTAAAAAAATTGGTGAAGTGTTTTGTTAAAAAATTGATAAAAATTGTGAATCCCATAAAATATGTGGTTTACCAAAAAAAAAATAAATAAATAAAAACATGGATGGACATTGTATAGATTTTTTCACATGTTTTCAAAAAGATGGTCTTTTGTTCACAAATTGTGTCTTTACGCGAGTCGTATGCAGTCAAAATCGCACATAAGGTAACGAATAGGGTTCGCGTCTATACGTGTAGTGTGGTGCTTTGGCCTATCCACCCTATTTGTTCTATGATGTATGGGTCTGCTAGAGCTACCCACATCAATCAAGTAGCCAATATTTTGACCGGATACGAAATCACTGGTGCTCGATCTAGTGGTAGTTTTATGTGGATTCTTCACCATAGCACACTTGGTTCTTTCACTCCTTGCTCGCAGAGCGGCATACCTAAAAAAGAAAAATTGGAATCAATGACTTATTTTAGAATTAGAATTATAGATGCATGAACGCAATCTACCTTTGTGATCACGTATATTTTTCTTCTCCGACATCTTACTGAGTTTTCCCCCTCACGTCAATTACATGACATTATGTCTCAATGTATGGTGCTATTATGAAATGTTCTAGGATATTTTCCAATCAAAACATCATCACATCCAGATGTTATAATATACTCTAAATTCGGTTGTTTAAAAATCACTATTGTCATATTCGTGTTTAGCATGGTTCAAGCACTTCCAATAACCAATGCATCATTTGTAAGCTGATGAAGGGTGATGAAAATTGAATGAATTGTGTTTAGACAAATATATGATTTTTTTAAAAAATAAACGATAAAGTTATGAATCTTATTTTCTATTCACAAAGTTATAATTTTCTTTTTTGATGATTTAGTCAAAAGTTATATCATTTTATTTTTTCAAAAATTCATGTTCAATTTGTACACTAAGTGATTAAAAGTTAAAAAATAAAAAAAATTCACTAATACATGTTACGAACTCCATTAAAATACATCATATAGAATTTTGTTACATTCTTTGAAATAAATTTTTTTTATTTATTATGATATTAAAGAAAAATTACGTTTAATAAGTAATACTATTATTTTTATCATTGATAAACAAGTACTATGTCATTCAAAAAAAAATTGTGGATATATAATCGCATTAAATTTAAAGTTTCAGGAATTGTTATTTGTTGCTGAAACAATTAAAACAATCCATGTGGGCATGTCACATTTGAGGATGATTTCTATTTTTTTAATAATAGACATGAATTAGTTATATATATTTCTTTCGAGGCCATTAGTCCATTCATAACAAAAAAAATGATTTATTTTTGTAGTGAGTTGGATTGTTAACATTCATTCTAGAATAAGTTGCTTATTCTTATTTAATTTGGTTCGACAAGAAAAATAGAATTTGGTATGGTGAAATTTTAAAACTTTCTACATTCCATGTTGACAAATTTGAGTAAATGTAGATGTAAAATTACTAATTTTAATAAAAAGACCATAAATTCATGAGAATTCATATAAATAGAAATATGTTGACATCTTATAAATTTTGTGGAATTTTGTTTAAATTCATGAAATTTATGAGAATTCATAAATATTAAAATCTTTTAAAATATGAGTCTTAAAAAATAATCATTTTGGCTAATTTAAAAAATAATCATTTTGGCTAATTTAAAACTTCTACACCTTAAAAAATGTTTAGGTATTATGAACCAGATGCTATCGTAGCTAATTTAGGATGGGCGGGACCCGGACACAGTGGAAAATTTGTTTTATATCGTGTAAAACAAAAATTTATATTTTATAATTTTTTTTAGTAACAACCCAGTTTTGAATTGAGCAGCTCGGTCTCCAAAAAATTCCTCAATATGCTATATTGGCTAATAATCAACATGTCGAAGCATTATATGCTAATAACATATGTTTTTTGTATTTGGATTTTTCATAAATTTTCAGATTCTACAAACAATCAACATTTGTAATTTTATTGTTGTCACAGACTTGAAAATAGTTATTTTACTACGTATGTCACCTAAATAGGCCAACTCATGTAATACTATTATAAACACAATTTAAAATACAATACGCACATCGCATGCGACTACAATAATAATCCAGAAAAATACAATATTATATCATAAATCAAAATAACTTCAAAGATGTTTTGTGAGAAACATTCAAGAAAGTATTGGATTCATCCATTACTATGTTTTGCAATTTAAATAAATTACCTATTTACAATCTCAATGGATACAATTTGCATTTGGTAATTTGAAATATGATTTGTATTATCGCATCTAGTGTTACGATCTTGTAAATATAAATTCAAAAAATGTTCTTAATTTTGTGAACTAAGTTGTACAATATAGTTTAATTATAGAGAATGCTAGTTGTAATGAAATTTCCCACCGAATAGTTTACAGATGCTGACTTGGCATATTTCCTAAATGACTATTATACTATTATCTTAATTCATCCTTTTCAGTCAAGTTTTGAGCTAGAAACCATTATGGAAATTCATGGTTCTTCGCCATCTGCACAAGCCACATTTCCTACTTCTGAAAATCAGATACCAGCTCATGAACTAGTAACAATAGTGCACATAAAGAAAAGAAGGAATTTTCCTGGAATGCCTGGTAAATAGAATCTCTCTAAATTATCTAGAAAAAAATTGTGAAGCCCAAATGGAAAAAAATAGAGAATTTTTGTCATTTCTTCTTGATGTTTTTCAGATCCAGATGCTGAAGTAATAGCTTTATCACTGAGAACTTTGTTGGCAACCAACAGATTTGTGTGTGAGATCTGCAATAAAGGAATTCAAAAGGACCTGAATCTCCAACTCCACATATGAGATCAAATTGATTTAAAATCATAGTCTTTCATATTTAAATTTCAAGATCAAAATCTAATGATTGAACATTTGTTACATGGATTACAATATCCACCTTGGAGTTCAGAATATGGGGTGAATTTGGTGCATACGTTTGGGAGTAATCAACCATTGATGCCAACGTATTCAAAGGGTCAAATGGCTGTGGGAGATAATGTGCTCGGAATAATGGATTACGGCATCAATAAACCAAGAAATAGCTGAAATCAGCAATGTACATAGCAATAACCACTTGAAAGCTGAGATAGCTTCCATATTTTTTAGGGAGAGAGAAAGGAAGGGTTTTTCTTCTTTTGAATGGAAATAAATGCCAAACAGATGAAATAATGCCAAGTCAGCATCTGTAAACAATTCAGTAGAAAATTTATGTACAAGTAGCATTTCTCTTAATTATAAGCTATATTTTACGTTGTGAAGTGCTCTATTCTATACTGCATGCGACTCTAACATCCTAACTCCAAGTTGCTTCGTGTCGCTGCTATCTTTTGTATTTTACTCAAATATATAAATGTTTTTGAACTCAAAAATATTAAGGTAATAAAGGTCATGCCAATCTAAAAGGTTAGTTACGTTATGATAAGATAAAGTAAATATGGCTTTTCTTGATTTTACAGATAACTACAACTTATAAACTTGTCTCATGATTAAGTGTTGTCAACTTTTAAATGCTCGCAAGCACACGAATCTATTGAAATATATAAAAGTAACAAGGTTGATCCTATTTGGACTGCAATTGAAGAAGTCTAATTTAATCTAAATTAACTATTATTCTAAACTAGTTGAGTCGAAAGAAGTTTGTTTAAAAGAATTTAAATTAAAAACTAATTAAATTATTGCTAGAAAGTTAAGTTGAATAATCAAGTGGTTTAAATTACTAAGTTTTCAGAATCTACAGTTATTTAACTGAGCAACTATCCAATTATCGATTAATTTCTACAATCGAACGACAACTCAAAATTAATCTATTGTCGTCTTAAAAATTTATCAATTAAGTCCAAAAGAAGAAAATTTGATATCGGTTCTTCCTTGCTTCGTCATTAAATTACTTAAATGTTTTCCATATCAAATCCAATTCAAAGAAAACAAAAACTCAAAGCTTTTCCATCCTAAGAATATCTTCAATGCACTCCGTCTATTGCAGTCTATGTGGCAAGTAAAATAAACGGACTTCCAATCCATGTGGCACTACGTCTATAGAATAAACGGTCAAATTAAAATTCATCTCTAATGCACTCCGTCTAAAATTAAATTTGCTGACTCACTTTGTCTAGAAGTCCATTTAAATATAGATGGACTTCTAGACGAGTCCATATTTTAATGTGCCACATTAGATAGATGGAGTTTTTGTCAGCATGCATTGGATATGGTTTTTTATAATTTCGTCTATATATGCTTATGTGACACATCTAAAAAGTAATAGACGGAGTGCATTGGAGATACTCTAAGCATTCTAAGTATCTTAAATCGATAACAAGATAACTATTATGCCTCGTATGAAGGTTTAAGAGAAAATCTTTGTCTTAATCAAAAGTTCGTAGTCCAAATAAGACATTAATTATAGTGTGTTTGGAATAGCTTTTTTGAAGTCTAAAAGCACTTTTTAAATAATAAAAGTGCTTTTAATTATTTTTATTGTTGTTTGGTTAAAGTCAATAATCACTTTTTGACTATAAAAACAGCTTTAAAAAACTGTTTTAGAGAAATCCAAATTTTGAACTTTTATAAAAAGCTCTAATTGAACTTTTACGAGAAATTGTAATTAACATTTAATGAACTTTAAAATTAATAAAATTATCATTAATACAACAAAAAAAGATATAAAATTATTTATTACATTAATTACTTATATCAAATTATCACTTCATATACTTATATAAAGCGAAAAAAATATTAGCGTGTTAATAATAATATACAAATTATACATAATATGTTTGATTTAAATAATTAATTATTGTTCAATCAAATATACTAAAATAATCATGATATTATAATTAAATTAATATATTAATTTTAATAGTTATTATATGATATAAAAATGTATGATTTCTTTTAAAAAAATAATATGAATTATACAATAATTAATTATTGTTTAGTTAAATATAATAAAATAATTGTGTTATTAAAATTAAATTAATATATTAATTTTAATAGTTATTATAGAATATAAAAAATTATTTATTTTAAAACAAATAATATGAGATATATAATAATTAATTACTATTTAATCAAATAAATATAAAGTTTATACAAAAGATTTTTTTATAGTTATCTGACAAACACTCAATTTAATATTCAAAGACTTTTTGGATTCATATTCAAACAATTAACGCTTTTTAACAAAAGTTTATTCTTTAAACTCTTATACCAAAAAATTTCTCTACTCAAAACTAATTCAGACAACAGTTTATAAAATGGATTAAGACTTTTATCAATGAAAAAATACTAATAAAATAAGATGAACATGTAAAATGACTATCAAGGTCCTAATTTTAGGAGTGTCTAGTGTCTAGATGTTAGCGCAATTGTCGCGAAGTCTCTAGATTTTATGAGCCATTTACAAAATATGATTTGTATTGATATGTCAACTATTGACATCTTCTAAATATAAATTCAAAACAAAAATTTCTTAATTTAGTGAATTTAAGTCATTCTATAAAAACTAAACTATATTGATGATAGTCATGAAGAAGATATAAAGAGACAAAATGGTTCATGAAGAAGATGTAAAGAGACAAAATGGTGATCAACACACACCACATATTAGTTAGAAAAAAGATGTAGAGAGACAACAATAGTCAACACACACCACCTACTAATCACTAAGAAGATATATACTCAAACTAAAGGCCAGAGCACCTAACAAACGGTCTAGAAGCTGAAAAATTTGGAGGCTTGCAGATATTTGTCGACCCCTTCCGAATACACTCAGTCGACAGATATAAGAATGAGTTAAAGGGCCTAAAAATTCTCCACGTGAAAGTTATTAAACGGTTGTAACCGAAAGATATTTCCCACCTCACACGCGCCGCAAGTTTAGAGATGGAGACGCATGTCTCCTTCATCTACTGGAATGGATGCCACGTGGCTTGATAGGACACCTATAAATAGAAAGTCACTCCATTTCACGTATTTTTCATAAGAACATTTTTGATACACATATGAATGGCAACACGACGAAACGGAATTGGGACGGCCCATACCATCTCCATCCCGTCAGAGATTAAAATATATCTATTTATCGTCCGTTTAATTAATTAATTAATTTTTATTTTTTAAAATAATGTTTAAATTTTAAAACATAAAAATAAAATAAAATAAAAATTTCAAAGCAGGTTTGTAGAATTTGGGGCGGGTACCGTGATCCCCAATTATCTAATGGGACGGGAATTCTCTATCCCATTTAGGGTGGGGTAAAGTGGAATAGGTTGGCGGGATATTTTACCATTCCTAAGTACACACTATCTATTTTAATTTTATATATCTTCATCTTCACCTATTCATTCTTACACTGTAGTAGCCACGGGGAGAACAATCCCTTCACGTTTTTCAAGTTTTATTCTATGAGCGCCTCCATCAATGGAAGAGAAATTTTGACACAAACATCATTGGACACGGGGGAGAAAAGGTCACTCCATTTTTTTTTTTTTTCAGGTTTTAGATTTTGAACGTCTCCATCAGTCGAATAGAAAAGTTGACACAAACATCACATAATATAATTTTTTCTCGACATGAAATGCTCTAGATTAGATTGCACACGACTCTTCACCCCAACTCCATGTTACTTCATATTGTTACGTGTTTTGTATTTTGCTCAAATGTGTAAACGTTTACAAATTCTTTAAAAAGTATTAACGTTGAAAATGCAACAAATTTGGTCGAGTCTTGATAGCAAATAGTGTAAACTTCACCAAGGACTTGAACCCACAAGTTTATCTCGTGCCTAAGACTTTAATTCGATAAATTGTTATTTTATGTGTGCTGCTAGCAGTATCAAAATTGGTATATTTGAAAAATATTACAATTAAATGGCCTTCGATAAATTAAATAAATAAACAACAGAAAAAAAAATCAAATAACTTGTCTCCATAACTCCATTCCTATTACTTGCTGGGTAAGAAAAAATAGCTTTAACTTTTAAAAAAAATTATTTAAAATCTTATCCATACAAAGTCTCCATTTCCATTACTTGCTGGGTAAGAAAGAATAGCTTTAACTTTTAAGGAAGATGATGCCATCTCACCAGCATCAGCATGCAATGTTGAGTGAAAACAAAAAAAAAAAAAAAAAAAAAGAATAGCTTTAACTTTTAAGGAAGATGATGCCATCTCACCAGCATCAGCATGCAATGTTGAGTGAAAACATTAAATTATTATGTAACAATAAAAAAAATATAAAGGAACGAATTTAATTTATTTTTATTTGCCAGCCTCCAACTGCCATCCAATAAATATATGGTTGTTATTAATTTATTATTAAAACTTAGTCTCATTACTAATTGGATTCAATTTCAGTCAAAAGGGCTGCCGTCATTTTCCACGTATATTAAAAAGTAATATCCACTGTCTATAGTTATTTTGTGTGAAAATTATTTTAATTAAGTAATGTTATTCATAATCAACAATTATAAATAATTAATATCACGTAAAATAATTATTAATAACGATTATAAATAGTATTACTCTCATAATTTTTGGACCGATTTCCAATTTTATAGTCAATTTGAAGGATTCAATTTGATGTTTATAACATTGATAAATTAAAGCAAGAGTCAATACCAAGAAATTGAGGCAATTTGATAATTAATGGCTTGATGGTATCCCCTCGAGGAGCCTCATGTCTTATTCATAGTGGGTAGGTTGATAAGTGCGTTTTATGCACTTATTTTGGCCTTTTAATTAATCATTTATGTCGTCAAATAGTTGCCTTTCTACTTAATCTAGTTTATTATTGTTTTATTTCAGTTTTGGACTTATTGGTGAACAACTGGAGAAGTTTGGGCAAAAAGAGCAATGATTTAGAAGATATCTCATAAGTTCGAGGACTAAATTGCACTCAACCCAAAGTTGAGGGACTAAACTAGAGATGATCCAAAGTTGAGGGACTAAACTGGAGATGATGTAAAGTTGAAGGACCAAATTCGATGTTATGAAAAGATGAAGGACCGAAATGATCAAGACTTAAAGTGGAAGGACCAAATCGGTGATGTTGAAACAAAAAGGACCAAGTCACCAAACCTTTAAAGGCAACAAGTCAAGCGATCGCTCGATTTAATCTTTGCGAACGCCCAAAGAATCGAGGCCGTAAACAGAGACCACATGGTCGCGCCGGCGATCGCCCGGGAAAGCACTGGGCGATCGACCAGTGCAATTTTTGGTCTGCGTTTTTATTGTTTATTTTCTTTCCTTTTTTAGCCCTAATTTCGTTAGGTAACGTTTGACCCACGAATTTTGTACTCTTTTGAGATATTTTGGAGCACAATAAGGGTAGTATAAAGAAGAGATACATTCTCATAACACGGGGTTGGATTTTTTGGGAGCAAATCAAGAGAAGACTTCAAGAGAACAAGAGATCAAGACATCCTCGACTATCAAGATTTCTTCGAAGATTTATTCTCCTTCAATCCATGCCGGGTTTTATCATTTATTGTTTTTCTAGTTTAATCATGTTCTTCTAGTTTTCTTTAACCAAGGTAGAGCGATGAAACCTTGTTTTAATTAAGTGATTATTCCGTTATTCGTTTAATTCCTTCTTAAGAGCTTTAACGTTTATGGCTTGTTCTTGACTAAATTAATTAAATATGATTTCTTTCATCTTAAATATCATGTATTTTTGATAGTTAGATGTTGATTTAATTAATCCATGCTATCATAGGTGAGGTAGTTAAATATGATTGATAGAAATAATGAGTGTGGGGCCATAAATTACTAACCATGTAATGCCACATATGTGTAGATATTATAAGTAAGTAGGAGATCAAGACTCATCAACTCGAACCCAACTTGGATGATATCAAACTATTTAATCCAATAAATAATTAACAAAAAACAGTTAAGAGTCTTTGCCAAACTAGTCATATGAAATAGAAAGGACACCACAAGTTTTGAATTTGGAATTTACGTAAAAAAAAAAAAAAAAAGAGAGAGAGAGAGAGAATAATTCTCAAAAAAAAAAAAAAATAGTCTTACGTGAAAGTCCTTTTAACTCTACTCTTAACTTAGATTATATTTAAAAGAAGATCCACCCTCGACCATCTTGCATGCTATCTAAAGACTGCTTAAAAAACCCATAAAGCTCCACTTGGGTTTGAAGTTTCTACCCACGCGTAGTCACGCCTCACACTTCGCACTCACTTTTCCTTTGTCTTGTTCTTGCCTAGGCTTTGCCTAAGTTCGAAAAACTTGAAACTCTGGCCTCACGCGCCTACCACGCTTTCTGCTTTTTAAGCATTCTTTATCTAGTAAAGGCGTGATTATCTGAAGTGAAAAACTGTGTATCAAAAAGAAGCTCATACATCACTAACACAAAGAACATTTCTTAAGAAGGAAATGTCAAAATACGAATAAGGAATTTTACAAACAAATAAAGTTTAGTCGAGTTGATTGAAGTATTTTTTAAATGTATAAGTAAAAAAGAAAACTATTTTAACAATAGAGAAAAACAAAATTGGCAAAGAATTTTCAGTTTTCAGCTTAACATTTGAAGAGGGCCGCACTTAACAATTTGGGCCGACCCGGTAATAATAATGATCCACGGGCTAAAGCATTTTAGGGCACGTAACAATTGGATCCATTTAGTATCTGCCCAACCATATAAATACCAACTAAGGTCCGGTTAAATCTTTTCGCAGTGCTGATTTAGGGTTTCTGCGGCTCGCTCTTTCTCGACTACTTTCTCCCTCTTTTTTCAATGGTAAATCACCTCATCTCTCTCTATCACACACAGTTCTATGTATTGCGTGGTTATATGATGAATTAGGTTAGAAAAGCTTTTGAGTGTTGATTATGAATCTGCTTCGCGGCTGTAGTTTTATTATGTTTAGACTTCTATTATATGTTTATCGTTGCGATTGATGTGAACCTGGATATATATTTTAAGAATTTTTATGGGTAATTCGGTGCTCGTATCTGTTTAATTAGGCGAGTTTGATAATGCGAGATAAATAAGAAAAGGATATTGATAAGCGTTACCTTACTTGATGATTATGATTGTAATAATTCAGGAAAAATGAAAACGCTAGGGAGAATTTAAATATGAACTTGTTGTTTTTCATGTCCATCATTATCCCAAGGAATTAATTTATCAAGGAAAATGATTCCAGTCCTGATTCATTTTTGGCCTTCTAATTTGTTTCTTTCATTCTAAGTTTGCCTATTTAGCATTTTATGTACATCCATCTATAATAAAGGTTCTGTATCATTTGGTTTTCACTGCTATTTTTTTTTATCTGTGCAGGCGAAAAGAACAAAGAAGGTCGGCATTGTAGGGAAATATGGTATGTTCTAATGTGTTCATTAATTTCTATTTGGATGCGCCTTTTCTCTCTACTCTTCTGCTTGTTTGAAACACAATTGAAAGGAACAGATAACTTGAGAGCTGAAAGGAAAAGGTGGTATGTGTGTGTGCATTACTTAACCTGCTTGAAAATTCAAACAAGCAATGTTACACATTACTCAGCCTGTAGTTCAGAAATTTTATATACCTACAGTAGTTTACACTTGACTTTATTGGGATCACATGAGGAATAGCTCTCTAGCCCATTGTTTATTTGATGGATCAACCTTGGGGTCTACCTGAATTTGAATTTTATTTGTTGTTGTCTATCCAATTTTTATTTTCTAAATTGCATCTTGTACCATTTCAGGCACCCGTTATGGTGCTAGTTTGAGGAAGCAGATTAAGAAGATGGAAGTTAGTCAGCACAGTAAGTATTTCTGTGAGTTCTGTGGGAAGGTATGCTTCAACTTTCAGTTTTCTATGTTGTTTGTCTAGTATTTGTTGGTGTGGTCTGTGTATTAACAAATTGACACCTCTTTTTTTTGCAGTATGCCGTAAAGAGGAAGGCTGTGGGAATTTGGGGCTGCAAGGATTGTGGCAAAGTCAAAGCTGGTGGTGCTTACACATTGAAGTAAATACTTATCTTTGTTTTACTTTATGTTCGTAATTAGCATTCATATTAGAAAAGCCTAACAAGTGTTTTGTTTGACAGCACTGCCAGTGCTGTGACTGTTAGGAGCACCATCCGAAGGCTGAGGGAGCAGACTGAGAGTTAAATGTAGTGAATTTTGCTGCAGTGTTAATTGGCCTCCTTTTAAACTTTAAAGTTTTGATTCAGTAACTTCAGACTTGGATTCTTGTTGAAGTAGTGGCAAATTTGTGTATTTTTTTGAAATCTTAGAACTCCTCAAAAAATCACGCAGTCCTTGGATCCCTTTGCATTGCATGTTTGAGCATTCAATTTGATTATGCCAAGTATTCTGTAATGCTGGAGATATTTATAAAATTTGATTTCCATCTGATTTCTTTTCTTTTCTTTTCAAATGCTTCACTATCATCATGGTTGAATTACGTGACAATTGGCTTCATTAGATTTTCTGCAAGATGCAATGGTTGCCACAAGATTGAATTTCCCATAACATGTACCTCAAAAAAATGCCATGAGTTTGATTGTGACTCACCTATCCTTGTGCACTGCTTGTTATTTCCTGCGTCTTACATGGTTATAAGGGACTGGTTTGGTGGGGTGCTAAATTGTTGAATGCAGGAGAGGGCAGCTTATATTGTGAATGATGTTTATTTGGAGATTTGAATTTGCTATAAATTGCTTCAATTGGTTGTGATAAGTTGCAACTGGTTTCTGAAATTGCTTCGACTTTCTCGGACGAGGCAGATTCTTTAGAAACGTGATCAAACGTCTATAGTACGTTTTCTGTGGATTATGGACAAGAAAAATAAAGTAAGTCTTGTTTGGTCGTCCCATGCAATCAACACGTGAAAAGTATCCTCGGGATTGTTGACTTGTGTTGTATAATGGGTGCAATTATTTAAGGATGCAAATGGAGAGTTCGATGAGGTATTATTGAATGAATTTTGATCTCCTGTCCCTTGGGAGTAGGAAAATTTGGCCCACCCACCGAGGTGTCAGTAGGTATGATGGATGATCTACCTGCGACACTTCAAAGGTGGACCAATTTTCCTGCCCCTTGATCGGGACATTATTGAATAGCTAAACATTTGGCGGCCATGAGAAAGAAGTCTATCTCTCTGTCTGCCTGTTGTGGTACACCGAGCTGCTTGAAATTTGAGCTTCCACCGGACCACAAAAGAACCAAAACAATTGTACTTGAGGAAGAAAAGTAGTAAATTTTAAGAGGTCAGTTAACTGGGAATGTCTTCCTGCTGCAACCCTCTTTAGTACTTAGAAGCACATTGGTTGTACTAAAGGGAATTGGAATCTTGTCGCTGTTTCTCTGATGATGCATTTGCTTTTGTACGGCCTTCAGAGCTGCAATTGTAGCCGTATTGGCTGCCCTGTTGGCCCGTTAGCTGCTGCCACTGCCTTGTTCAGTCTCTCGTCCACCTCGCAAGCCTTTTCCGTTGTCCTCGTGCTTCCTGATGGTTGAACAAAAATGAGTTAGAAATCATATGTGAACTGATCCTTATATTTTCTGTTAATCAGTTTTACCCATCTCATCTACGAAACAGGATTTAGCTTAATATCAGTCCCAAACATACAAAATATTTAGGTTATGATTGTAATCAAGCAATTTGGAGGTAGAACCACAGGAACAATATAAATATAAACTAGATATCTGGTTTTCTGCTGGAATTTAGCAACTAACACTGCATATTTTTACAAACATTGCCTACCAAAAAGACATAATAGGGTACTAATATAAACATGACAATTAATGAGCCCAAGCATCGATCTTTCACTATGAAAAGCATAGACATAATAGTGTTATAAGATTCCATTATAAGAAATGGGGAGATCTTATCTATTTATGATTTTTATGGAATGCTCCAAACTCTACTTGAGCATCCAAATCTAGGTCAATGCAGACTCTTGCTATAATTATGTAGATGGACTTTAGTCTTTGTCCTTCCACACTACTGGTGTACCTGAAATTTTGATATGTTGATACACCTTGACATCTTTTGGCCCATATAGAACATAGTTACCCGAGGATGTCAATTGTGCCACTGATAGGAGATTTTTCCTTCATTACTGGTACATGATAGACGTCTTGTAGCTGCACTTGACTATTGATGGTCTCGAGTTGTTGGCAGTTACCACTATCCGGCCTTCCTTGTATTCTATTGTGTTTTGCAACTTCTCCTTGTTGTCTATCATGTGATTGAAACATTTCGAGTCGACAATCCAATCATTTCATAATTTTTTCGTCTAGGTACGACCACCTCTAATGCCAATTCTTCCTCAAGGCTTGACCGCACCCCCCCTTTTCAGTCTGCTCAATCACTTTGAGCAATGCTACATCATTATACTTTTTTTCACCATTGTATTTTTTTCGTTCATTGGAGGTCCTTCTACTAGCTTTTTCCTTGATTTGCAATATTTAGCATAATGGTCTCGTTTTCACATACAAAGCACGGGTCATTAGCTTTCCTATATTCCTTGGACCATTGGCATCTTCCGTTGCTATTTTGTTGGGCTCCCCTTGTCTGAGAATTTTCTTCGTGTTTATCTTTTTTCATTTTTTAGTATTTTGTTGACTGAGTCGACCTTTTATTTTATAGTTGAATAATACTTCTTCTTTCTTCGTTTAAACCCTTAACATTTACTTAGTCAACGCTTTCTTTGTCAACCAACAAATTTTCGAGATTAACTAGTGAATGTTGCTTTGACCAACCTTGTATTGTAGCAATAAATCCTCTAAATTCGGGTTTCAATCCATGTATTATTATTTTTTTCATTCTAGACTCTGAAATTTTACTCGTAGAATCTAATTTAGAAATTTCAAGCAAGAGAGATTGTACCTTGATCGTCTTTTCTCCCTGAGTGATAAGAGTAGGTTGTTCTCTAGAAGCTGCAACTTTATATCATTTTTTTAAAACAATGCTGCAAACGTGTTCCATACTTCATTTGGTGTATTTTTGTCTCTTATGTAATCTAATAATTTTTCTTCAATTATTGTCTTTATAGCGAACATAGCCTTACCCGCTTTAATCTTTCATTTTTTAGATCATTGCCATCTTCTGGCGGTGTCACGTCATCGCCACCAACTACGTCTCACAAGTTTTACCCCCTTGGAGATATGACTCCATACATTTTTGCCATGTGGTATACTTTTGATTGTTGAGTTTTTTAATTCCACCTACCACTTGTAAGTTGCCTATTGCGATTTGGTTAACCCCCTAGTTGTCAAGCATGTTTTATTGAAACTTCACAATCTCAATTGAGCACGATCTCCATAAGCTCAAAAAATTTGCCTTGCTCTAGCACCACTTTGTTGAATTTGGAACACAAAAAAACTTATTTTATTATAAAAATACTTGTACAAATATTTTTGTTATGGAACACAACACTCTAACACTCTTACCTCTGTTATCACTTACTACACTTTCTCACACCATTACAAACACACTACATTCATACTCTATTTATACTACTCATATGTTGGTTACTATATTTCAAGAAAAATCCATTAAACGTGGTTAACAAATGTAGGAAAGTTCAAATGCTAATTTAAATAATGAAAGCTCCTTGATTATTCTAGGTCCTTCTTGATGTATATAGCAATGAAGGAAAATTCTAAAGAAAGCATATTAAATAAAAAAAAAAGGAGAAAAATTTGAAACATTCAAATAAGTCGGTGATGACTTTCAATTCTCTCTTTTAGCACCGACTATTTGATTTAACTCTTCTCTTCTCTTTCATCATTTCCAGTCGTTTCCGAAACTCTTCAAATTTTGAAGTAATAAGTCCTTTTGTCAACATGTCTACTACTTGTTCTTCAATATTAATGTGCTTTAAACCGATCTCCTTTTAAGCACATTTTATCTTTGAAAAGTGATAGTGTACTTGACGTGCTTAGTTTTTACGTGATGTTACTACGATTCGATAAGCCCGAAATTCGCGGGGCCCGGGGAGGGTCTTGACACTCACGGCCGACTCATAGAGCCTCGCCAGCCCAGTATCAATTATAACTCGCAGCAAAGACGACATGCGGGAATGATCGAGATAAGTAGTTAAAGAAAGATTGCGTTGGTTTGGTGCACGAGATCCTCACAAGGAAACCGAATCATAACCTCCTAAAACCATGCAACGTGATAAACTCGGGTAAGGAAGGTAATCTTGGAGATTGCCTTGACAAGGGATGATCCATATCCCATAAGAAAGGAGGATCCGATTGGGTATCTGATTGATTTGTTACCTAAATCAATCAGGACTCTTGCGCTATAAATACAACGTATCCGGTTGTTCCAATGTACGCTCTTTTTCGCACTTGAATCCCATCCTAAACTCTGCTCAAACTTCTGTTTGCTTGTCTCTCCCACACTCAATAACTTGCCTCCCCCCGTGTATTATTTCTATATACCGGCAGTTGACTAGATCGTTGGAGTACCAACGATCGTCGGACCCTTTTTCGCCTGTGATCTTGGTGCTTAACGGTCGTCCGAATGTGCGGTAACATACAAGTTGGCGGAGGAGTGACCGAAAATCATTGACACGTGGACGTTGCGGGTTCGGCGTCAACACGTGACATACTAAGTTTTCTACTTTGCAAATTGCTGATTGGTTATCACAATCCGGCACACGTATACCGAGGGACGTAAGTGCTAGGATTAGAAGATTTGAGATCTGAAAACATCATCTTTTCTATTTTTATTTTAAGTGAAGAACTATATATATATAAAAAAAAAAACGTTCAAGATTTATTTACACTTTTGAAAAGGTTAGAGACCCAATTGTAATTTTTTCATTTTATTTTCCTTTTTTTGTTGTTTTAATGTATTTATGTTAGGGGCAAAATTGTCAAAAAGGATGATCCGCATGAATTACAAAAAGATTGGGAATAATACATGCTATTAAAATTGAATGATGACGAAATTACTACAAACATAAAAGAATAGAAACCCTGAATTTAATTTACCTGTTTTGTTCGCGATCAATTTATGGAAATCAATTTTATTATATATAGCGATATAAATAATATTAAATTTAATTTTATATGTATTGTAGATATTATCTTATATCATCTTTTATAAAAAGGGAATATTGAGCTTGCAAAATCTCTATAAATCCAATATATTTAATTAATTTCTGGATCGTCAAATGATCACAAGAGTCGTGGAGTTGAATATTTTATTCAATTAAGTAAAAAATTGGAGACAATCTGTGCTAAAAATTGGAGATTTACTTTTATTTTGTTTGCGATCAATATTTCTATTAATGCAAGTTTTTAATTTAAATGACAAGTTTTTCAAATTTTTGCCAACACTAGATGATTATATAAATGAGATGGTTGGATATTTGACATGGCTGGTTTAAGTTGTATTTTATATAATTATGTTTCACAATTTGTTACTTTTAACTTTTAACGGTGTATATAAATGACGGTGTATTTTTAAGAGATCATATCAAGTATCACATATTCGAGTTTAAATTTACTATCCCGACTTGTCGTCTTAGTTGTCTCACAACTAAAATTTTGTGGTGTCAAAATTTTAGTGGTCATAGGTTGTCTTGAAAAAAAAAATTAAAAAAAATATTTGTGTTTCAATAAAATTTTGACACTTTAAAATTATAGTGAGATGTCAATTTTATTTTTGAGACAGTCTAACGAAAACAACAAATCTAGACTCGAAGTTGCCATACGAGTAGGTTTGATTTACTATTTAAACCCTACATTTATAATTTTAGTATACATAAATATTTAATTTAAAGCATAAAAAAATATTTTTAACCAGAGATAAATTTAACTAGAGTTGAACTTGCTGATAAAGCCTTTATCGACCCGGTTTAGAAGAAAGTAGAAAAATAGGATTAAGATTGGGTCCTGAGACTCATTCTGACCGAAACAAGGGACAAATCTTTACCAACTTCAAAATATTCGATTTTAGAGAACTATGCTTAAGATGATATTGCACACTGCACGAGTACTTACAGGCTTCTGCGTAAGATTCAATGGTCACTTCTCTTAGAAATTGGTTGTATAAGTTGGTTTTAATAAATTTAAAACTTTAGCCCAAACCTACGAGGCTGTAGGTATCCCCTTTCACAGACTTTTGGTACCCTCCCAAACTAAGTGGCAAACGTGATATATATATTTTGGTCAAGTGACTTTTAACCTCCCAACGTGGGATTAAACTTTTCAATATTCTCAATAATTTACATATTTTAGGTGTCTTACTTTTAGTCTTAATTTTTGCATTCACTTAAAATTGATTTAGATCAAACAAATACATTATGATCATGTACTCAAGAAGTAGAGCAAGTTTGATTTTTCAACTTTCTTGTTCTCAAAATTTGTAATGCTGCTATCTTTGAAAGTAGACGTTGTACCTTGAAAAATATATAACAGTATACCATACCATAAACATTAGTGCGGGATATTGTCGTCTTAAGAATAAAAAAGTCCAACTCTTGACGCAAATTATTTTCTACATTCCAATTTCTACATTTTGTAAATCATCACTCTGTCCATTTATCTGTACGTTAAAATTTATTTAAACAGAATATGATATTTTGCACTAAATTATGCAATAACTTCTTGTAACGGGGTTGCCACCAACTGGAATTACCACTACTCCTTTTGACAAAACACAACTCATTATCAGTCTTTGTGTTCACCAGAAAAGATTTATTATGGAAATTCGATTAAAAAGGACCATATATGGACTGAGAGTGAGATATGATCTTCCTGCAATGACTAACCAACCCTTGTAAGATCCATGACACCACTTTCTACAATATTCATCGTTAGCTTATCAACAAAGAACCATTGGGGTCTTGGGGGCATCAATAGCCATGGAATTGTGTTACGTTATAATCATTTACCAAAAGGCAGGTTTGAATAAGAATGATCATTTACTCAACCTCAAGTCTTGGTTGAATTGACACATTGTTAATTTTTAGCATCACATTAATATTCATATAGAATCCTAATATTCATGACAATGTATTGCAAATAATTATGCACACGGCCAACTACAAGAGTAACATTTCAAACAGTATTCGACCTGGAAAACAAAACTTACATATGCTCTCTGTTGAATTCAGAGATAAATTTTTAACGACGAATTTGCCTGAAAGATGGACCAGAATTGCTTTTTCATCAATTTCACAAATGAATAGCTGCTGCTGTTCTTTACGTGGTTGCTACAACCACCCACTTGAACATCATGGAAGCCGAAAGGAGAACCAGTTACTGGGAGAAAAATTGAGAAGCTATGGTGCGACTGTAAACTTCTCCATCAAGGCTTGTGAAGCTTGAAGCCAAATACTCTTGGGACAAAGCTCTGTGTCGGCTTTTGTGGCTTGAGGTGTCCGTAAGTCATCAAGAAGAGATGAGGGAATGTGGTTCCAAAATAAGCTCCATCAATATCTACTGCAGTTAAGGAAATCATTCAAATGTATAATTTACTGACAAATCGTTCCATACCTGTCCGTAGCTTAGTGTGTAATGTTGAAGAATTATAACAAATTTTTGGCAATCAACACATCCCAGAAATATAGCATGCTTAAAGTAAAGTGGGGTAGATAGGGGAGATAGGAACTGGTACCTCTTTTAAGTAATCTTTACAAGATACGATGTTAAGAATGAGGAAAAATGCCTACATGGGAAACAAATATCAGGCTAATAAGAAAGGCTTAAATAGTATAGGAAAACTTAAAATGTCTTAGGTCGGCACAGTGGAAGGTCAAAAGGCAAGGAATGAGTGTTGGATGGTAGTAATAGAGTTAAATCTTTAGTCACATATCAGTTTCCAGATATTTTTCATCTACAAAGTAGGCAGTATCAAGTAGCTGAAATGATGATAGTGATGAATTGTCTGGTTCCAGTTCATGCAGGAATTTAATAAGCGGGCTACCATTCATGGCACTCATAGTTCTTGAAGTACTAAAAGATTGAGAAATTCAACGGATGGATGGTCTACTTTTATAACGAGTTTTAGAAAGATAAATGAAATCTATCTAGTCAACATCATCAGACAGAACATTTGACACTTGAATCTTCTGAAGTAAGGGGAATATTGAGAGCCAGTGACTTTTAGTGTAAAAAAGTGGAGGTACATACAACTCGAATCATGATGCTAACTTATAAAGAATCGAGGGAGGTATATTTTCTTTGTCAAGCATCGCAATACCCAACCCCCACCCCTTAAAAAATGAAGTATCTAACTTATTTTCCTTTCTTCTAGCTCACAAGTCCTTAGATGGGTGCATAAATTTTGTATGCATGTTTGTGTGTCTGTATGTAGCATCCATGCACCCTATTCAGACAAGAAGGCAAAAGAAGCAGAGGATTAAAGTCTAGAAATGCCATTATAATATAAGGATACTGCCTTGGTACTTGGATCGAGGGTAGTAGATATCTTCGCACTTGGGACAGTATAACTTCACAGTACTTGAACGTGGAATATCTGATTGTCCAACTGGAAGGCAAGGTTGTCCAGAACAGTAAACCCTTGGGCATCTTCCAAAGTCATAGTTTTTATACTTCTCTAACTGTATCAGTTCCATCTCAAGAAGTTTAATAAGATAACTGAAAATAACGAGGGAGATAGCAAATGGAAAAATTATCTAGGTTCTAATGTTACCATTGCAGCCATTCCCTTGCTCGTCAAAATATATCGGACGTGAATAAGGCCATACAGCATCTCTGCGGCTGATTCAATCAACTCATTCTGTTCCTCGGTAAACATGTCACCTGTGTGCCCATCATAGAGAAAACATTATCTCCAGAATCATATAACTTGGGATAAAAGGGAGAGATGAAGATAGGTCCACGACAACTAACATATTGGAGTAATGAGTAAAAGGAGAGAGGAAAAATCAACAAAACTAATAGAGAGCCTCAGTAGCAAATCCATCGTGAGAATGCTTGAAAATCAATTAGCATGAGGAAGCATACAACTACTTATGGAATCTACAACTGAGGGTGAACACAAGGATGCCACTAAATTAGACTGTTAGAGACATGTACATGGCAAACTAGCAACTCGCATATTGACTAAAGATGAAACTAGATAACAGCAACTCAATGATAATAGGGACAATTTAAATTTAAAAGCTTACAGCCACAGAAAGTACTTTCATTCAAAAAAAGTTAGGCAAGGCAAATAAATCAGAATTCAGATACAAAATTCTAGTAAAGAAGAAAAGAATCATGTAATGGACGTAATATCAAATGTATAATAGAACCCTTAGATAATAAAGGCAGACAATGCCATAAAGCGCCTAGAATTAATGAAAGCAATTAAGGCCAGCGATAATTGCAATCTGCAGTTGTACTGCCTGATGGGATAGGAAAACTCCCTAGCCAGAAAAAAATACTACGGGCGAGCTTGGACACACAACTGAAAAGAGCTCTTGTTGATAAAAATGCATGATATAGAGAAGCTATTTACTTGTGAGGATATAGATGCAATTTTATGGTACTCTAGGCTCTCAATTAGAAGAAAACAATCAAAAGAATATTTTCATTGCAACAGTATAAAAATTGCTTGACCACGTTCACTTGCTGGAGTTATTTTAATCTAAAGTACCCACAATATATTCCACCAAGGTTTTCAGTTTTCGCAACCAACAAGAATCCATGTTGCTGCATTGAAAAAAGAAAAAAAAAACGAAGAAATAGATATATTACAAAAAAAATTGAATTAATAAAATACAAACAATTATAGTCTGCTCATTCATTTTAGACGTAAAATTGAATCCTTTTCATTTTACCTTGTCAACTATTAATAAGAAATCGAAAAGAAGTTTTCTTTGACTAAGTTTGAATTCTACTTTCAGAAGAGGCATCTGGACAATCTCAGATTATGATTACAACACATTCGCTCTTCATAAGATTGCACCAAAGCCTCGTGCAGAAGCTGAAAAATTTATGATAATGAAAGAGCATGTAAATCTTTTCCACAAATTAAAATCAATCTCCTAGATATCAGTTTGAACTAAGTCTCGGGTTAGCCATGTTTCCCTATCTTCTACATTTAATTAAGACACAGATGATAATGAAAGAGCATGTAAATCTTTTCCACAAATTAAAATCAATCTCCTAGATATCAGTTTGAACTAAGTCTCGGGTTAGCCATGTTTCCCTATCTTCTACATTTAATTAAGACACAGATGACAATGAATCCACTGAGTACAAAACAATGAAAGATACTAACATATACACTGAATAAAAACATGATAAGATCAGCCCAACTCATTTCTACAGCATTATGATACAACATTTAAATTAGTCCTCAACTCATTCCCTCTAATTACAGAGTCACTCCCTAAACAAACTTGGAAAGCACATTTCCCCCAACTTTCATTCCCGTTGATGATGCTTGTGGATGATAAGGATGAACACGCTACAGTTGAACCTCAGGTTTGGATTAATTATGTCCATTTGTAAAAAGATTCATTTTAAATAGAAACAAGTTGAAACTTAGAGCTGCAGATTAACAAGTGTCAGAACAGAGCTACAGCTTCAAAAGCACACAATCAACCCAAGAATTTTCAAGCAGCCAGAAAAAGGTCTAAACAAACTGAAAAGCTTACCATGGGAGGATTCAACATCAAGAATAAGGTCAAGTGCATAATCATAATATGGAACTTGACTACTCAACCCACAGAGGTTGAAATCATCTTGAATATATTCATCGTCAACCTCACAAAATAACTCGTTTCCCCGCAAGTTGCAAAACCATGAAATCCAGGATGTATCGTCTCCGTCTGAACCACTAACATCAGATTCTTCACTATCTGTTTCAGATTCATCTGAAAAAGAGGTTAACGTCAGCATTACAATCTTATTTCCATTGATCAAAACATATGCATACATCTATGTTATTCGCCAACCCAACATACATACATTGACAGTCAGAAATATCAACATTACTACATACATTACTAAATATCTGTCTACAGACATAACTATTTATGTATATTCTAATTGTATCCACAAATCAGAAATATGAGGATAATATTTCATATTTTGAGATACAACCATGGCAAGTAACCGAAAATCAAGAAGATAAAAAGTATGCAATTCTGCAATTTATGCTATGCTAAAAGCTGAGAGCCATCACTAGTGCGTAAAACTCCCAAGAATTGCAAAACATCACCATTCATTTCATTTTAGTGACGCAAAGACAATAAACATATGAAACCTTATCTATAATATTGCTGATATGACTTGGCATTTAGGCAACCTTCAATTCATTTGTGAGCAAACATAAGTTTAATTCACACCATCATAAACTATTTTAGCATCAGACTTTTATATTCTCAACACTTTTCCACAAAATTTCACAATAGACTCCACCGGAATCATAGAGCAAAAAGAAATTGTAAATAGATTACATTACTGCCTTAATATTACAAATCCACTTCGACACTAAGCACCCACAAATATCTAAATCGGATTTCTTTTAGCTCAAGATCTAGAGAACTCCACGTAAACAGAAGACTTTTCACTAAATTAAGTAAAATTTTAAGTATACGTAGAATGGAATTGGTTTTTGAAAAAGGATTCTTTATTTTAATAAATACATATTTCTTAAAATTTAGCTGAAAACAATCGCCAAAAAAAAAAAAAAAAAAAAATAAATCCATTATTAATCTTTCAAATAGAACAAATAATCCACTATTTTCCCTCTAAAAGGTCACTATAAATTCCAAAATTACCACAAACCAAAAATATTAACAACAAAATTGAATTATAAAAAAATCCAATAAGCAAAAAATTCGCATACTATCAGAGAACTTGTTCTTGTTGGTGGCAAGGGTGGACGAGGAGCGGTGTCGCGGTGATCGATATGCTTTCCAGCGACGGTGGAGGGTACGGCGACGGCGGAGGGCTTGTTCCTGGAGGTGGAAGGGGAAGACTTCTCCAAGTGCTTGTCCAACGCATCGTTGATTCGCTTCCGATCCAGCATCTCCCCTCCCTTCGACGAGCCCCCTCCTACACGATCTCTATACATATTGATCGAAATAAATCTGTATATCTCTACTTGCTTGTATCTATATGTTTATGAACAGAAGATGTATATATTCAGTTCTGGATTTTTTACGAAGGATCGAACAACCAAAAAAAGCCTGGATTTGCAGATAGACGGAGAGAACTAGGGTTTCTTCCGATTACATGGAGAGATGAGGGGGGAGGGGGGGTTCAGCTAAAGAGGTGGTGTTTTTTTTTTTTTTTTTTCCCTCTTTCTTTTTTTTATTATTTAGATAAAATCATTATTCATTGTTTTATTAATATAGAGCTTTTCTTTGCGGTGGAATTTGATCATAGATGATTTTAATAGATTAAGGAGAATGAGAGAGAGAGAGAGAGAGAGAATTTTGTTTAAGAAGAGTTTGATTTTGATGAATATGGAGAAGAATATGGAAAAATGGAGGAATTGAAAGAGAGATATGAGTTTTAGTTTGAGAGGATGAAGACGTAGTGACGAACAAAAAAGTATTTTTTTGGTCTTGTAATGAAAAACCTTTCTTTACTGATCGATGATAAAATAAATATCATTATAAAATATTGTGATAATATTTAAAAATAACTAGTATATCACTTGTTTTGTGGTGAAATCCGTATGTTTTATTATGAATTTATGATAATGGATTGAGGCAGCGAACAAATTTTGGAGATGATCGGTATTGAGGGGGATGGATTGAGAATATTAGTAGATTTTGAAAATAGTCCGTTGAATAAGATAATTGAACAGTAAATTTAAGAGAGATTAAATTAAAGACGTAGTGATAGTGTGACAAACAGACGTTCTTTTCTCTTCTCGCAACGGAGAAAACTTTATATGATCGTGATAAAACATGATTCATTTGTTAGTTAATAAGTAATAACTAACAAATTATATAATTGATTTTAAAAAATATTTATTTAATAATAAAGTTAATTAAATATTTTTATATCGCATGTTTAATAATATTTTATAATACTCATGACATTTATATTATAAAAAGTTTAGAAAATTAAAGTAATATCATTATAACACTAAAAATGATGTCGACCTTCAAAAATGGCTGTCAACAGGACTCCACACCTCCTCTTCCTACGTGTATTTCTCTCTTACTTGGACTGCCACGTGGTTTATTCAACCATGCAGATATGTCTAGGACCGAGTGGGTAGGTAACGAGAGAGAAAGAGAAACACACTATGGTAGATATAATAGTTTGAGGGCCCCCTAACTAATGATTTATCACGTGATTATAACACTTGAAGAATAATTAGTATAGAGGACTTGATATTTCTTGTGAGAGTAATATTTCAACATCCATTTCTTGTGGAAATTAGCTTAATATTTATAGGCAAATTCTACAAGAATGATCTCTTTCGATGTGCGACACGTGGTTCCATCTGAAGGGTTCTTGAGTCACATCTTTGGTGTCACGTCATTATCATTAATGAAGAAGTCACTTTTAGTCGCAAACTAAGGGGCTATGATTGTAACAAGCCGCATTGGCAGGCAGTCCCATCAGTCTTTTCAAGATTGAATCACAGGTTTGGTAGGGAATGTTTCCTTAGCACGCAACCAATGTCGGACTTTAATAGCCTCGGTTATTCAAACTCTTCGACATAAATAGTCTCGGTTATCCAAGCTCCTCGGCATAAATAGTCTCGGTTATATAAGCTCATCGACATAAATAGCCTCGGTTATCCAAGTTCCTCGGCATAAATAGTCTCGGTTATATAAGTTCTCGGTATAAATAGCATCGGTTATCCAAGCTCCTCGGCATAAATAGTCTCGGTTATATAAGCTCTTCGCGATAAATAGTCTCGGTTATATAAGCTCTTCGCATAAATAGCCTCGATTATCCAAGCTCCTCAAAGCATAAATAGCGGCGGTTAAGGGTCGAGCTCAAAGCATGTTGAATTGCCGGTGTCCATGTGGAGTTCCAGTGGGATTGGGGCGTAACATAGTCCCCAAGTTCGTGACCTCTATTATTTATAAGAGGTCTTTGGACTTGGTAATGATGTAGTGTCTTTGCTGCGTTTGGAAAATGGCAAAGAGTTAGTCCCACAAGGTCGGGGCTCTTCTCATTTATGCGAGGTGCTGAGCTTGGAATGGGTGAGAAATTCGAAGTGGTAGAGAATTGATGTGCCGTGGAGGATTGATGCGGAAGAGCCTATTCCCAAATGGGAGAGGCTTGGTAGCAGAAGCGAGTCTCCAAAGTTTGAGAAGTTAGCTGCGAAAGAGCCTATTCTCAAGTTGAAGAGACTTAATAGCAGAAACACGTCTCCAAAGATGGAGAGGCTTACCACGGAAGAGCCTATTCTCAAGTGGAAGAGGCTTGGTAGCAAAAGCGAGTCTCCAAAGTTGGAGAAGCTAGGCTGGGAAGAACCTATTCTCAAGTTGAAGAGGCTTGTAGCGAAGCACGCGTCCAAAGATGGAGAGGCTTCTCGCGAAGAGCTATTCTCAAGTAGAAGAGGCTTGGTAGCAAAAGCGAATCTCCAAAGTTGGAGAAGCTAGGCTGCGAAGAGGCTATTCTCAAGTGGAAGAGGCTTGGTAGCGAAGCGAGTCTCCAGTTGGAGAAGCTAACTGCAGAGAGCTATTCTCAAGTTGAAGAGGCAGGTAGGAGAAGGTGGAGAGACTTCTGCTGAAGAGCCTATTCTCAAGTCTCCAAAGTTGGAAAAGCTAGCTGCGGAATAGCCTATTCTCAAGTGGAAGAGGCTTGGTAGCAGAAGCGAGTCTCCAAAGTTGGAGAAGCTAGCTGCACAAGAGCTTAGTCCCAAATAAGGAAGCTTGTTTGTAGAGGCCCTTCCAATATCGAGATGAGGCATGATATTGGGCCTTTCCCACCGGTGCCATGCCTTAATGAAGAGGCTAGGCCGCAGGTGTGGTGTAGGAGCTTCTACAAAAACTAAGTCCTAAATAAGGAAGCTTGTTTGTAGAGGCCCTTCCAATATCGGATGAGGCATGATATTGGACTTTTCCCAGCTGGTGCCATACCTTAATGAAGAGGCTAGGCCCTTGTGTGGGTGTGGCGCTTCTACAAAAACTAAGTCCCAAATAAAGGAGCTTGTTTGTAGAGGCCCTTCTAATATCGGATGAGGCATGATATTGGGCCTTTCCCAACTGGTGCCATGCCTTAATGAAGAGGCTAGACCCTTGTGTGGGTATGACGCTTCTACAAAAACTAAGTCCCAAATAAGGGAGCTTGTTTGTAGAGGCCCTTCCAATATTGGATGAGGCATGATATTGGGTCTTTTCCAGCTGATGTCATGCTTTAATGAAGAGGCTAGGCCCTTGTGTGGGTGTGGCGCTTCTACAAAAACTAAGTCCCAAATAAGGGAGTTTGTTTGTAGAGGCCTTTCCAATATCGGATGAGGCATGATATTGGGCCTTTCCTAGATGATGCTATGCCTTAATGAAGAGGTTAGGCCCTGTGTGGATATGGCGCTTCTACAAAAACTAAGTCTCAAATAAAGGAGCTTGTTTGTAGAGGCCCTTCTAATAAGGCGCGAGTACCTCTTCGGAGAGGCATACGAGAAGATTTTACCCCAAACCTGATTAAGTACTAGTGCCTCTTTTTAGGGGTTGCATTTTCAAATCAAATGATGGAACGATAGTCGTGGCGCTTCAATAAGGCCAATGCCTCTTCTTAGAAGTCTAAACATGTAAACAATCGAAACTTGATTTATAAATAATCAAATGACGGCGCCTCTTCTCAGAGATGTCACATAGGCTCCAACGACATACAAGCAACGCCTTAGCAAATTTAAACCATTAATCAAGTTGAATAAGCTCGTATATATAGTTTTCAAGTGCCTCTTCTTGGGAGCCTCAAACAAGCAAAAATTGAAACTTGGTTTATAAATAATCAAATGTCGGTGCCTCTTCTCAGAGGTGTCACCTAGGCTCCAACGACATACAAGCAATGCCTTAGAAAATTTAAACCATTAATCAAGTTGGATAAGCTCGTATATATAGTTTTCGAGTGCCTCTTCTTCAAAGGACTTACGCTAGCCTCAATTAGTACTTGCGTAGCGTTCTTTCTTCAAGAAAACTCCTTTGTTCAAGGAGGTTTAGCTTTTGAATCACGCTTTCACTCGTGGTTGAATGTGTGGTTTCCACATCGGCGCCAATCTGTTGACCTCCAAAAATGATCGCCAACAGAAAACCCACGCCTTCTTTCTTCCTACGCCAGATTTCTCCTCTTACTTGATCGCCACGCGGTTTATTCAACCACGCAGATATAGCTTAGGACCGGGTGGGTAGGTAACGAGAGAGAAAGAGAAACACACTATGATAGAGATAATAGCTTGAGGGCCCATAATTAACGATTTCTCAGGTGGTTATAACACTTGAAGAATAATTAGTATAGAGGACTTGATATTTCTTATGAGAGTAATATTTCAACATCCCTTTCTTGTGGAAATAAGTTTGATATTTATAGGCAAATTCTACAAGAATGATTCCCTTCGATGTGCGACACGTGGTTCCATTTGAATGGTTCTTGAGTCACATATTTGGTGTCACATTATTATCATTATTGAAGAAGTCACTTTCACCATAAAACTAAGGGTTATGATCGCGATGTGGCCGCGTTGGTAAAGCGATCCCATCGATCTTTTCAAGATTGAATAACAGGTTTAGTAGGGAAGGCTTCCTTAGCACGCAACCAGGGTCAGACTTTAATAACCTCGGTTATTGAAGCCATCGGCATAAATAGCCTTGGTTATCCAAGCTCATCGACATAAATAGTCTCGGTTATATAAGCTTCTCGACATAAATAGTCTCGGTTAAGGGTTGAGCCAAAGCATGTTGACTTCGACAGTGTCACGTGGAGCCCCACGTGGGATTGCCCTACCCACGTGGGATTGGGGCGTAACAAATGCAATAAAATTTCACATCAAAATTTTAAACCTTAGACTAATTTTTCGTTCCTTTCGTAGTAATTATTTTAGATTAATTTCAATTTGTTTATTTTTTATATAAAAAACTAATTTACACAAAAATATGATTTTCGATGAAATCACTCTATACAAAAAGATAAAAGATGAACTTTTTTAAACTAATGTTTTAATTAAAATTTAAAAAGTAAGAAAACAAAAATAGTTTTTAAATTTGTCATAAAAGAATGTGACAAAATGGGAAATTTAAGTTAATATGATAGATTTTTTTTAATAGATAATTATATTAAGACTACAATTTTTATTATTTATACTACGTTTTAATTACAATAAAGGCCTTTCAATTTTTGATATTTTGACACTTATGTCTTCAACTTTTTTCATTGTATTTTTTCATTAACTTTCAATAATTTTCATATCTTGTTTCCAATAACGATTTTTGTCCAAATATTCTACTAATGTACATTAAAATAAAGGACAAATATTTTGTCAAATTTTGTATTTGTTAATTAATTTGCTTATTTAAAAAATATGAGAGGCAAAAGAACTTTTGTACGCTTTTCAAATTAATTTTTTGGATATAAAACATCATCAAGACAGATAAAATGTGAAAATTAAAAAGTTGATAATAAGAAGGTGATAAAAAATAATTGAGATATAAATGCAAAAATAGTAAAAGTTTGAAATTTTATATCAATTAAAATACATTGTTCTATTAAGTTCTGTTTGGCGTGAGGCACGACTTTCACGCTTATCCACGCCTCACGTTAAATTCAAATTTCACCTTTTTTCCCCACTAATGTCTAATCCTCGCTTAAGCTCAAAAAGTTTGAAATTCAACATTCACGCTTGACCACACTTTTACGTTTTTTAAAATATTGATAAAATATAGTGTAGTTAACAAAAGATGTAGTGTAAATATAACAACTTTTTTATAATTTGTACGATAAGAGTGATAAGTGGTGTCTATGCAATTGTAATAAATAAAGTTGGTGTCACACACACTTTTTAAAATTATTGTAGTTTTATGCTTCTTTTATTATTTTTAAGCATAATTTCATTGAAGCCCCACATTTTTCAAAATATTATTAAGAGCATATTTGACTTGGCTTAATAATAAAACAAAAAATCAATAATATCAAAGACTTATCATACTATTTCTCTTTAGTAATTAGTGTTTTATAATATAATTTATCTAATTATCAAATATATTATATTTGTTTTGATGTATAATTTTTATTTTCATTTGAGTTTATATAAGGATTTTGTATTCTCTTATTATGTTTGATGGATATAATTTTTTGAAATAATAATAAAGTCGATACTTATATTAAGATACATAATTATAAAATTATTGTGCTATTTTTTGAATTTTCACGCCTTTAGTATTATCATCTAAGTATTACTTATGAATGGTCCATGAAAGCAAAAATGTCGATAAAATTGGAGTCTTGCTCGTATTTTACTTAAATTAATTATTTTTTGTTGATAATATAATATGAGTATATTTGAGAATGTAAAAAATTTTATTTTCCTAATATACCCTTATTTAATTTACATTGTTATCAACCTAAAACAAATATTTAAATTTATATTCATGAATGACTAATATTAAATGGGGTATAATAAGAAAAGTGTGTGAAAATTTATAATTTCAATTACATTAAATATGTTTTCTTAATCTGCGTGAAAAAAATAAGTCTCATCTTAATATTTTTTCTTGGTAATATAATATGAGTATATTTGGTAAACATTTTGTATAAATATTTATAATTAAAAATTTATATAAAAGTGTTCATATATAATTTTATAATTACATGTATTCATGTGTTTGTGTGTGTGTGAATAGAGTAGAATATGAAAAGGAGATACAATTTTTCTATTTTTTCCCCTTTATTTTATATGAATGATACATTACATTCACGTGCGTGCCATTCTTGTCTGTCCCACTTTATGTTCAAGATATTTATTTTATATTCTTGTTTTATTCTTTAAAGTAATCACATAAAATTCCCAAAACAATAAAAAAATCAGAAATGTTTGGATACTGTTCAAAATGGCTAACCATATGGTTGGGGCTTTAGCAAGTGTATTGATAGATTCTCCTTTTTTTCTTTCTTGTTATTGACATGGGTAATGAAGAAAATTAGAGATACAATTAAATATATGTGACTAACCCCCATATTTTCTCTTTTTTTCTTTTTTTTAGAATAAGAGTGGAAAGAGGGAGAATAAAAGTGGACCCAGATCATGAGAGACTCGAGTTCGAGTTCGAGTTCGAGTTCAAGTTAAATGAATATTAATAATAGAGGAATGAGAGTAGAGTAAAAAATACGAATCTAGAACAAGAATAACAAGATCTTTAATCTAAATATCTACTTCAATTTAAAATATAGTTTAGAAACCATTGTCTTACTTATTATTTAATATTTACTATGATTTTGATTTATTATTACTTTATTAATTATTGATTTTGATCTTTTAGAAATCGTTTTGGTCATTTTAAATTGTTTTTATTTTTTTCTTTTAATAGAACTTTTATGGTTTTCACAAATCTTTTTAAGAAAGACCCTTTCTTTTTTCTATCTTCAAATAACTAATTTGCACCTCCGTCTTTACTGCAGCGTGTTGCAATAGTGAGTTTTGACTCTTTAAATTTATATTTTTTTTTGCATTTCTAATTTAAAGATATGTTTTCTGATTTAGATAGTAGCGCTTTCATATTCTTTTTCTAGTTTTACTAATAAAATTTAGTGTGTTTAATTTTGATTAAAATTAGATTTTTTTTGTAAAAATTGACAAAATATGTGATTAAAAAGTTGTAAAAAATGTAAATGGACAAAATAAGTAGTTAAAATTAATTATCGATTTTAACTTTAACTTTTTAGCAAAATTTTAAGGAAAAAAAAAAAAAAAGAAGCTTTTGGTCAAAAACATACCCTCAACTTTTGAGTGAAATCAAACATGTTAAAAATCCACTGTCATTCATATCTGGAAATTATCTCACTGCTCTCTTCCCACTTTTTTTTAAGACAGTGTAACATCACCAAACCGACTCTTTCAGCTAAGACTAACATTAGTTTAATCTTATTACAGCGTTCATTCATCATTTTCTCCAATGTATGCCCAAACCCTTCCATTAGTAAAACATGTATTGTACTATCCACTGACAAATCGAGGCGAGAAATTGTTGTTTGCTCCGAAATTGGTACCTGGGTTTTGTAATTCAGCCAAAAGGGTGTTCGAATCAAGAATTAGTTTGAGAAATTATTCTGGATTGGTCGGGGTGAGGTGTGGGGGAGGAGCACAAATGGAGCAAGAACAAGAAGAGAATTATGATGATGTGTATTATATGAGGAGGTGCGTGGAGCTTGCTAGAAAGGCAATTGGGTACACCAGCCCTAACCCTATGGTGGGGTGTGTGATTGTGAAAGATGGGAGAATTGTTGGTGAAGGGTTCCACCCAAAAGCTGGCCAGCCCCATGCTGAGGTAATATACACTTGTTAATCTCTCATTTTGTCATATATGTTAATAGCAATGTGTATTTTACCTTTATGATTTGGGGGATTTTGAGCAAGAGGCTGGATGCTTTTAGTTTGGTGTTTTGTTGTGTGGGAGTTGTTTCTTGATTTTAAAGCAAACTATAAATTTTCTATTGCCCGATGGGACCTGTGTGCAATGTTCGGCCTTTGTCAATTACTAGTTCATCTCTTCTTTGGCTTGTAAATAAGAGGTGAATACCCGTTTTAATTTCAAATGTTTTTGCTATAGATACAACAATAACATAATTTTAGGATTGGGACACCTCAACAAAGTCTATATTAGAATTTATGTCATAAGATTTAACAAAATTTTATATTGGCCGTTAACCTACAACAAACCTCCTCCTTTGCCGGGCATAGGGTCGGCTATGAAATCCGTAGGTGGAGTTGAATGCTTTTATCCTTTTAGATATGTAGGAATTTTTCCAGTTATATAAATGAGATGCAATTTTGTAATAGTGAGCATCCATCATAGATTTAAGTATCTTGATTTAAATAGTTTTCTTATACTTTTTAATTTGTTGTTTCACAACAGATATCTTATCTGAAGGTTGGTGCTGTTTTACATTAATCCTAAATCAATGTGATTTATTAAATTAGATTAATTTTAATACAAATATACTTGCAAAGATGCTTGCAAATATTTTGACTAAGAAAACTGTAGGTTTTTGCACTCAGAGATGCTGGGGATTTGGCAGAAAATGGGACAGCATATGTGAGTTTGGAACCATGTAACCATTATGGGAGAACTCCACCATGCACCGAAGCGCTAATCAAGGCCAAAGTGAAAAAGGTGGTTCTTGGTATGGTGGATCCTAATACCATTGTAGATTCAAAAGGGATTAGGAAACTGCGAGATTCAGGAATTGAAGTGATCGTGGGAGTTGAGGAAGAACTATGCAAAAAGCTTAATGAAGCTTATATCCATCAAATGCTGACAGGGAAGCCTTTTGTTACTCTGAGGTACTTCTAGACAACGTAATAAACAAGATTTGAACTTCTTTTTCTTTCTTAATATTGTTCAATCCTGCTCAGTCCATCTACCAAACAGGCCATGAATGGTGTTACAACTATTGCCGCTTCATTGAACTCTGTTGACGGCTTTATTATCTTGCCAGAGGACTTGGGGTTGTTTTTGTGTTTCTTCTATTAGACTACATGTTCTACTATGTTTAGCTGAATACAGGATTGCATTATAGGTACTCGATCGCAGTCAATGGTCATCCTCTCGATCAGCTTGGTGAAGAAGTCACGGAGTGTGGTGGATACTATTCAAAATTGTTGCAGGAACATGATGCGATCATTCTTTCCTCTACGTCTTCATTTCCTACATCTAAGGAACCTGAGGCCAATCAACCTCTTCAGATTGTGTTATCAAAAAATCCAAATTCCCAAATTCAAATTCCCTATCCTACTAATGATGCCAGTTCTAAAGTGATAATCTTCACCGACAAAGAGATGGATGTAGAGCCAGAAAAAGGTAAAAAAGGAACTGAGACCGTAGTTTTTGATAGGATAAGTTTGATTTCAGTTCTGGAACATTGCAAGCGTCAAGGATTATGCAGTGTCTTGCTGGATTTAAGAGGGAATTATGCAGATTTTGAAGATATACTAAGAGAGGGTTTCGAGCAAAACTTGTTCCAAAAATTGGTGGTGGAGGTGTTGCCAATTTGGCGTGGAAGTGAAGAAACGACATCGATGCATATCTATCTAGAAAAAAGGGTGAAGAATTTGACGTCCATGGTCTCAGGTAAAAGCATTCTGTTGGTGGGATATTTCTGATGAAATTGACGGGACCGACGCTTGGGGAGTGAACTCAGAACTATCAACAAATTGTTTCAGGTCACAAAGAAAACTAGGAATCTCTTCCCCTTATACAACAGGATCAATTTGTTCGTCAATGACATTTTTATTAAAAGATTGCATTTCGTGTTGGGAGGGTGTAGGGGACAACTTCATTCTATGTTCTCTGGTTTCTTATTTGCATCCCTTGAGTAGAGAATATGGTAGTAGCCACAACCGGGATTACTCAACATTCTTGGAATCTGCCAACTCTATGGATAATAATTTCTTTTGTAAGAATTGATTCTATTCTATTCCAATTCCTTCCCGATTGCAGGACATGTCAAATTGGATCCCAAATTGATGGGGTTAGTGTCTCTAACATCAATTATTTGCCCTATTGTCTTGAAAGTTGGTCGGTTTTCCTACGAATCCAGAAGTAATAGTCATCTGCATCCACACCATTGTGATATATAGAGTGAACTATATTGATGGGTGATACGCATTTTAAGTTAATACACTGCCTTTGCCTCCTGTGGTATCAGATATTCATCATGTGGCTTGTTATCATATATTCTAATCTTATATTACCTATTTTAGATCATAAAATCATAAAATTCTGAAACAAGCACTAAAGATTTGTGGATATACATTGGATTGGACTGAATTGTACAAAATATATTTTTCTTCTTCAATCTTATCCAGTCCAGCACATTGCGTATAATCTAAAGCTAAGCTAAATGTTCTTTTTTAGACCTTCAAGTAGTAAAATTATGATATGTGCCCTATCGGTGGGTTGTGTTTAATTAACGGAAACTCAAGGGGAGATGTCATACAGAAAATGTGCTCTTTTTGTTCGTCATCAGATTTTTGCTCATCAAGATCTTGTTCGATTCGCTGTATTAGAACACCACAGTTGCATGTATGCTTGCACATGGAATGTATTCCCTGCCAGAATCAAAATACAAATGTCCCACTTGTCTTCACTAGCAAAATAACCACATTATAATAAAATCATTCACTTTTGTACAAACACCCCTTTTATTGGAATCCCCTCTCTCGCCATTCATGTCACTTTCCAGTGAACCTTTTTTACTCACTCTACTGATAAAAGGAGTAGTAGCATCTTGCTTGGATAAGAAAAAGCTTTTTGTTTTCTTTTTTCTTTTTGGGCAACAAACAAGAGTAGATCTAGTACAAGAATCCACTTCCTAAAGTGTCGGCTTTGGTGCTTTATAGCGGAGCCATTGAAAGGTGAGTAAGACAGCATAGACAAAGTTTACCCAAGCTCCTTTCCCGTTCTCCAAACTTGATTTGTAGTAAAAAGCAATATCATTTGATCATTATCAAATTAACTACAATTTTAAGGTAATGAAAGTGATGTAAGAGTATGATGAAAATAGCATATAAATCACATAATTTACAATTAGACTATGAAGAAGAGACAACAATGTATGCATATACCTATGAATTACTTCCAAATATACCCCAAAACATGCCTAGCTCAAAATCTTGAAAATACCACACAGACAATAAAGGATTTGGTACAATCATGGGTTTAAATTGCCAACCCAAATTAAGAGGGAGAAAAAGAAAAGCACTACCTAACCTAACTGCATCAAGAATTGAAGACATGTTTGGTACATGATATTGATGGTACAATAGACAAGATTTTAGCTTCTTTTTTAGTCTAATGCTTGACCTTACCAAACACGCTAAAAATGGATTAAGCTTAAACAGCAAGTTGTTGCTGCTGCTGGTGTTGATGGGATGATTCATCTTCATCGAAACACAAATGGAGATTTGATGATCTTGCTGTACATAAGGAGGATTCTGACATGTCAAGATGAGGCTGCATCATCATCATCATCTCTCTTTGGAGGTATGAACAATATGCATAAAAAGTGTTGGGTTTCACATTCAAGTTGAACCCCATTCCAAATAGAAAATCGACTTCAAGAAAGTTCATCTCAGTTGTGCTGATTCCTCCAACTTTAGCATAGTAAGCATTGTTGTAATATCTGCATATTTTATGGCCCCCAAAAGATTAAAATTAGTTATGTTGATTGTATACAAATATCATACTACGGAAAATCTAGTACTTAAGAACGCATTATTAGATACAACTCAACTCTACAATATACAAAATTTCTTACTGAATAGTCGAGTTTATTAACCAAACTCAAAAAGATTATGCATTATACTGTTGCACATAAGTGAAGTATATTGTAAATTCCAAGTCATTGTTGAACTGTAGCTTTCAGATATGAATGTAAGATTGAGACCCTTGCCTTGATACCATAATGAGTGGCTGTCTAATTTGAAGAACTAAAGTATATAATAAAAAATAAACTAATGGAAGGCTGTACTGATTTCATGGTTGCTGGATCTAAACTTATTTGAATAAAGTTTCTTGGGATAATCAAGAATTTAACTCAAAGCATAAATTTAATCACAAACCACAAACTTGTAGAGTTGTAGTTAACTATTCGAGTTGTTGTACAATGATAACAACAAACTAAGTCGACTATGTGAATCATTAGTCAAAATTTTCTTTTTCCAGAAGTCGAGGCAAAATTCAATGAATATTAAGAAATCAAAAAGACATCAACACTGCCTTAATTCCAATATACTAACTAAAATACTTAAATACCCAAAAAAAATTCCAAAAAGGATCTGAATTTTCGTATTCTTCTGGATCAAACTGAGTTCCAAAAGCATCTTTAAAAAAATATCATAAAAATGTGAAGATTTTTCGCCAAATACAAAATTTTCTTGAGAGAGAACTTACATGTCATCCATGAATTTTGCAGCAAGCATGACACTAGTGATGAGCAGACGATGAACATTGAAAGAATTGATTGGCAACGCGGGCTGGCGCTGCGTGAAGCGATCAAGATACACATAAGCAACAACATAACAAGATGGGCTACAATTTGCATACTTGAAAATTCTATCCAAATAAGTCTGAATTGAGATTGTTGGTCTAGTCAGGCCGTGAAAGACAGAGATTTTCTGGGTTTGGAAACTCGGATTGAGATCGTTCGACTCGGACACCCGGTGGAGGATAGAAGAGAGGAAGGTGATGAGTTTAGGCATCACATTTGGGCTCTCCAATTCCGCCATTGTTGATCTGAAGGTGAATCTTGAAAGAGGGATGAATTTGTTATGATATTGAATATATAAGGGTCTGTTTTTAACTTTTTAGTTTTTACTTTGTGAGTATCCAACAAACCTGTACGGTGGTCGTTGGTTTGGCAAGTTAGACGAGTTTACGAAAATGCCCTTAGGAATTTAAAATTTGGCTAGGACGTCCTTTTCCTTTGTATAGTTAAGTATGATGTGTTATGCCATTATTGTACTTTCTTGGCTTATTTTATTTATAGTGTGGTTCTTTAATTTGAAATTGAGCTGTGAAAGAGGGAAAAGTTTGATTTTTTATTGGACAGCACATACTGAATAACTCACAAAATTTCAACTTCTTGCTTGTTTCTTATAAAAACTGATCAAATATATTTTTTATATACACATTCGATAGAACTTACAATTTATAAGCATTTTTAAATTAATTTCAACATCGACAAATATTATTTCTTATTAATTGCATTTTTTTAAACGATGTAATCCAAACTTAAACTCTCACTCCGTTCATAATAAGTCAATCGAGTCGCCACTCCTCCCTTTATTCGTCCAATCAAAAGAAAGACAACTTGATCACAACCTGATTCATTCAAATGCATGTACCTTTTAGTTGCTTTTTTTTTTTTTTTTTTATCTCGAGGCACACTATCCAAACTCGTTGGAAACCCTAGCAAGAAAGGAGCACCATTTTAGGGTCACTGGTCGTTCCTGTATCATTGACAGTTTTGTTTAATATAAAATATCAAATACAATACTAATACAGAATTACGTAACATAACGAAGACTTGTTTTGGTACATCACAACATTAGTACATGATTGACTGCTTTTCTCCAATTAATTAATATAATTATTTATGAGAAAAAAAATCCAAAAGTGAATCATAATTATGAGTTGTATTTAGTATTCTTATGTTTAAATCTTGATTAGATCATCACTAAGTGTTCGTTTGGCGTGGATTATAAACTGGTTCGTTTGACCAAAATGGTTTATTTGACCAAGAATGGTAAAAAATATCATGCTACAAAGGCAAAATTTTGGTCAAATAAACTGTTTTTGGTCAAATAAATTATTTTGATGAAATAAACTAGTTTATAATCTACAAAACGGACTATAAATCATTTCAAATCCTTAAACTCAAATGCTAGATTTGAGTTTTGGCTTCATCTTCTACTCCATATGGAAATATGCAAAAATTATTTTATTTTTTATAAAATTTAATTCTCAATCAATAATGTGGTTTAATCTAATCTTGATTAATACAATTTCTAAAGAGAAATTATTTTATATCTGAACAAAATCTTTCTAGTGACTTTTTTTTAATGCAAGAAAGTTGATTTGCCCTCTTTTGAGTCACATGCTTGAAGGTGACTCCTTATATAAATTAGCATTGTGCACAATAGAGGATTCAATGGCTTGTTCAATAAGACAGATGAAACATCATTGGACAATGTAATATATATTTGTACAGTAAATTTGACAAAATTAGATATGATTATAAAACAGACGTATGACATTCTTCAAATTTGAGATTACCAAGAGTTGTTGCTGAATGTAAGGCTTCTGCAGTTCAAAGGTTAAAAGAAATTATTTTGCTCTCAACTTGTTACAATCATTACACCATCAATCCAACTTTTCAACCGAGTGTTAAAATTTATCAATTGTTCAATTTAACGTATCAAATTAAAACTTTGAAAAATGTACATTTAGGAAGGATGTTGAAGGACAGCTCACTTGTAAAGGATAGTTATTGGGGGTATCTATGTAGAACTTGAGAATGGATGCAATTATTGGTGACAGTTATTACTTATATAAACATGAAGGGTACAATGGGAGAAGTGAAACAAAAGCACAAAAATAGATTAATACACAGACTTTACAACAAGTTGTCAATTGGTTGGTACCAATTCTTAGCATATGCTTGGGATTATTTTTTGATACTTATAAGTTGGTCAATTATTATTTTTATTTACACATTTCGTGAATTACAAATTTTATCCACCTTTTATCAACACATTTTAAAAGATCCACTACTTATAAACACTTATAAGCAAAACAAAGCATGCACTAGAACATGCTGGCAATCCATGGCAGAGCAAAACGTTTTACAATTTTTTTTTTCAAGCAGTAAAATATTAATGAAAATAATTTAATACATTACTACAAACATTACATACGCGTTTTCATACTTTGAAATCGTCGTATAATTACTTCATTATCAATATTGTCAAATATATTGTCCTCAATATGCACAATTAGACTATCATTCAACAAATGAATATCCAATCGAAATGCGTGGTTCAAACCTTGTGGCATCTGGTGATGAAGTAGAGAACAAATGTGGCCGGTTGTCGGCGTTGGTGCAGATAAACTGAGTAGGAAAATGCAATTATTTGGTAAAAATGACAATTAATCTTGGTATTGAGAGAAGAATGAGATTTAGAACTTGGAAAGAGAGAATCGTACAAATAGAGTAAAGGTGAAACAAAAATTTAAATTCATCTATGTTAGGAACGTATAACAACAACTCTACACCCCACACCACTCCTCCGTGTGTTAGTAAGAAGATTGGATAGTAATTAATCATGTTAAGAAAAAAAATAATTAAAATTGTATTTATTATATTATATATGAGTTAATTTTATTGGAAGTCACTGAATTTTTAGCGAAATTATAAAACGGTTAAAGTTATAAAATTTTAGTGTCAGTCACTAAAGTTTACTAACACGTTCACCGACGGTCACTCAATTAAATTCTTATCGTAAATTGATGACGTGTTACCGTTAAGTGTCCATGTAGTACACAATCGATCGACATTTGATAAAAATTAATGCACCGTCGACTTAATGTACTAATAACAATAAATTCGAACAAAAAAAGATGCACTTAAAACATATTCTGGAGAATATCTAAATCAAATCTCAAAACTATATGCACAACCCGATTTAACCAATTTAGGAGAAAAAGTAGGGTTTGAGATCATTTTTGAGAAAAATCGATTTGTGTAAATAGTTTGGGGATCTAATTTAGATATTTTCCATAAATTAGAGCTAGGTTTTTATGTTTTAGGTGCATCATTTGTAATTAGAAATTATTGTTTTAGTACATTAAGTCCACGTGGCGTAAATTTTGTTAAATATCGACCGATTGTGTGCCACGAGGATAATGATGGCAACGAGGTGGATTCGGATCGGATTGGCATGATCCGGATCCAATCCGAATCCATCCCATAATAATTGTAAGAGATCCAAATCTGCGGATGATCAGTCATTGATCGGGACGGATCGGAGCAGATCGAATACGAATCGGAGCGGATTAGAGCACAGATCCATTTTTTTTTAATTGTCATTCAAAAAATAATTAGTCATTCCACTACAAGATTGAATATGCACTCTAAAAAAAATTCCCTTTTCATTTTTCGGGTAAGAAGTAAAAGCTTTTATTTACGCTCCAAGACACCGTAAACAAAACTTGAACCAATAATTTGAAGCAAACGGTAAAGGACTTCGAATATCCTGAATCAAATAATTTTTATATTTCAACTTCAAAATCAGTGATGAACTTCGAGGAAAGCAAGCCACAAAGATATCTAGAAACAAGTAAAACAAAGAAAAACATGTTGACAATCCTTTGGACAATCACCTTTACCAACTGCTATCTCCTATAATACGAGACTGAGTCACGTTTAACATACTTGTCCGATGTCACTACATTTACTGCAAAACCTGAACCAGATAGAAAAAGTAATGTTAACGTCCTAGAGCTCAACAAGAATAGTGGAGAGAGATGGGAATGAACAAGTTACTACCAAAAAGATCAACCATTAACACAGTTATAAGGACAGAACAAAAAAAATCTAAAAAATTCAAGGGCTAGACATTTGTAGTTTTTCTTTTTCTTTTTTCTTCTTTTATCCTTCTTTCTCGGATGTTCTTCTTCGGCTGGTGGTAGTAGGCGGCTGTTTCTTTGAGACGAATAGAAGTAGTGAGTCTGCGAATTAGGTTTTTACCTTTCTGGTCCAGAAATAGAAAGCCAACGTCACATTTACATTAGATATATAAGATAATAGGAATTAGAAAATTTTAATTGCAATTTTAGCTCATGCCCCAAATTTTTGATTTTTAGACTATTTAATCCCTTTTTTTTATAACGGGACAGATCGGTCCTGAGATCTGCGGCGGATCACAAATATCCGCCCCGCCGATCTCGCGGATCGGGAATTTTTCGCTCAACTCGGATCGGGTATTCATTGAGTTTGGAGCGGATCGGATATTTTTGTCATCCCTACATGTGGACACTTAAAGGTGACACCAGTGATAGAGCCAGACATTTTAAGTTGGGGGGGGTTCCCAAACAGGGGTTGGCTGGGGAAAGGGAGAATTCATCTTACGGGGGTTGCTCTAATTTTTTTTTCCTCAAACCACAATTACTAAACTCATATTTATGAGAATATAATATTTTTTACGGCAACTCGGCATTTCGATTCAATAGAAGAACTCAGACAACGTGATTCTTGATGCAAACTGTCGTGCGTGAATCGTGATCTAAAGTTCACAAACCAGAAGATGTGAAATCCAGTGGCGGAAGAAAATGAATATCAATCCATTTTTTGGCCTTCTTTATTTAGGTTATTCATTTTTGTTTGGATAATTGGGCTTTGAGTTTGGCTGGGCTGGTGAGTAAATTCAAAAAAAAAAAAAAAAAAAAAAAATTCAGAAAGTTTGGGGTCCTGTTGGTGAACGCGTTAGTATACTTCAATGACCGATACTAAAATTTTATAACTTTAGTGATCGTTTTTTATTTTGCTAAAACTTCAATGATCACCAGTAAAATTATCCCTATTATCTATTCTTAATATGTAATGCATATTATACATGCACATATTTTATTCAGACATCGTGTCTGATGTACTAATGCAAATTAATTAATGAAATGGCAAATATTTGAACTAGTGTGCAAGTATAATTTATCCGATAATTTAGAGCATGTTTGTATTTTTTTTTTTAAGTTCTTTTTCTATTTAAAATTTATTTTTACTTACATATTTTATGGGATCCACAATTTTTATTGATTTTTAACTATATATTTCACCATCTTTTTTGAAAATCTTTTAAAAATCACTTTTAAACTTCAACAAACAAACAATTTAATTGAACTAGTTAGACATGCGTGCGTTGCACGTGCTTTTGTAATCATATTGTTAATTTTTAATATTTTCAAATTTTTTATTTTTTAATTGTTAATAATTAAAATGTTAAAGTAACAATTGCAATAAAGATAAAAAAAAATATAGTTGTTGATAACATGTTGCTTTGTATCGTTCGATGTTGATATTTTATTTACATTCATAGAACTACAATTGCAATCAACTATGAGTTTTATATAGTAGTAATACGAATAGTAACTTGAATTCAGTGAAGAGCTTTTAGTTATTTGAGTTTTGATAATTGACGAACCATTGATATCAAATCATATGGAATGAATGATGTATTTATAGGGATCTTCGGGGTTGTATTTTAAGAAGAAAGAAATTAATAATTATTAATTTTATTGGAGAGAATGTAATGATCTATATAATATTGTACATTTGTTGGAATAGTGACTTTCAGAAACAATATTATTTGTGTATGTTTTTTTTTATTAAACGTGTTTAATTTAACGATGTAAATGAAAACAACATAAATGTATGTAAAAACAAAACTAAAAATTGTCCTCTCTCTCTCTCTCTCTCTCTCTCTCTCTCTCTCTATATATATATATATATATATATATATATATATATATATATATAAATTAAAAAAAATTAAAAAATTTCATAAATTTGTTGTCAACTATAATTATCAGAATCCAATATATTCAAAACAATATTTTCATATCCATGATTTGAATTTTAATCATTAATAAAAAAAAGTTACAATTTTTCCATATATTTTTTTAATCCATTTATCATTTCTTTCATCTACGTAAAGGCGGAAAAAAAAAATTTGAAATCGTCTTTTCACCTTCATATTTAATTTAATAAATTAAATCTTTACAAATTTTAAATGTACATTTAATAAATTGTTAAAATTTTATTGTATAATAATAACGAACAATAAAAGAGTAACAAATAAATATTAAAAGATAATTGCATTCATTTAAGTACAATTACAATTAAGGATGAGTTTTATATGATGATAATACCAATAATAACTTGAACCCGCTTAAGACCTTTTGGTGATTTAAATTTTGATGATTGACGAACTATTGATATCAAATCTTATAATATTAATGATCTCCGGGGATCAAGATTTTACAAAAATAAAATTAATAGTTACTAATTTTATTGTGAAAAATGTAATAATATTGTACATTTGTTGGAGTATTAGTTCATTGTGAACAATATTCTTTGTGTATATTCTCTTTTTATTAGACGTGTTTGATTTGACGACGTAAATGAAATGTCATAAATGTAAGTAAGAAACAAAATTAAAGAAGTGTCAATACTTGTCTATATTGTAATAAAATTGTTGACGGACAGAAGTAAGATGAGAAGAACGTTCTATATATATTAATTAAATTAAATTAAAAATAAAAACAATTTCACACGTTAGTTCTAAACTATAGTATACGTTTTGTGTGGTTTAAAGATTTTGAAAAAAAATTGATAAAATATGTGGTTGAAAAGTTGTAGGTCCCCCAAAATATGTAATTGAAAATGAATTTGAGAAAAAAGAATTTAAAAAAAGGAACTGAAATAAACATGCTCGTAATCACTGTAATCTAATGTATTAAAAATAATTTTTATCTCAATTTCAGTTTTGACAACTATTTTTTGAATTTTAAGGCGGTAATAAACAAAGTTATAATTTTTTTTAAAACTCATTTGTCATTCATTTTATCTACTCAATGCAAAAAAAAAAAAAAAAAAAATGAGATAATTTTTTCACCTTTATATTTAATTTAATAGATATAATGTTTAAAAATTTAATTTATATTTAGTAAATTGTTGAAAAAATAATGTACAATAATGAACAATAAAAGAGTAATAAATAAAATATTAAAAAATAATTATACATTAATGAATACTAAAGGTGAATATGGAATTTTAAAAAAATTGTTAGGGTAGAATGGTCCAAATTTTTTTCTCCATTTAAGTCCCTTTTAGATATAGTATAGATAAAAATAGCTCCGATATGATGTGTATTGCCTCTCCATTTTTCCTCATGTTCTTATCAATTAATGCCATCACCCTACATGAAACTTGGTTCATAAATGAACATATCATGTTAACAATTACTAATATATTTGGTCAAACATCATTTTTATTCACATATTTCATAAGATCATCACATTTTGTCCACACATCATGTGGTCCCAAAATAATATTTTTCATATAAATAAGTCTCTCGTTGCAATTACTCTAAGTTTGTATTAATAACGGTTGGTGATTTTCAAAATTAAGTTTTAATATCTGTTTCGTTTTACTCCTTTAGTTACGGTTTCAAATTATAGTTTATTTTCTTTATTGATAGTATAGTTAATTTTATAATTTTTCAATATATCACTATTTAATGTGCTTTATTATTAACAAATATGAACTATAATTATACTAATATATGAGTATATTAGAAAACAAGTAAGTAAAATTTATAGGTGTGAAGATAGAAAGTAAGTCTATTTTATGCGACAGAGATATTATTATTTTTTTTTTCACACTGAGTATTGTTTTATGAGATTGACACAGTGCATGCTTGTGTGTGAGTGAGAGAGAGAGGGAGAGAAATGTCTTTTATTAACGGAGTTTTAAAAGAAAAGGATAATTGAAAGTAACATGGAAATAAAGTAAATGCCAAGCTGGAAGCATGTTTTTGTTAGTGAAACAAAAGAAAAGCATGTTCTTCTAATTCAATTTCTTCTACCTGTTTTCTGCACATAACATCATCCATGTAAGTCTTGTCCCCACTCCAACACTAGCTGCACCGCTCTTAAAAAGTCACCACAAATTTAACTTGATGTGTTTCTGGCTACCGCTAATCACGCCACGCTTTTGTCTCATCTTACCATTGTCTTCTACTACTCGCCAGCCGCTTGCTTACGTTTGAAAAGTTTGATGCTCATCCTCCACGCCCCGACCACGCTTTTACGCTTTTTAAAACATTGTCATTAGATGACTTGTTTAGAGCTGTAAAAGTGGGTCGAGTCATTAGAGATTGACACATCTACACATTTACTCAATATTAATTAGATACTAAAAATACACAAAATTCAAAATTTATGTTTGTGTAGAAACCTAAAAAATAAATGCTTGATGAACCTATAATTTTGAGACGAGCCAACTTTCCACGTCAGTAATTTGGCATAAATTGGGCTCTTTCACATGTATTCTCTCATGCAACCCAATTAATTGGGTATGTAACATGTAATCTAATTGTTAATATTATCCATTTGCTTATTAGAATCCAAAAATGCTACATCAACCTGCGATCCCCAATAGTGGGCAGAAAATAACTTAATTTGGTACCCAAAATTGATATACGTTCCTTTCCTAAAGAGGACCATACCTTTTGAAATTAGGGCATCAACGGTACATGAGTGGCCTCAAGTAAGCCCAACAATTGAGTAGGATGATATGTGATCACATCAAGCACTTTTGGCTCTAATTCTTTTAGAAAAGTTGCTTTTTGGGGCATTAGGTAGTTGCCCAAAATATGTTTTGTTAAAATACAAGATCCGCTTATGCACCAAAAACACAGTTCAAGAACCAAAAATAATGAATCTCTCAAAAGGACTTAGGCTCGTAACATTGTACCCTTCGCTTTCCACCTCAAGAAACCGCACCCACTTAGAAGACCACAAACCCCTCTCGAACCAAAAACACCGAAGTTGCTACAAGAATTTCGTAACTACGGCCAAAACCAGAGGCCTCACAATACACAACTTCACTAATTATATCACTCGAAACCTTCATCGAAGGAAAGAAGAAGATAAGATCACTAAAACCGAGGTTTTAGTGGAATCGAAGAAGAAGACGAAAGCAATTTCACGTAAGAAAACTCTAACCCTATTTCTCTCTCTCGTCGAGACGATGGATTGTGTCTCTCTCAAGAATAGGGCAACATCGTGTAGCATTTATACCGTAGTCGCCATCCATTGATCAAGAAGTCATCCAACGGTTCTCGGTCATCATCGCCCATCTCAAGCGCCGATTCAATATCACTGGGTCTTCCGTAAGTGGGCCGTGGATTAAAAAAGATGAAACGTCTCGTGCAATGGATCATGGACCTTCTCCAGATTTGGGCTATACCCAATTTCATCATTGCCCCAAAATATTGTTGGCATCATATTATTCACCCCAACAATCTCCACCTTGATGCCAACGATATAAGAACCGTAGTTCACATCAAGGGAATCACTTGCGCACAAAGCTAACCAAAGATTAATGTTCAAAGAACCTTAAACAAGATTGAAATTTGTTTAGAGGCGTGACTTTGTACCCATATCGATGGATTAAATCGGGATGGTATCTTTTCAAGATACACCAATTCTTTTGAAATAATATCTCTAATAAAATGGAGTTTAAAATCAATGTGTTCAGACGCTCATGAAAGACGTGATTCTTACACAAATGTATTGCACTTTGACTATCAGAGTAAACTACAACAGGATTAGATAACATATTTATTTCAGATAACAATTCCTTTAACCACAAACCTTCCTTAATTGCCTCGATGGCTGCAGCGATTCGACTCGAGAGAGTGGATAAGGCTACAATGGGTTGGAGTTGTGACTTCCAACTAATACAAGTACCACACAATGTAAAAACATAAGCAGTAGTTGATTTTCTATTGTCCTTATCACCAGCAAAGTCAGCATCAACAAAACCTTTAAGAATTACTCCCTCATTACATGTCCCATAGATTAACCCAAGATTAGAGGTACCTTTCAGGTATCTTAATAACTATTTCGAGCTTTCAAATGTTCAGACCGTGATTGGCCATAAACTGCCGAGGGTGCTTATGGCATGGGCAACATCGTGTCTTGTACACACCATTGTACATATATGATGACCCCACAAAGATTAGCATAATGCACCTTTTCCATACGCTTTATGTCCGAATCATCTATGGGACATTGTTCTTTACTCAATTTAAAATGACTTGCTAAAGGTAAAGATACAGTTCTAGCATCATGTATAGAAAACTTAGATAGAACCTTTTCAATGTAAGCAGTCTGTTTTAATAGCAAAACACGATTTGATCTTTTCCTTTCAATATCCATTCCTAATATTCTTTTAGCATGCCCCAAATCTTTCATATCAAATTCAGAACATAAAGATTTCTTAATTTCATTTATGTCATGCATATTAGAACCAATCAGTAACATGTCATCAACATAAAGGAGTAAGTAAACAGTCACCTGATTTGATTTGTTCTTCTTCAGGTATAGGCAATGATCAAAGGCACTCCTTTGAAAACCAACATATAATACAAAGTTATCAAACCTTTTATACCATTGTGTAGGTGATTGTTTAAGGCCATACAAAGATTTCTTTAATAAACACACACTATCAGGTACAGTAAAATCAACAAATCCCTCAGGTTGGGTCATATAAATGATTTCATCAAGATCATCTTGCAGAAAAGCAGTTTTAACATCCATTTGTTCAATTTTCCAATCATGATGAGCAACTAATGCAAGTATGACTCTGATAGTAGTGTATTTAACTACTGGAGAAAAGATTTCATTATAATCAATACCATGTTTTTGAGTAAAACCTTTTGCTACAAGTCTGGCTTTAAATTTCAAAGGATGCCTTTTAGAAATTCCTTCTTTTACTTTGAAAATCCACTTGCAGTCTACTAGAGACTTATCTTTAGGTTTTGGAACCAAAATCCAGTGACATTTTTCTTTAAAGACTCCATTTCTTCATTCATAGCACTATACCGCTTATCATCATATTTACTACTTACGACTTCATTGTAAGAGTTAGGTTCTTTAAACACAAGATCATTATAGGACATAATAGCAAGAGAAACAAAATCATCAAATCTTGAAGGAGCCTTAATATCCATTCTAGTCCTATCCCTTGTTAACTGGTATCTCTCAAGATTAGAAGGATGAGAATCTTGGGTCAAGTCTTCTATTTCGGGTCGACCATCATTTTCATCATTCGAGTCAACATCGAGGTCGCAAATTCTCGATGTTGATTAAGATCGAAGGAGAATCAATCTCCACCGAAACCCAATGCTATTCTCAGGGGTATTATCTTTAGAGTCTATATCAGCAAGGCAAGGCATGTGAGACTCATTAAAAGTCACATCCCTACTAGTGATTATTTTAAAACCCTTTACCTCTTTGGCCCATAATCATATCCTTTTACACCATCGGGATAACCAAGAAAACACACTTTTGAGCCCTTGCTTCAAGTTTTCCTCTGATTGATGGGAATAGGCTGCACACCAAAGGTTCTAAGATGATCGTAGTTAGAGATTCTCCGCACCATAGTTATTCTCGTGTCTTGCCATCTAGAACACTTGAAGGTGTTCTATTGACAATATAAGATGTCATCATCACAGCCTTCTCCCCACAAGACTTTTGGAAGACCGTAACTAACTATCATGCATCTTACCTTATCTAGGAGAGTCCTATTCATCCTTTCACCACCCCATTTTGTTGGGAAGTATAGGGTACATATTTATGTCTCGTATACCACTTTCATTACACAACTGATTGAAGTCAGAGTTGCAAAATTCTAAGCCATTATCTGTTCTGAAGATTTTAATCTTCTTCCCAGTCTAGTTTTCTATAAGAATTTTCCAGGTTTTAAACCTTTCAAAAGTGTCGATTGCTTTAACAAGAAAATCCAAACTTTTCTCGAGAAATCATCAATTAAGGAAAGAAAATATCTATTTCCTCCTTGAGTAGGAACCGTGGCAGACCCCATAAGTCCGAGTAGATATACTCTAAGATAGAAGTGGTTTTGTGCTTTCCGCTAAAGTGAAGCTTGTGGTGTTTGCCAAGAGTGCAAGTGTTCACAAAGGGGACTTTAGAGATCACATCCTTGCCAAAGACTCCTTGTTTTTGCAAGATGTGAAGACCCTTTTCACTAACATGTGCCAACTCACTGTTGCCACTTTAAAGTGGGCTCAACTTCAAAGACCGTGAGGTCGATTATTACACCGAGACACTATTTCACTGAGTCACATAGATCCCATTTCTCTTGAACCCTTTGAAGATGACTAGAGATCCCTTGATCACTTTTAACATGCCATCACCAAATTTTCCACACAATCCCATCCCATCTAAATCTCCTACAGAAATTAAATTCCTATTGAGATCGTGTACATATCCTACTCTTTCAAGGGTACAGAGATATAACCATTTTCAAATTTTAAAGTCGATTCTCAATCTCCTCAATTTCTGAGACCACATTGTTTCCCATAAGGACTTCTCCATTAGAAACATTCTTAAAATCATGAAGCCAATGCTTTCTAGATGTCATATGGAAAGTGCAACCGTAATCCAAGATCCATTCTTGAATTTGATCACTTTTATTAGCATAATTGATGTAAGAATGCTCACCGATGTTTCATTGACAACATAGACATCTACATGATAGCTTCTTTTGGTTCAACTATATTTCCCTCATCAGCCAACTTATCCTTTTGCTCATTTTTTCTTTTATAGCAATCTTTGATAAAATGGCCAGTTTTACCACACCCATAACACTTCTTTCCTCTAGCCCTAGACTTGGATCTAGATCTCCCTTTGCTCTTTTTCTTATAGTTGCTATTGCTGCTACTACCCTGACTCTGTTGGCTCTCATAACTCCCATTCTACCTATTTTGAGATCTACCTCTAACATAGAGAGACTCAGAACTACTATCCTCTGCCTTTTCGCCACGGCTCTAAATCCTTACTCCTTAAAGAATTTACAACAATGTCTTGGGTGAGTGTATCTCTGCCATACTTAATGGCAGTCTTAACATCCCTATAGACTTCAGGAATAGCATTTAAGAGAATAACAGTTTTATACTCTTCAGATACTTTTTCCCCAGTGTTGGTGATATCTTGAACTAATTTGTTAAAGATATCAAGATTGTCATCAAGATCTTTAGAAGAATCTATTTTGAAGCTAAAAAACTTTTCTAACAGAAACAGCTTATTTGGTAGGGACTTCACTAAGTATAATTCTTCTAACTTTTCCCAAAGAAGCTGGGTAGACTCTAATTTTCCTACTTTTCTTAGGACTTGGTCAGAAAGATGCAGAATTATGGAGGTATAGGCAAGTTCATCTGCCTCAGTGGTTTGATCTTCAGTCATAATCTTAGGAAAGGTTCCATCTATGGCTTTAGCTACCTTCTGTTGGACTAACACCCCCTTCATCTTTTGTTGCCATATAGGAAAATCCCCTTTTCCATTAAAAACCCCAAGTTCAAAACTGGTATTTGTCATGACAGCAAAAAATTTCACCAAGAAATGTAGCATGCAAAGTATAGGAAAGAGAATTAAACAAATATTCAGGCAACAAAGAATTTTATCAAACACAAAAATAATCAAGAAATGCACAATCAAGACACAAGTCAATGATTAGATTTTATTTAATAAAATTCTATTCAGAGGCAATCAAGAAAACAAAAAATAACATCGCTTTCGGTTTCACCAGATTCCATGAGAATCATGTTCCCGTGTCAAGGCACAAAGTTGAGACAGCTGGGTTTTACAAAAATTTCTTGACAAAGAAAAAGAAGATCGATGAATCGAATAACGTAACCCTAAACAAATCAACAAGGTTTAAGTCAATTACTTACGAAACTAACTATTTAGAAAGCATTCAAGAGTATAATACCATAGGGTTAAAGGATGCAAACCATTGTGGTGACCGGAGACTTGGTCACCATATTACCTTTATCCAAATTTAAAAGCAACCAAGAGCAAACAAATTCAGAGGTAAGAAGTGTACAAGAAAATAAGAGTGAAACCGGAATTTAAAAGGACTTTTAGTTGTAAAACGAAACTTCAAAAATTTGAAAACAATTTTTCTTGCTCAAAGAAGAAAAAAAACGAATTTTTCAAGAAAGTTCACAGAGAAGTTTCCAAGAACGCCACTCGTGCTCGATACCACCGTTAAAATACAAGATCCGCTTTACAAACCAAGAACACGCCTAAGAACCAAAAATATGAGAATCTCTCAAAAGGACTTAGGGCTCGAACATTGTACCCTTCGTTTCCACCTCAAGAAACCAAACCCACTTAGAAGACCACAAACCCCTCTCGAATTAAAACACCGAGTTACTACAAAGAACTCGTAACTACAACAAAACCGGAGGCCTCACAATACACAACTTCACTAATTATATCACTCGAAACCTTCATCGAAGGAAAGAAGAAGCATAAGATCACTAAAACCAGAGGTTTTAGTGGAATCAGAGAAGAAGACGAAAGCAATTTCACAGAAGAAAACTCTAACCCTATTTTTCTCTCTTTCAAACGGCGGATTGTGTCTCTCTGAAGAATAGGGCAACATCAGGTAGCATTTATACCAGAGCTGCCATCCATTGATCAAGAAGTCATCCAACGGTTCTCAGTCATCACCCATCTCAAGTGTCGATTCAATATCAAATGGGTCTTCCGTAAGTGGGCCGTGGATTAAAAGAGATGAAACGTCTCATGCAATGGATCATAGACCTTCTCTAGATTTGGGTTATACCCAATTTCATCATTGCCCCAAAATATTGTTGGCATCATATTATTCAGCCCAACATGCTTGTTCTAAGGAACTTCTAAATTTAGGATGCATTTGATTACAAATATTGAATTTGGATAAAAAGAAAATGAATTCTAAAAAATTGAATTGCCAAGAAGTTGTTAATTGTAAAATATCAATTTAGAAGACAAATTTTACCTGGAAAATAAAACATCATCCCCCTCTAAAAAAACGTATTCCTTATTTTGAAAAAAAATGTGGCCATTTATGTAGAAATGAGAAAATGTTTTACCTTGAAAAAATGACAATCAATCAAACGTGTAGTTGAAAAATAGGTGGAAAAATATTTTTCCATGGAAAATGTAGCTATCAAACTTATTAATTGAAAAATAAGTAGAAAAAATGCTTTTTCTATGAAAAATAAGTTACAATCAACACACCCTTAGTTTATACTATCAAAAAGTGCATTTTCTAAGTTAAGCCAGTCACAATCTTGATACTGTAAAAAAAAGCCATATTGGCTTCTTTTGTGTACTTTTAAGCTAAGCCAAACATTGAAGTAAATAATATTAAAATAAGGCACATAATGATTTTAGCACTTCTTGTTTATTTTTACCTAAATTGTGTGTTTTGTGCGTCTCATTAGTAAAACAAACAAAATGTTACCCTTTTGAGTGTAAGAGACATCGTATCATTCTTATGTAGTTAATTTTCATTTACAAAATCAAGATTGATTTATTTTTATATGAAGAAACGTTTATATAAGACATTTCATTGAACGTTTGTCGTGTTGACAAAAGAAAAGACATATTTGTTCACGATGCATAATCCAGCCTTTGTATTAATACAAATTAAAAATAAATATGTAATGGACTATTGTCCTTTCTAGTGAGGAGTTGTGGACAAAACTCTCGTGTATGTTCGAGTCAGGATTGATGAACAAATTTTTTAACTTTTTCTACTTCTTTATAATATTCTCCAATACTTTCTAATCTAGCGCATGAAACATGCACAATGCTATTTTAATTGGTAGGTAACATCACAGGAACACATCATCAAGAGATGTAAATGAATTCTTACAGGCTCTCCTAGAGTCGGCACGAAGTATGTTTGTCACTATGTTGTCAACCCTAATTCTTACCTTCGAGAGTGGGGAAAAAAAGAAGGAGGAGAAGAAGACATAATGAGAAAACACGTAATACATTGATTATAGTGGTTCACCCTGAATGTTAAAATTACAGTCGCTGCAGAATGTGCAAGTTTTCTCTACAATGGAGAAAGAATAATACAACTTTTTCCTCGTGCCTCTCTTGTACATAGAAACTGCCCTCTAAAAAAAATTATCTAGTATGAATTTTATAGCAACCTAATACGTGTTAGAATACTCAATATACCTCTAAATAAAAAGCCGTAGTTTAAGGGATACATTAGAAGTATTATCAGGCTTCATACGACCCATCATTATCATCATTGCTATCTGTATTGTCCTCGTACAATGCCAGGTAGGTAATTGTCAAATTTTATGAATGCATGACTTATATATATGCTTCATTGTCGAGACAACCCACTTGCCTCAAGACCTCAAGTAAGGCATCCTTACTAGCCATATCAAATTCTTATTCAGAAATCTTAAGAATGGAAGAGACATTCAGAGGTTTTGGCATCCAACTTTTTGAACCTTAAGGGAAAACAACATTCTGTAAGAATGACAACACCTCAGAAGTACTCCTCTCTCTTATGTGGTCTTTTGCAAGAATCTTCCATAGCCTTGAACCTTGTGAAATTTTATAGAGAATATTAAGTCTAGAGATAGCTATGACCCTTAACTGAATTCTAGAATGTTGAAGAGACATATGGAAAAGCCTTGTTTATAGATTGTTGCAAACAAGAAGTGTAGGAAAAGTGACACAAGATGTCCAAAATGTTGCAGAGATAACGTAGTTAGAATCTTCCATGTAAATATTTATGTAGATTTAGAGAGCTAATATCCACTGTAAGATCAACTTGATCTTCACCATCCATTATAAGAAGGTAAAGATATATAAGGCTAAGGGGTTCTCATTTGTAAACTATCCAAGCGAGAGAGTGAGTTGAGAACATCTAAGAGAATTCGAGTGAATATTTGTGAGGGCATAAAAATATGAAATTGTGCGATCTAAGGACTCAAATTAATTAGACCAAATGATGGATCTATTCATGAAGAGTCACACATTCATTAAAAGAGACACTTCAAATTCTATAAATAGGGACCTCTAAATTCAATTTGTTCACACCAAATTAATTCTAAATTATTGATTTATAAATTCTCATCCCTCTTCAAAAATTATGTGTACGTAATTTCTGAGCAAATTTCTGTTCAAATTAGTTTTGTGCATCTTCTTAAAGTTCGTATTTTTCATTTCCTTCGAGAAGAGTACAATCAATTATTTGGTTTGACCAACAAGGTTGGTAAAGTGCAATACCAATTTTAGAAAGAGCGTTGTAATTTGGAAGACAGACATCCACATATCCCGTTGTCACCTTTTTGCAGGGACAGAATCTGTCTTAAGAATATTTACTTAGGCATACATCACTATATCTCTGCTTCTACTTCATTTTATATTGGGTTAGTCGAATTTTTGACAACTACCTTCATTTTGAGTAAAACATTTAGTACAAATTTAGCTTTATATGGTTCAATATTGCCATTAGAGTTACGTTTAGTCTTAAAGACTCACTTACACCCAACTATTTTTCATCTTTGAGGCAATTCAATGATATTCTAGACTATATCTTGTTCTATAGATTTAACTCATCTTCCATGGTATTAATCCATTTAATAGAATCATCACATTCTATGGCTTGTGAAAATAAAATCACATCTTCTTCAATTCCTAAGTCATAGTTTTATTCTTGCAGGTTTACCACATAATAATTAGAAATAGCTTGCCTTATTTTCTCTGTCAAATTTAGAGCTTACACAAATAATATTCTTGGCACAATATGTTTGATGCTAAGGTTCGTGTAACTCTTATTGAAAAAATCATAATAAGATTTAGATTATAGTTATATGTAGTATTTTAGATTGAATACATGCATCTATATAGAAAATTTGAATTTTACCATGACATTCATTTATGATAATATTCTCTCAAGAATTGAATTGAGAAAATTCTTGGGTGGTTGTAGTTGTACACATCAATTTAGTGTTGTCACTATTTTGTTTTTTTTTTTTCTTTATGTCTTGATGCCAACCTGCCTCTCTATTTGGAAAGAACAAAAGATATTGAAGTGAATCGTAAAACTGAAGTAGAGTTGTATTTTATGTTGATTTCTAAAATGCGCATGAACAACAACATCCATATCGAAAGGTTTAAGATCATCGTTTCCTTCAATCCATAAAAAGCAGCCACTTGATCAACCATTGGTGTGTTGTATACAAGTTGATTGACATTAACATTACTTGCGATATGTATCTGTATATTTTCAATGGATGATTGATCCTTTATTCCACAAAAAAATGGGCATAAGGATTGTGTTGCAAAAACTTGCATTAATCGTTGAACACTGTTTTCATAAAAGACCACTATCTCTTAGTACGTGAATCTGTTTTACAATTCGTGTTCAATATTAAAAATACGATTGAAAAAATTACTGGTCAATTTTCTGGTTAAAGAGCTGGAAGGTCATGGTATATTTGTCTTGAGCTCTAAATATGTACACTCCTTTGTTTAATGTGGTGAGTTCTTTATCCAAATTTATGCCGAATGAGGTAGTAGCTTGCCTTCACATTCAAAGCTGCAATAATTGGCCTTTCATGAATAATGTCTTCTATAAGATTTCCTTCACTTTGTCGACCAAATCTCTCCACAAATATAATTATATTGTATTACACATGTATCACGAACAAAGTTGTTGAGTAAATAATATTGTAATTGTTCATCTTTGTTTTTTCTTGATAAAAATATTTGTTGATTTTATTGATGATATTTATCCACTATCTAGGAGAATTGCATTCTTTTTCTTCCTTGTTCGTTCACTTGGCCTCTTAATGTTGATGATGAATGAAGAATTTACTTTGATTACCAACTCTATGATATCTGAAAACAAATAGAACAGTTGATGGACAAATAATTCATTGGCCAAAGGAATAGCCTTTGATACCATGGATTTCTACACATGATATGGAGGTTTTTTCAGATTTTAGTTGAGAGTTATAAATAAAAAGAGCTGATTATAAAATATGTAAAATTTTTAGAATGTTGGAATGAATCTTGAGTAAGAGTCTCTGGACATCATTTTAAACTATGTAATTGACAAAAAATTATAATTACCGATCGCGATATCTCCGCTACCAAAATTTGGCACATTGAATTGCACAAAAGAGTTTGATATTGTATACGTTCAGTGGTCTCTGCTACCTCCGTTGCGGTTGTGAAAGACAACTCGATTTCATCATTCACATTTCGATATTTTCTATTGATTGCTCATACGTTTTCATTTTGTATGATGTAAGATTTCCCCTTTTCTATTATAGCATCAAAATTTTCAATTGCATCATTGAATAACATGGCTTATATTTTATATCTCCTATAGAAAAGTCAAGTAGTATGTTAGGTCTCATATATCTTGTAACTACGAAATAAATAGTTATTGTAGTAGACGTATTACCTCTTTGTCAATTAGGATGAGCCTCAAAATATCAAATTTTGCTACATTGTTGGAATAAGATTCGACTAAACTCTTTCAATCTACTGTCACTTGAATGGACCATTCGTTTTTGTACGCCAATATAGCCTTTGATTCTATGCTGCGAAAGCAACCTCGATTCGGCAAAAAGCTTTCTGTTGATGTGTTAGGAAGAAAAACAAATATTTAATGAGTGAAATAACAACCTATTTGTGAAAACAGTTTAAATAGTTGAGGAAGTCAATAATTATGCGTCCCTCCATTTACCTTTTGTTTATCTTAACTTAACACCCATTGAATACATCAACTGCAATCATTTAAAATTATATGCAATATGTCATTCCATTTACCGTCATCCTTTGTTAATCTTAACTTAAAATCCATTGAAACATTAATTTGAATATGTTGACGTTGGAACCTGCACCGTCTACGTGTCAACAGATCTCCAGTCACTTATCTGCAAACTTGTACGTTACCTGCACACCCACACCCAGGACAATTGTAAGGCATCGAGATCTCCAGAGAGAAAGGGTCCGACGATCGTTGGTACTCCGACAATTAAGTCAACTGTCGGTATAATGAATTATACACGGGGGGTCGAAAGTAATTGGGTGTGGGAGGGACAAGCAGGCCCATATTTGAGCAGAGTTTAAGGTGAGATTTAAGTGCAAAAGAGCGTACATTAGGATAACCGGAGACGTTGTATTTATAGCACAAGAGTTCTAATTGATTTAGGGAACAAATCAATTAGGTATCTAATCGGATCTTCTTTCCTTATGAGATATAGGTGATTGGTTGTCAAGGCAATCTCCTAGATTATCATCCTTATGTAAATTTATCACGTTGCCTAATCTTTAGGAGATTGCGATTTGGTTTCCTTGTGAGGATTCGTGTGCCAATCTAACGCAATCTACATTTAATTATCTCTCTCGTCATCCCAAAATACCATGTTGTCCGTTGTTTACAATAGATACGAAGCCCGGTGAGGCGCTATGGGTCGGCCGCGAGTGTTGGGAACATTCATGGACTTCGCAATACCCTGATCCAAGGATGTTACAATACCCAATGGGCCTACAAGGCATTCGCCGGTTCTATGGGACTTTTATAACTCGGGAGATCCCCGCTGGGCTTATAAGACTTTAGTGCGACCTGAATTGGGCCTATACTGGATTTTCATTGGGCCTTTATTGACGCGAGGCCCTACCAAAATCGGGTGGTAACAGAATCATTTAAAATTATACGCAATGTCCCTCTACTTACTCTATGTACATCTTAATCTCCATTGAATAAATCAATTGGAACAAAACTCTTCATAAGATCATCTTTTGTTCCAAAAAGAATCTAATGAATATAATTTAATACTCAAACAAATGGAATGAATTTGCCAAATGCACATTGATGACAATTAAATAGTTAAAAAAATAATTCATGAAAAAGAAAAGTAAGGATATTATTGATATAATTTAAGTATCGTAAGAGTAGAATCATCGAAAAAATGATTTTCAATATTAATTAATTAATTCTATTAATATTATTGTTAAAGATTATAGATATAGATAATGTAATCGAAGAGTCTTATGACCCTTGTAAACATAGTTACTCTTGGCATGGAAGACAATTATAATCATGATTATACATTTAAAATGATATTTCATTTCATAAGTGATCATAATAATTTAATTTCTATTTATTGTACCAATGCATTTAAGTCTCAATATTCATTATGTAAGAATTAATGTCGAATGTCTAATTAGTTGGGTCGGATATAATTACTTATTGGACCAAACTAATTAATTAGATTAATTAATTGAGTCCGTTAATTGTGAGCTAACAAAGTTCTAGTAAGACTAAAACAAACAATTCTAGTAAAACTAGAACTAGTGTTAGTGCCGCCTATAAATACAAGGGCCACAACAGTTTATCCAATCAATAAAAACAGTCTTCATTACTTGCTAGCACAAGCAAGAGACAATCAAATACAATTACTTCCAAAGTTTTGCTTTCGTCTATTCTTGATCGTGGAAGTCCAGATCTGATGTGTGGATTGCCATTGGAGGTTGGACAATTGAAGATATGTGATATTGAAGACCGTACATCCATTTAATCAGATAATCAAATTCTATGGTGTTCATCGATGTAAACTTCTATCACGAATTCTATCTAAGTACAAGATTGATCTAGCTTATAGCAATTGCAGATTTAATTTTTGATGTGCATGTATATGTCAATTCTTTACAGAGGTATCAGATCCTACCTTGTTATTTGTTATAATTCGTTATACTGCTTTGATAAATCGAACAATAATTGTTATTGGTATTTTGAGTTTTGATAGTAATAATAAAATTTGTGAATTTTGTTTTTTATCGAGATAAATCTGAAATTAGATTTTGATTTGATTGGAGCAGGTCAAGCAAGCCAGAAACTGGATCAATAGCCAACGACAGTGCTTTGGAAGCTACTACCGTCGGAAGGTGTTGTCCAACAGGTGGCGGGTCCGATGCCTTCAAAAGGCAGTGGACTGTCTTCAGCGGTAGCAAACACCATGCGTCGCTGCTTGAAGTAGCAATGGGCCCCGAACCATTTTGAGCAGTAGCTTTTGCTGTTGTTCGACGCTAAATGGTAGTGGCCGCTAGTGTTAGACACCAGCGCGACTACCGCCAGTTGATCTGTTGGCGGCAACATCATAAACGGCGACACTTTGGGTTTTTGCGTTTTGGCTAAATTGGAGAAGAGGGCTTTCTATGCAATTTTAAAATTGCATGGAAAGTCCCCTAATTTCAAAAGAATTTGAAGGGGCCTATTATGCGATTTTCAGAAATTGCACAATTTTAGAAATTTCATGAGGCCACTGATTTTAAAATTAGGATAATGTCTTGTATAGTAAATCCTCATTTTTTTTTAAAAAGAAAAAGAAAGGAAAAACAAAGTCTTAAATGCAATTTTGAATTTTTTAGAAAATTTGTAATTATTTTAATTTTAATGTTGGTCAAATATTCTTTATCGAATAAAATTTCTTTTAAACCATATTTTGAATTTTTTACCAGATTAAAATTTGAACCCATTACTTTATAAAATTGCAATTCTGACTGAACTAATTTCATCTTCAATTTATAATATGACTTTAAATTGGGAGATAAAATAATTTTAAAAAAAATCCCTTTATTAATAAAATCAATTGATTAATTGCTTAATTTTATTGTTGAAAATTAATTAATTATTTCAATTAATTATTTAACTATGTCTAGTCCGTTCTGAAATATCTAAAAGGTTTAGATTTGTACTGTCAATGCTGCAAATATAAAAATTAATATATTTTTAATATTAAATATTAAAATAAATGTTTAGTGGATGATTATAGACTCGACCCATGTAATTGATTGTATTGTAATTATTCTTAATGATTGTTGATTGGGTCTGCGAGCCTATTATTTAATTAAATGGTCTGCAAGTCTATTGTTTAATTAATTGGTTTTGTACTCTTTATTTAATCTAGGCCTGCATGTCAACTAGTATATGATACATGTTGCAACATGAGATGGAGATGATTGCATTTAGCATTTGATAATCGAATGCAACGTCTTGTAGAATTTGACCGATTAATCTTCCTTTTGGCTAAAGAAGATTAGATAGAAAGAGTCTATAATTTTGTTGAGTCGATCAAGGAAATAAATTTTTAGGGGCACAATCAAGTAAACACACAAGATGTGTACGGCAATAATTTGTCTACTTGATGATCTAAGAGTTACATAAAGATATGATTGATAGAGTATCTACTTGGATATTTTATCATGGCTTGTTGAGTCGCTCAAGGTTCTAATAAAATAAATGGGATCCTAACCCACTATTGATTAATAATTGAGGGTCATTAATTCAATTTAAACAGAGTATAATTAATTTAATATAAGTTTATGTTAAATTTATTTTCTGCATTTAATTAATTGTTCTATCTTGTTATTTAATTGTTGAATCACGAGTAATCACATGAGTTTGAGAGGCGTGTTGGATTCCAACAAACATAGTGGACCGGATTTTCTAGATGGCACCGCAATCTGAGAATTGTTCTCAATTATGAAAAAAATTGGATATGTTATTGAGCAGCCAATGCCGGAAGCTCTTACTAAAGAGGCTACGTCGGAGAACGTGCAAACTTACAATAATAACAAGGATGACAATAACACTGCAACATGTGACGCTTGCAACTATGTCACCTAAGTTACAAAAGTAGCACGAATGTATGGATGTCTATACCATTATATATCATCTCAATGGTTTGAATGATGAACAGTCACGGATTGAACAGTATGAGACATCAAAAAGTTATACAGAGGTGTGATGGTAAAAGGATCTTCAGTCAGTGCTCATGTGCTGGAGATGATTGATTATATTGAAAAATTAAATTAGTTGAGTTTCACCATAGACCACGAGTTGAATGTTGGCTTAGTTCTACAGTTCCTACCTGATAGCTTTTCGCAATTCATTATGAACTTCATCATGAATAATAATGTACCCTACCCGAGCTGCTAAAATATGCTGAAAATTGTTGAGCTTAAGATAAACAAAGGAAAATGATAAATTTTGGCCATTGACACTTCTAATGGCACTAAGAGAATATCTAAAAAGACCTTTCAGAAAAGATTCAAGAAGGTCAAATCATTGGAAAACTGTCAAAGCAAACAAAGATAAATCTAAGTCTGATGATCCGTGTATTCACTATAAAAAAATAGTATTAAAAGAGGAACCGTGATAAGTGCGGAATTAGCACTTATTTTAGCCTTTAAAATAGATAATTGTGAGTTCTTTCAAGTTGTTTATTATTTATTTATGTTCTTTTGTTTATTTAGGTAAAACCCGAGCTTGGATGGTGATTGGAAGAGATCCACGCAAAAAATGAGCAAAAAGGACTAAATTTATGCAAATCGTGAATCTCGAGGACCAAAAGATAAATATATCTAAAGATGGAGGACCAATGTTGTAATTCATGGAGGACCTATATGAAAGACAATAAAAAATTCAAGGACTAAAGTCAATATTTCAGATAGTTCAGGAACTGGAATTGCAATTAATCAAAATTCAAAATCAAGCACTTTGAAATTGACCGCATGGGCCTATTTGTGCGCGATCGCGAGATTGCAGTTTTTCCAGCAGAATGTATTTGATCTATACCATGCGATCGCATGGTTCATTTTCTGATTCTCCACGATTTTTGTTCAACTTTTCAAGGGCTTTTTGGTAATTTCATCCTTCACGATTTCTAGGGTTAAAGGGGCCGTTTTATCTGCATTTTTTGGGCATTCTCTCATACTCACTCTTACATAGAAAGCTCTCCAAGAAGAAGAAGAAGAGGGCTCTTGGAAAACTCCATGGAAATGGGTTTTTCTTGGTTTTTTGTATATCATTGTGAGCATTTTGTAAATAGAGGAAGATGAATGGAGGTTTATAGTGGGCAAATGAAGACAACCATGGGTTCAAGCTAAATCTTCCATTTCTCTTGACTTTATCAAATCCGGTGATGTATTTTGTATCTATTTTCTATTTTGTCTTTGTAAATATTATGGGCTAATTTTATTTACTACGAATGAGATGAATCCATTTATGAAGCTTTAAAGTGCATTGTTCTTGTTATTGATTCCTTATACTTGGCTTTTATGGTTGTTTATTATGGGGTTTTATTGTGTATTGAGATGATTGATCACCATTGAAATGCTTTTGTAACTTAGTTTGTTACCGAGAGGTTGAAATTAGGTTTAGCACATTTAATTAACAACACAAGGTTTATGGAATGTAGGAATACTCTTTCATACTTTGTGCAATCAATTATGAAAGTTCTTGAGTTTTAATGCATTTTTATATATACGTTCTCTCGATAAGAATGCTTGGGAGTCTTGTGTAAAATTAGGTTTGGCTTTACTTGGGAGAGATTGTTAGACATTTTAGGAGCATGGATTGTCATATTGACCTCATTTTGGAATTGATAATAGAAATTGAAACTTTAAAGTGGAGTAATTGGTGAAGTCGAATTTCTAGTATCTTCTTCTATTTGATTTTATTTCCTACAAATTTCTCTTTTAGTAATTTTCTTGTTAGTATATTTTTCATCAACTTTTAATTCATAGTTTAATCACCAAAACAATATGTTTTATTGTGCGTTTAAAATAGGACTAGATTGATTTGGATGTTAGCAAAATTATCTATCCTCGTAGGTTCGACACTCTCTCATCACTTTATTACTTGAACGCGACCCGTGCACTTGCGGTACACATTTTTAGCGAACAAGTTTTTACATGGTATAAAAGAGATAAAACTAACAACTCATATATTTGTCATTGCATACTCAGTCATATAAATAAAAAATACATCACCAAGTTACATAAAGATGGATTTTTGGATTCAAATGATTATGAATCATTTGATAAGTGTGAACTATGCCCGTTGGACAAAATTTCCTAGACCCCATTTTTTGGAAAGAGAGTCAGAGTTGCAGACATTTTGGATCTTGTACATACTGATGTATAAGGACAAATGTCTACAAATGTTAGATGTGGCTTTTCTTAATTCATCACATTTTGCAGATGACCAATCTAGATATGATATCATCTACTTGATGATATTCAAGTGTGAAGCCCTTGAAAAGTTCAATGGATTCAAGCAAGAAGTAGAAATGCAAACTGAGAAAAATATTCTAACACTTAAATCTGATCGAGGTGACAAATATTTGAGGAGTAGAGAATGAGATTTTCTCGCAATGGACTCCATCGTATACACCACAATGCAATGGTGTAAAAGGAGAAACCGTACCTTACCTGATATGGTGCGATCAATGGTGAGATGTTCATTTCTTCCAAAATTATTTTAGAGATATGCACTTAACACTGCATTTTCACACTAAACCGTGTCATATCTAAATCGTTCGATAAAACTTCATACGAGTTATGGAAAGGAAAAATATCCAATCTTTTATACATTAATGTTTGGGATTGCGACACTTATGTAAAGCGGGTTGAATTGGACAAGCTAGTAGCTAAATTCGATAAATGTTAATTTGTGGAGTATTCAAAGAAAACTATTAGATAAAATTTCTACAATTTCATCGAGATGAAGGTTATCGTATCGAAATATGTGTATTCTTAGAAAAAAATTCATTCTATGAGAAGATAGTGGGTATAAAGTAGATCTTGAAGAGGTTCAAGATACTACAAATGAAATTGACCAATTAGATGAGCCTGCCTATGATGGGGCACAGATTGGCAATAGAGAACCGCCAATGCTCGAGGACACGCCAGCTCTGCGTAAGTCGAGCAGGATAATTCGTCCTCATTGGAGACACGATCTTCTGATTACCAATGATACATTGTTAATCGAGGAAGTTGAACCTACTACTTATGTAGAATCAAAGTCAAGTATTGACTTCAAAGAGATGGCAGGAAGCCATAGAATTCGAGATAAACTCCATTTACAAAAACAAGGTTTTGATCTTAGTTGACCCACCTGAAAGGATAAAACCCATAGACTATAAATGAGTTTACAAGAAAAAGATCAATATGGATGGTAATGTTCATATTTACAAGGTAAGATTAGTTGCGAATGGTTACAAGTAAAGACAATGAATTGACTTGGACAAAACCTTTTCACCAGTAGTCATGTCTAAGTCAATTTGGATTGTGCTTACAATAGCAGCATACTATAACTATGAGATTTGCCAAATAGATGTCAAAATTGCATTTCTTAATGGGAATCTTAGTAAGGATGTGTACATGACACAACCCGTAGGTTTTGAATCTACAGAGCCAAACGAAGTATGCAAACTACAAAGATCTATGTGTGGATTAAAGTAAGCTTCTCGGAACTGGAATCTTCGTTTTGATGAGATAATTAAAATGTTTAATTTTTATCAAGAATGAAGATGAACCATGTGTGTATAAGAAGGTTAGTGAGAGTAAAGTCGTGTTTCTAATTTTTTTGTGGATGACATACTATTATTAGGAAATGATGTTCCCATGCTAAAATCAGTAAAATTATAATTATCCAAAAATTTCTCCACGCAAGATATGGGAGATGCATCATATATTTTTGGGATAAAGATCTATAGAGATAGATCTAAAAGAATGCTTGACCTATCTTGATAACCCAAAACAACTAACCAAGAGGGAGTTGAATTAGTTTTTACAAAAAAAAATAAATTCGAAAAACAATCTCAAAATAAGAGACTTAAGAGATGTAGATTATCAAGTAAAAAATACAAGCACAATGTAAGTAAATAAAAGGGTAGAGAGAGTGCAATGATATTTTTATGGAGGTTCGATCCAAACTAATGACCTATGTCTCCCGTTACCAAGCTCTTTGTCATGAGCACTGCCTTTCCACTATATTGATTAACTTATGGTGTAAACAAAACTCTTACAACGCTTTCAATGACTTACAAATAAGGAGCACCGATTCTTATACAATATTGAGCTTTATGGGACCTCAATATGACCCAAATTTATAAAGAAGTTGATTTAAGATAATATTTCACTCTTAATAAATGATAGATACAATTTAAGTACCAAGAGAGACTAACACTTCAATAATTAGCAATAGATAAAAAGCTCAAGTGTTAGAAAGAAATTTTGATGAAAATGATGATTCAAACGTTTGATTTGATCAATCAAAATTTTTCAATGAATAGTTTAGAAGATGTACATGTAATGAAAGTTTGAATGATTTTTTTCAAGATAATTCTCTATTTTTATGCTCTTGTGAATGTATATAATGATAATAAATGAAGAGAAATTTATAGAGATCAACTTTCAAAACTTTCTGTCCATTCGGAGGATCAGTCGGTCAACCTACAACATTTTGGATGACCAAAATGAACAGTTAGAATAGTAAAAATCAGAACGGTCATATTTTTTGAAAAATGAAGTTCAATCACCGACCTATATATGAACCATCGACCGGTTCAAATTATTTTATGCTAGTGATATTAACATAGTTTTTGGTGCATAAAATTATTTTTGAGCTTTTATCATATTGCTAAAGATCAAAGAATTAGTACATTTAGATTTTATCTAAAAATCTAATCTTCGATCTTGAATTTTGAATCTTGAACTATTGTCTTGGATGATTGACTTTGATCTTGACTACTTTGAGAGTCCGATTTGTAATATAGTCTTGATCTTGATCTTTTGACGATGATTGATTTGAACGCTTTGAAGATTACTTGAAACCAAATTGTTAGTAAACAAGATTAATTTGTTTTTTATTATCAAAACATTAACCATGGGTCAACATATCTCAATCTACATACATAGACAAAAATCATGAGAAGATTTAGCATTGAAGAGTCCAAGAGAGGACTCTGTTCCATCGGGCATGGATCTATTTCTCAAAAGAGTGTCCAAAAACACAGATTATAAGATCGCATGGTTATGATTCCTTAGCATCAGTAATAGGATCTATCATCTATGCTATGTTATGTACTCGACCGAATATTTCATATGCTTTGAGTGTCATAACCAGGTTTTAAACGAACCCTGGCAAGAAACATTAGATCACGGTCAAGAACATTCTTAAGTATTTAAGAAGGACTTAAAGATATCTTCTTGGTGTATGGAGAAAATAAACTTAGAGATCAAGGATATGCCAATGCTAGATTTTAGTTTGATAAAGACGATAGCAAATCCCAATCCAGATATGCATTTACTCTAAATGGTGGTGCGATTAGTTGAAAAAGTTCTAAACAAGATACGACCGTTGATTCAACTACAAAAGTTGAATATATAGCTGCTTTAGAAGTAGCAAAAGAAGCGATCTAGATCAAGAAGTTCATTACTAATTCTTAACATTGTTGATCAAATACCTTGTATTGTGATAACGATGGAGCCATCGCACAAATGAAGGAACCCATGTTTTATCAATGATCCAGATAAATATTGAGACAATATTATCTCATCAGGGAGTTGATCTTAAGATATAACATAAAGTAGAATGGGTTCCGACAGACGATAATGTAGCAGATCATTTGACAAATTTGTTGTCCCACCACAAGCATGATGGTCATGCTAAATATGCAGCGTATTAAGATACTTGAGTAATTGGTTCTAGTTTGTATGAGATATTTTGTGATATATTCTTTGTTAGACATTGATCTATATCAACAAATTGATTAATTAAATGCTTGTCTACATTTTAATAGTAGATATGTTATTCTTAAATTTTATTATTTAAATAATAGAGTCCAAAGAAAAGTTCATAATAACTTGTTAATCACAAGGTGTAGTGATTGTGAGATACATTTATAAATAACTTATTCTTGAAACATCCATAGTTATAGTAATAATAAGATACGAATATCATTATTGTGAATAGACTAGCATGTGTTGTATTTCTTTTGAAGAAAGTAGCTGATCTCACGAACTAAGATGTAGATAGACATCTGAATGAACACATGAATGCATTTTTATGAGAACATGACATTGGATGACTCGCTTAGAAATTCTACACGGATAGCTAGTAAATCTCTAATGCGTGGTAGTGGATTTGGTCATTTGACTTGAGGACATTATAGAATCTTATGTGATGACCGCTATACTTTGGTGAGCACTTAATGGGGCCCTAAGATTATGAGTCACCAGGATGATGTCGTACGGGTATAGTAAGAATCATATAAAGGTGGTGAATGTCTAATTTGAGGATTCGTTATTCTGAAGGTAGAAGATTAAACCCGATTCTTGCCTACTTAAGTTGATATAAATTTCTTCGGCCTGGGTAGAGTTATGAGTTGAAAATATTTCAATCATAACTAGATTAGATCAATGAAGAGTTGAGTAAATAATATAATTGGTTGAAGTATGATTGACGCTGATCCATATCTCTTAACCAATTGGGTTATATTGATGAAAGAATTATATTTCTAGGGTGATTGCACATATATTAGTTATGTCATACCACATGATGTTTCCCTGCATTTGAATTGCCTTGATACATTGCTAGATGTCAATCTAGAATGGCAACGTGAATTGATCGATCTAGGCGAATCGATGAGAATATCACTGCGTTTACCATCGTAAATGAAAACCTAATGGGTCACACATAAAAGGCGAGAATTGAGCATATGGAGTTGGACCTTATCCAAGTGGGAGATTGTAAGAATTAATGTCCAACGTCGAATTAGTTGAGTCGAACTTAAATATTTATTAGACCAAACTAATAAATTAAATTAATTAATTGGGTATGTTAGTTGTGAAGCTAACAAAGTTCTAGTAAGACTAGAACACACAATTCTAGAAGGACTAGAATTGGGGTTCTTGCTAGCATAAGCAAGAGACGTAACCCAATATAATTATTTCGAAAGTTCTGTTTTCATTTGTTCTTGATCGTGGAAACCCATATCTGTTATTGATGTGTAGATTACCATTGGATGTTGGATAATTGGACATTTGTGGTATTAAATATCGTACCTCTAGCTAATCAGATAATCAAATTCTATGGTGTTCATTGAGATAAACTTCTATCACAAATTCTATCTAAGTACAAAGTTGATCCGACTTATAGGAATTACAAAATTAGTTTTTGTTGTGCATTTATACGTCAAATTCTTACACATTAAGCAAAACCAACTTTCTTTTTTAGTCAACAACGTGTTAAATATTTTGTGGGGGTTAAAAAAATATTCAGGGAAAATTGTAGCATTGGTCCCTAACTTATAGACATTGTAGTAACTCGGTCTTCAATCTATTTTTCTTGGTAGAGTAATCCTTAAACTATCATTTTTTGTGTATCATTGGTCCTTTGTGGATGTTTAGCATTATATTGACTATTAAACAAGCATGTGCACCTCACATTTGACATTTTTAAAGTGCACTTTAGTAGACAAACTATTTAGAAGTAAGAAAGGATTAACAAAGAAAATAGAAAATGAAATGAAAGAATAAAGGGATAAAAAATTTAAAATAGTCATATTTCCCACCATCTCTATTCTCAATGCCCAAAAGAAATATAATACTACAAACTCGAAACAAAACAACGTTGAATTTTATTAAGTTCAACAATCAAAATGGTGTGAAGTAAGAACACAAGATGGAAAAATCAATTTTAAACATAATTGATGATACCTATGAAAATGGAGTCGCCGGATGATGTATTCCGAATGAGAGGAGATGTGAATCTAATGCTTCAATGACCTAAAAAGAGAAGGCAAAGATCTCTCCCCCGTTGGTCTTCCAGTGTGATAATTAGTTCTTCTTATAGAGAGAAATATTATAAATGTACAAGCTCATAAAATAGAGAATAATTCATTAACTTTAATACATTGAGATCATCACTCTTATATAGAAGGTGATGTGGTCGACGTGACACTAGGATCTTGGGACACGTGTTACGCTGTTGGACCTCATTAACAATGGTGCTCCGATTAGACAGTGGTGCTCCGATCTAGTGACATGTGTCCAAGCTTCGATTGTTGGATCTAGGGTTGGCGTGCATCGATATAACATTTTTAAAGACTCTTGACATAAAGTTTCAGAGAACACCGAGATTACCTCCAAGCACAAGTGGTCAAGTGGCCTTTCATAGCTGGGTGACGTGTTACTTGGCATTGGGGTATGGCCGGATAGGTTCTTACCTGGCCCCGCCTTCTTGTTATCAAGAAGTGTGCTACCTAGCCTAGATGGTTGTGAAATTGTGGGGCCGGTCAATAATCACCCGACCATCGGCAATGTTGGCGAACATTCAATTGGAGCAAATTTTGTAGTTTTTTTGTTTGGAAAGTATCAACAATGAATAATTTTAATCAAGGAAATACCAGATGAAATAAAAAGAAAATAAGCTAGATTGAATAAACGAGATGAATAGATTATAACTTCCCGACCCAAATGACAAAATTGAGCCACACCAACAAGTAAGGTTGCACACAAAAATTGCCAAACCGCAAATGAAATCGAATCCGTTGGTTCTGGTCCACGTAGGAATGACAATTGGGGTGATCCGCCTTTGGCCCGAAATTTGACCGTTATGTGCCCAAGCTCATCTAAGGACGAGCCCGGGCCAGGGTAATGAAATAAGAGATATATGGGCCAGCCCATTGGACCGGCTTGTGTAAAAGAATTTTTTTTTTTTTTGAATTTTTTTTAACAATCCCTGAAAAAAAAATTGCATTAAAAAAATTTAACGAGCCAGACTCGTGGGCTGGTTGGATCTTGCCGCATGTGGGAGACGGTCGAGCTTGGCCCATCCCATGGCCGAGTTGGGTTTGGTGGTCATGGGCTTAGCCAGTCTAGTTCGGCCCATTGCAACTCTTCAGGCCATATGGACACATCAAAGTTTCGATTTTAAACTAAATAGAATTGTTTAAATATGATTTAGTTTAGGTTTCAAAATTTAAAAAACTGCTTAAACCGATCCAAACCGTTTTAAATTTTTTATAACTAAAAATAAATTAATTCTACTTACTTACACATTTACAAATACTTATTTAATTTTTATCAAACTATTAGGTCAATGGCACATGACCTACAAGTTCATCATTGGACTCCTCCTTGTTCCCATTTTCTTCTACTAAAAAATATTAGTTTAATGTATCAATTGAGACAAATATTAATGTAATATAAAACTTATGTTTCAAAAGTTTTTGTTCAAGCTTGTATTGAGAATTCTAGACCAATTTACTTATATTTCAACTTGTTTTAAATACATTACTATTATGTCGATAGTAAATTGTGGTTTAAAACCAAATTGAACCGCAAAAAAATAGTTGGTTTTGTTTGGAAAATGAAATGATTTGGTTTGGTTTAGAATTTTTTCAAACCATTTTAAATGATTTGGTTTCAAAATAGGTCTAAACTAAATCGTGTTCACCCCTACCAACAAGCCAAAGGCAAAATTAGCAAAGATCTGAAATCTGTATTATATTCGTGGGAAAGAATCCCGTGATTCGACTCTTTAGAAAGAAGTAATGGCTAATTCTCATCCTAATGTCAAGTTGCACATTTAAAACTAAGTTCAGCTTCCCTAGCATGAAGGAGGAACTTAACTAGCTCCAAAGCCTACCATTGTTTTTGCAAAAGTTCCCTTCAAGAATGATTCAATGCTTGTGACGTTGATGAATGTGATGATTTTGATTTCAAGCTATGAAGCAAGATTAGTTAACAGATTATATAATCTCTTTAGTACAAACTACAAATTTCATGGAGATTGCATGCTAAAAGCTCTATTAAAGATACACAAATATCTGAATCCAATAGTGACATGTTGAGATAATTGCAAATTGAACCTTTAGATATAGATTTATTTGATGAATATACTTTCAATGACGATGTATTTGTCCAGTTTGGTATTAGAGTTTTTTTCGCTTTATGTGTCATGGTAATTATATTCACACAATAGTTTTTGTTTGTTGCCCTACTTGCAATGAAGGTCCCAACTTTTTGCTCACTATTGCACCTATGTTTCTAATTTTTTTTCGTCGCATTCTTATTTAGAACCTTCTATTATTTAGCACTTTTGTCGCTGATGATGTGTCCATCCAAAAAAATTGTTAGGAAGGCATAAAAAGGCTTATTTGGCCTCATATTTTTAAATAAACAAAAAAAAAAAAAAATTTACAATAGTTCGAACAAAATATTTGTCCCTGATTTCAGAGCACTAACAAAATATTAGGACATAAATCGTAATTGGGACAAGATGTACTAATTAATTGAAGGTTAATGTCTTAATGATAAGAATGCGATGAAAAAAGCTACATTCATTACAATTAAAATGCATTGTAGAAAACATAATGTGGTGCCAATATAATTACCGATACTTTATTTTTTCTTTTTCCAAACATTTCTTAGATAAGATTATCCTTTAAAAATAGGATAAATTGCATATTTAGTATTCAACTTTTGACAAAATTTGTAATCTTGTCCCTAAATTTTCATAAATTAGCAAAGTTAGTCCTCAATGACGGTTTTCATCTAATTTCTCCATTAACACGGCATGTGCGTTGCACACGAGCCATTTTTGCAAGGGTAAAATTATCAAGCCACTACTACAAAATGATAAATAAAGAACATTTGCAATTTAATAAAGATTAAATAAACAGACAAAAGAATAAAGAAAAAGAACAAAGCTATCATCACCACCACCACCACCACCACCCACCATGCAAATGTACTCCATCGCCGCCCCACCTTAACCTCACAATTGATAGAAGGAGAGCACGAAAGATTACTGATGCCATTGTTTCACTAGATAGCACAATCTCGAAAATGCGCTAAAAAAAGCAAACAAGGTTATCAAACAATTAGCAAGCATCACGATTTTCTCCGATGGTTATAATAGCGACTATTAGCGTCATCAACACGCTTTTCGCGGACTGAAATTTCAATGCATTCAATTAGCTTGAGTGCGTGTTTGAACGCGCCACCAGATGATACCATTGCCAAATATATTGGGAGCTATTAAGCATGATCATTCAAGATAGAGTTTGACCCACTTTTCCCAGATTTGGTTTTCGCAAAATCGAAGGAAATTTTTCTCTTGTGGTTCACAATTTGGGTTGATTCGAACCATGGGGATTTCTCCTTACTATTTCGCATTGGGAAGGGAAAATGGTGGTGGAGAGGAGAGTGTGGGGGTGGCCGTGATGGAGGATGACAACTTTTTTCTTTTTTTCTTCATTCATCAATTTTTTTAATTTTCTGTTTAATAAAATATAAGTATTTTCTTTATTATGCAAGACTTAAGTGGTTTGACAATTTAACCATTTACTAAAAAGTCGTGTGCATGTCGCATGACTAAGTTAACAATAAAAATGGATCAAAATTATCATGAAGACTAATTTTGTTAATTTATAAAATGTTGAGAATAAGAATGCGATAAAAAATGAGTGAAGACAAGATGCAATTTATCCTTCAAAATATGATGTGAGGCATGCATGAACATCTACAAGAGACCAATGATATACTCATAGGTTGAGGATGACATTGCCAAGCGAAATAAATATGGGACGAAGTTGCTACAAGGCCTGTGGTTTTTAGAGCATTTCCAATGCTACAATGTGGATTGATGTACATGTGTAGATGTGTCAATCCGACCAGGTGGGCCGGGTCGGCTCGCCTCCGATGAAGTTCGGTGACGACCCGCATTAGAAAAAGCTCAGCCACAACGGATTACGGGCCGGGTCAACCTAGCCCACAAAAATTGAACACGAACCCGGCCCATCCGGATCGAGCCCATGTGGGCCACGGTTTGACCTTTATGAATAAAAATTAATGATATAAATTAATTGCAGGTAGTTTACATTTGCTGTTTAGTTGAAATTTATAGACATCATCAAAATTATAACGTTATATATATACAATTTATTTGGCTGAAATTTTAAAATTTGAATGTGCATTTAATTTACCAAATCAAAGCAAAGATCGAGCACATCGCCAAGTTTTTTTTGGTCAAAGCACCATCTTCTTTTAATTCTTCGACACCGTTGCTTTATGGTAGCTATTGTCTTGACTTTATAAGCGAGAGCCGTTCGGCTCATGCTTTTATTATTATTATTATTATTATTATTATTATTATGTTTTTTAATATCATTTCAAAATTGAAAGTTTAAACTTTGAATGTTCTGCTTTTTTTTTTTTTTTTTTTTAATATTATCAAAACGGGCTAGCGGTTAAGGATTGAACCACCGGATTAGGGGCTGAACAGCCTGGGCCCATGGTTCAGCCTTTTCGGTTCGTGAACCGCCCGTCTGATTCATGGGCCGGCCCGCGGTTCCGGATCGAAGTGGGTGGGCCGATGGGATCGACCGGTGATCTTCACACCTCTATATATGTGGCAAGTAAATTGGAGATGAAGAGAAGAACATCTCTAATGAAGTTGTGGATTGAAAAAATTATAGTTCAATTGTACAAAAAAGAAGATGTAGAGTAATTACAAAAAAAAAGGATGATTTATACATATTTTGATTGAGATAAATTATAAAAAATACACATTTTGATGAACAGAAATTATATTATAAAATAATAAATGAAAGATGTCTAGTATATCGTTTAAATATGATAGACGTTTTACACTTTTTTTTACGATATAAATATTTTAGAGTCTCGTTAGTACTTTTTTAGACAATTTGGAGATAATCTTGATGGTGCAATTGTCTCAAAAATTAAATAGATTTTTATATGAAGAATGGTAATAAAATTTATTTCTTGTTATTATTAATTACCTCCGCCTGACTGAATGCCCCACGCGTGGAAAATTATTCTGCACGTAAATACCTTTCTATGTCCATGTGCATATAAAAGACCACGGGGGGTTTGCCCTATAACAAATATATTATATATTTTGGTCAAATTTAGGGTTTCTCACTTTTACCTATTTCCGCAGACACATATATACATAACTTATTCGATCTAAATTTAGCTAATATCTGAATTTGGGTCTCAAAATCTTAGATTGTTTGTTGGATAGAGGATAATTTTGATCGGAAGATGCCACCGAGAACAGCCAAGAAGACGCCGCCGGGACCAGGCACGAAGCGGGCTGCGCGGGCTCGGGCGATGCAGAAGACCCAGGTCCAGCCCGAGGAATCGAACGTGAAAGCCGTGGAGGTGGTCGAGGAACAGAAGACCGTGATTGTGTTAGAGGAGAATAAGGTAACGGAGCCGGAGAAAGAGATAAAGATAGCGGAGGCCGAGAAAGAGGCGAAGGCGAAGGGAATGCTACAAAGCATAGCGGAGAGGCTTCCGTTCAGAGTAAGTGAATTCTTTTGATGATTGGTAGTTTGGACATTAGTTTGTTGATAATTTATTTTAGATCTGTATATGTACAAGCGTTCGCATATTTTTCTGGCCCAAGGATGGAATTTGATTTAATTGGGGCAGTATATGCAAATTCAAAGCTTTTTGTCAGGAGATTCTTTGCTCTATTTGTTAATATAGCTTTGTAAATTTAGGGTATTTTGAACTCGTTTCCCCCAAGTGAAGAAGCCTCTTTTAGGAGTTTTGGTCTTTAGGGTTTGATTTCGTTCCCTCAAGTTTTATGCTTATAGAGGTTCATCAACAGGCTACAAGCGGGGCGAGAATTGGGAAATCGGGATGGGAACTGTAAAAGTGATATTCTTTTCGGTATGGTTTGTTGAACAATGCTAAAAAGAGTGTTTTTTTTGGTGACACAGCATGTACAAGTATCCTTCCTTTTTGGAAGTTGTTAATATGTCTTAAACCGTGCAGAAGTTGTATATGAGGATTGTCTAAAGATGGTGGGGAATTTCTCATTCTATTTTTCAAATGTAGATGATGTTATTTCGACACTGTGATTATTCTAAGCTCCATCATCTTATCTGATACTTTGTAACAGACAAGTTATTAGCGTAATGTTTGTGGCTCTTTAGCTTGTTTATCTCCTGCTCCTGAAGGTAGGGTGCAGTTTCAAGTTTATAAAACTATGGGTTTTGAGTTTTCTTGTCTTCTGGCTTAAGGGAAAGAAGAGAAAGATTATAGCTGCATTCATATAAATGTACAGCGACTTTCACTCTAAAATTATTTTCACCGGCAGAGCTTTGCATACTTTTCTTGTTTGTTTCAGAATAACATCTACTTTGTCTACAGCACAAATATGTCTCTTTCTGGTTCTAATGAAAACCAACTATAGAAAGTTGGTGACAAATGGTCCTGAACATTTGTGGTTTTCGTCTGTTGACTGTCCAATGAAAATATGTATCTCCTTTTTTTGCCTGGCAGAGGATGACGAGGTGAAAGAATCTGTTGATGAATATGAAACGGGTGAACGATTAGATTTGGAGGATAATGAGCCTGACTATGAACCTGAAGAGTACAGTGGTGTGGATTATGATGAGAAGGAAATTGAGCAAGATGCTCATGAAGAGGGAGACAAAGTAGGTGAAGAACTTGAGGAGGGGGATATTGGTGAAGAAGAAGAGGGTGATGTGGTTGGAGAGGAAATGGAAGCTGTGCAGGAAGAACTTGATCCTGAGGAAGACGATGAGCATGCTGGGGAGGAGCATGCTGAGATGGTTGATGCTGCTGAAGAAGAAGAGCATCACGAAGTTTTTAAAGAAAGGCGCAAGCGGAAGGAATTTGAAATTTTTGTTGGGGGATTGGACAAGGATGCTACTGAGGGTGATCTTAGGAAAGTCTTCAGTGAAGTTGGTGAGGTTACTGAAGTCAGACTTATGATGAATCCTCAGACTAAGAAGAATAAAGGATTTGCGTTCTTGCGTTTTGCAACTGCAGAACAAGCAAGACGAGCTTGTACTGAGCTGAAGAACCCAGTGGTACTTCCTTAATCATGTTGTTCTAACAAGTAACAGCTACTGATTTTTTTCTCTGTGTTGAATTGTATATTCTTGACAACCATATTCCAGGTTCATGGAAAGCAATGTGGTGTTACTCCAAGTCAAGACAGTGATACTTTGTTTTTGGGTAACATATGCAAGACATGGACAAAGGAAGCAGTAAGTTGATTAGGAATCCTTAAGCATTTTATGTGCTTTAGATTTTGGGGAGTTGCTTAGTCTCTTCTTACTGATATTTGATGTGCTTCTAGTTGAAAGAGAAGTTGAAGCACTATGGAGTTGAGAACACTGATGATTTGACATTGATTGAAGATGCCAACAACCAAGGGATGAATCGAGGTTTTGCCTTCTTGGAATTCTCCTCACGATCCGATGCCATGGATGCTTTTAAGCGTCTACAAAAGAGGGATGTCATGTTTGGAGTGGATAGGCCTGCTAAGGTTTCCTTTGCAGATTCCTTCATTGACCCCGGAGATGAAATCATGGCTCAGGTACTCACTTGGATAAGCTTTTCTGCTTAGTTGAAAGGATCACAATGCCTGGTTGGTTTAGCTCATATTGTAGATCATTGCGCACTTGAATTGTGGTCTATCATGGTGCCATTAACATTTTGAACAGCTTGAACAACTAGAGTTGTTTCTGTTTTGAGTTATATCTTGTTACTTCTATTTGTATGGTTGGTAGTTGATTTATATTTTACTCGGTCATGGTGTGAGAAGAAAAGAAAAAGGGTAGAGGCTGAGGATTAGAATGTTCTGTTTTCTACCTTGCTCTGATCTCCGACCACCATATCATCACTTTGCTCTTACATACATGTATGTATTTATTTATATGTTTTCTGCACTCTTTTCTTTTTATTAGTTTTGCTTTTGGGAGGTAATAAGTAGGTCTTTAATTCGCATCTCCTTTTTGATGCATTATACCTTTTTGATGCTATCATTACTCACAATCTTGAGTTCAGGTTAAAACTGTGTTTGTGGATGGTCTTCTTGCTTCTTGGGACGAGGATCACATTCGGAAACTTCTTAGAAAATATGGGGCAATTGAAAAAGTTGAGCTAGCCCGCAACATGCCATCTGCCAGGAGAAAGGATTTTGGATTTGTCACGTTTGATACCCATGATGCAGCAGTTAATTGTGCTAAAAGCATCAATAACGAGGAATTGGGTGAAGGAGATAATAAGGTATGTTCCAGAATGATAAGCTGTTGTTCTAATGTTGTTGATCCTGTTGCAATCGGGTATGCTAAATGGTTACTTGTTTCAGGCTAAAGTTAGGGCGAGGCTTTCTAGACCACTCCAAAGAGGCAAAGGTAAACATAGTGCTCGTGGAGATTTTCGGCCTGGCCGTGGGCCGATTCGAGGTGTTAGGAGTCCGTGGAGCCGTCCAGTTCCACGTAGTATCCCCCTCCACGGGACAAGAGGCTCTGGAGCGCGTCTTCCACCCGTAGTTGATCGTGGTTTCAAAAGGCCTGCTAGTATTCGAGATAGACGACCAGTTATGACAATGCCTCCAAGGAGTAGACCAGTAGCTCCCTTACCGAGGTCCTATGACAGGAGACCACCTGGTATTGATCAGTTTTAAGTTCCTTTCAGCTGTAAACTTCTCTTGCAGTGTTGACCAATCCTTTTCTGTTCAGTTCCAGTTTATCCCAAGAGTGGTTTGAAGAGGGACTATGGTCACCGCGAGGAGCTTCCCCCTAGGAGCAGGGCTGCCACAGACTACAATTCTAGAGTTCCACCGGATAGACGCTCGTCATATAGGGACGATTATTCTCCTCGTGGATCCAGTTACCCTGATTTGCCAAGAGGTGGTACATCTCGCACAGCAGCAAGAAGAGCTTATGTTGATGATACTTACAGCCAAAGGTATGAAAGGCCACCTCCAACGTACCGTGAGGGACGAGGGCGTGAATATGATTCTGTGTCTGGGTCAAAACGTCCGTATGCTGCAGTGGTAATTTCTCTTTTGCGCATAAGTTTTCTGTATATTGCCATTTTCAATTTCATTCTTTTGAAACTTCTGTCAAATCTTCAATACGAAAATTGACATTGACTATTCATGCAAGGATGATGTTCCTCCACGCTATGCTGAGGCAGGAGCACGCCATTCGCGTGCTCGTTTGGATTACGATCTTGGTGGAAGCGCTTCTCAATATGGGGATGCTTACGGTGATAGGTCCGTTGTCATGTATATGTTTGTAAAATATAACTGTAATTTCGTTTCCTTATAGGATCCTGCTCATGTTTTTGACTTCACTTTCCTTGTATGAATTGCAGGCTTGGTAGGTCAAATCTAGGATATGGTGGTAGCCGAAGCTCTGTCTCCAGTCAAGATTCTCACGGGCTTTACAGTAGTCGTCAGGGAATGAGCTATGGTGGAGGTACATTCTATGTTGTAAATTTACAAGTTTATTGTTTTGGATGAACTGCTTTTGATCTCACATCTTTTAAAAACGAAGAAACTTAATCCTTCGTGATATTTGTTATGCATGGATGGTCATTCATGTGACATGTTGTGCATGCTGTCTTCACTGCAGGCTCTTATGGTGGTAGTGATGTTAGTGGGATGTACTCGTCAAGCTATGGTAGTGATTACATGTCCCGTGGAAGTGATGTAAGTTTATGAATTATGATCTTACTTCTCTTCAGAGTTCAGTTTTCACGTACTTTCTAATGCATGCTTGTTTCTGGAACTTTAGGTTGGTGGTAGCTCTTACTCGTCACTCTACTCTGGACGGAGCATGGGTGGTAGTAGTTATATGGGAAGTGGTGGTTCCGGATCATATTATTGAGGTATGCCATTTTGTTGTTTCATATAATCTTGCTGAAATAGTTTTTGACTAAATAAGGCAAATGGAAGCATTGTTATTTTTCCTATGAATTGTTTTCATCTAAATCGTGATTACCCAAAGTCATAGCTTACGTTTCTTGGTGATAAGAGCTGTGCTTGATGGAAAAGGAGCATTGTCGTTACTTTTGATTTGTCTATGGCAGAGATTGGAATTGAGAAGAGGCTTCTACAGGATGTAAGATAATTTGAAGGTTGTCAATTTTCATACTCAAGTTTCAGATGAAGCATTGTATAAGTATAAAGCCTCTCTGTGGTTCGACAAGAAGAAACTCGTGTACAAATTTTAGTAGTACTGGTGTATTGCAGCAGACCATCTAAAGATCTGCATTTAGGATATTTTATCTTGGTACTTCTCTGCTGTAAGGGAACTCTGAGTTTTTCAGAGGTTAAAAGACTTGTTCAATATGCGTTACCTTTAAATGCATGTTTCCTAGTGCTATCTCCTTCTTGAATTGCTTGTAAAAGAGGTGGTATGTAACATTTGCTTCAGAGGGTGAACGTAATGGAAAACACTGCAAGCTATGTTGCATTTACTTAAAGGACTGTTGTCTCATTACCAGATCAATTTTTTAGGACGAGCAAGATCTGTCCAGTTAGAAGTGCTTTTTTTTCTTTTTTTTTTCAAGGTTCTACCCTTAATAATTTGGAGATGCTGGGAATAAGTTGGCAAAGGGTGTCTATTAAGCTTCCCACAAGTTTCTTTATTATTCTTTGATGATTAAGCAATTGTGGATTGACCTTGTTTTACAAATTTTAGACATGAGACGAGTTGGCTTTATGTGTTTTATATTCATAAGAAGTTAGCAGGTTGATGTTCTAAACTTGGATCTTTGGAGAAGACATTTTTTTAAGACGGGACTTGCTTTTTGCTCATTTGAATTAATACGATAAACGGCTTTGTTCTTCTGGACTTCTTCTATGGCCAAAAGCATTAGAAAAAAAGCAAAATTGCCAAGCTCATGGTAGCAATCAGCTTTTTCAATATCACATATGTTGTGCCTGCACGTGATTTGGTGGGGTATAGCCTCTTCTGTTCTTGGTGGCAGTGGCTTGTTGAGGTGATTTTACTGTCTTGTGCAGTTGTTCCTGTCGTTCTTAGTTATCAACACGGTTCTGTACTGTATGGTGCTTTTTCCTCGGATTCATTTACTTCGGTGCTAAAGAAAGTATACCAGGTTTTATGTGTCATGAAGTTTAAATCCCTCACATTGTTTGCGTTGGTGACATGTATCTGTGAATTTTTGACCGAGTCATCAATAGTTTTGGTTCACCAGATGACAGGTGCGGACATAGGAGACATGGTTTTTGGTTAACTTACTGTTGGTGTGGAGCAATTGTGATTGATATTATTGTCTTGTTTAAAAGCTCAGAATACCTGAAATCTTGTTGTCCCTAAAACATCGCTTTTTTGAGTGCCGTAGAGGACTAGTGGAAGTTTGCTAAAGGTTGGCTGATTTGCAGAGGAACATATTCACACAGGTTGAATTTGATAGTGACCCGTTCTTTGGTGTGTGTTGAATGACATTTTACCAAGTGATTCTTGAAAGTATTTAGGACCAACTCTTTAAGGAAGTAGTTACAATACATCTCGAAGTCATTGTCGAAGGGATGTGACGATTTCACTGGTGTACAGTATTGGCTTTTTAATTGGATCTCAGATAGGTATTATTGGCCGTGTTTGTGAGGCTAATCTCTGTATTTTTCTCATACTTGAGGTTATTTTTTAGTATCACTACTTTTTTCATCAGAAAGAGCGGAGCATATTCTTCTCCTGTTTGAAATATGTTCTACATTGTTCGGGAACTGTTTGATATATGCTCTACGTTCTTTGAGGTCACGCTAGTTGAATATACTATCTCTTATAATGGAGCTATTATCTTTGTTAAGCTTTTGTTGGGGTGAAGCATATTTTGACGGTCACTTTATGATGAGTTTAACTGGCATTAGGTCGTATTGCACTTCATAAATCCCTTTGAAAGGAAAACTTATATTGTTGCATAGTTAGAAACCAAGACGTTTAATCATACTTTGGTTTATTATGTGGCGAATTCTGTCTTGACCATAGATATAGTTGAGATGCTTTTTGACTTGACCTCCATTGACCATATTTGTTTTATTTTAGCAATCTCAAAATCATTATTACCCTGTTGTACATGATCATTTTGTGTTTGATCCTTTAATGTCTAAGCGGATGGGGATAGGAATTCAAAATTTCTAGCCGGGCAGCACGAAGAATGTGGCTTTACAGCATCGCTTTTACAAGATGGTTGTAATTCTTTTATCGTATTAACTCGTTCTTGGGGCTGTAATTCTCTTTGGCAACAGAATATAATGAAATGAAACTTTTATCCTGATTGTTTTCACAATTGATTGTATCTAGGTGAAGATTTGTGATCTCTTGTCGTTCAATGTTGATTTACTTATTGAAGAAGGTGCAATTTGATTTGTTACTTGGAAGCTCTTGTTTGTTATATATACCAAGTTTTTCATTTTTGTTTAGTACAGGTGGTTCAATTATTAAACATTTTTCCGAAGTAAACTATAAAAAAAGTACCAAGTCGAGGATGTTTTGAATTTTTCGAACAGTAGAGTTGGTTTAGTTTCTAAAAACATTTTATTTTCCGCTTTTTAAAAATGTCTTTAGTGTCTTCAATGTTGACTTTAAATGCAGAGATTAAACTTGTTAATTAAAACATTATGGGTTAGTGAAATTTTCGTCTTGTTGTAAGATTTTGTTACTTGCACTAGTTTTACTGACTATTACCGATGGGTATAATCTTCTTAGCAGAGTTGAACAAGGAGAAAATAAAGTAGTATACATATTATACAAAGAGAAAAAAGGAAAAAACTCGAATTTATTCTTTATTCATAATAAAGAATTAATGGTTAAAAATTAAAAAAAACACCCTTTTAGGTATGGAACTTTATTTTGTTCCAATCTCGTTATCAAATTTATCAATTTGTTTTTATTTCACGAGTGCCTTAACTTGTCGAGTATTTTTTAACGGATGATCCTATGTCGTAACATTAAATTGGCCTTCTCAACCCCGACTGTCACTGGGAATCTGCAAATATTCAACGTCTAATTGCACCCTCTACATAGGCGCTCTAGGAGCCTGACACTACACGAGACCAGACGTTTTGCAATAAAGTGATAAACAAACAAAGTCAATTTCTTCTACACCAAATATATATGTATTCATTGGCAAGCAACAAAACATGAACTAAAGATACTCGAAGGGAACCTTAGCCAATGGGTTTTAAATCAAACCGAGTTGCTCATTATCTTTGACTGGTCGCTTAAATGCAGATTCAGGCAACATGTATCAACATGCGTATGACACTTCCTAAAGATTAGGATAATAGGACATTCATGCATACAACACATCCTAAGAGTCTATGATCAAGACCGCATGGATCTGTGATCAAGTTCAAATTTAGCGCGGACGTTGACCCACGATAATAAAATATTGACCGTTGACCAACAACGGCCGATGTTTGTTAGAAATATAAGATCGTACCACACATTCATTTGATTCGCTTCTAACACTAAAGATGAAAAAATTTAAAATAAAGTCAAATTTATGGCAAAAAAAAAAAAGAGCAAAAGTTCAGTGGGGACGATAAAGATTTACGTAAAAAATAATTTAAAATAAGACAATAAAGATAATTCAAAATGTAGTAAATTTTTTATAGTTGTTCTTTACGATTTTTCATATGTTGAAAAGTTTAAAATAAAACTAAATCTATGGCAAATAAAAAAAAAGAGCAAAAGAACTCTGATAAATACTTTTTATATTCTTCAATTTTGACCCACTTTTCAAATTATGCAATTATCATATTAAAGAGAAATAATAAATTTTTACTTGAAGATTTATTCATGTAATTACCTTATTTTTTAATTTCTCAAAATTGAGGACCATAAATGTAATTTTGAATTTAAATACTCTCTCTCTCTCTCTCTCTCTCTCTCACACCACGTGACCCACCTGCCACCTTCTTTCCTTAGCTTTATATACATACATATATATATATACATACACGCAGGCAGGCAGGCGGCAACCATTGCCACAGCATGAAGAAAAAAAAAATGGATGAAATCCAGTGGGTCAGCCCTAAACCAACACCATTTTTTTTCAAAATTCCAGCACGGTCGGACGCGGGGTCTCGCCATGTGGTAGATCCGCCCCTGATCAAGACATTCACATTAGAACCAAAAACATTCAGATGACACAACCATGTTTGGTAGTGTTGCAATTATTTTTTAAGTGCTTATATTATGAATTGTGGTTGAATGTGTAGATAAAAAGAAATTGTAAATCGTGGGTAAAAAATATATTTGACTAGTTGAGATTATAAATTGAGCACTACAAAACATGGACTTAAAGTTTCAGGATCAATTACATTCATGACCAAAACATCCATATGACACATCCTAGGATTCAGGATCAATGGCATTCATACAGAACTTTGTTTTGGTACTTGTCGTTGCCAGATATCTGTCTCAATGTTTCATACTGATGCAACCATAAACACCAGTGCCAGAACCATCCTAATGCCACTTCTGTGAAAGATCTTAACAAACTTGGCAACAGTACTTCTAACATGAACACAAAGTAGGAAACTTTCCAAGAACTGATATTATTCCAATCGGTTTGTTTCCTGTTCTCTGTGCCTCTGGTTTTCACAAATCTACACGCCCATTTAAGCAACAAACTAAATAAAGAAAGTAGGTTTGCATTTAGAAAACGCCTCAAACAAATGATTCTTGGGGAAATAAAGAAATAGACCATGGGTTTACTAGTCTATATAAGTTCCATTCATTCTTTGAGGTCCCAACTTCACCTCAATGATTATGCAAAGATGCCCTTAAAGCCTATACACATTTAACCATTTCATAAGAGCTGTAGTGAATCAGATTACAAAAAATAATAGGCCTACAAAAGTAATCCTATGTATTTCTTCACTATCAACTGCTGGAGTAAAGGCTTAAGCAAACATTGCAGATAACATAGGCCCGAGGTTAGAGAATATCACAGTATTAGCAGAAATATATAGCAGATAGCCCTAACAATTCCTTAAAAGCACACTGCAGAGTGCAGAATGAACATGGAGAATGAAACAATTTCCTCGAAAAGCATAGTATCACAACAGGGACAGTAATACAATTCTGTTGCCTTTCCTCATAATCACAGTATACATTTTAGTATCTTAGCACTAAGTTTTTCGAAATATATCAAAACTCATTATAATAATTCCTAAAACACCTGTATCAATTTTCAAATGATCTTCCAAATAACAATCTTATTTGTTTCTTCCCATTTCCAAACACACTATTGATGCTCCATATGAAATTGAAAGTTCTAAATCTTTTAAACCATATCATTGAAAATATATCATCCATTTCAATGGTTGCCTATCTTTATCCAGATTGCACAAGGTGTGATATGTTAATTTGCATTCTTTAAGCCAATCGAAAATTACATAACCACTAAACACCTTAGAAGACAATGCTGCTAACACCTAAACATAGAAAACAGAAACAGAACAAAAATAATTTGCAATTGAAATTTCAAAAATCTTCCAATATTGAAAAGCTCTTCGTGTACACATTCAATTAGAACAAAGTTCTTGGACTATCATTTGAATCACAATGCAAAGTAAAGTAACATCAACTAAAGAACAAGCTAGCAGTGATCAGCATCGTATTACCTACATTAAATTGGCAAGCTAAAAGAGGAGAGCAAAAAACACCTCGGATTTACATACACCAGCAAAGAGAATCAAATGTCCTACACCACGATCTCCATTTGCTCAATCAGCATCAAAGATTCCATGGTCTTCAGACTCTTCACAATCGAAACTACTTCAGACTAACTCTACCCCAATTTTCAGATTTTTAATCGTCTTCCAATGTAACCCCTAATTCGATTTTATAGATCGGGCATCATCACTTTCTTTGCCTTCTTATTTTTTCTCTCAGAGATTGCATTGGCGAAGGCCTCCACAATCCTCTGCTGTGACTCGAGTATCATCTCGGTCCTCTTCAACTCCATCTCCATTCGCATCTCCTCAACCCTGCGTGCCATGTCCATTTTCACCTTCTCCATCCTCATAAACCCTTCACCAAAAGTCCTTATTGCTGCCACCACCTGTCCTACCCCATTATCCCCTGTCCTTTCAGCTCCATTTTCACCTACTCTTTTCTCCATCTCACAAGTTCCCATAAACCCATCTCGCAAATCCTGAGTAGAACTCCCATAACCACCAACACTAGAATTAAAATTACGGCTAGAGTTATTAGAGTTTAGAATAACCATCTCATCAAATTTACAAGAAAACTTTGGCGCAGAAGGCCTCGAAATTCCTTGGCCTGGGATTCTGATCCGAAAGCCAGTTGTTGTCCCATTACTCACAGGGCCTTGATTACCAGAACTAACCTTCTGATTATTGTAACTATTGTTGTTGTATAAATCATTGATGCCTTTAATGCTGTTTTTATGGTCTTCCTCCGGCATCTCGTCATCAGAGGAAGGCGGGGTTGAGTTGGGGCCCTTTTCCATGGAGTGCATGCGTTGGAAGTGGACCCAGGAGGATGAGAATCGACTGGGGCCACCAAATGCGGCAGCACGCTGGATCTCAGTGCGGTAGCGCTTGCGGAGTTTTTCCATCTTGTGACGGCATTGGACGGACGTCTTGGCAGGGTTAGAGGGGCATCGATAAGCAACGTCGTTGGCCACTTCCTGCCAATGGAAGGCGCGGAGGTTACCTCGACGGAGTGAGTACCATTTGTCCTTGTACGCGTCGATCAGAGCCACCGTCTCATCCGCGGACCAGCACGGCGGCGGTAGGCGGCGGGATGCGGATGCCGCGGCGATAGCGATCGATGGTAGAGCTAAAGTGGCTGTAGGGATGTGGTCGTCGTTGGCCGATGGAGATGACGGTGAAAAAATTGTATCCATGAATTTTTTGGGTGGGTGTGCAGTATAAAAGATCTGGCGCGGCGGAGGAGAAAGGAGATAATATAAAAAGTGTGGTGGATAGAGGAGGAGCAGGAGGAGGAGAAGGGGGTGGGTGGGGTGGCATAATGAATGACTGGTTGGCGATGGTGGGGTAGGGTTGTTAAAAGCGGGGGGAGGGGCGGCAGGGAGAGAGGCTACCGCTAAAGGAGGGCCGGGTGGGGGAGGATAACGTGCGCCGTGGATAGCGTGCGCATACTTCGTAAACTAGGGTCAATGTGGTGTGTTTCTTGATTTGTTGTTTTGCAAGGGATAATTTTGAGTAGACAGCCTAACCGCGTGGGCGGCGGCGGCGGCGGCGGCGGCGCCTCTGAATTGAGGAGTTTTTATGGCTTTTGTGGGCTGTGGGGTTCGGACGGTCAGAGCTTTGTCTATTTTTTTTCTTTTTTCTTTTTTTTTTTTCGCCACCATTTCTCACGCTACACCGAGTCACCGACGTCCTATTTAAATTAAATTAAGTAAATTTTGATTTTTGTTTAAATAAGTTAATTTTTTTTACTCTTGAATAATAACAGTAACTTATTTTGATGGTACGCTGTAAATTAATTTTAATATAAATAATTTTTTATTTTCTAATTATATATTGGGCCAGTGCTTAAGAGATATCCCGTGAAATGTCGTGTAGAAAGGTGTCTTCTTTAATCCATTATTGTTAAATTAATTAAATATAAAGTTTTAATGTAATCCCAAACTATAACAAAATATAAATATAAATAATATTTATAAATAATATTTAACTATTTATTCTTCTCTAATATTACTAATATAGTATAATATATCTTATAAACAGGTCAAATGATAGGTTCAACAATACGAATTAGATAATTCTATGCAAAATCGATAAAGTAAAATTTAATAAATTATTGCATTCGTTATGGATTAGTAATAAAGCATACCATATAGAATAAATATAATCTATGTTTGAAATAAGCTAATATGAGTTGAACACGCGAGGAGTAATTTCTGAGTCTATTCTTATTGTATGATACACGAGCTCTACTTCATTTCTATTTTAATTCAATATTATAATTATCAACTTCGTAGTGTCTATAATCTTTATTTCAGGTTGTTGACAATAGAATTTATCTATGGACGATCAAGATTGTTTCTTCACTGAGCGAACTTGATAGTGCCTACTTATAACTCTCCGATAGTGAAGTTAGAGTTTAACTTTGGTAGTTTATTAAGGTGTTTAGTTAAATGGTTCGCTAAAAAGTATATTTTAGTTTAAAGTCACACTACTATTTATAAGAGTTAAAATAAAAGTTGGGGAAGAGCATTTCTCTATTGGGGAAAGTAAAGGCAAATTATCATTTTTTGTAGATTTATTTGATTAGGAAAATGATAATAAATGGTTTGTTAAAAAATATATTTTAGTTTAAAGTCACACTACTATTTATAAGAGTTAAAATAAAGTCGGGGTAGAGCATTTCTCTATTAGGGAAAGTAAAGACAAGTTATCATTTTTTGTACATTTATTTGATTAGGAAAATGATAGAATACATCATTTATAGTTCACTGTCAAATTAGGATACAAAGCAAGCTCTTTAAAGTTGTACTAAAGTCTCGTACAATTCTCATTTAATGTAATTGATCTTTATGACTATAAATTTGTATTTGTAGTATTATACAAACTAGCTGATTTAATCCAACACTAGATATAATCATGCCAACATCAAGGGGAAACAAAAACCAACAAGAGCTTAGAATATTGTACATTTGTGTCTCAACTTTATACAAACACAACACTAGACCAAAGTTTTGCTTGAGTTGTTACATAATTACCAAAGAATCGGAAACTAGACCCCTCTCTCTTCTCTCTCATTTCCACTCATAGAGACTTCTTCACAAATAAAAAGAGAGAGAACATCTCTAAAATCAGAGGTTTTCACATAATATAATAAGGAAACGAAGTAGAAGAAGTTTTGGGGTCACACCAGAAAGTTGCGGATATGATTTATGTAGACATTAGGGCAACATAGGTCATACTTATACCCTTGCTTCCAACCATCGATCTAATGATAATCCAACGGCTCATAGCTATCTCGAAGTGCAAAACTTGGGTCTGGGCTTAATGGATCACTAGAAGAAGTTATCGGGGCAAAATTGTTTTATATTTGGGTCTAAACCCAATTTCTTCATTGTCCATAATTTGTTGACATCACAGCCTAAAAAATCTCCACCTTAATGTCAACAGATTTTATAGACAGTTAACTTGAGCCATCCTTACTCAGCTACCACAATCTACAATCCATTTTCATCAAGTATATACATGCAAAGAATCAGAATCACACAGTGTCAATGTACAACATTCTCAAACATGAGTTGAACTAGTTTAGAGGCACTACCTTTGTAACAATGTCTAATAGATTAAATTAGGATGATATCTTTTAAGATACAATAACTCTTTTGAGATAATATCTCTAATAAAATACAGTTTAACATCAATGTGCTTGGCATGTTCATGAAAAACAAGATTTTTATACAAGTGAATTATACTTTGACTATCAAAATAAACTATTACAGGTTTAGACAACATATTAATTTCAGACAATAACCCCTTTAACTAGAGAGCTTCCTTAATTGCCTATGTCGCTGCAACATATTTTGATCTAGTTGTAGATAATGCAACTTTGGGTTGAAGTTATGATTTCCTACTTATGCAAGTGCTACACAGAGTAAACATATATGGAGTTGTGAGTTTCCTAATATCCCTATTTCCAGCTTTATCAACAAATATTACTCCCTCATTGAAAGTGCCAAAACCTAAGCTTAACTTTGAGGCACCCTTAAGATATCTAAGTAACCATTTTAAGACTTCTCAATATCTAGGGCCAGGGATAGCCATGAATCTAATTAGAGAGCTTATAGCATGGACTACATTTGGTCTAGTACAAACCATAATGTACATGACAGAGCCCACATCATTTGCATAACGCATCATTTCCATTTATCTTACATCAGATTCATCTATTGGACATTGATCTTCACATAGTTTAAAATGGCTTGCTAAAGGTAAAGAGATTGACTTTGACTCTTGCATAGAAAACTTGATAGGACGTTTTCAATGTATGCTATTTGTTTCAAAATCAATACATGCCTTGTTTTGTTTCTTTCAATATCCATACCTAAATTTCTTCTAGCATTCCCTAAATCTTTCGTGTAAAATTTAGAACTAAGTATTTTATTTATTTAGTTTATGTCATGTATGTTGGAACCAATCAACAACATATCATCTGTATAGAAGAGCAAATAAACATTTACATATCTATTTTCATCTTTCTCAAAGTATAAACGATAATCAAAAGGACTTCTTATAAAACCAACAATAAAAACAAAATTGTCAAACCTTTTATACCATTGTCTTGGTGATTATTTAAGACCACATATAGACTTTTTTAACAAGCACACACGATCAGATTTAGATTTATCAAGTAATCCCTCAGGTTTTGACATATAAATGGTTTCCTCTAAATTACCATGTAAGAAAGCAGTTTTGACATCCATTTGCTCAATTTTCCAATCATGATGGGCAACTAATGCTAGCAAGACACTTATTGTAGTGTATTTTACAACATCTAAAAAAATTTTATTATAGTCAATGTCATACTTCTGAGTAAATTCTTTTGAAACTAATCTAGCTTTGAGCCTTAAAAGTTCCTTGAGAGAAGTGTCTTCTTTTACTTTATATATCCACTTACAATCCACTGAGAATTTGTGTTTAGGTTTTGAAACTAAAATCCAAGTATTATTTTTATTTAAAGACTCTATTTCCTCTTTCATAGCAATATACCATTTATTTGCATGTTGACAACTTATTGTTTAGTATATGTCTTAGGTTCTTTGATAAGACAAAACATAAAGAAAAACATAATCCTCAAATCTAGGGGGTTCTTTTATATACCTTCTAACTCCTTCCCAAGTCAACCGATATCCTTCTAGGTCAACTTGATGGGCACATTGTCACTTGCTCCTCCATTGGTGTTCTAAGTCATTCCTATCCAAATTTCCTTGACTAGGGTCACTGTCAGATTGAGCCTTCACCCAAATCGATCCTTAGTTGGAGACTTAAGCTCCACCTTAAACCTAGTATCATCTTATGTTTTCTCTCTTCTGGTGTCTTATCACTCAAAAAAGGCATTCTAGTTCATTAAATGCCACATCTATACTTGTGACAATCTTAAAATCCTTAAGATCTTTTGTATACAATATGTACCATTTCACTCCATGTGAATAACCAAAGAACACACACCTTTGGGCTCTAGGTTCTAATTTTCCTAGAGTTTGAGGAGAATATGTAGCACACCCAAAGTTCCTAAGGTGAGCATAATTTAGATAATTTCCAGACCATACTTGCTCTGGTTTCTTGCCCTTTAGTGTACTTGAAGGTGTCCTATTTACAATATATGAAGATGTCATCACAACTTCTACTAATAAGACCTTAGGGAGAACAAAAATCACAATCATACATATAATCTTATCTAGAAGTGTCATATTCATCTTTTCAGCCACTTCATTTTGTTGGAAATGTATATAATATAATTTTGTGCTTTAATATGCCACTTTTGCCACACAATTGTTCAAATCTAGAGTTACAAAACTCCTTACCAATTCCAATTCTAAGGATTTTAATCTTGTTTATGTATGATTTTCTGTAAGGATTTTCAATTTATAAATTTTCTCAAATGTGTCATATTTTTGCTTCATCAAGAAAATCCACACCTTTCTTGAAAAATCATTAATCATAGAGAGAAAATACTCCTTATGTGGGGTATAGCCAGGACCCCAAAGGTCATGGTGAATAAATTCCAGTATGGAAGTGGACCTATGCTTATCAGTGTTGAAATGAAGTGCATGGTATTTTCTAAGCGTATAGTGTCAACAAAATAGGACTTTTGAAATGACATATTTGCCAAAACTCCTTGTTTTTGCAAAGTTTGAAGATATTTCTCACTCACATGAGCAAGTTTATTGTGCCACTTTAAAATGGCATCAATTTCAACATTTGAGGCTATTCCATTGATCCGTGACACTGTTTATGCCTTAGTGACATAGATACCATTTCTTTTAATACATTCGAAGATGACAAGTGACCGTTGAACACTTTTAGTAGGGGTGAACAATGTTCGATTTTGCTGATTTTAGTCTTATTTTCAAACCAAATTATTTCATTTTTCAAACCAAAACATTTTTTTCACTTCAGTTTGATTTTAAACAATGGTTTAACTATTGACAAAATAGTAAAACATTTAAAATGAGTTAAAATATAAGTAAATTGATCTAAAATTCTCAATACAAGCTTAAAATGATAACTTTTTAAATATAAAGGTTATATTACATTAATATTTGTCTCAAATTGTGAATATAAACTTAAAGCAAAAATAACAATACGAAGTTCAACTAACAAACATCAAATGGAAAATAACAACAAGAGCTACGAAATTAGCAATTCATTGCTATAGTTCACAACATACGACAAACAAAAAATAGCGACAACAGTACTTTGTTAGCAAACATTGTCACTTCATTAGCAAACAACAACAAAGTTCATTAACAAAGGCAGCGGCCATAGAATTTTATTGCATTTTTTCTCCCTGTGAAACAAACAAGATTAACTCAAAATCTGCTAATAATGCAACATAAATTTTAAGTCTAAGAGTGAAAAAACCTTCTCATAAATCTAATCACCTTGCAAAAATCAACTCATTAATTTTAAGTCAAAGAGTGCAAAAATATGCTTATGAATATGTTAAAAAATCTGCTCATAGTGCAGCGGCTATTAAAAGTGTATAAGAACTACTTATGCCATAGACAATAATTTGAAAATAAAAAAGAAGATAGCATTTGAGTTCTAACCTCTTAATTGATATTAATTGGCCCAAAATATCTAATTGTAACACATGATTCATCTACTATATAATGATAACAATATAACAAATGTATTCACTAATTATTATGTATACGATATAAATAAATAACTTAAAAAAAACATTGAAGTATGAAATATGATAATATAAAATTGATATCACCTTCTACAGCTTTTTGAGTCATCCAAAACCTTTACCTCATCTAAATATTGACGAATCACTATAAGTTCCTTGCTGCTATGCAGCCAAATCTTTGTGCATATCAATACCTCAACCATGAACTTGTAAAGGAATAAAAAATCTAACAACTAGTGGAAAATGTAGACTCCGAAGCAATTATGGATATTTGAATTGATAACACATCTTTGGCAATTTTGGAGACAACCTTGTACTTATGTGCATTCAATTTCCACCAAAGTAATATGTTAAAATTTTGATCAGTCAATTCTTTACAACGATCAGTCAAATAATCTACCAAATCAATCTTTTCAGCTTGAGCATCTCGCATGAGTCTAGTTTTAAAAATAGAATGAATGGGTTTAGAAATACTCAAAACAAGTTGTGAATGATTTGTGTTACTACTTTGAGTAGTATCCTTTGATGGAGCTGATGGTTGAATCGTCATATCTTTATAATAATCATATAACCTAAGAAGTGTGTCCTCAACTTTATTTAAAAATATTTTTGCAATTTCTACTTCATAAATAAGTTTGAACCCGACTTTAACTAGTTCCAACTTGTATCTTAAGTCAAGAACTGTTGCAACGAACAACAACTGATTAAACTTTTCAAGATTGCCCCAATACTTATCATATTTTTTCTGCATACTAAATGCCATGGATCCCATCAATGTGTTTGGCTCTTTAGCTAATTCATTCAACTCTCAACGATTTTCACATATTTTTTGAAATAAAGTGTTGGACGTTACATACAATGAACCACTAATTTTTAAAGTCATATTATAGAAAGTCTTCAAAAACCTTACAAATACTTTTGCTTGGTTCTAATCGACATGTGTTGGGGGGTCCATTTATATTTCTCCCATAAGATGTTTCTTTATCAAAGTATTTTGTATAGTTTACATCACTTTCTAACCTATCAAATGTCTTATAAACTTTATGGCAGTTTGTAACATCATGTATGTAAAATTTCATCTAGTTGTTACGTCCAAACACAACAAAGCTTGAGACTCAACATTTGTTTCCTTGGAAATCTCCTTAAACTTTTTTGCTCATGCTGGTGAAGACCTGGCAAACCTCACTGCATTACGAATAGCTGAAATAACGTGACTTATTTACTTTTAAACCGTCACAAGCAATAGGATTGAGTATGTGAGCACAACACCTCATATGGAGAATTTCTCCACCTAGAACTAGACCATTCTTTTTTTCCCCAGGAAAGTACTCTTTATCCTCAATATTGCTACGTCGTTGGATGAGGCATTATCAACAATCACGCAAAAAATCTTATTAACTCTCCAATCATTAAGACGAGAAATCAACTCATTTCTCACCATATCTCCCTTATGGTTAGAGACTTGGATGAAACTTATAATTTTTTTTGAAGTTTGCAATCATTATCAACCCAATGAACAGTCAAGCATAAGTAACTAACATTTTGTATCGATGTCAAACAATCAGTAGTCAAAAAGACCCTATTTTGACTCAACTCTTTCTTTAAATTCTTCTTCTCATCTAAGAACACACGATATATATCCCTTGCCATGGTCATCTTTGAGAAAAATACGAAGGTTGGAAAAAAATATATTGTATAACACTAAAAACCTTTATCTTCCACGTGTCAAAAAGGTAACTTAGACAATATAAAATACCTTGTAATATGTTATCTCAGTCGTTTCTGAACATACTTGACATGTTGTTCACATCTACCAATACCCTCTGAAACATTATCGGGTTTAGACGTATTATAGCCAGTTATTGTCGTTTGCCTTTTGTCTTGTACCCTATATGGATACTTATGCAACACCGTAATGTGATTGCACAATGTACTAGTCCCACAATATTTAGAGTGATACTTATATAATTGTCCACAATAATTACATTCTGCATTCCCATCTCCACACATTTTAAAATGAGACTACAACTCAAATCTTTTGTTTTCCTTCTGAACCATCCTATCCAATTTCATATCTCCAGTTTCACTCTCTAATAGAATTGCATCACTAATCTTTTGTCTTGTACCCTATCACGTTTTTACATTCTCGCACACAAAATCCAAGATAAATTCCTAAATTATAGCCATTTTCCTTATAAATAAAATTCCCAAACTCAGGTTTCTTCAATTTTGAAGTAGTATACCTAGATTTCTCCTCTATTTAATTGTGAAAACCCTAAAACAACTCGAACTTCATTATCATCTTCTTCAGAAATTTGAAGCTTATAATCTGGAGAACAAAAATTGTAGTAATATAACCAACTGATTATTTAAACACATGTAATAACAACAAATGCTAAACATTAAATGTAACAGATATTTCAACATAAGATAACTTAATATTGTAACATATAATCATACATGAATTTTGTATAGATTATATCTACTGATACATAGTGAACGTAACAGTCAATACAACATAATGTCACAATTTATCATTTAACCGCAGTGATATCATGTAAAGCGAAGAAAACTAAAAACTGAATTTGTAATATATAATTTACATGAATGTCTAACAAATAATATCCAATGTTATTTATAAAATCATATCACCTTCTTCCATAATCACTTATAATATACACAACAATGTGTATCTATATATTCACGATCATGAAAATGAATCAAAAACAAAAATTACCTGTATGATTATATGTAACTGTTGAAGATCATCGTTCGGAGTAGAGAGTTTTTCAATAAAATTCACTAATATCTATTTGAATTTGTTTTTGTAAAGAAATATTTTTTTTCAAAATGGATATATCAAAGTTATATTTGGATGATGAAAGAGTTATCCCATATATATATATATATATATATATATATATATATATATATATATATATATATATATATATATATATATATATATATGTGTGTGTGTTTTTTTTTCTCAGTAATTGTTTTCAAATAGTAGCTTATTTCTGTAAAAATCTCCTAAAAATATGGTTCGAATTAAGTCCATATTGTCTTCCAAATTTGAGGATCGGACCAGTCCACATACCTCCTAATATTGTGGGTGGGCTGGTCCAACTGGTATTTTTTTATTTTTTTCTCATTATTTGGAAAATGCTATTTAAGTTAAGCCATAATTGGGAAAAAAATATTGTGTGAGAAATGGAGGTAGTGTGGAAAATGTAGAAGAAAAATAAATATTTATAGTTAAAAAAAAATATCACAATTGAGAGAGAGAGAGAGAGAGAGAGAGAGAGTCGTATAGTTAGGAATTGAAAGAGAGCTCAACAACTCTTTTAATTTACTTAGTTTTTAATTTTTTATTAACCTGGTCGATCTTCATAGGTTATTGGGTTTTACAATCAAGTTTGGCACAACCCGTTCATTATGGAGGGTTAACTCATGAACATGCACATGTCGATTTTGATCTGAATTTTTAACATGGTGAGTTGTCCCAAGCCTGGACAACTCCACTCATTTTAACACCAATAAGTCAATTCATGTTATATTGATTGTATTATAATTCTTCTTGGTGGATAATCTTTGATAAATTTAAAACTATACTTGTTTGATTAACTTGATTTTAAATTGTGTTAAATGCTTTGTACACACACTATTAACCTCCAAAAATGGCAGCCAACATGATCTCCATGCCTCCTCTGCCTATTTGTATTTTATGGACGACCAAACTAGCTTGTGGATCATTGCGGTACACAAGAAAGAGAGTAGAGAAGATGTTTGAGTGTGGGAGGGACACGTTTTGGCCGAGGAAGTGGCTTGAAGGCCTCTAACCACAAATTTCCTAAGTGATTAATCAATGGAGATGACTTTGTTGTAATATGATTTTGCTATTCATATTTTCATCATCAACCTCTTGTAGAAATTACTTTGGTATTTATAGGCCAATGTCAATTGGTCAAGTGCTCTAGATGCATGACAAGTGGCACGATCCTAACGAGCCTCTTGTCACATCCAATGTGTCATATCCTAGGTTTAATGAAGATGTCTCTTTCAGCTACATACTTGGGGCTACGACTTTGTACAAGCTGCATTGGCAGGCTGTCTCATTAGCCTTTTCAGTTTAGATTTGCTGTGTGTCAGGGGAGGCTTACTCAACATGCAACTGAAAGTCACCTTGACCTCCTCGTCCTCTCAAGTGCCTCTTCCCATACCTCATCGAAATAAGGAGTACAACCCCGGTGGTGATGTCATCACATTTACTAGGCAGTTTTAACTTTGACCAACCTACGTAGAATGCCATGTGGTACTGAGGTGTAATAATAATATCCAATGTTTAGGACCTGCACCATTTATGTGGGGTGTTGGACTTGGTGTGAAGGACTTTATGCATTTCAGCTTGGGCCGAAGTCATCGTGCAATCCGTATTGTTGTATTGTTGATTTTCCAATCTCCACAATAGTTCTCCAAATACATGCACTATTTATTTATATTGAGACATGAGTTTTGATATTTGATGCCTGGGAATTGCTGAGGCCTGTGATATCCTTGTGGTGATGTGTCTCCAACCTCAGGCGAGGCTTGGTATTTGAATTGTTTAAATTTGAAATCTGCTAAATCCCAGCTGGTGCCTAGCCTCATTTAGGAGACGAGCCCTCATGTGGAGATGGCGCATCTGCAAAAGCAAAGTCCCAATTAAGGGAGAAATATTTATTTTGTTGGAAAGATGTTTATTTGCATAGGCCCTTCCAATACCAGGCCAGACGTGTATTAGGCTTGGAAAAATTAATATTTGCTAAGACCCAACTTGTGCCTTGCCTTATTTAGGAGGCGAGACCTTTGTGTGGAGATGGCACATCTGCAAAAGTAAAGTCCCAATTATGAGAGAAGCATTCCCTTTTATTGGGAAAATGCTTGTTTGTAGAGGTCCTTCCAATACCAAGCGAGGTGTGATATTGGTAGTTGACAAATTAAAATTTGCTAAGTCCTAGCTGGTGCCTTGCCTTATTTAGGAGGCGAGGCTCTTGTGTGGAGATGGTGCATCTGTAAAAGTAAAGTCCCAACAAAGGGAGAAGCATTTTCTTTATTGGGAAGATGCTTGTTTACAGAGGCATTCCAATACCAAGCGAGGTTTATTAGGGAAAGGTGAATACTAATTTGACGGTTATGGAGAGTAGGAAACGTTTAGTTTCATGTATTGAAAAGACTGCTGCACGTAATAATTGTGTTTAACTGTGTGGTGTTATGCATTTTCTGAGGCGATGCTCTCCTACTTGCGCGTGAACTACATCAGTTGATATGGGCTTTTGCTTGAGATGACCGTTATGTGGTTCTTGGTATTCAAAGGCTGAGATGTAGCCTCGGATTCAATAGCTTGGATGGATCTTGATTTGATCCAATGGCCAGAGTTGAAGGGTCTCATCTCAACTTATATAAAGGGAATGTTTTTTCCTTTTCACTCTTTACGCTATCTTACACGAGTTTAGAGCAGTAAAAGTACTTTATGTCGCCCATTGTCCTCCAGCGAGAAGATTTTCTTATTTCCCTAACTATATTTTCCAGCAAAGTCCTAGATTTACGTACATATGACATTTTCATTCTCCTTTTCTTCGAACTTCTAGTTTCTTTACAATTTTCTACCAATTCTAGTGACGGAGAGGCCTTTGGTTATCCCGTAGAGTCAGTGGAAGTAACATTACCAGCCATGTCTCCTTCTTCGGCCGATGTCCTGCCCATTGAAGGCGTAGACACCACTACTAGAAAGAAGATGGCCATGTTCCAACTCCCAGCTACAAAGGGATTGAAGAAAATGAGGATTCCACTGGCAATGCCTCCACCAGCTAGGCTGCAATGGATGTTCGATTGATTATGGTAGAGTTGGATATGGAGTTGTTAAGGACGGGATACAGGGTCTCTGACAATATAGAGTTTATCATGCCGGGCCACCAAGAACGGGCGTGCTTCTTGAGAAGAGAATGCACTGATGTGCATCTCCATTCATTTGTGGCTAGGATGAGGCTGTCTCTGTATAATTTTTTTTCCAAAAGATTCTCCGAGCCAATGGTTGGATCCAATGCATGAGGCGCCAAAAAGTTGGAGTCAGATGTTTGAGAGCCTCTACATGTGGTTCAGACGCTCATTTGGTTTTGAGATGCCTCTTGAAGTGTTTTCAGACAGGGCCAAAAAAATTGCCGAAGTAGAAAGATAACAAGAAGGAGCCAGGTTGATACTACTTTGGACCATTTTTGGGGAGGAGGGGGGCATAAGCCTCTAGTGCCCGATTGTCCCTCTTTTATTAAACAATGGAAGGAGTCCTGTTCTGGGTCAAGGGTAAGTGGCAGAGGGTAGTGGACGACCCAGAGCTAGATCTATGTCCCAGCATTTATTGCATAGCTAGTGAGTGGTGGGTGGGGTTAGCTTACGCACTTATGTTTGTTTCATTATAACTAACTCTTTTGTTTTCTATTACAGACGCTCTTTCTCGGTGTGAGTTGTAAGTTGTCCGCTGAGATTCTGGACGTGCTTTGGGCAATTTATCATAGGCCTTCGAAAGAGAGACGGTACGATGCGCTCCTTAACAAGCATATTCATTTGGTAAAGTTGGGTCAGAAGGCTACGAAAGGTATTATCCTTTACCTTGTTTGACCTAATTTGCCTTTATGTTTTTGCTAATACAATTTGTATTTCAGCTGACTTCGAGTAGGAAAAACGCCCCAAGCCTGACCAGAGTCAAGGCGAGAGAGCTACGACTGGGTTGTCGAGAGATTGTGAGTAAAAAAAGATAATTGAGGAAATAAGTCACGAGGCTACTCACGAAGAGGCTAAGAGCCCTGCATCCGAGTGGGTGGAAAATGGAGTACCTTGGAGGGATAGACTCCTTTGGTGAAAAAGGCTCGCACGGGGGCCTAGAAGCAGAATGTTGTAGCCGAAGATCGCCCTAGGCCTCCGCTGAAGAGGCTTATAAGAGGCGGCTTAACCAGTGGAGATGTGGCTATTCTTGAAAAAATGAGGACCTCTTCCGATGTCAAGAGGAAGGTGGTCAAGATCATTGAGAATAAAGTCCATTATGCTCTAGTGCCACTGCAGATGATTATCTCTCTTATGGCCACTGGGACGGTGGTGCTGGATGATTTCCCTTGTGAGGTCTTAATCCTTCCTAGTTTAGCAGGAGGAAGTGTTGGATGATGCACACTCTAGGAGAAGGTTGGACGAGCTTATTGGAGTAACTAGGGGGAGGCTTCTTGATGAGGCCATCCATGATCTCTCATTGTACTCTGGAGTCCAAGCCTTTTTCAAGTACTTCGACTCAAAGTGGAGGGGAGTTCACTATGCATGGTGGGTTGGATGAGCTCATAGAAGCCAACTTGGCCGTGACCATAAGGGTGGCCGGAGTGCAGATGAGGGCCCTATGTTCCTTTAGGGAACTGAAGTAGCAGCAGAAGAAGGTCTTGGCTGAGGCTTCTAAGTCAAATGAGCATATGAGGGATCTTGAAGATCTGCAAGAAGTCATAGAAAACATGTGTCTCACTTACGAAAAAATGCAGACAGACTTGAAAGAGTCTGAGGCCAGAAGCTCGATGACGCCAATGCTATTTAGCGGTCAATTGCTGAATCACTTGAGATGGTTAATGAAGAGAAAAAATTGCTAAGAGAAGAAGCCTTGTCCTGCCAGTCTGAGGTGGATAGGCTAAATGAGAAGTTGGAGGCGAGTCAGATAGAGACTGCCAAGTTGATGGAGAACTTGGAAGTTTCTGTAAAGGGAAAAGGAGATGCAGAGGTTGTGAGTGCCAATCTGTTGGCAGAAAAGGGAGAGTTGGAGGCGAGCCAGATGGAGACTACCAAGTTGGATAGAACTTGGAAGTTTCTGAAAAGGGAATATGAGATGCAGGGGTTGTGAGTGCCAATCTGTTGTCAGAAAAGAAATCTCTGGAGGAGCAGTTGGAGAATGTCGATGCCAGCTTTGCGGCGAACTTCCATTATTTTCTTCTTGTTGGTTGGTGGATGGGTCCTTTCTTCAAGGAAGCTCCTTTGTTCAAGGAGGTTTATACTTTTAGTCAAGTTTTACTCGTGGTTAAATGTGTGGTTTTCCACAGACGGCTCCAATATGTTGACTTCCAAAAATAAATGGGAACATGATACCACGTCTGCCTACGTGTATTTTATCAACACACTTGGACGGTCACGTGAGCATGTGGATCACTACGGTACACTAGAAAGGGAGTGGAGACGATATTTGAGTATGGGAGAGACACATTATGGTCGAGGAAGTGGCTTGAGGGCCTCTAAACACAGATTTCTTAAGTGATATGAAGAACACTTAAGTTAATCAATGGAGATGACTTTGTTTTAATATGGTTTTGCTATTCATTTCATCATCCCCCTCTTGTAGAAATGATTTTGGTATTTTTATAGGCCAATGTCAATTGGCCAAGTGCTTTGGAAGCTTGACAAGTGGTGAGATCCTAATGTGTCTATTGTCACATTCAAGGTGTCACGTCTTAGGTTTAATGAAGATGTTCTTTTCAGCCGCATGCTAGGGGGCTACGACTTTGTGACAAGCCACATTAGCTGGTTGTCTCATCGACCTTTTCAGATCTGATTTGCTGTGTGTCAGGGGAGGCTTATTCAGCACGCAACCGGGCGATCGGCTTAACTGCCTCATCTTCTCAAGTGCCTCTTTCCACACCTCCTCGAAATTAAGGGAACAGCCTCAGTTGTGATATCATCACCTCCACTAAGCAACTTTGACTAGCTCACGTGGTACTGAGGAGTAACACACACTATTGTATATTTAGAGCTTGTTTGGTGGAACTTAAAAATTTAAATTTAAAATCAACAATTAATTTTAATCACATTTCATGGAACCCACAATTTTTATTAATTTTTCAACTATATATTTCATTATTTTTTATCAAAATCTACTAAAAAAATTTAACCAAACAAGTGATAAATCAACATGTCCTAACTCAACCATAGTCTAAATTCTCAAACCACGTCATTAGAAATAGTTCCGTATTACTTTGTCCACATTGCAACATAATCGATTAATGTCGGATACATAAGATTTTATAGCAATCAAAAAGTAAGGTAGAAGGATTTTAATTTTCTTAATGTAAAATAACCCTCCGTGCCAAACATGTCTTTAATTAAATGATGTGTCCAAATCTGCAAATGAACTTGATAATTAGGAAAAATTGCCCCCACTAGTCTCAACTTATTATTCAAGTAGCAAGTTGGTCCATAAATTTTAAAAATGAGAAAATTCGTCCCTCAAGCTGCACAATACTTCTTGGCATCAGTCCATATCAATGAATAAAACTTAACTTCATGAAGTTAAGCACATAATATCATACGATTATTATTGTGGTTTGAATATGTATAATAATAAAGATTGAGAACCAACTTACTATTATAAATAGTACAATTCTTTTCTAATTCCGCGATTCCGCCAACCAATCACAGCACTTTGATAGACATGTATGTAGATATACATACATTTTTAATATATATGTAAATAAGTATTTCTATATATAAATCTAGATCAAGAAGAAGGATTATTTTGTTCTCTCTTGTCCCTGTCCCTGTTGGAATCAGGCTGTCACATGCCCAACTACAGTTGCATATATGCTAGCACATGCAATATGTTCCCTGCCAGAATCAAAATACAACTGTCCCACTTGTCTCACTATCAAAAATGACCACATTATAATAAAATCATTCACTTTTGTACAAATCTCTCACCATTCATGTCACTTTCCAGATTGGGACTTAGCATCAACTCTTTTGCAAATCTGTGAACTTTTACTCACTCTATTGATAAAAGTAGTAGAATCTTGCTGGGATAAGAAAATGTTTCTTGTTTTCATTTTTCTTTTTGGGCAACAAACAAGAGTAGATCTAGTACAAGAATCCACTTCCTAAAGTGTCGGCTTTGGTGCTTTATAGCGGAGCTATTGAAAGGTGAGTAAAACACCATAGATGAAGACTATCCAAGCCCCCTCCCGTTCTTCATACTTGATTCGTAGTCGAAGAAGCAATATCACTCGATGGTGAAGATAGCATAAAGCCATAAAAAATCAAACAATTTACAACGATACTACGAAGAAGAGACAACAATGTCTTTATACACCTACGAATTACTTTCAAACATACCCCAAAACATGGCTAGCTCAAAATCTTGAAAATACCACATAGAGACAATAAGGATTTTGTACAATCATGGGTTTAAATTGCCAACCCAAAGTAAGAAGGAAAAAAAGAGAAGAAAAACACTACCACTAACCTAACTGCATCAAGAATTCAAGGTCATGTTTGTACAAAATACTTGACAGTACAATAGATAAGATTTTAGCTTCTTTTTTTTCGTCTAATGCCATCTAGTACTCTACAGCCGACCTTACCAAACACGCTAAAAATGCATAAGCTTAAACAGCAAGTTGCTGCTGGTGTTGATGGGATGATTCATCTTCATTGAAACTCAAATGGACGTTTGATGATCTTGCTGTACATAAGGAGGATTCTGATATGTCAAGATGAGGCTGAATCATTGTCATCTCTCTTTGGAGGTATGAACAATATGCATAAAAAGTGTTGGGTTTCACATTCAAGTTGAATCCCAATCCAAATAGAAAATCCACTTCAAGAAAGTTCATCTCAGTTGTGCTGATTCCTCCAACTTTAGCATAGTAAGCATTGTTGTAATATCTGCATATTTTATTGCCCACAAAAGATAAAATGAGTTATCTTGATTTTAATCAAAAATCATACTATTGAATGCAGCACATCACAGTACAACCGATAAGATGAAAACAAATTTTCTATGTTGATTTTAAATATGCAGAAATCATACTTAGGAACACATTATTGGATAGGACTAGACTCTATAATATAAATAATTTTCTGTTGTTTCGATATTGTCTAGTACTGAATAGTCGAGTTTACTGGTCCATTTTCCACGCATTATACTATTGCATCTGAGTGAAGTATATTGTAAATCAAAGTCATTGTTGGACTGTAGTTTTCAGATATGAATGTAGATTGATAGCCTTGATACAACAATGAGTGGCTGTCTAATTTGAAGAACTAAAGTATATAATAAAAATTAATGGAAAGCTGTATTGATTTCATTTTCATGGTTGCTGGATCTAACTTATTTGAAAAATGAAGATATTTTCTTGGGATAATCAAGAATTTAACTCAAACCATAAACTTAATCACAAACCTGTAGTTAGTACTATTCGGGTTCTTGTACAATTATAACAACAAACTAAGTCGACTACGAATCATTAGTCAAAATTTTCTTTTTCCAGAATTCGAGGCAAAATTCAATGAAAATAAAGAACTAGGATCACAATTAAGAAATCAGAAAGACATCAACACTGTCTTAATTCTAATATACTAAAAAGGGTCGGAATTTTCGTATTCCTCTGGATGAATGGGAAGATTCTTCGCCAAAAACAAAATTTTTTTGAGAGAAAACTTACATGTCATCCATGAATTTTGCTGCAACCATGACACTAGTGATGAGCAGACGATGAACATTGAAAGAATTGATTGGCAAAGCAGGCTGGCGCTGCGTGAACCGATCAAGATACACATAAGCAACAACATAACAAGAAGGGCTACAATTTGCATACTTGAAAATTCTATCCAAATAAGTCTGAATTGAGATTGTTGGTCGAGTCAAGCCGTGAAAGACAGAGATTTTCTGTGTCTGGAAACTTGGATTGAGATCGTTCGACTCGGCCACCCTCTGGAGGAGAGAAGAGAGGAAGGTGATGAGTTTAGGCATCACATTTGGGCTCTCTAATTCCGCCATGGTTGATCAGAATGTGACTTGAAAGAGGGATGAGTTTGTTATGATATTGAATATATAAGGGTCTGTTTTTAACTTTTTAGTTTTTACTTTGTGAATATTAACAACCTGTACAGTGGTCGTTGGTTTGGCAAGTTGGTTGAGTTTACGAAAATGCCCCTAGGAATTTAAAATATGGCTAGGACGTTCTTGTCCATAGTGAAGTATGACGAGTTATGCCATTATGGTACTGTTTTGTCTTATTTTACAGTGATTGTTTAACTTGAAATTCAGCTATGCAAGAGGGAAAAGTTTGATTATTTATGGGCTGTACTTTTTGTTGGGAAAGTGAAAAGAAAATAATTTACGGAAAGATACTAACGTAATGTATTGTAGAAGATAGGGGTGGTAATGGCTCGGTTTGTGGGCCGAGCTGAGCCTCATATGAGTCGGCTCTTTTTTTTTTTTTTTTTTTTTTTTTTTCTTTTTCAAAGTTAATTTTTTAAACAATTGAAAATTTCAAACTAAAATACGATAGTAATACTACGAGAAATTTGAAATTTGAAACTCTCCTACTGTTTTCGGATTTGGGACTGGCTACTACATATGGAGAGTTAAAATTGTGGACAAATAAGTTACGCGTACAATTTTTTTTTGTAAAAAGTCCAAAAAGTTGAAGAAATTTACGCAAACAATACTTACAAAATAACGTCAGATCTTCAAATTCTTCAACTATTAGTCTGTCCACTTTATCTTATATTTGGATTATTGCCTCTTTTAAGTTATTTGAACACATTAAACCCTCTAGTATGTCTTATTTAAATCTTGGTCTGTAATAAGACAAAACATTGTCACATGTACTAAAAGCAGACTTCGACGCTACAGTATATATCGGGAGTGTTAATAGATCACGTATTAAAATAGAAACAATTGTGTATTGATGTTCGTTCTGTCTTCAGCAGTAACCATGTCAAAATGTTTTCGCTATTCCTCATTTAATATACTAATCATGTCCAAAGCAAAATGCTTAGTTAACTCTAACGGTATTTCGCTTGTACCTATTTTTACATTCATAGCATAGAAAATGGAAGAAGGAGAACTACTAGAATGTTGAGTTCTCCTAATAGAACTAAGGTAGTTTCATTGATCGTTGTTGTCATTTGATGATGAAGTAGTCATTGGTACTGGGGTCTTCTAACGTTTGTATCGGCTTTTTCGATGTATATCTCATACATCTCATATAAACTTTTATCTAGATTATTATATGTTAGTGGATTTTCGTAAGTTAGTTGATTCGAAATTGCCGATACAATATATTTTTGACCCTATGAATTTAACCTAAAGTCTATTATTGAAGCTAATACAAATAATATAGGCAATTTCTTTCAATATTTTCTAAATTTAGCCTCAATTGCTACTATAATATTAGATAAAATGAGAAATAATTTATACTTATAAAAATGACTAGCAATATAATAAAAATAATTGAGAAGTAGTGGACCGGCCAAATAATATCGCATGAACTAGCGTTCATAGCGTCGAAAAAAACTTTCAAAAAAATTTCTCATGTGGAATGAAGATTGCAAATTATAATCTAGACCGTGTGAACATCGGCCGTTGTAATATGCAGTGATATAATTTTTACAACCTTAACAATATGTGACAAGTTTTTTTTTGCTGTTAGACCATGTTCTACACATGGATAATTAAATACTTGTTTTCTAGTAGGGAAGATTATAATAAAGTTTATAACATACCTAATTTTTTTCTAATTGTTCTTCTATGACAATTAAATTAAAAATTAACAGACACAACGTACTGAAATAATATGCCACAAAAATCAGAGTTTTAATTGATTAGCTAATTTTTCTATGATTACATTGTTGGGCGTAGCATTGTTAAAAGTAAAACAAAGGATTCTATTTTCACAATTAAATTCTTTAATGATGCTAATTAAAATATTAAAAATATTGATTCCATTATGAGAATAATCTATTATTTTAAATGCAATTTTTTTTTTTATTTACTGTATTTTCCATCGTATATCTTTTTAGTGTATAGTGACATCTATAACTTTTATGGTTATTGCTAACCAAAAGTCCAACATAAATGATAAAATACAATTATATTTATTTAAATCACATTAAGCATTCTTTCTTTTTATTTGTATAAACTAATAGTCTATGAACAAAGACTGTTTATAGCATTGTACTTAAGTTGAAGATATATTTGTATGAGGTTAGTAGAGTGAATGTTTTTTACTATGCTAAGCAAAAACTCACTGCTGGGTACGAGCATCGTAATGCCTTTGTGACTCAAGTTCTCTTTTGAATATACCCATTTGTTAAAATTTGAACTAGAACTAGAAGTTACACCGGGATATCCGAACTCGAGTTGCACTTAATTAGTGTCTAAGCCTCCGTGTTTTAGTGTACATTGTAGGAAGTGTATGTTCATATGGGTTTTGCCCCCCTCCATTTGCCAAGAAAACTTCTCAGTATTTGCACAATGCTTTGTATTCTTGCTCTCCGTCTGTTGCTATACACGTGAGCATTAAATTGAAATGTTTTCAACATTTAGCCTTTTGTTTTTTCTTCCATTGTTTATTGCTCGAACCAGTTGTTGTATTTGTATGTGTTTCAATTCTTCTACAATATCATCCAAATCAATTGGATTCGTAATCCTATAGTAATCACCCAATTCTACAGGAATTGAAAAACCATCTAGACCACTAAAATTATTATCTTGGTGAGTAGTTTCTTCATTTGGATTTTGGAATAATATATGTAACTCGTAAGTATGAAATAGATGCAGTAGAAATGCATAATTAAGAGAATTAATATTAGAATTGGACAGAAATAGCTTATAAAGACATTTGAAATGAAAAGACTTCGACTGGTGGGGCCCATAGTTCAATAAGCTGCGAGGAAATTAATTTAAAAACAAGAAAACGAGGCGTTGGCCTCTTGTTTTCTGCCTTTACATTTTATATTGAATGATATTTTAATATTTAACAAATTTATTTGATGTACAAAATTAAATAAAGTTAATGAAGAAAATGGCATGAAAAATTAGTTATCTTATTTAATTATGTATTGTACATCGTACTTTGAATCTTCTAATAAATAAAGTAATAAATCAAAAGAACAATAATTGGTATGTATTATATTATTTTTTAAATTCTTGTATTGTTACTTTATTTCAAAATCTTCATTTTTAAATAAGTCTTGTCTCACTAAATTAAATTACTGGCTCATACTCGTGATTTTTGTTACGTCGCAAGCAACCAAAGCATTTATTGGTTTTTTTTCATCCGAAATGATAATTGTCATAGAAATAAGGTCTCGTTGTAATTACTCTAATTTTGTATTAATAATGAGTGGTGATTTACAAATAAAGTTTTAATATCTGATTCTTTTTTATTTATTTTCTGTCACAATGATCCAATGTGTTTTGTGTGTAAGAGAGGAAGAAATGTCTTTTATTAAATTTTTTAGTCTTTTTTTGTTTTTGAGTGTTGAAAAACTTTTTGTGTGTAAAAAATTGAAAAGTCAAAATCAGAAAAAAAAATAAGTTTTTTTTTGAAAAAAAAAATTACCGAACATGGCCTAAATGAAGTTTTGAAAGAAGAAGGATAATTGAAAGTAAGATGGAAATAAAGTAAATGCCAAGCTGGAAGCATGTTTTTGTTTTGAGTGAAACAAAAGAAAAGCATGTTCTTCTAATTTCAACTTCTGTTTCCTGTTTTCTGCACAAAACATTATCCATGTGAGTGTCTTCCCCCCACCTACCACATAGCATTAAGTGACTGATGTAGAGATGTAAAAGTAGGTCGAGTCATTCGAGATTGACACATCCACTTGATTACTTAACATTAGTTAGATGCTAAAAAAAGAAATTTACAAAATTCGAGTGGTCATTTACTCTGTGTCAATACTGTCTCGAGAATCCAAAATTTATGATCATTCACGCCTAAGTCTTGGATTTGAACCCTCACTAGCAAATTTATATTTGTGTGGGTCCTTAAAAAATAAATGTTTAACGAACCTATAATTTTCAAAATGAGCCTGCCACGTCAGTAATTCGGCATAACCTGAGCTCTTTCACATGTATTCTCTCATGCAGCGCAATTAATTAGGTATGGAACGTGTTATCTAATTGTCCACATCAATTTGTAATCCCAATAGCGAGCAGAAAATAGCCAAATTTGGTACCCAAAATTGATAAATGTTCCTTTCCTAAAGAGGACCATACTTCTTGAAATTAAGAATGTTGCTAGCAAATGTAAGAAAAAAAGGTATCGAGATAACACATAATACATAGATTATAATGGTTCACTATGAATGTTAGAATTACACTTGCTTGACTCTGCATGTTTTCACTACAAAGGAGAACGAATAATACAAGTTATTCCTCGCACATCTCTTGCACATAGAAACTGCCCCCTCAAAAAATCCTTTATATAAGTAGGAATTTTAGAGCAACCAAATACATGTTAGGAATACCCAATATACCCCCAAATAAAAAGTCGTAGTCGAAAGGATAAGTTAATAGTATTATGAGGCTTCATACAGTCCAACATCATCGTCACTGCTATCTGTACTGTCCTCCTACAATGCCAGATAGGTAACTGTCCCATTAGACGCAAATGCATGACATATAGGCTTCATCGTCAAGACAGCCGACTTGCCTCAAGACCTCAAATAAGGCATCCTTACTAGCCATGTCAGATTCTTGCTCAGAAATCTTGAGAATGGAAGAGACATTTACAGGTTTTGGCCTCCAGCTCTTTGAACCTTCAGGGAAAACGGCACTCTGTAAGCAAGACAGCGCCTCAGAAACCCTCCTCTCTCTTATGTGGTCTTCTGCAAGAATCTCCCATGTCGTTGGATTTGGTTTTCCACCAGCTTCAATCATTTGGTTAAAGAAAGTTTTGGCTTTTTCAGAAAGCCCTTTTCTAACATAGTAACCCAATAGAAGATTTCCTATTCTAGGGTCATAAAATGATTTCACCGAAAGCCATTCATGGTAGATCATTTCAGCTCCTTCAACATCACCCAATCTAATCAGAGAAGAAATTACAGCATGGTAGCCCAGATTTGGAATAGTCGGAAAGGTAGCCTTGTAAATGTTCCACACACGATGAACCTCCTTTTTATTACCAACACTACCATAGAGACTAATGAGATAATGATAAGGAATTCGATCCCGACCCACGATTCTACTCTCAATGTTCTTTATACAGTCTTCAGCCTTATCTAGCTGCCCACACTTGATGTACATAGTAGCCATTGTGCTGAAGGTAGTCCAGTTGGGACTGATGGTGGTGTCCCCCTGCATCCGTTCAAATACTTGTTCCATTTTTTCCAGAGATTCTTGAGATCCACAGACCGACAACCAAATATTATAGGAATAGATATCTAAAGATACGTTTTTCTCTATCATTTCTGAGATAATTAACTCAACCTTGTTGTAATCTTTAAGGTCCATATAGAGTGTCATCATCACATTAAACGGAAGTGCATCGCAAGCATAACCTCTCTTTCTCATTTTATCAATCATTGATTCAGCTTTTTCCCTCATTCTGGCACCAGCATACGCATTCAAGAGAGCACCAAAAATTCTTTTGTCCTTCAAGGCATCCGGCAACTTCAGGAAGTATTCTTCAGCACTTGAAATTCCATGCACTTTAGCAATCAGATCGAGTTGAATAGCAGTGTCACTGGTGGTTATTCTATATTTCTCTCCTCTGTTATTCATCCACTCATAGACCTGCAATTTATAGAAAGTTCATGGATGACAGAATGACACAGTAATTGGAATTGAAATGAATCTGTGTCACCCAATTGCAGAAAGGTCCATTAGGCCACGCATAAAAGACATTTCTGTTGAATAAATACACAATTCTGCATTATTGTGTGTGTTCATTTGTTGTTTGATGACGCATAAAACTTTTTCTAACAAACTACAGAAAATAACAAATAAATGCATATGGAGGTATATAATCTATACATATCGAAGCTGATATCCATTCTCCATCTATTCTTTCAATGCTCACTTACCTAATCGAGAAAATTACCCACTTCTTCTCCAGGGTCTGCAATTCACTACACCTTGTTGTTAACCTAAAAGCTACAAGGTGGTTCCTTTGCTTAAGAATCCATGGATGTACAACCACAAAAAGTGAAAACCCTTTACAATTTGTTTTAATGTAATCAAACTATCATCTGACACGAGTACATGTCAAAGTTTCCAATTTGGCAAGCCTACTGTTAAAAATGGAGGATCCATATGTAATACCTTGTCTTTAGAATATAGCATGGGTACTTGAGCCCTTAGTTACTCCAACTTTTCAATTACCGTGCTATAATCGTGCCGATATGAGACAACCCAACACATTTACAAGTAAATAGCCCCCCAATAAGACCCTAAACTCAGTCAATACACGTTCATTTTCCTAGACGCCAAGCCATTAATCAGGACAAAAAATATGCTGTAAACAATGGAGATGAAAGATTGCAAGACACAAGAATTAATATTCACTTAAGATAAAGTTGAAACAATCTTATCTATTTTCTTCATTATTAGACAGGACTGAGCAATGTATATACATGAATACTTGATCAAATAGTTTAAACTTCCATAACCAAATCTATTCAAGACACCCAAGAAGTCAACAACAGTAATGTGCTATTGAAATTCAGCAGCAAAAATTTCACACAAACAAGTTTAGCTAAAAAGAAATATTATAGCCAGATCGAACATTAAACAAGAAGTCGAGCCTTCAAATCGTACAGGTTAAAAAGCCTCAGAGTAAACCCCTTCAGTCAAAGAGTACTGTGGGAGTGTAAGACGCAATGTTTGGATAACACCACAATACTAAGTACTAACAAAGATATCTAAAATGCCTAAAAATCCTGCAATCCTTAAATAGAAAACCAAGGTGTTGTTACAACTTACAACGTAATCAAACTCAAATCCAGATTATCATTTGAAGATCAACATTCTTTCTCCAATAACAAATTGGTCTAACCATGACAAGAATGAAGAAACAAAAATTCAAAAATTCAAGAAAGAAACCCATTAACTGAATCAAAGCACAAGCACTCACCAAGGACAAACATCACACTATTGAAAATATCACAGCAATCAAATTAATACTACAAAAGACTAGAACTTTGCCTCGAGAGCCATCAAATTAATATCAAACACTTCAATTTTAATTTTAAATTTTTTTTACCTCAAGAGCATATTTGTAACGTCTGAACTTCCTGAGCTCCTTAACCACTTTACTAAGCTCCCATTTGGAGAGTTTCTTACCCTCATTCTCCATCTGGTTCAACACAGAAGCAGAACCCATTTGTGGGTTCTCCAGCATGGATATTCTCTTGGATATTGAATTCCATTTTGAAACAGCCCTTTTTACATTGTCCACTGTTCCATGGCTATTATTCAGTGATGTTGATGAACACTTTATCAAGATTGGGTATTTATGGGTTTGAGTAGTAACAATAATGGGTTGTTTGAAAAGGGTATAGTTCTGGTTTTGGTGATGAAAACTGAGAGATGATTTTGAGGACGGTGGTTGCAGAAGCATTGTAGGAGCTTCCGTTTAGGGGTTAAGGTCTGAGGTTTTGGGGAATTTTGGAGTTTTTAAGGATAAGACTAGTTCATTTTATTTCTTTTAAACGAAACCCACAAAATTATTTGTTTATTGAACTTTGAGCCAATTTACATTTTTTTATGTTTTTTGTGTGGGAGGGGTAAATTAGAGTCGTGGTGCTTGATGTTTAGAGTAAGTAGCACTTTCATCCTCAATGTTTTTCACATTTAGGTCCTATAACCTTCATTCTTTTGAGCATTTTGATGGATTTGGGCAATTTTCAACTAAACAAACATTAAATAAAAGGTTAGAACAAAAGTAAAACGAGCCTTCAACCTCATCTTTTCTACGGGGAGAAGCGAGATAGGGCTAGGGAGGATAGAAAATGAGTGTTGTATGAGGGAGACGGGAAGTGAAGAATGGATTGTACAAAGAAAAAAGCAAAACATGAAGAAATGGTGCTTGAAAGGGGCTTTAAAGGGGAAAAAGGGAGGGAGGCTACACAAGGGGGCGGGAGGGCTAATTGGTAAGGTGTTGAAGGTATTTTATTGAAAATAGTTCATTTTTCTCATTTTTCTTAAATTTCTTTTTCATATTTGTGTCTTTCCCATTTAAACTTGTAGGTAAAATTGTCTTATCATTAAAAATAGGATTTTTTTCCGTATTTTGTCTCCAATCTTTGAGCAAAGTTACAGATATGTCCCACTTCTTTTTCGGACGCAATTCATCCCTAGTCGTTGGGAAACTAGCACAATTCGTCCATGTTGATATATTTTGTCTCATTTGGCCGCTATCTCTAACACATACAACATACGTGATTTTTTAGTACACTCAATGCGATTGACAAGTGAAAGGTTTAGTGCTTTTCTCCTTTTTCGTGTATTAGTATAGTTCTAACATCACTTTTCTTGCAATATAATTATACATGTCATGTTTTCTCTCTTCTCATTTATCTCATGGGCATTCTATTCCTTCTCTATTTTATATTTTTTATAACAAAATATGAATTGGTGGATATGCCGATGTGAAAATCTCATCGGATGTGAAGACTTCTTGGACTAATGCGAATCTAATAAGAAGATTTTTTGTTTGTAAGGTGATTTTAGTGCGTCATACCCTACTTCTTTTACTAGATGATTTTATTACTTGAAACCCCTTTTTATCAAAAGAAAATCGACGTAATTACTTCGAGTAATTTGACTTGCCAATTTGTGATTGGGTCAAGCAAGTATTAACTAGGTTACTAAATTTCGAAGAGAAAATACAAAGGGAAGATAAGCTAATTAGAAGCACATGTTAATGGCCTAGAAGGAGATAACAAGGGACTAAAAGCATTAATCGAGAAAATGCAAGTTAAAAATGAAAAACCTCAAAGGAGTTTTGTTTGGCTTTGGTCATTTGTAAAAATGTTGATTATAGTGTGGATTTTCTAGTTTTTGCTTGATTTTAATTTTGGTTGCAGTCAAAATTGTAAACTCATTTATATAATTTTTCCTTTATGAAGATTTTAGTTTAGTTTTTGCAACACTTGAGCTGCTCCTATGATTAATACGTTGTTGTGCCAGTTATGAGTATGCAAAAAAGGAAGCAAAATGTTGGTAATGATCTATGCAAAAAAATAAAGGTTGGGGCATGTTCAGCAACTTCAAGTAATACGTTAGGACAATTGATGTTTTCCATGTTAAAAGTTGAGGACATATACTCCAATAGAATGTATATGTTGGAAATGTTGTTTGTAACCCTATGCAAATATTGGGGACATGTTATACGAAACATTTTAAGAACAAATTTTTGAAGATGCTCTCAAGACATAATACTTGTCCCTACTTAAAGTAGTTAAATATCATGCAGCCTAAGCAAAAAGCCAAGAAGAGTATCTATAATTTATAATACTACAAATGTGACAGGTGCATAAATAAGTGATAGCATAATAAACTTGATAAAACATAAATATCATTTGTTCCATAATTGTTGCTGGCTAAAGAAATGTATAAAAAGCAGTAGCACGAAAAAACCCTCAAATATCTTCTTTGATGCCGAGTTCACAAGACAGTCCACATTATGCTTCATTACAGACATTACGAAAACATAAATAAACATCGCTTAAGGTTTTTACTTCTTGTTTCTGTTTTCTTGTTGGTGCTAGGCTAGTTGATGTTTGCTTGTAGGATTGTTTGTTGTATCTAGTCTTCCCACATTTGTTCCACGTCATCTCCACCGCAAGTCTATCTCTTTTGGTGGCAAATTTTGAAGCCTCATCTGGTTCCTCATTCTAAATTTATTTAGCCTACCAGGTTGTGTTCGATAAGGTGGTGAAGCAATATGATTCTTACCCTTACCTGCCAAAAATTTCAACCCATTATTGATGGATAACTGCACTATAAGCCTTCGGAAACACTGCCATGTTATAGCACTCATCTACATAATCTTCAAAAGTCATATTCCTATTGTATGTGCCACTAATGGCATGGCTGCATAGAATGCCACTCAACTATGCAAGTGCACGTCTTTATACCGAAGTCAACAACATATGTTTTGTCAAAGTCATGTTATGCCAACATAGGCTTGGACAATCTAGCATCATGTGCACGTTCTTCTCAATAATTTTCCAATCTTTTGGAGCAAATGTCTACTATCATTTTTGTAGAGGTTCTCTCTTCATTGACATACACACCATAAGATAAAATATTATCTTCTCTAGCAAGTATATAACTAGCTTGTATGATTGCGAGTTTGAAAGTCTCACATAGATTGTTGAGCAAAATGTCACACTTTGTGGTATCCTTGAAGTGTGACCTACTCCATTGTGATTTCGACTTTTCCACCAACCAATTATCCGCATCAACTTTTTCAAATTTCATTTTTTCCATTTCTTCATGCCAATCCGCCCCAGTTGCCGCTCGTACAGTTGACCATAACAAATTCTTCAATGTTAAACCTTGGAGATTCTCTTCGAAATTTTTGTGCATATGCCTAACATAAAAACGATGTTCCACATTTTCACACCACTTAATCGAAAACATCTATTAACCCATTTTGTTTATCACTAATGAAAGTTCAACCATGCATATTTTCAACACCCACATCATCAATCAACAATTCTAAAAACCAATTCAAAATATTCTTGTTTTTGCCTCCACAATAGTGTACGCAATAGGATACATTACGTTCTCCCCGTCAATACCTACAATTGTTTAAATGTGCCCTGTTGCAACCTAAATTTATTCATTTATTTATTTATTCTTTTATAAGATCTTTATTTATTTTCATTACCTTGGTTACTTTGATGTGAATTATATGTATATAAATATATACACAATAATGAAAGTTTACCTTAGTAAAGAAATCTAACTGATGAGATCAATAAATTACGTACACATTTGCATTTAATTGATGTAGCTTAAATAATTGGAATTGACTCTATTTTAGAATTTATAGTGCTTGGTTATATAGAAACATCCAATTTTCAAAATAAATGTTGTTGAGATCGACTCTTATTTAATCATGAAATTATTCTTTTAATTCTCGCAATTTTAGTATGCGTCACGAAATTAAACGAAAGACAATTAATTAAATCAACATAAGTGGAGTAGTAATTATCTTTCATATTATCGAGGTCTTGTACACTTTTCAAAAGACAACTTCATATCAGTCAGTCACCCACCAATTATAAAATATTTACTTCCCTTATAGACACATATAAACACACATATAGAAAGTTTCAAAAATATGGTGGGGGTGGAAAGAGCAGTCTTTAATATTTCACGTCCTTATATCTCGAATTCTAAGTAAATGCCTTTAAGAAACCATCCATTATTGTTCATATCGTAAACTTCAGTACGAATAACAGTGTATTCCCATATGTAATATCCGGGGGCATGAGTGAGATACGACCAAAAATCAGTGGTTGTAACCCAACACATCTATCTCCTTTCAGCAACAACGACCCACTTGCCCGAGAGAATGCTAAATACATCAATTGGTATTTTTACCTAAAAAGGAAATATTTAACACGTGAACTACCATAGTTCAATGAGTAGGAAGTGCACACGTGCCATGACATCTACATGAATGTCATGCAAATTGGGCCCATTACGAACTTAATTATTATGCACATTTTATTTTATAAGCATTTACTGATGGCTTTCAATATGAATGGTCTGTACTGACGACCAACTGTAAGATATAAGAAGCCTGTACTGACGACTATTATTTCATATTTTAGGTCTATGCTGACGACCCATCATTTCATGTTAATCTTATTAGACATGTATTAGCGGTCTAAATTACTTTATATAGTATGTACTAACGACTCAATATTTGTGTATACCAAAGCATTTTAACTTATATTGATTTCCAATAAATATTTTGGTGCACGATATTTAAGCCCGTAATAAAAATGCCACACAATAAATATGAATCATGACGCTATATCATACTTGTGTCATATATCCTTTATTAGATCATAAAATGAAAATTAAGAATATGACTTTAACACTCTATATAGTTCTAATAAAAGAATTCTAATATTTAAAAAAAAAGCTATTATAGATTGTTCTTTTCCAGTATATAATATTATAATAGAGTATTTATAATTATCAATCATCCATAAAAAGAGTTGTGTAATAATAATAACATAAATCATCATCACTAAAATGAACAGAATAATAATAAATCAACATCACTGAAATGAGCACAATAATAATATAAATAGTCCAAACTGAAATCTTTTGATCAATAGTCCATTTCCATATAAGTCTCGGTAAGGTTAATCTTAGTCCCAAATTTATGTGTCAACCATTATCCCATATTTTTATCTTTTCCATATTTAGCTTGACTATAAAATAAAAACTCAAACATTAATATCAAGATTAAGCACTAAAATTTTATGTTGAATAACGACTCAAATAATATTCTTAAACCTACTCACATGATAACGAGGAGTTTTCGTAAAATTTGGTACCTATTTTATCAACAACTCGAAAAGAATTAAATTAGTATTCTATTAAATTAGTATATATATGTGTATATATATATATATATATATATATATATATATATATATATATATATATATATATATATATATATATATATATAAGAACTAGATTAAATAAGAAAAATTTCGATACGTTACATGCCCATCCAAGGACGGATCTAGAGTTGAAGTTCAGCTATGGCGGATGTTGACTGGTCAATGGTCAAATATTGATCGTTGACCAGTCAACTACCGATGCTTGTGAAAAAATAATGTGAAAATATTTTTAATAAATACGTAACTTATCAAGCAACAAGAAAATCATATATCAGTGAAATATAATTTGATACAAGCCGTAATAATGCTAAAAGGTGTTTAGTACAACTCTAATTTCAATTTGTGAAACTAGATAACTGCATTCTCCGAGGTCGCATAGTCTGAAACCGTTTCAAGATCGCCTCATTTTCTATTTCTTTGAATATCCCCCGCTCTGTGTAAACAACCAAGTTATCGTTCAACCAAACATCACTCATTTTGTTGCGCAAATCATTCTTAATAAGATTCATAGCGAGAGAATGCCCTTTCAACACTCATGATTGCCATAGGTGTAGAGCAAAAACCAATGTGATGAGCCTATAAACCAATAGAAAATAACAATGACATCCTGTTTGAACAAGTCTCTCGGTGATGCAAGATATGCTATTGAGATCGACATATCCGTATCATTTCGACAAGCATAAGGAACTTATCCAATTGAGGTCTCGAGTAACACGATGTCCTCGATGAGTGAAGTCCATAGGATGAGTTGAGCTAAACGTACTAATTTAGCCGTATCAAAACATGCAAATGAGTTCTTTGGATTGAGGCATGAAATACAAGTAAGGAGCTCGGTGCTAGTCTCTGAAAAACGATCATTCAACTCCTGCAAGATTGAGTCTATGACATGGCAATACAAGTCAACATAAAAACGATGATGATAAGTCACCTGATGAGTTCCGCGTCTAGGTCGACCTTTCCTCACGACAATATCCTCCAAGTTGGGCACTACAATCTCTACCAACACAAAACTCAATTACCTGCTCAACAAATTATCCCATCCATTGTCCCTCATATTTTGCAATGAACCCCTGCACAAACTCAATAATCTCATAGCATTTTCAATGTCCTGATCTTTCTTCTGTAAGGCTTGAGAAAGATCATCTCATCATTACGCAAAATTTCGAACATAAAATGTAGACAAAACACAAATTCAAAGTCTTGCATAATACTCAGTTGTCTTCCCGCCATTCCTTTCAAATCTAAACTTATGCCATCATCTGCTATATTCTCAAGTACATCAATTATGTTATTAAACATACCAATAAAACGGGTAATTGTGAGTAAATGTGAACTCCATCTAGTATCACCCGGTTGGGCCAAACTCATGTCTTGAAACTTGCCACTACCATTGCAAAGTTCTTCCAGTATTGAGCTTGAGAGAATTTCAGAGTGGTAGCTTGCTCGAGAGCATCAACACGCTTACATGAAGCACCAACCAAATTCACTATGATACTCGACATGTTAAACAAATCGGCAAGCACTTGGTTTCTGGCAATGCCATGAAAACAGACATAATTGGGTTGGTGTGCAAAATAATGAACATATTGTGCACATGGATTCTCTCTTAAAATCAAAGCCTTCAACCCGTTAAACTCACTTGACATGTTACTAGCTCCATCGTAACCTTGCCCTCTAAGCTTAGAAATGCTCAAACCGTGCTGAAAAGATTTCATCAATTGCATCCTTTAGTGATTGGTATTTGGTATCGATGACATGAGATATGGCCAAAAACGTTCTTTGACCGATCCGGTTTGTCTACATACCTCAAAACAACGCCATTTGTTCCTTCACCGAGTTATCACGAGCCTCATCCACTAAGATCGAAAACACAAAATCACCCAACTCTTTCATGATAGCCCTTGTTGTCTCCACGTATAACGATTAACTAAATCCTTTTGAATGCTTGATGCGATCATTTGGTCATTTCTAGGAGCATTGCCAAAAACTACAGCATTGACTCTTTCACATTTATATGCGTACCAGCTTAGTAACTCGAAAAATTCTCCTGTTAAGCGACTTCTCCGATTCATCATGTCCACGAAAAGCCAATCCTTGCATCAAGAGAAATCTGGTAACAGCTAGCACCGCAGTCAATCTTGTCGTGTACCTCTTTTGTTGTTCAGTACTTTGATTTGAAAGTGCAAAAGAAATACTTCCCCTTTGATTCATCAAGTTGTTGCACATTGTGAGAGCATGGTGGTGAGCACTAGTAACAAGACCGACATGATGTTTCAAAATTTGTTTGTGTCTCCAATCTCTAAAACCAGTTTTTGTGAATGTTCCTCCACCTTCTTGACCCCCTCTATCGGGTTTGAACAAATAGCAGTGCAAACAAAAAGCGGCATCCTTCTCAATGCTATACTCCAACCAATGAAAATCGGTAAACCATTCCTTCCTAAAACACCTCTTATCTTTTCCCATAATTGTTTTTGGAAAACTATGTACATGTGGTTGACAAGGACCTCTCTCCAAGTAAATCATCCTAACCTCGTCTCTAATATTAGGGTCATAGGAATCGATTGGGGGCCGTTTTCCAGGATCATACTCAAGGTCAAGGGCATCTATATTGATATCAACTCGAGACTTCTTAGTACCATCATTATCAACAGGTAATGAACTTTGTGAAGGTGTCGAACTCGAAGTATTGATAGCATTAGAAGCAGCACTAGAGCAATTTGTACCAGCTGGTCCAGCTTCAGGCTTTCTTTGAGGTTGAAAAAACCTTTTCATGTCTAATATCTTGTCTGTAGACTGTAAATTAGTTAATCAATGGTTCAAGACTTCAAGTAATCAAATTACGAAAATTATTTCTCAGTCAAATTATTCAATCCCAAGTCCCAAGTCCCAACATAATATACTAAGCCGGCAAGGCAATCATTAAATCAATAGCAACTAATAACAACAATATAATAATTAGCCGGAAAGGTAATAATATAATCAAGAGCAACTATCAACAGCAATGTAATAATTAGCCGGCAAGGCAACAATTTAAACAATAACAACTAGCAACGACAATATAATAATTAAATTAGCCTAAGTAAAGGCAACAATATAATTAATAAGTAAATATAATAATAGAATTTAATAACTAATAAATAATTTAATTAACCATTTAACCTAATAACTAAAATTAATTAACCATTTTTGCCTAATAAATCATAAATGTGTTATTATATTAATTAACTAATTATATCATTAAACTATAAATTAACAATTTAACCTAATTACCTAATAAAATATTATATAAGTATAAGTAATAATTATAATTGCACAAATATATATGATCAGGGGCGTTTAACCTAATTGCACATTTCATTTGCACAAAACAATTGCACATTTCATTTGCACAAATACAAATGTGGTTATCTTAGCTGGCAAACATAATAAGTGAGTGCTCTGTCTCACACTCCCACTGTCTCAGTCTGGCCTCTTCACAGCACACGCACACCACAAAACAAAAAATGGCGGTGAAGGAAGGCACCAGAAGGCGTGAACGATTGAAGAAGCGTGAAGGAAGATGATGAAAATTAAAAGAAAAAATGAGAATGACTAACGATTATAGCTTCAGTAGTTCAGCCGACCCTTCACTTTTCTCTCGCCGCCGCTCTACGCTACGCATTACGCTAACTCATGGGAATCGCAGACTTCTCTACCGGAGTCATCGCGCGGTGTCGCCTTCTTCTTCTTGTTTCGTAATCGTAGGTAACCTATTCGGCTATTCCCGTTTGTATTATCTAGGTTTTTTCTCCTTTCTTATTTTTTTGTATTGAATCTGATTTTTGGGTATTTCTGTATTGGATTTGGACGCCTTCTTATTCTTGTTTTGGACTGCAAATGGATGGAAATAACTGATGGATCAATTTAATTGGGCTGAACAACTTGAACTACAAATTTTTTTTAAAAAAATTTATTCCAAATGGATCTGGGTTGGACTATGCTACAGAACTTGGGCCGACTTGGGCCGGGTTGCGGCCCAAAACATTTTACACACCATTTTTTTCTCAAAATTTTAGCTAGAGCAGACGCGTGGTCTCGCCATGTGACCCGTCCGCCTCTGTGCCCATCCAAAGTCACCTTTCAAAAAACAACCATTGAACCCAATTACTCTCTTGCACCTAGCTCTAAACCCTTCTTTACAAGCAGCAAAACAAATATACACCATCCTAAACTCTCTTACCTTTCCGGTCATCGTGGTATTCAAAACAACAGTGCTTCCGACATTAGTCTTCTTCAATTGCTCAGAGTAATTAGCTAACATTTTGAAGTGATGTTGACAATTTCCTCTAATTGCTTTAAAACATTTAGTTCTCGTCCTATAGAATGACCATTTAGATGCAGTCACAACACACTATTTCTTAACAATCTCCACATAACCACTCATTGTACAACCAGGGTCTTGCCTAAATCAGTCCATGTTTTCCATGGCGAAATAAGACGAATTTGCATGCATGTCTTTAAATGTCATTGAAACGTATATTTCCCAAGCTTAATGTGTTAATCCTAAATGTTTTACTATTTTTGTGAACTCTTGCATACAACACCTATGGACATTTCTCTTTGTACACAACTCTTAAACGGGTCTTATCATCATTCTTATACTTTACTCTCTGGCACGTTTCACAAAATGTTGTCTAATGGCCTTCTTCAACAACATTGTATCTGTGAATTTCTACCATGCATTACACAATACAAAAGTTGAATTGCAAATTATATCAAGAAATGAACATGCAAATGTTGGGGACCTGCTCTACAACAACAACAACCAAAGAATGGGAACTTGCACTACAACTATATTACAATTTCTACCTACTTAAAAATGGGGTCATCGATTTCATTTATGTCCTTGTATATAAGATCACGCCTCTTCATTTTTTCTCTTGCCTTCTTCATCATTACTGTCTAAACTCTATAGTTCATATGAATCTTCATCTTTGGTGCCTAGGTACTCCAATTTTGTGTCATTATTCAACGTGTATTGGGTTTGAAAATTAGCACAATCATTTAGGACTTGAACCTCTTTATCGTAATCTGAATCTACCAAGTTATTGTCACCTACCTTCAACATTGTTCACTTTATTTTTATCATGCGTGACACCTTCTCCACTATCATTCCCATGCCCACCACTTACACCACATCCTTCACCACATTTCACTTCCAAGCTCATCACTTTCACCAACTAACCTACTGCATTGTACACATCCATGCTCACCAACTTCTCAACCACAATGTTCACCTCTAAACACATCACTTTTACCACCCGCCCTTGTGTATTGTACACCTCCATGCTCATATTTACACCACATATGTCATTGTCAAAACTAGTAGCTATACCCTCCGTATGCTATACAAATATTTCCTCAAGCTCATCAGCAAAAAAGTTGCCAACATTATTTCTTAGTATGTCCTCTCATTCTCTTACAATATCTCTGTACTGGCTTCCTTTAAAATGCTCGTATTGGGATACAACTGGAGGCTGTAAATCAGATAGTGGTTGGCTTTCAGGCCCGCATACATATTCTTCAAAATTTCAACACCATCAATTAAACAATTGGACCATTCTTCGATATCACCATCTACCCCAACATATTTGGATGTTTCTCGTTCAAATTATTCAACAATTTCTAATTTTACAACGTGGGTATCTTTGTCAATTTCATACCCTTTTTATAATGGAAAAATTGCATGGTAAATACGGTGCAAATGATTTCCATGGTAGACCAAAGACTCGTGGATGTGGAACCAAATATATTTCTATAACTCTATATTTGCTAAGGTCTTCAATCAATGCCAATACATCTCCATCAATCATGAACCTGAGACTCGTTTATGTTTCCTTTATACGAATCATATGAAAAGATTGTAGTCTATTCTTTTCACAACGTCCTATAAATCAAACTTAGATAAAATATAGGAGTCTATTCGGTTAATATACCAAATCTCCCCATTCAGTAAACCAGATTTGTCGTCCTCAAGAAGAAACCACCTCCGTGTAAGTACTTAATTGTGAAAAATGAGGAGTCCCGACTATGAAAAAACAAAAAAAAAGCCACCCCACTAACGAAAGAACTATAAAAGGGGTTAAACATTTGAAATAATGGTTTCAAACTTTTTTATTAATAGAATATTTCAGAAACATACCGTATTGTGCTTCATTATCTCCGTGAAAAAGCCAATGAGACCTCATCATGGATCAACATTTAGAAAATATTGAAATATTCTATTTAAATAAACCCTAAAATTTACTCCTAAGAACAAAGGACAAAAGGGATCAAAGTAAAGTAGGATTTTCAGCGATTATCAATAGCAATTTTCATCTATAAGAATATAAATCGTCTTTCAAAGAAAAAAAATAGTAGTTTCTAATGGTAATGGGAACAAGAAATGACAGAAGTTTCAAACTAAAAAAGAGAATGTCTAAGGGGACTAACCTTTTACCCTCCAATTCCGAATCGCATGGAGTGCACTAAAAACTACGTAGACTGTATGTGGTAGAGAGAATGGCCAAATGAGACATAATATCTCATCAGGGATGAATTGTGCTAATTTGAAATATTGGTTTTGTTGTCTAGCTGCTTTTGGAGTTTGAGTTTTTTCCTCAAATGCTATTTCATCTTGACTTTTAGATGCGGAATTCAAATTGGTGTCATCTTCATGTTCTGCAACAATTTCTTCTTTGGTCTGAATCTTCTCATCTATTAATACTTCTTCTTTTTGGCACTTAAAATGAGAAATAGAGCTATAAACATCATCTTGTTCTTCAGTTTTTCTCATGAATGGAATTTTCTCCACTTATTTCAGAATCATCTTTTTGTTGGTCAGCTTCTGCTCTAGGGGTTGATTTTGCACGATACATATATTGTCCACTGTAGCTTTAGAAAGTTGATCATCTTTTTCTGCTATTTGTTGTGGGACTACGAATTTTGGGGTCTTATCTTCATAATCGTCTACTATTTGTTGTGTGACTACAACTTTTGAGTTTGTATATTCATCTTCTTCAACACGTAAATAAGGAAATACTAATTTTTGGGCTCCTATCTTCATATTCATCTACTATTTGTTTGATGACTACAATTTTTGAGTTGAAGAATGAAATACTAATTTTTGGGCTCCGTAGCCATCATCTGCTCTGAATTTCTTGATTTTTTTTTTTTTTTGGTGTGATTTGGGCGTCATCCACCTTATATTAACCTAGTTTTATATATCAAATATAGAATTCTTCCTAATTTGATATGCATTTTGACAACTTTCCAGACTTGTCTAATTTATGTAAACGATTTCCTAATTCTTCACATTTGTAGTACTTTGCTTCTTAATGACTATTTTTATCTGTATCATTGTTAGAATATCAAAATATAAATAAAAAATAATTACCCTTTATTTTTAAGTAAAACAAAATGTTACCGCTTGGATTGGACGAGGATGCTACATCAGCGAGCGGGTCCAGAAAAGGGCCACCTAAGCATTTGTTCAAGTTACACATGGCAATTTCAAGGCCCAAGGCACCAGAGGTCCTCGCGTAATCTCGACTACATCATGCCTAGTGAACTTCCTGGATGGCCTTCGCAAGTGTAGCGTGTCACCTCTAGTACGATCCCTGGCTGAAGGTCCTCGCACGCCCACATAATCTCCCAGGCAGCCCGTCTTCTTAAGCAAAATCCCAGCCACGGTTGGAGAGATAATTTGGAAAAATATTAATCCTGATTGACAAGATAACTCCCACAAGAAAACTTCGTGTCAATCACTAAAAATTAGCAGCACAATATTAGAGATTGACAAGAATAAGGGGAAAAATGTTGGGGATCACAATAAATCTAAAATTAACCTTATCTCCACAAGGAAATAGAATTCGATCAGGTAACTAATTGCTCACTATCCTTGACAAACTAAGGCTCTCCCCATATAAATGTTTGTCTCTCATTCATTGAAACATATACATTATTCTCTTCCCTAAAATCTGGTCAAATTTATTCTTGCTTGTCTCTCCTATACCTAAAAACCCCTATAAAATTGTATATTGGCAATTGACTTGACCGTCGAATGACAACAGTAGCAAGCCCCTATTTATCTGGTGATCTTGGTGCCTAAAGTTGTCCAATTGTGTAGATAACATAGGCATATGAGTGATTGGAGATATGTTGATACGTAGATAGTGTATTTTTGAAGGTCAACAAATTGGCATCATCTGTAGAAAACAAAATAAGTTGCACGAGAAAAAAAATTGTGGTAAAACGTGTTTTGGCTCTTTACTAGAAAACCATTATGATAGAAAATTTCCAGGAGGAAGTTGAGTCCTACCATCGTAAGTAGGAGCAGCGGGACATACCAGATCTCCAGGATGTAACAAGTTGAAAAAGAAGGACACAATGCCAAAAAAAGGCATAAGAACGGGATATTTTCGAACTAAAAGAGAAAAACGTACGAAGCCCTTCGAGACGTTGGGTGACGCAAGGCAGGTATGGCCCTCCCAACAATGGACGGAATAGAGGCAACGAAATGAGAGTGGACTACCTATGCAAGATTAGCACACGGACAGGGCCCTAGTCCGTGAAATCATCATGATAATTAGAGGGGCTTATGTTTGAGGGCATACTAAACGAGCGAAGGATCTACATGAAAGCGACCCAAAAAAAACCGTTGAAAGCTAGCAGATCCACTACGAATGGCAAAAGGGCCAGGCCGCCCATGGGCTCATGGGCCCGGCACTTAAAAGTTTGGCTCGTGAGTGGCCTAGGCTCGTCTAAAGACGGGCTTGAACTAGGGCCGGGCTAAGAAAATAAACACAGGCCAGCCCATGGACTGGTCCGTAAAGTTGGTCTCTCAACCCATCTTTTTTCTTTCAAACGGCTATATTTTTTTTGCCTATAAATACCTCATAAACTTTCCATATTCTTCACAAATCCACAATTTTCTCAACTTACATTCCTACGACAACCCAAAAAAATTATATTGTCAATATAAGCTCTTTAATTGTGCAATTTATTATTGAATTTCTACATTTCTAATTTTCTACGTTATTGCATTTTTAGTTATCTAAATTCTACATTCTACATTTCAAAAAAAAAGAAACCAAAATTTTTTTTAACTTAAAAAAAATTATAAGTTCACGTGGGTCCGCGGTCCGGCCCGTGGCTCGGCCCATGTGGCCCGCGGAGCACGGGCCGGTCTGAACTCATTTTTCGTGGACGAGTAGAGCTAAGGCTCGGCTCGTTTCTTCACAAGCTCGGCCCATTACCATCTCTAAGGTCCACGGACATTGGCCCATGACTCCACCGATCACTTTTATAGAAAAAGATGATACCGACTTCCAATGTCCGCATTGCGACGCACTTGTGGCCTGCACATACATCGTCCGAAATGGGCTTGGTAGGATGTTAATTGACAATGGTGGTGCAGTATATATACTGTTTGTAAGATTATTCGCCAGTTAGAGATAGATTATGAGCTAACCGCGATCCTATATCCACTGTTCAGATTTACAAGCGACAGCTTCATTCTAGAAGGACATATATCCCTCGCCATAGAAATGGAGAAGTCGTCTAGCATCATCAAGAAGTTTATGGAATTCCTAGTAGTGGATACCCGTTCGGCTTATCATGAGCTCCTAAGTAGGTCCGCACTGAAGGACTTACAGGCCATCACGTCAATTTATTATCCGGCCATGAATTTTCCAACTCCACATGGCATTGTTACAATATAGATAAACCAAAAAAAAATCCAAAACTTGTTACATGAATGCCCTCTGAAAGGTGGCACCTCGTAGCGAGGCAAGTCCCTCAGTTATGATGGTTGACACCCATATGAAGGGAATAGAAGATGGTGAGAATATGGACATTGACGAAAGTCTTGACCTTCAGATCACTGGTTCGAATTCCCAAGCTTCACTAGTAAAGGAGCTCGAAACATTCCTTGCAGACCCCTTAGATCAAGCAAAAATACTAGCTAGGAAGTGCCTTAGAAGAATGGATAAAAAAGCAACTGAAACAGTTTCTATGGAAGAATCAGGCTGTCTTTGCATGGAAATACTCTAATATGGTGGGAATTGATCCCTCCATTGCATGTTATGCCCTAAAGCTGGACTTCGTCCCAAGAAACAAAAAAGGATATCATGAGTGCTAAGAGGTATGCTGAAGAAGTTGAAAAGTTGGTGGCAAACAGGTTTGTTAAGGAGTCAATGTATACCCAATGTGTAACACCCCAAGTCCAGAAATTCTAGACTTAGAAATGTTAGCATTTAATTACCATTAAACAACAAGATATAAATGCGGAAAAGTGGATAAAATTTTCATTCTATTTTATTTTATTTTGAAATACAAAATAAATATTAAGGACTCCCAATAATATTAATTAAAAGCAATAATTTGCATAATACATTTTATGCCCAATTTCTTATTGAATAAACACAATAATTGCAGAAAACTTCATAGTTTGGCTAATTAAAATAAGTAAAAGAATAGTATTCCAATACAATTAATCGGCCTAATGCGTCTTATTTCTGAAATAATAACAAACATTAAACTTGGATTTAAACAATACTGAGTCCGTCTTACCCCAAGTAGTCGTCTCGAATCATCTAGCTCTCATCATCTGAAAAGTGGAGAATATGGAATGAGCTAACGCCCAGTAAGCAAACATCATGCACATGATAATGTATGCTTACGATATGCATTAGTTTCAAGTAGTTTTATAGAATGTGTATCCCGTCTTTTCTTATTCTTTAAAAAAATTTTAATATTGTGAGCTCACTTTTGTGTATCGCCTATCCAATCAGCATGCAGTGGGCCATTATTATTTGGAACCCGTTCCATCTACCGGTAGCACCGCAAATCGGTTAAACATTAAACATTAAACATTCAACATTATCATTTGTCGGGTGCGCCGGTCCCCCACGCTCCATTTCCCATTCACACCTTTCATGGCATAGGCGAACACCATTTCATTTATAAAATCTGGGATACATATCTTTCTTGAGTAAAATATAAATTTCAAACATTATCATTTAAATCTTTACTTTATGCATGCTTATGGATGCATTACCATGAATGTTCATGTAACAATATGTCGCGTGAAACATTAATGAAGTATAAATGCATATAAAACTACATCAAAATATATCATGTTCACATAATGGCTATTAATATAACGCATCTAGACATTTAACATTGCATTCTAAAAATGAATTTTAGGAGAGGTTTACTTACCTGAATACGTAGCAATTTAATTTTGAAAAAGCAAGTGGAACTATCCTTGGCCACCCACGAAGTCAACGTGCCAAAAGTCCTAAGTCATCGCCATTAAAAAGAAATTTTTACATATCATTTATTATTAACGTTATATTAGATCGATTATATATTATCTCGTCGTACTACTTTGGAATTATAAATTGATAGGCAAAAGCTGTCAAATAGTTTTATGAGTGTAGTTTAAATTTTCATGAATGAAGAAGAATTGAAATTTCATATCTTAAAATTAATTCTTGTCTCTATGTTTTCATCATAGTTATACAATAACACCTTCAAAGTAACACACATATGAAGAAAATAACAAAAGAAGGACTATTGCATTGAGAAGTTGAAAAACTTATATTCACGTGCTTTAACATAAATGATAACTATGGAATTAATAGTCAATTGATCACTTTGACACTAATTGGTTTGACTAATCATAAAATTTATATACAAGGCAGTAACCAATTTGACAAGTATTACCTTTATGTCAGGAAATTCTTATGATCTATTTTACTTAAGCTATATTTGATCTAAATAATATTATTGACAAATAAAATTTAAGTACCTACACATATTAAAAATATTAATTTAAACTAAAAGTTTATATAAATCTATTAAGAATACTAGTCTCAAATAATTAAATTTCTCTTATATATAGGTATAAGCATAAGATATAGATTGATAAATAAATATAAAATTTTTATTTATTTAATTATTCATTATTCTTCAAGGGGCTAAATTATGATAGAATTAGTAAATTAAACAAACAAGTAAATAGAAATAATAAATTAATAAAATTTAACATTTTTTTTTAGAAAATTCATGAAGTGATGCATATGAGTTTAAATCTATATAAAATAAAAAAAATATGAAAATCATAAACACATATGTACATATATGTTAACGTGTGTATCTATTTAAATTTGAATGAATACCACTATTCCCATAAATCAATTAACAATGCACAAAGATATTCAGTAATGGAATATAAATTAAACAATAAAATAATATAAAGTTGAGTACCTTTTGTAACCAAAAGCCGAGAAGATGCTTCAAAATGAAATAGATGAAGGGTGTTTTTTTTTAATTTTTTGTAAGGACAAATGCTCCAAAAAAAAAAAAAGAGTATTTTATTTCCAATTTTAAGATACCAATTTAAAAGTCAATCATGCAAAATTTGTGAAAAGAATTGATTTCATTCACGTTTTTTGAGGCCCCCCATTTCATGCTTTCCATAGTATATTAAATTAAACGTATTTTAATTCATATGAAATAAAATGAATATGTTCAAGAGGCATGTCTAGGTTCGTTAATCTATATGATATTGACATAGGCACCTCATAATAAAAAATATTATAAACTTTAATTTAAGTTTAAATAAAATTATAAGTGTCTTGTAATTTAAATTAATAGGCACGTCGATCGTCTAGGGCGTCCACGGAATATTCCACTGCAAAATCATAGTTAGTCACAAAAATGATAATTTATTAATTAAATATTAAAAATAATATTAGGACAAGTATCGTCATAATATATAAAAATCATGTAAGTGAACATGCGGCGTTACACAGTGGGTGTCCAACCAGGTGCTAGTCAAGAAAAATAATGGCAAGTGGATGAAGTCCCAGCCTCAGATCGCCGGGCATCTTCGGCGAGCGCCGTCCCTTATTAGACCATTGCCTTATGCTAGATGAGGCCCCATATCCTTAGTCTCCATAGAAGCGACCCCATTCTTTTCTTTCCTGGGAGAATTGGAGTTAGAAGATGAAGATGAGAGGCCGCGCGGCGGTGGTGGCATGGACAGTGGGTTTTCGGCATAAAGCAAGGACGATGGAGACGACGTAGTAGAGAGAGGAACCCAACGAGGATCTCAGCAGAGGGCCCAACATATTCTCGTAAATCAGGGACCGTCTCCTCGTCCTCTTACTCTTCCTCGTCCACGGCTAAGACGAAAATGTTGTTAAAATTGTATTTGGCTACAAAAGAAAATCGAAGTGCTTAGCAACCAGACAAAAGTTGGCAAGGGCAAAAAAAAAATGAACGAAGCCTATCCATCAGTCCAAAGTGAGTTAAGTAGTGGTTTTCCTTGAGTAGGTTAGTCAAGCTCTAAAAATCATTGCTAAGACCGCAAATTTTATCCCACTTCGCCCAGATAGGTTCTTGCTCAGTTATGGAGATCGGAGGTTTCTTGCAAACTACAAAGATGGAAAAAATGATTAAGTCACGAACATCGGAGATGTATGCAATAATGGAAATGAGACTCACCATGTTCTTCGAAGCAGCAATGAACCCTTAAACTCGGCTGGAGGTCATTCAACCAAAGTCACATTTGCTCTCGATAAGAAACAATGGCCCCATTCTAGTTGGAGACCTTATTAGGACCATATGTGGTTGTTTTCCACTTTTGGCCAGGCCTCGGTGAAGGTACAAGGTTGAAGTCTCGTAGCACTTCACGAAATAAAGGATGAAGAGGTAAGCGGGATGCCCTACTGCATCGCATGCTCATAGATGGCAACGAAACCCTTCGACGGATTGTTAGCATGATCATGAGAGCGGATGACGGTCGTTGGGACGTCATAAACAAGCCTTACCCTTTTCTAGATCCATCTTCGTCATCTTACTCTAGATTATTGATGCAGAGGTGTAAGAGGTTGTTAATTTCTCGTAATGATGACAGGCCGATAGGACATTTATTCGATCTAGTGAAGACCTTATTTCAGGTGGCCCCTTATTATGCACATTATTCATAGCCTTCGATTTTGACGGGGTTCTTGCCTTTATTTGTCCCTTATGCGGGGCTCTGCTAGTTGAGACCGACGGGTAGTAAGCAATGGTGGGCCTTTCTTTGAACTCCTTGCTACGCTCTGGCGAGGATAGAACCTTGCCCATAACTTCCGAGTCTATGCGAAAGTCCTTCAACTGGTTTTGGGAATCCGTATTTTTAGAAGACATTTGGGGATGGAGAATTTGTATAAATTCCCGATTTCTGGTCGTTTATCGTCGAAAAGAGAGAACACCAGTAGAAGAACAGTGGAGAAACGGGGGATAAACAATGGAAATGTCACAAACTCTTAAAAAGCTCAAGAAAATGGTATAGGAAAGAGTGTGGGTTAAGAAAACCCGAGGGTTTTACTTATAAAAAGGAGTTTTCACCAGAATAAGTCGCTTGAGAATACTGTAGTATCTGCAGAAAAACCTTCAACAATTTTGAAATTTAAATGCGTAAAAGTAGAAGAAAAATAGAGGCAGTCAAGGGTTGTATAGGTAGAGCCCTCAACATCTCAGCCGTTGATCCAAGCCCTAAAAATCTAGGTCGTGGAAGATAGAGACACGTGGCAAGTAAAAACAAATAGGCAGTAGTCAAAATGGTTTGAAATTAAATGTTGATGGGGGCAAACACGCGTCTTCATGCCTGCACAAATAGTGGTGCAGTAACAATGACGAAGTTGTTTCGAGTTACGAAACCCACAATTTATCATTACTCACCCTAATTATGTGTATTTTCAAATTCAAATAATGCTCCAACCTAGACAGTGCCATGTGGAGATCCACTCACACAAGTTCCACAAAAACCAAGTCAAAGTCCTTGCCTGGCATAAATAACCAAGGCTTGGACTAGTGGGACTATTGTTACTGCCTGGATTTGTTGAAGATGCCACATTAGCGAGCGATATTGTTATCACCTGGAATCAGCAAAGGCCCCCTGGAGACAAGGGCCTCTTAGGTGTTCACCAGACCCCTACATAGCAGCCACAATGGACTTCGTCTTCACCACACAAGTCCCAGTCTAGGAGCCATGAATGCAACAAGTTTTAAAAACAAAAAATTTACTTAAATCCTACGCTTAACATAAATAATAGACTCGGATTTTGGAGGACTATTGTTACCACCTAATTTGACGAGGATGCCATATCGCGAAAGGGTCCATCAATGGCCTAGGCATTCATTCAAGTTAGATGTGGCAATTTCAAGCTCAAGGCACCGAGATCCTCGCGTTACCTCGACTATGCCCTATATAGGGAACCTCCTGGATGGCATTCACAACTATAACGAGTCCCTTCGAGTATGCTCATTCCCCAAGGGTCCTTGCATGCCCAGAGAATTTCCATGCAGCCTGTCCTCTTAGGCAAAATCTCAGCCACAATTGGAGGGATAATATGGGAAAACGTTACTCATGATTGACAAGATAACTCCCACAAGAAAACTCTGTGTCAATCCCTAAAAATCAGAAACACAATATTAGAGATTGACAAGGGACAATCTTGAGAATCACGGTAAATAAAAAATTAACCTTATCTCCACAAGGAAAGAGAATCCAATAAGGTAACTAATTGATCAATGTCCTTAACGAACTAAGGCTCTCTTCTTATAAATGCAGGTCTTACCTTCACTCAAACGTACGCATTATTCTCTATCCTAAACTCTGGTCAAACCTCTAATTGCTTCTCTCCTACACCCAAAAACCCACATAAAATCTCTTACTGGTAGTTGACTTGACCGTTGGAGTGCCCAGGAATGGGCTAATTAACCGTCGAACCGAACCGACTCGGGTCGATTTTTATTTTTAATTTTTTTTTGCTTTAGTTTGGGCCGAAAACCCGAAATCGACCCGAATCAGTTCGGGTCGGTTTCAGGCCCGAAATTTTCCTACTTCGGGTCGGTTCGATTTGGTTTTTGCCAAACTGAATTTTTGTTGGTTTGGGTTGAGTTGGGTCGAAAATCGAACCAACTCGACCGATGCCCGCCCCTAGGAGTGCCAACAGTTACTGACCTCTTTTTACTCATTGATCTTGGTGTTTAACAGTTGTCTAAGTGTACAGAAAACATAAAGGCGTATAGAAGAGTGATTGAAGATCTATTGACACGTGAATAATGTATTTTTGAAGATTAACACAAAAATATCCAACTTCCACACTCATGCCAAATTTTGTAACTCGCCCATCCACTCATTCACTCCAAATCGTTATTCTATGTGATAATGTTGACAAAGTGAGAAAATCAAAGACAGGAAGAACTATCACAAAATAATGAGAGAGAGAAAAAATCAAAAAGAGGAAGAACTATCACAAAATAACGAAAAGCAATGGCGGAGGGAGGTAGAGAGGTTGGCATATACGAGTTTGTTTTCCCTCAACCAACCCCGCACTTTTTTCTTTCTATTTTTTTTCCCACTAAAATTAACTGTCGTGTCATATTTTACTCCTAAAAAAATGTACTTTTATTTTTAACAAATTTGATAAAAATTGTCTTAAGAAACTAAAGAGCATGTTTTTCAAACTTATTTTCAACTATATATTTAATGAGATCCACAACTTTTATCAAAATTTCAACCGCATATTTCACAATTTTTTTTTTTAAAATCTCTTAAAAAACTACTTTTAAACTCTACCAAATAAACAATAACTATAAACTATTAAAGTCAAAAGAAATGAAGAAGGAGGCTGGCTTACCACGACACTCTTAAGTTGGGCATGTTGGCAACAATTTTAAAATAAAAATGGATAAATTATATTGGTGCTCACTAAACTTTCGATAAAATATTAATTAAGTTATTAAACTTTAATTTGTTTCAATGGGTCACTAATCTTCAATAAAATTTCAAATTTCAATACTTTATCACATTTTGATGCCTATCGTCCCCAAAAATGACGGATTTAACTTAGTTGGTAGTCATATCGTTATTTATTTTTGACATAACCGCCACGTAATACTTTAGTTATAGTAATAAGTTGACATGTCACACAACAATTATAATTTGAAGTAGTGATAAGTTATCATGTTAAACAACGATTACGTGAAAGATTCGCTACCGTATGAATGCCAATTAAACAATTTTAATCAAATTGGGAGAATACATGCAAAATGAGTTCAATGACCCAATTGAAAGTAAATTAAAATTATAAATTGATTAAATATTACTTTTATCACATTCTATAAAACTTATAAATTTTATTTACTTTTTTATTCACAAATTTAGCAAGAGTCACTATTTATATATAATGAGAAATCAGTTGTCGGATTCGAACAATATATAGGTGTTCCAAATATATTTTACTAAAAAGTTTATCAATCAACCGTTATTTCCAAGTCACTAGTTGTCCTTGTCTCTAGAGCACAAGTCAACGGCCGTCCTTCCTCCTGGCGGCTCCAATTTTCCTTCAAATCTCCAAAATCCCAAATTTCTCCTCCAGAACGTTGCCGTTTCCACCTATTATGTCGCTTGTACTTCATCTTCAACTCTTCTTGTTCTGCCTTGCTTTCTTGGGTTCAAGGCAACTGCAATTCGTGGCCTCTCACCAAGAGTCCGGCGACTGGCACTGCGAGCCCGATGAGGAGGCCAGAATAGTAGCCGAGTTTAATCCCGGATTTGTCACTCTTGATGGACATGCTCAGGATTGGGCTGATATTGATGGGTTCGATTTTCCACTCCGCCCAGCTCTCGATCCAGATGAAGATAAGGAGTACAAAGCTGGAAAAATGACCGTTAAGGTATACAATTGGACTTGTACTTCATATCTATTTTATTTTTGGACTGCGCCACATGATTGTTAATTGTTGAATACAAGATTCAATACATGTGAATAGATGAAATGGTTCACCTGGTATCACAGAAGAAAAACAGACTAGATTCATGTCTCCCCATTGCCCATTTATGAAAGTTGCATCGAAATAAAGAATTCAGTCTAGTTTTTGGATGAATGGTTCACACTAATCTTTGAGGGAACTAATAGATGGATATACATGTCGCTGAATTGGAACCAAGTTTGAGGATTTGTAATGAATGATCCTTTCCTGAGACTAAGGGTCTGGGAGTTTTGAAGTACCGGTTAAGTTTTCAAAGTACCGGCTTTGGGCGTTCGTGAGTTGAGCGACTTTGGGTGGTTTTTAGTAGCAATTTTTTAAACGATCCAACTAAGAGTTTATTATCCAGCGGTTTTAAAAGTTTTTTAACATAATCAAATTACATATATTTCCATATATAAAAAAAATTAAATTAAATATTAAAAAATATATATATCCATCTATCATTGAAAATATAAAATTAAATTTATGTTCTTGTATGTGTTTTTTTTTTTTTTTATATATTTTTTTATTTTTACAAATATTAACTTTACGGTAGTTTTGAAAATTTATGTTTGAAATGGGTAAAATTAGAAGAAATTTTGAAAAAACGGCCAAAAACCACAGATTTGGGGATTGGGACATACGCTTCAAATTACACTACACCGATTTTGGGTGGTTTAAAAACCGCTAAAAATCGATGCTCCAAAAAACTAACAAGCATTGTTTTTCACAACCTTTCATAAACGGTACCACCCAAAACCGGTCAAAACCGGTGAAAAAAAAACTCCCAAGCAGGTACTAATTCCTTCGAGTCCGTGCAAATTTCTGTCAAGTTTAATAAGATTTTTATTTTCCATAGCATGAAAAATCAAATACTACATATTGCTTCCGGAAAATTCTCAGTTGAAATAGGATATGTTTTAGAGAAAATTAAATTTGAAACAGATAGATGAAATAAGTAAATCTGTGAGTTTTGTATGTTATATTAATGAGTTTTCTTGATGATGAATTATAGGCTTTGCATGATGGAAACGATGTTTACTTCATGTTGCAAGTGGATGGAGATTATGTGTATTCAAAAGGGTAAGTTTTTTTTTTTTTTTTTTGTCAGCAATTTTTGAATTTTTTCTAAGTAATTACGGGGCATTGTACGTCATTTCTTCATCTTTTTGTTCCTTTTGGGATGCATTCCTTGGTATTAATTTCGTATTTATATTCAATTGTTATGCCAGAGTTTGTCTATCCTCTGCAGTTACTTTATTGCCAGTCCTATTACTGATGATTTTATGAATAGTTTTGGACAAAAAAATCCTCGATTATCTCGATAAAAGCTTTAATTTTTTTGATATTTATGCCCAATTTTTAGGCTGCCGTTTGTCTATCTCTGCAGTTGCCTGTGATGATTTTGCATTGTAATAGTTAAATCTCATATTTTACTTTCCATTTGCAACTTCGTTAATTTTGTGATGTTTATTTTTCTGACATTTTGCATACTCTCAAATTTGCGGAAGTGGAATTAGAAGTCATTGTATACAGCTTTGAAGTGATGTTTTATGAGTTGTATCCATTTGATTTCATACTCCCACTCCATGCTGCCAAACATGTCAAAGTTTTTTTTCTTTTTCTTCAGTGCTTACCATTCTTTGTGCACGTGTTGTCTCTTTCCCTTTTATGATACGCTGAGTTGTTTTACTAGCAAGCAATTTGTTGCCCCATGTCCCTCCGCCCCTGTGTTTAGTCATAGTACCTAGTTCTCTTTCCTTGGAAGAATTGGCTTTCACCTTGAGAGCAAGATGCATCCTTTATGTTGTTAAAATAGCATTTATTGTCCTTTTAATCTTCTTCAGCATATTTAGAATATGTCGAGGGATCCGAAAAAGAAAATAGAAATGTCTAGAGGTGGTGTTACACGTCTAATTTTTTGACAAGTGTGACCTAAATCTATTAAATAAACCAATTACGTACGCCATCAAGTATATTAGGAGGAGGCAAGCAATTATCAGATGTGGGGCCATGACAAATGTGAGGGGAATTTTGAACGCGTTCAGAAGAAATATATAATTTGCTTCAAAACTAGCCATTTTCTTGCCTTTTCTGGGAACTACCAAATTACCTCAATTAGCAGGGTTGATTAGATGCTAGTTACATATAAATCCTTGGCACGTGTAATCAGTAAAGTAAAACCTGAAGTTCAACACATTGTGCTCATTTAATACATTGATTGTGTCATCATGTTTTTCCATAAGATACACGAGCATTTGGCAAAGGAGTGAGAATAGGGGAACCTAACAGTATTAACTGCTTCTTGGACTGCCAAATGGTGTAGAAAAAAGAATTTCTATTCATAATTTTCAAATTATAAACGATTTTGCTCATGGACTTTATATTGATTTATCTGATTATGTTTCCTAGTATTATACCATTTCTCATCATCATACATTCAAAAATTTTAGAGTGTAATCTATCTGTGCTGATCAAAACACACCATGTAGAAATTTTTGCTTTACAGTTTTAAGTTTATTCTGGAATACTATATTGTGGGGTGTGTCATCTGGATGCTTCAGCATTCACAAATTGTTTTTAGAATAACTAAAATTACATCGAAGACTATTCATCCTTAGCACAGATTAAAAAATGAAAAACTTTTTTTTTTATTCAATGTGAGATGACTAGCTCAATAATATGTCAAAGAAGGTTTTGTTTTGAATGCCTCTCATTGTGAGAGTTCTTTCAAGTTCTTTCATTTATATAGATGCAAGGTAAATAACTTACCAAAATAAACTCCTATCAATTACAAGCTATTTACAATATATTCTTCTATACATAGCTAGACTAAATAGGATAAAATATATGTTGTCTCAATTATGGCCATATATATAATATATTCTTCTATACATAACTAGACTAAATATGGTAGAATATATGTTGCCTTGATAGAATATATGCTGTCTTTGATAGAATATATTAACATCCCCCCTCAAATTGATGTTAGGCGATCAAGAAGCATCAATTTGTCAATCATGAACTGATGGCAATGACGAGAGAGAGAGTTTGGTGAAGACATCAGCAGTTTGGTACTAAGTGGAAATGTTTAGAAGAGTAATCTCATGGCGAGCAAGGGATTTACGAATGAAATGACAATCCACTTCAATATGTTTAGTGTGCTCATGAAAAACGGGATTGGCAGCAATCTGAATAGCACTGGTATTATCAGCATGAAGAAGAGTAGGAGTAACTTGCGGAATACTAAGTTCACCTAACAACCCGCGAAGTCCTACAATTTCGAACAAGTAGACGACATAGCTCAATATTCAAATTCGGTGGATGACTTGAGACATTACGAGCACGCTTTTGCTCTTCCAAGAAATAAGAGCATTACGAAAGAAACATGCACCAACCTCAAAGCAAAACGATCTGCAGCATCCGACCCAAATTCGGCGTCAAGATCACTAAAGCCTCCAACTTTAAAGAATTCTCTAAAGGAAAAAAAACAAACCGCGACCGGATGTCCCTTTAAGGTATCGAAGAAGACGACGAATAGCTGCCAAATGTGTCTGACAAGGAAGCATGCATAAACTAACTGACGTGTTGAACAACAAACGAGTTATCAGGTCTAGTAATAGTCAAATAATTTAAACTGCCCACCAGCTGCTGATACATCGAGAGATCAGATAAAGAATCACCACCCACTTTGATGCAAATTTTTAAATTGACATTCATAGGTGTAAGATACGAATTCATCATCTCGAAGACCTCGGCTAATGAAAGAAGTTCTTGGGTATACTTATCTTTGATGTAAGGCGTGCCATTCGATACGATGTTGGACCTCAAGTCCAAGAAAATCTGCAGATGGACCAAGATCTTTCATATGAAATGAAGATTTAAAGTACTGCTTGAGTCGCTTCAATTAATTGGAGATCAATCCGTAGAATCGAATATCATCGACATACACAAGAAGTATAACGATTCCAACAAAGGCAGTTTGCAAAAGAAGAGAGAGGAGTCATACCGACTCGAGTAAAAGAAAATCCATAGAGCGATGACGAAACTTCTCAAACTATGCCCGCGCGCCTGCTTCAAACCATATAAAGAACGTTTGCCGACAAACCTCAATGTAAGAGGAGGAAACAAGCTGGAGGAGGAGAGACATAAATATTTCTTCCTTCGTATCACCATGTAAAATGCATTCTTCACATCCATTTGATGAAGCAACCATCCTTTCGAAATAGCAATGGCCATAATAAAGTCGGACAATAGTCATTTTGGCCACGGAGCGAAACGCTTCTTCATAATCGAGCCCATATTCCCCGCCGCTTTCCGAGGGCCACCCAGATTTGAGCTTTATGAATTGAGCCATCAAGACGTAGTTTGATGGTGTATACCCATTTGCACCCAATAAGCTTAGCTCCAACAGACAAGAGGATGATGTCCCAAGTGTGATTGTCTTGAAGAGCACAAGTTTGTCTTGCATAGCTTGGCGCCAATACTCTTGAGTAGAAGCCTGAGAGTAAGACTTAGGCATAGAAGTCGTATCAAGAGTATTCTTAAGAGCAGAAGAATAAAATACATACCAATTCGAAGGCCGAGAAACCCTAGTAGACCGGCGGGGCTCATGCAATACAGGATTAGGTGGCGGCTCAGAAGAAAGAAGAGGTAGTGGGCGACGTCGCTGGTGCACAATACCTGGTTGAAAACGAGTAGGAGTACTAGATACATTATCAAAAAAAGGAAGAGAAATAGAGGAAGAAACAGGATTAGCATGAGACGGAAAGAAATATTAGTTTTCAAAGAAAATCACATTTCGAGAAATACGAAGTTTGTTAGCATCCGCATCATAACATACAAATCCTTTATGAGAGTTACTATGGCCAAGAAAAGCACACTAAACAGCTCGAGCAGCAAGTTTGTGACGTTCAACGAGTGGTAAGTGAACAAAACAGATGCAACCAAAAATATGTAAAGAATTATAGTCAGGAGGAACACCAAACAAACGAGAATATGGAGAATCAAGGTGCAAGGTAGGAGAAGGTAAACGATTAATCAAATATACGGCCGTAGATAATGCCTCTACCCAAAATCTCGGAGAGACAGAAGATTCAAGTATCAAGGTACGAACAATATCTAAAAGGTGTCTATTCTTACGCTCGGCGACTCCATTTTGTTGAGGGGTGTAAAGATACGAACGTTGAGAGAGAATATCTTTCTGTTGTAGGAAAGATTGAAAATCATGAGATATATATTCTCTCTCAGAATCTGAACGTAAGGTCTTAATACATGTAGAAAATTATGTTTCCACATAGGCAACAAAAGTTTGGAAGGTCGAAAACACATCAGCTTTAGAACGAAGAAAATAGACCCAAGTGAAACGACTGTAATCGTCAATAAATGTCACAAAATACCTATATTGAGCATGAGAAATAACATGACTCATACCCCAAACATCATAATGAATAATCTTAAAACATTTAGAAACACGAATATTTTGTAAAAGAAATGGTAAAGATTTGCTTTTACCAAGTTTACAAGATACACAATCAAAAGACAAAGAAGAGCATGCATTTGTATTGCTCAAATAACCATGTTTCATAAGATGTGTCAAAATTACAGAGATGGGATGTCTCAATTTCTTATGCAAAAATGGCTATTATTAGCAATAGCATAATAACCAACAGAAATTGAACGAGGAATGGAAAACGACTGAAGAGGAAAAAGACCTCCCACTTTAGGCCCTTTCGCTATCTCCTGTCCCGACATTTGATCCTGCACACGACAAACACTGTGATCAAAATAAAGAGAACGATTTTCTTCTACCAATTATCCAATACAAATGAGATTGGTAGATAAAGTAGAAGATACAAAAACATTAGTAAAGAAAGACCCCAGATTTCCAACCGCAGTAATAGAAAGAGTACTGCCATCGGCGATCTGAATATGCTGCTCATCATCATACTTACGAACATCACTCAAAGCTATCGGACTGTCGGTCATGTAATTGGAAGCTGCAGAATCAATTAACCAAGGAGAAGGGCTCCTGGCCCGACACTTGATCCTGCACACGACAAACACTGTGATCAAAATAAAGAGAACAATTTTCTTCTACCAATTGTCCAACATAAATGTGATTGGCAGATAAAGTAGAAGATATAAAAACATTAGTAAAGAAAGACCCTAGATTTCCAACCGCAGTAATAGAAAGAGTACTGCCATCGACGATCTGAATATGCTGCTCACCATCATACTTACGAACATCACTCAAAGCTATCGGACTGTCGGTCATGTAATTGGAAGCCGCAGAATCAATTAACCAAGGAGAAGGAAGAAAATATTTCTTACCTTGGAGACCAAGAGCAGAAAGAGCGAAAATAATTATTTGTTGAACCTGCTCAGGGGTAATATTAGACGAAGAACCCAAAGCAAAGAAGTTGAGCGTAAGAGGCGAGCATAAATGTGGATTGAACAAAGCAGGTGAAAAGCGAGAGCGGATCGATTATGAGGGCGTATACGACAATCCTTAATGATACGGCCTTCCTTCGCAATAATTGCGAAATTTCTTCTTCGCGATGTTTTGTAATGTGTCTAACTTTTTGCAATTGTAACACTACGGTGAGAGATCTATATCGCCATTTTCGTGAGCGATGTAGAGCTACATTAACCATCTCGATTACTACCATCGCCGTCTTGAGCAATGCCAAGTTGTGAAGTGAAATGTTTTTCTTCACGCAAAGTTCGCCCAAGCAAACATCCAAAGGGGGACGGTGTGCGATTGATTAACTCACTCGTGCACTTTCAAACTCGGTCGAAACTTTATCAAAATTGATCCCGGCTGCTCTCGAATGAACCGCTTGTAGTCTTTGCTAAAGCGTCTTTGAGAACTTTAGAATGCACCAACGAATAATCACTCCATAAATTAAGAAAACCGAGTAAAATTGATCAATCGAGAGATTCCCCTGGCGATAGTTTCCGATGTCTAACTCTAATTGAAACTTTCGGGCAGAATTATCTTGATAATAAATTCACCGAAGATAATTCCACATCTGCTTAACAGTAGTGAAACCACGAAGATTGTTGACCATATGGGTTCAACAGAACTAAGTAGCCAAGAAGCAATTTTGGCATCTCTGCTTTCCCATAAACTAAGTTCTTTGGGATCAGTTGGGTCGTAGAAGACCCATCCAAATGACCCCATAACTCTTTCCCTTTCACAAACATCTTGAACTGAAATTCCCAACTAGTGTAGTTCTTGCCATTAAAACGAACAATAGAATTTTTGTCTGACATAATAACCACTAGAAATAAAATTGAAAGAACTGACATATCACAACAAGAACAGTATGATCAATCAAGACTATCAACAATTTGAGACAAGAAGCTATTCAAAAAAATATTCTGACAGCCTAAATCACCAAAAAATAATCCTCTGGAAAACGAAGAGACTACCGACAGAACTTATGAAGAGGTTTCGGATAGTCCTAATGCTAAAAAAATACTCTAACAATAAACCAGAAATTCAACCAAGCCAAGAGAAAAGCGTGAAAAAAATAACTTTGCTCTCATACCATGTCAAAGAAGGTTTTGTTTTGAATGCCTCTCATTGTGAGAGTTCCTTCATTTATATAGATGCAAGGTAAATAACTTACCAAAATAAACTCCTATCAATTACAAGCTATTTACAATATATTCTTCTATACATAGCTAGACTAAATAGGGTAAAATATATGTTGCCTCAATTATGGCCATATATACAATATATTCTTATATACATAGCTAGACTAAATATGGTAGAATATATGTTGTCTTGATAGAATATATGCTGCATTTGATAGAATATATTAACATAATATACATTTGGTTTGTTAAAACTGTGTGTGCTTATAATTTCTTTCTCAACGGCTCTTTCTTTTGTTTAATTATGTAGAGATAACTACAAATGCCCATCAGTAGCCCTGATGTTCCAAGTTGGTGAGAGTGCTTCATATCATAATGTAAGTTGTTTAAGGAAACTGAACTTTTTGTTGGATCTTGATTTAATTCAGTTTCTACAATCTCCCACTTTCCCTTATTATTTGGTTTCTTCTATGCTGAAATGTGTCTGGCTTTGTTAAACAAGATGGGTGGTTGTAAAGAATTACCTGATAAGTGCAACAACAAGAGCTGTCGTGGCTATGAAGTTGACATCATGCACTTCTCCATTGGAAATTCTATCCCAGGAAGACTATATGGCGGAAACCCGATCAAGGGAGACGGTAACAATGATAACAGGTCTATTTGGATTCCAATGGACCCATTGAGCAACACACCGATTATTATAAAATAGTGGATGTCACATGTCATTTCAATTCTCTTGAACAGGATTGGTTTGGTTGACATGTATGCTTGGAATCCGCACTGCAGTAACCTTGATGGCGTTGGTTCCTCAGGTACTACGTTTTAGAAACTGATCTTCGGCTGTTAAATGATTAATGATTTTAACTTCTAATGTGATTTAGGACTAGAGTTTCACTCTTATGCGATGGGTTTCATGTTTTTGATCAAATATGTAAGAACTTTTCTGCTTGCATTTATTATGATTTTGATCTTATAATTTGTTACAACTTAGTGAAAATATAATGAATTTTACAAAATTATGTAGACTCTTTACACATGTTTATGGAAGTCTTCCTGTATAGAGAAACAGATTTAGCCAAATCAGGGTCAGTTGTTCATCTTGTGATGTAGAACGAAGAGGCATATGTGGACAAGTTAGAGTTGTCAGAAGTTAATATTTGAGATAACTAATAAAAAACAATATCTTAATTGCTGCCCCAGTCAATTTGCTTCTTTGAGTATTTTTTTAGCTTTAACTGGTCATAAATACTCATTATGTACAACAAAGGAGGAAGGTTATTGTTCAACCACCTCATCCGAAAGCTTGAGCTGTTAAAGAGGGGACACATCTGTTTTTTTAAGTTAGTCTTCAACAGTTCTGAGTTAACATTTGGTGTAAGTCCACTGATTAGTGCCTTTTGGATTCACACTAACATAGTTTTCAAATAATCGACCTATCTTTTGTCACTGGTTGACTTAAGGCAAATGTAATTTAAAGCTTTTGTGTTTATTTTTTCAGGAAATGAATCGACAGCGCTGAATGACTGGAAAGGTGCATGGTGGCATAGCAGTTTCACTACTCATTCAGGTGAACATTTCACACTGTCCAGATGAAATGGGAATCTCTTCTTCTTCACAGAAAACAACTGATGTGGATCAGAGTATCCATATTAAAAGGACTTAATTTTACTGCCTATTAAATGAAACTGTGTAATATTAAGATTGATGCAAGTACATTCTAAAATGGATAAGATAAAAACTGAAGATATATGCCAACAATGGGAGGTGAATCCAATTGAGAAATAAACACTAAAATAATGCAGACTTAGAGATGGTTGGACGGTATTGCATAGACCTCTAATATTCTTACACGAAAGAGTGATTCGATCCCAATTGAATGTTTTATAAGGAAGAGGTAGATCAAAATCTGTATAGTCTTACATGATTGAGAAAAAATTGATTTCATTTATACCTTTAAGTAGATGAACAATTGGATTGAACAAAATGGTAAAAAGCACTCGTGTAGTTAACCCCCAAGTTTAACTGGGTAAGGCTTGTCTTCCTGTTGTAGGTCATTTCTAGACAGTAAGATAATTCCAATGTCTGCGATAAGATACTCGTGATGTTTCTGTAAGCGTGGAACCTTTTCTTCTTATACGAATTTATAACCTTGACTTACAGGTTATGTTGAGGAAGATAGTCCTTATACATCATCTGGTCAGAAGGGCACATACTACTTTGAATTCACCAGGCCTATGAGAACCATGGATCGTCTTCAGCAGGTTGTTTTGTCTTTTCAGTTACTCGTTTTTTTTCTCTACAAGTTTTCTTGTGGAATGTTTAGATCAGGGACTAATTAATTAAAAGATTGACTTATCATTTAGTATCTTGGCCAGGCTCTCAACACTTGAAGGCACTAAAGATTCTTTATTTTCTTTATGTAGGATGTACAATTTACAATAGGCCAATCAAGCAAATTTTCTGCTGCCTTCTGGTACCCAGTTGATGGAAATCCATGGCACGGTTCGGGGCATTACACTGTGAGCTGTGATTGGGTACCTTTAGATGTAACTCTTGGCTCTACACACGTCAAAGCAGCATCCGGGAGCTCTTGGGATGCTGCTGCTGGTTTTGCTTTTCTCATATCCATCGTCGCCTTCTGTGTATCCATTTTTGTTGGTTATTGGGTTTCTAAAACAAAAAATGCTATATCTTTTACCCCAATTGATCGTCTTTAACTGTTTTTCTACATTATTCGAGTTTTGCCTCCCTCTCCTCCTCTTCTCTCTTTCTTTACATTTTGGTGGATTTCTATAGGATATTCTTTGTAACATGGGTTTAGTTACTAGTTCCAAGGTAGCTGGTTTTTGTTACATTGCTGGACTTCCTCTTGACATTGCCTTTTCTATGCATTCATGTTTAGAAACAAAAATTTGAACGGACGATCACATTCATATGCTTAATAAGTGCATTTATGGTTTTGTCTAACTTTCAATTTGTCAGGGTGTCAATTATGAACTCGTCAATGATTTGGAATATAATTTTTATGTTAACTGACATTCCGATGTCAGTTAATGTTTCGGTGCTTAAGTGAGTTTATGATTTCGTTTGACAATTCAATTAACTAGAGTTTCAATTGCAAACTCATTTTATAGTTTTCAAGTTCTTGATTTAGAAGACAATCTTTACGACAAATCTTTGTTTATGTCGAGTTCATGATTATGGTATTAATTAATCTCATTTAAAAATTTAAGGTATTAAAGAGTGAAAATTTGACATTAGTTTGTTGTATAAAATGTTCTAACTAAACAAATTTATTTATTTAAATTATAATATTTCACCCAAATAAATTTATTTATTTATCAATGCAATTAATATATTTTGCTACAAGCCTTTCAAACTCCACGGTTAATAAAGCTACGGCATAAGCATGTACTATGAAACAATTAAAAATTAAAATATAACTTAAATTTATATACAAGTATTCATACTATTACGTACTTTTTTAAAACAAGTGTGTTTTATAAAATATAAAGTGTTGTTAAGGCGGAGGGAGAGATAAAGACGAAGTGTGAGGCGTGGCTAAGTGTATAGTTAGTGTTTCACGAGAGCTAGGTGCGCCAAGTTGTATTTTTTAGAACAGTTAGTGTTTCACGAGAGCTAGGTGCGCCAAGTTGTATTTTTTAGAACAGTTAGTGTTTCACGAGAGCTAGGTGCGTCAAGATGTACTTTTTAGAACAATGTTAATTAGTAGATCAAATATAAAATGTTGCTAATCATTATTTTAATATTTTATTAAGTACAAATATCAAACCCGATTCCGATTAATCGCATTTCTTCCGTAGAAGTCGCAGCAACAAATTACAACCACGCGCTTCACCCTTACCCGTTCCCTGTCTCAGTGTAACATCCTGCTTTCGCGGTGCTGTAAGCAGATTTCTGAGGTTACTGCTGAGTGGTAAAATCTTAAACTCTCAATAAAGCTGTTTTTTTTTTTTTTTTTTTTTTCAACTTTCTGAAGTTTTATTAGAACTTAGAAGTGTACTTGTAGATATTTTGTCCAACTTGTGGATTTTTTTTGTTTTAATTTCTTGCTTTTCCATCCTAACCTTTTCCGAAGTATGATCCAAACCCAGAAGTATATTTTTAGATATTTGGTTAACTTTGTGAATTTTTTGTTGAATTTGTAGTATTTCTTGTGGCATTTTTCGTTTTTCTGGCCGGTTTTTGTTTGTGGGCACTCCTCAGAATTTCTTATTGTTGTACTGAGGCTGTTTCATGTTTACGTTTCTCTGGTTATTTTTGCCTCTTTCCGAGTGGGTTTCCTGAATTTTTGCCTTCAATTTTGTCATCAACTACTTGTTTGCTTGCTTCTATATGGAAGGTATTTTATATTTAATTTGTTTCTTTAGCCGAAATATTTATTTAGTGCACATAGATGTGTATATTAACTCTCTTTTCTGTGACCGTGGTTCATTTATAGAAAATATCCATATTTTATGGAAGCATTGTTTTCTACCTGTAAATATGCGCAAATTTGAACATGTTTCACTTTGCGTTTGTTGTACTTTGTGTGTGAGTTTTTGGCGGTTTTGATAATAATTAGTTCATGAGTTTTTTTTGGTTACTCAGAGATTTTTCAAAGGATCTTTTTTTTGGCAAATATGGATAACTTTGGAGGTGTCGGGCTTAGTACTGTGTCCAAAACTGTGAGGAGGAGGAGGAGTAATATGAATCGCCGTCCTTCAAATGAATCTCAGTCTCCTCAGGGTTACCATGATTCTCTGCCATCAGATCACATCAACGATGCACCGAGTGATGACAGTGGTGATCATGATGCTTCTCCTTGGAGGAAGGAACTTAACTTGAATCAATGCATTTCAAGGGCGTCATATACTAACCTTACTGAAGCTGAAACCGTTCTGAAGAACGATGATGAAGACGGAGGATTTGGAGAGCCGAAAGAGCTTATAAAGTCTAGTGAAGAGGATCTTGCAGCAGCTAACTGGATGAGCATGAAAATGAAAGACGACAAAACGAGTGAAATTGTAAGTGGTAACCATTCCAGGCCATCATCAGATGGAACTGGAAATGAAAACAAAGTCAAGAAAGTAAGGCTCAAGGTCGGGCGTGTTACACATACAATACACTCAAAATCCAGCTCTGAAGGATCCTCTGTGGCTGGAACTTCTTCGGCTAAGTCTTCACAATCAGATGCCGTAGATCCTTGTCATAAAGTGAGTGAAACTAATGTTATCATGTTCGATGGCTCTTAAGCTCCTCGTTGTTAAAAAAATGAATACCAGTGCAGTTCCTAGGTTCGGCCAGGTTTTTATTCTGGCTACATTCACCGAATGAGAATGGAAAACCTTGAATACGTTCTTGAGAAAAATGATGCATTTGATTTGACAATACAGGCTGCTTAGCTTTTGCTAGTTAAAAGATGCTGCACATAACGTGGCAAGAATGCATTGTAATACATTGCTCGCCTATTGATTTAGAAATATCTGCCATTTAGGTTAATGGTTTTTTCATTGTATGAGATTGTGACAGCTGTGACTACTATTTTTTTGTTTCTGTTGTCTGTAAAACTGTACTTTCTGCTGCACTTGGATTCGGGATCCTGTACTGCATAGCGATGTGAAGTTTCTATCCTGGCTCCTTTTGGAAATGCCCCTTCTACAGTAGAGAAATTTTCCTCCTAGGTGGTACATCTATGCCTTAAAATGTTGGGTTTGTACTGATCCTATCTTTCTTCATTGAACAGGACAATTTATATAAGGACGGTTCGCCTTTTAGAGATGAGAAAGGTGGCTTGTTGGGAGTTCCATGGAAAGATTTCTCTAAAAGTGGTTTTAGTTTTGGGAAAGTGGGTTCTTCCCAAGGAGAGATCAAGGAAGCTGATAAGTATGGGCGAACTCAAAGGAACAAGTATGACTCTAGAAAAAGTTCATTTGATGAAGTATCTGAAGAAGAAGAAGATGATGATGAAATTCGGTATCTTCAAAAGCTCAAAACATCCAAAATGTCAGCTTCTCATAATACAGAGTATGGAGTTGAAACAGGAAGCCAGAAACTTCGGAAGATTTCTGGGGTAATGGATAGAGACATTGATGGGCATGATGTAGGTGTTAGAGACTATAACTTTTCGAGTTCTAGCAAAGAGAGTAAGAAATCCAGAACAGGTAGAGTACCTGAAGACATAGACTACGCAGAAGAAGAGTCGGTATCCGATGTTGAGCTAGAACCCAAGAAGAAGAATCAAATAAAGGAGTCCTTTGATGTCTCAGGATTCTCTAAGGGGGAAAGAGCAATCACTACACGACGGCAGGCCCTTCAAAGGGTAGAGACACCTCCGTGAGTTCGGGTGCAAGTTTTATTGAGTTCCCTGACGGGTTACCACCCGCCCCACCAAGAAGTGAGCATTCCTTATTGTTGAACTCGTTGAAACGACATTCCGTCCTTAGATTTCTGAGTCAACTTCTTGCTTATGATATGTGGTTGGTTTGGTCTGCAGAGCAAAAGGAGAAACTCTCTGAAATGGAACATCAACTTAAAAGAGCTGAGGCTGCTCAAAGGCGTAGGATACAAAATGAGAAGGCTGCTCGTGAGTCTGAGGTTTGTGCTTTCCATTTCCTCCATATAGTCATTTGTTTATATATATGTATATTTGTAACAATTTTTACCTTAGAGAATCTATTTTACATCCTTTGAATGGACAGATTGAATGATGATATGATTTACTTATTAACATTCTTGGAATTGACAGGCCGAAGCAATTAGGAAAATCCTGGGACAAGATTCCAGTAGAAAACGACGAGAAGAGAAAATTAAGAAACGGAAAGAGGAGTTAGCACAGGTGACAAGATTTACATAGACACTGTATTTCATATGGCACAGTGAACTTTCCTATTGTTTACGCGAGTCATGTAATATAATGCAGGAGAAGACCGCCAACGGTGCTGCAGTTGCATCAACTGTTGTTAGATGGGTCATAGGTCCTTCAGGGACAATTGTGACATTTCCTGATGGCATTGGCCTCCCAAGTATATTTGAACCCAAGCATTCCAGGTAATAAAGTACTTTATCTTGAGCAATATGGTGTGAAATGTGAATGATCCATATAGATTATGGTGGCATCCCCTGCTTCTAATTATGATCTAGAGCATGTTTCCTTGAGCTTAAAAAGTTTGCTTATAAGTAAATAAGTTTTTTTATGCTATTTTTATAATGAGAAATTATGATCTAGAATATGTTATTTTTATAATGAGAAATTGAAAATGAGTTGCTTATTTTGATAGAAAAGTAAGAGTTACTTTCAAAATAAGTAATTTTTTTTAAGAGCATGTTTGGCTAAGCTTAAAACGTTCACTTTCAAGTATATTTACTTTTTAGTTAACAAGTAAGTTTTAAAATAAATATTTTTTTTTATTGGTGAAAGTTAGAAATAAAAATGAATAAATTTTTTATTGGTGAAAGTTAGAAATAACTAAGTTACTTTCAATTTTCAAAAGAGTAAATTTTTTTTTTGATATTCGAACATATTTGGGTACAAAAAGTTAGCTTTTTCTAAGCAATGCTCTTAATAGCAAGAAAAAGGCAACTTATCCAAACACGTTTGGAAACAAAAAGTCACTTTTATAGTGGATAGGACCGATTTCATCTAAATCATTGGTATAACCTATAGGCAAAAATCCAAATCGCCGCAATTTATTTCCACTTAATTTGGTTTTCAATAGCAGGAAAGACTTCTTGCATAATTTGAATACAAGACTCTTGATTACCATTTTTTAAAAAATAATAGTGAGCAATTTCTTTGTGTTATGCTTGTTCCTAAAGTAGGAAGCGGTCCATTTGTTCCTAAATAGCTTCTTTCAAAAGGGCTTAGGCTTCCTCGGTTAAGTCTAAGTAGAAGATATGATTTCTTGGAACTGGTGTTTATTAGTTTTTAAACATGTTGGGCAAGTCATTTTTACAAACATGCACCATGTTAAGATCGTTCCCCATCATCTGTGGTACAGCCTCTCCATTGGAGAGGTGAATGTTTAGACGTTATGCGGCCAATCTTATGTTTTGCCTGCTGATTTGGTTTTTGACATGGACTACCAGTTATCCTCCTCCACGCGAGAAATGTGCCGGTCCTTCGTGTACGAATGCATACAAATATCGAGATTCTGAGTCGAACCTCCCTCTTTGCAGCCTTCAATGCTACAAGGCAATACATGAGAAGACACAACATCTGACTGCTTGTTGATTTGGTTGACTTTCCCTTGATACTAATACTCGCACTTGCAGCGAGTTCATGTTGGCCTTGACATGTTATACTATGTATCTATGCTTTTGTAGTGCACCGGGGGTGTGGGGACTCAAGATCTTGACTTCATATTTAAACAAAGGATAGTGAAACTAGAGTGGTCTAAACCCTGAAGAAGCTGTTTGCTGTATGGATTTATTATTTCCACTTGAGCATCTGTAAATGATATAAAAGAATGGCTTGGTGGAACTTTTGCTGTTACTTTCTTTGAAGAAATTAGGAATTCTTATGTTGAATCATATGTTTGCCTGAACGTTGGGTTGGCAAATGGGCCGAGCAGCCAAAGGGCTTGCCGGTTCGACTCATTTGGGTTTTACCCATGGCTGGCTCGGGCTCATTTAGGGACGACTCCAAATTTATTTTACAAGCCCTCGTGTTTTTGATTTTGATTAAGTTGCTTAAAAATTTTGCTTTTAATTTTTTTTTTTTTATTAAAAGCTGGCTTGTGGGCCGCTCGACTCGGCCCAGGAGTCATGTGTCGAACCGAGCCCCCTAGTAGATCATTGGTATAACCTATAGGTATTTCAATGCTTTCAAACACAAACAAATTCTTTAACATCAACTGATCAACATATATGACCATACATGTACGGTACCCAAGTTGCGAGACCGCCAAAAACCACCGTTGATTGTCAGCAAATATAAGCCTCCAGTATTATTTGCTCATACTCATATTTTATTAATATAATTTTAGTAAACATAACTACAATTCAATACATCAGGAATTGACCAATGGCAAGCCAATCGAATCTATCTCAAAGATTAATGAAATATCCCGAAATTTTATTTCTTATCGTTGTATATTTAGCTTTTGTCAAGAGACAAGTCTTGGAACCTCGACCCACTTAAGAAATGATAGTCCAAAACATAAATTCAGTTTTAGTTTAAAAACTGAAGTTGTTTGAAGTTTAAAAAGATTTTATTTCCATCTCCCAACAAATAACTGGGTTATTTAACATAATGGTAATATGCATGGTTTAACATAGATGTTGGTCCCAGATTGACCCAACCAGCACCAAGAAAGCGTAAAACAGTAAAAGATTAAAGAACACATAGAGTTGTTTTGTCCTTAGGCCCGGATGTTCAACCACGAATGATCTACATCACTCCTTGAGCATCCACTTAAGGATAACGCTCAAAATGCATTAGCACCAAGAATCAAGGTTCGAAATCAGTTACAGACCCAAGAACATAAAGTTACAACCCTTCTTCAGAACACAAAACCCTAACAATCAAACTTCTCTTCTACCAATGACTGTTTACACATAATCGATAAAACTTTCTATAATCCTTACATAACACTAAGTATGTGAGTAAGAAGAAAAATGAACAGAGAAGAAGATGAAGAAGATAAGTTCAAACCCTTTTGAACCAAAGAGAGAAAAATGAGAGAAGAATGAGAAAAATGATTTGTATCACACACTCGAAAAGTCTAGAAGAATTAAAGATGAAAAGGAGTAACTTCAAGTAAGTGGAGCGTCAGGACCATCCAAGTGTCAAATTAATGCCAAATGTCAGCATCTCCATGAAGACATCCACTACACTAAAAGCACATTTCATCAATTTCAAATGCGTTCTCAAAGCACGACTTAAGCCTTTGGTCATCAAGGCTGAGAAAGTCAGCTTCCTTGGTCAGCAAAAATTGGAAATCAACATATTTGGTCAATAATCTCCACCTTTGATTCAATTTTGATACCAGAGTGCATCTTGAAGCTACTAAAAAACTTCAGTTTCATTTGGCTCAAATTTAACCTGTAAAAAACAGATCACCTAGTATCAACGTTCAGAAATTGTTAACAATCTCTAAACTTATTTAGTGGTAAAATTTTTGTACTCATGTCTGCTGGATTAATCTTTGTTGAAATATTGCCAATTTTAATTGTTCCTTTTTCAACATCTCTAATAAAATAAAATTTAACACCAACGTGTTTGGTTCTATCATCGAATACAAGATTTCTTATTAAATGTATGGCACTTTGGCTATCAGAATACAAGAAAACATCATCATTTATAAATCCAATTTCATTTAGCTGACATTTTAACTACATACCTTCTTTTATAGCATCTGTAGCTGCAATGTATTCGTTTTCAGTTTCAGTAGAAGAAAGAGCTACAAGTTTCTGGAGTTGGGATTTTCAGCTTATACAAGTATTACACAAAGTATATACATTAGAGGTAGTGGATTTTCTACTATCTTTATCACCAGCAAAATCTGAATCTACATAGCCTTTTAATAAAAGTCATTCTTTTGATTTTCTAAAAGTTAATCCCAAGTCTAAAGTTCCCTTCAATATTTGAAAACCCATTTCATTCCCTCCCAGTGTGTCTCACCAGGATTTCTCATAAATCTACTAAGGATATTAATAGCTTAAGCAAAATCAGGTCTAGTGCAACCATAAGATACATAATAGACCCAACAGTATTTGCATATGGAACCATTTCCATTCTTTTAAATCATTTTCAGAACTTGGGGATTGATCTTTAGAAAAGTTAAAGTGATTTCGCAAAGGCAAGGAAACAGATTTAGATTTAGTTAAAGAAAAAATTTCTAGAATTTTCAGAACATAAGGTTGCTGATTTAAAACTAAGCTACCATTTAATCTATCTCTTTTTATATACATCCCCAAAATATTTCTTGTTTTCCCTAAATCTTTCATTTCAAATTCTGTTTTTAACTTCTCTTTGATTTCAGAAATTCTTTCATTTTCTGATCCAGCAAGAAGTATGTCATCAACATACAATAGAAGATAGATGAAGGTTCCATCTCCTTTAAAGAAGAAACAAGGATCATAACCGCTCTTTTTAAAATCAAGACTTTGAATATAAGAGTCAAATCTCTTATACCATTGTCAAGTGACTTGTTTTAAGCCATAAAAGGGATTTTTGAAGAAGACAAACTAAATCCTTTTTACCAGATTTTTCAAAACCTTGGAGCTGACACATAAAATTCTTTCATCTAAATTTCCATAGAGAAAAGCATTTTTAACATCCAATTGGTCTAATTCCCAATTAAATTGAGTAACTAAAGCAAGAAGAATTCTGATAAAGATATATTTCACAACAAGGGATAAGATTTCATTATACTCTATGCCTTAAAGTCTTTTGCAACAAGTCTTAAACCTTATATCATCTTCCTTTTTCTCTATCTCTTTCATTTTGTACATCCATTTACACCCTATTACCTTTTGATCTCTAGGTTTTTTACCAAAATCCAAGTCTTGTTCTTAAGAAGAGATTGGATTTCATCCTTCATAGCCATATCCCAATTCTTTGACTCCTTACTACTAATAGCACATTCATAAGAATTTAGTTCAAGGTCAAATAGAATTTGAATGGTCATGGCAGACACAAAATCAGGATTATCAAATCTTAAGGGAGGGTTAACTCTAGCGTCTAAACAAGGCATATGATCATCTTTAAAGAGCACATTTATGCTAATGATGACTTTAAAACCTTTTTGCTCTCTAACCCAAAGTATGTATCCCTTCACACATTCTCATACCCAATAAAAACACATTTTATAGATCTAGGGTCAAGTTTACCTTCATTTTGGTAAGCAAAAGTTGCACACCCAAAGATTTTTAAATGAGAATAACTAACATGGTGTTCTGACCAGACTTGTTCATGAACTTTAAAATCGATTGAACTGGAAAGACATCTATTAACCAGATAAGTAACAGTTTTAACAACCTATCCCCAAAATATTTTTGGAAACCATGAACTAATCAGCATTGCATATTACCTTATCAAGAATAGTTCTATTTATTCTTTCATCAATTCCATTTTATTGAGGTGTATAAGTGACAATTTCATGTCTAAGTATCCCACATTCTTTACGAAAGGAATCAAACTCTAAATTACAGAATTTAAGGCCATTATATATTCTTAGAGTTTTTATTCTTTTTCCAGTTTGGTTTTCAATGAGCAATTTCCATTGTTTAAAGGTCACAAAAATATCAAAATTAAGTTTCAACAAATGAGTCCAACTTTTTCTTGAAAAATCATCAATTATCAGTAAGAAGAACTTAAAACCAGTCACAGTATTCATAGATGTAGGACCCCAAAGATCAGTATGCAAATAATCCATAATTGAGAGGATATATGAATACCGATTGGAAAAAATCCTTAAAACACATGGTTCACACAAAGATAATTTCTATCTTATCATTTCCTAAACACATGGTTCAATGTTGTAAATAATTTCTCTTATCTTATCATTTCCTTGAGACACATAGCCTTTTTAAATGTTGTAAATCTTATAGACATTTACCCTCTTGGACCTCTTTCATATCATGTTTATCAAAAATTTGGACTTTTTAATTCTCACAAGAATCCACTCTTGATTGTTGTACTTAGATGAGATCACATAGATTTTACCATTTTCAAAGACATCTTTATAAGCAACAACATCTCCCCCCATCTTCGATTGTTTTTTCTTTTGATCGGCTATTCTTTTAAAATAATCTTTTATGAAATGTCCATTTTACCATAGAAATAATATTTCTTACCTTTAGAACTATTTTTAGATTTTGATTTTCCCTTCCTTTCCTTTATCATCATAAAACTTTTTCTTGTTATTATTACTCCATTTCCTTTGGTTACGAGAAGAATTGGTCTTAGCCATTAAACTTTCACCATGAAAATTATCTTTCCCTTCAGTCTTAAGCTCTAGCTCTTTATTTCTTAGGGAACTTGTGATTATATCTAAAGTCAAATCTTCTCTACCATATTCAAAGGCATTTCTTAGGTCTTTGTATTTTTCTCCTAAGAAATTTAACAAGGCCACAATTAACTATTCTGGAGATACCTTTTTTCCTGACCCTTCAAGACCCTGAGTTATCTTTTTAAATCTGTCAAGATTTATTTCTAAATCTAAAGATGGATCAAATTTGAATGCATACAGTTGTTTATAAAGATAGCACTTATTTTGTAAATTTTTGTTTTATACAAATCAGAATGTCTATTCCATAAAAGGACTGTTGTATTTGTTTCCCCAACTTCTATGATCACGTTATCAGAAAGATAAAGGAAAAGTGAATCCACGCAAGTTCATTTGTTCCTTTATTTACTTTCATCAAGATCATCAGGACATGTCTCATCTATGGCCTCAGCACATTTTTATTGTAAAAGAATATCCTTCATTTTAGGCTCTAGAGACTAAAATCTCTTTTGCCATCTCAAATATTAACTTCAAATTAAGTTGTTGTAGTCATTTTGTTAAAGAGAAAAGATCAAAAACACAGACCCAAAGAAAAAAAAGGAAAAACACTAACAAAAAGGGGGAGAGTAGGGGGAGGAGGGGGCACACTTCAGTTTATAAACAAAGGACTTGGCAAGTGTACTCAAACTTATGTTCACACAGCATGAAAATATTTCAGTTTCATTTTATACTGATTATTTCACACCAACTTGAGATATAAGCATAAAGCAACAATACTACAAAGAAAGAAGGTCTCAAGATTTTGACTGGAGCAAAAAAGAACCAAGAGTCCTATCAGATTCTAGGGTTCTCAAAGGGATCCTTAGACAAAGAGAACACATGGGATTTTTGCGCTTAAAATTAGAGACCAAAATTACTTCAAGTAATCGCTGTATTTAAAAAGAGTTTAGAAATTTGTTACCGTGAGGTATGTTCAAGAAGTTCATATTACCATAAAACCAAGAATCCAGCAGATTTGTTCCCAGAAACCAGAGAGTTGCCTTTTGTAAACTTTCAGATCTAAACAGATCTGAGGTGATTCTTTTACAAAATATTTCAGATCTGATGATTTTTCAACAAGAGAGGTCTCAACCACGCTTCTGATACCACTTGTTGGTCCAAGTTGACCCAATCAGCACCAAGAAAGCGTGAAACACTAAAAGATTAAAGAATATAGAGAGTTGTTTTGCCCTAAGGCCCGGATGTTCAACCACGAATGATCCACATCACTCGTTGAGCATCCACTGAAGGATACGCTCAAAATGCACTAGCATAAAAAATCAAGGTTTGAAATCAGTTACAGATCCAAGAACACAAAGTTACCACACTTCTTCATAACACAAAGCTCTAACAAACAAACTTTTATTCTACCAGTTACTATTCACACATAAAGAATAAAACCTTCCATACCCCATTACATAACACTAAGTATGTGAGTAAGAAGAAAAACGAACAAAGAAGAAGATGAAGAAGATAGGGTCAAACACTTTTGAACCAGAGAGAAAAAGGAGATAAAAAAGAGAAAAAAGGTTATGTCACACCCTCGAAGAGTCCAAAAGAATTAAAGATGAAAACAAGTAACTTCAGGTAAGTGGAGTGTCATGACCATCCAAGGGTCAAATTAATGCCAAATGTCAGCATATCCATGAAGACACCCACTACACAAAGCGCATTTCATCAATTTCAAATGCATTCTCAAAGCACGACTTAAGCCCTTGGTCAGCAAGGCTGAGAAAGTCAGCTTCCTTGGTCAGCAAAAATTGGAAATCAACATTCTTGTTCACAATAGAAATAACCTAAGTTTGAATCGTACTATACATATATTTTTTTCTTTAAAAAAAGAATTTTTATTTAACTTTTGAGAGTTATGAAACTCTTCAACTTCTATTTTAAAACCTAAAAAAGCCACCATTTTCTCTCATTCCCTTCTCCGAATTCGAAAATAAAAAAAGAAAGATTTTACTACAATTTTGTTGGAGCAAAGAAAATCGATTTTTCATTTTTCAAAGAAAGTTTTTCAACTACCGAATCAATGAACGATGTAGGAACATGTAATGTGATTTTACTCTTTAGTTGATGAATGATTTTGTATATAAACGATTATTTTCATAAAGCAAAGTTATGAAATGAAATGATATGGTCATAATCGGTTCTACAAGCAATGAGATTCTTCAGAATCACAAATTTCGCTGGTAATCTATCTGTTTGTTATGAATCTATGGTATGAGTTTCACTTGATTTCGTATATATATCATGACTTGAACAATCAGGTGCACAAATTAGATGTTCCTGTTGTGTCTTCGTACTCATTCATCCTCATGTTTTCACCTACCGACTAGATAGCCGGAAGCGGCACCAAACCGGTTGGATGATTGCTAAGTTACGAGGATGGAAATTTCAAGTCTCTAATTGGTTTCAAGGTTTCATTGTTATGTTTTACTTTTCAATGTTAAGTTGTGGTCTTCAAATTTTGTAATAAGACTATGTTGATTTAAAAGTTGAGGACTATGTTTTGTTATCGAACACGTTGAAGTTTTATGTTGAAATTATGTTTATGAATATCGATGGTATGAATTGATATAGTTTGATGTTGCTTAGTTATGAGATTTTCTATCATATGTCTTGTATTTTAGATATGTTAGAAACATATTTCTAATTTGTGCTTGATTTTCAAATTGATGCCACATGATGAAATATCTAGATTTTTGGACAAGGCTAGTGAGATTTGATAGTCCTTTAAGTTATCTGTCACTAGAACTTCGAATCACATTAATCGGAGGTACCCGGGAGCAGTTTTCTTGTATAAATGAAAGTATTTTTGACTGCTTAAATGATCAATTTAGCTTATGAAATTTTAATATGTTGATCATGAATAAGTTGTTATGTTGCAGGTTAAATTTCATGATTTTTTGGGTTCGTTTGATAGGTCAAATGATTATTGACGTCAAACTATGTATTATGGGAAAACTATTGGACAGCAGGGTCCATTACCAGAAATTTGTCCTTCGTCCTTTTTTTTTTTTAAATGTGTGGTGTTGTTACTAGAATGGTAAAGCATATAGGAATTTTAGTAATAAGCCTTGAATTGAGGGATTCTTTGAAAAGAAAAACAGAGGACTAAAACGAAGTCACGGGGCAGACGAATTTCTACCCCGAATGGGCAAGGCCTCACGGCCACGACCTAGGCGGCTTCGTTGCCGACCTCTGTCCATCCTCCGTTTGGTTTAGTTTTCACCCTAAATGTTAGAATTTGGGGTTTTATTGTGTTCTAATATATTAATGTTTAAAACAAAAACAAAAAAAAATTTGTTCCAATAAATTTAGAAAAGAAAAGCTCGACCGAAACTATTCTTTTTATACTTTTCCGCATTAGTAGTTATACAAATAGTTATACAAATACAACCAATGTATGTTTCCAAGTAACATTCCGGGTCTTAAGACTCATGCGTCACAATTTATGAATATGCTTTCCTTTGAGCAAGGTGTTCAAGAAAATGTGGTGAGTGTCAACAACTTTTAATAACTTTGATAAGTTTTACTTTATTAAAATACACGTGATGGATAAAAAATATAAGCCATTTTTTTTTTAAAAACGGCTAGTTACTGTAAACTGCATTATTTGAACTTAATATTTAATTCGTTTATACATGAATTAGCAAAAAATTCGTCCGAACACATGGAAGACAGCTCTTTGATGTAATAACAATAACTGAGCATAATCGACATTCCTAGACTACAAAGTTGGATAAGAGAGGAGGAAAAATCTACTTGCATCAAGGTCGGGATAAATTGTTCAAACATCACTCCATAAGCGATTGATATTTAGTTATCTTCAAATACAAAGACAACTCAAGTTTCAAAATCAATATATACGATTATATCTCAACTTAAATTTGGAGTCCAACAAAATTCATAGATACTAGTCAAAAAAATTGAAGGTAATCATCATTATTCTATATACTACAATTTAAGAAATCATGTTTAATGCATCTTTTTATAAAAACAAATTCTTATACATAATTTACTAAATTTAACTAATACACGAACTTCTGAGGTTAGACAACCTTTGTTCAGTGTTAATATGAAAGTTAATCTGAGCCAAGACTATTGCATTGTATATTCTGAGAAAAAAAAATCTTATTCATTGTATTATTTAGGCATTTTTAGTACAACAAATGTATATTCTTATTCAGATGAAAAAAAAAAACAGATAGAATAATTATGTTCTATGTTTGTATTTCATTTTAGTGGAAAAATTAATTTCATTTGTTATTCTTTAGTGTAGATGTTCTTAGAAAGAAAACTTGATTTTTGATACATAATAGCAAATGTCATAATGTAGTTTAGAGAAACTATATTTTAGCTGTAAGATATGATAAATTTGGTGCAAATCAAATTCACTATAAGTGCAAATCAAATTTGTTGGAAAACTTCTTATTTACGTGACATTAATATCTAATGAATAGACATTCAAGTTCAAATTTGATCTCTAATGCATTCTATGGATTGCTATCTAAGTATATTTTATTTTGTTAAATAAAATCTAATTATATTTAAATATGCATATAAATTTAAATCTACATAAGAAATCTAAATATTGCCAAGTCGGCATGTTTAATCTGAGACTTCTAAATTTAGATCGACAATTTTATATTATTAAAATAAATACTAAATTACATTTAAATATGAAAAAATTTAAATATTACTCCATCACAAACTAGGCAAGACATTCTATTTTTTTTTTCTGTCATGTCACGAGAATGCCTAACAACTTGCATTGAAAAAGAAATTTTTTGGACATTGTCTATTTTGTATATGCAACAATCCACGATTGCATTGGAGATGTTCTAAGAAATTCCATCACACTTCAAATTCACGGTCAACGAGAATTCTAATCAAATTTTGTATTGCAACTAAATATTACAACTAACTTCCAATACTAAATATTAACTTCTTCCAAAAACCTTCCAAAAAATAAATGAGTACATCAATTCAAAGATAGAGTAATGTTATTCACAATCGTTCACTACCATTGTCAATCTACGTAGTATTATTCTATTGGAGTAATTATGTATTCTAATTGAATAACGTATTCACAGCAAGCAACTATCAAATTTCCAATCTAATGATTCAACAACAAAAAACAAAAAACAAGTACGTCAAATAAAGCATAACATTAACTTTACAATCTTATTTGATGATTCACGTAAAATCGTAACTTCATTTGTGCCGCACAATCTGTAGATCCAATTGTGAAACGATTGCTTCTTGTGATAGCACATACTTTTTACTTCCTGCCTTTTACGTCATGAAATTCAACTTCATTCACAAATTTTGGCAAACATGTACCATCATATCTACAGGCACATACTTGAAAAAAAAAAAAAATTATATGTTTGTAGATAAAACTAATAAACACGATAATTCGGTTAAAAGAAACAAATGAACATACGGTATAACACTGAACAACTTACAATTTTCATGTGTGCATCAAGTCTGAACTCCATGAAACAAAAAATTAAAAAAAAGAATTTCCCTCATCATGTGCATCACTTTAGTAGCTGAATGGTTGAATATGGAGATATCAAATGTAGAAATTTCAATATTATATTAAAAAATAATTGTATCCAGTTTCTAACGAATAACATCAAAAAGACAATAACAATCGTAAGAATAAAGTAAATAAAAAATCATTAATTATAAATAAAAAAATGTGAATAAAAGCAAATGAAACTAAAATAACCCATAATCATTGAATTTATCGAAAACATTGAATTCATACTTAAATTTTTTAGATAAAATAAAACAATTTCATCTTTCAATGGTAATGTCTTTAATCTTAAATCAGTAACATCAGATTTGTCTCACCTATTAACAACACACAAAACGCCAACACACAAAATAGCCATCATTTCAAGAATGGTGGTACCAACAAAGTCTAATAGCTCTATCATCATCAATCCTTCTTTTCAAAGAGTTCATCACTTAAGAATATGGTAACACCTCTTTCATTTTATTTTCCATGGATATATGTTTGCATTCATATTTACAACATCTTTGTCTTTACTTTAGTTAATTGTTTAGTAACAACCAAAAAATTCTATCTAATTAGTCTAAAAAAATGTGCAAGGGCTAACGAGAATGTAGAAAGAATAAACGACAATGTCAATAAAAATGCGCCATCCGGCAAAGCATCAATTTACTCAATCAAGGACCTTTCAAACTTAATATCTGAGATATATAATTAACAATTTCTTCACAATTTCTCTCCAATTATATCTTCTTTCATCATCGATTCACTCAATTCCTGTCAATATAACATTTCCTCAGCAAGGAGATCAACATTTTTTCTAGGTGAAGGGGCGATTGAAAATAGAAATTTTGCAGCAGTCATTATGGAACATGTGTTGCAGCATATGTAACAAATCATCCCATGTTGATTTCGATGAAGTATATCAATGTCTTTACTGCACATGTGACGGAGCTAAGGGAAAGCCACGGTATAATTAAATATAGATTGATATTGACTTAATAAAAAAGTAACATGACTTCTTCAGTTGTACATTTGTACAAAATTTTGAGACACCATGTTGACCCTCTCTAACCACAAATGTTTTATACAATGAAACTCAGTGCCAAGGCTTATGTACAAGTTAGAGATTGTACTGGATCTATTGATGCAACTATGATAGGAGAGACGGTTAAGTCTTTCTTGCAATGTCCAGCAGCTACACTAGTGGATCTTACCGCTCTGGTAAACAAAATAATCTTTATCTTATATCTAATCTCTACATCAAACATTGGCCCATTGTTTTACTAAGTGTTTAATTTATTAATAATAATTTGAAACAGGATGATAGAAGCATTTCGTTGGCTATACGTACATCAACTGATGAAGACTACTTCATATACATTAGAGCAACTAAAAGAGAGACCAGTGACGTTCAGCTCAAGTATGATGCTGTTTTCACCTTGATCCAATAAGCGACTTAGATATACCTACATATCAATAGAACACCTCAAAAATAAGCTTTGTATCTTGTAAAGACCGCTTGTCATGGAAAAATAAAAAAAGGAGAATTGTTACACCAGTTAAACGAACACTCTTCTCACTCAAAGAATTTGGCAACAGCGAAGATAAAGACCACGACATTAATTCCATCAATAACATCCCTCACTGCTTAACACAAAACAAATATTTTGATGTTGCTACCAATTCTACTCAAGAGAACAGTTTTCCTACCATATTAATCGATTCCACCAATGCAGAAGACCAAATTTAATCATGAACATTTGTCCGTTTTCTAGGGAACATAATCACAGCGATGCTGACATATTTTTGATATATGTGGTAGCATATATATTGTATTGCTTTTGAAAAATATACCATGTGATGGTGTTTATATTAGAATCTGTTAATCTACAATATGTTGTTATGAATTCACAAATCGTTCGTAAAACAATTTATCTACATTTAAAGTATTTTTTGGGTGACAAATTGATGATATGAATCAATATTTTAGATGAACATTTTCTCCCCTTGATTCACGTATAATATCCAAAATTATAATATGGACGAATATTTTAGACACAACCTTTTTCAACCTTAATAGATGCTTAATATGAAAACAGGTTGTTCAACACTAACCTTGCATATTGAATACGGTCATTTGCCAATGACTAATTATCTGGCTTGCAAATAATCTCCGAATGAAGGCACATACTAATACTCATTCATCATCATTCTATTACTATTTCTCGTACTCTCGTAAGAAACTAACGAGTTCTTTTTATATCATTATAGGGCGTAAAACAAATTCATACACATACAAATAATTCTCAAACTAATTAAATTCATCAAATTACAATACAAATTAACCACATTCTTACTGATTCACATTCCATTATCAACAAGTTGCACTAAAATCATATCAAATTGTCTATTATATTACAAAAATCACAATCGCCTGAGTTATTATACCATCTTCTTGTTGTACTCATTGATTTTGCTTCCTATAAACGGTCTAACTATACAACTACATATATCTTTTGACTTCAACTCCGTCTTCGGGTTACAAATACCATAAAAAAATCTTATTGTCTTTTATTACAACAATTAACATATTAAAATAAATTGTATACATATCAATGACAAATCAAACAATATTCATTTGCCTGAATAAAAAAAAATTTATTCAATTAATTAGTACTTGTAAATCACATTTCTTGTTAACATAAAACAAATACGTAATCATAAAATTGCATAGAATTTTGCTTCTTAATCATACATACGAACAACATGTTTTATTGTTTATATTGTATTGCAATCTTAATAGATGTTACTTGAATGTTTATATTTTACTAACAAACAATTTAAACTTTCATATTGGACCATCCCACCGAAAGACTCGTGTTTGCACTTTTTAAATTCTAAAAGTATACATTCACTACAAGAAAAAGAGCATTTTGCAACGTGCAGAACACGTTGCAAAAGGCATATGGCAACGTTCAGCCGCACTTTGCGTTCCTTGGTGTTGCCGAAAAGTCTCTATCTACGGCAACAGGCATTGCACGTTGCCAATCAAAACATGTGCATTGCCATTTGCTTTTTAGCAACGTACTTACTACTTTTAACAATGATCATTATACGTTGTATTTAGAAATCTTTTAACAACGTTTGTACGCACACTGTCATTTATGTTTTTAACAACGTTCACTATTCGTTGTCATTTATTTTTAGCAACGTTCTCTGTGCGTTGTTATTTATTTTAGCAACGTTCGCCGTGCACGTTGTCTTTACAACGTTCATTTGTACAACATTGTTTTGCATGTTGTGCTTTTTATCTATTATTGACACACACACACACTTTTTTACACACACACACATATATATATATATATATATATATATATATATATATATATATATATATATATATATATATATATATATATATTCACGTTCATTTACTTTCTCAATTATTTAAATACAAATTACATTCTAGATCTAATAAAACTCAATCCATACACTACATCAACCCTTAACTCGAAATTTATACAATATTAATGAAATTTTTCATCCAAAATAAGGCCCAAAAGTTTTTTAAACATACAAAGTTCGAACTGAACCTAGCAAAATAGACATGTCCTAGAAGTTTCTTACAATGTTGTGCATTTAATCTACAAAATCTAGCAAAACAAACTTGATAACTAACACCCTGAATCAATGAATTCGGTTTCTAAAATCTATATATAAGAAGACTGTGCACCACCCTCAACAAATCACATTCTACCAGTGCTAGCTAAAACCCGAGTATCCGTTACAAGTAGAAGGCCATCTTGTAGAGCAGAGGCTCAGCATATTCCATTGAAGGACATCCTACAGCACACTTGGATTGCATAACGAAAACTGTATCCAAATGGTCACGAATTACAATGCTCGTACAGAATTTTCCAGCTCCAGCCACCACTATTGCATGAGTATTCAAAATTAAGCTATAGCAACAGGTGTATTAAACAAATTTAAAAGCCAAACACAAGATTGGTACAAGAAATTTGTAAACCAAACACAACAATCGAATAAAATCAACCAAAAACAACCGGCATCAAGATGGCTACACAATAGAACTCGGATCTTCACCCTTCTTCCACAAAGTTAACTCCAAACAACCACACCCAAAATCTGCCAAAATCGAACACAAGTGCTATAGTAATTCCTCCCACACAAAAACCAGAGGTTTCCTTTACCCAATCATTTACCAAAAACACATTTGTGACTGTCCAAATTGGGATCCTTGACCTGTCCCTTTTCAATTATAAAAAGTCTAAAGACATAAATATAAAAGTCTAAGTTAGGACAATATTAATGGGCATGCATAGTATAATCTCAATTATGCGAGTCACTACACGACAACATTATTGTATTGTAAACAAGTGAAATGTTCAATAAAGACTTAGCAGCATTGACAAGAAGGGCGATGATTATCTCTATCTTTAATTAATAACAAGATGTTATATACGTTTATTAATTTATTTAAATTCTATTTTTAAAGTCCTGGAATGGTGCCTTCTACAACCGATGCTGCTCTTTTGTTTGCTAGCGACTAAAATCTAGCAAAACAAAACTTACATGAGTGTGAGTAACCAAATTACACTTCTCTAACCTATAATAATGAAACTCGATTTTCACTTCTCTATCATGTAAGTCATTTTTGGATTCCATTCTGCCCTTTCGCGCAGCATGAAAGATTTATATTTCATGTGTAGCACAATTAAGTTGTGCACAATAAGTTTTATTATAGCATTAAATTGGTTGGTTGCATTATGAAAGCATGCTTCCCATTAGACTGGCCTAATTTCCTTAGACCATAACTTGATAGGTTCCTTGATTTTGGTGTAATCAAACTCAGCAATTGAAGAATGTAAATTGTATTTTTGTGCTTTTGTATATATTTGTGTATTGAATGAAAACATGAACAGAAATTAAAAGGAATTGAAATTGAAATGGATACAATGAAATGAACTTTCAAGAGGTTCAACTCTCTCCCCAGAACACTGCCAATTTTCTGAACAAAATGAATAGACTATCCCTCTCCCCTTTAATTACTGGCAGCAATTTGCAATAACTGAATTCCCTATTCTACTCTTTTCTCCACTCGCACTTGGCTAATTGAAATAACAACACAAGTAAACATATCGGGGCCTATCAACTTGTTATAAAGGTGTCAAATACTGGGTGTTGTGGCACTGACAATTGTCAATGTTATAGCAGTGACAAGAAAATGGAGTTCAAATATTGGCTAGAGATCCATTTTGCTCATTCATGTAGAATGTAAAAGATGACGTTTAAACAAATCAGTATGATTGTGGTACTCAAAGTCGAATGCAAAATAGCAATGCTAATAATATCATAGAATTTACATAGGCCTAACCTCGTTGGAGTGAAGTTTTGGATACTTAGTGTTAAACATCATATGTTGATAATATCCATTCCTCTTAAACTCTTTAATTACAATTAATAAGCCTTTACTTATTTTCATAATATCATTTTAAACTTTATATATATGGCCTTCATCATCTAAGATCCCCAAGGACACCAAGTTTCTGTTTAGATCAAATACATGTCCTACTTATCCCATCATACATTTTAATTAATGTGTCACTTACACCGACCACGGACACTTACACCATACTGGATCTGGTTATTTCCTAGGTAAACTTGCCTAGGCTCAATTTTTTTTTGTAATTATAGAACTAAGATTTAATAGGGTTCATGTGGAATGTACATCTAAAATCAAGAATTCGTTTCTTGATCAGAAACAGATCAAATGAACAATGAACATGATCTATTTCTGTAACTATTGCAGCGTATCAATGTCAGTCTAATAATACTTCTTAATATCTCCAAAATTACCACAAATGTAACATTTATATTTGGATTTAGATTTTGACCTCCTTTTAGACTTTCCTCTACCTTCATTATGTCCACTATTCTCTCTCTTTTCAGTCCTTTCCCCTCACAAATAGGTCTTCTTCTATGTTTCCATTCTTAATTTTAGATTTATATAACAAACATTGAATTAATGTTACACACACACACACACACACACAAGCATAAAACCAGCACACACCAAGAACAAAAAACAGAGCAAACAAAGAGACGGAAAGATAATAGGCCCAGCACTCAAAAAATGATTTTTATATTATTGACATTCTTAAAACATATAAAGAAACAACAACTTATAGGATAGTGTTCAATTGACTACAGTTTATCATTTCTTCAAGTATATGCATTATATTCTTATCCTCTTAATGTGCAAAACGATCGTAAAATTTGTAATCTCTTTATACCTTTAACATTTAAAAAGTAAGAATTCTAATCGAATCACGTCATGAAAGCAATGGATGGAATTTTGTCAATAACATAACCGAACCTGATAAGTTCTTCTGAATCATGAAGAATAATGGATGGAACAATTTCAAAATCACTGGCCAAAAGAATCACAAACAGGAATGACAAAATCTTAGCAACTCAAAAGCTCAATCAATCTTCATCCCAGTCCAAACCGTGAGGAAATTGAAACATAAGATTTTCAATTGGATTTTGGGTTAGATTTAGGGATACAAAGAAAAGGTGAGATGGAGAAGAAATGTAATTTAGGTTTGGAGCGAAAAAATTTGTTTTCGCGGGTAGTGATTTTATTAAATGGGTTGGGCTTCAGATCTTAAAGATTTTACAACGTTCGGAAGAACATTGCCAAATACTCATTTAGCTACGTACTTTAAATGTTGGAGAATGTCGAAATATTTTACAACGTTCATTGAATGTTGCTAAATAAAAAACCTTTAGCAATAGATATTAACCGTTGCAATATGTCCTAAAATATATGTTTTAACAACTTGCGTGAACGTTGCTAAATAATCTCTGCCCATTTTTTTTTTATTATTCAACACACCATCACATTCTCAATGTAGTTTTCAGGCCTCCACCAGGAAACGATAGAGGAGTTCGGATACCCCAACCATATATAAATAACTCATAAAGAATATATGGGAGGGGGCATAAAACCTGACCTCCCATCATAAAGCTAAAGCAAACAAATAAAAGAATAAATAATGATACAATTAAAAATAGTCCTAAAAAATTCTATAAACCCCTAACTGTAGGAAGTCCACGTCTATCAATCTGAACTAAGATGTTGTAACGTCGCGGTAAGTCTTGAGTACGTTGTACTCGATGCCCGTTGTTGAATAATGAAATATATAATGATTTTGGCAATAGACGCTGACCGTTGCAAAAGGATACATTGGCAACATTAGCAACAAGCTATTAACGAATGTTGTTGTTGAGATGTTGCAAAAGGCTATTTTCTTTTAGTGATTTCTTAAACCAAAATACGTATTATACATTTGGGTCTTTCATATGATATTGTAAGCTTCTAGTTGGGATTTCTTGGACTTCCAACATTTGTGTAATTACAAGATGGGCTAGTCTTCTACAATGCACCGGAAGTAACCACTGCCTCAATCACCTTGCTTGTATTTGTCACCAGCGTAATCATCTACGGCCAATCCTCACAATCACAATTTTTGTACCACATAACCACACCTTACCCAACGTATGGTTAAATAAAAATACCACATACGCAAGATATCATAATCAGATCTAAGAAATCAGCCACTGTTAGCTTTTTTTTCCACCCAATCTCAGTCTTTTCTACCCTTTGATCTTTGTACTAAACATAAAAACAAAATTTCAAATCAGATTTCCACATTTTTTCCTATTCTTCGTACAGCATATTTTCTGATTTCAATTCATTTTTACGCAGAGCTATCCTTGGTTTTTGGTTACTCACAATCCTAAGTACGTGCTTCTTATTTTTTTTAAAGTTCACAATTCACAATTTTGCAGAATCCATTAATATATAGGTAGATATACAATTTTAGTGTACACGTTTTCTTTGAATTCTTTGTTAATAAGGATGATTTCTCAATGCAACCCAAAGTTCTTAGCAGTTGTATGGCTTATTAACACTGAAGTTTAATTTACGCCGAGGCATAATCATTCTATTTAGTGTTTTATTTTGTGGTTTGATCATCACATTTCCACATTTAGTTAGTCATTCACCCATTTTATTCATATTAGAGTTGGATTGTGCTGCTTTTGAGTAACATTTTTGTAGCCTAAGATGACTACACAATGTAAACTTAAATAAGTATACCCGCTAGCTTTATTTCAAATTTGACAGTTAATTATTCAAACATAGAGCTCATTCTATGTTGCCAAAACACATCCTCAAGTTGATTTCCAAATTCCAACAGAGGTGATGTTTAGATAGTATGTTTGTTGAACGAAAGGAAAATAAATATATTTGCCTTACGAGAGGTGACTATTATGGAACCAAAATTTTGAACAAATTATGTCTTCAAAATTGATTTCGACACTCTCAGAGATAGATTTTTCCTTCTCCATTACTTCACATATACACATATTTAAAAGTACAGCACTATTTCCATAATTGAGTTCTCATATTCATCTTCTTCAAATCATTCTTGCTTGTGGAAAAATATACATACATTTTTTCCAAGGGCTGAAGCCTTCTTCATCCCTCTGGTATGTTTTGTAACAACAGGCATCACAAGGATATACAATATATATTCACAAGTTTAATTGATGAATTTGACATAATGTTTGTTTGCAGATTGACAGGCTGCTTCCGCCTCTTTGATGGATCAAACATATAAATTCATATCAGATATCAATATTTGACAGCAAAATTGGACATCAAAATGATAGTCGCAAAGAAATATGTTACAAAAACATCACACAAACGACGAACGAGATATCAAAACATGGTTCTTATTGATATGCAAGTACATTTACCACATATTCTTTGCATTGCTTTTATATACAACTTTCATCTATAGTCTACGAAATCTCCTATTTCAATTCAATAAATATTGAACACCTACATACATAAGCATAATGTTGTAATTACATTAGCCTCGTCAAATATGTATTCCTTATATCCACGGTCTTTTCTAAACCAGGGAAACAAGGTGCACTGTACTTGTACTATAATGATATTACTGCATTTCAAAACACTTTGATATGGTCCAACACATAACTGATATCCAATGCAACAGTTAAATTAATTGATCCAAAACACATAGCTGCAGTAGGACCTATCCAATGGACAATAAATAGAATGACAAAGGTGTAGGCTGTTGAGGAAGATAATTGTGCGTTGCTGTTTTCAACTTATCAGATAGTATGTTTTGCTGATCTGCACGTGCATAAAGACAACCATAATGAAATTGGTACTCTCTTACCTAAACTTAATTTTTCTACCAAAACAATTTCATCTAACAACTGAGATGAAGCATGATTTACACAACTTCTCTATATGCTACATTCGTACTAACTTTTTGAAAAATTTCTAGATGTACTACGTGTCATTATAGATATGTTGCCCAAGAAAATTGTCCAAACTAAGTACCAGAGTGAATCATGCATTCAAGAGCTTGTACTCATCAATGAGAAGTAAGTGTATATGTCTATTGCATACATCACAACCTATGTTATCACACCTTTGCAACATTTAACATCATGCATTTGTCATGTAATGCAGATTAGAGACAACAATTCTGAAGCATGGGAAGTTTTCATTGAAAACCAATGTCGGACCATCTTTGCTTTGCTTAATGTTTGTCCAATTATTCTAGCAACAAATCTAAAAATGTCATTTTTTAACGGTAGGACCATTAATGTTCATTTATGTAAAAACCAAAAAAAATTTCGTCTGTTAATTTCAAGTGAATAAAATTTCTTACTTTCGGCGTCGCTTCAAACCTCATGGTTCATATTAAATATTTGGACTCGTTAAAATTTTGCGCATGTTCGCTTCAAATTTTGTTAGTTCGACTACTATAGAATTAATTTGAAAACGAACCTTATTCTATTTTCATTTGGTAAGTTTTGAATTTCAAGTTAAACGAGAAATAATTTATATCTAACCTAAATTTTTAAAATTTGTTCTCCGATTCTATCTAAAAATTATGGTCATTTATTTTCGATTTCTTACCCAAAACTCGGTTTACTTTTCGACTCCAAAAGTTAACCAAAAACCCACCCAAACAACACCTTAAAAATCCACCAAAAAACTAGCCAAACAATCCCTTAAACTCTACCATTTAGCATCAACCAAATAGCCCCTCCATGATTCAAATAAAACCACCCACCATCAGCCATTTCCAGCATTTAACCCCTTCAACCTACCCATGTTCTCTCTCACTCTTCCATCACCAAATAACTGAAATTATCAACTTCATTAATCATCAAAATAATATCTAACACACATGCATTTTTTGGAAAAGTTCAACCCCAGCATCGTGTTTTTTTTTTCCAATAAACTGCCTTCCAGCACTCAATAAAATCATCTCATGATCCTCCACAACTTTCCAGTTTCTTTTCCTCCATTTTCCTCACTTTTCAGCCCATAAACAAACTGGTTTCTTCACCCCAAATTCATTCATCCAGCAGCCCAGAAATCAGCCCCTAACTTAAGTAAAAAAAATCTCTCATTTTCCTTCATCAAATCCGGCCTCTATCTTTGGTTCAGCAAGTTTGATATTTTTTGTTCTTTTTTTTAGCAAGAATACACTCATTTTGCTCCCTCATCCTCCCTCCATATCAGCCCCAAAGTTTCAGCAACAAATCTTCCATTTTCAGCATTTGTTTTATCCTTTTTTCTGTCAAAAGAAAATTCAGTCCAACAGTGAGAAATTTCCAACATTTTCTTTCACTTTTCCCTTCAATTTTCAGCCAGCAATAAAGGTTGTTAACCTTACTTTTTAAATCACAAAAAGTTCCTTATATATATACACCTATATATATAGTGTATGGGTCTTGAATTTGGAAGTTGCAAAAACGAATTTTGTACATTAAAACTCCAACCGAAAACCAAATTTTGAGGTAGTTTTACTAACTATTTTTGTTAAATGACATTTGAAAAATTGTGATGTGATATAAATGCCATGCAAACCTAATTACGAATGAACTTTATGATAGCGATTGAAGGTAATTACTTTAACATGTTAGTAATTGAAGGTAATCACGTATGACGTTATGTGGTGTCAATTACCAATTTTTATGTTCCTATGCACGTTTTAAAATGATAGCATGTTGCATTTATGTTTACGTATAATTTTCTCACATTTTGTATGTATTGCTACTGAGTGTTTCTTATGAAATATTCACTCCCAAAACGAACATATTTTCAGATTGATTTGATTGACATTGATGCGATGGCGTAGGTTAGCGAGCTTGTTATGGAATTCTCTTTTAGTTTAAGTTTTGACCTCGAGATGATTGAGTCAATTATGATGTAAATACGATATTTCTATGTTTTTGATTCAGTATTTAATTATGTAATATTATAAAAAACAAGATGTCGGTTTCTTTGCAGTTAAAAGTTTCAAGTTAAAAATACATAGTTTCATGTTTATGAAATTTCCAGCTTACTGTCTCTACTTTGAAAAATCATAACTTTTTCTACGTTTGGAATTTTTTATTGAAATCAGTGGCTATGGAAAGCCCTACATGAGGTCTAATCAATGTTCTAAAAAGTATAAAACGTGGCTAGGCGTGAAGGCCGAGTTTTAAGTTTTTCGAGCCTAGGCGAGTCCTAGGCGAGAGCGAGATAAATGCAAGACGAATGAGATGCGTGATGCATGGCTAGACGTGGAGACCGAGCTTCAAGCCTAGACGAGACTTATGCGGGCTTTTTAGAACAGTGGGTCTAATAACATAAATTTGAATCACTTAAAAATAGTGTCGTATGAAATTTTTATAAATATTTTAGCGGGTGACAGCTTTTTAAGCAACTTCAGCTATTTTTTTCACCAATCAAAGGATGCAGCTAAGGTTTAAAATATTAACATGTTATAGTATGTAGTCTCAAGTATCTACAAGAAAATTTTGGGATTTTATGGAATTTTTTTTAATGGTTAAATAATATGTGGCGACACCTATCACGGTTTAGGCAAAACCATAGAAATTTAAAGAAAAATTATTATTTCCTTGCGTGCTTGTATTTTTTGCAAATGTTATATTTTTAAAATCATTCAAGGGCACGAAAAATAATTTTTGGAGTCGTCAAATATATTTTAGAGATTATTTAGTGATCTTCAGGGTTGAGAAAATTCATAACGTTAAAGCTTGGTATCATATGATGGTTTTACTTTTTTGTAGACTCGCGTAAATTTTAAAATTTTATTTTGTTTTATATGGTCTTTATTTTATTATGTCGAGTTAAAAATTTAGAAGTTAAGATTTTAGAATTTGAGTGCCGCTACATGCTATCGTCACACTATGCCAACTCTTACGTAAAGAAAAGTTTTAAGAGTTCTTATATACAAATTTTTATATCCACTTCAATTATGATGAAATGTTATGTTTAGAAAAGATGAAATTGAAAATGAGATGTGGATATTTATTATTGCGCACTAAGTATTTTGAGAACGTGACTAAATTTTACGAAAATTTAGTTTGTAAGTCCTCAAAATTTAATTAAAAGATGTTAGAAACCCACCTAAACGGACTCTTCATAATTGGTATTTCAGACATGGTTTCACCAAGTGAGTACTATCTAGAACGTGCCGAAGTGACAAGAAATGATTACATTTAGTTTGTTATAGATCCTAAGTGATCGTTTGGCCATCATGTCGGTAGCCATAAGGTAGCACGTAATAGGGTGATGAACTATGAGTTTGTGACAACAAGATGTTGGCGTTAATTGTGTGCTTACCATTTTTTGAAAGTGGAGGTTAAAGGATCAAACCTCAAGCACCTCAGATGCATGCCTAGTTATTAATGTTACATGTCAGAAAAATGATAGTATACTAAAGGTTAGTATGCCATAGATATAGATAAATTAGCTAGTGCAATGCAGATACATTTTGATGGGTTGATACTTATAGTAGATCTACATGTTATAAATATGAGAGATTTTGATATTATCTTGGGTATGGATTGGTTGGGTAGTAATCGCGCTACCATTGTATATTTTGAGAATGGAGTAATCTTTTATTGACTGGGAGACAAAGAGGGGTCAAATATTAAAGCACTTACTCGCCTCATCTTAGCTTTATAGGTAGAGAAGTTGCTAAATAAGATAGATTATTAGGAGTTCCTTGTCAATCTTACTAGAACTCCATCTGAAGAATTATCAGTGGATAATGTGCCAGTAGTTAGAGGATGCACCGACGTGTTTCCAGAGAATGCTGGTAATGAGGACGAAGAAAAGGCAATTGGGATTCGTTGTCACTGGTCACTGGGCTATGCTCCACCTTATCGGCACATTACTAGACGAGTGGCAAGGCATGGCTGATATGGTTTATGATATATTATGGGCATTAGTTGTACCCATCCTACTATGAGAGATTGACTATGAGGTCTTCTACGCAGAGTTGACGACACTGAGAAAAGAGGCTCGAGATGATGCACTTGAGTTTTCTAAGGCTTCCCGAGGCTAAAAGAGTGCCATCAGAGATGAAAATATGCTAAGATGAAAATATGAGAAAATGCACTGTCACCTATCTCAGACTTTGAGGAGCACAAATAGGATAACTCTAGTAAGATTTCTATTTCAGATGAATTTTAGATAGTAGTAGTTGGGAGTAGGATTTTCCTTTCCAGTTGTTCGAACGCCAAACGCTATTTCTTTATTTGTATTTCTCTTGAAGGTTCAAGTGAATGATAAAAGATATTATCTTTTTCCATTTTTGTGAGTTTTCCTTCATTATTATTTTTGCCAAGTATGATTGTTGTGTTTTTGACGGATTATAATAGTGTACTTGACGTTAGTATGTCATTAGTAGGACCTATAGATATATATATAAAATATTAAAGGCAATATAGAAAATTTTTGATGGTTTGATCTTAGAAGCAAACCTGATTGTGGTAGAATGGAATATTTTTTATATAATTTTGGGCTTAGTTTGGCTAAGAAATATCCTTGCCGCAATTATATGTTTTGGAGAAAGAAGTTGTGTTTTGAAAACCAGGAGTTGAAGAGTTTAGGTATTACGGTCAATGGTTAAGGCAACTTATCAAGGATATCTTGTCTGTCTCATGGACATCTCATCGAAAGAGACGATACTAGATAATGTGCCAGTAGAAGCAAATGTGAGATTTATTCTGACCTCAAGAGTCTTAAGTACTTCTTCATTCAGAAGGAAATAAAAATAAGACAACGATGGTGGTTATAGTTGGTAAAGGACTATAACTTTACTATCCTATACCATCCCAATAAGGCTAATGTAGTCGCAGGTGCTCTAAGCAGGAAAAACATGGGTCAACTGTTAGTGTTGTGAACGAAACAATATAAATTGATCAAGGATTTTGAGAATTTAAGAATTTAAGAATTTAAGTGTTGGTGCCGCCAGAGCGGGCATCAACAATCATAACAAGTCTGACATTTAAACTGACACTCAAAGATAGAGTTGTGACAGCTAAGAAAGATGATCCCTTTTGGGGGGAAAAAAATCGTAATGGCATGGAAACTAAAAACAGGAAAGGATTTGAATTAGTCGAGGACAAAACATTGATGTTTAAAGGTTGGTTGTGCGTGCCCAAAGATGAGAGGTAGAGGAATGGGATTTTATCTAAAGCTTATTCCGCTCCTTACGTCGCACATCTAGAAGGAACCAAAATATATAAGGATTTAAGTAACACATTTTTTTAGTGGACAAACAAGAAAGGGATTATAGATCGATTTGTGTCTAAGTGTTTGGTATGTCAACAAGTAAAGATAGAACATCAGAGGTCGTCAAGGCCATTAAATCCAATGGATATACCACAATGGAAATAGAAGAAAATCGCAATGAATTTCGTTATGGGTTTTCTTTGACCGACGAGAGGTCATGATGCCATCTGGGTTGTAGTAGACCGTCTGACAAAATCTGCGCATTTTCTTCCCATTCAAATGAATTTCAGTCTAGAACAATTAGCACATTTGTATGTCAAAGAAATTGTTGGACTTCACGGGATACGAGCATCCATCCTATTAGATAGAGATCCGAAATTTTTGGAAAAGTCTTCAAGGAGCTTTAGGTACTAAATTGAAATTTAGCACGGCTTATCACCCTTAGACCGATGGATAGGACCAGAGTTGGTTGAGAAAACAGTAGAGGCAATAGACAATATTATGTCCGAAATTAAGATGTATGCAAGACCACAAAAGAGTTATGCCGATCAAAGAAGAAAGGAATTAGAATTCGAGGTCGGCGAAAAAGTTTTTCTAAAGGTGGCTCATATGAATAGATACTACGTTTTGGTAAGAAAGCGAAATTAAGACCAAGTTTTATCGGCCCATTTGAGATTCTTGAAAAAATTAGAAATATGGCGTATCGTTTGGCATTGCCACCCGAGCTCTCGGCAGTCAATGACGTTTTCCATGTGTCGATGTTGAGGAAGTACGTGCATAATCCTACGCATATGGTAAAATATGAATAATTGGATTTAAGGAATGATATGACTTACAAGAAACCACCAACGGTGATCTTAGAAAGAAAGGTTCATGTTCTGAGAAATCGAGAGATCCCATTAGTTAAGGTTCAGTGGGTAGACATGAGGAAGACGGGGTCACTTGGGAAAAAGAAGAAGATATTTTAGCTAAGTATTCGGACCTTGTAAACCATGTTAGTTAAATTTCGAGGACGAAATTATTTTAAATGGAGAGGATTGTAACAACCAAAATTTTTTTTCATCTGTTAATTTCAAGTGAATAAAATTTCTTACTTTCGGTGTCGCTTTGAACCTCGTGGTTCCTATTAAATATTTGGTCACGTTAAAATTTTGCGCGTGTTCGCTTCAAATTTTTTTTTAGTTTGACTACTATAGAATTAATTTGAAAACAAACCTTGTTCTATTTTCAATTGGTAAGTTTTGAATTTCAAGTTGAACGAGAAATAATTTATAGCTAACCTAAATTTTTAAAATTTGTTCTCCGGTTCTATCTAAAAATCATGGCCATTTATTTTCGATTTCTTAACCAAAACTCGGTTTACTTTTTGACTCCAAAAGTTAACCAAAGACCCACCCAAACAACACCTTAAAAATCTACCAAAAAACTAGCCAAATAATTCCTTAAACTCTACCATTTAGCATAAACCAAACAGCCCCTCCATGATCTAAATAAAACCGCCCACCATCGGCCATTTCCAGCATTTAACCTCTTCAACCTACCAATGTTCTCTCTCACTCTTCCATCACCAAATAACTGTAATTATTCACCTCATTAATCATCACAAAAACTCTGGCACGCATGCATTTTTCTAAAGAATTCAGCCCCAGCATCCTGTTTTTTTTCTTCCAGTAAACTGCCTTCCAACACTCAATAAAACCGCCCCATGATCCTCCACAATTTCCCATTTTCTTTCCCTCCATTTCTCTTCACTTTTCAGCCCTCAAATAAACTGGTTTCTTCACCCCAAATTCATTCGTCCAACAGCCCAGAAATCAACCCCTAACTTAAGTGAAAAAAAACCTCTCATTTTCCTTCATCAAATTCGGCCTCCATCTTTGGTTCAGCATATTTGGTGTTTTCTGTTCTTTTTTTTCATCAAGAATACACTTATTTTCCTCCCTCATCGTCCCTCCATATCAGCCCCAAAGTTCTAGCAAAAAATCTTCTATTTTCAGCATTTGTTTTCCCCTTTTTTCTGTCAAAAGAAAATTCGGTCCAACAGTGATAATTTTCCTTCACTTTTCTCTTCAATTTTTGGCCAGCAGTGAAGGTTGTTAATCTTACATTTTAAATCACAAAAAGTTCCTTATATATACACCTATATGTTTAATGTAAGGGTCTTGAATTTGGAAGCTATAGAAATGAATTTTGTATATCAAAACTCCAATCGAAAACCAAATTTTGAGGTAGTTTTACTAACTATTTTTACTACGATTTTTAAATGACGTTTGAAAAATTATGATGTGATATAAATGCCATGCAAACCTAATTATAAAATAACTTTATGATAGTGATTGAAGGTAATCACGTATGACGTTATGTGATGCCGGTTACTAATTTTTATGTTCATATGCACGTTTTAAAATGATGGCATGTTGTATTTATGTTTACGTATAATTTTTCAACATGTTGTATGTATTGCTGCTGAGTGTTTCTTATGAAATACTCACCCTCAAAATGAACAAATTTGCAGATTGATTTGATTGGTGTTGATGCGATGACGTAGGTTAGCGAGCTTATCATGGAATTCTCTTTTAGTTTAAATTTTGACGTCGAGATGTTCAAGTCAATTATGATGTAAATACAATATTTTTAAGTCTTTGATTCAGTATTTAATTATGTAATATTTATGGAAAATGAGATGTCGGTTCATTTGCTGTTAAAAGTTTCAAGTTAGAAATGCATAGTTTCATGTTTTTGAAATTTCCAGCTTACTGTCTCTACTTTGAAAAATTATAACTTTTTCTACGTTTGGAATTTTTGAGTGAAATCAGGGGCTATGGAAAGCCCTATATGTGGTCTAATAATAGAAATTTGAATCACTCAAAAATACCATCGTATGAAATTTTTATGAACAATTTAGCGAGCTACATTAAGGCACATGGGACAACTTTTCAAGCAACTTCAGCTGCCTTTTTCACCTATCAAACGATGCAACTAAGGTTTAAACTTTTAACATATTGTAGTATGTAGTCTCAAGTATGTGCAATAAAATTTTTAAATGGTCAAATAATTTGTAGCGACACCTATCACAGTTTAGGCAAAACCATGGAAACTTAAAGAAAAATCATTATTTCCTTGCGCACTTATATTTTTGCAAATGTTATATTTTTAAAATCATTCAACAACACGGAAAATAATTTTTGGAGTCAAAATCCGGGTGTTACAACATACACTTGTACCATTTAGTATGCATGTTTTTAGATGAGCATACTATGACAGTTTTCCCATAATGTTTCAGATTTGGGACTATGCACCAAATCAAATAGTTCAATCTACATTAGTCCTTCATTCACATCGTGTAGATCAGTTATGGTAACTTGTTCGAACATAAAAGAAATAAAATTTGTATTTCATCATATGGACTACTCAAAAAATCTGCTTGTCTTCTAAGAAATGGATTAGGCTCTCCATAATGCCTTGCCATTGTCTTCTTAACATGTCCTTGATCAGGGTGGAGACAATATGGAATTTTTAGACAACTTGGTGTCCAACAAAACTTATCTCAGCTCTAAGTCACCAAAAATATCTCATCCACCTCATGAAAAGATTGTTCACATTCAAGATGTCACTTATCTGTTAAATTGAGTACAACAATAATCCTTGCTTTTTTATTCCAAAAGTACATTATGTTGTTCCTACATTGTTTATACTTACTTTATTAATTTAATATGTGTAGAACGACCAACAATTTCTTTAAATGAAGGCAAGAGTTCATGTTGTCAACTACCAACCATTCTGGTATATGTGTTCCTTCAACTGTACTAAAGTGTCTACACACAAAGTGTATCATTGTATTTATTGCAAATATAATCGTGCAAAAGGAAAACCAAGGTTTCCCCATTTATATTTCTTCAATTCTTTCAGCAAATAAAATTATCTATTTTGTCTACTTATTGTTGATTTGTTGGCATTGTGATAATCATTGATTTTATGCTTCCTTCCAAACACACCATATAGGGCGAATGTTCGTGTACAAGTGCAAGATTATAATGGGTTGATAAATGCAAATATGATAGGCGACACAGCTAAATTCTTCATGCAATGCTTATCACAGAGGCTTATGGAAATGACAAAACCATTACGTCAAAACAACAATTCATTTTTTCTTAAACTTATTGGATTTATTCAGACTACCAATAATTGTTTTCCATATTCTATATCCTAACAAAATCAAAACATATTTAAAATCATTCGTACATATACTACAATGAGCACACCTCTTATATCTCAAAGTTGTCAACAATAGCAAAAAAAGGCACCAACATGAGGTACAATGTGATCTTCATGCTAGACCCAATGTTGGACACCGAAATAACAACAAATGAAGGAGAACTTTCAGTTAACGATGTCATATTACAAGACAAGAATGTTGAGCATCCAAAAAACATTTTAGACTTCAATGTTAAAGATGCACAACAATAGACATTTTCACATTTCAGTAGGGAATTCAGCATACAATGCAGATTTAACCTTCTTCCAGATATTGTCAAAAACTGTGGTTATGTTTATGCAAATAATTACAAATAAAGTTCAACCAAGTCTGTCCACAGATCTTGCTTTGATCACAATATTTTTGTTCACAACTTTTGCCACTTGTCTCTTCTAATCTTATTGGTGTGCTACATTAACAAATTTGTTTTAGAAGAGTCATTATTTTGTCGTTAAGGTATTATGTAGTCATCTTTTTTGTCAACAAAATATATATTATCTTGTTATATACAAGGAACAAGATAGTTCTTATTTTGTTTAATATATTTATCTATGTATAACTCATATAATGTATTTCAAGTTTTATGGCTAATGCATCTATTGTAATTCATGTGTTAGAAGTGATACCAAGATTTGCTAATGTGGATGTACATTTTTATGTGTCACTGATATGAGAATGTTTCAAGTTTAAATTGTTGACAAAAGTTGGGGAATGGAAAAATATATTAGTTGAATTTATAAAATTGGGTTATCTTTAGGCAATTGTGTTTTTCTTTTTTGATATTAAAAAAATATATATGTTCCAAAGCTATTGTATCTTTGGTTGGCAAGTATACAAGTGAAAGGCTGAAAGCACATGATCAACCTAAGCTACCTAATTAGGTCTTTCACTAGCATAAGCATATGGAGTCGGATATGCCTTAGGAATGTGGCTCACAAGATCATGAGGTTAGGTGTATATTTTTTACATTTGATACGTGTTCAGCTCAACTTATCTTGGAACCATCAATTAAGCAATCAAACACTCCCACAAAATCAGAAAATATGTTTTCTTGAGTTAGAAATGTTAGCTTGTTTATTATTTTTTCTTGTTTCTGAGTCCCAAGTGGCAACTTTAATATGCTTGATTATTAATTCATTTAAAACATATCATTAATCATCAAATGATAACATCAATACAACTTCATGATTCTGCTATTTATTTACCCGTCATGTTACAACAAGAAGTATTTCTCTACAGTATAAAGAAATTGTTCTTCATGGAAAAAGTTGGAAAATGAGTGACAAGAAGGAAAATACTGAATTGTCGATACTACTTCACTGTTAATACTAAGTGCAGAGTGCAATGACTACCATTCAAATATGCCTTCATTATTTGGCTGTTAATGGCTTAATGTTATAAAAATGCTACCAACTTTATTTTGCTGGATTTAATGAAGTTTGGTTTTGCTGAGTTTAATCATCTTAAAATTGTGGGGGTGGAAATGAGATTTTAGTAATACACATGGGTGTTTTATTTCTGTACAGGTCGCCAATAGTCACCATTAAGAACCAAATTGTAACTTGATATTGCACTCAGGGTGTTACTAATAGAAAGTGAAAACTTGTATTTTTATTTCATAAACTAAGCACAATTACTAATTACTAAATTCCAATTACTAATTACTAATTACTAAATTCTCTTTATATATAGTCAATTTATTCTATATCTAATTACAAATTCTAAACACACTACGTTATATAAATGTTCCAAACATTAGCGTCTATTCAAACAAAGAACCCGAACAATTTTCACATTTCAAATTTTGCATGTATTATTCTTTCTTAATTTTTACAACTACGTTTGAAATAATATAATTTTTTTTCTTTTTTCCCATACTATAAAAATCAAATTACACATAAATTCCATCTACCTAACACAATATTGCCCCCCAAAAAAACCATAACCACACATAAAAAAATAAAATAACTAAAATTCTTTTCTTATATCAAACAAGCTACATGAAACTACAAGTTAAATTAATAAACTCATTCACATTCACAATACGTAAAATCACTAACCAATAGTTCACTGAAAGATAATTAACCAAAAGCCAAAACATTGATATTCCCTAAAAAAAACAATGCTAAAAATACAACCACGCAATTTCAATTTACATTGCCACAAATTAGTCCCTCATTATATATTGATTCTATACCAAAATACTAAGTTTCAAACAACTCCGATATATAAATGCCACATATGTAAACATTCACTCTAAAAAAAATCACAAACTTATTTACGTTTGAGCTTTTGCAGGTATCATTACTTTTCTTCTAATTTTTACCAAACACTATGATAATTCACTTATACATACATTTAATCTTTCTAACGCGTTAGTATATACAATATTTATTTACAATTTCCTTTTTGCAAAAAAAATTATGATCAACAATTGAAATTTAAATTTTTGTGTAATTATAAGGTTTATCTTCTAATATTCATATTAATAACATTTCCTTATCGTGTTAACTAATTTTTTGTTTAGAGTTCATAATGGCCGATATCAATAATGGCGAAAGAATCGTAAAGTCGTGGACAGTAATAGTAGCAACTCTACAAGTACGCACGGAGAATAACATCCATGTTGACAAATGCAATATTAATCTCAAACAGTGTTGGAAGAGACAAGGATATCTAATCAACAATTTTCAACTATTGTATGATTATAGAGAACATTTTGGCTTCGCCCTCGTTGAATTTCCAAGATATATGGAATGATTAAAATCTGCCTTCCTATTTGACATTTCGTTCGCATAAAAGGACAAAGGAAAAGCAGAATGGGAAGCAGCATCAAAACAAAGAGATGAACTTTTTGCGTAGATGGTATGCAAAGAAGACTACAAGAAAAACGATATAATGGGGGTGTAACTTAATCTACAATAGAGATCTCGTATTCATACCAAATATCCAAATGCAAGAAGTAAGACATTATATAATGGTTCTCTCTAATCTCCGAGCAAGTCTATATTCAATAGTCCAAAACATACAACATTCAGAGTACGAGGTTTTACTAATGTCTCTATCTTTGTCATTCAATTATTATAAGTGTGATATTAAATTATTCACATTTAAGAGTTTTACTAAGCATTCGTGTATAATTAAAATAACAGGATTGCATAGAAAAATTCGTGTCCATGAAGCTCGAGCTTCTGGACATGGTAGATGATGACCTTACAATCTAGTCTAAATTACAGGAGTTGAAGATCTACATCAACGAACTATATACTACAATTAATGATTAAACAAAAATTCTATATATTATCATTATATAAATTAAACAAATGTATTCTCCGATGAACTTTAATTTTCGTTTTATATGTTTGTTAGTAAATCTTATATTTATGACTAATAATTCTTATTCTTCATACACATTTTACCGTTAATTATACAAATCATACAAGTTGTTTAGTAAATAAATGAGTAACTCTTTTCCATGAATACATTAATAATTATTTCATATCTTGCACCCCATACTTTACTTCAATATAGATATTTATTTTATATTATTATTGTCAAATTTAGGACTTTACCACGTGCAATGCACGTTCACTAGTCACGACCGTAATGAGTTTTGCTTCTATTGGCCTCAAAAAATCATATATATACGTCTGTCTTCATCTTCATTCTGAAATATCTTCTTCAAATTCAATCTCCTCAAATCAAATTTTCAAATCCACATTCTTCTTAATGTGCCACATAATTCTCAAAATTGAATTTTCTCCATCATATCTCTTCTATTCTTCAAATTTTTTTCTCAAATCAAATTCTCAAATCCACGTTTTTCTTCATCGACTATATATTTGAATTTGAATTTGAATTTGAATTGTAACCTACAATCAGATCTACCGCAGGAAATCGGCATGTACTAGTATTTTTTAAAAAGTTTGATCCTAGGTCTTGCAATTAATGAAGAAAACCGTGCTTGCTTTATATACCGAACTCCAAAACGCGATTTTAACTGGAGAATCCAAAACTCCAGAACCATCGCAAAACGCTAGTCTCTTCCGCTAGGATCAATGGCAAAAGTTCCCTCCAAGCATTCTCGCGATCAATTTCAAGTAATCTCTCTCTCTTTTTAACTTCTTGTGTGCCTGTAGGAACGTGTTGTATGTTTTCATTGATTTTGGTCAGTATTCATTTTTATGTACTTTTTGAAATCCAGTTTAACTTGGGATTTACTAGGTTATTATTTTTGTGTGTTTTAGTTTAATGGAACAAGGTGGATTGCTTTCTGAGAGAACTGGAAAATGAGCTCAAAATTTTGAACTTTTTTACGAGTGAATGTATCAATGGTTAAAAAAATCAGTTTGATTCATGCGTTTTGATCCTACTACTTAAATTTAAAACTTAAAATTGATTGTAATTTTTTTTTTTTTTTGGAATTCCTCATTTACTTACCGTCCACGTTTTCTGCTCTGTATGTATTGCTTATTTGTTTTATTTTCTTTTCTCCGTTTTCAAGTTTCTACTTCTAGCCTAATTTTGAACTAATACTATGTGTAAGAAATTTGGGAAGTAGTTGCCTGGGCTAATGCTCAAAAGTTACTATTTTTGAATAAAATTTTTCAGATTTCGAAAGTATTAAGTAGACAGAAGAGAAATAAAAGGTGAATTAAGGGGATGCATAAATATTGTTGAGGTATATGTGTGGTAAATTGATTTTGGCAGTACTGACGGTCTAACATGTTCATATTATTTTTTGACTGACAAAATTTAGATGGTTCCTGTGGTATTGGCTTGTAAAAGATTACAGGCATTGATATTACTTCACACTAGTTTTTAATTCTTTACTGGAATTGTTTGTTTGATCAGGACTTCGAGGGGCTTTTGAATAACTTACAGGATTGGGAATTATCATTCAAGGACAAAGACAAGAAATTGAAATCGCAATCTGCTGACAAGGACAAGTTGGTAATCTGATTTATATGCAAACTTGCTTTCTTCAACCAATACCATTGTTTCCTTCTTTTTATCATTTGATTTTCCGGACAATTATTACTTCACAGCTAGTTTTTTCAGAGAAATTTGTCCAAAGTTTGCTTTTTTCAACTAGATAATTACCAATCTGAAATTAGTGGTCTTTAAAAGTTGTCTGTTTTCTTTGGCCTTCTGCACTAATCTTTCGTATTGCTATCTGTCTCTCATTCTATGAAGTTTTCTTTCTCAAGGATCTTCCTGCTCAGAGACATAGCATGAACAGTGCTAGTCAACTTTCTAATGGCACTGGAGTTAATGGGAAACAACCAGTGGGTAAAACTACGGCTTCTGATAATTTAGGTTCTGGCAGACAATATGATTATTTGAAGGACTATGATGCAATCCGTCGTTTATCAGGTGGTTTCACAGCAGAAGAATCTGTGGATGCCAATTCAGAAAAAGAGTTGGTATGCTTTGTTGTTGAACAAGTTCAGTTATTATGGTCCAGGATGAAAGGGTGCCTAGGTTCTTTTTGATGTTGTTCTGGCTTTCTATATCATTTTTCAGGGTAATGAGTTTTTCAAGCAGAAGAAGTTTAATGAAGCAATAGACTGCTACTCTCGAAGCATTGTTTTCTCACCAACTGCGGTAGCTTATGCAAACAGGGCAATGGCTTATATCAAAGTCAAGAGGTATTTTCTATTTATTCTGCATATAATTCATGAATTCTGCTATGAACAATACAGTTATTTTTCTTTTTCATTAATTAGATTCCAGGAGGCTGAGAATGACTGTACTGAGGCCTTAAATTTGGATGACCGCTATATAAAGGCATACTCTCGCCGATCAACAGCTAGAAAAGAACTTGGGAAACTGAAAGAATCCTTTGATGGTATAGCCAAATTGATATGTTAAAACTGAAAGATCCTTTTCAATCACTTTCCTCATATGCTCTGTCTGAAATAACTATAGTCAAATGCAGACGCTGCATTCGCTTTGAGGTTGGAGCCACACAACCAAGAGATCAAGAAGCAGTATGCAGAAGTCAAATCTTTGTTGGAGAAGGTATAGATCTTATCTTTGCCTGGTCTGAATGCTATTTTTCTTAGTTTTGTTATAAGATATAATTATTGATTCGTTGTAGAAGGTTTTACTATATAAATATTGATTCGTCATAGAAGGTTTTACTATGGCTCTCATGGCTGGGTCAAAAGTTAGAAATGTTTTTACCACTTAATGTGATGGTGCCCATTCTGCTGAAGAAATTTCACCTTTGGGCATCTGCAGGGATACCATGGTTATGGTGGATGGCTCATTTTAAACTACATGGAATGTCATTTTATGTTACTATTTATAAACATGAACAACTAAGCATTAGTCTACCTTATGGCATCGACAATTATATCTATAGAGGATGGTGGAGAAGCTGGAAACATGTCTATGTGTTATTTGCAACACTAAGGGGAAACATGCCTTGCTAATATATTGGATGGGTTATGGAAAACTTAAAACCTTTGTTGAGATGATCAAACTAGACACTCAGATATAGAAGTCTTTTTTGAGCTCGAGAAATCTGTACATTTCAGGAGTTGAAAATCTTGGCTTTTATTAACAATGTGACCTTGCAAATGGAGAAAGAGGTCAAAAAATTCATTGCGTCACGTATACAATCAAAGGTGCTTTCCCCGTATTGAGTACAAAAAAAGGAAAGTAGAAGTATATTATTGGACTCCTTTGTGCATTTCATATAATTATTTTTCATTCAAGTAACTGTGGGAATCAATAATAAAGTTGAAAATTCATTTGGCAGATTCTCAGAAACTGTCTTTTGAAATTGGAGTTGAGAAGAATTAATCTACAAGAAACAGTATGACAGTTTTTTGGACGTTGCAGACTTTTTGTGCACAGTGATGCAACAATTTTTAAATACAGGCCGAAACAAGTCTTTGAACAGTTTGCAGAACAAACCCACCATTTTATCCCTAACATCTGAAGCATTTTCAAACAACAATATATAAAGCATGCGGAACATATTTCATTATATTGTTTCAGGCAAAACTTAGGAAAAATAAGTGTTCTCAAAATTATGTTGTTCAAGCATAAGGTCGGTCTCTTATAATCCTTGTAGCATATCGTGTTTATATATGTAAAGCAGAGGCCTCTAAGCCCTTCAATCATGGACAGCAACAGGAAAGGCCATTTTAAGGCTGGTCATGTCAAGGTATATCGTTGAGAAGATAGGAAGGTACTGGGTTATGAGGCTTCAGTGTGGGTAACGCTTTGAGCCTTTGATGCTCAAAGAGGATGAGAAGAAGAATCTTGGTAGTGAAGAGGCGAGAGTAGTGTTTGTGGGATATTAGGGTGACCTGAGGTTGTTGGTTGAAGGAAGAACACTAGTCATGACTGTCGTATTATGTGAAGTGAGAAATATCTACTACAATGCTTCGATGCACATTCCATAGTTTCTCTTCACGCAACCTTTACTTTTCCGGTGCTTCTTTTTTATCATGTGGCAGGCTGTAAAGCTCCAAGGTATTTGGTGTAGCTAAAATGCCGTAAATATTGAGGCTTCATCCTGAGCCCATTATTATTTGTTCTTGTTAAAGTCTACTTCTAGACACTTTATGCTGCTGATGTTTCCTTTCCATTTCTTTTATTATCTATTGTTGTTGCATGTACTTTTGTAGGAGATTCTTAAGAAGACATCTGGAGCAACGCAAGGATCTTCGCAGGGAGTAGAAAGAGCAGGAAAGTTGAAGGTGGACAAGAGCAAACCTATACACAAGGTCCAATCTGTCTCAACAAGTTCTCCTGCAGGAGGAGTGGCTGAGATTCTGAAGTATAATTCCGAGGTCTGAACATCTGGAATTTACTTTTTTCGCTTTCTGATTACTAGTGTCTTCTAAAAAATTAGTTGACTCTGAAGCAAAAGTATCAGGAGTTAGGTCCCGTTATGGCTGCTATGGGGTCCAACTTACGATTAGGTATCTGAAAGAATATAATATCTTTGCTGCTGTTAAGCAATGCCTGATGCTACTTTTTGGCGTTTAGAAATTGGGTTCACCATGAAAACTACGAAGTGGTAGCATATCTATGGGCAATATTTTGTTATTGTTTGTCTGGGAAATATTTAAATTATGAAAAGGTTTATTTTTGAATGGTAGGTTTAGGGACTAAAATGGAATTATTATTTTTCCATCTTATATTTTGGTTCTCTCTTGTAGCACTGCTTTTCTCGATGACGTGTCTATTGTATTTTCTTGAACTTTGAAAAATTTGTTGGCAGAATAGAGAAGTTCCGGCAGAGACATCCATGGAAGTCGAAAGCAGTAGCCTCAGAACCCACAGATCTCATGTGGACACTGGTTTGGTGACTGTAAAGGTTTATTATGAGATCCTTGCTTTGACACACAAGCTTTACTTATAGTATGTGTCCTGTGTGGGTTAGGAGTGATATACATAGATATATGATTATACTTTATTCAAAGACACCTTAATTTTCCACTTCTTCTGCTCTTTGCATTGTTTTATGGTCAGCCTTTGGAGGACTATAATGCATAATTAACAAATATCTTGCTTTCCAAGATCTAAAGCGAACATTAGTGTTACCTAGTCATCTTCAAGTTATCACTTTAGGATAAACTTCTCTGCGAGATTTCACCGTATTTTAGGAGTGTAGTAAAAGCGGAACTTGGGTGAAAGATTGCAGTGGCAGGAAAAAAGAGGGTTGGGGGGTGTTGTGGAGACATCTTGAAGCAAATTATTCAGTACAGAATTTTAGGAGCGTGGTATGACATTTAGGGTGGCCAGGTTAAGGGCATTTTAGAGAGTTAACGTAAATTTAAGGGACTAACTTCCTAGTTAGAAAGCCACAGGGGTTCTGAGCTTTGTTGCCCTAATAGCGTTTTACCAATGCTTGCTGTGTGCCAGGTCTGAGGACGAAACATTATTTGTCAGAACTCTCAATAACTTGTAATGGATCCCTCCTATTTTGAACAGTGAATCAAAATTGGTTTCTTGATGGATGAATGGATGTGCAAATAATACGATGAAGATGTTCAGAAATTTACCACCATGCCAAAGAATACCCTTGGATGGAGGAGAAGGTCAAATTATGGGAAATCTCTTAATGTTTCCCAAATTTTGCTACAATATAGGAAAACGGGCATGCACCCATCACCCATGTCTACATTCATAGTCCAAAAGTTTGATGCCTGACTGGATTGATGGGATGCTGCATTTTGACTAAAAAGATCATGTTGAATGCCCATACAACACCCTATTAGTGAATCACCACCCTTGATATCCAAAAAGGAAAAGAAACAAAAGAGTTTGATGGAACCATTTGGCATGGGTTAAAAGTGTTATGAATCAAATCATTTATGTAGAAGGTCAAAATGCCTCTTTTTCTCTTGAAGTTGCTGGGGATTGATCTGTTACAAGAAATTGTCTACATTTCTAAAGGTCTTATCATAACTTTTCCATTTACCTGCAATCTATGCATAGGTAGCAATCCATTCTATAGTTCTTCTCATTACCTCTAATGGGATAATGATGGGGATCCCATGCTGATAAATGTTGAACACAAACCTTGATCAAGACATTCTTTGAATTGCTCAATAACTAATATTTAGGGTTATAGTGCAAATAGATAATAAGTCCTATTCTGTGCAGTTCTTATGGACGAAAATATTGCTAGACAAAAGTATGGACTCCATGTTTTTAATTTTGAAAATAATACCTCAAAGCTATCCTTCTTCATTTCTTAAAAACTCTAATATGTGGGATTAAATATAGAAAACGAGAAAATATTTTCATTTTCCAGTTATATTTTCAGAATTCACTCCACACCAGCACAATAGGGGTTGCAATTCTTGGTTTTATTTCGATCAGCAAGTAATCTATCCATGGGCAGAAAAACATATGGTGAGATGTTCATGTGGATAGTCTCAGAGGTTAATGTCAAAAGTATACTATGATGAGGCAACATTAATTGGTTAAATTCTATGATGTCGGGGTTTGAAATAAAGCATTATCTTGCTGTTTTTACTTGATATCAATAAATAGAGATTCTGATAGTGAGGAAAATTAATGTCACATTTGCTTTTAGATATAAAATTTCAAGGTATAACACGTGTTCTGGTGTCAAATTTCCTGCCCCATGCCATGTCTGGGTTTGAAATAAAGCATTATCTCGCTGTTTTTACTTGATATCAATAAATAGAGATTCTGATAGTGAGGACGATTTATATCACATTTGTTTTTAGATATAAAATTTCATGGTATAACGTGTGTTGGTGTCAAATTTCTTGCCCCGTGCCTCCACCTCAACTCTCTGTTTTTCTCTCTCCTCTTATGTGATATCTTTTTGTAGAGTAAACACAAAAATGGCCAGCAAGAATTGAAGCCATCAGTGCAAGAGCTTGCTGCCAAAGCTGCTAATCTTGTCAAGGCTGAAGCTGCAAAAAATATTGTCCCACCAAATTCAGCTTATCAGTTCGAGGTTTCTTGGCGGGGACTTTCTGGTGACCGTAATCTACAGGCTCGCTTATTGAAGGTCAAAATATTTTTGTTGTCATTTTATCTGCCTTCCTTATTTGTTTTTTAGGTTAAGGGGCAATTGTCTAAGACTTCATATCCTTTATAGCTGCCTTTTTTCTCAGGAGAAGAGATTTTTCCCCCCACCAGTGGTGGTAGCCTCTGAAGATGGTGATAATTGAAATTGTACCTATAGTAATTATGTCAACTGGAAAATTTGAAATTGAACATAAGTTTTGTTGTTCAAATGCGACCTATTCCAAGTACAACAAACAGAAATGGATAGCACTAAGTACCAAAAAGAACCCAAAAAAAAAGGAAATAAAAATCATTTGATAAGTGGCTTTCTTATTATTAGTTTTTGTATTTTATTAATTTTGAAATATAAATATGTGTGTTCCACTTATCAGGTTACACCAGCAACTGCATTACCGGGGATATTTAAAAATGCATTGTCTGCTCCGATGCTCGTTGACATTATTAGGTGTATTGCCACCTTTTTCATGTAAGTTATTTAGTTTTTATGATATATGGTGGAATCTTCATGCTTGTAGTTAAATGCTGACATATATTTGATTTTTATGTTTGGCAGGGAAGATATGGATTTAGGTGTAAAATACTTAGAGAACTTAACCAAGGTCCCCAGATTTGATATGATTATCATGTGCCTTTCACCATCGGATAAGGCTGGTATGTCTACACAAGCATTCTATGTGATATAATTTCATGGATATATTTTGTCTATACTGCTATTTTATCAAAGGTCTTGTCTAAATGATTAATTTCGTCTTAAGTGTTTTGTTTGGTGGAGTTTAAAAGTAGTTTTTTAGGAGATTTTGAAAAAAGTTGGTGAGACGTGTGGTTGAAAAGTTGATAAAAGATGTGAGTCCCATAAAATATATGATTGAAAATGAGTTTGGGAAAAAAGAGTTTAAAAAAAACTCTTCCAAACATAAATGTATTATAAGAATTGCTGATTTTTCAGCGTGCCTTCAAATTGTAACTGTAAGGACACTGTTAATATACCTATTTGTCAATTCTAGCTGTATTATCTTACATGAATTTCATTTTAATTTTACTAACCACCTCACAAGGGCCTCATCTGTTCTTGCATGATTTATGCAGGCATTTATTTTAAACATATGATTCTTTGTGTGTGTAAAATAAAATGCAGTTTTTTACAATATTGGATAAGAATACGTGTAATTGGGGTTTTGACTTTGGTGAGAATGCATTGCTGGATGTCAGATTTTACTAACCTGTAACACCACACGCACTGAAATTCAGAATGGAGACATGTTATGACATGGAGATGGTACCAAAAAAAATGGTGCATGCATTAGGAAATTAATTGAGTGTATCTTTAGTTGTTTTCATTTTTCACTACGTGACATTTCTTATCTTTCAAAATTACTCTTTAAGACCTGGAGCTTGTTGGTCCGACCATACTTTCTTAGTTAGGGAGAGGTTTTAATTGGATGCTGAAAATTTTCAGCCGCCCGACTTAGTGCACACACTCTATTAAGAAAGGGCAGAAATGTGGCTTTCATTATCTTAAGGTTGACGTATGGGATTTCCTTCCATTTCAGTACATTTGTTTGCATTAGTTAAGGGCGTTGCATTGGAGGGGATTATAAACAAGTATTTGCAAGTTCGGCTGCTTTGAGAGTTGGTTTGTAACATTATTACTTTAATTCCATTTAACCAACTTGGATTTCCTTTGAAATCAGATCTTCATAAGATATGGAACGAAGCTTTCAGCAAGGGAACTCCAGACTATGCCGAGAAACTTGGTAATTTACGCCCAAGATATGGTGTAAAACTATGATGGAAGTGTGCTGTGGAGGACTGATTTCATTCCCAAGGTTTGCCACCAGTTTTGGTCGATTTCTTTGAGGAGAAACTTGCAAGCGTTGGAGCTGGAAAACAAGATGTCGTTTTGGAGCACCGATTACCCTGTTGCTTGCATCTGTACGATAAAACTTTTTATTTAACATTCTACCTTGTTTGCTTGCAGAATTGATGGGAACTTCTTTGATTAGAAATGATGAGGCTGATTTTGTATTTTGATGTACTCTGAGATTTACTTGTGTTTACAGTGAATAGTCAAAAACAATAATATAGTCAGTGACATATGAGATGATGTTCAAAATTAAAATGTGTCAATAACTAGCAGGCACTGCTTGGAAGTGTTCCGGTTGACGAGATTCCCTGAATTTGCTACTAGTCCAGTATCACGTCGGGGCACCCTCGTTCAAGGGAGATATCGCTTTTGTAGATGTAACCATTTGTCATTGTGGAGAAGTTTAGTTTTGTGGAACAAGTAAATGTTTCAAATGATAAATAGCATTGTCCAAGCAAAAACTGGTGACTTCACAGGAATAGTTTGTGCCTTGTGGTGCAGATATGGCTAGCATCCCTTATTTTTCCTTGTAAAGTTGCACTTGAAGATATTTGTAACACCACAAAATCACGAATTATAAAACGAGATAATAATAAAAGCATTATTTTTAATAAATTTGAGGTCAATTTAATTAATATTTTTCACCACTCCCTTCTATTGCAATGGCTGCTAGAAATTTATTTTGCAGTTAAATTATTTGTTTGATGTGTTTTTCTTTATTCCTTGTTAGTGTTTCAGTCAATTTATTTGATGAAAATCCAGGTCAATCATATCTTATGGTTCAATTTCATTGTTCTTTTGCACCTTGTGGTTGCTAGCACTTAAAAGTGGATAAGCAGAGAGCCAGATGCATTAGTAGGAACTACAAAATAAACACAGTTGTGACAAAACATTGAAAGAAAATAAAATGGGACTACTGAACTATAATTTAATTATAATTAGGTATTGAATTTTAATTTAATTTTAAATTTTATTACTATGTTACCTGCTGGTATTCAAATTAATGAAAATCACCATAAAGGATCTTCCATGTAAATGTTGCGTTGCATGTCAATTTATTGTTATGTCACATTATAAAAGTGTTAAAATCACAAAAATACACAATTTAATTTTTTTAATTTAAAGACATTATAATAATTCTTATTTTACTATTTTTCATTTTTTAAAGTGTCGCGTAGCGATATGGTAGAAGATCAATTATTGTATGGGTATCAACTAACTAGTTTTTTTTAGGGGTTTCAAGGTCCATAGTTATACTTAGCCTCTTGACACTACTCGTAGTTATAATTTGCCCAATTTCGACCGCACTTTGTAAATATTAGTTTCAGTAGTTAGTTTTTTTTTTTTTCATTTGTAATAGTTTATTTCAGTTATAAAAGAACTCTGTTATTTGTAAATATTTATTATGATATCTCAACTTTTAAACGTCTATTCTCGTAAGTTAGGTTTTTCTTACGTTAGCTATTATAGGGGATAGTTGGTATTCGAAACCTTGTCAAATTCACTAGTGTTCACCCCTTACACCAGCAATTGTAATTTTCTGCTTTCATCAATCAATGAAGAATCTATTTTCAATGCATTCAAATCTTCTTTTACAAAGCTTTCTTTAAATTGTATTCCATTACCGAATTGATCGAAAATTGAAGGAATGTAGTCTAGCGAAGTAGATTACTACCGCACGATGGTCCTTTATGTGCTAGAAAGAAAGGCGCTCCATGATACTGGAATAATAAGTGATAAAATATGACTGAATAGTGAAATTTGAAATTAAGATTAAATTTACCCAAAGAAAATGTATTACTTTTTTCGTCTTTAAATTATAAAAGAGAATTATCATACTTATGAGGTAAATATTTATAAAATGAAATCATTTAAAAAGTAATCACCAAGAATCATAGAAAAATCTCTACATGTATTTAACGTATATAACATGAAGAACAATTAAGCACAGAATAATTTTGTAATTGGCTGATCAATAAGCTTAATTACCATGAATTGATTGAAAAATAAATTTTATTGATGACATGTCACATGACTAACTTTTAACTCGCTACAAAATTAACTTTAACTCGCTGCATGTTTGATACGTAAAATTTAAAACACTAACAAACAAAAATAAACATTTCACGTGTCTATTTTTATTCGATCTTTTTCAATCTAACATGCTCGAAATATATATTTGGACCTATTCAAGTTTCTTGATTCGGACATGGAACAGTTAAGGAGACTAAGATCCATGAATTGCGGAGAGTGTTTGGTCGATGTCGCGAATCGTCTCAATCTGGAAGCCAAACTCTTGTAGCTACTTCTTCATGTTAACTCCCACTGTTTGTGCCAATTGCTTCTGGGCCATATGGACACTTTTAATTGCATGTTATTCTCTCAGAGTTAAGGGCATGTTTGGTTCTCATTATGTTACTTTTCTTAAAATAAGTTGACTTAATTTTTTTTTTCTTTTAGAAAAGTATGTATGAAACGACGTTTGACAAAATAAATAACTTAAAAATATATTTGACTTACTTTTAGATACAAATTTTTTTTAGTCTGGACTACTAATAAAAAATTTTTGCACGAAGTGTTACTTTAAAAAAAAAAAAAAAATTTACACTATAAAAAACGACTTATTCTAGTGCGGGCCCGGACTACAGTCCCCCCCCGACCCTGAATACAACCAGACACCCTTTTAGATTTTTTCCGTTTCTAACATGAATTTGTCCAATATTCTCTTACAATGTACGAGCAATGACAGAGCTACATGTTGTCATGTGGGGGCAATGGCCCCCATAAATTTTCTGTATGTACATTTTTTTCTTTATAACATTTTTCCAAAATTTCAGTTTTCATACTTCCCCTCAGCCTTTTGTACACTACTTTTACCCCAAAATTGGACATCATCAATTAACTTCTCATTCCTTCTGGATACCTATTATTTTGCAAAACTCAACGAAAATGTATGGCTCCGTCACTGTGTATAAGAACCTCATGTGCTTCTAAAGTGGTAAAAACTTGTAAGATTTAAATAAAAAATAAAACAATCAGTATATAAATACAACTTGTTTATTTGATGAATCAATTTATAATACAACTTATTATACTATACGCTAGTAGTTTAAACACGTGGTACATCGACCTAACATAGAATGCAAAATTAGTAGTTAAGGACATACATGAGAAATTATGAAGTCGACCTTTCTATCTTAAAATTGACATTTATTGTAAGTGTATTTTCAACTCACTTACAAAGAAATCAAAAGTTAAAAGACGGAATAAGCCATCAACTTCAATTAAAACCACTTTAGATATAATTCCTCTCGATGCCTGAGCTCATCAAAGTTTTTACAAGAAACAAGACGCACCTAAGCAAGATCGAGCAGTTGATGAGAAGTCGACTATAGGCAATTAATACAGTCGCCACTCCAACGAGTATTCTCAAAGAAATTTTTGAAATTTGTTAATGATGGAAGAGATATAGTGACACGAAATTAATACAGTGTTTATATTTTTCTATGTATTTTATAATTGTAAAATATCTATTTGTACATCTATAAATAAACACGTGAATGAGAAGTATTTTTATGAGTTTCACAATTAATTATCTCTTTATATTTTAACATGGTATCATATTCCTAAACAAATATTTTCTAGCCGTCTATTCACATTTTTCATGTTGCTCTGCTGTCACCATAACATCATCAACTCCAATCAAACCCAATATTTATGTCATTTATCACTCAGATAGCCCATTTACCATTCTTGTTACTCCACTACTGTCAGAAGACAATTATACATCATGGAGTCGTGTAGTAACAATGGCACTTCATGCAAAAAACAAATTGAGTTTTTTTTATAGGTCACTCTCAATTCCAACGAAGAAATATGATATTCCCAATTGGAAACAATATAATGATTTGGTTGGAAGTTGGATTCTTAAATATGTCTCATCCGAGATCCGTCCAAGTATCTTATATGTTGAAAGTGCAGTACAAATTTGGATAGACTGAAGGATTTTTTTTCCCCAATCAAATGCTCTTAAAACATATCTATTGACACAATCAATTTCTACCCTTAAACATGAAGTCTATATGTTTCCTTATATTTTACATAAGTCAAATCGTTATGGGATGAACTCAATTTCATTGTGTTTATTACTCCATGTATTTGTGGTAATTCCAAAAGTATTATTGATCAACAACATCAAGATCGTGCGATGGAGTTTCTTCAAGGATTCCATGATCGTTTCTCAGCTATTCCCAGCCAAATCATCTTGATGGAGCATTTCTTTCAATTCAATGTATCAATAATCTAGTACGTTAAGAAGAAAAACAACAAGAGATACACATTCGAATGATTCCTACCATCGATTCGATGACGCTTCAGGCATATAAACCACCATCTCGATCTTCGGGAAAGCTTCAACATCCTTTTTGTGACCATTTCAATAAGCATGGTCATACGCTTGCCACAATCTACCAAATCCATGTCTTTCCAGATAAGCAAGTAAAGGCATCAGTTTCGCCATCATCCACTTTTGCTACTCGGTTGACATCAAAACAATATACCAAGCTCCTAGCAATTTTGGCCAAAGAAGAATCCAGTGGATCATCAGCTCATTTGGCAGATAAAACTCTTACTTGTTTACCCACTTGTGGATTATTCATTCAGACTCTTCTAGTTATATATGTATATCTCTTTCACTTTTTGGTCAATATTCTATAATTCATAAAAATAAAATAAAAAAATGCTCAATTACCATGTGGTTCTCAGGTGCCTGTGACACACATAGGCACAATTCAATTTTCATCATTCCCCACTCTCACAAATGTTTCTCGCATTCTATCATTTAATTAAATTTATTATATATCTCACAATTAACAAAATCAACAAACTGTGAAGTGAATTTTTCATCTTCTAAATGTGTATTTCAAGATTGAGCAATGATGGAGAAGATTGGTCGTAGAAGTGCTTGAAATGGTCTTTTTTATCTAGATTAGACTTAGTTTTTAATTCTGTTTTTTCTTTTAAGCATGTTAATAAATTTGATCTATTACATTCTCGCATTGGTCATCCATCTAAGACTCTTTTTGATTTATTGTTAATGATTATTTAATTATTATTGCCAATAAAGATTTTTTTTAAGATGTATGTCCGTGTGCCTAACAGTTGCGTCTTTCTTTTCCTAAAAGTACATCTTGCTCTTTTTTTTATAAAATTAATGAATAATGTTATTCATAGTCGCTCACTACCGGTAGTCATTGTAAGTGGCATTACTCAATTGGATGAATTATTTACTCCAATTGAGTAATGTATTTATAGCCATAATTCATCCAATTGAGTAATGCCACGTAGAATGACTACCGGTAGTGAGTGACTATGAATAGTATTACTCAAAATTAATTCACATTCCTTTCTCTATACCTTCTAAAAATGGATCACGTTTTTTTTAACTATACTTGTCGATTTTTCAAAATGTACATTGATATATTTAATGAAACATAAATTTGAAACTGTTAACATATTAATTCATTTTTTTTAATTAAATCAATCGTGAATTCAATACGAATATCACTCGTATCAATTATGGAAGTATGGACATTCTCCTTCCACTCAACTCCAAATCATTCATTCGCATAATGGTTCGAATTTCTTTCTACTTAAATTCAAACGTGGTTTCATGACAATGATATTATTCACCAATGTATTTGTGTTATGCGACACCCCAACAAAATAGAATCGTAGAGTGTAAGCATCGACATCTACTCGGTGTTGCTAGAGCTCTACGATTCCAATCAAACTTGCCTCTTTCCTTTTAGGAGAATGTATTCTCACTCTAGCTTTTATTATCAACAAACTTCCAACCTCGATCTTCCAACACAAATCACCTCATCAAATTTTACTTTGCACTGCTCCATCATATTAATCTCTTTGAGTTTTGGATGCTTATGTTTTACTAAAATATGAATATTCAACGAAATTTGATGATTGAGCTAAACTCGATATTTTTGTTGGCTACCCACATAGTCGAAAAGGATATCGTATATATGATTTCAAAACTTGTTAAATTTATATTTCTTGTGATGTTATATTTAATGAATCCACTTTTTCATATCATGATCTTCTATCTCCATCATTAAATAATTCAATTGCGATTAGTCTAATCAATGATGATGACATATTTGATTTACACGACTACACCACTAATTATTCCTTCCATTTATTCTCAAGTGGCTATTCCCACTTCTTCTTAGCATGATAGTATAACTAATTCTCCATCTATTTCTATGGACACTTCTTCCACTAATTGTCCTTCTCAACATCTGCTCTTATCATTAATAATCTCTCTCGCACGAGTTCGTCACCCATCGGGCCGTCTCACAAATTATGTTTGCAATCATACATCATTCTCAATGTAATTTTCGATTGTCAATAATTTTCTCTATCTCATCTAAGTCATTCTCACCATATGTTTCTAACAATTATTATGACCATTCAAAAATCATGTTCTTACTTTCAAACCCTTGTTTTATCAATAATTTATTATTTAAATTCAAACTCTTGAATTCAACTACACTTGGCCGTTATGCCCACTTTCAAATAAAAAATCATCAATTAAATGTAAATAGGTCTATAAAATTAAATATCGTCCAAATTGTTCACTTCAAAGATATAAAGCTCATTTAGTTGCCAAATGTTATACTCAAGTTGAAGGCATCGATTGTCATGATACTTTTACAGTTGTGGCCATATTAGTTAACGTATGTCCCTTCTTTTTGGCAAACTTCAATATTTTCTAGACATTGAAATGCCTTGTTCTAAAGAATGGATATTTCATTGCCAACGAAAAAATGTTCTTAACATATTATCTTATTGTGGTATGATTGGTTCATGATCATCTGATTTTTCTATGAAACAAAATCTCCGCCTACGTCTGACAAACGGTACTCTACTTTCTAATCCGTAAATCTATCGTCAACTGATAGGTTGACTCTCTATCTTACTGTAACACGACCTGATATTCAGTATGCTTTAAACATCATTAGTCAATTCATGCAATATCCACTATCTTCCCATCTTGATGCTACAAATTGAGTCATCTATCAGAAAAATGGTTTATTTATTTCTGCTTCTAGTTCTCTTACTATGGTTGATACGCTGACTCCGATTGGTCTAGTTGTCATACTACTCGTCGCTCTACTACTAGTTATTTCACTATGTTGAGTTCTAGTCCTATCTATTAGAAAACTAAGAGACAACCAACAATTTACCGTTCTTTTGCAAAAGTTGAATATCGTTCACTCGTCGCACTCACTTCTAAATTACAATAGTTAAAATCACTTTTCTCAGATCTTGGTTTTGTTCATCCACAACCAATTTTAGTTCATTGTCATAGCCAAGATGCTATTCACATTGCCAATACTTATGTCTTTCACGAACGTACGAAAACACATTAAAATTGACTACAATTTTGTTCATGAAAAAGTTCAAATTGCCATTGCTCCCTCCTACCTATGATCTAGCGATGAATTGGCGGATTACAAAACCACTTGGAAGTGATGTATATCGTAGACAACTTCGCAAGTTGGTTATAATCGATCTTTCAACTCTAGCTCCAACTTGAGGAAGAGTATTGGATGAATTCATATGAATTCATATAAATTCAAACATCTTGAACGATTTCAACAAACACCCTCACATCGAGTCAACATCATCCACATCCTATTTTATATATTTAGGCTTATCTCGATGTTTTATCTTTTCCTATGTATTTTATAATTGTAAAATACCTTTTGCAAATCTATAAAATGAACACACGAATGAAAAGTATTTTCGTGAAGCTTTTCAATCAATTATCTTATTACATTTTAACAAACAATACAAACTAGGGTTAGTTCAATAGTTATGGCATGTTTGACACAACTGTTGTGATTACAACTTTCGAACTTAGAATTTTTTCAAGAAGAGTTGTTATTAAAATATTGTTAATTGTTTGGTTGTAAAATTCATTATGTAATATGCTAAAAAAAAAAAAATCAACAAGTGTTGTTGATGAGTGTATTTAATGCCACGTAGAATGACTACCTGGTGAGTGAGTAACTATGAATAGTATTACTCAAAATTAATTCACATTCCTTTCTCTATACCTTCTAAAAATGGATCACGTTTTTTTAACTATTCGATTTTTCAAAATGTACATTGATATATTTAATGAAACATAAATTTGAAACTGTTAACATATTAATTCATTTTTTTTAATTAAATCAATCGTGAATTCAATACGAATATCACTCGTATCAATTATGGAAGTATGGACATTCTCCTTCCACTCAACTCCAAATCATTCATTCAGACAATGGTTCTGAATTTCTTTCTACTTAAATTCAAACGTGGTTTCATGACAATGATATTATTCACCAATGTATTTGTGTTGCGACACCCCAACAAAATAGAATCGTAGAGTGTAAGCATCGACATCTACTCGGTGTTGCTAGAGCTCTACGATTCCAATCAAACTTGCCTCTTTCCTTTTAGGGAGAATGTATTCTCACTCTAGCTTTTATTATCAACAAACTTCCAACCTCGATCTTCCAACACAAATCACCTCATCAAATTTTACTTTGCACTGTTCCATCATATTAATCTCTTTGAGTTTTTGGATGCTTATGTTTTACTAAAAATATGAATATTCAACGTAAATTTGATGATTGAGCTAAACCTGATATTTTTGTTGGCTACCCACATAGTCGAAAAGGATATCGTATATATGATTTCAAAACTTGTTAAATTTATATTTCTTGTGATGTTATATTTAATGAATCCACTTTTTCATATCATGATCTTCTATCTCCATCATTAAATAATTCAATTGCGATTAGTCTAATCAATGATGATGACATATTTGATTACACGACTACACCACTAATTATTCCTTCCATTTATTCTCAAGTGGCTATTCCCACTTCTTCTTAGCATGATAGTATAACTAATTCTCCATCTATTTCTATGGACACTTCTTCCACTAATTGTCCTTCTCCAACATCTGCTCTTATCATTAATAATCTCTCTCAGCGAGTTCGTCACCCACAGGGCCGTCTCACAAATTATGTTTGCAATCATACATCATTCTCAACAGAATTTTCGATTGTCAATAATTTTTCTCTATCTCATCTAAGTCATTCTCACCATATGTTTCTAACAATTATTATGACCATTCAAAAATCATGTTCTTACTTTCAAACCCTTGTTTTATCAATAATTTATTATTTAAATTCAAACTCTTGAATTCAACTACACTTGGCCGTTATGCCCACTTTCAAATAAAAAATCATCAATTAAATGTAAATAGGTCTATAAAATTAAATATCGTCCAAATTGTTCACTTCAAAGATATAAAGCTCATTTAGTTGCCAAATGTTATACTCAAGTTGAAGACATCGATTGTCATGATACTTTTACGCTTGTGGCCATATTAGTTAACGTATGTCCCTTCTTTTGGCAAACTTCAATATTTTCTAGACATTGAAATGCCTTGTTCTAAAGAATGGATATTTCATTGCCAACGAAAAATGTTCTTAACATATTATCTTATTGTGGTATGATTGGTTCATGATCATCTCGATTTTTCTATGAAACAAAATCTCCGCCTACGCCCGACAAACGGTACTCTACTTTCTAATCAGAAATCTATCGTCAACCGATAGGTTGACTCTCTATCTTCATCGTAACACGACCGATATTCAAGATGCTTTAAACATCATTAGTCAATTCATGCAATATCCACTATATTCCCATCTTGATGCTACAAATTGAGTCATCTATCGGAAAAATGGTTTATTTATTTCGCTTCTAGTTCTCTTACTATGGTTGATACTGTGACTCGATTGGTCTAGTTGTCATACTACTCGTCTCTACTACTAGTTATTTCACTATGTTGAGTTCTAGTCCTATCTATTAGAAAACTAAGAGACAACCAACAATTTACCGCTCTTTTGCAAAAGTTGAATATCGCTCACTCGTCGCACTCACTTCTAAATTACAATAGTTAAAATCACTTTTCTCGGATCTTGGTTTTGTTCATCCACAACCAATTTTAGTTCATTGTCATAGCCAAGATGCTATTCACATTGCCAATACTTATGTCTTTCACGAACGTCATTTAAAACACATTAAAATTGACTACAATTTTGTTCATGAAAAGTTCAAATTGCCATTGCTCCCTCCTACCTATGATCTAGCGATGAATTGGCGGATTACAAAACCACTTGGAAGTGATGTATATCGTAGACAACTTCGCAAGTTGGTTATAATCGATCTTTCAACTCTAGCTCCAACTTGAGGAAGAGTATTGGATGAATTCATATGAATTCATATAAATTCAAACATCTTGAACGATTTCAACAAACACCCAACTCATCACATCGAGTCAACATCATCCACATCCTATTTTATATATTTAGGCTTATCTGATGTTTTATCTTTTCCTATGTATTTTATAATTGTAAAATACCTTTTGCAAATCTATAAAATGAACACACGAATGAAAAGTATTTTCGTGAAGCTTTTCAATCAATTATCTTATTACATTTTAACAAACAATACAAACTAGGGTTAGTTCAATAGTTATGGCATGTTTGACACAACTGTTGTGATTACAACTTTCGAACTTAGAATTTTTTCAAGAAGAGTTGTTATTAAAATATTGTTAATTGTTTGGTTGTAAAATTCATTATGTAATATGCTAAAAAAAAAAAAAATCAACAAGTGTTGTTGATGAGTGTATTTTTTACACTTATTTTGACCTCCTAATGAAGGCTTTTGGATGGTATTTCGAGTATGTTTAATTGAATTTCAATTGATTTTTCCTTGTTTATGTATTTAGAATCAAACCCGAGTGTGGATAGCATTGGAGACAAACGTAGAAAAATGTGAAGAGATTGACGCTTGTTCGAATGTGTCGGGAGTTAAAGAAAAAAAGCCGAGCCTTGGAGATCGAATGAGGGGGACAAATGATGAAAAAAAAACGAAAGAGAAAAATGCTCGCTCAAGCATTTAATGGCCTCACTCGAGCAAAGCCATAAAACAGGAAGAAAATATCACCTCTGTCCGTCAAGCAAACCAAATCTGCAAATTTAATAACCCCTGTCAGCTTGAGCGGCAGGGTAAAATTCCATGCATGTGGTTTTTTTTTCAATAACAATCATAGAGAAATAACCATATACTTTGCACAATCTTTATTTGAATAATCATTGAAATTGAATATGTTTTTATATATTCGAATAGTTCATAGAGATATTGTAGGGTCGTATATAAAAATAGATTTAACTTTATTTGAGGAAGATTATTGAATAATTTAGAATCTTTGTTGGTCAACTCAAGCATGAATTGATTCAATTATGGAAATTTGAGAATTGAAATGAATTACAATAGTGAAAATACTAGTGCACTTTCTCTTTAAATTATTTATAAAGCTAGTTACACACCTTTTAATTGCTTTCATAGAATTGTTAAAAATTTTTAGTTTAAAACACCAATTCAACCATAGAAATATGTGTGTTCGATTAAAGTTAGTTTTAATTAAGTCAAAACTAGATACTCAATCCTCATGGGTGATACTCAACTCACTATTTATATTACTTGTCTACGATACCGTATACTTGCAGAATATTAGCTAACATATATAAATATATATTACAAAAGTACTTTTATTTTCTGACTCGTACTTGTTACATTTTATTTTGCTAAATTTTTTTTTTTCCGTATCCTACAAAATTTATTAAAATTAATATTTCAATTCAATTATCTCATAGAACAATTATTTTAATATAAAGCATATTATTTAAAATTTATTTTTTTTAAATTATATACGTTATGGGTAGTTCTCTAATCAATTTTAAAATTTAACCATTTAAATTGATGCAATCATTCCATATAATGATTTATGAATTGTGCACTACTTTTTTGACTTTGTGTGTACTAACAAAAACTATATTTTATAACAATGAAATAAATTTTTCAAACGCATTTGCACTATAAATCTCAGTAAATAATTTTTTTAAATACATTTTATAGCAATAAAATGAAATGTTAGATTTTTTTGGAAGAAATTTAAAGATGTCCTAGTGGGTTTGGACTTAAAAACCTTTTTCTTTGTTTAAATATTGTTAAGTGGAGTTTAATTTGGATATATTTGATATTTTATTAAAATAATAAGCAAATATATTATCAATTCAAAAGTTTAATTAAATGAGCATTTCAACTTTTGTCTGAGTTGAACTTAGAGAATTTTTAGGAATTTCAAATTTGAACTTTTCTAAAACAACTTAAAATATTGTTTCTCTAATCAACAAGACTTTTTGACTCCACTAAAAAAGTGATTTTGCCCTCCAAGTAGAGCCTTTGAGCTTTAAAAAAGAGGAGATTTTAAAAAAGTGGCCAAAAGTAAATGCTTAATTTGTAGAAAATGGTAACTTTTAGATTAAAAAAAAAAAAAAGTCATGCATACTCTTTGCAAGAATGGTAAGTTTTTATTTTTGGCTTCCAAGAGAAGCTATCTACTGTTATAGCAATTAACAAATGAATAATCTCAATTGTTTGTAAAAATGGATTAAAACATATTTTCATTTTTGTTATACAATATCAACACATTTCCACATTTAAAATCTTGATAACTGAAGTTATTATTTGAAAGTAAGAAAATGTTAATATTTTTTTATTAAGAATTCGAAACTTGTTATAGTAGTAATATGAGACGTTGAAGGTTCGCAAGTTTGAAAAATGATCGTTCATGGGATGAATTGTGAAAACTATCTTTTTAAAAAAAGACAGTTCACCCCCATCAAGTGTCTGTAAAAAATTAAAATAAAAAATAAAAACGACAATTCATAGTGAAATGTGGTTTTAGACAATTGAACTGTTTTTTTTTTTTTTAGCAATACTTTGTTATAAATCTGAATTCTTTTTACAATCCATAATGAGCAACACTTTGTAATAAATCTGAATTCTTTATAGAGCAATACTCTAAAGTCATTCTTTTGAATGAACACTCTAGAATTTATATATTTGAATTCTTTATGACAGTCTGGAATTTTGATTATGCTATTTCTATTTCAGAAAATTAAATATGTTGTTCATATTTTTTGCTCACAAATCTTATATAATCATTAGAATCTATAAGCACCGCCAAGGCCGGATTTTATATGAGGCCTAAGAGACGATTGTCTCATGCCCAGAAGTTTTAGGGGCCCATAACTAAAAAACTATGTTATGGTTTTTTTATTTTTATTTTTGTTATTTAAAAATATTGGCTTAAACAGTCCAAACCCACATCCAATTTTAAAAACTACCCAATTAAAAAATTCACTCAATTACTCAATTAAAAAAACTCAATTAAAATCCAACACCAAAACCTCTTGCAACTAGCAAACTTTGAATAGACAATCGACGGCAAGAAGGAAATCCATAGAATGATAAAAAAAATATACAATAAAAAATTCTCATCTTGAAGTAGAGGCAATCTACGGAACCACGATAAATCGGTAATGCACTGCTTTGCCCTTTGTATTGATTCATTCACTATGTTATAATCTTTTATTGCTTTCTTTATTTTCAAAGTTTTCAGACTTAATTGATATAAGCAGTTGTTCTTGGCATTTTTAACTTTTGGTTTCTCCAAGTTGAAGTTGATCAAGAATTATATCCGATCAACTATGTCACAAGAAAGATTGGAACGGGTTGGCTATGTTATCAATTGAGAAAAAAATAGTTGAATAACTTGATTATGCAAACTTAATTGATACTTTTTCCTCCAAACTTGTAAGGCGGGTAGCAAAATATTTTGTGTATTAAATTTTTTTTTTTGTTGTTTTATTATTGTGTTTTGAGTATATGATTTAATTTTGAAAAACTCTTATAAAGAATTTTTTTTTTAATACACACTACAAATTTAAGAGCTCAATTTTTAAAGTTCGATTTAGGTCTAACAAATTTAAAGTCCGGCCCAGCGCACCGCAATCCAAGGAGATTTCATCAATTCGGTCAAACATTAGCTTCAAAATAAAATTTGTTACTTTTTACTAGGTACATGTGTCTCATTTTTACAAAGATTTGAAGATTGTTTTATATTTATTTTGTTACTGGTTGAATTAGCTCTATAGGATTTGAGGTCCCATTTGTTCAGTTCCCACATTTTTTTTTATTGAATTCAAGTGTCCATCTTGCACCCACTTTATAGATGTGTTTATTTACATATTCAAGATTACTTTCTTGTTTTTCAAAAAAAATAGATGTGTTTATTTACATATTCAAGATTACTTTCTTGTTTTTCAAAAAAAAAAAATTCCATATATGTGTGTGTATAATTTAATAATTTATAGTCTACCTTTTCGGTTTGGGATAGTTAGAGTTACATATTCTGTGTAAAATATGGACTTGTTTAGATCGTGTGTTGAAGGGAATGACATTCTTAGATTAAAAATGTAAAAATCATTTGAATGACTTGCTTTTTTGGTTATGAATTTTTTGAGATTTAAGGAAAATTAGATTGAATACATATTTATTTTTTGATTAATGGGATATAATGCAGCCAATCCTATGTTTATTTGAAACAAGCTAGCTTGTTGGTTTTAATTATGGGTGTAATGCAGGGGTTTACCATAGACAAGTGTCTTTTTGCATCTTGGATTGTTTAGAGAATTCGGTCTCATATGTAGTCTTGCAAAGAAAACTCCATATTGGTTGAACATGGATCAGTAACGCAGGTGATCACCATTATTGTTAATGACAATATTTTAATTATAACATAATGCTTATAAGGTGTAAAATGAGTAATGTTACTGGTTTTTTATTTCTAATTGTACAAATCCCAATTTTAAATACTTTATATCCGCCTTGTTAACTATAAAGGGAGCTTTGACTTTTCATATATTGCTAGAATTTAATAGAATTGGGAACTCCACTCCTGTGGAATGACAACAAAGATGTTATCACTTAAAATTATTGTTTGTTATTGCGTTGGATTGAAATCTTTGTTTACTATATATTGTGGTGAAGTGAGATCTTAGTTTTGTATTGTGTTGGTTAAACAATATTGCTACTTGTTTTATCTAATGAACAATCATATTATTTTTCAGGTTTCTCATTAAGCTAATCTGGAGAATGTTTGACAATCAACAAAATTGACATTTAAGTTTTATTTATTTTTCATAGATCTTGTTTATTTTTTGAGGAAAGAACACAAGTTGATAACACAATTTTAGATAATTGTTTAGATAATATGTCATTTGTGGAGCTTGTTTAGATACATTACTGGATTCATTATTCAGTAAACAATGTTTCGAATCAATATAGTTGTCATTATTTTATATTTGTAATTTGGTTTCATTTCCATTCATGTCGAATTTTTAACTTTAATGGGATAAAATTGAAAATAAATAAAAACAAAAAAAATATTATGACAAAAGTTATCCGTGGCCATTAAGTTTCGAAATATCTTTTAGTTGATGACGGCCTTAATACTGTGGCAAAAAACATAATAAAATCAATTTTTTTACGATAGTAGTGCTCCGTCATAACTAATTATTTGATAAATTAGTCTATTACTACGGTAAATTAATATCATAAAAAGTATTATTAAATCGTTATAAATGATTTTTAAATTTAACACCTATTATTTGCTTCGACAACTAAACCGTTAGGAAACCATAATATATAGTTTTAGTGACACCCCTTATGCCGTTGCAAATCGTATTTGCAACGCCTATATTTGTGACAGACCATTTGCTGCCACAAAACCGTTGCAAATACTTTTTTCTACGGTTTTAGTACCTTATTGTAACGGTTAGTAGCTGTCGCAATAACCAAAATTTCTTGTAGTGGGTTTTAAATATGTCTGTGCTGTTTTGAATAGTGCATGGATAATATGATTTTAGACATGTCTCACCCCCTCAAACCGTCATCACAAAAGTTTGTTTACACTACAAATGTTGCTTTAACTCCTATTACTAGGAAGAGATCTTTGCCCCTCACTGATATTTTGAATTTAGACTCTATTTTAGTTGTTCCTTCTTTGGATTATAATTTATTGTGAGTCATCCAAATAATCACTGCTTTTATCTCGTGTTGTAATTTTTTGACCTGAAATTTGTGTATTTAAGATCATTCGAACAAGGCAAACCATTGGTTGTGGTGTTAGACAAGGAAAGTTGTAGTACTTGGATATGGTGTCAAATAGTTCAAACAAGTTGCATCAAGTTTTAACGGTTGACGACTATGAGAGGGAGAAGAAGAAATTTGACATATGGTTATGGTTATGGGATCGACCTCTGGGGCATGCTCCATTTGGTTATTTGAAGAAATTATTTCGTAGTTTATTTACAAAGTTTAATTTTTATAGTTTTCATTGTGATGTTTGTGAATTTCCAAAGAGCCACTGTGCTTCTTTTCTAGTAAATTTGAAAACAAGTTTATTTTCTTTTATGGTCATACATTTTGATGTTTGAAGTCCATCCAAAGTCACTACCTTGGGTGGATCACGTTACATTATTACTTTTATTGACAACTGTAACCGAATAACCTGGGCATACTTGATCAAATGATAAGTGAACTTTTTATTTCAAAAATTTCACAAAGTGGTTAGTACTCAAAACAATGTAAATGTTCAGGTTCTTCGCATTGACTACTGGTGAGAATATTCGAGTTTTGAATTTCAACAATATTTGGCAGCACAAGAAATTATTTATCAAACTACTTGTCCATCTACAACTCAACAGAAATAGGGTGGCAGTCACTTGCCGAAGGTTGTTCGTGCTTCATTGACAGAAGTTCATGTGCCTTTGTCATATTAGGGAGAAGTACTTACGTCTATAGCATATTTGATCAATCGTATACCCTCTAGCACTATTAATTTTGAAACACCATCATAGGCCCTCACTGAAGCGGTTGTTGTCCCAACTCTCCCAAACTTACCTCCACATGTCTTTGGTTGTATGTCATTTGTATATCTCCACGAGCACCAATGCAACAGTTGACTCATCGAGCTTGTACTGTGAATTTCTAGGGTATGTTATTCATACAAAGGGATACCGCTGCTATCACCTTCCAACTAAACAATTTTTTTTTTTACATTGGTGGTAGTTTTTTATGAAGACTCGATGTATTTTTCTTCTAAGCATGAACTTCAGGGAGAATACCACGAGAAAGTTCAAATTGTATCTCTAAAGCAAGAGAACTCCTTAAACTTAGTAACCAGAAGGTGAGTGTTATGAACTTTGATGCTAGTAGTGATTGCTCACAAATAGAGCCTGAAATCAAGAGATTGATGAATTGAATATAAGTTATATAACTTTGGATCCAATTGGTGATGAACGCCCAAAAATGGAATTGCTGCTTCATCTCCATCTGAATTCCTAGCACCACAAGCAATCGATATACCAAACCAATTGTTTGTTGAGGATGCTTCTGATTTGGAGTCTAAATCATCTTGAAAACAACTACTAGAACATCATAGCAGAGGTATCCCTGAACCTAAATATGAAACTAAACTTTCTAGTAAAGTTAAATATCTCATGAGTCAATATGTGTCTAACAATCGACTATCAGAATCAATTTAGTCATTTGTAAATTAATTATCTAGTGTATCTATTCGTAACAATGCATAGAAAGCCTTAGTTGACCCAAGGTGGAAAGCCACTATCAATGAGAAGATGGAATCATTGCAAAAAAAAAAAAACATGGAAACTTGTTGACCAACCACTAGAAAAACATCAGTTGGATGTCAATAGGTTTATAGTGTGAAGTATCGAGCATGTGGTACAACTAAGAGCTTTAAAGCAAGACTGTTGGCAAAAGGATACACACAAACCTATGTGATCTATCATACAGAAACATTCACCTATAACTAAAATCAACACAATTCGAGTCTTAATGTCTTTGGCTGCGGACGTGCCATTACAATATTTTGGTGTAAAAAATGCCTTTCTACATAACGAATTTTTAGAAGAAGACCGGTGGAAAAATGATACACCCAAACCAATAGGATTTATTACAAACATTTACACCTATAGCTAAAATCAATACAATTCAAATCTTAATATATCTGGCTGCGAACTTGGATTGACCATTAATACAGTGTGATGTAAAGAATGACTTTTTACATGGCTAGTTGTTAGAAGAAGTCTACATGGACCATCCACTAGGATGCATGATACCAATAATGCATCGTCAGAAGGCATGTAGATTAAGAAAATAGTTGTATGTGTTAAAGCAATATCTCAAAGTGTGGTTTCATAAGTTCACAAAATCTATAAGGCACTTTGGTTAGTGTCATAGCAATTCAAGCCGCAATTTACTCTTAAAGAAGTGGCAAGGTAAGATCAGTGCACTTATTGTCTATGTACATGACATGGTGGTTACAATGAATGATTCCGAAAAAATGAAGTCTCTACAAAGTTACTTGTCCATAGAATTCAAAATAAAAGACTTTGGTCCCTTGAAATATTTTATTGGGATCGAAGTGTCTTGATTTGATAAAAAGATCTTTATGTGTCAAAGAAAATATACCTTAGATTTATTACAAGATCTCGTAAGTCAGCATGTCAATTAGTTGATAAACTAGTGGAAGAAGGATATAAGTTATGTGTTGAGTCTAATAAGGTATGTGTTGATAAAGGAATATGCAAAAGATTTGTACGAAGATTGATGTACTTGGCATACAAAAGGTCGGACGTTGCTTATGCGTTGAGTATTATCAGCCAGTTTATGCTTAATCTTATAGAGCAACACATGAATGCAGTTATATGCATTTATACGCATTTTAAGGTATTTAAAGTCTATCACTCAAAAGAGAATTTTATTTACTAAATACACAGATCATCCAGGTGTAGATGTATATAGTGATGTTGTTTGGGCTAGAGTAGTAGATAACATGTGATCCACTTTAGATTACTTTACCTTTATAGTTGGTAATCTCGTTACAAGGAGAAGTAAAAAATAGAATGTTGTTACACATTCAAGTGCAGAAGCTGAATATAAATGAATGGCACTTGGAGTGTGTGAAGTATTGTGGATAAGGCATCTCTTGATGGATTTGGGCTATCCGTCTCACGAACCAATTCGATTATATTGTGGCAATAAAGCAACATGTGTCCAATTCAGTGTGATCATGCAAAGCACATGGTTATTCTTTACCAAGAAAAAGTTGGACGAGAAAATTTAAGAGTGGCCTAAGAGTATATCAGAGAATTAGTTTGTCGATATCCTCATCAAAACGATTTCAAATAAAATGTTTCCAAAGTTTTTGGGCATGTATGGCATCTATACACCGACTTGAGGAGAATGTTATAATCAATTATAATATTCTAACATATTATAATTTATTTATATATTATCAAGAATCTACCAATATCTATATATTTTTGATATTCTTCTATAATTGTAGATTATGTAATATTTGTACTATCTTTTCTTTCTTGTATGATTTTCCATATATATGTAGTTATAATAATCTTATAAATAGGACCATTCTTATTGTAATGATACACAACACCAAAACGATAAACCATTTTTTCTATTTCTTGTTTTCAAGCGACACTGAATGTGTCCCTTGAGTTCACCATCTGGGTCATCAACATTGTATTAGAACTTGATTGAGCTATATTGATTCATAATCAATGTTCTAAAAAGCGTAAAGCGTGGCTAGGCGTCGAGGTCGAGCTCCAAGCTTTTTGAGTCTATGCAAGGCCTAGGCGGGAGTGAGACAAGGGCAATGCGTGAGGCGTGGCTAGGCGTAGAGGCCAAGCTTCACACCTAGGCAGAGCCTAGGCGAAGCATAGACAGACTTTTTAGAATAGTGTTCATAACTATCTATTGGCCTTAATGTTTGTCTTATAGTTTGTTTGGCTAGGCTTAAATTATAATTTAAACTAGTGTCAAATATATTTTTTATTCACATATTTCGTAAGATTTATAACTCACATATATTCACTTATTATCGACACATTATGTATTATCCACAATTTATAAAATACTTAAAAAATAATTCATCATTGCCAAATATGCTACACATGTTTAAGAGTTAACAAAATTTGTGAAAGTAAGAATTAATGCTTATACTTCATTAAGCTTATTGATAAGTACAATGTTGTACTTATTGGAGCTCACAAAAAAGGACGATTATGAGTTATATTAATTGTTTTCAGTTTAATGGCACATTATTTTCTTATTATTTTAGGAAATAATTGAATTGAAGTATCATTCTGAAGAAATGACGAAAATGGAGCAAATAGAAGAACAAATGGATTCAATTGAACATATAAAGAGACTTCAGGGGCTTAGCATGCAAAAAACAAAGAAAAGAATCCAAGAAATCAATCGAAATAACCATGCGATCGCATTGTTATATTAATCTGCGATCGCAAGGCATAAGCCCATGCGATCACAAGGCTATAACGCGGCAGCAGTTTAGCAGAATCCTGATTGAAATAGAATTCTACAAGTTCTATGATAAAACAACTACCTAATTCACGTCTTGGAGGGTTTTTCAGAAGAGTATAAAAGCCAGATGATAGATATATCGCGGGAGACGAGTTTTGGGAGAACAAGATACAAACGAAGAATCGAAAATTAAGGCACGTGATTGAAGATTCTTGAGTGGGATCACGGGTTTTATTTACTTTTTGTTTTCTTTCTCCGGATCATGATGAACTTAATTATTGTAATAATTAAAGAAATTATATCCGGCTAAATTTACTTTTTCTAGGATGAACGATGAAACCTCATATTTTTAATTAATTAAAAGTTTTCCGTTTAGTAGGTAATTGCTTCTTGATTGATTATTCTGTATTCAATATTTTAATATTTTAATGCCTGATCATCATTAGAATATTTTGTAATTTATATTGAAAGTTGAGAAATTCAATATAAATTTAGTACGTGGTTTTGAATAACATAGGGTACAATAATAGATAGAAATTACTGTTATCCTCTGTGAAATCCGGTTAGGTATTCTTGAGATTTAAATGCATATTTTTATGTTCGAAATCTAATTAGAGATAATTAGGTTTGCATATCGATATCTAATTGATCGACTATCGAGATAGGCTTTTGATTATTATAGGATCACCGATTTTCAATCTAGGGTAATAAATCGCTAAAGCGATTAACGAATAATTGATTATACAACGTGTAGGTGGATTCGCAAATCCTAGTGTTAGTAAAAATTCGAATATTCGTTCTAATCATTTAAAGTTGCTTATTGATATTTTAAATTTAATTAAAATAGTTAAACTAGTTTTATAATCACAAACCAAAATCAAATCTGTATTTTTCATATTGTTAGAATTTGAATTATAAATTAATAGGTTAAATAAATATGTAGTACTCGTGGGTTCGACACTCTATACATCATTATATTACTTGTAAACAATCCGTCCACTTGCAGGATTGAAATCGCACAATACTTATGCTTTGCCTCTATTTTATAAAATTCTTTTTTTTTTTTTTAATAAATTTGTATGGCATATTTAGTATCAATTTTTATCAATTTTTTAATCAAATTTTTTATTATCTTTTATCAAAACTTTTTAAAAATTTAATATTTATCTACGCTAAACCGACAGTAATTAATTCGAACATCATGAGGAATGAAAGATAGTGCAAAGTGCAAACTAGTATGGAAAGCTGAACTTCCACCCCTCGTGGGAGTATTATTTTGAAGAGACAACAGATGGCTGATGATCAGTGAAAAAAAAAAAGCAGTGCAGTCAAAAGTAAATAAAAACCACTGTATTAAAAGTGTTTTAACCAATTCCCTTTCGAAACATGGAGGTATGTCATGTCATTACAGTACGGTATATGATTCCTACGTTACACTACTGTCTCTCTCTCTCTCTATATATATATATCTATCTCTGAATCTATCTAGAATCCTAGTAAAGTACTATAATCACTGTTTGGACTGTGTTACAGGACGTGCGAAAGCGCATTTGGGATACCCTACTGTCCGTGCCCTGTCCATCCATTCTCTTTCTCTCGTCCATTCCTAAAACCAGCCTAACCTCAATCTTTTTTCTCTGTCCTTGCGTGTGTGTTTGTGTGTGTTTCTACGTCTTTCCCCACTAGTGTTTACAACAGAAACTCACGTCTGGTCTTTTTCAACTTTTTACTCAGGTGGATAAAGTCTCTATCTCTCTCTCCTCTTTCTCTCTCTACAGTTTTTTGCCCTACTTCAAATCATTGAAGTTGAGCCCAGTTTTTTTGTTTTCTTAACAATCCAGCATAGAACTTTCTGTTGTATTCAACTATGAACGCCTGGGATTCACTATTCTGAGTTCTTGATTCTTGATCTTTTATAGCATGGGGTTTATCTAAAAACGCGCACTACTGTGGGTGTTCATATTCAAGAATCACTGTTTTTATCATATTTTTTGTCACAATCTTTGATGGATTGATCAAATTAATACTGGGATTTCTTTAAATATCTCTGCAAGTACAATTAACAATAGTTATGGATGAATTATACAGACTTCATTCCTCGATTTCATTTCCTATTGATAATACTATTGGAGGGTTTAGTGATCATCATAATCATAATCTGGGTTTAATACAAGCAGCTCAAACTCATCATGAGATCACAGGATCAGAAATTTCAGATATAATCAAGGCCCAGATTGCTAATCACCCTCTTTATCCTAATTTAGTATCTGCCTACATCAACTGTCGAAAGGTAACCTTGTTTTACGCAACTGTTTGTGAATAATTTTCACACAGACGCACGCTTTTTCTTCACTGTTCTTCTTAATAAAGGCCCACATAAATGTTTTTCTGTTTTGTCTCTGTGTGCCAGTGTAAGAATGTTTTTACATAGTTTTTTTATGTTAGTAGGTGGGAGCACCACCAGAAATGGCCTCACTTCTTCAAGAACTCAGCAAAGAAAGCCACCCTTTTTATGCCCCCACTCAGATTGGAACTGATCCTGAACTTGATAAATTTATGGTAAAATCTTCAGAATATATACTATATCGAGTTTATATTGCATTGAGTCGAAGGGGACGGTGAAAAAAGATTCATGTAGCTGACCTAACAATGTTTATAAGTTTGTTCTTAGTTTTATACTGAGTTTAATCTCTCTTTTTTGTGTGTTTTTGGAGGAATCATATTGTGAGGTTTTACACAAATACACAGAGGAAATATCAAAGCCATTTGATGAAGCCACAATTTTCTTGAGCAACATTGAATCTCAGCTCAGCGATCTGTGCAAAGAAACCTTGTCAACAACCAATTCTTCCTTAACTTCTGCTAACTATAATTCTGCAGGTGAAGTTCAATTCTATTTATTACATGTGCAATTTAGATTTTTTCATGTTTTAACTTTTCATATTCCTCAACATTTAATAGTTTTCTAGTTATTATGTGTTTGAGAATTGATACGGATGCAAATTCTTATGCATAGACTGACTTAGGAATTGATCAATGTTTATTATTCATTAATTATGTTTGCCAGTTCAGTTTGTAGGTATGGCTTTTTCCTGCTCCCTCGCACTAATTCCAGTTGTAGTACTAAACATAATTAGACAATATAATGAAATAGAGTGAAGCCACCTTATTGCTTTACATGCTTGTTTATGTTTGCCAGCTCAGTTTATAGGTATAGCTTTTTCCTGCTCCGTCGCACTATTTTCAGTTGTAGTACTAAACATAACTAGACAATATAATGAAAAAGAGTCGAAGCCACCTTATTGTTTTACATGCTTGTTGACGTGCACTAGTGGCTTATTCGATAAGTTCAACTGAACACACTGTATATTAAGGAGAAAAATAAATTAAAATTTTGTTTATTTTATTTTAGTGTTTGACTATGTTCGTTCCTTTGTTTTAATAAATACTGATGTCATGTGAAAGCACTGACAGTTGATTGTTCAGATTCTTGATCTTTGCAATGTGTGATGTAGACCTAATAAGAAATCTTATATATAATGTTCAACATTTTCCAAGATTCAGCCCCCTTGGCTTTAGCTGTTGAATCCTTGGTAGTTGAGACTTTTGGGAGGGTGGGATTATTATGTCTGTCAGAGTTTGTTTCTTATCTCCTACAGTGTGGTATTTAAAGCCACAGTAATTAGGTCTAATAGTGGTTTTCACAATGATCTTTTTTTTGAGGATATTAGGGTGCATAATATGAGTGTCTGAAAATATCCATGGGACAATGTAAGGTGTTTTTGTGATTATTGGACACTTTGGGTGTCCCTGGCCTCATTTTGAATTAAAAATTGAATTGATAGTATGTAGAATGATTTTTTTTTTTCGGAAAATAAGAAAAGCAACTAATAGGTAGCTAAAAATGAAAACCCGGAGAATATTTTTGTATTTCGTATGCAACAAGGATACTTCTAATCAGGTTGTGTCGAATGTTGTGTTGGATGCAACAATATTTGGAACTTGCTAGTCACTTTCTTTTGTCAAATTTTTACAAGGTTTTGGTTTTTATTTTTTTCATATAAAATGCTGAATTTTTAAGTTTTGAACACACATTTTAACATATTAAACATTTTGGGTGCATGAATGAAACCAAGATGATGCACACAGAAAGGAATCACACGTTCTACCTCATGTTTCCTATCATAATCATTAATCTTATCTGAAAAGATTGTTTGTACTACATTTTGATGTTTCAATTTTGTGGCTATGGTCCTTGTGATTATTGTTGTCTTTGGATGGGACAATTAATTGTTAATATGTATTGCTAGTATAAGTCTAGACCTAGCTAAGATATCACAATTTAGAATGGGGGTTGAATAGGTTGTATATACAATTTTTTATTTTGACTTAGCGGACTCGGTGGTGTATGTGTTAACCTATAATTTATTTTCAATGTTGTACTACTTTTTTTAAATGTTAGGTTGCAATTTCTACAACACTTGAAGCATGCAATTAAAAAGTGATAATCAATTTTAGCATGCTCAGAATATTTAAGGTTCTTTGACTGTCTGAATTTTACGATTCGACCAATATTTCGACAGTCTGAGTTTCAGAGTTAGATCACAAAACAACACATATTTAACATTGCAATTTTATTGTTTGCTTGATGTTCTCACAGTCAAGAAATAATTAATCACATAGTTTTACTAATTACCAGAAATTTTAACAAAATGAGTTAATTCAATTAACCTTAATCTACGAAATGTGTCATGCACGTGCAAGGTGTAAAGTAGTAAACAAAAGAGAATAATACAAAAAATTATTTAATGTAGTAAAACCCCAAGGGGAAAATCCACATGCCTCAAAATTGGAAAGAAATCCACTGGAAAAGCTCATAACACAATTCAATTCGGGATTACATAATAAATAACCACTATTATAATTTTTAATGAATTGAATTAGACTTAAAAGAAAAATTAAATCACTCCTTGATTCCTTTTCTTGTCCACCTTAGCAATGGAATCACGACCACCAATTTTGACCTTACGCCATTCTTGAATTGCATTGTGTTTAATGAATAAACACACAAGTCTAAAATATGTCCCAGTGGGTTTTATCTACAACAAAAAAAATGCTATGTGTCTTTTTTTTTTTTTTTTCAAATAAAAATAAAACCACATCTAAATGTGCATAATAATTATGACTCCGTCAAACAAAGCTTCTGAATCTAGACAAAGTTCTTGAAAATGTCTATTTTTTTCTTTGTCACATCAGCTTGATATAGTCTTGTCAAATTGCATTTGGAGAGAATTATTTTTAAACAATGTTTATTTTGCTTATGTTGCAAATATTTTTAGCAAAACATTGAAGCATTGGAGAATCTCTTAGACTATTAGAAAAAATCTAGCATCTTTATGCACTTCATGAAATGTTTCCAATATTATAATAACACTTATTTGGACAAAGCATTTACAACGTGGGAAATGTGCTTTAAACAAAATAGTTACTCAATCATCTTTAACTAGATTAACTAAAGTAATTTGGATTAAATAAGCCAATTTTAAATAAAGAAAACTACCCTAAAGTGTAATTTTTCTTTACTGCTAGTCCCATACTACTTAAGATGTTGTGGCTATTCTTAAGTTATATAGATATCATCACATCAAAGTGACACCAAAGATGCTTGTGATCTTATGCCAATAATGTCATTTAATTAAGAACTCAATATCCATCATTTAGTATTTTCTCCATGGTGAAAAACATATGGGATGTTCACATCTAAGATGCATAGCTAATGCACCTGTAAGTATGTATGCATATCTGATGTTGAATTGTATCTTAAATATGAGATTTAATGCACGGGAATATTTGATTAAGAAATAAAGTGATATGTGCATTGCAAACATAAAACTTGTGCATCATGTGTTAAAAGTGAAGCAAATTGTCTACGTGGCCTCTTTATTATTAGCAAACAAGCATGTTCTTTGAACAATTCTCAACTTTTAAGAATTCATAGTTGTGCCTTGTCAGTTGTCAAGCTTTAGGTAGTTATATGCATATGTTATTCGACTTCAATTGTAAGCATGACTTTATACTAATCCAAACTGATTCAATATCAAAGATATAATAGATATAATATACATGTCAAGGCAAATAAATGTATCTTAAATTATAGCAACTTGTTATATATGTGTGTGTTTTGAAATGAACAAAATGCATGTCCAGCCCATTTGATAGAAATTAAGGTTTCTAACCTTGTCATCGTAGGATTGAGCCCCACAGTGAGCATCTTATGAGCATTTGTTTGAATTTTTGCTTTCCACATTGGCTAACATACCATGCATACAAATTAATGAACCTTGAAACGGCTACTCTAAGCTCAGTCAGAGTAGCTCAGCCATCCATCTGGAATAAGCTTATGCAATGTGATCCCTCAATTCCAGAAATCTAAACTCTTAACTGATATCTTGAATTTATTTCCTTCTAAAGTCTGCAGTAAGAAGATTATCTACAAAGTACTCATATATGGATATTTGTTCGTATAGTCAAGATCTCTAGTGTGATTAACAAAGTTTACAGTTATTAGATTTCCGGATGATTGGAATTTTATTGCATGCTAATTCTTCCAAAAGTTTTTGTTGCAATCAATGGATTCTTACTATCCTTTTAGATTTATGGGTACTTAGGAAGATGCGTATAATGAAGCACTTGATATATAAAGTAGTACCAAGCAAAACAAATAAAGGTGTAATTAGCAAGTAAAATCCCCAAAAAATTTATGTTATAAAAATGTTTTTAGAGACTTACCTTCTACTAATAAGTTGCTTAAGTATGTTCACAATAAATAAGTCTTTCACAAATATAAGATGCAGAATCGGCGGTCTTGTGATTTCGGGGCCTCAAACTTTCATAGATTAGATCCCCAATTGTGGTGTGGGGTGGGGTGGGGTGGGGTGGGGTGGGGTGGGCGGGGTGGGCTTGAAACCGAAACCGACTAGGTTGGTTTGAAGAATTTAAAACTTAAATCGTCTCAAGCTATCATTGAAATTTTTGGGTTCAGTTTTGTCACGCTTGCACAACCCAAAAAGCCGAAACCACACTATTCAAAGATGGAAAAACCATAACGGAGTTGGCAATGAGCAAATGAAATCAAAGAGGAAGTAATCATAAAACTCCCAAGATTTTATTATTCTCAACACTTATTATCATTTGTTGACTTAACCCAAAATTTTATTAGTTTTGGTTAACAATATTCAATCATTCAAAAACCCCAAAACCTACAATCTTCAATCAACATTAAGCATAAAAAAAATTAAGAAAAACTAAAAATATAATAATAATAATAATAATAATAAATTTTGAATGTATCCCACTCCATTTCAGAACAAGAGACTGGCGAGGACAAGTTCTTGCTTCTTCTGACGAGAATAGAGACGGCGACTAGCAAGGGCTGCACTTCTCCTTTAGATGGGTTCTTTTTCTTTTTTTTAGGTCTTGACATTTTGGTGGGTTGTGTAAATTTGTAAATTGTAATTTGAAAATTTCAAAGTTTTATGATTTTATCTTTGAATTTTTGTTTTTTTTATTTAAAATTTTGAAATATAAAATTAAATTAATCACAACTGTAGGGAGTTTTCACCTCCACTCACGACAAAAAAGACATATACGTCCGTTTTCAATTTTGAAAAAAAAAAAATCAATGTTTCCTCAAATCTCTCCTCCTTATTTTTTTTCACCATTCTTCAAACCTTTTCTTACAACTTTGTTCCTTCCTCATTAATTTTCAACGCGAGCAAACTTCTACGGTCGAATTCCCCAGTAAGTGATATGCTAGTATATATATATATATATAGATATAGAGAGAGAGAGAGAGAGAGAGGATGATATGTATTGGGCTCGATTTGGATTCGATTGGGTTTTACAATTTTCTTTGTGATAGAAGTGGGAAACAGTTTTGAATTGGGCCATACATAGGTTGATTTATTTTTTTTTTTTAAAGGGTGCTAGCAAAAAATGTGCCCCCTTTGATTTTGGGCTTGAGCCATCTCAGCGATTTTATATCTTTAATAATTCTGCAAGTGCACGGATCGCTCAAGTAATAAAGTAGATATTGAGTCCAAGTATCGTTTCTACGAAGATTTAGATAATTCAGTTCAATTATGCTAACCTTAACCGAATCTAATGAACTTTTGAATGTTTGCTTCTTAAACTAATTAAAACATGAACTAAAATTAATTAACCAATTATAAATCAAACAAATAAGAAATTAAACTAAATGAGAATTATTTTAAAATTGCAAAAGAAAAGAAAATAAAAGTGTACTAGGAACTCTAATCCACTTATATCAATTATCTTTAACCGGAACCATTAAATTTGATAACAAGATTTACTTATGAAGATCAATATTCCTAATTTAATTTAACAATCTCTCTTGAGTAGAATTAAACCTATTCTTATATGCGACCTGACTATATTTCTATGACGAATGCGAGCATACAAGAATGCATTAGAATTTATGAATACTTAGAGATCATGTAAAGCATAGCGGTATATTTCTATCCCCTATCGGACTCTACGACAATTAATATATGTATAACCTATTTTCCATTTTTCGAAGGTAAAATAAGCCACAAGACTCATACAACTATTGCGCATATAATTGGAGATGAAGGAAAAATCAATATCAATTGTTCAAAAATAAAAACATGCTTAAATATCAAAAACTAAGTTCGAAGAATTAAAGATTCATGATACAAGCTTCATTATGATCCTAGCACTATTTAATTCTAGCCTAGCATACTAATAATACGAAAATAAAGAAGAGATGAAAATATGGAGTTCATCATCCGGATAAAAAAAATAATAATTGGGAGATAGAACATTAAACTTGATCTTCGTTTTAATCTTGAAAGGATGAATATTGATCTTCGTTCTTGATTTGTCTCCTGTTCTTCTCTCCAAATTCGGCTCTCCAAAATTCCATTCATGTTATGAGTTAATAACTCATATATATAGTTACCTAATTGTGCCCTAAAATATTTCAAAATATTATGAAAATCACGTCAAAAAGATTTCCTAATCGAATTAGAATTCGAAAAGGCAACAAAATTCCCGCAGTCAAAAGTTTAGCATGGGCGGCTGTTTTTCAAACGGCCATAACCTCTTGTAGAAAGCTCTAAATTGAGATCCGTAAAAAGTGGTGGACTCGTAATTCGATTATCTTTCCAATGGTATATCATTTACTCGTTGATTTCACCAAATTTTATGCTCTTTTCATCCAATCTTCTCCATGTGCTTATAAACGAGTCCAAAACTGAAATAGGAAGAATAATACAATAAATTAAGTATAAATTCAATAAAATGACGGATAAAAGCTTAGTTTAAAGGTCCGAATAAGTGCACAAAATGCACTTATCAAGCCACGGGCAACATTGACCTCGACCCAAAACTGGCTATGATAAGATGATACAAGCGAATTCTTCTAGCTATATAACCCATTGAACAACTCTTTAAGAGTGCTAGGTGAGGAACCCTCTTTTGGTGTTTCATAGAAGAATTGAGAGAAGTTGAAATAATATCAAAAGGTGCTGGTTGTTTTTGTACTATTATTTCTGTCCACAGTATGATCATTGAGGCAGAATGAAGGAGAAGGAATGAAGAATGTACAGTGAGGCTTCATTCCTTGAGCTTTCTAGACTTGTAACATGTAGTTGAAAAACTTAAACTTTCTACATTTTGAATTCTTGTTCTTCTATCTTCTAACACTTGTATTCCAATATGGTAAGAACTTGTGCATTTGCGATTAGAGGATGGATACAAGCTTAATAGAGAGGTTTATTCAAGATTTTTTAAAAAAAATGGTACATTTATCTTGTCCAATTTCATAAATTTCGGTAATAGAGAGGTTTATTCAAGATAAAAAATGGTATATTTATCTTGTCCAATTTCATAAATTTCGGTGTTTTATTTTGCATACGTGCCTGCATGGGCTGGAAAAAGACGAAGCATGCTTGAAGAGAGGAAAAAAAAGAAAGGGTTCTGCACAAATTCCAAATTGATTTCCTTGAAAGTTAAGGAATGTTTTGCAGTAAACCCCAGTAGATAGAACTTTCCAATGGAGAGGTTAAGTGTGTATATTTGTATCAAAATAATATGAGTTAATCTGGGACTTGGTATGCGATAACCGGGATGCACCTAGGAAATTTCAACTTAATTATGATCCCAAATAAATCATGATTGTATCGGTACCTAACTGATTATATGTACAAAAATCCACAGTTTTTAATGACTTGCCACAAAACACGTCCTTATTGATTTATTGATGGCAGAAGGGTCGGCTTTATCATGTTTGGTGAAGATGGAACATGGCAGAGGGGATGGCTCAGCTGATGCCCGTTTTACTGTTTTGTTGTTCTTTACTTTATTTATTGTTGGCTTTTAATTAATTAAAGGACATCTTAGTCCTTTTAGGAGTAGTAGTTCTTTTGTAATTTATAAATACTTCTCCAGCTCATTAGTAAGGTTGGTTGGTTTTGCATACCGATAAAGAAAACATGGATTTTCCCATTGTCAATCCAATTCAGAATTCTTTGTGAATCATCGAACTTGGGTTTGCATTATTCATCTTCGCACGTATTTGTCTGCGTCATTTATCATCGTTGTGCATGAAAAATTCGGGTTTGTGTGTGTTAGCTTAAATAATATTTGCTAGAAATGAATATTGGTGAACTTAATTTCATTTACTTGCACATGCTTCATTGGAAATGAAGTGGATTTTGGCATATATATTCTCATTTATTTACAATCCTTGGTTATCAGATGATGCAGGTGGTGCGTCGGATGGGGATATGAGCTGTGGAGAATTCGAAGCATTTGAAAGTCAAGAATCTAGTGATGCCCGTCAAGGTGAACAGGAGCTCAAAGATATGCTAATGCGCAAGTACAGTGGTTACCTTAGCAGTTTGAGACAGGAATTCTTGAAGAAAAGGAAGAAAGGCAAATTACCAAAGGATGCAAGGACTGCATTGCTCGACTGGTGGAACACACACTACCGGTGGCCATATCCCACGGTAATATCAAATTCATCTCATTTTGGCATGTTTCGAATGCTGGACTAGACTAGACTATACTAGACAAGATTAAAGACAAAAGTTAAAATTCGTCGTGGAGCATTGTCCAATAATGTGGACCAGACATGCCCTTTGTGTATTATCCTGTCAATGATGCACTCAACATGATAGGCTTCAAAACGGGGCATGGAGTTAATCAACTAGGAAAGTGAAGAATTTGTTTTCTAGGAGGAGAAGAAAGCGCTATAATTACCACCCCCGCACCACATGCTTTTCATTCTCGTAGACAATGGCTGTGGACTAAATAGTTTAGCATTCAAGTAGTTTTTACGAATAAAAGATCAAGATATGTAGATAATATTCACTTTCGAGTGAAAGATGCCAATGCTAGTTCTTTGAAGTATCAGTTTGCGAGAAGAGAAGTTTTCTTTCTTTACTATTGGGAATAAAGATGGACTTCAAATGGAAGATTCTTTGAAGTTCTTCAAGGTTATTTCATTACATGAATGTGAACTCCCGGCTTCTAGCAATTTCGTCTAAATTCTACGTTATCTTCTGTACTATACAGGAAGAGGAAAAAAATAGGCTATCGCAGGTTACTCAGTTAGACCAGAAGCAGATCAACAATTGGTTCATAAACCAAAGGAAGCGACACTGGAGACCGTCTGAGGACATGAGATTTGCTCTCGTAGAAGGTGTTAGTAGTGGCATAGCAGGATCCATGTACTTCGATGCTGCATACGGGACTGGAGATGTTGGCACTTGAATACACGTATGACAATATGTAAAAAAGTATGCATTCTATTTTCCTATGACATGATAGCATAGTATGTGCAACTTGAATGTATCCAAAGGACATGATAGCTTAGTGTGCAACTTGAATGTATCCAGAGGGCATGATAGCTTAGTACGTGCAACTTGAATGAATCTTCAGTAATGCTTAAATCTTTTGTGGACATTATACATTACTTGAGCCATATCCACTGGCCCATATTTGGCTTTTTTGCACAAATGGTCCCTGACTTTTGCACTTACTGCGGGTTGAGGACCTATCGTTTTATTTTTGGCAGTTTAGTCTAGGGGTGGCAAAAAAGCTCGTCGGCTCGGCTCGTAAAAGCTTGACCCAGCTCGGGCTCGTCGAGCCTTGAGCCACGAGCACGAGCACGGGCCGAGCACGGAAAAAAAAAAAAGGGCCAAGCTCGCTCGGCTTGACCAAAAAACGAGCCGGCTCGTTGGGCTGGTGGGAATGAGCCCACGAGCCCAGCTCGTTTGGGCTCGTGGGCTCTCGTCCCAACGGTCACGAACGTTGGATGATCAACGGTCACAATTTGTGACCGTTGGCAAACAGTCATTTTAATTTGTTTATTTTTTTATTTTTTTTTTTACTTTCATTATTTTCTTATAAATACCTATTTTCTAAACTCATTTTTTCACACTTCAATCTCTTATCTCTCATTCAATTATATACTCAATCCATTAACAATTCTCAAATTACATTCTCTCAATATTAGTGTTCTAATTAGTATCTAGTATCTTATTATCTAGATATTATTATATAATTTTAAGTTATAATTTTCTACTTCTACTAATTATCTACATTTTTATTTTTTAGTTTCTACGTTCTACTACATCTTCATCTTCTCTATTTTTTTTACTATTATTCCAAATGACATACAATTGAAGTGATGATGATTTCAATGGTCTTAATAACATTCCAATTCGATGTTATCGATCAGTTTGGTGGTAGCACTGATGCAATTGATTTGGAAGACGTTCATGACGATGTCGATACACAAACTACCATTGACTTTAGCATTAAACGAAACGAAAAGCCACCAAACAAAAGGCTAAGTGCTGGCAGTTTTGAGTTGGTGCCGACTGGTAAACTAGTGAACGGAGTCCCTGAGTTTAAAGCACAGTGTAAACATTGTTAGGAGAAGTTTGCTTGGCAAAAGGCTAAACAGATACTTCAAAAAATGTCAATACAAACATGGAGATTTGGATACAAATCAAGCAAACCTCCAGTTTGGATCTCCGGGAGCCGGATCCAGTACTCCCACTCTCAACAACTGGATATATTCACAAGAACTCATGCGACACGAAGGATTGGTGGAATTAATAGCAAATGTCGAGTTTTCACTATGCTTAGTGGAAAATCTTCAATCGATTTAAATTCGTCCAAAAATATTTCCAACCTGTGCACGTTAATATTTTTAGAAATACACTTCATAAAGATACTATTGTTAGATATAATACTAAGAAAGAAGCTATTATTAATTATATTAATAATTACAACGGTGTTGTATCTTTTACATTAGACTTATGGACATGTTGTAACAAAAAGGATACATGGTTGTAACTACACACTATATTGATAATAATTGGTTAATGCATAAAAAAGTAATAGCATTTAAACAAGACTATCCTCATAATAAAAATAATATTTATCAAGTTTTATTATGTATGTTACATGAATTTAAATGTGATTCTAAGGCTCGTAATTTTACATTTGATAATGCAGGCCTAAATAATATAGTAATTGAAAAATTAATGCAACACTGTAATTTACATTTTAATGGTATTTTATTTCATATTCGTTGTGTGTGTCATGTGTTTAATTTAATTGTACAAGATGGATTAAAATTTATACAACCTCAATTGGAAAAAATTAGATATACTATTAATTATATTTCGATTTCACCATCAAGAAAACAAGTTTTTGCTACTCTATGTACAGAAAATGGGCTGCAATCAAAATATTTTGCAACTAATGTTGCCAATAGGTGAAATTCAACATATCTTATGCTTGAATCGTGTGAAGGTTATGAAGATTGTATTACTGTCTATTATAATGGTCGACACTTACACGGCTCAAAATATGATTTAGAATTACATGATTGGAAAATATGTGGTCATGTTAGAAAATTTTTAAAAGTTTTTTACAACGCAACAACTGCGTGTTCTAGTGTTTATTACTCAACTACTTCACTTGTTTTAAATCATTTCTATTATATTGCTAACAATTTTAATAGGTATAAGAATTTTGCTCTTTTTACTAGTATTATACATGTTATGGAAGCTAAATTTAGGAAATATTGAGAACAATTGCCTATGTTATTTCCATTAGCATGTATCATGGATCCTCAACTTAACTTAGAGGTACAAAAGTAACAATAATGGCAATTTCAGATAAATTAACTTATGAAAATCCAATCACATGTGCTAATTTAGAACAAATTTTATGTTCTATGTATGAGGTCTATGTTGAAAAGGTCGGTACAAATGTTGTACGACCTCCTAATCCAACATATGCTTCGTCATCAACTTATGGTATTGACTTATAGAGTTACGTCAATATACATATGACCACTCAAGGTCAACAATTAGTTGGTTCTTTTTCTAATTCTTCCCTTCCCTGTTCTAATAATACACCTGTAGAGTTATTAGTATGTTAGATAACGAGGAGAGAAAAAACTTTGATATACTTAAATGATGGAAATAACATTAATGTAGTTACCCAATTCTTTCCAAAGCATGTGATCTATTAACACCTTCAGTCTCAATTGTAGCATCGGATGTTGCATTTAGTATAAGTGGCAAGGTTTTGTCTGATATCAGGTCAAGACTCAAAGTCGACATTTTAGAAAGTTTACTGTGTCTAACAGATTGAGATGATGCTGAACTTCGAATTCAAGATAAAGTGGATAATAATGTCCGAAGAACTTGAAGATTTAAATATGGATTAATCATATTTGTAGTAAGTATTATTTTGCATTAATATTTCTGTATTTGAAGAATTTTCTTTAATTTAATAAAAAAATTGTACACGTAACATCTTGTTCGTGTACAATTTTAACTCCACCTACTTTTAAAGTAGCCGATCTCAAGCCCAGAAAAAGGAGGATGGTTTTAAATCTTACATTTTTAATATAAAGGATTTTCGATATGGTATTTCTTTTTTATTTTCAAATTTTAAAAAATGTAAAACACAAAAAAAGGGGGGGGGTTTAAATTTTAATTTTTAATTTTTAATTTTTAACATAAAGGATTTTGTATTTCTAATTTCTTTTTTATTTTTAAATTCAAAAAAAAAAAAAACATAACAAAGAGTCAAAGATGAGGATTTTAAATAACATAATAAAGATGAAGATTTAATAAAATTTTAAACATAAAGATAAATATTTAATCTTTAACATAAAGATAAAGATAAAGGATTTATTATAAATATTTACATTTTTTGCTTTAACAAAATAAAGAGAATGTTTTATTTTCAATTTTTTTAAAAAAAAAGGGTCGAGAGCTAAATGGTTCGGCCCACTAGCCCGTGGGTCGAACCGAGCCGAGCTCGTGCCGGCTCGCCCCATTGTCATGCCTAGTTTATCCCCTATTTCAAATGTTTTTGACAACAATGATCCTTTTTGTTAATTTCCATCCAATTCTCTGTCAAATTTAACGATGGAAAATTTTGGATTTAAAAAGTTAAGAAAAATTTGCAACAAAAGTCTCTAATCTTTCAAAAAGTGTCGAAAAGTCCCCAGACCTTCTAATCTTAACACATATGATCCCAAACTTTTTTGACAATTTTACCCCTAACTTAAATAAATTAAAAGTAACTCCTAAACTTTTTCAAAAATACAAATAAATCTTAAATTTTTTATTTTTTTTTACAGATTTACACTTAAAATAATAAAAAATATGTCATCAAGTTCAAAACTTTTAATTTTGTTAACCAAAATGACATTTAAAATATGTTTGAATAAAATCAGATTTGTTGATAAAAATTGTTGAAATATGTGGTTGAAAAGTTGTGGTACCATAAAATGTGTGGTTAAAATTAATTGTTGACTTTGACTTTAGCTTTTTAACAAAATCAAAATTAAAAACAAACGGGCTCTTAGAGTCTCTACATATTTTGTCCAATTGTCCGTTAATTAACAAAAAAATTATACCCATGATCAAAATTTGACCAATTTAAAATTTTAATTTATTTTTCATACCAATTACTAAATAATAATAATAATTAAAAAAAAGTTCTTCACCATCTCCAGTCCACCTCCACTTTTTTTTTAATTGGTATGAAAAATAAATTAAAATTTTTAATTGGTCAAATTTTGATTATGGGTAGTCAACAATTAATTTTAACTACACATTTTATAGTCTCACAACTTTTCAACAATTTTTATCAAAAAATCTAATTTTAATCAAACACATTTAAATGTCATTTTGGTGAATAAAATTAAAAGTTTTAGGACTTGATGACACATTTTTTATTATTTTAAGTATAAATCTGTAAAAAAAAAAGATTTATGACTTATTTGTATTTTTGAAGATGTTTAGGAGTTACTTTTAATTAATTTAAGTTATTAGTAAAATTGTCAAAAAGTTTGGGGTCATGTGTTAAGATTGGAAGGTTTGGAGACTTTTTGACACTTTTTGAAATATTATAGACTTTTGCTGCAAATTTTTCTTTACTTTTTAAATCCAAAATTTTCCATCGAAAAATTGGATGAAAATTGACAAAAAGGGCTATTGCTGCCAAAAATATTTGAAATAGGAGTTAAACTATCAAAAATGAAACGATAGGTCCTCAACCTACAGTAAGTACAAAAATTAGGGACCATTTGTGCAAAAAAGCCCCCATATTTTGCTAAAGTCCACATTGAGTTTTTATTATTATTATTTTTTTTTTTGGCACATTGGCATTAAAGATGCATATGATAGAGGATTGTAGATAACAATCCAATAGTTACACAACTAAGCTAGAAGTGTAAAATGGGTCGAGTCACTTTCTGACCCGAGGTGGACCGGTCAGAATGAGTTGATGATACACTAATATGGTAGCGGCAATGAAAATTGAAAGGTACCTCTCACGATGCAAACTAAAAATTTAGAGACATACTTATCTAATCGATAATGTAAAAGTGATCGCATAGCATATGGAACAAAAATGAGGTCACAGCGAGTCGCACCAAGTCCAATTATAAATTCATACATATAGGGATGGCAATGGAGCGGGTCGGCCTTGACCCGCCCTTCCCGACACCGCAAATTCGCAGGGCAAGGCGGGGCAAGGCTTTGACCCCCCAACCGTCCCGGTTAAGTTTTTTTTTTTTTTTTTTTAAACAGAAAAAAATAATTAAAAAAAAAATAGGAATTTTTTATATGTATGTAGGAAATAAAACAAAAGAAATAAAAGATTGAGGTTGTAGTATAGTGGTTAAGAGTTATAATTTCATAACTTCAGCCCGGATGCGATTCCTATTAAACCATTTTTTTAAAAAAAAAAAGTGAATTGTAAATTGTAATTTTTTTTTATGATTTTTAAAAAAAAAAAAAATTTGCAGCTATGCGGGTTGCGGGGCGGGGTTGCCCCCGGATCTGCCCTATACTTGAATAGGCGGGGCGGGGCGGGGCGGGCGGGGCGGGCGGGATCGACAAGTTTTTTTGTCATTATTACATACATGTGATTAAAACACACTAATAATTAAGCTCATTCTCGCTTTTCACATCAAGAAAATATCTCAAAGACTCATCTTGTAAAAGTTTAAGGTTTGTTTGATATTATTTAAAATTTTACTAAAAAATTAAAGTCAAAGTCAACAATTAATTTTAACCACATATTTTAAAAGATTCACAACTTTTCAACAACACATTTCATCATTTTTTCTTAAAAAAATTAATTTTATTCAAAATCAAACACACCATTAATGAATTCGTTAAAACCGTAGTAAGTTGCAAATTGAAAATTGACCTACATATTTGGACTAATGTACTAGGAAATTTGTGTAGACATTTCATCATAGATCAAAGAAACTGACCTCTATTCCAAACAACATATGGAGATGTGAAAAATGGATTTTTGCCTGTTTCTATATTTATATTTAATTGACAAATCTTATTTCAACTGATCTTGGACGAATGGCTGTAGATGAGACAGCAAACTACGCCGTTTTGTCCTGTTCATTTCTTGTTTTGAGCAATAATGTCAAAAGTAGATTGCATTTGTTTATGGTGATGAAATTCTATTTGCTTTGGGAACTAAGATTTTATCTTCAAGTAGACAAGGCTATGTAAGGAGTGTAACAAAGCATGTCATGATATCATCATTGCAAATGGAACAAAAAAGAAAAATTTCAAACAAGAAAATTTATGCTTCGTTTTGTACATGTAACAATAAAGTGGTCACGATGATTACCCGGTTTAAATATGAAGATAGACTTTATTAAAATCAAGAAATCTTTGTCAAAAGCTAATTACAGTGCAAATATGATTCTATTAGTTCAATTCAAACAAGTTTTTATCACATCCGACTTTACTATCTACCATTTAATTTTTTTATAAATGTCGTACAAATACTGACTTGAGCACCCGTATACAACATGGCTCTTTTTGGCAGCTGCACGTCGACATTCTGAGGAATTGACGATTGACAGATTTTGACCGCAACAAATAAGCGACCGCTGTAATAGTTTTGATCTACACGGCTACACCTTCCTCTTTTAACACCGTGTGACGAAACTGCTCTTTTTGTTATTTCTTGAAATTAACACAAGGACAACACAAAATGCATACATTTTGCTAGTGTATTAGCATATGGAAAATAATGAAAGGATTTAAAGTTCGAAGTGTTCTGACAGAAAGAGAAGACTCTTCAACAATGATGCTTTTCAGCTGCCAATTCTTCAATCATGTTCATCTGGCTTAGGGGATTAAAGACTTGTATCTCAGCACATATGCTGCAAAGCATTAATGGCCCAAATCCCTGATCAATTGATGAATGCATAGAAAATGGAGACTTACGAGCAATGATCACAGAATTTATAACCTCGTCTGTCGGATGAAACACTGAAAGAACCTCGAATCCTCGGAGATCACAAGGATCAACCACGGGATATAGAAAAGCACGCGCGCTGTGTGCACTTCTAAGCATCAGGAGCGCCCCCGGCGCCATGTGTTTGTTTAAGTGCTCCACTATTCGTACCTTTTCGTCCTTGTTCATCCCAACAAGGGCCGCCAAGAAAACGACATCATAGTCCTTGAGAGCACTTGTAACATTCATGATATCGGTAGTATGGAATATCATTCGTTTGGATAAGTCGGGATGGGATTTCACAAGGCGCGACGCCATGGAATTAGCTGATGAGTCGATATCGTAGTTGTGGAAAGTGGTGGAAGTCATGTGATAAGAGGCCAAGACAATTGAGGTGAGGGGGAGGGGACCTGATCCCACGAACGCAACACGATTTGGGACACCCTTGCTGTGTTGGCTAAGGATGTTGAATTCGAGGAGGCTGAGTTTAAGGTAATTCGAGTAATAAGGAAAAATATCGAGATGCTCAAGAGGATTGGCAAATGATCCTAAGATACTTGAATAGTGTTTCTCAAGTAGGCCTTCTGCTTCTCCACAAAGTCTAATGAGTTTGGACCTGATTTCTTGAATTTTCTTGCACAATTTTGTGACATCGATTGGATACGGTGGCATGCACGTGAACACGAGCTGTGTAAACAGCGTGTCGACATCTTTCGAGGGTTTGAGGCTGTCTAGCATAGAAATTTTCTCATAAAACTCGCAGATTTTTTGAACCAATGGATCCTTAAGACAAACCATGTCGACACTACGAGGTATTATTACAAGGTTGTAGGATTTGTACCTTATAGAAAAAATTCAAGTGTTGAGAGCACGCTTGAGTTGATGAATTCTTACCCTCAATAGGGTTGCTATTTAATGGCACTTGTGGGGCCATGTCTAGACAAGGGGAGGGGTGAAACTTGCTGCATTATTCATCATGCCCTACATTGTTTATTGATTAATTTTTTTCTTTCAAGAAAGGAAAATTTCCGTGCGGCAACATGGGAGGCGAAAAAAAGTATGATCTAAGTATTTTTTGGATCGTTTCGTAATTTATGAATGGTATTTATCTTCAAACTACTTGCTACTATAATACTCAAAATCTCACTGCGTATTGTTTCGTTATTTTTTTTTCTGTATGATTAATATATTTAAATGTATACTTTTGTTAAAATTAAGGTAATGTGGAACTAAACCTTCTAAAAAATTTCATATATGTTGTTGTCTCCTCTTAAAAGATTTTTTTCATATATATTGGTTCATTTTAATGCAATGTTCTTGTCTTTCGTGCTTACTAAAATCATGTTATTCTTCTTGTGTTTCACTTTTCAGTTTTGATTTTAGTAAAATAATTAAGGTATGTGATATGTCGAACGTTTGTGCTAACAAAAGACATGCGCTCTTATTCTCATACAGTATATATCTCGATTAAAATAAATGAAGATAAAATAATTTTACTTTTAACCACAACCAAATATGTTCAATTTATGTAAAATTAAAGATATTGAATGGATCCCATACCAAGAAGATTACAATAAAAAATTGAGAAAAACAAAAACATTACTTATTAGATTAAAACTTCTTGTTTGTATATATATTAAAAAAAAAAAACTGATAAATGTTAATTAGTATTTTTATTTTTAGTTAAAAATGAGGCAAATATATCCTTTCTTGTTGTTTTCAAGAATTTTGTCCTTTAGCTTTTTATGAGGAGAAGCGGCTATCACTTTGACAATAGTAGCAATTTATAACTAAATTATTGTTTTATTAATTATTGATTCGACGTTTTAATGGTAAAATCATCTTTTTTACGTTTTTGTCATTAGCTCGTTGAAGATTAAATTTAAACAATCTTATTTATTTAAAATTCTGAAAAATGAGTTCAACTAATGTTTTTGTCATTAATTCGTTGAAAATAAAATATAGTCGACGTACGTAACATACATATCGATTTGTTTTTGCAACCTAAAATAGACACCGTAAAAGGCATGAAGCATGCCTACTAGAATCTAGGACTTGGACAAAACTACAACAAATTTTCACACAACATAAATATGGTATGAATTATATTTATTTTTAAACATTAGTAGATTCTATAAACTCTCTTGCCTTCACACTAGTCATACAATTAAAAAATATGAATATTATTATCTTAATTTTATTACATTGCGTGCACGGATTTGGGACTACTTGTGGAAGAAATTTTCCACTCTCTAACTCAAATCAATCATATTATATTACTAGATATAATTTATTTTCAATCATAGTTTCAATCTCATCATTTTTTTACGAACTTTTGGCTCTTAGATAGTTGGAAACGTATAAAAGAATAAGTTTGATTAAGATTGTGTCATCTCAACGAAAATTATGCAAAGTCATCTTAAATGCAAACGAGTATGACTGTCACAATCGTTTGTTGCCCCTAGCTACAAGCTTGCAACCCAAATACATTGTTGATGTGCTAAAAGAATTGTACGATATAGTAATATATGAACTCGAACAGTTCAAAATATAAATTTTTGACATGTTGGTACGTTAAATTTGATAGTACTCAATAATATAATGAAAATATTTTGTCATAAGTTGGAAAATTCTTATTTTGAGAGCATACACAAGGATTAATTATAATAATACATTAATTAATTAATTATTCGATCTTAGACTTGAATTTTAATCTTTTTGCCATAAAAAGTGTATTGTGTGACAAGTTTTCCAAATTACATAAAAAATTCGAATGTAAGACTTGATCTTACTAATTCATAATAATCTTCGATTTTTACTCTTTTTAAGCTTGACCTTTTCGTACAAGAGTAAATAAGAATGACAATGTAACACACTCTTTTTAAACGAATTTTTTCATGAAACGTTAACAGTGTAATAAGATCATCCCCAATTTTAAGGAAAAGTAAACAAAATAAAGAAAAGGTTTTCAAAGTACATACATCACACTTTATAAACTAGTTAGAAATACTTGCATTGTACTTGATTTTGCAATTATTTTGTTAATTTTAAATTTTTTGAAAGTTCTTATTTTTTTTAATTGTTAAAAAATTAAAATATTAAAGTAGTAGTTACAATAAGATAAAAAAAAACACGGTTCTTGATAATTGTATTGTTTGATATTGTAATGAATAATGTTAATATTTTATTTACGGTAAATTTAATAAATGGCCACCAAACTATTTAGAGGTTACTATTTGCTCACTCAATTTGAAAAAAAATTTAATCGCTCACCTAACTTTTCAAATAGTTTACTATCCATCACTCATTGAGAAAACGTTAAATTGAACAAATAGAAATTATTATATGGTGAATAAAAAGTTGATGTGGCATATTTAAATTATTAAAATCGTCGACGTAATAAAATCGTAATAGTCAAACACTCCTTTATATTGCTTTAAATAACGTTTCTCCAACTTTGAAAAAGCATTTTTAGCTTGGAGAAACGTCTTTTAAACCAAGCTAAGATATGTTTGGCTATTGCAATTTAGTTACATGAACGATTTCAATAATTTAATTATGCCACTTCAATTTTCCGTTCACCGTGTGACAATTTTCGTCTGCTCAACCTAACGTTTTCACAACGAGTGATAGATGGTAAACCATTTGGGAATTTGAGTGAGCAATTGAAACTTTTTCAAGTTGAGTGAGCAAGTAGTAATCTTAAATTAGTTCGATGACTATTTATTAAATTTACCCTTTTATTTACATCATAGAACTATAGAAGTATAATTGCAATTAGATATAAGTTTTATATTGTGGTAATACCAACAGTAACTTGAACTCAGTGAATGCATATTGGTGATATGAGCTTTGATGATTGACGATTTATTGATATCAAATCTTATGGAATTGATGCTATCAAGAATAAGAATTTAACAAACTTTTAATAATGGTCAGATCTCTAGACTTTCAATTCAATTTTTGTTTCAATAGAAATTGAATAAAGCCTCAGCAATAGCAAAACTAACCATTTTTTAATTAATAAAAAGGAAAGCGACTAAAAAAAATTAGAAAGAAGAAAATGAATTACATTATCATGCTTAGCTAAAGATCAATTATGTTGCATATTCTTCTTTGGTTGTATTCGTTATTAACATTAATGTGTTATCTCAAGAACTTCAGCACATATCAAACGATTAGTAAACATCAAATATTCAATATTTCACTTATGTTTTGAAATTGCAATCGAGTTTTTTCTTGAACTTTACTAAATCTGCAATGACATAATTATAGCAACAATGCTTATACAACATTTTTCACATAATGGCTTTTTCCGTATTTAGCGAACTTTGTACAAGCTACTCCAATTGATAAAACACCAATCAATCCATATTCTCATTTCTCTGCGATCATATTCCATTTTGATAGATACACATTATGATAATAGAAAACGAAAATGAATGAAGGTCATTTACTATTTATATGATGAAAGATACTTACAAATATTTTTAGAAATTAACAGAAAAACCATAACTAACTTTTTATCTATTTTGCTTATATTAAAACTGATTCTTGTATGTTTTTTTTCTCCCTCCCCATCTTTTTCCCTTTGGACACATACTTCTACCGATTTCAAACTAATGCTAAGGAGTTATAACCATTTCCAATTTCAATTGGCTTAGACAATATGGGCATTTTTGCTACACTAAGGAGGGTGTCCTCAACTCAAATTTTAAAAGATTTGTTAATATTTATGAATTTAAATGAATTTGAATAGAATTCCATAGAATTTATAAGATTTTAACAGAATTCTATATTTTAAATATCAATATGTTCTTATGGATTTCAAATAATTTTATTTGATTTGTGGTCTTTTTATTAAAAATAGTAATTTTACATTATTTTTATTATAAATAGTTAGAGTGACTGCCCTACATAAACAAATATTTTGAGTAGAATTTTGGAAAGAGATTTTTTTGAAATATAAAGACCTAAAAACTCTTTTCGATCAAAGGGGTGAATGATTCAATGGATTGGGAGGGATACCAATTCGACATCTATGTCCGCTAAGCTCATAGGGAATAAACTAATAAATAGGTCATCCGTTGTCTCTAAACTCGAAACGTAATTAGATCCATTGTTTGGAGGGATTCACATTATTATTATTATTATTATTATTATTATTATTATTATTATTATTATTATTATTATTATTAATTTTCTCATTTTTGAATTAAAAAAATTTGATTAAAGAATAAAGCTTCTTTAAAAAAATTAAAATAAAGTTTAATTTTTACTTTCTTTCTACATGTCCTTTTTATATAATAATCTCTTTTATATCCGAGACTAAATGATGGATATTTAAGATTTATTCTCTTCCAAAATGAGTTGTTTAACCGTCTTGTATAAAAATTTATTTTATGGCTTATAAAAAGAATTTACATATGTCGTATTTGACAAATAAATCTTTACAAATTCAAAAAAGAATTTTTAGTGCTATACTAATTTTACAGTCTAATATCTAATCGTCATAAATGGTAATTACCTAATTAATATTTATCAATATATTATTTATATATTTCAACCCAATTGTTTTGTTTAATGAATGGTCATGAAGCATCAAGAATAAAAATTTCAAAGACGATGTTTGACAATTGTACAAAAAAAAATATTAATAAAATAAAAAATTCAATAAATTTCCATGCTAATATATCAAGAACAATAATTTACTACAAAAACTTGTGGTACAAATTGAGGAGAGATGCGAGAGGAAGAGATGCATAAAATAAGAGTTGAATTGAAATTTTGAGGAGTGTGGATAAAATTTCTAAAGAATTTGTTATTGATATTTATGAGCTCGAAATCCATACAAATCTGTTTAAATCTTCTAATTAATGAAATCTTCAGAAATCTACTAGTAATTGGGGACACCTAAATTTCTAAAGAATCTATTTAAATCTGAGTTGAGGACACCCAAATTTCAATTGAATCTATTAAAATTTGAGTTGAGGACACCTAAATTTCAATTGAATCTATTAAAATCTGAGTTGGGGACACCAAAATTTACATGTATATTTAAAATCTATTCAAATCTAAATTGAAGACACCCCCCAAGTTAAACTGAGCAATAGACAAATGTTTCACATGTAAATGTTTTTTAATCCTATTCAATTATCTCTAATATTAAACATGATATCCATCCTTTCAAAATTCATATAAAGTGTTATACAATTCATACCACATTTCATAGTGAGGAACCAAACCATGTCGAATGGAAATTTTTTTTTACATTTCTTCATTACATTTCATAGTGAAAAGACCGAACATATCAAATGAAAAGTTCGATACATTTCTTTATAACATTTCATAAGTGACCAAATAGAACCATATCAAACAGAATGGTCTATTAGCACATCGTGTAAGATTATAAAAAATATTATATCAAGTTGAAATAACAACTTGCACGTAGATCTCACCTTAGATTTCTTAAATATGAAAACTGATAGAAAAATCTGAAACGTTTTGTTTGTTCTTCAATAACTTTGAATTATCACTTCTTTCATTTTTCTTTCTTTTGTAAAAACTTGAAGAAAAATAAGTTTTGTGTGTGTATCATGTTGTGAAAAAAAAAGGGCAAAATGAGAGAATTTTGAGAGAAACTTTCTAATTCTAACTTGTAAAATTTACATATAAAATCTGAAAAATTAATACCAAAGTAAAGAGGAGAATGTGTCAGCCATCACAATGCTTTTCTAGAGAAAAAAATGATAACTTTTGATGTCAATATTGACAATTGAATGATTTTTTAACTCCTCAATTCATAAATCCCATTTTTATGATCTTAAATACATATTTAGTAATTACATAATTATCATATGACACTTTGTATTCCGTAATATTAAAAATAAAATTGAAGATAAATTGTCCAAAGACTCCAAACAAGCCTTTATTTTGTTCAATGATAGTAGGAGATGAAATATTTTTGAATTTTTTAATTTAATACGGGAGGGTTAAATAGTCCAAAATTATTTCTCCTTTTTAAGACTTTTTAGAAGCAGTATAGATATAGACATAGATATAGATATAGATTAAGAGATCTCTTCTCTCAATTAATGATCATGCAACTATATTTTTTATTCTTCTTCTTCTTGTATATAAAAGGCTATAAAACTCGATTTTCACCAATTGAAGAATTTTCAAATAAAATTCATTTTAAGTCGTGCAAACACATAGGGAGTCGATTCTTTGAAAATTTGTAATTACCTATGCAACACGAACAATGTTATAATACATTGATATATTATTTTTTTCTAAAGTCATAATACAAGATAAGAATATAATCCATTAACGTATTCACAAGAAAAAAAAGTTAAGATAATTCACATATTCATATCATAGGTCTCATCGATAGGCCCCATATGAACAGGGAAATGTTGGACTTGTTTTGTGATGCACAAAGAATCCTTTATCATTGAGCAATGGATTTTGTACTTTTTCCTATTTTTTAATATTTATTATTAAAAGAAGATGCCCTTTATATAATTTGAATGGCCAAATTGAAACCCTATATTGTATTATGTTGACATTTCATGTCATGAGAGTTACATCTCCTTCTTACAAAGTTCAACTCATTGTGACCTTTTGAATTTCTTTATTACTAATTGTTTGGCCCTTTATCTTGCAATTTCAATGGTGCAAATTAGATATCATCATTAATTCTCTTTACACTTTGTTATAGTACCTATTGTTTATTGGATGCTTATGCATCTTTGGAAAATTTCTTTTATTTCCAAAAGCGGCAATTAAGAAGATGTAACAAACTTAGTTTGATTCATTTAAAACTCAAAACAATAGTAAGTTTTCAAAATCGATGTTCTCAAATGAATCTCTATCATATAGAACATATTAAAAGTAATATCCCGCTTGAGATATTTTCTTTAAATATCGAGAAATAAGTATCGTCTACATAATTAATCTGATTCCTTTTAAGAAAATAACGAAATTGCTAAATAAACTTGATTCATGTGCATTTGTGCTTGGCCTTCTTGAAGTCATTTTCTTCAAGGTGAAAAACCTTAATCACAGTATACAAAAATAAATAAATAAAAAATAAAAAAGTTATACCTAATATAGTGAACAAAACCAACATCGATACACGACAAAAAAATTTTATGTTATGGATTTTTCGAATTAACAATTATGTTTTCACGTAGTATTTTTGGAGTTTAAAACAAACAAAATAATTCCAAAAGTACACCCCACCCAAACCCCCCCAAAAAACCCCAACCCCTAAAAAAGTAAAAATTAATGCGACTACTCGAGATAGCCCATACTTTATATCTTTGGTCTCCTTTGAAGTAAGGGTGATAATGGCTATTACTTTTTTGACTTTAAATTTTGGCCAAAATTCATCAACAGTCTTCTCCAACTTCCTATACGCACATACACATTTAATAGTTTATTAAAAATCGGAATTGATAGACAGAATATCTTGGAAAGATGTAAATCAAACCTCCAACATACGAACTTAAATAGAAAGAAAGAAGAAAAATAAGATCGACGTGACTCAATTTGAGTATGGTTCACCACTTTCCACGAGGTCTATCTTGAGGTGGGTGGGCATGTTAGTCGTTTTTCAGAAAGAGTCGATGTTCTTTGTTTATTTGGCATGTACAGATTTGTGGATTCTCATTCTATCTTTCAAAGGTGAAACATGTTGCTTTGACACTATTAGTTACATTGTAAATACGTTCAATTTGTCGATATTAATAAACTGTCGAAATTTTGACTACCATACAAATGATATTATCAGAAAAAAACAAAGATATTTAGTTTTTTTCTGTTATGATAACTGAAAAAGAAAAGAAATGAAAAGAATCTGTTTCGATGATGCAGTATCAATCAGACACCTTTTTATAAGGGGCCATTACTTGGTTGGCTATGAATGAAGTCAAGTTCATCACTAACAGTTTTATCCATCACTGCATGCTGTCCAAACGACGTCGTGTGTCGGGTCTTATGATGTGTATATTTTGATTAGATGTTTCTTGTACTCTCGTCTCAAGTCTCAACCAACATCATATCATACATACAACTTGATATATATGGTCAAAATGTGTAAGAAAATATATATTTAAAAGTATCTTTTTCTTGTTTCATTTTGGGACTTTAAGTTTATGATTGGCTAAATTTAAATTATAATTTAATTTGATCAATTGTTTTTTTTTATTCACACATTTTGTATGATCTACAATTTACTATTTACTTATTATTTACACATTCATACGACTCACAACTTATAAATATTTAAAAAGTTGATAAAAGTTGTGGATCCTATAAAATATGTAGTTGAATATGAGTTTACAAAAAAAATAAATTTTAAAAAATATAGGTCAAACATAAGCTAAATATCGTTGCTTACCATCCAAATAAGCCACAAAAAAGTATGGTACTCGGAGATGCCAAACATAGTTAAACATACATATGACCAGTGTTCTAAAAGCGTAAAGCATAAAACGTAATTAGGCGTGGAGGTTGAGTTTCAATTTTTCAATCCTATGTGAAGGTAAGATGTAAAGCATAACTAGCTGTAGAGGTCGTACCTTACGCCTCACGTCTAGGCATCGCTTAAACGAATTTTTTAAAACAGTACTTATGACTAACAGATTTAAATGTTTATCTTCAATAAGTTTCTTCGTAAAGTTTAAAAGTCTAGTAATATTTTGGTTTTAAAAAGAGTTGAATGTATTAGATCGAGGGTTTTTTAGACATAATTTAAGTGCATATTTGATAGTGTTAAAATTATTATTTTAAGTTCTTAAAAATTATAGGTCATATGGAGTATATGGATACAAGTGATAAGTTGTGAGTCTTAACAAATATGTAGATAAAAAATATTAGACCAGTTTGATTATTTTAAATTATAATTTAAATTTAATCAAACAAGTTGTAAATAAATAAGTTTGTCACATTTTTAATTGTTTAATTTTTAATAGATGTTTCAACATTATGTTCGAGTTTGTAACAAATTCGATTTGAAGAATTGTTTCTATTTATAAAAATTGTACACATACTTCGAACTGGAGGCAATGAAAAGAAAGTAATAAAAATATTTTTGGACAAACAAGTTTTCTTGAAATGTCTAATCAGAAGTTATTTGTAGTGTGGAAATGGACCCGACTTGAAAATCTATGACACAAATAATATTCTATGGATCATTATTGACAATAGCAACCTTTTATTGCATTGAAAAAATTATAATTATATAATAAAATATTAAAAAACAAAACACAAATAAATACATAAATAATTGAATCGAGAAGTGGATATATCTCTCTTTAAAAAATATTAAAACTCGTTTATTTGACGAAAAAGATAGGATAGTACAGTACAATATTAATAAATAAATAAAAACTAAAATATTGTTTATTATACTATTTAAATTTATTCATTGTACTGTCTTGTTAAAAAATTTAATGAATCGCATCAAAAAATTTCATTATATATCCATTTTAAAATAAATTGAGATAATATTTATTCAAACTAATAAACACTACAAATACGTTGTGTTTATTTATGTGGTCGTCGTCGTCGTCGTCATTATTATTATTATTGTTATTATTATTATTATTATTATTATTATTAATGCTATATTTTTGTCAATTTTCCCAACGAAAAAATTAGTTAGTGCTATATTTGTCAATTTTCCTAATTCTAAAGTTTAAATTACAAAAAAGTTCTCAATTAGAGTCTAGCCCATTTTAAATAGATCCAACCCATTGAAGTGGTCCTTATGTTTTGGTCCATCAAATAAAAATGGGAAATTGGCACAAATGGTCCCTAACCTTTGTTTTTTTACGAAACAGTCCCTAACTTATATATTTTGGTGCGTAATTAGTTCTTATTTGATGAAAAAGATAAATATGCCCTTATTTTTAATTAAAAAAAATTTAATTGAATTCTTAACCTTTGCAAAAAGTACAAATAGGTCCGATATTTTTATTTTTTTATAAAAAATTAAAAAAAACTAACAAATTGATAATAAACTAAATTATTTTGTATATTTTACGAATTATTATAAAATAACTAAAATTTAAGCTCATAATTATTAACAAATGTGTTAATAAAAATTATTTTATTGTTATTAAGTAATAATATTATTTAAAATTTTAATTTTAATTTTATCATTACAACATAAAAATAAAAATAACTTTGTTACAAACTTGATGCTCAAATATTTTTATTTAATTGAGCTATTCGTTTATTAACTACAAATATTAGAGCTCAAGTTGTGTTCTTCATATTTTAATTTATCGTTCAAAAATAAAGAACACATAATGTGTAAACTAATTTTTGTTAATATTTTTATATTAAAAAAATATAATAAGATTGGTTCAATGTCATATAATTATATACGTCATTTTGTTATTTATTTAACTTAATTTTTATTCAAATTTTTCACATCACATAACAATTACAAATACCTAAAGCGCAATAATATTACATTTTTCTGTTATGAAAAATTTAATTGACACGACTATAGTGATATATTGAGTAAATTTAAGAAATATTCACTGAACTTTAAACTGGTTACTACTAACTCACTGAACTTTGAAGTGTCACTAATAACTCACTCAACTTCGTAATTTGTCTACCATTCATCACCCGTTAAATATCCGTTTAAAGTGGTTGACAGAAACCGCCAATGTGTCTAACGGCGTACACGTGCACCAATCATATTGTGGCATTTTTCCACCTCACCCATTCAGACAAAAATCACGTGCCAAGTCATTAAATTGCAAGAGTGAAAACACGATTTATTATATCTGGTATCCATAAATTGGCCAAGTCAGTTTTGATTTCTCCCAATTTGAAATCCCATAAACCCTAGCTTCCATAAATTCCGTCTAGATGTTGATAATCCCACTATAGTTGCTGCAAATGGCAATGGAAAATGATGATCCTACTCAAATAAATGAGCAGACAATGTGTATGTGTAGCCGGATTGCTACAATAAGGACAGCTTGGACGGCGAACAACCCGGAAATGAGGTTTTAAGGTACAGCTATTATGGACATCCAGATGCTTGTGACTACTTCAAATGGGTGGATCCTCTTGTCCACCCACGTTATAAGAGCGTGATAAATGGGCTATTGCGGAATGCTAATTGGGAAGCTGTTTTGGAGAAGAAGTGGCAGTGGATTGTATTATATTATCGAATTGTATTGGCAGTGGTTGTGTTGATTGTTTTGGTTCACTACGTATTGTGATGAGATGGGAATTGAAGTTGTGGGTTAGCTTGTTGATCGTTTTGTTTTTGTTTTTGTTTTTTTTTTTGTTTTTTGCTTCAGTAGTATGTGTATTAGGATTGTCATGTTTTGCAATTTTGTTTGTGCAAAAGGTCTAGCAAGTCGTCCTATTTATGATAGGATGTATCAGTGATTTTCTTCATCTTGTGTTGGATTGTATTCAGTAATGATAGTCTCTTTATATCTGGTAGGATTGTATCCAGAAAAGGTAGGATGTATCAGTGAGTACTAATTATGGTAGTATGCATCAGTGGAATTGCAATGTAATGTGTTTTGATTTTGGAATGAAAATGGGGCAATTACAATTGTTGTGCTGAATATGGTAGGATGTATGAATGATACTGAATATGGTAGGATTTTTTCATTGTTGTGAATCTGGCATTCATGTTGCAGACATGAATATAGCATTCTTGTTCATGTTCAAACATGAATCTAAATCTGGAATTTGGAATCTTGCATTCATGTTAAGTTCATGTCTAGAACATGACACTAAAGCTGTTAGAGACATGAACTTAAACTGGAATTCATGTTTAGACATTAACTTAAAATTTGATACATGTAAGCATGATAGATTCAAACATTAAATCTCATACATTGATTTAACATTAAAGCTCATTTCATAGATTTAAACACGTAACCTTATAAAAAGGAGATCAAAAAGATCTGTTACCAAACTGTTCCATCAAAAAATTTAGCATTCCTAATTGTGAAAATACAACCCCTTACAATTCACAAAATCATATCACTACAACTCCTAATTTAACTTCTAATTGTGTAGATAAAATGTCCTTCAATCAAGCGTCCTATTCTGCTGAGCTTGAAAACGAACCGAGTCTCTAAGATTTCTTATATTTTTTGCCCTTTGAGCTTTCATCCTCGATTGTTCTTCATGTTGCATGAGTTGCAAATCATCCACCATGTTGTCAAAGGAGAAGTTCGTCTGCAAATCATGTCCATGCACAACCACATGAGGTCCATGAACAGCTACATCAGGTCCAATATTGTGTTGTTCAATAATGCTTGGAGTAGGCATAAATCTCATTTCTGATTGATGTGGCTCGTGAGACTGACTTGAAGATGATTTCTGAGATCTTCTTAGTTGAAGTTTAGCCTACGAACAAGAGACAAATACGTTACAGTTTATCAAGAAATAATTAATTATACATAGTTATTATATTACCCTCGACTGTGAAGTTTTGGTGACAGTTTGGCTCCCACAATCCTATATGGATTGATCCATTTCTTGGGCAAAAAATTCCTGAACAATCAAATAAGTCATATAAGAAAAGACTAAACTAATTGAAAGTGACTAAACAATCAAATTTATGGGATTAATAATTGTAGAAGATTTCCATAGTGACAAAATTGAAAGTGACAAAATGTTAACATCAAAGGTGGACATTGGTTATTCCATATGGAATAGGGAACTACCTCATTTTATACATTACTTCTGTCGTGATAGCGCTTATTATGACCGGTTAGACCACATAAACTACACGTCATTGTAACTGTCCCAACTCTCTTCATCTTGTTCGTCCCATCTTTCTGCTTAACAACAACCTCTTCGGCTTAGATTCTCCTCTTTTTTGGTCTTCTACCTCTTCGGGCAACATTCCAACCGTGTGGGTGGATAGGTTCTCTATCTATCGGAGCTCATAGCTTTTTCTCATTTAAAGGCATCACAAGATGTTCGAAACAACTCATATATGTGGTCACCTTGTAGCATTCATGTACATAATGAATGGGTTGGTCCCTTTTCTCTACGATTGCAATACAAGCATGACCACATGGTATGCCTGTCAGGTCCCATTTTCTACAAGTGCAAGTACGAGAGTCAATATCAACAATGAACTCACCATCCCTACTCCATACTTACCACTGAGGTCCTCCCGACCAATCAACCTGACTACCCGAAGCCATTTCCATATTGTTGAATGTTGACTAACTTGGCATAGATTTTTGGACACAAAGATCCTACTTCTCTCCGCATTTTATCCCTTCAACATTGGATCCGCTTCATGCAACTAATGTGCATATCAATCAACATTATAACAATGGATTTCTCCATATCATCCAAAACTACTTTATCGAAGCACTCACACAAATTGTTCAACAATATGTCACTTTTCACCCTCGTCATGAAATGGGACTTACTCCATTCCTTAGGATCACTCTTCAATAACCACTGATAAGCAGGCTTGGATTGCTTATCCATCTCTTTTATCCAAAACATGTCCAAAGATTGCCTTGAGAGCCAATCCCTTAAACTCTGCTCTAAAGAAATTAGTATACATATGTCTAACACAAAATCTATGCTCACCATTTGGATACATATCCTCTATGACATTTTGCAATCTCTTTTGTCTGTCACTCATAAAGGTCCACTCATTAGAATTCACAATCTTCAAGTCTCCACCCAAGTGCCTCATGAACCATCTCCAACTTGATGTATCATCCCTTTCCACAATAGAAAATGCAAGAGGGTAAATGCAGTCATTAGCATCAAGAGTAACTGCAACCAACATTTGACCCCCAAATATACCATTCAAGAAGCAACCATTAAGTCCTACGAGTTGCCTACAACCTGACACAAATCCCTTCTTGCAAGCATTTAAACATACGTATATTCCCTAAAATTTTGAGTCATGTACAACAATCCTGCAAGTTGAACCTGAATTTGTCCTCAACAACTCCTCGGCAAAACTCCAGAGCAAACTAAATTGATGGTCATCACTTCCCTCAATCATTATCCTAGCAATACTCCTTGCCCTCCACGCAGTTTGTCTAACAATATTTATTTTTAAATCTTGCAAAACTCTTAGCCTAATTACACTAGGTTTCCATCCGGGATACACCCTAAATGTTTTCAAATATCTCTCGACAACATACTTTGCTGTACAAAGCCTATTTGTGTCGTCTCTAATGCAATTGTGGTTTGGGTTGTATGACTTTATTTGGATGCAATTCAACTTCTTATTCTCAGACGCCCATATCCTACAATTACACCCTAGTTTACACACTACTTGTGCTCTTTCATTATCATTCGTTTTCAACCTCAAATTGCACTCTGTTGCTACTCCATGGTTCTGTATAACTTTCCTAAATTGAGGTACATCTGTAAATATCTTATCCACTTCAAATTGAGGATCCCAAAGCTATTTCTCTTCATTAAATGTAAGGTATCTTACTGAAGTCTCCTCATCAGATGAGTAATCGGTGTTCAATTCATCCGTCGTTGGATCATATGAATGATCCGAGTCCCTGTCTTCGCCAATTGCATCTGCGTTTTGCTCTTCCACAACTGGGTTGGAGTTCAGACCTACTACGATGTAGTCTGGATCATTACGATCATAGAAAAAATCATCGTCGTTCACATCATCTTCGGAGTCCGTAAAATTTTCGCCCAACTCTTCCACATCATGTTCTTCATCCTCTACAATGTGATTTTATAGAGTTAGGGTTTTGGGTATCCTTTCACATTTAACAAATTAAAACATGAATGTAAAGCTATAACTGAATAATTTATGAAATGAAAAGAGCATTGATAAGTACAATTTTGTACTTATCCGGGCTCACAAAAATGGACAATTATGAGTACTCTTAGTTGTTTTCGGTTTAATTGCATGTTGTTTTCTTATTATTTTAGGAAATAATCAAATTCAAGTGTCAATCTGACGAAAAGACGAAAAAGAGCGCAAAAAGAAGAAAAGAGGACTAAATTGAACATACAAAGAAACCTGAAGGACTTAGCAAGCAATTATCAAAGAAATAAAATCAGGAACAACGCCTAAGTTAACCATGCGATCGCATGGTTAACTAAGGTTGCGATCGCAACGAGGATGAAAAATCCAACAGAATGTTAAACAGACAAGCCATGCGATCGCAGGTCCCAAAGCCATGCGATCGCATAGGCTAATGTCGACAGAATTTGTGTAGAAACCTGATTCTATTAGAATTCTACCAGTCCAAATAACTTCAACAACCAAACACACGTTTGGAGGTCTTTGGAGAGCATTATAAAAGCGGATGATAGCCATAACAAAAGGGAGACGAATTTTGGAGAACAAGATACAAGAGGAGGATCAAGATCAAGACACGGGATTGAAGATTCTTCACCGTAGTCACGGGTTGTAATTATTTCTTCTTCTTTTTTTCTTTTCACGGATCATGATGAAGTCAATTATTATCATAATTGACGAAATCATGTCCCATTAATTTACTTTTTTCTAGGATGAACGATGAAACCTCATGATTTTTAATTAATTAGAAGTTTTTCTTTTTAGTAATTAATTGCTTTTGGATTGATTATTCTTTATGCGCTTTTTCTATTATTTTAATGCCCGATCACCATTAGAATATATTGTGATCTATATTGAAGTCGAGAGATTCAATATAGATTAAGCACGTGGTATTGAATAACATAGGGTCCAATAATAGATAGAGATTACTATTATGCTTTATGAAATCTATTTAGGTGTTCTTGAGATTTTAATGCATGTGTTTATGTTCAAGCTTAATTAGAGATAATGAAGTTCGCATAACATATAGAATTGATTGACCATCGAGAGAGGCTTTCGATTAATTTAGGAACGCGATTTTCAATCTATGGTAATTATAAGCTAAAACAGTTAAACGGATGTTTGATTAAGGAAAGTGTTGGTGGATTCGCAAATCCTAGAGTTAGTAGATCTTGATTTCGTTCTTACCTTTTTAAAGTTACTTATTGTTATTTTCAATTTAATTAAAATAGTTAAATTAGTTTAGAATCACAAAATCAAATTGAATCATGTTTCTTTTATTGTTAAAATTTAGGTTATAAATTAATTGGTTAATTTAATATCTCGTCCTCGTGGGTTCGACACTTTATTTTATCACTATATTACTTGTCAACGATCCGTCCACTGCGGGATATAAATCGCACAACAAGCATCAACCAATTAATAAACCCATACCTTCTTGTGGTCCCTGTTCGCGTGTACCCAACACAACTTCCTCCACTACCGTGTTATACATTTCAAGCAAGTGGGTCTCCTTTGTCCTCCAACAACAACGACCGGGACCACAACTCCCTTTCACTATGCTAATTTACTGTTTTGCTTGATATGGAAATTTAGAGATTTTCCATTAACATTTAGAGATTGAGATCAATTAGGGATTCAGAAGTCGTGAAATACGTTTAAAATATTCTTGAGGTGGCACTTGCAATTTAATGACTTGGCACGCGATTTTTGTCTAGATGGGTAAGGTGGAAAAATGCCACAATATGATTGTTGCATGTGTTCGTTAGACACGTTGGCAGTTTCCATCAACCTCTTCAAACGGATATTTAACGGGTGATGGATGATAGACAAATTCTAAAGTTGAGTGAGTTATTAGTGACACTTTAAAGTTCAGTGAGTTAGTAGTAACAAGTTTAAAGTTCAGCGAGCATTTCTTAAATTTACCCGTGATATATTTAATATGCTATATATTGTAATACTACCATTATCTTTTAATAGAAAACTTAATCCTAAAATAAAGTCTGTATCTTTAAGGTTTAAAGGTCTTACCTATGTTGAGTCTCTAGGTAATGTGTATTCTACACTTAATCCACAGTTTGTCTCAAAACTGATCTTACTATTAGGTCTTAGTAACTCTGTATAAGTATAATGGTCTCCGTCCATTTGTTGGACATCTATTGGGTTTTTTGACATTTCTATGTATCTTTATGGGATTAATTTTTTATTAATTATACAATTACTACATCCTGAGTCTATTAATCCTAAGCATTTTATAATATAATTTCCTATGCTTATTTGGCATTTTACCTTAATACTTTTTAGTTTTTCTAAATTACATACTATCTGAACTAATTCTGGATGTTCTGAAATTTGCTCTTCTATTATTATTCCTTTGCCTTTATTATTAGATTCTAAGATTTCTAATCTCTGAACTAATAATTTCTGCATATCTTCTATATTTTCAATTCTTCTTCTAAGAATTCTTATTTCAGAAATCTCAATTTGTTCTGATGTAATTTCTGGTTTAATTTCTTCTTTCTCAATTAAACTATTTATTTCTAAGCATCTTATACATGCTTCTTTATAGCATTCTAAACATTTTGCTCTAAGTTTCCTAGTTGGGTACCAATTACATAAAAAACATGCTGTACTATCAGTACCTGTTCTTTTTTGCCAATTATGATTACATTCTTCTATTGTAGTTTGTACTAAATCTAATTCCTCTTCAGATTCTGATTCTTCATTAATTTTGAAATTTGAAAATTCTTCTAAAATTTCATAATCTGAATTTTCTTGTTGTTCAAATTTTTCTTCTATAGATATTATGTTATAAATTGATTCATTATCTGAAATATATTCATCTAATTGAATTAAGTCTTCATTTGTACATTCTACTAGAGTACTTTTCTTATCATAAGTATTTATTCTTTTCGGACATGTTCTTGCTAAATGCTCATTACTATTACAAACGAAACAACTAAGCTTGTTCTTATAAGTTCTATCTGGACTTGAACTTTCTATCATGCTTATTCTCATCTAAATAAGGTTTTCTCTTGTTAGATTTTCTAAGAAAATATCTTTTCTTAATTGGCCTTCTTTTGCTTCTTTTATCATTTTTATATCTCTTTTTTATAGGCTTTGTAGCACCATAAGTCTGAGGTGTAAAAATGTCTTTACAGAATTTATAATCTGTCTTTTTGAGTTGTTTCTGGATTTGCAAAGTTACACATTTGTCTTCTAAACATCTTATTACGTGTTGAATTCTATGTCCTATGCTCCATTTCTTATCTAGAAATTCTTTTACTTATGCTAAATTATTCCATTGTTCTGTTATTTCTAATTCTAAAGGACCTGGTAGTTTATGAAATAATTTCTGTCCTACTTCTTGATTAAAGTATTTCCTGAAATTGAAACTAGATAATGATATTCATTTAAAAATTTCTTAATGTATTTACCTTTAGTCCACTTATATAGACTAAGTTGTTCTAAGTCTCTCATAGCTTTTTTCTGTACACTCATTTGTCCTGAATTTGGGTCTGATCCAGTAATTAAAACTTGAATCTTATTAACAAAATTATAAGGATTACTTCCTAATTTAATTAAGTCATCAAATTCTTCTTTCTTTTCTTTTTATATGCTTCCCACATAGCTTTAGTACTCTCTCCCAAAAAGTTTCTAAATATCTATACATATCTAAAGGTTCCATTTCTTGAAATTTCTAATATAGTGTCCTATAATAGTGTTTTTCCATACATCTATTACATTGGTCCACATCCGGGGTCATGAGCGAAGCTAAATTCAAAATTTGTGCCTTTGCTACTGATTGGAATTCTATTTTATTTTCTAAAGGTCTTTCACTACCTTTAGCTATATATTTTGAGTCTTTAGGAGGTTTATTGTATTTATCATATAATCCTCTTGGGGGAAATCCTAGTCCATAAACAAATGGTTCATGTTTAATGGTCTTATCAAAAGGGGTATCATCTATAGTTCTAGAGGCTTGTGTATCCATAAAATCTTTCTCATAACTAATTTATGATATATCATCATTTAATTCTTCATTAATAGTTCCTAATCTTATATTTTGTTCTAAATCATAATATAAGTATTCATTTTCTTGAATCTGTTTACTAAGATACATTTCATCTTCTAATTTAAGGAGTTCTTCTTTACTTAGATTCATTTCTAACTCTTCTGGAAAAATAATTCTATCAAGATCTTCTCCTAATAATTCTATATGAACATTATCTATAAATGGTTCACTAACAGATTCGTTTTCTTCATTTTCTTCTTATTGTCTTTCAATCTGGTCATAATTTATAAATGTTAGACTAGTTCTTCCATAGATGTCTTTATAGGTTAAAGATTCTGTAGGGGCAATTGTTGTTTTTTCTTTTTGTTCTAAAAACTTATCCATATCCCATTCTAATCCTGCAAGTTGTTCTGCTGAAAATTCTTTTGGTTTTACCATATTAATGCCTTTACTACTCATTAAATTTACTACTTTATCTATGTAAATCTTATACTTAGTTTGGGCACTTACTGAACATCTTCCTAAAAATCCTATGTGAATCAAAAGGTTTTCTCCACTATCTACATCTTCATATCCTTTAGTTTGTATTCCTATTTTTATCTTATCGGAAAAATCTTTAATAGTCATTAAAAAACCTGGATTGCAATAAATAATTCCTATGTTGTTGTTCATGTCTACTTCCATACTAGCTATCTGACTTTTATCTATATTATTGAATCTTTCATCATATATAGTAATTAAAGTCTTACATCCTAGATTTTTTCTTGCTAGTCCTCTGATTCCTATGATTTATTAATCCTAAGTGCATAAATCTATAATTTCTCTTTTTAATTCTTTTTTAGAATCTTCCAAATTAAATTTAATTTTCTTACTTGGCTACCTATGCATTGGATTGAAACTTGTCTATTATGTCTAAAGAACTGGGTTCTTGATTCAAAGATTCCTCTATTATATAAAACTTCTCGGATTAAGTAATCTTAAACCATGAGTCTAGAATCTTACATAATCTTGATCTGGATCTAAGATTTCTTCTATGTTTTGATCATTCTGCTCGGTTCTTCTTAGTAATCTATCTAACAAGGTTCTATCTATACTAGATGTACTTGGTCTAGAAGTTCCTTCGCTAACTGTTCTAGATCTTCCTAAGAAAGGGGTTTGTAAACTCATCCCGGGAATTTAAATTCTTTTGGTAATTTTCTAGTTATTTTTTCTTTACCGGTGGGTTGAAGGTTTAAGCTTCCTAATTGACCTGTTATGATTCTTAAGTCGTTTTCTATACTACCTGATGATGTTGCAATTTTTGCCTTATCTAAACTATCAATTTTCTTGTGTAAAGAGATCAACAATGTTATAATAAAGTTGTTCTTTAATTAAGATTGATTCTCGATGACTTTGGAGAGTCTAACTTAGTGATGCCTTTTGGTTCTTTGTGAAACGAACTACAAAATTCTAAGGCTTTTATATAATTTTTGTTTATAATTTCACTTTCGTTCATCAACTAAGATTTAAATTTTTAATTCTTTAATAGATTCTTCTGTTTTAATAAAAATCTATTTTATTTCAGTTTCGGTTTCTTTAGATTTATTAAAATTTAAAATTTTTGTTATTTGAGAAAAGTCTATTTTGAAACCTTTTCTAATATGTCAGAATTTTGATTTTTAATAAAGTCTAAACTTTCTTTAATATTTTTTAACTCTAAGTTCTTTGTTTTAAGAAGTTCTAAAACCGTTTCTAAAGATTTAAAATTTCTTTTATTTTCTAGTTCTAGGTTTCTAGATAAATTAATTATTAAATCTATAATAAGGTTCTGACTAGGATCTTCTGAAAACAAATTATGTAACTAATGGTTTGTATCTAAATTACAACCTAAAATATTATTATCAATAGTCTTAACCTTTCTATAATAAGGTTCTGACTAGGATCTTTTGAAAACAAATTATGTAATTTATGGTTTGTATCTAAATTACAACCTAAAATATTATTATCAATAGTCTTACCCTTTCTATAATTTGTACTTAGTTCTAAATTTTTTTTATTATCTATGGCTCTGATACCAAATTGAGAGGGAGAGGTGCGAAAAGATAAACTCAGTCACTAGCGTAATAGGGTCTATCTTAAGGTTAGGTTTGCAAAGATTTGCTTGAGGCGGAATTCTGTTTCTACTAATCCTTTAATTGTTAAATAAAAGTTTATAAATTGACTATCTTGTTTTATAACTTTGTTTGTTATAATCTTTTCTCATTCTATGACTCTTTTTTCAAAGGTATTTAAATCTTTATTCTGTAAAATAATAGTTTCTTCTAATAAAGATGAATCTAATTCTGGTACTTCTCTAAAAACTCTGTCTAATAATTTATATCAATTTCCTATACTTTTTCTTATTCTTTTTAATCCTTTCTCTGTTTCTTCTAGCAGGAAATTAAATTCTTTGAGAATTTCTGGAGACAATTCTAGTTCTTTTGTTCCTGATGTTGAAACTTCTTCTGATTTTGAGCCTGAAGTTGATGGGTTCATAAATTTTTTGTTTTGTTTTTCAAAAATAAAACTTTATCCTACTGGGTACTTCCCTTTTCATAAATTCTTTTAAATGTCTTAACAAATCTCTATTTTTTTTTAATCTGGAAACAAATATCACCACCTAAGACATGTTAACTTTAACTTTGATTTTTCTTATTAAGGTTACCCATGGCACTCCTTAATAAATTTCTAAATTAATTTTTTTCTTTTCCCCAACATCTAAAGAATATTACAGTGCTCACTCCGACCAACAATCCTTATCTATTTGGGTCACTCAGATTAACTTAGAAACAAGATGGCTTCTAAAAATCAAGTTATGCTTTTATAACATGCATAGGATGAAATGATTGATAAACAACTATTAACAAAACATTTCAACAAAAACTTCATAATCATAAAAACTTCATAAAATTAAATACGAGATAAAATATTTTGGAGATCTGCTAATACATAAAAATATCTCGAAAACATAAATACAAGTTTAGAATAACATGTACTGCTCACAAGCTTATGCTTTTTCTTACAATTTGGATTGAGAATTTTTTCTATATAGGAAGGGTTTTTTATATGATAGCAAGCAGTGTGTAAGGTGTAAGAACTTCTTGCTTCTCATGAATGAAAAACTTCTCCTTATATAACAAAATTCTTGGGAGTAGAAACAAAAGTAATCTAATCAAAATCTAAAAGGACGATTTACTTTCCTAAAAGTCTTACGCTTTTGCGAGTTTTTTCATTACTTTTGACACGCTGCTTTCATAGAAACTTCGGTCAAAAGTTCAACAGTTCTTTGTCTCGGACATCTTCTTGAAACAATCTTCTGACAGCATCTCCTTTTACTGGCATTATCTGAATGTAAATGAATTCTTTTCAAAAAGGTCTACACTAAAATGATTTCTTTTCAAAAGATAAACAGTACTCTTCTTGGCATCTTCTGCTTGGCTAGGCATCTTTAAAGAAAAATCTGAAACTTTACAGCAAGAGTATCTTCATCTTTTTTGAAAAGTCTGAGAGCAAAGATATGTCACGAATCTTGTCTTTTCGTTCCTTAGGTGTCAAGATTGTGTTCTGCTGTAGGAGAAAATGACATTCCTGAATATGAATTATTGCATCCTCTTTGTTCTTCGCCTACATTATCATCACTTTGCTTTCTTGTGAAAATCTTCGGTTCGTGATTCCTTTTTGATCTTCCTGGATTTCTTTTTCTTTGTCATTTTCTTTCTTTGTCGAATTACATTAAGAGCTTCATTGATGATTTCTTCAATTTTCTTTTCATTATTCTTTTCTTTTTACAACTTTCTTTTTTTTTTAGTAACTTCATCCTTTTGAAAATCTTGAATTTGAGAAAGGAGTCTGCATGATTGAGATGATGTCATCATTCGGCCTTGGCTATCCCAGAGAATTTCTTTACCTTTACTATTTTGAGTTTCGGGCAATGAGATGGGCTTGCGAAATAGTCTACTAACAAATCAAATTTACCACTGGGCTGGCCAAGAGTATCCCGATTGGGGTCTTTCCGGTTGTAGGAAATCAGCAGCCTCAGTCTGTTGAACTTTAGGCAAGTCCACACCATCAACGAGTTTGATAAGTCTTTACCGCCATCTTGTTTGAACCGGACTAGCTCTTGACTTCTTTGGCTCAAGTGGTACCTTTTGGATAGATAAGCTTTAAATTCACAATTTCTTTTTCTAATGAAGCTATTTTCTTTTGTAATGAAATTTTTTCTAAAATAAGGGCTTCATTTGACTCGTTGATAATCTTAAAATTATTTTGCATACACTCGCAATGAGTGCAGAAAATCTTTTTGTCTCTACTAGGAGAAAAGTCAAGTGGTGATTCTTGAAAATTTCTAAGAGAAGGAGAAATATAGAAATTTAAACCAATAAGTCGCCTAGCAGTTATAAAGCTTCTTGAAAACTTGTGAATCCTTCCGTAAAGGGGTCTTTAAAATTGTTAATACTTTCTATTACCTCAAGCCAGGTATGAAAGACACCCGGGGTTTTTCCTTTAATAACAACATAAAATTTAAATTTATTCTTGTTCTGATTAAAAAATTTTGATAAAGCATTCATGCATGCAAGAAAGTATTTCTAGTCTTTTGGATTCTTATTATAGGAAATCCATAAATTATCTAAAATATACTTTTCTTCTTTGGATAGAGAAATGTGAGGTAAAACTTTAAAAGAAATATTACTAGTTGGAAAACATATAAGTTCTTGATTACCGAATCTTAACTTGTCTTGGTAAAAGAGTCTGTTATGACTATTAGAGTTCTGAAGTAAAGCTGTAGAAGCAAATGAATTCCCAGGGAGAATTTCTGGTCTTAGCGGAGGTCTGGATATCTGAAAAAGAACATGAAACAGTTATATATATTCAAGATTCTTTAACTGAAATCATTCTACTTAAGATGTCTGCAGCTTTATTATCTACTCCTTTTATGTGTTCAAATTCTATGTTAATTCCAGTATTTGTGATTCTATCTATAAAATTAAGCCATCTTCTTCTACTACTTTTCTTTGAATCTAACTTGAGTTTATTATGGAAAGAAACTATTACAAAGACAACTGTTGTTATTAAATTTTTTTTTTTAGAAACTATAAATAATTTTAAGCTATCTAATGCATAGTTTATTGCTAAAAGTTCAGCATCTATACTACTTAAGTTTCCTTTTTCTTTATAATTTCCACTATTGTATCTACATATTCTTTATGTAGTTTTGTCTGCATATTTATTTGGTTTGCATAACAAAATTGCTCCCCATCCTAAAATACTTCAATCTGTCTCTATAATTAAAAAATCTGTGTCTAGAGGCATTACTAATTTTGCTAGACTTCTAATTTTTTCTTTAATTATTTGGACCAGTTTTACATCTTCTTGATTAAAATGTCTTTGTCCTGTAGGAGAAGTCTTGGAATATAATGGGCCTGCAATTTTTCCTAAATCTTTAATAAATAGTCTAGCATAATTTACAAGTCCTAAGAATTTTTGGATTTGTTTAAGGTCTTCTAATCTGTCTGGAAATTCAAGGGCTTTCTGAGCAATATGAGGCTGAAGAGATATACTTCATTGTCCTATATTTACTCCTAAAAAGTCTATAAATTCTTTGAACAAAACCATTTTCTTCTTGCTAATGATTAACCCATGTGCTATGATTTCTGAAAAAACAATCTGTAAATGGTCTCTATGGTCTCTCCTGTTTTTACTAAATACTAAAATATCGTCTATGTATGTAACTACAAATTTACTATGTTTGTTAAATATGCTATCCATTTTTCTTTGAAAGATACCTGGTGCATTCTTTAATCCAAAAGGCATGAGTAGCCATTCATAATGTCCTTCTGGACATGTAAAGACTGTCCATTCTATACTATTGGGGTGCATTCTTACTTGCCAAAAACCCGATTTTAAATCAAATTTACTAAATATTTTACAATTCTGAATTCTATTTATTAGAACTGTCTTGTTTGGTAATTTATAAGCATCTTCAATTGTATTATCATTAAGTCTTTTGTAATTAAAAACCATTCTACTTTTTCCTCTGACTATTTCTGAGTGTTTTCTTACAATGAAGGTTGCCGATCTGTGTGGGCTATCCGATATTCTTATTACTCCTAGTTTTAATAAGTCTTCTGTGTGCATTTTAAAATCTTCTAAATTTAGATTTGTAGCCTCAATATTTTTGCACCTAATTATATATTCTGGATTCTTAATCTTTAGCTCACATGTAACCTTATCTTTTTCCCAATATTTTAGAACATTCTCTCCTAAGATTTCTATTTTTTCAAGTTTAGAAATCAAGCTTTCTATGTCTTGTTCTGTTACTAAAGTGTAATAAATCTTTTCATTGTCTAAAAATTCTGTTGGGGTATAATCAAAATCATCTAATTCTAAATTATCTATTTCATTTTCTAATTCGTCTTCTATTGTTTGTTTTTCTATTAACTGACATTCTCTCTAAAAAAGAATTAAAAAAGAGAAATTATAGATTTATGCACTTAGGATTAATAGTCATAGGAATCAGAGGACTAACAAGAAAAAATCTAGGATGTAAGACTTTAATTACTATATATAGTGAAAGATTCAATAATATAGATAAAAGTCAGATAGCTAGTATGGAAGTAGACATCAACAGCAACATAGGAATTATTTATTGCAATCCAGATTTTTTAATGACTATTAAAGATTTTTCCGATAAGATAAAAATAAGAATACAAACCAAAGGATATGAAGATGTAGATAGTGGAGAAAACCCTTTGATTCACATAGGATTTTTAGGAAGATGTTGAGTAAGTGCCCAAACTAAGTATAAGATTTACATAGATAAAGTAGTAAATTTAATGAGTAGTAAATGCATTAATATGGTAAAACCAAAAGAATTTTCAGCAGAACAACTTGCAGGATTAGAATGGGATATGGATAAGTTTTAGAACAAAAAGAAAAAACAACAATTGCCCCTACAGAATCTTTAACCTATAAAGACATCCATGGAAGAACTAGCCTAAGATTTATAAATTATGACCATATTGAAAGACAATCAGAAGAAAATGTAGAAAACGAATCTGTTAGTGAACCCTTTATAGATAATGTTCATATAGAATTATTAGAAGAAGATCTTGGTAGAATTATTTTTCCAAAAGAGTTGGAAATGAATCTTAGTAAAGAACTCCTTAAATTAGAAGATGAAATGTATATTAGTAAACAGATTCAAGAAAATGAATACTTATATTATGATTTAGAACAAAATATAAGATTAGGAACTATTAATGAAGAATTAAATGATGATAGATCAGAAATTAGTTATGAGAAAGATTTTATGGATACACAAGCCTATAGAACTATAGATGATACCCCTTTTGATAAGACCATTAAACATGAACCATTTGTTTATGGACCAGGATTTCCCAAGAGGATCATATGATAAATACAATGAACCTCCTGAAGACTCAAAATATATAGCTAAAGGTAGTGAAAGACCCTTAGAAAATAAAATAGAATTCCAATCTGTAGCAAAGGCGCAAATTTTGAATTTAACTGCTCATGACCCCCAGATGTGGACCAATGTAATAGATGTATGGAAAAACACTATTATAGGACACTATATTAGAAATTTCCAAGAAATGGAACCCTTAGATATGTATAGATATTTAGAAACTTTTTTAGGAGGGAGTACTAAAGCTATGTGGGAAGCATATAAAAAAGAAAAGAAAGAAGAATTTGATGAGTTAATTAAATTAGGAAGTAATCCTTATAATTTTGTTAATAAGATTCAAGTTTTAATTACTGGATGAGACCTAAATTCAGGACAAATGAGTGTACAAAAAAAAAGCTATGAGAGACTTAGAACAACTTAGTCTATATAAGTGGACTAAAGGTAAATACGTTAAGAAATTTTTAAATGAATATCATTATCTAGTTTCAATTTCAGGAAATACTTTTAAACAAGAAGTAGGACAGAAATTATTTCATAAACTACCAGCTCCTTTAGGATTAGAAATAACATAACAATGGAATAATTTAGCATCAGTAGAAGAATTTCCAGATAAGAAATGGAGCATAGGACATAGAATTCAACACGTAATAAGATGTTTAGAAGACAAATGTGTAACTTTGCAAATCCGTAAACAACTCAAAAAGATGATTATAAATTACAGAAAGACATTTTTACACCTCGCACTTATGGTGCTACAAAGCCTATAAAAAAGAGATATAAAAATGATAAAAGAAGCAAAAGAAGCCCAATTAAGAAAAGATATTTTCTTAGAAAATCTAACAAGAGAAAACTTTATTTAGATGAAAATAAGCATGTTAGAAAGTTCAAGGCAAATACAACTTATAAGAACAAGTTTAGTTGTTTCGTTTGTAATAGTAATGAGCATTTAGCAAGAACATGTCTGAAAAGAATAAATACTTATGATAAGAAAAGTACTCTAGTAGAATGTATAAATGAAGACTTAATTCAATTAGATGAATATATTTTAGATAATGAATCAATTTATAGCATAATATCTATAGAAGAAAAATTTGAACATCAAGAAAATTCAGATTATGAAATTTTAGAAAAATTTTCAAATTTCAAAATTAATGAAGAATCAGAATCTGAAGAGGAATTAGATTTAGTACAAACTACAATAGAAGAATGTAATCATAATTGGCAAAAAAGAACAGGTACTGATAGTACAGCATATTTTTTATGTAATTGGTACCCAGCTAGGAAACTTAGAGCAAAATGTTTAGAATGCTATAAAGAAGCATGTGTAAGATGCTTAGAAATAAATAGTTTAATTGAGAAAGAAGAAATTAAACCAGAAATTACATCAGAACAAATTGAAATTTCTGAAATAAGAATTCTTAGAAGAAGAATTGAAAATATAGAAGATATGCATAAATTATTAGTTCAGGGATTAGAAATCTAATAATCTAATAATAAAGGCAAAGGAATAATGATAGAAGAGCAAATTTCAGAATATCCAGAATTAGTTCATATAGTATGTAATTCAGAAAAACTAAAAAGTATTAAGGTAAAATGCCAAATAAGAATAGGAGATTATATTATAAAATGCTTAGGATTAATAGACTCAGGATATAGTAGTTGTATAATTAATAAAAAATTAATCCCAGAAAGATACATAGAAAAGTTAAAAAACCCAATAGATGCCTAACAAATGGACGGAGACCATTATACTTATACAGAGTTACTAAGACCTAATAGTAAAATCAGTTTTGAGACAAACTGTGGATTAAGTGTAGAATACACAGTACCTAGAGACTCAAAATGAGTAAGACCTTTAAACCTTAAAGATACAGACTTTATTTTAGTATTAAGTTTTCTATTAAAAGATAATGGTAGTATTACAATTACTAAAGACTTTATCCATTTCCAAAAACATACTTTATTTAGCCCAACACAGACTATATACTTTCCATCAGAATGCGTTGAGAAGTGTGCTGGGAGTAGTAGAGAAAAAGAAGAAGGAAAATGTCCCTGCAAAATAGAGAGAGAATGTCAGTTAATAGAAAAACAAACAATAGAAGACGAATTAGAAAATGAAATAGATAATTTAGAATTAGATGATTTTGACTATACCCCAATAGAATTTTTAGACAATGAAAATATTTATTACACTTTAGTAACAGAACAAGACATAGAAAGCTTGTTTTCTAAACTTGAAAAAATAGAAATCTTAGGAGAGACTGTTCTAAAATATTGGGAAAAAGACAAGGTTACATGTGAGCTAAAGATTAAGAATCCAAAATATATAATTAGGTGCAAAAATATTGAGGCTACAAATCTAAATTTAGAAGATTTTAAAATGCACACAAAAGACTTATTAAAACTAAGAGTAATAAGAAAATCAGATAGCCCACACAGATCGGCAGCCTTCATTGTAAGAAAACACTCAGAAATAGTCAGAGGAAAAAGTAGAATGGTTTTTAATTACAAAAGACTTAATGATAATACAATTGAAGATGCTTATAAATTATCAGACAAGACAGTTCTAATAAATAGAATTCAGAATTGTAAAATATTTAGTAAATTTGATTTAAAATCAGGTTTTTGGCAAGTAAGAATGCACCCCAATAGTATAGAATGGATAGTCTTTACATGTCCAGAAGGACATTATGAATAGCTAGTCATGCCTTTTGGATTAAAGAATGCACCGTATCTTTCAAAGAAAAATGGATAGCATATTTAACAAACATGGCAAATTTGTAGTTACATACATAGACGATATTTTAGTATTTAGTAAAAACAGGAGAGACCATAGAGGCCATTTACAAATTGTTTTTTCAGAATTCATAGCACATGGGTTAATCATTAGCAATAAGAAAATGGTTTTGTTCAAAGAATTTATAAACTTTTTAAGAGTAAATATAGGACAAGGGAGTATATCTCTTCAACCTCATATTGCTCAGAAAGCCCTTGAATTTCTAGACAGATTAGAAGACCTTAAACAAATCCAAAAATTCTTAGGACTTGTAAATTATACCAGACCATTTATTAAAGATTTAGGAAAAATTGCAGGCCCATTATATTCCAAGACTTCTCCTACAAGACAAAGACATTTTAATCAAGAAGATGTAAAACTGGTCCAAATAATTAAAGAAAAAATTAGAAGTCTACCAAAATTAGCAATGCTTCTAGACACAGATTTTTTAATTATAGAGACAGATAGATGTATTTTAGGATGGGGAGCAATTTTGTTATGCAAACCAAATAAATATACAGACAAAACTACAGAAAGAATATGTAGATACAATAGTGGAAATTATAAAGAAAAAGAAAACTTAAGTAGTATAGATGCTAAACTTTTTGCAATAAACTATACATTAGATAGCTTTGAATTATTTATAGTTTCTAAAAAAGAAATTTTAATAACAATAGATTGTGCTGCAATAGTTTCTCCCCATAATAAACTCAAGTTAGATTCAAAGAAAAGTAGTAGAAGAAGATGGCTTAATTTTATAGATAGAATCACAAATACTGGAATTAACATAGAATTTGAACACATAAAAGGAGTAGATAATAAAGCTGCAGACATCTTAAGTAAAATGATTTCAGTTAAAGAATCTTGAATATATATAACTGTTTCATGTTCTTTTTCGGATGTCCGGACCTCCTCATTAAGACCAAGAATTTCCCACAGAATTCATTTGCTTCTCTGACTTTACTTCATAACTCTAATAGCCATAATGACTCTTTTTTACCAAGACAAGTTAAGATTCGGTAATCAAGAACTTATCTGTTTTCCAATTAGTAATATTTCTTTTAAAGTTTTACCTCACATTTCTCTATCCAAAGAAGAAAATTGTATTTTAGATAATTTATGGATTTCCTATAATAAGAATCTAAAAGACTAGGAATACTTTCTTGCATGCATGAATGCTTTATCAGAATTTTTTAATCAGAACAAGAATAAATTTAAATTTTATGTTGTTATTAAAGGAAAAACCCTGGGTGTCTTTCATACCTGGCTTGAGGTAATAGAAAGTATTAACAATTTTAAAGACCCCCTTTACAAAGAATTCACAAGTTTTCAAGAAGCTTTAGAATCTGCTAGACAGCTTATTGGTTTAAATTTCTATATTTCTCATTCTCTTAGAAATTTTCAAGAATCACCACTTGACTTTTTTTCTAGTAGAGACAAAAAGACTTTCTGCACTCATTGCGAGTGTATGCAAAATAATTTTAAGATTATCAATGAGTCAAATGAAGCCCTTATTTTAGAAAGAATTTCATTACAAAAGAAAATAGCTTCATTAGAAAAAGAAATTGTGAATTTAAAGCTTATCTATCCAAAAGGTACTACTAAGCCAAAGAAGTCAGTAGCTAGTCCAGTTCAAACGGTAATTGGTAAAGACTTATCAAACTCGTTGATGGCTGTGGACTTGCCTAAAGTTCAACAGACTCAGGGAACTATTGATTTCCCTACAAATCCAGAAAAGACCCCAATCTGGGATACTCTTGGCCAGCCCAGTGGTAAATTTGATTTGTTAGTAGACTATTCTGCAAGCCCATCTCATTGCTCAGAAACTCAAAATAGTAAAGGTAAAGAAATTCTACAGGATAGCCAAGACCCGAATGATGACATCATCTCAATCAACAGACTCCTTTCTCAAATTCAAGATTTTCAAAAGGATGAAGTTACCTCAAAAAGAAAAAAGAAAGTTGTAAAAAAGAAAAAGAATAATGAAAAGAAAATTGAAGAAATCATCAATGAAGCTCTTAACAGAATTCTGGCAAAGAAAGAAAATGACAAAGAAAAAGAAATCCAGGAAGATCAAAAAAGGAATCCTGAACTAGAAGATTTTTCACAAGAAAAACAAAGGATGATAATGTAATCAAGAACAAAGAGAATGCAATAATTCAAATTCAGGAATGTCATTTTCTCCTACAGCAGAACACAATCTTGACACCTAAGGAATGAAAAGACAAGATTCGTGACGGATCTTTGCTCTCGACTTTTTTTCAAAAAGATGAAGATACTCTTCTTCAGAAAGTTTCGATTTGTCTTTAAAGATGCCTCGCCAAGCGAGAAGATGCCAAGAAGAGTACTGTTTATCTTTTGAAAAGAAATCATTTTACTGTAGACCTTTTTGAAAAGAATTCATTTACATTCAGATAATGCCAGCAAAAGGAGATGCTGTCAGATGATTTTTTCAAGAAGATGTCCAGACAAAGAACTGTTGAACTTTTGACCTGAAGTTTTTCGGTGAAACGCGTGTCAAAAGTAATGAAAAACTTTGCAAAAGCAGAAGACTTTTAGGAAAGTAAATCGTCATTTTAGATTTTGATTAGATTACTTTTGTTTCTGCTCCCAAGAATTTTGCTATATAAGGAGAAGTTTTTCATTCATGAGAAGCAAGAAGTTCTTACACCTTACACACTGCTTGCTATCATATAAAAAACCCTTCCTATATAGAAAAAGTTCTCAATCCAAATTGTAAGAAAAACGCAAAGCTTGTAAACAGATACATGTTATTCTAAACTTGTATTTAAGTTTTTCAGATATTTTCGAGATTTTTCGAAAGGAAAATCCTTAGTAGTAATTTCTTTTTATGTATTAGCAGATCTCCATTTAATTTTATGAGGTTTTTATGATTATGAAGCTTTTTGTTGAAATGTTTTGTTAATAGTTGTTTATCAATCATTTCATCCTATGCATATTATAAAAGCATAACTTGATTTTTAGAAGCCATAATGTTTCTAAGTTAATCCTGAGTGACCCAAATAGATAAGGATTGTTGGCTGGAGTGAGCCTGTGATATCCTTTAGATGTTGGGGAAAAGGAAAAAATTAATTTAGAAATTTATTAAGGGAGTGCCATGGGTAACCTTAATAAGAAAAATCAGGTTAAAGTTAATGTCTTAGGTGGTGATATTTGTTTTCCGTTAAAAAAAAATAAATGGAGATTTGTTAAGACATTTAAAAGAATTTATGAAAAGGTAATGTACCAAATAAGATAAAGTTTTATTTTTGAAAAACAAAACAAAAATTTTATGAACCCATCAACTTCAGGCTCAAAATCAGAAGAAGCTTCAACATCATGAACAAAAGAACTAGAATTATCTCCAGAAATTCTCAAAGAATTTAATTTCCTACTAGAAGAAACATAGAAAGAATTAAAAAGAATAAGAAAAAGTATAGGAAATAGATATAAATTATTAGACAGAGTTTTTAGAGAAGTACCAGAATTAGATTCATCTTTATTAGAAGAAACTATTATTTTACAGAATAAAGATTTAAATACCTTTGAAAAAAGAGTCATAGAATTAGAAAAGATTATAACAAACAAAGTTATAGAACAAGATAGTCAATTTATAAACTTTAATTTAACAATTAAAGGATTAGTAAACAGAATTCCGCCTCAAGCAAATCTATGCAAACCTAACCTTAATATATATATAATATGCTAAATTAAATATTATTTAATAAATGTATCAGACATATTTGTAAATTTTACAAAGGTTACAAATTCAATTGCAATTTTATTTAATTATAACTAAGGGTATTTTTATCTTTTCATAAAATAAAGACCAATTGCGCACAAAAATACATAAGTTAGGAATTGTTGTGCCAAAACATAAAGGTTAGGGACAATTTGCGCAATTTCCCAATAAAATTACAATCAAGCCCAACAATAAAACGTGGGATAAGTGTTGAATGACTGAGTGACCCGGCCAATTTTTCAAAATGGTCGTTGACCCATTTTGGCCTATAAATTATCAAATATAACATTACATTCTCTTTCCGCTTATAACTATATCAAACGATTTCAAATTCATTTGTTTGTGAAAAAAAAAAGATTTTAAGGTTATAATCTAACTCATTTCAATGTTAGAATCCAACCCATTTCTTTTGTGTAAGAAATCTCATTTCAAAATAGAAATTCATCCGTCTTTTTCTTCTTTTAACTTACAGTAGAAATTGTGAATTTTGTAGTATAAATTATGAACATATGTATAAATGTGAGTATGAATTGTGATTTGAGAATATTACACCAACTACTTACAAATCTTAAAATAATTCCAAATCTAACAACTTAACTAATTTATTTTAAAAATACTATATACTTAATATTATATTAATTAATAAATAATGAATTAAAATAAAATAGGACATCAACGTGAATTGTGATGAACTTTCCAAATTTACTTCTTGAGTCCTTGATTATTTGCACGATAAGTCCTTCATCTTTATAATATCTCTACTTTAGTACATGTACTTCTTCTTTCATTTCAATTTCGTCCACTTTTATTTGCAACTCAAGTCCTTCAACTTTTGGATTTTTACAAACTAGTCCCCATATTTATACTTTTATGTCAATTTTATCTTTTATAGTATCACTATTTGATACAGATGTTACAAATGATATTACGTATCAATGTTTGATACATATATTACAAATGATATTTTGTAACACTAAATATATTACTAAATATGTTACAGATTATATTATATTATTTTACATATCACATATTACATGAATTGATATTCTCTATCACTGATGTTACATATGTTACAAATGATGAAATCAATAATTTTATTTGTTAAATTTGACATTGTGTTACATATCTATATCATATTGATGTTACACAATATCAATTGGTTTTTAGAGTCCAATGTGTATATTAATACAAATTTGTTGAAGTTTAGAGTTGATTTTGTTGTTGTAACAGTTTAGTCTCGCGATCTGATACACATGTTACAAATGATATTATTTTACACAGCACATGTTATATGAATTAATATTTTATATCACTGACTATGTTACAGATTATATTATGTTATTTTACACAACACATATTACATGAATTAATATTTTGTATCACTGATGTTTTACATTTTAATTTGTAACACAGATTGTTACAAAATATCATTGATAACATTTATATCAAATATTGATACACAATATCATTTGTAACATATCTATCAAATAGTGATACTATAAAGGACTAGATTAATATAAAAGTATAAATATTGGGATCAACTTGCAAAAATTTAAAAATTGAAGGACTTGAATTGCAAATAAAAAAAAAGACGAAATTGAAATGAAAGATGAAGTATATAGACTAAAGTTGAGATATTATAAAATAAAAGACTTATCGTGCAAATAGTCAATGACTCAAGCAGCAAATTTACATATTCAATTACCGTATATTATTTAATATAATAAATTAAAATAATAGTTTTAAAAAAATAGTATTTTTAAAATAAATGAAAGAAGAATGGTTTTTTAGAATTAATTTCAAAAAGTGGCTTATTTATTAAAAAAAATCCCTTGTGACTTTATACTTTAAATTTCTTAATTGAAAAATGGGTTTTTTTCAAAAATAACCACAATAAATAAAATATTTTTTAAAATACTGTCATATTTTTTTTTTCTAAAATTTTATGTTTTTTATTTTTGTAACATTTGTTATTTTAGTTATAATAAATTTGTTAAATTTGTTATTAACAAACATAACAAATGTAACAACAAGTGTTACAAAAAAAAACAGTATTTTTAGAATTAAAAAGAGTTTAATATTATTTTTTAAATTATTTTATATTTTGTAGTACATGGTGAAATTATCACATTGAAAAATTAGTTAAAATGTGTAAATTCACGTTAACAGACTCATAGTCTGTTAACAGCTCTGTGAACAGACAATGAGTCTGTTAACAAATTTTTGACCTGTTAAGGCCAATATTGGCCTTAACAGACCCATATGCCTATTAATAGGTAAGCGGTCTGTTAATGATCTGTTAACGTTCTTTATTAAATAGGGATATTTAAGTTGGGTAAATTTAAGGTCGGTCACTGTTGTTGTATTTGTAGGCTCTAAAATCATATGGTCAAAATTTAATTTAATTAAAATTATATTTTATCACTAAAAACCAACATATCTCTACAATTGCAAAAAAAAATGCTAATTTACTGATATTATTTTATTGTGATACTGTTTTAGTATAATACTGTTTTGTATGATACAATTTTATTATGATACTATTTTCTGTGATACTGTTTTATTGTGATACTGTTTTGTATGATACAATTTTATTATGATATTGTTTTTTATGATACTGTTTTATTTATACTTTTTTCTTTGATATTGTTTTATTATGATAATGTTTTAACCTATGATACTATTTCAATCTATGATATTGTTATTGAATGCATACAATATTAATGGTCTAATATTACTAATAGAGTATTTTAAGAATAATATCATTACTTCAAGCACTAAAACATCTCTGCTTAATTATATCTATGAAATTTTTTTATCTAAATAAAGTGTTATATATAATACTGTATCATTACTTCAACCATTAAAAATATATTGTACTTAGTTTTATATATGATACTGTTTTATCTATGCTTTTATTTTTAATACTATTTTATTATTATAATATTTCAAGCTATGATACTGTTTCAATCTATGATATTGTTATTGAATACATACAGTATCAATGGTCTTGCTTTAATAACAATATCATTACTTCAAGTAGTAAAACATCTCTACTTAGTTATATTTATGATACTGTTTTATCTAGAAAGAGTGATATGGTATACGTATACCATATTTTTTTCTTTGATACTATTTTATTACGGTAATGTTTCAACATATGATATTGTTATTTAATCTATAATAATATTATTTTATTGAGTTGTAGTTTTTGATACTGTTTTATTAAGATACTTTCATGTATGTATTAATATGTTAAGATACATTTATGTATGATATTATTTTAGTATATAAGATACAGTTTAGACTAAAAAAATTAAAGATTGTCATTTTAAGCTAAAGAGACGACCTCAAATGGCTATTATCCATCGTACGCAATGGCGAGGCGACTGGTTTTGACCGGTTCGTTGAGACGATTCCGAAAACATATTATAATAAAAATTCTGAGCACGTATGAATTCTATGTCGATTTCTATTATGATATTGTTTTATGTGATACTGTTTTGTATAATACAGTATCAAACAACACACATGACTAACAACACAAAGAATAATCTATTAGCCAACTTAATACAATAACAAGCTGTTATTTTATAATACAGTATCAAGTTGTTTTCTATAATACAATATCAAACTGATATTTACAATAGCAAATCATGGCCACAACTAATATAATGATACTATATCATATGATATAGTTTTATTATGATACTATTTTATATAATACAGTATCATCTCTACAAAAATTCATGGCTATTCTATAAGAATTTATTAAACAAATAATCCATATAGAAATTCAAGTTGCTATTTACAGCAACAAATTATGGTTACTCTACAGAAATTCATCAAATTAAACTATTTACAGCAATAAATCATGATCACTCTACTTCACTTATTATTACTTTACAAGCCACTCTACTCCACTTTACACACAACAACTCTTCTAATTTACTACATCTAGGGGTTGAATTGTATGCAAATAAAAGTAGTTTTTCTCTTCAGGCAATAGTTTTTTGACCACTTGTGGTAGTCTACTAGTGACAATTCTCGAACCCTTAATAGGACCATCCAAAATTCCTTCGATCAAAGTATCAAATCCATCTATTGCATGCCAAACACCGTCAAAACGACCAAACACTTTTTTGGGGATCCAAAAGTTTGTGTCGACAATCCACCGAGATTGGGTTCGCAATTAATTTTCTCGACGTCATCTTCTCATTCTTCGATATGCACTCATATTTCTTCTCTCGAACCCATGGCCTTTGATAAGTCAATCCACAATATGAGTTCAAAGAGTTGTTCTACTCGAGCCGAAATTACCCGAACCACCCATGCCCACCATTCCAATTGCTTTGTTACCTACACTTTCGCATGCAGATTCTCAATTTTCACCTTCCGATCATCCAATCCATGATACTCAAACAAATCAATGTTAATCGATTGTATTTATTGATCACCAAGACTTACGAAGTTATCGTGTCTTTTTCGTCTCGCTAATAAATCACCGGTGCTATTTTACGTAATTTGTCTCGATTGAGCGTAGCTTGGCGCCGTGTTTTGTAACGAATCCGAGGGTCCTTACCAAAGCGAGTGGTCAAGCTTTTCCATTTCCACGCCTATCTTCCGCCAATCCAATGTGCTCAACCAAAGCATCATTGATTTCATGTAAGTCGCTTTCAAATCAATTAGCTTTTGGGGCTTGAATTTCTTCTCCGCAAAATGTTAAAAATTTCTTTAAAGTTATTGAGCAATGGTAAATTAGGCCATACCTTTTCTCGCTTCTTGAAATTCCTTGACAAACTTGTCAAGAAGAAATTCTGAATATATAGCACCATTTTAAATTGTAGTGATCAATTCTATTTGTCTTTCTTAATTTAAACCGAAGGCCTTTAATTTATAAGGCTTTTGTAGTATTCAATTCCTCTTGTTGAAGTAAATTAAGTTCCTTGTGCTCGGGGAAAGGTATCATATAATTACCAAATAATTAGTAGCATCAAATAAATATTTAGAACAAAATTTAAGTCAACAAGCATAAAAAAGAATAGGCAAAAATCTACGAGGGAAAAAAATCTACAATTTCGACTATATACATTATAATGAACCTAACCAATAATTAACAGACATCATTTAAATTTTTGACTAAATTCCAAATTTAGATAAGTAAATGAAGAGATTTAGATAAAACAGCCACAACCACCAGAAAATCTACCAAGCCAATCCCGTAAAACCAGAATTTACTATAAGGAAGTAAAAAATTACACTGCACCGTAGAAAGAGCACTCGCTGAAAGTCGTCGGAGGTGAAGGAGGTTATCATCGGAGGTGGAAGAAGTTTGTGGAGGTAGAAGAATGTGGAGATGAAAAATATGGTTAACAAGAGTGATTTTGAAATTAATTTAAAATATTACTGTAAAGTATGATTTAATCACAAATTTAAAAAAAAAATTGACTTAATTTGAAACAAGTGATTGACAATTTCTCAATTTAAGTTTTACTTATGTAAAAAAAGCTTTTAAAACTTATTTAATATAAAGTTGGGTGGTTTTGCAATTGGGTAATTTGCAGCCGCCGTCTCAACCTTTGAACTTTTGGCACTTTTATCCACATTCTTTATTTTTTGGCATCCATATCCTCAACCTTTTCGATTTTGGCGGTTTGAGTTCCCAACCTTTGAATGTTTGGCACTTTTATCCTTATTCTTTATTTTTTGGCACACATATCCTCAACCTTTCTTAATTTAGTGGCTGAAGTCCCCAACTTTTGAACGTTTGACACTTTTATCCTCATTCTTTATTTTTTTGCACCCATATTCTTAACATTTCTTAATTTGGTGGCTGAAGTCTCCAACCTTTGGACTTTTGTATCATATTTTTAATTTTTTAATTGAAACTTATGAAAAGTTTATTTAAGGGTTAATTACACTAATAGTCCCCATTCTTTCGGGTTTGTAATGATTTCATCTCCATTCTTTTTAGCGAGATATCATCCTCATTCTTCCATTTATTCTCACATAGGGTCCCCAAATCACTATTTTCACTATTCTGAAAATTCTATGACAATTTTACCCTTTGACTTAAATAAATTAAAATAATAAGAAAAAAATACAATGAAATTGGGCCCTAAACTTTTACAAAAATACAAATAAATCCTAAACAATTTATTTTATTCAAATTAGTATTCTTCCCCCACCCCACCCTCTTCATTTTCATCCCCAGACACTTTGCTATTTTCAGTCTCATCCCACATATACATACATCACCATATCTCTATTTCACATCTCTCTTTCTGTAAAATAGAGATATGGCTCAACTATGTTTCTCACATCCTTCTTGTCAAAACTTACAGACACCTTCGTCGGAGAGATAGAGACGCCGACCAGATTTGAAGACTGACCATTTCCATAAGTTTCTCTCTAGTTCCATGGAGAAGCTCCACTTGCTCCAACAAGATGTCACCGTGCAGTGATAGCAAGAGGATACCCGTCATGATCCAAACGCCTTTCTACATTGATCGTTAACCCGCCATTAGCTCTAATGGAGAAGCTTCACTAGAGTTTATCTTTGCGAAATTGGTGTTGGCATTGGAATATTTTCATGGGTTATGCATTGTTTACATAGATTTGAAGCGAAAAATGTGATGATTCAAGAAAATGGCCATTTAATAGATTTCGATTTATCAACAAAACTCTCTCCAAAATCTCCGTAAATTGTTCTTCCATGAAATCTATGCCCAAAATCGAGCTGGGAAGAAAAAGAAATTTGCCCATTTCTTCAAGTGTTGTGACTCTGGGATTTCGTCCGAAGGACTCGGTTAATCCAGTAGAACTCGGCGGTGACTCAGTGACTCACGAGTCTGACTTGGTGCAGAAATCCAACCAGTTTGTCGGGACGGAGGAGTACGTGGCACCGGAGATCATATTAGGCATCGGCCATGATTTTTCCGTCGACTGTTGGTGCTTATGTGTCATGTTGTACGAATTTTATACGGCAAGACATTGTTTTTTATGAAATGTCATCGGCCATGTGGTGCTTAGCACTGGTGCAGCTTTTTTGTTGGGAAGAATACCTATTTGTATAAAATAAAATAGTTTAGGATTTATTTGTACTTTTGTAAAAGTTAAGGGCCCAATTTCATTGAATTTTTTTCTTATTATTTTAATTTATTTAAGTAAAAGGGTAAAATTGTCATAGAATTTTTAGAATAGTGAAAAATAGTGATTTGGAGACCCTATGTGAGAATAAATGGAAGAATGAGGATGATATCTGTTAAAAAAAAGAATGGGGATGAAATCGTTACAAACCTGAAAGAATGGAGACCATTAGTGTAATTAACCCTTTATTTAAAGCCAAGTTTTGTGAGTAATGTTGTCTATAAATGTTGGTTAATTTAAAAAAACTTATTTTTAAAAATTTTATGAGATTTTTAGATTAATTTTTAATTTTTTAATTGGAATCGACCCGGTTCGACCTTTTGACCCTTGACCCATTATTTTTTTCGGATCGATGGCCAGTCCTGTTTTCTGAATATTGTATTATTGAGATAAATAGTTTTATTTAGATAACTATATTTTGATTAATGCTCCATTTGGAGATATGTATGCAAAAAAAAGGAAGAATGAGGATATGAGTGCAAAAAATTGAATTTTAATTAAAACCGGTTCGACTTGGTTCAACCTTTTGACATTTGAGCCGTTATCTTTTTTGGATCGATGACTAGTCCTATTTTCTGAATATTGTATTATTAAGATAAATAGTTTTATTTAGAAAACTATATTTTGATTAATGCTCAATTTGAGGATATGGGTGCAAAAAAATGAAGAATGAAGATATGGGTGCAAAAAAATGAAGAAAATCTCATAAATTTTGTAAAAATAAGTTTTTATAAAAATAAATCAACATTTATAGATAAAATTACTCACAAAACTTAGCTTTAAATAGATTTTTCATAAGTTTCAATTAAAAAATTTAAAAATATGATACAAAAGTCCAAAGGTTGGGAACTTCAGCCACCAAATTAAGAAAAATTGAGGATATGGGTGCAAAAAAATGAAGAATAAGCCTAAAAGTGCCAAACGTTCAAATGTTGGAGACTTTAGCCACCAAATTAAGAAAAGTTGAGGATATGGGTGCCAAAAAATTAAGAATGAGGATAAAAGTGTCAAACATTCAAAAGTTGGGGACTTCAGCCACCAAAATTAGAAAGATTGAGGATATGGGTGCCAAAAAATAAAGAATGTAGATAAAACTGTCAAAAGTTCAAAGATTGGGGACGGCGGCTGCAAATTACCTTTGCGATTTGATTGGTTTGAGACGACCATCTGGCCACAATAAAACACCCAATTCCCCAAAATAAAACCCTAATTCCGTCTGCCGAATCTTTGCTACCTTCTCACAATAATGGCGGGAGGCAAAACTAGGAAAGAAAAGCCGCAAAAGGGTGGCGCCGCTGCCTCAAACCCTCACTTCCAGGGCGGCATACCTTTCCACAAGTCCAAAGGCCAGCACATATTGAAAAATCCACTCTTGATTGACAGTATAATTCAGAAATCTGGCATCAAGCCCACTGACGTCATCCTAGAAATCGGTCCCGGTACCGGTAACCTGACTAAGAAGCTTCTCGAAGTGGGAAAATCGGTCATAGCTGTCGAACTCGATCCCCGTATGGTCCTCGAGTTGCAACGTAGGTTTCAAGGAACCTCGTCGTCTACTCGACTGAAGGTGAATAATTTTCTTTGCGTCTTTGGAAATTTCTTTTTCTTCGGTGTTCAATTGTTTATGGTTGAGATTATTACATTGTTCGTGTATCGTATTTGGGTTTGGATCGAAAGTGAGAAAACTGGGGCAAACTGAAGTGTCGTGTGCGTGAGTGTGTTGGCTGCTGTGTGTACACAAGCAGGTTGGGAGCCTGCGTCCATAATGCGGAACAGCTAGCGGCAACTTCTTGTTTGTTGCTTTAATTTGGAAAATCTGTTATGACTGGTTATGCACAATTGATAGCACAGATTGAAGAATTATAATTAAAATTAGATGGTTCTATTGAAATCAGATATAATTTTCCAAGACTTCAAATTTTCTTCACCCAATTCCTGGAAACTAATGTAGCTTTACACAAATAGGATGCGAATGTGAACAGTTGATAGGCTGTGGTCACTGTTGACATCAAATTTCTTCAGCAAAGTGTCATAGTTAATTTCTGTCAATTGTTTTTGTCGGTGTATGAAACACACACATTGGAATGTCAAATAGCACCCGTAAAAAGGTGGGAAAAAAGTTTTTCGAATACACTCTAATGCTTAAGTCAGTAATTTGGCAATAAAATTGAACAAGGAACATTTAGGATGGTACTTGTTGTGTAACATTAGCATACTTCCTTTAGGACAATTTAGTTATAGCTAGTAGAGTTTGTGTGATAATGAGTGCATTTGGCTCTGCTTAAAAGCACATTTTCAAGTGCTTATTTGGGCAATATGCTTTTGAACCAAAAGGCCCAAAAAAGCTGGTGAAAGGTGCTTTTAAGCAAAGCCAAATATTTTAAAGAAGTCTTGTTTGAATTGGAATGCACTCAACAGGATGATTATAGACTGTATCTTCTTATTATCATATTGGATGAGGATTTTTGATGGTTAATTCTTATGCCCAACCGATTTTGTGTACTTCTAAATACTAGTTTGTAGATAAAAATTGACTCATAGAAAATCTCATCCAAACTTATAAGACCACCAAATGAGGGATCCAATCTTATAAGACCCCCAGATAAGGGATAGAAGTCTATCTTCGTCCTTATGAAGAGCTAGGTCCAATTCAAAGGGGATTCTATCCACAGGACGTTTGTGAATTATAAATAAAACTTTAATCCTAAAAAAGTGTTCAGTTACGTTCAATTCCCATTACTAAATATCTTCGTGTTCAATTTTTATATACTGACTTAAGCATCAAAGTGTCTCCGGAAAATTCGCCATCCCCTATTTATAGGTGTTAATTAGCTTTCTCTAAGGAATGACATAGATCAACAAAGACGGTTTGTGGAGACCTATAGTGTAATTTACCCTTATCATTATTATTCTTTCATTTTCTTTTGGGGGTAGGGATATGAATTTGAGAGTTGCGTTGATTGGCTACCCATGATAGTAAAACTTCGTTGAAGGATTTGGAAGTGTTTTTCAAATTTTTATTTTTATACTTGAATTTAGTTTCATAAAATGGTTAGAGATTTAGGAAATAATGGAATTCCATTCTAGAATTATGTGATTTCAAGTATGGTTATCTGATGCAAGTTAATGGACCTTTTATTCAAGGTGCCAAATTAGCATGCTGGCTATTTTATTACTTCAAGGCTAGGAAAGCAAATATTACATTTGAGCACAGGGTATGAAATCGTGGCTGAATTTGAGTTGACAAAGTCGTGATTTAATTTTCTTCAACAAAGTGCCGGCGTCAATTTATGGCAATTGTGTTTGTCTACATACAAAAATTAAATAGTCCAGGAACTTGTAAAAAGTTGGTGAAATTTTTTTTTTTTTAAGACACTCCGACGGTCAAGTTAGTGGATGGTTATAAAATTTGTAAAGAAGGAGAATTGAACAAGGAATTTAGAGCATATTTGTTGTGTAACTTGACCATACTTAAGAGGCTTGTAATTGTATAGTTAGTGGATTTTCTGTGTGACGGATGTTTTGACCATGTTTAAAAGCTCCTTAGAAAGAGTTTTGTGGGCATATCTCTACATACTTTTCAAAAAAGCTCATTTTAAGGAACTTTTGACCTTAGCTAAACATGCCAATTGTCTTGTTTGAATTGGACTTGGCTCTTAATAATGATGATAATAGAGTACGAGCATGTTTAGACCAGCTTATTTGCTTATAAGAAAGCAAATAAGCTGGGTCCAAACATGATCTATATATACTTATTTCAGTCGATAGACTTTATGAGAATGAATTTATATCCACAACAGATGTTGGACCAGATGTGGATAAAAATTAAGAGCATATTCGGTGGTCCATTGTTAAAAGAAAAAATAGTTTTTGCATTAAATGCTGGTGGGCCACCTAAATGAATTTTTTATAGTTTGGCATTGAATTTTTCCAACCACCTTTTCTTTTTCACTTACACATTCTGACAAATCTTGCATTTTCACAATTATATCCTTTATTTCCAGTGGAAAAATGGGTTTGCATTTAAAGGAAAATGGTATAATTGTCAAAAGTGATAGTCTAAATGTATAAAATCCAATCCTATTTGTCTACACAAATGAAGGGTGGCCCACCAACATTTAATGCAAAATCTATTTTTTTCTTTAACAATGCCCACCGAACATGCTCTAACTCTCAGAAAATCTCATTCAATTTGATAACAAGATACATTCTATCACAATAGGTAAAGGGATAAACTCTTATATTTATCACAAGCGTAGTACAATTCGAAAAATATTGAATTCCATGGACCTACACTAGCTATGAAAAAATGTCCTACAGAACCGGCTCTGAGATATGCTCAACTTGTGTTCCTAAATGTTCAATTCTCTTCTCAAGTTCTATGGTCTTTTTACTGACTTGAGTATCGGAGTGTCTCTATGGAATTTCTCGCCCTCTTTTTACATGTGATGTTCTCGAAGTAATTTTGTATGTTAGCAAAGACCCTTGGCAAAAATTGACATTTTTCATTTTGTTGATGAAAATTGACATTATAAGTTCCAGGAATTCCCAGCTTGCTATTTGTAGTTTCTATTCAACATTCTCGGAGTAATTTTTGTAGATCAGCAAAGGACGTTGGCGAAAATTGACATAGACATTTTGTTGATGAAAATTGAAGTCAATAGACCTTGGGGAGTTCCTTGCCCCTTATTGCACGTGTTGTTCATAGTTCTCGGAGTAATTTTTGCATATCATAATTGATGTCGACATTATGTTGATGAAAATTGATGTCAAAACATAAGAATTTTGAATTGAAGTTGATATTAAGAAAGACAAATCTGTTTCAGTTGGAGATGACTCGTATGATTCTCATACTGGTTTTACGCGTATGATGTTTTATGGGAAACAGGGTAGAACTGCAATGTGAAACTTTTCTAAATAGTCATTTTTAGATGCAGATGGGCATAGTGAAAGACTTAACAGATATGCCACTGGCAATACTTTTAAAAAATTGCCTTTGTATTTTACATACAAACATACAAATACAAAATTGGTTTTTACCATCTCAAGAAATCTGTATTGCCTTTTCTTCCAGATTTATTTTACATACAAATACCAAAGTGGTGTTACAACTTCATGATGTGACTTATTTGACTACTATAAGTCTTTTACATCACGTATATCCTAGAACACGATTGTTTTTCCACTCTAGAACACGGTTGTCCGAGTATATTTTTATATTTCTTATTCTACTTTTTATCTTTTACAGTTCGAAACCTCCTTTTAACTTCGTCAGAAGGATTGGCAATGTCTTTTCCAATTTAGTTGTTACTTTCTTGATTTCCATTTTGTAAAGCTGTTAGAGATTTAGGAAAAGATGGAATTCCTTACTTGAACTATGTGATTTTAGGTATGGGTTATCTGATGTAATTGACTATTTTATTCAATATGCCAAGTTAGCATAAAATTGGTGGCTATTCTATTCCTTCAAGGCTAGGAGCAAAAGTAAATATAACATTTGCACATATGGCTCAATTGAGTTTGAATCAGATGAACAACATAGCTAACAAAATCTTGAGCTATTGGTGCAAAGTTGACATTGGTGGAACTATGTGCTGCTTTAGATCTTTAAAGTTTACAATGCCATTAAAAAATGTCAGGAGAAGTTACTGTGATTTTTCTTGTCATATGTACATACCAATTATGAGACCTATTATTAGACCTGTTGGTATATTGTACGGATTGTTGGCACATGGTCGTGTGTAGATCTAAAGAGGCTTCCTTGCATAAGAGTAATGTGATTTCTGTAGAAAAAGTTAGAAGAGGAAGGGGTAGACCAAAACCAAGATGACCTATTTTGATTGCTGTAGATCTTGTTGCTAGTTTCTTTGTAGTAGTGAACTGAGTGGTTAGATACAAAAAGATTCGTGTAGACAATCGCAATTTTGGGAATAAGGTTTAGTTTTTTTGTTATATCAACAAATCTAGTTGCACTTTTCCTACTGCAACAATTTACTCTTCATGCTTGTCTTGTTTCTTTCTTTTGGTTTTAAGTACTTGATCAGTTGATAGTTGATCCATCCTAGAAAGGACCCCAACTAATTATGTATTATTTTTATATTTTGATTATTGAACTTTAAAAAATGGTGCTGGTATTGTATCGATGTTGCAAAAGATGTATGATCTGTTAAATGTTTTCAAAATATGCACTTTTATGAAATTTCCAAGCACCAAGGGGAAAAATAGAAATTTCAATAAAAATTGAGTTATTTAGTAGTCTTGTCAGATCTAAATATTTGCTGATACGGGAAAATAATACTAGTAAGACAACTTTGTCGATCTGTAACATTAAGTTTATTTTTTGACATATTTAATGCATAAATTCAGTTAATATTAGTTTGCTGCTCATCAGGAATATGTTTCTCCCGCAGGTTATACAAGGAGATGTACTGAAGTGTGATCTTCCATACTTTGACATTTGTGTAGCAAATATCCCATATCAAATTTCCTCCCCCCTTACTTTCAAGTTATTGTCTCATCGCCCATTATTCAGGTGTGCAGTAATAATGTTCCAAAGGGAATTTGCCATGAGGCTTGTTGCTCAACCTGGTGATAGCCTTTACTGTCGTCTGTCTGTGAACACTCAACTGTTGGCTCGGGTTAACCACTTGCTAAAAGTGGGAAGGAACAACTTCAGGCCCCCGCCAAAGGTTGACTCTTCAGTGGTCAGGATTGAACCAAGGAAACCACTTCCTCCGGTGAATTTTAAGGAATGGGATGGTTTAGTTCGGATTTGCTTTAACCGGAAAAACAAAACTCTTGGTTCAATATTTAGGCAAAAGTCTGTCCTTTCAGTACTAGAGAAGAACTATAAAACCTTGCAAGCATTACAGCTTTCGCATGAAGGGTTGTCAGATGACACAGAAATGGCCATGTGTGTCACTGCTTTGGGAGACACTCTCGGGGACCTGAGCATGGAAACTGATGAAGGGAAAGATGACAATGAGATGGAGATGGATGATGGGGATACAAAAGCTTCTGATTTTAAAGACAGAGTTATAGGTGTGTTAAAGCAAGGAGGTTTTGAAGAAAAAAGATCGTCCAAACTTGTACAAGCAGATTTCATGCACTTACTCTCCTTGTTTAATGTGGCTGGTATTCATTTTTCTTAGTTTTGGGACAAATTTTGACTATTTTTCCGCCTTCTCCCTTTTTTCTAGTGTATGAGGTCAATTTTGTTTTCTTTGATGACCAAGAGAAATTCGGTTGTGGAGACGCGCAATTTCCTTTTTGGCTTGTACGGACGATGATCATGCAGTTGGTCTAGATATGATCTTTTGTTCTCCAATTTTATGAAGTGGTTTATTAGAATCAGCATAAAATTAATAGCATTGATTAGAGGTCACTCAGAATCTGGGAGTCAGATGCCAGTCTCAACAGGACAGAAACGCATTGATTTATCGTCTGCAACATCCTCGGGAGGGGTTCTGTAAAGAAAGATGCGGGCATGCACAACTCGTATAAACCCAAACAACAAAATTCTAGTCTTGTTTTGAGTCGATTTTATGATTTTTTTTTATTGCTACAGACAATGAAACTGAATTATTTGCAGTCGCGCCATATTAATCTTGATCTCTTTAATTATGCAAGATCTTATAATCCGTCCCCTCCCAATCTCGTAAACAAAAATTATGTCATAGACAAATAACATATCAATTGATCCATCTCGAATGACTTGTAATCTCATACATAACCAAATTGAAGATAAGCACTTGAGATAGAATCAAGATAATGCACAAGTCTATAGTAACAAGAATTTCTATATTACTACTATTTCTAAATCTGTCTTGTGATTGTTCCATCATACATGATAATAATATAATCAAAAACTAGTAACTGAACACCAAAAATACATTATTTTCAAGAACTTCAACAATTAATTATAAAATTATGCTCCTCATCTCAAAGAATACATATAATCGAGCTTAACCAGTTCAAAATTGTGAAAGGATGTCATTTTACCATAAATCTCAACGGAAGACTTTTAAGCTTTGAGTGAGATGGGTAATATCTGCTACTCAATATCCTTATTATCTGAGGCTAAAGGATACGCAGTCATGGAAATCCATTAATCGAGGAACTCGAATTTCCAGCATTAGTTGGCCGGTTGATCAAGTTATTAATACAGTTTACAGGTCAGTATCTTCATCTTTGTCGAGCGAGAGAGACAAGAAGCTCAAGATGAAGCCGTCTAGATCACCTTCCAGGACAGAATCAGGATGAGAAACCTCATAATCAGTCCGATGATCCTTCACCATTCGGTATGGCTGCAAACAGCAACGTTAAAATAGCAGTTAGGGTATCTGTGCAATCCAGGATACTCCCAAAACATATCGAAAATGAACAAATGTTTTAAATGCATACATGAAGTACATAAGAGCGTATTTGGCTGCCAAAATTTATGTCAGTGAGGGATTGTGTGTGCTCTGCATTCATCTCAGTTTGACGCTGCATCTCAAGCTGGTCCAAACGAGACTGAAGTACGGACATGGCAGAAGCCTTGTTTTGATGCTGTGATCTGTTTTCAGAACAAGTCCATAACTTCCAAAAAAAAAGAAGGCAATTCATAGCTTCATGCCTTACATTAGAAAAGGTTGGGGTTAAAAACACTGTTAGTCACCCAACTATAGCGTTGTTTCACTTAGGTCATCGAACATTTTCATGCTCCAAATTAGTCACTGAACTTCTATTTTTGTTTCAATTTAGGCATTCCGTTTACTTCACTCCGCCAAATTAATGAAAATGCTGACATGGTAGTAGGGAGGGGGGACTACGGGTATTCAGGAAAGAAGATCAATTTTTCCTTTTATATATATATATTTTTCTTTTTTTTTTTTTTTTTGTTACTTTGGAAAAGTACGTTTAGAAAGCACAACTAGTTTAACAAGACGTGATTTTGTCTAGTTAGACAAGAAAAACCATGCACTAGTAGAATTTTCAAGTCCAGTAATAGTTTTTGTTAATCACCTAATTAATTCTGTTAATTTAGCGGACAATGTATCTAAACTCAAAAAAAAAAAAAAAAAGTGGAAGTTCAGTGATTAATTTGGAAAAAAAGAGTTAGGTGACCAGAATGAAACAACACTATAAGTGGGCGACTCAGCCTTTTTAACCAGAAAAGGCTGCATACCTTTCATTTTGACAAGAGGCACTTACTCCAGTAGGAATGTGAGTTATCCGCACAGCACTCTCAGTTGTGTTAACATGCTGACCCCCAGCTCCCCCAGCTCGAAATCGCTCGATTCGAAGGTCGGATTCATTAATTTGCACGTGGGAAAATCCATCACCTAGAATTGGAATTACAGCTACAGAAGCAAATGAAGTATGCCTACGCTTATTGCTGTCAAATGGTGACATACGTACTAAACGGTGTGCCCCAACTTCTGCTTTGGCATATCCAAATGCATACTCACCATCAACTCTTATTGTTGCTCGCTTAAAAATGCAATTGTGTGAAGATTAGGATATTAATAGATATTGCCAAAAAAACAATCAAGACAATAACAAAAATGATTCAAGTAAAAAATGAAATGTAATGAAGACGAGGAAACAAATAGCAATGGACAATAAATCATACAAGATAATAACAAAAATGATTTGTCTTATGTTTAAACTCACTAACATCGTACGTTGTCTAATATTTGGAAGAGAGGCATAAAGCATTGGTCACGGTATACACACTACTTCCTGATAACCAGATTTATCACAAAGGGAGCACAAACGACAATCAACTGCCGTCCCAGAGGCAATATTGCGCACGCAGACTCCATTAAACATCAAAAAATATATTAAACATTAAAAACATATAAGGTGGTAAGAACATGAACCTTGATTCCTGCCATCTCGCCTGGCATTTCATCCACAACGGTAACTCCAAAGCCTCGACGTTCAGCCCACTTCTTATACATCTGCATGACCATTGAAGCCCAGTCCATGCTCTCAGTACCACCAGCTCCGGCTTGAACCTATAATTAGAAGAAAAAGATTGTTTTCTTCAAAATGATTCAACAAGTGCAACTATCTTGATAATTATACCACTAAAACAAGGTTACAGAATTCATCAAAAATTAATGAACAATTACACATTATACACCAGGATAAGAAACTATCTACTGATATTTTAAATGCACTAAAAAGATGGCCATTCATAAAGTTTACCTCTATGAAGCAAGGACAAGAGTCATGCTCCCCGGCTAACAAAGCTTCAAGTTCTTTTTCCTTGATGTTTCTTCTCATTGTAAGTAGAGCTTTTTGAGATTCCTTTAATTAGAACAATAATAAGTTAATCTCGCATGTAACTCATGAGAACAGAATCTTTTCAATATTGACATCATCCCCAAAACTAAAACACCACCAAAATGAATTGTGAATACAGATTACTTCTGGAGGACATGCCACTTAAGGAAAGCGTTCTATGTGACTCTCGAAAAGGCCAACTTTTCTATCACTATTTTCTTGAACTTAAATTATTATATGATTTAATCTAATGTTATTTAAATTTCATTATATTAACTATATTTATAAACAAATCACATTTTCACCCCCAACAAACTAAAGTCATATAATTCAATAGTTATTTAGGATCAAATACATTACATGGTCCAACTAATTTTGCCAAGAGATCTAGATAGGGAAAAAGAAGTTTTAGGATCCAATTAATTTTGAAAAATGTGTATAGCGTTATTGAGGCCAGATGAATTTGGGAAGAATAATGAAAATAGAAATGAGTAGTTTCCTGCCAAAAATAGAAGCATTATGAAACACTATAACAGAAGGATACATGCCTAGAAAGAGAATAATCGAGTCCCCACCGATTCCAATTCTGCATCATTCTCTTCTCGAGCAAGTTTTATCATATCAATATGCTCAAGTAGTTCTTGCTCAAATACATTAACCTCTTTCATTTTTCCCATTAGTGAACCATGTTCACGGCTTATCTTCCCTGCATGTACAGGATCATTCCATAGGTCTGGCTTACTCAGCTGGTCTGATAATATCTCCAGTCTAGGTATTATCTTTTTCCACTGTCACCAAACAAGAAAGAAACAAATTTCATTGTTAACACCACAGATAAACTGAATAACTTATAATAGTTCAAAACCAACAACATAAACAGACATCAATTATTTATTATCCTCTGAAACAATCTTGTCCACTCTTCTGCCATCCTAGATGACCGCATAACAGAAAATTTTCTCACAAATGCAGTTATATTTCAAATCCAAATCTCTCTCTAGAATGCAAACAATAAACTTCACTAGATTCTTCTGAGAATTATTTCATTTGGAACATCCAATCTGACAAGTAATCAAAACATAGAGAAAATTATTGAATTTGAAACATACAGACGACCTGAAAAACTAATCGTAAATGCATTATATTAGTAATAATCAATCCAAATCATCAGCGTGTCAATGAACTTAGTCTTATTCAGATTAAGTGAAAATTATAAAGCAATAACATATAGAAACATCTTGCTCTTTAAATTAATAAAACTTTTATTTATCAAAAGAAGGAAAATCGTAAACTCCAAACCAAATCACCAAATCACCACAACTAAACAATGATTGATAGCACGAACAACTATACATGCATACAGAACCAATTCTAAACAAATTTCAAACGTTGAACCTAAATCAACAAGTTCGCAATTTAATAGAACTTTAAACTTTCTGGAGAACTGTTGGAGTCACATGTACCCTCAGGCGTTTCTTAATAAGATGAATTGACTGAGCGATGGCAGAGGCATGGCTCTTCCAATCACTCTCATCCTCATCATATATGATCCAACCATTAGCAATTATACCCTCCACCGTCAGCCCATCGGAAGTGGATTGCTCAACTGCAGCCTGCGAACTCGATAAACGCGCACAAACAGACCCACATGGGATATTCAAATTTTCACGCAAAAGTGAAGAGAACCCATTATTTCTATTACACAAAAATCATGCCCAGATGCTAGAATTGATTGATTATGAATCGGAGTAGAAGAATTTTGATAGCGGGGTTCAGAGAGAGATGAGTAGAAATGGGTAACTAAGATATTATGGAATATCGGGAATGATTTCTGATTGCGAAATCTTTTTAGTATTAAAAACGACATTCTTTTGATACAGTACGGTGAGATTGATCACGAAATTACAAGGGGAAACCGAAAACCCCAAGAACTGCATAAAGGGTTTAAGGCAAATGAATTGGAGAAGGATAAAACGACGGCGTAGTTCGAAGAATATGGCTAAACTAATATATAGTGCTTACGATAAGGTTATGATTCAAATTTTAGCAACTTAATATCACCAATCAAACAACACCAATCAAACAAGGCTGTCAAATAAAAAATAAAATAATTAATAATTGAACATTTATATTATCAAATGAAATGAAATCAAGATCATCATATACCATAAATCTAAAAGTAAAATGTTAAAAGAGTCATTATTACTGCAATCATCAACTTGACACCATCAAACCTATTGAAAACAAATATTAAAATGTTACTATTGAATTTTTAACGTAATATCACAAAAATAGATATCAATTTTGAGTTTTTTCTTACCAGCCAACTTAAAATCAATGATTTATTATATTCAATAATATGCAAGCGTTCCTCTTCTTGTTGTCGTCTCTTTGAGACATTTACCAATATTTTGTAGTCTTTCGTAATTAAACATTGGATTAAATGTTAAATCTTGCAACCTTCTTGTCCGTGATAATGCAAAAAAAGTTAGACCAAGACTTTCCTTCTCACCAATATCTACTACCACTTTATCAAGTGTTAGTCATTGACTTTTGTATATTGTAATTGTCCAACACAAAAAAATTAGAATTTGTGTTCACTGACAAGAGGTACCATTTGACGTCTTCCAAATTGATGTTATTGATGGAATATGTATTAAGTTGGTGCCTTCACGAAAACTAGTACTACGGTAATTATCGAAGTCCACAATAATATGAAGAGGTAAATCACACAATGACTTACAATTAACTATGTAAACAATATTCACAACAATACCCATTGCTCCATTAACAAGTCCAAAATGTATGGCAAAATTAGCACGAAGCATGACACGTGCTCCAACAAATATATGTAGTACTTTCTCCAAATTTTTGCTTGATCCGGCTCAGATTTTGTGGTAGTTTCACAATTATTTTTAGAAACTATTCATGCAATTGGTCTTCCAAGTTCAATCAACCTTTCTCGATTATATTGATTAGCCGATTGTTTTGTAGGAAACAGACGTAGATAGTACCTAAAATCATTCATCTCTTCAGCAGTTAGAGTTGAGTAATCTCGAGTCTTGAATATATATCAATCCTCAATGGTAGATGTTCTATCACTAAGTCTATGTAAAGCTTGTCTTAGTGATGCCTGGTCTTCTCCTGCTTGTTGAAATATGTGTGATAGTCGAATGCATTTATTAAAGACAGAATATGCAAGTGTACCACATTATTGCATATAACTTCCATTACCTGAATATAATGGACTATCAAATATAGGAGGCAACTGACGCATATCACCAACAAGTACAACGGAAACACTCCCGAATGATTCATTGTTTGCAAATATATCCCGACAACGAAGGTCAACATTGGCAATCATTGCTCTTCCTAACATGTTGTATTCATCAATGATAATCAATTTAGTATCCTTGAAGTCTTCTTGCATCAGCCTGCATTGATCACCACTTATATGTGTATATAGTTGGAAATGTTTTCTCTCTACTTTTATGGCAAATTCATGGTGGATGGTGGCTCTACCAATATTAAATGCAGCAACTCGATTTGGAGCCATGATCCGAATTGCTTTATTGGAATGAAATAAATTAAATGCGAGAGCTTCAACCGCATTAATGAATCATGGACTTCCGTTTTTGTTCTATTCTCCCGTTAATAATCATATGAATAGGTTTTTGTTCATAAAGAGAGGTTAATATTAAATCATGGGCAATTTGTTGTTGAGCTGATAAATCAGTAGGTGGAACAACAACATTATTGTTTACCAACTCACTTTTAGAATCTTTTGCAATAAATGACCGTGGATAAATTTCCTTTATATCAATGTTTGGATATCGTACCTTCGTGTCAAAATCTCTAAAACCCAATTCAACATCTATCCCATAATCACATGATGGTCCCATTGATGATGCGAGCATCCATTCTTTACGAGGTACCCCTTCAACTTCTAGATATATATCTTTGTCTCCCTCAAATTCATCATTAACCAAATCAGTAGTATGAACAGTATCAATCATGGCTATTCCTAAGTGGGCATTTCGAATAGCCCACTTCTCAAACTCACCTTTTGCTTCGACTAAACTGAGGTAATGGTAATGAAATAAAACTTGTTGGGGACAATATAATTCCCAGTTTTCACCATTTTGAACAAGTTCACCGCTTTCAATTTTTGGAATGATACGTAAAATAGATTCAACTTTGGATTTGTGCCAAAGATTTTTGCTGAAGTAGTGTTTCTTTGCCATCTGAAGGAGGGACAAATCTTCGTAATCAGAAGGATGGGACATGTATTGAATCACAAAACTTGGATCTGTTTCCACTATATCTTCACCATTTGCACCATAGCTTTGTCGTATAGTTGATGAGAACATACTTTAAAAGTACAAACTTTCGTGATGACTTAGTAAGAGGATAACCCATAAGCAAGTGACAAACTTTTTGAGCAGATATATCCCTTTCGAAAACACTTTTAATCAACAAGCGTTTGATTGCAGATCTTGCTGTTGGACATGGTCGACGAATATAATCTATAATTGGTCGCAAAGTCTCTCTAAAAGTTTTCGATGCAGGTTTGGCTTTAGAAGCATACTTGGTAATGTAATGTATCACTAACTGAACTGAAAGAACTGGTGACCAATCAATGTTTGCTCGCCAAATCTGAAGGACTTTCCTATTATGAGAACACACCAATTCATCATTTCGATACCCTAAGAATTGAAACATGTGACTGTTAGGAGGATCTTCAATAATTGAAGAATGTTCGAGAATATCAAAAGGGTACTTAAACCTACACAACATCTGCTTTGTTGTTTTATATAAACGCATACAATAAGTTCCGCATTTAGAATGTCGCATGACCCATTTCACTAAATATGCATAATTGTTGTCATCTGAATCAAGATCATCTCTATTGACAAGACATGCGTGCAAGGGTGTTTTTGCATAGGAATAGAGATCGTAACATCTGAGTTATCTGTACAAACAAGTCAATCAAAATATTCGATAGCTCTTTTAATGTCATCACCATTTGTTGTTCTACGATTAATATCTGGAGCATATTTAATCTATAAAAATCCATGAACATGTCCACTTCCTCGATGTTTCCATTCAAACCGATACAAAAAATCAATCATGACAAACTCATTTTATTAAAAAATGTTTAAAGAAAAGATCAATTCTTGCTTGAAACAACCATGCAACTACACAAGGGTTATCGTTAAGCAACTTCGCTCGTCTTTTCCTTAAATCAATTTCTGACAAACTGTTGAAGGTAGTTGAAGGATCCAACAGGTCATACAATTCTGGCTATTGCAAGTCAGCGACACTGAGTGTAAAAAAGATTGTAGGAGCCTCTCATTGTTTTATCATTGTAGTTAACTCTTTCAATCTTATGTACCAATAAGCACGTGTACCTCGGATTGACTTGGCATAATAAGAAATACGAGTAGCAAGTTGTTTGTCACCAGAAGCAACAATATACTGAATATCTTGTATAGATAACTCAGCATCGGTAGGATTTTTCTTCACACACACATCACACCTAAAGTAAGAGCACGCCATCTTGAGATAGAATTCCAAGCAAAATATCAGAATCGTGAATCTCTATCAAAACGTCCATCAACATATTTCATCAAATACTAAAAGTATTCTGAAGGATTCAACTTCTTTGGACGATCTTGTCTATAATTTACATTTCCATATGGAAATAATGTTGGAAAAACCATTGAAATATACCCCAGTGTTGAAAACTCATCAATAACTTTATTTGTCAAATGCATTTGAACAATAGTATGATCAACATCGGCTACATGTAATGCCCTATGTATAGATACCTATTGATTAGGTTGAGGCCCTACAAAAATAGTCCCGATAACATAAAACTCATCAATGTGAACATTTTAGTTAACAATCTCATGATGCCCATCTATGTCATCTTTCACAACATCTGTTGATTGATTTGCATTTGAATTATGTCCACTATCTTCACGAGCATGTGGAATATCTTCAGGTATGCCATCATGTGGTAATGTATCCAAGGAGCACTCGTCAATGGTTATGTCTTGATAATAAACATGATTTTGTTTTAGCCAAACCAATGCTTGTCGAACATATTCACAACATACGCGAAATTCCTTGACAACACGTGCCCCAGTTCTATTTACAATCAATGTTGCGGATAAATCACCCACTTTGAACGGCAAAACAATAGCTATTGAGTTCACATCTTGAGCAAAGTTTATCACATTACCACTGTATTTGTATTGTTGGCCTTTGATACTATATACAGACATCATCGGGTGTACTCGAACAATAAGAATTTGCTCTAAATTGGTCAGTCGTGATAACTCAATAGGAATGACGCCAGGATCCATTAAATTTTCTGCACTAAACTTAAGGAGTCGGATCTCTCCTGAACAATGGATATATTTTTTGAACTTTTAATCCTTGGAAATGATGTACGACATAATGAACAACTAACCCACATAAGTTCTCCACAAGATTTTCAAAATATTGTGCAGTAGAGAATGTCAATGGATGATTCAACACATTTTCATCGATGAGAATAGTATGCAAACCTTGTTCCCTTGATCGTGGATCACTCATCTGTCCTTCACGTAAATGTTTTCGACGCGCATTATCTATAGCAAGAGCATTTGCTCGTTGCTGTCTGGTTTGTGCAGCACGTGCTTGTTTTCTTCGAGCACAATCTGAAGCTCTTACAAATGCTCGTTGCGTACTTGTTTGCTGTGCATGAGCATTTCTACATCTTGCAGTATCAATAGCATGTCTAGCACATATTTCATTAAGATTCTTTGGTGAATGTACGCGTGCTTGTCTTGTAATAGACATGATAAAAGAAGAGAGAAATACGATGTAAACGAAGTGCACGCATTCCACTATTTACATATGCATGGTGTAGTGATCTCGCATGGATTTGGCCTCTGACTCGCAAATATTACTAAACGGAATGACAAGAGAATTGAATGATGTGCGTCTTTGACGGATTGTACGTCTTGAATGAGTTTTACATCAATTGATAGCGGCACTACTACTTCGATTTTTCTAATATGAATTCTTTCTTTACGACGTGTGTAGAACTTACCGAAGTGGTTGCAAGAATGATCTACGATAAAATCATACATAACAATAATCTTAAAATTGTAATGTATTGATATTTGGTAATATAAGTTTAGAAATAGTATATATATATATATATATATATATATATATATATATATATATATATATATATATATATATATATATATATACCCAAGTGTTGTAACGAGTATTTGCATGGTCTATGATCCCATCATCTTTACTTGTCGCACATCATTTGATAAAGGCTTTGTTAAATCCGCAATTGACTATGTACGAAGGAATAAACTTTAGTGAAGCGAGATATCATATCTGAAGGATTTAGCCTACAGTACACCAACTATAATTGAAATATATTGAAGAACAAATTAATGAGAAAAGAAATTAAAGTTTCACAAACGCTTAACAACTAAATATGATACACATTTTATCACAAATGTATTGTATCCATTGAATGCACGACTAGGTGGTTATATTGTATTCAAAATACAATTAACAATATTCAATATGCCATACATCTATTGTGAAAAAATGAAAGATTACTTATAGACGTCATTTCAAACATGTAAACTGCAAAAAACCAAATATTCATAATCTGCAAAAGTCAATAAATCTGAATTTTTGCATGCATATATATTTTTTCCTAAAAGGTTTAGATGATTTGACATATCATAAGGCTGTTAAAATACGTGTAGAGATGATATCGTCGTCTAATTCTATGGTGGTAGTGTGTGACAATTAATACTGAAGTTTAAATTTTTGAATAAATTATTTTTTCAAGTTGATCAATTCTATGCATCAAAAGTGAACATAAGAAAGTGAAAAGTAATACAAAAAATATCCAAATTTTAATCATGAAAATGAATTACACATTTAAATAATAATGAATTTATCACATTTGGCATCCGATTCAATTGTTTCATGGACAAATTAAATGCACAAAACACCAATGAAAGAGTTCTTTATTCTACCTAGCACCAAAAAAAAATGAAATATGAAGTAAATTGGATAAAATAATTTAAGAGAATCCAAATAAATCATCATCAAATAATTAGTTGAAGCCTACATTTGTTAGCATAAAATTAGGAATCAAATTTGAAATGAGTATATGTGAATGTTGAATCTAATTTAAGGAATCGTGTAAACTAAACATAAATTGAGAAATATACTTAAACTATGGAGCAAATAATATGACACAAAGTTCAAGTTTTGGGGTCACACAAAAACAGAATGTTCTAATTTTGTTACATCACACAAATTAACCTTGATTTGAAGATGTTCAACTCTAATGTAATACAATCAGATGAGATCATGTTACTTGGAATAACTACAAATTAGTACTACCTGTGAAAAGAAACTATATTGTATCTTGATAAGTAAAAGCAAAATACATAAAAAAAAAAAAAATAGTTAACATAAGGAAAATGTTAAATGATGATTATGCATATGTTTGGCATCACTTAAATTATAATTTCAGCTGGTCAAACTGGTCAAACATAATTTTCATCCACATATTTCATGGGACCCACAACTTACAACCACTTTTTATCCACACATTCACCAACAACTTATAATATAAGCACTTAAATTATAATTTCAGCACCTCCAACAAATCCTTTTATCAGTGCTAAATTTAAACAGGCAAGCTCTCAATTTTGAATCCAATTAGCAAATGGACAAATAAATATTTTGTCCCATTGACTTTTTCTATTACCTTAATTCCATATTAGCTGGTTTTTTTTCTTAATCATTCAAAGGCTTTGATATAGCCATGAGAAATATGGCATGCACTTGAAACAACATAGAGTTCATACATAATAGCTAATGATGCCCACTATTTTCTGCGAGCATCTGGTCATTGCAAATTTGGAACAAATTTTTTCAGAAGAGAGTTCATCTTGAACTATGTGATGGCTACATACGCTAATGTAAAAAATAATTCATTAATTTGTTTTTTTTTTCCTGTGAAATGTGTTGCAAGGTTAACTAGCTGTACTATTGTCATTTAGACATGTTCAGTAACTTTACTGTTCATTTGCAAATTTGTATGAAGGTTTCAATTCTCAATGTGAATTGTCATGGAATGAGGAGCTGGTGGTAGATTCCGTGTTGCAATCAAATATACAATGTTCTAAATCTATTTCAATATTTTCTCATCAGCAACACAGCAATGCATATCAAAATTGTTCAATGCTTACAGATTAAAGAGTCATATACATGAATGTGCAGAAACTTCCATGACCTAAATTCTGTTTTATTTGCACATTTCTTAAGCAACTACAAATCAAAGTGAACGTAAGAATTCCCAAAAAAAAAGGAAAAATAACAAAAGAAAAAGACAATACCTAGCACAAATCTCGGCCGCTGCAGTAATTCCTAGTAAATCATAGGACTAAAATTTGAAGCATTATAGTAGTAATTGAAAATCACAGCCTTAACAAACCTATAGATAAAAAATAGAATTTTGATTAGTCTCGTCTGTGCTCAAATAAAATTCCATAAACCTAAAATCTAGAAAATGAATATTCAAGAAAGAAATATATAAAACCTATAATAGAGCAATAATGAAGCAATTGAATCCTGCAATAATATGGAATGGAAATGATCTCCTACCCATTTATCTTGTCACTTTATTTGTCGCGGCGAGGTGACATCACATAATTGGTAATTCATGGTCCTACACTCATTATTTTTACCAATCATATGATGTCACCTCAGCATGGACAACATAGGTAGACAACATAAATAGGTAGGAGATCATTTCCCTAATATGGAAATCACAAACCCACCTATTAAAATAGAAAATAAGTAATGATTAGATTGAACAAATAAATGGGAAAAAAATATCAAATTCAAACCTGATGGAAATTGAATCTCTACTACCAAAAATATAGCAGATTTGAAACTGAAAATTGGATGATTATTGTATAGAGAGAATAAAAGAGAAAAAATTGAAGGGACAGATAAATTTCGTAGCCCAGAGATCATAGATCGTTGCGCACGGATGCTGAAATTGGATGGGGATTTTGGATTTCTAGAGCGTGGATATAGGATTTGAATGTGGAATTTGGAATTTGGATTTTCAATTTGTGATTTTGTGATTATGATTGCACGATCAATTGAGTTGAGGATTGGATTGGAATTTGTTGTGAGGATAGGTTTTTTATTTTGATTGTAAGACAGACGTTTATGAAAAATTGTGGGAGTGGGAGTAGAAAACCTCCCTCCAATCAGTTGATTACACTATGGTTCTTATAATTTAAAGATGTTTCCACATTTTCTCTCTAATTTTATAGGTTACAAATTGTACTTCAATTAACTTTTAGAAATATTTACTATAATATTACCACGTTTTTTACGTCCCGTTGAACTATTTTTTTAGTTATTTACCAGAGCAATTAGAATATAAAACATTCTCCAAGCAAACTAATTATTGGTCGAGAGTCAAAAACGATAATTATTCTAATTTTATGTGAATTGTTGCAGCAACATAATTTTAAACAAGCACCTTTGAGTCTATTTTTAACATGGACTATAATTATATTTTTGCTACTATTGTTGTCTTTTGAATGCGAGAAATTTTTTAAATACAGGGTCTACAAGGATTTCAAAATTGAGGTCGAACTTGAGCTAATTTTTTTTTAAAATTTTACTCATTCCTTTTTAAATTACATTGACTGAAAATAAGTTCTTCAAGTTACTTTTAGAGCAAATCTTATATTACCAATAAAATTCAGAAATTTTAATTCAACACGTATTTTTAAAAATGCTATGATAGTTTAAATGTAAATTTGATAAATGACCACCAAACTAATTATAGATTACTGCTTGCTCACTCAACTTGAAAAGGTTTCCAAACGCTCACCTAACTTCTCAAATAGTTTACTATCAATCACTCATTGAGAAACATTAAACTGATTGGATAGAAATTACCACATGATGAATGAAAAATTAATGTGACATAATTAAATTGTTAAAATCGCCCACATAACAGAATCGGAATAGCCAAATACGCTTTTAAATTCTTTTAAAAAATATTTTTGCAAACTTTGAAAAAAGTCTTTAGATTGGAGAAACGTCTTTTAAAGCAAGTTAAATACGTGTTTAGCTATTGCAATTTAGTTATGTAGACGATTGTAACAATTTAATTATGCCACATCAATTTTCTGTTCACCATGTGGCAATTTTCATCCGCTCAACCTAACGTTTTTGCAATGAATGATGGATATTAAACTATTTGGTATGTTGAGTGAGCAATTAAAAACTTTTTAAGTTTAATGAGCAAGTAGTAACTTTAAATTAGTTTGGTGGCTATTTACTAAATTTACCCTATAGTTAATTATCATAAAAGTTAAAATAATCCTCATCCCCAATTAACAATTAAAACGCAAAAATCTAGGACGATTTCTCCAATTTGTTTAGTCGAGGTGTTAAAAGGGTTGGGTCGGCCACGGTCAGTGTCTCGAAATAAATAGCACAGAGATTTTTGCTTTTGTAGATTTTTCTTTAAAAAAAAAATTAAAATTGGGTAAATTCAATGTCGATCATTGTTTGTGTACTTATGGGTTCTAAAGTCATATGGTCAAAACTTAATTCAATTAAAGTCATATTTTAGAGTTAAAAGACCAACGTACCCTTAATTGTAAAAAAATGTTAATTATGATACTGTTATGTTGTGATACTGTTTTATTGTGATATTTATTGTGATACTGTTTTGTATAATGATAATGTTTTATTGTGATACTGTTTTGTATGATACTGTTTTATTTAGATAATATATATTGATATATTTATACCATACTTTTATCTTTGATACTGTTTTATTATGACAATGTTTAAACCTATGATCTTGTACTACTAATGAAGTATTTTAAGAAGAGTGTCATTACTTCAACTATTAAAACATCTTGTACTTAGTTTTATATATGATACTGTGTTCTCTATGATACTGTTTTATATAGATAATGTGCTATGATATACTTACACCATGTTTTTATCTTTGATATTGTTTTATTATGATAATGTTTTAACCTATGATACTATTTTAATCTATGATAATGTTATTGAATGCAAACAGTATCAATAGTCTTATACTACTGATAGAGTATTTTAAGAACAATATAATTACTTCAACTAGTAAAATATCTATGATACTGTTTTAATCTATGATAATGTTATTGAATACAAACAGTATCAATGGTCTTATACTATTAATAGAGCACTTTAAGAACAATATAATTACTTCAACCAGTAAAACAGATCTATGAAACTGTTTTATTTAGATAAAGTGATATGGTATACTTATACCATCTTTTTATCTTTGATACTGTTTTATTATGATAATGTTTCATCCTATGATACTGTTATTTAATCTATGATACTGTTATTTTATTGGGTTGTAGTTTGTGTATATGATACTATTTTATTAAGATATTTTCATGTATAATACTAATATATTAAGATACATTTATCTGTGATACTGTTTTAGAGTATGTATGATACTGTTTTGACAAAAAAAATTAAAGATTGTCATTTTAAGCTAAAGAGACAACTTCAAATAGCTAAAATCTATCGTACACATTGGCAAAGCTACTGGTCATGACCGGTTCGTCGAGACGATTCTGAAAATATATTATAATAAAAATTCTAAGCACGTATGCGAATTCTATGCCCATTTATGTTGTGATATTGTTTTGTATAATACAGTATCAAATAACACAAATAAATAATATAATAGCCAACTTAATATAGTATCAAGCTGTTATTCTATAATACAGTATCGAATTATTTTCTATAATACAGTATCAAGCTGCTATGATACTATTTTATTGGACAGGTAAACATCAGTATTGTCATACTGATTTGTTGGCAGTTTTTCTTATAGGAAGCCAAATGAATAATAGTTATCATTGTCTATCATGTTCATGAAAGTCATTCTGATTCACGCTGGGTTGAACATAGTCTGAGCTTTCCTTAGGAAGTCCTTGCCTGCATGTTTTGAGGTAGAAATTGGAGCATCTTCAGGAAAATTTACCTTAGCCTTTTTGCTCATGATCCTCCGAGCCTCAATATCATAAGCTCTTCACAGACTTCCTCGGCGGTGTTAGCAGTTCCAAGCCAAACTCGAGACACCTTTTCTAGGGTCTCGAATCTCGTGCCCATTTACCCTATGGGCGTTGTCGAATCCCTCTGTCTTGATTTTCCTCTTTCTCTTTGATGATTTTTCAAAGATCCTCGTCGGACTCAGTAGATTTTATAGATTTGGAACATCAAAGGCTGGAGTTTTTAAAAGCGAGAGAAAGCGAAGGGCTTGACATCATCTCCACTTCATTATCGAGTAATTCTTAAATTCACGAAAGTCGACCTTGAAATCATCGTCAATGTCAACAACCGGGAACCTTCTTCTTGCCGTTGATTAGATCGGTGCTGCAGCCACTTCTCCATAGAAAGTCTGCAGTTAGCTGGCGTGACGATCTGTTCAACGTCAACAAGTCCAATATATTGATGACGATCTTCGGAGAAGAAGCACTTGTCGGAGGAGGAGATATGTGGAGGTGGAGGAAAAAAAATCTACAATTTTGGAGGAACTCGCCGGACGTTGCCGGATGTTGAGACGGTTTGTGGAGTTGGAAGAACTTGTGGATAGAAAATATGGATTACATGTGTGATTTTGGAATTAATCTAAAATATTGTTGAAAGTATTGCTTCATCACAATTTTAAAAAATATTTTGACTTGATTTGAAACAAGTCTTGTGGAGGTGACTTATAAGCAATTTTTCCATTAAAATTTAAAAAATACATGCAACAACTTGCTCAATGCAAGCAATCTACAACTCGCAATTTGAGGCAATAGCCTAGGGATGGTAACTTGACATGGACCCGCCCCACGCCTCCTCCAAAGGTCTCTTAATTTTTTTTTTTTTTTTAAATAAAGCTTAACCACTACACTATAAATTTAATCTAGTATATTTTTTGTTACAAATACTATAACAAATTCTTATTTTCTTAACCACATCATTCTACATTCATAATCATTCATATTTTAATTCTTTCACTCGAATTTGTTTAATTGTTTGTTTTCAGTTTACAAAAACAAAAAACAAAAATACAAAAAAAATTGGGGCAATAACGGGTCAATGGGGGCGTCCTGCCCCACAAATTGGAGAGTTACAAGAAGGGGAAAATGGGGGTCATAGGGAGGATAGGGTCGGGGTTGGGGCCGACTCGCTCTAAACTCCTTCCCCATTACCATCCCCACCACAACCTAGATGGTAGAAATGGATTCGGTACATTTGGTAGCTTGTTTGGGTTTAGCCGAGTTCATCAAAACATGGGCCATGGGCCTAGGAGGGCTTCATTTTATGAAACGAGTCGACTTTTTGGGCATGATTTAACAAGCTTGTGCAACGACTTGTTCAATCATAGATTTGATAATAATCATCCTAAACTTTTAAAATGGTGTGGCCACAACATTATGAAATTCTTAGAGTAATGATATTTTTGAAAGATGATGTAACACCGTTTTTCAATGAAGTTGAAAGTGAAGTTTCTTATAAACAAACGAAGATTGTAGTGTTTGTACTAAGTTTTATAATTTATTAACGTTGTTGTTTCATGATCTTCAAACCATATTTTGTAATATCCGTTTTGCTACATGTCATGCTATTATACCCGCATTTTTTTTTAGCATTTCTCGAATATCTTTACAGGTTAAAAAAATACTAATTTTTTACAAGTATCACAAGTTATAATAGAAATTAGATTCAAATAAATATTTGAGTATACTAATTATTATTTTTCCTTGCTATAGTGTTCGATCTTCATTTAAAGCTATGCGGAGTTGAACAATGTTTATATATAATTGAAAATAATTTGAACTTTAGCTTTAATATAAATGTACTTGTTGTACGTCATAAATTGCTTGAATTGAGTATTTTTTCTTCCTTCGTGAATTTTGTTGATAACAATTTTTCTAAGTTTGATATGATCAATGGTCTTTTGCTTGGAGCACCAAATTGGGATGAAACGTCAATTGGTGACAATTTTTCCAATTTACTTCAATGGTGGAATGCACAACAATATCAATATTTGTTATTGTCCAGTGTTGTTGGTGATATACTAATAGTCTAATACTGGATGATGAGAATGTAAATATTTAATCAAGCGACTTCATCATCTCCCGTAGAGAGAGACATCTTGTGCAGATCGGTTTCGAGTAATTAGTCGAGTCTGTCCCCAGCACACCATTTGGATAGTTTTTCCTCACGTGACCCAGTTGTCCACATTTCCAACAAGATACTTTCCTTTTCATGCAGTTCTTTATCCATTTTTCAGCAAGTAATGAGTTTTCAGATGAAATATTATTTCTACCATTCAACATTCTTTCTTCAGAAATTAATTTATTTGTTATTTCTTCAAAACTCAGAGTTTCTTTATCATACATCAAAATTAGTTTGAAGTGTTCATACGAGGATGGAAAAGAAAAGGGTTAATTACACTAATGGTCCCTATTCTTTCGGGTTTGTAAAGATTTCATCCTCATTCAATTTTTTTAGCAACTATTATCCATATTCTTTCATTTATTTACATAGATGGTCCCCAAATGACTATTTTGACAATTCTTTGATAATTTTGCCCATAACTTAAATAAGTTCAAATAATAGAAAAAAGAAAATACAATAGAAAAATTGTAATTGAACTCCTAACCTTTTTAAAAGAACTTTTTATATTATTCAAAATAATTAAAAAAATAAATAAATAACCCCACCCACCCCTGTAAGAATTAATGTCCAAGGTCCAATTAGTTGGGTCGGACTTAATTACTCATTGGGCCAAATTAATTAATAAGATTATTTAATCTGGCCTGATAGTTGATGAGTTCTAATTGGACTAGAACTAGGGCTAGAGTTAGCCCCGCCTATAAATACAAAGGCGCCACATATTAGGGTTAAGAGTTTTTTTTTTCCATTACTTGCTAGCACTTGTAAAAAACAACCAAAATACAATCACTCCCAAAAAGATTCTACTTTCATCTCATTTCTTGATTGTGGAAGTCCGTAAGCTATTCTTCTTTGTGTGGATCACCATTGGAGGTGGACATCCGGACAACGTGGTATTGAAGATCGCACATCCAACTAATCGGAGAATCAGACACAGGTGTTCATCAAAGGTAATCTTCTATCACGAATTCTCTCTAAGTACAAGGTTGATCCGGACTTAAAAGAATTGAGCATTTAATTTCCTCTGTGCATATATACCTCAATTCCTTATAGTGGTATCAGAGCCTGCCTTGTTACTTGTTAGAGTTCGTTAGATTGCTTTGATAAATTGAACAATAATCGTTATTGGCATATTAATTTGATTTGAGTTTTGACATTAAATAAAATTGTGAATTTTTTAAAATCTGAATTTGATTTAGATTTTATTTTTATTTTTGGATTTAAAAAATGGAGGAACTGGATTGCCGGCAGTTTTTGAAACAACCGCCGCCACGACAGAGGATGGTGGTGGCGATTCGCGATGGTCGAGTGCAAAACGCACTCGACGGCGTGGTGTCCGGCCGCTTTTGAGGCGTGACGGACGCGGCTAGAAGAAATAGCGATGGTGGCTTGTTTTATCTTGATGATGGCGCTTCGGCGGTGGTCTCCGGTGTTGACACCGCACGCGACCACCACCGCCAGATCATCAGTTGGCGACGCCAGTTTGAAACGCAATAGCCAATTGCGTAAACCCTTGCACTAGGGTTTCTGCGTTTAACAACTTTAGGGACGGGGCTTCCTTTGCAATTTTAGAAATTGCATAGAAACCCCCTAATTTCAAAAAGGAATTAAAATAGTGTTGGGCTTTCTTTCAATTTCGAAATTGCAAAGAAAGGGCTCATTGCTTTAAAAAGAAAAGGGTCTTCATGCAATTTTGGAAATTGCATTGAAGGACCCATCGCTTTTAAAAAATTTATATCGATTATGCAATTTTATAAATTGCACATTAAGTCCTCAAACTTTAAAGGAAAATAGGGTCTCAAATACAATTTTAATTTTTGGAAAAATTGTAGTTATTAATTATTTTAATGTTGGTGAAATATTCAAAATTAAATAAAATCGTTTTTAAACTATGTTTTGAATTTCGACCGGATTAAACTTTAATTTATTACTTTATAAAATTATAATTTTGACCACTATACAAATTTTATCTTCAATTAGAGTATGACTTTAAATTGGTAGATAAAATAAATTTTGAAAATCTCTTTTATCAATAAAATTAATTGATTAATTGGATTAATTGATTAATTTTATTGTTGAAAAAAATAATTAATTAATTAGATTAATTATTTAATTAGTCTAGTCCGGTTCCAAAATGTCTAAATAGTTTAGACTTATCTTTGTCAAAACCGTAAATTTAGAAATTAATATATTTTTAATATTAGATATTAAAATAGAAGTTTAGTGGATGATTATGGACTCGACCCATGTGATTAGTTGTATGGTTAATTATTCCTGTTTATTGTTGGTTGGGCCTGCGTGCCTATTATTTATTTAATTCAGTTTTTGAACTGTTTATTGAATATGGACCTGCGTGCCAACTAGTATAGGATACATGGTGCAGTTGGGCCACAAAGAAGCAGCTAGTATATGATACAGGTTGGAGCAAGAGATGAAGATGATTGCATTAAGCATTCGATGAACGAATGCAACGTCCCTTAGGAATTGACCAACTAATCTTCTTTATGGCTCAAGAAGATTAGATAGATAAAGTCCATAATCATCCACGCTTATAATTATGTATGATTAATTGCATGTTTGATGTTAGTTAATATACATAAATGTGATGAGACAAACCTCTCTTTATCAAAATATTAAATTCGTATTAAATGGTTAATACAACGTGCCTTCCATTGTTATAGTGAAAAACTAGAGTCTATTATCAATGTCAGTTTGTTGAGTCACTCAAGGATGTGCGCTCGTAGATATGTTTATCACTATGAACATTCGATATTTCTGAACAATGGGTCGAATTTAACTAAAATTTTATTTTTTGTTGAGTCACTCAAGGAAATAGAATTTTAGGAGCACAATCAAGTAAACACATAAGATGTGTGCGACAATAAGTTGTCTACTTGATGATCTAGGAGTCACATAGAGATGTGATTGATAGAAGTATCTACCTGGATGTTTTATTAGGATTTGTTGAGTCACTCAAGGTTTTAATAAAACAAAAGGGATTCTAGCCCACTGGGAATCTAATCGGTTCTATTGATTAATGTTTGAGGTCATTAATTCCATTTAAACAAATGGGAATATAATTAATTTAATATAAGTCCATGTTAAATTAATTTTATGCATTTAATTAATTGTTCTATCTTATTATTTAATTGTTGAATCATGAGTAACCATATGAGTTTGAAAGGCATATTGGATGCCAATAAACAAATTCGGACCAAAATTTTGGACTGGCACCGCAATCTGAGAATTGTTCTCAAGCATGAAAAAGAAAAATTGAATATGTCAATAAGCAGCCAATGTCGGAAGCTCCTATTGAGGAGGCTACGCCGGAGAACGTGCAGGCTTACAAAAACACAAATGATAATAACAACAACGCAATATGTGATGCTTACAGATGTCACTTTTGTTAGAAAAGCAACACGAGGGTATGGATGCCTATACCAAAATATATCATTTCAAAGAGTTGAATGATGTACAGTCACGGACTAAACACTATAAGACATCCAAAAGATTATGAAAAGGTATGATGGTAAAAAGATATTCAGTTAGTGCTCATGTATTGAAGAAGATTGATTATATTGAAAAATAAAATCAATTAAGTTTTACCATGGACCACGAGCTAAGTGTTGACTTAGTTATGCAGTCCACACCTAATAACTTTTCACAGTTCATTATGAACTTCAATACAAATAAGATTGATGTACCTATTCGAGCCGCTAAATATCTTTGAAAACTGTTGAGTCCAGGAATGGGTAAACTTTGGCCAATGATATCTCTAAGAGCACTAAGAGAAAATCTAAAGGATCTTTTGAAAGGATCCAATAAGGCCAAATCTGTTAGAAAACAGTTAAACAAAGACATTAGAAGATGAATGCAAGGCATAAAAGAGATAAAACTAACAACTCAAACCTTTGGCATTACAGACTCGGTCATATAAATGAAAACACATCACCAAGTTACATAAAGATGAATACTTGGATTCAAATGATTATGAATCATTTGATAAGTGTGAATCATGCCTGTTGGACAAAATGACCTAGACCCTCTTTTTTGGAAAGGGAGACACAGTTGCAGACATTTTGGGTCTTGTACATACTGATGTATATGGACAAATGTCTAAAGATGCTAAATGTGGCTCTTCTTACTTCATCATATTTACATATGACCATTCTAGATATGGTTTTATATGATTGATGGAATTCAAGAGTGAAGCCTTTGAAAAGTTCAAAGAATTCAAGCAAGAAGTAGAAAGACAAATCGAAAAAAATATTCTAACACTTAGATTTGATCGAGGTGAAGAATATTTGAATGGTGAGTTTTTAGACTATCTAAAAGAGAATGGGATTCTCTCACAGTGGACTCTACCTTATACATCAATACAAAATAGTGTATCTGAAAGACAAAACTGCACCTTATTTGATATGGTGTGATCAATGGTGAGTCGCGCAGTTATTCCAAAATCATTTTGGAGATATGCGCTTAACAACGCATGTTATACACTAAACCGTATCCTATCTAAATCGGTCAATAAAACTCCATACGAGTTATGGAAAGGGAATAATATATAATCTTTCATACATGAAGGTTTATGGATGCGACGCTTATGTGAAGCGCTTTGAATCAGATAAGCTATGAGCTAAATCTGATAATTGTTTATTTGTGGGGTATCCAAAAGAAAGTGTTGGATATCATTTCTACCATTCTATAGAGATAAAGGTCATCATATCGAGACTTCTGTCAGTATTCTTAGAGAAGACAGTGGGAGCAATGTAGATCTTGAAGATGTTCAAAAACCACAAATAAAATTGACCAATTAGATATTCTAATGGGTGAGCTTTATCCGATGAAGCATGATTGAGAAAGTAGGAACCACCGGTTCCCAAAGACACATGACAAACAGTAAGTCGAGTAGAGTCATTCATTTTCTCTCGAGATACGATCTCTTGGTTACTAGTAATGTATTACTAATCGAGGAAGATGAACCTATTACTTACGCAGAATCAAGTCAAGTGTTGACTAACAGAGATGGTAGGAAGCCATGGAATCCAAAATGAACTCCATGTACGCAAAACAAGGTTTGGACCTTGCTTGACCGCTTTGAAGGGTAAAACCTATAGTCATAAATTGGTTTACATTAAAAGGTTGACATGGACAAGAATGTTCATACTTACAAGGCAAAATTGGTTGCGAAGGGTTTCAAGTAAAGACAATGGATTGACTTTGACGAAACCTTCTCACCAGTAGTCTTGTCTAAGTTAATTCGGATTCTGCTTGCGATAGTAGCATACCATAACTATGAGATATGGCAAATGGATGTCAAGATTGCATTCTTTAACGAGAATCTTAGCGAAGATGTGTACATGACACAACTTGAAGGCTTTGAATCTATAGAGCCAAACAAAGTATGCAAACTACAGAAATCCATATATGGATTAACGCAAGCCTTTCGGAGTCGAAATTTTCATTTTGATAAGACAATCAAAATGTTTGATTTTATCAAAATGAAGATGAACTATGTGTATAAAAGGTTAGTGGGAGCAAAGTCGTGTTTCTAATTTTGTATGTGGATGACATACTTTAGGAAACGATGTCTCCAATGCCAAAAATCGAGAAAATTGTAGTTATCCAAAATTTCTCTATGAAGGATATGAGAGAGGCAACATACATTCTCGGATAAAGATCCATAGAGATATATCTAAGAGAATGCTTGGCCTATCTCAAGTTATGTACATAGATAAAATCTTAAGAAGATTTAGCATAGAAGAGTCCAAGAGAGGACTCTATCCCATCCGCATGGGATCAATATCTTAAAAGAGATGTGTCCAAAGACACAAATTGAAAGAGATTGCATGGATAGAATTCCTTATGCATCGACAATAGGATCTATCATGCATGCAATACTATGTACTCGATCGAATGTTTCATATGCTTTGAGTGTCACATGCAGGTTCCAAGCGAACCCTGGCAAGAAACATTGGATCGCAGTCAAGAACATCCTTAAGTTCTTAGGAAGAACTAAAGACATGTTCTTGGTATATGGAAGAAAGAGTTCAAGGTTATGCCAATGCCAGCTTTCAGTCTGATAAAGACGATAGCAAATCCCAAATTCGGATATGTATTTACTCAAAATGGTGGTACAGTCAGTTGGAAAAGTTCTAAACAAGAAACGACTGCTGATTCAACTATAGAAGCCAAATATATAGCTGCTTCAGAAGTAGCAAAGAAAACAGTCTGGATCAAGAAGTTTATTATTGAACTTAGAATAGTTCCTAGCATTATTGATCAAATAACTTGTATTGTAATAACAATGGAGCCATCGCACAAGCGAAGGAACCCATGTCTTATCAATGATCCAGATATATATTGAGGCAGTATCATCTCATCAGAGAGATAATCTTAAGAAATTATATAAAGATAGAATGGGTCCTAACATACGATAATGTAGCAGATCCTTTGACAAAGTTGTTCTCCCAGCACAAGCATGATGGCCATGCTAAATTTGATGGTATTAAGATACCTGAGTGATTGGATCTAGTTTGTATGGGACATTTTGTGATATACTCTTTCTTAGACATTGAAGTATATGAACAAATTGATTAATTAAATGTTTGTCTACATTTTTAATGGCAGATCTGTTATTTTTAAATTTTATTATTTAAAATAATAGAGTCCGAAGAAAAGTTCATAATAACTTGTTAATCACAAGGTGTTGTGATTGTGAGATACAAGTTATAAATGACTTATTCTTGAAATATCCCTAGTCATAGTAATAATGAGATACGGATATCATTATTGCGGATAGACTAGCATATGTTGCATTTCTTTTGAAGAAAGTAGCTGATCTCACAAGCTAAGATGTAGAGGGACATCTGAATGAACACATGAATGCATTGTTATGAGAACATGACATTGGATGATCCGCCTAGAGATTCCACATGGATAACTATCCAAGCGTCAATGGTAAATCTCTAATGCGCGGTTGTGGATTTGGTCATTTGACTTGAGGACATCATAGAATCTTATGTGAGGACCACTACACTTTGGCGAGCGTTTGATGGGGCTCGAAGATTTGAGTCACCAGGAAGATGTCATACGGGTATAGTGAGAATCATATGAAGGTTGTGAATGTCCAATATGAAGATTCGTCACTCCTGGAAAGTAGGAGATTATAACCTGCATTTTGCTTACTTAAGTTGATATAAATTTCCTTGGCCGGGGTGGAGTTATGAATTGAAAAAGTTTCAATCATAACTAGATTAGATCAACGACGAGTTGAGGTGAATAATATGATTGGTTGAAATGAGATTGACGCTGATCCATATCTCTTAACCAATTAGGTTATATTGATGAATGGATTATATTTCTACGGTAACCGCACATATATTGGTTCTGTCATACCACATGACATTTTCCTTCATATGGATTGCCTTGACACATTACTAGATGTCAATCTTGGACGGCGACGTGAATTGATCGATATCGGTGAATCGATGAGAATATCACTGCGTTTGCCATCGTGAATAGGAACCTAATGGGTCACACACATAAGGCGAGAATTGAGCATCTGGAGTTGGACCTTATCCAAATGGAAAATTGTAAGAATTAATGTCCAAGGTCCAATTAATTGGGTCAGACTTAATTACTCATTGGGCCAAATTAATTAATAAGATTATTTGATCTGGCCTGATAGTTGATGGGTTCTAATTGGACTAGAACTAGGACTAGAGTTAGCCCCGCCTATAAATACAAAGGCGCCACATATTACGGTTAAGAGTTTTTTTTTCATTACTTGCTAGCACTTGTAAAAGACAACCAAAATACAATCACTCCCAAAAAGATTCTCGCTTTCATCATTCTTGATTGTGGAAGTCCGTAATCGTTTCTTCTTTGTGTGGATCACCATTGAGGTCGGACATCCGGACACCGTGGTATTGAAGATCGCACCTCCAACTAATCGTGAGAATCGATTAAACGGTGTTCATCAAAGGTAATCTTCTATCACGAATTCTCTCTAAGTACAAGATTGATCCTGACTTAAAATAATTGAGCATTTAATTTCCGTTGTGCATATATACCTCAATTCCTTACAACCCCACCCAACTCTACCCCACTATAGGATCTGAATCTCTTGACTTTGTAGGGACAACCCACGATGATCTTGTAGAATATAGTAACTCCAACTCAGTGTAAAGATCGTGAGGCCAAACAGTTTCCCCCACACTGCAAAGTATGTGTAAGATATCGAGACAAATAATAATAATCTTAATAGGGCGTTGATTGGCAACAAGTAAATGAATCCCATCATTGAATAAAATGAATGGTTTGCCTACAAATGAATAAATCATTGGAATAGAGCAATCTAATTCTCAACTCGAGCAAATATTTGATAAAAATCTCGGTTTGTGATTAAGCAAATGTGCAGTTAAATACTGAATAAGGCTTCAAAAATTTCGAGTAACAACTAAGAACAATCACTAGAATTTAAAGTAATAACAAAATAGAATTCCCAAAATTTTGAGCTTTACTTGTAAAGTCGGGACCATTACTTAAGAAGTCGAGTTGGAGTTCTTAATGCAATTTTCTTGACCCAATTTCCAACCAAATTCAGAATTTTCAAATTGAATAGTGAGAGAAAATAGGATCAATGGAGGTGATCAAGAGAGCTTCATTACGCCTCGGGTCCCATGTGGGCGGGGCCTCCTGAACCCCACGCGTGGCGTGACCAAGTCACCCCAGCCTTGAGCCGCTCTCTTCCGAGGCGGTTTGGACCAAGGGAACCCGTGTCCGACGCGGTGCACACTGATCACTCCCCGCATAGATGGAGTGCCGCCCCCCCCCTGACACACCGCGGATTAGACACGAGAAGACGGGCGGGACAGTCTGCAAAATGCGGCCAGTCGCCATCATAGCCTTTTCTAGATTGCGGCTGGAAAAGACCCCTCCATTAAATGATGATGGGACACCAAGGACAAGGACAAGATAAGACTACAAAGCTCCCAGGATTGAACCACGTGTCGTTAATCGGTAAGGGGACCAACCAAGAGAACCGGCCTATAAATACCCAATTCATAACCACAAAGAAGGGATGTTGAAAATATTACTCTAAGTATACATATAACAAGTCCTTTATTCTAACTATTCTCAAGTATCCTAACCACCTGGGAATCAGTTAGTCCGAGGCCCTCAGTCACACCTTTGTCTCAAAGGGTCCTTGACCTTTATTCTTCTCCCTATCCCACCAGGGTATATCTCGTGGTTGAACAAACCACGTGGCGCCTCTTGATAGGGAGGAAAACCCACGTGGCGTGAGGTAGCGTGGGGATCCTGCTGGCGACCATTTTGGAGGTCAACAGTTGGCGCCGTCTCATGGGAAACGCGACAAAAGTTTCTTTTCTCCTTGAACAAAGGAATTTCCACGAACAAGGGATCACCGACCCACAAAATGAGTGGAAGCAATGAAGAAGAGAACCCAGGAGAACGAGGCCCGTAACAAACGCGGATCGGGATCGGTGAAGAAGCCCCTGAGGAGGCGAGGAAGGAGGCCTACCACGAACCTCGAACGAGAAATGAGAACTATGGTCGCCAACGTGAGGCGGTTGGCTCAAGACCACGCGCAGAAATGCAGGGGGTACATCCAAATGATGCATGCAAGGGTGAACCGCCCTCGAGAGTCCTCGATCCGCACGAGCCCGAGGAAGAGCGAGAGTTAACAGCCAAGGCACCCCGTGACCATCAAGGTCGGGGAGAAGCCTCTCATGCAAGAGTCGAAGCTTCAGCTTCGGAAAGAAGGCCCCAGCCAACGATGTCCGCCAGTGTGTTTGAAAGACTAGGCGAACAGGGAAACAGGAGATGGCCACAAGAGAACCCACAAAGGGGGGAAATGCCCCAGAGTCCCCCTAGAAATAGGCGGGAAAGGAGGGCGAAGGAAGCCGAGGCTAGGGGAGAGTCGGACTGCCGGCCATACGCGCCCCAGCCAACCATGCAACCACAGCAGAACTATGGGGGTGGACAGCAAGCCCAATACCACGCCCCGTTACCTCCAGTAGCGAACACCGGCGTAATATCCGAGGCCCGCGAGATCATTCGAGGGACGACGACGACGACGAGAACCTCCCTTTTCGGTAGGAATCGAGAACGCGTCCATCCCCATGAGTTTCACGTACCCAAAATTACCCCTACACAGTGGGGGTGATCCATTGGATCACGTGAACACATACAAAATAGAGATGAGCCTTGAAGAGCCACTCCGGCCTTGAAATGCGGGGCCTTTCACCGACATTGTCGGGAGGAGCGGCTACCGGTACAACAAACTAGTCACCTAAGTATTTCCACCGGCCGGAACTAAAAAGACGTTCATAAATTACTTCTCTTCTCGAAGCCCGCATCGCCCCGGGTCCAACGCCTCCACGACGTAAGGCGGGCCTCGAGCGAGCCTCCGCAAAGTTACAGGGCCGCTTTAATGAAGAAATGTTGTTACGTGAAAGGATAACAGATGTCGAGGCCTTTCTCAGCCTAAAGGCGGATCGATACGAACCATCCGCTTACGGAGGGACGTCCGCAACAAGAACCCGCCACCTTTGATCAACTAGTGGAAATGATAACCGAGGAGATTACCAACAAAAGTATGATCCTCCACAGAATCGAGGCGGTGGGAGCCAACCCAAGATCAAGAGCCGGGTATATCCAAAATCCCAATGCTCTCGCTTTCTCCAACACAATCCGCGGCGTGAGAATTCACCCGTCCGACCCAAACGTCGGGATGAGTTATGTGGCCTCTCAGACAAGAGGGCCTCTCCCCCCCTTACATCGGCTCCCTTGCCTCGGTCCCCATGGGCGGACTTACTGACTATATGCACGCCCGTCCACCTATTATGAGGCGGAACCAACAGCGCCTCCGGTAATTCTTCTCCTCGGGGACTCACCGGCATCATTGCTGCTCATCGAAGCTACGGACACAAAGACGGACGAAAGTGCAGAGAGGTGGAAGAGCTTGCCAATAGAAGAACGGCGAACCAGGGGCCCAGCGCGAAATGAATACTGTGCAAGGAAATCAAGCCCCTGTGAAGGGACGCGAAACAATTTCAAGATAGGCGCTCCAAAGAATGGGATGGGAGGCCTCCGGTCATGAACAACGATCAAGGCGTAATTCAAGGAGCCCACCCAGACACCGATCGGAGCGTAATCCGAACCCCGCTTAATCAAAGGGCACGAAAAGGCTCCGATTCGGAAATAGACACCATTCACGGAGGGCCCTATATTGGAGGACAAACCCGAATGCCTGTAAGAGTTACGCCAAAGAGGCCGAGGGAATCCAGATGACTAACTGGCTCATCAATAGTAGGCCCTCAGGATAAAAAAGGGCCGATCCTATCACATTCACAGAGGAAGACATGAAGGGCGTACACTACCCCCACTGCGACACCCTAGTGGTAAGAGCAGTGGTGTCTCGGAATGGACTGGGGAGAATGCTCGTGGACAACGGTAGCTCTGTCAATGTCATTTTCTTAAGCACTTATGAGCAAATGAACGTGGACGTGCCACTGGAGCCGTCGACTGAGCCCCTCTACGGGTTCACAGGTGATTGCGTAACCCCGAAAGGGCTTGTACGCCTCGCCGTTAGCATGGGTGAGGAGCCCCTCGCATCCCATACCTTCATGGAATTTTTGGTGGTAGATAGAAGGTCAGCCTACCATGGGGTTTTAGGCAGACCGGCCCTGAAGGAGCTATGGGCGATAACATCAATCCACCACCTCTGCATGAAATTCTCCACGGAGGGAGGGGTGGCAACAGTGCGAGGCAATCAACCTGAGGCCAGGAAGTGCTACAGGAACGCCTTGAGAAAGGCGGAAAAGAAGGAAGTGAACATGACATCGCTTGACATAGAAATGCAGGACACCCTCGGGAGAGGCACCGGGATGTACCCATGGAGGAAGCAATCCCGCCTGAGGACATAGACCCGAGGGTGTCGGGGTCGAATGCCCGACCTCGCTTCTGTCGAGGAGTTGGAAATTTTCCTCATGGACCCAAACGACCCGCAAAAGCTACAGATAGGGAAGGACCCTGGGAAAAGTCCAAAAGGGAGTCAAGGAGTTCCTCACCCACAACTTGGACATTTTTATGTGGAAGCAGGAGGATATGATCGGGATCGACCCAGCGGTAAGTCCGTCACCGCCTCAACGTCGACCCCAAATTTTCTTCCCACCGGCAAGCGAAGGCCATTGAACCCGAAAAAGTATGAGGCCTTAAAAGAAGAAGTTGAGAAACTTTTGCAAAGTGGCTTCATCCGAGAGGCCCGCTACCCTAAGTGGGTCTCCAACCCCGTGTTGGTTAAAAAAAAAATCCGGAGGAAAATGAGAATTTGTATAGATTTTTCCAACCTCAACCTGGCCTGCCCCAAGGACAGCTTTCCCACGGCCCCAATCGACCAGCTGGTAGACTCCACGTCCGGACACGAACTCTTAAGCTTCATGGACGCCTACTCAGGCTATAACCGTATCCCCATGTACCCTCCAGACGAGGAGCATACATCATTCGTAATGCATAAAGGTCTTTATTGTTACAAGGTCATGCCATTTGGTTTGAAAAACGCCGGGGCAACCTACCAAAGGCTCGTCAATAAGATGTTTGCCGACCAGCTCGGCTTGACCATGGAAGTATACGTGGATGATATGCTTGTGAAAAGCTTGAAGGCGTAAGACCACATAACGCACCGGAAAGGGCCTTCAAAACTCTCGGGCGTGCAGATGAGGCTTAACCCCGTAAGTGCTCATTCGGGTCGCCTCGGAAAATTCCCGGGTTACATGGTAAACCGTAGGGGCATCGAGGCCAACCCGAGAGAAAATCAAGGCGCTAGTAGAAATGAGGTCACCCAGAGGCCCAAGGATGTGCAATGCCTAACCGGGAGGCCGGCAAATTTCCTCACCGATTCGCCTCGAAGGCCACGATAAGTGCCTCCCTTTCTTCAAAATCCCGAAAGGCGGCAACCGCTCGAATGGACAAATGAGTGCGAGGCCGCTGCAAGCTTTGAAGGAACACCTCGCCACGCCCGCTATCAAAACCCAAGTCGAGAAACGCTATTGCTTTACCTAGCCGCTTCACGCGAGTCGGTCGATTCGGTTCTGGTTCGAGAAGAAGGACACCAACCGCCACCTACTATATAAGCAAAGCTCTCGTAGGGGCGAGACGCCGCCACCCGTGACATGGAAAAGTCGGCGCTATCACTCATTACCGCTCGAGGAAGCTCAGCCCTACTTTTTGGCTCATAGTATCCACGCCTTAACCAACTTCTCCCCGAGACAAAGGATGTCGAAACCCGAGGCCTCGGGAGATCAAAAATGGGCCGTTGAACTAAGCCACCGACATTATATTCAAGCCCGTGAGCGTCCGGCCAAAGGACAAGCCTCGCGCAACTTGTGGGCGGAATTTGCCAACACACCCTAATCGACGTCCCGATGGCTCCCGTGGAACCGCCGACCGGTACCTTTGTGTGGACGGCCCTGGGGATATGGGTTTCGCCCGAGTGGTCCTCACCACCCCGAGGCCATAGGGTCGAACTGTGCCATCCGGTTCGACTTCGTGGCCTCCAACAATGTTGCAGTAGCACGAGGCCCTCGCTATCCGCATGCATGCGTCCGCCAAAGAAATGAAGGTACAAAGGCTCTCCGCTGCCAGCGACTCCCACCGGTAGTAAGCTGGTAAATGGGGCTTCCGCAGCAAGGGAAAGAATATGGCCTCCTATCCGAGATCGGTAAGAGATCTTATCCCCGCTCGACAAGTTCGAACTAATTCGAGATACCTAGAGTCGATAACGCCAACGCGGATGCTCTTTCTAAACTAGCTAGTAGCAAAGATTCTAAACTTCTTAGGTCGGTGCCCATTGAGCACCTCGGCAAGCCTTCCATAGAAGCCGCCGCAGGTAATGCGGGTCGAGGAGACCACCACTGGATGGATCCCATCCTAGCATTCTTAAAGAGCAATCGCCCCCGACTTGACAAAGAGGAAGCCGGAAGGGTGAAAAGGAGAGTCACAAGACTTCGTGTTATACTGACGACGCCCTCTACAAACGAGGTTATTCCATACCGCCTCCTCCGATGTCGGGATGAACGAGGCCGATTACATCCTCAAAGAGGTCCACGAAGGCATTTGTGGTAATCACTCCCGAGGTCGGGCCCGCGCGCAAAAATTCTCAAACAAGGGTATTTCGGCCCTCATTGAAAAGGATTCCTTGAACCACTCGAGAAAATGCGACAGTGCCGCCGTCACCAAAGATACCACCAACCTCCCCAAGAGCTAACCACAAGTTGTCCAAATTCATGGCCTTCGCCAAGTGGAGAATTGACTTCATAGGCCCTATGCCTGGGGTAGGGGAATGCGTGCACACGCCTTGGTCGCCATCGATTATTTCACAAATGGATCGAAGCGAGCCAATGGCAAAGATCACCGAGGCCAAAACCTCCAAGTTTATATGGAAAACATCATATGCCGCCGGGATCCCTCACTCATTGGTCTCTCGATAACGGAAGGCGGTTTGACAACAAAAGATCCGTTTATGCGAGGAGCTTGATCGCCAAGCATTTTTCTAGCCCGCATCACCCTCGTGCCAATGGGCGTGTAGAGGTCACAACAAAACTATTAAATACACTCTTAAAAGGAAGCCGGAAGCTTCAAAAGGCGCCTGGGTAGATGAGCTCCCTCACGTGCTATGGGCAATCCGCATACCACGACTAAAACACCAACGGGAGAAACCCCATTTTCCATGGCGTTCGGATGCGGCGGTGAGTCCCGTGGAAGTTGGGGTCCCCCGCCGCCGACTGCTCAATGAAGCCAACAGCGGCGGCTTAAATGAGGGTCGGCCCGGACCTCATACAAGAACGGGCGGACGGCTCCCAAATAAAACTAGCCTCTTACCGGAGGAAAATGGCAAGGTACTTTAACAAGAAGGTTAAGAAGCGGTCATTTCGCATCGGTGATCCGGTCTTAAGGAGAATCTTTCCCTCGTCCGTGGGATCGGGGTCGGGACCCCGGCCCTAACTGGAAGGGCCTTCACCGGGTCACCAAGGAGTACACACCGCACGTACTACATTGAGAATTTGGATAAAGAACTACAACCACATCCGTGGAACGCAGAGCACCTACGCAACTACTATCAATAGGAATATTACTGCGCCTAAGTTATTCGCGTACAAAGGAGGACGCCCTCCTCCTCGCAAAAGCTACCGGTTATTATGAAGTTGGTTAACGTATATGTAACTAAGTTACTTTTTACTTTTAGCTTGGTGCCACCGGTTGTTTTGAAGTTGATTAACGCCTATGCAACTAAGTTATTTTCTCCTTTTAACTCGAGCCACCTACAAGCTTTTTTAAAGTTTTCCATACGGATACAAACTTTACGATAACAAAAGTGCATATGACAAAACTCTTCCATTAATCAACGTAATAATTACATGAGAGCCTCCTCGAGGTGTACTTACAAAATGAACTAAAATACATATAAAAAGCCTAGGCTACTCATCGGGAGGATCTGCAATGTCAATCGGGCGGAAACTTGGCCTCAAGGGAGGAGAAATCCATATCCGGATGCTCGACGCTGGCGTGCGGTGGACCTCTTGCATCCCAACGCTTGCAAAGTAGTTGGAAAAGCTGGTATACGCCTCCGTCAAATGGAAGTTGGCAACGGTTAGCATCGGCGTCCCCAAGCCTTTTAGCGATCCTCCCGCCGGCCATCGCAGCATCCTCGGCGGACTCTCACTACTTTCTCCCCTGGGAGGCTTCCAACTCGACTTTAAGCCTCATGAGCCCTTCCTCCCTCGCAGTAGCCTCTGCAACCAATCGGCGATTCTTCTCGTTTGCCTCCTCCAGTGCCCCCGAGGCTATAGTCTGGGCATTTAGGGCATCATCGAGCTTCTTTGTCAATATAGCCACATGGCTCTCAGCCTCTGCCAGGTCCAGCTTGGCCTTCTCAGATGCCAACTTGGCACTCACCAAATACCACAAGATTGTCAAGACATTCCTGGATCCGGTCGATCGGAGATGGCCTCCGGCGCCGACATTTTCTTCTTCATCTCCCTCATCGCCACAAGGGACTTCATCCGGGCGGTCACGAACGAATCGAACACGCCAAAGACGCTTCCACGGCTGTTCAGTGTACTTCGAATCCTCCGCTCCCACGGCCGGTAAAATTCCAGATTCTTAGTCAAGGGGCGGGAGCTTCTTCTCCACCACCAATTAACCCACTGAAGAGCTCCTCGAGTTGGTGACAGAGGAAGGGGTTCACCCAAGATGTTCTCCTCGACGGCACCGCAGGAGCGTCGTCCAAAGTAATGCCGAGGCGATAACGCCAAACGTCGCTGCCGGATCGGGAGGATGGACAATAGGTCGCTTCAACCGCCTCAACCGCCTTCCTCTTGCCGACAGTTTCTCAGACGACCGAGCACCGCTCATTATCCCTCTCGTGGTTGGCTCGGCGCGTCTTGGGCGCTCTTCTTTCTCTTTACTAACTGCTCACCCTCGCCGGGTGCCACCGCCTCACGCATCATCTTTCTCGCCTCCTCTCGGACCGCCTCCCCGCCGCTTCCTCTATCGCCTTCTTTTGGCGATCGCCCCTGAGGAGCCAGTGCCTGAGCTCCCTCACCTTAGCCGCCATTACCCTAACGAGTGGTGGCTTCGGCCTCTTGCCTTGCTCGAATTCATCTGCGAAATAGGCAACACAGAGTTTGAAGGAATTCTAAGATGAAGTGTGTAACAAGTACAAGTACAAACCTCTCTTAGTCATTTGCCCAAGTTCGATCAGGTGCCTAGGAGCTTTCAATAGAGCGTCAAACCTCCTCTGCCCTGACGGGTGGCCGTAGACTGCTCGGATGATGTCTAGCTCCTCCTCCTTTAGCTCGCACCTAGGAAGGGCGTCTGCAACACAAAACAACAAGTTGGTCAGTCATACGGCAGTTATTGATGTGACCCCCACCCTTCCGAATCACTCACTTGCAACTCCATACAAGCCGGACACTTCTAGATCTGGTTCCGGGTCATCCAACACCCTCTGCCAATTCCCAGACACCCAACACCAACCCTTCTTCCAAAGCTTTATGGACGACGGACGATCCAAAGACAAAGGGCTTGTCGACCCCCACGGGCAAAGTAATACCACCCCACCTCCTCCCCTCGTCTTTCTTCTTCTTCAGCCTTCTTCTTGGAGGTACACTGTTTGGAAGACGTGGAGGGCATCTCGAACCCGAGGGAGTGCCCAACCCATGGTATAGACTCCCGCCATTTGGCTCCAGCCGTTAGGAGCTACCCAGGTGGGTGCCAAGTCGTAAGCCCTAAGGATTCTCCTATAGAACGGATCCAATGGCGACCTCATCCCGGCATTAAAAGACCGAAGTGCACAAGAACACAGCCCTCCCCTCGGCAAGCACGCCTCTCATTGTGGCCGGAACATGGAGCCCTATATCGCTAGGGATTTGGAACATTCTCCGAGGTTCATCAAATCAAGATCGTCATGACCGAGGGGATATCCATGGCAGCCCACTGCTGCCGGAGGACGGACCGCCTTGGCAGCTTCACTATCCGATGGACCAGGCCCAGTGTCGCCTCTCACGATGGGACTATTGCAAATTCCTCCCTGTGTATAAATCGCAACACTCTAATGGGTATCACCGCTGGCCAAAAGATACTTCCGGAGACATCCCCGCGCCCACGCCCTCTCCCATCCTAACTAAGCATCCCCGCCACAAACACTAACACAAAATAAAATGAGAGAGTTTAGTGGGTACCTAAAACTAGAAGTTCTCTCCCACCGAAAGGTCGCCGAGTATCTTCAAGACAAGAAGAACACGGTGGCCGGATATCTCTCTTCTTGACTTAACACGCAGATTATCAATGTAAATATAACAAACAACCCCACTTTTATAAGAATAACGAGCAACACATGGCCGTCGGATCAAAACCAAGATCCATCCTGCCACCCAAACGGAAATTCATCCCAACCTTTGAATTCAAACGGCCGCAAAATAAATCCTGGATCGACGCCCCAAATAACGCGATTCGTCCACCCTCACGCGCGCGAAAGTGTCGGAAATACGCGTCATCCCCTAGCAAACCGTGCATTATTAAATGCCTGCACCGTCTTTTTCAAAGACGCCCGCAAAGCGCCGTGTTCCCCATACCACCGCAATGATTACAACCGGCCGCAGGGGCCCCCAACCGGGACCCTTCCGCCACCACCTCTTCCTTAGGCTTCGCATGGAGGCTTGGGATCCAAAATGGGGCGCCTCCGCTCGCCTCTTTCCTAAGGCTTTCGGACGCGCGGATTGGGCTCCCAAATGGGACCGCCTCATTGCCGCCTCTCCTTAAGGCTTTGGCACGCGATTGGGCTCCCAAATGGGATCGCCTCACGCCGCCTCTTCCTAGTAGGCTCAAGACGCGAGATGCCTCCCAAATGGGATCGCCTCCCACTGCCGCTTCTTCCTTAAGGGGTTCCACACTAGGCGGGCCCTCTCTGCAAAGCAAGCACCCCACATCAATGAGGGCTCCCATGCTTTTGGGACTATCGCCCACGGGTCCTCGCGCCCGTAACTTTTTTCTTTCCATCTTTAGCCAAGCCCATCACCCCACATAAATGATTGGGGCTGGACTTGGGGACTATTGTTACGCCTCGGGTCCCACGCGGGCGGGGCCTCCCCGAACCCCACGCGTGGGCGTGACCAAGTCACCAGCCTTGAGCCGCTCTCTCCGAGGCGGTTTGGACCAAGGAACCCGTGTCCGACGCGGTGCACACCGATCACTCCCGCATAGATGGAGTGCCGCCTCCCCGACACACCGCGGATTAGACACGAGAAGACGGGCGATACCGATCTCGCAAAATGCGCTACCGCCATCATAGCCTTTTCTAGATTGCGGTTGGAAAGACCCTCCATTAAATGATGATGGGACACCAAGGACAAGGACAAGATAAGACTACAAAGCTCCTGTGATTGAACCACGTGTCGTTAATCGGTAGGGGACCAACCAAGAGAACCGCCTATAAATACCCAATTCATAACCACAAAGAAGGGATGTTGAAAATATTACTCTAAGTATACATATAACAAGTCATTTATTCTAACTATTCTCAAGTATCCTAACCACCGGGAATCATTGGTCAGAGGCCCTCAGTCATCACCTTTGTCTCAAAGGGTCCTTGACCTTTATTCTTCTCCTATCCCACTGGGTATCTACGTGGTTGAACAAACCACGTGGCGCCTTGATAGGGAGGAAAACCCACGTGAGGCGTAGGTAGCGTGGGATCCCGCTGGCGACCATTTTGGAGGTCAACGACTTCCATTGGATTGGTGGCGATTTTGGCTATCATCTTGGTCTTCACCACCGCCATGGCTTAGCCCTGCAGCAGCAGTTGCCCCGGCACCATTCTCTACCAGCGATGATATATCTATATGCTCTCTCTCTCTCTCTCTCTCTCTCTCTCTCTTTTCCACTATATATATTCATAAAGAACCATTTAAAAGTTTTGTAGTTCGCTTGAGAGTTATTTTCACCCATGGGATGGTGTGGGGTGGAGAAGATGAAGTGTGGTTTTTTTTTTATTTTTTAAATTATTTTGAATAATATAAAATGTTTATGATTTATTTATACTTTTGAAAAAGTTATGGGTCTAATTATAATTTTTTCCATTGTATTTTCTTTTTCTATAATTTGAATTTATTTAAGTCATGGGCAAAATTGTCAAAGAATTGTCAAAATAGTTATTTGGAGACTATCTCGTGCGAATAAATGAAAGGATGATGATGATAAATGCTAAAAAATTGAATGATGATGAAATCATTACGAGACTGAAAAGAATGTGGACCATTAGTGTAACCCAAAAGAAAAATAACGAGATATAAAAATATAAACGATAGAAAATTTAAGGACTACCAAAGCTTTCCACTATATAAAAAATCGTTACAATCATATATAAGTTCAATTACTTAAATCTCCCAAATATCGTAAGAAAAATAATCCTAAGCTATACCACACACACTAATTTCTACTTTTTGAATAACCCACAAAAGAGAAAAAGAAAACTAAGATGCTAGACTTACAATTTTTCTTCTCTGACCCTTATACAAAAGAGAAAAAAACATGTCAATTTTTAAGAAGACATACTGAATTATTTGAACTAAATTTTACTTTCAAATATCAGTTAGAATAACATGAAAACTTTTTCAATTTATAATTAAATATAATATTGATATCTTTTTCTTCCACAAACCACCCACAATTGCCATTGTAACCCTTTAATTTTTGCCATTTAAGACAAAATCGAAACAAAATACGTGATTTAATTTCATATTACAAGTACTCTCGTAGTTTCTCTTTTAGTATATCATTATTAAACCAAATCAAATTATCTCTTGATACATTTTTCAAAATTATGAATTCCAAAATTTTCAAGGAACGTCCGCCTCACTCGATTAGAAAATAAGTATCTTCTTATTGTTTTTAGGTATCGAAGCTATTGAATTGTTTTTAGGTATTGAGACATTATGCAAAACTAAACACATAAAAATCTTTTTGAGTACTCTCTTTATTCTACTTATCTATATGATATGAGGACAGACAAAATAAAAATAAAAATAAAACTTTTCGATGGCTTCCAAATTAAGCATTTAAAAATGGCGTGCAGATAAAGGGATTGCAGGCCAACTTCTGCAGCTTGTTATTATCTGTTTCATCATATTGTTGGCCTACCAACATGATGTTTCCAATGGACTTATTTGGCTTCATAATATGGCAGTGTGCTAAAAGCCTAAAACTACTTTCGTGGGATACTTCGAATAAAATACAACGGATAAAAGTTTTAAGTAACAAAAAGAAATGTGATGTTTGATTGTCGATTAGCATTGCCTTAATTATTGGAAGGTTGCTTTGACCCTATCTATTGTTTCAATGATAGAAAGATAGTTGGGGTTAGTGATTTTGTGCTTCAATTTTAAGTAGCTTTTGTAATTTATTTTAAATGGTAGACACAGTTTGATTTGATATGGCTATGAAGAGAACAAAATTAAACTAAGAATGATTAGTTCCGATTTGTTTTGGTTCAATTCCATGACTAAAATTTTCAAATTAATGCATATTACAGTATAAAGTTTTATCACCAAAAGTTAATACACATCCAATATTGTCTAATAAAAACCAATAACCAAAACCGTGTGCACTAGTCTCAATACTTTAAAAAAAAAAAAAAAAAAAAAAATTTAGGTTTGAACGGTTTTCTGTGTACTATAACCAAAACCGAACCACAACGAACCAATTCTTAGTTTTACAAACCAAAACCGTTTAAAATTTAAACATTGGTTCCAAATCTTTTGTCTACCTCTAATTTATTTGGTCACAATTGAATCACTAAATTTTTAATTTGATTTCAATCAAATTGTCATGGCCAAATCCATTAAGCAATATAAGACTTGAAGTTGATTATTAGTACAAGACAAAATAATAATTTTTCCTCCTCAGTTGATATTCAATGTAATCAAATTTAGCGTAAAATGCAGGACTCAACTGAATTGAATTTATTTTTATAACAAAGAGTTATTCGCACGACTAAAATATAAATTTTGAATATTTAGAAATTAATATAGAACTTTCTAGAATGATAATTTTCAAGACTCAACTCGATAATCTTTTAAATAATAAAAAATTGAATAAATGAGAATAAAGATTATCTAAAATCTAGTTGAAGATATACATTTATTACTAACAATATATATCAATAACCTAACAACTCTTTTAAGATTTATTTGTATTTTTGCCAATTCGTTATATCAAGGCTAAACTCGTCATTTTGCACCAACCATTGCCGTACAAGTTGCGACCCATTTCGGGACGCTCCAATTCATTTAATTTGCCAGTCTTGACCCGCCACGTGGTATCCATGACAGCAAACTCAACGTGTCAGTTTCTAATTCGACCACGTCATCAACTTGTGCACGTAGGCCAGACAGTATTCAATCCAAACCCAGCGTAAATCTCAAAGAACGATCCCATCTATATAAACAGAGCTCTCTCACACACACACTCTCTCAGTCTCTCTCTAAACCATTAATGGCGATTCTGCAGAGAAGAGTACAGATGTTAAACCCTAGTTTTCTCTCTCTAGCCATTGCTATCTCTCTGCTTGTCGCGATTTCATCTGCGGGAGTCATCTTTGAAGATCGCTTTGAAGGTACTGTTCTCTCTCTAATTAATTAAGATCATCATAATTTGCTAATTTTGACTTCAATTTCTACATTTTCGACGAATTTTCTATATTATGCTAATTTATGTTGCGTTTTGGGATTTAATTTGTTAACATTTGTAGTTTGATTTATCTGTTTGATTAAAGAATTGGTTTGACGCCTAAATGTATAAATTAAAACCTTTTTGAATAGATCTGTGATATCTTTCATGAAATCGTTCATTTTATAACTTTTTTTTTCTGATTATGAAAATGCTGAGTTAATGGATATGAATTTTTGATAAATTCAATGTGTGAAACGGCGTTTTGACTTAATGTTATGGATAATTTGTTAATATTTTTATATTGGAAGATTAATGTTGACTTCGTCTAGATTTCAGAGCTTAAGCTTTTTTTTATCTGTTTCAATAAACCTTAGATGTATGTAAGGCGGGTGGAACTTTGTTTATGTGTTATTTAGTCTAAAAGTTGGAGCTTTCCTTTTGTAATGAACAAGTCATATGTTTCTGTTTGGAACGAAGTATTTCTTGTTTTCTTTTTAAAAATTAATTGTACCAACAGTAGAACAAATGTATTTGGTTATATTCTGCTGTCTTATATGAAATTGAAAGCTTGAATTGTTATTTTCATATTGGTCTTACTGTTATGTTTCGCTGTGATTCCAAAGATGGATGGGAGAATCGATGGGTCAAATCCGACTGGAAGAAAGATGAGAACACAGCTGGAGAGTGGAATTACACCTCTGGTAAATGGAATGGAGACCCTAACGATAAAGGTATTAACATCTATTTGTAATTTATATGTATATACATATGTACATATCCTAGAATATAAAATTCAAGGGGTACTAATTTTTACGTTTATAATGCAGGTATCCAGACCAGTGAAGACTACAGGTTTTATGCCATCTCTGCTGAGTTTCCTGAATTCAGCAACAAGGATAAAACCTTAGTGTTTCAGTTCTCCGTCAAACATGAACAGAAGCTAGACTGTGGTGGTGGTTACATGAAATTGCTCAGTGGTGAAGTAGATCAGAAGAAATTTGGTGGTGATACTCCATACAGGTTATGCATCAGATGCTATTTTCATCTTGAACCTTTTTTTATTTGACCTTCCATCTCTGCTTAAGTTGCTGATTAGTTGTATTATGTGGTTGTATACAGCATCATGTTTGGACCAGATATTTGTGGTTACAGCACCAAGAAAGTCCATGCAATTCTCACCTACAATGGTACAAATCATCTGATCAAGAAAGAAGTCCCGTGTGAGACTGACCAACTGACTCATGTCTATACTTTTATCCTTCGGCCGGATGCTACTTACAGCATCCTTGTTGACAATGTGGAGAAGCAGACTGGTAGCTTGTACTCAGATTGGGATCTTCTCCCACCAAAGACGATCAAGGATCCTGAGGCGAAGAAGGTAGTTCCTGTGCATAAATATACATGAAATTCATTGCAATTTATGTATATACCTGTTAGCAAGTTATGTTTAATAATATCTTATATGCATGTTGATGACAGCCTGAAGATTGGGATGATAAGGAATACATTCCTGACCCTGAAGACAAGAAGCCAGATGTAAATGAACTAAAAATTTCCATATCCTCTGTGCTTATTTTAAAAAGAAAAATATCATCAGAGCTCCAAATTATATTGATTTGATGACTAATTCATATATTTTCTCTTTCTGAAGGGTTATGATGACATCCCAAAGGAGATTCCAGATGCTGATGCCAAAAAGGTAATTAATTCAACTTTTCAGTTCTCTTTCTTTTGCAATCCCATGTATCAAAGTCCACCGATCTATGTACTTACCCGAGTAAGATGTTTTGCTACTGCAGCCTGAGGACTGGGATGATGAGGAGGATGGTGAGTGGACTGCGCCAACCGTTCCCAACCCTGAGTACAAGGGCCCATGGAAACCAAAGGTTTGTGGACTCTAAATTTTGTTCAGTGAAGTTAATGAAATCAGCAGCTCATAAGTACCTTTCGCCTTTCTTCAGAAAATCAAGAACCCCAACTACAACGGCAAATGGAAGGCACCAATGATTGATAACCCTGGTACATAGCTTCTCTTTTCTGCATTTTCTTGCATTTCATTAGCAGCAGCATGACGTATTAAATGGTGACCTATTAAATGGTGACCAATATGTTATTACAGACTTCAAAGATGACCCAGATCTCTATGTATTCCCGAAGTTGAAGTATGTAGGAATTGAGTTGTGGCAGGTAAAAGAAATATTTTGTCTTTGGTATGTGGTTTTGTTTCAATTAAACAACTTACAACTAACTGAGAAATTATATACACTTTTAAGGTGAAATCTGGAACCCTATTCGACAATGTCTTGGTGTGTGATGATCCTGAATATGCTAAGAAGCTAGCCGAAGAAACATGGGGCAAGCAAAAAGACGTATGTGGAATTTTTTCTGAAAGCTTCTTCTCTTCCACCTTTTCTCAAAATGCACTGTTCCCACCCAACGAAAGAAAACAATTATAGCTTATTAACACGCAAATGATATTGATTCTGCAGGCTGAGAAGGCTGCATTTGATGAGGCAGAAAAGAATAGTGAGGAGGTACCGTTTTGTTAACTTGTTAATTGTTATGATTAATACCTGAGGGCGAAAGTTGTTCCATAAACAATCTTGTTCTGTGTATTCATTCTGGAATAATTCTGCCTCGCATGAATCTTAATGTTTTTTTTTTTTATTCAAATTCAGGAATCAAAGGATGATACAGTTGATTCTGATGTAAGTCCTCGAATCTTTTATTTTTTATTTTTTCCCAAAAGAATATAGTATATATAATTTTATTCTTTTTTCCTTCCCTGATCTGGTGGCCCTTTTCCTTTTCCAGGCTGAGGATGGAGATGATGAAGCTGATGATGCAGAAGGCAACGATACTGATGATGACTCCAAATCAGACTCAACAGAAGATGAAGCCGCCTCAGTGGACGATGATTTACATGTAAGAGAATCTTCAGTTTTGTCACTTAAAAATTCATTGATCACGTTTTGCTTGTTTCTCATTTCACTTGTGCTTCTAATTTGCAGGATGAACTGTAGGGTGCTTATCTACGGTTATTTTCTGCCCACAGCAGGCCTTCACAATGAGTTGCTCGGGCAGTTATCACTGAAAAAGAGTTTTTACATTTCTATTTATATTTTTTGGCTGTAGCTTTTTGCTTTAGGGAAAAGAAACAGTTGAAGGCTGCATGAAATATTTGTGGCTTAATTGCTTTGATTTCTCCGTGACTCAGACATTAGAACTAAAAGAGACATGTTTCGTTTTGTTTTAGATTTATGAAATAGTTGAGAATATAATCCATTGTTGTGATGGTGCAATGGTTATATCAGTTAGTTTATCCAAGTCTAATTATGTTGTGTGTGTTTTGGCACAAGCAAGAGTGAGAATATGAACCCTTAAATTCGGATGCTACTCTATGATAATTCACGTTTTGTCTTCAATATTAGATCGCATTAAACAATACAATTTTTATTAGTTCTTTCTACTACCAAATCTACTTTATCATAGTTTGGATACTTGATTTTGCAATGTTGTTTGTTTTAGTATTATAGTCTATAACTTTTCAAACATGGGATTTTATGGGCTTATTCGGTGCAAATTGTTTTTTTTAAAAAAATGGGGTTTTTTTTCTATTTTTTTGATTATTCAAACTTTGTTATTGGGAAAATTGGCGCAAATAGCCTCTAATGTATGACATTAGTGCGTAAATGGTCTCTAATCTTTCATTTTTGATGGAATAGTCCCTAATCTATCCATTTAGGTGGGCAATTGGTTTTGTTTGACGGATTCTGTTAAAAATCTGTTAAAAACCTTTTATTTAAGTGTGCAGATGGTCCTTAAATTTTTTTTTTTTTTTTTTTGTCTTTATTAGTAGGAGTAAAATTGTCAAGTTACATTTTTTTTTCAACTTTTCAATTGGCGCAAATGGTCCCTAACTTTAATTTTAATTTCAAAATTTGCAATTGGAATCCTAATTTTTACAAAAGTTGAAAATAAGTCCGATATTTTAATTATTATTATTATTAAGTAATCATATTATTTAAAATTCAAATTTTAATTTTATCATTACAACATAAAAAGAAAAATAAATTTGTCACAAATAAAATTTGAATTATACTCAACCCAACCCGATTTTATACTATTCTCATATTTACTAGGTCACCAAATTTCGCTGAGCCACGTAATTATTTCATGATCTAATTTTAAGTTTTAATTTATTTTTCTATTTTAAAAAAAAAAAAAGAACAAACATTTCACCATATTCAAGACTCCCCAATTCCACTTCCACCTTCACCGCCATCGCCACCGTTAGTCAACCGTAAAAGAGGAAGATTTGTCGAAACCGAGCTCGCTCAAGCTCTGTTTCGCAAAACCAAGGAGAATAATCTCCCGCCTTGGTCATAAAAATTGGGGAGTCTTAAACAACAAGGGGAAATTCTCCCATTTCCGACGTGGGGATGTGGGTGTGGTGTGGTGTGGTGTGGTGTGGGTGGGGTGATTGGGTAGATAAATGGGTTGGGTGATTTGGGTCCAAAAATATTTACCGGTCCAAAATTTTTTAGTTTCTTTTAATTTTTATTATTTTAATATTTTTAATAAAAATTAAAATATCGGATCTATTTTCACTTTTTGTAAATGTTAGAAATCCAATTGCAAATTTCTTTAATTAAAACTAAGGTTAGGGACCATTTGTGCCAATTGAAAGGTTGAAAAAAATGTAATTTGACAATTTTACCTCTACTAATAAAAACGAAAAAAAAATTTAGGGACCATTTGCACACCTAAATGAAGGGAAATTGGCAAAAATGGTCCCTAACGATGCCATTAGTACACAAATGGTCCATAACTTTTCATTTTTGGTGGAATGGTCCCTAACCTATCCATTTAGGTGCATGCATTGGTCCTTTTACGGATTCCGTTAAAAAATCCGTTAAAACCTTTCCAAAATTGGCGCAAATGGTCCATCTCATTTTTTTTGTCTTTATTAGTGGGGGTAAAATTGTCAAATTACATTTTTATTTCAATTGGCGTAAATGGTCCATAACCTTTACTTTTTTTTTGCGCAAATAGTCCCTAACCTATAATTATATTTTGGTGCACAATTGGTCCTTATTTGATGAAAAATACAAAAATATCCTTACTTTTAATTAAAGAAATTTGCAATTGGATTCCTAATCTTTAAAAAAAGTGAAAATCAGTCCGATACTTTAATTTTTTTATTAAAAAAAATTTCAAAAAAAACTAATAAATTGACAATATACTAAATTATTTTGTATATTTTACGAACTATTATAAAATAACTAAAATTTAAGCTCATAATTATTAACGAATGTGCTAATCAAAATTATTTTATTATTATTAAGTAATCATATTATTTAAAATTTCAACTTTAATTATAACGTTACAATATAAAAAAAATAACTTTGTCACAAATAAAAATTTTAATTACTTTCCAAATAGCACATATCCGTTGAACCAAACAAAATCTATCTATGTTGCCAAACATGAGTCTTTTTCTTCGTTAAATTTTCTTCTTGTCCAGACAACCAACCACCACCGGATAACCCGCCCGAAACTAAAAAAAATTCCTCCGGAGAAAACTACTGGATTTGCGCCGATCATCTTCCTCGCAGATCCGGTAGATCTTGAACCAGATCTGCGCGACTGATCCGCGCAGATCCAACAGAATGGTCCTTAACTAGATCTGTAACTTGCAACAGAAAGCAAAACAAAAATTGAAAATCAAGAAATTTAGCATCAGAATACTACAAATAATGACATACATATAAATAATCACCTATATATATATCCTTCAACAAAGTAGTGAAGTGATGAGAAGCAGAAAACTGGCCCTTTATTTGAACTTGCAGAAGCTTTAAAAACAGAGAACACCAATTTTCATGGAAACCAAAACAAGACTGAAAATCCCAAATGAGCCCACAAAAATAAAACCCCACCATGGGAAAAAACGTACCCACTTCTGTACTAAACAAATATTTTCCGTACAAGATGTTTTCATATAGTCAAATATGCTTACCAAAGTGGAAAGTGTGCTTACCAAATATTTTCCGGTGGATCTTGAACCGGATCTGCGGGGAAGATGACCGGCGTAGATCCAGTAGTTTTCTCCGCTGGAATTTTTTTTGAGTTTTGGATGGGTTATCTTGTGGTAAAATTCAACGATGTTTGGCTACATGGATAGATATTATTTGGTTCAACAGATAGGTGTTGTTTGGAAAGTAATTAAAATTTTTATTTGTAACAAAATTATTATTTTTTATATTGTAACGTTAAAATTAAAATTTGAATTTTAAATAATATGATTACTTAATAGATGGGCGATCTAATGCCTACATGGTGGGCATTATAAGGTGCCCATGATGCAGTGCAGCAAAGATGTGGGCACTTGATGATAAAGTCACTTTTCATCAAGTCGCCCACATGTCGCCACATCAAGACGCGGACACTTCATCTTGCCCACATGGGGGTATTTGATCGTCCCTCTTACTTAATAATAATAAAAAATAATTTTAAGTAGCACATTCGTTAATAATTATGAGCTTAAATTTTAGTTATTTTATAATGGTTCGTAAAATATACAAAATAATTTAGTATATTGTCAATTTATTAGGTTTTTTTTTTAAATTTTTTTAATAAAAAAATTAAAGTATCGGACTCATTTTCACTTTTTTAAAGGTTAGGAATCCAATTGCAAATTTCTTTAATTAAAGGTAAAGATATTTTTGTCTTTTTCATTTAATAAGGATCAATTTATGCACCAAAATATAATTATAAGTTAGGGACTATTTGTGCTAAAAAAGATAAAGGTTATGGACCATTTGCGCCAATTGAAAGAAAAATGTAACTTGACAATTTTACCCCACTAATAAAGACAAAAAAACATGAGAGGGGCCATTTGCGCCAATTCTGGAAAGGTTTTAACAGAATTTTAACGAAATCCGTCAAAAAAGACCAATTTCAAGCACTCAAATGGATAGGTTAGGGACTATTTTGCCAAAAATGAAAGGTTAGGGACCATTTGCACACTAATGGCATACGTGAGGGACCATTTGAGCCAATTTCCTCCTAAATAAAAGGTTTTAACGAATTTTTAACAGAATCCGCAAAAAGACTAATTGCGCACATAAATAGTTAGGTTAGGGACCATTCCGCCAAAAATGAAAGGTTATGGACTATTTGCGCACTGATGTCATACATTAGGGACCATTTGAGCCAATTTCACTTGGTATTGTGTAAAAAGTTTGAATAGTAAAAAAAAATACACAAAAAATAGGCTTTTTTTGGAAAAAATTGAAACCGAACAAACTCTATATATCTCGATTGTTTCAATTATTGTCTCCTAATATTTATTTCTTGACCCCCTTTCCCCTTTCCCCTTTCCCCTTTCCCCAAGCTGCTTAAACATGATTGTTTCAAGAATATGCACTATCTTATCAGTTTCCTAGAATGTTGTAATTACGTAATATTAAAATTAAGACATTCAATAATAGACAACCAGATGTGAATGGAACCTATTGTTAACTGGTTCTCATTGGTGGCAGAGTCAAGGGGTTGTTGCTTTTGACTTTTCTGATTCAAATACTCACCTTTTTTTCTTTATCTACATTTATGAGCGATATGGAAAAGATAATCTTTACCATTTGGAAAAATTGTAATTTGAAATACTAAATAAATTAGACTACAAGCAACATTATGAAATGGACAAAAAAAATATTATTGTTTTAAAAAGTTCATTTCGGTGATGCTTAGCTCCCACTAAATTTCATCTAGTCACGTCTCGTCCTTGTCTTACATTCGCCTAAATCTTGTTTATTCTCGAAAAATTCAAAATTTGACTTTCACGTTTAGTCACATTTTACGTTTTTTAAAACATTGACAAAAATTCAATGAAGTTGAAATAAATTTAAACTAATTTATTTATGAAGTTATTGAACAAAACTAGGTTGGCATCATAAGTCATCGACGTTTCTATTCATTATGTTGTCTATCAAATTGTTGCCATTAATGTTCACTTTATAAACGTTAGTTTGTCACCGCTCAATATTATCAAACAATACTACGACGAATAAAGTTTTTACTTTCTTTAACAATATTAAATATTGTATAATCTAAATTATCGAATGATTGTAGAAGTTTTTAAAATATTGAATCAATCTTAGTGAGTACATATTGAGCGCGTGAACTAACACACAAAAAAACTTATATTTAAAGGGTCTTGATCTAATGTCTACTTGTGGCGTTTGTTATAACGCTCACTGCGATATTGTGTTGTACTCATTGGATGAGAGTAAATGCGCACTTTATTTTCATCCAATGAGTGCAGGACAAATGTTCCAATAGACATTAAATTAAAACCGTACATTTAAATTTGTAAAATTCTAAATAGGGCTGGGAACAAGGTGTGATTAAGTTTCAGTAACATAAATTATATGTAAATTTGTAATTTTGTACATCGGACAATCGATATCATGGATTTGATTTCCTCTATTTAGTAGAGAGAATTATTTTGCCCACTAGATTAAAGTCAAACACTCCACTAAATGCTCACCTGACAAGTGTCATCAAATGGATAAAATAATTTTTCCCTCTAAGTGGAGGACAACAAATCTCCGATCGATATCATGAAAGGTTTAGCAAAAAGAATTCTATTGAGAAAGGTTTCGCAAAAAGAAAATCAGCCACATATGAACTTTTACCAATTTAATGCATGTTTGGTTGTTTAAAAAAATTGATAAAAATTCTAGTCAAAGATAACAATTAATTTTAACCACACAGTTTATTAGATCTACAAATTTTATCAAAATTTTAACTATATTTTTCATCAACTTTTATCAAAATCTATTAAAAAACTGATTTTTAACAAAACCGAACTTAAAATTAAAATTAAAATTTTTTTAGTCACGATCGTAGAGAATTTTCTCCGGGAAGAAAAAAATACTTAAATACGTGTGTCACTACGTCTTTAATTTATTCGTTCACAAAATCTCTAAATCTGCTCAATTCTTCAATCCATCTCTTTCAATCGATTATCTTCATCCACCGACCATTTCTAAGATTTATTCACTGTCTCAATCTATCATCATATATTCCATCGCTTCGTTGCGGCGTACTAGTATATTATCTCTCTTGTCACATGTCACAAACGCCACAGTAGTGAATCTGATTGATTCATACCCCACCCCTACTCCCACCTCTGTGTACCTGAGTCTTGATATATGCACCAACACAGGTAACATTTTCTCCCCGCGTACTAGTATATTATATCTCCCTTGTCACATGTCACAAACGCCACAGTAGTGAATCTGATTGATTCATACCCCACCCCTTACCCCCACCTCTGTGTGCCTGGGTTTTGATATATGCACCAACACAGGTAACATTTTCTCCCCAATAAAAGAACGGAGAAATCTTGAGCGATTCGAGGAACTCTCGTTGAACCTATCGAGAGATCGCGAACCGCTCTGTGTTCGTGGATCGATTCATCCATCAAACCAACGGTTGGATTCTTAGATTCTGTTGTTTGGATCATCGTTTGGAATTCTCAATCGATCACTATTAGGAAAAATGTTCTTGGTGGATTGGTTCTATGGAGTCCTCGCTTCGCTAGGGCTGTGGCAAAAAGAGGCGAAAATCCTTTTCTTAGGCCTCGATAATGCCGGCAAAACCACCCTACTTCATATGCTCAAAGACGAGGTCCCTTCCTTATTTTTTATTTGCTTATTTCACACACCGACACACGTTTTTGTATTTCGTATGGCTATATATATATTTATCGTCTGTGTCTGTGTGAAATGAATTTTGTGAATCATGTTGGTTGTTATTATTAAATTGCCGATTTGTGAATTGATTTATCAGAATAAATTACTGTCATTTTGTAGATGGTTTTTCGGCATGCTATTTATTGCCACTTAAGTTTCTTTCGAGTTGGATAACAAATTTGATTTTTTGTTATATATGAAAACTGATTAAATCAATTAAATCTAAGCCAAATATAAGGCTTTGTTCTCTATGTGTTCTCTTGTTTTGGGATTGACATCAAGTAATACATTTGATACAAGCATGCATTAATAACAACAATAATAATACAGCTGTAACTAGTTATGGGACTTTTGTCTAATTTTACTTTTTATTTCCTGTGAGTAGAATGGGTGTGAATATTTTCCTTGGTGTCTTTTAGATAGTTATTTTTTCTTATTTTGTTGAGAGATTTATTTTCTTTATTCAATCATGTATGTGGAGTTTTATGGTTATAAGCTTAATGTGAATCTGAGATTGTTAAAGTATTGGAAATGAGCAGAGATTGGTACAGCACCAGCCAACACAGTATCCAACATCAGAGGAGTTGAGTATTGGAAAAATTAAGTTCAAGGCTTTTGATTTGGGAGGCCATCAGATTGCACGGAGAGTTTGGAAAGATTATTATGCCAAGGTATTATATTTTACTTTCGCTGTTGTATTTGATCGTTATAGATCTTCAATTACTACTGTTTGTATATTGATGCAAAAATTTCCTCCCCCTGTCCCGTATAAAAGAAAAGAATTTTGCCCAAAAAATTTTAATTTACGAGTTACTGAACTCCTGGATTATGCCCTTTTGACACCTCGTTGCTGGTGAATTTCATTCATTACCCTAACATGGTATTCCTTTTCCTTTTCTGATTTTGTGTTGTCTTTTTCGATAATTATTCTTGTAGTCATGCTTTCCACAAAGGTAATTTGATTGTTCGGTCATTTTTTTAATTGGTAATTGCAAGCTCAATTTTCATGCATCAATTTCAGTATTTCCTAAAATGCTTTAATTACGGGCAAAGGTATTGATTCTGCTGTGTTAAGGCATTAGAATTTGGCAATCATTATACTGTTTTTACCTCTTGCAGAAATTATGTTTTCCCCTTTTATTTGGAAATCCTTGCATGAACCATATTAAGTAATCCTTTTTTTTTTTCAGTGGATATTGTGAGGTTTCTACTACCAAGCTTGTGAGATAGTAATTCATAAGGCGATTTCCTACTATCTCTGTCATAGCTTTTTCTAACAGGAAGCCTTTAACAGGAATGTGCTCTGCCTGACAGAGATTGTCCATGATGAATTGCTAACTTATTGTTTACACCATATAACTAATGCCGATTTTCATCAAATTATTTTTCTTGAGGTATGCATGCATGCAGCATTAGCATGTTGATAGTGCCTTCATAATCCCCAATACACTCTTTCCATGTTTATTTGATTCATGGGAGGCCTAAATGGACGATGGGAGTTCGCTGATAGCACCTTTCATTTTTTCTAGATGGTGTTTCAATAGTTCCTCACCATACACGTACTATTTTATCTAAACTGTAACTACATCGATGAGGAAAACCTTGTTCAAAGTGCGCCTCAGCAGACACCTGGCATGTCCTAAGTCCTTTTGAGCCGCTGAATCATGTGTAAAGAAGCGTGTGGAAAGTACTGGCTTTATTATGTTCTTGGTCTTTTGTAACTTTTTCCTGACAAACCATCGATTTATTTTACTTTGGTAATTGGGGTTGATATTTTAGTTGCTGAAATTGGAGTAGGCAATGAAATACATGAAATCTTATTCTGAAATTACTTTAGTACCGATTTTCCTTGACTTGGTGGTAATAATTGATATATCTTTGCTGAAATTTACTAAAATTGCCTCACTTTCCAAGTTTTGCTGTAGATATTATGCTTTTAGGGAAAATCTTCATTTAAAAAATGATACTCATTTTGCTTCAACACTTTGTTTCTCACTTTGTGCACAAGCCATTGAAGGCATTGCTACCTACCTCCTATGATTTGTGCATTTAATGGGTATGATTTAGACATTTCTATTCTTGAAAGAGAACTGAAATCTGCTAATTGAACTTCAATTGCAATGTATTGAATGCTTTCCCAGTTGGATTAAATGAGTTTTCAGTTGGGTTGTATGCCCAAATAGTATAATTTTGCTTTGATGAAATGATAATTTATGTTGAATAAAACTTTGGTTTGTATTCATTTATTATTATTGCATTTGTTTAATATTGAGAATGTAAATAAAGTGTCAATGATCACTTGTGATAATATAAGTTGGATGTTTGCGTTGAGAAGTATAGTGTGACACAATTTATATTTTGATTATCAATAAAATTATTCACAACTAAGGTATAAGGGTTGGTGCCTTGTACTGGAAGGTTGCAGTGTTGATTATTTAATCATTCGAGTTTGCGATTTATCCTTATCACAGAAATAGATTAATGGTGACACTAGTACACTTGGAATATATCGAACGGACCATGTGTTGAATTTAATTATATAGTATGACCGTACGAATAATTACATTCTATTTGATCACGGAGTATTTCATCTAAATCTATTGATAGAATTGTGTATATCTTTTTGTTAGTTTGATGGTTTTTTGATTTACCAATTGGTGAGATCAATTTAGTTGATGAAATATCTCGGTGAGTTGGGAGCTTGAGAATGAGCGAAGTAGAAAACACGAATTCGTGTCTGGAACTGTCGTCCTGAGAAATGGGTCGAGTGACAATTTAAGTATTTTCTGTTGAATGGTTATAAATCTAAGCTCAGTGTTTAGCGACGGCTAAACTTCGATATCTGTGAATTAGTTCACAGGACCGTTGAAGAAAATGTAATTTAATGTTAGTGAGAATAATTAGAAGAACAAAACGGTCATTTATGCTCATATTTAATTATTAGATCTCAGACAAGGATGAAATATATATACGGTAGGTCAGAGAAAAGTATTACAGCTCTGTAATCTTATATATTCCGAGAGTGCAGTCTCTTGTCTTTAGTGAAAAAAACAAAAGATTAATAATTAGATCGAATGGTCTAGGGTCGACTAGACAAAATCTAATTATTGGAACTTGAAAAATATATGTCCGAACAAGTCCTGTGGTAGCTCTATAAAGTCTTGGGCTTAATCATAATTACTATGAAAGTTTTGGACTTGATTGTAATTATGATATAAGTTCAAGGATTACATGTGTAATTAAATTAATCCTAAACTAATTGGACTTGGATACAATCAAGACTCTTGTCGTTGTTTGCAGTCAAAACGCTTGTTGTATTTATATCACATTGCTTGTGACATAAATAATTAGAATAGTTAAGAAAAAGAAGAGAGAAAATTCTGAAGTCTTTGTTTGACTTGAATTTTAGTTTCTTAGTTTTCTAGATTTGACCAGTCCAAAAATTAGTTATTTATTCAATTAAAAGGTGCCCACACGCCAGTATAATCTATACTTGGAAAATACCATAGAAGGCTTGAACGTTGGGAGCACCAAGTTCGTGAATCAGATCAAGATCTAAAATCGTATATCGATTTAGGTATAATACTAATCTATTAGTATTTTAATTACAATAAACACGTGAAGATCTTGGTTTTATTGAATTAAAGAAAATTTTTATTTTCTCGCTAACTCTCGTGCCAATTTCCAACATTTTCTCAGTTGGATTTTCCTACCCTCAGCTGCTGATCCATAAAGTGTCAAGAAGAATGATTGTCCCCCCTTTGATCCCTCCCCCCATTTTGGTGTGACTTTTGGAATTGAAAAGGGAGACGAAGTGGACATAAAATATACCATAATAATGTCTTCGTAGGAAGGTGTGATGCAGTGGCTAAGATTGGAATTATGTTCTGCAGGGTCATCGGCAACTCTTTTGTGATTGCAGTTTTGTATAATTAGGACAAGATTATTTTTCTTCACTTAATTGTTGTAAAACAAAATCCCAGAACATTCAGGGGAAAATTAAACATAGGACTGTTAGTATCTGTTCTTCATTCTAATCAGAATTCTGTTTTGGTTTTGGGCAACAGTCTTATGAGCTACATTGTGAGGGAAAAAGAATGAGGACACGAGTTGATAATTTGGAAGATCTCTTGAACTGCCCAAGAAATAAATGATTACATGATTGTTGAATTCTCTCGGTGATGATGTGGTAGCACATTATTTGAGAAGTTGTTAAAAAGATCATTTGAAACTAAAGTCACACGATTCAATACGCTGACATTAGTGCTATGTTCTTGCAACACTATAGCATATTTAATATTTTCTTTTCCTCTAAGTTTTTGAGTCATTTATGGGCATCAAATAAATGATTTGGATCCCAGGCCGTGTTGCAGGAAAACAGGGAGAAAAACCAAAAAGTGGAATAATAGCAAAAAGGTTCGATACCATGCTATTACACTTATTTTTGTCAGTGACTCTGGGTGAACTTATATTGCTTTATTATTTTCCTCTTCTATTTCCTTTTTGTGAGAAATAGTTCACTAATGGTTATCATTTTCTTATTAGATGCCGTAGCATTATAAGGTATTCTACAAGTTTTGTATTCTCTCTTTCAATTGCCTAATATGCTACTTCTTTGGTGTTTAGGTGGATGCAGTTGTTTACTTGGTGGATGCTTATGACAAGGAGAGGTTTGCGGAATCAAAGAAAGAACTGGATGCTCTCCTTTCCGACGAGTCGTTGGCTACTGTTCCATTCTTGATTTTGGGCAATAAGATTGACATCCCTTATGCTGCCTCTGAAGATGAGCTGCGTTACCACATGGGCTTGACGGGTATCACTACTGGGAAGGGGAAGGTAAACCTGACAGATTCAAATGTTCGTCCACTTGAGGTTTTCATGTGTAGCATTGTCCGCAAAATGGGTTATGGAGACGGGTTCAAATGGGTCTCTCAATACATCAAGTAATGGGCGTAGGAAGCAACAAATTTGGGCTATTTTTGGATTATATCTTGTGTTTTATTGGACGTGTGCTGGAAGTGATGTCTCATTTGAAATTGTTGGATAAGTTCCTCTTGTTATAATTTTTGGTGAAATGATGAAATAGCCTTTCTACAATATCATTTATTGTTAAGGGATTGATGGTAATATTGAAGGAAAATAAATATTTCTGGCGAAAGATATGCTTGTTTTTTATTTCTTTTTAAAATTAGCTGTTTTAGGGAATATTTTAAAATCGGCCTGGGAATCAAACCGAAAAAAGTAAAAGGTTATTTTTTCAGTCTTTTACATCGACACATTTGTTTTAGCATCTTGAATCCCGTTAGTTATCTTGTACTTATTACTCTGGGATGATATTGTGATAGGGCCTTGGGCAATATAAAAGAGAAATAAATAAATGAATATAAGGAACTAGCGATTCTCTCTTTTTAAAGGGTTCCTTAATTAGAGCGAAAAAAGCTTGTCGAATCTTCTAGTTTCCTCTTAATTGCGGGAGAAAGCTAGCTGCACTCTGGTGAAGAAACATGAAATAGTTGTGCAAATTCTGACGGAATCTAGCACTAAAGAGCAGGAAGAGTGCCAACTAAAATTACTAATGCTAATGGAAATCCCTTTCTTGTTCATGCAACTCTCGAACTAGAGGAAGGAATAGCAGCGGGAGTGAATCTAAGTAGGGCGATTTTCCAAGAATAAGAATCTATTGACCGAGGGTATTTGTAGATTTGCTTGGTATTCTAGACTTTTTCATTTTTCTAGGCCGTATTCTATTTCAATTTCTAATATACACAGAAAACAATAATATTTATTAGTAATTGTTATTTGTCATCTCCCATCCAAGTATCATTGTTACTAGGAGTTGGATTCTTACAGATATAAAATTCAACTTGATTTATTGAAAATTATATATCAAATTCAGGTAGATTATCAATTACTTTATTGTGCACAATATGGTTCAATTATATACACTAACACCACTAGTGTCTGGAACTTCGATCTCTGGGGCCAAAAAAGAAGGGAAATTTTCACATCTAAGCCATATTATGTTAATAATTCTATAAAAACTGTTACATTTTTTAAATTATAGGAATACTGGATGGGCATAAAAAGATTCCATTTTTTAATTTTTGTCAAATCTAATTAATTGGATGTAACAGCCGCCACTTTTCACTCCACATTACCCTATTAATTAGGAATCTATATATGGCTAAAAATCATGAAGAATCCTAATATTTTCAATCTCTCTCCTCCATGAAAACAAAACTGCATTCATCTCAGATCAACCGCAAAATCATAACTTTCGATTTTCCATTTTCATGATTCCAATTCCAAAGAAGATTGCACAAGGTTCATGTTATTTTGTATTCTCATCATGTTACAAATAAGATTATGTCTCGTGTTACAATTGAAGTTCGTTCCTCTGCATCATTAGACCTGTGGAATGCATTGTTATAATTTGCGCTTCACTATTGATGTTACAACTTCCATTTGCCATTTTCAAAACAACATAGTAAAGGGTTTTACAAATGGTTTGCCGTGTTTCGTATGGTAACTGCTGCGTGCGAGGGTATAAAAGATTTCCAATATCGTTTTAGAGTAAGATTGCACCAAACGATGATACAACTATCTGTTACTTAGCATATTTTAATAATATGTTGCAATCGTTGTTACTAAACTTGAACGAGTGTCTATCTAACTAATTTGTTGCGCGCTTTGTTACAGAATCTGTTTTAGTTACTCTGTTACTAATTTGTTGCAATTGTTTCAACAAATATCTGTTTCCGTTCATATTTAAAAATATGTTGCAATCATTGTTCCAAATTATGCTCAAGTGCCCGTGTTAAAAAATTGTTGCAAGCGATGTAACTAAATCTTTTTCATAGACTTTGTTACTAATGTTTTACAAGTTATGCTGGAAATAGCTGTTATATTGCATCTATTAATTGGGGTTGCAATTGGAACTAATTTGTTGCAATTGATGTTACGAAATTTGTTTACATAACTTTGTAATTAATCTGTTGCAATTGGTGTTACAAAATATGTTTCATCATCTATGTTACTAATATGTTGCAATCGGTGTTACAAAATTTGGTTCCCATGTATGTGATATCACGTCAGAGTGTGATTGGAACTAATTCGTTGCAATTGATGTTACAAAATCTGTTTATATAAATTTGTAAATAATCTGCTTGCAACTTGTGTTACAATTGATGTTCTCAAATCTGCTTATATAACTTTGTAGCAATTGATGTTACAAAATCTGCTTTATATAACTTTGTAATTAACTGCTGCAACCGGTGTTACAAAATAGGTTGCATCATCCGTTGATATGTTGCAAGCGGTGTTACAAAATTTGGTTTCCATGTACGTGTTATTAATTGATTTATTATCGTGATATTAATGTATATGGATAACATAAATATTTTTATCAATTGCAATGGAGAGAGTATGTGAAATCTCGGTTCCAACATGTTGTACATATATAGAACTCGTTGATTTGATAACATCCGTGTTGAAGCTTGACAAGCGTAAGAGTGCAATATCCATACAATATGAAGTAGTTGGGTGCATGTCTTCAATGAAGATAACTAATGACAACACATTGATGTTCTATTTGGAGCTTAAAAGAAAGGATCAGAATCTAACGAGTTACCCATTGCAAATTGATGTTACATCTTCATTGGAATATATACCTTCAGTATACAGTTTGGACATTTCGGGTGATCATGAGATGGAAATACTAGAGCAAGAAGACCTAAATTGTCATTCATTAACAAGTTACTCAAGTAACAGCTTGTGCTATGTAGATAGATTTGCTTCTAGTGTATGTGAAACAATACCAGATTTGCCAGAGGTTGAAATTCAGGATGACAACAATGTTATTGGATACCCAGACTTAAACGGCATTTCATCAGGGAGGATTTTTAGGGACAAAGATGTGTTAAAGAAGACTATATCCCTATATGCAATTCAAAACAACTTTCAATATAAGGTGTATATATCTGACAAAGAAGAATATGTCCTCAAATGCCTCGATGATAATTGCATGTGGCATTTCCGTGCTTCTAAATTGATCGGGTCAGATTTATTCAAGATACGATATATTAAAAATAGACATAGCTGCTCAATGGATTACGTTATGGAAAATCATAGACAAGCAACAAGTTCTCTATTGGCAGATTGCATTAAACACAAGTATATAGATGCTAAAACTATATACACTCCAAGGGACATCATCAACGATGCTTCAAAGACATACGGTGTGACTTTGAAAGTTATGAGAAGGCACGGAGGGCACTTGAATCAGCATTGGAGAAAATAATTGGAGAGCCAGAAGACTCGTACAACAAGCTCCCAAGTTTTTTATACATGTTGAGTTAAAAAAATCCAGGGATGGTAACACATACAAAGACAAATGCAGAAAATCAATTTGAATATATGTTCATGGCATTGGGAGCATCTATACAAGGTTGGAAACATCAGAAACTCCGTAGTCGTTGTCTACGCAACATTTTTAACTGGGCGCTACGAAGGAACACTTTTCACAGCTTGTACTCAGGATGCAAACTACAATATATTTGTTCTCGCATTCGGGATAGGTGATGGCGAGAACGACAATGCATGGGAATGGTTCCTATTGAATTTCAGGAAAGCTTATGGAGAACGAGATGAGATGTGCATAATATCGCATGTATATAAGAGCATAGAAAATACCATTGATCAGGTATACCCAAACATACTGCATGGATTTTGTTCTTACCATTTGTTGCAGAACCTGAAAAAACGATTTGGAAAGGTAGCAAAACACATTACAAAGCCATTTAATGCTGCTGCTAGAGCGTACACAATTTCTAAATTTGAGTACCAAATGAAACAATTAGACAAGGTCCACGTTGAGATCCGACCATATCTAGTAAGAAAAATTCTATCTTATTATTATATGCATATATGTGTCTCATTTCTAGATCTAATATGTCATTTCTTATATAGGAAGAAAAAGTCGGATTCTATAGGTGGTCAAGAGCACATACGCCAAACAACCGGTATTCTACGATGACCTCTAATATTGTTGAGTCAATGAACACTGTTACAAAGTCGGTGAAGAATTATCCCATCGTGACATTGCTAGAATGTTTGAGGAACATCTTGCAAGAATGGTCGTATAAAAATTGTAATAAGGCACGCTCCACCTTTACAAGATTGGCAACAAAAAATGAGAATATGTTAAGGGCAAACTCAAAAGATGCACTCAAATTGAAGGTAATGTTTTATTTTGTTTAAGCCACCTGTTCATTTTATCTTATCCTTTGGTTTAATATTTAAAATTGCAAACTTGTTCAAATTAATGTATCGTGTTCAAACGACGCTCTATATCAAGTTAGCGATGAGAACACACAACATTCAATCGACATGGAAAAATGCTATTGCACATGTAATAGGTTCCAAGTGGACGGATACCGTGCAAACATGCTTTGTCATTATCAAGAAACACGGAATGCCAACATATAAATATTGTTCTTCCTACCACACAAAAGAATCTTATATTGTAACATATGATGGTAACATTGTACCACCTCGAACGGACCAATGGATAGTGCCAAAAAATATAGATGAAGTTGTTATTTTAGCACCCAATCTTTCTAGAAAACCTGGAAGACCTAAAGAAAAGAGGTACAGGTCGGCAGAAGAATGAAGTTATGTGACAAAGTGTTTGAGATGTGGACGACACGGCCACAATAAGAGGACGTGCAAGCATCCATTGGGGATGATAAATCATTGAACAAAGAGGGGGTGAAACAATATATTTCATATCTAATTGGTAGGATTAATTGATACTCAAACTTGGGGTTGATTTCATATACCATATTTTATGTCGTTTATTGATGGTTATCTGAATAACTTACAATTGCATCATGTTTATTCTCTTCATTTTGGCAATGGTCCACTATTTTTCTACTAGTGTTGTAATGCTTTAATTTACTTTTTAATTGAATATTTTTGAAGGTGACACAAACAAATGATAATCCTAATATAAGTAATATATTCAACTAAAATTAAATTAGGATCTGTAATTTGATACTTGAGAAATCATTTTAAAGTTTCAAATGAACACTTTATGTTAAAAATTGGTTAATGGTTATATGTTCAGGAAATTAACGCCTGGAGTTCCAATTTGAGGGAAGAGTCCCATGACTCACGAGAGATTAATAGTTATATGTTGAAATTTTCCCCAAACCCATAAGCAGGCATGATATAGCTCCTGATATGCAGGCATGATATAGCAATTTCCCCACAACCATAAGCACGGATGTATAGGATTTTCATAGACAAAATATAAATACTAATGATTAACAACATATGTTGCAACAAAACCTAAGCAAGTTGAACGCACAAAATAGGACATCTGACATTGGTTAGCCAAATATGCTTAGAGCCAAATCAGCAATTAAATAATATAACATATGCTAAAAATAGACATTTATATCATCCGCGTAACATTGTTAATACCCAAAAATTGACATAGCTCCTGATTGTTAGAAAAAGATATGCTAATCTGATTGAAATTAAGCTAAATAATCTGTCTCACTATTTGCAAAACCCATAGCAAAAAAAAAAAAAAAAAAGGGTCACCTAGGAGCTTAGTTAGTCAAAATGATCTCTATTCTAGCAAAACCCGAAAAGGAATTTGTTATTTCTTCTTATTTGCCTTTCTTGCTTTTCTTTCCCTCATCGAAACAAAATCAGGATCAGATTCATAGCCTTCGTTAATCTTGTGCAGACCATGTTTATATAGTTGCGATGCCAAGTACGTCCTCTCACTTGTAGCATCAAAAGTATTGGGCATGGATTGCATATTATCATTCATGAAGAATTCCGCATACTTTATCACAAAGACGCCGCAATCGGTCCTTCAAACATTACAAATCGAATTTAATAAATAATATATTTAACTACTTGAAGAATAATATATTGAATTACTAACAACATATATAGTAAAAACTAACCCGTTACTCTGTTGAGGAATGTCATGAACAAGGTTAAAAACTAGTGGTTCAATACGTTGTATACCATTCACATCCATAGGTTGCCAAACATCAATATTGGCCATCAAATGAGAAATAACAAGAGCAAACGGTTGAACATCTGCTATGATCTCTCTGTCTCTTATCGTATCCGAGCAGGAATTGTAAATATTAATACACCTATTCCGAATATCCATGTGCCCGAGGATCCAATGTGCACGAACACCCATCTTATGGGCATCAAAACATGATCAACCTCCGTCCAAGGTGTGTTACAATGCAAGTATTCTCCCAATGGATATTCTAATAGAGAAACTTGTCTAGCAAGAACATTAGAATTCTCAACTACAGCAGGATATATTCCCCTTACCATGCTACCAAAAAATGAGTCAGTTGTCGTAACCTTCATTCTAATTTCCTTGTTGAATGTTGCCATCTTTCTAAGATAGTAAAAATATATCTACGTGCTGTTAAAAAAAAGGCTTCTATTAAAAATTAAATCGCTAACTCTATTAAATTATGTACTAATAACATATGAAGTGAAATTACAAAATATAGTTAAAAACTTACCGTGTCTCAAAACGATTCAAATTTGGATCATGTAGCTCGTACCACCATGTCTTGTCATCGACTTCAAATGGACCAAAACAAATGGGAGATTGATTTTGATCTTCCTGAGCAAAATTTCTCTTCTCGCACATTCATTTAAAGGAAAAATAAGCTAGACGTGCAACTAAAACATTATATATAAAAAAATGGTATAATTATCTTACATATTGTCGTCTCAGAACCATCATAGAACCAATCTTCAAATGAACGAACATCCTCAATGAAGGGTCTGCTTCAAACCAATGTTAAATGCACATGCTTCAAATTGAAAACTCGATGTTGACTCTTTTACAGGTTGCCTCCCATCAATGTAAGGTGATTTAGTTAAAACACCAGGTTTCCTTTGCCTCTTCAATGGAATTTCATTGCGGCCTCGTCAATAAGAAAATCTGCGCCTTCACTTTCAATCTTTTTGGTAACGTTGTAAAGGAGACAAAAACAATGTTGTCAAATTATCTATTTATAATTATATCATATTGGTAAATAAATCATTGACAAGAAATAATATATTGATATTATACCTCAATGGTATATGAGTTTTTTTACTTTTCAGCACTCTTAATAATCTCCTCTACCTGTTCCATCACATCTTCTGTGTAGAACTTGTCATCAAGAAGGTCGGAGAAATTTTGTTGGTCTCCAAGTCCAGAACTGATGCCAGTTTTGAAAGATTTATATATTACCATTTGTCTAGGATTAACTTCAGACCTCAACTCTCCATCAAGTTTTGCCTTCAACTCTTCAAGAAAGGAACTGATCTTGTCATCAACATATCCTTGTATTGGCCTCGACTTCACTTTTCAAATCATTTTGCCGAGAGATTATTTGATCTTTCATAACCGTATATCACTCATTATCTTATACAATTTTTTTCTTCATGGCGGATCGTTCATCCTATAGACAAGCACATAACAATTAATAAGTAACATGAAGAATATAGGTATAGATTATACAACATTATATCATATATAAATCAGACTATTATATATCTTACCTCTCTCAATTTAGATGTGGAATTGTTGGCCTTGTTTGATTCATTGCAAGCCCGAGATGGATCCGGGTTCAAAGTTTTCCGCAATCTAACTGGAGGATCAACAAAATCATCATCATCGACATCTTCAGTGTTCGGAGCAGCCCTATTGTGTTGAAATAGACCAGACAAGTATGGGGTGCGTCTCTCCTCTTCGTCGGGATCAATTACTCGTATCTCCAACTGCATATTTGCAAGGAAAGGTAATATGTTATGACATTAGTAACTAAACAAATCATTATTCAAATCAATTATTAATTAATATAAAAAAGTAGTAACTAGTTTAACTTACATCAGCAAGATCAAAGTTGAGTTTCTTTAGTTGAGCAGTAGTGACACGTGTAGCAGAATTTGTCCAGTTTAATATACGAGGCCAATTGTAGTCTATCCTTTTGCATATTTTTCCGTCTATCGACGGCAATGACTCATAAATCCAGGATTGGAACGCCAACGGAAACCCATATAGCCTATACGTCAAAATTTCCTTCTTCGTGGTCTCATCATATGTACGCTTCGTCATTGCAATTTTCAAATAGCTGAAGGTGTTTTTGAACAAATCTTTCCTCCACGTATATGTCTCAATATCCTCAGACTCAATGAGGCTAAAGGTGGCATCAGTTACTTCTTTCTTGTACGGAGTAGTGAATAGAAACGAGGTTATAAGGTATAGCATCCCAATTTTCACCACATCTTCATCAGCCGAGTTCGCAGGCATACTCATAACAACATCCTCAACATCTTTTCTGTATATACATTTCAGCTAACTAAAATATCTTTGTCTCAATACCGGAATCCCTGTTTTCATTTTCGACAGATCATCAACACCAATGCACTTCATACCAGTCATCACGCAAAACTCCTCTACCGAGAATCTCAACAGTTTTTCTACTATTTTGAACCACATTTCATCTTTCTTTGGCTGCTTAACCTCCATCAATAACATCTTATGTATCAACTAATGTTGAAGGTGTAACTCTTTAAGATCAAGAAAGTTCCCAAAACATGATATACCAAACAAACCTTTCTGTGCCTCACTTATCCTACTGTTCAAATTGAGAATTACATCCGGGGCGCTGGAAACCATTATCCTCGAACCAAACCTTTCATTTGGTTGAATAATGTAATCCTAGTCCCGAAAGTATATGTTAAAGAGATGAGATAATGTAAAAAAAAATCTTCAATATATGAATACAATGATAATTTAACAGATGCTTTGGAACATATGAATTCAACATAAGCAACAACTTGGGGTAACAATTAATTGGCCTTTGTAACATCAACTGCAACAAATGCTTTCAACATCATTTTTTAGCCTTAATGCAGCCTTAATAACATTTCAAATTTATTACAGCCTTACTGAAAGTACATATATTAGAGGAGCTCCATTTAACTAAGATCTTAGTTCTTTCCAAATAGTTCATTTAATTGGGTTTCTCTATCAGATGGATCTATGATTTGGTATAGCACAAGTTCACCATATACAACTTAGACACAGCCAATAACAAGCCATTACTTGAAGACCCAATATTAATATATATGCGTAATCATGATCAAAGGCAGTTCAACCTCTATAAAGACAAACAAACAATATATCATTCCTCAAAATCTATTGCAACATATTACATTGTCAACTCAACATTATATCAAAATTTTTAAATCCATTGTAATTCTTGTTCTCAACTTTTGATGTGCATATTTGTAACATCGACTGAAACATAAGATTTTAAAATGGAACCATTCAACACTAACACTACTTTTATTCCATAATAGAGATGTCATCTATTAATTGGACCAATTTGATAAATATACAGTAAATCCAATTGCAAGGTAACATGTGATGTTAACAATGTTGAGATTTCGTAACAATCATTGCAAAATCTAAATTCACCCAACTTTAACCCACTCTTGCCTTTTACAAACACACAGACAATTACAAATATGATTTTAACAATGTCTTTAATTCGTAACATTCATTGCAAAACTTAAATTCACCCAACCTTGATCCACGCTTGAATTTTACATATATACAACAAAAGTTACATACAAGCAATAGACATTCAACTTGGATAAAAACTGGAATGTGATTTATCTTAAACATTAAATTTCACAAATTTTACTCGCTATAGGGAAAATAATAATACCTGCGCTTCATAGACCTGGGGATTTTTAATCTTGCTGGAACTAACACTCTAGGCAACTTTGTCCAAGATAGGTTTGTCATTTTTTTCAATTTTATGCATTCCTTTCGAAGAGCACGAACCCAATCGCCGAAGACCTGCTTCATCATGTGGGTTCTTGTTTTTTTTCAGAGATTGAACCTTTTGTAGGAGTGGGTGTGTCAAGGTATATTACCTTCTGCTTGGAATGAAATGGAGGCTTCTTCCCACCGTCAGCGTAGTCCTTCTTTGCATAGAAACCGAGTCATTCTCATGAGTAGGAGTATCCATGTTGGGTATTCTTGACCTACGCCTAAAATATCTACAATTGAGGTTAGGGTTTCACATAATGATGAAACCCTATAGATTGTAGAGATAAGATTAGGCTTATTACGGCAATGTCGGCGATGTGGGGTGTTGAAGATGGTTATGGAAGATGAAAATGGATTTCTCTCATCAACGGTTTTCTCTCTCTCTCTCTCTCTCTCTCTCTCTCTCTCTCTCTCTCTCTCTCTCTGCTGAAATATATGGGATGGATATTTGTTTTCCTTTTTAAATATTATATTCTATAAATATAAATAATAATATATAAAAGTTACACAAGAATTTCGAATAAAAACACAAAAAAAAGAAATTTGAAATTATATTGTAATTACACAGTAATGGATGTAATTTCCTCAAAAAAAGAATGTGAACAATGTATGAATGTGAATGGATTGGATACCAAATTTGAGGGCCTTACTTAAATATGGAGTTCTGGAGATGTGAGTCGACTCTATAATTATGTGAATATATTTTACTATTCGATTTAGTATATTGTTACAAGAACGAAAAGAATTAAATTCTTAACAAAATAAATTGAAAACTCAATTCAGCTCGATTAGTTTTGTTATTTTTTATTTTTTTATTTATGAGCAGTGAAATAGACTTAAAAACGTACTCGTCGTATGAAATCATGGGCGGGACTTATTAAAGGCCCCCTCTCAATTTTTACATATGCTTTGTTTTTTCATGTTTTTCTTTGTAGTGGCCTGGAAATTAGAATGAAGTAGAAGTGTAATGAATCTTTAATTTTGGGGTCTGAATTTAAATTTGTAATTGCAGATCTAAAGATTTTGTGGGAATCTAATGCTTAATGAAATTTTGTCTTAGAAATTTTGTCTTACTTCTTGTCCTTGGAACCCTATTTTTCCAATTTATACGTAATGTTTAATTTTTATTATCATAAAACCCAAAATTAACTTTGCATTTGCATAATTACTTAATTTAAAGAAAAATAATTTTATTCTCTTAGATATCAAACATAATACATTGAGGAAACACAAGGCATTAAGCATGCATGAAATTCTTGATACTACAATTTTAAAGGGTATTGAACTCGTAAGATAATGTTTATTGACAATTAACTTGAAGGTAAACTTGATTTGAAGTAGAGGTATTTACAACGAAAGAGAGTGATTTTTCCATTATGAACTATTTCGAAAAAAATTATTAGTGTAATTTCTAAATGTGATTTGTCGATAGTGAGCTACTTGATCAATCTCCACCAGTTGGGGTAGATGACCAATCTTCTCGTCTTGATAATTTGCCTTGATATTTTGTGCTTATTGTTTACGTAGTATCATCTCTTGAGTAAAATCTTAATGTATGAAATTAGTTGTTAACAAGAAGAATATATAAAATTCAAAACGTTCCGATTTTAAGATCAAAAGACCAATTCCCATCAACAAAAATTAATTTTCGTCTTCGAGCTTTTCTCAATTTTAAGATCACAAAATACATTAACTAATTACAACATACACACGTAAGTGGACAAACAATAACGAATTAGACAAATTTATCCTAAAAATAAAATTTAATGCATTTTCCTTTTGGATTAAAAATATTTATTTTGACATATAATTAGGTGCTATGCAGCAACACGAATGTAATAATAGTTTGACTTAATTATAGTACTAAACATAGGATGTTTTGATCTCATTATAATAATACACCAATTTTAGCGTTTGAAATGATACATTTTTTGGGGTATATATATATTTTTAAATTGGGATTTGTAATTTGAATATTTATTTTTAATGAGAAGTGGAAACAGCTTTGAAATTGTTGCACCTCGTGTCTTGTTTTTGTTTGATACAATGTAGGTTATTATTATTATTATATTTTGAATTAGTAAGAGTATAATTTATAAAAATAAATACGATCTATTCTATTAGTTATTAACGATCCAATTATATCTAAACAGTGTTCTAAAAAGCATGCATATGCGCGAAACATGGCCTCCACTGTTTGCTTAGGTTTTAGGCGTGCAATTAAGCGATCAACTATATTTTTAACTAAAAAGTGCGCCAATGTTGCCTAGATGCGCACTTTTTTGTTTGAATGTTTTTTTAATAATATTATAAATAATTTTTTTTTTTTTAACGCCGATGAACTAAGCCGTTGACGAGTAATTCACCTCTCAATTCAGTTCAAACTGAAATGGAGCAAATCATAGGTCTTCTAACCATTGAAAATATATTAAATTTAATTTTCAATAAATTTAGAATTGACTATTTTTTTTATATTTTTAAATTATCTTATTCAATAAATTTGGAGTCAAATATCTTATATAATTATATTTTATATGTGACTAGGTTTATTGAGCAAGAATCATATCCATTATTGTGTTCAACTATCTCAAGTGTCTTCTTAAAATATTTAATAAGTTGAATTAGATGACATTGAACATGATTGTAGAGGACGGATGTGTAATTAAATTTTGTCTAATACTATCAGCATGGTTGTTAAACTTATTATACGGATCTTAAGATCCTACAATTCTGATACAAAAATGATAAAATTTTAGAATCTTACGATCTCATTGATGAATTCTACTGATCATAACGATCATAGATTTTTTTTATCATTATGAATTTTTCAACTTCAATTTTAATAAATTAAGTAGGCTGCTGTGTTGGGCACTTGTACTAATTTAAAAAAAAAAAAAAAAAAGCAAAACAAAACGGCAAAAATTAAAAACCCTAATATGAAATTTGATATCCTTCGTTCTCTATCACCTCTTGTAGAAATCGACAGGGGCATGCCTTCGTTCGTGATATTTTGAACTCTTTCTTTATCTACCTTTTATTTGACCACTTTTAAGATTGCTCATTTTGCATTTTAATATATATGTATTTTGTTTGTATTCCTCTTCTCGAGTTGAAAGTCTAATTAGCTTGTTGAAAATCACCATGATAGACTTGGCTTTTAACCCATTGGAATTCATAAATTTATCATATAAAAATTAACCGCATGATTAATACTTTTAATATTAAAAATAAACTAAGGAGGGTGTCCTCAACTCGTAGTTTAAAAATTTGTTAATATTTATGAATTTCAATGGATTTCATGAATTTGAATAGAATTCCATTAAATTTATGAGATTTCAACAGAATTCTATATTATAAAATTCAATATATTCTTATGGATTTCTATGAATTTTCATGGATTTGAGGTCTTTTATTAAAAATAACAATTTTACATTGTTTTTTATTTCAAATAGTTTAAGTGGTCATCGTCTTTATAAACAAATATTTTGAGTATAGTTTTGAAAAGATAAATTTTTTAAAATATAAAGAAGTAGTCAATGAGGTTATACCAATTCGACAAACTCTATCATTAAGCTCATATGGGATAAACTAATAAATAGGTCATTCGTCGTCTCTAAGCTCGAAGCGCAATTAGATCTATTGTTTGGGAGAATTCACATTACTATTATCAATTAGTAAGAGTATAATTTATAAAAATAAATACAATCTATTCTATTAGTTATTAACGATCCAATTACATCTAAACAGTATTCTAAAAAGCATGCATAGGCGTGAAACGTGGGCTCCACTGCTTGCTTAGGTTCTAGGTGCGCAATTAAGCGGTCAACTATATTTTTTAACTAAAAAGCGTGCCTACCTCGCCTAGATGCGCTTTTTTGTTTGAATGTTTTTTTTTCCATTTTTATGATATTAAAAATAAAAAATATTTTTTAACGATGAACTAAGCCGTTGACGAGTAATTCACCTCTCAAATCAGTATAAACTGAAATGGAGCAAATCATAGGTCTTCTAGCCATTGAGAATATATTAAGTTTAATTTTCACTAAATTTAGAGTTCACTATTTTTTTTGTATTTTTAAATTATCTTATTCAATAAATTTGGAGTCAAATATATATATTTTATATGTGACTAGGTTTATTGAGCAAGAATCATATCCATTATTGTGTTCAACTATCTCAAGTGTCTTCTTAAAATATTTGATAAGTTGAATTAGATGACATTGAACATGATTGTAGAGGACGGATGTGTAATTAAATTTTGTCTAATACTACCAAATGGTTGTTAAACTTATTATACGGATCTTAGGATCCTACTATTACGATACAAAAAAATGATAAAAGTTTAGAATCTTACGATCTTATTGATGGATTCTAATGATCATAACAAGCATCCATTTTTTTCCCCATCATTATGGATTTTTTAACTTCATTTTTAATAAATTAAGTAGGCTGCTGAGTTGTTGGGCACTTGTGCTAATTAAAAAAAAAAATGCAAAACAAAACGGCAAAAATTAAAATCCCTAATCTGAAATTTGATATCCTTCGTTCTCTATCGTCTCTTGTAGAAATCGACAGGGGCATGCCTTCGTTGGTGATATTTTGAACTCCTTCTTTATCTACCTTTTATTTGACTACTTTTAGATTGCTCATTTTGCTTTTTAATATATATGTATTCTGCTGTATTCCTCTTTTGGGTTGAATGTCTAATTAGCTTGTTGAAAATCAGCCGCAGAAGTAGACTTGGCTTTATAACTGATTGGAATTCATAAATTTATCATATAAAAATTAACTGCAGTTAATAAACTTTTAATATTTTGAGTAGAATTTTGAAAAGAGAAAAATTCTTAAAATATAAAGAAGTAGTCAATAAGGTGAATGATCAGATAGATTGTGAGGTATACCAATTTGACAGCTGTGTTAGCTAAGCTCATATGGAATAAACTAATAAATAGGTCATCTGTCATCTCTAAGTTCGAAGCGCAATTAAATCTATTGGTTTGGAGAATTCACATTACTATTATCAATTTTCTCAATTTTGAATTAAAATTTTTTTAATTAAAGAACAAGGCTTCTTGAAAAAAAAAATTGAAATAAAGTTTTAATTTTCATTTTCTTTCTACTTGTATTTTTTTTTTCATAAAATTTTCTTTTTCATATCCGAGACTAGATGATGAATATTTAGGATCCATTCTCTTCCAAAATCAGTTATTTAACCATCTTCTATAAAAAATTATTTACGTGTGTCGCAATTGATGAGTAAATCTTTCCAATTTCAAAAAAGAATTTTTAGTGCTATACTGATTTTATAATTTAATATCTAATTGCCTATATAGTATTAGACTAATTTTTATATTTTTCAGCCTAATTGTTTGTTCAATGAATGGTCATGGAGCATCAAGAATGAAATTTCAAAGACGGTGTTTGATAATTGTACAAAAAAATATTAAAATAAAAAATAAAAAATTCAACAAATTTCCGTACTAATATAAATTGAAAATCAAGAACAATAGTTTACTACAAAAATTTGTGACAAAAATTGAGGAGAGAGGTGAGACGAAGAGATGCATAAGAGAATAGTTGTATTGAAATTTTGAAGGGTGGGTGATAGAATTCTTAAAGAATTTGGTATTCATATTTATGAGCTTGAAATCCATGCAAATCTGTTTAAATTTTCTAATTAATGAAATCTTTAGAAATTCACTAGTAAGTGGGGACACATAAATTTCTAAAGAATCTATTTAAATCGAGTTGAAAACACTTAAATTTCAATTAATCTATTAAAATCAATTGAGGACACCTAAATTTCAACTCAATCTATTAAAATCTGAGTTGGGGATACCAAAATTTACATGAATTTTTAAAATCTATTCAAATCTAAGTTGATGACACACTCTAAAATAAATCACTTACTGAAATTTTAATATCAGTTTGGCTTTCTTTGCATTTCAAATATCAATTGTGGACTTTTAAATTAGTAACAACTTTGTTTTATTATTTGATTTTAATTAACTATAGTGGTTAATTTGTTACTAAGATATTTCAATATTTAATAGAATTTTACTATCCCCAATTCTATCTGCAAGACCACCGAATCGATTCAAAGTTACGATCCTAACAACCTTGATATCGAGTCTAATACAACAAATATGCCATCATTTTCAATGAATATTGGTTATTAGCTAGCCTTTTTGGAACAAATCTAATGTAACTTGTTTGTAAAAGATGAAGATCAAGGATGCAATAAAATATTAATTGAAGGAGAAATATTAGAAGATAGAAGAAGCATTTGAAATGTAGAATGCTCATCAATTTCTTCAAAACATTATAACAGTACACAATCAAAACAAGGAGCTTTATATATAAAAAGGCATTACATTTCAGAAGCTCTTGCCCTACATTGTATTTATGTATAAAATTGTTAGATAGTCAGTAGTAATTAATCAAGAAATGCACCTCTAGATTCCTGATTAAATTCCGAAAAGAAATCTATTGATTCTCTCTCGACTAGTTGGACCGTACATATATAGGTGCGGTGATTTACTTCACGGGAGTCGGGATTTTGATCAATTGTGGGCAGGAGGATGAGTTTTTGGTGGTAAATAATCCAAGTTAAATCCTGGATCTTTTTGTCCTCTTTTCTTTTGAGGCATCCTCCAAGACACAGACTGATCAGTTTGAGTGACACCTGGTACTATTACTCTATTCTTAGTACTTGTCTTGAATGTAGTTGGTGCCGAAGTTTTCCCGTCGGATTGAATGGAAACCCTAGCAAGATTTAACTTGTCATCATTCTGCATAAACCCGGGAATCAGAATCGAATCGATCAGAATCAATAACGTTACTAGAAGTATATATGTTCAGTACGAAAGACTTGACAAGACATTAATCAAGAATGTCTCTCTTTTTTAATCATGTCTACTTGTGTCAAGTTGAACATAGTTAAAAAAAAAAGGGAGCATGCAAGGAAGAAGAGTTGAACAAACCTTCTTGGAAAAGTGAGATCTTTTATCAGGCTCGACGCCGAAACTTCGAGCATTACATTCATGGATAGAAAAACATAAGAGAACAAGAACAAAATAGGATATGATTGATATTTGAACCATTGCACCAAAAATAAAAAAGGAGAGAATTAAATGCAGATTTTGGAGGACGACCAGAGCACAAGATCAGCCTCGTGAAAATCTTATATTTCTCGAGGACATTCTACCATTGATGGCCTCACACCAAAGAAAATGAAGCAAAACAAGACTTTTTGCTCAATGTATGAAGAACTAATGAATTAAAGAGTTTAAAAGAGAGATTTTGTTGAATATATATACACATATATGTGTATGTATTTAAAAAGAACAAGAGAAACAATAAAGCAAGAGCCTGTCCATTTGTTTCCACCAAGGAACCCTAATTCCTTGTCTTTTGTATGACAAGTTTTTGTGTCAAATGGCTTCATGTCTAGACTCCTGGTTTCTAGGATAGATAGCTTCCCACCCCACCCACCCCCACACCCATGACCCACCCTACCCCCATGCATGTTTGTTACATTGGAAAAATCTACCTCGAGTAGTGGTAAAAGTGAGAAGCCTTTTTAGGATTATGAAACACCAAGACAATACTTGTATGTCTCGTACCCTACATTCTAGATTTAAGGAATGATTAGTTAAGTATTGAAAGATTTCATGATTTTATATACTTTGAAGTGATAATAAGAGTAATTATTTTACATTAATTAGTTAAAGTGGAAATCCTGCTAAACAGTAATACTACTTTTAATTAAATTACACGGTTTTCTTTATTAAATGTGTTGATGCATCAATATATTATTAAGTTTTAGTTTCATTTATTACAATTATATAATTGATATTATTGAGTTTTATCTACGATATATACATCTTCGACCACTAAAAACATCTAACTATACTTTTCTTTGAAATTAATCTTGTAGCAACTATAGCCCGATCAATGTCCCGAGAGGGTATCAAGTGGGCTGCCTATCTAGATCCCGAGAGGCTATCAAGATCCGTTTCATTTTAAAAATAAAAAATTGCTAGACCTCGATTTTCTTATCGCATCTTGTTAAATCTCTAAATTGGCCGTGTTGAATCTCATGGACACAACTTAACCAAATAAAAATGCATATTATAGTACTACAAGAAATTAACTTTTAAAGACAAAACTTTTGTCTTCAAAAGTCTTTCGACAACCATTTTGTGACGAAATAATTCAAAAATATATAACCTAAATATTTTTGTAGTTGCAATTGAAATTTAAAGTGGGGAGCTAACTCCCACAGTAGGGTCAACAGACATGCAATGGGATTTGTGATTCTCTTTTGTCTCTATCAAGAGGTTGACCATTGGCTCTTACTGTTGTGTGTCTTGTTAAAGCCTAGCATTCTTGAAACCCTAATCCACCATTGTCCCCACTGTTTTAACCTTAATTTACATAGAATCCGTTCAATTGTATACAATAAATGAAGAAGGTTGGGCCAAATCTTGGAAGGCTACAAGCACTCTCTTACAGAAATTGTCCATTGATCTAACTCAAAAGTTCGAGCAAAAAGTACAAACTTTGTTAAGTGTACATCTAGGGATGGTAACTCAGTAGATTTTTGCATTTTCGTTGAAAACCAACTCCTCCTAATGAGTACTTTATTCTAGGGAAACTTGTAAATACGTCTCAATTTTTTCTCTCAACGACCATAGCCAAATTTAAAGTACTAATAAAATTAACGTGACATTATTCATATTTAAGAAGTACTTTCAAGTTTTCTCGTTTCACCCCTAACTACACATCCATCTTTGATCTTTCCACCCAACCACCACTTGGATAAAGGGGAAAGGTTCGGGGTGGTTATGTGGAGGTGGGGGTCGCGAGGATTGGGGGTGGGAGAGGTGGCAATGAGTTCGGAAGTGTAGAAGTAAAAGGTAAAAAGGTGAGAAAACAAAGAAATAATAAAGAAAATGTATCATTTTAGGGAATTGGGATCTAATATTTAAATGGTGCTCATTTTATGATCTATTTCATCAAATTGTTTAAAACAAAATAAGGGTTTAGTTAGAAGCAAAGATATCGAAATAGGGTTTGGAGTACACTACTAGCTAGGCGCTTGTTTGGTAGAGCTTTTAAGCAGATTTTAATAAAAAGTTAATAAAGTCTATGGTTGAAAAAGTTGATAAAAATTATGTGTCTAATGAAATGTGTGTTTAAAAATTAATTATTGACTTTGACTTCGACTTCTACATTTTAATAGATTTTTAAGTTGTACCAAACAAGTTCTAGATTTGGTTATAAATTCTCTCAACTTGGATCGAGAAAATGAAAAGGATTAGAATTAAATAGTTTGTTTATCAACGGTGGTTGATAGTATCTCGATGATGGGTCAAAAATCTCGACCCAAATGTGATAAAAAAAAAAAAAACCTACAAAAAATGTAATCACAAAGTTGAACCTCAAAAGTTAATTTAGAGAAGAGAAAATAAAAATATTACATATGAAAGTTTCCACATTTACATTTCAAAAGGGTAGAACGTCTTTTTAACTTCGAGATCCATAAAAAGTTGTGCTACAATAAAACTATACAAAAAAGTGTGCACAAGTTGTTAATGCCCTTTTTAGTGCTATTACCGTCAATTACTTGAAACGGAACATAGTTCGAGCCCATAATTTTCATTTGTGTATCGTTATCTATGGGCCATTAATGAGATGCCCATAATTCCACTGCGCCAAAGGGCTTCAATTGTGAAAAATATTATAATTTAATAATATATAAATTCGTGAAACTTACACGTAAAAATTACAATGAAAAGCACTTATCTCGATCTCTTTAAGAAGACTCAAGTGGTTTGCAAACTATATTTTTAAGAAACCCGTGCATAAAAACAATTTTTGTACATAATAGTGAGTAAGATGGACAGTATAATAAATAAAATTTTAATTTTTTTTAAATATCATCCAGTATTATCGAATTCACATTACTATTTTTTTAGTAGTGGAACAGCTAAGTAAACAACCAAGTCGAGAAAACAAATCCGAAACCTAATTGCCAAATGTCCACAAAAATGAACACATTTCTTTTTCAAATAATATTACCATAATAAAATATGAAAAAAAAAAAAAAAAAATTAGTGACCTTATCTTTACTTAGAATTTATTCTTTTGATAGCCTTTTCTACTTTAAGGTGGAATATTTAGTGGGATTATTGCATTCTAATCTGCCTCAACATTAATTTTAATAATTGTGTGCATTGAGTAATTATTCTCACAAAAAGCTAATCTACAAACTTTAACTCTATAATTTCCAATCAAAAAAAGCCTTGGCAAAAGTTGAAGCTTGTTTTTATTCAATATCTAGAACATGTGATTAGCATGTTCACTATGCTCTTCTAGATGGAATCTAAGTAATTAAATAAAAGAATACGTTAATTTTTTTTTTTAATTCTACATATCAAATATGCTCGATACGTATACCTATAGTCATAGGTGGATACAGAGGGCTTTCCCGTGCTAGAGCCCTCGATGGCCCAAAAAGTTTTTATATAAAAATTTTAACTTTTTTATATATTAACTCGATCCAATTTTTTTTTTTTTAGCTCATATGTCTGAATATGTCATTTCTCATATAGTTCAAGCTAAAAGTTGCATTATGTTGCACTAACACTGAGGTTGTGTATGTTTCAAGTTTATGCACCTTTTTTCATTAGTCAAATTTTTTTCTTTCTTGAAATTGGCATTAATTTATATGTGTGTGCACGCGTATGTGTTGATACAAAGTTAAGTATATTATGTATCTCGGTTTTGGATGATAAAAAGCTATATGTATGAGAAAAAAATATAAATTTGAGCTTATCAGTTTGAGAAAAAGAAAATTTTACTTATTTATTATAATAAGTCGTAGATGTCAATATATTCTTGCCATGATATATATCTATCTTGTGAAAGGACTCAAAAATCAATCCATGGCAAAACCGCAAAACTACATATCCATTAAACATAGGCACTTTTCTAAAGGTGTGTTTCAAATTGAGATTTTTAAGAATTTAAAAGTAATAGTATTTAATATAGACTTTTTAAAATTTTAAAAGTATTGATGTATTCAATACAGACTCTAGAGACTATGAAAAAGTCTTTAAAATTTATGAAGTATTCAATTAAATTTTTTTAGGAGTCTCTATAAATAATATGGTATTCAAATTAAGAATGACTTTTAAAAAATTCTCTACTTACTAGACTTTTGAAAACTTTTTGGTGAAAAGTATAAATAACAAATCTCAAAGAAAATCTCTCGTATATCCGTAAGATTTGTGAAGACTTCAGAGCTCAAAATAAAAAATCTTTTATTTTTTCGTATCTCATCCGAAAGGATTTAATTTTACTTGTTCTAGATATGTCATTTTCTAATTTATGTGAAATCTGAATGTAATATTTTCTAGTGTGCGATTTTATTGATTGCATAACGTGATTTTTTAAAATCAACCAATTTTTTGTTTAATGAGTTTTCAAGATTGTAACTTGATTTCTAATTACGACAATTGTATAGATTTTTTCAATGCATAGTTTGGATTTCATTTGATATCAGATTCATTTGTCCTCAAAAAATATCGTTGGATTGATGTGTTTTATCTTGGAAACACTTTGCTTCTTGAGTTCATTTTGAACCATTAATTAAAATGTCAAATTTCTTTCTTCCACACTCATACACTTCCTATTAATTGATTCATACACATGCTCGTGAATACATTTGGATTTAAATTGATATGAAATGGGCTGATTGAGATTGAGATTGGAATAATTTGATTTTTGATACCAAATATCTGAATCTAAAATAGTCTTATTAAATTGCAAGTATTTTTTTTATTAAACATTATTAAAATGTTATTATTCTCTTTGGTAATTAAGTTATTTGTTAATGTAATTGATGTGATTTTTTTTTTTATTCTTTAAGAAATATTTTTTATTGAGATGGAAAATATGATTTATTATTTTGGATTCTTAATTACATTAATGTGGATGATTTGGACATACGAGAAGTTATTCAAAATAATATTAAATTATATAAAAATTTAGCTTAATATTTTTTCTAAGAAAATGAAAGTCTTTAATGAAAGTCTATAGAAGCCTTTAATGTAAGTATACAAAAGAAAGTCTTTGATGGAAGTTTGAAAGTATACAAAAAAATCTTTGATGGAAGACAAAAAAGTCATTTAAAAATTCATGAATTCTACAAAAATCATTAAAAAATCTATAAAATATTTAAAATTTAATTGAACAACCCCTAAGGTTTACAAAAATAGACAGCAATTTCATGTGCTCATGTGCCAATTTCAAATGCATATGAAATTGGTCAAAAATCAAAATACTGAAAAAAGTATAAATTTATAGATACATGTATTTCCAACTAACCATCTTATTTTTCTATTGCTCAATTTTTTTACAATAAATTGATCCAGTGATCTTGATTAACAAGATTTGTTTTTTCTTGTCTTCTCCATCATCTGATAGTTTTTAATTCAATCCAAAGAAAAATCAAACGGTCAATGATGATCAAGATTTGTCTAGAGTATTTCTTCATTATTTGATTCTTCTAAATTCAGCCCAAAAAATCTTTTTAAAAAATTATTAATTACGCGTAGTTATATTGACCATAGATACACATATATGTACACATACAAGAATTTATTCCTTACCCCCCAAATCTAAAGAACACATTTACCTCAATAGCATTTTTTATTTTTATGATAAAATGATAATTTCTAATCAATGTTTGACCTGGCTTAAAAGTTTTAAGAGAAAACTTAGTTTGAGCTCTATAGTATATATGAAGAGTCGTAGTACAGAAAGAAGACTATTGTATTGACATTTAAACTAGATAAAACATGTTCAAATTTGTCTTCAAAGTTAAGGATGAAATGGGAAGGAATCTTTCGAGTCTTCTCCAAACATCAAACTATTGATTCGAAATCTGACATGTAAAAATACTTTTGACTAGTAGATGTTTACACATGAAATTTTGTTTGATAAATTTGTAATTATATAGTAGAAACCCTAGTAATAGGGAGGGCTCTATAAAACAAAACTCGTAAAAGTAGTGTTGGCCTTCATGTGGTCTCTAGATTTGATGATGAGGAAGAAGGTTTCTTGTATTGTTCATTTTGCTTGACAACTAGGGTTTCTTGAGTAGAGAGAAAAGAACATGCTATCACCCTTTTTAGCCAATATTAAAGGGTGGGGTGGGGCAAGTAAAGAGGAATTGGGTTGTATACAATCGATCATTGAAGGAAGTAGTTGTCACCCATCACATGGAGGAAGGAAATAAATAAGTTTTTTAGCAAGAAAATCCAAATCATTTTTGTCCTTAATTACTATTCTTTTGAAACCTAATCATAAATTCAATTTTGTCTAGACAACAAAACAAATCCGTACAGATCGGGCCATGCTAAGAGTCGACTCGTTCCTTTAGCAAGATTTTATCGGGCCCGAAGCTAATGACTCTTGATTTAGTTTCAGAGTCAAACTAGGAATGAGTTCCAGTTGGAATGCATATAAATATATACATTTTCATGTTTTATAAATGTTTAAACCAATATATTAATTAGAATGCATGTTCCATTTTTCCAACGCGAAATATAAAAAATAATTAAAATTGACAAATTCGACCCAACTCAATTGTATTCTCACTAAAACTAGATCGAACCAAAATCATAATTTCCCATATGATTAAGTCCAAACTCGAACCCGGTATGGGGTTCGAGAGTTTGGGTGATGTGACTCTATGGTGTAGTCGAGGGCTCGAATGCTACATGCACCAGCCCAACTTGATTGAAATTTAATGACCATCATAACCTTCAGAAAGACCAAAAATAACATTAAACTCAAACAAACCAAAAGTCTAATTTTGGTTAGAATAGTTATATTGAAACCACATTTTTCAAAAAATGAACTATATTTTTATTGCATTCAAAGTTTTTAATATTTATTCATTATTATATTTATATTTTTAACTTTTTTTATTAGATTTTTATTAATTTTTCATTAATTAATACATATTGTCCCTAAGAGTACGTTTGATTTGTAGATAAAATTATTTGTCTGGATAAAAGTTATATGAATAATAATTATTCGGGCAACATGTTTATTATTATCCTATTTGGTTCAATTTGGTATAAGAATGAAAAAAGTTACTGTTAAAAAGTTAGCTTTTGATAAAAAAGACAATTTTACCATTATTCTTAATTAAAATAAAAAAGTAAATACAAAAAACTAAAAGAGAAAACAAAAAATGGATGGAAAACTAAAAGAGTACGGAGGCAGAGGGTGGTGGCCGGAGGATCTTGAGGCGGCAGCGGGCAGGGTGGCGGCGATTATCGTAGGATATAGATGTTTAAAAATAGATTTGTTCTATTATAAATAGTACGTTCGTCATTTAAAAAAATAAACGAATTATTATCCGGATAAAAAAAATTTATCTTCCTATTTCCGACGACAAAATTTATCTTTATTTTTAGCTTAAATTGTTATCTGGATAAAAATTTATCCAGACATCAATTCCGCCCAAAAAAGATAAGACAAAATTTATCCATTATCTTTAACATTTACCCATATACCAAATGGGCCCTAATGATGGTTCTCATCCAAAAAATCTACTAGCGTACTTTAAAATGAGTGACAAATATTTAATAAAAATTTTATATTTATTTTATTTTTTACTTATTTAAAAATGCAATTGACAAATAAGTATTTTTATCCCATCTTAATAGAATTTTATACCAAAATCGTCAACATGGATAAGATGTGCTAATTAACAGAACGTTGGAAATAAGAATGCGATGAAAAAATAAAAATAAAGAACATAAATATAATAATGAGTAAAAGTTATAGATCTTTCATACAATTAAAATATGATACACTTGTAAAAAAAGCAAATTTGGTGTCAATATATTGAGCATTTTGGTTAATTTCTTGCAAGATGTCTTGCTATTTTTTTCAATCTAAGGCCATCTCCAATATCTTTAAATTGGTACAACTTTTGCACTAAAATAGTACAACTTTCACACCAAAATCCACATGTCATCTCCAACACATTACTTCAAATGTTGCACCCAATGAATAGTGTCTATTATCATATATTTATATTTGTAGTTTTGAACAATAATTTAGTTCAAAAATTAGTTAATTATATAGTGTATTTATAATTTTTTATTAAATATATAAATTTTAAATTACATTTAATTTCCTTAATTATTGTATTCATTAAAAAAAATAAGAAAAATGGCCTGATACTAAATATCACAATTTCAAAAACATTTAACATAAAAAAAAATTGGACAGATAAAAAAAAAGACGTCAAAACATAATTAACTTTGTCATTTAATCCTCGAATTCAATATATGAAGTAGTTGTTATTTATTATTCAATTTATTACTCCTCATACAATTTATTGTGTCAATAAAAATAATAATCAAATTAAAATAATTATAAATCACTTTATATCACAAAACAATTAAAATCCAAAGAAAAAGAAATGGTTGCTTCAGCCAAAAAGAGTAAATGTGGAATACTTTTTCACGCCAAATTCATCTCCATTGCTACAGTGCTATGCCATTCATCTTCTCAAAATGGTGCAACTATTTGGCATTCGGTTGGAGAAATATTTTGTTCCATCTTGGTGTTTTCACTTCAATTTAGCGATGGGTTGAAGATGCTCTAAGCCTTCTCAATATCTCTGAGTCTGTCATATTCAATTTTTCTTGCAAAATATCCTGTCCGTTTTTTTTTTCAAATGATTACTTTTTTATTTCATATCTTCATTAAAGTCTGTCTAGTAAATTTATAAAGATATCGACCAATTCACTTATCTCTTTAACTTGCAATGCCTCTAAATAAATATACAAATAGCACTATTTTAGTGTAACATTTATTGTCCAAGTCTCTTCAATATTAAGTTCTATCATTGTATCAAAGCATAACTCTGACGATGCCCGATCCCAACAAGCCCAACCTGGCAACCTCCACCCTCAAGGCGACCCTCCTCCTCTTGCCATCAATGTCACCATGGCAGCCGATGTTATCACCAAAGTCGACACTACAATCAGGAGCGGATTCAAGAATTTTTTTGAGCTCGGACTACTAATAGAAAAAAAAATTTGCATGAGCTGTTACTAAGAAAGAAAAAAAAATTACACTGTAAAAAACGACTTTTTCCTCCCTCGATTACAATCTTCTCTTCCTTCGGTCCAACCATCTTCAAAAGGTTATTTATGGTCTTAAACCCAGAGGATAAAAATGCAGTTAAATAAATTAACAACATAAATTTGGCCATAAATAAAATAAAAGTTCATAACTTTTAATGAAATTAAAATTTTACTTTATGAAAAAAAAAAAAAAAAAGAAAAAAATAAGGTGTCAATACTGACGCTTGCGTGGAGAAAATACAAAATTAGCCTGAAGTTGATACATGCAAGTAGCGCGTCTACTTGCACCAGAAGGAAGGGTATATTTGGAAAAGGAAGGATCTATTTCTGCCAGTTCATATCTCCACTGTATCATTGGTGCCTGTAGAAAGCTACAGGAGAAAAGCACTTAATTCTAATCTTTAACGCGCTTTCAATGCGCGTGAATTCATTCATAGCCATCAAAACAATCTTTTCCTTGTTTGTGTGGCAATTTTGTAGATTCGGATGACAACGTGACCTGTTTATTATATTCTTAGTTGATATAATTATTTTAAGGACAATTATATTACCACAACATTATTTATTAAGTACATTACATTCTAATTACAATAAAAGTCTTTAACTATTGATTATTTTTGCATTTATGACTCTAACTTTGTTTAGCAAATTTTTATCATCAACCTATTAATTTGCATGTATTATATTTATCTTTGATAATGATTTTTGTCTAAAAAGTTAATTAGGAGAGCGTAAATTTTTTTTTTACTCTAATATTTTTACATAATTAAAATAAATAACAAATACATGAGTTTGACAAAATATTTTTCTCTCATTTCAATACTCATTAGCAGAATATTTAGACAAAAATCTTCATCGAAGTCAAGATGTGAGAACTAAATAAAAGTTAATGATAAAAATACGATGAAAAAAATTAAAGACATAAGTGTCTGAATATCAAATATTGGAGGATCTTTATTGCAATTAAAACGTGGTGTGAATAATAAAAAATGTAGTGTGAATATAATTACCCTTATTTTAAAGATAGTTATATTCTTACAGCATTAATTTTTAACCGCACTATATTTTAATTGTAATAAAGTATTCAATTATTGTTCATTTTTACATTTATATCTCCAACTATTTTTTATCACGTTCTTATTATCAACTTTTTAATTTACACATTTTATTTTTCTCTTTATCTTTGATGATGATATCTGTCCAATAAGTTAATTAAAAGGACATAAAAATATTTTTTTTTGCTTCTAATATTTTTAAATAAGCAAAATAAATAATAAATATTAAAATTTGACAAAATATTTAATCATCATTTCAATGCACATTACAAAATAATCGTCAATGACAAGATGTGAAAATTAATTGAAAGTTGATGATAAAAATACGGCGAAAAAAAGTTAAGGACATAAGTGCCAAAATGTCAAAAGTTGGTAGACCTTCATTGCAATTAAAATATGGTGTAAATAATTAAAACTGTAGTATAAATATAATTACCCTTATTTTAAGGGAATTCGGTCCAAACAATCTCTAACCTATGTCCTCAATGGGGAAATCGTCCTTAATATTTATTTTTTGGCACAAACATTTCTAATTACGTGTTTTGATACATAATTAATCCTAATTTAATGAAAAAGATCACTATACCCTTGATTTTAATAAAAAAAAAAATTGCATTTGATTTGCTAACATTTGCAAAAGTGCAAATGTGTCCGATTCATTTATTTTTTATAAAAAAAAAAATTCAAGTAAAATGATTCTTTTAAAAAAAAAAATTAAGACTTTATTGATCAAATTAATAATATAATAAATTGTTTTGTATATATTACAAACTAGTATAAAATAAATAAAATTTAAGCTTATAATTATTATCAAACATATTAAATAAAATAATTAGTTTTGTTATTTAATAAATTATTTATATTTAAACATTTATTTTATCATTATAACAAAAAAAGAAATACGACTTTGCCTTTGATACTCAAATGCTTTAGCTATTCGTTTATTAACTAAAAATATTATAGCTCCAACTGTATTCTTCATATTTTAATTTATAGTTTTATTATTATTCGAAAATAAAGAACACATAATGTGTAAATTTAATTTTTATTAGTATTTTTATGTTAAATAGAAATATAATAAAATTGATTCAATGTCATAAAATTATATGCGTCATTTATTTATTTATTTTAATTTTTATTCAAATTTTCACATCACTTAGCAATTACATATATACTTAAAATACAATAGTTTTACATTTTTCTCTTATGAATAATTTAATTGACACGACTATAATGATATATTTAGGCTGCTATATTAAATATTATTTAATAAATATATCGAACTCCTTTTGTAAAAGTTAAAAATCCAACTGTAATTTTCTCTAATTAAAAATAAGAGCATGTTTGTGTTTTTAATCAAATAAGAATCAATTGCAAATTAAAACACATATGTATGAATATTCGTGCAAAAAAATAAACGTTAGGGACCATTTCGTACCGGGATCAAATATTCTTTTAGCTACTGGCCCAAAAAAAAATGATTAGCCTCTTGATCGATCGATTAGGGACTATTTGCACAAAATTTTCTTTTTTAATGTAAGGGTAAATTACACTCACAGTCTCTATTCCTTCATGTTTGTAACAATTTCATCCTCATTCAATTTTATTCGTAGATATCGTTCACAACTTTTCATTAATTCGCATAACCAAATTCTAAATAGTCCTTTTAACGATTTTGTCCATATCTTAAATAAAATAAAATAGAAAAAAATCAAAATCAAAATGAAAAAATTGCAGTTGAGTCCCTAATTTTTTTAAAAGTGTAAAATGATCTCTTTATATTTAATTATTTCAAACAATTAAAAAAATAAAAAAAAATCTTCTTCTTCCCCCACCCCCCTGTGACCAAACCGGGAGAAAGAAATCCTCTCCGATTTTGTGAAATCAGATCTGGTTTCGCTCCATTTATTTTTATTGTTATTGGTTTTAAAGAGTACTTAACTTTTTTTTTTTTTTTTTTTTTTTTGCCTAAGATGCCTGGATGTTTGCTAAGCTCGTGGTTATAATAAAAGTCTGAAACCAAAGAAAATGCAAACTTTTTGGAGAAGTGCAAAAGTCCAGCACTAAGTCATTTTTCATTTGAGGTCGAGGTAGATGTGGGAAAAAATGTACATATGTAATCTTGCTATGGAATGATAGCAAATGGTATTGGAGACTGGTGAGTTGATTGAGAAGATTTTTAGGCTTGTTCCTAAAATTGCACTAGTTGGTGGCAAAGAATCTCACTTGGTTCTTGGGAGCTAGTAGATTATACAGATGTGTCGACACATAAAATATTCTCAAAATAAAGACTTAAAACAAAGGTCTAAAACAAGAGGTCCAAATATAGAGTTTGAGCGAATTGCCAAGATAAAAATCGTCCAAAACGTACAAAGTCTGGACGATAAGGCGAAGAGGAGCAGGGTTTCGGCGAATGAAGTGACAACTGTATCGCGTATAGAATGAAGCGGTTTTGTACGTGGCCCATAATCCAAAGCAACCGTTAATTGATAAAAAAAAAAAAGACATTATGAGAAGTTATGACAGCCATGAGAAGTTATTCAGAAGAAGTGCTATGAGATAATGCTCAGTCATAGACGAGAATTGTGCAAATGGTGATCAATATATAAATAAGGTGAGACAATTGAAGAAAAGCATCGGAACAACTATCTCACAAAGAAATATGTGAATTTACGTTTAAGTCTTTTCTTCTCTATTTATGAATCTTATAACTTTGCGTGCTTGTGCCCATTAGAGGAAAGTTGCATAATATAATCTTTCAATTCAAACACCCCTTAGTTGAGATATTGTCTCAAGAAGCCTTGTTCCTCACACATCGTGTGAGTAATTTTTTAATTGTTAGCACAGACCAAAAAACACGCGAAACAAGATGGTTGTGAGTGTAATTTACCTTTAAAGTAATTATATTCGCGAACAATTTTTGTCTTACACAGATGCACTACATTTTAATTGTAATAAAAGTCTTTAACCGAGTTCATTATCACATTTAAGTACTCAATTTTTTTGGTTGCATTTTATTTTTCAACTTTAAATTAATTAGCACATTTTGTCTTTGGTGACGGGTTATATCCAAATATTCTGTTGGCAAATATTTTGTCAAATTTTTATATTTTGTATTTTGTATTTATTTAAAAAAAATGAGGAGCAAATAAGTCTTGTTTTGCCCTCCTAATAGATTTTTTTGGATGAAAACTGTCATATGGACAAGATGTTCTAAGTTGAGGATAATAATGCAACGAAAACATATTGAGGAAATAAGTGTGATAATAAACAAAGATTGAGAACCTTCATTGCAATCAAAATATAGTGCAGCAAATAAAAACTGTTATGCCAACATAAATTATCCTTATTTTTGTTTATTGCACCACATGTTAATTGCAATAAATTAAAGTTGTCAATTTTTGTTTATTGTCACACTTATGTCTCCAATTTTTTTTTTGGTCGCGTTCTTACCATCAACCTTCCATTAACTCGTACACAAGGGTGGACGGGTCACATAAGCGTCCGCCTGTCTTGAAAATTTTATGAAAAAATGGTGTGTAAAATGTTTTGAGCCATAACCCGCCCAAGTTCAGTTAGTTCAGAGTACCCAGCCGGCCAGATCCATTAGACTGTAATAAAATTTTTTTAAAAAAATTTGTAGTTCAAGTCCAGCCCAATTAAATTGATTCATCAATTATTTGCACCCATTTGAAGTCCAAAACAAGAAGAAGAAGGTGTCCAATACAGAAATACCCAAAAATCAGATTTAATACAAAAAATTAAGAGAGGAGAAAAAATCTAGACAGTACAACGGGAATAGGTTACCTACGAAACAAGAAGAAGAAGGCGATAGACTCCGGTAAAAGCCAATTCCGGCGAGTTAGCAGTGCGGCAGACGGCAGTGCGTGAAAAGTGAAGGGTCGGCTGAACCGTTGAAGTTATAATCGTTAGTCATTCTCTTCCTTATAATTTTCATCATCTTCCTTCACGCTTCGCTTCAATGCTTCACGCCTTCTGCCTTTTGCCTTCACAGCCATTTTTTTTTTGTGGTGTGCGTGTGCGAAGAGGCCAGACAGAGCACTTGTTTTGTTTGCCAGATAGTTACATTTGTATTTGTGCAATTGTTTTGTTAGATAATTAGGTTAAATTACATTTGTATTTGTGCAATTGTTATTATTACTTATATAATATTTTATTAGGTAATTAGGTTAAATTGTTAATTAATAGTTTAATGGTAGAATTAGTTAATTAATACCATAACACATTTATTACTTATTAGGCAAAAATGGTTAATTAATTTTAGTTATTAGGTTAAATGGTTAATTAAATTATTTATTAGTTATTAAATTCTATTATTAAATTTACTTATTAATTATATTGTTGCCTTGTCGGCTAATTATTACATTGTTGATAGTTGCTCTTGATTATATTATTGCTTTGCCGGCTAATTATTATATTGTTGTTATTAGTTGCTATTGATTTAATTATTGCCTTGCCGGCTTAGTATATTATGTTGGGAGTTGGAACTTGGGATTGAATAATTTGATTGAGAAATAATTTTCGTAATTTGATTACTTGAAGTCTTGAACCGTTGATTGACTAATTTACAGTCTACAGACAAGACATTAGACATGAAAAAAAATTTTCAACCTCAAAGAAAGCCTGAAGCTCGACCAGCTGGTACAAGTTGCTCTAGTGCTGCTTCTAATGCTATCAATACTTCGAGTTCGACACCTTCACAAAGTTCATTACCCGTTGATAATGATGGTACTAAGAAGTCTCGAGTTGATATCAATGTAGATGCCCTTGACCTTGAGTATGATCCTGGAAAACGACCCCCAATCTAATCCTATGACCCTAATATTAGAGACGATGTTAGGATGATTTACTTGGAGAGAGGTCCTTGTCAACCACACATACATAGTTTTCCAAAAACAATTATGGGAAAAGATAAGAGGTGTTTTAGGAAGGAATGGTTTGCCGATTTCCATTTGTTGGAGTATAGCATTGAGAAGGATGCCGCTTTTTGTTTGCACTGCTATTTGTTCAAACCCGATAGAGAGGGTCAAGGAGGTGGAGGAACATTCACAAAAACTGGTTTTAGAGATTGGAAACACAAACAAATTTTGAAAGATCATGTCGGTCTTGTTACTAGTGCTCACCATCATGCTTTCACAATGTGCACCAACTTGATGAATCAAAGGAGAAATATTTCTTTTGCACTTTCAAATCAAAGTACTGAACAACAAAAGAGGTACACGACAAGATTGACGTCAGTGCTAGCTGTTACCAGATTTCTCTTGATGCAAGGATTGGCTTTTCGTGGACATGATGAGTTGGAGAAGTCGCTTAACAGGGAGAATTTTCTTGAGTTACTAAGCTGGTACGCATATAGATGTGAAGGATTCAATGAGGTAGTTTTTGGCAATGCTCCTAGAAATGACCAAATGACTGCACCAAGCATTCAAAAGGACTTGGTTAACTGTTGCGCTGTGGAGACAACAAGGGCTATCATGAAAGAGTTGGGTTATTCTGTGTTTTCGATCTTAGTGGATGAGGCTCGTGATAATTCAGTGAAGGAACAAATGGCAGTTGTTTTGAGGTATGTAGACAAATCCGGATCGGTCAAAGAACGTTTTTTGGCCATATCTCATGTCACTGATACCAGTGCCCAATCACTAAAGGATGCAATTGATGAAGTCTTTTCTAGGCACGATTTGAGCATTTCTAAGCTTAGAGGGCAAGGCTACGATGGAGCTAGTAACATGTCAAGTGAGTTCAACGGGTTGAAGGCTTTGATTTTAAGAGAGAATCCATGTACACAATATGTTCATTGTTTTGCGCACCAACTCCAATTATGTCTTGTTTCTGTTGTGCGTAGAACTGAAGTGCTTGCTAATTTGTTTAACATGCTGAGTATCATAGTGAATTTGGTTGGTGCTTCATGTAAGCGTGTTGATGTTCTCAGAGCAAGCTACCACTCCGAGATTCTCGCGAAGCTCAATAAGGAAGAACTTTGCAGTGGTAGTGACAAGTTTCAAGACATGAGTTTGGCCCGACCGGGTGATACTAGATGGAGTTCACATTTACTCACAATTACCAGTTTTATTGGTTGTTAATAACATAATTGATGTACTTGAGAATATAGCAGATGATGGCATAAATTTAGATTTGAAAGGAATGGCGGGAAGACAACTGAGTATTATGCAAGACTTTGAATTTGTGTTTTGTCTACATTTTATGTTCGAAATTCTTGCAGCAACAGATGATCTTTCTTAAGCCTTACAGAAGAAAGATCAGCTTAAGAAAGATCAGGACATTGAAAATGCTATGAGATTATTAAGTTTGTGCAGGGGTTCATTGCAATATAAGGGGCAATGGATGGGATAATTTGTTGAGCAGGGTAATTGAGTTTTGTGTTTGTAGAGAGATTGTAGTGCCCAACTTGGAGGATATTGTAGTGCCCAACTTGGGGGATATTGTAGTGAAGAAAGGTCGACCTAGACGCTGAACTCATCAGGTGACTTATCATCATCGTTTTTATGTTGACTTATATTGCCATGTCATAGACTCAATCTTGCAGGAGTTGAATGATCGTTTTTCAGAGACTAACACCGAGCTCCTTACTTGTATTTCATGCCTCAATCCAAAGAACTCATTTGCATGTTTTGATACGGCTAAATTAGTACATTTAGCTCAGCTCTATCCTATGGACTTCACTACTGAGGACATCATGTTACTTAGACCTCAATTGGATAAGTTCCTTATGCTTGTCAGAAGTGATGCGGTATATGCTGATCTCAATAGCATATCTTGCATCACTGAGAGACTTGTTCAAACATGATGTCATTGTTATTTTCCATTGGTTTATAGGCTCATCTCATTGGTTTTGACTCTACCTGTGGCAATTGCGAGTGTTGAAAGGGCATTCTCTGCTATGAATCTTATTAAGAATGATTTGCGCAACAAAATGAGTGATGTTTGGTTGAACGATAACTTGGTTGTTTACACAGAGTGGGGGATATTCAAAGAAATAGAGAATGATGCGATCTTGAAACGGTTTCAGACTATGCAACCTCGGAGAATGCAGTTATCTAGTTTCACAAATTGAAATTAGAGTTGTACTAAACACCTTTTAGCATTATTACGATTTGTATCAAATTATATTTCACTAATATATGATTTTCTTGTTGCTTGATAAGTTACGTATTTATTAAAAATATTTTCACACTATTTTTTCACAAGCATTGGTCGTTGACTGGTCAACGGTCAATATTTGACCGTTAACCAGTCAACGTCCGCCCTAGCTGAACTTCAACTCTAGATCCGCCCCTGCTCGTACATCTTATCCTTGATTACGGTTTCTATCAAAAAAATTTGTTATGAGGGCATGAAAAAAACTTATTTTTCCCTCATTTTTTGAAATAAGCAAAAAAAAAAAGTACAAATACAAAAGTTCGACAAAATATTTGTCCCTCATTACAAAAGCATGCTAACAAAATATTTAGATATAAACTGTAATCAGAGACAAGATGTAATAATAAAAATCTAAGGATAATACTTTGACGAAAAAAGTTGAGGATATATTAGCAATAATAAGCAATGTTAGAAACCTTCATTGCAATTAAAATGTAGTACAACAAACAAAAACTATGATTTGACATAATTATACTTTGTTTTGATAGCCCAATAATAACTAACCAAGATAGAAGTGAATTGTTTTTGAAATTTTTTTTAAAGATTGATCTAAAAATAAGCAATTAAAAATATGTAGATCAATTTAAATAACAATTGCAAGCAAAACTATAAATAAAATATTAGAGAGAAAGAACAAATGATATGTTTATGGAGATTTGATCCAAATCAATGATCTATGTCCCATGTTATCAAGTTCTCCGTCATGAGCAATGCCTTTTTACTATATTAATTGACTTATGGTGCAATCAAAATCTTTACAATGCTTTCAGTGACTTATAAACAAGGAGTATCGATCCTTATACAATATTGAGCTTTAAGGGACCTCAATATGACTCAAGGGTATGAAGAAATTGATTTACAAAATTTTTCTTCTTAATAAATGATAAATACAAATTAAGTATCAAGAGAAACTAACATTTCAATAACTAGCAATGAATGAAAAACTCAAGTGTTAGGAAGAAACTTTGATAAAAATAATGATTTAAAAGTTTTGATTCAATCAATCAAAAAATTTCAATGAAGAAGTTGAAGAAGTAAATGTAATAAAAGTTCAATAATTTTCTTAAGATAAATATCTCTTTAATGCTCTTGTAAGTGTCTACATTGATTGTAAAAGAAATTTAATCTATAGAGAACAATTTGCAAAATTTTGTTAGATCAGATGAGAGGTCGGCCGATCTACATAAATTCGGATGACCAAAAAGTAGCCGTTTAAATAGTACAAGACCAATATCAGAACGATCAAATTTTTAAATATTGATATTTCGGTCGACCTATCTAGAGTTCGATTGATAAAAAATATCTGATCTGAAAAGTTTTGAAAAATCAATTTTAACTTTGATAAAAATATTTTATGCAAGTGATATCAACATAGCTTTTGATGCATAAAATCATTTTTGAGCTTTTATCATTCAATGCTAAAGATTAATGTGTTAGTACATTTACGTTTTAATCGAAATGTATAGTCTTTGATTTATCTCGAATTTGACTCTTGAGCTCTCGTTTTGAATGATTGAACGAAGTGACTTTGATGTTGACTTTCTTTGTGAGTCTTATTTGTAGTGATAGTCTTAATCTAGATTTTTGACGATGATTGATTTGAAAATTATGATTACAATAATTCAAATGTTAGTAAAACAAGATTAACTTATTTGTTATAATCAAAACGTTAAATTAAAATTAATCATACGTCAACACGTTTAATTAATAATTTACTTGCTAGAAATTTTGTAATACTTAATTTGTACCATTTAAGTAATAGTTAATAAAGAAGTTTTTTTTTTTTTTTTTTTTTAATTCGATCAAAAATAAAATAAAATAAAGAAGTTTTTAAGGGTATTTTTCTATATTATAAATTACTGAAAGTATTTGTACAATTTGCATTAAAATATTGTGTTTGGTGCAAACTATCATATTATTAAATCAATTTTAATATTTTTGTCAAACAAGCTCATAATTTTATTAATATTTTTATATTTCAAGTCTACTTTTATTGTCAAACAAGCCCCACTAATAATTTCAAGCCAATTTGTGCCAACCAGACTACACAGGCCACCGAGGTTAATAAGTTAATTTTCTATAAAGCAAAAGTTATATTAAAAGAGTATAGGTGAGTCAACTCGTGTCATGATACAAAATCGTCTCTAAACATGTCATTCCATGCTATGCAAGAATTCCATTGTCTAGTCGTACCATTTTTTTTCTTCTTTAAGCAAAGCGAAACATAGGTGCTACGGTTTTGTTTAAGGGTATTGCTGTCTCATCCTTGCAGAAAATTGTGTCAAGGGTTAGAATATGCTTCGATTATCGAGACTTCAGACGTCCAAGTATGGTTTGGCCTTCTGACACGTAAGCATTTGGCTCACTAACTTGAAGAGCCTTAGTTCATAGAATCTTCCAACCAATTGTACTTTTGGTCATGTGTGCCTCAGCCTTCCTATCACTCAAGACGTATATGTTTTGGATGAAACAATACATGTTAAAACAATTGAGTAAACCTCTAATCAACAAGTTTGACTAATGAACGCATCAAATTGAAAAATTGTCTTGAATGACATAGTTGCACAAAGTGTCAAAGCACAAAACTACTTCGCACCACGATCATCTTTCTCATGTTTTCTTTAGGTTCTTTTGATCCCATACTTGCTTAAATATTTTGGATGATAGGTACCAATAAGGAGTTTAATAGCCGTATTAGTTAAAATAATGGAAATTGGCGCAAATAGTCTCTATCCTTTTATTTTTGGCACAAAAGTCCCGAATGTTGAAGACACGCGCACAACTAACAAATATATTGGATGGATTCCGTCCAAAAGGACCACTTTCGCACCTAAACATATAGATTTGGGATTTTTGCGCCAAAAATGAAAGATTAGGAATCATTTGTGCCAATTTTCCTTAAAATAAAAATTATATATTATTTCAAATATAAAAAAATTAAGAAAATATTTTACTAATTGTTTTTGCAAGAAAGCATCCGAGGATTGCATACAATTTAATTCTTATTATATCCGGTAAAAAAAGATTTTTCTTAAGAGAAAAATAAGTACTCTGAGAAAATTGCAGCATTGGTCCCAATCTATCATTTGAAGAGCAAATTATTCACCAATATTTAAAAAATAGCAAGTTTTGACATTTTACTCTTTCAATATACTTGCACAATCAACCTACAAAGAGCGGTCAAATCTCTATGAAATAGTTAAACTTTTGATTTAATTTTTTAAATAATGATGATGGATTCAACAAACAACTAGTTCAACCTAACGACCTCTTTATTTGAAGTTTCGAAGCAATAATATTAACGACCGTGGGAGTTTTTTTTCTGACGAAAAGAAAAAATCTTAAACGTTTATGTGTTCTTATATTTTCGCCCCTCACAAAATCATCACTTCCAAAATTTATTGACAACTTTAATCAATTTTCGTGATTCTATCATCTTTAAAATTTGTTCATTTCTCTCAATTGATCATATTCTTTTATCGATCATCTCTAAAATCTGATCAATGCTTCTCAATCCATTATCATAGAAGAACTTAACGGTCGGATCGGCAACAAGAAAACGGTATACTGCTATTACAGGGAAGTAAACTTTGGTTTTGGGGAAAGACGTGCCATACCTGCCTAATGGGTAATGGACAGTGACAGGATAAACCCTAGCTCGAAGATAACTGCGTTTACAAACAAGCCACACAAATTAACTCAAATGGGTGAAACAAACCCCCCAGTCCCCCACCCCGCACCCAAGAAAAAACAAGAGAGAGAGAAAGGATGAATGGATGGGGGGCACTTTACTACTTTTTTATGTTGCACGCATCCATGGCAGAGAACACAAGACAGAGAGACTAATATGGACTAGACAAGAAAAGAAGAAGAAAACTTTACCCATTTCTCTTCCATAGCCATTTCTGTACACAAGATACATTATATCTTCAAATTAACTAGAAAATATTGGTAGGCACTGGAAAATAGATATACATACATGCATGAGTGTATGTATACATATTCTTGAGTTTCTGGATCCAACAAGTGTTCTTTTAGGTTGGTTTGTAATTTATTTTTGATTTTTGTTTGTTTTTCAAGCTGGAGGGAGGAATTGATTTCGTGGGTTTGATTATTAGATGAAGGGGATGCCCTTACCCTTTGAATTCGAGGGGAAGGGGGTGGATTTAGAGATTGTTTTCAATACTAATATTAGGGTTAATTCATCCTGTTGGGGGGATAATAATTTGAACGATAATTGTATTTTGAATAGCTGTAGTGAGCCTACATCAGTCCTTGATATTGCAAGGAGTCCCAGCAGGGCTATATCTTCCTCAACACTGTCTTCATCTTTAGGCGGAGGCGGCGGAGACATAGCTGGTGGTGGGGCTGCTTCAACTGACACGGCCGGGGTGGCGGCGGTTTCAGGAAACAAAGACAAGAATCCATCCTTAAAATGGCAGCAAGACTCAACCACTGCCACCAGCTCCAATACGGGAGTTGATTACGAGTTAATGTCTGTTCCTCCATCTCTCGAGATTGGGACTGCCGCCGCCGGAAAATGTGCAATGGAGGAGTGGGAGAGCGTGTTGTCGGAGTCCGCGGTCGCCTCGCCAAGCCAAGAGCATTCCATTCTGCGGTGGATCATGGGGGATGTGGATGACCCGGAAATGGGCAGCCTGAACAAGGTTCTTCAATTTGGAACTGCTCCGCCGCCCACGGCGGATTTTGAGTTCAACGGTGGTTTTGGGTTGATGGATCAAGGCTTTGGTACGGACCCAGTTGGCCAGTTTGGTTCAAATTTTATATCTACAATTTCCACCTCTATGCATAACTCCAGTTCCCCCAGCAACAGATCCAACAGTGAAAAGATTGGTTTGTTTTCGAATTCATCTTCAAATCATTCGAATAATCCTAAGTTCCCCAACTCTCAGAATAACGTGTTTTATTCAGCGTCTAACAATCTTGAACCCGTTGCGACTACATTTGATTCTGCAGAAATGAAGGCTCCCATTTTCACCCCACAGATGCTGATAAACCAGCACCCAACTCAACATCCACAAAACACATCATTTTTCTTGCCATTGTCATATGCAAACCAGCAGGAACAGAATCTTTTCATTCCACCCCAGGCAAAAAGACACAACCCGGGGGCTGTTGGAGAAGGCCTTGAGCCCGGTGGTCAGATACCTAAAGCGCCGTTTTCAGTTCCTGGGCAAGAGCTGTTGATGGGAAGACAACTCCAACATCAGCAGCCAATGTCTCAGAACCTTCCTCATCAGCTTCAGTTACTTCCCCATTATCTGCAGCAAAGGCCAACCGGAGCAATGGGTTCAGGACCGAAGCCGAAAATGGGTGGGGATGATTTAGCATATTACCATCTGCAACAGCAACAACAGGCGATAATTGATCAGCTTTACAAGGCCACAGAGCTGGTCCAGATGGGGAATCCGGTACTTGCACAAGAGATATTGGCGCGGCTCAATCACCAGCTCTCTCCCATTGGCAAGCCTTTCCATAGGGCTGCTTTCTATTGCAAGGAGGCGTTGCAATCGACTATACATACTAACAACAATATGATCCCCTCTACGGCCACTGCGTCGCCTTTTAGTCTCATTTTCAAGATTGAGGCCTACAAATCTTTCTCTGAGATCTCACCCCTCGTACAATTTGCGAATTTTACTTGCAACCAAGCCCTCCTTGAAGTCCTGGAAGGATTTGATATAATTCATGTTGTGGATTTTGATATTGGGTATGGTGGGCAATGGGCCTCACTGATGCAGGAGCTTGCATTAAGGAGTGAGGGTGCACCTTCTCTTAAAATCACTGCATTTACCTCTCCCTCAACCCATGATCAGCTAGAGCTCAGCCTCACTAGAGAAAATCTAATTCATTTTGCTAACGAAATCAATGTTTTGCTTGAGTTTGAGGTTATGAGTATTGATTCTTTGAATTCTGGTTCATGGTCTCTGCCTTTTCAAGTATCCGAGAATGAGGCAATAGCAGTGAATCTCCCAGTTGGCTCTCTTGCCAGTTATCAGTTGTCAGTACCATTGGTTCTTCGCTTTGTTAAGCATCTGTCCCCAAAAATGGTGGTTTCTGTGGACAGAGGATGCGACAGGATTGACCTACCATTTCCCAACCATATAATTCATGCTCTTCAATCCTATTCGAACCTGCTTGAGTCTCTAGATGCTGTCAATGTGAATATGGATGCTCTACAAAAGATTGAAAGGTTCTTGCTCCAACCAGGAATTGAGAAAATTGTAATGGGGCGTTTTCGTGCTCCTGAAAAGACGCAGCATTGGAGGACTTTGTTTTTGTCATCTGGATTCTCCCCCATAACATTTAGCAATTTCACAGAATCACAAGCTGAGTGTGTGGTGAAGAGGACTCCTGTTCGGGGATTCAACGTAGAGAAAAGGCAGTCTTCACTTGTTCTTTGCTGGCAACGGAAGGAGCTGATCTCTGCATCGGCTTGGAGATGCTGAAACTATTAGTAGATTTGGAGATGCTGAAACTATTAGTAGATTTCTCAATTCAGACTGCTAAGGTGCCTTAGAAATCACAGCTCACCGTTTTAATTCCTTGAACATTCTGAGATTTCTTACCTGAAACTCCCCTTTGCTATTATCTATGTGGCTTAGGCAGATTGTTTCCAACTTTAAATGAACCAGGCATTTATAGTACTGGATGTTTTAATACAGTTCCTTTATTTCAATTTATTGTGTCAAACGAGGTGTTACTGTATGGTGCTCTCGTGCTTTTATGTTGAAACACATCAGTTGGTTCTATTTCTGTTTGTAACCATTACACTGGATATTGTTCCAAACCAAGAACAGGAAAAACAGAAGAATTAACTCTTTAACTGATTCTTTGTTTTGTGCTGTAACTGGATCTTCAATTTGTGATTTGATAGGATAGATTATCTAGATTGCATGGAATTATGAACTTTGATATCTTAATTCTTGACAGTGTTTTTCTTTTTCTTTTTTTACCACGCATAAGATTAGCACTGAGTCACTGACTTAAAACAAAATTATCGACTCCCTTTGGATTTGAACTTTTGTCATCTTATATGTTATCGAATATCTGTCAAACATATATTTTCATAAATCTTCTATCTAGGTTCTGTCTAAATTCTTGTTCCGTGATATTCCTAGGGATACAGACATTTCATGAATCCAGAATTTGTCATTTCTATATGTATCCCATTCCAGTGAATGTATATTCTGATATATATGTTCTCCTTTTGTTCTAACTAAACATGCATCTATCATTGTTTTGCCTATTGTTTTATATGATCATTTTAACTATGTCTTATGCCAACAGATTCCTTTTTAGTTTTATTTAAATAGACTTAATTTTATGTCGTTACTGTTCACATGTGATTATCTTCTGGTTCGGTTTGACATTTGGCCGGTAGAATGAATTCCGTCTTTTGAACTGTATTCTTATTGGCGAAAAATGGCGTTGCTCTGAACGGTAAATACCAGATAAAGTCCTTTAATTCCGCGAATTGTAGGTCTTAGCCGTCGGATGTTGGCCAAAATTCCATTTAGTACATGTATCTGTAGAATTACGCGCTCTTGCAATACGCTTGCCAATTGTTTATTCTGGTGTCTGCATTATATTATTAGTTTGAACATTTGTTAATAATTCTCCTGTCTTTTTTCTTAGTGCATCACATTACCATGAATGCTAACAGTTGTATTATAATACATTGAATTTGTAGCTCTTAGGCCTGATTAATTCTTAATAGCCTCTCTAATCTAATCACATGGGACTTGTACTATTGGACACCCCCACATTATTAGTTTAGACTCTTTCTTTCATCTCCCAGGAAGTTCTTAATTATTTACTTTGATGTGCATCTTTAAACCGCCATTTAAAGCGAATATGGCCATCTGCGCTCGTATACGCGTGTGCATGCGTGCTAGTATGTGTTTACATGAATATGTGTATTTTTGTGATGATACAAGGACTTAATTATCCGTTGTTTTCTGTAGAATGAAAATATTCATCTAAAAATTTGAACAATTTAACTCTTAGAATAGAGAGGAGATAAATTTACTTCTTTTTATTTGTATCTTATCTCGTCTCTTCATATGTAGCTCAGATTTATTTTAACACGTGAAAATTTTATAATTAGGTGGAGGGTGGCGACAATACTTTAAACTCTCTCCAATGGTAAGCTTGTATGTTTGAGTTTGAGATGTTAAAATGTCCTTTTGTCATAACATTGCTGACAAAAGTCTCAAATACCCCTCCTAAATTGTTGTTTAAGGCTGTTGATTAACATGGGGACATCTCTTTATTAAAGAAATATGGTGTTCAATAAACAATACAAGATGACAGACAGACATGTCCTCTTTTGTCTTTGCACAGCTCACTCAAAAAGAGTTTTCTTCTCGCAATTGTCTTGTGTTTGCTTTTAAATGTAATAAAGCACTTATACCCAACTGTTCTGGGGTCCACTTTTTTTTCGTCGGTAAAAACGAGTTTTATTTTCGGTATATTTAGTAGTTGAATTTTTTTTTTTATCACCCTGTTTATAATTGTTGAGAAAAACAAATAGCAAATTTCTAATAAGCCGACAGAAGTCGAGGAAGAAATAGAAGTCGGTTTGTATTTATTTTGAAAAATTGATTTTTTTAATTTAAAAAAAAAACTTTAACCTTTTCTTCTTTTGTTGGAAACACATTATGAGTTGATAAACAAATAGATTGAGAAATAAGAATGATTGTGTCATGTGTTGCATTACAAGGGAATAGTTGAATGATAAGGACAATAAGTAACCTTAAAAAAACAACAATCTAAGAGGGACCCATATTTACGTGAGATGTCTTAATCAATGGGGTTGAGCCATTTGTATTATTGTACCCACCCCACTCGTAACATCTTATCATGCAGCTTAATTTGTTGTGTGAAAAAAAAAATGGTAGTAGAATTATCAAAATGTGTCTAAGTTAAAATGGTTTTATACGATTAAAATTAAAGTATGATACGACTAGACTTTAGATGTTAATAGAAGCATCAAAATTTGTCTAGGTTGAACGGGCTTGGCAAGGCAAAAACTTTGATAGAAGTTTCAAAAATTGTGCCCAATTTGAATGCCATCGCACGGCAAAAGCCCGATTGTAGCCCAACACCTATTGTGGGCTAGCTCACGTGTTGAGTTGGTCGTGCCAAACTTAATTGTAGGAGTTCACAATTCGTGTGAGCTTTATTATAAACAAAGTAAAGAGAGAGTAAACTTGAACAAAATAAAAGTGATAGTGTTAAATTTCGGATCGTACGAGTCGAGTTGACACCACTATGTATCAAGATTGAATTGAAGCTTTTGTACTTACATAAACAATCATGACGGTGCAGCTACAGTCTCTCCACTAAAAAGTTTCCATTTTTATCTGCAACCGACACTTCACCATTCACCAAGCCAATCTCAGATGGTGTGATTTCAAGCTTTTATCTTGGATGCATTCTCAAAACTTGTTTTCAGCTTCATTAATCCCACCCCACCCCACCCCACCCCACCCCACCCCACAATTCCAATTATGAGATTTCTGTTACCAAACCTGTGAAACTCTAAAGAAATGGGACCAAATTAATCCATAAAGGAAGAGTTTTTGGACTCTTTTAGGAGTCAAATCAAGCAATTTTTGTTTTGGCATGTCCTATATTATTAATGGGTTTTGTTACCTTATTTTCAGCTTTCAAAATACTTCAAATATAACATGAATTAATTACATTGAATCGGTCAATTTTTTTCCTTTGCAAATAAAAGGCAAAGTCCACCCAATATATGCCTAGTCTTATTCATGCAACTATTTTTGAATTTCTCAGGAAAGTCCTACAAAATATATTGACGAATTCTCTACATTTTCCTCTTTGACAAGCGTGTCTAGGTACGAGGCGTGGTCTCCACGCCTCACTTAGACCATAGAGGCGCAATTAAACGGTCGAGTATTTTTTAATTATTTCTTTGATTTTTTTAATCTTTTTTTTTAATATTTAAAATAATAATAAGAAAATGCTTTTTAACGTCTCGCCCTCGTCTAGGACCAAAAAGTTTGAAGCTCGGCCTTCACGTCTAGTCACACTTTACACTTTTTAGAACATTGTTTAACGTACATTCATCTTATCAACTTAATAAATTTAGAGTCAATTACATGTCATGTTATTTTTTGTCTACGTCCCTATACATTCTACTCAAATCGAGTCACTCTTATGTACAAGAAAATTACGTTGTAGCCCTCTAATTAAATCATTTTTTAAATCTTAATTTATCCTCTCAATGCACCAGATTAACTAAAAAATCATATCTAATTTTGAGATGTTGACACCCCAAGAAAGCCTTGGCCATTTAAGAATTATGAATCTGGACCATGCTGCCATGCATGTGCAGTCTATGATTAGGAAAAGCAGTCTTGAAATTGGAACAAAGGGCTTTACTTTACCAAAAAATAGCTTTATTGAAAGGGAAATTTTTATCTTTATACAAAGGGAAATTTCCAAATTCTAAAAGGATATCTTTTAATACTCTCAAGTGATGCAAACCCTTTTTTCCTCCACATAATTAATTAATTATTTTCTTAAATTCATAACAGCTCAAAAAACACAACATGTCCAACTTAACCTAGTACTCATCGTTTGTATTTAATGGTAGACGAGGAACTAACTATCGAGACTTTGGACTACTGAGACATATAATTATAGTTTGATAAATTAAGGTTGTTCGGACCAAGTGACATAGATTAATTTTATGAGGGTGTAGACATTTCAAATGTTCGCGATTGAAGAATTCGTCCATGACGTTATTGCTATCTTGACATGAGTAATATGAAAACTATTTTAACAATATTACTATGAATACTTCATGTTAGAAAGACGATTAATGACGTAGTTTCAATAAATAAGTTTGTTTCATGTCTAACCAATTACGCTTTTAATGTGACCTAATTCAATGTAGCAAGTCTCATTACCGCTCTTTCATGAAAATCATGCCCATTTTAGGTATTTACACATGAGAAGTTTATTGAAGACATAATTTAGATCTAGCGCTAAATTAGCGTCATCTCGATTTACTAAGTTGGCCCAAAATAATTCAAGAATTGTTCAAAATGAGGATGAACAACAAGGAATGGATTAAAGAAATGGGAAGAGGGCTCCTCTAGAAGCCAAAATACATTTATACTTTGATAAATGGACCTTCCATTGATGCCTTTGGTCACTTCAATTATAAATGAAAGCAGATTCTAAAGGGAGAGAAGGAAAGAGAAAAAAACAGCAGCTACCAATGTAAGCATCATCTACATATGGAAGCACTAAAAAGCAAAACACTTTTTTGCAAGGCCTAAAAGAAACCCTTCCATGGAAAAGTTCAATGAATGCAACTTTTCATTAAGGAAATTTAAGTGGGGTACTTTTGTCACGGAGAAGACTCGGTATCGCACGTCTGATAAAGTAGACAATACAGTACTCGAATGTATTCAAAAAGAAAAAGAAGTTAAAAATCTTATCGATTGTCCTATCTTGTCATGCCCAGTGCATCATACAAAAGAACACTTGTAGAGTTTGTTTCGTAAATGATATTAGGACGAACCTTTTTCCTTGATAAAAAAAAAAAAAAATTCTTGTCAAACCATTCTGTCAAATCTTGTTAAAAATTTTGTCGATTGTGAAGAGTATAACACATAAATAATTTTTATAAACGGGTGATAGCAAGAACTGAATTGAGATATTTTATTTGAACGGAGATTATATCAAACCATTCCATCTAAAACTCGAACTTATTTAAATTGTCTTTGAATACAAATATGATGTAAATCAGACAAGTTTGCCAGCTTTTGCCTTCTTCAAAGATACATTATGTTTCATAAGACCATATCAGGATGGGTCACCAAATAAAGCCTTACATTCAGAGTTCAGCCTTCATCTAGGCTCTTCACAAAAGAAATAAGTGGGGCCTTGTTAGATAAATAATTAAAAAAGATAATGCATGCAGTAAATGCATAAATCCCGTCCCCAAGAGCGGAGATCGAAGAACTGCATGCCAGGTTGTCGAGGACACGTTTGAGTAAGAATACTCTAAGTTTATCACCATATCTATTAATGGACTGTGAGGGGGCATTACAAGAAATTTCACTTCTAATGACGAACATTTTTGTCTTGTAAAGTCTTTTGACGACCATTTGTCGATGAAACAACCTTAAAATAACTTTCTTTGACAAAAAATTGCATCGTCAAAAGTAAAATTTCTTGTAGTGGGAGTAGACAAACGAGAACCGACTGAAAACCCGAACTACTTGACTGACTCCGATAAATTAACTCGATGAATGAGTCTCTCTTTTCAACCATCCTCAGATGTTGGAGACAAATAAAGTAAACAAGGCCCCAAAAGAAGAGGCTTGATCTAATGTCCCCAGTGGACATTGTTATAATGCCCACCGAGATACTTTGCATTCACTCATTGGATGAGTGTAAATGCCCATTTTACACTCATCCAATGATCTAATGCCAAGTGTTCCAGTGGACATTATAACAATGCCTATCGGAGGCATTAGATCAAAACCGCATCCCCGGTACCATAATAATTGTTTCTAAGTGCTAAAAGGGAAAACAAGCACTATATCTTACGAGCTTCTTCTTTTTTCTTGGTCATTATAAAATTAAGAAGAATATGTACAAAACGAATTTGATTGCATATAAATTCTAAAAGCAAAAGAAAAAAAAGAGGGCCCTCAAAAAATAAAAAAATAAAGAAATTTTACTTGAACTACAAGGGATGTGAGTGTGAAAAATGTGTGAACTAAATGGGGTTAGTGTGTGCATGAAAAAAGAATTTTATGCGAGGATCCAAGGAAAATGTGGGCTTAGAAAGAACGTAACGTGAAGGAAAATGAAAAACGATTGTTGGGGGTGGGGTTGGAGATACTATGATTAATTAGGGGAAAAGTTGCAGTATCGGTTTTTTAATCTATTTTTTGAGTAACAAGTTAGTTTTCAACTATTCAAATATTTGCTAAATCATCATGTGGCCTTCATAGATCGACCTTATGAAGTTAGATTTTGTTTTTAAACTCGGATTGGAGCCTAAAAATTCAAAGTGGGATATGTTTCTATTAATGCATGGGTGGAGATAGGGGAGCGGGACCAAACTGTAGTTCGGTCATGTTCTGAAAAAATTCAAATTTTGAAGTGCCTATCTTTTTATTTTTTTCAAGTAATGGTCCCCTTCAAAAAGTCTTGGTTTCGTTAATAATACGTGATAATTTAATGAAGATTTGAACGGTACTCGTGAGTAACGACTAATTATGTAACTATAATAAGAAGGTTGACAACCAACTTGGTTTTTTAAAGATTGGAGACAAAAGTAACTTAAAATGTAACTATACAATTTCTGCTAATAAGGGTTCTCTCTATTTCTCTCTGAGTCCATGTTTGGTCACAACTTATAAATATTTAAAAATTAATTTTAACACTGCCAAACATAGTATTATAGATGCTTAGCCACCATACTTGAACTCACCTTTAAGTTTCGTTGACAGTGTAATTTCTTTAGTCAGCTTTGAACCCACGCATTCTTTCCTTCCCACATATATTTTGTTTGCTTATAAACACCACAAACCTAAAAGTAAGCACTCATGCATGTCAAAAGCTTCTTGTGGTAGGACCCTCAATAATTACACGACATTCCCCCATTGGTGTCTCTCTCTCACCCCATCACGTCGAAATGTAATTGTCGTGTCGAAAGTCAATTTGTCTCAACAGTCAAATTATGATGAACTCAATTGCAAAGGCCTATATGGACTTTTAAACAAAAATTGAAATAAATTGTAAGAGTCCATAAACTCGACCTAGCTTAAGCTATTTTGAGTTCAATTTCCAAATAATTTGAGTATTGTGCACTTGAAAGAAAGACATGTCAAGCCAAGAAGTGACCTAGCATGGGGCAATCCAGTGCAGACAGACTATGTTGTGGGTTAGCCAAACCACGATGGACTTGGCCATTAGGGCCCACACATGCATGCTTATATTTGAAAAAAAAATGAAAATGATCATAAAATCTCATAGAATAAATCTAACACAGGTCATGTCGAGTTCAAAAAATTTAGTCAAACGCATTTAGAAAAAAAATACTGCCAAAGCACAAACAACATCAAAACGTGGTCATACCAGTTTAGTGCGATACAATTTACACCTCCATCTCACCCCCACCTCCCCACTATATGGGGACCAAGCTTGTACAAGGTCTTGCATGTATAAAATGAAATTTCTTCCATTAGCATGGTTAATGGTTACGTTACTTCCTTTTCTATCTCATCTTTCTCTCTAGTGTTGTCACATTCAATGTCTCATTTAAGGTCAACCCAAAATTGAGTCCCTTTGGTGGGTCCCATTAATTAGTTTTCATTCTTTCGTTTATTTTCCATACTACATATAACACACAAAACTCATATTATTGGGGCATCTTTTTCAACTTTTTAGAACATTCTATTAGTCCCCCTAATTGGTTGCCTAATTTGGTTAAAAAGCAAAACAATCTTAATCAAAAGAGGGGTAATAATTGGACCTAGTTAATGTAGTAGGCCAAATTGCATTTGAACCGATCAAAATCAAACCGATGGTTTTATCTAAACTTGCTTGATCATTTTTTGAAGTAGTTCACCAATTTCAATATTCTAAACTTTGTTTCTATGAACATTTTATTTTAACAATAAGTCGACAAAATATTTCTTGAACACCATAAGTTAACCAAAAATGCAACTAGATAAATGAACAAACGAACTAACAAATGCGAAAATAAAATCTTATTCAAGTCGTTCAAATATCTTAAGCTTTATAAAGCAACAAATATCTAATTTTGAATTACATACATAACTAAACATATATATACATAGGCGAATACAAGGAACTCTCCTGTGCTGGAGCTCCCGTTGACCCAAATTTTTTTATATAATTTTTTTTTTATATATTAGTTCGATCCATTTTTTATTTATTTATTATAACTCCCGTCTAAATCCATCCATGTTAATATAGTATACATATAGTTGCATGCTATATGTTAGGTAAGTGGTTAAAGAGAAAATTAAGGTGAAAATATAGGCCTAATTATCATCCCCTTCTGTTTGGAACTGCCTGTTTCATGTTTTAACAAATAATTGGCTAGACCTAATCATTTCTTTGTTGCTTTTGTAATAGAAACAAACAAATTTACAAATGTCTTTTCGTATAGAATATGATTAGACTACATGGGACGGCACAAAGTGTTGAGAAATGATAACTACAAAAGTATTATGCAGGGTAGACAGTTTTGAGACTCTTCTATTTGGATAGACTAGTTTTACATTTTTCTGGCTCACATCACTATCAATCAAAACAAAAACAAAAAATAGCTTAATTCAAATTAATTAAGAGCTTGTTTGGTAGAACTTAAAATTTGATATAAATATAAAATTAAAATCAAAATTAATTTCAATTAATTTTATAGAATCAACCAATCACATATTTTTTTATAAAAAAAACTCCATAGCTTTTCAAAATCAATCACATAATATATCTAAAGGTGTCAAACAAGTAATCATTTTGTGACTCTAAATGGGTTCATCTCAAGGGCGTTCGATCATAACAAGCTCATCTAAGCGGGTTCATGTCAAGGGCATTTGACCATTACAAGTTCATTTTCATTTTCTTTGCTCTTAAACGAAGCCAAAAGTTTGAGTGACCAATGAGTGTAAGACATAATAAAGTATGTCACCAATCTATCATCGATGTCAAAATGCAAGCTATCAAACAATGCGATTGTAACGGGGATACAGACTGGGTTCTTACAACATGTTCTCATCAGAAGGTTCCCAAAAGGATACGCCAATCAAGCCAACTATAATAACATGCACGAATGGGATGCCTCCATGGCTCCGGTTACCTTGACGCCTCAAGAGCTCCTGCACGTGATAAGAACATGTACAGTTGCATCATAATTTAAATGAACTTCTATTTCTAGAAATTTAAACTTTGCAATAAAGTCAAAGGCTCAATTTGCATCACACTGCCTTCCGATTTGAGAAATCGAGATTCCCCTCCCCCCCTCCCACACACACACACACACCCCAAGAAAAAAAAAACAAAACCTGGAGAAGAAAGAAACAATTTTCTTCTGCTGTTTACTTATTTTATATAGGCTAAAACAACACTTCAGCTTTACGTTGACAACTAGTATGAAAACACTAATCACCTCCAAATAAAATACATCTTGGAGGATGGAAATGTCATCCTGGTAGTACCACAACCACCAAGTGTGGCAAAGCATCTGAAGAATTATGTTAACACGTGTCAAATGACAATGCAACGCAGTTTTAACTGCATTCCTTATTCTAAGATTTATACAAGTTGAAATAACTTTTAGTGCATGTCCACATTAACATGCATAACTTCATGGTCACGTCTACCTTTCATTTTCTGAGACCTTCGCAAACAGTATTTTTTAAGTGACTAAGTGTACTAATGTTCAAGGTGAGGCATCTGGTAGAAGAGAGAGAAGAAAAGACAAGTCTTTAATTTTGCATGGAAATGGCTATAGAGCATATCCTATGCAACCTTTTACTTGTATGAACTACTGCTACTATTAGGATACCTAGAAGAGAAGAGAAGAAAAGTTACCTAGAGTGTAACTAAGACAAAAACAACCCCATTGAGCAGGAATTGAGTTACAAATACTGATATTCGATATTCTTTTGCCGCAAGAAGCACGTGTCTTGCTTCTTTTCGTGCTTTAATGAAAATGGAAGTGCTTGACAAGGTTTATTGAGATTCTTTAGGAGTGTGATGTCTCTGATGGTATGGCCATATGGGGTGAGATTGATCAGTAGTGCTTCTCATTGAGGATTTGGCAACAGGTGCTGGATCAGGCGTTCTAAACCACTGTGGTTGATGTCTTGGTAAGTTATACATGCGACGCTGTTTCAAGCACAAACCAGAATAATTTTTCTGAAATGTCATCTAGAAAGGAAAGATATCAAAGTCCAATTTTACTTTTTTAATATTTTGGCAGAATACGGGAGGTTAGTTCAAGTTTCATACTATCCTGCAAATAAAAGGAATTAACAAGCACAAGGAACAAAAGAAGACAACATAAGACATTTGCCAATAGAAAGGGCTAACCAGTTCTTGCATAAGCTTGTTATTTTGCTGCATTGCAGTATTTTTCTCCTCATTCAGCTTAGAAATCAGAGCTTTAACCTGCAATTGAAACAAAAGAAAAATAGTATAATTGCTTAGAAGGCTTCCAAAATTAGTCAGATTTGACCAAATCCAGAAAATGAACAAAACAAATGTATTGGAAACAAATCTAGCAGACACAAGTATATCAGCCAAACAAATGTTGCTTGTACTAGAAATACGGAAAAAGATAAAATTACTTGCACGTGAAGTAATGTCAAAACTACCAATAGAAGTATTGGGCATGTAAGTTGTTTCTTCATGCTCATTCTGGCTAGTAGTCGAGGTATTCAATTTATCTGCCATAATTACGCCTCGTTTTTTTCTATTTACCATTTTCACCTGCAAAGAAAAAAATCTTAGATTGTAGAAGTTTCGATTACCATAGAAAAATCTTAGATTCTAAAATTTTGCAAAGTACCAAATCAAAACTTCCATGGTCTGCTTGTAATGATCAGAAGATATTAGAACGCGGCAAATACTCAATCTAAACTGCTTAGCAAAATATAGCAATAAACTAATAACAAAAACTTCTAGCATCCAATTGACAAGCATCAAGTATCAAGAAAAACAATGTCACTAAAATGGAATAAACAGATGTATCCAAATTGGCAATGTGCTGAGTAAATCAAACAATAGAAACTGAACTGAATGCTGCAAACATCACGCACAAGTTAAAAGCATATGTAAGCTAATAAGCATTACACTTAACAAAGGGGCAAAAACCAAGTAAGCAATATTTCATTAAATCTGGCCTTAAGCTAAGAACAAAATCTGAAGCATATCCCTCCAATAATCAAGTTTAGCAATTAATAGAAAAGGAGCAGTAAAATTTGCAAAGTTGACATTGAAGTTGTAGTTACACAAATCATGCATTATCACTGGGTTATATTTTATTGTAACTTTTGCATAACACGACAAAATTATTATAAATGGTTCTAGAACATCTTCTAGTATATTTAAATTTTTAAGTAATAATACTTGCAAAATTGCAATAACATTCAAAACTTATTACGTAAAACAATACTTTGATAGTTTTTGTGATATTGACTTGATTAAAAAAATAGGCTTAATAAACATTATATATATACTTTTCTACTTGATTACAGCAACACCTTGCCCAAAAGGAGAGCTTTAATGATTTAATCACACTGCCCTCAACATTTTCCACCACTTTATGAAAGTGACGACTAATCGTCTCACCGGACCGATGGAAGAACATCGAACACGCACTATGTCTTGTGTTTTGCCCTAAAATCCAGAGGAATTTAGCAACTTGTTCTTCAATTGTGGCTCGTTGAGTTGCACGAAGTCCCCCATCCCTTACTAAAATACTACAGATTCTACAAATGCGGTGGGACTCATTCGAATCAAATTTTGACCACGTGGTCCCGCAACACGTTGCATTACATCATCTCGTGCTCGCCACTATGCAAACGTATTGCACGATTGTTTCTATTTAAACTTGAACTATTTCTTGACGTGGGTTCTTTGCGTTAATATAAGTCCAAATAGTAGGAGAAACATCATATACACATATAGAAATGTACACGATAAGATCATCACTATCGAAATTGTCACGGTTGGCCATCTAAAAAAAAAAATTTGCTATTGAGTTACTAGATAAACAAATTCACAAACTCATAAATTAAGCATGCTTGCATATCGTGAAAACAAATCCAATATAATGTAAAATTGGACAAGAGCTGCTAAACACAATTCTAAATGATAAACTTAAAAAAAAAAAAAACTTAAAAACAAATTATACAAGTTCAACGTAAATTACGTGATCAAAGAAAACGTCCTTGGGACCCTTATATGGTTCCCTTAAAAAAAACAATATATTTAAGACCATTCAAAATCATGGTAACAGAAATACATAATGACCTTCTCCAACACTATCCACAAATTCAATCATCCAATCCAAATTCAACATAAGAAAACCTCAATTTTGACAATCAGATATCTTCATTTTTTCATTTATCGAAAAGCAACTTAATAAGTGCAATAAAATGATCAAACTGATCTTGTTTTTCAAATAGAAGATTTAGCATTTTCTTAAGTATGGCCAACATACCTAATGGGAGAAAGTTATCGATGCAAAATTCAAAGAATGGTTTTGTCCAATTTGAAGCTTTTCTAGAACTCAAAACCTGTGGGAGTTCATTTTGTTCATCACCACTTCCCTAAACACGCCAACACTTCGCTCGAGCATGCAAAACCAAAAAATAAAAATAGAATCCTAATAATTTTATTAAGAGGGGTTAGATGGAACTATGAGAACCGGAAGATAGTGAACTTGATGTGACAGTGCACTAGCTTTAATAATTGGAATTGTTGAAATGGAGCTGCGTTTCAAGAGAAAACATGAATTACGGGCCTTGTGGTTTAAAAAGGAACTCCTTCAGGAAAGATGGGATGAAGTAGACGGAACGTATGGATAAAACTTTCACATACACACGATAAAATACACACGATATTTCACAGATATACACAGAATAATACACGCAGCAGCAGCCGTTAATGGAGATTACCTTTCACACAGCAATGGGCCTCCCAAGAAGTAGAAGAGTCTGTCTAGTTTGTTGGTGGGGAGAGGAGTTTGTCTTTTTTTTCTTTGCAGATTTAAATTGTTTAAGGAGGGTAAAGTTGGAACAAATTTTGAAGAACGGCCAAAAACCGCCGATTTGAGGGGTTGAGAAGTATACCTAAAATTACACTACAGCGTTTTTGGGTGATTTTTAAACCTCCCAAAACCGGTGCTCTAAAAAACTAACAATCACGGGTTGCCCCAACTCCTCATAAACGGTGCCATTCAAAACCAGTCAAAACCGGTGGAAAAAAAACTCCCAAGCAGAGCCTTAAGTTTAAAATGAATGAGATCACTGTAATCTCTAAAAGGTGTCAAACAAGTAATCAGACAATTGCGACTCTAAACGGGTTCATCTAAAGGGCGTTCGATCATTACAAGCTCATGTAAACGGGTTCATGTCAAGGGCATTTGACCATTACAAGTTCTTTTTTCATTTTCTTTGCTCTTAAACGAAGCCAAAAGTTTGAGTGACAAATGAGTGTAAGACATAATAAAGTATGTCACCAATCTATCATCGATGTCAAAATGCAAGAATGGAGAGCTCTTGATTCTCTACCTGGCAACTTCACTCGTTTCTGTCCTAATCTGGAAAGAGGGGAAGACGAATAATCCAATATTAACACTAGTATTTAAAAAATAAATAAATCAATTCATCGAATTCTCTTTTGAATCATTGTAAAAGATACTCTAGTTCTATACATTAAATTTCCCAATTAAAAAGCAAACACATAAAACAGTCACTCTTCAGAATAAACACATTCCTCTACTTTAACCTACCATTATATTTGTTCCTACTACTATCAAGCAATGTGATTGTAACGGGGATACACACTGGGTTCTTACAACATGTTCTCATCAGAAGGTTCCCAAAAGGATATGCCAATCAAGCCAACAATAATAACATGCACGAATGGGATGCCTCCATGGCTCTGGTTACCTTGACGCCTCAAGAGCTCCTGCACGTGATAAGAACATGTACAGTTGCATCATAATTTAAAAGGACTTCTATTTCTAGATATTTAAACGTTGCAATACTGTCAAAGGCTCAATTTGCAAAACACCCCAAGAAAAAAAAAAAAAAAACCTTGAGAAGAAAGAAACAATTTTCTTCTGCTGTTTACTTATTTTATATAGGCCAAAACAATGCTTTAGCTTTATGTTGACAACTAGTACGAAAACTAATCACCTCCAAATAAAATACATCTTGGAGGATGGAAATGTCATCCTGGTAGTACCACAACCACCAAGTGTGGCAGAGCATCTGAGGATTATGTTAACTTGTGTCAAATGACAATGCAACGCAGTTATAACTGCATTCTTTATTCTAAGATTTATACGAGTTAAAATAACTTTTTTAGTGCATGTCCACATTAACATGCATAACTTCAGGGTCACGTCTACCTTTCATTTTCTGAGACCTTCACAACCAGTATTTTTCAAGTGACTAAGGGTACTAATGTACGAGGTGAGGCATCTGGTAGAAGAGAAGAGAAGAGAAGAGAAGAGAAGAGAAGAGAAGACAAGTTTTTAATTTTGCATGGAAATGGCTATAGAGCACATCCTATGCAACCTTTTACTTGTATGAACTACTGCTACTATTAGGATACCTAGAGTGTAACTAAGACAAAAACAACCCCATTGAGCAGGAATCGAGTTACAGAAACTGATATTTGATATTCTTTTGCAGCAAGAAGCATGCGTCTTGCTTCTTTTACGTGCTTTATTGAAAATGGAAGTGCTTGACAAGGTTTATTGAGATTCTTTTGGAGTGTGATGTCTCTGATGGTATGGCCATATGGGGTGAGATTGATCAGTAGTGCTTCTCATTGAGGATTTGGCAACGGGTGCTGGATCAGACGTTCTAAACCACTGTGGTTGATGTCTTGGTAAGTTATACATGCGACGCTGTTTCAAGCACAAACCAGAATAATTTTTCTGAAATGTCATCTGGAAGAGGAAAGATATAAAAGCATATGTAAGCTAATAAGCAATACACTTAACAAAGGGGCAAAAACCAAGTAAGCAATATTTCATTAAATCTGGCCTTAAGCTAAGAACAAAATCTGAAGCATATCCCTCCAATAATCAAGTTTAGCAATTAATAGAAAAGGAGCAGTAAAATTTGCAAAGTTGACATTGAAGTTGTAGTTACACAAATCATGCATTATCACTGGGTTATATTTTTATTGTAACTTTTGCATAACACGTCAAAATTATTATAAATGGTTCTAGAACATCTTCTAGTTTATTTAAATTTTTTAAGTAATAATACTTGAAGCAAAATTGCAATAACATTCAAAACTTATTACGTAAAACAATACTTTGATAGTTTTTGTGATACAATACACAAGTCTTAAAACATTGGAAACTAAAGTATTAGAGTTCATAAATAAACTAATAATATGTTTTGGACACAATAATACAATTGACTTGATTAAAAAAATAGGCTTAATAAACATTATATATATATACTTTTTCTACTTGATTACAGCAACACCTTGCCCAAAAAGGAGCGCTTTAATGATTTAATCACATTGCCCTCAACATTGTCAACCACACTCCGTATCGTCTTCTCCAACCATGCAAATTTTAATTTTCATGAGCACGTTTAGCTGAGTTAAGTTACTTTCAGAAAAAAAAAATCTTCATGTTTAGTAAAATAAATAACCTAAAAGTAAGTTTGACTTATTTTAAGCACAACCAAACATACTTGTGCTGTCTTGACTTTAAGAAAGTATATAAGTCCCCAACATTAGACTAAACTTTATTAAAAATAATTGAAAATCAATTACATAAATTTTCCGTTGCACAACCTTTACACACAGTTGATGATATGTTTGGAATGCTAACTGTATTTATATAGTATAGCCAATTAATCATTAATTCAATCATCCGTATATCTCATTTTTTATTATGTTCAACATCAAATAGTCAATATTTCACACGTGTTTTGAAATTGCAATCGAGTTTTTTCTTAAAGCCTACTAAATTTACAAGGACATAATTATAGCAACAATGCTTATACAATGTTTTTCACATAATATCTTTTCCCTATTTAATGAAATGTATGCAAGCTATTTCAATTGATAAAACTCTCAATCCACATTCCCATTTCTCTATGAACATAGTCCATTTTAATAGATCCACATTATGAATTTATGATTATAGGAAACGGAAAAGTATGAGCATCATTTACTATTTACATGAAGGATACTTTCGAATATTTTTAAGAACTAACACAAAACTAATGATTCACTTTGTGTCTATAGCATATCTAGGAAAAGGAATTCGAAGCTTGAATGCCTCTCATTGACAACCAGCCTGAGAATCAAACCCTAGTTACACATATGCGTGCTACAATTTCCATCCATTGACGACTAAGCAAGATAACAAAATGTTTTAGTTATTTAACCATTTTTTAATCAGGGAACAAAAAACACAAAAACCCAATCCCATTGCACTTCATTTTTTGTAAGGCTATAACTAACAAAATCAGTAACGGACCCTCATAGATTGAACTAGAACATAAATCCATCAAGTCAAACACAGCTGAAAATCAAAGCGTAATTATAACATAGAGATCAATCAAGAAAAAAAATCAATGAGAAATTAATCTCCATCATTACATCAAAAAAAAAAATCAGATATCAACTCAAAGTTCGAAATTAAAAAGATTAAAAAACTCTGTGACCGGAACAACCTATAAATCTCCAAAGATGGAATACTAATCTGTGCTGACAGATTCACAATTTGACAATTCTCTGGTCATTACATAAATAGTTTTGACTTAATCCAGAGCAAACCTTTTTGTTTTTGGGTGGGGGGGGGTGGGGGAGAGGGTGTGTACTAATAACAAATGAAAGTTTGGCCAACATCATTGCTTAAGTTCCAAGGACCTAGAATTTTGAGAATTGCCATCAATAATACCTAGCATTCTAGCAAAAAGCATTACCGAAAGCCAAACAATGTAGAACCTTAATTTTTCCATGCCATGCATTGACCAGCAAGATGAGCTGAACTATTTTGGGTTGGTTATGGATTAGATATAGAAAATCTACTCAAAAATACATTTGAAGGAGGCTCTTACAATAACTATAATCAGGATTGCATATTATGTGGTCTACAATCTATTATAAGGTCTCCTGATACTTTTCATGTTTATGAACATTGACGGGACGATATTTTTCTACAATTCACTCAATAATGATCATGGCATGTAATATGATAGTTCAATAATCAAATTATAAGCATCACACTGAACAACTTCGCCAGTTCATTTGAACAACCCATTATCGAGTCATAAGTTCTTGTGATCATAATCTAATGACTATTAGCAGTGCAAAATTGCTACATGATACACAATGAGTTCCATAAAAATGAAATGAATTGTGTTTATACATAAATCTATAATAGTCTACCAAAATAAATATACTCATTGACACACATTTACAAACACTTGGCGCAAAGATGACATGAGTATTTACTGCTCAGACAAAAACTTCTCCCACTATCCAATACAGCCCAAATCTGAATTAAATCAAAGAAACGTGCAAAAACTTCCAACATCTACATAAATACAAACAAAATCGCAGCAAACAATTCAAGGTCATCACAAAGAAATCCACAAAACCACACAAACACCCTAATAAAGACACAATCTTTATGACAAAAATTTACCTCCAGCGATCCCTCTAAAATTGAAGCCCATTTGGACAGCAGGACCAGACCTGTATCACTAACACTTATTCTGCACACGCAGCTGCCCCCTTGTCCAGCAGAGTGGTCCTCTCCCCTTTATCTTTGCCTTCTTCGAAATCCGGGTTGTCCTTGCATGGACTTGTGGTGAGACAGTTTTATGGAGGGAAAGGCAGGGAACTGAACTTGCCTTACCCATAAAAGCAGGGAATGCAGTCTTCAACCTAAAAAGTGGAACCAAGAAGCATTATGGAAGTGTAAAAATAAAATAAATAGGAATACGAGGAAAGCATGAAGTCATAAAGTATAATTCAAAAACGCAGGGTTGCGTCCATGTTCCATAAACATTTCCATTTTGTGTCATCCAAAGAAGTGTTCAAGCTACACAACGATAAACATGAACCTAGAAAGTGTCCCAGAAAATCACATGACTGACGTTATCTCAGATTAACCCAACTTGTAATTCTGGAATTAATTGTGAGATAAACTCTTCAAATCAAGAGTCATTTCCAAAGAAAAAGGATACACATTTACTTAAGGGTAAAAAGCATTTGATTTGAATCGAACTTTTGATCCTTTTGACAGACGATTGGGTTAATTGGCGCCCGAGTCCCTAACCTTTAAAAAGGATTTTCGGCGGATCGAGAACATAGTTTTTCATTATAAAACTATTAGTTTGACCAAAAATTAAATAGTCAAGATTTTCTTAAAATGATGAATCTACCGTTTATAAAATCTTTAATTAAAACAAAAAATTACAAAAAAAAAAAAAAGTAAAGAAAAAACGAAAAAGAAATTTAAAACAAAAATTTGCAACCTCTCTCCCTCTCTCCACCCACATCCAGAAATTTGATATCTCTCTTTCTCCATCCACCCACATCCATAGTTTCAGTCCCATGCTTTGATATTATTACTCACTTTTTTTTTTTTTTTTACAATCGGATCGGATCAAGCCCGATCCGATCCGTCCTCACCCATGGTGAAAAAAAAAATTTCACCTTCCCAACCGCTCCTGCCCGAGAGCATAGTTTTTCTCGTTATAAAACTATTAACCTATTAAATAGAACCTTAAAATAATAACTCCGAAATTAAAAAAATCCGAATCTCTCTCTTTCTCCATCCAATCATCCATAATCCGAAGCAACACCAACCAACCCCTTCCCCCGAAAAACACTATAAGTTTTGATTCATTTAATGTAATATTTTGTTTTTTTGTTTTTTTTATTTCACACCATAGCCTCCCATCTCTTACTTCACACCATTTGAAATTTATTTTGAAAGTGGAGTAGGATGGTGTCGACAGCGGTGGCCAGTGGTGTGGAGGTGGAAATAAAATTCTTGGATTGAATAATTAGTAGAAGATTTCTTTGGTGTTTATTTTTTATTTACATATATTTTTTTTATTTTTAATTTTTTTTCCTGTTTGAGTTGCGTCAATAGTGGTGGGTGGTGGTGTTGTGGGTGCCAGTGGTTTTCCGTTGGATGGTAGTTGGCGGCGGCGATTTTGGATAAGAATAAGTGGCGAGATGAGTGGTTAGTTGTAATTTTTATTTTGTTGGTTAAAGAAGAAGAGGTGGGGGGGGGGGGGGGTGGGGGTGGGGTGGGGTCTGGGGTGGGGTCGGGAGGGAGAGTTGATTGGAGAAGAAGAAGAAGTGGGGAGGGATTGATTGTTTTTTTCTTTATTTTATTTTTCCCTTTGTTTAATTTTCTAATTTCTTATTTTTAATTCGAAAAAAGGTAGATTTGGTCATTGTAAGAAAATTGAGCATTTATCAGTCAAATTAACAAATTACGCGCTTTTCAAAAGTTAAGGACCCGGAGCACTACAAATTAAAGATTTAGGATCCCATCGTCATAAGGTTCAAAAGTTCGAACCCAGTGCTATTTGCCCTTTACTTAATTGAGACTCACAGTGCGTTCTATTTAAAATCGTTTTTGGAAATCAAAAGTTCCGAAGCCCCCATCAATGAAATGCAACAACCGTGTAATTACGGCAAAGGGATAAACCAAGTTCGACAATCGTGGATGTTTCCCCAGTTGGGGTTTACCACTTAAATCTGGTGCTTATCTTATGTTTTTAAATACAAGCTGACAAATGTGTGGAAAAATACAAACAATTAAAATTAGGATAATACAGTTGTGAACACGTCCAACTTCTCAGAAAAGGATTACAGTAACATTAATCTAATTCAAACCCCCTTCTTGGATCAACCAATTAACATATCTGGTGTCATACACATTAGCATGTTATGAATACTCTTAAACAAAATGGTTATATAAATCCATATATAGAAACACTGCCACATACTACAGGCAACAGAATGATGGTATAACTTTCAATGGTTGTTGATTAAACTTTACCTTCCAGCCTAATAACATCGTTGAACTGTGTCGTTATGTTGTCCACAATACTACAAAGTTCTATTTCACTTGCATGTGAATTGACTCTTGTCCTCAACTCAACATCTGTTTGTTGTGCTCTTCCAACCACCATGCATATTCCACGCCAAATGCCAAGTCCCCTGTATAATAAAAGATACAAAAACTACAAAATAGCCTAATAAATTACAACAAATAAAGAAGTAAGAGAAAATAAAAGAAAACAAGACAATCAATAAACAACATTAAAGCATAATAACTGAACTGGTATTTGACATTAATATTTAATCTCCAAATAATAAATGACAATCGCTAAAACATGGACAGCCAGGCGTTATGCAAGTATCAGTGGCGAAATTTTATTATTATCCACCTCCAACCACTCCCCGTCTTTGATAGAGATGAAATTTGAATAAAGTCATCACCTCAAGCATTCATGTAACGTACACAACTAAAGCCATCATATTCTACCTCAAAAAACTAGACTGTTTATAAATACTATACCTCAAAATTTGTTGATCTAATTAAAAAAATTGTTCTCTTTCTTGTGATTTGATCATCCAAAATTCAGACAACACGTACAATCAAGAATATATATTAGAAAAAAAAAAAAAAACCATATCATTGCCACTCCCAGAATGAGTTTGTTCTCCTGTGCTTGAAATGAATACACCCTGCATAAAATAATAACTAAATACCAGACCATTGCCACTCATGTGTACCCAATTCAATCAAGCATTCTTTTTCCACAGCAACGACTAAACAATCACATCAAGCACCATGAACAGGTGGAGAAATTTAAAACATAACTAAGTTTCATCTTGACAATAAATTTCAGGACTCCCATCACAAGATTTATTCTAGGCTCACTTCAAAGATGACTCAGCACTGTTGGTTGTGAAATAAAAATAGTTTATACTTCTAATAAAGACTACAAATAGGAGTGAATATGACTAGAAAATTATATTCATACCAGAAGACAAACTTAGAAGCATATACAGGAATTCCATTGCAAAGGATTAGATAGTGAATATTCAAGAAAATTTCCTATCTTCTAACATGTCCTCTTATGCTGCAATTTAAGCAGACTAGTTAATAAAAAGTTGAACTTCAAGAAAGCTTGTGGTCGGATCAGATCTAAAGGAAAGCTCGATACAGAAATCAAGGTAAATAAAGCACTAGAAATGAAAAGATAACACAATTTATGCAAATGCCGTGTAAGCATACAAGCCGCTTCCAATTTTAGAGGCAAAATGACAAGTTAAGGTTGCCTTGAAAAGTAAGAAAAAAATAAATAAATGGATAATTTAATTTACCTTCAAGACAACAGATGAATGAATATATTTAAGATCAGAATAATCTCCCTTGCGGCAACAGAGAACGAATTGCAAGCCATTCTGCAGAGGTGGTTTAGACACTTAAACCTCCAACAGGCAAGCTGTTCTCTTCCAACTTCCCACTCACAAGAATATCATAAGTTGTGTCATCAGGTGCAAGACCTTTATCGAGCATTTCATCATGCAACCTAAAAGCCTCTTGCAAATTCCCCTCCTTAAAATATCCAGCAATTAATGTATTGTAAATAAGTTTATTAGGAGTCATGCTCTTTCTATACATCTCTTCCAAGACCTTCCGTGCATTCTCCACCTGTCCTTTATTACAGAGACCATGTACCAAAACAGAGTACATAATCACATCAGGCAATATACTTTTGGCAAGCATCTCCTCATAAAGATCTGAAGCAAGCACTATATTCCCATCCTTTAGCAGCCCATCAATCAACGTGGTGTATGTTTCCAAATCACATGGAATTCCTTCTTTCTTCATTTTCTTATGCAACTCAAGTGTTGCTTCCATATTATTTAGGTTTCTGAATCCACTAATCATCGTGTTATAAATGATCCTGTTGGGAGATAGACCAACTTCAAGGATTTCATAAAAAAGTCCGTGCGCACTTTTCATGTCACTTCTTTTGCAAAATGCATCAATAAGGGCACCATATGCAGTGACATCCAACTGAATGCCTTTAATACGCATCTCGTTTTGCATCTTTAAGGCAAGATCAATGTTGTTGCTTTTGCAAAACCCATCAATCAAAGTGGTGTAAGTGATTATGTTGGGTGAAAGTCCACTTTCACACATCTCTCTATAAACAGCCACTGCAGAATTAACGTCACCTTCCTTTACAAAGCCATCAATAATGCTATTATAAGTCATGCAAATGGGATTAAAACCCATCTCTATCAACTTTTTCAGCTTATCTTTTGTGTCAGCTGTTCGACCAACTTTGCATAAGCCCTTGATAATTGTGTTGAATGTGAAGTCAGTAGGGGCAATCCCTAAGCTTACCATGTGATCGAACATTCCAAGAGCTTGTTCACACTCACATATCTTGAAATATCCATCTATCAATATGCTATATGTGACAACATTAGCTTTCAAGTTCTTTTCTAGCATCTTGGATAGGAAGTCTAATGCTATATCCATTTTCCCTTTCCTGCAGTTTCCAAGAATCATATGGTTATATGAAACCACACTAGGTTGAACACCTCGATCAATCATCTTATCCCATATGCTACAAGCTTCATCCACCCTACCCTCTTTACAAAACCAGGATATCATATTATTGTAAGTAAACACATTGGCAATACCAACCTCAACAGCCTCATCAAACTGCTTGGTTGCCTCCTCCACCAGTTGAGCTTCCAAAAACCCATTAATCAAAGAATTCACAACATAAATGGTTGGCTGAATACCTGCACATTTCATTTGCGCGTATAACTCCTGCGCCTTCTCCATGTTTCTATTCCTACAGCATCCTTCAATAAGGACTGCATAAGTGACCTTGTTGGGAGTAAGTCCATCTTCAACAATCTTATTGAACAATTCAAAAGCACTGTTCAAATCTCCATGCTGAGAGTACCCCTTCATCAAGCTTGTAGAAACAATCAAACTGATTTGAAATCCACTACATATCATTTCATCTTTAAGCCTTAACGCCTCAGTTAAATTCCTCTGCTTCACGCAAGTACAAATTAAATTTGTAAATGTACCCTCAGAAGGAACCCAATCCATCTTCTTCATCTCGCTCAACAAATTACATGCAACATTGGCTTCCAGTTTCATACAAGCAACCCGAATAGCAGTACTATAAATAGCCGCATCAAGCTTCATTCCCCTAACCTTGGCCTCCACAAAATACTTCTCGGCATCGTCCACCTTATCCCTCCTTAAACATGCACACATCATTACATTCACAGTTGCACAATCATAACTAGTTTCTTCAAAATCAAATCATTAAACAAATTCAACGCCTCATCGATCATATTTTTCTTAACCAATGTACCCAAAAAATTATTCACAATCGGTGTCCATGGTGCTACACCACAAGATACCATTGCTTTAAAACAATCAACAGCATCAGCAAATCGCTGCGCTCTAACATATCCATTCAACAAGTAATTAAAAACACGTGGGTTTAATGAAAACCAAATCTCTTCCCGCAATCAATAAAGTGGTCGACGAGAACAATAGCAGAAGGAACAGAATTACTAGACGCGTAACTGTTAAGCAAATTCCTAGCTACAGTGTAGTGGTTCCCAGAATGTACCAGAATGTGCAGCATGAGGCAGAAAGGATACACGATTCCACGCGCGAAACCGGGCTGTTTCTCCACCCATTTGAAGTAGTCAAGGGCTGAAAATGGGTCATTCCTATAAGATAAAAGAGTTTCTATGACATGGGTTTGGGTCAAAACTGGGTTCTCTGAAATAGGACTTTGTGAAGTTTGGACGTTAATTGAATTTTCGGAATCTGAGGGTCGATTGGTGTCAACAGAATTAGTATTGCGGCTGGGTATATCTTCTATAACTCCTGGGACGGAAGAGGAAGATGATATACATTTGTCAAGTAAGAAAGAAAAACGAATTCGAGGAGGGATAGACGAGGAAGGTGAAGAAAGAGGAGCAAGTAGCAAAGATTTCATTTTGTTAAGGCAATAAACGTTCACTGTTCATGGCGAAATTTTTAAGATGTTCTTTAACGGCACATTTGATCTTCTGATCTCATAAACTTCGGATTTGTATCATGGAGCGAGGAAGATCCTATCTCTATATTCTGCACTGTTTAACAATGTTTTCACTAACCAGGCCCGGCCTGGTCGGTTTGACGGTGAAATCGGAACCGGCCCTGAAACCGGTCAAATTAGGAAACAAACTCGGCCATTCAAAAACCCACCTCAAAGCCCGCCTGGTTCTTTGAAACCCTTTAGACGTTTCGGTTTCCACGGTTTTTAATGAGGCAAAAAATCAGATCTTGAAAGAAAAAAAAAAATTCTTCTTTCCTTAATTAATGCAAGTGACGATTTGGATTCCAGATCCATTTCTCTCCTTTATCGATGGATCAATCTAATGAAAATTCATGGTTGTTTCTTCCAAAATTTTCTACTTCTTTCTTGATTTTACACTCTACTTTTCGGGTTTAGCCTTCATCTTGTGAAAATCCATTGTTGTTTCTTCCAAATTTCTCTACTTTTTTCTTGATTTTACACTCTATTTTTTGGGTGCAGCCATCATCTTGCATTATTCAGTTTTAAAGGCTTGTATTCATTCCACTTCATTTTGCATTATTGGGTTTCAAAGGCTTGTATTCCTTTCACTACTAAAGCAGGTTATTAGAATTCAATTTTTTGAAATTTTTTATTTTTTATCATTGAAGTTATCATTAAATTTTGTTCAATATAAATTTTGATTATAATTTTTTTATGTTGCTTCTAGTCTCACCATGGATGTATAGTTAAAGGCTTAAAGCTGATCATTAAGGTTATCATTAATTTTTTTTTTTTTTTTTTTTTGCTACGTCTCGTTTCACTACTAAAGAGCCCAAATGGATTATTAGAAGATAGGGATATAACATATCTAAGCATACTAATTCTGCTGTAGAGGAAAATATTTTAATTGAGAGGAGCTTATTTATAATTGTTTTAACTTTCAATTCATCCATGTTCTTGTTTTCTATTTTGCTAAATGGAGTATTACCAGTTATCTCTTGTCTTTAGGCTTCTGATTTACTTTCAATTGGTGTGTCAAAACATGTATTGTGAGAGATACATGTATTTAACTGCTTTTATTTAGGATGGATAACAATACTCTATCTTTGGAGAGACAATCTACAAGTTCCATGCCTTCTAGCCGTGTAAAGACTGATCTTGCATGGGAACACTTTTCTTCAAGTCATGACATTGACGGTAAAATTCGTTACACATGTCTTTATTGCAACAATAGCTTTAAATGTGGGAGAATTAACAAAATGAAGTATCATTTTATTGGAATTAAAGGTCAAATATCTCAATGTAAGAATGTTCCATTTGATGTTCGGTTTAAATTCCAAAAAATTCTTAAGGATATATTTCAAAGAAAAAAGATGCTAAAGAGGCTCATGAATGTACTTTTGAGGACAATTCTATAGATTTAGAAATTGTAGGAGAGGAAATACAAGAGGAAATTGAAGATATAAATAAATCGGTAGAAAAACAAAGGCAACAAAAAGAGAAGAGGAAAGCAAGTGAAGGGATTGAAACATATTTTGCTCCAAGGACTACTCCTAAATCTCAACCTAGTTTAAAGAGTGTTTTAGTTGGTAAGCAAGCACTAAAGAGAGCACATATGGCTTGGGCTAGATGATTTTATGATGCTTGCATTCCATTCAATGCTTTGCAATCACCTTACTTCCAACTCGCTTTAGATGCTACCGCTGCAATTGGTCTACGATTTAAGGTCCATCTTGTAATGACATTCGTGTTAATTTGTTGAGAGATTGCAAGAAAGAATGTCAATTGCTTGTTGATACTTATCGAAGCCAGTGGATAAATAATGGATGCACAATTGTGGCCGATGGTTGGAGCGATCAAAGACATAGAACCTTGATTAATTTTTTAGTATATTGCTCTTCTGGAATTGTATTTGTGAAATCTGTTGATGCGTCATATGTTGTGAAAGATGCTAAAATATTGTGCAATTTGTTATCGGAGGTAGTTGAATGAGTTGGACTTCGTAATGTGGTTCATGTGGTAATTGATAATAGTATTTAAAGAAATACCAATGCTTTCAATAGATATTGAACACCAATCTTGTGGGAGTGAAGAAGGACAATACTGGTTGGTTTGTGTACTGGCATAATATAGTTTTTGTTGTAATTAAAAAATAATAATCATGGATTTAACTAGTATACCGCTTCATTGCGGTGGGATCCAACCGTAGGTTCTATTATGATAATGGATTGAGGTATTGAACAAATTTTGGAGATAATCGATGGATAGATGATGGATTGAGGAGGTAAGCAGATTTTGGAGATGATTGGTTGAGGAGATGATCGAATCAAGAAGATAGATTGAAGGAGATGATTTTGTGATGGGATAGATTGAAAACGTAGTGATACACGGACATTTAAGTACTTTTTTCTTCACGTAGCGGAGAAAAACTCACTATGATCGTGAAAATCTGATTTGAGGAGATGAAAATTGATGAATAGAGAATATATAAAGACAGAGGTATAGTGTCTTTTGTCATAAGTGGAGGTAAAAACTCCCTACGATCGTGATAAATTAGTATACCATTTTTTGGTGGTGGAATCCGTCCATAGGATTTATAAAAATAGATCACTGAGATTTGAATATCTTTATTCTTAATGGAGTCTTGATGGACGAACATGACAATTTGAGTTACAGTGTTTATAGTTTTAAAATTGAGGTAGTGACTAAGGTAAGAAGAATATCGTTTGAGGGAAAGTTTTGTTTGAGAGAAAGATTGAAGACATAAAGTCACACGGACGTATATATTCTATTTTTCTTCTAGTAGCGAAAAAAACTTCTCTACGATCGTGATAAATTTTTTTTTTTATTGTATTTATTAAATAGTGAGATATAAATAAAAGTGTCAATAATTACTTGTGACAATATAAGTCGAGTACTTGCATTGAGAAAAATAGTGTGACACAACTTATATTTTGATAATGAATAAAATTGTTCATAATCAATATATGGGGGTTGGCACCTTGTATTTAGGTTGTAGTGTTGGTTATTTCACCATTTAAGTGTGCAAGTCTTTATCGTAAAAATTGTTTAATGGTGATACTAGTACATTTGGATTGTATTGAATGGGATTATGTGTCGAGTTTAATTCTATAACATGATTGTGCGGATAATTAAAATTCACTAGATTACCGAGTATTTCATCTAAATCCCATGATGGGGTTGTGTATATATTTCTGACGAGTTTAATAGTTCTTTGATTTACCAATGAGCGAAATCAAAATATCTCGGTAAGTTGGGAAATTGTGGATGAGCGAATTAGAGATCACGAGTTCGTGTCATGAATTGTTGACTTAAAAATTGGTAGTGTGACTACTTTAGTATTTTTTATTGAATGCTTATAAATTTGAGTTCAGTGTTTAGCAACGACTAAATTTTAACATTTGTGAATTGATTTACAGGACCGTTAAAGAAAATTTAACTTAAATTAGTGAGAATAATTAGAGATACAAAATAGTCATTTATGTTCGTACCTAATTATCGGGTCTCGGATTAAGATTAAATATATACATAGTTGCTCAGAGGAAAATATTGCATATATATTATCTTCTCTAATTTTATTATTTACGAAAGTGCAAACTTTTGTCTTTAATGAAAAAAAAACAAAAACAAGAGAGTAACAATTAGATTTGACGGTCCAGGGTTAACTAGACGCAATCTAATTATTGGAGCATGAAAATATATGTCTCAACAGGTCTTGTAGTAGTTCTATGAAGTTTTAGACTAAATTATAATTACTATAAAAGTTATGAAATTAATTATAATTGTAATTGAAGTTAAAGAACTACACTTGCAATTAAATCATTTTTAGTGTAATTAAGCTTGGATATCAATCAAATCACTTTTCCAAATGATGTCCTCCACCTAGCGGGGTGGGTGGGTGGGGGGGAGTTATTTTGCCTCTCGGATACTTGTCCAAAGGGACACTTTGGACAAATAAAAGTGTTTGAATGCATCCCTAGGCACGGATTTTTGTGTAAGAAAAAAATCTTGATTTGTTTTATTTGTTCAATCTAAGAATTAGCTTTTGATATTAATTAAAAATGTGTTCACATGTTGGTGTAGTTTATTCTTTAAAGAATACCATAGAAGACTTGAAAGTCGGGAGCGTCAAGTTTGTGAATCAAAATCTAAGGTTCATGAATCAGATTGAATATCATAATCGAATTTTCGATTGAGGCATAATACCAAATCTTTAGTATTAATTAAATTAAACATATGAACATCCAGCAAAGATCATGACAGCCATTGAATTAAAGAATTTTTTTTAATTTCTAGCTAATTCACGATCTAGTTTCCAACAATACCGTCTCTAAAGCTCTTTCATCGAGTGCACAACCATGACAAGACTCAAGGAAGAAGTCTTGGCTAACTCCGTGCCAAATCAATAAAGTAGTTAGTTAACCAATGACAAGTAAGTGGTTCGTTAGTTCTTCCTCTGACATGCTTATTCTTCTTTCTCTTTTAGGCTTGAGCCAATTCGAACCATGAATTCTATCTATCCAAAATCTTTATTTATTTCTTTCTCGAAAGGCATTTCCTTATAAAATTTCATTTTTTCGGGTATGATACTCCTGTTATGTGGTTGGCGGTACTTTTCTGATGTATGTGCCTCAAGAATAAAGCCTACCTATTTGGAACTATAGTGAATTTGCTCATCTTCGTTACAAACCGAATCGGAGTTTTGGATCCGTGATGAAACTAGGTATGTTGAAAACAAACTTCAAACATTCAAATCATGGCTAAAAAGCGAGGGTAGAGTTGTGTAGTTGTACTTCATGCCAAGGTGCGAAAAGAGAAATGTTTAATAGTGGAGCCATAAATTTTCTATTTGGAGGTCTGGTTTCTTTGCAATACATCTTTCGAATTAAAAGTTGTCAAATAACGAGTCAAAGATGACCGTTAGAAATAGATTTATAGCATGTTTGAGAATGTTTTTTCTAACTTATAAGTTAGTTAAACATTATTTTTATCGAAACATTCCGTAGGACTTGCAATTTTTATCCACACGTTCTTTAGAACTTAATGCTTATAAGTTACAAAATCTTTACCAAACAAGCCCTTAATAATCATATTCTTTATCTTTTAATTCTCATTTTGACTCACCTATTTGACTTATTTTTGAGCTATGTTCTTAACTTATTAGACAGATTATTGGTACCGTATTAGAAGTATTCATAACAAACATAGCAGGCATCTTTCGGATTGAAAACCGGTTAGACAACAAGTTCAAAATAAAGAGGCAAAGATGGCTGCTACAATTGAATTTAATAATCATATTTTTATAATTTTATTCTCATTTCAACGTCACTTTTTTTCAAATATTTTTCGTGCTTTGTTCTGCACTCGTCAGGTAGGTTTTTGGTATCGTCTCGGATTATTCATGGCAACTTTTGTAACACGTCTTTCATATTCGAAAAATGTTAAACGACAAGTTCAAGATAACAAGCGAAAGAAGACTACTAAAATTGGATTTAATAATTCGATTTCATTTCCGTTTTATACTTCAATCAAATTAAAAATTTATTTACGTCAATTTAACTCATTTCGCTTGTATAATTAAATATAAAAACATGACAAAATTTTAAAACGTTACATTGAGTCTCTACATTTTTTTTTTTTATAAAAAAATAAAATAAAATTCAGAAAACCTTGGAAGGCCTGTGTTGGGAATTAACTATACATGTACAACGAAAAGTTAAAAGTTATTTCTCGGGTGAATCAACTTTGATCCTTAACGTAACTCATACAACAATTCGAGACTTCAATCAACCATAGATCCAAGCATCCAGTCACATACACAATACACGGAGTGAAGGAGTGTCTACTTTAGGTGCTACGGTTACGAGACCTTTCTTGTGCTACCAATAATCTAATGTCTGCTTAACCCTAATGCATGTATAAATTTAGTGGAATCAAGCGTGTTAATCTCAACGTAAACCCAATAAACTAAACTAAATAACTAGACAACAATTGATCAATTGAGCTTCTTATTTATTTAGCCATACATTTCATGTAGACAATTAATCAAATCTACAAATGTTCTACATTTTTCATTTAATTAATTTTCATTTAATTTTGATCTTTCAACTCTCATCCTTTTGTATGTGATTCATTAAGTTCATATCCACAATGACAATTAATATAATTATTATCTTGATCTAATTAAGATAAGAATAAATCAAAAACCATTTTAATTTATTCGTTAATTAATTAATTCACATTAAATGTTTGTGATTAATATCTAGCATTGTGCCAAAGCAACTCATGTGACGAGACAAATCAAGCCCAATTAGCATGAAATAAAAACTCTTTTATCTATATCCCAATTAGATATGAAATGTGTCAAACTCACTTTACTAATTATGTTATTTGCCACTTCAAGTAATTAATTTACTAAGTTCATATTTGGAACTCCCTTTTCAAATCATAACTTTAGGCAAGGAATTAGTGTATCGGCACCTAAGACCATGAAATGGATGATATCCTCTCTATCCAAGAGTGATAAATTATTTATCATCTATTAATTTTCATGTGATTCACGTTGTAGTGGTAAAAATTATTCCACCGGCCTAAAGTTCCAAAAATATATGACGAGGCCCATAAATAGGCCCATTCGATGAAAGCCACATTTTGCCCAACTCAAAAATATCAATTTACTCGAACGCATGGTTCAAGACCAACAAATCGGCCCAAAACCTCTAAAACTCTATTGTCAAACGATTTAGCTATATCACGATAGACTTGACTAGTCTAGACGAGTACCGCTTATCCCAAAACAATAAGAATACAACCGATTCATATCTCCACTTAACCAAATCTCGGAGGATCATCAAGGATCATTAACCTTTGCTTGCTACGCCCGACATTGTGACACATAGTGGCTGGCTCGCCAAACCGATAGCAGACGTTCTTGCCAAAGTGACAATCACCACTATGATTCTTCTTACGCTTAGGACATTGAGGAATGAGATCACTTGATTGGCCCTGTTGGAACCTTGATTTTATCTTTTGAACTGGCCTGAATTTCGATTGCTATTCTCATCCTGCCAATTTCTCTTTCTCGATTCATTCTGTTGTCCTTGAACTCTAACCTTTAAACCTAAGAAGGACACGGTCTGGGCCATCTTGACCACTACTCTAAAAGTAGGAAGCTCATGGGAACTAACAATCTGTTTGACCTCTGGACGTAACCCTCTTTCATAACGGCTTGCCTTCATTAGTTCAGTATTTACCAAATATAAAGCATAGCGTGACAATTCTTCAAATTTTTGCTCATACTTGGTGATTTCCATCAATCCCTGAACGAGATGTAGAAACTCTAACTCCTTATAATCGTGCAGAGCCTGTGGAGAATATTTTTTCGATAGCTTGACCTTGAACTGGGCCCATGAGAGATTATTATGTTTTTCTTCAGTACGGGTGCGAGATGTCAACTCCCACCAGTGACCTGCTCGGCCATTTAGCATAAACTTTACACAAAGGACTTTCTAATTTTTGGGATAAGCGATGTGCCGAAAAATTTTCTTGATTGTCCGCAACCATTCATTGGCTACAAGAGGATCCTTCTCACCGTCGAATGTAGAAGGACGGTATCGATGAAATTGGTAAATCACCGGCATGGCAGGGGTAGCGTGATGTACTGGTGGGGCTTGATGCGCTTCGGGCACTTGTAGTGCCCTCAGCGTTATTGGCAACTGCAGTAGTGAAAGTGCTGTCTGAGTTGCCAACACTCGTCTCATTTCCTCTATCGCTAGTTATAAGTCACTGATAGCAAGCAATAGTCGGTGCCATTTCCTTTAGAATAAACAAAATGAAAAGAGTTTGTAATTCATCGAAATAAACACCATACACAAATCCATGAATATCTAAAAGGCTATCAACAAAGGAGAGTTTAAATAACATCTTTTATATATTTAAATTATCCTTCAAGAGGTACAACAAGTAAAAACATCTAGTGCTAAACAATGGTAAAATAACTATACATGGAAAACTGAAATACTAAAAAGAAAAATATCTGACTAATATGATATCTCTAAGCATCGTCGTTGCTGATTCGTCCTCCGTGTACTCTAGGCCTCTTCGGCCGTAGAGCCTTGTCATCCGAGGTAACACAAGACTCGGCCTCAAAATCTACCTTGAGATCTTTTTTTGGGGTCTCCTTGACCTCGATAACTGGATCATCCTCAAACACTAGCACTGGCTTCGGCTCTGGCTCGACTACTAGAGTAGGCTCGAGAACGAGCTCAACTACTGGAGCTGGCTCAGGCATGGGGTGAAAACTTGCACCATATAAACTGTACTCTTTTTAGTGTATAATGAGCGCTTCACATTACACGTCGTATTCCACCTCCAGGTGGTAGATCTCCTCCAAATCTCTTAAGATCTCCACAGAAACTGACTGTCCCGGGCCAATCAATGAGTCAATCACATGAGTAATAGACACTGCATCGGTTGTTACTAAACCATAGTTCATCGTCTTGACACATGCTTTGCCCTATGGTTATCGATATGATGGCCAATTGACCACTTGGATATGTATATAATAGTTACTTGCCGCTTCGACACGTTCTGGGAAATACTCACTTGGTGGAACTATATCCCGAGATACAAATTATGAAAAGTCGATTATGTGGTTTCTATCATCTTTTAATTTAAATTATGAGGACTAACATAAATTTTCAAATCAACTTAACATTTTATCATAAATGAAACAATTAAAATTTTTCCATAAAATTTAAGTTTCATTTATCATACTTAAGAACAATTTTTTTTTTTTTTTAATTAACATCTCTTTACCTCGAATCAAGCGTGGCGTGGCGCGATGGCGAGTAGCGACACTTAAATTTCGAAATTCTTAACTTATAAAATTTCAACTTGACATAATAAAATAAAGACCAAAAAAATAATAATAAAATGAAATAATAATATTTTTTAAAATTTACGCCAGTCTACAAAAAAGTAAAATCGCGCTTTGATACCAAGCTGTAATGCCCCGAATTTTTTCAACTCGGAGGGTCACCAAAATAATCTCTAAATAATGTTTGAAGACTGCAAATAATATTTACCATATCTTGAAGGGTATTAAAAATGTAACTATCACGTAAAATAACAACAAGCGTAAGAAAAAAATGATTTTACTTCTAATTTTTAAAATTTTGCCTACATCATGATAGATGTCGCCACTATTTATTAGACCATTCAAACGAACTACAAAAATTCCAAAATTTTAACTTTAGATACTTGGGACCTTGGACTAGGCCATGTTAAATTTCGGACCTTATCTACGCTGTTTGGTAGGTGAAAACGTTAGGCAAAGTTGATTGAAAAACTATCCCGGGTGCCTTAAGGCGATCTGCTAAAACCTTCATAATAAATTCATACGATGAAATTTTTGAATGATTCTAAATGTTGTGAATATAATTTCACTCATAAACTCCAAATGTACAGAGGGTTATGTTTTTTCAAAGTAAGGACGGTAAATTGAAAATTTAGCACATGAAACGAGGCAAATTTATAACTTAAAACTTTAAATGGCAATTAAACCAATTTCTTGTTTTCCATGTACATTATATAATTAAATACTGAAAATCCAACACTTAAAATATAGTATTTACATCATGATTGACTCGATCATCTCGACGTCAAAACTTAATTTAAATAAAAGAAGTTCACTTCGTGTTCGCTAGTCTACGCCATCGCGTCAACGTCAACCATTTAAATTTGTTCATTTTGGGGTGAGTATTTCATAAGAAACACTCAGTAGAAATATATACTAACATGTGTGAAAAATTATACGAAAACATAAATGCACATGCCATCATTTCAAACGTACATAGGAACAACATAAATTGGTAACTAGCATCCATGAACTTAAAGTTCCTTCATAAATAAATTTACATGGCATGTATATCACATAATAATTTTTCCAAAATCATTTATAAGTCATGGTATGAGTAGTAAATAAAATTACCTCGAAAAAGAGATTTCAGTTGAAGTTGAAGTTGTGATGGAGAATGAATCATTACTGCACCTTTTCCAAAATCAAACCCGCACGCTTGCCCTTTTCTTTATTTACGTATGATTGTGCACAACAGTGATTTATTTAGGAGAAAGATTGGAGGAGAAGAAGAAAGGGAAAACCAAAATCTATGGAAGGAAAAAAAGGCTTCTTCTTACTGTTTTGAGGCAGAAAATTGAGGACTTTTGTGCGAGAAAATTCTGACTTATGGCTGAAGGAGAAAGGGACCTTGTTGATGGAATTTTGGGGACTGAAAAGAGAGAAAAGATAAAGCAAAACAAATGGTTAAATGCCTACTACTGGGGCCGAAATTGGTGAAGGAATGAGAGAAAATGCTAGAGCAAAAAAAGGAGGGAATTCAGTGGTTGCTGTTGATGGACGAATTTGTTGAGGAAAAAAAGAATCTGTTGGGATTTTTTTGTGACTGAAATGAAGGAGAGTTTGGGGGTTTAAGGTGGACCAAATTTTGGGATAATTTGGATGGGAAAGCAAGTAGTTTAATGGCTGAGAAGTGAGGGGGAAATGGAGAAGTTGTGGGGCTATTTTGTACTGAAAATAGGGTGATCATGGAGAAGATTTTCAGCCTATTTGGGAGAGTTTCTTGGGACATTATTTCTGATGTTAAATGGCAGCTAATTATCTTAAACAAATGGTGGAAGATGTGGGGAAATGGGCTGACGTGGGGAGATCATGGGTGGTTAAAATTTAGATTTTGGGACTGGTTTTGGCATGAGAATTAGGAGTCGTTTGGGGTTTAATTTGGCATGAGATTAGGGGCTATTTAGTGTTTAATTAACATAAAAAAAAAAATTTGGGTTGGTGATTGACAAAAATTCTTTTTGTTTGACACAAAAGATTAGGCAAACACGTGAAAACAAAATCTAACGTGACTAAAGTATTAAAATGTATTAGGAAGTTCGCAGCGAAGGCGAAAATTGAAATTTATTTTTATTTATTTATTTTTATTTGAAATTTTAAATATCAACAAAAAAAATTTCGTTACACTCTAGGCCTTATCTCCGATGTATTGACAACACCGAGTCCAAATATGTTGAGACTAAACTACATGAAGGAGAATGTGGCTTTCACTTTAGAGCCCGAAGCTTAGCACATCGTGCACTTACCGTCGGATACTATTGGCCAACAATGTAGGCAACCTTGATTGACTATGTCAAAAGATGTGACAGATGCCAGAAGTACGCTAATATCTCTCATCTCTCGCTAGAACGGCTCAACCCTATCCTTTCATCCTAGCCATTTACGAAATATGGAATGGACATTGTCGGGAAGCTTCCAACTGCACTGGGATAACGCGTCTTCATAGTTATAGTCATAAACTATTTCACAAAATGGATCGAAGCCGAAGCATCATCACAGGTATGTGACTGCGAAATTATCCAATTTGTTTAGGAAAATATAATTTGCAGGTTTGGAGTCTTGAAAGAAATCGTAACTGACAACGGATCACAATTTATCAGCACTGGATTCCAAGATTTCCGTAAGGAATGGAACATCGAATTGAACATCTCCACTCCATGGTACTCCTCAAGCCGATCCTCTAATAAAACTATCATGAAGACATTAAAGAAAAGACTCTTAGAGGCCAATGACAAATGGGCGGACGAACTACTTGGAGTTCTTTGGTCCTATCGTATCACCGCTCAGACACCAACTACTTAAATGCCTTTCTCTTTGGCCTATGCGTAGAACCAGTCATACCAGTAGAAAAAGGCATACCAATATTCTAGTACGAGTGGAAAACCGATAAATAAAATCAAGCTAAGTTATGTCATGAATTATACTTGGCAGATAAACAAAATGAAAGAGCACTACTCCGTACAGCAGCGTATCAACTAAAGATCACTCGACACTACAACTGTCTGGTGAGAGCCAAAACCTTCAAAGAAGGTGATTGGGAACTACGAAGAGTATTCCAAAATACAAAAGAGGCTGGTGCAGGTAAACTTGCAACAAACTGGAAAAGGACCATACTTAATTACCAAAGTGGTTGGGCATGAATCTTACAAATTACGCTCAAGACGGTAGAGACATAAGCAACAGTTGGAATGCTATCCACATTCGCAATGGCAGATATATGCCATGTGACCTTAACCTTCCTCTGCTCTCAAGAGAACCAGCAGGGCAAAATCGAGACAAGATTCTCTTCCCGAAACCATCATCGAAAGAATTGCTAAAAAAAACTTCAGAATGGTCTCGGAAGGCGGCAAAATGGATGAATCCAGACCTCTATCACAGAGTAGCATCTTACTTTTTGGATTTCCATATCTATTTTTGTGTGTTTTTTAATTATCAAAAAGGCAATTGCCGACTTAAGCATGAAAGAGTCAATAGCAAAGAATGCCATCGTTGCTCCTAACATGTCTCGATTTTTAAGAGATTCAACACGTATAAAAAATGCCACTTGCAAAGTTCAAAACTTACCTCATCGGCCGAGTTTAGGAAGTCTTGAACTTTGGGAGGATGAAGAGCAAACATAAATATAAAAAGAATCAACTAAACGTCTGACCTCCTTTAGACCATCCGGAATCACATGGTTGCCGCTGCCATTCGAACAGAGATGACTACACAGCTTCCATCAAGTCATTTAGACAAAGATAATCACACAAAATGAAGACTAAGTTGCTTTTAAACAAGGACAGCTTCAACCCGACTAGCGACATTGAACATCATGTCGGATAGGCTATACCAATCGAATTATTTGTACAGATATAATTTACTCTTCATTTTAAAAAATAGAAATAAAAGTCATTCACGGAAAATTTCATACATTTGTAAAATGAGTTTTATCTTTTGTTGAAAATCTATCAAGTATTTGAATTAAGTTCAACTTTTTTGGATGTTTTGTTCATATATTTGTTCTTGCTTTGATTAAAATTGTGCATATTTACAAAACACCTCGCAAGTAAATTCAGGTCAAAGGTTTGATAAACCTTTTTCAGCTATTTCATTCTACTGAGCACACAATCATAACAAAACTTACATACTGTATAAATTCGAATACATAAGTACAAATACATATTATATATGTTCGAACATGTAAGTCCAAATACTTAATATATAAGTGCAAAAGAAATACAAGCCGACCAGCACACTGGAAAAATGTGCAACCAAATGAATTAAGCTTGACCATCATCATCACTTGGACGGCACCTTTGACCCCATCTTCGAGCTGCTCTTCCAACATATTGTGCATACCAAGAATCTAGCAACTCTCAAAGATACTCAAGAATCGCTTTGTCCACATTCCAACTAGTATGCTTACCTTTTTTGTAATCATTCATAACTAAACCTCTAGTGGCTATCTCAACCTCCAGCTGGCAATTCTCTCGATGATCTTCTAAAGAAGAAATCTGAGCCCCTGAAGACTCCTTCAAGTCGGTAAGCTCCTCATCCAATGAAAGCATTCTACTAACCATCCCTGCTAACTCATCAATTTCCCTTTTAGCCGCCAAGTCAAGACCTTTTTCCAAATCTTTAAAATTTCATTTTCTCCACGTAATGAGGTGTTCGCATCCTGTAGTGAGCGTACTTGTCTCGTCTGTCTAATATCATGAAAAATGACATCTTGCAACCCACAAAATTAAGAAAGACAAGTTAGGCACAATCAAGTTGATCATCCATAATAAACTACAAAAAAAAAAATAACTCGTGAAAGATTTTGTTAGGGATGGCAATGGGACGGGTCCGGACAGTCGGCCTCGGCCCGCCTCCCCGCACCGACCATGACCATGGGTGGGCGGCCATTTGACCCGCCAACCGCCTCGGTTATTTTTTTTTGGTTAAACTGAAAAAAGAATTTAAAAAAAAGAAATACAAATTTTTTAAATATTTGTACCTAACAAAAAAAAAATATAAGATTTGGGTTGTGGTTTAGTGGTTAACGTTGGTGGTTTATAAGTTTCAACCTGGGTTAGATTATTCTTTAGTCCATTTTTAGTGAATATTATAATTTCTACTATATTTTATAATTTTTCAAAAAACAATTGAGGGGCGGTATGGGGTGAAAATTACGCCTAAACTCGCCCTCATTACTCGGAGGGGCGAGGCGAGGCCGGGGCGGCGGGTTTTTACTATCCCTAGATTTGGTCCATTGTGCTCTCAATCGCCATCACATGTCCAAGTTCTTCATAACGAGCCCAAGATTCAAGAAACAAAAGACCTTCGCCTAAAACCATTACACTAGGGTTAGAGAATGCAGAAGAGTCAGGTGGAAAAGTGAGCACGATCGAACCATCATCTCTATGAGTTGGACTTGGACGGCTACGCTTCCGTACTGTCGAAGAAGCAACGTCAAAAAGTTCTGCCTTGCTTGATAAATCTTAGGAAGAGATTGGAAGGTTAACTAGCCCGTAGTGGAAGAACATGTCTTAGATTTCTTCTTCTCTTTCGCCTTTCACCTCTCTAGAGAATTGAGCCAAGATCCTATCACTCTCAATATGACTTGATCTGCAACCTTCCGATCATCTGAGTTAAGCTGGCTACATAAAGAAAGGTCACTACTACCAATTTCCAGACCACTATTTATCATTAGAATAGGGACCATGTGTGTGAAAAAGTCACAAGGAATATTATTGGTTCTTACGAAATGTGAGCGTACAAACTACTTAAAGCTAGGACCTTCGAGGACAAGACAAACCCAACAATGCCTCGATTTTCGAGATATCTTTGAAATAAGCTCATTTACGAGCGAGGCCTTCAAAGGTTGTGTACTGAGGCGATGACCTACAAGAAAATAGAATAAGAATCTTGAATCAATAAAATACATTATGTAAGTTATTAGTATGCTAAACTCATCACGTGACTATGCTCAAGTAAAACTACAATCTCTCAACGAAACCAAACCTCCCGATGCGAGAAAATATGACCCTTTCCAATCCTTATATTCGGAGTTAAGACCAACTATCAACTGCTTGGTCTTTTTCCTCACATTTAAAGAAAATCGACATTTCTCTCTCAAACTCCTTTATGAAATATCCATGCAATAGCTCTAACATACCAAACGCAATATCATGCAGCTCAGTAAGGACTTGGAGACTCGGTGCAATTTTGACTTGGGCATAAGTTGACTTGGTGCAATTTTGAAATACTCTAACACCATCGCGACCATCTAGAAAATCAAAAAAATCGAAAGCCGTCTTTGAAAGGCAACTTATAAAAGAGAGTCCAACCCGTAACATTCCATTACACTCTTTTCCTGCGATCACGATGAGAAGGAGCTAGCGGATGCGAGAACACCATAGGTATCTTGAATTCTTATCAAGTCAACTTATTTCGGTAACTTGGTATGATACCAGAAACAAAATATCAACTCCTCCCGACGGATCTGCTCAGAAAAACCCAGTCCAAGGTCACCACTATTAAGACTTGGACCGGTTGAATCACTATCTACACAAATACTTTCTGAATTAGCCTGATATGAAGAATATATCCCAAAATCTCCCATAAATCCTAGCGAGTCGGTTCACCTAGATAGGTTAATTGGGCTTGTGTAATCATTTAGCCAAAAGTCATCATTCAAATGGACATGTCAACCCGTGCCTCTATCGTGCCAAATTCCAGATGGATCAATAAAACCAATTCTTTCTGCTCCGTCCACCCCACTCAATTTTTGTAGAAAATAACTATTCCATATTGTCCTAACTCTCATATAGATCAAAACTCCAAAAATATTGAATAAAACCCCATCAACTAGTCATGGATATTTGAAAAAAATTCAAAAACATTCGAATATCAAAGAAAAAATCTAAAAAAAGAAAGATAGAGAACTCACCAAAATCACCAAATATCTTCAAGTTTTTTGAGGCCAAATGAGAAGAGATGATTGAAGTATTTAAATTCTAAGAAATGCACGTTCAATGAGGAGAATAAATGACTTAAAAATTCATCCAAAAACATCAACCAAATGCGTATGCGTACACTCAACCATTTGGATGGACATGTATACCATTCGATTAATTTTTTAAGTGCATTGTTCTCGCACAATCTAGCCAGATGAGTCGATCAAAATTTTACCTACACTTTGTTGGAAAAAATTTAATTTTGCAGCTCGGCGCCTTCACAAAGCTTCCGAGTGAAAATTAAAGTGCCAATTCTTTGCCACACGGCAAAACCCGCCATGGGACCAAAATTTTTCACGGGGCTCGGCGGCAGAGCAAAGGCGCTTCTTTTAAAATGACCACTCGGTCCCGGCCGTGAGGTGGACTCCAATTAGTCACCAGATGGTTGAGCCGTGGCCCCCTCACATCACCACTCAAAGAAATTATTTTGGGCGAAAATACAAAATTTTCGCTCGACAACTCATTTCTCTCGAATATTTTAAATATTCGACCAGCAAATCATTTCACGCAAAATTTTGAATTTTCGACCTACAAATAATTTTGCCTAGTAAATTATCTAAATAATATCAAACTATTATTTTATCCTACATTTATCGTGAATATCGAATTATGTACTTTGGTCAATATAATATGTGACGACTTCTTTCATTTAATACATCAGCACATTGCTCTAATGCATCGTATGGTTGCACTAAACTGAATGGATAAGCGGTCTCTACCTATGACCAACAACAACAAAAAGAAAATCATTTGGCTACGCTGAACTAAGCGATCAAACAGTCCATACATATTACCAACACCTACCACCTCAGGGTGTGATCAACCCTTGTTCACTCTTAGTTTAGGCAAAGTTCCTACAATTTCAATAATTTTGAATTTTCAAACGAATAATAATGACACTAGAACTATTCTTTAATTCGAGTACAACTCGGATTAAAGAGTGGATGACAAATTGTAGTGGTCAAAATTATTCCACTCGCCTAAAAGTCCCAAAAATATACGAAGAGGCCCACAAATAGGCACATTCAATGAAACGCCACTTTTGGCCTAACTCAAAAATATCAAATAACCCAAAAGCATGGTCTGAGAATGACGGGTTTGCCCAAAAACCTCTAAAACTCTAATGTCAAACGATTCAGCTATATCACAATAGACTTGACTAAGTCTAGACGAGTGATGCATATCCCAAAACAATCAGAATACAACTTATTCATATCTCCACTTAACCAAAAATCTTGGAGGATCATCACGAATCTTGTTTAGACGGTTGTGACCTTGCTCCTATAAATTGTACCATCTATCAGAGTCGAATGTAAGCTCATTCTAAAACATCGAACTTCAACTATTTGCTTCTCATCTAGAATTCTTACTCATCTCAAAAAGCTTTACTAACTTGATCGTCCGAGGGTCCTCGACTGATCCTTAAGATTATTTAACGATTTTTCTTCATTGCTCTATTTTCTGTTGACATATGGTTAACTTTAACTTTAATATTTTGATCATAACAAACAAATTAGTCTTTTTTACTAACAATTTGTTTTCAAGTAATATTCAAAGCGTTCAAATCAATTATCGTCAAGATCAAGACTATATTACAAATTGGACTCTCAAACAAGTCAAGATCAAAGTCAATCATCCAACACAAGAGTTCAAGAGTTCAATATTCAAAATTCAAGATCGAAGATTAGATTCCTAGATCAAATGTAAAGGTACTAATTCTTTAATCTTTAGCATTAAATGGATGAAAGCTCAAAAACAATGTTATGCCCAAAAACTATGTTGATATCACTTGCATAAAATATTTTTATCCAAGTCAAAAAATAATTTTTTGAAACTTTTTGGAAAAATTAATTTGGTCATCCGTTTAGGGAACTAAACCGGTCGACCGATTGGACTTAAAGGTCAACCGTTTGAACGTCCGTTTCCAAAACGTGACCGTTCTAATTTTTATTGTTCTAACGGCTATTTTTAGTCGTCCAAAATGTTGTATGTCAACCGTTTGATCATCAAATGGACAGAAAATTCTAAAAATTGATCTCTATAAATTGCCCTCAATTTATTATCATTCAAGACACTTACAAGAGCATAAAAAGAGAGAATCATATTGAGAAAAATCATTCAAACTTTATTGCACTTACATCTTAAAAATCATTCATTGAAAAACTTTGATTGATCAAATCAAACTTTTGAATCATCATCATCATCAAAGTTTCTTTCTAACACTTGAGCTTTTCATTTATTGTTATTTATTGAAGTGTTAGTCTTTCTTAGTACTTAACTTGTATTTATCATTTATTAAGAGAAAAATACTATCTCAAATCTACTTCTTCATACCTTTGGGTCATATTGAGGTTCCTTAAAGTTCAATATTGTATAAGGATTGATGTTCCTTGTTTGTAAGTCACCGGAAGCGTTGTAAGGGTTTTGATTGCACTATAAGTCAATCAAGACAGTGGAAAGGCCGTGCTCATGATGGAGAGCTTGGTAACGGGGGGACGTAGATCATTGGTTGGATCGAACTTCTATAAAAATATCGTTTGCACTCTCTTCACCCTTTTATTTACTTATATCGTGCTTATACTTTTACTTATTTAATTTACATCTCTTAAGTTTCTTATTTTGAGATTGTTTCATAGAAAAGTTTGTAAAAACCGATTCACCCCCCCTCTTGGTTAGTTGTTCTTAGGTTATCATTTTTGAGTTCCACAAGATTGTCATTGGCCCAATCGATCCGATCTTTTCAATTGTAGTATTTGTTGTCTACACACGTAGCACCCAATTAGTGTCGTATTAGTAACCATTGATTAGAGTGACATTTAACACTATCAAGTGTTACGATCCACACAAGATTCTATGATAATTTTAAGTTGAAGAATCAACTTCACAACCGTCATTAAGTATCACACTAAAATTGTTATCCATTTAGAATCTCTACGACAGGTTATCCAAGAAAGTGTTCATATAACAACCATCCACATATTCACTCCAAGTGCACTCACACTTTGGATTGTGATATTAACTAATTTATTCAAAATGAGTGTAATATGTGCTAACCCATTTGCACTATAGATTCGTTTCTAGTGCACACGGTCAAGCCCAAACTTTATATGAGGTCCATGAGGCGATTGTCACGGGCCCAAAAATTTTAGGAGCCCATAAGTAAAAATAATTCTATGTTTTTTGTTTTTTTGGCAATTTACATATATACACTAGAATGCAAATATAAACTGAAAAAATACTAGATTGTATGTATTAACTGAAAAATACTCATCAATCTTAATAGCTTATTGAAAAATAATGTTAATTACTTATTGATTACAATTAATGCAAATCACTTACCTAAATGAAAAAATAACAATCACTCTCTATCCAAACAGATTATCTCTCATCTCTATAACATTTCTCTCTTCTCTCTATAACACCTATCTCTCTTCTAAAATATATTCTCTACTCACACTATACCCATCCAATGTAATCAAATTTAAAAATTGTATAATCAAATTAAATCTCCATTCTCTTAAAAAATTGCACTATTCTAACAATATGCACTAACAAAACACAGGAACAAATGAAGTTTCGAAAAATAAGACTGACTACTGTTTAAAAAATAGACAATAATAAATTTTATTACCAAGTATAACTTGAAATTTTTTCTAAATTATTAGTACCAAAACATTGTTTGAGACCATCTGCATAGACACATCTACATTGACAAAGTGCAATCACAACTATCAGCGAGAATTTGAAATTGTAAAATAGGAGTGGACTAAATCTTGTAAGATTTGGGTTAAAGAGGAGTAAATCTTCTAACAATAGCATGGTTGATTTCAAAATCTTATAAGATTTGGGTTGAAGATGAATTCTAGTTTATAATGTATTGAAAAAATACTTTTTTGAACAGGGTTATAATACTTGAGTAGATGTATTGTCGAGATTTTCAAGAATATGCAATTATCTAGAAATTGAAACTTCAATGAAGAAAATTTCAGAAAAAAGAATCATGTCAAGTTTGTTAGTTTATGTTTCGATTTCACAATCCTATTTCCAACGTTGATTCAGAAAAATAGAGATGGAAAGTGGAATATAGTGTATGATAGTCTCCAAAAAATGAAAGATTGTGTGGAGTAAATTCAAAACAACCGATAATAATTTTGATCAACATAGTAAGTTGTATAAAAGCCTAAATACTTTTTTAAAAAAAAGTCAAAATATACTTGTACAACAAATTTCATATATTAAAATATAGAAATAATTACAAATTGAAATTTTGTAAATTATAAAGTGGATAATCTTCTTGTGACTGTGTAGCTGCAGAATCCTCTGATTAACGATTTGAGTGTTGAAGACGGGGGGCTACATGGCTTGAATCCTAGACTTCGAGACTTGTTGGAACTTGATTTGTGGAGAATATTTTGATCTTTTTTCACTTGTTTCAATTCGAAGAAGATTTTGATATTCTTGAGATTTTTCGGACTTTAAATTTTCTTCCAGGCCTTGCCTCTGGACTCTTGATTTCTCTTTGGAATTAATGTTCTATTTATAGAGAAATCTCGTCACCACCATTACATTTAAATTAATATTAAATATAATTATGGATTTTGAAAAAGTATGAGGGGCTTCCTACGTAGGCCTCTTTTAACACAAATGAGCTTTAATAGACTTGGGTTTTAATAGACTTAAATTTACTATTTATTTTAAATAGCCCAAGTCTATTTATTTATCTTTAATGTCTACAATTGCTCCCTCAATATTTATTAATTTATTATGCAAATAAATAGATAAATCTTAGAGCATGTTCGGTGCCCATTGTTAAAGAAAAAATTAATTTTTGCATTAAATGCTAGTGGGCCACCTAAATGAATTTTTTATAGTTTAGCATTGAATTTTTACATCCACTTTTTCTTTTTCACTTACACATTTGACAGATCTTTCATTTTCACAATTATACCCTTTATTTCCCGTGGAAAAATGGGTTTGCATTTAAAGGAAAATTGTATAATTGTCAAAAGTGATTGTCTAAATGTATAAAATCCAAACCAATTTGTCCACGCAAATGAAAGGTGGCACACCAGTATTTAATGTAAAATCTATTTTTTCCTTTAACAATGGCCACTGAACATACTCTTAATTTTTTATTTCAAAATTTAGTTGAGAGTTTCATTTAAACTTGAACTCTTGCATATTTGTTACTTATCTAGTAACAATTTACATTCAAATGAAATAATCTATACTAATCTAAAAGGGGCTTAAATGGAGAAATATTTTTGGACAAATATGTCCTCATTAATATTTTATATTTTCTAAATTGTCATTGAGTTAAAGTTAAAATTAAACACATAATTTAACATTTATAACCACATATAGTCCTTAGAAATTGGAAAGGCTAAATATCCATTTATTATATTTAATTATTGAATTTTGAAAATATTTTCTTTGATTTGTGAGAACGAATTTGGTCAGTTACAAGATTAATAGTAATTGACATTTCATCAACAATTTATTTAGCTTATTTAAGGTCTAATATGAAGTTTAAGGTTGTTTTATTTGAAGGTAATTATGTAGTTTGTGATGTCCATAAAGACTTTATTTGAAGATTTGTATTTGTGATTGTGATTTTTGTTAGTTAATGTGAATAATCTTCTCTCAATGCTTTTCTTTTTTCAAAAAAATAATAATTTGTGTTGGACTATAAATATTATGGTGTATTTTAATTATTGTGCATGCTCATGCGTATTGTATATTGTTTACATATCTAATTGACTCGCGGCTTCAGATTTTCTAGACGAAAAAAACTTTGTGAGCTAACTTCAATAAATGTTTCAATCCACTATTGATACCTATCTTATTTCTATTATTCTTTTTTATGCTTTTGAATTGAATTGTTATCTATTTTGCTTAAACTAATTTTTCTTAACTATTTATTCTCCAACGTGAATAAGACGCTTAAACCACTAGAATATTTAGTTTTGGTAATTTAACTTTATTTCTCTATTACAATTTGGATAAGTTCACGTGAAGACATCTGTGCACTGAATTGTGCAAATGAGAATGTTTAATTTTGTCAATTTCTAGTGTAAATGTTATTTTGTTTTCTTTTATATACCGATTGATAAATCTACTTAACTTGAAGTGCTACAAGCCCAAATTGTATGTAATATTTTGAGTTAAAACATCTACATAGTTAGAAAGCTATATTAAATTACAAATATTTGTTATAAGTCATTTGCCATCTCATAAAGCAAGAAGATTCAATGGGTTTGAGTGCTCGGTATATTTAAGAACTTATGTACACTATTTTTTATTCTTTTTGTTTGTGTTCTTTAATTGACATTATTTGACTATATTACAGATCTTAAAAAATAGATGTTCAATACTGACAACACAATTGTAGAAAGTACTTTGTTTGAATACAAAAACAAACATTATATTTCATTGTATTTTCTAATGTCGATTTTTGTATTTTAATGCAATATTAAATTAAGTTATAATTATATAAATATTTGAATAAACATATATCTCACAAAACCTTTATTAAATCACGTGCAACACACGTTTTACATACTAGTTACTTTATAAAAGGAAATTGAATCCTGTTTGACTTGGGAGTTAAATTCTTTTCCTATAAACAAAAGAATCTCATTAGAAGTTGAAAATTTGATGTCACAATTTTATACCCTTGTATGAAAGAATAGATTGAGTGTGAGTCTGAGTAAACAATAGAAACCCACCATTCTAATTGAACTTCAGGCATGCCAATAAAATCAAAAAGACAAAGAATTTGCTTGGACTTTAAATTGAGTCTTGAGTTTCATATTATTTTAATAAAAAATTTGACATCTCTAAATCGCTTGTAAATATTGATGTAACTTGAAATAGAAGACTAAAGCTGATCTTAGTTGTTGTTGCTTTACATATTTTGAATATCTATGTGAGGATAAAAATCTCATACATTGAAATACAAACTTACAAAATATCTTGATTCGAACTTTGAAATATAGATAAACTTGGAAGAACATATTAGAAGAAATTTACAATCTTCTTAAAAACACTCTACCTTGAATGAGGAAAACTTCTTGCTTAAATAGACTTTCTTGGCGGACTTGAAATTCAGATTTGATTCTGTATTATTTAGGAATTGTTTGCTTTGGGAAACATTGTTGGCCACATTGGCGAAAATAATTGAAATGGCCTACAATTTTTCTTTGCTTTGCAGCAAAGTAATGATAAATGGACAAATAATTATCAGCAACTTTTTACTATTTTGCTAATGATGGATAGGTGGCTTTTGACAGCTAGTAGCAATTTTTGAGGAGGACAGATGAAATCATCTTTGAAGAGAATCTTAGAATTTGGTTACAAGTCATCAAACAGATCATCAATCTCATATCCGTCATCTTCATTGCTTTGGGCAATTTCTTCAGTATCTGACAATGATGAGGATGAACTTGAAGTTTTTGAAAGATTTGGGGTTGTTCCTGCAAGAGAGGCAGTCCGTTGAGCCAAATGTGTAAATTCTTCATGATCTTTACACTGGGCCAACATTGCCATGAGCTTGCTTTTCTCAGTGAGGAAGTCGGCTTGCTTATCTTGAACCTTTGATTTTTCTTTTGATTGGTGCTCGCAGTTTCAAGCCATGCTTGAACTGATTTGGGACAGGCATTAGTCTTAGTGAAATTTTTCCACCATTTGATTTTGAATCTTTTAAAAAAAAAATTTAAGAGAACTTGGTAACATCATTTGCATAGACATAAAAGTCCCAAAGACATGATCCACGAAACTTTGAAAATTCTTGCAAATTGGAAAAGCATCCATTCTTGTTCTAGAAGGTATTTTGAACCGTGATTTTTGAAGTATAGAATTCTTCTAAAACAAGGCTTGGAAGTATTTATTCTTCAAGTCCAAGGCATGAAAACGAAATTTGAATCCACTTTGGAAATAAAGAACAACACTTACGGTCAAACATGATAAACCAAGCGTGAGAAGATGGTCTTGAAGGAGAAATAGGGTTTGCGGTTTTAATTTCTTGGTTTCCCAAGGATGCAGACCCAATCTAAAAAAAAAAAAGTACTTTGAAAATCTTGATTTTTGAAAAATCTTGATTGACAGAGAGTCGAGTTATGGGTTATCTCTACATATTTGGTATAAGTAAGGACAAACTCATAGAAAGATCTTGTCTTTTTAACATTGTTTGGCATAAATGTTGTGAAAATATTGTGATTGCAAGTGTACAATATCGCACAAAAGTAATAAAGTGGACCTATTGAGTCCTGATTATCATTCTCACGAAGACTATCTTATTTATATATTAGTTCACTTAATCTTTATTGATTAATTTGTAAGAGATAGTAGAAAATAAGCTGGTTTGAGAGATTTTAACCTAGAACTTTAGATTTTCTAAAATAAGAAAAACAATGCAATAACTTATTTAGCGAAAATTAACAATTTAGAGAAAAATGATGGTTAAAGCATTTGGACAAACGAATTCACCTAGTTGTCATCTCTAATTCCTCATCTCAAGATTTGTTCCTAAAGTTGTATTCGGTCGAATTCACGAATTTATTCTAATTTACCTCTCTCGAGTTCAAATTAGGCCTATCTAACTAAGTCAACTTAGGCAATCGAATGGTTCTTAATTAGATGCATTAATTCTCTTAAGAATTCAATTCAGACCGCAGCAATAATAAAAGTGTATATCTACTTTTTATCCAATTGCCGGATTTTACTACGTGGTCTAGATTAATAATTTGCTTCTTAGTTCATTACAATCCACAATATAAATGAAATAATAGCCAGTTATTCAAAGTATTAAGAAAAGAAGTAAAATCAAATACTTGAGCAATTTATAAATCAAAACTTGAGATTCGAAAATAAAGAATTAAACTTAGGCTACATCGTTCATCCAAACTATGAATTTAGCTACTCATGATTCGGGATAAAGACAAGATGAAGAGTTTCGATTAAATAACCGGATCTTGAATTAAAAAGGAGAAAAAGTTGAGTATCTTGCACCAAGAAATCTTTGTTTTCCCGCTCCAATTTTCTTGATCTTGATCGTTCTTCGTCTTCTTCATCGTTCTTTTCTCTGTCTTCTCTTGTGTTTTCCGAAAGATCAACAACCTTTTCTTTACCTAGATTAGGTCTTTATATAGTTACAAAACTTTCCAAATTGTATTTAATTCAAAAAGGACCAAAACGCCATTAGTTTAGGTTAGGAAAAATTGGATTTTCCTATACGCGGGCTGCGGTATGCAAACTGTGGCCCAACCGCGGCCAAGAGCTGGCCGCGGTTTGCAAACCGCGGTTCACTACTACCCACTTATTGCAATTTGGTCCTTCCACTTTCAGTTGTTTGTGATTTAGTCCTTGAATTTTTTCTTTTATTTCAATTTGGTCTCCTTTTATTTGCCACTCAAGTCCTTCATCTTTTCATGTTTACCAATTGGTCCCCACTTCTCTATCTTCGTGCACGCTTAGTCCTTCTTTGCTAATTTTTTCTTTGTTTCTCTCAAATCCTTTGGAACTCGGGTTTCCACCTAAAACAATTAAATTAACACACAATTAAGTAAACATTCATTCAAGATTGCATACAATTGTCCAATTTTGACACTACTGAGATAAGCGTAATTCGACACCTATCAATAAACCATAAATTTTGGGAGAAAACTTGAGAAAACCACACAATTATTACTCAAGCACGGAATCAACACCTATCTAAATACCTTCTGCATTGGTTTAACCACCCCCAAACTATTCTTTCACCGAGTCGGGTAATTTAGTTGTCAATTTGTGGTTTTAGTTTTCACAACTTAGGTTCTCTCATTGTATTATATTCTACATACCAACCAAAGTTAGTGATGAACATGACTATTTTACTTACACTTAATCATATCTCACACGGATAAGTATAGCATATAAGAGACATATATAGCACCACCTAGTCATAACCTTTGAATCGATAACAGTTTCAATTTGATATCATCATTAGCCGACAAGACTATCCAACATACAGGCACACAAGTAAAGCAAATATATATATATATATATAGGGAGCAAAAATAACGAAATTTAAAAGATCACCCCCAAACTTAAAATACATTGTCCTCAATGTAATAAAGTAGAGCAAAATAAATAAAAAGGAAAGAAATAACCCGATGTAGTCAGCAGAGAGATCACACGGAGTGGCAACCGATCAAGAAGCATCGGGGCGGGGGTGGAAAGTGGTCTTGATTGAGGCGTTCAAACATGGCAAGTAGCTTGTGATGGTCACTCCGTTGGCGCTCGTCCATTGATCGCAGTAGCCCAAGTTCATCTTGTCCATCTCTTAGGTGTTGAAGATCACCTGTATGGTGTTGCAAAGTGGTCTGAACAGAGTTTAAGACTGGTCCAAAATTCAAACAAGGCGTCGAATCCTCATGGGCAATATCGGTTGTACCGACTCCAAGGGCACATTCTTATTGTCTTGAGAGTCGCCGTCCTCTTCTCCTTCCAATTCAGCAGCCAATCGGTGCTCATTAGCATGATGGTGGACTTGTCCAACCGAGTGCCTCACAGACCGAAGACAGAGAATATGGGTCTTTGTGGTGGCCTTTTCAGAAGAGTGCATGGGAACATGAGCTCGTTTACAAAGAGCGGAGATAAGACTTGGGAAGATGAGTTTGGACCGCCTCTTGGGTTGGAAGCAAGCTACGTGATAGCATTGAAAATGTACTCTCCGAAGTTTAAGGAGTGACCAGTGGCCAACCGATAGAGAATCATCATCCGTGTCGAGATAAATTTACATCAAGTGAGTTGTGGAGGAGATGTTGGACGCCATGAAAGAGTGGAGGAAACAGAGTTCATCGCTCATGTCTCTATGGCGGACAACATTACTCTGTGGCCAAGGTCGAGGATTCTTGACAGATAGATAACACGGGCGACAGCATTCCAATTAGTGATTGCAGGTGCTTCGGAGCTCTCAGGGACACTGTAAAAGTGTCCTATGACATCGGGGCTAAAAGGAACCCAAACCCCTCGAACATACGCTTGCGTGAGTCGTGGTCGTCCTCCTCATCGATGAGTGCCAGTTGAAATTCACCATGAATTCCTTTTCACCTCCATATACACATTGTGGGGCTTAGAGCAAAGTCGCGTCCACCCGTTGTCGATCATGATGGCGAGAAAGTGTAGTATGGCTTAAACTTTCCAAATCGACCTCCCTCTCGGCAATGGCCGACCATGTGGAAAAAATGGGAGCTCGTTCTTCGACATAAAGTTCATAGGAAGGGCCGCAGCAGGGCGGGCTCTTTATGGACATTAGAGTCCTCAGCAATTTCTTTTCCTTTTCTTGAGGTAGTTGTCCTTGATCTAGGAGGCATGGTGAACGTGAACATACCTACAAGGTAAAAGAGACGAAAGTGAGAAGCTGACATATGGAATCGATGGAGACATATTATCAAACACATTCAAGGCAATGAACAAAAGAGCCGATAAAAGATAGTTAGGCAAGAATTGTGCAACCCCCAACTTGCAACCAAAAAATGCAATCTAAACAACCACTCCAACACATGCATGTGAGAAGATCCAACCCCAAGAGAAAGTAAAATGACCTAGCAATCAAGGAAAGCAAAGAATGAAAAAAAAAAAATGAGCTCAAAAATGGATGGGACATTATATCAAACACTTGGGAGGCAAAGCACCAATGAACTAACAAGTGTAGATATGGAGCTAACTTTCAAACCCACATACTCTTTGAAAGTGGCACTATGAGCAACTATAACAAAACAACCATTTACTACAAGCCACCCTTCATTCCAAACCAAAAACAAATGCAATTAAAAACATGTGAAATAGAGAAGAAGGGATAAATCCACACTTACCTCTTGTATAAACTAAATGGAGGAGATGATAATGTGGTAAGTAAACCCCTAATGTCTAGGAACCTTTGGTCTTTGTGGAAAAAACTTAACAATATGGAAAGAGGTTGGATGGAGAGGAAAGAAGAATAGGTGGGGTGGGAGAGTGAAAATGGGGAAAAAATGAGGAAATGGGGGGTTAAAAAAAACTACCCACCACGGGCCGCTGGCAAACCACGGCCCAGCCTAGGCAAACCAAAGACACGGTTTGCCGCGGTCTGATCGCAGTTTGCAAACTGCGGTCTGACCGCGTCAAATAGTGATTTTTTTTCCCTTCAAATACTATGAGGATGACGACATTTGGCCTGAAATAAAAACAAAATAAATGTAGCAAATTATGAAAAACCGGGAAAAATAGTCCTAAAATTCTATATGCAAAACAAATACTAGATAAGGGATAGAGAATGGGTTGCCTCCCATTAAGCACTCAATTTAGAGTCTTGGGCTCGACTTTTTGGTGGCATTTACTATGGCACTGCAATGTCAATAGTGGATTTTGCCGTTGGAAAATCCTCCACATAGTGTTTCACTCTCTGGCCATTAACTTTGAAATTTCCTTTGGTTGGATGAGTTAATTCAACCGTGCCATACGGGAAAACCTTGGTGATTGTGAATGGTCCCGACCACTTTGATCTCAATTTTCCGTGGAATAGTTTGAGTCGCAAATTGTACAATGTAACTTGATCCCCAACTCGGAATACTCGTTGTTCTAAATGTGTTTATCATGCCGCCTTAGTCATTTCTTATAGATCACCGAGTTTTCATAGGCATCCATTTTGAATTCATTCACTCGCTCAATTGCAATGTGACTTAGTTTCACAACCTTTTCCAAATTCATGTTTAATCGCTTTTAGTGCCCAATATGCCTTGTGCTCGAATTCGATCGGTAGATGGCAAGCTTTTTCAAACACCAAATGATAAGAAGACATGCCAATAGGAGTTTTGAAAGTCGCGTGCGATGCACGCCCATAGTGCATCATCAAGCTTCTTGGACCAATATTTTCTAGTTGAATTTACAGTGAGCTCGAGGATCCGTTTCAACTGTTTGTTAGATGTCTCCACTTGCCCACTAATTTGTGGGTGATAAGCCGTGGCAACTCGATGTTGCACACCATATTTGTTGAGGACCGATTTAAATAAACGGTTGCAAAAATGAGAACCACCATCACTTATAATAGCTCGGGGAGCTCCATATCTGTTGAATATAGATTTCTTGATGAACCCAACTACCACTGTTGCATCATTAGCTGGTAATGCTTTTGCTTCCACCCACTTGGACACATAATCAACCGCTACAATAATGTACTTGTTGGAATAGGACGGTGGAAACGGTCCCATGAAGTCTATGCCCCAAACATCAAATAATTCTACTTCAAGGATGTTGTTTAACGGTATTTCGTGACGGCGGAGATGTTACCCTGCTCGTTGGCATCGATCACAGGATCTACAAAAAGTGTGCACATCTTTGAATAATGTGGGCCAGTAGAAACCACACTGTAAAACCTTAGCAGCGGTTTTGGTAGGACCAAAATGACCACCATAAGCAGAGGAGTGGACCCGCGCAAGTATCTGTTTCATCTCATCTTCAGGAACACATCGCCTGATAATCTGATCTGGACCTCTCCTCAGATAGATAAGGCTCCTCCCAAAAGTAAAATTTAACTTCATGGAGGAGCTTTTTTTCTACGATAAGAGAATTACGGTGGAATAATTTGATGACCAAATAATTGACTAAGTCAAGATACCATGGTGCATTCCCAATCTGCAAGACTTGTTCATCCGAAACACTTCATTTATGTCAATACTATCGCTTGCTTCTCCCGCTCCGGTCTAGATAAATGGTCTGCCACCTGATTTTCTGTCCCCTTTTTATCACATATTTCAATGTCAAATTCTTGTAACAATAAAATCCACCGAATTAATCTGGGTTTGGCATCCTTCTTCCCAAACAAATACTTAAGAGCTGCATGGTCGGTGTAGACAATTATCTTTGACCCAATGAGATAGGAACGAAATTTGTCAAAGGCGAAAACTACAGCGAGCATCTCTTTTTCGCTTGTTGCATAGTTGATCTGTGCATCTGTTAAAGTCCTCGCTTGCATAGTATATGACATGTAAATTTTTGTCTCTGCATTGTCCCAAGATTACACCCACTCGCATAGTCACTAGCATTACACATATGTTCAAATGGTAGACTCCAATCCGGTGCAACAATAATTGGTACAGTTTTCATTTTTTCCTTCAAAGTGTTAAAAAAAATTGAAACACTTATCAGAAAAGTTGAACGGCACATCTTTCTCCAATAGGTCGCTAAGAGGTTTTGTGATTTTGAAAATCACGTATGAATCTCCGTAAAATCCTGCATGACCAAGAAAACTTCGAACACCCCTAACTGAATTCGGTGGCTGCAATTTCTCAATCACTTGAATTTTTGCTTTGTCGACTTCTATTCCTTGAAATAAAATCCGGTTGCTAAAAAATTATTCATTCTTTCACCATAAAGTGGCATTTCTCCCAATTGAGTACAAGATTAGTTTCTTCACATCTTTTCAACACTTTAGATAAATTTGTCAAGCATATATCAAAAGAATCTCCAAAAATTAAGAAATCATCCATAAATACCTCAATGTATTGCTCCACCATGTCAAAGAATATGGCCATCATGCAACGCTGAAAAGTGGCGGGGGCGTTACACAACCCAAAGGGCATTCTTCTAAATGCAAAGGTCCCGTAAGGACATGTGAAAGTGGTTTTCTCTTGGTCTTCTAGAGCTATGGGGATCTGATTGTATCCCGAATAGCCATCCAAGAAACAGTAATGAGAGTGGCCGGCAAGCCTTTCCAGCATCTAATCAATAAAAGGTAAATGAAAGTGATCTTTCCTTGTAGCATTATTCAGCTTTCGGTAGTTAATACATACTCTCCAACCTGTGACCAGTCGTGTCGGAATAAGCTCATTGTTGTCATTCTTCTCAACGGTGATTCCTCCTTTTTTAGGCACTACGTGGACTGGACTTACCCAAGAACTGTCTGAAATTGGGTAAATTATCCCTGCATCTAATAATTTCATGACCTCAGCTCTGACTACTTCTTTCAAGGTAGGATTCAATCTTAGCTGGCTCTCCACTGATGCCTTGAAATTTTCCTCCATACAGATTTTATGCATACACAAAGAGGGACTGATGCCACGAATATCAGCAATGGTCCATCCGATGGCTGTTTTGTGTTCCTTCAGTATTCTGAGCAATTTTTCTACCTCTAATTCTGTCATGTCATTAGCAATGATTACCGGAAGAGTAGTAGAGTTACCTAGGTATGCATACCGAAGGTGAGATGGCAAGGGCTTTAGCCCCAGAGCGACGCCTTCTCTATTGATGGTAATGGTCTCTCGAGGGCTCTCACCAAGTGGTTCAAAAAATCTTGTTCTCTTGTAAAGAATTGGTGGAGAGGCCTCGAGTTGCATGGCTCGTGCATGTATAGATGAATGTTCAGATTTAGTTGATTCAGAACACATCATACAAATTGTAAGTTCATCTTATGGATATTCTCGTCCCAAATGTGTCTCGCAACTAATTTGTCCACCACATCTACTTGAAAACAAAAATTCAAGAAGTTTGGATACTTCATAGCCTTAAAAAATTGAATATAACTCTCATTGTCCACTCGAAGAATCATTTTTCCTTCACACATCAATCGAGCTTTTGTCAGAGCTAAAAATGGTCTTCCAAGAATGATGGAGATATTGCTGGCTTCCTCCATATCAAGAATTATAAAATCTGCTTGAAATATGAACTTATCGACCTTTACCAAGACATCCTCAATGATACCCCGGGGATGCTTGATATATCGATCCGCCAGTTGCAATGAGATGAGGCGATGGTTGGTCTTGCTTTTCCCAGTCCCAGTTTCCTGTACACAAATAAAGACATAAGATTAATACTTGCACCTAAATCACACAAAGCATGATCAAAGTAATTTGAACTGATAGTGCAAGGGATAGTGAAACTCCCTGGATCTTTTAACTTAGGTGGATGTTTTTTCTAGAAGAATTGCACTACATTCCTCCTTCAGGCAAACTGTTTCATGCTCTTCCAGCTTCCGTTTGTTAGAAAGAATGTCTTTCATGAATTTTACATAGCTGGGCATCTGTGCTAAGGCATCGGTGAATGGGATGTTGATATGAAGTTTTCTGAAAATTTCAAGAAATTTTGCAAATTGTTTGTCAAGCTTGTCTTTCTCCAACCGTTGAGGAAAAGAAATCGGTGGCACATAAGCTTTTACAGGAACTGGTGTCTTGGCTGTGGATGATTCTGCAGATTCTTTTAGATCTTCTTCTTGTGGTTGCGCTGAATGTTTCTCAACTATCTCATCCTCGCCACTAACTGTTTGTCCCTCTTCTCGTGTTGTTTCACGTGAATTTTTGGTAATTGTACTCCACTTCTTGTCGTGATTGCTTGTACTTGCTCTTTTGGATTTGTCACAGTATTGCTAGGATGGGTCCCTGGAGTTCTATCTGATAGTTGTAAGGCCAGCTGGCCAATCTGAGTCTCTAATTTTCTAATAGAAGCCTGTTGATTCTAATAATTTGTGTCCTGCTCTCTATTAGTTTATCGCCTTTTGCATATATTGTTGGAACATTTCTCCCAAACTTGGCCTTCTCTCCTGCCGAGCATTGTTAGTACTACCACCATTGCTCGATTATCGACCATCTAAAATTTGGGTGTTGCTTCTAGCCAGGATTGTATGTTTGAGAGTAAGGGTTATACTGCTGAAGTGTATTAGTCTGAACAAAATTTACTTGTTCATCCGGAGAGGCCAATAACATACAATCAAGTTGAGTGGTTAGCCCCACGCCGCGCACATCATAGTGGTTTGCCTTTGCATTCACTCCTTATGTTTGTGTTCTAACCAAGAGTTCCACCTGCTTCGTCAATGCGGCAAGTTGTGCATTGGTAGTCGATGCATCGTCAATCTCATGTATCCTCGCTACTTTCTTTGGAGTGGTACAATCGATGAAAACATGGTATGTGTGTTTGCAATCACCATATAAATCCCACGCTTTCATTGACATTTTTTATTCGCAATGGATCCGGTTTGTTGAGGAGTCCACTATCGATTTGGATTGAGAAGAAAGTCCGTAGTAGAAATATTGAGCTTGAAGTCCCTTTTAATACCATGATTTGGACATTTTCGAGCAACTCTTTGAATCATCCCAAGCTTCATGATACCACTCTCCATCAAGTTGCTTGAAAAGTAGAAATTTCCAGCTTCATTTTGGCTACTTTAGTCGGTGATAAGTATTTGTTGTAGAATTTTCTAGCCAAGTCATCCTGGTGGCGATACTAGTATGTGGCTCGAGTCTAACCATTCAAGAGCTCCATCTCTCGGTGTATAGGAGAATAACCGAAGTCTCCTCATTCACTCTTTGAAACTGAAAGTTACGGCACATCCGTAGGAATCGAGAAAGATGAGTATTCGGGTTTTCATTAGCCTTGCCATAGAACTGCAGGTTGTTGCTGAAGAGATTAATAAGATCGGCTCTTAATTGAAAATCATTCCGACCAAAAGCTGGATAGACTATGCTTGAATGATCAGGAGCTGCTACCGGGGTTAAGAATTGAGCCATCGGCATATTTCCATCGTCATCATCTTCTTCTTCATTGTGTAGCTGAATTTGCTAAGCTGCCAATCGGGCTACTTCTCAAATGATCGCTCTTCTGCCGCCTCTTCACTTCTCTTCTTATTGGTGCATCTGCCATTTAAATTTGTTGCTGATCTCTTTGTTTTTGGTAGTGTTCTTTGCGTCTTCGTCTGAAAGTACGTTCAATCTCAGGATCAAAAGTCTCAAGATTGTCGCCTTGCGTACGGTGCATGCAACAAACATCTTTTTTTTTTGTAGTATACATAAAAAAAGAAAAGAGTATCAAGATAAAAACAAATTAACTATAAAAATTAATTTAAACTAATATTAAATAAGAATAGTCTTCGGCAACGGCGCCAAAAACTTGTTGTAAAAATATTGTGATTGCAAGTGTACAATATCGCACAAAAGTAATAAAGTGGACCTATTGAGTCCGGATTATCGTTTCCACGAAGACTATCTTATTTATATATTAGTTCACTTAATCTTTATTGATTAATTTGTAAGAGATAGTAGAAAATAAGTTGGTTTGAGAGATTTTAACCTAGAACTTTAGATTTTCCAAAATAAGAAAAACAATGCAATAACTTATTTGAAAGCGAAAATTAACAATTTAGAGAAAAATGATGGTTAAAGCGTTTGAACGAACGATTCACCTAGTTGTCATCTCTAATTCATCATCTCAAGATTTGTTCCTAAAGTTGTATTCGGTCGAATTCATGAATTTATTCTAATTTACCTATCTCGAGTTCAAATTAGGCCTATCTAACTAAGTCAACTTAGGCAGTCAGAATGGTCCTTAATTAGATGCATTAATTATCCTAAGAATTCAATTTAGATCGCAGCAATAATAAAAGTGTATCTCTACTTTTTATCCAATTACCAGATTTTACTACGTGGTCTAGATTAATAATTTACTTCTCAGTTCATTAAAATCCACAATATCAATGAAATAATGGCCAGTTATTCAAAACATTAAGAAAAGAAGTAAAATCAAATACTTGAGCAATTTATAAATCAAAACTTGAGATTCAAAATAAAGAATTAAACTTAGGCTATATCGTTCATCCAAACTATGAATTTAGCTACTCATGATTCGGGATAAAGACAAGATGAAGAGTTTCAATACATAACCGGATCTTGAATAAAAAGGAGAAAAAGTTGAGTATCTTGCACCAAGAAATATTTGTTTTCCCACTCCAATCTTCTTGATCTTGATCGTTCTTCGTCTTCTTCGTCGTTCTTTTCTCCGTCTTCTCTTGTGTTTTCCAAAAGATCAACAACCTTTTCTTGACCTAGATTAGGTCTTTATATAGTTACAAAACTTTCCAAATTGTATTTAATTCAAAAATGACCAAAACGCCCTTAGTTTAGGTTAGGAAAAATTGGATTTTCCTATATGCGGACCATGGTCGGGCATGATAGAGTGCAAACCATGCTACCAGGTAGCTGACAAGAGTCAAACTACGATTTGCAAACCGCGGTTCACTACTACCCTCTTATTGCAATTTGGTCCTTCCACTTTTAGTTGTTTGTGATTTAGTCCTTGAATTTCTTGTTTTATTTCAATTTGGTCACCTTTTATTTTCCACTCAAGTCCTTCATCTTTTTCATGTTTACCAATTGGTCCCCACTTCTCTATCTTCGTGCACGTTTAGTCCTTCTTTGCCAATTTTTTCTTTGTTTCTCTCCAAATCCTTTGGAACTCGGGTTTCCACCTAAAACAATCAAATTAACACACAATTAAGTAAACATTCATTCAAGATTGCATACAATTGTCCAATTTTGACACTACAGATAAGCGTAATTCGACACCTATCAATAAACCATAAATTTTGGGAGAAAACTTGAGAAATGCATTCGTCGAAGGATGCGTATTGAGTTGACCAAGATGTTTCAAGGGCAAAAAATAATAAAGTAAATGTTTTGGTAAAATAATGAAATTTTGAAGGTTTTGGAGTTTGGGATTCATTGATGATTGGGAACTTTTCTGTTCAGTTTGAACAACCTTTTTGAAATTTGAAAGGGCTATTGAAGACCGGGTCTTTTGAGGAGTTGAGGGAGGACCAAACTTAGAAGGCTTGAAAATGAAAGGTTTCTTGGTTTAGGAATATTTCCAAGAACTTGAAAGGTATTTTGAGTTTGGGTCTAACGGGGGGAAAAACTAATTTTGCTGGGTTTTGTTTTGAAGCTTAGAGTCGTCTTTTGAGATAAGGAACTTGTATCCTTAGAATCAATGGTTTGAAATAAGTATTGATCAATGGATATCGCTTTTTTCTATTCTTTCTCTCTCATTGTTATCTTTCTTGATCTTTCCATGTAAGCATTCTCTAGTTAGGAAATTAGGTAACATATTTGACTTTCCTTGAATATGCTCAATTTCAAAATCAAAACATGATAGAATTGATTGCCATCTAGCAAAAATATGTTTTGAAACTAGATTTTTAACATCATTTTGAAGACTATCTTTGGCCGCTTTTCAATCAGTTTTGAGTAAAAAAATATTATTGATAAGATCATATTCAAAATTTGTAATACATAAAACAATAGCCAAAGTTTTATTTTTGACAGTAGAATAGTTTTTTTGGGGCCCAATCTAAATACCGGAATGGTATCGAACCAACTACTCTTGACTGTCAATTTTTTGTTTGAGAACCCCCTCTCTAATAACCTAACTCAGAGGCATCGGTTTCAACAATGAGAAAGGCTTTTAGGTTAATGATATGGAGGTAAGGGAGAGTTTTGACTGCCTGTTTGACCAATCTAATAGCTAAGCTATGTTCTTGACTCCAAGTAGGTAGTCTTTCTAAGTCTTTGATAAAGAGGTTCACAAACCTGTCTAATGTTTGGAATGAAATCAGCCACATAATTGACGCTTCCAATGAATCTTTGAAGGCTGGTTTTATCTAATATTTCATCTGGAAACTTACTAGAGAACTCAAGACTTCTTTGAACTAGAGTAAAAGTTCCTTGATAGATTTCATGACCTAAAAATTTGATTTTAGTTTGACAAAGGACAATTTTTTTAGCGGATACCGCTAAGCTGTTGGACTTAATAATCTTAATGAAAATATTTAAATGTTTGAAATGTTGCTCTAGAATTTGAGAATATATTAGTACATCATCAATATAGACTATCAAAAAACTTTGATAAGGATTGAAGATATTATTCATGATTTTTTGGAACTCAGAAGGAGCATTTTTTAGACCATAATGCATAACATTCCATTCATATTGTCCGAATGGAATATCAAATGTTGTTTTGTATTTGTCTTGTTCATCTATCTGAATTTGCCAAAATCTAGATTTCATATCAAATTTTGAAACTACCACATCATTGAGTAATCTATTTATGAGGTCTTTCTTTTGAGGTAAAGGATATATAATCCATTGAAGTACCTTGTTTAATGGTTTATAATTGATGACTAACTTAGGAGCTCCTCTTTCAATTTCACTTTGATTGTTGACCTTCAACTCGCCTCTTTCTCCTCTATCTTCATCCTGGAGTGCCCGTCAGCACGACAAATGAAAGGGTGTTACCGAAAAAGATCGCGAGACCCGTGGGCACAAGAGGACAGCACTCCATGCCGTGGGAGGGCCTTTTGAGAGATGTAAGGAGGGCCAGGCAAGTTGAAGGGTCGACTTCTTCTCGAGAGAACCTTAGTAAGACCCTCTTCGCATTCTCTGCGTAAATAAGTGTGTCAACATAGGGTCTCGTTGTGAAGAGTCGGACCTAGCCATTTTGCAGATGCTCCCAACCTCTTCATTGTAGCGGCGATCTCCGTGTATAAGTATTGGACTTCAACTTAGGAGAAGACAACCAAGCAGGCAACTCTGATAGAGTTGATTAAAATGGTAGAGATGAACACCCCTCAGGGCCATGTTCTAAACAATTGAGTCAGACAACAGTCGGGCTGATTTTGAAGAAAAGTTTGACAAGACAGAGGCCAAGACAAAGAAGTTTGTCGACGATTTGAGGACTATGGGCTCCGAGAACACAAAGTTGGGCTCAGAGAATGAGGCTATTCGTTCCAAGGTGGAGGCTGGCTTTGGTCGAAGCTGACTTGAAGGCCAAACTCGAGTTTGTAGTTGAAGGTTTGTGATAGGCTGAACAAAGGGTGTTGGGAGCCCAAAGTCTAAAAAACGCTACTAGGGCCGCCCGGAGACAAGGTTGAGGAGAGGTCGTCGCGGTGGTTGAAGAAACCATTGCCTCGGTCAATCGTGATTTTGATGCGATGGTCGCTACGAAGGATAGGCGGTTAAGCGAGGCCATAGCAGAGGTTGCAAGGTTTGAGTGGAGGTTGCAAGGTTTGAGGAACAATTAACTGGAACAAAAGCTGAGTTGACGATCGCCGAGCACCGGTGATAGAAGCGGGGGCAAAAGTGGTACGGGCGTACAAGCCCGAGTATGCTTGCCTCGCTGCTTTGTTCATGGGGGCTAGTGGTGACTAGCTCACAGAGAGAATTAGGATGGTTCATCCTGAGTGGGACCTTTCATTTCTTCTTGTCGAGTGAAGCCCCTTCTTGTGCGGACCATAAAGAGGCCACCGATATTAGGTCTTTAGTATTTTTGTACCTTTATTTTCCATGTAACTTTGGACTTGTATAAATGAAAAGCATTTTAATGTCTATCTCTTCGTTTTTGTTATTTTCTTATAGCAATTTATTTGACCTTCATCCGAACGCAGCAAATAGTTCAATTCTCAACTAAACATATTAGGCTTACCAAACTTTGTAATTGAATCACAACTTCTCGTTGTATTGGGCTTCAAATCTGTCGAGTAATTGATTCACAAATGGGACGCATTTTTGTTGGAAGAGTTAGGGGTAGTTGCGAGTCAAAGCCACATATCATTTGTTTACCCGACTTGTATTATACTGCGTTAAGTAGTTTACCCAGGTGAGTTGAGGGTTGGCCATGAACCACACCCACTCATTTGCCTTGTTCAGATGACTTGTATTAAACACGCTTAAGCGGCTTTACCTAGCAAGTTGAGGGGTTGGTGCGAACCACACCCCCAACAATGCCTTGATCGTCGACTTGTATTATACGTGTTAAGCGCTTCACCTAGCGAATTGAGAGGTTGGCCACGAAACACACCCTTCGATGCCTTGTTACTCACCAAAAACAAGAATCTTGATTTAAAACAAGCTAACCTTTGAATACGATTATTCTTGAATTTTGCAAAAATGAATAAAAACAATCTGAGATACTACTTAATGCTAATAAATAGAAATTACTAGTAGTACGGACGAAGATATGTGATGTTCCATGGATGTTTTGTTTTATTTTCATTAGGGTCTTCTAATTTGTAAGTTCTGGGTCGAATTACCTCGATGATCTTATTTGCAAGTAGGCCCGAGGGTTCCAGTTCTGACCTCTCTATTAGCGAGGAATACCTTCTTCAGGACCAGTCGTTGACTTGAAAGCTCTTGTTCTTGACTTTGGGTTGTAGTACCTAGCCATTTACTTGATAAACAGCCTAGGTAGAGCTATGAACTCGTGTGCCTTTCTTCCCGAAGTTGAGGCTCAAGTTGAGGCTCACCTTATGTAAATCTTCACCGGTTACTTCATCAAAATGCAAGTGCCTTGGAAGGCATTCCTAGATCATCGCTCTCCCTCAGATGCCATGGCGAACAAGGTTTCGCCATTACTGAGAGGTAGTCCGATACGACTAGAAGACTTCGAAAGCTCTTTAGCCCATCATCCTTTTGTAGATTCTAGCTTCCTCTTTAGAGTGTGCTTGATACTTTTGTTGATCACCTCCACCCACCGTTAGACTGTGGATAGTAAGTGTGGAAAAATCTCTTTTCATCCCAAGCTCATCGCAGTTTGAGTTTAACTTCTTTCCTGCAAATTGGGTCCCATTGTTTGAGACTAGAAAGTGCAGGATCCCAAAACGGGCAGATGATATTCTTCCACTCGAACTTCCATCTGTGATCTTGGCTGGGGCTAGGATTCGTACCATTTTGTAAAGTAGTCTATGGCTATTACAATGAATTTGACTCCACCCCTGTCCATTGGGAGGGGACCGATGAAGTCGATCCCCACTTGGGAAAAGGCCATGGGCTAGTAACCGGGGTGAGATCTTGAGCTGTGAGCTTCAAAACGATGGCGAACCTCTAACACTTGTCACATTTTTTTACAAAGGTGTGGGAGTTTTTCTTCATAGTCGGCCAATAGTATCCTTACTTCAACACCTTCCGTGCCAGGGCCATCCCTCTGGCGTGATTACCACTGAGACTCCTTCATATATTTTCTGCATGATATAGTCAGCTTCATCTCTAATAACACATCATAGAAGTGGCAACCTGAATCCTCTTTTGTACATAATTCCATCATATATAAAGAACTTCGTGGACCTCCTGCAATGGCTTCGAGCCTCGTCCTTATCATCTAGCAACACATGATTGGTTAGGTATGTGGTGATTTTCTTCATCCATCTGAGAGGCTCGCTAATTTTCATCGAGGTCTGTTGTGGAACATTCTCGATTGTGGGTCAGCTGAGTTGCTCGACCAAAATAGCTCTCATCAAATCTGAGTTTTTGCAGCTTGCTAACTTAGAGAGGATATCTGTGTAACCGTTATTGACTTTAGGGATTTGGAGTAACACAAACTTCTCGAAGTGTGACAGAAAATCTTTGACCTTCTTCAAATAGGCCACCATAGATTGTTCGCAGGCTGTGAAAGTCCCATTAACTTGACTAACCACCAGTTATGAGTCGCTATAGATCTGGATTTTTATAGCCTTCATCTTGTGTGCTAACCTTAAGCCTACAAGGAATGTCTCATACTCGATGACGTTGTTTGAGGTTTTGAACTCTGGGTGAAGTGCACAGTTGAGGTTATGGTCGTCGGGGGTTGATTAGAAGAATCCCAGCTTTGCATCACTTGAGAGTTTCCATATTGGTGCCTCCTAGGGCATGGCCTCGAGAAATTCTTTAGAGATGTGGACGAATTCAACTATAAACTCTACTAGCACCGGCCTTTTATAGATAGCATAGGCGTGTAGGAGATCTCAAACTAACCGAGCTCTGCTGACCACTTCATCAAGATTCCGTAGGTGTTTGGCTTTTGGAGAATTTATCTCAAATGGAGGTTCGTCAAGACGTCGATGTTGTGTACCTATAAGTATGACTGAAGCTTCCTTGATGCAACTATCAGGGATAGGACGAGCTTATTGCTTTTTCAGACACTGCTAGGTAGATAATCAATCTTTCTCCAGTCTATGGCTTGGATAGTAGCGGGGCTCTACTGAGGCACTCCTTGAGTTTCTAGAAGGCACCATCGCATTCTTCTGTCCATTTAAACTTCTTTCTCCATTTGATAGTCTAGAAGAAGGGTTGGCATCGATCAGTTGCTTTTGATATAAATTGATTTAAGGCTGCCAACCTTCCCGCAAGGCTTTGGACTTCCTTAGGTAAGGTTGGTGAGCACATGTCGATGAGTGCTTTGATCTTTTCAGGGTTGGCCTCTAATATTCGTTAATCCACCATATATCCTAAGAATTTTTCTAACGCGACTCAAAGTGCATTTCAAATAGTTGAGCTTTATCCGGTATTTACGGAGAATTCTGAACATCTCATCTAAGTGTGTGATGTGATCTTCGGCCTCCACGCTTTTTATGAGCATGTCATAGACATTCCATCTGGAATTGGCGGATCTTCCTGAGATCGACGACCTTCGATCGAGCCAGACCTCAAAGGGCTTCGCCAATCATGGTCGTGCTTGTTCCCAGATTGTAGAGATTGATTTACCAATCACTCGATCACGGCTTTCATTCGAGCATTCTCCTTTTTCAGGTCTAGGATGTCTTGTTTAGTCGTCCGCCTTTGTCGTTGTCTCCTTCTCCAGCGGCATACATTTTGGAAATCTGGAATGCTTTCCTGCCGCTAATCCGTGTGGTAGGACTCAATTTCATCTTGAGATTATCTGTTGCCAAGCCATTTTTAGTAGAAAACATGTTTTACCACATATTTGTTGGTTGTGTAACGAATTTTCATTTTCCACAGATGGCATCAATCTATTGATGTCGAAATATGCACTATCTACATATCAACAGATCTCCAATCAATCATTTGCCAGCATGTATGTTACCTGCACACTTGGACAATCGTTAGGCACTAAGATCATTGGAGAAAAAGGGACTGACGATCGTTGGTACTTCGACGATCAAGTCAACTGCCAGTACAAAAATATATGGAGAGAGTATTTGGGTATGGAAGAGACAAGCAAGCAGAGATTTGAGCATAGTTTAAGGGTATAGAATAATGAGTACCTTAGAATGACGGGAGATCTTGTGTTTATAGGTCCAGAGTTCTAATTGATTTAGGTAAGCAATCAATTAAATATCCGATGAGATTCTCCTTCCTTATAAGATAATGGATAATTGAGTGTGAACGCAATCTCCTAGATTTTAGTCCTAATCTGAGTTGATCCCCAATATTGCATTACCTAATCATTAGGAGATTGAGATTAAGTTTCCTTGTAAGAGTTTGTGTGATAATCAAACACAATCTTTCTTGAAATATCTCATTGATCGTCCTAAAATATCGATTGCCTAGGAGATTCCATGGGATTAGTTTGGCGAGAGGGCTTGGTTTGGCAAGATATTAATGTCTTGAGGCTTATAAGGAATTCGCTAGGCTATGAGGCTTTCGCTAAAGTGGAGACCTCACCAAAATTAGGTGGTAACACATTTAATTCTTGTTTGTGTTATATATATATATATATATATTAGAAAATTACTTATGTTATTATCGAAATCATAGGTCGAACCTTAACCAATGTCCTGCACAACATGCCGTATATGGGGGCAAAGTAGGTCGGTCTACAGGTTAGGTCAGTCTACAAGAAGGATCAGCTTGGCCAAAGGAGAGAGAAACATCATAATGGGAACATCATCATTGCGAAGCCACCTGGATATGAAATCTTGACGAGCACCAGCCTAACCAACCAATCACATGTGTGACCAGATGGTTTAGATCATGGACCTACACCCTATAGCTGAAATTAGCCCATCTAGACAACCTCGTAGAACCAATCGAATATCATCATGTGTGGTGGCATGATTCCCAAGAAGCAAGTACTTTAGATTGACAAGACAAAAAAATCTTTTTATGCCAAATACCCTCTATAAAAAAGGGGATGATTAGGGAAAAAACAGACCTTATTCTCGCTTTCACCACATTTACTTTTTATTAAACACCAAAAAAAAAAAAAAAAAAAGCAAACATGCACATTATGTTGATCACCAAGGTAGCTTAAGTATTTTATCTTTTTTTGGAATCAACAACTTTTACGAAGATTTGAAATCTTAAAAAATGTGAGAAAGTTTGAAATTGTGAAATATATATATTTTGGAAAATTTACTTTTCTAGGAAGGAAGTTTTTTTGATTTGTTTAGAAGACCTGAAAATTGAGGTCTGTAACATATCTTTTTAGATATTCTCCAGAAACTCACACTTCCAAGATGGAGGTTGGAAAAATTAAAATTTAGGTCTGGAACGTATCATCTTTTATATTCTCCGAAAACTCACCATTTCAAGATAGAGGTTTGGAAGACCTGGAAATCAAATCGAGGTCCAGAACGTGTCTTTTTAGATATTCCTTGAAAACTCACCCTTCCACGATTGAAGCTTAGAAGACACGGAAATCGAGATCTGAAACATATCTCTTTAGATATTCTCCTAAACTCACCTTCTAGAATAGAGGCTTAGAAGACTGAAAATCAAAGTCCGAAATGTATCTTTTTAGATATTCCCAGAAACTCACCTTTCCAAGATGGAGGCTTGGAAGACCTGGAAATTGAGGTCTGAAACACATCATCTTAGATATTCTCCAGAAACTCACTATTTCAGGATGGTGGCTTGGAAGACCTAAAAATCAAATAGAAGTCCAGAACGTATCTTTTTAGATATTCCTCAGAAACTCACCCTTCCACGATTGAGCTTAGAAGACCTGGAAATTGAGGTCTAGAATATATCTTTTTAGATGTTCTCTGGATACTCACTTTCCAGGATGGAGGTTTAGAAGATTAAAATCAAGTCGAAACGTATCTTTTATATATTCTTCATAACTCACTCTTTTAGGATGGAAGTTTGGGAGACACAAAATCAAGGTCCGAATATATCTTTTAGATATTCTCCAAAAACCTACACTTCAAGGATGAATGCTTAGAATATTTATGGCCCCGGACATAGTACTTTAATGATTCACAAAATTTAATATCCAGAAACACTTTAAATCATAGACTATTTTTTATTTTATTTTATAATTGTTTCTTTAACTATTTTGCTTTCATTTTGTATTCTCATTTATCGATTTTTTTTATTTGCTTGTTTTACAAGAATGACACAACCAAATTCTAAAGAAAAGAGAATCTAAAATAACCGAGCTTAATGATACTGACACGAAAGGGCAAAGTCATTTGCTTCTAAGACTATTGTGAAGTATCATAGTCGCACCAACGCCACAAGAAAGCTCAAGCTTACTCTCCACAAGCTAATGACATATCCATTTACTCCATATGTCCTTTTAAACGAGCTACGCATGTATATTTTCAATGACCGCTTGTAAGAATTTGGATGCTATCCAACATCCTTCTTTGTGTTCGCCTCTACATCAATCTTAGAACATGACAATTATTCTAAGAGCGGTCATTTTTAGAAGATTAATCAGAGGAAAATAAGATGCAAAAGTGCACTTAGTAGTCGTGGAGAAGCTCCGTACCTTTCAAAGTTTTGGGAGTAGTCCATTTGGATCCATAAACTCTTAATTAAAATGAATCTTCCCGAGTTAGCTTCTATATTTTATTCTACTACAAAGAAATATCCTCATCTCAATTCTATGTATAGAGTTCTGTGTGAGGTTTGGTGTCCAGACACCAATACCTTTGTAACCACAAACGAAAAAAATCAGTATTTCTCTCTAGAATATTCAAGAAATTAGTCGACTCTCTATCATGAATGATTATTATAAAGAGGTAATTCAAAAACTTTCAGAACTGTTGAATTTGCTTTCGAGATCTTGTTTATATCTTTTTAAAGCATACTCACTGATAATCGATAAGAAAAACCTGATTGAATTTGCTATGCTAATTGGATTGAAGATGATTGTGTCCCAAATCTTTGATAGAGTAAGGCTTTCAAGAAAGCTATGGAATCGAAGTTAAATAAAAAAGATTAGTGAATAGTACAAGACATGATACAGAAACATGTAGTCATGGAAAAGCCAAAAGATATTTTGCGCAGGACATTAATGGTTTGAACTATTCTTTATCTTTTGATGAGGAAGAAGAGTTAGAAATAGCGGCTACTATCTTTTCCTTTGAATTTTTCATTTCACTTTTTCTTCTAGGGACCACTATCTCAGAGTCAAAAAATTTAAAACAGCTTCTAGGATTGCTGCCAAATCAATTTACAATTTAGTTCTTCCTATTTTGGCTATTACTTATTGAAAACTTACTAAGACATCAAATTGCATGGCATTTCATGACATTGGATTGATTAAAATGCATTTCTTGGGCATTTTCTATATGCTTTGGTCTGCAACATATTTCGTCCTAAGATATTTATAACAACATTGACAAAAGCATTGGTCGTTCCATTAACCGAAGATATGCTAGAACTTTAAATGATCTCGAACCTTGGGAAGTCGACATGTTCGATTGTCGAGAACTTATTCGTGGAAGAATGGATCTTAATGATTTTTGTTGGAACAAAATTCATTTGCCTCCTCATTGTGGTATTACGCACGGATAATGGCGATAGGTCTACAGAGACTTCTGAGTTCATGGCTAGAATTCGACCTGGATTTGTTTCTTACCATAGAGGATCTAGTTTATACATTCCTAAAGCATATAACTCTCATACATTTGCAAGACAGCAAGGCTTTAAGTAAAAACATACAGGCTCACTTTAAAGTATGAACATGGCAATAAATCCAACCACTCTTTACCATGCTTGGTTATCTTTGACACAAGTAATGAGTAGATGTTCATTCCATATTACAGGGGTGAACCAATGATATACAACATCAAGTCTATTCAACATACCAAGATTGGTGGAATAATGCAGTACTTCCAAAATTGAACAAGATTTAAGTGACAGAGTTATTATCTAGAGAGGATACAAACTTTAAACTTGAGCAACTTGCACCTATACCAAAGCATATGGAAAATGACAAGGCTAAAGAGCTAGCCCCTTCCTGGAATACATTTAATTACTGCTATCTGGTTTGAACATCTCTAGGTAGAAATATGTGATGATGACTTCTCCGTCTACTTTGGATTCTACCGAAATAGCTCATTTCATAAGTTGAGGTCCAAATTCAATTGCCTCGGATATGGACTTTCCATCATGATATGTATAAGAGAAGGTTTACCCATCATTTGAAATGGGAATATCAAATGATCCAAACAAAACCATCGAACAACTAGCAGTTGGATTGTTAACAGTTTCAAGTTTGATCTTATTTTCTTGTCTAAGCGTATAATAAGATCCTTCAACACAAAACACCTCTGCACTGAGTGACTAATGATTCGGTGAAATTTACAATATTTAGGATGATCAATTTGACCAGCCTCTTCTGGCCTTTTTGGTGTTGAAACTTCAATTATCTCATGTTCAAGGAAATTGATCTAAAATTCCAAAAACTTAACTCATTTTCTTCAAGTTCCTTCAGAGTCAAAAGACGCTTCTTTTGGACTTGTACTTTGTTAGGCCTGAACTTCAATTTTGGCTTTGGACCCGGATTTGAACTTAATTTTTGAAAAATATTTTTTGCGAGAATAGCATAAATTGTCAAGAGCTCTTTGGGCTTACCCGACTTGTCATCCCCTTTGATTTCCTTCTTGGGATTTTCTTGTATCGTAGATCACTCGGTGAGTAATTTCCGTATCTTGCAATTTGATTTTCTAGATCATGGGCATATGTGGCCAATTCTTCAAGAGAGTGGGGCATATTTGCCAGAAGATTATAAATTAGTCTCCAATGCATGCCTTGGACACAGGGGCGGATTTACAACATGGCGAGACCCCACGTCCGCCCGTGCTGGAATTTCGCAAAAAAATGGTGCTGAAACCCCAAGTTTGGATCTCAAAAATAGAAGACTTTTTTGTTTGTTTTTGGTGGCCCAAATTGCTCCCCAAAGAGACTGAGAATTATGAGTAGTGATATTGTTTTGCAAATGCTCAAGTTTGCATAGTATCTTCCTTTTGTGTCCTTTATTTTATGGAAATTGTGAAGAAGAAGAAGAAGAAGAAGAAAGACAAAAAATCACACAAAGGGACCTTGTTGTACTGGCAATCTTTTAGCTTCCTTATATAAAGATGGTGCAAAGAAGGCGCTGCGAAAGAACAGGAAGAATACTCTTATATCATGAAGAGATACATACACATATATAAGTAGAGAGAGAGAGAGAGAGATAGAAGTCCCCCCAATAGCAGAGGCTATGGAAACGTAGAGAAAGTGAGTGTGTATATGAATATGATGATAGTGTAATGTGTATATATCTCTTTGTGAATGAATTATGTAGTTGGGGTATAATCACTATGACTCGACTCTCTTACAATTTCAGTAGTGCGTGATTGAGAGCGAGTTGTCTAGTGTCGTGACATGACCCTTCTTTTTTGACCTTTTTCTCTATCATTTATATGTTTCTCCTTTTATTTTTTAGTTTATTTTTGACACTCATTTTTCACAAATTAAAATGAATAAATGTATCTCGTTTATCCGATTCAACTTTTAAATCAAGTGATCTAATATTACATTCGTGTATATAAAAGTCAAATCGCATAAATATATTTATGAAAATTGTGTAATCGTCGACATTGGATGAAAAACTAAGCATTATTTTCACAAGTATCGGTCGTTGATCGTCATTATTTTCACATTATTTTCTCACAAGCATCGGCCGTTGATCGGTCAACAACGGTCATATAAACGGTCAATCTATGACCGTTGTTGACCGATCAACGTCCGTCCTAGCTGAACTTCAACCCTAGATCTGCCACTGCTTGGACATACATGCCAATAAAAGATGCTTCACTGAAGTGTTCTTTGCAGTTAAGAACAAGCTTTCTCCATCTTTCGATATACTCTACGACCGGCTCCTCCTTGCACCGCTTTTGTTCGGGCAAGTTCTAAAAAGCTGATTGTCCGTCTAGTACTATAGAGGCGTGTTAGGAACTCCTGCTCAAGTTGATCTCAACTATCAATTGATCGAGCCGGTATGTCTGTATACCATTCAAACGTTGCGCCTTTAAAGAAATGTACAAACTATTTCGCCATGGTGTTATTGTAGGTGCCAAAATTGTCGCCTTGCATAGGGTTAGGGATCGCTTAAGAATAAAATATCACAACATTTATTTCACTATCACAAGTCATTGTGATTAATTAGTCCCGATCTCCTACCTACAGTTGACAAAAATTAAGTTGTCCACCGCCTAAGTGGCTTGCCAAGTCGCCCAAAATTTGTCAAATAATATGGCCACTTCATTCACTAAATTGGTTTTTTTTTTGTTAAAAAAAAAAAAAATTCCTAGCCGATGTTGGAGACAGGAATGTGAGAACTAAATGAGCCGCTGACGTGGAAGTGGTGATCCGACATTTGGTGGGTTGGATTCTCCGTCGGTGGGCGTGGGGGGGAAATGAGGTTTTGTGACCTAATAGTGAATGAGGTGGTCATACCTTATTTGGCAAATTTTGAGTGACATAGCAAGCCACTTAGGCAGTGTGCAACTTTATTTTTGCCAATTGTAAGTAAAAGATTAGGACTGGAATTAATATGTCCTTAGTACTTATTCTTTCGAATTCTATTATTTAATGAATAAAAATAACAGAAGTGTCAACAAGTGATAAATAAATACATCGATAATACTAATGTAGTAATTATCCCTTCACAACTATTAAATCTTGAGCACAATACCAACCATCTTGCCCCCACAAGCCCCCCAACTTTCCGCCAGTGGTATCGTTTCTTTTTTCACCTTGTTTTCACTTTCAAAGGGACTCTTTTACTCTTAATGTTTTGTTTATCTCTTCATCTTTGGGTTTTATCTAGTGATCCACAATGTAATTTTAACATGAAGATAATTGCCAAAATATTCTTAATTTGTGTATTCAATTGACACTTTTAAAAAATTTTATAAGTGAATGACTTTTGTAGAATTCGTAAACTTTTAAATGACTTTTATAGATTTATTAGAAATTAATAAAAATTTTCTTTAAACTTATGTATATTTTTATTAAAGACTTGTGTAGACTTCTATAAACTTTCATTTATTTTTAAAAAAAAGTTAAGCTAAATTTCTATATACTATAATATTATTTTAAATAACTTCTCTTATGTATAAATCATCCACAACACATATAATTAAGAATTCAAAATAATAAATTATATTTCTCATGTCAATAAAAATCTCAAAAATATTTATTAACAAATATAAAAAATTTAAGTCACTTCAATTAAATTAACGAATAACATAAATCTCATAAAAATTAATAATATTTTAATAATGTTCAATAAAAAATATCAAAGTACCATAGAAGATTTCCAACAATGCCAAACTATCCTATGGAATGATTTCTAATAATTAAATGAAAATTTTGACTATCATCAAAACATTAATCAAAATACTGCAAATTTATCACACAAAATATTATCAATTTTTGACAAAAGACAATATACTATGATATCAAATTACTGTATATTCTAAATACAATAGCATATAAATTATTGAGTAGAACAAATTCTTACTTGAATAGAAAATATATAAAAATTCCTAGAAGTGAAAGAAAATAAACGTTCTTTATTTTGGAACTCAAGTCTTCACAGATCTCACACTAGATGAGAGACTTTTTTTTTATATTTGCTATTTATACTTTTCCCTAAAATGTCTCCAGAAGCCTCCAAAAATCTAGTAATTAGAGAATCTCTAAAAGTCCTCCTCTACGTAAATTTCATAATTGAGAAAACACTGGTTTGTAGTTGATAAAAATAATTAGAAACATCACTAAAAACTGAGCAACAAAAAAACGAAAAGTTTAACTTACCAGCAATATTTTTACCCTTATATACCGAGAAAATATAGTGATCCATTACCCTCAGAACAATTTATTTTAACAATAATTTAGCCTAAAAGCACAAGATATAGTCATCCAATACGGAGAAAAAGAAAATCAAGACAAAAATTTCGCTAGTTGAATAAATAATCTGCTCTAGTTAAGGAAATGAACACGTAAAAGCAATTAGTCACATAATGAATGCTCTTGGAGCCTCATCAAGGCAAATTACTGAACTCATCAAAACCATGTCAGCATTTTTCCTGCAGTCAACCAAACTACTAAATAGAATACAAAGCTCTCTTCACAATCAGTCACATATTTGACTTCAATGTCTTAAACCTCTTTTTAACAGTCAGGACGACAATGTGATTGTAATGGTGATACACCCCAGGTTTTTGGAATCACGTTCTCTTCAGAAGATACCCCAAAAGGATGCCAATCAAGCCAACAATAATAACATACATGAATGGGATGCCTCCATGGCTCCGGTTACCTTGACGCCTCAGGAGCTCCTGCATGTGGTAAGTACATGTATAGTTGGATCATAAATTAAAGGGACTTCTATTTCTAGAAATATAAATGTTGTCATACTGCCAAAGGCTCAATTTGCATCACCCTGCCTTCCAATTTAAGAAGTTGGGATCCCCCCCACCCCCCTTCACCCAAATGAAAACCGAGAGAAGAAAGAAGGAATTTTTCTGCTGTTTACTTATTTTATATAGGCCAAAACAATGTATAATATGTGTTACTGCTTCAGCTTTAATTTGACAACTAGTATGAAAATACTAATCAGCTCCAAATAAAATACATCCTGGAGGATGAAAATGCGTGGTACGACAACAAAGTGTGGCAAAGCATCTGAATGACAATCTTATCTCATGTCAAATGATGACGCAACGCTGTTTAACTGCATTCCTCAATCTAAGATTTACACTGAGTTAAAATAACTTTTAGAGGTACACTTAGTGCACCTTTGCCCATAAAAATCTCTATTTATTGATCTAATTCTTAACATGCATGCGTCAATGTCACATCTACCTTTCATTTTCTTAGACCTTCACAAACAGTATTTTCAAGTGATTGAGGGGACCACTGATGTACAAGGTGTCTCATGTCTGGTAGTAGAGAAGAAAAAATGAGTCTGTAATTTTTCATGGAAATGGCTATATAGCATGTTTTGTCAATGTCCTATGCAACATTTTACTCATACCTGTTCGGATATCTAGAGTATAATTAAGACAAATACAACCCAATTGAGCAGGAATCAATTTACATAAACAAATATTGATATTTTTTTTCAGCATGAAAGCACTTTTCTTGCTTCTTTATGTTCTTTTACTGCATGAAGATGGGAGCGAGAATAGTCTCTGATGGTATGGCAGTTTAGGTGAGATTGGTCAATGGGTCTTCTCATTGAGAATTTGGCAACAGGTGCTGGATCAGTTGTGTTCTAAACCACTGTGAATTTGATGTCTGGTTAAGTTGACATGCAACACAATTTCAAACACAAATTTTTAAACCAGAATAATTTTCCAAAATGTCATCTAGAAGAGGAAAGATATCAAAGTCCATCTTTTTTTTCTTTTGGCAGAATGGGGGAGGCTGGGTGGTTTAACTCAAGAAGTTTAAGTTCATGTTATCACTATCCTGCGAATAAAAGGAATCAACAAGCACAAGGAACAAAAGAAGACAACATAAGACATTTGCCAACAGAAAGGGCTAACCAGTTCTTGCATAAGCTTGTTATTTCGCTGAATTGCAGTATTTTTTTCCTCACTCAGCTTAGAAATCATAGCTTTAACCTGCAATTGAAACAAAAGACTAGTGATCATTACAAGAACCCATCAGTTCTACCAAAATCTACAACAATTGTTTGAATAAATGAACTCCAGCACTAAAAGAAATAACAATGAATGGTGGAAACAACCTGCCTTAAAATGAGTAATCGTACCCATTAGTTGCAGGAAGAGTAGTCTAATTGCTTAGAAGGCTTCAAAGATTAGTAAGATTTGACCAAAGCCAGAAAATGTACATAACTGAGTGAAATTGTTATTCTAGACATTCAAAGGAATGTACAGTTTATGCCGATCACTAGAAAATGTTAGCAAGTATTTTCTTTCTATGATACTCATTTAGCACTAATATATAAAAAATAGGACAAACACCACATGGCGTGACAGATAAGTGTCCAATCAGTGTGGGTGTTAGATACAAGTCCGTAACTGACACTCCCCCTAGGAGGAGTATCTGTTCTTCAAAGGATAAGAAGATATCCAAATGTAAAAAAGAAAAGTTCCAATGATTATTACACCAGCTATGCTTTAAGGTAGCAGTTGTTAGGCCATTGAAGCATAAAATGTTCATAAGATGGATGCGGGAAATGCGGGATGCGTGGCCATAGGATATTAGAATATGTTTGGCATCACTAATAAGATGTTAAAAAGCACTTATAAGCAGAAGCAACCACAAACATACAATAAGAAGCAATTTTCTTCCCCAGTTGTCACTGTTATAGGGCCCCACGTGTTGTCTTTTGTCTGGTGCAAACAGTGATTGTCATAAATGAGGACCATTTAACCAAATTTTTGCCCTTACAAGACAATTTAATTACAATTTTGCCCCTCAATGGAGGAATAATATTTAATTTACCTAATGACACATATTATTGTAAGGGGCATTTTGGTCCAGTTCGAAATAATACCAACATGGCAGAAAAGGTGGCATGTGTGTATTACAGAAATGTGGGACCGCAGCATGGTGAAAAGGTCAACCATGGTAAGCTTGTGGACCATACCAACATTTCAAATTAAAAGGGCTTTTTTTTTCATTGATTGCCAAACATAGTCTAAGATGACAAATGAGATTATAACCCAAGAAGATAACAATTAAGTACAAATCATTGGACGGACGACTTGCATGGTAGAGGCAAGTCTTGCATAAGTCTATGAAAACTCAGGTTCACAAAAGTGAGGTAAACTTGGTGGATTCGGTTAGAGTAGGAGAGAGAGACCAAAATTATCATTGCCTGACGTGATTACGAAGGATATGATTACATTAGATCTTCCAGCAGAGTTAGAAATAGCATGTACAAAGTTACAAAAAGTATTCAATGTAGTTGGTCCTAAAAGTAATTGGAATAAGACTTTGTTCGTTATTGTTATTCTGTGCCTTTTGAGGCTATGTTCCTTGTTGAGTAAAAATCTATCACACCTATTTTATAACCTTGCTACATGTAATGTAGCATAAATATATCAAAATATGTACTAATCATGATACCAAAAAGGTTTTTTTTTTCCAAAAATATATTAATATAGTGTTTTAGAGTATTAATTTTTGGAATGAAAAGAAGATCCCTGCAAAATCTTGTTCCTTTTGCCAAATATTAATTATTAGAGGGCCTGAGGTACCGTACTAGTTTTGGTGTTGTCACAACTATACATAATAACTTCCTTAAAACTGAACATGCCCTAATCTTAAGAATGTAGCGCTCCTTTTACTAAACAAGCTTTAATCCTGCACATAACATATCAAATAATTAGAAATAATTTGCATGTACGCAGTTTTGCTCCTGGGGATCTTAGGCAATTGTCTAAACTGCTGCTTCAAAAACAAAATAAATGTAGTACCTACTTTAGTAGATATAAATAATGATGACTTACAACCTCACTATACCTTGTTACATATAAAGCGACACCTTTTAGTAAAAACCAATATACAAAGTATTAACTATAACAAGATATTCTTAATTTTCTCTCATTACATTTGTCTCCCCAATAAACAATTAAAAGTCCAAAGCATAAATCCAAACTTTTTTTTTGGCAGGTGTGTATGAAGTTGGCCATTTTTCAGGGCACACACAAAGCATGACTAGTGATTTGTCCCAATAAAAAGTCCACACAGTTCTTTGGTAACTTCATAATGTACTTAAATTACACTGTGTTAACTTACCAAACAAATTAACCATTTTTATTATCAAGCACAACAAAATTTTTGTGTCCTTTTTTGTTTTGCACATGCAAACACTAGTAAATGTAGCATGAGCACAAAGCAACATTTATCCAATTAATATATTCTACTAAGGAGAGTCCTCGTGAGCAAAAAAAATACTTATTTTCCCATCATAACATTTCAAAACTTGACACCATATCATGTAAAAATACCACTCCATGCCCAACTGGCCATCCATTTTAGTTTCCAAAGTTTATCCTTGAAATGACAAGTGGGTATTCAAAAGCTGCCTCATATAGGACAAAAAGCAGCACGAAAGACAAGAACGGCTAAACCCAACACCAAAGGAACCTTGTGTATGCTACGACTTTCTTATTGTCATTAGGCGCGTAGAGTATGTTAGATAAATAAATGCATGACATCTAAAGTCTAAAGAAAACTGTTGTAAATTGGCCACCAATGTAACACCTCGAAACTTCTTTACTATTCGTTGATTTGGAATTTAGGACTTAATTGCACAATATGAAAGTTTGGGGACCCAATTGGATGATGGAAAATAGTTTTAGGACCATGATGCAATTTTCTGTAAAAGCAGATTTTTTTTTTTTTAAGTATTGCTACACTACCCGATTTAGGGGGGAAATGGGGAATTGTGATTGATTGATGACCTTGATTTTTCCTCCATGATTTACTTATATCATGCATTAAAATTAAGGTAAGAATATGTACATTTGATTTGATGCTCTTCTGAATATATATATATATATATAGATAAAATAATGATTAGATGCTAAGTGTATATGATTGCATATAATTATGCGATTAGCTTAAATTAGTTTTTAATCATACATGTAATTTAAGATAAGAATATATATATTTCAAATAATGTATACAAGTAATATAGGAAGGTAATTAATAAAATTAAAAAATTCCATGCATGACAAACATCAACCACTCCTATAAATACCCATCATATATGCAAACAAAAAACACACAAAAATACACAATCTTCTTCTTAGAATAAGAGAGGAAAGAGAAAAGAATTCCAAGTTCTTCAAGCTCATTTCATTTCAAGTTTCAAGAAAAAAAAGAGTAAGTTTGTTGTTATGTTTATGTGGGAAAAGTTCTTTTCAATTAGTATCTAACACTATGATTATGTTTTGGTCCATATTACGCAAGATTTATTACGTACTATTTAAGATTGATCATGAATGGACCGAAGTTTAGCAGCGTTACGCATGAGAATTTGATACCATCTAAGTTTGGACTAAATTTCGTATCTCCCTATGCAAGTACGAATTTCCATGAAATACATATATGAAAAATAATTACTTACGCAAACTTATTAAGATTTTTATCTCACGCATGATTTAAAAAGGTGAGACTGAGGCGCGCCAGTCTGAAGCGCAATCATAGTGCCTTGAGGCGCTAATTGTGGTGCTTTTTATAAGTTCGGGTGCCTCATTTTGTGAGACGTACACCTCACGATTCACGCCTTACGGGCGTGAGATGTGCGCCTCTGAAAATTTGTTATTTTTTTAGAAAAAATGAATTTTAAATTGGGCTTTTTGATTGGGCCCCTTTTTTGAATTTAAACAAAAGTCAAGAGTTTGGATCCAAAAATATAAAATATAAAAACAAACATTTGGGCCCTCTTTACAAATAAGAAACACAAAAATATTTATCACCACCCACGTCAACTAAGTACCCTCTTTGCAATTAGCGGATGAGGAAGAAAATTAAATAGAAATTGACAATAAAGATGAAGAAGATGATAGAGGAATTAGATATGACGATAATTCTATAGAAGATACTACTAATAGTAATGATAATAATCATAGTAATCTTCTAAATTTTGTTAATTTAAGCTTTTTTTAATTGCAAAATAAGTAAAAATTGTCGGTAAACAAATTATATTTTTGATAGTCTACTTAAGTAAGAAATTTCAATTGAAGATCTGCTCTTTATTAGTGAAATAAAACATTTTTATATTAATTTATAATTTTTGACTAATTTTTTAATTTGTGATGAAGCTTATACCTCAAAGTGCTTTGAGGCTTACGTCTTGCCTCACAGATGAAAACCGTCTCAGTACCTATTTCTGCCTTCTTAAACATTAATCTCACGTTATGTTTCTTTTGCTTTTCAAAAATTAGTAGTTCGAGACGGTTGGTACGGAGATGATTACGAGATGATTACAGCTACGGGATATAAAATAAAAATTTATGAAGCAATTACTTTTCAATTCATGTTGAACTCGTTTCTATTTAAACTGTCGTTATGTTGGACATATTTTCTTTAAGATTTTACGTGTCAGAAATAATGTTGATTCGTTATTATTTTATAAAAATCTTATTTATTTCCTTCTAGTCCTTTATACTTAAGTTTAGTTTAAGTTTTAGTAACACTTGAATAGTTAAAGATTCGAGTTGTGACAACCACGAAAGAAGTAAACTTATGCCAAGGTACAATAAGGATATCTATGTTGGGCTTTTAATTATTTAGTCCAATTGTTTTTTTTTAATTAAATAGGTCCAGCCCATGAGAATTAAATAGTTTTGGATCCAATTGAAATTCCAATTAATTCTGAGGAACCAAGCTTGCAATTATTTGGTTCCAAAGAATTTGAAATAGTTTAAATTAGTTTTCTTTGGGCTGCTGTTTTATGTAAAGAAGATTATACACACACAAGGAAAATATAAAGGAGGAAGGAAAGGATTGTTTGACAAGACTAATTTTTGAACTTTCTTCCTCAACTCTTGTATTCCACCATTGATTGTTTGGTGAGATCTCTCTTTTATTGGCTTAATAATTTTGAGGTTCCATCTATTGTGTTAGATGATGTTTATTGTAGTGAGCCAATAATACGTTATTAATGTGGTGTGTTGGATTACCTCTTGATTTATAGAGTATAAATATAGAGAAAAAACATTGTAATATTTATTTGGTAATACTCGATTTTTGTCAGTTTCCCACGATTTTCTTTTTATCTTAAAGGATTTTATGACATTAAAGAATAATTTTGATGTTGTTTAACTTGAATCATTATTCTGATATTTATATTGCTTGCATTGAAATATTGGTTGAATTGATAAATTTCATTTTAATTGCACAACGAAAGAGGAAAAATACATTGTTGCATTGTACATTTATTTTTCTAATAGTGGTATCGAGCCTCGAGTTGGGTTGTGTAGATTAAAATAGAGGAGCCAGTTGGTAGTACTATGATTAGACTCACTAATTATAATTGGGTGACTTGGAAACCTAGAATGGAAGATATCCTTTATTGTAAGGATTTGCATGAACGTATTGAGGGTAATAAGGTTAAACCAAATGATATGGCAGACAAGCAATGGTATACTCAAAGTAGAAAAGCTATTCAAACTATCAAACAGTGTGAGAATAATAGTGTATTTCATCATGTGACACAAGAGACGAATGCTCATAAATTATGGTCAAAGTTGAAATCTATGTTTGAGAAGAAAACTGCATCTAAAAAGTCTTTTTTAATTAGAGACACAGTCGAGATAAAATATAAAGAAAGGCACGAAAAGTGACAAAGTATTTGAACAATGTTCAAAATATTATAAACCAGTTTGCAACTATGGATATGATTCTTGAACATGAATTGCAGGCTTTGTTGATTTTGAGTTCTTTGCCAGATAGTTGGGAGACATTTGTTGTGACTCTTAGTAACTCTGCTCCTGATGGTGTTTTGACTATGGACAACGTAAAAAGACCTCAGAACAAATAATGGTGGAGAATACGCTTCACATAAGTTCAAGCAGTATTGCTCGAAATTTAAGATTCGACATGAGTTCACAGATCTAGTATTCCTCAACATAATGGTGTGGCAGAAAGAATTAACCATACCATTCTTGATAAGAGTCAGATGCATGTTGAAGATAGCCAAGCTACCTAAAATTTTTTGGGGATAAGCAGTTTAGACTACTTTTTACTTGATCAATAAATCTCCTTTCGTTCCTTTAAATTTTGATATTCTAGAAAGAGTGTGAAGTGGTAAAATATATCATATTCTCGTTTAAAGATGTTTGGGTGCAAAGCATTTGTGAAGTGCCTAAGGAACATAGGTCAAAGCTTGATGATAGAACTACTCGTATTTTTCTTAGCCATGGTGATGAACAATTTGGCTATAAATTTTGGGATCCAGAGAAAAAAAAGACTGTGAGAAGTAGAAATGTGATTTTTCATAAAGACCAGATGATTGATGATTTTAATAAAATTTAAGTAGTCTAAGAGAGTGACTGCAGTGGTTCCTGATCTCACGTCTCCAATACCATAGCCTATTGATTGAGATAATATAGCTCCTACTCATGATAATGTTGATGACATTGTTCGAGTGATATACCTGTTGATGAGATGCTAATCAGAGGGAGAAATTCTAGATGAAGGAGAAGATTCTAGATGAAGAAGAAGATGAAGAATCACATATTAGGAGGTCTACTAGAGAGCACTGGACATCTTCCAGAAATCTTACTTCTGACTATATTTTGCTTACCAATGATGGAGAGCCAGAGAGTTTTTCAAAGGCACAGATTCATAGTAATAAAGTCCATTAGATGAAAACAATAATAGAAGAGATGAATTCTTTTAGAAAGAATGATACATATGAGTTAATAAATCTTCCTAAGGATAGAAAAGCATTGAGGAACAAATGGGTATACAAAATCAAAAGAGACGGCAATGATGATATGATAAAATACAGGCTCGCTTGGTTGTTAAAAACTTTAGGTAGAAATATAGTGTTATTTTGATGAGATCTTCTCTCTTATTGTTAAAATGACATCTATCAGAGTTGTTTTAAGTTTTAGTAGCTAGTCTAGATTTGAAAATGGAACAACTTTAATGTGAAGACTGTCTTCCTACATGGTGACTTACAAAAGAGATTTATATGTTGCAATCGGAAGATTTTGAACAAAAGGAAAAGAACATCTTCTGTGAAAATTGAAGAAAAGTTTGTACAGGCACAAGCAAGCACTAAGACAGTAATACAAAACGTTTGATGCTTTTATGACGAGTCAGGGGTACACAAAGACGACTTCAGATTCTTGTGTTTACATAATATCTTTTCCAGTGACAAGTTTATTATTTTATTGCTTTATGTTGATGACATACTTATAGTTGGCCAGGATGCAAGGATTGATTAAGAAATTGAAAGAAGTCATACATAAGTCATTTGAAATAAAGAATTTGAGACTGGCTAAACAAATCTTGAACATAGAGATAGTTCGGGACAAAAAGCCTAAGAGGTTGTGGTTATCACAGGAAAAATGTATTGAGCGAGTACTTAAAAGACTCAGTATGAAAGGAGCTAAGTCAATAAGTTCACCTTTTGGTGGTCATCTCAAATTTACCAAAGATCATGTCCTTTGATTATTGAAAAGAAGAAAATGGAAGTAGTTCCTATTCTTCAGCAGTTGGTAGTTTGATGTATGTCATGGTTTATACCAATGTTCAGAAAATCGGACCGGCCATCGACTCGGAAAAGGCAACAGGTTAAGGGTCAAAAGGTCGAACCGGTTTCAATTAAAATATTAAAAATTAATCTAAAAATCTTATAAAATTTCTAAAAATAGGTTATTTTTAAATAAATCAACATTTATAGATAAAATTACTCACAAAATTTGGCTTAAAATAGACTTTTCATAAGTTTTAATTAAAAAATTAAAAATTAATCCCATAAAAAATCCAATTTTCATTAAAACGGGACCGGTTCAACCGTAAAAAACCCCGCTTTCGGTCCAATTTTTGAAGGGTGGTTAAATAGATAACCGGACCAGCCAGTGGCGGTTCTCGATTTTCCAGTTTGAACCGACCGGTCCAGTCCGATTTTCTAAACACTGGTTTATACTCGACCAGATATAGTACATACACGTGGTGTGATAAGCAGATTTCTATCTAATCCGGACAAAGATCATTGAAAAACAGTAAAATGCATCATGCGGTATCTTAAAAGGACTTATACTGTGTTTAGGTTTCAGAGAGTTCAGCCAGTTTTGATAAAATATACAGAGAAATCTATATCTGAGTACTTGTTTACTTTTGTAGGGGGAGCCATTTGTTGGGAGTCAAAATTGCAAAAATGTGTAGCTTTATCCACTATCGAGATTGAGTAAACTGAAGTAGGAAAATAGATGATATGGACGAAAAGATTTCTTGAAAAGTTCAATGTGAAGCAAAATGAGTACATCATTTATTATAACAGTCAGCACTCTTGAGTTGAGCAAAAATTCCTAACATATCATTCTCATAGTAAACACGTTGATGTGAGGTATCATTGGATCCGTAAAGCACTTGAAGAAAAATATTTACAGTTGAAAAAAATTCACACCGATAAAAATATTGATTATATGTTGACCAAAGTTGTCACCAAGCAGAAGCTTATGTTTTGTGTCAAGTAGATGGGAATGAACTCCAAGTGACTGATGGGAGTTTTTATGGTGTACCTCCCTTATGGACTGGATGGAGAGATAGTTAAGCTTTTAATTATTTGGCCCAATTGTTTTTTTTTTTAATTAAATAGGTCCAACTCATGAGAATTAAATAATTTTAGATCCAAGTGAAATTCTAATTAATTCGAGGACCAATCTTGCAATTCTTTGGTTCCAAATAATTTGAATAGATTAAATTGGTTTTCTCTTCGGACTCCTGTTTTATGTGAAAAAGAACATACATGCAGCAGAAAAAGGATATACAAAAAGTAAAAAGGAGGAAGGCAAGGATTGTTTGACAAGAAAAATATGGGCACAAATTTTTGAACTTTCTTCTTCAATTCTCATATTCCACCATTGATTGTTTGGTGAAATCTTTCTTTTTATTGACTTAATACTTTTGAGGTTCCATCTATTATATTAGATGATTTTTTTGTAGTGAACTAATAATGTGTTGTTGATGTGGTGTGGACATAAATCTAGAGAAAAAATATTGTAATATTCATATGATAATAGTAAATTTTTTTCATTTTACCCCGTCAATTTTCCCTTCATCTTAAAGGATTTTATGATGTAAAGAATAATTTTGGTGTTGTTTAGCTTGATTCATTTTTCCAGTATTCATATTGCTTGCATTGAAATATTGGTTGAGTTGATAATTTTCATCTTAATTGCACGGTGAAAGGAGAAAAGTATATTGTTGCATTGTACACCTATTTTCTCTAAGACACAAGAACTATAAGAAAAGATCATGAAGATAAAGCACACTGTCAATGATAGAAAACAATAAATATGTGGGATATAACCTCTGGTGTGTTCTCCAGTGAGTCAACATATGCTCTTGACATCTGCAAGATCATTAAAACAAATTAGAACTTTCATAATTCCCTTTATGTAAATAACTCAAAAAGAACATATCTTTCCCATCAAAACACGAGGACATCCAAAACTCACGCTGTTATAGTCAGGAATCTGATTTACAGTCCCATTTTCTGATAATGCAGCCCTTGGTGAGGAGCCTTCCTCTGATCCCTCTCGCACAGGCGAAGGCGGTTGTGGGGGTGGAACATAGGAAACTCTCAACTTGCATTCTTCAACTCGGTTCCCCAACTCCTTGTTAAACTAAAAACCAGAAAATACATGTACAGCTTACTGTTTTTCACCGAACCCTTCCAGCCCCAGTTAATTAATCGCATAGTAAACACAGATGCATTAAAATAAATTGTACCATATCAGGAGTGACATCCTTTGTTGCTCCTGCACTCACAACTACACTCTGGAGGAGGAATTTATCCTTGCATGGCAAATCAGATGGAGCCTCCTTTTGTGCTTGCATTGTAACTGGACTTTAAAAAACTTACATTCACTCACCAATTCAACACAAATAAATCCACATGCCAACAATAAAATGCTTGTCTTTTCGTTTCAAATCTCCAGTCAATTATAATTCCACAGATATAATATTTAAGAGAACTCACACATAATCTTTAACTGGAAAAATTTTAGCCGAAAATAGGGAGAGAGTCGGAGAGAGACCTGTGACATCACAAGTAGAATGAGGCAGTACAACTCCGGTATTTGGCCTCACGCAATACTTCTTGGGATTTGTTGTCTTGACCTGAAAAATAGGAATAAAATGAAATAAAATTCAAAAACATAATTAGACACTAGACATTTTTCCCATACGAACAAACAAATAGGTATATATACTTTGAATCAAGAAAATTGATACCTTGAAGGCAACAGAATTATCGGATGTGTTGGTTAATTGCAAGGAACATGAGATCTGCTTCTTCAATTCGACTTTTCCAAACACCAAAACGAAAAATTCAGAACAGCAAAAACACAGATCGAAACGAACAGAATTAAGTTAATCTCCTCAATAGAAAAATTATTCTACATGTGTGTGGGTGTGCGTGTTAAAATTGTAAGAGAGACAGAATAGTTACATGGGAACTGGAGTTCGAGAGGATCGATTTGGAGGAGCTCTCTGTTACTCATATCTAAGTGGACCGCTAATTTAGCTGCCGTAGAATTATTTGAAAGCAGTTTACCGCGGCGATGGAGTGGTTCGCCGGTGCCGGAGACAATTTACAGCAGGTTTCTGTAAGGAGAGAGAGGGAGGGAGAGAGAGAGAGAGAGAGATCTGGGTCGCAAGTGTCCTGTTAGAGAGAGGAAATAATACTAGGAAACATGGACCTTGGAAAGTGTCTCCATCAGATTCGTAATTATTGAAGTTTGAACTATCGTCGGGTTTCAGTATATGCGATTTTCGTTCATTTTCGTTGTAATATTGAGAGATCGTAGTGTGTCAGTCCCTACCCTGTCACGTTTTAAAATTGACATTTGTTTTCCTTTCTAATTAGGGGGTGCGTTAGGTAGGACGTATTTATTAGGGGATAAAATTAAAGGATTAAGATGTATTGTAGTTAAATTCACTTCTAAAAAATTTAAAACGTGGTTAAATGTAGAGGTCGAGTTTCAAATTTTTTGGGCCTAGAGTCGATAGCGAGATAAAGACAAAGCGATGGCGAGACGTGAAGCATGGAGATTGAGCATCACGTCTAGGCAAAGTCTAAACAAAGTTTAAACAAACTTTTTAGAACAGTAGTTTAATCAAAATAGACAAAAGGGTTCAAATTTTCTTCATGTAAGAGATAAAAAATTTCCTTTTAAATGGCTTTTACGGGTGTGTTTGATTGGTATTTATTTTTCATGAAAATATCTTTTTTCCACCCATTTTCTAACTTGTTTGTTTGATTGCCAAAAATTTTCATGAAAAATATATTTTCCCACCTATTTTTCTTATTTTGTTTGATTGCAACTTTTTTTTCCATGGAAAAATTTTTTCAAAATTTTCCACTTTTGGTTGCATTTTCCTTGTTTTCAAGGAAAATATTTTCTTTGTAAGATAGAAGAATTTATTTTTTATGAAAAATTTGTTAACCTTTTCTAACTCATAATTTCTTGGTAATTCATTTTTATGAAAAATATTTTCTTTCCATCCAAATTTTCTACTTGCAATGAAACACAGTCTTATATCATTTGTTGCTCTATGACAACAAGTCTTAATTCATTTTTGGATTTGGAAATTGAACTTGATTGCGCATAGTGATATCAGCAATGAGCTGGGCAGTTCAATATTCAACATTTCAATATTCAACATTTTAAAAAAAAATTGCATGGTGACAGTTGATTGGGTTAATTTCAACCACAACAACTATCGCTGAAATTTATTAAAATTTTTGAAATAATTATTAAAATAATTTTTTTCATTAGTATTCACTCAAATTTGCAAAATTTCCACAAATCATCTATCGGTCAAAAACATAAACTTAAAATCATGCGAGTCATTATTAAATTCAAATATGGACACAAATAGAATTAACTAAACAAAAATATGAAGTTTCACTATTAACTATTTATCAAAATCAAATGAATATAAAAAAAAAAGACGTCTTTAACAATTACATATTTAGCTGTAATTAATACAATTTTGTCTGAAGCGACATGCTACTTAAAATCGTTTGTGTTTGCGTTGAAATTTAATAGTGACACGTAACATCTAGAGCAGAGTAATTATTAGTATAATTATTACAAACTTAAGTAACTATTCCTATAAGAAAAGTGCTTCAATGACTTTTGAAATTTTTAATAAACTACAGTGACCATTGTTTAAACTAACCCTAAGTTGATTTAGTTCTCATCAATTTTTTTAGATTTATCTATCAAGAAACTTTTAAATTTATTTCAAAAGGAAAAAAAATTGTCGAATACTCGTGTTCACTATTGAACACTATTGATGATCTATTTAATTTTAATTAAAATCAAATTTTTTGTCAAAGTTGATGAAATGTGTAGTTAAAAAATTGTAAAAAATTATAAGTCCACGAAATGAGTAGTTAAAATTAAATAAACTCTAAAATAGAATAAAACGTACGGCATTTTAGTATTTTACAACGTTAAGAAATGATGAAGCACGACTTTTGCCTCACCAAAGCTGCAAAAATTGAACATCTAATTTACATTAAACTATACGTTGTCAATTCAATACATAAATAAATGTATAATATCTTTCTTTAGCACCAAATTTCCTCGTGCAAATCTCACGCAAATTGACTTCCCGTGCAAATGCAGTCACTTGTTTGGACATTGCGACAATGACTATACTACAAAGTCTCGCCAAGATATTTGTTGGATATTTGTCCCCAACTTCAACAAAATTATTTAGTCCTTGTTTGATTTAACTTAAAATATTGAGATCAAAATAAACAATTAATTTTAACCACACATTTCATATAACTTACAATTTTTATCAATTTTTCAATCACACGTTTCATTAACTTCTATCCAAATCTACTAAAACTTTTGTCAACAGCTTCGTATTAGTTGCCACAGCTGAAGACAAACTTTGCTTCACTTGCAATCAGAAAATGGAACTCAAGACTAAAGAATGAAATAGATTTTCATGATGGCACTTTTGAGATGTTTGCTAAGTTAGGAGTACACATAACTTGATACACCGATACACATAACTCAAAAATTGATAGAAAATCTTTTACATTTTTTTTTTATCTAAATGTCTAGTTTTGTCATGTTTAATCTAACGTACCAAATATATCCTTTTGAGTAGGCAACAACCCACTTACCCACACACAAGTGAATATGATGCTATAGGCTAGTAAAAACAGCGTATAATTTCCCTAAAGAAATCATCAGTACCTCTAAAGCCATGCACATCATTATATTAAAGCAAATCACTGCAATCTGTAGTCCAAGACCATCAATGATAATTTCAGCATGCATTGGCCCACGATTTTCGTTGACAACAGCACTAACAACAGTACAAAAGGAGTAAAAACACTGTTACCTTGCTCATCTTCAACTGTGATTTTCTGATTACACTAGGCTGAAGCAGCTAATTCCTTCGTTATTGGAGAATTGTCACAAATTAGCAATCATTAGTCATTTTCACTCATGTTTTTAACTAACTTTTAAAAGATGTATAATGAATTTCTCAACAACCTCTAATTAAAAATTCTCATTCTCAAGTAAATTAAATTTTGTTATACCATATCCAATGTTACGTGGCTTAATTGGGGGGCCACATGAGCTGATTACGCAAAACATGTAGATAATTCCACCAAGGCTGACCACTCAACCACCAGAGTGAGTATGCCAAGCCGGCGATCAATACCTAGCCATGGGACCACTAACTACTCAACATTATGCCAACCTCGTCCTCAGATTATTAAGTTATCAGAAAGCTGAAAACTTCCTAAGCCACCCACTAAAGCATGCTTCCAACTGCTACGAAAAGGTGTGTCCAGATTTTCAAGGATGTGATGGGCTACATGATGAGTAAGGCCTAGACAGCCAGTGTAGAAGCATGGCCAAGGAAAGGCAAGGCCTTTCAGGCATGTGATGAACATTTGGTAGTAGATTTAGGTAACTTCTCAAATTCGGCAGAACTGTATCCTACAGTTATATATGATAACAGAAATACTTAAGTTATTGTTAAGGCATACCCACAGCCATCTTCTCTCGTACCGATCATGGCAAGACTAGAGGCTCCACATAGAAGAAACGTATCGGCTTTGGGACATCTTTCCGATTCTCTTTTAATCAATCAGTAGGCTCTATTTCTCCAATCACAAGTAGAATCTCACAATGAATGTGACAAACATCACTCACCCGCAATTTTGTGGCTCAAAAAACAAAAGAGCAAATAATACAAATCATGTTCGGGGGGAGAGGTGGAGGGGTAGGAAGAAAGGGAGAATGGAAATTGCAACATCTTGTTTTATCATTTCTCTAAACATATCGATGTGAGCATATATATTAATATTAGGAACACATCTAACAAATACCATGATGAGCATGCAATATAAGACAATTATGATAGTAGCCACCAAGTATTGTGCTTGTCTTAGTGTTTTCTCTTCGACAAATCTTCTTACATTTTTTTATCATATTAAACCTTTTAAATTTCAACTGTGTACTTACAGATTTTGTACATGAGGCCGGTGACCACTTCATCAGCAAGATCAATTAACATCAACAGAAGCAGATGACTCTTGATTATAAGTACGAGCAGTAAAACCAGTGTACCAAACGACCCTCATGAGCTGCATTCCAAGTACAAGCACCCAACAGCACACCAAGCCCCTAATAGCATGCACCATCCATGACGGTGCACCGAGCTCAACGCCAAGCTTCAGCCCCCTCATCAGTTGCAACAAACGGTATGCTTCATAGACAACTGGAGTCACTAACCATACTGGTGACTGCCAGTGCCATGTTAGCATCTCAGTGAGTATCTGTACTGTCAGAAGCAGAAGATAAGGACCTAATAGAACTGCAAATGAAATGAAAGGTAACTGAGGCTGAAGAAAACCCTTTTGAGAACCCAAGAGCATTGTCAAAGGAATAATATATCCAATTAAGTTTGCAACCATGTTCCAAAACTGATAACTGAAAGGAGGCCTGCTGCTGCACCCTTGAGTTCTGTTTTTCGGACGAGCACAAGAATCGGCCATGAGGAGAAAGAGAGATGCTCCGAGATTAAAAATGCAGTCAAGTCCAACCAATGAAAGAAGGCTGGCTATATTCGGACCAAGGAAAATTGATGAAATTGGCAACCACAAGGTGGGTACCATGCCTGTGGCTAAGAGAAGGGTAGGACCTAGAACCCATATAGGCCATTTAAGGTACTGGAGCTGCATAGATGGATGATTGCTTGAACCTGCAAGCTCTTCAGCATTCATTATTGAAGCTTCAGCTGTCTCACCAGAACTCATAGTTTCAAAGATATTGGTTGCCTCTTTCAGTAATTGTCCTTCATTATGAGGAGAATATGTTACTGGAGCAGATTCCCAAGGAGACGTATTTGCACAGCAAACAGTAAAGAGCTTATGACTTGTATGCAGTAAATTGATTGTACAAAGTAGATTATGAGATTTCCATAACTTCAAGCGCTTATGATGCACGCCACAGATAGTACTTGCTGAAATACTAGATGGAGGCTTTGTTAGAGATGCCATCCCTAGGTTCATGATGTAACAAAGTTTAATTTCTAGAAGTTGGAATCGAACTTGCAATTACCTGAGAAAAGAACAAGGACCACATCAAACAAAAAATATGAAGGCCTCACTGAAATCTCCAGACATCATGTTTCCTAAAACATAAAGTGGCTTGCTCAAAAACTTCATGTACAGCTACAGCCCAAGCTTATCGATTATACAGAAAATTGTCAATACAACACAATTATTAGGAACTGTATAATCCAATAAGACAATATGGATGTCCCAAAAAGGTCGAAAAATAAGTAACTACAGCGAAGACTCGGCTTTATTTAAAATTACTTTATTCCAAGTGATAGATAACAAACATAGGGATCATATAAACTAGCTCTGAAGGAAAATACCCAAATCGTTTGTATTTTATGATGAATTTGCTAAGGTTTTTTGCTGAATCAAAGGAGAAGAAAAAATATTGGGATTGAAGAGGTTCATTATGAGTAAAATATGATTAGTAGTTTGAGTCTCGAACAAGATCTAGAGAGTAAGATTTTGAAGGCTGATCTGAGCACCTCATAGATATCAAACCAGGGGTAAATTACATTGCATGATCTCCAAACAATAAAAAGCTTCAAAATCCATTAAGAAAAATCATTAAGTTTAACTCTCCTTTGAAATTGAAAACATTAGAGTCCAAATTTCCAAATTCTAAGAGGACCGCCATTCCAATTAAAATAAATGAATTGACTACCAAATCAATTTGAGACATCTTTTATTTCCAACAAACAAAAAACCTTGTTTATATACAAGAAAAATAGAATCAAAATTAGCTGATATGCTTGTAACCAGCTTATTTAGCACAAAAACAACCAGGAGGGGGTAAAACAAACTAAACAATCACCAGAAAGGAATGCTTGGCCACTTCATGAGCAATCCCACTTGCACATCTTTTTGATGAAATGAAAGAAAAATTTAATAATATAATTCATCAAAGCTCGAATTCTCCAAAAATAATTTGAATGTTCAACTCTAGATATTTCGTGTACTCAATATCATCTAATACTCCTTTACATAACTCTCAACCACCATCTGCTTTCTGCCTCTATCAATTGCACAATACAGATTTTTATGGGACTCTACGAGAATAAAATCCATCTATAGTTCAGCCCAAGCATGAATGACTTTTACTGTTTTACATATCATATGCTCTGCCGCTCATCCCTTGTACAGTAGTTTTTCTTGGTGATTACAGCACCAGCTACGCTATATGCTACATATGCCAACATTAGGTATAATCCTAATAGTGAAAAGCTCGTCCTACAAAAGGAAATCAGTGCAAGAGGCATTTTTCATTCCTTATCCCCACTTCTTTTCCAAACTGTAAAGGCTGAACCACAGTGAATTAGTTTTGTAATACTGCCGCCTTCATTACCAATACCATGTTAAGAAGAACTAATTCAATAGGAGTATTCCTCTACTAGAGAAATATAGTTTTAATCCAAGTACTCATCCAGTAGGTATACAGTGGAAGTCTTAACTCCAAGATACAGAATGTCTTTCTTGATTTACGTTGATTAGTTGTAATTCACTTGTAATTATCTCCCAAACATATCAATAGGTTTAGTTAATAATCACATCCTCATCATTATCATTTGTTTGTAATCTATATGTACAGTCATTCATGTCTTTAATGAAATCAGCCAATTGTAAAAGTCAGTAATTAACAGAATACACAGGAATGGAAATGTTCTGTTCTGACTTCTAATTTTGATACCTATCTTTGTTTCCACCCCCCACCACCTTCCTCAATTGCTTTGTTCTGCATTCTATTTTTACCTAAAGGGGATATTAGATTATCCCAAAGCACATTATCAGGAAAACAAATCCAACAATTAATTAAAAGAAAGAAAAAACTCTCCAAAAAACACAAGACTAAAGGTAAAGCAAACGTTTCAATAACCACGTTGTAAGAATACTTAGCAAATCTCCCTAGAAAGACAAAAGCGTGCTTAATTCTTATCCCACTTGAATAAGCACGAAAATTGGAACAAATTATAATGGATCACATGACCCACACCTTCTACAAATATATATATATATATATATTTATTTATTTATTTATTTTTGAAATATTTTTGGGGTTTTTTATGGCTTCCAGAAGGATGATGGATATGTTCATATCCATATTGTTCGGAGAAAGAACCAAGTTCTTTCCTTCCCTCCATTCTATCGGATTTGAGCTTTGCTTTGAGTTTTAAATCATTGCAAAGGAAAATCCTTCTTGATTAATAAATCTAATGAGCTGACCATATGTGAGATCATCATATGGCATCATTGAATATTCGAGCTTTGATGGCTTCTCGAATCTTTCCAGCAAAAACTTTAGAAAGACCTGCAATGAATCTTTCTTTCCAGAAAGGAGAATTATAGTCTTCGCGTAACATAACCTTTTGAAGAAAGATATTTTTGCACTATCTAATATCTTGTAATTTTGGGCATGTTAGATTCATTAAGAGTTCGGAGGATTTTTCCATGAAAGTAGAGGGTTGTCCTAAAAATGTTTGATTATGGTAAACAAGAGTGTGTAAACAACATCTTGTTTAGAAAGGTTGAAGGGTTATCACTTTTTTTTTTGACAGCTTTAAAAACTTTATCTCGTTCTTTTTGAGTGAAGTAGTTAAACCACCAATAACAATTGACCAGCAAAACCACATTCTATATTTGTGGCTGCAACTTTGTCAGTATTTCCTCTAGCGGAGTAAGATGCCATTAACATTTTAATAACAGTTTGAAGAATTTGATGTTCGGTCATTCCATCGATATTCCAGACATGATTTCAACGCCAGTGAAAGACGTTTGAGGATTTTTTAGCTCTTCACCGAGCATATCAGGGAAGGTTGGCCTCGAGTAAAAGAATGGAAGGTTATGACTTCCATAATTTTTAAGTTTGTTTATTCTTAATTCTTCAAATTGTTCTTGAATCTTTAATAAGTTTGTTTATTCTACTAGTAGATTCTTTGTTTTGTTGTTTGATTATTTCATAAAAAGACATAAGAGGAACTAGAGCCAAATTGAGCCTTTTCAGTGATTAGGTTTGAAAAGAGTTTTAATACTTAATATCTTTTCTTTGCCCTTTTCTTTAGGTTCATATTGTTCAATTTTTTCAATTTTGACTAGTTGATCTAATTAGTTTAATTGAGTAGCGACATAATGAAGAAGGATGTTTGTATAATTTTTTGTTGTTGAATATTTTTAATATCTTTTCTGTTGGGTTTTCATTTTCTCCTTTATCAGAAATTTGTTTAAGAGGAGAAACAACAACTTTGACATCTCCTTTAGGGACAAGAATTCTTCTAAAGGAGGATGAACATATTAGAAAGTATTTTCGGAGGAAGTTTTCCAAATTTTTGACTTACTATGAGTGTTGTTGATAGTTGGCTTTTGTTTAAATATTTTGATATAGGCCCATTCAAAGAAACTAACATCTTCAAGATAAGAATAAAATTCTTCCCAAAGAGTTTTTAGTTCTTCTTTTGATTGTAACCTTTTTAAAGTTTTTCTAAAAGACCTAACAATTGGGTCTTTATCTTTTTTGAATTCATGTTTTCTATCGATTATTGAAGAGATAACATTCAATTGATTTCTTTGAGATCTCATATCAAATAGCGTGGGGGATTCAGAACCATTGTGGTTTGAATCTTCATCTTCTTCTGAGTAATGAGTTTTTGGAATATTAAGACTGAAATCAACACCTTTAAACTTTTCATAGGGTTGTTTTTTAGCTTGTTTGAAAGTTTGGAAAGATTCGGGACGAGAGGAACTAAAAGAAAAACGAGATGATGATGAAGGAGCAAATTGAACTTGCACACTTCTATCAGGTAATTCAGTAATTTCTCTAAGTTTTGTTCTCGAATTTTCTCTTATTGGGGTTGTTCATTTTAAAATTTCCAAAGAGGATTTTGTGTTACTTGATCCCAAGATAGCCTTCTTGGAATAACAACATTTGAATGAAGGAATTTATCTCAATTAAGAGAGTTTCATGCTTTGGAGAAGATCTAAGGGCTCTTGGACTCGTGTTTGTACTCATAACTTTGTAATAAATGCGGTAGATTATATAGATAGCTTTGGATCTAACTTCCATATCAAGATTTTTGGTCTGTATGTCTAAGCATAAAGATTTCATTATTAAGTCATCAGAAAGATCTAATGAAAAATTTGGAAAGCAGTTTCAGTAAACTGAACTACTTTCGAGATTTGATTCAATTATTGATAATAGAGAACTTGAAAATCTTGACCATCCCTTATCTATAAGAGTAATGCATATTGGAATATCTAATCCAAGTCAAAAAAGAGACTTGACAGCAACTTGAACTAAACCAACATGTAAATATTTGTATTTTTGTCTATGATTTAAGATAGTCTCTCTAGAGAGTAATCTTAAAGTGTCTGAATTTTGTTGATTAAAATAGATTGGTCGCATGTTTTAATTGCATAATCAGTTTTGAAATCAAACCTTACTATTTCATAAATAGTTTTTTGATCGATTTTAGGAATTGACCAATTTTGTAATCTTTGTTCTATTTCTGCAATTTGAACTTCTCTAACATTGAGACTTTCTTGGCGATTGTCTATTTCTTCATTTTCATTATTGAAAGGATCTTCACTTGAACTACGCATACTTCGAGATCTATTGAATCAAGACTGGACCAGAGCATGATGAGCGAAGTTTGATACGACTTTTGGAAAATAAGAATGATAGGTTGGTTGACGTAATACCCAATCTCAACGGGACCAACCCCAGGACACCGACCCCGAGACTCCAGGATACTCAACGCTTCCCAGCGTAGAAACTCAACGCTTGATCTTAGTAGATAAAGAACTTGATCCATAATGGCTTGAACTTGACTCTGATACCAATTTGGACGATGCATGTGTAATTGGTAATGGATCACACATTTCAAGAATATATTTTTGCTTTGGAAATATTGAATCGGGAAATGAGAAATGAAATGTTAACAATGGAGATACTCAATTCGATTGTCTAATATAACTTTTTTGAGATATTAATAATTAAATGATGGAAAATGATTTTGCAAATTTGAAGAAAATAAATCAGATAAAATATCAAACAAAAATTACAAACGTTGATTTGAGAAATATATTTGAAAAAAGCTTCTATTGAACAAGAAATAACATATTCAACATAAAGTTTGAATTCTATATGACTTGATAATTGGAAAACATTTCATACTTATATAATTCGTAATATGAAAATGATAATTGAAAATATACACTCTGCCTATACAAAGAGAAAGCTTCTTCTTATATAGACGCTTTGGACTTGAAAGAAAATCTCTATTATCGAAAAAGTAAACCGATAATTGAGGGATATTGTTCATCTTTTGGAAAAGTTGTTTGCCATTGTACTATTGCTGATTGTTGTCACTATTTGCTTTTAAAAATATTTGTCGGCCATTGTACTGTTGTTGATTGATGTCACTGTTGAAGATGCTACATTTTGACTGATAATTGAGGAGTGTCAGATTCTTTTTGAAAATCTATCCACAGTTTTTCTTTGCTTTTCAACAAAGTAATGATAAAGGGATAAGATAATTCTTCAAAAAATCTGCTCTGTAGCAATCATTCTCATTTTTTTGGACAAAGTCTGGATCTGAACCTACTTCTAAAGTAGCAATAGAACATTTATTTGACTCGACTTTTGCCATTGATGCGGCTTTATGGGCCAAAACTGCAAATTCTTCTAGATCTGAACATTTTGCAAGTTGGGCCATGATTTTTGTTTTCTCATCAAGGAAGTCACTTTGAGGAGCTCGCTCCTGCTTTGGTTTTTACCTATTGGTTGATCCATGATTGAACGGCTTTCAAACATACAATTGATTCAATAAATTTTTCCTACCATTTGACTTTGCACATGCGAACAATACGTTTGAAAGAGAATGCATTGTCTGAACTTGGAAAATTTTGAAAATCCCAACAAAAGATCGAGGAAACTTTGAATGTTTTCTAGAACTGAAAATGAGATCTTGTTGAGGGGGTAAGAAGATCTTGGTTCATTATTCCAGGCCTTTAAGTCATTCGTGGTTCATCCTCTTTTATCCAAATTGTCCAAAAATATTTCAAAAATAGTTTCAATCTTGGTGGATTTATTTCGGTGCTATCGAGGAAATCCTTCCCAGCCGAACTCTTGAAGGGTTCAATCTCTTTCAAAACAAAAGTACCAATCTTACCCCTCAAGAAGATCTCATTTTCCAGTTATGCAAAACATTCAAAGTTGTCTGGATCCTCTGTTGGGATTTTCAAATTTTCCCAAGTTCAGACAATGCATTCTCTTTCAAACGTATTGTTCGCAGGTGCAAAGTCAAACAATAGAAAAAATTTACTTAATCAAATGTATGTTCGAAAGCTGTTCAATTATGGATCAACCAACAGGTAAAAACCAAAGCAGAAGCAGGAGCTAGCTCCTCTCAAAGTGACTTCCTTGCTAAAAAAACAAAAATCATGGTCCAACTTACAAAAAGCTCATATCCGGAAGAATTTGCAGTTTTGGCCCACAAAGCTGCATCAATGGCAAAAGCCGAATCCAGCAAAGGTTCTGTTGCTGCTTTAAAAGTAGGTTCAGATCCAAACTTTGTCCAAGAAAATGAGGATGATTGCTACGGAGCATATGTCTTTCAAGAATAATCTTATCCCTTTATCATTACTTTGCTGAAAAGCAAAGAAAAACTATAGATAGATTTTCAAAAAGAATCTGACACTCTTCAATTATCAGTCAAAAGGTAGCATCTTCAACAGTGACATCAATCAACAACAGTACAATGGCCGAAAATTCTTTTTAAAAGCAAACAGTGACAACAATCAACAATGATAGTACAATGATAGACAACTTTTCCAAAAGATAAACAATGCCCCTCAATCATCGGTTTACTTTTTCAAAAGTAGAGATTCTTTTTCAAGTCTAAAGCGTCTATATAAGAAAAAGCTCTCTTTTTGTATATACAGAGTGTATTTTTCAATTATCATTTTCATATTACGAATTTTGTAAGTATAAAATATTTTCCAATTGTCTAAGTCATGTATAATTCAAAATGTATGTTAAATATCTTATTTCTTGTTCAATAGAAGCATTTTTCAAATATATTTCTCAAATCAACGTTTGTAAATTTTTGTTTGATATTTTATCTAATTTATTTTCTCCAAATTTGCAAAATCATTTTTCATCATTTAATTCTTGACATCTCAAAAGAGTTATATTAGACAATCGAATTGAGTATCTCCATTGTCAACATTTCATTTCTCATTTCCTCGATTCAGTATTTCTAGACAAGCAAAAGTATATTCTTGAAATGTGTGATCCATTACTTACAATTACACATGCCTCGTCCAAATTGGTATCAGAGCCAAGTTCAAGCCATTATGGATCAAGTTCTTTATCTACTTCGATCAATAAGTCTTCTAGGTTGGGAAGCGTTGGAGTATCCTGGAGTCTCTGAGCGTTGGTCAGCCTAGGGTTGTATCCCGTTAAGGAGGTCCCGTTGAGATTGGGTATTACGTCAACCAACCTATCATTCTTATTTTCCAGAAATTAGGTATCAAACTTCGTTCATCGTGTCTTGGTCCAAGTCTTGGTTCAATAAAGTTTTTAATGCTATCAAAAAAGAAGGTGATAACCCTTCACACCCTTCTAAACATGATGTTGTTTACACACTCTTGTTTACCATAATCAAACATTTTGTAGGAGAACCCTCTACTTTTATGGAAAAATCCTCTGAAATCTTAATGAATCTAACATGCCCAAAATTACAAGATTTCAAATGGTACAAAGATATCTTTCTTCAAAATGTTATGTTACGCGAAGACTATAATTCTCCTTTCTGGAAAAAAAGATTCATTGCATGTCTTCCTAAACTTTTTGTTAAAAAGGTTCGAGAAGCCATCAAAGTTGAATATTCAATGATGCCATATAATGATCTCGAATATGGTTAGCTCATTGGATTATTAATCAAGAAGGACTTTCCTTTGCAATGATTTAAAACTCAAAGCAAAGCTCAAATCCGATAGAATGGAGGGAAGGAAAGAACTTGGTTCTTTCTCCGAACAATATGGATATGAACGTATCCATCCTCCTTTTAAGAAGCCATAAAAAACCCAAAAACATTTCAAAAATAAAAAATTCTTTAAGAAAAACTATACACCACACTATTACAAAAAACAAAAAGTCCTAAAAGATTTTATAAATACAATAAATACAAAAAGAAACGCAAAGAATTCAAAAATAAAGATGGGTCCCTCAAAGATCCTCCTGTCCATGATCCTTCAAACACTACTTGTTGGAAATGCCAAAAGAAGAGACATTATGCTAACAAGTGTCCTTTGAAGAAGAAAATCAATAATCTTCAAATAGATAATGAATTAAAGGCTCAGCTTTTTAAATCTTATCAATTTCTCTTATTCTTCAGAATCAAAGATTTTGTCTATAATCTTCAAGAAAATTCAGATTATAGTAATGAATCGTCATCCTCTTCTCAATCTTCTAGTTCTAAGAAAGTCTGCAATTGCAAAAATAATTGTATTTGTGAGACTAGTTCTATCAATGTTTTGACTTCAAAAAAGAAGCTAATCCAAGATATTATCAATCAAATTGAAGACCCTGATCTTAAAAAAAAAAAATCATTCTTCTAATTGAACCATAAGAAAAACAAGAAGAAAAAATTCCTTAATTATAACCAGCATATGTTTGAACACTTAAATTATAATTTCAAAGAATATATTTTTAAAAATTAATAGGACCCACAACTTATAATCCATTTTTAACCACATATTCACCAACTACTTATATTATAAGCACTTAAAAAATAATTTCAAAGAATCAATTTTGCTCGGTTTTGCTAGATTAAATTTGTTGACCAAATAGTAAATATATTATTATATTCCAAACAATTCTGACTAAAACTAAAAAATTCTGCCATTTTTCACCAATTGTACCGTTATTGTTGACTACATGAATGTTTCTATGGCATTTTCTCTTTCAAATTCTACATTTGCAGATGCTAGTGGGTCCCACGGCTCCAAATAGTCAACAAGAAAATAGCAAAATCTGTTCTTTTCCATAATTCCAGACAGGCTCATAATATCAAAGATGTTTTCAATAAGTTTAAAAAACCCAATAAACTTTCTTCAAGTCAAGATTTACGTGGAAAAGTCAATCAAATGAAAGGACTCAACTTGAGAAACAATATATCTCAACTTTGAGAAACAATTAACATATCTCCTTCTTTGAAAAGTTTCAATCATTCTTCATCTAGTTATTCTACCTCCTTTTCTTGAAGAAAAAGAAAAGTAAATTCTTTCAAATACAAACCCCTCTTCTGACCTTCCTTTTTAGAGATGAAAAAACAAATACAACAATAATTATTAACAAAAATTTAAAATCAAAACTAGAGTACTTCTTGACTCAGGTGCCGATCAAAATTGTATTAGAGAATGTCTCATTCCCACCAAATATTTTGAAAAAATCATTGAAAATCTTTATAGTGCTAGTGGTAAAAGTCTTAATATCAATTACAAACTAACAAAAGCTCATATTTATAATGGAAACATTTTCTTTAAAAGTAGTTTCTACCTTGTCAAAGATCTTGACCAAGAAGTTATTCTTGGTACTCCCTTCCTTGTTCAATTATATCCAATTTTATTACAGAAAAAATGATTAAAATCAAAATATCTCGATCAAGAGATATTCTTCGAATTCACTAATCCACCTACTATTAGAGACATCAATTTAATCAAAGAACATTCGATTACAAAAATTATCAATAATATTAATCTCAAAAAACAACATATTAAATATTTAAAAGAAGATATCATGTTTTCAAGAATTTTAGAACAATTAGAAACCAAATAAGTTAAAGAACAAATTGAGAAAATTGATAAAGCCATTAGGATCAAAATTTGTTCCACAATTCCTAATGCCTTTTGGAATAGGAAGAAATATATTGTTACCCTTCCTTTATATCCTTAACTTCAATGAAAAACAAATACCCACTAAAGCAAAACCCATTCAAATAAACAAAGAACTCTTAGATGTCTGTACAACAGAAATCAAAAATCTCCTCAAAAAAGGTTTAATTAGGCCTAGCAAATCTCCTTGGAGTTGTGCTGCCTTTTATGTCAATAATCACAGATAAATTGAAAGCGGTGCCCCTAGACTTATCATCAACTATAAACCTCTCAATCAAGTCCTACAGATGATTAGATATCCAATGCCACAGAAGAAAGATCTTCTTAATCGACTTCTCAATGTTGCTATATTCTCAAAAATTGACTTAAAATCAAATTTTGGCAAATCCAAATTGATGAGAAAGATAGGTATAAAACGACTTTCAATGTCCCTTTCAAATAATACTGAATAAAATGTCATGCCATTCGGTCTAAAAAATGCTCCTTCCAAATTTTAAAAGATTATGAATGATATTTTCAACCCTTATCAAAACTTTTCAATTGTCTATATTGATGATGTTCTTATCTACTCGGATAGTATAGAACAACATCTTAAACATTTTCAAATTTTTCTTTCAATAGTTAAAAGAAATGGTCTAGCAGTATCTAAAAGAAAATTGTCCTATGTCAGACTAAGATTAAGTTTTTAGGACATGAGATTTTTAGAGAGACCATTACCCCAATCAAATAAAGTCTTGAGTTTGCCTCTAAATTCCCTAACCAAATTCTTGACAAAACAAGTCTTCAAAGGATTCTCGGATGAGTCAATTATATTTCAGACTTCATTCTAAACATTAGACAGATTTGTCAACCCCTTTATCAAGGGTTCCACAAAAGTCCACCTTCATGGTCAGACAAGCATACCGATGTTGTCAAACTTGTCAAACAAAGTGTCAAAATTCTTCCATGTCTCAATATTGTTAATCCAAAAGCCTCCCTCATTGTTGAAACTCATGCTTCTGATATTGGTTATGGAGGAATTCTGAAACCGTCAATTAATCAACAGAAGGAACAACTTGTTCGATATCATTCCAACATTTGGCTTGGTCCCCAAAAAAAAAAAACTCAACCTTCAAAAAGAAGTGCCTATCGATTGTTCTATGTATCTCAAAATTTTAAAGATGATTTAATTAAAAAACTTTTCTTGTTAGAGATGTTTAAAGCTTCAAAAGATGTTTTATGTCAAAATCTTGTCTTAAAACAAATTTTTTCCTGATGGCAAGCAATTTTATCATGTTTCGATTTTTTAATTGAATTCATCAAATGTGAGAAAATTCATTTCCATATTTCTTAACGAGAGAATTTTTGCAGGATAAAGATGTCAAAGAAAACCATCAGCAAGGGAAAAACCCCTGAGGAATACCTCCTCGAATATTCAAACTCAAAATCTACTCAAGCATTATCCTCTCAAAAATCCAAAGACATTTCTGTTTCCTCAAATCCTTTCACGGTTCTAGGAACCCTCCTCTTACAAACAAAAGTTCCTTCAAATTACAAAAATGCTCTCAAATGTGATACCGCTTGGATCAGGTAAACTTCCAGAAATCAATACTCAAAAATTTCAATATTTCACCAAAGGAACCGCCCTTCACGTTGCTGAACTCGAAAACAAATGGGCTAAATACCCTTCCCTTGATGAATGTATCTCAAGGATCTTTCCTCCTTTTCTTAAGGATGATGATCCATTCAATTTTCTAAACCAAAAATATTAGGTTCTCAATGAGTTCTTCTTTCTTCCACAAACAATTCATCAATCACAAATATGGTATGAAACAATTCTCAAAGTCACAAAATCAGCCATCATCTCAAACACCGCCAATATATATAACACTGTAGAATCTAAAATTAGAAGAATTTTGAGATTAGAATCATAATTTTTTGGACAATTGCTAAGTATTCTGACATTGGTATCAGAGATCTGGACCATAGGAGTGCAACAAAATACAGAATTTGGAGCATGGAAAAGCAAGGTGATTCAACCATAAAAATCTTGTAAGAAATTTTTGAACCGGAATTAATATCAAGCATGCTGCGTAATCTTACACACACCAACAAAGCAAAGGGCTAATTCATCTCTTCCAAACATCGGAAACTCCAAAATTATATAACGTCAACGAGCATTTGTAATAAGCCACATATTGAAACAAGCAGTGGAGATCAGTACATAAGCTGCCAATGTTTAGACTTGGCGATAATTTAAGTAAAGATGCTAATTGAGTTGGGGAAATAATATCGAACTGAATGAATCGCACCCAGAAAAGGAGACTAAACCTGAATTCTACTTCTTTTAAAGGAACTGGATTTTTCCGGCGACCAAAAGGATAATTGAGAAATACAACGTAATTTCTCGAAGTTCGATGATGAAAGGATCGCCGGAGGATTCTCCGAAACCACTCCGCAATTGCGTTCGCCGGCCGGCCGGCACTTTTAATAAACGCAACGACATTTTATCCAGAAAATAATTGTTAACTGGATACGGTAAATTAGTTTATATTTATCCAGAAAATAATTGTTATTTTATATGGATACGGTAAATTAGTTTATTAATTAATTAGGACCAGAACTGCAGTGGCCAGTTTAAATAAATAAAAATGTTTCTTCAAGGGATATTTTCATAAACACCCTAAAAAAACTAATTCTTAAAATAATGTCCAATCATTTTTTTTTTAAATCAAAACAATGTTTCATTTTTTTTTTTTACAACTATCTTAATGTTTTGTAACAAAATTACACTTTTTTGTTACAGTTATGTAACACTTGCAACAAATTGTGTTACGAAGCTCCAGCCACCAATTGACGCCATTGTACAAAGTGTAACACTTGTAACAAAACTGTGATATGCCGCCAAAACCACAACCACCTCCTCAAACACCAACGCACCACCACCACCACCACCACCACCACCACCACCAGTCAAATCTAACCATATTACACAAAGTGTAACACTTGTAACAAATTGTGTTATGCATACCGCCAACACCACAATTATACCTCTCACAAACACCCATAAGCGCCAACACCAAACCACCTCTCCAATTCCCATGCCCACCCCATCAGATCAAATTCGTCCCCACCCCACCGCAAGTGTAACACTCATAACAACACCATGTTACACGGCCATCCACTTCACCCCACCGGTCGTGAAAACCATTATTGCCATCACCCACCATTACGCTACCATCGCGCCACTATCATCACCATCGTTAATTTAGATTTAGATCAAGATTCACGTTCAGATCCAGATTTTGATCTAGATCTGAATGCAAATATGGATAAAGACACGCCATTCAATTCGCCCCCCAATGCCGTGACTGGGGTTGGGCAAAATAACGCCGGGCGATTTCGGTTGGGAAACCCAACCCGAAACCGACTCAATTTTTTAAAAAAATTGGTTTGGTTTCCACCAATTTTACTCGATTTAGGTCGGGTTGGATTAGCCACCATAGCGCCACCATTACGCATCATCACCCACCATAGCGCTACCATCATCACCATCGCCAATCTGGATTTAGATCAATTCATATCCAAATTTTGATCTAGATAAGAATGCATATCTAGTCAAAAAAAAAAAAAAAAGGTGGTCGCGGTGGCAGTGTTTCTTGAATGCACTCGTGTGGCGGTAGATGAGTGTGATGGTTGTGGTTCTTGGGTTTATAATGGTGTTGTGGTGGGTAAGTTCTAGAAAATATGGTTGGTGATGGTGATAGCCCAAGAATAACTAATCAAAATGGGTGGTGAATTGGGTTTTAAAAACTTTTTTAAAAATTAAACTTTTTTTAAAAATTAATCTCAAAATAAGTAATTTAGGATTTGTAGATCCATTAAGTAGCAATTGTAAGCAAACAATAAATAAATAAAAGAGTAGAGAGAATGCAAATTATATGTTTATGGAGGTTCGATCCAAACCAATTATCTACGCCCCCTGCCCCCGTGTTACCAAGCTCTCCTTCATGAGTAAGGTCTTTTCATTATATTAATTGACTTATGGTTCAATCAAAATTTTTATAATGCTTTCGATAACTTACAAATAAAAAGTATCGATCATTATACAATATTAAGCTTTAAATGAACCTTAATATGACCCAATGGTATAAAGAAATAGATTTATATTGAATTTTTTTCTCTTAATAAATGATAGAAAAAACTTAAGTACCAAGACAGACTAATACTTCAATAAGTAGTGCAATGAATAAAAGTGCAAAGTGATGATAAACTTTGATGAATATAATGATTTAAAATGTTTTATTCAATCAATCAAAGTTTTTCAATGCGAAGATATAGATGAAGTTAATGTAATAAAAGTTCAATAATTTTCTCAAGATGATTCTCTATTTAATGCTCTAGTAAGTGTGTACATTGATTGCAAAAGAAAGACAATTTATAGAAAACAATTTGCAAAACTTTCTGTTAAGTCGGATGAGATATCGTTTGACCTACGTAAGTTTGGATGACCAAAAAATAATCGTTGGAATAGTAAAAGGTCAAAATTTTGAATGTAGGTATTTCGGTCGACCTATCTTTAAACCGGTCGACCGGTTGATGAAGTTCGATTGTCCGACTTGTAGTTTGGTTGACCAAACTTTTCTGTTCCAAAAAGTTTTGAAAAATCATTTTTACCTTTGATTAAAATACTTTATACAAGTGATATCAAAATAGTTTTTGGTATATAAAATCATTTATGACGTGTTGGTATCTGATAAGTGTGATTTTACACTTATTTAGACCGTTAAAATAGACCATTGTGAGTGCTTTTGAGTGTGATTTTATTTAATTATGTGTTTATTTTGTTATTGTAGGTCAAAACTTGAGTTTGGTGGTGTTTGGAGCAAAGTTGGCAAAAAGGACTAAATTGAAAGAAAAGTAAAAGTATGGAAACCAACTTGCAAATGTCTAAAAGTTTAAAGACCTGGAATACAAATATATGAGGGCATATTTGAAATAAAAGTTTATTTATAAGGTCTCAATTGACAATGATGTAAAGTTCAAGGGCTTACCATGTAAATAAATAAGGACTAAGATATAAAATAATGATGAATTCGCATGTGCCAAGTCCATTGTGATCGCGGGCCATTGAAATTATAAAAGACATAATATAGTATAAATTGCAGGAGGCAAATTTTGAGAACAAGATACAAAAGAAGAATCGAAGATTAAATAACAAGATTGAAGATTGTTGAGCCGAGATCACGGGTTTTATTTATTTTTTCTTCTTCTTTCTTCGTTTTATTTATTTTTTCTTCTTCTTTCTTCGGAACATGATGAATTTAATAATTCTAATAATTAACAAAATCATGTCCGGCTAATTTACTTATTATTACCTCGTATTTTAATTAATTAGAAATTTTTTGTTTTAGTAATTAATTGCTTTTGAGTTGATTATTCTTTATTCATTATTTCTAATATTTTAATGTTTGATCACTATTAGAATGTTTCGTTATCTATATTGAAGTTGAGAGATTCAATATAGATTAAACACATGGTATTGAATAACATAGGGTCCAATAATATATAGAAATTATTATTATGCTTTATGAAATCCAGTTAGGTGTTCTTGTGATTTAAATGCATATTTTTATGTTCGAAACTTGATTAGAGATAATTAAGTTCGCATATCGATATAGCTTTTGATTATTATAAGATCACCAATTTTCAATCTAGAGTAATTAAGAGCTAAAGCGATTAACGAATAATTGATTAAGAAACGTGTAGGTGGATTCGCAAATCCTAGTATTAGTAAACTCGAATTTGTTCTCACAAATTTACTTTGATTTCTTGATAATTTAGATTTAATTAAACACAATTAGAATAGTTTGGAATTAAAACCATAAACGAATCTGTGTTCTTACATTGTTAAAACTCGAATTATAAATTAATTGATTAATTGGTAACTAGTCCTCATAGGTTCAACACTCTACACATCACTTTATTACTTGTTAACGATCCGTCCATTTACGGAATTAAAATCATCAACAAATTTTTGGCGTCGTTGCCAAGGACTGATTTTTTTCTACCATTTTGCTTTAGTTAATTTTATCTTTAATTTTTGTAGTTGATCTTTCATTACTGTCAGGGACAAAGAGGAGCTAGGAGATCAAGCACAACACAAGATGTCAAACCTTGAGATTGATAAGGACAACACACGTGACATGCTTTATGGAGATTTCATCGCAATGCACCAGGGTAATATAGCGAGATGTGATATACCTACCGAAATTGATTAGGATGACATGTTCTTGGAAGATTTATCTACTCCTACACCTACAATTAGGATTGGCAAAATCACTTAGATTACTCTTGGTACAACATCCAAGGTCAAACAGGAATGCAGGGGGTGGAAATTAAATTGATCATACTAGAGAAAATTGATTCATTAGCAAAGCAATGGAAACACTGAAACACTTTCAGTCAGCCAATATGGTTTGGATGTCCCTACCAATATGTACAACATACGGGGCAAACCATCAATCATCAGAATGCCCTTTAACCACCGTTGATATATCATCACCTGAACAAGTTGCATATGCTCAGAACTTCCAATGACATCGAGAATAATCCATACTCACCGACTTATAATCCTAGATGAAGAAATCATCTAAATTTCTCCTATGGCAATATCCAAAACATTCAAAATCCGCCAAATCAGGAAAATCCCAGGAAATGGAAGGAGGATTGGAAGAGGCATTCGCTTAAATTGTCAGAACGGATGGAGATTGGATTTAAGGAAATGCAGAAAAGACAAGATATCTCGATAAAATAATGTAGAAAATTAGATTGGGCAATTGACCAAATTATTGACCGAGAGTCCACAATGCACCTTCCCAAGCGACACTAAAGCCACCTCGATAGAACATATGTTAAGTATTACAACAATGAGTGATGAGCAACTACCCAAAATTTTGAAAAATAGATCGATTGTCCAAATCGAGGAACCATCAACTAATGAAGAAAAGCATGTGGAGAATGAGAAGTTGATCATAAATAAGCAGAATAAAAAAAGTGATATTTAATGATACTGCACCTATTAAGCAATTCTCTGACTCCCATCTTTGTTCTAATATTGATTTTGTCATCAAGGCCATTGATGAAGTTGAAATTTTCATAGTTGAGTTCGAGAAGAGTGATAAAATTAAATCATATTTTTATGAGAATGGCAAAGTTAAATATTGAAGGATAAACAAAAAATGGTGCAAAGTCAATCAATACAAGCAAAACAAGTCATCAAAAGCCCTATTCAAAGTGCCGTGAAAAGAGTGTTGCAAAAAGTCAAGCTAATGACTTTAAACAAGCGCTTATTGAGAGGCAACCCAATTTTCTATCTCTTTCTTTTCTATTTTAATTTTCACTTTCTAGCTTAGGACGCATTTTTCTAATTATTTGGATTTTTAGATTGTTTTTGAGCAATTGGAGTCAAGGTCATCAAAATAAGTTAACATAACTAATTATATTTATCATGTCTCTTTTCAAGTTTAATGGAGATAATTTAAAGCTCAAATTAAGTAAACTAAAAGAAGATTAGGGAGTCGAGTGCTAATGAAGGAGATTCATTATCATATGACATGAGGAGTATTGCTATCATTCCTTAGATTATTTTTGCTTTTACATTGAGGACAACGTAGATTTTAAGTTTGGGGGTGGCACAATATAAATATATATATAAATCTTTCATGCTTGTGTGTTGTTAGATGGCCTTGCTGGCTAATAATGTAATTTATTTAGAACTGTTATAATTCATGACTTATAAACATGAATGCTACTTGTGTTTTATGTTAAATTACTTATCCATGTTAGATCATTATTGAGCACAATAATGGTAATTAGCAAAATAGTTGTACTTGTTGAAGGCAATATGTTGCCAATTGGAACTAGGAAGATTAAACCAATGCCATAAATACAATTAAATCACCAAACCAAGTAAATGAATAGTTTGGATGTGGTTGAGTCGTGAAAGTAGCTAGTAGGATTGTGTTGATTCCGTGCATGTTAAATATTGGCGTGGAGTGTTTTTGATAAACAAGTGAAAGCTATGTAATGACCGGATGCTAGGAATCTAATCCCCTCATATTATATCTTGCTCTAAAAAAAGAGAGAGATATTGTACTTGTGTTATCTTATACCTCCTTTCATAGCCTTTTTGACTCGGGTGATAAAGTCCATAGGAGTTCTCAAAACTCGGTGTCCTAAGGTATGCAAAATCTGGGAGCCATCGGCCTAAAGTTCGCTATACGAATCATTTAGAAAACTTAAGGGAATGAGAATTTACATATAATATGATGGGAAAAAATATATGGAACAAATATACAAAACTAGCAAGTTTGAGCTTTTTTGTTTATAATTTGGGGATTTAGATAACTAGTGGGTTTGACTTGTATAGTGGAAGCTTGTTGGTCGAAACACTCAATAAAAGGAGAATCATCACAAGCCTAGTTAGTTGCTATCATTGGCTAAACCCACCAAACTTGAGTGAAAAAAATAATTAGTGAATTGAGCGCAACCTTAGAATTAATATCTCGGGTTAGAGAGAAAATATCAATTTTTCGGGAAGTGTATTTCACGATAGGGTAATGAAGATATGGCCATTAAGGGTCGGTTTATCACCAGTTGAATGCATTATAATGTTTCGGATTGACTATTCACACACACATCGATCATGGAATAAGTTTAAAAAAATTTAAATAGTATTGTTTGAAAAAATTTTCATGATTTATGAGCAAAAAAAAAAAATACACAGAGACAAATGGCAAACTATCTAACTTATTAAGTGTTTGTTAATTTAGTTATATTTTGTTTTATTTTATTTTCACGTTTGTGTGTTTGTGATTAATTAGTTTTGTTCGAGGAAAAACAAGAGTTCAAGTTTGGAGGTGTGATAAGTGTGATTTTACACTTATTTAGACTGTTAAAATGGATCATTGTGAGTGCATTTGAGTATGATTTTATTTAATTATGTGTTTATTTTGTTATTGTAGGTCAAAACTCGAGTTTGGTGGTTTTTGGAGCAAAGTTTGCAAAAAGGACTAAATTGAAAGAAAAGTATAAGTATAGAGACCAACTTGCAAATGTCTAAAAGTTTAAGGACCTGGAATGTAAATATATGAGAGCATAATTGAAATAAAAGTTGATTTTTGAGGTCTCAATTGACAATGATGTAAAGTTCAAGAGCTTACCGTACAAATAAATGAGAACTAAGATGCAAAATAATGATGAATTTGGCCCATGCGATCGTCTCCATTGCATTGGCCCATGCGATCGCGGACCATTGAAATTATCAAAGGTAGAATAGAGCATAAATACTGTGGAGGCAAATTTTGAGAACAATATACAAAAGAAAGAATCAAAGATTGAATAACAAGATTGAAGATTCTTGAGCCGGATCACGAGTTTTATTTATATTTTCTTCTTCTTTCTTCGGAACATAATGAATTCAATAATTTTAATAATTAACGAAATCATGTCCGACTAATTTACTTATTGATAGGATGAACCATCAAACCTCGTGTTTTTAATTAATTAGAAGTTTTTCATTTTAGTAATTAATTATTTTTGGGTTGATTATTCTTTATTCATTATTTTTAATATTTTAATGCTTGATCACCATTAGAATGTTTCGTGATCTATATTGAAGTCAAGAGATTCAATATAGATTAAGCACATGTTATTGATTAACATATGGTCCAATAATAGATAGAAATTACTATTATACTTTATGAAATTTGGTTAGGTGTTCTTGTGATTTAAATACATATTTTTATGTTCAAAACTTGATTAGAGATAATTAGGTTCGCATATCGATATAGAAAGATACTTTTGATTATTATAGGATCACCGATTTTCAATATAGAGTAATTAAGAGCTAAAGCCATTAACGAATAATTGATTAAGAAACGTTTAGGTGAATTCACAAATCCTAGCATTAATAAAACTCGATTTCGTTCTCACAAATTTACTTTGATTTCTTGATAATTTAGATTTAATTAAACACAATTAGAATAGTTTGAAATTAAAACCATAAACAAATCTGTGTTCTTACATTGTTAAAACTCGAATTATAAATTAATTGGTTAATTGGTAACTAGTACTCGTGGGTTCAATACTCTATACATCACTTTATTATTTGTTAACGATCCATCCACTTGCGGGATTAAAATCGACAACAGTATCTTTACATTTGATCTAAAAGACTAGTATTTGATCTTTCTTGAAATTGACTCTTGAACTCTCATCTTGAATGTTTGAACGAAGTGAATTTGATATTGACTTTATTTGAGAGACCGCTTTATAATGTTTGTCTTGATCTTAATATTTTGACAATGATTGATTTTATCATTGAATGTTTTAAAGATTATGATCACTTAAACCAATTGTTAGAAAAATAAGATTACCTTTTTGTTATGATCAAAACATTTAGGTAAACATCAACCATGAGTTAATAAATGGGGTGTGAATATGGATGGATAAGTTGGGGGTGGGGTGAAATGGGGCTTTGAGTTTTGTTTAATTTAAATAAATGAAACTATTAAATAATTACACAATAGTTTTAAAATAAATACATACATGTTGTAATTTTAAAATTATTTTTAAAAGTATAGGTAGTAAGTGTAATTTCCTCTTTTTTAATGAAAATATATCACATTTCAAGTTTTAAAAGGTAAATTTCTCAATTAATTGTCTATCCATTGCTACTACCACCACGTCACTGTCTATCACCCTCAACATCATCTCCACCAATGGGCACGAGTACTTCTGAAGTGAGGATGAGGATACCGTGCACAAGTTTTTGCCCAATGATTTGGAGGGTGTAATAAAGGTTAGCGAAGAAAAAATAGGAAATAGGTTGAGTCTTGGAACATCAAGAGATGGATGGTTAAACAATTAAAGAAAAAGTAAATCAAATTCAAACCTTCACTTTGATTCTCTCACCCTCTCTCTGAATGGAAAAGAGTGTAGGATTCTATTGTTGGTAGCAGTCGCCATTTTTTTGCTACCTGACTTCTCTTTTGTCAATTGTCATATATGTTGGAGGTGTTTTTGGTAGAGGTGGCAATAGGCCGAGTCGACCATCGAGCTCGGCTCGTGAAGGGATGAGTCGACTTGTCCCAAATATTGAAGCTCAGTTCGGTCGTGGGCCTAATGAGCTGAGTCGTGTTGTCCACGAACTCCGCTCATTTTTTTATATTGTTTCGAAGAATTTTAAAATAAAAAAAAATAAAGTGTGAGATATTTTTTCTGTTAAAAATTTGAAGTTGAAAACCCTTCTCCTTTTTCGGGCTTGGGACTGGCTACTTTGAACGTATGCGAAGTTAAAATTGTACATGAACAAATTATTACATGTATAATTTTTTGTTAAAATAAGACAAAGAAAATACCAAACATGTAAGAAAATAAAACTTACTACATATTCAAGTATTCCATATTCAAATATTTAAGTTCTTCGGACATCATTATGTACACTTTATCTTGGATTCGAAGTTCAGCATCATCCCAATCTTTTAGAAATAGTAAGTTTTCTAATATGTAGTTTTAATTCTTGACCTAAAATCAGATTGAACCCTGCCACCTATACTAAAAGTAGATTCCGATGCTACAATTGATATCGGAGGTGTTAGTAAACCACGTGCCATATTTGAAAGAATTGAGTATTAACGTTGATTTTGTTTCCACCATCTTAATATATCAAAAAAAATTCTCTCTTCATAATCTAAAATACTAAGAATGTCATGCGTGAAATACCTACTAACTCTAAAGTTGTATCACTAGAACGAAAAAGAGAAGCAGCAGGAAAAGAACCACTATCATGTTAACCACTACTAATCGAACTAACATAACTACATAAGTCAATATCGGTCAAGTGATGACGAAGTATGTGTTGGAACATGGGGTTGTATGATGTTCCTACCGGTCTTTTGTTTTGTGGCTTTTCGTTTAGTTGAATGTCATCCAAATAAATCGGATCAGTGCTATCTCCAAACTCATCAACAATATCGCGAGAAATTAGAATATCATTAAGACCACTTAAATGATCATCACCTTCATCAACGTACCATGAACAAAGAGAGTCTTTAAGGCTTTAAGCCCTTGGAAACCAGTCACTTCGATTGTAGGCCATTTGGAACAAAATAATAAAGAGAAGAGTAGAAGATATAATAGAAATGTAGAAATATAGAAATATAGTAGAAGAAGTAGAAAATTAAAAGTCAAACTAATATTTAGATAATAAGATTTGAGATAAATAATTATAAACTAATATTGAGAGATAACGAAATTTGATAATTGTTGTTGAATTGAGTATATAATAGATTGAGAGATTAAAGTGTGAAAAAAAAAAAGAAAAAGAGTTTAGAAGGGTTATAGGAAAAAACCTGAATTTGAAATAGAAAAAAAAATTTGATGTCCAATGGTCACTTGAAAAAAGTGACCGTTGGACACGAGTCACGAGCATTGACGAAGCCGAACGGGCTTAGCCCTTTTTTTGGGCTCGCCTCACAACGAGTCCGAGCCCATTATGGACCGAGCTTTGATGGGTCAAGCCGGCAAGTCCACGAGCCGCTTGGCTCATTTGCCATACCTAGTTTTTGGTCGTTGTCGTCGTCGTGGTGGTGTCAGGTGAGTTGTTTCGGCATTTTGGTGGTTAATAGTGGCAGACTCAAGCGGTATAGGTGGTGTTTAGTTTTGAATTACATTGAGAAATTATATCAGATAAAATTTGTGCAGAGGCAAGTTTATGTGTGATACGAGTGCTAATAGGAATCTTCGATGTGTCAGAAAAAAGTTGATTAAAAGTCATTGAAGGTGGTGCAGTTTGTACCATAATTGAGCTTCTACCACTCTCAAACAATTCAAAGTGTGAGAAAATAGTGCAAATAATCAAACTTTTATGTGAATGTGCTGATGGAAGATCGGTTTTTTATCGAACATGAACTAGGAATTGCAGCCATATCTAAGAAATTGTTGAATGCGTGAGATATGCAAAAAAAAAAAAAAAAAAAAAGTGTCAAAATTCTATGATTGCTTTGCAATTTTCACTCTACATAAAGGGTTTTGGAGTAAATGTTGGTATGTGGGACAGTGATGAGGTTGTTAGTGGTGAGTGGCGAAAAGTGGAAGGGGAGATGGTGGTTTTTGTGTGGTGTTTAATTTTGAAAAAAAAAATTACATAGTAACAAGATTTAACGCATAATGTAGGTTACAATTTCAAAATATTGCATACATTGTAACATTATTAACACAAAGTGTAAATTACAATTTTAAAAAATTACATATACTGTAACAAGATTCACACAGAGATCAAGTTACAATCACTGTAACTTATTAAATGCGAGATTTCTCAAATTTTACCGTTAAAAAATTATTATATTGTAATTTATCGTATTTTTCTTTAAACGCACGTCAATGTTGTAATCTTGCAATATTTAATAAAAATCAATATTTTTTAATTCACCCTTTTGTTTCCCTATTTGTGTAATTTGCACATTATTATTTCCATCCATCTTAATGTAAATTGGGTTGGGTTAAATATTATTCCCTTTAGAGGAAGAGAAATTTAGGCCGATTAATATACTAAATATTTTTATATAAAATTAAATTTCATAATTTTGTACAAAACTAATATTAAAATTTGAATTTGACATCTTAGGCTTGATTTGATATTGCTTTTAGAGTTTTAACTTTTGCATGTCAAATAAGTAAAATTATTTTAAATGTTTGATAAATTCAAGAACACTTATTATGGAAAAATTTGTACCATCCAACAACAGATTTTGAGAAATAACGAAAGAGTATGCCCCCGTTTGATTTGTTGTTTTCAAGTTGTTTTCAAATTCAACTTTTGTAAGATATTCAAAATTTGTTTGGTCTGGTATTTTTGAAAATAAGGCTAACCTTATAACATAAAACTCAAGACATATTTTTGAATACTAAAATTCTAATTTATTTTTTTTTTTTTTACTAATTTTCATTTTTTATTTCCTAATTTTTGCCAAGTCAATTTACTATTTCTTTGTATTTTATTTTGTAGTGGGAAAAAATATTGTAAGATTCACCAACTTCCAAGTGTTTATATTATTTGATAATATATTAGTATAAAATTATTTTATTTACTAAATAATAAATTTATTGAATAAAATGTCATAAAATAATTTTTCAAAATTCTAAACCAAACGTGTTTTGCTGTTTTATGTTTTGATAAATTGTTTTTCAGAATGATAAAATAAACGCGTTTTCAATAATCTTAAAGATGACCCTCAAAATAAAAAAGTGAAAATAAATTTAGAAACACAAAATTGAAAATTGAAACGCAAACCAAACGGGCACTAGCTTTTTTAGATTCTACTTTTAGCTTCTCCAATTGTCCATATTTTAAATGTCAATTTTAACCCATGAATAAAATTAATTTATGTTTTGTCTTAAGTTTGTTGTTATTCTTTCTACAATTATAGATATTTTTAAAATAAAAAAATCTCATTCATCATTCACGTTTCAAACATTGTTTTCTTTTTCTTTTTCTCTTGGCCATTGACATCTCCAATTTATTTTTCAATTATATCGATTTTGGGATTTGAAAATTTTTAATTTTTTTTCCTTTCAAATGATTAGTCTTAAATGAATACCTTAATATTATTACACATTGTTATAAAAGTACAAATAAATTTTACACAATAACAATACATAAAAAAATTATTATAATCAATGTATATTTTAGTAAATATATACAAGCACAATAATAAAACATTTATTGTACCAAACGCTCAAATTTGAGTTTAAAACATACAACAATTCTAAAACAAAAGTTTACCAAACACTTAACTGAATTTTTTCGTAATCGTATTCTAATTATGATCAAGTTATCTTTCTATATGCAATGACTTTTTTGGACTTTTGGATGTACTTTGTCACAAGTTATCACATATCTAATTTAAAGTGGGAAAGAGAGAGACATATGAAAATAAACATTGTGTTCTTGGGGAAAATTATGCGGCCCTAAATTCGGAGTCGTGGTTTCAAGGATCCAACTTTGGTCTTGACTTGGTATGGTAAGGGTTTTCTATCGATAATTCTTTTACAACCAGAGGCCTAATTTTCTTGACGAGGATTTTGAATCACTCGCCTCATGTTATTCACTTGTTCGCAAACTTAGGCATCTAGCATTATAAAAATACTTCACGATGGTACTTTTATGATATTTTAAATTGATAATCGTGATTAGAATTACGACATGTTACTTTGTGTTTGAATACGAGTTATAAGACACAAATTGATCAAGGCTCGTGTTCGACCTTGCCAAGCCCATCCTCTATATCGACTACTTCTAGTCATACAAGTAACATGCCTTAGCTCGTGGCTCGGCCTCGGCTCGGACTCGGACTCATTGAATATGAGCTCCATATCAAGTACCCCTCGCCGCACGACAAAGAGTTCGGGCCTCAAGGGTATCGCCAACGGTCATGCATGAAGCATGTCATCCAACTATGACTCATTCACTTGCAAGACACTATGATATGAATCTTAATTCTATGAGTAACTTTCTATGATATCACACTCAATCAGATCCATATTTATCAAGGGGAGTCCTACTCCAAGTAGGACTATTCCCCCAAAACACTAAATATATACCCCATTTATTCATTAATGATGAGTGAGTTTAACATAGAGCTTAAACACTTTCTTCTTATGAGCTAACTTAAATATTGAAGGAGCTTGACGCGAAATGTCTATCCCTCATCGCTTTTATTTGAGGTACTGAAAGCTTCTATACGAGGTCAAACTTGTCTCTTCTATCTCATTTTTAAGATCTCGTTCTCTTTTTCCGCATTGACGATACTAATTATCACGACAACCTTTTCAACTTATCAAGTTGGTCAAGAATAGTACCCAACTCCGCAAACTTATGAAGTCAGTAAACATCACCAACTTGACCCACTACGTACACACAATATAGTATTGGGCCTTTTGGCTTTCTAATTGAACGATTAGATTTCGAAGAGAATAGAATCAATTCAAGAACCAATGATAATCTTATAAATAGAACCATCACTTTCAAATGTAATTATAAAATTAAATCGAATCGTTCGATTCTAAATAAGTTCATAATGATATTGAGAGAATTTATATTAAATATAAAATAGAGTAATATAAATGTCTCAATCAAATACATTAAAAGTTCGCTCATTTTAAGTACTAGAATGGAACCATCCAATTATTACTCGAATTGATTTAGTTCGATTTAGTACTTTTTATCCACCCTACTTCAAACAAGTCTTTTTTAACATTTTTCTCTGAGATTAAAATGTATTCATGTAATTGAGTTGCTTAATGCACGATTTTATAGTTTGAACTTTGAAGGATAGAGCGAGACATGCTATGAAGGAATGGCACTGCAATTGGTAACGCTTAAACCCCAACCTCAATCCCCGTTATCCCCAATAAAAAACAATCCTCTTCACACTCACAAATTCAGCTCGGCAAATTTTGCCTCAGATCAAGATTAACTGCGGCAGTATCAGCTTCAGTGCCGGGAGTATCGTGGGAGGAGCGAATTCCCCCGAATGCCCTCCGCCGGAAGCGTGACTCCACCTGGAGAGGCGGCTTCAGCCTAGGGGTAGACCTGGGATTATCCCGCACTGGCCTTGCCATTAGCAAAGGCTTCTCCATTCGACCCTTAACGGTATCCACACATACTTATTGAGTTTTGGATATATGGACTATTATTTCCGTATTTAAACAGTCTACTGAGTCTTGATTCTGATCTTAAAAGGTTAATGTTGTTAAGGGAGGGGTAGCTCAAGTATTATTATTTATGTACTCACACAACTTGGGATTATACCATTAACAACACTCCACCATATTTATACACACACTTGTTGAGTTTTGTTTGTATCAATATGGATTATTATTTTCGTATTTAAACTGCCGTTGAGAGGGTGGTTTTTTTGAAGGCCAATTGAAGAATTTGATTGGTCGTTTAAGTTTTAGGGCTCTGACCATACCGAGTCTTTGGATTCTGATCTTAAAAGGTTTGATCTTGTTAAAGAGAGGAATTGACCATGTATTATTGTTTATGTACTTACACGACTTGGGGTTTTTACCCTTAACAACACCCCACCATCTTTACACGTATATGTATATTTATGTATATTGAGATGCATTTGTGGTATTATATTAGGTTTTGGAATTAAGAGGGCAGAAGCTAGAGCTAAGGCTTCTTGATATTGCTGAAAAGCAGGCAAGAAATGAGCTTGACGTGCACTATTTTTTTTTATTTGAGTTTGTCAGAGAGTTTTTGAATAATGTATATAGGGATAACTTTTTGGAGTTTTAGGAAGTTGACGAGTTTATAGTTGGGCTTCCAAAATCTAGTGATGGAATGGAAACACCACAATCTAATAAAGTTCGCAGTGTTGCTGGAAGGCTGGCTGTTCGGGCTGCTGAGAGGTAAGTCATTGATTTTCTTCACTGTTTCTTATTTTTGTGTATAATTCCTTAATGCAGCATCATGTGTTCGCTGTCTGTGGATGTTATTTCATTTCAATTGTGTCCTAGATTATATTAGAATTATCTGAAGTAGCCATATAGTATATTACACACTGCTAGGAGAGACGTGTACATACATTTGAACAGTTACATGCATACAAATGACCCCGGGACCAAGCTTAATATTGGAGGTGTTTATGTTATGTGTTTGAGCACATTCTTTTCATTTCATGGTAAATGAAAATTGAGAAGTATGCACTTAGAGGTTGGATGGAATTTATTTTGTTGATGTTTGAGGAAAAGGAAAAGAAAGAAAGGCTGTCTTACATCACATTTTGTGCATTCATAACACCACAAACTTATCATGTGAATGTTGTTTTATGTTATATCAATTTCTCAGTGACGGATAGTTTCCCTAAATTTTTTGTCATTCCCTAACTTGAGATTTTATTAATCGACTCCTTTACCAAATATTCTATGTAGCTTTATGAACTTAGAGATTGGATGCAATCTATTTTGTTGATGTTTGAGGAAAAGGAAGAGAAAAGGCTATCTAGTTGACAGACATTTTTACAGCACATTTAGACCATTCAGAACACCACAAGCTTATCTTTTGAAATATTGTTTGATTTTAAATCAATTTCGAGACGAGGGATAGTTGACCCAATCATTTGGTTACTGCCCATTGTGAACTTGAGATTTCACAATCCTCTACCAAATATTCTATGCAGCTTTATGAACTTAGTAGTACTTTTTTTGTGTACTTTGGTCACAACCTCTGGAAGGTGGCCTTCAAGACCACAAATAAATGTGGATTCATAAATGGAACGACTACTCACATTTGAATGGTACTTTCCTATAATAAAAGAAAACGGGATATGGACCAAGACTGTTTTAATTGTGCAAAGTCTGCCCTTTCACTAATTTAAATAATTTTATGAGCTGCAGATTATCCTTGCAGCTACTGTAGCAGGATTAAGTTCATATAATCTACTCATCAATAAAATCACTAGAAACCTATTTATTATTTGGGAAGGAGATTTTTGTATGATAAGTTTTTATGATTTAATTGATTGTTAGTCTTGCTAAGTTCTAAACTATTTGGAGCAATCTACGTTACATGGATGATTGAGCTTAGTCCTACAGCAGGGGATGGAGAGTATACCTGCAGGATGAGCATGGGACATCAAGTGAAGCTGTGGACCATATGATAGCCATGTAATGATCTCTTTTGATGCATGTTTATGTTTATTATTAGACTGTCACTTACAAAATATTTTTACGAGCAAGATTTTTGCAGATACAGGTTTGATGTCCCCTTCTTTTGTGAATGGGTGGATTTACCAATCATCTAATCTGTATATCTCAATAATAATGGTGACAGAATGATGAATTGTCTTTTTTGGAGGGTCAAAGACACATTATTTATTCACTAGGTGATATTTTACCCCACCAGGCTTCTTATGAAGTGATGTGTAAATCTTCATTTAGAAGAAAGACAAGTGCCTGATTTTCATATTTATCAGCTTTCCAGATATAGTAAGATTTTTGCATCGCCAAAGACTGTGGAAGGATCTGAAATTTTGTTAATTAAGCATAGGATGGGCTTTTTGCAATTCCTAATAACAATTTTTTTTTTTTTTTTTTGGGTCCGCTGTTCTGAATAATGGAGGATGAGTACATCAATGAAATCGATTATTCTTCTCAGTAAATCTTTACAAAATGATACGGTTAAAGTAAAGTCTAGTTCATGTCCACAAGTCTTGTGCATTCTGCATCTGTATACCATTAATAATGTGCTTATATGACTTTCTAATATGTGTTAGCTGTATTCTGTCAATTTAAACAATCTGTCAACAATGTGTGTTAGAGTATTTTACATTTTGTTTAAAACATCATCTGAAAATTTTCAGGGGCCTCACAAGATCTGCTCGTCAAGGGAGAGTTGATGCCTATGCTGCTGTGGTGAGCAGTCGGCAAAATCAGTTTGTGCTATTACTGTTTTGGCTATAAATTTGTATTCAAGAGAGTAAAGCTCTACTTGCTGTCATTTGATAATAGGTTTTTGTTTTATCTATGTACATGGAAAAGAGGGAATTACCTTTATTCATTTCAGTACATGCTTGTTTTGAATGAAAGTAGAATTTTCTTATTTACTTTGGAGCTGAAAAAGGTACAGTTATGATATGCATGTGACGCCTTTCTCCTTTTTCTTGATTTCAGAAGGTGCTCGAAAGATATTTTTCACATTTGGGACAGGGTATTGAACTTGTTTTACCCAAGCAGGCGGAACTCCAAGACAAGCTTTCCAGAGGTCCACCAAAGGATGTCGATTTTTTCCCAGAAGAATCTGCTGGTTGATATGATCTGGCACGAGCTTGCGTTGGAGGACCTTCTTCATGAGTATTGGAATCTGTTATTAATTTTGAAACCGTTGCAGTATTTGCATTGTTTGATTAGTGTTCTGTTCGACTTGTCTCGATGTAATCAGCTCTTCTACTGCAATAGTAGAATATGTAAACAAGAAAAAGTTGGTATAGAATATTTGTTGCTGGGATATAACGCTGTTTCTTTTTAGCTTATGATTGAGGACAAAGAATGCATAAACACGACAGTGAAATGTTAGAGATTGAAGACGTGATGATATTTGTGGTATGATGCTCAAACCAATTATATCATCAGTTGTATACACTGGTTGCAATTTAATCTGAATCAAATTTGATATTTTATGTGGGAGGTATCGGGAAGGAAATGACATGGAATAGGATGGATCATACTGAAGAAAAGGTTCTCTATTGATTCAACGCTTTACCATGGGATACGGATAGAGGAGGAGAAAATGAAGATTACATAATATTTTTGGTCGAAAATTCAATTAGATTGATTTTGTTCCCTTCGTCAATAAGAAGATGGAATATTTTCTTAAGGATCAAACCCATGAAACTCGAGGAATGATATAAAGGGAAAACTACATATAAATATTTATATTTCTTCATATAGAGGAGACCGGGTGACAATCAAGTCGAGGTGAAGAAATGCCACTTTGTAGCACCACTTAATAGCTGTGGGTGATGGAGAAGATCTCAGAAGAAGACTAAAATGCTGTCATTCAATCAAACAATAAGCTGTTATTCCATACATTTCACATTGAATACAACACAGAACATGAAAAAGAAAAAAATGCCCTACTTCACACAATTATGAACTGAAGAGTGTACTAAACACAACTAATAGGATAACATGCGTAAAACTCAATTAAACTGCGGGAACCTGTTATGTAAGAAAATCTAAATCTTCTCTACTCTCTTTATTGTCTTGATGAAGCTTTTTGAAGCTTTTTCTGGCCGCATCATCCTCGTTGTAATCTTCATCATCAAGAACCAAAGGCTTTTTTCCTATGCAATCCACTCTCTTTTCATACCTTCCAATATCAGAGATGGAGAAGATGGGATTCGACGAAATCCTCTGGCACTTTCTGACCTCAAAAGTTCCCTTTCCTTTCCAATTTTCCCTCTCTCCCATTCTTCTCTTCACCACCACTACTAGTTTTCCTGACTTCTTTGCCAACAGAACCCGATTCATTTGCTTTGTTTCTCTCTGGTACTAGCCTGTATGGTGGATTCTTTAAGGGTGTGTTTTTATTGCTCATATTTGCTGTAACTTCACTCCTTTTCTCATCTTCTTTTCTTCGTCTAACTTTGATTTCTTAGCTTCCATTTCAACAACCTCTTTAGTTTTCTCACTATTTTTCTCCGATACAAACTGCTGATTAACCATCTTCTCAACCTGTTTCAAATTCTCCATGTTCTCTGATTCCCCAACTCTTGAAACTTCGATCTCCTTGTCTGGATATATGAGGTTCAGCTTCCTGATTAATTTGTCAGTCTCACTAGGTTCATTTTCATCAGCTTTTTGAGGATTTGACTCAGTATCTTCTTGTGTATTCTCCAACAACAATTGGAGCCACTTCTCTACATTTCCTTTCCCGCGTTCCTTTCTGCTCTCTTCATCCTCATTTTCATCTGGTTCGCAATGAATTGGGAATCGAATGATGTATATTTTCCCTCCCTCGTGTACCTCCAACTTCTCAAGTCCTTCCTCGATTAGTTTATTGTTCGGTGTTGCAACCATGGCTTCATTACATTTCCCAGGCTTCACTATTCCTATTTTGTTAACAATTTCTTGCTCTCGTTTTTCATTCAGTAGTAAACTTGCTGATGAAGCCCTTTGCTCTTCCTCCAAGAATTGCCAGAGCTCCTTATGTAAAGGGGCCGTGGGCTCGATTTCTGGCAAGTACAGGAGGGTCTTATCGTCTTTTCCTATCAATGAAGTATTATCCTTTTCCATCTGTAGTCGTGCCTTTGGCTCATTTCCTGGCAAATACAGGACGGTCTTATCGTCTTTCTCTTCATCTATGGTATTGACCATTCTTGATCTTTTCCGTGCCTGTTCCCATTCAGGTCTTATCTGTTTCTCCAGTTCATCTTTTTGTTTATATTTCCTGTGAAGTTCTCTCTCAGCCGAATCACAGATTTCTTTCTGCGCTTGAAGTCGAGCCAAAAGGGCACTTGCTGCTGCTTGATTCAACCTTACTTGTTCTTTATAGACAACACTCCTGCAAGAAGAAAACAAATCAAATAATTCAACTTCATGGAAAATTCATGTTACATTTCAACTTGTAAGGTCCCGACGTATTGCAGCCACCCCATTTGTGAAAGTTGGAAGTCAAGCCTTCAATGGAAACTGAATCGAACCTACATGGTGAAGGGACAAGTTGAAGACAAATTTAAGTAAGTAAATTTGTCCCCTCTCTAAGAAGCTTAAGCTTTTGGATGATCTAGTCGGTTTTTTAATGATCTTACTGTTTGGAAAACTTACCACCATATGGCTAGCAAACACAGCAAAAAAGAAAAGCACATAGAAGAGGGGATCCACAAATTTAGGTGGTACGGCAGTATCGACTACGTCAACGGGAGAGGAGAATCAATCCACTAACTAAAACTTCAAATTACACACTTTTCACTCTCTCAACCTCTCTCTAGACACAACACACACACATTCCTATTTTTCCTCTCTTTTTTCCTCTGTTTTTTCTCTTTCTTTTGTCAAATTTCTCTGTCTCGTCTCACCTTTCCCTTGTGACCGTGTGTGGTATGTCTCTTCATGTCTTCACCATGGCTTGATCTTTATAATCAAGCTCATCGATGACTTTCCCCAGTTTTCCATCTTTATTTATTTACTTACCTTCTTTGATTTCTATAATCAAACTTAAGCTTTTATATGATGTGATTCAACACTATCTAGTTAGGTTTTTAATGATCTTACTGGTGCATGGCGTCTCGAATCATCTTCTCTAACATTGCTCTATAGGAACACTGTGATTCAGCTAGCTGTCGACACTTCTCAGCCCGCCTTCTTCTCTTCATCAGCACCAACTCGAGGTCTTGGATAGTAACCTTCTCTTCCTCGGTCATCTGTTGCAATTCATTGACTTCCTTATCTAATTTCTGTATTTCTTCCTCCATTTTCACCGTTTCTTCTCTACATTTCAAAGAATCTTGGGCCATAACAATCGCCTGATAAGGGTTAGTCTCCATGATTGGATCTTGATTTTCTTTCAATTTCTTCAGTTTCTTTGCAGCTGCCACAAGTGAATGAAGACATTAAATGAAATGTTTGGTAAGAAGGATTGGATGGGACTAGACAGGACCAAGAGAGAGAAACTAAAATCGCGTCCATTGTAGTGTCGAGTTCGCACACAAGAGGGCAAAACAATTGAAGCTTGTGGGATTTGCTCTTGCACTGATCAAGTGATGATCGTGTAGAATATTTGATCAATGTGTACTGACCTATGATTGGGGTACTTAATCTTCGTCTTTGATTTACATCAAGTGATTTCAATGGGGCGTCACAAGATTCCCTTCTAGACAAAACAACAGCAGCCGGAGCCAGACCCAGTATTTCTTTTGATTCAGTGAAATGCTGAGGGAAAGTGTGGGAATCAACTGTTTGTGAAGCATTCAATTCTTCGTTTTCACCTTCAGAAAACAACCATGAAAATGCCCTGTGCCTGGAAAATAAACAACGATTCCAGTACATCATAGCCATCCTTAATTTTCATTTTCAAGGAAAACATAAGAATCTTATGAACCAGGAAGAAGATGCAAATTAGAGAGGGAAGTTTCTGAATTTTGTATTGAATTTTCTTGATAATCTGCCATTACAATGTCTTGATTGTTATATGCAAAGTAGGAAATAAATCCTCGAAAAATTCTATCCAAGGAAAAACCGTTTAACAAGACAGCTCATAGTTGACAAAATATGATGGAAACCACCAAAATAGCAGCTGTAACTAATATGGATTAAACCCTAATCCCAATTTTCGAGAGCAATAATTATCATAAAAGCAATAAAAAACGAGTAGAGCAAACAAAGATTTGTAGTAGTTCCCCTTCAATGTGAGAGCTACCTCCGCTAGCACTGCATGTCTTTCACTATATAACGGAGAAGAAGAATACATGTTTTTTCACACATCTCTCTTGCACACTAAAAATAGCACCCCTAATAAATTGTTTATATAATAAGAATATTAGGTCCATCTGCAGTCAAGGGGATAAGTATACACTATGATTAGGCTTCAGTAATTTCAACAGTTCAAAGTAAGATTACCAACCTGAAATCTGAGTTGGATGAAGCAAAGACGGACAAGAACTGGTTAATAGATATGCCCACTTGAAATTCCCACCATGGTATGAGAAACTCCAGCTTGTTATGCTTTTTCTTGCAGATTTGCCATTGTAATATTCTTAGATTGCTTGGAACTGTCAATCCCCCTCCTGCATATTTCACCCGAAAACCAAAAGTGTAAAGTCCTTTAGAATTGGTCAGAATAAAACGACAACAAACTAGGCCTTGTTCCGGATAAATTTGGAGTTGATGCAATTGTATATAAAAAAAAGCGATAAATAAATAGCGATTACTTGTGCAGGGAAACCAATGATCAATGTCCCATGCAAGAGGTGAAGCAGAGTCAGCATGATAGTACAGAACATTGCCATATGGATCCACACGAAATATTTCCGGATCAAAACCAGCATTCCTGAAAATTTTGATTTTATACAAGCGTGAGACTCCCTCTTGATTTGATGCTGAAGATCAATCCTATCAAAGAGTACCAAGAAAGAAAAAAGAAGTGTTTTTCTTTACCCGAGATGATTGAGCCGCTTCCACAGAAGACTGACAAAAATCTTTGGCTTGGTTGTGGGCGTTGCTTTGGGATCAGTAATTGGGAACATCTCTTCATACTCCTTTGCCCTTGAATCCTGTATCATTTGAGATCAGAAGGCTCAAATTAACGTGATCCAAGTTCTGCTGCTGATAAATTTCTAAGAAAGAAGAGAGATTGCTATATTTTTTGACACAACTGAAGCTATATATTTAAAACCTGAAACTTATCAACAACTAAACCTGTTTTGGAGTAGCTTTTATGACATGGGAAGGTTACAATTCTAAGATGCAGTAGTCATTAGTTGGCATATGAAGATTTTTGTACTTCTTTTCATGTGCAGAAATAAAAAGGCATCAAGAACTAGACCTGTTTTGGAGTAGCTTTTATGACATGGGAAGGTTACAATTCTAAGATGCAGTAGTCATTAGTTGGCATATGAAGATTTTTGTACTTCTTTTCATGTGCAGAAATAAAAGGCATCAAGAACTAACGCAATAAGGCATTTAGAAGCCCATTTGGTCAGCAATTTTGTGATGCTAGAATCTTGGTAGAGACGGGTGATATTTTAGTTGGTAGATTAACAACTCAAATGGTGAAAGAATTGTTGTATGCTCCCAAAGATAGATTGTTACGACTTACTAGTCATACGCTCATTCACGTACTTGGTAGAGATGGGTGATATTTTAGTTGGTAGAGTAACAACTTAAATGGTGAAAGAATTGTTGTATGCTCACGAAGATAGATTGTTACGACTTACTAGTCATACATGGCATTCACGTATAGTGCAGGCAACTAAAGTATTGAAGTCTTAGAAAAAACTGAAGTGGAGTCATTCAAGATTCAGTAAAGAAGGTCTTTAAGAGTCCCCTAAAATTGGAGTATTAATCAAATCTTATTCACTTTAAATTTTAGAGTTCAAAAGCTACAATTATTTGAAATTTTAAAATCAAATTGAATTTTAATTTAATTATGTTGGAAATTGGTTTAAGAATTCGAGAAATTGACTAAGTGTTTAAAACAACTAAAGTGACTTCGTGTCAATTTCGGCCAAAATATTCAGACTCGACCCAATCTATTTAGGTAAAATAGTTTGTCACTTCGCCGCTTCGGGGCGTCGAAACGGGAATCGACCTGCCCGATCAAGTCGTGGGGGTCGAGGGGGAAGCACCCCTCGTGGGGGCTCGGGGGCAACGCCCCAAAAGAGAATTCAGATTTCTCTACATGTATTGAAGGATATATTTGACATCTCGAAATCAATATAGGATGAATGAGATATTACAAAAAAAGACAAAATCGGGTCAATTTTTTACCATACGATCGCATGAGTATTTTATCATGCGATCGCAACTTGTTGAATTTTTAAGCAGAATATTTTTTTGTCCTACCATGCGAACGCAGGAGACAAAGCCATGCGATCGCATAGTTAGTCTTGATTAAATTCTGTCTTCAAAAGTGTACCTTTGCGATCACATGGGTCTAAGCGCGAACATGCATATTCTTTTGAAGTGTTGTACAATTTGGCTCCACACCACTTCGTTCCCAACTCTTCATCTTCTTTAAATAGGACCCTTTGAACGTCCTATTTAGTACAGAAATGATATACAAACATAACTTCATTTTATATTCTTCTTCTTAACCAAAATTCTTGCATTTGTTGCATAAATTCTGGTTTTCATTCTTTCATAATTCATTTGGAGTACAAAACCATTTCTAGTTCGTTGTGCTTGTGTTTTGAAGTGCTTCAAACACAAGTAGAAGTCGTTGTATCTTGGGAGTTGATTGCCATAAATTGTAGGTACCGTTGCGGGACAAAATCGACTTAAAGACAAAGTATTCAACACTTGCCTCGACTTTGCATTTCATCTATCTTCGTTTTTTGTTTCTACACTTCTTTGAAGTCAATTTACACAAAATTCCACCCAAAAAATTCAGGAAATGAAAATCACAAGATAGTAAGATACCCAGTATTCCCTTCATAATTACAAAATTCTCCTAATTTTCATTAATTAAAAAAAAAAAGAAAAAAGAAAAGAAACTGGGTTAGACAGGGACCATCCATCAAATAGCATTCTTGGCAAAAATAACAAAGAATCTTCAGAACCACCCAAATTAGCCATTTAAATAGCTTAAAGAACTGAACAACCCCCCCCAAAAAAAAAAAAAAAAAAAAAAAAAAAAAAAACCAATTCAAGTTCTACTATATAATCACGTCAGCAACAAAGTCGAAGTGTTTATCATAAAAAGAGTGTAATAGTTCACAATTACCTCTTCTTGTGGCAAAACGTAGGGAGTGAAAGTGAATGGAGGGCCATGGGTAAATGGCCCGAAACTCCGGTCCCTGCACAGCTTGGCGTAGGCTTCCGGGTACCCGAGCCCTTCGTCAATTACCATTTCTTCATCGATGAACACGAATTCACTCGTCATTTCTCGTTGATATTTGCAGAGCAAAACCCAGCTGGGGAGAAGATTATTGAGAAAGTAGAGTTAACGTTCATTTGGTTTTTTAAAAGATTTGGGTTTCTTTTTCAATTAGTGGGTAGTGTAACGGCTACATATGCTGACCCACATTCCATAACTCATAAGTTGTTCATTAAAGTCTTGCTATTTGAAAAGACTAATTTGCCCACGATAACTGCCTGGGGTTAAAACCTTAAGCACATATTTGGAATTGTCTAAATTATAATTTCAGCTTGTCAAATTGGTCAAACATATTTTTTATCTACATATTTAATAAGGCTCACAACTTACAATCCATTTTTTTATCACACGTTACTGAAAAACCGCCTAAGCTTCGCTTGCGGTTCCGCCTAGACATGAAGCTCGACCTCCACATATAGTCACGCTCACGCTTCGCCCTCGCCTTGATCTTGTCTTGCTCTCGGCCTAGGCTTGAAAAGCTTGAAACTCGATCTTCATGTCTATGCTTTACGCTTTTTAGAACATTATTTTTCTCCACACATTCACCAACAATTTACAATATAAGTACTTAAAAAATAATTTCAGCACTACCAAACATGCGCTAGTGAATGTGTGGATAAAAAATATGTTTGACTAGTTTGACCTTTAAGAGGATAGTTCAGTCAGAAAAAAATGGGCACACAATTTAAATTTTAGATAATTTCAGATAAAAGGTTTTTGAAACCAAATTATGATTTCTAGCATCATTCTAGTTTGAAATGGAAGAGAAATAAACAAAATTTTGTATTAATGAAAATGTTCCAAAGACATTGGACCGTGATTCATGTTTGTTTAACTTGCTCACTATTTCGAACTCGTGTCAAGATTGTATTAAAGTTGACGTAAAGTAAGTTTTTAGTATTAATATTTTTTAAATTAGTTACATACTTCATACTATATATAATCTATTTACAAGATTTAAGAATTTTTTTACTTTATTATTAAATCAAGAAAACAAATGGTCTTAAATGGAACGTATTTTTAACTATTATATTTTATTTTATGATTCAATATAAACTTCTATTCAAAATATAATGATTCATTGATAAGATTTGAATTTCACAGCATTTGCACTCTATGCTGCTCAAGAACACTATTTAAGTGAACTTGAATTTTGTGCCCTATGATAATGCAATTGTAATGAGTTCACTATTTTGAATTGTTCTAGTTTAACAATTAATGTTGTAGAACAAAAAAGCCAGACTTGAATTCGCAAAATCTTAAAGTCAAAATAACTATTAGCTAGTCAACATTTTCTTAAAATTTGAGAGCGAAGTGTCGCACACGATAAAGAACAACGCATTTCACAAAACTACCAGAGCCTTTATTACACAGCATGCTCTAGATTTTTGATAATACTACTTCAATTTTCGATAAGTTTTAAACTCCAGATTCCAAGATTAGTTTCCAAACGATTGGGACATCCCTACAATGATGTCTGGTGGAGAAAACCATGGATCGTAGAATGTTCGTATTCAATCTCCATTCCCCACTCTCCGCCTAAGCCCCATTTGTAAAAGATCTTCGTCCCATAAAAATATTATTCCATAAAAATGACGAGCCAAATTTATCGCTAGCTAAGAGAAAATCTGTATCCGTATGGTACATACCCTTTAATTTTTGTGCCAATGAAGAATTATCAACTGTCAACGGCCAGGCTTGTTTAGATACTAATGGTTGGTTAAATAATCCTAAGTCCTGAAAGCTAAGGCCACCAAGATATATCGGAAACAACACTCCATCCCAAGTAATCCTAACCATTTTTTATTTTTCTTCGTTTGTGTCGACCGGGATCGAAGAATCAGTGATACATCACATAATGACTCCACTAATATGAAAATTTCCGTTATATGACAAAATGGCTTTAAAACAGCCTTAATCAACACCACTATTCCTCCTGCCGAAACTAGACACCAATGTCATTCTTGTAAGCACTTCCAAATATCCTCATTTAATGCCACAATAGTTCGGCGCTTATTCCTCCCAATTATCGCTGTTAGACCCAAGTAAGTGTCACGTGTTAAGTTGTTGAATCTAATTTATTACGCTACGTAGAGTTGAGTGCGAATTGACATTCATGGTAATGTTGACGTGGGGTTGGAAGGGGGACAGACGGTCCCCCTCTAGGAGCTCAGGAGCAGCTCCTCTGAAAGGTGTACGATATTTTTATTTCCTTAAGTAATGGTGTTTATGAGGGTTTTTTTGTTTTAATTAGGTTGTCTTATAATTTCATTATAACTAAGGAACATTCATTGAATTGCATTAGAATTTATTATAACTAGGGAATATTCATTGGGCTACCTTAGAATTTCATTATAACTAAGGAACCTTCATTATGTTGTTATATGTAAGACTGATTTATTGTAAACAAATGTCACCATTCATTATAGTGAAAATATTGCAGCGGATGAAGACAGAACGTAGTTTCACATTAAGGCGAACATGTATAAATCCTTGTGATATTTATATTTTGACATTTATTTATTGTTCTAATCCTAACAACTGGTCTTAGAGTGAGGTTCTGATTGAGAGAGATAGCGGACGATGATTGATGATCAACACTTGGAATCATCAAGTATGATGGTGTATATTTTTTATTCTGGAAAATACAGATAGAGGATTATCTTTACAATAAAAAGATGCACCAGCCATTGGATGAGAAAATAGAAACTATGAATGATGATGACTAAAACCTTCTTGACAAACAGGTGTTTAGAGTCATTCGGCTAACACTGTCGAAGAATGTGGCTTATAATGTTACAAAGGAGAAAATTACTACAGAATTGATGGATGTATCATCTGACAAGTATGAGAAGCCCTCAACGTGCACTAAAGTTCATCTGATGAAGAAGCTATTCAATTTGAAGATGGTAGAAGGTGCTTTGGTGGTAGAGCATCTTAATAAATTCAACACAATCATCAATCAATTGGTCTATGTAGAGATTACGTTTGAGGATGAGGTTCGTACCTTAATCCCATTGGCCTCACTGTTAAGTTGGGAGTCTGTGAGAGCTGATGTTAGCAATTCTAAGAGGAATGCAAAATTTAAACTTAATGATGTTCGAGATACAATTCTTGTTGAAAAAGTCCGTAGAAAAAATAATAGATAAGTATCGGCATCCAATTTTGCTCTAAATATCGAAAATAGGGACAAAGGTCATAAAAAGAATTCCAACAAGGGTAATTGTAGATGAAAGTTAAGGAATGGCAGAAGCAAGTCCAAAAACGGGCGGGGTGTTGAATACTAGGAATTGTGGTAAGTTTGGTCACCTGAAGAGGAATTGCAGAGCACCTAAGAAGAATGAGGAAAATAACAATAATGTTGTGAATGCTGCGACTGAAGAGGTAGAAGATGCTTTACTCTTGTTTGTTGATAGTTTTATCAATTCTTGGGTGATGGATTTTGGGACTTCATTTCACACAACTGCACACAATGAGAACATGGATAACCATGTTTTTGAAAATCACGGAAAGGTATACCTCGCTGATGGAAAACCTTTGGACATCATTGGTAATGGTGATGTCAGATTGAATATGCCAAACAGGTCTTTGTGGAAAATTAATAAGGTATGATATCTGTTGGACAGCTTGATGATGAAGGGCACAATGTGAATTTTGGTGGTAGCCGTTGAAAAGTAACAAAAGGAGCCATAGTTGTTCTATGAAGAACTAAAATGAGAACTCTTTAAATGACAACCAATCCTAGAGATATAGTTGCTGTTGCTGAATCTGCTGCTAATTCTGATCTGTGGCACTATATACTCAGACATATGAGCAAGAAGAGATGAAAGTACTTCAATCTAAAACAAAGCTGTCGAAGTTAAAATATGTTGAACACAGTTTGTGCAAAGGCTGTATTTTCAACAAGCAGAAAAGAAAAGAATTAGCTTCTCTAAAATCGGAAGGGAGCCAAAAGTTGCAAAATTAGAGTTGATTCATACAGATGTATGAGGACCTTCAAATGTTACTTTCCTTGGAGATTCAAATGATTATGTGACATTCATTGATAAATCAACCATGAACATATGTGTTTTTTTTAGAAGAATAAATTTGATGTCTTTGATACCTTCAAGAGATGGAGAACGATATACCTTCAAGAGATGGAGAACTATGGTTGAAAATAAGACAGATTTGAAGGTGAAGTGCATGCAGTCAGATAGTAGGAGAGAATACGTAGATAATGATTTTAAGAAGTATTGTGTTGACAATGGAATCAAGATGAAGAAGACCATTCTAAGAAAACCTCAACAGAATGGTGTGGCTGAGAGGATGAATAGGACTTTAAACGATCGTGCTAGGAGCATGACATTACATGCTGGGTTGCCAAAGATGTTCTGGGCTGAGGCTATAAGCACTGCAGCCTATTTGATCAAAAGATGTCCTTCAACACCATTGAACTACAAAATACCAGTGGAGGTTTGTAGCAGTAAAGAAGTAAATCTTTCTTTCTTGAAAGTATTTTGGTTAAGTTTGTTATTTTCACATTGATTCTATTGATATAAGTAAGCTGAACGTTAAATCTAAAAAATATTTCTTCATTGGCTATGGTGATACCAAGTTTGGTTATCGTTTCTGGGATGACCAAACTCGAAAGATTATCAGAAGCAATAACGTGATCTTCAATGAAGGTGTCTTGTACAAGGACAGGTTGGTAACAAACCCTAAAAGTACAAATCCTAAAGTTAAGAAATGTGAGGTGATTTTTTGCAAGGCCTTCCAGTGATTGATGCGGAGAAAATTGATGGCGAAGATCGAGAAAATATAGCCTAGAAAAAAATTAGAGCACCCTTGTGACTAGGCTCAGGAAATCTAACAAAATAATTACATCTTTACATAGATAGTCTCGAGCGTTGCATTATATTCTACTAACTGACAGAGGTGAACCAAAAAACTATAGTGAAGCCGTGCAAGTTGATGAATCAATTAAGTAGGAGTCAACTATGAGGGATGAGATTGGCTCATTATTGACCAATAAGACATTGCAATTGACAGAGTTATAAAAAAAAAAAAATGCTTTGTAAAGTAAATGGGTTTATCGGATAAAAGAAGAACATGATAGCAGCAAGAGATATAAAGCAAGGATGGTTGTAAAGGGATTTCAACAAAAAGAAGGCATTGACTACACCGATTTTTTCTCCTATGGTAAATTTAACTATAATCAGAACAGTATTTAGACTAGTGGCAGAAAAAGACTTGCATCGTAGAGCAGTTGGATGTAAAGACAGCTTTTCTTCATGATAATTTGGAGGAAGAAATTTACATGAAGCAGCCACAAGATTACAAAGTACAAAGAAATGAGGTGTGTAGACTTCAAAAGAGCTTGTATAGCCTTAAACAAGCTCCGAGATAGTGGTATAAGAAGTTTGATAGCTTTATGGGTAGTAATGACTTCATGAGGTGCCATGTGGATCATTGTTGCTATATGAAGACCCTTGGTGACTCATATATTATTTTACTCCTATATGTTGATGACATGTTGATTACATGAGCTTACAAACAACAAATTCACAAGTTAAAATAGGAGTTGTCCAAATAGTTTGCAATGAAGGATTTGGGTGCTACAAAATAAATCATTGGGATGGAAATTACTAGGGATAGAGATGTCTTGAAACTATCACAGGAAAAGTATGTGAAGAAGGTGCTGAGCAGATTCAAGATGGATGAATCTAAACCAGTGAGTACTTCTTTGGCTAGTCACTTCAAGCTATCCAATGAAAAATCACCTTTTACAGAGCAGGAGTGAGTCTACATGGTCAAGGTGCCTTATGCTTCTGCTATTGGAAGTGTTATGTATGACATGGTGTGTACGAGACTGGACATAGAACATGCAATGGGAGTTGTGAGTAGATATATGAGTAATCTTGGAAACCACCACTGGGAGGCAATAAAGTGGATTCTCAGGTACTTGACAAGTACTATAGTTTCAGTATTGTGTTTCAAAAAATCAGGCTTGGAATTACATGGCTTTGTAGATACTGAAATGGCCGGGGACAAATGATGGAAGGAAGAGTACTACTAGATATACATACACATTGGTTGGTACAACGATTAGTTGGGTGTCTAAGTTATAGAAGAAATTGCTCTTTCTACTATTGAGGCAGAATATATTGTCGTGATCGAAGCTAATAAAGAGATGATATGGTTGCAATCTTTCTTGAAAGAATTGAGTTACATGCATGGAAAGAGTGTGTTGCATTGTGACAGTCAAACTGTTATTCAATTAGCAAAGAATCTTGTCTATTATGCGAGGACGAAACATATACAAATTCCAAATCGATTTTGAAGGATAGAATCTTAGCGCTTGAGAAGATTCATGACATTCAAAATCTTACTGATAAGTTAACAAAGATGGTTACAATTGAGAAACTGAAGTTGTGTACAACTTCAGTTGGACTTCTATCTTGAAGATTGGAGGATGTGTACAGGCTGCTGCAGATGAAGGAGTTGATGATGGATTAGTCTCTAAGTGGGAGATTGTTAAGTTGTGGAGCTTAATTTGTTGTGCTACGTAGAGCTGAGCTTAGATCGACTTTCGCAGTAAGGTCGCCGTGGGGGTTGAAAGTGGAAAGGCGGCCCCTCTTTTGGAGACTCGGAGCAACGCCTCAAAAGGTCTATTGTATTTCTATTTGCTTAAGTAAGTAAGGTTATGTAGATTTTCCTTTGTATTTTCCTTTGTAATTAGGTTGCTATCGAATTTCATTATAACTAGGGAGCCTTCATTTGTTTGCCTTATACTTTTATTATAACTAGGGAATCTTCATTGAGTTGTTATATGCAGGAATGATCTCTTGTAAACAAATGCCATCGTTCATTATAGTGAAAATACTATAGCAGTTGAAGACATGAATCTTTGTGTTCTTTATTTTTCGCCGTTGCTTTATTGCTTTAATCCTAACATCACGTGCTTGATTTTCTGTACACCAATTAGAGCTTTTGTACAAATAGAGCTTTAATATATTCTCGTTCCTTGGTAGCTATATTGGTGTTGAAGGTGATTGACGATTTCTCTAAATTAACTTTTTTATACCAAAGTTTTTTCATATTTTATTAAGATTTTAAACAAAACTTTGACTTTTTTTCTTTAGTCCCGAGTCAATAGTGAAGAAAAGGTGGTTGGCTTGTGTGCAACCTCTCGTGCATTGCGTCCCTATAATCTGTCCATCACGCTTAATTAGTTTGATTAATCCTGAAAAAGCATTGAAGAATTAGTGACCGGATGTCATTGCATAATGACTCATGTAATATGAAAATTCCCATAATATGTCAGAATGGCATGTAAAACTGCCTTAATTAGCACTTTTCTACCTTCTACCGAAAATAGACACCTACACCATCCGTGTGCACTCTTCTAAATCTTCTCATTTAATGTCACCAAAATCTAACAGTTATTCATCCCAATCACCACTGGTAGACTCAGGTAAGTGTCATGTCCTCGACCATTCTGTATACCAAACCGAGCCTAAATAGATTCTCGTTCCTCAGTAGCCACATTGGGGGTGGAATGATTGACAATTTCTCTAAATTAACTTTTTGCCCCAAAGTTTTTGAAATGCTATTAAGATTTCAATCAAAACTCAACATTTTTGTACCTTAGCTCGAGAATAAATGAAGTCAATAAAGAAAATGTGGTCGACTCATGGGCAACTCTCGCACATTGCATCGCCATAATATGTCCATCACGCTCAACAGTTTGATTAATCATGTGAAGGCTTTAGCACAAAATAGGAAGAGATCGAGTCATAAAAAACACCCTATATCCTACAATCTGGTTATTATCTTTCCGCCATACATCCTGATTATCACTTAGTCGAACAATTTGATTTTTCTTCCGTTTAGTAGACATCTTGGTATGAAAACTTTTTGTATTCCAAACCCCAGCCTTCAACCACTCTACATCGCTCACTGTCACCAAAACAATTCCTTTTGCTATGTTAGTGAATAGTTACAAATTTCTACCATGTTACTTGCATTATTTGGAGAATTATGTAGACCTCCCAGACACGCTTTTTTATTTTTTTAACAATTGCTACCATTTCGTGAACTACGCCTCACTCCAAGAATTTAGTGCCTTGCCACAAGCTAACACGTCATTTTGAAACTCCTCAAATGGATTAATTCTCCTAAATTGCATGTTTTATCCTTTATGCTTGTCAACTATTTCAGTATACTTCCCACCCTGAAGCTAGAAGGGTTCAAAGCAAAATATTTGTCCATGTCGTCCCCGACTATGGACCTTCATAAGTGTGCTCAAACAGAGTAAGATGGGTCTATGATCTAAGCGCGATACAACCGCATGAGGCAAAAAAATTCTGCAATTTTCACAAACAAACATGTCTAGCTGGACTTGTAAGTTTGCGCCTCCAATTCCCTTATTATTCCAAGTGTGCAACGAGATGCTAAATTTCAAATCTTGAAGCATGCAATTGAATATGACATTTCAAAAGTATGAGATTCCCAAGGTGGGTCTTTGAAATCCACCTTTCTTTTTCGCTAAGTATTCTTGTTGAAATCGCCATTGCAAAACCACAACATGGTATCGAGTGTTGGGTTTTAATTATTCGACATAATTGTTTATTTTAATTAAATGGATCCAGTCCATGAGAATTAAATAGTTTTAGATTTAAGTGAAATTCTAATTAAAGCTTAAGGACCAAGCTTGCAAAAGGACCAAACTTGCAATTGTTTGGTCAAAGAATTCTAATTGCATTAGAATTGATTGTTTCCTGGACAGTTAACATGGATTGAATATATATATATATATATACCCACAGTATGCAACGCAGAGAGAGGGAGAGAACTTTGAAAGGCTGAGAACAAAAATATATACGTGCAGTGGCTGTTTCTTTGTTTCTTGATTTACAACAACAGTGAAGAAAAATCACACGAAGAGGAATTAATAAAAGAAGAAAAAAGATTGCTTTTGGCAAAGAAAATTTGGGCACAAATTTTAGACTTTCTTCTTTAACTCTTGTATTCTACCATTGATTGTTTGGTGAGGTATTTCTCCTCTTTTATTGGCTATATATTTTTGGGGTTCCATCTATTGTGTTAGATGATGGTTATTGTAGTTAGCCAATAAAGTGTTGTTGATATGGTGTGTTGGATTACCTCTTGATTTAGGGCATAAATCTAGAGAAGAAACATTGTAATATTCATTTAGTTGATAGTGGATTACTGTCGGTTTGCCCGTCGATTTTTTCTTTATCTTAAAGGGTTTTACGACGTTAAATAATAATTTTGGTGTTGTTTAGTTTTATTTATTATTCTGATATTTATATTGATTGGGTTGAGTTAATAACATTCATTTTAATTGCACGGTAAAAAGGGAAAGATATTTAGATACATTTGTACATCATCTAGTATTTTCCCTAACAGTGGTATCAGAGCCCAGGTTGGATTGTGTGGATTAAAATGGAGGAATCGGTTGGTAGTGCTATGATTAGACTGACCAATTATAATTGGGTAACTTGGAAGCCTAGAATGGAGGATATCCTTTATTGTAAGGATTTGCATGAACCCATTGAGGGTGATGAGGCTAAACCAGTTGACATGGCGGATAAGCAATGGTATACTCAAAATAGAAAAGCTATTGGGACTATCGAACAATGGGTAGACAATAGTGTATTTCATCATGTTGCACAAGAGACTAATGCTCATAAATTGTGGTCAAAATTGGAGTCTACGTTTGAAAAGAAAACCGCATCTAAGAAGTCCTTTTAATTAGAGACTTGGTCAACATGAAATATAAAGAAGGCATGAGTGTGATGAGACATCCGAACAATTTTCGAATATCATAAATCGATTAGATACTATGGATATGATTCTTGAAGAGGAATTGCGAGCTTTGTTGATTTTGAGTTCTTTGCGAGATAGTTGGGAGACGTTTGTTGTGATCCGTCAAGAACTCTGCTGCGATGATGTTTTCACTATGGACTCAGAAAAGACAAGATGCGTAATGAGGAAACAAGAAGAAAATCTGCAGGTATACGTCTGTTCGAGATCATGCACAGACTCTTGTTACAAAGGATAGAGGAAGGAACAAGAATAGATGGCAAAGAGGTTACAGCAAGTCAAGAGGCAGATCAAAATCAAAAGACAAAAAGGTTGTTTGTTACCGTTGTGGCAAAGAGGGTCATATTAAAAGAAATTGTCGAGTTTGGTTGAGAGAGCAAAAGGAAGGTAGCAATCAGAAGAAAGAAGATGACAAGAACACTACAGCTGTTGTATCTGATAGTGATGATATATTCTCTTGTGGAGAGCAGGAGTGCCTACACATAGGTGATCCTAGTAATGAATGGATTGTTGATAACGGTGCTTCTTATCATGTTTCTTCAAACATAGATTTGTTTGCTAATTACACAGTGGGTGATTTTGGTATCATGAAGATGGGAAATACTAGTCAATCTAAGATTGTAGGGATTGGCGACATTCACTTGCAAACAGATGTCGGCTACACCTTGATGTTGAAAGATGTGAGGCACATTCCTGATATGCGCCTTAATCTAATTTCAGTTAATGCTCTTGATCGATGGGGTTATCACAATGACTTTGATGATTTGAAATGAAAATTGTCAAAAGGCTCTTTGGTTATTGCTAGAGGGAAAGCTTGTTGCACACTATACAAGACTTATGGAAAAGCTTGTAAAAATGGGTTGAATGCAGTTGAAGATTCTTCTCCCGAGCTCTGGCACAAGAGGCTCGGCCACATGAGTGAAAAGGAGTTGCAGGTTCTGGCTAAGAAGACAGTCATTCCCTTAGCCAATGGTATGTCTCTAAACCGATGTGATCACTGTTTATATGATAAGCAACATAGAGTTTCTTTTAGTGGCTCTTTTAGAAGAAAAGAAGATATCTTAGAATTAGTACATTCTGATGTGTGCTCTCCTGGTGATGTGGCTTCTTTAGGTGGAAACAAATATTTTGTTACCTTTGTTGATGATGCTTCTAGAAAACTATGGGTATATCTTCCGAAATTTAAGGACCAAGTGTTTCAAAGATTTTCAAAGAGCTTCATACTATGGTAGAAAGAAAGCAGGGAAGCCTTTGAAAGGCCTCAGAACGGATAATGGTGGAGAATATACTTCACATGAGTTCAGGGAGTATTGCTTAAAATTTGGGATTCGACATGAGTTCACAGAATCTAGTACCCCTCAACATAATGGTGTGGCAGAAAGAATTAACCGTACTATTCTTGATAGAGTCAGATGCATGTTGAAGACAGCCAAGCTACCTAAATTTTTTTGAGGTGAAGCAGTTCAGACTGCTTGTTACTTGATTAATAGATCTCCTTCTGTTCCTTTAGATTTTGATATTCCAGAAAGAGTGTGGAGTGGTAAAGATATATCTTACTCTCGTTTGAAGGTGTTTGGGTGCAAGGCATTTGTGCACGTGCCTAAAGAACATAGGTCAAAGCTTGATGATAGAGGTACTCCATGTATTTTTCTTGGCTATGGTGATGAACAGTTTGGCTACAAATTGTGGGATCCAGAGAAAAAAAAGCGTGAGAAGTAGAGATGTGATTTTCATGAAGACCAGACGATTGATGGCTTTGATAAAGTTGAGCGACTTAAGAGAGTGGTCAGCAGCTTGTTCCTCGATCTCATGTCTCCAACACCACGACTATTGTTGGAGATAATATAGTTCCCTCGATGATGATGTTGATGACATTGCTCATGGTGATATGCCATTGATGAGATTGTCGATCGGGGGCGCAGATTCTAGATGAAGAATCACATGTTAGGAGGTCTACTAGAGAGCACATACCATCTTCTAGGTATCCTACTTCGACTATATTTTGCTTACTACTCATGGAGAGCCGGAAAGTCTTTCGTCAGGTACAGATTTACAAAGATAAAGTTCATTGGATAAAAGCAATGATAGAAGAGATGAATTCTTTGAGAAAGAATGATACATATGAGTTAGTAAATCTTCCTAAGGGTAGAAAAGCATTGAGGAACAAATGGGTATACAAAATCAAACGGACAGCAATGGTGATATGATGAAGTACAAGGCTCGATTGGTTGTTAAAGGCTTTGGGTAGAAATATGGTGTTGATTTTGATGAGATCTTTTCTCCTGTTGTGAAAATGACATCTATCAGAGTTGTTTTGGGTCTAGTAGCTAGTCAAGATTTGGAAATGGAACAACTTGATGTGAAGACTGCCTTCCTACATGGTGACTTAGAGGAAGAGATTTATATGTTGCAACGGAAGGTTTTGAACAAAGGAGAAAGAACACCTTGTGTGCAAATTGAAGAAGAGTTTGTATGGCTCAAGCAAGCACCAAGACAAATGGTACAAAAGTTTGATGCTTTTATGGCGAGTCGAGTACACGAGGACGACTTGATTCTTGTGTTTACATCGATCTCTTTTAGGTGACAAGTTCATTATTTTATCGCTTTATGTCGATGACATGCTTACAGATTAGCCGAGGATGCGGGTTGATTAAGAAATTGAAAGAAGCCTTGCATAAGTCATTTGATATGAAGGATTTGGGGATGGCAAAACAAATCTTGGGTATGGAGATAGTTCGGGACAAAAAGTCTAAGAAGTTGTGGCTATCACAAGAAAAATATATTGAGCGGGTACTTGAAAGGTTGAGTATGAAAGGAGCTAAGTCAGTTAGCTCACCTCTTGGTGGTCATTTCGAACTCACCAAAAGATCATGTCATTCGACTAGTGAAGAAAAGAAGAAAATGGAAGTGGTTCCCTACTCTTCAGCAGTTGGTAGTTTGATGTATGCCATGGTATGTACTCGACCAGATATTGCACATGCAGTTGGTGTGGTAAGTAGATTTTTGTCTAATCCGGACAAAAATCATTGAGAAGCAGTAAAATGGATTATGCGGTATCTTAGAGGAACATCTACTTTGTGTTTAGGTTTCGGAGAGCTCACCCCGGCTTTTAACAGGATATATCTGTATGCGCATGTAGGCGGAATCTTGATAGCAGAAAATCTACATCTGGGTACTTGTTTACTTTTGCAGGGGGAGCTGTTTGTTGGCAGTCAAAACTGCAAAAATGTGTAGCTTTATCTACTACCGAGGCTGAGTACATAGCAGTGACTGAAGCAGGAAAAGAGATGATATGGATGAAAAGATTTCTTGAGGAGCTCAATGTGAAGCAAAGTGAGTACATTGTTTATTGTGACAGTCAGAGCGCTCTTGAGTTGAGCAAGAATTCCACATATCATTCTCGTACTAAACACATTGATGTGAGATATCATTGGATCTGTGGAGCACTTGAAGAAAAATATTTACAGTTGGAAAAGATTCACATTGATGAAAATATTGCTGATATGTTGACCAAAGTTGTTACCAAGCAGAAGCTTATGTTTTGTACCGAGCATGCGGGGATGAACTCCAAGTGATTGACTGGAGTTTTATGGTGTACCTTCCTCATGGTCTAGAGGAGGAGATTGTTGGGTTTTAATTATTCGACCTAATTGTTTATTTTAATTAAATGGGTCCAGCCCATGAGAATTAAATAGTTTTAGATTTAAGTGAAATTCTAATTAAAGTCTAAGGACCAAGCTTGCAATTGTTTGGTCAAAGAATTCTAATTGCTTTAGAATTGATTGTTTCCTGGATAACATGGATTGAATATATATATATATATATATATACACCCACAATATGCAACGCAGAGAGAGGGAGAGAACTTTGAAAGGCTGAGAACAAAAATATATACGTGCAGTGGCTGTTTCTTTGTTTCTTGATTTACAACAATAGTGAAAAAAATCATACGAAGAGGAATTAATAAAGGAAGAAAAAAGATTGCTTTTGGCAAAGAAAATTTGGGCACAAATTTTAGACTTTCTTCTTTAACTCTTGTATTCTACCATTGATTATTTGGTGAGGTATTTCTCCTCTTTTATTGGCTTTATATTTTTGGAGTTCCATCTATTGTGTTAGATGATAGTTATTGTAGTTAATTAATAAAGTGTTGTCGATATGGTTTGTTGGATTACTTGATTTAGGGCATAAATTTATAGAGAAACATTGTAATATTTATTTGGTTGATAGTGGATTACATCTTTGTTGTTCATTTGATTTTCCCCTTTATCTTAAAAAATGTTTTACTATTGACGTTAAATAATAATCTTGGTGTTGTTTAGCTTTATTTATTATTCTCGATATTTATATTGCTTGGGTTGAATTGATAACATTCATTTTAATTGTCGGTAAAAAGGAAAGATATTTAGATACATTTGTACATCATCTAGTATTTTCCCTAACATTGAGTCCACAAAGATGTCGTGAGCGACTTCATGAAGAATGTCTATGCTCTAGTCTCGGGTTCCATATAACCAAATAAAGCGCTGTCTCATTTCATTCAGCTGATACAACGGCGAACTCTAGTCAAATCTATATCTATACTACATCTAAAAGACCACTAAAATAGAGAAACATTTTTGGATTATTCTATCTTTATAAATTTTTTAAAATTTCATATTCACTCTTATTTTCACTAATCTATATTTATATCTATACTACATCTAAAAGACCCTAAAAGATAGAAATATTTTTGATTAATTTTATCCTTACAAATTTTTTGAAATTCCATATTCATCTTTAATGTTTACTCATGTACAGTTATCTTTTAATATCTTATTTATTACTCTTTTATTATTAATCATTATTTTACATTAAATTTTTAACTTTTTATTAAATGTACAATTAATATTTTTAAATATTTAATCTATTAAATTAAATATGAAGGTGAAAAATGACATCATTTTTTTTTTTTCATTATGTAGATGAAAGTTACGAGAAATGTGTTTAAAAAAAATGAATGGGACTGTATTAAAATTCAAATTTGGTTGTCAAAACTGAAATGGAGATGAAAATATTATTTTTAATACATTAGATTACAATTTAATCTTTACAAACATATTCTTAGTACTCATGCCCCTCAACAATATTCTCACAACACAGACAAACATTGTCATTTCTTTAATTTTTTATTTACATTTATATTGTTTTTATTTACATCTTCAAATCAGACACACCTAATTTGGAGAAGACAGACGTATACTCTTTCTTTTTGTGAGTAGGAGTGACAGTAGGTGATTATATCTCCAATTTTTTTGTCACATTCTTATTCTTATTTTTTCATTAATTAGCACTTATTGTTTCTGATAACAGTTTTATCCAAAAAGTCCGTTGGAAGAACATAAAATGACTTATTTGTCCATCATATTTAAAAATAATAATAAATACAAATGTGCAACACAATATTTTTTTCTCATTTCAAAGCGCGCACACATAATATTTTGTTAGAAACTATCATTAGGAATTAAACGTTCTATTTAATAAAAAATTGAAGATAAGAATTCAACAAAAAAGATAGTGATGGACAGACGTGCTCCAATGAACAAAAATTAAAGATTTTAAATACAATAAATAAAAAGTGTTTATTCAAAAGATAAAAAAATTACTTTTGTTAACTTTCAAAATTTTTGTTAGTTCTCAATTTTTTCATCAAAAACATTCATTATTGTAAATCCATATTTTTACATTTTCCCAAACGACTAATAAAAGAATTCGAGTTCGAAACTTGAAAAATAGCATTTGAAAAGGTGGCAATCACCCAAAATGACCGGATAACCCATACACTAGACTTTTAAGACATTTGACCAGATTTAGTGAATAAAAAAAGTAGAAATTGTGTAATTTTGTTTTCCCATTTAACCCCTCATTTTAACGTGAGTTTAGCTCCATTATTTCCTCTTTATCTAGTTAACGTCATTCTTTCCCCCACGATGTTAGACTCATCCAAAAAAGTGGAAAAAAATGTAATGGCATTGGTGTTCAAATTCGACAACATTTTCGTGAATCCTCCAGGCACAAAAAGAAAATGTGATACTAATTTGTATGTCTGAGGTACACTATTTATTTGTTATTGATTTTTCAGAAATTGTGTAGAGTCTTTTTTTGTTTATCTCTGATCTAAGTTATAACTTCATGGGTAATGTTAGCCATATGCATTTACGTCTGATGCTGGATATCTGTTGAAGATGTGGTTTATGGAAAACCCAGATGTTCAGAACGATTTATGAAATGATGAAAGTCGTCATGGAATGACAATAGTTGTTTTGGAACAACTATGCTCATTTTTAAACAATTATTTTCATTTTTTACTCATTTAAATATGGAGGAAAATAATTCAAATGGTCATTGAGGCACTGAGGTTTTTCCCATCCACTTTTCACCTTCTCTTTGTGTTAATGACTCTTGGTAAATAATAATTTGAATGATCACTGAGACTGAGACTTTTTCCCTTCTTGATATGTTAATACTCTTGATATTCTCTGTTATGTGCTATAGATTTGGCATCTTATGCAAATTTTTTATTATCACTTTGTATTGGTTTGTCTCCTACTCTTCTTTGATGGCATCCAAAGGACCTCTTTTTCAATCAATTCAACACCAGCCACCTCAGCTGCATTATCTTATAGAGACACCCGAATTATTTCAATGCCACACAATTCGTCCACCTCTCTCATGGAAACCGACTTGATAATGTGGTAAGGGTGTTAATTAGTGGTAGGGATCATTTTGATCTTTTCTTCTTCAACCCTCATGTTTCATTGGCCACGGTTAAGGTGCCTGTTAAGGTGCAGTTAGACGAGTGTATATTTGATATCTTCTTGTAAAACATTGTCGCCAATGGAAAGTTCAGGAATACCGATCAAACTTTGTTGCACTGTGGAAAGTACAAGGTTTGTTTGACATGTTTTACACCCTTCTATGTTTTTTAATGAAGATTACTTTCTCTTTTTGGAGGCTGAGGACATGGAAGAAGAGATTGAGCAATCGGGAGAATGAGATTTGTTGACCACAAATCCTAGTTGGATCTATAATCAACACATAAATGTCTTCATTTATCCAGCTGTGAAATTCCTACACACTTAACATCAAGAATATCAGCTAGCACAGGTGACCAATGAGGTTGCCGTATGCACTCCGATGCTCAAGTTAGAATTTGGGTATTTTTCAGATGGACTAAATTCAAGAAAAATTAACATCAAAGTAGAGTCTCTTCGAATACTTACCTTGTTCCTTGTTCTTCTTCTTATATATCTCTGAATTTTAATTGACTTGGGTCTGATTTTAGAGTGAGTGATTGACTCATGTCCCATCAAGCTGTCAATGTCTTCGTTCTCTTTTTTGTCTCTGACTCTGGTTTTGCAGACGGCCGCCTTATCCTTTCTTATACTATTCCTTTATGTCATGTTAACAATGCCACCTTACTTCTATCTTGTCAATCATTCGGAGTGGTTCAGCTATCGTAGATTTTTCGAGACAGCCTTCATTAATCCAGATAACCTTTAAGGCGTTCTCCATATGTATCTAGGTGTGTCTACTTTATGGCTGAATCATTGTATGGGGCTTACTTGTTTTATGCCACGTGGATGTATTTTTAGGATCTGTAACATTCAGTCCCCTAAGCTTTGGACTTTATTATTTATGTGAGGCCACGGGCTTATTAAGATGTAACCCAAATTGCTGGACCATATTTAGGTAATATTGTATTTGTAGTGCTGATATTGACTGATTTGGTCTATTATTGCACTAGAGCGGATGAGTTGCATGAGGGACCTGTAGCTTGGGGACTTTGGGTTATTTTTGAATTTGTTAAGAAAGGGTGATTGCAAGGTATTTTGGCAAGGTTAAGTGGGTTGGTCGTTTCATACTTCCATGCTTGGGGAAAGTCCAGTAATGATGACGTGAAGAAGTGGAAAGGTAATGATGATGGCTGTGCCATTAAATGAGCGTGTGGTTAATTTTTATACCATGCGCGCGTGCAATATACTTGTAGACTAGAGCCGTCGGAGGTATCCGTATGTTTTATACTCTTTCTTTTAACGGTTCATATGGAGGGCACGTGGAGCGTTTACAGCAGTTGGCTGAGAAGATGAATGGTGGGGGTAAGAAGGGGCCATTTATATAAGCCTCAGAGGCTCCCATTTTTACTTTTCACTACTTTGAAATTCAGATTTATTCAGAAAGGGAAGATCATCTTCAAGCCTTCTTTCAAAAAGCAATTGAAATGGTATCTCTTCATCCAGAGTTGCGCATTCTGGTTTTAGTCTTATCTTGCCGTTAGTGCAAATGACTTTGCTCGCTGCGATGAGAGAGCGCCAATCTAGGAATTTTATTAACCTTAAAGGTACATTTTTTCCCGTATTGAGATTATGCTTGGTTACTTAGCTTTGTGTGTTTTATCCCTTTCATTTTCAAAACATTGTACATTCCTATCACAGCTACATGATGGACTGTGGTGATAGTGATTTGGAGGAGGTTGGGAAGACTGCTCTGGGGGAGATAGTTATGGTTGAACTTGTTAGAGCTATCTATTCTATTTCCAAAATGGCTTTTAATGCCCATTATTTTAAAATGCTTAAGAAAAAACAACTTGAAAAATTGCATGGAGTAATAAATTTAAGTGATTCTGACAGCGAGGCAGATGAGATTCCTTTAATGATGGCAAAATTAACTGGAGAAGAGGCTGCTGACTTGCAGAGGCAAATGGAGGAGAGCGCGAGTTAAAAAAAAGGCAAAGGGATAACTGGTCCTTCCGGAGTAGTAGAGTCTGGTGATGATGGAGAATCCATTAGTCCTATTACTCATAAGGTAAATCTGGGGTTGGACCCCAACGAGATGGATTTAGTAGAGGGTTGGGTAAAGCACATTAGGGAGTTGTCAGGAGGACATGAGCACCTTGACTTCGATCCAGGGAGCTGGGCATGTAGTCAATATCATTGAGATTTGAGCCTCGTGGATTCTACCAAACTTAGGGACCTTTATAAGGTGCCAGAGGGGGTTAGATTAATATTTCCTAATAGGAATGATAGACCATGCAGTCCGCCCGAGGGACATGTTGCCATCATGAGCGATGCTTTCACTTGTGGGATGAGGCTGCCCCTCCACCCTTTTTTCAGAGCTATCCTTAGGTCTTGTAATGTTTATCCTTATCAAGTTTATCCAATCTTCTAGATCCAAGCTATAGGCACTTGGCTTATTTGGCAAGAAGTTAACCCGGATTGTCCCATGCCTATCTATGTCTTCCATACATTGTTTAAATTGAACAAATGTGCAAAGAGAGACGGGAGCCAATAGAAGGGATTAAGGATTGGTATTATTTAACCCCTAAGGGGACTCATGGTCCTATCATCATCGAACATCTTTTGGTTATCAAACAATGGAGGAACCAGTGGTTATGGGCTGCCAGGGACTGGTAGTGTTTCCTTCTAATCCGGTCCCTGAGATCACAATACCCCAGACTCTTTCATACCGGCGTGAGTCATAGTTTAATCTTAATTATGTCCCAATGTAGTTGATTGCTTGCATGTTCTTTTTCTTTGTGTATCTATTTTATATGGCACTCTTATCGGATCTATTTTTATGTAGGAGAGGTGCCAGCATTCTTTTTAACTAAAAATGACTTAGCTGTGATCGGTCGGCTTTATTCCTATAAAGGGGATTTTTACGAGAGTTATTGGCTCGGACCATCTTTTCGTGAAACACAATTTGATGAAGAAGCAAGGTAATCTTTATCTTGTATAAATGGCTTTGTTTATTTATCTTCTACATTTGAAGCGGCTAACGGACTGCTATGTGCATCTTAGGTTCGAGCTCATTGCCTAAGATTGGGTTGACCGGTCTAGCCGCCAAGAGAATCCCTTCGATGGTGAAAAAGAAGTCTTCGGATAATGACCAGAAAAGGACTCTCGCTGGACTTAGCCTCAAGGGTAGAGATAAAGGCCAAGATGCTTCTATTGCTCCATCTGACCCGATGCAAATAGTTATGGTCCCTTCTTCTTGACCATAGGGTCTAGAAATTAAGGTGTAGAAGCAAGATGTAGGCGCCAAGATGGCGGAAGAAGCAAAAGCAAAAGGGCTGGTTTGGATGTAGGGCGGTCCTCCAAACAGCCCTTGGGAGATGAAGATGATTTGGAAGTCCTGGAGGAAATGGGGGCTCTCCAAGAAAGCTAGAAGGCCACGTACTGCCTCCTCCAGATCTCTTCAAAATATAGCAATGGATAAGGACGAGCTCCCGTAGTTCTTGAGGAATAGAGGGTTGTTGAGCCAGAAGGGGGTTACGATCATTCGGTGCATATCAAGAAGATTTTTCAGAAGAGGCCTTCTGAGCTCAGCATTGATGCGTTGGATATGTTACCAACCCATCTCCAAAGGGCCACAACTTCGTTGACTCTTTCTGGATGGAAGGTTGGGCTGCTTACTCCAACAAATCATCCGAGGAGAAGTTGAATGCGGCTAAGGCTCTTATTGCTCGATCCCTAATTTTTATTGAGGAGGTGGGCTAGTGTTAGCGATTTGTAATTGAATCAACGAAACGTGGCCACTGCTCTCCAAAATGCAGAAATTATTATGAAGGATCGGGACCATTATAAGAAGTGAGCTGCATTTATGCAAGGTGCCCTTAACGAGGCAAAGAAGGAACTGAAACCTTAGACTGGGGAGAAGAACCAACTCAAGAAGGACTTAGAGACAGCGGAGTCTGACGTGGCATGAGTTTTCCAAGAGGTCCAACTTGGCCAATCAGGCACAAGAAATCACGGCCAAAGCTTTACAGAGGCCAATGCTTAGAGGAAGAGCCTAATTAGGAGGATTACTCAGCTGGAGGAGGCTAACGCTCAAAGAGAGTGGTTGTTGGATAAGATTTGCCAGTTGGAGGAGGTAGCCGAATCTCTGAGGAGTGAGAACCTTAGCCTTAAGGCCAACACCGAAGAAGCAATGAAAGCAAGAGTGGAAAACTTCAGGAGTTAGTTAGAGTTCACTCCAGACTATGAGAACATCCAGGCCTTCTTCGTCAACTTTGGAGCCCAACAAGTGTTGACCGAAGTGAAGGAGCTGCATCCTAACCTAGATCTCTCCACTATTGAGGTAGACTACCCATCTACTAAAGAGGCTAAAGATGGTACCGGACAACCTCATGCGGACGTAATATCAATGGTGCAACATTTCCACGGTATTTGAAGAGTCATTTTCAAACTTGAAGAATTAATTTTTAGAACATTAATGGTGGCCTTTCCATTGCTCAAGAGAGTGATGATTTGTATTTCTTTTCGAGTAATGTATTTCTTTAATACTTGTTTGCCGCTTGGTGTTCTCCACGAGACTCAAAATCTTGATTCAATATAAATCAATAGAAATATTTATGTTTGGCTTCATTTTGCATCTAGCATTCTACTTCACGAACTGTTCTACTCCAATTTTTATTTTGCTTCTTCTTTGATAATTCATGAAGTTTCAAGTTGCAAGATTAAAGCTGGGTAGGACAGTTCGCGAAGATAGTGAACTAGTTTTAGATTAGGATCCTTTACAAGATATTTCATGTCTAGTTTCAAAATGATTGTCGAATTTCAAGATGATGCAGGATAATCTACAACATAAGTTTGACTTCACCTTGATAGGTTATCATGGTGAGCCAGGTTTATGTTGCTGATGACCCAACAGGTGCTACAAGAGGTAGAGCATGGACAAAATTAGTGAGGATTAAGCACAAGTTAATCTATCTAGGTGCACTCTTTTGTGCCGACCTTGAAGAGGCGGTAGGTCAATAGGATTTTCTTTTAATTTCTTTTTACTCGATATGTACTTTGTTTTTCATTTCATCAAATAAAGGAGAAGTTTGATTACATTGCTCATTTCAATAGTCTGCTTGTGTACTTTTATTAAGTTTTCAGTATGCCATTGGACATAAGTTATAATTTTCTAGTAGATCTTGAGATTAATAACTTCGATATGTCCCATTTCTGATGAGCTATCCTACATAAGGCGTTTCAGATGTCCAAACTAGAGGGAGTTTAAGTGACGAAATAAATTCACATCATAGGATTAAAAGAACCAACTGACCGAACCTCCATGCTTCATAGATGTAAATTTTTTTAACAAAATGATAATAGATCCTAATCCTAGCAATTAGCAATTACTGATTTAATTTGCGATAAAACTCATGCATCCTTTTTAAGATTATGCCAATAATACCCTTATATAATGATCTTGTGAGCCAATGAGTTTGCTCTAGAGTGATTGCCACATGTTCTTTCAGAGATTTTTCTCATAATGTAGTCCACTTCGTGCCCGCCCAACACATCCGAAAAAGGAGGAAAAATAACCTTTTTTGTAGAGCACTCCATTTTGTATGACAAAATGTGCTGATACCTTTTGGACCTTTCGTGCTTCATCTTTATCTTCGAGGAGGATTTTCCCTGTCAATTATGAAAAGATGGGCCTCATCTATGATTCACTTTCCTCAATAAAGAACATAGCATCATCCAGTTCAGTGGTAGACTTGGAGAGGAACTCAATTTGGACACATCCAAAGAGGCCGGAGTCCTTGCTACTAGCCAGTTTGGATGTTGCCATTTACTTAGTGACAATCGACTAGGAGTCGCTATGCACAAATATAGTATGGACTTGCAATGCTTTAGCTAACCTCATGCCGACTAAGAGAGCTTTGTATTCTACAACATTGTTGGAGGCTCGAACCCAAATTGCAATGCATTGTGCAATTTGTGGCCTTCAGATTTATCAAGATTATACACGCCTTTACCCATTTTCTCCCGATGATCCATCAACAAATAGGTTCCAAAGTTTGGTGGGTCTAGCTTGGTCAGCCATCTCTACCTCTGGAGGATAGGCAAACTCAGCTACAAAATCAGCATTTCAGGGCTGGTAATGAATTTCAAACTGGGTAGCTCTATTGCCCACTTCATCAGTCTTTCGGACGCATCGGGGTTTGTGTAACACTTGTTTCAGAGGAAACTTAGTCAGTGCGCATATAGTGTGTGGACCGAAAATAAGGCCGAGAGCTTCCTAGAGGATATGATTAGGATAAAGCTAGTTTTTTATATCCGGATAGCGTGTTTCAACATCCACCGGACTTTGCTTAAATAATAGGCAGGCTTTAGTAGCGAAATAATCTTCTCTAATAAGGATCAGACCGACTTCTCATGAGAAGGCTAGATATAACATTAAAATTTATTTGTTTGATGGCTTAGACAAGAGTGGTGCTTTTCCAAAGTATTGTTTCAAGGCTTGAAAAGCGTCTTCGTATTCGGGAGTCCATTCGAATATTTTCTTCCATTTTAGTGCCTTGAAGGAGATCAGACACTTGTCGGTTGAATTTGAGATAAAGCGGCTCAAAGCGACCACCCTACCCCACCGTAGACTTTGCATTTGCTTTGGGGTCCAAAGGGGATTCATCTCAAGTAATGCCCTAATCTTCCCGGGGTTCACCTCAATACCCCTTTGGTTCACTATGAATCCCAAATTTTTTCGGAGGATACCCCGAAAGCATTTTTAAGTGGGTTTAGCTTCATCTTGTACGTTTCTTTTAGGTGGTCAATGTGGCCAGGTTTTATCAAGCTTTTAACCAGCATATCGTCTACATATACCTCTATCGTTTTGCCCAGCTGTTCGATGAACATCTTGTTTACTAGCATCTGGTACGTGGCCCCGACATTCTTCAAACCAAATGGCATAACTTTGTAACAGTATAAGGCTATGTCGGTAATGAAGGATGTATGTTCCTCGTTCGGTGGGTACATAGAGATTTGGTTATACCCTGAATATGCATCTATAAAACTGAGCACTTTATGGCCAGCCGTGACATCTACCAGCTGGTCTATGTGGGGAATGGAAAAACTATCTTTGGGGTGCTTGGTTAACATTGGAGAAATCTATACACACTTCATTTTCTCATTGGATTTTGGCACCAAGATCTTGGGTTGGAAACCCATTTTGGGTAACAGGATTCTTTTATAAAGTCATTTTCAACGAAACTTGGACACCTCTTCTTCTAGTGCAACATATTTTTGAGGACTCATGTACCGGAGTTTTGTCTTGCCCTTGATGATTCGTTGTGGGACACTAGGGTGAATACATCCAAATTTTTGGATAAGAAGTGTTTTAGATGGTCTTTGAAATCTTTCTGAGATTCATTCCCGCTTGTAGTTCATTTGTTAGATCATATGGATCCACAGGGAAGCATTCCACTTTTCATTCGGAGAATTTCTGCAGCTCATCTTCGACCACTCGTGATCTAGATCTTCTTGCTCAATCATTTGTTCATCCTCTTCCTTGTTTCCTTCATCCAGGTCTTTCGGATCCGACATGGCTCCTTCATGTCTTTATCGATCATATTGACTTCTCGGTCTATAAATTTTCTCATGGTATTGGTGTAGCATGCTCGGGATTTGGATTCGTTCTCCTTGACTGTGGCAATCCCATGGTCAGTGGAGAATTCATGTACAAAAAATTTGTATGCGTCACTGCTCCCATGTCGATAAGAATTGGTCTTCCAAATATACCGTGGTAAGAGGAGCTTTTATCAACTACCAAATATTCTATAGGAGTCCTAACGCTGGTTGGTGCTACGCCCATCTCCCATTTTGTCATATGTGACACCATAAATAATGTTGACAGAGCTTCCGTCGTCAACTAACATTCTCTCCAATCCATTTCTGGCCACTACTGCTCGAACTACTAGAGCGTCATTATGGATGAAATGTATTCCTGCTGCATTTGAGAGGGTGAAGGTGATGGGGTCACTTCTACCCATTCCCATCGGGTGGGTATGTAAGTGATAGTTTACATTCGTAGGCTATTTGCTTCTCGGATATATCACTTTTGTGAGTTATTGGAGATTCCATCGGGATGGGGGCCTTCAATAATTGTATCAATTTTTCTAATGATGGCTCTTGGACCGGGTCTCTTGGATGCTTGGTAAGCGGTCTTGCCTTGGGAAGATGATCCTTTTTTAGTGCTCTTGCTCTGTGAATGTTTTCCCTATCATTACTCCGACCATGCTCTCTTTATTGGGTCTCTTTTCCTGGTCTGCTATTTCTAGCCTCTTGGTATCGTCCACGATGCAACTCGTTGGACTAAAATGGTGAACTGTTTCTGCCTTGACTTGTCCCAAAAGAGGCACGATCCTTCTTTTCGGTTCTTTGTTATGCTAATGCTTGTATGTCACAACATCCCTCGGTGCTATGCCCGTAGAGAACTGATGGTAGCGTAGTATGGTGATAAATGGCTTTTTATACTTTACGGACCTATTTGTCTAGCATCCATCCTCGATTAGGGGCATGCAAGCCGCGATTAAAAATTTGGGATTGCCTTAGTGATCTCCGCTTCATAACTGGACTCGATCTCAGGGAAGGGGCGTTGACGAGTCTCCTAGTGACACCCGGTCTGACGACGCGCGTTGTCATCAGAAGATTTGGCATTTGCATGGCCTCCGTGGTTATACCGTTGTTGGGTGTGATTGTCCTGAGGTTTAGCTATTTCTTCTGATATGATCTCTTCTTTCATCATGTCTACCAATGTGTTGTAGTCTACGGGTTTCCGACTTCGAACATCTCTCCAGAACATGCTTCTTATCTCCAAGCCCCCTTTGAGGGATGAGAACATCTCTGCCTTCGTGATGTTTTCACAGTTATGCATTTCTTTCGTAAATCGGGATAAGTAGGAATTGGACTGGATGTTGGCCCAGCTTTGAAGATACAAACCCATTTCTAAAAGCTTTCTTTAAGTCTTTCCAACTGTGGATGCTTTTGGAGGACGGTTTTCTTATACCACTTTTAGTACACTTCCTTCCAGTTAGAAGGAATGCTTTGCATTTTAATCTTTGGGGTAGCTCCCGCAATTCCCATGCTGGCATTGTAATTTAAGAAGTGAACATCTGGATCTCCCCGGTCGGCGTATTTGTTAATTTTTGGCATCTAAAAATCTTTAGGGACTTTGCATCATTGTATCTCTTCGAAGAATCTCTTCATCACCATCCATCTCATAAGACCATAATTGACGTGGAGAGATTGCTCCGGGGGATGGATCTCGTTGGTTTCGTCCACGCCTTCACCGAGTTTATGCATCGACCTCTTGTGGGGATTTTGATTGAGCTTGGTAGGCACATATATGGCGTGTTTCTCTCATATTTCTAGGAGGCTGCTTCTCAGCGGTCAAGACAACTGGACCACTTGTGAGGTTTGAGGTTCTTGGGGTTTCTTTTCTGCGTTGTACCCCATGATATGGGTATTGAGGTGGATCCATTCCATCACTTCTACGAAATGGAGCTCCGCCTTTTAAACGAGGCATATAAGTATGGGTTATCTTCTTCATCCCCACGTTGGTACTTTCGTATCCTTGGGGATGACAAGGTGGATATGCGGATGGTGCGAGGTACGTAAGTCCCTGTTGTAAGTATGCATTTAAGGCAGTTTGTACAACTTGTTGCCTTTGCATTTCTAGCATTTGTTCTGCCATAACTTCCATATTGCGTGCCATGCGTGCTCTAGAGCACCTTCCACGCCTGTGTGGTTGTGTAACCTCAGGAGCTCTTTCATCTCCTTCTTCCGGTTGTCCACCGGTTTGTTTGGTACGTGTTTTTCCGTCTTCGTCACTCATTATGTTGTTTTTGTTCTAAATAACTGGTGGTTCGTGATTTGTTCTTTCTTTGTATTACACAAAGTGGGATCGTATAATAGCGTAAAAATTAGAAATTTGTAACCCCCTGAATATGAGCCAAGCCTTATCTTCGTTTCCGAAATAGAATACTTTGTAACTGCCAAATATGGGTAAGATTTCGACTTTTCAAGGAAAATCCTATAATTGCAAACCTTCAAATAAAATATCTCCTTTTAATTAAAGGAAAATTTTGTGACTTCAAATCTTCAACTAAAATTTTGCCTTTTATTCAAATGAATTTTTTTTTACAACTTCAAATCTTCAACTAAAGTTTCACCTTTTGTTCAAAGGAATTTTTTAACAACTTCAAATCTTCAACTCGTAGGCTTTAGTTTCTTCAAATTGAGTATTCATTCTCCTTAATTCTTGATTGGCTATGCTTTTCACGTGTTTCCTCGTGGTTCTATGTCGTTTTCCACATATAGCGCCAAAATATTGACCACAAATCCTAGTTGGATCTATAATCAACACAGAAATATCTTCCTTTATCCACCTGTGAAATTCCTGCACACTTAACACCAATAATGTCAATTAACACAGGCAACCGGGGAGGTTTCCGTATGCACTCCGACGCTCAAGTTAGAATTTGGGTATTTTCTGGACTGACTAAATTCAAGAAAAATTAACATCAAAGTAGAGTCTCTTCGAATAATTACCTTGTTCCTTGTTCTCCTTCTTCTTCCATACCTCTGAAGTTTTAATTAACTTGGGTCAGATTCAGAGTGAGTGATTGACTCATGTCCCATCAAGCTATCAATGTCGCCGTTCTCTTTTGTGTCTGACTCTGGTTTTGCAAACATCCACCTTATCCTTTCTTACACTCTTCTTTTATGTCAGGTTAATAGTGCCACCTTACTTCTGTCTTGTCAATCATTCGGAGTGGTTCGGCAATCATGGAGTTTTCGGACTGCCTTCGTTAGAGCAGTCCCGATAACCTTTAAAGCGTTTTCCACATGTCTCTAGGTGTGTCTACTTTATGGTTAAATCATATTATGGGGCTTACTTGTCTTATGCCACGTGGATGTATTTTTTGGAGGTGTAACAAGATTAACAATTGAGATTATGAAATTTATCTTTGTCGCTTGTTTTAATGGTTGATATTTGGAAGTTTGTCTGGAGGTTGTCTGCAATGTTGTCTTTGAAAGGTTTTTTGTTAGGTTGTCTAGATAGTTGTTTTGAATGTTAAGTAGTTCGGATAGTTGTTTGGAAGTTGTATGGATTGATTGATGGATGGTTTTGAATAGTTGTCACAAAATTTATTTTACATTTAAATAGTTGTGTTGAAAGTTTATTATGAATAAAAAATGGATTTTGCAAAAAAGTTGTTTATGTCCTTTAAATCTGATCGAATGAACTATTTTAATTTTTATTTTTGTACTGGAGAAACAATAATTTATTATCAGAGTTTCAAAATTATGATCGTAGTGAAAACTAAATTATCAATTTATTATCTGAATCATTTGCAAAGTTGTTTCATCAACCTCCGTTGCAATAACAACACCATTAGAAACTTTAGTTCGTAAAGCATCTAACTATGGTCACAACAAAGATATAATAAATTTAGCTAAGTAAAACCTTATTGACAAATTGAATACAAATGCACTAATTAACCAGAAAACGACCAAATGCCACAAGTTCTTACAACTTTAAAGAAAGTTCCGCCAAAATGACCTAGTACGTTCAGAAAATGACAGTGGGCGTGTTTAAAACGACTACTGATGTTTTGAAACGACTATAGTCGTTCTTTAACTACTCGTGTCATTTCAAACCACTATCAACCTGAAATGTATGTCTTAACTAATATTTACAACTGCCCAACCTTGATATCTATAGCATTTAAAAAAAGACAATTACAGATCAAAATAAAAATCAAAACACACAAAAAATAACTATTGATAGTAAAGTAAAAGAAAAAGTCTTCAAGTGATATTTTTGTAAAATGACAAGAGCTGTTATACAACAATGAAGACATTTTGTTTTTGTTAATCTAAATAGTCATAGATGTTTTGAAAATGACTAGAGATTTTTTCAAACACGACTACAATCATTTTAAAACACCTGTTTTGTTCTAGTATATCATCGACACGATCGAGTTAGAAGATGATCATTAGAGCACATATTACTTAAACATAACATATAATGAAGTACGATCGACGTAGTATACATTTCATCGACATGATCGAGTTAGACGATGGTCATCAGAGCATGTATTACTTAAACAGAACATATAATAAGATACAATCGACGTACTATGCATATCATCGACACGATCGAGTTAGACAATGGTCATCAGAGCGTGGATTAGTTAAACATAACGTATAATGGGGTACGATCGACGTACTATACATTTCATCGACATGATCGAGTTAGTAAATGATCATCAGAGTGCGAATTAGTTAAATAGAATGTATAATAGAGTATGATTGACGTAGTATACATATGATTGATACGATCGAGTTAGTTGATAGTCATCAAAGCATGAATTAGTTTAACAGAAAGTATAATTGGGTAAGATCCATGTAATTTACATTTCATCAACACAATAGAGTTAGTCGATAGTCATTAGGCGTTGATTAGTTAAACATAACGTATAATGGGATAAGATCCATGTATTATACATTTCATCGATACGATCAAGTTAGTCGATAGTCATCAAAGTGTGGATTAGTTAAACAGAAAGTATAATAGGGTAAGATCTACATAATTTACATTTCATCGATACAATCAAGTTAGTCGATAATCATCAGAGCGTTGATTAGTTAAACATAACGTATAATGGGGTACGATCAACGTAATATACATTTCATCAATACGATCGAGTTAGTTGATGGTTATCAGAGTGTGGATTAGTTAAACATAATGTATAATGGAGTACGATCAATGTAATTTACATTTCATCGACATGGTCAAGTTAGTCGATGGTCATCGGAGCTTGAATTAGTTAAATAGAACATATAATGGAGTGCAATCAACATAATTTACATTTCATCGACACAATCCAATTAGTTGATGGTAATTAGAGTGTAAATTAGTTAAACATAATAGATAATGGAGTACGATCAAAGCAATTTACATTTCATCGACATGATCGAGTTTGTTGATGGTCATCGAAACGTGGATTAGTTAAACAAAACATATAATGGGGTACTATCAATGTAATTTACATTTCATCAACACGATCAAGTTACTTGATGGTCATCGAGCTTGGATTAATTAAACAGAATGTATAATGGAGTACAATCAATGTAATTTACATTTCATCAACACAATCGAGTTAGTTGATGGTCATTAGAGCATGTATTAGTTAAATAGAATGGATAATGGGGTACGATCGACGTAATTTACATTTTATCGACACGTTCGAGTTAGTCGATGGCCATCAGAATGTGGATTAGTTAAACAGAATGTATAATGTGTTACAATAATGTTATTTATATTTTAACGACACGATCGAGTTACCTAATGGTCATCAGAGCTTGTATTAGTTAAACATAACATATAATGGATTACGATCAGTGTAATTTACATTTCATCAACACAATCGAGTTAGTCGATGGTCATCAGATCCTGAATTAGTTAAATAGAATAGATAATGAGGTACATTGACGTAATTTACATTTCATCGACATGATCAAGTCAGTTGATAGTCATCGAAACGTGGATTAGTTAAACTGAATGTATAAATGGGGTACAATCGATGTAATTTACCATTTATCGACACGATCGAGTTACCTTGTGATTCCCTGCCAACAACGTTGGGAGACGATCATAACTACTACATTCGTTCTAGACTAATTGACTACAGTAGTTTAGAAAGACGGTAGATGTTTCAAAACCTGTTCAATTATTTGGAGAATCCCTAATAGAGAACGTCTCTAGTCGTACTAGACTAAACGTCTGCGGTTGTTTAAAATGACAAATGTTTCTTTTTAAGTTTACAACATATTTTAACTCCGTAACCAAGAAGGGTCATGCAACTAAAGAACATAACATCTGAAGTCAAAAGAAAAATAAATAATTTAACAACTTATAGCAAATATTTATTTTGTTTAACCACGATAGAAACATAAATAGTCGTTATAAACACAACCTCTACAGATAAGGATAAATCTCAATTCACACAATAAAGTTATTACATTTACATTTGTTGTTCATAGAAAAAGAAAAAAAAGGACAATGCACTAATCTTCTGCTCTACTGTCACCCATTGGAATCTGTGTGTACATTTTAGACGATTGTGACCCGTTACTCGCACCTGTTACATTTATGCCTCTTGGGAACTCTCTAGTAGATGGTATCTTCGTTGTTCTTTTACATCCAGCTTGTTGTCTTGGTAGATACAGTGAGAATGGTGTGTTGTAATAGGTGAAAGCGAGAAGTTGCTTATTTTTGAACTGATTGTCTTCGACCACCTCTGGTCCAAATGTATAGCATGCAGCATTCTGAAAATTTTCAATAAGAATATCTAAATTTTAATCATCTGTATTTATATCTATCACATCTCAATAATCATCTACATTTTAATCCACTTCATTTATATTTAGCCCTGATCATCCCTAACAAACTCACCAAGATAAAATACATTTTGTCCTAATCATTCTTAACAAACTCACCAAAATAAAATACAATAATCCATACTGGTGAGTCTATTCTTGCAATTTATTTAAAATTTTCATATATAATCTAAATAAAAATTTGTTTTTCAAAAAATTAAGGATTGTGTTTCAAACGAACTCAACTATGTTGCAATAGTAGTTCAAACTGTTTTTGTCGTTTACGATGACAAATGGTCGTCTTAAAACTACCACTGACGTTTAAAATGACTACCGTCGTTCAACAAGACTACATTCGAAATTCCACAATCCACAACTAATGCAGGTCCATCCTCAACTCCACCATTTCAGATGAATAATATTCAATCGAACTGACAAAACAAATGATATATATAGATAAATGAATAAAAGGGAGAATATATTACCAATGACGAATTTGCATAAAAAAAAACTTGACTACCGGAGACAAGTCTATATCTTGGCCCACATAAAATGAAGGAAAAAAGCCAAGATTACAGTGGAGAAATTGGGGGAAAAAGTGATTTCTCGAACTAACATAAGGTTTCTTCAATTTCGTAACTTAACGTTGTAAGGGAGTGAGATTGTTGCTGAGGGTTTATGGGTCATTTGTGTTAAGGGCATTTCAGTTATTATAAAAATATGGTAAGGGTAGTACATACTTTTTTCACTAAAGAAGCGTTAAAAATATATGAAGAATAAGTAATGGGGTAATTATATTCACACAATACTTTTTATTTTTTGCACCACATTTTAATTACATTTAATATCCTTAATCTATGAACATTATAGCACACATGTCCCCAACTTTTTTTTATCACATTTTTATCTTCAACTTTTCATTAATTAGCGCATCTTGTGTTTGATAACAGTTTTTGTCTAAAACATTTGTTGAGAATTCATAAAAAGTTATTTATCTGTCATATTTAAAAATAATAATAGATACAAAAGTACGATAAATATTTTTCCTCATTGAAAATCACGTACACAAAATATCTCGACAGAAACCATTATTAATGATGAAATGTGCTAATTAATGAAAGTTGAAGATAAGAATTCGATGACAAAAAAATAAGAACATAATTGCAACAATGAACAAAAGTTGAGGATCTTAAGTACAATTAAATAAATAAGATATAATAGGTTGTTTGAGTAGCTTCTCTTCTAAGAATGGGGCCTTCATATAAAAGGTCTAGTCAAACAATATCTTCATTTAAAGAGCCTTCATTTAATGTTATTGGGCTAAAAGACCTAAAGATTAAAGAAAATGGAAAAATAAAATATAAAATGACTAATTTATCCTTGTATACTGATGCACAACGACTATGATGTCATTATTCTTGTAAGGGAACGACATTTATGGCGTTATTTCACTGACATTGTATTTTCTTTTTCTGACAAACAAACGACTTAAATATCGTTATTATTACTATAACAATGTCAATCTTGTTTTGTCAAATCAAATAAATGCAAAAATTATATGTATTGGAACGACTTCAATATCGTTATTTTTATGATAACGACTAAAATTTTGTTATTACACATTGCTACATTAGTTAAAATGACATGAACATCGTTACGACAAAACTTAAATGATGTAGATGTCGTTATTTTACATATATAAATCTTGTTACCTTTTAACTGAAACGACTTCAATTTAATTCTAGCTGTATTTTGTATTGTAACGAAATAAATATCGTTTTATTAGAATTAGAACAAACACAATGTCAATTTCTGGGTTGGACTATTGTTTCACACTTCGGTTGACTCGTAGCATCATTCCTTGGTATAAGCATTACTTTCAATTGAGAACCAACAAATTGGTTCGAGGAACGTGCCCATATCAACTACCTTAGAAGTTTATCGTGTTGTCAACCACTTTTGAAGTTCTCTAGTGGGAATAAGACAACTCTGTTCGTCTTTCATTTGTTGTCCAAGTGGGATCAACACACTTGATAACCTGTTTCGGACATCCCAAGTATGTCGGAGGCATGCCAAGTGCCTGTGGACATTTGATTCAACTTTTTTAGCAGGAACGATATCAATCTCGTTATATATTAACTGAAACGACTTCAATGTAGTTATAGTATATTTTGTATTGAAACGACTTACGTATCGTTTTCATAGAACTAGAACGAGCCTAATGTCATTTTTTGGGTTGGACTATCGTTTTGAACTACAGTCGACTCGAAGTATAATTCATTGGTAAAAGCATTACTTTCAAGTGAAAACCGACAAATCGGTACGAGGAACGTGCCCGTATTGACTACATTAGAAGTTTCTGGTGATATCAACCACCTTCGAAGTTCTCTGGTAGGAATAAGGTAACTCCGTTCATCTTTCCTTCGTCGTCCGAGTGGATCAACCTATTTGATAACTTTTTTCGGACCTCCTAGGTATGTTGGATGCATGTCGAGTGGTCGTAGACGTTCGATTTGTATTTTTTAGCCGGAACGATATCAATCTCGTTATATATTAACTGAAACAATTTCAATGTAGTTATAGTGTATTTTGTATTGAAACGACTTAAATATCGTTTTGATAGAACTAAAACGAACCTAATGTCATTTTTTGGGTTGGACTTTCGTTTCGCACTCCAATCGACTCGAAGCATCATTCTTTGGTATAAGCATTATTTTCAAGTGAGAACCGACAAATCGGTACGAGGAATGTGCACGTATTGACTTCATAAGAAGTTTTTGGTGATATCAACCCCATTCGAAGCTCTCCGGTAGAAATATGGTAACTCCGTTCGTCTTTCTTTCATCGTCCGAGGAGGATAACCCACTTGATAACATTTTTTGGACCTCCCAAGTATGTCGGAGGCATACCGAGTGGATGTAGATGTTCGAATTCAAATTTTGTAGCCGAAACAATATCAATCTCATTATATATTAACGTAAACAATTTCAATGTAGTTATAGTGTAAAACGACTTAATTGTTGTTTTGATAGAACTAGAACGAACTTAATGTCATTTTTTGGGTTGGACTATTGTCTCCCACTCTAGTCGACTCGAAGCATCGTTCCTTGGTATATGCATTACTTTCAAGTTAGAACCGACGAATTGGTACTAGGAACGTGCCCGTATTGACTACATTAGAAGTTTCTGGTGATATCAACCACCTTCAAAGTTCTCCGGTAGGAATAAGGTAACTCCGTTCATCTTTCCTTTGTCGTCCAAGTGGGATCAACCCACTTGATAACCTTTTTCGGACATCGCAGGTATGTCGAAGGCATGTTGAGTGGCCGTAGACTTTCGATTCGACTTTTTTAGCCAAACGATATCAATCTCGTTATCTATTAACTTAAACGACTTCAATGTAGTTATAGCATATTTTATATTGAAACAACTTAAATATCATTATTATTACGATAACGACGTCAATGTAGTCTTGTCAAATTAATAAATGCACAAGTTAGATGTATTGGAACGACTTCTATGTCGTTATTTTTATCATAACGACTTAGATGTTGTTATGTCAAATCGATATATATGTTGAAATATTGTTCAAAATTGATAATTGAAAATGAAATAAATAATTTTTTTAAAAAAAATTCACGTGATTTTGGCTTGGACGATCAAGTGCCCACTTGGTGAAAACAGAAGCAGTTTTGCTTATGCTTCAATTGGTGACCTCCCTAGATTATGACCGGGTGGGCGCCCAAGCTAAAAATATTCTAGAACGACTTCAATGTTGTTATTTGCATTATAACGATTTGAATATCCTTATGTCAAATCGATACATGTACTTCTTATTAAAATGAAACGAGTTCAATGTCGTTATTGGACACGTAACGACATCAAGGTTGTTATTGAGCACCAATGCCGAAACATCGTGCCATGTGCAATTTCTTAGTCAATTGTAGTACACGGAAAACAATTTAAGACACGAGAGAAAAAAATTTATAGCATAACTACTTTATTTATTGAACCTAAATGCATCCTATACAACATGAGATAATCAGAGCTTCATGTAAATGATAAACAAAAAAGATGAGGCATAACCAAAATTTCTATACGCGCTTAAAGACGATAATCAGACTATGTGAATACAATAACATATATTCATTTTTTTTTTTTTTTACCATAGATTTGAAATTTGTGATTAATCACTATCTGTGAAAATACAGAAAATACACTTCCATAAAAATCAATTTGGATTCCATCCCATCAATAAATGCCTCACACCGAGCAACATGTTCTTCATTCTCATGCTTCTCTCCTTCAGTTTGCCGAACTATTTGTGTCAGCCGATGAACTTTATCCTCAAGTGATTGTCGTAACTCTTCTCGAGTCATCTTTTCTGTGACATATCGTTTCAATTCTTTATCAAATCTTTTACGTGCTGCTTCAACTCTCTTTAACCTCTCAACAAGAGCATTTTTCTCCTTCATTACCCTCTGTAGCATACACAAATTGTAGTCAAGCAAAGCATCAATTTGAAAATAATCAGAATCCTATTCTTCAAGCCTTAAGAATTCTTAGGAATATCTAAGTAAAGGAAGGATAAAGATGCTGGGTCCTCCAATTATCATGTTTGAATACCAGAAGAAAATATCATTGATGAAGCTGTTCATGATACCCATAGCCTTGCTGGAAATCCCGATATCGGGGTAAACATGTTTGAGCACCTTGAAGATGTAGATCTTATAGGTCTCAACACTCTTTTCACCCGTTTCTTCTTTTGTCTCCTCTGCAATGGCCGCCACTTTCTTTGGGAAATTTCTTACCGGCCTTGAGTTTATTCTTCACTGGAGCCTTCTCGGGTTGTTCAATCCACAGCTTATGAGTGATGCTGAAAGTTTTTAGCTTCTAAGTTTAGTATCTAGGCTTCACCCTTAACTTCAAGGGTAACCTGGACATCCAGGGAGAAAAACACCGATACTCTCTCCATCTTCTTTCTAATATTTTACCAAATCAGATAACAGAAGTTGGGGAAAAGAATTAGAAAAACAAAAAAACATAGAATTCCCACATAATTCAATGAATTAAAAATTGCATGCCTTTGGTGCCATTTCCTCTCTTCCTTTCGTTTGAAAATTTGGAGAAGAGAGAGTTGGGAAGATGGTGGATTTCAATTTCAAAATTAAATGATATAAATGTTTTTTTACTTTTTATTCAATTTTTAATTTTTATTTTTAGTTATAGTTTGGTCAAAGGCCTTTTGAACAAAAGTATTCTATAAGAGGGTATCTGGACTCAGTGAGGAATGGTGCTGAATGGTCGTGTGACTCGACCAATTTTCTAAAATGGCCGTTGACCAATTTTAGTTTGTAAAATACCAAATATAACCCTGTCTTTTTTCCAAATTATAATTATTTCAAACGATTTCAAATTTATTTGTCCGTGAAAAAGAGAAGATTCAAAGTTAGAATCTAACCCATTTCAATGTTAGAATCCAACCCATTTCATTTACGTAAGAAATTTCATTTCAAAGTCGAAATCCATCATTCTCTATCTTCTTCTTTTAATTCACGGTAAAAATTATGAATTTTGTAGTATAAATCATGAAAATATGTATAAATATGAGTATGAAGTGTGATTTTTACTTTTAAATTTATGCAAATATGAGTTTATTTGAAGTGGGTTCATTGAAAAAATCAGTTATAATTGTATACATTTGAGTTAACGGACTCATGATCTGTTAATAGGTGTGAACACCTTAGCCTTAACATACTCTAGGCCTGTTAACAGGTTTGGGGTCTGTTAACCGATATTATAAAATAGGAAAAATTGCCAATAAGTCACTTGCATATGACTTGTTTCAATTTATGTCAATTTTTTTTTTCAAAATTGTGATTAAGTCATACTTTATAGCAATATTTTAAATTAATTTCAAAATCACACTTGTTAACTATATTTTCCATTGGCACATTCTTCCTCCTCCACAAATCTCATCCACCTCCGGCGACCTCCCGAGAATGTTTCTTTTACGGTGCGATGTGACCTTTTACTTTCCTATAGTAAAATCTGGTGTTGCAGGCTTAGCTTGGTGGATTTTCTGGTGGTTGTGGCTTTTTTTAAATCTAAATCTGGTGTTTCATCAAAGACTTGAATACTATCTTTTAATTATTGGTTTGGTTCATTATAATGTATATGGTCAAAATTGCAAATTTTTTCCCCTCATGGATTTTTGCCTATTCTTTTTTATGCTAATTGATTTAAAATTTGTTCTAAATCTTTATTTGAATGCTACTAATTATTTGAAAACAATAGATGTAATAAATTAGAAGAGTTGTTGTGTGTCCACAACTTGTGTAATAATTTTCACGTAAAAGACATTACCTGAAAAAACAAGAAGAAGAAATAACAAGCGGCAGTGAAGAAGAAAATTTGGAGTGGAGTGATGTCCATAAGTAGCTTGTAAAGTAATGATAAGTGAAGTAGAGTGGCTATGATTTGTTGTTGTTAATAGCAACTTGAATTTTTATATGGATGATTTGTTTGATGAATTTCTATTGAATAGTCATAAATTTTTGTAGGTATTATACTGTATTATAGAAAATAGTATCATAATAAAACAATATCATAAAATGTAGTATCATTATATTAGTTGTGGCCATAATTTGATGCTGTAAATAGAGCTTGATACTGTATTATAGAATAGCAGCTTGATATTGTATTAAGTTGACCATTAAATTATTCTCTATATTGTTAATCATGTGTATTGTTTGATAGTGTATTATACAAAACAGTATTATAGAAAATAGTATTATAATAGAAACGAGCATAGAATCTGCATTCGTGCTCAACATTTTTATTATAATATGTTTTCACAATCGTCTCAACGTGACGGTCAAGACCAGTGGCTTTGCCACTGTGTACGATGGATTTTAGCTATTTGAAGTCGTCTCTTTAGCTTAAAATGACAATCTTTATTTTTTCTTGTCTAAACAGTATCATATGTACTAAAACAGTTCATAGATAAATGTATCTTAACATATTAGTATCACATATGAAAGTATCTTAATAAAACAGTATTAAAAACTACAATCCAATAAAATAATATTATCATAGAATAAATAACAGTATCATATGTTGAAACATTATCGTAATAAAACAGTATCAAAGATAAAAGCATGGTATAAGTATAAAATATTACTTTATCTAGATAAAACAATATCATAGATATAACTAGTAGAAATGTTTTACTACTTGAAATAATGATATTGTTCTTAAAATGATCCATTAGTAGTACAAGACCATTGATATTATATGCATTCAATAACAATATCATAGATTGATATCATAGATTGAAACATTATAATAATAAAATAGTATTAAAGATAAAAGTATAGATAAAACAGTATCATATATAAAACTAACTACAATATGTTTTTAATGGTTGAAGTAATAATATATTATCATAGATAACACTTTATTTAGATAAAACAGTATCATAGATATAATTAAATAGAAATATTTTACTATTTGAAGAAATGATATCGTTCATAAAATGTTTCATTAGTAGTACAAGATCATTAATACTGTATATATTCAATAATAATATTATAGATTGAAATAGTATGATATGTTGAAACATTATCATAATAAAATAATATTAAAGATAAAAGCATAAATAAAATAATATCATATAAAATAATATCATACAAAACAGTATCACAATAAAATAGTATTACAATAAAACAGTATCATGCAAAATAATATCACAATAAAACAGTATTACTAAATTAACATTTTTTTTTACAATTATAGGAATATGTTAGTTTTTTAATACTAAAACATGAATTTAATTGAATTAAATTTTGACCGTATGATTTTACCAATAAAATAAATATAATTCAGTCTATTATACTTAAAAGAGCGTTTTAAACTTAAATTCTATAATTAAGCTATAAGGAGGAAAGTAGCGCTTCAAAAGAATCTCTTATGTGTTTGATTACAAATTTTCTATGGAAAATGTTTTAAAATCTTGTCAAATAAATAATTTTTCCATTTCTATTAAGTTAAAAATAGAAAAGATTTTCAAGACAATTATCTAAAAGTAGCGCTCTACCACTTTCTTGAAAAATTTTTCTCACCCATTTGAATTCAACTTACATTGAAAAATATTTTTATTTTCTATGGAAAGCTATCAAACACACCCTATTGAATCCGCAGACTTTACCATGATCACCGCCATAATTTTTACCCGTCTGTTTCAAATTATTATCAGTTATTGCAAATTATTGCCAATAAAACATTAGATTTTTCCTTATTCTGCTTATCAATGGCACCGCGCTTTTACCTATCTGCTGTGAACTGAAAAGACGATTTTCACTCAATCCACAGTTGGGTTGGGGTGACCGAGAATTTGTGTACATGTTTTGTTTTCTTTGGTCAGATCATAATATAGAGACTGAATTCGGAGCCTCAATTTGGTAATAATTCAACTTCTTATCTTAGATTAACAATTTTTACTTTTAATTGAATTGCATTCCCAACATTATTTGACGAATTATTTATATTTGAAACAAATCTTTATGATTGGCTTGATATTCAGGTTTTTAATTCTGTTTAATTAGCTATGTAAAAGCTTGAACGGTAATTTCTACGAACAATTGAGAAACAAAGCTAGGTGACTGTAACAAGCTATTTGCTTTCTTTGTATTTTATTTACTTTGTTGTGGAAAATAATGAATTTTTCTGTATAATTTCCTGAAGTATTTATTTTTCTCGACAGGTGATTTTTTCCCCCTGTGTTCACAGTGGGGAACTGATCTTATCATGGAGCAAGTGTATGGGTGTTGATTTGATGATGCCGACTAAGCTTTTGGTCTATGAATACGATTTACATGCCTGTCCTCTTTCACACTGTAAGCAGAAACTTTGTTTGAGTGACACTGCAGCTTCATATTTGCCCACCAAAGATGCAGTTGTTACACAACCAGCCAACAGGAAAGAGACCACGAACCAAATTATCAATCCTTGGACATACATCTTTAATCTCACAAGCTTTAGTCCAATCACCCTCTTCAAAGCCCTTCATCACCAATTTACTTCATATTCTGATTGGCGACAATTAGAAGCAAATGAGGTCGATGAGTAAATTCCTTTGGAACCTGAAAGGTGCAAGTTGTTTCAATATAAATGTTGGTTTCTAAATGGTAGTCTTATTTGGACTTTTTGGCCTGGAAAACCACCTCTCCTACAATATCTGAAGCACTACGCAGAGATGAAAACCACTGGTTTGTACAGAGTGAAGTTTTCTTCCATACCAAGTGTCAATACATGCCAATTAGGCCATGTGAGGATTCAACAAACGTATATGTCACTTAATGTTCCTCAACTGGAGGAATACAAACAATATGAGAGAGGTAAAGCTTTTCATTATAAATCTTAAAACGAGAAGGCTATTTTACAATTTGTCTGACCCTGGTGATATGATTCAAAACACAAAGAGCTATCCTGGAGCCTGGAGGAACATGCATGAATTGCTAGGATCCTATAAAGCACCTAGGAATTGCTGAATCTCATGAGCTAACCTTCTGGATGTAACATAACAAGACTACGTTAATAGATATTTAAGAAAGGAAAAAGGGGAGGAAAATCTTCTTTAAATTCTTCTGACATCAGCATAGAACTTCTGCTGTAATTGATGAAGTATTATTACCTACATATTTGTTTCTTGCATATTTCTGCTGTATGTCCAGGCATTATAAGTCTATATAAATAACATTCTATAAACTGATTTGTCTTGGATTGTATAGCAAGTAGCTTTTAAATATTAAGTGGTAGTGAGCTAATAGAAACGGTATTGCCACACAAACGAGGTGCATTAGTTTCAGTGGTAGGACCAATAATCTCATCTTGGGAAGGGGGTGGGGTGAGGCTGGTGTTTCGTGGGCAACGATTATGTTTTTTATGAACTAAGGGTCACCGTCCACTATAACGTTTTGTACTAATATTTATTTGTACATGCTAGGATTGAGTGAGAAAAAATGAAGGAAAAAATGCAAGTTGGTCCCCAACCTATCGATTTTTCGGCAACTAAGTCCTCAATGCATGTTTCTTGGCATGTCCCCCAATCTATCTATTTTGATGCATTATTGGTCGTGAGTGGCGAATCTGTCAATTTAACTCATAAAAGTAAAAAAATTTATGGCTAAAAAGACTCTTATACTCTTATTTCAAAGTGAAATAAAGAAAAAGGAAAATAGAAGAATAAAAAATGAAAATTGAAAAGTTCATCTCCTTTCCCACCCCACCCCACCCCCCACCCCCCATCCAAAACTACCCCCTCCCCTTTCCTAGCCTCACCCAACTGCTGCCGCTGACCTTCCTCCTCCACCCGTTGTCATCCTGTTGATACTGACTTAAGCTAAACCCATGCCCTCTCCCCTTTATATATACCTATATACATACGTAGACACACACATGTATAACTATAGTACACATCCAGAGACAATTCGAAATCCCCAGCCAAATATAGTCCTTGGATCTTCAAATTCCCATGCCAATATAGATGAAGCTACTCCCACAATCCAAATTCAATTGTTGACAGCCCGATAGCCCATCCGCCCATCCCCTATTCATGGTTTCAATATATTTCAACAATTCTCAAAAGATTTCACAATGTTATGGAGACACATTTGCTTCAAACAAGATGGAAGGCTGGTGATGTGGAGAATGGTTTTAGACTGTTTGTTGGTGGGAGAATGGTTTTGGAATGCATGGAGATTAGGCTCTCAAATATCTGAAGTGTGCGACCGACAATGTGTGTGATGGTGGTGGCAGCCGGCGATGTGGTTGGAGGTGGGTGAGAAGATGGAGAAAAATATTAGGTTTGTTTTCTTTTCATTTTCTTTTTTTAACTAAAACTAGGGTACAGTTGTCCAAAAGGAACTTTGACTTCTTAAAAGTCTAATAGACGGAATCCGTCACTAAGGACCAACATTGCACCAAAAGAGATAGGTTGGGACCACGCTGCCAAGAAACATACGTTGACAACTTGGCAAAGCAGTTGCGACAAATTCAATAGTTTGGGGACCTACTGCGATTCCCAAAAATGAAATAGGAATGTTCTAAATTTTAAATCTGTTTTGATAATTTTTAGAAGTAAAATTTCTTAAAATAGAGATAATCAATGTGAAGGTTTTGGTATATGCGTTTCGTTTTGTGGGGTCAGATGGGGGTTTAAATATCCTAGAAGATATAAATGGTAATTCCATTTCTATTAAACTGCCTGTCATGCAAAGATTACTATGCCTTCGATTAGTTTGTGTCATTTGTTGTGGAGGATAGTTCTTGGCTGGAAAGTTAATGTAAAAGCATTATAAAGCTATTCTAGACGTGATTTCTGTGATCGTTAGAAATACCTAAGTTGATATGCATGTATCTTGAAGAAATTCTCCCAGAGTATGTTGTGTAGATATGCATTGGATCTGTCTGCTCATTATTGGTCTAGAATGACTATGCACTCAGGTTTCTAGAGTTTTCCTCGTTGATTTGTATTTTGCATAGCTTTAAATTACTCTACTGCTATCATTGTTTATCATTCTTCTTATCCTTACTTTCTTATTTTATTGTCTATAGTAACTAGAGGCATGCGCATCTTTTAGTTAGTGGGAATGTTATAGTCTTGTGTTTGATATTCTATTAAATACCATGCATTAGTAACTAATTTCTATTTCAGTTCCAGGACTCTTCCACCTCTAGGTTGCCCACTGCTATCCCTCCGTCTCAACAAAACTTCTTTGTTACAGGACGTGGGTTTATCCCTGCACAATCCCCTCAATTTGAAAACAGATGATTTTGATCTGGAATAGTTCTTGGTGAACGGAATTGTTGGCATCAATTTGTCATGAGATATTGGAAGTCTGTCACTTCTGGAGGATTGGTCATCATAGGATCCTTTTTCATTTCTTATTTGAAAAGTAGATGTTATAACCTTCTGTTTGCTTATAAAATTGGGAAAACTGCCTATTTTGTTGTCGACTGATGTCTCTAGGCTTTGCAATTAAAAACATTAAAAAGACTTCTATTCACCAAAGTGAATCCAGTTTATTTATCGTGGATACAAGTCTCAATAGATACAATGGTGATGATGATGCGGTATTGTAAACCAACCATAGCAAAACACATCAGGTAACGGGTTGAACAGGTCCAGTTAAGAGGTAGTTGGCGCATATAACTTGCTCAATTTGTGCATATAGGGACCTGGACTAATACACTTGGGTGGTGGTGGTTGGTCTCTGATAGCATGTTGACATGGTGACTTGGTATGACAGTTGCAATTAATTTTCTTCTTTTCACGACATGCACCTTTTTTCTTAATCTCATCCATTAAGTTTCTTTCAAATTCGACTTTGTTGAATATCGCTTCAGCTTTGTTATAATCTCAAAGACAGATGAGGAATCGACATTTAATTTCTAAGGTTATCCTCTGCCAAATTCCCTTGTTGATCCCTGTTGTGTTTCTCCACGACATTTTAGGTTGTCCATTAACAACATATGGATGATATTTTCAAAGTTTTGCAACAGTGCAAAACCTACTTGCCAACAAAAATATCTGTAGCTGCATAACCCTCTCTGTTGGATAGAGGATAAAAACATTGAATTACACTTCTAACTTATCGCCTATAAGTTTTAACTTTTAAGGGTTGCTTCTTTGCAAACCATCTGCTCTGCAATTCACAAGGGTACATCACTATTTCTTTGTGGTCCATCTCTTTGTCGAATTTTAGGCTTTGCAAATGTTGATATTCATCTTCTTTTCTTGAGTCTAATTAATTTTCCTTGCTTGTTCAAGATTCTTGTATTCCTTGCAGTCAAAATGCACATGCTCCATTCTTTGCCTTTTGGTGTTAGCTGCTGCATGGACGAATCTGAATCTAAAGTGTTGAGAAATCTGATGGTTCAGATTAAATTTGCAGATTAAATTTGCCTGTATTAGACATTATGAATAGAAGTGAGTGGGAAAAGCTTCTGATATGCACTTCATTGATTATAATTTGATTTAGTTAACCACCGGCAACCTCGTAGCATCTTAACCAAAATAGAACTTCCAACACTTCTAACATTTTTCTGGACATTAAAGAGCTTACTTGCGGTGAAATCTTTCATTCCTGAATTGTATATGTAATGGTACTATTCAGATCACAATGAGCATTTCATCTTAAATATTCTACTGGTAAATTTGTAGATTGAATAAAAGAACCTTTCATTGGAAATATATAAGATACCGCAGCTTGTGGAGATTAAAAATTACAATTGAAAGAATGAAGTGGGCGAATAAACAGTTGTTGTATGAGTTTCAGTTGACAAAAGTTTCCATTTATGTCATCACTTTGCTGATCTTGTGTGAATGCTAAATGAAGAAAGATAAGGTCTGATTATGTTCAGACCTTCGTCCCTGAAGGTAGATGGAGAAATGCAACTCACACCGGTTTGTGGTTGTACCTCATTTTCCGTAAGATCTATTATGTTATTAATTTTTGACTATTAATTAATGCTATTGGTCGTGGATTTCATCCTTGAACCAAAATGCAATATAGGAAATAAATTATGCTCTTGATTGTGATAACAGTATGGAGTCTAATATGGTCAACTCTACATGTGAGCATGTTTATGCATGGAATTTTTTGGTTGTATTGTCGTTTTTGATCTAGCATATTACATTTCTAGATTTGTCTAGCTCTTTTAGGTTTTTGGCAGCAGTAATAGTGAGGGAATGAGCATGGCGAATTACTTGATAAACTCTTCAATATATTAATCAACATCCAAAGGCATGGAATTGGCCATTGTTTTCTCACCATTCCTAAATAGTTGGCCAGTGTTCCCCGTTTCTTGGCAAATCCATCATAAATGGTTAAAATGGGATTTTTATGAGGTTTGTCACCTATTCCTGCTTTTTTATCCATAAGAATAATGCTTCTTTGAAATTTTCATCTACATTTGTTGCTTGTGCCAATTACATGCTAAAGTAGCCACAACTGCGTTCTTTATTCTAATTTTTCTTTGTTGGCTTGAGCTTAATGTATGAATAATTAGCCAGATTGGGGCAAGAGGAGGAGGCAGTGACCCCCACAAACTTTCTGATTATTTTATTTTTTAATTATTTTTAATTTCAAAACAAATTTAATAATTACACACATTCTCTCTTCTCATTTTTCAATCTACCGTCTTACCAGTTACCACATAACCCAATGGCCCAAACCCTAATCTGTCTTCTCTTCACTCGATTACTCTTCAAATATCTCTTTACTCTCTGACCGCGAACGCAAATGAAGAGAAAGAGAGAAGGGAGAGAACGTGAGAGAGAAGTTGAGAGATTTAGAGGGAATCTTGAAATTTATTCAATAATCAAACTGCGGTTAAATGCAGGAAGTTAGGGCTGCGGTTAAATACATGAAGTTAGGGCTGCACAAAAAGAAACTGCTAAACTGCAAAACCGAACCTAATCGTTGGTTTGAAACCATTGGTTTGAGTCCACATGGTCAATGTTTCGGTTTTGAATAGATGTTTAGAAAATGTTTGGTTTAGGTTTCGATACTTAAAAAACTGTTAAACCCGAAGCGAACCATTTATATAATTTAAAAAAAAAAAATCCTATTTGAGTAATATAAACTAGAAAGAAATCTACTCCAAGTGGTCTCTCCTTCATCTTCAACAATGAGAGCATTTGGTTCATTACTCTTTAAATCCTCAAACGTGATTTCTTTGAACCTTCCAACTCCTTCACTCTTCACTTGTAAACCCTCTTCTTTCTCTCTCTTCTCATCTAAATATATATAAAAGATACAAACATCAAAGATTAGATTTTTATGTGAACTTTATTGTTATGGTTGGAATTTGTATTATATTTGTAGCTTTAAGCTTGTATTGAATTTGATACTAATATATTCTAACGTTTACGTTTAAAAATTTTTAATTTAATTATTGTAATGATAGTGTAGACCACTATTTATGTTTTAATTTGTTAAAATGTGTTACTTTTATGTCGATAGGTAAACGGTGGTTTGAAATCGAACTGAACGGTAAAAAATGATGGTTTCGTTTGATATGTCCGGAACTCTTATTCAGTAATCCAAGTAGCATCACTACTAGGTAGACGATCTTTCCAATGCACTATAAACTTGCGAAAACAACTATCTTTCGAAGTGACAACCTGATCCTCAAGCACATTATCAGTGATATCATAAAGAAGAAACATAGTAGCTGAAGCCCGAGGGGGTGGGCGAGTAGCCTGACCTATAGAAATCGAAGATGGCAATACTAAAGGTTCAAATGTGCCTCGATAAGGATACAAGCCTGCAACTTTGAAAACTTGACTAATATTTAAGTGTGTTGGCAAATCAATTAGATGTGCATTAGTTACAAGTTTTTTAACAATGGGGAATGCGCCAAGTGATTGAGCATAAAATTTTTTCGCAACATTTTTAGGAAAACATTGAGGGGCAAGTCAAATCATGACATAATCACCAACATTAAGTTCCTTATACCTGGGTGTGAGTTAACTCCAAGTTTGTATTTTTCATTACTTGAAAGCTATTTTAGGTTTGATCTCATTATGCAATTCAAGAATGTAAATAGCAAAAGCGTGAGCACTAGCAACGTGACAAAAATTAGTAGGCAAAGGGACAAGATCTACAGGTTGGCAAGATGAGAAACCCTGTACTACCTCGAATGGTAGACCTATTGACAAAATTATTATAAATGCACTTAGTAGTAGGCAACATAGGATTTGGAACTAATGCATATCTGATTGATTTGCCAATGCAAACAGTAGTTCAGTTTTCAATGTAGCAGACTTGTATCCTTATCGAACTACGTTCGAGCCTCCAGTGTTCCCATCTTCTAATTTTGCATGTCAAACTGCTCGCCCATCCCCTCGAGCTCTAGCTACTGCATTTTCCCCTCGTGATAGCATTGATGAGGTGCTCGATAATCATGTTGTTTCGAAGATAGTAGTTTTTGCATGTTTATGATGCCATGGAAAGGTTGTCCGCCTAGTGATGCTATTTGGATTACTGAAGGGGAGTTTTGTAAGATGGATTTGCCAGAGTCGAGTTCTTTTTAGACGGGGGAGAAATGATGCAGTGTTTAAAGTTTATAGAAGGTGTAAACGCAATTAAATTAGTTAATTAAGTTTCTTTATTGTAATTTTTTTGTTTATTTCCATACTTTGTTACCTTAATTTAGACTTGGTAAGTCTTAGGTTTGTTACGTTTATGATGTATTAAACCCAATATAAAGAGGGTTAATTCTTGTATTAAGCCACACTTTGATTATTTAATAATATTACAAGGTTCCTCTAAATCTCTCAATTTCTCTCTCTCCATTCTCTCTCCTCATTTAAATTATGAAGCGTTTAAAGTCCTTACGGGGCGTAAACGCAATTAAATTAATTAGAGTTTTTTATTGTAATTTTCCATTTATTTACATATAATGTTACCTTATTTTAGACTTGGTAAACTCTAATTTTGTTACCTTGTTTATGCTATATTAAACCATCGGAAAATTCGGGCACATGCCACACTCGGGCAACATAAATGCCCTGATTAAACCATATATAAAGAGGGTTATTTCTTGAATCAATCTCTCTCTCTCTCTCTGTGTGTGTGTGTGTGTGTGTGTGTGTGTGTTGGGTTCGTCATCAATTTGGTATTCACGATTTTCTCTGACAAATCACTGTTCACTGCATGCGTTACAGTTCATGACAAGGTAGTTGCGGCAGCCACCATCCGAAAACCTATACACAAAACAACCCTTCAACTGGCAACCGCCATTCCTTACTCCCACTGCCACCTTAAACCACCGAGAACCCAATCTCATCACACCACCTTTGAACCAGTAGAATCACAAAAGGGGGACAAAAGAAGAGAGCAGAAACCTGAATTAATTGAATTGCTTTTACGCCTCGCACAGACTTCAAAATCTGCATCACTCTCTCTCTCGCGCTATATTTGGGGATTCCAAGTTTCAAGGTAAATAAATTGATCTCCTTCTTTTGATTGAGTTTATCTCAAATATGACATAATGGTTATTGAAGATTGAAAATCCTGTGTGATTCCAAAATTCTTAGAATATGCTGAAAGATGGTTTTGCTTCTCTGTTTGGTATGGAAGTTTTGAAGTTTTTGGAGGCCCTGTCAAATTCAGTGCCAAACTCTTTTTGAGGTAGAATAAGTTTGATCTATTTTTGGAAAATTGAAGTTTTGATCTAACCTAATTAACAAAACGAATCTTGTGTGCCCTATGGAAATGATATAATTCAAACTCAAGACTGAAAAAAAAAAATTTAGTAAAGTGATGAAAGTTATTAACTTTCTATTGGAATTGATGAAAGATATTAACTTTCCTATTATGTTTCATATTATCTAATGATTGCAATGTCAATCTGCTTTGAGATATAAATAGTTGATTTTTACTTGCTTTAAGTGTGAACAATAGAAAGAACATTTGCTTTCAATTTCTTACATCAGTTAGAAAATGCATTGTTATTCTAATTTTTAATACTTTTCTGGTGATTAGGTGTCTCTATGTGTATGTTTTGTGTCAATGTGACCTTTAAAATGTCAATTATTTTGTGGATGGACATTTATTCCCCCAACAGTGGTAAGAGATCTAATATGAACATCCTTATTGGTCCATTTCTTTTCACATCATTGAATGCACACATGCGTGTAACCGTTGTAGTTGTTTGTTTGAGTGCATTGCACCAATACAAGTGGGCAATGTAGATACAAGTGTGCATGGTATAGAAATCACCTTCACATTACATATCTTAATGTGTCAGGCATTCCCCATTTGTGACGGCGCTATTTTGAACCTGATGAGACAATTTTACTTCTTTTCAAGATTCTTCAAAGCCATTTCAAAGCAAGTTCAAGCCTGGAATTTGTTGTATTAATTAAACTTCCCTTTTAGATTCAATTTGTGTTGCTTTTTTGTTATCATAGCACATGGTTATTTGATTGTCTTTTGGAAAAGCTTAGCACCCAAACATTGTGAGAAAAGTGTTTATGACAAAAAAAAAAACCTCGGATTTATGTTCCCAATTTTTCTTTCTATAGGAAAATCAGGAATGGAATATAATATAAGCATATACCATAAAGGAAAACTAAATGTATGAAACTGTAAGTAGACGTTTACAAATTGGTCTTGTGTCATCTCTTTACCAAACCTACAATGTGGTATATACGATACTGGTGGTTTGCACAGAAGAAGCTGGAAGTGTTGGGTAAGTCTAAAATATATGATTAACTAGGATGAAAATGGTGGAAGTTAATGTCAATGTAATTTTTGGGGGAAACAGGTGAATTAATAAAACAAAATGCACTTTTGGGTCAGAGACAGAGATCGTTGAAGATGTTTCAGCATGAAGTTTAAGGTCAAACTACAGAAGACCTGTCTGATATTTTTTTCCCCATAAGAACTTCAAATCATTTCTTAAGGATGCCACTAAGAATTGGCCAAAGAAGGGCAAGGGCCCTTTTGAGTTAAGCCTATTAAATGTGTGTCATACGCTTGTGGTATACAGTCATGGAGCTAATTCGCAACACATCGTCTTCGTGTGATATTAATTGAGTGATTGTTGCTTATGTTTGCCTATTATAGTTTTACCTATCAGTGACCTAGCGTTGATAGTTGAACTTCAACTTTTTAAAATACTTTGGTATGATATCATCTCAATTAAATAGGTATGTTTTCAAGGGACTGTGTTGTAAGTGTATTCATTTATTGCCATTTTTTTTACGTACCACATGCAATATTTAAGCTGTATTTTGTAGCTCCTAGAGGGGGAAATTTCTTGGGCTTCTAGCTTACTCAATTATTTTCTTTTGGAGAAATGGGGTTTACCAACTTTGTGGGAAGGAAGTAAACGTTGTATAGATTGCACTATTGCAGTTGGGTCTGGTGGGTATTCTCAATAATTTTGGTTGTTGCTTAGTCTAGTAAATGTTTATTAGAGCAAGGCAAATTTGTCTGCCTGTGAGCGCTTTATGTTTTTAATGCAGTTGGTTGTTTAGTAACCTTTAATTTAATAAATTAGTAAATGAGGCAGATTGTGAGATTGACTCAATCCATCACATATATATACAGTTATATATAGAGAGAGAAATTATGCACCCACGACATTCCATACATAACCCATAGGGTTTTGAAGTGATTTGCAGGAATCGTCTCGGTGCAGCTCTCCTTCTTGATTACGCCACCATTCTTCTGATTGCATGTTTGTCTTCACTATTCCCTCTCCCTGATAAATTAATATATCAAAAATCAATTCGTACATTTATTTGGTGTGGCTGATCTGATAAGACTGGCATTATTTCCTTTCTAGAATTTCATGATTTAGATGGGTAACAAATCAACTATATAATTTGGGTTTTGAAGGAATTAATTGTGATGGTGGTAGTTCAGGTGGGATTGATAGCTGGGTGAGGCTGTGGAGGCAGTGAATGTGTTAGGGAAGTAATAGCTATAGGGGAATTGGTATGATGCTGAGGTCATGTCTTGTGATGTGCGTGTGTGCGTGTAAATGTCGATTATAGCTAGTAAAGTGGTGGTGGTTTTAGTGTGAGGTTTGTGGCATGATCGCAGCGGTGAAGCAAGTGGCGAAACTGAGAACATGTAGGGTTTTTTCTCTCTCTTTTTTATTGTTAAGTCTGTAGAAATGAGTTGAACGGCAAGACGTGAAAATGGAAGTTTTGATTGTCATTGACAAACCCAACACAAGAGTAATGGATAGATATTCACGAGATTAAAATTTTTGGAAGCCCTAAGTTTGTTTATCATATTCAGTCATGTCAGGCTCATCCAATGGAATGTGTCCTTAATGGATTCAATGAATCCGAAGTTGAAAATATTATTGAAGTGGCATTTGGTACGAGTGAATGACTGGGATTGAAATTGGCATTCTGAGTTCATTCTCTATCCTAACTACCATTCCCAATAACATGGGATTTCTCATTTCCGGTTCTTCTATGTCATTAGACAAATAGTACATCTGTGTTGTACTTTCCCAGTTCATTATTACTTTTGCTGTCTAGTTTTGTTAAGTTCTTTTGACACATTAATTTACAAAGTAAATCAATAAGGCTTAGCTTGTTATTATTGTCTGTTCTATTCAATTGATGCATCTAACTTAGTGAAGTGTTCTTACATCTGAAGTAGGAAGTTTGCTACATTTTAGCAACTCTAAATGATAAATATTGTCATATCCTGTGAAATTCACTGAACAATTTTCAAACTCTGTTTGCATCATAGTTATAGGAAGCTGTGTTAATATGGAAGACAACAGAAAATGAATTTTTCAGTTATGGTTGGCCAGGGCTTGTATCTAACTCTTCCAGTTCTTAGATTTATTTGAGCTCAATCTGACGAAACATGAAAAACAAGGAAGAAGAACTAATTTGAAACAGCAGGCTCCTTCAAATTTTAAAGGGTAAATAGCACTGGGGTCCCGAACTTTTGAACCTTGTGACAATGGGGTCCCGAACCTTCCATTTCTAACTCCCGGGTCCTTAATCTATTAAGCGTTAGTGCCTGAGGTCCTTTTTTGACAGAAACCGTCAGTTCGACCGTTAAATGGTCAAAATTTTGTTGAATAGACCATTTTAACAAAAAAAAAAATAACTGCAACTAAATCCCAACCCAATCACTTCTTCTTCTCCAAATTTGCTGCCGTCCATCACCACCCATCGAAAAATTTGCCGCTACCGCCGCAGTGCACAAAATCACCTATACAAAACCACCGAAAACCTCTCACAGCTGGCAACCTCTCAAACGACGCTGGCAACCTCTAACAGCCCCAGTGTCACCGGCAACCTCTCACAGTCCCACCTCTCAAACGACGCATAAACCCACCCACCCTATCCAAGTACCGTTGCCGGCAATAAACCTCGATAAACTTTCACTATAATCCTCCACATTCGGAGCTAACGTAATCCAGTAAGTAGCCGCGCTTTTCTCTACCTCGTCCTTCTTTTTCTCTTCCATCTCATTCGGAGACACATCATTTGCCGCCACCAATCACCCTTTCTCCACCCCTTCCGCCGCCTTCTCCTCTCTAAATGCATTGTACTTCTCCAAAACCTCATCTAACTCCCTCAGCACTTTTTCTTGGCCCTTAGCTGCAATTGTCAGCCATAATTCAATATATTGTCACCGATTTAATTACTTTCACTCGGGACTCTAAGAGTGAAAAAATAGTGGGATACATCAAGCTTCACCGCCGCCTCATCCCTTGCAACGGCCACTGAATGTCCTTCCCAACTCGAGCCAAAACCGCCACAACATTATCCCCTTGTTCCAACTGAATTAATGTAAAATCCCCATTTGCAAGCTCAACACTATGTTGTTGATCAATCAAATGAACCATACAACCTGGGATTCTAATTATCAGTTTCTCGGAAGACTCAAAAGAAGCAGAACCACCTTTTGCGGCATCGTTATGAGTTTCTTCCAGTTTTGGGAAAAGATTTTCTGCTAAGTTTTCCATTTCATTTTCCACCTATCTGATTCTGTATTTGATTTCTCTGGCGATGATTCTTTTGCTACTCTCGCCGCTGACGAGGACTCCTCTTTCCGCCTTGTTGACACCTATGTCAAGTCTAACCACCACCACAATGCTAACTGCCCGAAGTTTAATCAACGGTGGCGCTTCAACCCCCACCACCAAAGATCCCAGATCCCAGCTCTCTCAGCGGCGTGACAATGGAATATGGTTGGGTGGTTTAGTTGCAATTATTTTTTTTTGTTGGTTGGGGTTTATTTATAATTTTTATTATTATTTTTTTTTATCATTATTTAACAAAATTTTGACTATTTAACGGTCAAATTGACGGTTTCTGTCAAAAAAGGACCTCAGGCGCTAACGTTTCATAAGTTAAGGACCCGGGAGTTAGAAATGGAAAGTTCGGGACCCCATCGTCACAAAGTTCAAAAGTTCGGGACCCCCAGTGCTATTTACCCAATTTTAAATGACTATAATGGGATGAGTAGAAGAATTCTGGTAGTTACAATTAATTAAATTCAAGCATGAAAAACTCATTAATTTTCAATACTTTATCATATTAGTCCCCGGTTATTTTTCTCATTTACTGTATTGTGACTTAGTCCAATGATTCCGAAACAAGAATGACAGTGTTTAAGAATAATGTCAACAGTGCATAAGATACAAAATACCAATCTCATTTGTCAAAGTAATTTACTTGATTATTTTTTTCTGGCTGAATGTTTATTTGACTCCATGTTTTATGCTTTTCCAGTTTTAACATTTTTGTATTTTTTTTAGCGTTTAGAAATTCATTAATATCCAATGCTGTTGTCTTTCAATCTTAAAAGTTGTTATTACATATTTACTACCTTGTTGATTGATTTAGTTCTAATGCTTGTTTCCACCAACATGTGAGTGCATTTCCTTACTATTTCCTTTTTATGCCTATTATCTACAAAGTATAACTGTGTTCCCTTTTTTTAAATTTATATTTATGCTTGTTCTTTTCTCGTTATATTTATAGTTATTTTTCAAGATTTTGTACATAGTTCCAAGTAAGCTTGTAAAACTTTATCAGTTTTCATCTGCTTGCAGGACTTTAGAGCGAGCATCTGACTTTTAAGAATGACTTCCTTGCATAACAAGAAACATATGGATGAATTGGAATTTCTTCCTGTTGACATTATCATTAACATTCTCCTATGGCTTCCTGCTGAATTTCTCTTCAAGTATGGGAGGTTGGTCTGTAAGCAGTGGGCTAGGATCATACGTGAGCCTTCATTTATTGAGTCACACATACAAAACTCAAGAAGTGGCTTGTTTATCCAATTTTGTAAAAGACGTGATTCCATTCTCCTTGAGATGAAATATGGGGAATTTGTAGTGACACATATACGACGGTGTTTGCGTAGATTACTTCGGGATAGCTGTAGAGGATTGTGCTTATTTCGTGGTTCCAAAAAATCTCTTTACATTCAAAATCCTATTACAGGGCAAACTGTGAAATTGCCTTGTTGTGATAGCAAAAATGAGAATCTTCTCTTTTGTCGTCTAGTTTATATTCCTCAGAATAAGGTATATAAAGTGATATGTATTTGTGGTACCTTCGACAATTATATTTGGCATGTATTGACATTTGGTGTAGACATGGCTTGGAGGAAACTTGATTTTGTGCCGACCACGGGTTCTGAAGACAAATGTACTTCCGCTACTGTTGGAGAGGTGATTTATGTGGCCCAAAGCAAGAGCACCATTTTAGCAATTGACCTTCGGACGGAAACTACTTGCTACTATAAAGTCCCAAATGAATTTGTTGACCAGAATTATTCCCTTGTAAGTATGCAAGATAGTTTGACTTGTGTTATAACTCGAAAGGATAATGTATGGATATGGATGTTGGACTTTGATAAGGGAGAATGGACAGAAGTTTGTGAGATCAAGCACATATGTAAAAGGATAAAAATGCCGCGCCATGATATTTGGGCCGTTGGTTGGTTAGACAACAGTCACTTTGTCTTCAAAATGAAGAAGTTGGAACGCTCAAAAATATGCCCCGTTGTGGCCTACAATGTGAAAACTGGAGAAGCATCCATTTTTGGTGGTAACTATGGAATTCATGCCCATATTTGTCGAATCCATACAAACTCTCTTGTTTCCTGGTATGCAGCTTTCTTTGACAGATTCAATCACTTTTTACTAAGCTGAGATTTTTAATGCTGTTTACAATTGACTGTTTAAACTCTATTGTTCCCTAACATTTCATAGTTTTCTGTTTTCTAATGTGTATCGAGATACACTTGATCATTTTCTTTATTCAGAAGTTCAAAAAAGGTTTTGTTGTTAAAAAAGTTGACTTGAGAAATTTTAGTTGTTGGAAAGTCAACAATTTTTACAATTGAATGCTTTCGCAACTTGGGTTCTTCTATACTTGCTTGGTTGAACTAGAACTAGTATTTGATTTTAGAGATTACACTTTAGCTGAAACTGAAATGAAATTGTAAAGCTGCTTCACATCATTCTCTTTGACATTCTTTTTCTTCTGTTCCTTAGAGAGATTGTTGTGTTTCTGTCCTAATCGTTTTGTTTGACCATTTGGACCCTTGCAGGTAATTCTTGGTGAAAATCCAAAAATGACAAAACAGGAATGGAAAAGTAGAGAACAAGATTGGTGTTAAGTTCAGCCTAAGTCCCACCCTGATGGTTTACAGTATATCGTAAGAATTTTGTTAGGCATCCTGTACCATTAACCCCCTTCCTTGCCATTTGGCATAGTACAAGAATGTAAAATGGGTTTCGTCCCCTGTTCAGGATGTTGTATAAAAACCATGTAGGTATTTGTTTTTGTTTGTCGCACAAGATAACTTTTTGAATTCGTGGTACTGATTGGCTAAATCATCGATAGCTTGATTTTCTTGAACCCTAACGAATGGAAATTCTATCTGGTCTGATTTTCTGTACTATGTTGCCTGTGTAATCCTAGTTGACTACTGCTGCTGCTCCTTTTCCTTTAGATGGAGATATTGTTCTAAATTTCATGCCATTCTCTGTAATGTTCATTTCATATTAACAACAATGCATGAATTAAAACCTAGAAATTTTATTTGAGATTCTCCCTATTATATCTTTTTGCTTGGCTAAGCGGCCGAGGCTTTGCCCACACTCCGTCCTCTTCTCATGCTTGTTACTAGGTGTTGTGCCCCTGGTTTTATGCCATTACTAGTCCTATTCTCTGGAGCTTTATCACCTTCCTCATAGAGCGTTCTTTCAGCATATAGAGGGAATCTTGATGGATTGAGCTTGCTTGGTTGGCTGAGCTTAAAAAATTAATAAATTATAAGCAATTTTTCGTATATAATGTAAAATAACTCATAGAATGTTAAGTCAAGACTTTTACTGACCACATGTTTAGTGGTTCTTATTCACATGTTTGGACCATTTAAGAGTATGTTTGTTAGTGCTTATAAGTATTTATAAGTTGGTTAAATATTATTTTTATTTACAATAGTTTCTACAATATTTAACCATTTTTTATCTATAGGACCCACTAATTACCAAGTATGTTCTAAATATGTTTAGGAATGCGTTGTCTAGAAAAGTAGTTAAAAGTTGCTTTTAATAGTGTTTTAAAAAAATCATCTAGGTGGCGTCACGTTTCACGCCTCATCCTCTCTTGGTCTTTGTCGAGGTTCAAAAAGTTTGAAATTCGGCTTCCACGATTAGCTACGCTTTATATTTTTTAAAACATTAATTTTTAAACATGATCGAACATATCAAAATTTAAAAGATTAATTATCTTAAATATAAAATAAGGGTTATTTTGAGAATATTTTTTAATTTTGATTAAAAGAAGTATTATTTATTTGTGAGAGCACTTATAAGTGTAATATTTAAAGTTAGCCAAACATGGAAACAGTGATTCAAATACACACTTCTTTACCGTTTGGTGTAACCACGCTTTCTTCAAAGTCGTTTGATGTCCTTCTAGAGCCGATTCTTTTCTAATCAAGTTAGGCAGTTGCTTAAGAGCATCTCCAAGGGCTTCTTTATTTTAAAAAGAACATTTAGTACATAATAAATATTATTTTTGTTATAAACAAGGGAGAGTAATGAAAGAAAATAGCAAGAAACTATGTCTTTCATTATAATGATGAACCTATATATATAGGGTTTTAAAGACCAAGCAGGGCATATCTGACATCAATATTGTTTTCTATAATTTTAAAGCACTCCCCATTGAATGATCATTAGTATAAAAACTGCTTCATTAGAAAAACTTAGTTTGACAAAAATTCAGTGGGACAAAATATTAAACAAAAGGGGAAAAAAGTACACTTAATTGTTAAAAATTTGGAGTATTAAGAAAATATTGCCTTATTAAAACACTGTCAGAAAAATTCAATGGGACAAAACCTGAACAAAGAAAAAATAGTACAGCTACTATCCTTGATGTTGATGGCTGAAGATATTTGAGTCGAAGCATCCCAATCTCATGCACCAATTTATTGAATGTTTATGTCGGCAACGCTTTTGTAAATAAGTCAGCCACATTTTCACTTGAGCGCATTTGTTGAATATTGATATCACAATTCTTCTAAAGCTCATGTGTATAGAAGAATTTTAGAGAAATATGTTTTGTTCTGTCCCTTTGATGTAGCCTCATTTTAGTTATGCAACACATGCTTAATTTTCTTCGTACAATATTATTGAACTATTTTTTTTTTTTGAAGTTAATCCGCATGCTGCTTGGATATGATGGGTCATGTTCCTCAACCATGCACATTCTTGACTTGCTTCATGTAATTTAATAATTTCATAATGATTTGAAGATGTTATTATCAAGGTTTGCTTCACGATCTCTATGATATAGCTATTCCTCCACATGTAAACACATATCCTGTTTGTGAACTTTATGTGGATCAGATAGATAACCTACATTTGAATATCCCACTAAAGAAGATCTTAATTTTTGTGAATAAAATAATCTCATGTCAATAGTACATTTTAGGTAACGATGAATGTGTTTAACACCATTCTAATGTCTTTGAGTGGGTGTAGAGCTATATCTTGCAAGAAGATTTACAAAAAAAAGTTATGTCTAGTCAAATGTAATTTGCAAGATGTGTTAATACTTCAATTACACTTAGGTATGGTATTTCAAGTCCAAGAGTTTTTTCCCATCTTCAAGTAGGCAAAAGAGATTTTTTCACATTAAGTGATCGAACGACCATATGCGATGTCAATGGATGTTCTTTATGCATATAAAAACGCTTTAATATTTTTTTCTATAAATGAAGATTGATGAACAAATAATCATTCTTTGAAATGTTCAATTTGCAATCCAAAACAGAATTTGGTTTTTTCCAAATCTTTCATCTCAAATTCATTTTTCATACAATTTACAGTTTTGTTGCGCTGTTCAGGATTTTTTATAACATTTAAATCATTAATATAAATTGCCGCAATTGAAAATATAATATCTATTTTCTTTATGAAAACACATTGGCATACATCTCCGTTTTCATAACATTCTTTCAACAAATATTCGCTAAGAAGATTATACCACATTCATCCAGATTGTTTTAATCCATATAATGATCTTTACAATTTAATTGAGAACATAGCTCTGAAGATTGAATTATTTACTTTTGGCACTTTACCCCTTAATGTATTTTCATGTAAATGTCACTATCAAGTGAATCATACAGATAGGTAGTTAGTATATCCATAAGGCGCATATCGAATATTTGTGACACAATCAAACTTATTAAAAATCTAAATGTGATGTGTCCATTAAGGAAGAATCTATTTCTCATAATTAATCCCAGACCTTTGTGAGAAGCCTTGGGCTATGAATCGGGCTTTGTATCTTGTAATTTCATTGTTTTCATTTATTTTTCTTACAAAGACTCATTTGTATCTTACATAGATTACATTTTCAAGAGTTCAAACTACAAGTTCAAACAATTTACGTTATTCCAAGAAATTCAACCGGGAGGGTTACTAAAAATCTTGAAATAATACTGGAAGACTCCAAAGGAAGTTTCCTATTAGCCCGTGAGTGGTTTTAAAATTTATCTGCAGCGAAAAAATAATGAGCCCACATGGAAAACTTAAATGACTGTCAAATCTTTATAATTTTACCAATAACACTTGATGTCGCCAAAAATTATTTGACCAAGTTAATGTACTCTAAAATTTATGATTTTTGAACCAGGACTACTTGACAACCCAAGAAACAACATATCAAAAATTTAGAATATTATCAAGTTATTTGGTATGTGAAATAAATGGCTGAAGTAGCCTGAAAACTAAGCCTCGGGGTACTACTAGCGCTGCCCAGGAAAACAGTTATAGTAAATTCTTTCGATGTGATTTTAAGGTGAATTCAAATTATACTAAGATACAACTTATCAATCTCCTCAACATCACTAATTTCACTCAAAAATTCACAGTATGTAAAAAGTTGTGTTATTTTGAAAACAAGGACAAAAAGCTGGAATTTCAACACTTAAGATCCAAAACTTCATCTTAAACTTTGATTCGACGAAGCTAATAAAGTTATTTTCACATTTCAAAGTTACAAATTTAAACATAGTCAAAGCATGATAATTTAATTTACATATAAAATTCTCGATTATATTGACGCCAAAAGAACTCTAAGTCTATTAGAAGACGGGGTATCGTCGTCATAATCTGAGGAAGGATGTGGTGTATCTTTGCGGATGTTCATCTCTGTTGGCACACTATCGGCCATAGGAAACTCGAGTGAATCACTCTGCACCTCTTCCAAAAATGCAATTCAATATGAGCAGAAGGTTTTGTAATCAACTCTTGTGGCTTGGTAGGTTTGGTCGACCCCTACAACTTATTATAAATCATCTCGACTGTATATTGCCCGCTCTTCTGGCAATGTGTTGATGACATGACGCGTAGTCCATCGACTGCTAACAATGTAAACAAGTCGTCTTAGTTCCATTCACATTGCCAGCATCTCCTGGATGTGCTACCCCATGTCGTATCTCTGGTTCTATCGATATTGCTCATATCACTAGAGAATTTTATCATTGCTTATTGGCTGAAACTTGCATGTCTTTCTACAAGTTCTCTTAGTCTGTACTATGTCTGTCGTACCAATTATGAAAAGTCCATTTAAGTAGGTATCTAATGTATTTTAGTTAAATTTCGAGGACTAAAAATAAATTAACATGAAATTCAGTCACATTCTCAATAATACTTAGTGCAACACAATAACTATCCACAACACATGCTCAAACTCAACTTCTAAATATAAAATTTTCTCATAACTGAAATGGATATAAAAATTCATATGTATGTTTATCATACTGTATCTAAACATAAAAGTTTCTCAAACCTTTCTTTACCTCATAGTTGGCGTAGAGCGACGATAACGAGTAGTGACATTGAATCTTTAAAATCTGAATCACTTAAACTTTGACTCAAAAACATAAAATAAAATATAGATAGATAATGTATAATAAATTTTTTTGTAAGTCTACGAAAAATTAAATTTGTCTCTAATACCAAACTGTAACGCCCTAGATTTTCCTAACTTGGAGGGTCACTAAAAATCTTAAAATAATACTTGACGACCCCAAATGAAGTTTTCTGTTAGCCCATGAGTGGTTTTACAATTTATCTGCATCGAAAAAATAACGAACGCACATGGAAAAATCAAATAGACGTCAAAACTTTGTAATTTTACCGATAACACTAGATGTCGCCAAAAATTATTCGACCAAGTTAATGTCCTTGAAAATTTATGATTTTTGAATTGAGAATACTTGACACCTTAAGAAACAACATAGAAAAACTTTAAAATTTTATCAAGTCATTTGGTATGTGAAATTAATGGCTGAATTAGTCTCAAAACTATGTCTCGGGTACAACTGGCACCTCCCGAGAAAATAATCGTAATAAATTCTTCCGATGTGATTTTAAGGTGATTCTAAATTATAATAATAGAAAATTTAGCAATCTACCCAATGCCACTGATTTCACTCAAAAATTCATAATATGCGAAAAGGAGGCTGAAATTTCTACACTTAAGAACCAAAACTTCATCTTAAACTTTCATTCAGCGAAGCTAATGAAGTTATTGTCGCCTTTCAAAGTTACACTATTGAAACATAGCAAAGCATGATAATTTAATTTACATATAAAAAACTTGATTATATCGATGCCAAAATCATATTAAACATAGAACTTTTTCGCCATCGGGCTGCCTTAAAGCCTTTCAAGCTAGAAAGTAAATTTATTTTTGGGGGGCGTGAGCATTTCATAGAAATGCTCCGTAGTAGTTATACATATAATTGATAAAATTATATACAAGACATCTGCGACATACCAAGCGTCATAAAATCATTGGAAATCTAAATTCTTGGTAACTAGCTCCACATTTTTTTCAAGTGATTACCTTCAATCACCCATCATACTAGGTGATTACCTTCAATTACCAACATAATGTTTCCAACATAAATGTGCTAAAACATGCTATAACAATTAATAATATCCGTCTAGGCATGGCAACATCAAAGCAATAACATGTCACTTATGTTAGCACATAACTTTTTCTTTTAAAAATCATAATTCATGTGCATAAATTTACAGTATAAACACTCTCAAAAGCTTTCAAAACTTTCTAGAGTTTGATCCGACGTATGTAATCTGTACAACACCACTTTCTCAAAATGTCTAAAGAGCTCTTGCCTTTTGTTTTCTTTAAAATTATGCTTGCAGAAGTGTGTGTATGAGTTTCATATGCTGGTGAATGATTTTTATTTGTTTTATAAAATCTTTCGAAGGTGAAACGATTTGGAATAAGGAAAAGAGTTAGGTCTAAAAGTGAAATTTTGGATGGCAAGTTGAAAGTAGATTTTTTGCTTGGGCAGAAATTTTTCAAAATTATTTTAAAATAGGAAAAAACCTCAGAAAAGTGTACAATTTATATAGAGGGTAGAAAACTCCAAGAAGTGAATCTTGTTTAAAAATTGGCTCTCTCCAGTGACTATCAAGGTGTTAAAATATTTTTTTCTCCTCACGAACTCTATTTTCGGGTACAACCTGATGCAGTTTACCAAAAGTGTCATAACTAATTCTATGAGTCTCAAAATGATGTGATTTCAATTCTAGGTGATAGATAACTAATAAAGGGATGTTTCTCAATTTAAGCACACAATCTTCAGTAAATTTTTGAAGTGAATGACAGATTCTGGAATTTCTGAGGAGAAAAATAGAGAAAACTCTAGAAATTTGGGGCTGAACTTGTGAGGGGAATATGGACTGCATGGGCTGATTTCTGGGATAATTTGGAGGGGGGAGAAATATTTGGTTTGATGGCTAAAATGTGAGGGGATAATTGGAGAAGGAAGGTGTGAGTATCAGGAGGTTTTTGTGAGTGTTGGAAGGCAATTTTCAGATAGTGGCAATGGGTTGTTTTTCTGGGAATTAAGGGTTGTTTGGCTAGAGATTAATTCACAGGTTGGGCAGTTTTTGAGTTGTTTGGAGATGGTTTTGGGCTGCATTTTGGGGCTAAAACACTTGAGATTTATGGCCGGATTTTAGGGCTGCCTACGATAGAAATTTTGGCCTGAAAATGAGAAAAGTTTTTGGCTAAAAATGGGTTTTATGGGGCTTAACGAGTCGACTTTTGGACTAAAAATTAGGTCTACCATGGACTGTATTTGATGTTGAATAATCGCTCGATTTTTAGATGACATGGTTGGATGAAAATAATCAGGAAAAATTTATTCAACCAACAAATATTTATGAGGCTCGTTGATAAAATAATTTTCCATATTCGTTCAACAAAAAATAAAGTAAACGCGTGCAACATTTAATGTGACTAAAATATTTTAATTCGTAATAGGAAGTTCTTAGAGATGCCAAGTTGTAAATCATCGTTATTAAACGTGATGGTGGTCATACAGTGGTGGTAAGTTGCAGATTTAATTGGTTCAAGAACTTTTCCTTTATAAGCTTTTAGATCAATCAATGCTGCTATTAGAGCTATAGGATAATCAAAAGAAAGACTAATAGCCTATGTCAGGCTTGTGCCGGAAGGAAGGTTATTGAGTCATGAAATAACTTTCCTCGTCTTCGAACTCTCTCTCGGTACATTTTGCGACTCACTTCTTCCATCTACATTGATGACATTAGAGTTGAAGCATTCTTTGTCAAAGAAACCCTTAGGAAAATACTATCCCAGTTTGATTGGTCTAAACGAAGGACGTAATGTAGCCTCCAGATTTGTTGATTTTGTGGTTGTTCTTGCCTTAACTTTGGATTTTCTCTTATGATTGTTTCTTGGCATTCTTCTCTATCTTGGTTTTTCGTCGTGGATACTCAGACTTGGAAGTTGTAGAGATTTTTGATGATGTATTTTCACGAGAGTCCATGCCTACTGACTTTCTCCTGATGATAATTCTTCATTGGATTGAACTTTCGCACCCCATATCCCCAGTGTTGGTCTTGCAAGAGGTAATAAAGATGATGTTTTACCTGTTTCGTTTGACCTCTGGTATTTCTCCTTCTTACTTATGAAAGTAGATCATTCATCACCAATTTCATCTTCATACTCAGAATCAGAGTTCCAAACGTTTAGATCATCAGTCATGATTTCATAGAAGGTTGGACGATTACCACTTCCGAGTTTGAACATCTCTATATAGACATACATGATGGTGATTCTCCGTCTACTTTGAGTTCTACCGGAATAAGTCCTTCCGAAAGTTGAGGTCCAAATTCAGTCACCTCAGACACAGACTTTCCAACATCATATGTATGAGGGAATGTTTGCCCTTCATTTGAAATGGGAATTGGATCAAATGATCTAAACAAAATCATTGAATAACTAGTAGTTGGATTTTCACCAGTTTTAAGTTTGATCTTATTTTCTTTGTCTAAATGGACAATAAGATCATTTAACACAAACACATCTCCACTGGGTGACTAATGATTCAGTGAAATTTATAATATTTAGGATGATCAATTTGACCAGTCTCTTCTGGCATTTTTGGTGCTGGAAGTTCAATTATCTTCTATTCAAAGAGTTGATCTAAAATTTCAAAAACTTCAGAGTCTGAGAATGGATACTCTTTTTCTCGAGTTCTTTCAGAGTCAGAAGACCACCCTTCTTTTGGACTTATGCTTTGTTAGGCCAAAACTCAAGTATTGGCTTTAAACCCGAATTTGAACTTGATTTTTGAAAAATAATTTTGTGGGAACAGTGGAAATTGTCATGGCTTCTCTGGGCTAACCTGGCTTACCATCCCTATTGACCTCTTTATTTGGGATCTTTCTTATCATGTGAACCACTCGGTAAGTAACTTTCGTATCTTGGAATCTGAATTTCTAAATCATGGGCACGTGTGGCAAACTCTTCGAGAGAGTGAGACATATTTTCTTAATGATTATAAAGTTGCCTTCAATGCATGTCTTGGACACACATATCAATAGAGGATGATTTGCTGATGTGTTCTTTGTAGTTAAGAACAAGACTTCTCAGCGTTCAATATCTATGATTGTTTCCTCCTTGTTCTACTTAGTTTTGGTAAGCTTCGGAAGACTGAATGTTTACCTAATACTATAGAAGCGTGTTAGGAACTCCCGCTCAAGTTGATCCCAACTATTAATTGATCCACCCAATAAATTAGTATATCGTTTAAATACCACGCCTTTGAGGGAGCGTACAAACTGTATACAATGAAATGGGCGACCTGTTGCTTTGGGTTTCCTTTTCCATCAAAACATTAGAACTTCAAGGGTTGGTAGCCAAACGACATCCTTATTTCGTCAATCTAACTTTTGTATGGTTTGACATAAACTAGTGAAGACTACAGCGAGCAACCATACTGGGCATGAATGGTGTTAATAATCACGTGTTGAAGTTGTTGGACAGAAAGAGAGCCCGTAGACAATTGGGTGGTGTCATGCAACACATTCTGCAACACATTCTGCAACACAATTCAATCATGCAAATCTTTCTTATACTGGTATTCTTGGACTTCCTAGTATTTAGTTCTGGAAGAGCCTGCATTTTTTGGATTGCCTTCCTTAACCAGACTTTAAAATTCCAATCAATGCATGAGCACAACAATTTTTGCATCTTTGTCTTCTAGCAATTTTGTTAACTTTTCAATAGTCAATGCCATTTCTTGAATTCAATCATCAGGCAGGCGTCATTTTTCGTGACCATTACCGGTTCTAGGAATTTTTTAGATGAGGTTTAATCACTCTATTTTTGTGGAGAAGCGACATGTGTGGATCCAGATATGGATGTGTCACTGGACATCGAACTGGAACAAGAACTTTTTGGCAAGTTCTTGAACTTTTTTGCAAAATAGGAACCGAACTTCCTGAACTTGAAAATTTTGACCTTACCCTTGTTAGAAAACTTCCTTAGTGGTGAAACTAATTGTGGTTTCCCAGTCTTCATCTGGGCTCTGGTTGCATTGAAGAGTTCTGCAAGTGTCTCCTCGAAAAGAGTCACCATTTCTTTTGTTTTCTCGCCTGTCATAGTTGATGCAGTGGTTGTTGTTGGAAACTGGCACGAGAATTAGTCAGAAAATAAAATTTTACTTAATTCAATAATACCAGGATCTTTGCTAGGTGTTCACATATTTATTATAATTAAAATACTAATGGATTAGTATTATACCTGAATCGATAAACGATATTGGTCTAGATCTGATTCACGAACTTGCTGCTTTTGATTCACAAAATTAGTGCTCCCAAAGTTCAAGCTTTCTATGATATTCTCCCAAGTCTAGATTACATCGGCGTGTGGGCACCTTTTAATTAAATCAAAAACTAATTTCTGGACTGGTCAGATCTAGAAAACTAAGAAGCTAAATTTCTTCTCTTTTCTTAATTGATCTGAATTGTTCAATTAATTTATGTCACAAACAATGTGATATAAATAAGCAAGCGTTCTGATTACAAACAACGACAAGAGTCCTGATTGCATCCAAGTCCAATTAGTTTATGATTGATTTAATTACACATGTAATTCCTGAACTTATATCACAATTACAATTAAGTCCAAAACTTTTATAGTAACTGTGATTAAGCCCAAAATTTTATAGAGCTATCACAGGGACTGTCCGGACATATATTTTCCAAGCTCCAATAATTAGACTGTCTAGTGGACCCTAAACTGTCCGATCTAATTATTAGTCTTTTGCTTTTTCTACTAAAGGCAAGAGACTGGACTCTCGAAATATAAAAAATTATAGAAGCTGTAATACTTTCCTCTGACCTACCGTATATATATATATTTATATTTCATCTCTATCTGAGATCAAATAATTGGGTATGAGCATAAATGACCGTTTTGCCCTTCTAATTATTCTCACTAACTTTAAGTTACATTTTCTTCAACGATCCTGTGAACTAATTCACAGATGTCGAAGTTTAGCCGTCGCTAAACACTGAGCTCAGATTTATAACCGTTCAACAGAAAATACTTAAGTTGTCAATCGACCTATTTTTCAGGACGACAGTTCTCGACATGAGTTCGTGTTCTCTACTTCGCTCATTCTCAAGCTCCCAACTCACTGAGATATTTGATCAATTAAATTGATCTCACCTATTAGTAAATCAAAGAACTATCAAACTAACAAAATTATATACACATTCCTGTCGAGATTCAGATGAAATATCTAGTGATCAAGTGATCAAGTGGAACTTAATTATTCGCATGGTCATGCCATATAATTAAATTCGACACGTGGTCCGTTCAATACACTCCAAGTGTACTAGTGTCACCATTAATCCATTTCTACGATAAGGACAAATCGCAAACCCGAATGATTAAATAGTCAACACTACAACCTTCCGATACAAGGCACCAACCCTTATACATTAGTTGTGAACAATTTTATTGATGATCAAAATATAAGTTGTGTCACACTATACTTCTCAATGCAAGCATCCAACTTATATTATCACAAGTGATCATTGGCACTTTATTTACATACTCAATATTAAACAAATACAATAATAATAAATGAATACAAACCAAAGTTTTATTCAATATAAAATTATCATTTCATCATAGCAAAATTATACTATTTGGGCATACAACCCAACAATTCTCCCACTTGCCCTAGAGTATAATCTTAAAATACACATACCCCAATGGCAAAGAGTTAACCAGCATATAGTTCCTTGTTCTCCAAAGGTACTTAAGGATATGCTTTACAATCACCCAATGTTCTAGTCATTCTAGACTGATAACGAGTTATCATACCAACAGCATAACAAACATGAGACTACTCATTGCAAATGCATAAAGTATTCTACTCATGTCATCTATCTCTTCAGGAGTTTCTTTAGGAACGCTCCTTAGATAGTTATATTCTATGTCTGAATGGCAAATTTCCTTTCTTAGAATCTCGCATGGCAATCTGACAAGCATCTTGTCAATATATATAGTTTGGGACAAAACTACCAGCTTGTTCTATTCGATCTCTTAAGATCTGAATCCCTAGAACACATCTAGCTTTGTCCAAAACATTCATATGAAAACTGTTAGGCCAACCACGCTTTCATAGATAATAACATTCCTACATCATTTCCTATTAGTAGAATATCATCTACATAAAGCACCAGGAAAATTACATTTTTGTCCTGTATCTTCTTATAGACACATGGTTCGTCAAAGTTCTGATCAAAATCATATGTCTTAATCACCTCATCTAATATTTTGTTCCAAGATCTTGATGCCTGCTTCAGTCCATAAATGGACCGTTGCAGATTGCACACTATAGATTCATGACCACGTTCTACGAACCCATCTGGTTGTACCATATAGATACATTCTTCAAGATGACCATTAAGAAAAGCCGTCTTGACATCCATTTGTCATACATCATAATCATAATGAGCTACAATGGATAAGAGAATCCAGATAGATTTGAGCATAGCTACAGGCGAGAAGGTTTCCTCGTAATCAATACATTCTCTTTGGGTAAAACCCTTAGCCACTAGCCTTGCTTTGAAAGTTTCCACCTTCCTATCTACTCATCTCTTTCTTTTGTAGACCCACTTGCACCTGATGAGTTTTATCCCTTTTGGTGCATCTACAAGTTCTCAGACTTGATTAGAATGCATAGATTCCATCTCAGTGTTCATAGCTAGTCTTTCCAAATCTGCATCCACATCATTTATAGCCTCCTTATATGAATTCAGATCATCTACTTATTTTACAGAGATCGCCTCTTTGGATTCTCTGACAAACAAGTACCTAGACGGTTTTCTAATGACCTTTTGACTTTGCCTAAGGGACGGTAGATCTTGAATCGTGGCTTCATTTGGAAGTGTAACGTTTTCATCAATGTTGGTATCACCTTCAGGTGATACAATTACCTCATCACTACCTTGAACATTTTCTTGATCTATGGGATTAGATGATGAATCATTTTTCCCACTCAGATAACGTTCCATAGGTATTTGCGATACCATGGGTCGTCTGTCACTAGGTTGTGTTCCAGGAATTGATGAGTCGGGATTACTCCCAATCATTTCTTCCAAATCTTCTCTATTCTTGGACTAACGTTCATTAATATATTTATCGTCTAGGAAGGTTGTATTTGTACTTACAAAAACCTTCATATCTAGATGACTATAAAAATAGTATCCCCTGGTACCTTTAGGGTATCCCACAAACATGCATATTTCTGATCTAGACTCTAACTTTTTGTCTTTCCTTTCAGCACATGAGCCGGACATCTCCAAATTCGGATGTGACACAAATTTGGTTTGTGCCCATTCCATATTTCCAGGGGAGTCTTGGGAACAGACTTAGATAGAACTAGGTTAAGAATATAAGCGGCTGTCTTCAGTGCATATCCCAAAATGAGATAGGTAGAGTTGAAAAACTCATCATTGACCTAACCATATCTAACAATGTCCTGTTTCTTCTTTACGATCGCCGCTTACATTGGGGTGTATCAGGCGCACTCAATTGAGAAACTATACCATTTTCTATTAAGTAGTCCCTGAATTTTCTCGAGAGATATTCTCCACCTCGATCTGATCGAAATGTCTTTATACTTTTACTCAAATATTTCTCGACCTCAGTCCGATATGCTTTGAATTTTTCAAAAGCCTCTGACTTTCGAGTCTTCAGGTACATGTATCCGAATCTAGAGTAATGATTTGTAAAGGTGATAAAATACTCATAGCCCCCTCTCGCAGGTGTACTCATAGGTCCACATACATCAGAATGAACTAGTTCTAATACTTCTTTGGCTCTTTCTGCCTTCGCTAAAAAAGAACTTTTGGTTATCTTATCCTCTGAACAAGAGTCACAGACTGGCAATGGTTCGACCTCAATTGAGTTGAGGAGACCATCCTTAGCCAGTCTTTGTATCCTGTTAGGGTTGATGTGTCCAAGCCTAAGATGCCATAAATAAGTATTACTAGTATGGTATGTATTTTGTTTATTATGGTTTGCAGAAGTATTATTAATTTCATTTGTGGAATAGTTTAATATATAAAGACCATTCATCAAATATCCGGCACAAATATGAGCTTTATTCATCAAAATGTAAAGCGATTTATTAGGCGCAAAATCAAGAGAATAACCCTGTCTTATTAAACAAGAAATGAAAATTAAATTCTGCTTCATTTGCGAGACATAATAACAGTCGTTAAGAATTATACGCCTACCACTACTAAAATAAAAATAAACTACTTCTACAGCTCTCGTTGAAACTATTGCTCCTATGCCGACTGTGATAGTGAACTGGCCTTCATTGAGTTTTCTGCTCTCTTGAAGCACCTGTATTAACATGCAAACATGATTAGTAGCTCCAGAATCTACAACCCAGGAATATGTAGAATCAACCACCAAACAAGACTCAGTTATGAAAAACTCACCTACACTCTGCTTCTGTTTAGCTAGTGCTTTGGGACAGTCTTTCTTCCAGTGACCTTTCTTGCCGCAGCTGAAACACTTACCTTTCTGCTTTCCATCTGCTTTGGCCTTTTTGTTGCTTACTGGCTTCTTGCTAGCTCTCTTCCTTTTATTTTCGCCTTTGCCTTTCGGCTTAGAATTAGAGGAGCTACCAATTGCTTCGCATAAGCATTACCACCTTTAGCCTTAAGACCACTTTCCACATTTTGCAACTCATTCATCACCTCGACCAATGGCATATCCATCTTGTGTAAGTGATAGTCCACGATGGCTCGTGAAAACATATCCGTAGAGAGTTCAATACCATATCCACCGAGTATTTTGATCAATAGTCGCACCTGCATTCTCCGCCACATTGAAGTGTCCAATCTCTGCCACATTGAAGTGTCCAATCATGGTTAACATATGGTCCTTCACTGGCGTTCTGGGTTTCATGCGGATGTTCTGTAAGGTACGAATTACTTCGAACCGAGCTCTCCTACTTTGATGTGCAAACATGTCATTGAGGCTTTTTATTATGTCATAAGAGGTCTCAAGACTGTCTGGCTTTTGCTGTAACACATTTGACATTGATGCCAAAATGTAACAGCGAGCCAACTTGTTTGCAGCTACCCACTTATCATAAACATCCCTCATGTCCTTGTTTGTAGTCTCATTGGGTTGCTCAAGCCAATCTTCTCCAAGCACAAAATCAATTTTCTCAACGGTGAGAACAATCATTAGGTTACGTTTCTAATTCACATAATTTTCTACAGTTAGTTGGTTTTGTTTTAGGATAACAAAAAATGGACTGAGAGACATTTTACTGAAAAATAACAAAATTATTGCATATCAATATTGAGCAGCGAATTTAACATATGATGCGTGAATGCACATGTAGATCCATAAAACTACAATAATGTAACGACTACTTGATCCTTGTGATCCAACAGGCTTCTCTATAGGAAAGGTCACCGTGTCCACTGATTAAGCTGGGCCACACAAATCATATCTTGACAATAAATGTCTAGATAAATCCAGTATCGCTTTATTTGGTCACCAAGATCATAAACGAGAGCCTCTATAAGAGGTTCGTAAATGATCTCGATTTGAGTGTACAACCTTTGTCTAAATCTCTAGATACTTAAAAATAATCCCACCATCTATAGGATGATCTCAAATTATATTCTACCTAAACGATCTTACCAAAAAAGAATCCAATCAAACAACCCGAATCACGCAGCCTCCTATAGGGAGTCCGTCACACGTTCGCACGAGGCTAATGATTCTCACTGCATATGAATTGACAAAAGGAGACTGTGGGTTTTTATTTAAATAAATACTCTCTCCCACTCAATATTTTAAAATAATAGATTTTAATTTTAAATAATTACCAACTGTTCAGATTAATCAAATTAACATACAGGACTTCCCTTCAAAGAAAAATATTAATTTAAATTAAATTAATCAAGGGAAAACCAATGTTCCAATGAAATGCATTCTATTCTAAATATCACGAGCGATACCAAAATTAATTCTATATGACATGATTTACAGAATAATAATATTTCAAACAAATATTTAAAGCATACATTAGCAATAAATTTAACAATTATTTGTGGCCCAAAACAAGACTTAAAAAACCAAATTAAAAAACTAATCAGGCCCAAGTCCAATTTGTTAACTTGAAATTTTAGCCCAAAGATCCAAAAAACACATATCCATAGAACCAAACAGCAGCTATCCATAGTCCCAAACAGAAGCTATCCCAACAACCTAACGTGGTCTTCTTCTTCATTGAGATTTCTTCTTCCCAAAGCAAATAACCTCCACCGGAAACACCATTGCCCAAAACTCAGCTCGCTGCCAAGTCGAATCGTCGGTTACACTTCAACTATGTGTGGCCGCCGACGCGACGATCACACAGATCAAATATCTGCTCTACTGCCCCACATACAGATTTCAGATCTACGCTGGCTCCCAGCTAGCAGATCTCAGATCTTCTTTGGAGCACCGGCCATGCAGATTTGAGATTTGCTTAGCCGCACCAGCGCGCAAATCTTGGATCTCACTACTGGCGCCGCCGATCGCGAAGATCCAAGATCTCGCCAACAAGCGGCGCGATATCTCGAGATCTCGCGCGCCGGTCGCGTAGATTCGAGATCTACGTGCCCATGATAGTGCGCAGATCTCCATCTGTGCAGGCGACGCCACGCAGATCCGACGATCTGTGCGGTGGTCTTCCTCCTCCTTTTTTTTTGTTCGTTCGTTCCTTGCGGTCTGATATTCAATATTCAATTGTTACAAAGAAATAACTAGTCTCATATTAGGGCTCACAATTTGAATCTATTTTACAATTAAAAAATAAATCAAGATGATGAAGTCGTAATCCACCGATCTTGTTACAGACTCGAAATAACGAATTACAATGAACAATTGGAGTCACAAAATAATTGGATCATAGTTTAAAATAATACCAATTAGTCAATCAACATATAAACAAATAATCATAGACATCGCTCGACTAGAACATGCAATTATCAGATCTAGATAATATAACAAACACGTAAACGATCTAGACCGCTCTGATACCACTTGTTGAAAATTGGCACGAGAATTAGTTAGAAAATAAAAATTTTCTTTAATTTAATAAAATCAGAATCTTTGCTAGTGTTCACGTATTTATTATAATTAAAATACTAATGGATTAGTATTATACCTGAATCGATAAACGATATTGGTCTGGATCTGATTCACGAACTTGCTACTTTTGATTCACGAACTTAGTGCTCCCAACGTTCAAGCCTTTTATGATATTCTCCCAAGTCTAGATTACACCGGCGTGTGGGCACCTTTTAATTAAATAAAAACTAATTTCTGAACTGGTCATATCTAGAAAACCAAGAAGCTAAATTTCTTCTCTTTTCTTAATTGATCTGAATTATTTGAATTAATTTATGTCACAAGCAATGTGATATAAATAAGGCAAGCGTTCTAATTGCAAACAATGACAAGAGTCCTGATTGCATCCAAGTCCAATTAGTTTAGGATTGATTTAATTACACATGTAATCCTTGAACTTATATCACAATTACAATTAAGTCCAAAATTTTTATAGTAACTGTGATTTAGCTCAAAACTTTATAGAGCTACCACAGGGACTGTTCGGACATATATTTTTCAAGCTTTAATAATTAGACTGTCTAGTCGACCTTAGACTGTCCGATCTAATTATTAGTCTTTTGCTTTTTCCACTAAAGGCAAGAGACTGCACTCTCGAAATATATAAAATTACAGAAGCTGTAATACTTTCTTCTGACCTACCGTATATATATTTATATTTCATCATTGTCTGAGATTCGATAATTAGGTATGAGCATAAATGACCGTTTTGCCCTTCTAATTATTCTCACTAACTTTAAGTTACATTTTCTTCAACAGTCCTATGAACTAATTCATAGATGTCGAAGTTTAGCCGTCGCTAAACACCGAGCTCAGATTTATAACCGTTCAACAGAAAATAATTAAGTTGTCACTCGACCCATTTTTCGTGCATGACAGCTTCCCCCACGAATTCATGTTCTCTACTTCGCTCATTCTCAAGCTCCCAACTCACCGAGATATTTGATCAATTAAATTGATCTCACCCATTGGTAAATCAAAGAAGCATCAAACTAACGAAAAGATATACACATTCCTGTCAAGGGATTCAGATGAAATATCCGGTGATCAAGTGGAACTTAATTATTCGCACGATCATGCTATATAATTAAATTCGACACGAGGTCCGTTCAGTACACTCCAAGTGTACTAGTGTCACCATTAATCCATTTCTACGATAAGGACAAATCGTAAACCCGAATAATTAAATAGTCAACACTACAACCTTCCGGTACAAGGCGCCAACCCTTATACATTAGTTGTGAACAATTTTATTGATGATCAAAATATAAGTTGTGTCACACTATACTTCTCAACGCAAGCATCCAACTTATATTATCACAAGTGATCATTGGCACTTTATTTACACACTCAATATTAAACAAATGCAATAATAATAAATGAATACAAACCAAAGTTTTATTCAATATAAAATTGTCATTTCATCACAACAAAATTATACTATTTGGACATACAACCCAACAGTTGTTACTTAAAGACTTGAAAGAATCGGAAGATGAGAGAATAAAAAGGTTCTACTAGGCGTGCCAAGGTATTTGTATGATAAATTTTGTGTATTAAAAATATAGAAATTGTTATTGACTCTTATTTACTATAATAATATAAAATTTTCCCACAAGAAAACAAAGGGAAAGAGGTAGTTGTGGATCTGTCTGAGATCCGAAAATAACGTATGATATAGATATCCAAAAATGTTTATCGATTGACAGAAAATTTTGATAATTACAAAGTGGGTGATCTTCTTATGGCTGCGTAGTTGCAGAATAATCTGATTAACGATTCGAGTGTTAAAGACGAAGGCTCATGTGGCTTGAATTCTAGAGTTCGAGATTTATTGAGATCTGGATTTCCTTGAATATTCAAGGCTTAGATTTGGTTTGCAAAGAAGATTTACTGTTTGGTAGTGCTGAAATTATTTTTTTAAGTGTTTATAATATAAGTTGTTGATGAATGTATGGATAAAAAATGGGTTGTAAGTTGTGGGTCCCATAAAATGTGTGGATAAAAAGTATGTTTGACCAGTTTAACCAACTGAAATTATAATTTAAGCATGGCCAAACATATGCTAATCTTTTCATACTTGATTTGAAGTTGTTGATTCCAAGAAGATTTTGATCTTCTTGAGATTTCCCAGATTTTAGATTTTCTTTCAGGCTTGAGATTTTCTCTTAGACTTATAATTTTTTCTTGGCTTAGATCTATAGTTATCAGACCCGGCCCGGACATTAACTTGGACAAGGAAGCAGATCATTGGGTTACTGGTTTAACCGATGATCCGGTGAGTCAATTCATGTCGAATCGATAAGTCTATTTTTGTTAAATATTAACATAAATTATTACACTCCAATAAATTAAAATTATATTAATTTATATATATATATATATATATATATATATATATATATATATATATATATATATATATATATATATATATATATATGTTATTATTAAATTTGGACCGCCGATCCGATCGAAAATTGGTGACCCAATGCCTCAACTAGTCCGGTTCTCTTAATATTACCATCAAACAATAAAATCATTTACAACCCCGAAAAATCGTCGATTTTTGATGTAACTCGGTGAATCGTCTCGATTCATTACATAATAAAACTTTTCATTTTTTTATTATCATATTCTACTCAAAAGATGCACCAAGTACTTCTCCATTCTATAAATGAGATGTTAATGTAATGAAGTACAATATTTTATGCTATTTTTTTTTTATAAGAATTAGTTGATGATACTAGTAGTCTCGTACTTATTTTACTAAATAGATTTCTGATGGTAATGATTTAATAAAAATAGATCTATCGGTTCGACATGAATTGATCCACCGGTTCAATCATCGGATTACCGGTTGAATCAGCAACCCGGTGACCAGCCTCCTAGTCTGGGCCGGGTCTGATAAATATGATATATATAATAGAAAATCATCACAATCAGAAATGTATTTAACAAAATAAGTACGAGACTACTAGTATCATCAACTAATTCTTGTAAAAAATAACATAAGTTATTGTACTTCATTACATTAAAATCTTATTAATAGAGTGGAGAAGTACTTGGTGCATCTTTTGGGTAAAATATGGTCATAAAAAATAAAAAATTTCATTATGTAATGACCCGAATGGGTCACGAGGTTACTTAAAAAATTGGTGATTTTTTCGAGTTATAAATAGTTTGATTGTTAGACAGTTCAATTAAGAGAATCGGACAAGCTGGGGCACCGGGTCGTCGATTTTTCGATCGGACCTACCGGGCCAATCCGGGTTTAATAACATTGCTTAGACCCGTCATTTTTCTTGGACTTAATCCCACAGTCATAGAAAATTCTTATAACCACCTAATTTAGAATTTAAATTAATTTTAAAAACAAATTATTTGAAAGTAGAGTTGACTTTTTAAAATTGGGTTAATTTTACCAACGATCACTGAAGTTACCTTAAAATTTTAAAATAATTACTGAAGTTTAATAGTTTCAGTGGTGGTCACTAAAATATGATATCCTTTCACTAATGGTCACCCCATTAAGTTTCTAACTTGAAATGATGATGTTGCATTTATTTATTACATGATAGTCCATTTACTTTATATAATATTCACTTTAGTTCTTATAATTTTAATTATATTTCAGCTAAGTTCTCCAAAAAATTACACCTTATGTCCTTCAATTTTTTACATCTTTACACTTTGGTCCACAAATATTCAATTATCTTTCAGTTAAGTCATCTAAAAATTGTATTTTAGGTCCTTCAACTTTATACATCTTCAAACTTGTCTCCAAATCTTTGATTTTAGTGGTCAAGATAAGTGTAATTTTAGTGGTCAAAATAAATACACTTTCAATTAAATCATTGACTTTACACTCGAATTTTTACCTAAACGAACAAAACAATATAATTAAATAATAAACTACTTGATAGAATTCACAAGTGTCCACTTTTAGTGGCCAAATTAAGTGCAAAATTCGCACTTATTCAAGTAGTTTATTATTTAATTATATTATTTTATTCGTTTAGGTGAAAATTCAAGTATAAAGTCAATGATTTAATTAAAAGTACACTTATTTTGACAACTAAAATTGTACTTAACTAAAATCAAGAATTTGGGGACCAAAGTTTGAAAATGTATAAAGTTGGACCTAAGATGCAATTTTAAGAGGACTTAACTGAAAGATAATTGAAATTTGGGGACCAAAGTGTAAAAATATAAAAAATTGAAGGACCTAAAATGCAATTTTAGAGGCCTTAACTAAAAGATAATTAAAAATTTGTGGACCAAAGTGTAAAGATGTAAAAGATTAAGGACCTAAAATATAATTTTTGGAGGACTTAATTGAAATACAATTAAAAATATAGAGACTAAAGTGAATATTATATAAAATACACGAACTATCATGCAATAAATAAATACCACATCATTATGCTATATCATCAAAAATGAATGGAGTGACCATTAGTGAAAATATTTCATACTTTAGTGACCACTACTGAAACTATTGAAATTCATTGACCATTTTAAAATTTTAAGATAATTTCAGTGACCGTTGATGTAATTAACCCTTTAAAGTTGGATAGGCAATTTGAAATTTGTTAGATCTAACTAGACTATATATACTTTTATAATCTAAAATTCATTTATTATAACATTAATAATATTAACTTCGTGTTTTATCTAAAATTCATTTATAATAAAATTAAGTGTAACCTGTGTTTATTAAGTTTTTTTTAGCATAGTTGGTTTATTGTTAACAATGTGCAGTTGTAACTTCGTCCCATTATAAACTAAAGTTGATGAGAACCAAACTTGTAGGCCACATGTTAATTTTGAAGAGAGAACATTATAACAATATCTAATATGGCTAAAAAAATACTACAATTTGAAACATATTGAAAAAGATAAAATAGGAGAAAAGATCCTCGCATACCTTACACTTTTGCCATGTTAATTATTGTACGTGGACACCTTTAATGCCCACATGGGGTAGGCGATCACCCTTGGAACATTATATACTATGGCTAAAAAAATACTACAATTTGAAACATATTGAAAAAGATAAAATAGGAGAAAAGATCCTGTACTTTGCCATGTTAATTATTGTACGTGGTTCACCACTCAGCATTACCCCTCGGATTTTGAGAAAACACCCCCGAACAAAATTTTCCAACCGTTTTTGCAGAAAAATTAAACCCCATCTCCCTAATCCGCCAATCTTCCATCACCGGAGTAGAAATCAGCTGCCGTTTTCTTTCAATCTCAAACCCAACAGCGTCCTCACAAATTTTGCCGGTATCTTCATTCACCAATTCATCATCCATTCGCTCCATCCTCTTCTTTCGATTTAAATTTATCCTCAACTTGGACTTGATTCTGAATATTCCCTTTTATGTTGGAAATCAGCAATTCCTTTTTGCTGAGTTTGTAGCTGCTGGAAATCAAGGATTCCCCATGAATATCGTTGTCACTGTATCTTGGCTGATCAACACCCTTGTCACCATCAAAAAAAGTTTCAGTCACATGCAAGAAAAATTAACATAAGTCATAAACAGTAAGAATACTAAAAATTGACACAGATAAAAAGTCGCTCAAACGTAGAAAAAGTCGCACCCCTCGCACAAATTCACAAAAGGTTAAAAAATATAATAAGAAACTTGTTCAAAAGTTGTATTCAAAATATTACGCTTACCTTCCTCTTCAAATCAACCACACCATTATAAACTACCATCTGAAGATCAGAAGGCTTCGGATAATTCTCAGTGTTTCTTTTTTTTATCTCATCCATCAAATCCACAAACATATCAGCAACAAAATGCCTTAACCCTATCATCTCCAGCTTCAATTCCACGTGGTCAGAAGCTAATTCATGCTGTTTCGATTGAATATCGGCCAAACGATTGGTAATTTCTTCATTGAAGTGCCAGCATCTCTAAAAACCAACAGCACGATAAAATACATGACAAATATTAACAAATGAAATAGTATAAAAATGATAAAATCACCAAAAATGTAATTAATAAACACACAAACCTCCCTTTTGCCCTTAGCAGCCTTGGCAGAACTGGTAGTATGAGTAGATAATTCCTCGGACACACGAGGTGGGTGAAATGGCTTCGATGCACATACTGTTGGATCCTCAAAATCATCGTTGAGGACTCGCCGACCCTTATCAATCAAGCCAACCATGTATACCTCCTCCTCCTCATCACGAGTTGGCTCAACAACATTAACTTCCAACTACAAACACGTAATCAACAAAATTAAAGACATAAAAAATGTAACAAGCACATAATAAAAAAGGAAAAAACTACGAGTAATATTATATAAGTACATAATGTAGTTATATACTACTTACTCTCATAAGGTCAAAAACAGTCTTGTTCAATTTCGACGACGTGACGTGCCACTTGGACCTCCAATTCAATATCCGAGGCCGTGACGCATTAACCTTTGTACAAATTTTTCCCTCTAAAGATGGGATTGTCTCATAAATCCACACTTGAAATACAAGCGGAAAGCCATTAAGCCTATATGCCTCAGAAGCTTTCTTCCCACCCTTTACATTCAATGATTTCTTCCTCAACGCAGATTTAAGCGATGAAAGTGTAATCCTATAGAGTTCTTTTCCCCAAGCAAAAGTTTCCATCTCATCCGAATCAACAAGAGCCATAAGAGACTCATCCACCAATTTCTTGTACGATGTTGTAAACAGGAATGATGTAATAAAGTAAAGAATACCAATCTTTACAACATCCTGGTCATTGGCATCTTTCAGGTTCAAAAAAACTTCTTCAAGGTTAGATCTGGTTATGTTTGGAAGGTGTCTAAAATATGTATCCTTAATCCTACTCTGTCTAGACTGGTACTTCAGACGGTTGTCATTACCCGTGCATCTAAGTCCAGTTATTAAACAAAACTCGTGTATTGAAAATCTCACATGCTTCTCACCGATCTTGAACCACATCTCATCCAGATTCGGTTGCTTCACCTCCCTCAACAATACTTGATGAATCAACTGAGACTGGAATGAAATTTCCTTTGTGTCCACATATGGACCAAAGCATGTCTTCCTGAACAATGTCCTCTGATCATTCGACAACTTTCCATACAAATTTGAGATGACCATGTTGGTTGAAGACACATTAACTTTCCCTGCAAACCATTTATCGGGGTGTATAATATAGTCCCAATCCTGTAAAAGAACAAAAAAAAAAGAAAAATTAATATAAACAACAAGATTATATTGAATTCCAATCACTCAACAAAGGTAACTTTCCAGCACACAAAATTTATTTCCAAATGAAAGTGCACTGTCACATAATTTTCAACATGCACTTCATTGCACTGAATTCATGCATTGATGTAGGTCAAATATGAAATGAAATTAAAGAGACTTTTAGATAATTGTAACTTTTCAAAATTGATAACAATTATAATTGGGACTCCTATAGTCACGTAACTCTTGGATGGAGGTGTATGGATAGTAATTGTAATTTACATCGAAATTAAAACAGAATTTGGCTTCATTTCATCTGCTACAACCCGAGGGTGTTAACAAAAGAATATCCAAAGAAGTCATAGCTATGTGCATGCGAACTGTAATAAACATTTAGCTTAATGTGTGACTTATTAGATAGCATAATTTGCAAAATCCAATTGTAGAAATCATTCTCCAAGGCATGATGATAGCATTATTAGAAAAATACACACACATATATGTATATAAATGTATGTATATAAACCCCCTCTTGGAGGTCACCATTTTTCTTCCTAACTTGAAGCTTCTCAACAGAAATGAAATGAAACACAATGGAGAACAAAATCTCTCTCATTCTTTTCATTACTTTGTTTTCATCCTTCCTAAACATCATACACACTTTTAACATTATGTGAACTAAAGGGAAATTTGACCAGCAAAAGACATAAGTGCGTTTGATACCATTTAGTTCCATGCTTAAGCTTTGGCATGATTTGAATAACAGCTGATGTTGAAAACCAATTACAAGCTATTCCAAAAATTCTTCTTTTTCTTTCCCTGGATGTGTGTAAATAAGCTTACCAAAATACCTAAAATTTGCCACACTTAAAATCTTATGTCCTCAAAGGACCTTGGTTTTGAGTTTGGGCCTGAAATCGCCGGGGGGATCCCCCAAGTTTTGATGGTGGAGTGGGGAAGGAGATGAAGATGAAGATGATTTTTTTAATTGTTTTAAATAATAGAATATAAAGAGAATATTTTGTACTTTTAAAAAAGTTAGAGATCATAATTGCAATTTTTTTTTTAAGGTTTTTTTTTTTTTTTTTTTTTTTTTTTTGTTGTTTTAATTTATTTAAGAAAAGATGTGGACGGTATCATTAAAGCTATTCAAAAATTCTTCTTTTTCTTTCCCTGGATGTGTTAAGCTACCAAAATACCTTTTGCCACACTTAAAATCTTATGTCCTCAAAGGACCTTGGTTTTGAGTTTGGGCCTGAAATTCCCCAAGTTTTGATGGTGGAGTGGGGAAGGAGATGAAGATGAAGATGATTTTTTTAATTGTTTTAAATAATAGAATATAAAGAGAATATTTTGTACTTTTAAAAAAGTTAGAGATCATAATTGCAATTTTTTTCTTTAAGTTTTTTTTATTTTTTTATTTTTTTTTATTTAAGAAAAGATGTGGGCGGTGATCGATATAAAATTGAATAACGACGATATTATTCTGAAAAAAAAGTTCTAAACAATGGGAGCGTGAGTGTAATTTACCAATATTCAAATTAGAAATAAATTAGTAACATGGTTGGAATTTCAGTAGTCATATAGTCCCATTTTTCTTTAATATGAATAATCAACAAAGAAATTACCCAAAAAGGGTTCAGAAAAGAGAACCCATCAAAGGACTCCATTCACAAATTAAACCCGAAACCGAACCAAAAGAAGCGTGGCTTAAAGTAACTTATAACAAGCTTATGCCATAAAGCAGCAAAATCACAAAGCCAGCAATCAAAATATGAAGTTCCTATGGCACAAATAATATGCAGCAGTTCATTTATTTTAGGTGAATCATAGTACATATACACATTCACACATACATGTTGTGCAATATACAGAGTATGAAAATGTTCAACTAAATCCCAAAATTAAAAAACATCGATGCTCAGTGCAATCGCCCCTTACCTTCTGTTCATACGGCTGCTCTTCAAAATCAACATCACCCACATTAGTTTTCTTCTTCGCTTTTGATAGTTTTTTTTCGTTGTCTCGCTTCCTCTTCATCTTCTTCCACACCCACAATTGATTCGAGTGGAGTGTGGATGGTGGAAGAAGGACAATGATATTCGGGATTTTAGCCGAAGCCGATCCTCGTGATTTTAGGTTCGCTTCGGGTTGGAGCTTTGGGGATTTTCGGAGTTTCACTGTGATAGTGGACGGCACCCACAGTGGTGGCCGCGATTTTTGCCAATTCTCGAGATTTCAACCTGGTGGCGATTTTGGAGGGTTTTGGAGATGTGAAATTTAGGCAATATTTGATTTTGGAGATTTGAGTCCGAAAATGGTGGGTTAATTTAAGCAATTATCACAGTAGTTTATTGAAAACTTTAAAGAGCAAATTTACAAATGATGATCCAACTTTATCTATCATTACCATTTGCTCATTCAACTTTAAAACATTATTAATTGCTCATCAATCTATTAAGCAATGAGTGATGAGTGGGAAATGATTTGAGATAAATAGGTGAGCAGTTGGTAATATTTTAAAATTGGGTAAGCAAATAGTAATGTTGGGTAAAATTTGGTGATTATTTATTAAATTTACTCAAATTTTAAAATAGTTATTGAAGTAATTTTCTTACACAAATACTCACTTAGCACTATTAAATTTCAACGCAAACACAAACGACGTTAAGTAGTATATTGTTTTAGACAAAATTGTATTAATTACAGCTAAATGTATAATTGTCAAATATTTTCTCTATATTTATTTGATTTTAACAAGTAGTTAATAGTGAACTTCGCATTTTTTTGTGTGGATTTTGCTGGTAGGATATTTTTGTCACACATGGCGTACTAGATAACTATGTTTATGTCCATATTTGAATTTAATAATGACACGTAGGATTTTGAGTTCACATTTCTAGTCGAGTGATTATTAGTGTAACTTTTAGAAACATAAGTGACTACTAGTGTAAGAAAATTATTTCAATAACTATTTTGAAAATTTTTAACAACATTAAGTGACCGTTATTGGAATTAACTCAAAAATGGTAGGTAAAAATAGTGACCGTTGTTGCATGCTATATTAAAAGTAGGGAATTGGACAAAATATTCACTTTTGTGAGTTTTAAAATGAGAAAATTCAGGATCGGTAACTGTTCATGTGATAATGGGCTCCAAAGTCATATGGCCCAAACTTGCTTCAATTGAATTCATATTCCAGTGCTAAAAGACAAACATGCCCTTACAATTGCAAAACTGATATTTCAAACACGAAACGACCCACTAATCCTACTATTTGTTTAAAAATCGCACCATTTATTTTTAGCAATCTTGATTTGATTCTTCTTCTCACCAAACTCGCGGACAAAAATTCGAAGACTACTACAAATCTCAATGATGAAGGTAAATTTTTTTGTTTAAAGCAACAATTTTCAATGAAAATGCATGTGGAAATGTCGATATACTGTTTGAATGAAATATATGAAATACTATTAATGTTTGGAGTTAGGTTAACTAATTCGACTACTTTTTGATGTTAGAGTTATCAAACAAAACATGTGGTATAGGATTTTGAAAATTCGAGATACTAGATACTATAGTTGATGTTTTGCTGGTTTTTTGGGTTTTCTATTAAAATGTGTGATTTATCCATGGAAAATACTTGATAATATTTTACTTTTGATATTGTACATCAGTTTTTGTTACATTAGACATTCAAAATTAAATGTTTTATGGTTTAAATAATGATACTGTTTAAATACTCCAATAGTAGTATAAGATCATAGAGTGCTTGGATTTAATAGAATACTGTGTGATATTATTCGTGATGTGCCCATGCAAAATGCTTGAGACTATTTCAATATATGATATTGTTCTTCTATTGGGTTGAAGTCTGTGTGTGAGATATTATTTTATTAAGATATTGTTATGTATGATACTGTTCATCTGTTGTATTGGAATTTTTTATGTTAAATGTGTGCAATACTCTCATTGTTTCCTAAGATACTGTTGTTATCCATGATATTGTTATTAAGACATTGATACTAATGTGATTCTGATACTGTTTTATTAAGATAATTTTATTAGGATAATATTATTGATATTAGGTTGGACTTTTCTGTGTTGAGTGTGTGTGTAATATCGTCTTTGTTTACAAAGCAACTGATACTAATGTACTTGTTATATTAAGATAATAATGTGATTCTAATATTGAAATACTAAAATATATTTATCTATGATATTTGTATTTCTCAAGATGTTGATATATTAAGATATTTTATCTATGATACTGTTTTATTTTGATACCGTACTATGGTATACTTATACCATGGTTTTATCTGTGATATTGTTTTATTATGATACTGTTTAAATCTATGAAACTGTTATCTATGACACTTTTATTATGATACTGTTTTATTTAGATACTATGCTATTTTTTTTTTGGAAAATATCTTAGCTTGAAAATTCAAGCCTGAGATATACATTTTATTACAATCCAAAAAGAATTACATAGAGGGGGACGTATGAGCCTTACCTTTAATTCTTACAAAGAGACCTATCTATGTATATGAATGTATAAAAGAGTACTACTCTTTATGCTAGTTAAAACCACAAATTCTAAAAGAAACTATGTAACGACTGGAAAAATAATTTCAAGTAAATAGTTTTTCTTACTTTTGGCATTGCTTCGAACCTCATAGTTCATTTTAAATATTTTGTTGTGTTAAAATTTTTGCATGTGTTCGCTTCAAATTTTTAGTCGAAGTCTGTGGAATTATTTTGAAAATGAACCTTATTCTATTTTCATTTGGTAAGTTTTTAATTTCAAGTTGAATGAAGTAATTTATAGGTAGCCTAATTTTTTAAATTTTGTTCTCCAGTTCTATCTACAAATCTCGGCCTTTTTCTTTCGATCTCTTAGTCAAAATCGATTTATTTTTTGACTCCAAAATTTAGCCGAAAATCCCACCCAAACAACATCCTAAAAACCACCAAAATACTTAGCCAAACAACCCCTTAACCTCCACCATTGTACATCAACCAAACAACCTCCATGCACAACAAGATACCACCCCATGATCTATCAAAAACCGCCCACCTAGCAGCCCCACTTACCCTCACTTGTTAACCAATTTTTCCCCCAATAAGGTCCCAATATTTGTCCATTCCCTTCAGCTTAAAGCACCAAAAAAATGTAGAGCAATGACCTCCTTCTTCTGTCTAGTTTTCAGCTAAAACAGCAGCCCCATGATTTAACAAAAAACCTCCCATGATGCTACCAACTTCCCACCTTCTTCCCCCATTTTCCCCTCACTTTCAGCCCTCAAATAAACTATTTTTCTCACCCCAAATTCATCCATACAGCAGCCCAGAAATTAGTCCTTAAGTTAAGCAAAAACTCTCATTTGTTCCATCATTATTTTCAGCCTAGCATTCCCAGTTTATGCTCCAAATTCCAGCAGCAAGAATCCTTTCTCCTTCTCTTCAATATTGTGTAGCAAGAAGCCTTGAAACCTTAGTTTAAATCACCAAAAATACTCCAGCAATTTCCATCTTTTCCTTCAAATTTTTGTCCAGCAAACAACCTTTTTTTCTGCATTTTACAGCATCATATTCCAGCCTTTCTCCCTCACTTTTGGTTCAGTTTTTGACCTGCAGTGAAGGTTGTTCACCTAGCTTTTTAATTCATAAAAGCTCCATATATATATATATACTGTACAAATTTTTGGGAAGCTGCAGAAATAAGTTTTCTTCATCAAAACTTCAACCGAAAACTCGTTTTTGAGGTAGTTTTACTTACTATTTTTGCAATGACATTTAAATTGATGTTTGAAAAATTATGACGTGATATAAATGCCATACAAATGATTTATGAAGAAATTTTATGATAGTGATTGAAGGTAATCACTTTAACATGTTAGTGATTGAAGGTAATCACGTATGACGTTATGTGGTGCCGGCTACCAATTTATATGTTCCTGTGTACATTTCAAAATGATGGCATGTCGAATTTATATTTACATATAATTTTTCCACATGATGTATGTATTGCTACTTTGTGTTTCTTATAAAATACTCACCCCCAAAACGAACAAATTTTCAGATTGAATTGTTTGGTGTTGATGCAATGGCGGTAGGCTAGTGAGCTTATCATGAAAATTTTTATTTAGTTTAAGTTTTGACGTTGAGATGATCGAGTCAACAATGATGTAAACCCTATATTTTAAGTATTTGATTCAATATTTAATTATGTAATATGTATGGAAAACAATATGTTGGTTTAATTGCCATTCAAAGTTTTAAATTAGAAATTGCCTAGCTCATTTTTTTTTAAAATTTTCAGCTTACTACTCCCTTTTCGAAAAATCATAACTTTTACTACGGTTGGAGTTTTTGAGTGAAATTAGTCAATATGGAAATCCCTATATGTGGCCTAATAACAGAAATTGGAATCACTCAAAAGTTTCATTGGATGAATTTATTATGGATGTTTGAACGGGCTACCTTAAGGCACCCGGGATAGTTTTTCAAGCATCTTCGGCTATCTTTTTTACCTACCAAATGATGTAGCTAAAGTTTGAAATTTCAACATGTTGTATTCTGTTGTCCCAAGTATCTACAGTTCCAATTTCATAATTTTTGGAGTTCGTTTGAATGGTCTAATAAATTGTGGCGACACCTATTAGGGTATAGACAAAACTATGAAATTTTGAAGAAAATTCATTTTCCCTTGCACGTTTGTTATTTTTCCACAACAATTTCATTTTTAAAACCCTTCAAGGGCATGGGAAATATTATTTGGAGTTCTCATATATATTTTAGAGATTTATTTCAGTGACCCTCTAGGTTGAGAAAATCCGGGGCGTTACAGCTTAGTATCAGGACCTCGATTTTACTTTTCTATAGAATTGTGTAATTTTTAAAATTTTATTTTATTTTGTATGGTCTTTATTTTATTATGTCAAGTTAAAAATTTACGAGTTACAATTTTAGAATTGAAGCGTCACTACTCGCCATCGCCACGCTACGCCAACTCTAACGTAAAGAAAAGTTTGAAGAATTCTTATATACACATTTTTATATCCGCTTCAATTATGATGAAATGTTATGTTTAGAAAAGATGAAATAGAAAATGAGATGTGGATATTTATTCTTGCGCACTAAGTATTTTGAGAACGTGAACAAATTTAACGAAAATTTATTTTTTAGTCCTCAGAATTTAATAAAAGATGTTAGATACCCACCTAATTGGACTTTTCATAATTGATATTCCAGACATGGTACGAACTATGAAAACTTGCAGAAAGACGTGCATGTTTAGGCTTTATTGACGGTGATGGAATTCCTAGACGATATGAAGAACACCTGTGGAACCCGAGATACGACATGGGCCACCACATCCAGAGGATGCTGGTATTGTTGATGAAGGTAAGGCGATTGGGTTTCGTTGTCTCTGGTCAATGGGCTACGCGCCACCTTATTGGCACATTACCAGACGATTGGCAAAACGTGGTTGAAATGGTTTATGATTTATTATGAGCATCATATGTACCCATCCTAACATGAGAGATTGACTATAAGGCTTTCTGCACAGAGTTAACCGCACTGTGGGAAGAGGCTCAGGATGACACACTTAAGTTTTTCGAGGTCGAAACAATGCCATCAGAGATGAGATTTGGCGAAGATGCACCATCAACTATCTCAGACATTGAGGAGTTGAAATAGGATAACTCTAGTAAGATTTTTGTTTCACATGAATTTTAGATAGTATTACTTAGGAGTAGGATTTTCCTTTCTAGTTGTTCGAGCACCAATCGCTATTTCTTTTTGGTATTTCTCTTGAAGGATCAAGTGAATGATAAATATTATCTTTTTCCATCTTTGTGAGTTATCCTTCATTATTATTTTTGCCAAGGATGAATGTTATGTATTTGACGATTATAATAGTGTACTTGAGGTCAGTATGGACCTATAGACATATATAAAATATCAAAAGAAGTACATAAATTTTTTGATGGTTTGATCTTAGAAGCAAACTTGATTGTGGTATAATGAAATATTTTGATATAATTTTGGGTATGCCTTGGCTTAAAAATAACATTGCCGCAATTGTGTGTTTTGGAGAAAGAGGTGTTGTTTTGGCAACTAAGAGGAGAAGAGTTTAGGTATTATGGTCGAGGGTAAAGGTATCATATCAAAGATATCTTGTCTGTCTCATTGGCACCTCATCGAATAGACGATACTAGATAATGTGCAGTAGAAGCAAGGGTGAGATTTACACCAACTACAAGAGTTTCAAGTACTTCTTCTTTCAGAAAGAATTACAACTAAGATAATGATGGTGGTTAGAGTTGGTCAAGGACTATGACTATACTATCATGTACCATCCCAGTAAGGCTAATGTAGTCGCGGGGTGCTCTAAGCAGGAAGATCATGGGTCAATTGTTAGTGTTATGAACGAAGCAAGAGAAATTAATAAATGATTTTGAGAATTTAAGAACTGAAGTGTTGGCGTCGCCAATGCAGGCATCAACAATGATAACAAGTCTGACATTAAAATTGACACTCAAACATAGAGTTGTGATAGCTAAGAAAGATGATCCATTTTGAAAAAAAAAAAAAATCAAGGCTGACGTGGAAACTAAAAAGAGGGAAGGATTTGAAATAGTCGAGGACAAAATTTTGATGTTTGAAGGTTGGTTGTGCGTGCCCAAGGATGAGAGGTTGAGGAATGAGATTTTATCTGAAGCTCATCCCGCTCCTTACGTCGAACATTCAGAAGAAACCAAAATGTATAAGGAATTATGTAACACATTTTACTGGAGAAACATTAAATCCAATGGATATACTACAATGGAAATGGAAGAAAATCGCAATTAATTTCGTTATGGGTTTTCTTTGATCGGCAAGAGGTCATGATACCATCAGTGTTGTAGTAGACCGTTTGATGAAATCTGCTCAATTTTCTTCTAATTCGGATGAATTTTAGTTACGAACAACTAGTACAATTGTGTGTCAGAGAAGCTGTCTGACTTCATAGAGTGCCAGTTTTGATTATATCGTGCTGAGACCCGAGGTTTACCTCAAATCTCTGGAAAAGCCTTTAGGGTGCTATGAGAACTTAATAGGATTTTAGTACAGTGTATCATCCTCAAACCGACGGTCAATCAAAATAAACCATTCAAATTCTGGAAGATATGTTGAGGGCATGTGTTCTGGATCTAGTTGGTAAATGGGAAAGTCACTTGCCGTTGGTAGATTTTGCATTTTATAATCGTTTTCAAGCTAATATTGACATGGCACCATATGAGACACTTTATGCTCGTTGATGTCGTTCGCCAATTTGTTGGGATAAGGCTGGCGAATTTTTTTTAGGACCAGAGTTGGTTGAGAAAACAATAGAGGCAATAGATAAGATCAGGTCTATAATTAAGACAGTGTAAGATCTTCAGAAAAGTTATGTCGAGCGAAGGAGGAACGAGTTAGAGTTTGAAGTCGGCATGAAAGTATTTCTTAAAGTAGCTTCGATGAAAGGAATTTTACATTTTGGTAAGAAATGAAAACTAAGACGTTTCATCGGCCCATTTGAGATTCTGGAGTAAATTGGAAATGTGGCATATCGTTTGGCATTGCCACCCGAGCTCTCGAAAATGCACGACGTATTCAACGTTTTGATGTTAAGGAAGTACGTGTATGATTCTACGCATGTGGTAAAATATGAGTCGTTGGATTTAAGGAATGATATGACTCACAAGGAAGTGCATGCGGTGATCCTAGATAGAAAAGTCCATATTATGTGAAACCGAAAGATCTCTTATAGTTAAGGTTCAGTGGGGTAGACATGAGGAATACGTGGTCACTTGGAAAAGAGAAGAAGATATTTTAGCTAAGTACCTGGACCTTGTAAACCATGTAGGTTAAATTTCGAGGACGAAATTATTTTAAGTGGGGAGGGTTGTGACGACCGGAAAATTTTTCATCTATTAATTTCAAGTAAATAATTTTTCTTACTTTTGACGTTGCTTCGAACCTCATAGTTCATTTTAAATATTTTGTCGCGTTAAAATTTTTGCGCGTGTTCGCTTCAAATTTTTAGTCGAAGTCTGTGGAATTATTTTGAAAACGAACATTATTCTATTTTCATTTGGTAAGTTTTTGATTTCAAGTTGAATGAAGTAATTTATAGCTAGCCTAAATTTTGAAATTTTGTTTTCCGGTTCTATCTAAAAATCTCAGCCTTTTTCTTTCGATCTCTTAGCCAAAATCGATTTATTTTTCATCTATTAATTTCAATGAAAGTATTTCTCATCGTAAATTTGTTTTTGGAATAATCGTTGCGACAAATTGACTTGTTGCTCTTTTAATTTTTTGATATTATGGCGATAGATATGTTGTTGCTATTTCGTACTTTTTGCGGCAAACAAAAAATGTTGCTAGTTTGCTTATGTGACAAGTGACTGATAGTTGTCACATAATGTATTCTATGGCGCTTATAGCACAACAATGCCCGCAACAAATAGCTTAATTTAGTGACAAAATCTCTATTTAAGCGACAACATTTTTTTGTCGTAAAATGGGTATTTTTTTGTAGTGAAAGAAGTCCACTTTGTGTTCGCTAGCCTACGCCATCGCGTCAATGCCAACTATTTCAATCTGAAAATTTGTTCATTTTTGGGGTGAGTATTTCATAAGAACACTTAGTAGAAATATATACTAACATGTGGAAAAAATTATACGAAAACATAAATACACATGCCATCATTTCAAACGTATATAGGAACAACATAATTTGGTAACCGACACCCATGGACTTAAATGTGTTTTCCTTCAATCACTATCAAGTATATGTGATTACCTTCAATCACAACATAAAGTTCCTTCATAAATAAATCTACATGGAATTTATATCACATAATAACTTCCCCCCCCCCAAAAAAAAAAAAAAACACTTACAAATCTTAGTGTGAGTAGTAAATAAAATTACCTTGCAAATTTAGAAGTTTTGTTGAGTTGAACCACTGGAGAAGAAATCTGAACTTTGATGGGCAGATTAATATATGATTCTATGGACATATATTTTGGAAGAAAGTGGCCGACAATTGCAGGACAAAATGGTGAAGAAAACAAGATTAAGTTGCTGGAAATTGGGGTCCGAAAATGGAGGAAAGGTTGGAGTCTTCTTGGCCGAGATTGGAAAGTGAGAAAACAGAAAAAAGATGGAGCAAATTGAGATGTTGGTTGCCTACAGTTGGGGCCGAACTAGTGAGGGAAAAAAAGTGAAATAAAAGGATGTTTATTGTTGGGAAAGGAGAGAGAATAAATGGCAGCTTGGGGAGGAAACTTAAGGTTCGAAACTGCAGAGGAAATGGAGGCACAACTGGGAAACAATGCTGGGATTTGGAAGTAAACTAGAGGGGAAACAAAATAGGGACTATAGAGGCCAAAATCTTGGAGGAAGATTGGGGTAAAAATGAGAGAAAAGATGAGGTTTTTATTGGGACTCAAATGAAGGAACAATGGAAAACTTATGGGGCCGAAAGTTGAGAGGTTTCGGGGGAGGATCAGTTTCTGCATGAATGAAAAGTAAAGGGAAAATATGGTAGGAAAATGGGGCTTGAACTATGGATATAATGGAGGAGCTAGGGACGGTTATTCAGAGAATGGGAGGGCAGTTTGGTCGGTGCTAAGGGCAGTTATTTCTTGAAGTTGTATTAAGTGGTGGGAAAAAATGGGTGGATTTTTGATCATGGAGGGGGCTGTTTTTCCTGGCTGCAAAGTGGGCCGGTTTTGGCAGTAAAGTGGGCGGTTTATTGGCTGATTTTTGGAGCCGAAATGAACGGTGTTTTGGGCTGATTATAGGTGAACTTTTGAGCTGAAAAATAAGTTAGGTTTTAGGCCAGAGGACACCGGTTTTTATTGGGTTTAATGGGTCGGTTTTTGGACTTAAAATTAGGACTGGCACGAGCCGGAAAAAAAAGTTTAATATTTGCGCTATTTTAAATTTAAATGGTTGGCCTAAATTTATCAAAAATTAACTCAAGAAAATTTATTCGATCTAAGAAAATTAACGAGACTTGGTGATAAAATAATATTCCATATTTGTCAAATAAAATTTAAAGCAAACGTGCGCAACATTTAACGTGACAAAAATATTTTAAAATGTACTAGAAGGTTCGTAGAGGTGACGGAAGTTAGAATTTTATTTACTTGAAAAATTAAAAGCTGAAAAAAATTTCGGTCGCTACATTGACATATTTGAACAACATATACCTTTACGATCGTCACGAAGGAGTCGATCGGTCCAATCCTAAACTAGATGACATTAAATGACATCCTTCTCATTTACAATATATATTAGATGGCAGAAAATTAAGAAAAGAACAACATTCACCTAAAGTATTCAATTGTGAACAACATAAGTAAAATTCTCAGCTTAGTAATTTGACAAGCATGGAAATCTATTCCAGTTTTACCACCAAATATGAACGCTTCTCCGATTTTCACATTTTAGGCCACAACATGATACTTTCTTAAGCGTTTCAACTTCTTCATTTAAAAGACAAGGTGACTTTTGTCTAATCATCCAATGGCCCACATATCATAACAAGGCATTTTGATTTTTTACTCCAGTAATCGCCATTCCAAAAGTGAGGTAGCCAACTTTGTGGGAAAGTAAATATGGTGATTGTCAAAATTTTTTGTTGTTGTTTACTCTAGTAATTGTTTATTGGAGCATGGTAAATCTTCATGCCCATTAGCCCTTCATCTTTTAATGCAGTTGGTTCTTTTACAAATTAGTAAATAAGTCGTATTGTGAGGCCGACCTAATCCATCACTCGTACGCACGACGCACGCACGCACGCACGCACACACACCGATGGAATTTATCAACTTGATAAAGCAATGTCCTTGTGAACTAATCCATGTCCAATACATACATAACTCATTTGGTAATCATGTTGTGGATAGAGCAGCAGCAATAAAGAGGTAGAAGTTTTTTAATTGAATTGTTTTTTTATTTATAAAAATTAGATTTTTTAAAGTTCAGAGCCTCTTTGATAAGAGTAACTCTTGTAATTATTGGCAGATTCCACCATTAATCTTCTTGCTCATTTTTAATACCATCCTACTCATTTCTGAATTGGATATCCTTTTCCACCGATGCCAACCTAGCTTATTCACTCTCATCCGTTTAACAAAATATTGAATGACTGAGTTATCTGTGGTTAATGTTAAACAATGAACACCTGAAGAATGCTCGACTAATGTGCACTACTAAGAGTGTTCTTAGTCTTTTTCTTCAACATGCCTTTAATTGATAGGTTCACCAATTTTTAATATATAGTTTTGAACACAAATTACATTCATTAAGAATATCAAGTCCTCAATGATTTAAGTGATAATTTTGCTACATACTAGATTTTCTATTAAAATTCCATAATTACTTTTTAACAATTTAAACTTCAAAAATAACAAATGTAACACAAATTTTTTATAAGAAATATAACAAACGTAACAACAAGGGTTACAAAAAAAAAGTATTTTAGAATAAAAAAAGGTAGACAGTATTTGCTAAATTATTTTACATTTTGTGGTTAATACTTGCTGTAGATTTTAATCCCGCAAGTGGATGGATCATTAACAAGTAATAAAGTGGTGTGTAGAGTGTCGAACCCACAAAGACTAACTATCAATTAATCAATTAATTTATAGTTCGAGTTTTAATAATATAAGAACACAGATTTCTTTTGAGATTTTAATTTTAAAACTTATGTTTAATTAAATCTAAATTATCAAGTAATTAAAGTAAATTTGTGAGAACGAATTCGAGTTTTACTAACACTGGAATTTACGAATCCACGTATACATTTTTCTTAATCACTTATCTGTTTAATCGCTTAAGCTTATAGTTACCTTGGATTGAAAATCGGTGATCCTATAATAATCAAAAGCCTCTCTCGATGGTCAATTAATTCTATATCGATATGCAAACTTAATTATTTTTAATTAAGTTTTGAACATAAAAATATGCATTTAAATCACAAGAACACCTAATCGAATTTCATAAGGCATAATAGTAATTTCTAATTATTATTGGACCATATGTTATTCAAAACTACGTGCTTATCTATATTGAATCTCCCGATTTCAATAAAGACCACAAAATATTCTAATGGTGATCAAGCATTAAAACATTAGAAAGAATGAATAAAGAATAATCAATCTATAAAAAATTAATTACTAAAACGGAAAAACTTTTAACTAATTAATCACATGAGATTTCATCGTTCATCCTAGCAATAAGTAATTTAGCCGGACATGATTTCGTAAAATAATACAAGAATTGTATTAATCATGTTCCGGAAGAAAAACAAGAAATTAGAAACACAACCCGTGATTTCGGCCCATGAATCTTCAACCCGTTCCTTATTTTTCGATTCTTCTCTCGTATATTTCTTTCCAAAATTCGCCTATCGCGATATGTGCTCTATTATGCCTTTTATATTCCTCTCCAAACTCTTCAAAACGTATTTTAGGTGGTTGTTTTATCTTAGACTTGGTAGAGTTCTATTTCCATCAGGAAGCAACTTAATAGCTGCCCAAAATACCCATGCGATCGCATGGTTAAAAACCTTGCAATCGCATGGTTTTGTCAAATAAGGTTCTGCAAAAAAACTTGGTGGCTTGCGATCATAGCCATGGTTAACCATGCGATCACATGGTTACCTTGGACGCAGTTCCTGAATTTTTCTTTTTTATATTTGCATGACAAGCCCTTCAAGTCTCTTTATCTGTTCAATTGAGTCTATTTTTCTTCCGTTTGCTTTCTTTTCATTTGATCGACACTTGAATTTGATTATTATCATATAATGATAAAAAAACAACACGCCATTATACTGAAAACATGCAAGAGTACTCATAATTATCTATTTTTGTGGACTCCGATAAGTATAAAATACTTATCAAATACCCCCAAACTTGAATTTTTATTCGTCCTCGAATATATTCACTAAAATTAATCATGCATAGAATGAAATAAACAGTATAAAAATTCTAACATAAATAGCTTGCCATTCTTGCTTCAACTTTTGCAACAACATATAATTCATGACAAGTATGCAGGTATTACTACTTCAAATGCGATTCTACTTAAACTATACTTGATATGCGGGTGAGAGCAGTTAATCCGATCTACTTAATTTCTATAGTGGTGATAGCCCAACTATTTGGTCAAATTTTCCTTTCACTCTCGTAAGGTACACTTTCCCCTATAATGATGTTTTCTTTCAATTCTCGAGATTTTGGGTCTAAAGTTATAGTTCACTCATTATTTTCTTGCTTGAAGCTAGTTGAGAAAGCTAATAACCGTGACAAACTAGGTTTATGAAGATTCTCTTATTTTCGAGCGCTCTCGATCAGGAAGTTTCTACTAAGTAAGTCAAACCCATTATTTATCTAATCCCCATGTTTACTTTGCAAAGGATTTTTCACTAGCTTTAGCAAATATTTTTTTAATATATAAATCTTATGTGCAAAACTCAATCCTTTAAGCTTTCTAGATGACTCATGTAACAAGCTTTATGTCAATGACTCCTAGGTTTTTTGAACCTTAGGGCATCGAGTTTTTAAAAACCCCTACGGGCCTTTTCACTCTAGTAAAAAAGGCTATGAAAAGAGTTATAAGATATTAATAGTATGCGAAACTCAGTCCATTATGCTTTCTAGAGGACTCATGAAACAAGCTTTAGGCCGATGGGTTTTATCACTCGAGTAAAAAATGCTACGAAAATAGTTATATAATAGTAATAGCCTTGTTCCTTGCATGCAATAAGTTCATGCGTGGGGATTAAATTCCTAACATTCGGTCATTACCTAGCCTCCTCTAATTGGTCTAAAGTGCTCCACACAATTTATACACATGCATGAAATCAACACTAGCTTAGATAGCCACCATCACAGCTTAACTACCACACTTACTCACTCTATTGGTAGCTTGTTCGAGATACAAATGGTTCTATGTTTCAAAACGGTATCGTATTGTTTTCAACTTAAGTGCACCAACATAGCTAAAAAATCATCATAACGGGCCGACACAACATGATATCATATATGGTTAAGTAGCCTCACATTTAAACAAAAGTAATAATCTGTTCACAAGTCATGATTAAAGCTAGTTTTATCGTTAGCTGGCAAGGCTATTCACATCACATAAACATGCAAACAATCACTAATAATAAATTAATTTTTTTTTTTTAAAACAAACAAGTTAACAATCAAATATCGAAGTATCATCAACGGATCAAGCATTTTTCATTTTATCCACCACCCCCAAACTTGAAAGACACATTGTCTCCAATGTAAAAATTCAAAAAGGAATATATAAAATGATCAGAGATAAGATGGGACTGAACATATAACATGCTCTCTAAAGAAAGATAAGAAAAAAGGCCATGCAAATGTAGTTAAGAGAAAGAACACTACAATCTGATTTCTCTTTCATGCTAAAGTGCAATATCTCATAACACATATACTAGTTCAAACAAGTAAATATAGAATAGAATCAAAGTTGTGAGAGCAATCAATTATAAATCTAACAAGCACTTTACAAAATTCATAGTCTATATTCAGTGTCAATTGACAAATCACAACATATCAGGTATAGAACTTCCCTAGAAGGCATCTTCATCTGAGAAGATTTTTTACTTTATGACAATTGAATTTCCCTAGATGACATTTGTGAACAACATATACCATTATCATCGTCACGAAGGAGTCGATCGGTCCAATCCTAAAGTAGTAACACTATGATCCTTCTCATTTACAACTTACATTAGATGACAGAAACGTTAGCAAAGAACAACATAGAAGGAGTTCAAATTTTATGGGCCAAGGATTAAATCACTTTCCTGCCTCATTTTAGATTTGCAGGCAGAGAAGTTGCTAAAGAAGCAAGATTGTCAAGGGTTTCTTGTCAATAACTGAACCTCATTTGAGGAATTATTTAGGGGATAATGTGCCAATGGTTCGAGAGTACGCCGACATGTGGGTCCGTCCGTCAGTCAATTGTTGCAGCATTTTTGTCCATCGTCAGTCAGTGAATTGATGCACCGTTTAAAGTCTATATGGGGCATAAAAACAATTAAATTAATTAGGGTTTTGTAATTTCCGGTTTATTTCCAATTTTTGTACAATAATTTAGACTTATTAAACCTAGTTTTGTTACGTTATGTAGAATATATTAAACAATGAATAAAGAGAGTTATGTCTTGAAATAAGCCACACTTTAATTATTGAATAAAATTACAAGATTCCCTCTAAATCTCTCATTTTTTTCTCTTTCTTTCTCTTATCACTTTATTCTCTTTGTTTGCGTCCGTCATCAGTTTTGTATCAGAGTTGACAATTTTCGCTACCCAAATCACTGCTCACTGTGTGCGTTTCAGCTCACAGAAAGATTGTTGCGGCAGCCACCATCCAAAAAACTATACACAAAACATCCCTTTAACTAGCAACCATCATTCCTTACGCCTATTGTCACCTTAAACCACCACAAACCCTGAACCGCGGACTTAATCTCATCACACCATTCTTATTCTGCATGCCCACTGCCACCTTAAACCTCCACAAAACCTGAGCGCAAACCCAAACTCATCTTGTGGTGATTTTAAGTGGGTGTAAATTTTGTATAAATTTTGCATAGATTATGCCAGTGTGCCTTGTGGTGAATGTCGATATTTTTGTAGTTGGTTCTTTAACAAATTAGTAAATAAGTCATATTGTGATATTGACCTAATCCATCACTCGCACGCACGAGGCACGAGGCAAAATGCATGATGCATGCACAAACACCGAGCAAATTTATCTACTTAAAAAAGCAATGTCCTTCTCGACTAATCCATGGCCAATACATACATAACTCATTTGGTAATCACGTTGTGGATAGAGCAGTGGCAATAAAAGGGGAGAAGATTTTTAATTGAATTGTTATTTTGTCTTTAAAAATTTGAATTTTTAAAGTTCAAGCCTCTTTGATAAGAGTAAATCTTGTAATTATTGGCAGATTCCACCATTAATCATCTTTCTCATTTTTAATATCGTCCTCCTTTTCCACCGATGCCAACCTAGCGTATTCACTCTCATGTGTCTAAGAAAAAATTTGAATGACAAGCATCTATGGTTAATGTTAAACAATGAACACCGGAAGAATGCTCTACTAAAGTGCACTACTAGAAGTGTTTGCACATACAAATATTTTAACCACATATTTTTGATTAAAATTTTTACGTTTACCAATTTTTAATATATCAATATGCATGCACATCATTTTGTATTTAAACAGAAATTACATTAATTAATATGAATATCAATTCCTCAATGATTTATCCATTCAACTCCGGGATTCCAAAAGTTTTCTTGTGCGATAAACAAAAACAATTTTAAAATGATAATTACTCTTTAGATTTCTAACCATCATGGTAATTCGTCCTATATTATTCTAGTAAAATGATTCCATAAATTGCTGAATCATGGATAGGGAACTACGCTAGCAACCAACCTAATTTATTGTAGAACTTTTTTGGAATAATTATTAGCCCATGCAACATAGAATACTTTTTATTGGGTAAAGGAACTAATTACTCAATGTATTTCTGTATCGCTCATGATATATATCATAACTCGGACATCCGTTTCAAGTGCACATCCCATTTTTGCACAGAAGGGTTATCAAAATACAAGAGAAGCCACTAGGCGTATTGTATATATGCCAATTGCCATTTAGCTAATAAGCCATAGGAATGCCTAAGAACAATGCTTCAACTGTAATTGCAAGGTAGAATTAGGCTCCACATATCACTTTTTGTCCCATCTCTGATTTGCAGGCAGAGAAGTTGGTAAAGAAGCAAGATTTTCAAGGGTTTCTTGTCAATCTTGTTGGCACATCATTTCAGAAATTATTAGGGGATAATGTGCAAGTGGTTGATGAGTACGCCGACGTGTGTGTCTATGTGTCTGTATGTTAGTTGATTTAATGCAATTTCCGGTTTATTCCCATTTTTTTGTACATTAATTTAGTCTTAGTAAACACTAGCTTTGTTACCTTATGTAGAATATATTAAACAATAAATAAAAAGGGTCACTTCTTGAAATAAGGCACACCTATGATTATTGAATAAAATTACAAGATTCCTTCTAAATCTCTCATTCTCTCTCTCTCTCTCTCTCTCTCTCTCTCTCTCTCTCTCTCTCTCTTATCTCTTTATTCTCTTTGTTTACGTCCGGCATCATTTTGTTGACCTATGGTTAACTTTAACCTTAATATTTTGATCATAACAAAAAAATTAATCTTGTTTACTAACAATTTGGTTTCAAGTAATCTTCAAAGTGTTCAAATCAATTATCGTAAAGAGATCAAGATCAAGATCAATACTATATTACAAATCAGACTCTCAAAAAATGTCAAGATCAAAGTCAATCATCCAAGACAAGAGTTCAAGATTCAAAATTCAAGATCCAAGATTAGATTTTTAGATAAAATATAAATGTATTAATTCTTTGATCTTTAGCAACATGATAAAAACTCAAAAATAATTTTATGCACCAAAAACCATGTTAATATCACTTGCATAAAATAGTTTGAACAATTTTTTAAAGGAACAGAATCCGGTCAACCAAAATACAATTCGATCGATCAAATTACCTAAACCGGTCGACCAGTTCATATATAGGTTGATCGATTGATTGTCAGTTCCAAAAAAATATGACCATTCTGATTCTTACTATTCGAACGGCTATTTTTGGTCGTACGAAATGTTGTTGATCGACCGACTGTTTCTCCGAATGGACAAAAAGTTCTAAAAGTTTCTGTCTATAAATTGCCCTTCATTAATTATCATTTCATACATTTTTTACAAGAGCATAAAAAGAGAGAATCATCTTGACAAAAATCATTCAAACTTTCATTGCATCTACATCTTCTAAATATTTCATTGAAAAACTTTGATTTATCAAATCAAACCTTTGAATCACCATCTTCATCAAAGTTTCTTTCTAACACTTGAGCTTTTCATCTATTGCTAATTATTGAAGTGTTAGTCTTTCTTGGTACTTAACTTGTATCTATCATTTATTAAGAGAGAAATATATCTTAAATCAACTTCTTCATATCTTTGGGGTCATATTAAGGTCTTGTAAAGCTCAATATTGTATAAGGATCGGTGCTCCTTGTTTGTAAGTCACTAGAAGCGTTGTAGGGGTTTTGATTGCACCATAAGTCAATCAATATAGTGGAAAGCCGTGATCGTGATGGAGAGCTTGGTAACGGAGGACGTAGGTCATTGGTTTGTATTGAACCTCCATAAAAATATCGTTTGCACTCTCTCTACCCTTTTATTTGCTTACATTGTGCTTGTATTTGTTATTTGATTAATCTACATCTCTTAAGTCTCTTATTTTGAGATTGTTTTTCAAGAAAGTTTGTAAGAACCAATTCACCCTCCTCTTGGTTAGTTGTTCTTGGGTTATCAATTGGCATCGGAGCAAGGTGCTCATTTCAAAAGTAAGATTTTACAATCTTGAGTAATGGCTGACCATAATATTCAAAATCTTGAGGGGCATTCTACAAATCATCTTCCTTTCTTTAATGGCACCCATTATAACTATTGGAAAACTAGAATGATGATATATGTTGAATCAATAGATTATAACATTTGGGAAGTCATTGAATTTGGTCCATATGTGACAACAAAAATTATTAAAGTTGATGATAAACCGGACCAAAACGTTCCAAAACCTAGAGAGGAATATGATGAAGAAGATAGGAGAAAGTTATCTTTAAATGCTAGAGCAAAAAATTTATTTTATTGTGCTTTAGATAAAAATGAATTCAATTGTATTAGCACATGTGATTCGTGGCATGCTTTAGAAATCACTCACTTAGATACTAACAAAGTAAAAGAAACTAAGATAAATCTTTTAACAAAAGATTTTAAAAATTTCTTCATGAAAGAAAATGAACCTATTGTTGATATGATTACTCGTTTCACCAATAGGCCTTAAAGGTTTTGATCAAATATTTACTAACGGTTAACTTGTAAGTAAAATGCTTAGGTTTCTCTCGGAGGATTGGAGATCACTGAGGATGTTGAAAATAAAAAGGATGTCAACACATCCATTGGAGGAGCTCTATGGAACATTGACGGCCTATGAACTAAACAATGCCGAGACAAAGGAGAAGACAAGAAAAAGCAAAGAAGAAATGAAGGAGCCTGCAAAGCGACACATTACCTTAAAATCAACAAATGATGAAGGGTCCTCAAATAAGAACATGAGTGATGAAGAACTTGATGATCTAGTTCTTCTTGTCAAGAGGTTTCTGCAACAATCACCGATTCCTAAAGAAAGAAGAAAAAGGTGAAGAGAAAAGTAAGAAGATTGTTTGCTATGATTGTGACAAACTCGGTCACAAAAGAACCGAGTGTCCAAACAAGAAGAAATTCATCAAGAAGAAAGCACTCCAAGCAACGTGAGATGATAGTGATGAAGAAGACCATGAAGAAGATGAAAATCAAGACGAAGTTGCTGTCATATGCTTCATGGCTATTGAAAATGAGGTGAGTTTAAATAACAATGATTGATATAATGATTTGTCTACCTCTTATGATGAAATTCTTGAAAAATTTGAAAAACTTGTTACAAAGTACTCTACTCTTAATAATAAACATTCTTTATTGGAAAAGGTAGTAAAGAAACTTTTAGTAGTACAAAAAGATTTTGAAGAAGAAAAGGATAATCACAGTATCTTAATTAAAGAAAATCTTTCTTTAAATTTAAAGGTCGTAGATTTGACGAATATTGTTCACAAATTCACCCAAGGGAAGAACAATTTTGAATTAATGCTTGGTGAAAAAAAATGTATTTTTGATAAAGGAGGTATTGGATACAAACCATTCTTCAAACAAAAATCCCTTGAAAATATCTTTATCAAATCATCTAATTCTTCTCAACAAAATGTGACAGGCTTTTGTAAGAAATTTGGTCATGTAGCACTAAGTTGTCTAATAAAAAAGAGGCTACACTTTGAAAACAAACATAAGTGGGTAAAAGAGTCCACTAACACTAACTATCAAAGACCCAAAGTTATGTAGGCACCAAAGACCAAAAATTGAAATAACTTTTGTAGGCACCAAGAAAAATGCAGAGCAATTAGTTATTGGATAGTGGTTGCTCAAAGCATATGACTGGTGTCAAACATTGCTATCAAGCCTCAAAAGAAAGGATGGAGGTCATGTCACTTTTGGAGATAATGTTAAAGGAAAATTCACAGGCATTGAAAATATGAGTAATCACTTATCTCCTTCTATTGAAAATGTTCTATTAGTAGATAATCTCAAATGGTACTAGTCAATTATGTGATAAAGTTTATTTCATTAAATATGATTCTTCTAAATGCCTTACTGAGGATATTATATCTAAGGAGGTAATGTTCATAGGGTGTCGAAGTAAGGATGTTTATATCATAAACATTGAATTTGAGCTTGAAAGAGAGATAAAATGCTTATCAAGTATAAAAGATGACACTTTGCTATGACATAAAAGATTAGGTCATGTTAGCATGGACTTACTTTCCAAAATCTCTAAAAATTGCTTTGTAAAAGGTTTGCCAAAATTAAAATTTGAGAAAGACAATTTTTTATGCTTATCAATTTGGAAAACAAGTAAAGAGTTGTTTTAAACTCAAACAACACTCTTCTACTACAAGACCATTACAACTTCTTCACATGGATCTATTTGGACTATCTAGAATTGCAAGTTTAAGTGGTAAACACATGCCTCTGTTATTGTTGATGATTTCTCAAGATTTACTTGGGTCATATTTTTAAATCTAAAAGATGAGGCCTTAAATACATTAAAAACCTTTTGCAAAAATGTTCAAAACAAAAAAGGATACACCATTACTACAATTAGGAGTGATCAAGGTGGAGAATTTGAAAATATTGCATTTGATGAGTATTTCAAATTAAATAGATATGAACATAATTTTTTGGCTCCTAGAATCAACAAAATGGTGTAGTAGAAAGGAAGAATCGTACATTACAAGAAATGGCTCGGACTATATTAAATGAAAATAATTTACCAAAATACTTTTGGGCCGAAGCCGTTAATACTTCTTGCTATATTTTGATTAGAGTTTTGGTTGGTCGAAAGAAAACAAAAACTCCATAAGAACTTTGGAAAAATAGAGTTCCCAATATAGGATATTTCAAAGTTTTTGGCTGTAAATGTTTTATCCTAAATTCCAAAGAAAATTTGGGAAAATTTGATTCAAAATCCGATATTGGAATTTTTCTTGGATATTCATCTACTAGCAAGGTTTATAGAGTTTTTAACAAAAGAACATTGGTAGTTGAAGAATCCATGCATGTTGTACTAACATAATTTTTCGGCTCCTAGAATCAACAAAATGATGTAGTAGAAATGAAGAATCGTACATTACAAGAAATGGCTCGGACTATGATAAATAGAAATAATTTACCAAAATACTTTTGGACCGAAGCTGTTAATACTTCATGCTACATTTTGAATTGAGTTTTGGTTGGTCGAAAGAAAACAAAAACTCCATATGAAGTTTGGAAAAATAGAGTTCCCAATATAGGATATTTCAAAGTTTTTGGTTGTAAATGTTTTATCCAAAATACCAAAGAAAATTTGGGAAAATTTGATTCAAAATCCGATATTGGAATTTTTCTTGGATATTCATCTACTAGCAAGGCTTATAGAGTTTTTAACAAAAGATCCTTCGGTAGTTGAAGAATCCATGCATGTTGTATTTGATGAGATTAACTCTTTTGAACATGAGAAAAACATTGAGGATGATGTAGATTTGGAAATTTCGTTTGAAAAATTGAGTATTCAAAATCAAGACAAGGAGAATCCCAACAATGTTGAAAATCAACATGAGGAAGAAACAACCATGCAACAAAACAAGGTAGAATCTCTGAAGAACAAAATGTTTCATCTCTACCCCAAGAATGGAGGTTTGTCTCCCTTCTTATCCAAAAGATCTAATCATTGGTGATCCATCCAAAGGTGTAAGTACTAGAAATTGTACTAGGAACTTTCTTAACAATTGTGCATTTCTTTCACAAATTAAACCAAAGAATTTCAAAGAAGTGGAGTTAGATGAATTCTGGATTTTAGCTATGTAAGATGAACTAAATCAATTTGAAGAAATCACATTTGAAGTTTAGTTGCTAGACCAATTTTTCAAACCGTTATTGGTACAAAATGGATTTTTTGAAATAAACAAGATGAACATAGCATAATTGTGCGTAACAAGGATAGATTAGTGGCCCAATGTTACAATCAAGAAGAAGGTATAGACTTTGAAGAAACTTTTGCACCAGTTGCTAGATTAGAATCAATTCGCATGCTTCTTGCTTTTGTGTGTCATAAAAATTTTACTATTTTTCAAATAGATGTCAAAAGTGCATTTTTGAATGGTGTTATTGAAGAAGAAGTATTTGTTGAGCAACCTCTCGATTTCAAAAATCATAAATACCCAAACAAAGTTTCCAAACTTAGAAAAACTATTTATAGATTAAAGCAAGCTCCTAGATCTTGGTACGAAAGATTGAGCAAATTCCTTTTATCAAATGGTTTTTTAATGGGTAAAGTAGATAGTACACTTTTTATAAAAACAAAAAAAAATGATATGATTGTTGTACAAATTTATGTTGATGATATCATTTTTGGTGCCACTAACATTTTGCTTTGTGAAGAATTTTCTAAGTGTATGAGCAAAGAATTTGAGATGAGTATGATGGGAAAATTCAAGTTCTTTCTTTGATTACAAATCAAACAAACTAATGATGGAATATTCATTAGTCAAACCAAGTATATTATGGATATGCTCAAGAAGTTTGAAATGGAAGAATTGAAACCAATGAATATTCCAATGAGCTCATCAATAAAATTAGACAAAGATGATGAAGGTACTCTCGTAGACATAACTAAATATCGAGGTATGATCGGATCCCTTCTTTATTTAGCTGCTAGTAGACCCGATATTATGTTCAGTGTGTGTTTATGTGCAATATATCAATCTAATCCTAAGAACTCTCATCCTAGTGCCGTAAAAGGCATTTTTATATATCTTAGTGGCACTAGATATCTAGGTCTTTGGTATCCCAAGGGTACTCATATTGATCTACTTAGCTACTTGGATGCCGATTGGGCCGGTTGCACAATTGACTGTAAAAGTACTAGCGAAAATTGGGCTGAAAATGGGTCGATACTAACGTGGATAAATGAGCTGAATTTGGGCCGCAATTAAGATGAATAAATTTACCGAAATTGGGCTGAGAAGATGTATAAATCAGGCTGGTTTTAAATTTAAACGATTGGTGTAAAATTAACTCAAAATTAACTCAAGAAAAATTATTTGGTCTAAGAAAATTTAATGAGAATGATAAATAAAATTTCATATTCGTCAAATAAAATATAAGACAAACACGTGTAACATTTAACGTGACCAAAATATTTTATATCGTATTAGAAAGTTCGTAGCGACACTAAGAGTTAAAATTTTATTTTTATGAAATTAAGTGACGAAATTTTTTTTGGTCGCTGCAAACCTGCTAGTTAAAGTAATGTCGTCCTTGAAATTTAACTTCGTTTATGAGGTCCGAGTACTTAGCTAAGACATCTTATTCTCTTTCTTAAGTGACCCCATCCTCATCGTGCCAACCCCATTGAACTTTGACTAATGAGACCTCCCAATTTATCAAATCATGAACTTTTGTATCTAGAACCAACACAGATGATTCTTCATAAATCATATCATTTTGTACGTCACAACTCATAATTTACTACATGCGTAGGGTCATGCACATACTTTCTTAATATTGAAATATGGAATACGTCGTGCACTGCTGAGAGCTCTGGCGGCAATGCCAGACGATTCGCCACCTTTCCAACTTTTTCGAGAATCTCGAACTGGCTGATGAACTGTGGTCTTAAGTTTCATTTTTTCCCAAACGCATAATTACTTTCATTGGAGCTTCGTTCAAAACTTTTTTTCGCCAACACCGCACTCTAATTCCTTTCTCCTTTGATTGATATAATTTTTTGGATGGTCTTGCGCTGTCTTAATTTCGGATATGATCTTGTCTATCGCTTCTACTGTTTTCTCAACCAACTACGGACCCAAAATTATTCTTTTGCCAACTTCATCCCAACAAATTGACGAACGACATTGACGACCATAAAGTGCCTCATACGGTGCCATGTCGATAGTAGCTTAGAAACAATTGTTGTAAGTGAACTCCACAAATAGTAGGTGACTTTTTCATTTACCACTCAAATCCAATACACATGCTCTCAACACATCCTCAATGATTTGAATAGTTTGTTTTGATTGCCATCAGTCTGAGAATGATAAGATGTACTAAATTTCAATTTAGTTCCCATAGCTCACTCAAGACTTTCCCAAAAAAGGTGAGGTAAACCTCGAGTCTCGGTCCAAAATAATGGATGCTCGTACTCTATGAAGTCAGATAATTTCCATGACATACAATTGTGCTAGCTACTCCAAACTAAAATTCATCCGAATCGGCAGAAAATGAAAATATTTTGTTAAACGATCTACTACAACCCAAATAACATCATGACTTCTTGCCGATCTAGGAAAACCTACAACCAAATCTATTGAGATTTTCTCCTATTTCCACTTAGGTTTATCCATTGAAGTTAATGGTTACTTGCTGACACACTAAGCATTTTGACACAAAACGAGCTATAATCCCTTTCTTGTTTCTCCACCAAAATGTTGTACGTAAATCCTTATGTCTTTTTGTTCCTCCTGGCTGTTCGGTGTAAAGAACGGAACGAGCCTAAGATAGTCCTTTATCCTTAGGTACGCATAACATAAATATATTTTTATCTACCATTAATATTCCCAGAATGAAGAAAAAATTATTTCTTGATTTCATATCTTTTGAGATCCACCCTACAATATGGGGTAAAAAAGCAAAAATTAGTGATTGTAGCCCTTATAAAAAGAGGCAAATAGGAATGGAATGGGCTCGATAACTCACTATTTAGGAAAGTCGTTTAAGAAAGATCAAGATCTCAGTCTAGTGTAAGTAAACGAGAATATTATGATATGTTGGAAATCTCTTATGATAATCATCGACATTTGAAACGTATCTTAATGCCTAAAATTCAATCTTTTTTTTCCCTTTTCTTTTTATTGTTTGAATATTCAAGAGCTAAGACCATTCCAATGCCCCCTTTCGCCATGCATAAACTAAACCAACAATTAAGATAAGCGACATTTGAACAACAAAGCTCTATCCTCCACTATTTCAAATTCTTTCCTCTTTTCAGTTCGACGCCAACCCTAATCTTTTCCAAAAATAGATTATCCTTCTGAACTACCATAATTCTATCTTTGATTGTCGGCTTTAATGTCAGACTTGCTATCATTGCTGACCGACGGCACTAAAATTTCAATTTTCAAATTCTCAAAATTTTTGATCATCTTGTTTTGATTGCAGTGCAGACAATTACCCGTATTCTTTATGTTTAGAGCATCCGCGACTACATTAGCCTTACTTGGATGGTATATGATAGTGCAGTCGTAGTCCTTTACCATTCCAAATACCATTGTTGTCTCATGTTCAATATGCATTTCATTTTCCAATATAAATGTAATATTAAACTTTTTTGAAAAAAAAATTGATATGGGAAGACAACAAGAATTGGTCTTAATCCATGAACACGAAAACTATTCTTTTATTATTCATAAGAACTTTAAATCATTCTAGAGGGTTCCACGAAGAATTGGTTGTAGTAGGGTCTTTCTAAAATTAAGCATAATAAATCATGTGTCATTACGCCCTTGCATTATCATGAGCTTGAGACCATTGATGGAGCTAATTCTCGATGCCTTGTTTCGTGTGATATTAATTGAGTGAATGTTGTTATGTTTGATTTTTTATATTTTTACCTCTTATGGACCCAACAATTTATAACGATAGTGAACGTAAACATTTTAAAACACTATGATCTGATATAATCTTCAATAAATAGATATGTTTTCAAGGGAGTGTGTTGTAAGTTTATTCATTTATTGCCACTATTTTGATATACATGTTTTTAGCTGTATCTTGATGTTGGTAGAGAAGGGAACTCATAGAGTTTCTAGCTTAATCAATTAATGATTTTTCCAGAAGTGAGGTTGCCAACCTTGTCGGAAAGAAGTAAATTTTGTATATATTATTAATTCGAATTATATTTGTTGGTGTGCCTGGTGTTATTATGTATATGTTTGGTAGTTGCTTAGTATAATAAATAAGTCAGATTGCGAGATAGACATAATCCATCACTCGCACTACGACGCACGACACTCGCACACACATCTGAATGAATTGTGCAGCCCAAAACTTAGCATGCCATTTGGAGTGACTTTTGTTAGATGGATAGTATCTAATTTGTTTTTATTCTAAAAATATTATTTTTATTTTTGTAACACTGAGGCGGTCCTCCCTGTTCGTGACAAATAGCAAAATCAACACTTAGCGCCTCATCTACAAACAGAAAAATAATGCACTCTGAAGCATGGATCAGTGCGTGACAATAAATTATAAGTCAAATTTCAGTAATATTGTTTACCTTGTCTTCTGCATGAAAATTTAAACAATTAGCTGTGAAAGGAATATAATTACACAGTCAACATGCAACGAGAAGCAAGTGCGTCCACAAAAATCACACCTATACCACAACAAATGTAATAGAAAAATGTCAACAGAAAAACAATTTTGAGTTCATGGGTAGACTTACACAATGGCATCTCCCTTCTGAGAAGCTTGACCGGAGATCCAGACCGCGGAGACGTTATGTGGGATGCTGAGAGCTCATCTGTCCCTATTATCTTCTTGGCCACCATGACCCATTTTGCCTCCGGACCCACACTATACTCCCCACGCTGCAATCCACTCCTCCAGTTTCTGAACTCCCCATCTGTCTCTCTTCTTGTTCCTATCTCTCTTTTAATATATGCGATACAATGTTTATAGTAATTACATATAAAACAAAAAATAAAAATTTTCCTTTCCCGTTTTATTATTTTTTGTACTTTATATTTTTATCATCCAACAAAAGTATTCTATAGATGCACAACGGAAAATAAAATCTCTACTGTAATTATTAATAATATAAAATAATTGGTGGCTGTTTTAAAATGATTTAAATTTTGCTGTTTTTATTTTGCTATTTTTATTTTGCAGTTCTAGACCATATTCCTGTTCGTGACAATGAGACACTCCTCCCTGGCCGGCGCGGGAGGCACGTGAGTGACAGTAGCAGCGACAATTGAATCCCATGCGTAGAGGTATTGGTGGCACTTATGAGTGCCTGGGGCTGTTTCTGGACATAGGGCAAAAAGACAGATTGCCCCTTGTTGATTTTCGGACCTATGGTGGTGTTAGTTTGGTCACATGCGGAGTGTGCTGAAATCATGATAGTTTTGCCCCTGGTGGTGGGTTGGCAGTTGTCGTTCCTGCAAGCTATAGGGATAAATAATTGAATCGTGGATGGGGAACTATACTAGCAACCAACCCAATTTATTGTAAAAGTTTTTGGAACAATTATAAGCCGATGCAAAATGGAATACTTTTTCTTGGATAAAGGAACAAATTCCGTATCCCTCACGATAAATATATCTTAACTCGGACATCCATTTCAAGAGCATATCCCATTTTTGCTCATAAGGATTATCATCATCTCAGAGAAGCGACTAGGCGTATTCTATATGTGCCAATTGCCATTTAGCTAATAAGCCATAGGAATGGCTAGGAACAACGCTTCGACGGTAAAGGTAGAATTAGGTTCCACATAGCAATGATGTTCTTGTTCTCTACTTTGAATTCCTACAGTGTCTAAATTTTATTATTTCAATAAAAATTACCTGCTAGGGTCCAAATAATAACCTTAAGATGGGACTAAACATACATCATGTTCTGTAAAGAAAAATAAGAAAAAAGGCCAGGCAAATGTAGTTAAGTGAAACAACACTACAATTTGATTTCTCTTTCAAGCAAAAGTGTAATATCTCATAACACATATACTAGTTCAAACAAGTTAATACTGAATAGAACCAAAGTTGTGAGAGCAATCAATTATAAATCTGAGAAGCACTTAACAATATTCATAGTCTATATTTAGTGACAATTGACTAATCAAAACTTATTAGGTATAGAACTTCCCAAGAAGGAATCTTCATCTGAGAAGATTTTTTACTTTATGACAATTGAATTTCCCTAGTTGACACTTGTGAACAACATATACCATTATCATCGTCCCAAAGGAGTCGATCAGTCAAATCCTACACTAGTAACACTATGATCCTTCTCATTTACAACATACATTAAATGACAGAAAATTAAGAAAAGAACAACATACACCTAAAATATTCAATTGTGAACAACATAAATAGAATTCTCTGCTTAGTAATTTGACGTGTATGTAAATCTATTCCAGATTTACCACCAAATATGAACGCTTCTCCGATTTTCACATTTTAGGCGACAACAGGATACTTTCTTAAGCGTTTCAACTTCTTCATTTAAAGGACAAAGTGACTTTTGTCTAATCATCCAATGGCCCACATATCATTGTTACTCCATTAATCGCCATTCCAAAAGTGAGGTAGCCAAATTTGTGGGAAAGAAGTAAATTTTGTATAGATTACTGCATTATTGCCAGTGTGCCTCATGTTGATTTACAAAATATTTTGTTCTTGCTTACTCTAATAATTGTTTGTTGGAGCAAGATAAATCTTCATGCCCATTAGCCCTTCATATTTTAATGCAATTGGTTCTTTTACAAATTAGTAAATAAGTTGTATTGTGAGGTCGACCTAATCCATCACTCGCACGCACGCACGATGCACGCACGCACGATGAGGGAATTATCTACTTAAAAAGCAATATCCTTCTGAACTAATCCATGTCCAATACATACATAACTCATTTGGTAATCATATTGTGGATAGAGCAGCGGCAATAAAAAGGTAGAAGTTTTTTAATTGAATTGTTATTTTATTTATAAAAATTACAATCTTTAAAGTTCAGAGCCTCTTTGATAAGAGTAACTCTTCTAATTATTGGCAGATTCCACCACTAATCATCTTGCTGATTTTTTATTCAATCCTACTCATTTCTCAAATGGATATCCTTTTCCACCGAGGCCAACCTAGTGTATTCACTCTCATCCATCTAACAAAATATTTGAATGACTGAAGTATCGTTGGTTAATGTTAAACAATGAACACCTAAATAATGCTCGACTAAAGAGCACTACTATGAGAGTTCTCACAAACAGATATTTTAACCTCATATTTTTTATTAGAAATTTTACGTATGTTCTCAAGTCTTTTTCTTCAACATGCCTTTAATTAATTGATAGGTTTGCCAATTTTTTAATATGTCAATATGCATGCACATCATTTTGTTTTTGAACAGAAATTACATTCATTAATATGAATATCAAGTCCTCAATGATTTAACCATTCAACTTTGGGATTCCAAAAGTTCTCTTGTGTGACAAACAAAAATAATTTTAAAATCATACTTACTCTTTAGATTTCTAACCATCCTGGGAATTCGTCCTATATTATTCATGTAAAATGATTCCATAAATAGCTAAATCGTGGATAAGAACTATACTCGCAACCAACCCAATTTATTGTTGAAGGTTTTTGAACAATTATTAGCGAATGCAAAATGGAATACTTTTTCTTGGATAAAGGAACAGATTACTCGATCTAGTTCAAACAAGTAAATATAGAATAGAACCAAAGTTGTGAGAGAAATCAATTATAAATCTGACAAGTACTTTACAAAATTCATAGTCTATGTTCAGTGACAATTGACTAATCACAACATATTAGGCATGGAATCTTCATCTGAGAAGATTTTTTACTTCATGACAATTGAATTTCCCTAGTTGACATTTGTTAACAACATATACCATTATCATCATCACAAAGGAGTCGATCGGTCCAGTCGTAAACTAGTAACACTACCATCCTTCTCATTTACAACATACATTAGATGACAGAAAATTAATCTAAGAACAACATACACCAAAAATATTCAATTTTGAACAACATAAATAAAATTCTCTGCTTGGTAATTGATGTCAAATTTTAATTAACTCGCAAGTGTACGAATCTACTGAAATATAGATAAGTAATAACGAGGTCGATCCCACAGAGACTGCTATGAGGAAGGTATAATTTAATCCAAATTAACTATTATCCTATGCTAGTTGAGTTGAAGAGATTTTTGTGATTGAAATTGTTTAACTAAAAGACTAAAGAAATATGCTAAACAGATGAATTGATAATTCAAGTTGTGTAAAACACCAAGGTGTCGGAATCCACCATTGTCTAACTTAGCAATCATCCAATTATTCATTAATTCTCACAAACACACGACAATACGAAATCAATCCATTGTCGTCCCTAAAGATTTATCAATTAAGTCCAAAAGCAGAAAATCAAATATAGGCTCCCCTTATGCTTCAAACATAAATCACTTAAGCATTTTTCATATCAAATTCCATTGAAAGAAGACAAAGAATCAAAGATTACCTAAGCATTCCATGTATCCCAATACGAATAAAAGAAGATGAAAAATCAAAAGAAATTAATAGAATCTATTTAAGCATCAAGCATGGATTAATTAAACCAATATCTAACTATCAAAAATACATGATATTTAAGATGAAAGAAATTATATTTAATTAATCTAGTTAAGAACGAACCATGAACGTTAAAGCCCTAAAAAAGAATTAAACGAATAATGAAATAATTACTTAATTAAAACAAGGTTTCATCGTCTACCTTGGCTAAAGAAAATTAGAAGAACATGATGAAATTAAAAATACAAGAATTGATAGAACCCGGCATAGATTGAAGGAGAAGAAATCTTCAAAAACTCTTGATTGTCAGTCAGTTGTCTTCTCTTTTCTTCCGTCTTCCCTTGATTCGGCTCCCAAAAATCCAACCTTTGATATGAGTTAATAACTCATATATATACATACCTAATTGTCCCCTAAAAGATCCCAAAAATTCATTAAAATCGTGTCCCAAAGGTTTCCTAATTGTATTAGGACTCAAAAAGGAAATAAAATTATGTTTCTGCCGAAAATACACTGGGAGATCGCCCAGTGCAAACCCGGGCGATCGCCCAGGCCAAGGAAAAGCTTTCTGCTGTTGAAAAATAGGGTTGGGCGATCGCCCAGATTTAAGCCTGGGCGATCGCCCAGGTTACGCTGTTTCCTCTGCGGCGGCTGTTTTTCAAATGGCCATAACTTCTTGTAGGAAACTCCAAATTGGGATCCGTAAAAAGTGTTGGACTCGTAATTCAATTACATTTCCAATGGTATATTATTTGCCTTGTGGAGATTTTAATATCAAAAGTTGTATTCTAATTTCTCCACATGCTTGATGGTAGTTTCTCAATTCGGTTCTTTGGCTTTCCGGTGTTTGATCCATTGATTAAATTCTTCGTTGTCACTCCAAAACACTTTAAACTTATTGATTTTCCCTTCTTCCTCATCCTCAAATGTTTGGCTCTTGATATTCACTTCAAAAACTCAACTTACTCATTGATTTACGCCAAATTATTGCTCTTTTCGTCCATTCTTCTCCAATTGTTTACAAACGCGTCCAAAACTGAAATAGAACAATAATATACTAGATAAGTAGAAAATCAACTATATGACGACATAAAAGATTAATTCAAATGCCAAAATAAGTGCATAAAACGCACTTATCAGTAATTTGACGTGTATGTAAATCTATTCCAGTTTTACCACCAAATATGAACACTTCTCCAATTTTCACATTTTAGGCGACAACAGGATACTTTCTTAAGCGTTTCAACTTCTTCATTTAAAGGACAAAGTGACTTTTGTCTATTCATCCAATGGCCCACATATCATTGTTACTCCATTAATCGCCATTCCAAAAGTGAGGTAGCCAAATTTGTGGGAAAGAGGTAAATTTGGTATAGATTAGTGCATTATTGCTAGTGTTCCCCATGGTGATTGTCAAAAATTTTGTTCTTGCTTACTAGTAATTGTTCGTTGAGAAAGTGATATAGAAAAATAGGGTATAAAGATGAAAGTTCGTAGAGAAGGAGTTGAATCTATTTCCAATTGATATTGCTTTGTTACTTACACGTCCGTGAGTGCATAGTCGCTATATATATACATGTTGACTCCTCTTAATCAATATAAATATAATACAATCTATCTCTATACATCATGAAACAATAGTGCTGAACTAAATACAGCTTGCAACAACTTGCATGTGATAGAAGCTTCTATCATCTTCCAATCACACCAAAGATTCGGGTAGGAGAATACCAAGCCATTCGTGTCCTTCACGTTTTATCCTTTCCATACATTTGATCCTTGCTTTTCGATTTTCATACTTTGGTCCACAACTATCTCTTTTTCTAACACCTCCTTCAAACTAGAGGAAGTTTCAATTACTTCAAGTTTGCTTCGTAGATATAAGTGTCTGGTACTCATCAAAGGTTTGGTCAGTATATCTGCGGTTTGGTCTGCTGTAGGAACATAGCTTATCACCAATTGTTTAGCTAGAACCTTGTCTCGAACAAAGTGCATGTCAAGTTCTATATGCTTGGTTCTTGCATGGTAGACTGGATTAGATGCCAAGGCACTGGCTCCTAAGTTGTCACACCAGATTTTTGGAACTTCAGTTTGTGTTATATTCAGTTCTTGCAGAAGGGATTGAATCCAGGTGATTTCTGCAGTAGTGTGAGCTAGAGTCCTATACTCTGCCTCAGTACTTGATCTTGCCACAACATGTTGTTTCTTTGAGCACCAGGAGATTAGATTATCACCTAGATACACACAGTAGCCCACAGTCGACTTCCTATCATCTGGACATGATGCCCAGTCCGCATCTCCATATGCCACAATATTGAGATTATGTGCTTCATGAATGATTAATCCCATATCAAGGGTTCCATTTATGTACCTGAAGATTCATTTTAGCACATTCCAGTGAGCATCTGTAGGACTTTGCAGATATTGACTGACTCTATTCATAGCAAAGGTAATGTCTAGTCTTGTGTGAGTCAGGTATTGAAGAGCCCCTACTGCACTTCTAAATTGAGTTGGATTTTTCAGGTTTATTCCTTCCGTTTTTCCTACCAATTTTCCAGCTGCCATAGGAGTAACACTAGGCTTCAAATTCACAAAATTAAACCTCTTTAATATATCCATAGCATATCTCCTTTGTGACAAATGAAGTCCAATCTCATCCCTGTAAAACTCAATTCCTAAGAATTTCTTCAGATTGCCCATATCCTTTAAAGCAAAGGATGCATTTAACTTCTCAATTTGTTTCTGTAATGCTGTTGTGCAGTTCCCAGTCACTATAATATCATCAACATATACTACGAGATAGATGATCTGATCTTGTGATACTTGATAAAATACTGAGTTATGAGCCTTTGATTGCTTAAAATCCCACTTCAATAACGTTTCCTTCAATGTGTCATGCCAAGCTCTAGGAGCTTGTTTGAGTCCATATATAGCTTTGCTGAGTTTGCAAACATAGGATGGTTCTTTTTGATCTACAAACCCCTGAGGTTGCTCCATATACAATGTTTCCTCTAGCTTCCCATTAAGAAATGCATTGTTGATATCTATTTGCCTTATCTCCCATCCTTTTGAAACTGCTACTATAAGAATTACCTTCAAGGTTGGTGCTTTAGCTACTGGACTAAAGGTTTCATAGTAGTCAATACCTGAGGTTTGTGAGTAACCTTTTGCCACTAGCCTGGCCTTATGTCTCTGGATTTCACCATTTGCATCAAATTTCAATTTGTATACCCATCTGCATCCTATGACTTTCATTGTAGATTCATAAGGCACCAACACCCATGTTTGATTCTTCATCAAGGCATCATATTCTTCCTTCATTGCCTTGCACCACTTTTCACTCTTTAATGCCTCATTTAGATTGATTGGTTCCATTTCATCTACAGAAGACAAAGTGATAGCAGTGGTATACACTCTAGGTTTCACTATCCCAGCCTTGGATCTAGTTACCATAGGATGACCATATTTGTCAGCATCATCACCTCCATACTCAACTGCATCATTGCCAACTTTTGATATTTCATCATTCTCTCTGTACTGATCTGCATCATTAACAACTTTTGGCATTTCAACCCAGATTTTGATTCCAGCTTGAGAATCTGAAGATTCAGATTGTATATCCTCATGTTCATTCTGCGCGTGGCGCTTTATTAACCATTCCTTCATCATTTTCCATCATCTCATCATTTTCAACAAAATTTTGTGTATGTGTTCACTTGCAAAATGTCTTATATCAATTGAATCTGGGATTGTTTTGCTGGAATTAACTTCAAAAGGAAGATGATGAAGAGTAGGAATGGAAAGAGAGGACTTGGACTGATGTGTTTTGTTAAGAAAACCTTGTTTGAAGGGAAATGAATTCTCATCAAATACCACATGTCTTGAGACATAAATTCTACCATTAGAGCTTAAGCACTTGAATCCTTTATAAGATGTACTAGGTATGAAAATCAAATTTATGTTTCTGGTAAGGTCTTAAACAGGGGTAGCAGGCACAGCCAAACACCTTAAGGGACTTATAATCTGTGATGTGTTTGAACAAAGTTTCATAAGGTGTTTTTTGTTGAAGGAGTGAGGTAGGCATTCTGTTTATGAGATATGTTGCAGTTAAGAAGGCTTCCCACCAATAATACAAAGGCATATGTGCTTGAGCTAATAGGGTCAGACCAGTTTCTGTAATGTGTCTATGTTTTCTTTCGGCTCTTCCATTTTGAGCTGAGGTATGTGGACAAGAATATCTAATATTTATGCCTGTTTCAGAAGCTAGTTTATCTAAGCTTTTATATTCTCCTCCCATATCGGATTGTAGGGCTTTAATCTTCCTTTCAAATTGATTCTCAACAAGTCTTTTGAATTGTGTAAAGTAATATAGCACTTCAGATTTTTGTTTTAAAGGATAAATCCAGTGTATCTAGTACAATCATCCACAAATAACACATAATACTTAAACCCTGAGGTAGAATTAATGGGGGATGGTCCCCAAACATCAGTATGAATTAAATCAAGTGGTATTTGTGCATGAGATGAAGATGGTTTAAAAGGTAGTGCATGTGATTTGCCAAATTGACAAGCTTCACAGAATGTAGAAATTTTATTATCAATGACTTTGAAGCTATTACAGGACTTAAGAATCTGATGTAACACAGATGCAGGAGGGTGTCCTAGCCTTCTGTGCTAGACTTCAACCTTAGACTCGAGAGACTTGTTACTGGTAAGCTTAGTAGGTTGATTTAAACTGGTGTTGAGAAGAGTATGATTGCTGTCAGAATGATGATGAATAGTTGAGCTTGAATTTTGATGTCTTGAGTTGTGGTTAGGCAAATTCAATTGATATAATCCATCTTCAAGTTTCCCCTGCAACACAGCCTTCCTTGTTGGTAGATCCTTCACAACACAACCATTTGGAAAAAATTCAACAGAAACATTATTATCAGCCGTTAGTTTTGAAACACTTATGAGATTTTTTTTGATTCTAGGAACATGTAGTAACTTCTTGTAACTAGAGTTTTATCAGATTTCACATTAAAGCTTTTAGTGCCAATATGAGAAATTTGTAGTGAAGTGCCATTACCTACAACCATTTTCTTCTTACCTCCATATTCTTTTGCTTCATCTACATTCTCTTTGTCAGTGGTAACATGATGACTAGCTCCAGAGTCGAGATACCCATGCTTGATCATCTATCGAGATTGGACTTGCGGTGTGGTCAAGGATTAAGACTACGGTTTTGATCAATTGGTCTTTTCCCATATACTTTTCATCAAATCATTGTAACACCAGCAAATGTATGATTATTCGCACCACGAGATTTGACAGGGATTTCTTACTTCATTTGGCCTTCCAAATCTGCCTCTGCCTCTTGTTCTTCCTCCTTGAAATTTGAACTTCTTCCACCTCTCTCTCCTCTTCCATTATGTGGATTTGAGTTCTGAGTGTTTCCTTGCGGTAGATTGATTGATCCAAAACTGCTCCTCACTTGATTAAGATATTCTAATCTGTTTTCAAACGTCATGAGTGTAGAAGACAACTCATGCCATGAAACTTGATCTCTCGCTATTTATCTGTACTACAATGGGGTGTATTCTTCATCAAGTCCAGCTAAAACTTGGGTCACCGATCAACATGATCAATCTTCTTTCCAAAATTTCTAGATTATCACTGAAGTCGCTTAACAAAGACCGAGATCTTGATCCATTGACATAGACCCTTCCCGATTCTCTCGCAACTCGTCGAGGTAAGAAAGGTCACTCTGAACCTATTGAGAATTCCATAGTTTTCATTTATAGCCTTCCAAAGCTCACTTGAGCTATTACACCCCATGACACGCATCACAATTTCTGATGTCATGGAGGAATACATCCATCCCATGAGAAGTTGATCCACATAAATCCACCTAGAGTACTCTGGATTGGGACACATCTCCACTGTTTCTCCAGTTTCAGCAGTAGCTTGTATGTTGATGAATTGTGGAGGACATTTCTTGGTGCCTAGTAGGTATCCTTCCGTGTCGTGACCTCTTACAACGTGCATGATAACATTCTTCCACGTAGGAAGTTATCTCTATCTAATTTCACGATGTCTTTGCTGTGTTAGATTCATACCAAAGGGAGATAGATTGTTTATAAGAGCTGGAACTTGAGTTGTGGGGTTAGAGTTTGAGCTATGGGACCGATTAGTGAAGTTGAAATTCGCCATTGAAGAGGCTCGATACCAAGAAAGTGATATAGAAAAATAGGGTATAAAGATGAAAGTTCGTAGAGAGGAGTTGAATCTATTTCCAATTGATATTGCTTTGTTACTTACACGCCCACGAGTGCGTAGCTGCTATATATATACATGTTGACTCCTCTTAATCAATATAAATATAATACAATCTATCTCTATACATCATGAAACAATAGTGTTTGAACTAAATACGGTTGCAACAACTTGCATGTGATAGAAGCTTCTATCATCTTCCAATCACACCAAAGATTCTCGGTAGGAGAATACCAAGCCATTCGTGTCCTTCACGCTTTATCATTTCCATACATTTGATCCTTGCTTTTCTCGATTTTCATACTTTGGTCCACAATTATCTCTTTTTTCTATCAGAGCATGGTAAATCTTCATTCCCATTAGCCCTTCATCTTTTAATTCATTGGTTCTTTTACAAATTAGTAAATAAGTCGTATTGTTAGGTCGACCTAATCTATCGCACGCACGCACGCACGCACGCATTGGGAATTTATCTACTTAAAAAAAGCAATATCCTTCTAAACTCATCCATGTCCAATACGTACATAACTCATTTGGAAATCACATTGTGGATAGAGCAGCGGCTATAAAAAGGTAGAAGTTTTTTTTTTTTTAATTGAATTGTTATTTTATTTATGAAACTATTCAGAGCCTCTTTGATAAGAGTAGCTCTTGTAATTATTGGCATATTCCACCATTAATCATCTTGCTCATTTTTAATACCGTCCTACTCATTTCTCAAATGGATATCCTTTTCCACCGAGGCCAATGGTAAGTGTGACTTTACACTTACTGGACCATCAAAAGTGGACGATTGTAAGTACTATTAAGTGAATTTCTACTTAATTATGTGTTGTTTTATTGTTTTAAGTCAAAATTCGAGTTCCCATGGAATTGGAGAAAAACAAAGCAAAATAGGTGAAAAATGACTAAAAGCATACGAAGACTTATGAGATTTAATGCATCTAGCTAAGGATTATTCTGACTTCACATAGAGATATAGTGAGTTGACTTAATTAGATATGACTAATTTGAACTCGAGAGAGGTAAATTAGGTTAAATAGAGATTATTGCATCCATTGTTTTCTTAACCAACTCTGGTCCTAAAATTCTTCTTTCACCAACTTTGTCCCAACAAAATAGCGAACGACATCAACGACCATACAATGTCTCATATCTTCCCATGCCGGTGGTAGCTTGGAAACTATTATTGTAAGCGAATTCCACCAATGGTAGGTGCCTTCTCATTTACCACCGAAATTCAAGACGCATGCTCTCAACATATCCTCAAGAATTTGAATAGTGCATTCTGATTGCCCGTTGGTCTGAGGATGATAAGCTGTGTTAAATTTCAATTTAGTACCCAAAGCTCCTTTAAGACTTTTCTAGAAATTTGAGGTAAACCTCGTGTCTCAATTTGATACAATGGACGCTAGGTACCCTATGAAATATGACAATTTCTTTGACATACAAATGTTCTAATTGCTCCAAATTGAAATTCATTTGAATGGGTAGAAATTGTGTAGATTTTGTCAAACGGTCTACTACAACCCAGATGGCATCATGACCTCTTGCCGATCTAGGAAAATCCACAACAAAATCCATTGGATTTAATGGCCCTCACTTGTTGACACATTTCCACTCCGATGCTCTGCTTTCACTTGTTGACACATCAAATATTTTGACACAAAACGAGCTACAACTCCTTTTATGTTTCTTCATCTTTTAATGCAGTTGGTTCTTTTACAAATTAGTAAATAAGTCGTATTGTGAGGCCGACCTAATCCATCACTCCCACGCACATCGCACGTCGCACGTCGCACGCACACACACCTATGGAATTTATCAACTTGATAAAGCAATGTCCGAGTGAACTAATCCATGTCCAATACATACATAACTCATTTGGTAATCATGTTGTGGATAGAGCAACAGCAATAAAGAGGTAGAATTATTTTAATTGAATTGTTTTTTTATTTATAAAAATTAGATTTTTAAAGTTCGAGCCTCTTTGAAAAGAGTAGCTCTTGTAATTATCAGCGATTCCACCATTAATCTTCTTGCTCATTTTAATACCATCCTACTCATTTACGAATTGGATATCCTTTTCCACCGATGCCAACCTAGCTTATTCACTTTCATCCGTTTAACAAAATATTGAATGACTGAGTTATCTGTGGTTAATGTTAAACAATGAACACCTGAAGAATGCTCGACTAATGAGCACTACTAAGAGTGTTCTCACATACAAATAATTTGACCACTTATTTTTGATTAGAAATTTTACGTATGTTCTTAGTCTTTTTCTTCAACATGCCTTTAATTGATACGTTCACCAATTTTTAATATGTAGTTTTGAACACAAATTACATACATTAAGAATATCAAGTTCTCAATGATTTAAGTGATAATTTTGCTACATACTTGATTTTTTATTAAAGTTCCATAATTACTTTTTAACAACTTAAACTTCAAAAATAACAAATGTAACACACATTTTCTATAAGAAATATAACAAACGTAACAAATGTAACAACAAAAGTTACAAAAAAAAAAACAGTATTTTAGAATAAAAAAAGTTAGACAGTATTTGCTAAATTATTATACATTTTGTGGTTAATACTTGATGTAGATTTTAATCTTGCAAGTGCATGGATCGTTAACAAGTAATAAAGTGGTGTGTAGAGTGTCGAACCCATGAGGACTAACTATCAATTAACCAATGAATTTATAGTTTGAGTTTTAATAATATAAGAACACAGTTTTCTTTTAAGATTTTAATTTTAAAACTTATGTTTAATTAAATCTAAATTATCAAGTAATCAAAGTAAATTTGTGAAAACAAATTCGAGTTTTACTAACACTAGGATTTGCTAATCCACGTACACGTTTCTTAATCAATTATCCATTTGATCGCTTAAGTTTATAATTACCTTGAATTGAAAATCGGTCATCCTATAATAATCAAAAGCCTCTCGATGGTCAATTAATTTTATATCGACATGAATACTTAATATCTCTAATTAAGTTTTGAACATAAAAATATGCATTTAAATCACAACAACATCTAACCGAATTTCATAAAGCATAATATTAATTTCTATTTATTATTAGACCATATGTTATTCAAAACTACGTGCTTATCTATATTGAATCTCCTGACTTCAATAAAGATCACAAAACATTTTAACGATGATCAAGCATTAAAACATTAGAAATAATGAATAAAGAATAATCAATCTATAAAAAATTAATTACTAAAACGAAAAAACTTCTAATTAATTAATCACATGAGGTTTTATCGTTCATCTTAGCAATAAGTAATTTAGTCGGACATGATTTCGTAAAATAATACAAGAATTATATTAATCATGTTGGAAGAAAAACAAGAAATTAGAAATACAACCCATGATTTCGGCCCATGAATCTTCAACTCGTTCCTTGATTTTCGATTCTTCTCTGGTATATTTCTTTCCAAAATTCGCCTCCCGCAATATGAGCTCTATTATGCCTTTTATATTTCTCTCCAAACTCTTCAAAACGTATTTTAGGTAGTTGTTTTATCTTGGACTTGATAGAGTTCTATTTTCATCAGGAAACAACTTAACAGTTGCCCGAAATACCCATGCGATCGCATGGTTAAAAACCTTGCAATCGCATGATTTTGTCAAATAAGGTTATCAGAAAAACTTGGTGGCTTGCGATAGCAGCCTTATGGTTAACCATGCGATCGCATGGTTACCTTGGACGCAATTCCTGAATTTTTCTTTTTTATATTTGCATGACAAGCCCTTCAAGTTTCTTTGTTTGTTCAATTGAGTCCATTTTTCTTCTGTTTGCTTCCTTCTCGTTTGATCGACACTTAAATTTGATTATTATCCTATAATGATAAAAAACAACATGCCATTATACTTATATGTAAGAGTACTCATAATTATCTATTTTTGTAGACTCCAATCAATACAAAATACTTATCAAATACCTCAAACTTGAATTTTTATTCGTCCTCGAATATATTAACTAAAATTAATCATGCATAGAATGAAATAAACGGTATAACAATTCATAACATAAATAGCTTGCCATTCTTACTTTAGCTTTTGCAACAACTTATAATTCATGACAAGTATGCAGGTATTACTATTGCAAACGTGATTCTATTTAAACCATACTTGATATGTGGGTGAGAGCAGTTAATCCGATCTACTTAATTTCTATGGTGGTGATAGCCCAACTATTTGGTCAACTTTTCATTTCACTCTCGTAAGGTACACTTTCTCCTATAATGATGTTTTCTTTCAATTCCTAAGATTTTGGGTCTAAGGTTATAGTTCACTCATTATTTTCTTGCTTGAAGCTAGTTGAGAAAGCTAATAACCGTGACAAACTAGGGTTATGAAGATTCTCTTATTTTCCAGCGCTCTCGATCAGGAAGTTTCTACTAAGTAAGTCAAACCCATTATTTATCTAATCCCCATGTTTACTTTGCAAAGGATTTTCACTAGCTTTAGCAAATATTTTTTTTAATATATAAATCATATATGCAAAACTCAATCCTTTAAGCTTTCTAGATGACTCATGTAACAAGCTTTAGGTCAATGACTTCCAAGTTTTTTGAACCTTAGGACATCGAGTTTTGAAAACTCCTACGGGCCTTTTCACTCTAGTAAAAAATGCTACGAAAAGAGTTATAAGATATTAATAGTGTAAGAAACTCAGTCCATTAAGCTTTCTGGATCACTCATGAAACAAGCTTTAGGCTGATGGGCTTTATCATTCAAGTAAAAAAGGCTACGAAAATAGTTATATAATAGTAATAGCCTTGTTCCTTGCATGCAATAAGTTCATGCGTGGGGATTAGATTCTTAACATTTGTTCATTACCTAGCCTCCTCTAATTGGTCTAAAGTGCTCCACACAATTTATACACATGCATGGAATCAACACCAGCTTAGATAGCCACCATCACTGCTTAACTACCACACTTACTCACTCTATTGGTTGCTTGCTCGACATACAAATGGTTCTAAGTTTCAAAACGGTATCCTATTGTTTTCAACTTAAGTGCACCAACATAGCTAAAAATCATCATAACGGGCCAATACAACATGATATCATATATGGTTAAGTAGCCTCACATTTAAACAAAATTAATAATCTGTTCACAAGTCATGATTAAATCTAAACTCAAAGAAATATTTTTATCGTTAGCCGGCAAAGCTAATCATATCACATAAACATACAAACAATCACTAATAATAAATTATTTTTTTAAAAACAAAAACAAGTTAACAATCAAATATCAAGTATCATCATCGAATCAAGCATTTTTCATTTTATCCACCACCCCCAAACGTGAAAGAGACATTGTCCCCAATGTAAAAATTTAAAAAGGATTATATAAAATGATCAGAGATAAGATGGGACTGAACATATAACATGCTCTGTAAAGAAAGATAAGAAAAAAGGCCATGCAAATGTAGTTAAGAGAAAGAACACTACAATCTGATTTCTCTTTCAAGCTAAAGTGCAATATCTCATAACACATTTACTAGTTCAAACAAGTAAATATAGAATAGAATCAAAGTTGTGAGAGCAATCAATTATAAATCTAACAAGCACTTTACAAAATTCATAGTCTATATTTAGTGACAATTGACAAATCACAACATATCAGGTATAGAACTTCCCTAGAAGGCATCTTCATCTGAGAAGATTTTTTACTTTATGACAATTGAATTTCCCTAAATGACATTTGTGAACAACATATACCATTATCATTGTCACGAAGGAGTCGATCTATCCAATCCTAAAGTAGTAACACTATGATCCTTCTCATTTACAACTTACATTAGATGACAGTAACGTTAGAAAAGAACAACATAGGAGGAGTTCAAATTTTATGGGCCAAGGATTAAATCACTTTCCTGCCTCATTTTAGATTTGCAGGCAGAGTAGTAGCTAAATAAGCAAGATTGTCAAGGGTTTCTTGTCAATAACTCAACCTCATTTGAGGAATTATTAGGGGATAATGTGCAAATGGTTCGAGAGTACGCCGACGTGTGTGTCCTTCCGTCAGTCAATTGTTGCAGCATTTTTGTCCATCGTCAGTCAGTCAATTGATGCACCGTTTACAGTCTATATGGGGCATAAAAACAATTAAATTAATTAGGGTTTCTTATTGTAATTTCCGGTTTATTTCCAATTTTTGTACATTAATTTAGACTTATTAAACCTAGTTTTGTTACGTTATGTAGAATATACTAAACAATGAATAAAGAGAGTTGTGTCTTGAAATAAGCCACACTTTAATTATTGAATAAAATTAGAAGATTCCCTCCAAATCTCTCAATTTTTTTTTTCTCTCTCTCTTATCACTTTATTCTCTTTGTTTGCGTCCGTCATCAGTTTTGTGTCAGAGTTGACAATTTTCGCTAACCAAATCACTGCTCACTGTGTGCGTTTCAGCTCACGGAAAGATAGTTGTGGTAGCCACCATCCAAAAACCTATACACAAAACATCCCTTTAACTAGCAACCATCATTCCTTACGCCTACTGCCACCTTAAACCACCACAAACCCTGAACCAAAGACTTAATCTCATCACACCAATCTTATTCTGCATGCCCACTGCCACCTTAAACCTCCACAAAACCTGAGCGCAAACCCAAACTCATCTTGTGGTGATTTTAAGTAGGTGTAAATTTTGTATAAATTTTGCATAGATTATGCCAGTGTGCCTTGTGGTGAATGTCGATATTTTTGTAGTTGGTTCTTTAACAAATTAGTAAATAAGTCATATTGTGATATTGACCTAATCCATCACTCTCACGCACGAGGCACGATGCACGATGCACGATGCACGATGCACGCACACACACCGAGCGAATTTATCTACTTAAAAAGCAATGTCCTTCTCAAATAATCCATGGCCAATACATGCATAACTCATTTGATAATCACATTGTTGATAGAGCAGTGGCAATAAAAAGGGAGAAGATTTTTAATTGAATTGTTATTTTGTATATACAAATTCGAATTTTTAAAGTTCAGAGCCTCTTTGATAAGAGTAAATCTTGTAATTATTGGCAGATTCCACCATTAATCATCTTTCTCATTTTTAATACCGTTTCCACCGATGCCAACCTAGCGTATTCACTCTCATCTGTCTAAGAAAAAATTGAATGACGAAGCATCTGTGGTTAATGTTAAACAATGAACACCAGAAGAATGCTCTACTAAAGTGCACTACTAAAAGTGTTTGCACATACAAATATTTTAACCACATATTTTTGATTAAAAATTTTACGTTTACAAATTTTTAATATATCAATATGCATGCACATCATTTTGTATTTAAACAGAAATTACATTCATTAATATGAATATCAAGTCCTCAATGATTTATACATTCAACTCCGGGATTCCAAAAGTTTTCTTGTGTGATAAACAAAAAAAATTTTAAAATTATATTTACTCTTTAGATTTCTAACCATCATGGGAATTTGTCCTATATTATTCTAGTACAATGATTCCATAAATTACTGAATCGTGGATAGGGAACTACACTAGCAACCAACCTAATTTATTGTAGAACTTTTTTGGAATAATTATTAGCCCATGCAACATAGAATACTTTTTCTTGGATAAAGGAACTAATCACTCAATCTATTTCTGTATCACTCATGATATATATCATAACTCGGACATCCATTTCAAGTGCACATCCCATTTTTGCACAGAAGGGTTATCAAAATACAAGAGAAACCACTTGGCGTATTGTATATGTGCCAATTGCCATTTAGCTAATAAGCCATAGGAATGCCTAAGAACAATGCTTCAACTGTAATTGCATGGTAGAATTAGGCTGAACATAGCACTTTTTGTCCCATCTCTGATTTGCAGGCAGAGAAGTTGGTAAAAAAGCAAGATTGTCAAGGGTTTCTTGTCAATCTCATTGGCACCTCATTTCAGAAATTATTAGGGGATAATGTGCCATGCCAGTAGTTGATGAGTACGCCGACGTGTGTGTCTGTATGTTAGTTGATTTAATGCAATTTCCGGTTTCTTCCCATTTTTTGTACATTAATTTAGTCTTAGTAAACACTAGCTTTGTTACCTTATGTAGAATATATTAAACAATAAATAAAGAGGGTTACTTCTTGAAATAAGGCACACCTATGATTACTGAATAAAATTACAAGATTCCTTCTAAATCTCTCATTTTTTTTTCTCTCTATCTCCTATCTCTTTATTCTCTTTGTTTACATCCGGCATCACTAGAAATTATACCCACATATGAGAAAATTATACGAAATTAATATGCGACGTGCCATACTTTTAATCATACATGTGAACAACATATTTTGGTAACCGGCACCACATAATTCATACGTGATTACCTTCCAACTTAAACATTCAACATGGCATGTAATTTACATTTCATTTTCTCAAAATAAAATCCCGTGAAACACGTTTTAAGTAGTATAAGAAACTACCTTGCGATTTCAGAAGTTTTTGTTGAGTTGAGTTGTGGATAAAATTGGCTGTCCATTTTCGTCAAATTAACTCCGTGCCTTTGCTTTTTTGAATTACAAAATCCAGTGTTGACAAAAGCTTTAAATGAAGAAAAAATAAAGAAGAATTACGGCTGAATTTTGGGAAAGAAAGTGGCTGAAATTGGAAGCTAATTTGCTTGCTGCTGGGGCCGAGAATAAAGACTAAAAAGCGAAAACAAACTGAAGCAAAATGGCTGTCTATTACAAACTGCTGAGGCCAGATTTCTGGACAGAAAAGAGGGGACGTTAATGAAGAAAAGTGGAACTTGGTTGCAGGAATTTTGGAGCAGAGAATGAGGGGGATCACTGGAGAAAAATTACTCCTTACCTACTGCTGGGGGGCCAAAACTGCTGAAGAAAAGGGAGGAATGCTGGAGTATTTTTGGTGATCGAAATGAAGGGAATTAAAGGTTCTTGTGGAGCCAAAATCGGGGGCTGGAAATCTGTGATTTTGTGGCTGACATAATGAGGGAATATAACACTTAAGGGGCATTTTCTTCAAGGTTAAAGGGGCAGATTGGGGGCGGTTAGTGGGCTGAAAAATGGGGGGAAAGGGGGCGGTTTTCTCCTGGGTTTAGCGGCTGTTTCTGGGTTTTTTTTGTGGTAAGGATTAAGGGACTGTTTGGGTGTTATCTGGCAGGGATTAAGGGGCAGCTTAGGTACCTTTTTTTCTTGCAGTAAAGTGGCATGATAATGGGGTTGATTTGAAGTGAAAAGTGGGCTGAAAAATGGGGAAGTTGGGGGAGTTTTCTTCATAGGGAAAGGGAGAGGTTTGAAGTGGAAACATGGAGTTGAATGTAACGACATGAAAATTCGTATTTCTATTTTAAATATGAAAAAGAGAATGAAACGAGAAATTTAGTTGGGTTATCCTAAAAAGTACTTCAAAAGTCGTAACACTTAGAATTTATTTTAAATCCGAATAATAAATAGGGGAGAAAATTGGATTTAATGGTTTATGAAGGGACTAAGATGAATTTATTTAAGAGTGAATAACTTTATTAAGAGGTTGATTGATTGAAATAGAAAGGATGGGTGAAACCCAAAAGTTGAGAAAGTGAAGTTTAAGCTTTTGTGATTGAGTCAAGCAGCTATCTTTGGAGCAACCGTACGAATTATGTATTGGTCAAAATTCTACGACTCTTACAGTGTTGTGAAGTACACAACGAGACATTCAAAAAGTACCAAATACACATATGTTCGATAGAGGAATCAGCCCCGAATATTTATGTCAAAAACGTTCCAGAAAGTTGAAAATCTGGAATTCCCAGAAATTTATTTTCGAGCATCCATTTTTGGGACGATGCTGTTATCGCTGTAATGATCCGTTTTCTACGATTCAAAGTTTGTTATGAAGATCCCCGTGAGATCTTCGAGATGGTATAAGAAACGTTGAAAAATGAGAATGCTTCGACCTTCAAAACTCAACCAAAAAACGAGTCTTGAAATCTATTAACAATTGGGGTTTCTACATTAATTACCCTAGAAGCTATACCTAGTGTTTTTATTATGGGTAGTTGGGAAACGCCTTAAATGAAGGCCAGCAAGGAAATCTTCAGCAAATCTTCCCAACTTTACATGTGTCACCATGGGGATAAATGTAATCATGAGGAAGGAGTTAAATTCCCCCTATAAATACTCCCCAACTGAAGCCACAACATGCCCATTTTCTTTTATCTAATCTCTATAACACTTTCACATACTCTCTAACACTAAAGAAGGAAGGAAATAACTCTCATATAAGAGAAAAATATATCAAGTATAAGAGATGAACAATAGTTAAAGAAAAGCTTGGTGTAGATGTTCTCTTATTTAATAGAGAGATCTCCATACCCAAGCCTCAAGGCCCCAAATCGGGCAGTAGCATAGATGGACCAAGAACTTCAGGTTTCATGGTGAAGAAGGTCAGATCTCAAGGGCTAAGAACTTAGTTTCAAAATAAAATACTTTTAACACATCTCTGCCCCGAAAGGTATTGGTACCCTGTATTACAGTTCTAAGATAGGGTATCAATACCCCAAAATCTCTGCACTATGAATACCTCAGACCAGTTTCTGCACGGTCCTGATACTCTTATTTACATATTTAAACAACATTCACCTTCTATAAGATTGTGATGTATAAGAACCTTTTATTTCAGGTTGATCAAGGCTAAACCACATCAAGTTGTGAGTAAACTACGTTATTTTCCTTATGTGCAATACGATAATTATATATACATTTATATGTGTGTATAAATTATATGTGCTCTTATATGCTCCAAATGAGTTATGTTGATGATATTTATGATATGTTATGAGCATCTTGAGCCTATTTGCCATTGAGGCAACAAGAAGGAGAATGAGATTGAGAAAGTTATGTTATGTTATATATGCTTAACTTGAGATAAGAAAACAAAGTTTATATGTAAACAAAGACAAGTTATGTTATAATACAAAAAGTTTTTCCCAAGCTTATTTGTACACCACGGGCAATAGTAGCCCATAGGGGACGGTAAGTGTCCCAAGAAAGGAGTTGATTAAACTTTGGCCAAGGGTTAGAGCGACCCATATGAGGACATGATGTCTGATTAAAGTGTGGCCAAGGGCAACAGTAGCCTATATTAGGACGGTAAGGATTCCAAGAGTTGATCAACTATGGCCAAGGACAAAACTAGTCCATAGAAGGACGATAAGGGTCCTAAAAAGTTTGGCCATCGTGCTTATGCACAAAGAATGTTTATTTGAGCACTCGGTGTACAAATATTGCTTAAGTGAAGGGCCCTAAGAAAAATAAAAGATACATTATGTGTAATATCACACATGCATCGTATTTTACTCATTGAATGTCACCATTCATAGTCGTTTTATAACTCTTGTAGGAAATAGATCGAGATATCTATGAAGTTATGGGACAAAGGTTGGAAGTAGCTTCGGATGGCCATGAATACCATTTGATCACCAAGATTGACGTATGGTCCTCTAATCCCCATGGACCCAGACTACAAAAATATGAAACTACCTACTTTGTTGTGGACGTATTTGACTATTGGACAATGGAATATCTCACGACCCGTTTTTATGAAATGTAATAACTTAAGTGAACTCATCTTTCAATCCAAGCACTTTCCCTTTTGATAAAGTATCTAGTAGACTCTTTAAACAGGCTCAAGATATATGGGTCATTCTTGAGACGTAATGATTTGTCATGAGCTATTTTGAGACGAAGTTGTAAGTAAGGTACTTCTTTCCTTCCTTAAATATCTATTTTGTAGTAACTTACAATGTTAGAGGAAGAATATATAAAAAGATGAGATTCATATGTTTTACTCTTCCAGTGAAGGTGGCATAAAATGAGCAGCCCCTTCAACCCCCACATTTCCAACCTCTACTCCGGGTTTAGTCGAAACCCCACCCACAAGCTCAAATCGGGCTTTTATGAGAGAGCTTGCCCCAATTTTTGTATTGGGATGCATTGAGATTAATTTCTCTTCCTTAAGATCCGTCCCCAATTTGATTGCCATATCAGTGACCAAACGACCATAAAGCAGCCTCAACTCAGGTTTATTCCTACAATCCACCATCTCTGAAGCAATTAAATCATCTAAGTCTATTCTTTGACCTAAGGTGATTTTCCACATCATCCATGTATCCTCATTAATCAAAGAAGAAAGTTTGCCTGCTCGAGGTTTGAGCACGTGAACAATGATTAAATGGAGTAACCGCATGTCTTGGTCTAGCAAAGAAACGTCCCTAGAGGTTTGAGCCATAGCCTCATTTTTAAAGATAACACGACAAGCTTCAAGTCGATGAAATGTTCCACTATAGAATTCCTCTCTAGTTGGAATTCCATATAATCAGAAAAATAAGTTATCATCGACTTCAAAGGCTACTCCCTTTACAAAAGTCTTAAAATATCCGACCTTAGGGTCAACAAGTTCGGCATTGGCATAGAAATGTCTTACTACATTTTCGCTATAACCTCTAGATAAACCTAAGAAATCCATCCATCCAAAGCGACAAAATTGCCCTAGGTAAGAAAAATTCACGGATTCTAGAAAGGGAAAATCTATTTCTCGACCCGGTAGAACCTCCTGATTAGAAAATAGGTGATACCTGAGGGAAGCAGCCTCACTCTGGAACCAAATGGAAGGAAACCCATCTTCATTGATCGAAACTTTAGTTTTAGAAGGACCGACGATGGCACTGCTCTTCCCCTCTGCTGTCTTGACCGAAAATCGGGCAGTTCTCGCCTTGGAAACCACAGATTGAGCCCATTTACCCTTTGTAGAAACTTTCTTCGAAGGACCCATGAAGAAACATGAAGGAAATATTGGAGTAATTGGAAATTAGGTGAAATGGAGGAAGAAGATGAAAGAAAACGGGAGGAAGAAAGAAAGAAAATGGATTGTGAAATTTTGGGGTAAAATTTAAGGTCAAGGTAAAAGGATGAAAGAAAACGGGAGGAAGAAAGAAAGAAAATGGATTGTGAAATTTTGGGGTAAAATTTAAGGTCAAGGTAAAAGTCCCCTTTTACCCTTGTGAAAAATAAAATAAAATAAAATTTGGGAAGATATTTCAAAAATCCATAAGGCATAGGTATCGATACCCTACCTGAACAGAAACTGTTAAATATATTTTTGCAAAGGTAAAATTTTTAAAGGATTGAATCTTTTCCTCAAATTTTTTCGAATCTTATGTTATTTAAAAAAATCAAGGATGAAAAATCGAACTATTGATCGACTGACCCAGTTAGTGGAGCAATAGGCTTGTCAATTAGAACAGTTTATGAATCAACCTCCCCCAGCTGTGAACCCATACCAAGAAAGAGATCTCAGTAGTGACCGTTTTTGTCACCTCAACCACCCTATATTTTCAGAAGCAAAAGATTCGATTGAAGCTGAAAACTGGTTAAGAACGATGGAACGTATGTTTGCCTATGCTCACGTAACAGATAGTGAAAAAGTGATATGTGCGTCCTTCATGCTACGAGGAAGTGCTGGACATCGGTGGGATAGATTGACAAGTATCGGAGAAACAACGGACATGACTTGTGAAAAGCTCACCAAAATATTTAGAAATAAGTATTTTTCCACTTCTACTAGAAACCAAAAGCTAAATGAATTCATCCAGTTACGACAGGGATCAATGACGGTATCAGAATACACAAGAAAGTTTGGGGAGTTGTCACGATTTGCTGCTCATATGGTCGGTACGAATGGATTGAAAATTGACCGTTTCCTAAAAGGACTGAGGCCTGAGTTGAACAGAGATGTACTCATGTCAGGAATTCAGAACATGAGTTTCTAAAAAATTATCGATAAGGCCTTACTAGTTGAGCAAGCTGAAGTCAAATTGTTCAGGCTCGAGAAGCGAGAAATCAAAACTGAAATTAGAATCAAAAGGGGTTCAGGGTCAAGAAGAGCTAGAATCAAAATAAGAAGAAATGGGCGGAAAACGTCATGGAGAAAAACAGAATAAACCTCATTTAAAAAGAGGAAGACCCGATAACCAGATATAAACTAAGACTACTTCTTCATGCCCCAAGTATGGGAGATCTCATCACGGAGAGTGTCTAGCAGGACAAAGGTTATGCTACTTGTGTAAGAAACTTGGACACATGAGCCGAGACTGTCCAGATAAGCTTCAAAGGGAGAAGGGAAAAGCAAGAGTGTATCCTATGGTCAGGCCACAGAATGAAGAAGATAGTCACGTGGTAACAGGTACAATCTATGTTAAATCCCAACCTATGTATGCGTTGTTTGACTCTGGTGCTATGCATTCGTTTATTTCAACTCAAGTAGTATAAGTGCTTGAGCTAAGTCCTAGATCTCTGCCTGCGGAAATAGAAGTGGTCTTGCCTTCAGGCCCAAATTGTTGCGTTAAACAGTTTGTTCTAGATGTGCCAATACAACTTAGAGAAAATCTTTAACCTACAAACCTGATTATGCTCAACTTAAGAGATTTCGATCTAATCTTAGGGATGAATTGGCTATCTAAGTATGAGGTCACTTGTAAGTCAAAAGCCTTAAATATGTCTGGTGAAGGACCAATAATTTTTCCTCGACCGGAGAAAACTTCGAATATCATTATCTCCGCATTAAAAGCTTCGAAGTTGATTGAAAAAGGAAGTGAAGGTTATTGGGTGAGCTTGCACCAAATTCAAGCCGAATTTGGGAATTCTTTAACATCATTACCGGTGGTACAAGAGTACCCTGATGTATTCCCATACGATTTACCTAGATTACCACCAGATAGAGAGATTGAATTTGGAATCGAAGTTATTCCTGGAACATCACCAATCTCCAAAATGCCATATAGGATGGCACCATTGGAATTGAAAGAGTTGAAAACTCAATTAGATGAATTGATCCAAAAGGGATTTATTCACCCAAGTTTTTCACCATGGGGAGCTCTAGTATTGTTCGTCAAGAAGAAGGATAGATCGATGAGATTATGTATAGACTATCGAGAATTGAATAAAGTGACCATCAAGAATAAATATCCACTTCCTAGAATAGACGACCTCTTCGATCAAATCCAAGGTTATGTAGTATTCTCAAAAATAGACCTTAGAACCGTCTATCATCAATTGAAAATCAAGGAAGAAGATGTCCCAAAAACTGCTTTTAGCACTTGTTATGGTCAATCTGAATTCTTAGTAATGCCCTTGACAGCGAATGCACCAAGCATTTATGGACTTGATGAACCGAGTATTCAAAGAATATCTTGATAAGTTCGTTATAGTCTTCATTGACGATATCTTGATATATTTCCATATGCGAGAAGAACATGCCTCACACTTGAGAATAGTCTTGCAAATTTTACGAGAGAAGCAAATGTATGCCAAATTCAAAAAGTGTGAATTTTGGTTGGATCAAGTGATATTCTTAGGACATGTCATATCCAAGGAAGGTATAGCAGTTGACCCAAGTAAGATTGAGGCAGTCATGGAATGGCCTCGGCCATCGACCCCAACAGAAGTAAGGAGTTTCTTGGGATTAGCAGGATACTACCGGCGATTTGTACAAGATTTTTCAAAGATCGCCACTCCTTTAACTCAATTAACTCGAAAGAATGTCCCATTTAGATGGAATGAAGCTTGCGAGCACAGTTTCCAAGAACTAAAAGAAAGGCTCACTTTGGCCCCTATTCTTACGATCCCAAATGGAAACGAAGGTTTACTGTCTATAGCAACGCTTCTAAACATCGTCTAGGTTGTGTCCTGATGTAGCATGGTAAGGTAATTGCCTACTCTTCTAGACAATTAAAATCGTAGGAAAAGAACTATCCCACTCACGACTTGGAACTAGCAGCAATAGTGTTTGCCTTGAAGATATGGAGAGATTATTTGTACGGCGAAAAGTGTGAAGTATTTACAGACCACAAGAGTTTGAAATATTTCTTCACTCAAAAGGAGTTAAATATGCGTTAGCGTCGGTGGTTGGAACTAGTGAAGGATTATGACTGTACAATCAATTACCACCCTGGAAAGGTTAATGTAGTAGTAGATGCATTAAGTCGTAAGGCGCCAAGGAAGTCTCGGGAATTGAGCAAAGAAGTAGAAAACTTCAACTTGGAAATTTTAACACCATGAGATTAGAGACTTTCAACAATGACGATTCAATCCACCCTTCAAGATCGAATTAAGAAAGCACAAGAAACTGACGTATTTGCAGAAAAGATGAGGAGCAAAATGGCAAAAGGAAAGCCAACAAACTATCGTATGTCGATAAAAGGAATCTTTTAGTATAAGGATATGATTTACGTACCTCAAGATGAAGAAATCCGAAAGGAGATAATGCAAGAAGCTCATAGTACGCCTTATTCGGTACACCCATGGTCTATGATAATGTACCACGAAATTAAGGCAATGTATTGGTGGCCCGATATGAAGAAAGAAATTGCTGACTTTGTAGCAAAATGCCTAATTTGCCAACAAGTAAAAGCCGAACATCAAAGACCCACTGAAAATTTAGAACCACTACCAATCCCCGAGTGGAAATGGGAAAAGGTCTCGATGGACTTTGTAGTAGGATTACCAAAAACATCAAAAGGTTGTGACGCTATTTGGGTAATAGTAGACCGTCTAACCAAATTGGCACATTTTATACATGTAAAGACGACCTACAAGATGGATCAATATGCAAGTCTTTATATTCAAGACATAGTAAGACTACATGGAGTCCCAGCATCCATCATTTCTTACAGAGATCCCCGATTTCTATCTCACTTCTAGCGAGAGCTACACAAGTCATTGGGCTCAAAGCTACATTTTAGCACCGCTTTCCATCCACAAACTGACGGACAAACTGAAAGGACCATTCAAACTCTTGAAGACATGCTACGAGCAAGCATACTAGAATTTGCTCGTAATTGGGACCGTTATCTGCCATTAATTGAGTTTCGTACAACAACAGCTTCCAATCATCAATTGGAATGCCTCCATATGAAGCTTTGTATGGGAGAAAGTGTCGGTTACCATTATATTGGGACAAAGTGGGAGAAAGGCACCGAATAGGGACAAAAATTGTACAGGACATGATTCATGTGGTCGAGAAAATTAAAAAGAATATAAGCGCCGCCCAGGATCGTCAACGAAGCTACGCAAATAAAAGGCGTTGACCATTGGAGTTTGAAGTGGGAGATAAAGTCTTCATTAAAATATCGCTAGTAAAAAGGATGTTTAGGTTTGGCAAGAAAGGGAAATTGACACCAAAGTACATTGGACCATTTGAAATAAAAGAAAACCACTTGCCTACAAGTTGGAGCTACCAATCTCATTGAGTAAAATGCACAATGTGTTTCATGTATCTACACTTCGGAAATACATCCCAGATCCATCACATGTACTTGCCGAGGAGCCTACTGAGATTCATGCTGACCTAACTTTAGAAGAGCGACCCATTAAAATCCTTATGGAGGAAACGAAGCGCCTCAGAAATAAAGAAGTCCCGCTGGTCAAAATCTTATGGAGAAGTGAAGCTATCGAAGAAGAGACTTGGGAGCGAGAAGATGAAATGAGAGAAAAATTTCCCAAGCTACTCTAGGTAAATTTCGAGGATGAAATTTATTTAAGGAGGGAACATTGTAACGACCCAAAAATTAGTATTTCTATTTTAAATATGAAAAAGAGAATGAAACGAGAAATTTAGTTGGGTTATCCCAAAAAGTACTTCAAAAGTCGTAACACTTAGAATTTATTTTAATCCGAATAATAATAAGGGAGAAAATCAGATTTAATGGTTTATGAAGGGACTAAGATGAATATATTTAAGAGTGAATAACTTTATTAAGAGCTAGATTGATTGAAAGAGAGAGTATGGGCGAAAACCCAAAAGTTAAGAAAGTGAACTTTAAGCTTTTGTGATAGAGTCAAGCAGCCGTCTTTAGAGCAACCGTACGAATTATGTATTGGTCAAAATTCTACGAATCTTACGGTGTTACGAAGTACACAACGAGACCTTCGAAATGGTACCAAATAAACCTATGTCCGACTGAGGAATCAGCCCCGAATATTTATGTCAAAAACGTTCCAGATAGTTGAAAATCTAGAATTCCCAGAAATTTATTTTTGAGCAGCCATTTTTGGGACGATGCTGTGATCACTGTGATGATCCATTTTCTACGATTCAAAGTTCATTGTGAAGATCCCCATGATATCTTCGAGATGGTATAAGAAACATCGAAAAATGAGCATGCTTCAACCTTCAAAACTCGACCCAAAAAAGAGTCTAGAAATCTGTTAACAATTGGGGTTTCTACATTAATTACCTTCGAAGCTATACCTAGTGTCTTTATTATGGGTAGTTGGGAAGCGCCTTAAATGAAGGCCAGCAAGGAAATCTTCAGCAAATCTCCCCAACTTTACATGTGTCACCATGGGGATTAGTGCAATCATGAGAAAGGAGTTAAATTCCCCTATAAATACCCCCCAACTCAAGCAACAACTTGCCCCTTTTCTTCTATCTAATCTCCATAACACTTGCACACACTTTCTAACACTAAAGAAGGAAAGAAATAACTCTCATAAAAGAGAAAAATATATCAAGTAGAAGAGGTGAGCAATAGTTAAAGAAAAGCTTCGTGTAGAGGTTCTCTAATTTAATAGAGAGATCTCCACACCCGAACCTCAAGGCCCCAAATCGGGCAGTAGCATAGATGGACCAAGAACCTTAGGTTTCATGGGGGAGAAGGTCAGATCACAAGGAATGAGAACTTAGTTTCAAAATAAAATACTTTTAACACATCTCTGCCATGAAAGGTGTTGGTACCCTGTAATACAGTTCTAAGATAGGGTACCAATATCCCAAAATCTCTGCACTTTGAATTCCTGAGACCAGTTTTTGCATGGTCTTGATACCCTTATTTACAGATTTAAACAACATTCACCTCTTATAAGATTGTGATATATAAGATCCTTTTATTTCAGGTTGATCAAAGCTAAACCACATCAAGTTGTGAGTAAACTACGTTATTTGCCTTTTGTGCAATACGATAAGTATATATACATTTATATGTGTGTATAAATTATATGTGCTCTTATATGCTCCAAATGAGTTATGTTGATGAGATTTATGATATGTTATGAGCATCTTGAGCTTATTTGCCATTGAGGCAACAAGAAAGAGAATGAGAATGAGAATGTTATGTTATGTTATATATGCTCAACTTGAGATAAGAAAACAAAGACAAGTTATGTTATAACACAAAAAGTTTTCCCCAAGCTTATTTGTACACCACGGGCAATAGTAGTCCATAGGAGACGGTAAGGGTCCCAAGAAAGGAGTTGATTCAACTTTGGCCAAGGGTTAGAGCGACCTATATGAGGACATGATGTCCGATTAAAGTGCGGCCAAGGGCAACAGTAGCCTATATTGGGACGGTAAGGGTTTTAAGAGTTGATCAACTATGGCCAAGGTCAAAAGTAGCCCATAGAAGGACGATAAGGGTCCTAAAAAGTTTGGCCATCGTGCTTATGCACAAAGAATGTTTATTTGAGCCCTCGGTGTACAAATATTGCTTAAGAAAAGGGCCCTAAGAAAGATAAAAGATACATTATGTGCAATATCACACATGCACCGTATTTTACTCATTGAATGTCACCACTCATAGTCATTTTATGACTCTTGTAAGAAATGGATTGAGATATCTATGGAGTTATGGAACAAAGGTTGGAAGTAGCTTCGGATGGCCATGAATACCATTTGATCACCAAGATTGACGTATGGTCCTCCAATTCCCAAGTACCCGGACTACAAAAATATGAAACTACCTACTTTGTTGTGGACGTACTTGACTATTGGACTATGGAATATCTCACGACCCGTTTTATGAAATATAATAACTTAAGTGAACTCGTCTTTCAATCCAAGCACTTTTCCTTTTGATAAAGTATCTAGTAGACTCTTTAAACGGTCTCAAGATATATGGGTCATTCTTGAGACGTAATGATTTGTCATGAGCCATTTTGAGACGAAGTTGTAAGTAAGGTACTTATTTCCTTCCTTAAACATCTATTTTGTAGTAACATACAATGTTAGAGGAAGAATAGATAAAAAGACGAGATTCACATGTTTTAGTCTTCCGCTATGTTTAAAATATCTTGCTTTCTTTTATAACTTTTCATTTTGTTAAATATACACACTTTCACATAACAAACGTAAAGCAAATCTGAAGCAAAAAGAGAAAGGGTGATCTCGAGATCTTGTCTCCGATTATTTTCTAACTACTTTTCCAAAAGTAAATGAAAAAAACCATTACAAATATGTTTCTATCCAGTTTTTAATCAAACCAGAGAGATGAACTGTTTTATGCATAAAAGGGTACTAGTACCCTCAAATCTGGGTCCTATTATCCTACTGGGCAGAATGAAAAAAAAAAATTAGATAGAATTTCGAGGTCGCCACATTGAAACATGTGAAAATGGGCAGCATTTGGGCAGTTTTTCCTTGGAACATGGGAGACTGTTTTTATGCAGTTAGATGGACCAGGGTTTGGGCTAAATATGGAGGATAATTGGGATGAAAATGGGTCGATACTAATGCGGATAAATGAGCTGAATTTGGGCCTCAATTAAAATGAATAAATTTATCGAAATTGGGCTGAGAAGATGTATAAATCAGGCTGGTCTTAAATTTAAACGGTTGGTGTAAAATTAACTCAAGAAAAATTATTTGGTCTAAGAAAATTTATTGAGAATCGGTGATAAATAAAATTTCATATTCGTCAAATAAAATATAAGAGAAACACGTGTAACATTTAACGTGACCAAAATATTTTATATTGTATTAGGAAGTTCGTAGCGACAATAAGAGTTAAAATTTTATTTTTATGAAATTAAGTGACGAAATTTTTTTCGGTCACTGCAAACCTGCCAGTTAAAGTAATGTCGTCCTTGAAATTTAACTTCATTTATGAGGTCCAAGTACTTAGCTAAGACATCTTATTCTCTTGCTTAAGTGACCCCATCCTCATCGTGCCAACCCCATTGAACTTTGACTAATGGGACCTCCCAATTTATCAAATCATGAACTTTTGTATCTAGAACCAACGCAGATGATTCTTCATAAATCATATCATTTTGTACGTCCAACGACTCATAATTTACCACATGTGTAGGGTCATGCACATACTTTCTTAATATTGAAATATGGAATACGTCCTGCACTGCTGAGAGCTCTGGCGGCAATGCCAGACAATACTCCACCTTTCCAACTTTTTCAAGAATCTCGAACTGGCTGATGAACTATGGTCTTAAGTTTTATTTTTTCCCAAACGCATAATTACTTTCGGATGGTCTTGTGCTGTCTTAATTTCGGATATGATCTTGTGTATCGCTTCTACTGTTTTCTCAACCAACTCCAGACCCAAAATTATTCTTTTGCCAACTTCATCCCAACAAATTGACGAACGACATTGACGACCATAAAGTGCCTCATACGGTGCCATGTCGATAGTAGCTTAGAAACAATTGTTGTAAGTGAACTCCACAAATAGTAGGTGACTTTTCTATTTACCACCCAAATCCAATACACATGCTCTCAACACTTCCTCAATGATTTGAATAGTTTGTTTTGATTGCCATCGGTCTGAGGATGATAAGATGTACTAAATTTCAATTTAGTTCCCATAACTCACTCAAGACTTTCCAAAAAAATGTGAGGTAAACCTCGAGTCTCGGTCCAAAATAACGGATGCTCGTACTCTATGAAGTTAGATAATTTCCATGACATACAATTGTGCTAGCTACTCCAAACTAAAATTCATCCAAATCGGCAGAAAATGAAAATATTTCGTTAAACGATCTACTACAACCCAAATAACATTATGACTTCTTGCCGATCTAGGAAAACCTACAACCAAATCCATTGAGATTTTCTCCTATTTCCACTTAGGTTTATCCAATGAAGTTAATGGTTACTTGCTGACACACCAAGCATTTTGACACAAAACGAGCTATAATCCCTTTCTTGTTTCTCCACAAAAATGTTGTACGTAAATCCTTATGTCCTTTTGTTCCTCCTGGTTGTGCGGCGTAAAGAGCGGAACGAGCCTAAGATAGTCCTTTATCCTTAGGTACGCATAACACAAATATATTTTTATCTACCATTAATATTCCCAGAATGAAGAAAAAATTATTTCTTGATTTCATATCTTTCGAGATCCACCTTACAATATGGGGTAAAAAAGCAAAAATTAGTGATTTTAGCCCTTATAAAAAGAGGCAAATAGGAAGGGAATGGGCTCGATATCAAACTATTTAGGAAAGTCGTTTAAGAAAGATCTCAGTCTAGTGTAAGTAAACGAGAATCTTATGATATGTTGGAAATCTCTTTTGATAATCATCAACACTTGAAACGTATCTTAATGCCTAAAATTCAATCTTTTTTTCCCTCTTCTTTTTATTGTTTGAATATTCAAGAGCTAAGACCATTACAATGCCCCTTTTCGCCATGCATAAACTAAACCAACAATTAAGATAAGCGACCTTTGAACAACAAAGCTCTATCCTCCACTATTTCAAATTCTTTCCTCTTTTCACTTCGACGCCAATCCTAATCTTTTCCAAAAATAGATTATCCGTCTGAGCTACCATAATTCTATCTTTGATTGTCGGCTTTAATGTCAGACTTGCTATCATTGCTGACCGACGACACTAAAATTTCAATTTTCAAATTCTCAAAATTCTTGATCATCTTGTTTCGATTGCAGTGGAGACAATTACCTGTATTCTTTGTGTTTAGAGCATCCGCGACTACATTAGCCTTACTTGGATGATATATGATAGTGCAGTCGTAGTCCTTTACCAATTCCAAATACCATTGTTGTCTCATGTTCAATATACATTTCATTTTCCAATATAAATGTAATATTAAACTTTTGAAAAAAAAAAAATTGATATGGGAAGACAACAAGAATTGGTCTAAATCCATGAACACGAAAACTATTCTTTTATTATTCATAAGAACTTTAAATCATTCTAGAGGGTTCCACGAAGAATTGGTTGTAGTAGGGTCCTTTGAAATTAAGCATAATAAATCATGTGTCATTACGCCCTTGCATTATCGTGAGCTTGAGACCAGTGCTGGAGCTAATTCTCGATGCATTGTTTCGTGTGATATTAATTGAGTGAATGTTGTTATGTTTGATTTTTTATATTTTTACCTCTTATGGACCCAACAATTTATAACGATAGTGAACGTAAACATTTTTAAAACACTATGATCTGATATAATCTTCAATAAATAGATATGTTTTCAAGGGAGTGTGCCTGGTGGTATTATGTATATGTTTGGTAGTTGCTTAGTATAATAAATAAGTCAGATTGCGAGATAGACATAATCCATCACTCGCACGACGACGCACAACACTCGCACACACATCTGAATGAATTGTGCAGCCCAAAACTTAGCATGCCATTTGGAGTGACTTTTGTTATATGGATATTTCACTATTAACCACAAAATAAAAAATAATTTAGAAAATAGTATCTAATTTGTTTTTATTCTAAAAATACTGTCTCCTCCATGTACATGACAAATAGCAAAATCAACACTGAGCGCCTCATCTACAAACAGCAAAATAATGCACTCAGAAGCATGGATCAGTGTGTGACAATAAATTATAAGTCAAATTTCAGTAATATTGTTTACCTTGTCTTGTGCATGAAAATTTAAACAATTAGCTGTAAAAGGAATATAATTACACAGTCAACATGCAACGAGAAGCAAGTGCGTCCACAAAAATCACACCTATACCACAACAAATGTAATAGAAAAATGTCAACCGAAAAGTAATTTTGAGTTCATGTGTAGACTTACACAATGGCATCTTCCTTCTGAGAAGCTTGACCGGAGATCCAGACCGCGGAGACGTTAAGTGGGATGCTGAGAGCTCATCCGTAACTATCATCTTTCCTGGCCACCACGACCCATTTCGCCTCCGGACCCACACTATACTCCCCACGCTGCAATCCACTCCTCCAGTTTCTCTCTTCTTGTTCCTATCTCTCTTTTAATATATGCAATACAATGTTTATAGTAATTACATATAAAACCAAAAAATAAAAATTTTCCTTTCCTGTTTTATTATTTTTTGTACTGTATATTTTTATCATCCAACAAAAGTATTATATAGATGCATAACGGAAAATAAAATATCTACTGTAATTATTAACAATATAAAATAATTGGTGGCTGTTTTAAAATAAATTTAAATTTTGCTTTTTTTATTTTGCTATTTTTATTTTGCTGTTCTAGACCATATTCCTGTTCGTGACAATGAGGCACTCCTCCCTGGCCGGCGCGGGAGGCATGTGAGTGACTGTAGCAGCGACAATTGAATCCCATGCGTAGAGGTATTGGTGGCTCTTATGAGTGCGTGGGGCTGTTTCTGGACATAGGGCAAAAGACAGATTGCCCCTTGTTGATTTTCGGACCTCCTGGTGGTGTTACTTTGGTCAATTGTGGAGTGTGCTGAAATCTTGATAGTTTTGCCCCTGGTGGTGCGTTGGCAGTTGCCGTTCCTGCAACCTATAGGGATAAATAGTTGGATCGTGGATGGGGAACTATACTAGCAACCAACCCAATTTATTGTAAAAGTTGTTGGACCAATTATAAGCCGATGCATAATGGAATACTTTTTCTTGGATAAAGGAACAAATTCCGTATCCCCCACGTTAAATATATCATAACTCGGACATCCATTTCAAGAGCATATCCCATTTTTGCCCATAAGGATTATCATCATCTCGGAGAAGCGACTAGGCGTATTCTATATGTGCCAATTGCCATTTAGCTAATAAGCCATAGGAATGGCTAGGAACAACACTTCAACTGTAAAGGTAGAATTAGGCTCCACATAGCAATGATGTTCTTGTTCTCTACTTTGAATTCCTACAGTGTCTAAATTTTATTATCTAGGGTCCAAATAATAAAACCTTAAGATGAGACTAAACAAACAACATGCTCTGTAAAGAAAAATAAGAAAAAAGGCCATGCAAATGTAGTTAAATGAAACAACACTACAATTTGATTTCTCTTTCAAGCAAAGGTGTAATATCCCATAACACATATACTAGTTCAAACAAGTTAATATAGAATAGAACCAAAGTTGTGAGAGCAATCAATTATAAATCTGACAAGCACTTTACAAAATTCATAGTCTATATTTAGTGACAATTGACTAATCACAACTTATTAGGTATAGAACTTCCCAAGAAGGAATCTTCATTTGAGAAGATTTTTTACTTTATGACAATTGAATTTCCCTAGTTGACATTTGTGAACAACATATACCAATATCATCGTCCCAAAGGAGTCGATCAGTCCAATCCTACACTAGTAACACTATGATCCTTCTCATTTACAACATACATTAAATAACAGAAAATTAAGAAAAGAACAACATACACCTAAAATATTCAATTGTGAACAACATAAATAGAATTCTCTGCTTAGTAATTTGACATGTATGTAAATCTATTCCAGTTTTACCACCAAATATGAACGCTTCTCCGATTTTCACATTTTAGGCGACCACAGGATACTTTCTTAAGTGTTTCAACTTCTTCATTTAAAGGACAAAGTGACTTTTGTCTAATCATCCAATGGCCCACATATCATTGTTACTCCATTAATCGCCATTCCAAAAGTGAGGTAGCCAAATTTGTGGGAAAGAAGTAAATTTTGTATAGATTAGTGCATTATTGCCAGTGTGCCTCATGTTGATTAACAAAAAATTTTGTTCTTGCTTAATCTAATAATTGTTTGTTGGAGCATGGTAAATCTTCATGCCCATTAGCCCTTCATATTTTAATGCAATTGGTTCTTTTACAAATTAGTAAATAAGTTGTATTGTGAGGTCGACCTAATCCATCACTCGCATGCATGCACGCACGATGCATGCACACACACCTGAGAGAATTTATCTACTTAAAAAGCAATATCCTTCTGAACTAATCCATGTCCAATACGTACATAACTCATTTGGTAATCACGTTGTGGATAGAGCAGCGGCAATAAAAAGGTAGAAGTTTTTTAAATGAATTGTTATTTTATTTATAAAAATTACAATTTTTAATGTTCAGAGCCTCTTTGATAAGAGTAACTCTTCTAATTATTGGCAGATTCCACCACTAATCATCTTGCTCATTTTTTATTCCGTCCTACTCATTTCTCAAATGGATATCCTTTTCCACCGAGGCCAACCTAGTGTCTTCACTCTCATCCGTCTAACAAAATATTTGAATGACTGAAGTATCGTTGGTTAATGTTAAACAATGAACACCTGAAGAATGCTCGACTAAAGAGCACTACTATGAGAGTTCTCACATACAGATATTTTAACCTCATATTTTTTATTAGAAATTTTACGTATGTTCTCAAGTCTTTTTCTTCAACATGCCTTTAATTGATAGGTTTGCCAATTTTTTAATAAATCAATATGCATGCACATAATTTTGTTTTTGAACAGAAATTACATTCATTAATATGAATATCAAGTCCTCAATGATTTAACCATTCATCTTCAGGATTCCAAAAGTTCTCTTGTGCGACAAACTAAAATAATTCTAAAATCAAACTTACTCTTTAGATTTCTAACCATCCTAGGAATTAGTCCTATATTATTCAAGTAAAATGATTCCATAAATAGCAAAATCGTGGATAAGAACTATACTAGCAACCAACCCAATTTATTGTAGAAGGTTTTTGAACAATTATTAGCGAATGAAAAATGGAATACTTTTTCTTGGATAAAGAAACAGATTACTCGATCTTTTCCATATCGCTCATGATATATATCATAACTCGGACATCCATTTTAAGTGCATATCCCATTTTTGCATAGAAGGGTTTTCAAATCTCAGAGAAGCGACTAGGTGTATTGTATATGTGCCAATTGCCATTTAGCTAATAAGCCATAGGAATGCTTTAGAACAACACTTCAACTGTAGTTGCCAAAGTAGAATTAGGCTCCACATAGCACTGATATTGTTGTTCTCTACTTTGAATTCCTACAGTGTCTAAATTTTATTATTTCACTAAGAATTACTTGCTAGGGTCCAAATAATCAAACCTTGAGATAGGACTGAACATATAGCATGATCTATAAAGAAAATTAAGAAAAAAGGCCATGCAAATGTAGTTAAGTGAAACAACACTACAATTTGATTTCTCTTTCAAGCTAAAGTGTAATACCTCATAACACATATACTAGTTCAAACAAGTAAATATAGAATAGAACCAAAGTTGTGAGAGAAATCAATTATAAATCTGACAAGTACCTTACAAAATTCATAGTCTATATTCAGTGACAATTGACTAATCACAACATATTAGTCATAGAATCTTCATCTGAGAAGATTTTTTACTTTATGACAATTGAATTTCCCTAGTTGACATTTGTTAACAACATATACCATTATCATCGTCATAAAGGAGTCGATCGGTCCAGTCGTAAACTAGTAACACTACGATCCTTCTCATTTACAACATACATTAGATGACAAAAAATTAATATAAGAACAACATACACCAAAAATATTCAATTTTAAGCGACATAAATAGAATTCTCTGCTTGGTAATTTGACATGTATGTAAATCTATTCCAGTTTTACCACCAAATATGAACGCTTCTCCAATTTTCACATTGTAGGTGACAACAGGATACTTTCTTAAGCGTTTCAACTTCTTCATTTAAAGGACAAAGTGACTTTTGTCTATTCATCCAATGGCCCACATATCATTGTTACTCCATTAATCGCCATTCCAAAAGTGAGGTGGCCAAATTTGTGGGAAAGAGGTAAATTTTGTATAGATTAGTGCATTATTGCTAGTGTTCCCCATGGTGATTGTCAAAAAAATTTGTTCTTGCTTACTAGTAATTGTTTGTTGGAGCATGGTAAATCTTCATGCCCATTAGCCCTTCATCTTTTAATTCAGTTGGTTCTTTTACAAATTAGTAAATAAGTCGTATTGTTAGGTCGACCTAATCTATCACTCGCACGCACACGCACGCACACACAGGGAATTTATCTACTTAAAAAAGCAATATCCTTCTAAACTCATCCATGTCCAATACGTACATAACTCATTTGGAAATCACGTTGTGGATAGAGCAGCGGCAATAAAAAGGTAGAAGTTTTTTTTAATTGAATTGTTATTTTATTTTATGAAACTGTTTAGAGGCTCTTTGACAAGAGTAGCTCTTGTAATTATTGCATATTCCACCATTAATCATCTTGCTCATTTTTAATTCCGTCCTACTCATTTCTCAAATGGATGTCCTTTTCCGCCGGGGCCAATGGTAAGTGTGACTTTACACTTATTGGACGATCAAAAGTGGACGATTGTAAGTACTATTAAGTGAATTTCTACATAATTATGTGTTGATTTGATTGTTTTAGGTCAAAATTCGAGTTCTGATGGAATTGGAGAAAAACGAAGCAAAATAAGCGAAAAAGGACTAAAAGCATACGAAGACTTGGAAATGGGGAGCAACTTGCAAACATACAAAAGTTGAAGGACTTGGATTGCAAATAAAAGAGGAAGATGTTGAAATGAAAGAAGAAATATAATGGACTTATCGTACAAATAATCAGGGACTCAAGCCACAAATTTGGAGAAAAGATCACAAGGGCCAAAAACTTTGCGATCGCAATGAGATATATAGAAGAGCATAAGCCCACACTGAATGCCCTTGCGATCGCAAGGGCATTTGGTGATCAGAAATTTACTTTTCTTATTTTAGTCAAACTCTAGTTTGGTAATTCTCTTGAGACACGGCTTCTACACTAAATTAGAGTTTTTGGTGACATATAAATAGGGAGTATGATTTAAAAAAAGGAGGAATACCATATACAAGAATTAAAAGGGATTGGAGAGGAAAATTACATGAATCAAGCTAGGGTATCAAACTTTGCAAGGAAGAGATAGATTCTTGGTGCAAGATCTTCATCTATTTCTTATTTTCACTTCAAACCCGGTTATATATTATGTGCTCTTCTTTTGTTTTTATTCTCTTATAATGTCTAACTAAATCATAGTTGGGATTGGCAATGTAACCTAGTTTAGATTATTCAATTTCAATTATCAAGTTTTGAATAAATGTTGATAATGTACTTCTCATAATACTTGAAATAATTAGTCATTATTTTATTGAATTGTGGAATATAACAAACCGAGAGGTAAGTTATTAATCTAGACCACGTAGTAAAATTCAGCAATTAGATAAAAGGTAGAGATACACTTTTGTTATTGTTGCGGTCTTAAGTTTAATTCTTATGAGATTTAATGCATCTAGCTAAGGATTATTCTGACTTCACATAAAGATATAGTGAGTTGACTTAATTAGATATGACTAATATGAACTCGAGAGAGGTAAATTAGGTTAAAAAGGGATTATTACATCCACTGCTTTCTTAACCAACTCTGGTTCTAAAATTCTTCTTTCACCAACTTTGTCCCAACAAAATGGCGAATGACATCAATGACCATACAATGTCTCATATCGTCCCATGCCGATGGTAGCTTGGAAACTATTATTTTAAGCGAATTCCACCAACGGTAGGTGACCTTCTCATTTACCACCCAAATCCAAGATGCATGCTCTCAACATATCCTCAAGAATTTGAATAGTGCGTTCTGATTGCCCGTTGGTCTGAGGATGATAAGCTGTGTTAAATTTCAATTTAGTATCCAAAGCTCCTTTAAGACTTTTCCAGAAATTTGAGGTAAACCTCGGGTCTCAATCTGATACAATGGATGCTGGTACCCTATGAAATATGACAATTTTTTTGACATACAAATGTGCTAATTGCTCCAAATTGAAATTCATTCGAATGGGCACAAAAAATGTGCAGATTTTGTCAAACGATCTGCTACAACCTAGATGGCATCATGACCTCTTGCCAATCTAGAAAAACCCATAACAAAAACCATTACAATTTTCTCACATTTTCACTCCGGTATATCCATTGGATTTAATGGCCCTGACGGCCTCCGATGCTCTGCTTTCACTTGTTGATACATCAAATATTTTGACACAGAACGAGCTACAACTCCTTTTATGTTTCTCCACCAAAATATATTACGTAAATCTTTATACATTATGGTTCCTCCTAGATGTGCGGTGTAAGGAGTAGAATGAGCTTTAGATAAAATCTCATTTCTTAGACCTTCATCCTTAGGCACACATATCTACCTTTGAACATCAAAGCTTTATCCTTAGTTATTTCAAACTCTTTTCTCTTTTCGATTCCTACTTCTGTCCTGATCTTTTCTGAGAGAGGATCATATTTTTGAGTTGCCACAATTCTATCTTTGAGTGTTGACTTCACTATCAGTCTTGCTATCAATGCCGAAGTTTGCACTGACGGTTCTAATACTTTAATTTTCATACTCTTAAAGTCCTTGAGCAGATTATCTTGTGTCAATTGCAATACAGACAACTGACCCATATTCTTTTTGCTTAGAGCTTCTGCGACTATATTTGCCTTACCTAGATGGTATAAAATAGAGCAGTTGTAGTCCTTTACTAATTCCAACCACTGTTGTTGTCTTATATTTAACTCATTTTGGGTAATAAGTACTTGAAACTCTTATGGTCGGTGTAAGTTTCACACTTGCTTCCATAAAGGTAATGGCGCCAAATTTTGAAGGCGTGAACTACCGTCGCAAGTTCAAGATCGTGTGTCATGTATATACTGCTTTAGCTCTCTTGAAGCATAAGCTATCACCTTTCCATTTTGCATCAACACACATCCCAAACCGATCTTTGATGCATCACTATAAATTACTTAGCCTTTTGAACCTTTGGACAAAGCTAGTATTTGTGCAGACACTAGCTTATCCTTTAATTCTCGAAAAATCTGTTCACACTGTCGGACCAAACATACTTAACACCCTTTTGAGTCAACTGCATCATAGGACTAGCTATTTTGGAAAATCCTTTTATGAAACTTCGATAATAATCGGCTAAACCCAAAAAACTTCTTACGTCACCAACATTTGACATTGCCAGCCAATTTCACACAGCCTCAACTTTTGATGGATCCACTTCAATTCCTTTAGCCGTCATAACATGTCCAAGGAATCCTATTCAGCCTAGCTAAAATTTACATTTCTTGAATTTGGCATACAACTTTTCCCTCTGCAAGCTTTCCATCATAAATAAATTTACATGGCATTTATAACATATAATAACTTTCCCAAAATAAAAAAAAAACATTTATAAATCTTAGTATGAGTAGTAAATAAAACTACCTTGCGAATTTAGAAGTTTTGTTGAGTTGAACCACTAGAGAAGAAATCTGAACTTTGATGGGAAGATTAATATAAGATTCTATAGACAGATATTTGGGAAGAAAGTGGCCGACAATTGTTGGACAAAATGGTGAAGAAAACAGGATTAAGTTGCTGGAAATTGGGGTCCGAAAAATGGAGGAAAGGTTGGAGTCTTCTTGGCCGAGATTGGAAAGTGAGAAAACGGAACAAGATGGAGTAAACTGAGATGTTGGTTGCCTATTGTTGGGGCCGAACTAGTGAGGAAAAAGAAAAGGGAAACAAAGGATGTTTATTGTTGGGAAATGAGAGAGAATAAAGGGCAGCTTGATGAGGAAACTTAAGGTTCGAAATTGCTGGGGAAATGGAGGCACAACTGGGAAACAATGCTGGGATTTTGGAGTGAACTAGTGGGGAAACAAAATAGAGACTATAGGGGCTGAAATATTGGAGGAAGATTGGGGTAAAAATGAGAGAAAAGATGGAGTTTTGGTTTGGACTCAAATGAAGGGATCAATGGGAACTTATGGGGGCCAAAAGTTGGGAGATTTCTGGGAGGGGGGGAATCAGTTTATGCACAAATGAAAATTAAAGGGAAAACATGGTAAGAAAATGGGGCTTGAACTTTGGATATAATGGAGGAGCTAGGGGACGGTTATTCAGAGAATGGGAGGGCAGTTTGGTTGGTGCTAAAGGCAATTATTTCTTGAAGTTGAGGTATTAAGGGGTGGGAAAAAAATGGGTGGATTTTTTATCATGGAGGGGGCGGTTTTTCCTGGCTGCAAAGTGGGCCCGTTTTGGCAGCAAAGTGGCTGATTTATTGGCCGATTTTTGGAGCTGAAATGAACGGTATTTTTGGCTGATTATAGGTGAACTTTTTGAGCTGAAAAATAAGTCTGGTTTTGGGCCAAAGGAGACCAGTTTTTTTTAATGGGTCGGTTTTGGGACTTAAAATTAGGACTGGCATGAGCCGGAAAAAAAAAAGTTTTAACGTTTACGCAGTTTTAAATTTAAATGGTTGGCCTAAATTTATCAAGAATTTAACTCAAGATAATTTATTCGATCTAAGAAAATTAACGAGGCTCGGTGATAAAATAATATTCCATATTCGTCAAATAAAATTTAAAGCAAACGTGCGCAACATTTAACGTGACAAAAATATTTTAAAACGTACTAGAAGGTTCATAGAGACGCCGGAAAGTTAAAATTTTATTTACTTGAAATTAAAAGCTGAAAAAATTTTCGGTCGTTACATTGACATTTTTGAACAACATATACCTTTATGATCGTCATGAAGGAGTCTATCGGTCCAATCCTAAACTAGATGACATTAAATGACTTCCTTCTCATTTACAATATACATTAGATGACAGAAAATTAAGAAAAGAACAACATTCACCTAAAATATTCAATTGTGAACAACATAAGTAAAATTCTCGGCTTAGTAATTTGACAAGCATGGAAATCTATTCCAGTTTTACCACCAAATATGAACGCTTCTCCAATTTTCACATTTTAGGCCGCACATGATACTTTCTTAAGCGTTTCAACTTCTTCATTTAAAAGACAAGGTGACTTTTGTCTAATCATCCAATGGCCCACATATCATAACAACGCATTTTGATTTTTTACTCCAGTAATTGCCATTCCAAAAGTGAGGTAGCCAACTTTGTGGGAAAGCAGTAAATATGGTGATTGACAAAAAAATTTGTTGTTGCTTACTCTAGTAATTGTTTATTGGAGCATGGTAAATCTTCATGCCCATTAGCCCTTCATCTTTTAATGCAGTTGGTTCTTTTACAAATTAGTAAATAAGTTGTATTGTTAGGCCGACCTAATCCATCACTCGCACGCACGCGCACACACACGATGGAATTTATCAACTTGATAAAGCAATGTCCTTGTGAACTAATCCATGTCCAATACATGCATAACTCATTTGGTAATCATGTTGTGGATAGAGCAGCAGCAATAAAGAGGTAGAAGTTTTTTAATTGAATTGTTTTTTATTTATAAAAATTAGATTTTTTAAAGTTCAGAGCCTCTATGATAAGAGTAACTCTTGTCATTATTGGCAGATTCCACCATTAATCTTCTTGCTCATTTTTAATACCATCCTACTCATTTCTGAAATGGATATCCTTTTCCACCGATGCCAACCTAGCTTATTCACTCTCATCCGTTTAACAAAATATTGAATGACTGAGTTATCAGTGGTTAATGTTAAACAATGAACACCTGAAGAATGCTCGACTAATGTGCACTACTAAGAGTGTTCTCACATACAAATAATTTGAACACATATTTTTGATTAGAAATTTTACGAATGTTCTTATTCTTTTTCTTCAACATGCCTTTAATTGATAGGTTCACCAATTTTTAATATATAGTTTTGAACACAAATTACATTCATTAAGAATATCAAGTCCTCAATGATTTAAGTGATAATTTTGCTATATACTTGATTTTCTATTAAAATTCCATAATTACTTTTTAACAATTTAAACTTCAAAAATAACAAATGTAACACACATTTTTTATAAGAAATATAATAAACGTAACAAATGTAACAACAAGGTTTTGAACATAATTATCTCTAATTGAGTTTTGAACATAAAAATATGTATTTAAATCACAAGAACACCTAACCGGATTTTATAAGGCATAATAGTAATTTCTATTTATTATTGGACCATTTGTATTCAAAACTACGTGCTTATCTATATTGAATCTCTCGACTTCAATAAAGATTACAAAACATTCTAATGATGATCAAGCATTAAAATATTAGAAAGAATGAACAAAGAATAATCAATCTATAAAAAATTAATTACTAAAATGGAAAAACTTCTAATTAATTAATCACATGAGGTTTCATCGTTCATCATAACAATAAGTAATTTAGCCGGACATGATTTCATAAAATAATACAAGAATTGTATTAATTATGTTCCGGAAGAAAAACAAGAAATTAGAAATACAACTCGTGATTTCGGCCCATGAATCTTCAAACCGTTCCTTGATCTTCGATTCTTCTATGGTATATTTCTTTCCAAAATTCGCCTCCCACGATATGTGCTCTATTACGCCTTTTATATTCATCTCCAAACTCTTCAAAACGTATTTTAGGTGATTGTTTTATCTTGGACTTGGTAGAGTTTTATTTCTATCAGGAAACAACTTAACAGCTGCCCGAAATACCCATGCGATCGCATGGTTAAAAACCTTGCAATTGCATGGTTTTGTCAAATAAGGTTCTGTAGAAAAACTTGGTGGCTTGCGATCGCAGCCATGGTTAACCATGCGATCGCATGGTTACCTTGGACGCAGTTCCTGAATTTCTCTTTTTTATATTTGCATGACAAGCCCTTCAAGTCTTTTTGTCCATTTTTCTTCCGTTTGCTTTCTTTTCGTTTGATCGACACTTGAATTTAATTATTATCCTATAATGAAAAAAAAACACCATTATACTGAAAACATGCAAGAATACTCATAATTATCAATTTTGTGGACTCGATCGATCAAAATGTTAGGAATGCGAATCTAAGAATTCGAAATCAAGAATCAAGCTGGAACAACACTTGAAACAATCCACAATCCGGACTACACCGGATGGATCTCGGTGGATCGACTCCTAATGGGATGGCTTTACTCCTCCATGACTCCGAGAGATTGTCATGCGTGTAATGGGATGTAATAGCTCAAGTGAGTTTGTGGAAGGCCATTAAGGAGAACTATGGAATTCTAAATAGATCAAGGGTGACTTTCCTTACCTCGAAATTACAGAGAATCGTGAAAGGATCCATGACCATGGATCAATACCTCAATACTATCAAGCAACTTGTCGATAATTTGGAGATTGTTTGGTAAGAAAATTGATCATCTTGATCGATTACACAAGTGTTGGGCTGCGGGCTTGATGAAGAATACACACCTATTGTAGTTCAACCGAATTGCGGGGATCAAGTTACACGGCATGAGTTATCTTCAACACTTATGACTTTTGAGAGTAGACTTGAGTATCTCAATCAAGTCGAATAACTTTGGATCCATTAACCTTACTCAAAGGAACTCATGAAATGTAAATCAATATAATGGAAGAGGAGGTAGAGTCGGAGGAATACAAATTTCGGAGGAAGAACAAGGGGAGAGGTAGATTTGGAAGGACAAATGAAGCAAGGCAATCTCACATCAAATTTGTGGTTTGAATAACCACACTTTCTTTGCTGGTGTTATAATAGGTTTGATGAGAAATATATGGAAAACGACCTCTTGATCGGATCAATAATTTCACCCATCCGCATACACTACATGTCCCAATTCGAGAGAAGATCGAGGCTTGGTATGTCGACATCGGAGCCACCCACCATGTAACCTCTCGATAAGAACAATGTGGATGAAGCCGAGAGTATACCTTGGCGTAAAATGGTAGTAGGTAATGGTTCTTCATTACACATTTCTCATATTGGATCTAAGGTACTTTACACTAAATCGATAAAGGCACTAGTGTTAAAACATCCGCTTCATGTACCTAAGATCAAGAAAAATTTGGTTAGTGTTTCAAAATTAACCATTGACAACAATGTATCTCATTGAATTCTTTCCTCATGGTCGTGTTGTGAAGGATCTACCAACAAGGAGGGCTCTAATGCGGGGAAGCTTGAAGATGGACTATATCAACTCGAACTCCTTCGTCTCCGCATCATCGACTCTAATCCTATCAACAAGCATCATACCACTCATGATTCTCTTATTCTCTGTTTGAATCAATCGCCAATTCAATGAAGCATAACTCCATAGAAGCTCAAACCGAAACATGGCATAGAAGGCTAGGACATCCCTCTAATTACAGATTCTGTGCCAAGTTTTAAAGTCTTGTAGTAATTCGCAGTTTTCCAATAATAAAGCGAGATCATTTTGTGAATCATGTCGGTTTGGGAAATCTCATGCTTTACCATTTAAAATATCATCCTCTCATGCTCAAAACCACTTGATCTAATACACTCGGATGTCCGGGGACCTTCTCATGTTAATTCTACTTACGGTTTTAAGTATTATGTCTGTTTGTTGATGACTATACTAGATATACCTGGATCTATCCACTGAAATATAAACATGAAGTTCTACAATACTTTGTGCAATTCAAAAGGCTAGTTGAAAATCAATTTGAGAGAAAAATTAAAGTCCTACAAACTGACATGGGAGGAGAGTATAAAAGTCTGGAAAAATTAGCCTCAGAATCATAGGGATAGAACTTAGACACTCTTGTCCTCACACTTCAGCCCAAAATGGAAGAGCAGAGAAAGCATAGACATTTAATGTAAACAGGCTTGACTCTTTTAGCTCAAGCAAACATGCCTCTATATTATTGGTGGGAAGCTTTCCTCACTGCCACTTACCTTATAAACAGATTACCTACTCCCTTACTTCAACACAAATCACCTTATGAAGTTTTGTTCAAAACCGATTAGACTACAAACAAATTCAAAGTTTTTGGGTGCACTGCTATCCTCATAAGGCCCTATCAAAACCACAAGTTTGACTTTCACACCCAAAATGTGTTTACCTTGGACCTAGTATGTCTCACAAAGGGTATAAATGCTTAAATTCCAATGGTAGAATATATATCTCCGAGACATGTGATCTTTGATGAAAATTCTTTTCCTTTCAAAGAAGGTTTTCTAAATAAGTCAAATCAAACCAAATCCACTCCTATAACTTTTCATCATCTTCCTTTTGAATTAAATCCCTACAAGTCATTTCCAAATTCAGTTGATATAGTAAATCCGATTGATGACTCTCACACGAGCTCTCGGTGGAAATGAAAGAGTGGTAGAAGGCGATGATGAAATCTCACACAGCCGACCTTGCGATCACGAATCTCCGAGTCTCAAGTCGGCATTAAAATTTGGGTGGATATGCCTGCAATTGAGGAAACTGCAGATAAGAATCAACATCCTATGATAACCCGGATCAAAAGTCGGCATAATGAAACCAAGAACATACATAGCTACTGGCGATTCACAAAATTCGAGACTATGCGAGAGCTCAGTGAACCTTGATGAGGCACTCAGAAATGAAAATTGGTGTAAGGCAATGAAGGAGGAATATGATGCACTGGAAAGAAATGACACTTGGACTCTAGTTCCCTCTGATCCTACAATGAAAATAATTGGCTGCAAGTGGGTATTTAAGCTGAAATTTGGTGAAAATGGAGAGATACAGAGATATAAGGCCAGGCTTGTTGCAAAGGGGTTTGCTCAAACTTCTGGAGTTGATTATTATGAGACTTTCAGTCCAGTAGCAAAAACACCAACTCTGAAAATTATCCTCACAGCAGCAGTCTCCAAAGGCTGGGATATAAGGCAAGTAGACATCAACAATGCTTTTCTAAATGGCAGACTTGAAGAAACTGTATATATGAAGCAACCTCAGGGGTTTATAGACGCTCAAAACCATCCTTTGTCCGCAAATTGAACAAAGCTATATATGGTTTAAAACAAGCTCCTAGAGCTTGGCATGACACCTCAAGGAAACCTTACTGCGCAGTGGGAGTTCAAACAATCTAAAGCGAGATCATTCAGCCTTCTATCAAATAGCACGTAATCACACAATCTATCTCTTGGTTTATGTGGATGATATTATACTTACAGGGAATTGCAACATTACAATACAGAAACTGATTGACAAGTTAAATGCATCCTTTGCTTTAAAGGATATGGGCAAATTAAAGAAATTTACGGGTATTGAATTTTATAGAGATGAAATTGGCTTACATATGTCTCGGAAGAAGTATGCTACAGATGTCTTGAAAAGTTCAATTTTGAAAATTTGAAGTCCAACATCACTCCTATGGCAATTTGGAAGGTCAGTGAGTAAGTCGATGGTATATCTCTCGGGAATCCTACACAATTCGGTGCGAGAGGTGCATCGCAAGATCTAACTCATACAAGACCGGATATTGCCTTTCTTTGTGAACAGATTAGTCAATATCTTCAAAATCCTACAGATGCTCACTGGAATTTGCTGAAAAGACTCTTCAGATACATAAAAGGTACTCTTGACATGGGACTGATCATCCATGAAGCACAAGATATGAACATTGTTGCTTATGGAGATGCTGATTGGGCATCTTGTCCAGATGACAGAAAGTCTACTGTGGGTTATTGTGTCTACTTGGGTGATAATCTAATATCTTGGTCATCAAAGAAGCAGCAGGTAGTAGCTAGGTCCAAAGATCAAGGCGAATATAGAGCTCTAGCTCACACTCTCGCAGAGATTACTTGGATTCAATCATTACTTGATGAACTCAAGATAACACAAACCGAAATACCAAGGATATGGTGTGACAACCTAGGAGCTAGTGCTCTAGCCTCCAATCCACATGTATCATGCACGGACTAAACACATTGAGTTAGATATTCACTTTGTCGAGACAAAGTTCGCAAAAACAACTGGTAATAGATTATGTCCCAACAAAGCAGATCAAACAGCGAGATATCTTGACTAAACCTTTGATGAATTCAAGACATCAAGATATTTAAGAAGCAACAATTCATTCATTCTTCTTTCTCGCATAATCTGTTTTCATCACTCAAAATATCCCCAAACTTGAGTTTTTATTCGTCCTCGAATATATTAACTAAAATTAATCATGCGTACAATGAAATAATCACTATAACAATTCATAACATAAATAGGTTGCCATTCTTGCTTCAGCTTTTGCAACAACTTATAATTCATGACAAGTATGCATGTATTACTATTGCAAACATGATTCTACTTAAACCATACTTGATATGTGGGTGAGAGCAGTTAATCCGATCTACTTAATTTATATAGTGGTGATAGCCCAACTATTTGGTCAACTTTTCCTTTCACTCTCGTAAGGTACACTTTCCCCTATAATGATGTTTTCTTTGAATTCCCAAGATTTTGGGTCTAAGGTTATAGTTCACTCATTATTTTCTTGCTTGAAACTAGTTGAGAAAGCTAATAACCGTGACAAACTAGGGTTATGAAGATTCTCTTATTTTCGAGTGCTTTCGATCATGAAATTTCTACTAAGTAAGTCAAGCTCAATATTTATCTAATCCCCATGTTTACTTTGCAAAGAATTTTTCACTAGCTTTAGCCACCATCACAGCTTAACTACCACACTTACTTACTGTGTTGGTTGCTTGTTCGAGATACAAATGGTTCTATGTTTCAAAATGGTATCCTATTGTTTTCAACTTAAGTGCACCAACATAGCTAAAAATCATCATAACGGGCCGACACAACATGATATTAGATATGGTTAAGTAGGCTCACATTTAAACAAAAGTAATAATCTGTTCACAAGTCATGATTAAAGCTAAACTCAAAGAAATAGTTTTATCGTTAGCCGGCAAGCTATTCATATCACATAAACGTGCAAATAATCACTAATAATAAATTAATTTTTTTGAAAACAAAAAACGAGTTAACAATCAAATATCAAGTTTCATCATCGCATCAAGCATTTTTCATTTTATCCACCACCCCCAAACTTGAAAGAGACATTGTCCCTAATGTAAAAATTCTAAAAGGAATATATAAAATGATCAGAGATAAAATGGGACTGAACATATAATATGCTCTCCAAAGAAAGATAAGAAAATAGGCCATGCAAATGTAGTTAAGAGAAAGAACACTACAATCTGATTTCTCTTTCAAGCTAAAGTGCAATATCTCATAACACATATACTAGTTCAAACAAGTAACTATAGAATAGAATCAAAGTTGTGAGAACAATCAATTATAAATCTAACAAGCACTTTACAAAATTCATAGTCTATATTCAGTGACAATTGACAAATCACAACATATCAGGTATAGAACTTCCCAGAAGGCATCTTCATCTGAGAAGATTTTTTACTTTATGACAATTGAATTTCCCTAGACATTTGTGAACAACATATACCATTATCATCGTCACGAAGGAGTCGATTGGTCGAATCCCGAAGTAGTAACACTATGATCCTTCTCATTTACAACTTACATTAGATGACAGAAACGTTAGAAAATAACAACATAGAAGGAGTTCAAATTTTATGGGCAATGATTAAATCACTTTCCTGCCTCATTTTAGATTTGCAGGAGAGAAGTTGCTAAAGAAGCAAGATTGTCAATGGTTTCTTGTCAATAACTGAACCTCATTTGAGGAATTATTAGGGGATAATGTGCCAATGGTTGGAGAGTGCGCCGACGTGTGTGTCCGTCCGTCAGTCAATTGTTGAAGCATTTTTGTCCATCGTCAGTCAGTCAACTGATGCACCGTTTAAAGTCTATATGGGGCATAAAAACAATTAAATTAATTAGGGTTTCTTATTGTAATTTCCGGTTTATTTCCAATTTTTGTACATTAATTTAGACTTATTAAACCTAGTTTTGTTACGTTATGTAGAATATAGTAAACAATGAATAAAGAGAGTTATGTCTTGAAATAAGCCACACTTTAATTATTGAATAAAATTACAAGATTCACTCTAAATCTCTCATTTTTTCTCTTTCTTTCTCTTATCACTTTATTCTCTTTGTTTGCGTCCGTCATCAGTTTTGTGTCAGAGTTGACAATTTTCACTAACCAAATCACTGCTCACCGTGTGCGTTTCAGCTCACGGAAAGATAGTTGCGGTAGCCACCATCCAAAAACCTATACACAAAACATCCCTTTAACTAGCAACCATCATTCCTTACGCCTACTGCCACCTTATACCACCACAAACCCTGAACCGTGGACTTAATCTCATCACACCAATCTTAGTCTGCATGCCCACTGCCACCTTAAACCTCCACAAAACCTGAGCGCAAACCCAAACTCATCTTGTGGTGATTTTAAGTGGGTGTAAATTTTTGTAACTTTTGCATAGATTATGCCAGTGTGCCTTGTGGTGAATGTCGATATTTTTGTAGTTGGTTCTTTAACAAATTAGTAAATAAGTCATATTGTGATATTGACCTAATCCATCACTCGCACGCATGAGGCACGATGCACGATGCACGCACACACACACCGAGCGAATTTATCTACTTAGAAAAGCAATTTCCTTCTCAACTAATCCATGGCCAGTACATGCATAACTCATTTGGTAATCACGTTGTGGATAGAGCAGTGGCAATAAAAAGGGAGAAGATTTTTAATTGAATTGTTAATTTGTATATAAAAATTCGAATTTTTAAAGTTCAGAGCCTCTTTGATAAGAGTAAATCTTGTAATTATTGGCAGATTCCACCATTAATCATCTTTCTCATTTTTAATACCGTCCTACTCATTTCTCAAATGGATATCCTTTTCCACCGATGCCAACCTAGCGTATTCACTCTCATCTGTCTAAGAAACAATTTGAATGACGAATCATCTGTGGTTAATGTTAAACAATGAACACCAGAAGAATGCTCTACTAAAGTGCACTACTAAAAGTGTTTGCACATACAAATATTTTAACCACATATTTTTGATTAAAATTTTTAGGTTTACCAATTTTTAATATATCAATATGCATGCACATCATTTTGTATTTAAACAAAAATTACATTCATTAATATGAATATCAAGTCCTCAATGATTTATCCATTCAACTCCGGGATTCCAAAAGTTTTCTTGTGAGATAAACAAAAACAATTTTAAAATTATAATTACTCTTTAGATTTCTAAGCATCATGGGAATTCGTCTTATATTATTCTAGTAAAATGATTCCATAAATTACTGAATCGTGGATAGGAAACCACAGTAGCAACCAACCTAATTTATTGAAGAACTTTTTTGGAATAATTATTAGCCCATGCAACATAGAATACTTTTTCTTGGATAAAGGAAATAATTACTCAATCTATTTTTGTATCGCTCATGAAATATATCATAACTCGGACATCCATTTCAAGTGCACATCCAATTTTTGCATAGAAGGGTTATCAAAATACAAGAGAAGCCACTAGGCGTATTGTATATGTGCCAATTGCCATTTAGCTAATAAGCCATAGGAATGCCTAAGAACAATGCTTCAACTGTAATTGCAAGGTAGAATTAGGCTCCACACAGCACTTTTTGTCCCATCTCTGATTTGCAGGCAGAGAAGTTGGTAAAGAAGCAAGATTGTCAAGGGTTTCTTGTCAATCTCACTGGCACCTCATTTCATAAATTATTAGGGGATAATGTGCCAGTGGTTGTTGAGTACGCCGACGTGTGTGTCTGTATGTTAGTTGATTTAATGCAATTTCCGGTTTATTCCCATTTTTTTGTACATTAATTTAGTCTTAGTAAACACTAGCTTTGTTGCCTTATGTAGAATATATTAAACAATAAATAAAGAGGGTTACTTCTTGAAATAAGGCACACCTATGATTATTGAATAAATTACAAGATTCCTTCTAAATCTCTCATTTTTCTCTCTCTCTATCTCTTATCTCTTTATTCCCTTTGTTTACATCCAGCATCACTAGAAATTATACCAACATATGAGAAAATTATACGAAATTAATATGCGACATGCCATACTTTTAATCATACATGTGAACAACATATTTTGGTAACAGGCACCACATCATTCATAAGTGATTACCTTCCAACTTAAACATTCAACGTGGCATGTAATTTACATTTCATTTTCTCAAAATAAAATCCCGTGAAACACGTTTTAAGTAGTATAAGAAACTACCATGCGATTTTAGACGTTTTTGCTGAGTTGAGTTGTGGATAAAATTGGCTGTCCATTTTCCTCAAATTAACTCCGTGCCTTTGCTTTCTTGATTTCCAAATTCCAGTGTTGACAAAAGCTTTAAATGAAGAAAAAATAAAGAAGAATAACGACTGAATTTTTGGAAAGAAAGTGGCTGAAATTGGAAGCTAATTTGCTTGTTGCTGGGGCCGAGAATGAAGACTAAAAAGCAAAAACAAACTGAAGCAAAATGGCTGTTGATTACAAACTGCTGAGGCCAGATTTCTGGACAGAAAAGAGGGGAAATAGATGAAGAAAAGTGGAACTTGGTTGCAGGAATTTTGGAGCCGAGAATGAGGAGGAATGACAGGGGATCACTGGAGAAAAATAACTCCTTACCTACTGCTGGGGGGCCGAAACTTCTGAAGAAAAGGGAGGAGTGCTGGAGTATTTTTGGTGATCGAAATGAAGGGAATTAAAGGTTCTTGTGGAGCCGAAATCGGGGGCTTTTTGGGCTGGAAATCTGTGATTTTGTGGCTGACATAATGAGGGAATATAACACTTAAGGGGGCATTTTCTTCAAGGTTAAAGGGGCAGATTGGGGGCGGTTAGTGGGCTGAAAAATGGGGGGAAAGGGGGCGGCTTTCTCCTGGGTTTAGGGGCTGTTTGTGGGTGTTTTTCTGGTAGGGAATAAGGGACTGTCTGGGTGTTTATCTGGCAGGGATTAAGGGGCAGCTTAGGGACCTTTTTTTCTTGCAGTAAAGTGGCATGATAATGGGGTTGATTTGAAGTGAAAGGTGGACTGAAAAATGGGGAAGTTGGGGGAGTTTTCTTCAGAGGGAAAGGGAGAGGTTTGAAGTGGAAACATGGGGCTGAAACATGTGAAAATGGGCAGCATTTGGGCAGTTTTTCCATGGAACATGGGGGACTTTTTTTATGCAGTTAGATGGACCAGGGTTTGGGCTAAATATGGAGGATAATTGGGCTGAAAATGGGTGGGTCTATACTAACGTGGATAAATGAGCTGAATTTGGGCCGCAATTAAGATGAATAAATTTACCGAAATTGGGCCGAGAAGATGCATAAATCAGGCGGGTTTTAAATTTAAACGGTTGGTGTAAAATTAACTCAAAATTAACTCAAGAAAAATTATTTGGTCTAAGAAAACTTAATGAGAATCGGTGATAAATAAAATTTCATATTCGTCAAATAAAATATAAGAAAAACACGTGTAACATTTAACGTGACCAAAATATTTTATATCGTATTAGGAAGTTCGTAGCGATACTAAGAGTTAAAATTTTATTTTTATGAAATTAAGTGACGAAATGTTTTTCGGTCGCTGCAAACCTGCCAGTTAAAGTAATGTCGTCCTTGAAATTTAACTTCGTTTATGAGGTCCGAGTATGATAAGTGCGTTTTGTGCACTTATTTTGACATTTGAATTAATCATTTATGCTGTCATATAGTTGATTTTCTACTTAATCTAGTTTATTATTTTTCTATTTCAGTTTTGGACCCGTTTATAAGCACATAGAGAATATTGGACGAAAAAAGCATAAAATTTGGTGAAAATCGACGAGTAAATGATATACCATTGGAAAGATAATCGAATTACGAGTCCACCACTTTTTACGAATCTCAATTTGGAGCTTTCTACAAGAAGTTATGACCATTTGAAAAACAGCCGCCCAATGTTAATTTTGCTACGGGATTTTACTTTCCTTTTTTTAGTCCCAATTCAACTAGGTAACTCTTGGCCACGAAAATTGTAATCTTTTGGGATATTTTAGGGCACAATTAGAGTAGTATAAATATGAGATATATTCTCATAACAGGGGGGAGAATTTTTGGGAGCCGAATCAAGAGAAGACATCAAGAAAGAAGAGAAGACAATTCTTTGGCGATCAAGAACTCTTCGAAGATTTCTTCTCCTATAATCCATGCCGGGTTTTATTAATTCTTTTCTTTTTAGTTTAATCATGTTCTTCTAAGTTTCTTTAGCCAAGGTAGACGATGAAACCTTGTTTTAATTAATTGATTATTTCGTTATTCGTTTAATTCCTTTTTAGAGCTTTAACGTTCATGGCTTGTTCTTGATTAGATTAATTAAATATAATTTCTTTCATCTCAAATATCATGTATTTTTGATAGTTAGATATTGATTTAATTAATCCATGCTTGATGCTTAAACAGGTTCTATTAATTTCTTTTGATTTTTCATCATCTTTTATTCATATTGGGATACATAGAATGCTTGGGTAATCTTTGATTCTTTGTCTTCTTTCAATAGAATTTGATATGAAAAATGCTTAAGTAATTTATGTTAGAAGCAAAAGGGGAGCCTAAATTAGATTTTCTTCTTCTGGACTTAATTGATAAATCTTTAGGGACGACAATAGATTGATTTCGTGTTGTCGTGTGTTTTTGGAAATTAATCAATAATTGGATAATTGTTAAGTTAAACAATGGTGGATTCCCAAACCTTGGTGTTTTACACAACTTGATTCTTCAATTTAATTGTTTTCGCATAATTAGTTATTCTTTAAATTCAATAATTTCAACAAAAACCTTTTCGACTCAAATAGCCTAGAATAATAGTTAATTATGATTAAATTATACTTTCTCCATAGCAGTCTCTGTGGGATCGACCTCGTTACTACTTATCTATATTCCAATAGATTCGTACACTTGCGAGTTAATTAAAATTTGACATAAAGTTTTTGGCGCCATTGCCGGGGACTGCATCTGAAGGTTAATCTAATCTTAGTTAATTTTATTCTTGACTAGTTATAATTTAGGATTTTATTTAATTTAATTTATTTTCGTTTTTATTTTTTTATTTAAAAAAAAAAAACCAAAAATTTTCATTGTGCATGCTTGGTCGTAGATCGCTAGAACTTAAGTTAGAACATCTAGATAGTAAGATTGAAAGAACTTTTCACCAGAGAAAACGACCTACTAATTTAGATAAGATTGGAGGAACGGAAGCAATAGTAGTTATGGGTGATGAAATTGAGGAGAGACCTTTTAGGGACTATTTTAGTCCATTGGCTAATTTGAGCACCTCATGCATACAATATCCACAAGTAACTGCTAGAAATTTTGAGCTAAAATCGAGTGTACTTAATTGTCTTCCATCTTTCTATGGTTTAGATAGTGAAGAACCCTATAATCATCTGACTAACTTTTATGTTGTATGTGAGACATTTAAATATGAGAATGTTTTTCCTAATAATGTTAAACTTCGTCTGTTTCCTTTTTCTCTGAAAGATAGATCTAGATCATGGTTTAATACGTTACCTGCAAATAGTATTACATCTTGGGAACAAATGGTTGCTAAGTTTTTGAATAAATATTTCCCTGTTCACAAAACTAATGCTATTCACAGGGAAATTTCAGAGTTTGTGCAGAGAGACGAAGAACCATTCTATGAAGCTTGGGAGAGATTCAATGGACTTCTTATGAAATGTCCACATCACGGCTATGAAAAATGGCATTTATGCCAATATTTCTTGGAGGGCTTACTACCGCATATTCAAGAATGGTTGATGGCCACTAGCGGTGGAGAACTTATGTCTAAGAATGCTACAGAGATTTGGAGCTTCTTTCAAAAGCAGGCTGACAATTCACAACAGCGGAGTAGATCCTCTAGAACTGAACCAAAGAAAAGGGGGATTTATGAGATTCGTAGCAGTGAACCTAGCTCAGAAATCAAAGAAGTCAAATGCATGATAGAAGACATTTCTCGCAAGTTGACCTCATTGACAGCCAATAGTCCTACAGAACTAGAAGCATGTGCTGAGCAAGCTAATGCCCTCAACATGATGAGGAAACAGCCTTACAATCCCTATTTAAACACATACAATCCAGGATGGAGGGACCACCCCAATTTTTCTTGGTCACAAGGTGTTCAACAGGATAATACAGCAAGTCAAGCCCCTCAGCAGGCTACTCAACAATTCAATCACAATTTTTCACAGCCAAAACCATGGGAGGAAGCAATTCAAAACTTGACAAAAGCTACACAAGCTGCATTAGAGCGCCAGAATCACACAATTACTGAGTTTAAGAATGAAGTACGCGCTAGCCAGAACTCACAGGCACAATCCATCTCCAATCTGGAAAACATGATGGGACAACTAGCTTTATCAGTCCAACAGTTGGCAACAACCATTGAGAAAGGAAAGTTTCCGAGTCAGCCATTTGCTAATCCTAAAGGAGTGCAACAGGAAGAGGCTAAATCCATCATGACTTTGAGATGTGGCAAACTGTTTGACAACAAAGTGGATATCTCAAGGCAAAACACATCTCAATCACTTTCTCCAGGTACTATCCCAACTGATGATCCAATCCAAGAAGCTCCCAAAGAGAACAATGAGCCATCTTACATTCCAAAAGCCCCATTTCCTCATAGGCTCACAGGCTCACAAAGGTAAAGCAAGGTAATTCTATCAATGATGATGATGGAAATCTTCAAGCAGGTAAGTGTAAATATTCCTTTACTTGATGCTATTAAGCAAGTACCTGCCTATGCTAAATTTTTGAAAGATCTATGTACAACAAAGAGACAACTACATATGCAAAAAAGGCATTTTTAATCGAACAAGTTAGCTCTATAATTCAAAGCAACACTCCTCCAAAATTTAAAGATCCAAAGTTGTCCTACTATCTCATGCATCTTAGGAAACCATAAAATTGAGAAAGCTTTGCTAGATTTAGGAGCTAGTGTTAATCTTCTTCCTTATTACGTGTATATGCAACTTGGACTATGCGAGTTAAAACCAACATTTATGATTTTACAACTTGGCGATAGATCGTGAAAGTACCCAGAGGAATTGTAGAGGATGTTTTGATACAGGTTGACAAGTTTTATTTTCTTGTTGATTTTGTTGTACTTGATACTCAACCATGCGAGACTCTACAAAACATATTCCCCGTAATTTTTGGTTGTCCTTTTACGCAACATCTAATGCTATTATTAATTGCGGAATGGGAGTTATGCAACTATCCTTTGGCAACATGACATTAGAATTAAATATTTTTAATGTCAACAAGCTACCACATGATAATGAGGATGTTGTTGATGTTGACATGATAGAAGCATTAGATGATGATTGTTTTGCTTATACTAATTGTGATGATGCGTAAACATGTGCTTAACTCATTTGGGTTCTTATTTTGATATTGATAGTGCTATAAAAGAAGTTAATGTTTTGCTTGAATCAAAGACCGTCATAGGTACAACTAAATGGAAATGAAAAATTGAGCCACTTCCAACGAATGCCAAAGTCAATAGGTGCAAAAAAAGCAGGTCCTCCAAAGCACTATTCAAAGTGCCATAAGGAAACTAGACAATAAGTCAAGCTAATGACTATAAATAAGCGCTTAATGGGAGGCAACCCATTTTCTAACCCTTTTATTTACTTGCTTTATATGTAGTAGTTTTAGATAGTTAAAATAATTTATTAGTTTTTATTTTATTTATTGCACTTATTAGGCCTCACCATGTCAAGCGTAGGATATCCTACTTGTGCAAGCCGCTTGGACTATATTTAGGCAACCTTCTTTTGACCAAGGGTCCCATCACTACATCTGAGTCCACTTCAATCAGATCTTCAACCAACCAGATCCATCTTCTCCACGTCTATCTCTGGGGAGTACCTGATCTTTTCCCTCCTTTATGTACTTTAGTTTGCTTTTACATTGGGGACAATGTAATGTTTTAGTTTGGGGGTGGGTTAAAAAGTATCAGGATACTTCATTGCTTCTGAATTTGTGCATTATTCGGTCTATATAATCAAGTAATTTTATTTTGTTAAAAAAAAAAACACAAATAAAAAAAACAAAAAAATATTTTAGTAGTTTATTTGTCTAGTTACTGTTGAATATCCTACTGCCAATGATGATATCTGTTCAAAATTGAGCACATTTTTAATAGAATATTAGACAACACTTGAACTTGTTCTTTTATCTGAATACTTATCCATGTTAGACCTGATTAAAGAAGCACATAGCCACTATTGACTTATCATTTATTAGAAACATGACTTGAGTGTTTGGGTTGATATTATTAACTGAGTATCATGATAAAAAAAAAAAAATTCCTTCCTAAATCCATAAGCTAGTGACCAAACTGTTTTGAGAACAGTTTGGGGGTGTTAAAGTTACTACTTGTGTCCTGAGAATTTTGATGGTTTGGGTTTTCTGGGTCTCATCTTTGGTTGAATAGGTTATGGTCAAGGAATCTAGACTGAGCACTATTCGTTGCTGATATAATAAAATAAAATATCTGACTCGAGCAATTAAGCTCTGTTAGGGTATCTTAAAACACAGTGCCCTATGGTCATCGACTTGGGAGTCATCGACCCAAAGCTCGCTACATGAGTCATATATATAAAAAAAAAAAAACAAAATTGCAAATATATATATATATATATATATATATATATATATATATCTTCACTTCTCTATTAGCTTTGTGGGACTCGAGCAATTAAGTCTCATTAGGGTATTTCAAAACACAGTGCCCTATGGTCATCTCGACTTGGGAGTCATCGACCCAAAGCTCGCTACTGGGTCACATAGAAAGCTAGTGAAAGAGAAGTATTGCATGATGTAAGGCCATAACATGGGTAGCATAATTAAAAAAAAATAAAATAAAATAAGTAGAAGTGCTCGATGAGGATTGCTAGGTTAGAACCTCGAGACCAAGATGAGAATTTAGAAATCACTCACCATCCTAATTCTAAGAATACAAGTTCTGATTTTTACCACTTTAGCTGAAAAAAAAGTATTGTGATGATCAATAGGAACCAATTTCGCTAGAACACCTCGAGATTAGAGAGAAAAGTATTAGAAGTGTGATAATTTACGAGAGGTGTAAGGAATAAATGACTACAAAGGGTTTGGGATTGCTAAAGTATCAACAACACAATATTGGTCGTGGTCTAATACATGTATAAGTTTAATTTTTGGCTATTCACACATATTCACAAAAGGTCGAGCATCGGATAAGTGAAAAATTTTGTGCTGTTGTTTAATATCCTTCTAAAAGTGTTGCTTTATTTTCAACCGTGAGGCATATGGTGAGAAATTCAACATTGACAAATTTTTCGTGGATTCAATTAGCTTAGTTTAAAGTATATTTTAGTTTTGTTTTTGTTCGAGGACGAACAAAGGTTTAGTTTGGGGGTGTTTGATAAGTGCATTTTGTGCACTTATTTTGACATTTGAATTAATCATTTATGCTGTCATATAGTTGATTTTCTACTTAATCTAGTTTATTATTTTTCTATTTCAGTTTTGGACCCGTTTATAAGCACATAGAGAATATTGGACGAAAAAAGCATAAAATTTGGTGAAAATCGACGAGTAAATGATATACCATTGGAAAGATAATCGAATTACGAGTCCACCACTTTTTACGGATCTCAATTTGGAGCTTTCTACAAGAAGTTATGACCGTTTGAAAAACAACCACCCATTAATTTAATTTTGTTTGGGATTTTACTTTCCTTTTTTTAGTCCCAATTCAACTAGGTAACTCTTGGCCACGAAAATTGTAATCTTTTGGGATATTTTAGGGCACAATTAGAGTAGTATAAATATGAGATATATTCTCATAACAGGGGAGGATTTTGGGAGCCGAATCAAGAGAAGACATCAAGAAAGAAGAGAAGACAATTCTTTGGCGATCAAGAACTCTTCGAAGATTTCTTCTCCTATAATCCATGCCGGGTTTTATTAATTCTTTTCTTTTTAGTTTAATCATGTTCTTCTAAGTTTCTTTAGCCAAGGTAGACGATGAAACCTTGTTTTAATTAATTGATTATTTCGTTATTCGTTTAATTCCTTTTTAGAGCTTTAACGTTCATGGCTTGTTCTTGATTAGATTAATTAAATATAATTTCTTTCATCTCAAATATCATGTATTTTTGATAGTTAGATATTGATTTAATTAATCCATGCTTGATGCTTAAACAGGTTCTATTAATTTCTTTTGATTTTTCATCATCTTTTATTCGTATTGGGATACATAGAATGCTTGGGTAATCTTTGATTCTTTGTCTTCTTTCAATAGAATTTGATATGAAAAATGCTTAAGTAATTTATGTTAGAAGCAAAAGGGGAGCCTAAATTAGATTTTCTTCTTCTGGACTTAATTGATAAATCTTTAGGGACGACAATAGATTGATTTCGTGTTGTTGTGTGTTTTTGGAAATTAATCAATAATTGGATAATTGTTAAGTTAAACAATGGTGGATTCCCAAACCTTGGTGTTTTACACAACTTGATTCTTCAATTTAATTGTTTTCGCATAATTAGTTATTCTTTAAATTCAATAATTTCAACAAAAACCTTTTCGACTCAACTAGCCTAGAATAATAGTTAATTATGATTAAATTATACTTTCTCCATAGCAGTCTCTGTGGGATCGACCTCGTTACTACTTATCTATATTCCAATAGATTCGTACACTTGCGAGTTAATTAAAATTTGACATCAGAGTACTTAGCTAAGACATCTTATTCTCTTTCTTAAGTGACCCCATCCTCATCGTGCCAACCCCATTGGACTTTGACTAATGGGACCTCCCAATTTATCAAATCATGAACTTTTGTATCTAGAACCAACACAGATGATTCTTCATAAATCATATCATTTTGTACGACCAACAACTCATAATTTACCACATGCGTAGGGTCATGCACATACTTTCTTAATATTGAAATATGGAATATGCCGTGCACTGCTGAGAGCTTTGGCGGAAATGCCAAACGATACGCCACCTTTCCAACTTTTGCGAGAATCTCGAACTGGCTGATGAACTGTGGTCTTAAGTTTCATTTTTTCCCAAACGCATAATTACTTTCATTGGAGCTCCCTTCAAAACTTTTTTTCGCCAACACCGCACTCTAATTCCTTTCTCCTTTGATTGGTATAATTTTCCGGATGGTCTTGCGCTGTCTTAATTTCGGATATGATCTTGTCTATCGCTTTTACTATTTTCTCAACCAACTCCGGTCCCAAAATTATTCTTTTGCCAACTTAATCCCAACAAATTGACGAACGACATTGACGACCATAAAGTGCCTATGGTGCCATGTCGATAGTAGCTTAGAAACAATTGTTGTAAGTGAACTCCACAAATAGTAGGTGACTTTTTCATTTACCACCCAAATCCAATACACATGCTCTCAACACATCCTCAATGATTTGAATAGTTTGTTTTGATTGCCATCGGTCTGAGGATGATAAGATGTACTAAATTTCGATTTAGTTCCCATAGCTCACTCAAGACTTTCCCAAAAAATGTGAGGTAAACCTCGAGTCTCGGTCCAAAATAATGGATGCTCGTACTCTATGAAGTTAGATAATTTCCATGACATACAATTGTGCTAGCTATTCCAAACTAAAATTCATCCGAATCGGCATAAAATGAAAATATTTCGTTAAACGATCTACTACAACCCAAATAACATCATAACCTCTTGCCGATCTAGGGAAACCTACAACCAAATCCATTGAGATTTTCTCCTATTTCCACTTAGGTTCATCCATTGAAGTTAATGGTTACTTGCTGACACACCAAGCATTTTGACACAAAACGAGCTATAATCCCTTTCTTGTTTCTCCACCAAAATGTTGTACGTAAATCCTTATGTCTTTTTGTTCCTCCTGGTTGTGCGGCGTAAAGAGCGGAACGAGCCTAAGATAGTCCTTTATCCTTAGGTACGCATAACACAAATATATTTTTATCTACCATTAATATTCCCAGAATGAAGAAAAAATTATTTCTTGATTTCATATCTTTCGAGATCCACCCTACAATATGGGGTAAAAAAGCAAAAATTAGTGATTTTAGCCCTTATCAAAAGAGGCAAATAGGAAGGGAATGGGCTCGATATCTCACTATTTAGGAAAGTCATTTAAGAAAGATCAAGATCTCAGTCTAGTGTAAGTAAACGAGAATCTTATGATATGTTGGAAATCTCTTATGATAATCATCGACACTTGAAACGTATCTTAATGCCAAAAATTCAATCTTTTTTTTCCCTTTTCTTTTTATTGTTTGAATATTCAAGAGCTAAGACCATTCCAATGCCCCCTTTCGCCATGCATAAACTAAACCAACAATTAAGATAAGCGACCTTTGAACAACAAAGCTCTATCCTCCACTATTTCAAATTCTTTCCTCTTTTCAGTTCGACGCCAACCCTAATCTTTTCCAAAAATAGATTATCCTTCTGAGCTACCATAATTCTATCTTTGATTGTCGGCTTTAATGTCAGACTTGCTATCATTGCTGACCGACGGCACTAAAATTTCAATTTTAAAATTCTCAAAATTCTTGATCATCTTGTTTCGATTGCAGTGCATACAATTACCTGTATTCTTTCTGTTTAGAGCATCAACGACTACATTAGCCTTACTTGAATGGTATACGATAGTGCAGTCGTAGTCCTTTACCAATTCAAAATACCATTGTTGTCTCATGTTCAATATGCATTTCATTTTCCAATATAAATGTAATATTAAACTTTTTTGAAAAAAAAAATTGATAGGGGAAGACAACAAGAATTGGTCTTAATCCATGAACACGAAAACTATTCTTTTATTATTCATAAGAACTTTAAATCATTCTAGAGGGTTCCACGAAGAATTGGTTGTAGTAGGGTCTTTCTGAAATTAAGCATAATAAATCATGTGTCATTACGCCCTTGCATTATCGTGAGCTTGAGACCATTGATGGAGCTAATTCTCGATGCATTGTTTCGTGTGATATTAATTGAGTGAATGTTGTTATGTTTGATTTTTTTATATTTTTACCTGTTATGGACCCAACAATTTATAATGATAGTGAATGTAAACATTTTTAAAACACTATGATCTGATATAATCTTCAACAAATAGATATGTTTTCAAGGAGTGTGTTGTAAGTTTATTCATTTAGCTGTATCTTGATGTTGGTAGAGAAGGAAACTCGTAGAGTTTCTAGCTCGATCAATTAATGATTTTTCCGGAAGTGAGGTTGCCAACCTTGTCGGAAAGAAGTAAATTTTGTATATATTATTAATTCAAATTATATTTATCGGTGTGCCTAGTGGTATTATGTATATGTTTGGTAGTTGCTTAGTATAATAAATAAGTCAGATTGCGAGATAGACATAATCCATCACTTGCACGACGACGCACGACACTCGCACACACATCTGAATGAATTGTTCAGCCCAAAACTTAGCATGCTATTTGGAGTGACTTTTGTTATATGGATATTTTCACTATTAACCACAAAATAAAAAATAATTTAGAAAATAGTATCTAATTTGTTTTTATTCTAAAAATACTGTTTTTATTTTTGTAACACTTAGCGCCTCATCTACAAACAGCAAAATAATGCACTCAGAAGCATGGATCAGTGTGTGGCAATAAATTATAAGTCAAATTTCAGTAATATTGTTTACCTTGTCTTGTGCATGAAAATTTAAACAATTAGCTGTGAAAGGAATATAATTACACAGTCAACATGCAACGAGAAGCAAGTGCGTCCACAAAAATCACACCTATACCACAACAAATGTAATAGAAAAATGTCAACCGAAAAGCAATTTTGAGTTCATGTGTAGACTTACACAATGGCATCTCCCTTCTGAGAAGCTTGACCGGAGATCCAGACCACGGAGACGTTAAGTGGGATGCTGAGAGCTCATCCGTAACTATCATCTTTCCTGGCCACCACGACCCATTTGGCCTCCGGACCCACACTATACTCCCCACGCTGCAATCCACTCCTCCAGTTTCTGAACTCCCCATCTGTCTCTCTTCTTGTTCCTATCTCTATTTTAATATATGCGATACAATGTTTATAGTAATTACATATAAAACCGAAAAATAAAAATTTTCCTTTCCTGTTTTATTATTTTTTGTACTGTATATTTTTATCATCCAACAAAAGTATTCTATATATGCATAACAGAAAATAAAATCTCGACTGTAATTATTAACAATATAAAATAATTGGTGGCTGTTTTAAAATAAATTTAAATTTTTGCTGTTTTTATTTTGCTATTTTTATTTTGCTGTTCTAGACCATATTCCTGTCCGTGACAATGAGGCACTCCTCCCTGGCCGGCGCGGGAGGCATGTGAGTGACTGTAGCAGCGACAATTGAGTCCCATGCGTAGAGGTATTGGTGGCTCTTATGAGTGCGTGGGGCTGTTTCTGGACATAGGGCAAAATGACAGATTGCCCCTTGTTGATTTTTGGACCTACTGGTGGTGTTAGTTTGGTCACATATGGAGTGTGCTGAAATCTTGATAGTTTTGCCCCTGGTGGTGCGTTGGCAGTTACAGTTCCTGCAAGCTATAGGGTTAAATAGTTGAATCGTGGATGGGGAACTATACTAGCAGCCAACCCAATTTATTGTAAAAGTTTTTGGAACAATTATAAGCCGATACAAAATGGAATACTTTTTCTTGGATAAAGGAACAAATTCCGTATCCCTCATGATAAATATATCATAACTCGGACATCCATTTCAAGAGCATATCCCATTTTTGCCCATAAGGATTATCATCATCTCAGAGAAGCGACTAGGCGTATTCTATATGTGCCCAATGCCATTTAGCTAATAAGCCATAGGAATGGCTAGGAACAACGCTTCAACTGTAAAGGTAGAATTAGGCTCCTACAGTGTCTAAATTTTATTATTTCAATAAGAATTACCTTCTAGGGTCCAAATAATAAAACCTTAAGATGGGACTAAACAAACAACATGCTCTGTAAAGAAAAATAAGAAAAAAGGCCATGCAAATGTAGTTAAGTGAAACAACACTACAATTTGATTTCTCTTTCAAGCAAAAGTGTAATATCTCATAACACATATACTAGTTCAAACAAGTTAATATAGAATAGAACCAAAGTTGTGAGAGCAATCAATTATAAATCTGACAAGCACTTTACAAAATTCATAGTCTATATTTAGTGACAATTGACTAATCACAACTTATTAGGTATAGAACTTCCCAAGAAGGAATCTTCATCTGGGAAGATTTTTTACTTTATGACAATTGAATTTCCCTAGTTGACATTTGTGAACAACATATACCATTATCATCGTCCCAAAGGAGTCGATCAGTCCAATCCTACACTAGTAACACTATGACCCTTCTCATTTACAACGTACATTAAATAACAGAAAATTAAGAAAAGAACAACATACGCCTAAAATATTCAATTGTGAACAACATAAATAGAATTTTCTGCTTAGTAATTTGACATGTATGTAAATCTATTCCAGTTTTACCACCAAATATGAACGCTTCTCCGATTTTCACATTTTAGGCGACAACAGGATACTTTCTTAAGCGTTTCAACTTCTTCATTTAAAGGACAAAGTGACTTTTGTCTAATCATCCAATGGCCCACATATCATTGTTACTCCATTAATCGACATTCCAAAAGTGAGGTAGCCAAATTTGTGGGAAAGAAGTAAATTTTGTATAGATTAGTGCATTATTGCCAGTGTGCCTCATGTTGATTAACAAAAATTTTTGTTCTTGCTTACTCAAATAATTGTTTGTTGGAGCATGGTAAATCTTCATGCCCATTAGCCCTTCATATTTTAATGCAATTGGTTCTTTTACAAATTAGTAAATAAGTTGTATTGTGAGGTCGACCTAATCCATCACACACACGCACGCACGCACGCACGCATGCACGCACGCACGCACCTGAGGGAATTTATCTACTTATGAAGCAATGTCCCTGTGAACTAATCCATGTCCAATACGTACATAACTCATTTGGGTAATCACGTTGTGGATAGAGCAGCGGCAATAAAAAGGTAGAAGTTTTTTTAATTGAATTCTTATTTTATTTATAAAAATTACAATTTTTAAAGTTCAGAGCCTCTTTGATAAGAGTAACTCTTCTAATTATTGGCAAATTCCACCACTAATCATCTTGCTCATTTTTTATTCTGTCCTACTCACTTCTCAAATGGATATCCTTTTCCACCGAGGCCAACCTAGTGTCTTCACTCTCATCCGTATAACAAAATATCTGAATGAATGAAGTATCGTTGGTGAATGTTAAACAATGAACACCTGAAGAATGCTAGACTAAAGGAGCACTACTATGAGAGTTCTCACATACAGATATTTTAACCTCATATTTTTTATTAGAAATTTTATGTATGTTCTGAAGTCTTTTTATTCAACGTGCCTTTAATTGATACTATTGCCAATTTTTTAATATATCAATATGCATGCACATCATTTTGTTTTTGAACAGAAATTACATTCATTAATATGAATATCAAGTCCTCAATGATTTAACCATTCAACTTTGGGATTCCAAAAGTTCTCTTGTGCGACAAACAAAAATAATTTTAGAATCATACTTACTCTTTAGATTTCTAACCATCCTGGGAATTCGTCCTATATTATTCAATTAAAATGATTCCATAAATAGCTAAATCGTGGATAAGAACTATACTAGCAACCAACCCAATTTTTTGTAGAAGGTTTTGAACAATTATTAGCGAATGCAAAATGGAATACTTTTTCTTGGATAAAGGAACAAATTACTCGATCTATTTCCGTATCGCTCATGATATATATCATAACTCGGACATCCATTTCAAGTGCATATCCCATTTCTGCACAGAAGGGTTTTCAAATCTCAGAGAAGCGACTAGGTGGATTGTATATGTGCCAATTTCCATTGAGCTAACAAGCCATAGGAATGCCTAGGAACAACACTTCAACTGTACTTGCCAAGGTAGAATTAGGCTCCACATAGAACTGATATTGTTGTTCTCTACTTTGAATTCCTACAGTGTCTAAATTTTATTATTTCACTAAGAATTACTTGCTGGGGTTCAAATAATCAAACCTTGAGATAGGACTGAACATATAACATGATCTATAAAGAAAATTAAGAAAAAAGGCCATGCAAATGTAGTTAAGTGAAACAACACTACAATTTGATTTCTCTTTCAAGCTAAAGTGTAACACCTCATAACACATATACTAGTTCAAACAAGTAAATATAGAATAGAACCAAAGTTGTGAGAGAAATCAATTATAAATCTGACAAGTAATTTACAAAATTCATAGTCTATATTCAGTGACAATTGACTAATTACAACATATTAGTCATAGAATCTTCATCTGAGAAGATTTTTTACTTTATGACAATTGAATTTCCCTAGTTGACATTTGTTAACAACATTTACCATTATCATCGTCACAAAGGAGTCGATCGGTCCAGTCGTAAACTAGTAACACTGCGATCCTTCTCATTTACAACATACATTAGATGACAAAAATTAATATAAGAACAACATGCACCAAAAATATTCAATTTTGAACAGAATAAATAGAATTCTCTGCTTGGTAATTTGACATGTATGTAAATCTATTCCAGTATTACCACCAAATATGAACGCTTCTCCAATTTTCACATTGTAGGCGACAACAGGATACTTTCTTAAGCATTTCAACTTCTTCATTTAAAGGACAAAGTGACTTTTGTCTATTCATCCAATGGCCCACATATCATTGTTACTCCATTAATCGCCATTCCAAAAGTGAGGTGGCCAAATTTGTGGGAAAGAGGTAAATTTTGTATAGATTAGTGCATTATTGCTAGTGTTCCCCATGGTGATTGTCAAAAAAATTTGTTCTTGCTTACTAGTAATTGTTTGTTGGAGCATGGTAAATCTTCATGCCCATTAGCCCTTCATCTTTTAATTCAGTTGGTTCTTTTACAAATTAGTAAATAAGTCGTATTGTTAGGTCGTCCTAATCTATCACTTTGCACGCACGCATACGCACGCACACACAGGGAATTTGTCTACTTAAAAAAGCAATATCCTTCTAAACTCATCCATGTCCAATACATACATAACTCATTTGGAAATCACATTGTGGATAGAGCAGCGGCAATAAAAAGGCAGAAGTTTTTTTTTAATTGAATTGTTATTTTATTTATGAAACTATTTAGAGCCTCTTTGATAAGAGTAGCACTTGTAATTATTGGCATATTCCACCATTGATCATCTTGCTCATTTTTAATACCGTCCTACTCATTTCTCAAATGGATATCCTTTTCCATTGAGGCCAATGGTGTGACTTTACACTTACTGGACCATCAAACGTGGACAATTGTAAGTACTATTAAGTGAATTTCTACTTAATTATGTGTTGATTTGATTGTTTTAGGTCAAAATTTGAGTTCGGATGGAATTCGAGAAAAACAAAGGAAAATAAGCGAAAAAGAACTTAAAGCATACGAAGACTTGGAAATGGGGACCAACTTGTAAACATACAAAAGTTGAAGGACTTGGGTTGCAAATAAAAGAGGAAGATGTTGAAATGAAAGAAGAAATATAATGGACTTATCGTACAAATAATCAGGGACTCAAGCCACAAATTTGGGGAAAAGATCACAAGTGCCAAAAACATTGCGATCGCAGTGAGGTATATAGAATAACGTAAGCCCACACTGAATGCCCTTGCGATCGCAAGGATATTTCTTGACCAGAATTTTACTTTCCTTATTTTAGTCAAACTCTAGTTTGGTAATTCTCTTGAGACACAACTTCTACACTAAATTAGAGTTTTGGGGACATATAAATAGGGTGTATGATTTAAAAAAAAAAAAAGATGAATGCCATATACAATAATTAAAAGGGATTGGAGAAGAAAATGACATGAATCAAGCTAGGGTTTCAAACTTTGCAAGGAAGAGACAGATTCTTGGTGCAAGATCTTCATCTATTTCTTGTTTTCACTTCAAACCCGGTTATGTATTATGTGCTCTTCTTTTGTTTTTATTCTCTTATAATGTGTAACTAAATGATAGTTGGGATGAACAATGTGACCTAGTTAGGATTATTCAATTTCAATTCTCAAGTTTTGAATATATGTTGATTTTGTATTGATTTTACTTCTCATAATGCTTGAAATAATTGACCATTATTTTATTGAATTGTGGAATATAACAAACCGAAAGGTAAGTTATTAATCTAGACCACGTAGTAAAATTCAGTAATTGGATAAAAGGTAGAGATACATTTTTGTTATTGTTGCGATCTTAGGTTGAATTCTTATGAGATTTAATGCATCTAGATAAGGATTATTCTGACTTCACATAGAGATATTGTGAGTTGACTTGATTAGATATGATTAATTTGGACTCGAGAGACGTAAATTAGGTTAAATAGGAATTATTGCATCCACTGTTTTCTTAACCAACTCTGGTCCTAAAATTCTTCTTTCACCAACTTTGTCCCCACAAAATGGCGAACGACATCAACGACCATACAATGTCTCATATCGTCCCATGGCGATGGTAGCTTGGAAACTATTATCGTAAGCGAATTCCACCAACGGTAGGTGACCTTCCTTATCCAATTTCAATTTAGTACCCTCAAGAATTTGAATAAGACGATTTCCGAAATTGATAAGCGTAAAGTACCCAAAGCTCCTTTAAGATTTTTCCGTAAATTTGAGGTAAACCTCTTGTCTAACCTCTTGTCTCAATCGATACAATGGATGCTTGGTACCCTATAAAATATGACAATTTCTTTGACATACTAATGTGCTAATTGTTCCAAATTGAAATTCATTCAAATGGGCAGAAAATGTGCAGATTTTGTCAAACGGTCTACAACCCAGATGGCACGATGACCTCTTGTCGATGTAGGAAAACCACAACAAAATCCATTACATTTTTCTCACATTTCCACTCCGGTATATCCATTAGATTTAATGGCCCTGACGGCCTCCGATGCTCTGCTTTCACTTGTTGACACATCAAATATTTTGACACAAAACGAGCTACAACTCCTTTTATGTTTCTCTACCAAAATATATTACGTAAATCTTTATACATTATGGTTCATCCTAGATGTGCAGCGTAAGGAGTAGAATGAGCTTTTGATAAAATCTCATTTCTTAGACCTTCATCCTTAGGCACACATATCTGACCTTTGAACATAAAAGCTTTATCCTTAGTTATTTCAAACTCTTTCCTCTTTTCGATTCCTACTTCTATCCTGATCTTTTCCATGAAAGGATCATATTTTTGAGTTGCCACAATTCTATCTCTTGAGTGTTTACTTCACTATCAGTCTTGCTATCAATGTCGATGTCTGCACCGATGGTGCTAATACTTCAACTTTCATACTCTTAAAATCCTTGAGCAGATTATCTTGTATCAATTGCAATACAGACAACTGAACCATATTTTTTTTGCTTAGAGCTTCTGCGACTACATTTGCCTTACCCAGATGGTATAAAATAGAGCAGTTATAGTCCTTTACTAATTCCAACCACTGTCGTTGTCTTATATTTAACTCATTTTGGGTAAAAAGTACTTGAAACTATTATGGTCGGTGTAAATTTCACACTTGCTTTGATAAAAGGTAATGACGCCAAATTTTCAAGGCGTGAACTACCGTCGCAAGTTCAAGATCGTATGTCACAGATATATCGCTTTTATCTCTCTTGAAGCATAAGCTATCACCTTTCCATTTTGCATCAACACACATCCCAAACCGATCTTTGACACATCACTATAAATTACTTAGCCTTTTGAACCTTTGGACAAAGCTAGTATTTGTGCAAACACTAGCTTATCCTTTAATTCTTGAAAAATCTATTCACACTTCTCGAACCAAACATACTTAACACCCTTTCGAGTCAACTGCATCATAGGACCAGCTAATTTCCAAAATCCTTCTATGAAACGTCGATAATAGTCGGCTAAACCCAGAAAACTTCTTACTTCACCAACATTTGATAGTACCAGCCAATTTGACACAACCTCAACTTTTGATGGATCCACTTCAATTCCTTTAGCCGTCATAACATGTCCAAGGAATCCTACTCAGCCTAGCTAAAATATACATTTCTTGAATTTGGCATACAATTTTTCCGTCTGTAAGCTCTCCAATACTATTCTTAGGTGTTCTTGACGTTGCTCGGGATTTTTGGAATAAATCAGGATGTCATCAATGAATATAATGACGAAATGATTTAAATATTAATGAAAAACTAAGTTCGTTAAATTCGTAAATACCACCGAAGCATTTGTCAGTCCAAAGGCATTATTATAAATTCGTAATGCCCATAGCGAGTTCGAAATGTTGACTCTAGTATATCTGATGGCCTGATTTTTATGTTGATGATAGCCCGACCTCAAGTCGATCTTCGAAAACACTGAAGCACCATTTAATTGATCAAACAAATCCTCAATTCTTGGAAGTGGTACTTATTCTTGATCATCAATTTATTCAACTGGAGCTCCTCAGGGGGAACACTTGGTCCGATAAATGCTTTATCCAATAGCTCTTACAATTGCATTTTTAACTCTTGCAATCCTTTTGGTGCCATCCGATTCGGAGCCTTTGATATGGGTGCAGCTCCAGGTATCAAATTTATCGTGAATTCCACTTGCCTATTAGGCAGGATGCATACTAGGTCATCTAGAACACATTAGCGTACTCTCAAACCACTAGCACATTATCCAAAGATACCTTCTTACATGGGGTGTCAGTGAGATTGACGAGAAAACCTTGACAATCTCTTTTCTTTAGCAACTTTTCACCTGCGTAGCTGAGATGAGGTAGGGAAATGCTTTAATCTTCGACCTATAAAATTTGAACTCATTTTCTCCTGGTATTTGAAAGATTACTTTATTCTCAAAACATACGATGGTAGTGTAATTACTACCCAACCAATCCATCCTAAGGATAATATCAAAATCTCTGATAATTATAACTTGCAGGTCTCCTAACAAAACTAACCCATCAAAATCTATCTAAACTATCCTAGCTAATTTATCTGTCTCTATAGTTCTCCCTGATGGCATGCTAACCACTTGTACACTATCAATTTTCTGACATAAAACATTAACTTTTAGCTAGGTATGCATCAAATACAAATGAATGTGTCACACCAGAATTAATAAGAATGTAAACAGATATGCTAGAGATAGATAACATACCCGTACTAACGTCCAGATTATGGGCGGCCTCTTTATGAGTCATGGTGAACACTCTAGATGTTCCTTTGTTTGCCTTATCATTAACCTTTGCTGGAATTGCCCAAAATTGTAACACGTAGTGGCTTGGTTCGCCACACCGATATTAGGCATTCTTGCCAAAGTGGCAATCACCACTATGATTCTTCTTACACTTAGGTCGCTGAGGAATGTGATTACTTGACTGGCCTGTGTTGGGACCTTGATTATGTCTTTTAAACTAGCTCGAATTTCGATTCCTATTCTGATCTTGCCAATTTTTCTTTTGTGAATTATTATGCCGTCCTTGAACTCTGACCTTTAAAGTTGAGAAGGACACGGTCTAAGCCATCTTGACCACTGTTCTGAAAGTAGGAAGCTAATGGGAATTAACAATATCTCTGGACGCAAACCTATTTCATAGCGTCTTGCCTTCTTTATTTCATTGTTGACCAAATACAAAATATAGCACGACAGTTCTTCAAATTTTTGCTCATACTCAATGATTTCCATATCTCCCTGAACGAGATGTAGAAACTTTGGCTCCTTATAATCTCGTAGAGCCTATGAAAAATATTTTTTCGTTAGCTCGATATTGAATTGGGCCCATGAGAGATTATTGTGTTCTTTCTTAATACGAGTGCGAGACGCTGATTCCCACCAGTGACCTGCTCGAACAATTAGAATGAACTCTACCCAAAGGACTTTCTGATTTTATAGACTAGCGATGTGCCAAACAAATTTCTCGATCAACCACAACCATTCTTTGGCTACAAGAGAATCCTTTCCACCGTCGAATGTAAGAGGGCAGTATTGACAAAATTGCTCAATCACCGGCATGGTAGGGCCACGAGATGTGTCGGTGGTGCCTGATGCAGTTTAGACACTTGCCGTGCCATCGGTGCCATTGGCGGTGTGTACCGGATGTACTGGCACGCCCATCTCATTTTCTTTACTACTAGTTGTAAGTTCCTAATAGCTCTTGCTTGCCATCGGTGTGATTTCTTTTAGAATAAAAAAAATGAAAAGAATTTGTAATGCATCGAAATAAATGCCATACACAAAGCCATAAATATCTAAAAGGCTATCAACAAAGGAGAATTTAAATAACATTTTTTATATATTTAAATCATCCTTCTAGAGGTAAAACAAGTAAAAACATCTAGTGCTAAACAACGGTAACATAACTATACATGCAAAACTGAAATACTAAAAAGAAAAACATGTTACTATTATGACATCTCTAAACATTGTCATCGTTGATCCATCCTCTGTGCACTCTAGGTCTCTTCAGCTGTGGAGCTTTGTCATCCGATGTAACACAAGACTCGGCCTCAGAATGTACTTCAAGATCCTCTTCTAGGTCCTCCTCGACCTCAATAACTCGATCAACCTCAATCACTAACAGAGGCTTCGGCTTTGGCTGGACTACTAGAGCGGGCTCTAGAACAAGCTCAACTACTGGAGTAGGCTGAGGAATGAGCTCAACTACTGGAGCTGGCTCAGGGATGGGATGGAGATGTCCATCATATAAATTGTACTCTTCCTAGTGTATAATGAACGCTTCACAATACACATCGTATTCCACCTCCGGGTGGTAGATCTCCCCTAGATCTCTTAAGATCTCCTTGGCAACCAGGTTGCCTGGGCAAATCAGTGAGTCAATCATATGAGCAATAGACTTTTCATCGATTGTTACTAAACCATAGTTTATCGCCCTGACATGTGCTGCTCTATGGTTATCGATATGATGGCCAATTGACCACTTGGGATCCGAAGCAAAATGTATATAATCGTTCCTTGCCGCCTCGGCACGTTCTAGAAAATACTCACTCCGTGGAACCATGTCTGAGATACAAATTATGAAGAATCCAATTAGGTGGATTTCTACAATCTTTTCATTTAAATTATGAGGACTAACATAAATTTTTATCTCAACTTCACATTTTATCATAAATGTAACAATTAAAAATTTTCCCATAGAATTTAAGTCTCATTTATCATACTTAACAACATAAAATAAAGACCATAAAAAATAATAAAATAAAATAATAATTTTGTTTTAAAATTTATACGAGTCTACAAAAAAGTAAAATCGCGCTCTGATACCAAGCTTTAGCGCCCCTGATTTTTTCAACCTGGAGAGTCACTAAAATATTCTTTAAATAATGTTTAATGACTCTAAACATATTTCACATGCCCTTGAATGGTTTTAAAAATGTAACTATTGCGGAACATAACAAGCGCAGAAGGGAAAATAATTTTACTTCTAAATTTTAAGGTTTTTACCTATACCGTGATAGGTGTCGCCATAATTTATTTGACAATTCAAAAGATCTCCAAAAATTACAAAATTTGAATTGTAGATACTTGGGACTACACACTAAAACATGTTAAAATTTCAAACGTTAGCTACGCGTTTGGTAGGTGAAAATATTAGCCGAAGTTTTTTATCTGAAATGTAAAAATTTTATAGATCAAAAAATGAAACTATTGGCCGAAGTTGCTAAAAAACTACCCCAATTGTCCTAAGGTAGTCCGCTAAAACATTCATAATTAATTGATACGATGGAATCTTTGAGTGAATTCAATTTCTACCATTAGACCACATACGAGGTTTTCCATACACATTGATTTCACTCAAAAACTATAAACGTTGAGAGAGTTATGATTTTTCAAAATGGGGACAGAAAGCTGAAATTTTAGAATATGAAACGAGGCAAAAAATTTAAATGACAATTAAACCAACATCTAATTTTCCATGTACATTAATTAATTAAATACCGAAAATCCAACACTTAAATTATAGTGTTTACATTATGATTGACTTGATCATCTCAGACGCCAAAACTTAATTTAAATAAAAGAAGTCCATTTCGCTAGCCTACGCCATCGAGTTAATGCCAATTATTTCAATCTGAAAATTTGTTCATTTTGGGGGTGAGTATTTCATAAGAAACACTCAATAGAAATATATACTAACATGTGGGAAAAATCTTACGGAAACATAAATGCACATGCCATAATTTCAAACGTACATAGGAACAACATAAATTGGTAACCGGCACCCATGATTTGAGTTTTGGTTTGGACTCAAATGAAGGGAACAATGGGAACTTATGGGGACCAAAAGTTGGGAGATTTCTGGGGGGGGGGGGAATCAGTTTCTGCACAAATGAAAAATAAAGGGAAAACATGGTAAGAAAATGGGGCTTGAACTTTGGATAATGTAGGAGTTGGGGGATGGTTATTCAGAGAATGAGAGGGCAGTTTGGCTGGTGCTAAGGGCAGTTATTTCTTGAAGTTGAGGTATTAAGTGGTGGGAAAAAATGGGTGGATTTTTATCATGGAGGGGGCGGTTTTCCATGGTAGCAAAGTGGGTCGGTTTTGGCAGCAAAGTGGCCGGTTTATTGGCTGATTTTTGGAGCCGAAATGAACGGGGTTTTGGGCTGATTATAGGTGAACTTTTGAGCCAAAAAATAAGTTAGGTTTTGGACCAGAGGAGACCAGTTTACATTAGGTTTAATGGGTCGGTTTTTGGACTTAAAATTAGGACTAGCACGAGCCGGAAAAAAAAGTTTAACGTTTGCGTAGTTTTTAATTTAAATGGTTGGCCTAAATTTATCAAGAAATTAACTCAACAAAATTTATTCGATCTAAGAAAATTAACGAGGCTCGGTGATAAAATAATATTCCATATTCGTCAAATAAATTTTAAAGCAAACGTGCGCAACATTTAATGTGACAAAAATATTTTAAAACGTAGTAGAAGGTTCGTAGAGACGCCGGAACTTAAAATTTTATTTACTAGAAAAATTAAAAGCTGAAAAAAATTTCAGTCGCTACATTGACATTTTTGAACAACATATACATTTATGATCATCACGAAGGAGTCGATCGGTCCAATCCTAAACTAGATGACATTAAATGACATCCTTCTCATTTACAATATACATTAGATGACAGAAAATCAAGAAAAGAACAACATTCACCTAAAATATTCAATTGTGAACAACATAAGTAAAATTCTCAGCTTAGTAATTTAACAAGCATGGAAATCTATTCCAGTTTTACCACCAAATATGAACGCTTCTCCGATTTTCACATTTTAGGCCAAAACATGATACTTTCTTAAGCGTTTCAACTTCTTCATTTAAAAGACAGGGTGACTTTTGTCTAATCATCCAATGGCCCACATATCATAACAAGGCATTTTGATTTTTTACTCCAGTAATCGCCATTCCAAAAGTGAGGTAGCCAACTTTGTGGGAAAGAAGTAAATATGGTGATTGTCAAAAAAAATTTGTTGTTGCTTACTCTAGTAATTGTTTATTGGAGCATGGCAAATCTTCATGCCAATTAGCCCTTCATCTTTTAATGCAGTTGGTTCTTTAACAAATTAGTAAATAAGTCGTATTGTGAGGCCGACATAATCCATCACAAAGCACGCATGACGCACTCACACACACCGAGGGAATTTATCGACTTGAAAAAGCAATGTCCTTGTGAACTAATCCATGTCCAATACATACATAACTCATTTGGTAATCATGTTGTGGATAGAGCAGCAGCAATAAAGAGGTAGAAGTTTTTTAATTGAATTGTTATTTTATCTATAAAAATTAGAATTTTTAATGTTCAGAGCCTCTTTCAAAGGAGTAACTCTTGTAATCATTTGCAGATTCCCCCAAAGTATCTGTGGTTAATGTTAAACAATGAACACGTGAAGAATGCTCGACTAAAGTGCACTACTAAGTGTGTTCTCACATACAAATATTTTAAACACATTTTTGATTAGAAATTTTACTTTTATTCTCAAGTCTTTTTCTTCAACACGCCTTTAATTGATAGATTTGCCAATTTTTAATATATCAATATACATGCACATCATTTTATTTTTAAACAGAAATTACATTCATTAATATGACTATCAAGTCCCCACTGATTTAACCATTCAACTTTGGGATTCCAAAAGTTTTCTTGTGCGACAGCCCTAATCTTTTCCAAAAAATAGATCATCCTTCTGAGCTTTCTTAATTCTATCTCTGAGTGTCTGCTTTAATGTCAAACTTGCTATCATTGCTGATGCCCGCACTAGCGGCGCTAAAACTTCAATTCTCAAATTCTCAAAATCCTTGATCAAGTTGTATTGTTCCGATTGCAGTGTCGACAACTGACCGTACCGTATTCTTTCAGCTTGGAGCATTTGCAACTACATTAGCCTTACTCGGATGGTATATGATAGTGCAGTCGTAGTCCTTTACCAATTCCACTTGCCATTGTTTTTTCATGTTCAACATACATTTCATTTTCCAATATAAATGAATTCTTAAACTTTTTTGAAAAAAATGATATGGGAAGACAAAACAAGAATTGGTCTTAATCCATGAACAAGAAAACAATTCTTTTATTATTCATAATTTAAATGATTCTAGAGGGTTCCACGAAGAATTGGTCATAGTAGGGTCTTTCTGAAGTTCAGCATATCCTGAGGTTGAGACGATTGATGGAGCTAATACTTGATGAATTGTTTCATGTGATATTAATTGAGTGAAAGTTGTAATAATTGATTTTTTATATTTTTACCTCTTAGGGACCCAACAATTAATAATGATAGTGAAAGTAAACATTTTTAAAACACTATGATATGATATAATCTTCTTTAAATGGATATGTTTTCAAGGGAGTCTGTTGTAAATTTATTCATTTATTGCCACTATTTTGACATACCTGTTTTCAGTTGTGTCTTGATGTTGCTAGAGAAGGAATCTCATCAAGCTTCTAGCCTAGTCAATTAACGATTTTTCCAAAAGTGAGGTTGCCAACTTTGTGGGAATGAAGTAAATTTTGTACATATTATTAATTCGAATTATATTGTCGGCGTGCCTGGTGGCATTGTGTATATGTCTGGTGGTTGCTTAATATAATAAATAAGTCAGATTGTGAGATAGACATAATCCATCTCGCATAAACGACACACGTCGCACGACACACGCACACACAACTGAATGAATTGGCATTTCTTCATGTTGACATTATCTTCAACATTCTCTTGTAGGTTGCTGATTTTCTCCTGGACTATGGGAGGTTAGTTTGAAAGCAGTGGGCTAGGATTATACGCGAGCCTTCATTTATAGAGTCACACATACAAAAGTCAAGATGTGGATTTGTTGGGTATTTGGTTCCAAACAACCTTAAACGGGTAATGATGATTAAGACGAATTTCATAGGCCTTGGCCGAGGATTGAAATTAAGGAAAAACGACACCACTTAGCGATTCCAATTTTGTATAAATTTTGCATAGATTAATGCATTATTGCCATTGTGCCTTGTGGTGAACGTCAATATTTTTGTTGTTGATTACTCTAGTAATTGTTTGTTGGAGAATGGTAAATCTTCACGCCCATTAGACCTTCATCTATTATTGCAGTTGGTTCTTTAACAAATTAGTAGATAAGTCGTATTGTGATATTGACCAAATCCATCACTCGCACGCACGAGGCACGATGCACGCACACCCACCGAGAGAATTTATCTACTTAAAAAAGCAATGTCCTTGTGAACTAATCCATGTCCAATACATACATAACTCATTTGTAAAGTTGCGAGACTCCATGATAAGAGTAACTCTTGTAATTATTGGCATATTCCACCATTAATCATCTTGCTCATTTTTAATACCGTCCCACTCGTTTCTCAAATGGATATTCTTTTTCACCGATGCCAACCTAGCGTATTCACCCTTGTCCGTCTAACAAAAAATTTGAATGACGAAGCATATGTGGTTAATGTTAAACAATGAACACCTGAAGAATGCTCGACTAAAGTGCACTACTAAAAGTGTTCTCACATTCAAATCTTTTAACCACGTATTTTTGATTAAAATTTTTTCGTTTTTTCTCGAGTATTTTTCTTCAACATGCCTATAATTGATAGGTTTGCCAATTTTTAATATATCAATATGCATGCACATCATTTTATTTTTAAACAGAAATTACATTCATTAATATGAATATCAAGTCCTCAATGATTTAACCATTCAACTCCGAGATTCCAAAAGTTTTCTTGTGCGACAAACAAAAACAATTTTAAAATTATACTTACTCTTTAGATTTCTAACCATCATGGGAATTCGTCCTATATTCGTCTAGTAAAATGATTCCATAAATAGCTATATCATGGATAGGGAACTATACTAGCAACTAACCCAATTTATTGTAGAACTTTTTGTTACAATTATTAGCCCAGGCAAAATAGGATACTTTATCTTGGATAAAGGAACAGATTACTCGATCTATTTTCGGTATCACTCATGATATATATTATAACTCGGACATCCATAGGAATGCCTAAGAACAATGCTTCAACTATAACTGCCAGGTAGAATTAGGCTCCACATAGCACCGATGTGCTGGTTCTCTACTTTGAATTCCTACAATGTCTTAATTTTTTTATTTCACGAAGAATTACCTGCAAGGGTCCAAATGATCAAACCTTAAGATGGGATTGAAAATCCTATTTGCAAACTAAATAAATCTTTATATGGCCTAAAACAAGCCTCCAGACAGTGGAATGCTAAATTCACAAATGTTTTAATTAAGGAAGGATTGATTCAATCTGCCACACACCATTCTTTGTTCATCAGGATGAGTACTTCAGTTTTTATTGCTCTATTAGTATATGTGGATGACATAATAATAGCCAGCAACAATGAGGTAGCAGTTGGGATGTTGAAGAAATCTTTGGATTCAAAATTTAAATTGAAATATTTAGGACCTCTTAGATTCTTTCTTGGATTAGAGATTGATAGATCTCCAAGTGGAGTATCAGTATCTCAAAGACCATATGCACTACAATTATTATCTGAGGCAGGATTCTTGGGATGCAAACCAGCCAACACTCCAATGGAAGCAAATTTGAAGTTAAGTAAAAATGATGGAGAATTGATAAGTGATCCATCCATGTACAAGAGATTGATAGGAAGATTGTTGTATCTTACTATCACTAGACCTGATTTAACATACTCAGTTAATAGATTGAGCCAATTTCTTGCAGAACCAATGGAACCTCATTTGACAGCATCTCATAGGATCCTTCAATACATTAAGTCCACACCTGGTCAAGGACTCTTCTATCCTTCCAAATCTGACGCTTCTTTGAAGGCCTATGCTGAAACAAACTTTCCACTTACTAATGTACAGTTAAAGATGTTCACAAATGCAGATTGGGCAGCTTGTCCTGACACTAGAAGGTCCATATCTGGGTATTGTGTATTCCTTGGTGATTCATTGGTATCTTGGAAGTCTGAGAAGCAGAATACAGTGTCCAGATCATCAGCTGAAGCAGAGTACAGATCAATGGAAAATGCAACATGTGAATTAACTTGGCTATTATCATTACTAAAAGAATTTAGTATTGAACATTCCAAATCCGCAGTGCTGTATTGTGACAATCAAGCTGCACTACATATAGCAGCAAATCCAGTTTTCCATGAAAGGACCAAACATATAGAAATAGACTGCCATCTAGTTAGAGAAAATGTTCAAGCTGGGGAGTTGAAGAGCTTACACGTTTCAAGCAGAAATCAGATTGCTGATGCACTTACCAAAGCATTACAACCTACACAATTCAGAGAATTGGTTGACAAGATGGGACTAATTAATATATATGGTCCATCTTGAGGGGGAGTCTTGGAATTAGTATCAAAGATATCAAAGATAGTTGAAGTTAGTTGAAGTTAGTTGAAGATTAGTTGGTGAGTTACATTTTCAGTTAGTTAGTTAACTATGTGTATAAAAGGCAACTATACCATTACTTGTAATTCATTCTTTCTTGATTAGTTAATTCAGATATCAGAACACTCAGCTGAAGTGTTCTTCTCTTTTTCATCTTTCATTTTGTGATTGATTGTCCATCTTGTAATATTGAACATATAACATGCTTTGTAAAGAAAAATAAGAAAAAAGGCCATGCAAATGTAGTTAAGAGAAACAGCACTACAATTTGATTTCACTTTCAAGATAAAGTGTAATATCTCATAACACATATACTAGTTAAGCTAAAGTGTAATATCTCATAACACATCTACTAGTTCAAACAAATAAATATAGAATAGAACAAAAGTTGTGAGAGCAATCAATTATAATTCTGACAAGCACTTTACAAAATTCATAGTCTATATTCAGTGACAATTGACTAATCACAACATATAAGGTATAGATCTTCCCTAGAAATCATCTTCATCTGAGAAGATTTTTTACTTTATGACAATTGAATTTCCCTAGTTGACATTTGTGAACAACATATACCATCATCATCGTCACGAAGGAGTCGATCGGTCCAATCCTAAACTAATAACACTATGATCCTTCTCATTTACATAATACATTAGATGACAGAAAATTAAGAAAATAACAATATACACCTAAAATATTCAATTGTGAACAACATAAGTAGAATCAATTCCAGTTTTACCACAAAATATGAACGCTTCTCCGATTTTCACATATTATGCGACAACAAGATACTTTCTTAAGCGTTTCAACTTCTTCATTTAAAGGACAAATTGACTTTTGTCTAATCATATCCAATGGCCCACATATCAGAACTGGGCATTTTATTTTTTACTCCATTAATCGCCATTCCAAAAGTGAGGTAGCCAACTTTGTTGGAAAGATTTAAATTTCGTATAGTTTAGTGCATTACTGCCTGTGTGCCTCGTGGTGATTGTCAAAATTTTTTGTTGTTGCTTACTCTAGCAGTTGTTTGTTGGAGCATGGTAAATCTTCACGCCCATTAGCCCTTCATCTTTTAATGTAGTTGGTTCTTTTACAAATTAGTAAACAAGTCAAATTTTGAGGTCAACCCAATCCATCACACGCACGCATGATGCACGGACACACACCTGAGGGAATTTATCTACTTAAAAGAAATGTCCTTTTCAACTAATCCTTGTCCAATACAAACATAACTCATTTGGTAATCAAGTTGCGGATAGAGCAGCGGCAATAAAAAGGTTGAATTTTTTAATTGAATTGTTTTAATTGAATTGTTATTTTATTTATAAAAATTTGTTGTTGCTTACTTTAGCAATTGCTTGTTGGAGCGTGGTAAATCTTCACGCCCATTAGCCCTTCATCTTTTAATGTAGTTGGTTCTTTTACAAATTAGTAAACAAGTCGAATTTTGAGGTCAACCTAATCCATCACATGCACGCACGATGCACGCACACACACCTGAGGGAATTTATCTACTTACAAAAGAAATGTCCTTCTCAACTAATCCTTGTCCAATACAAACATAACTCATTTGGTAATCACGTTGTGGATAGAGCAGCGGCAATAAAAAGGTCGATGTTTTTTAATTGAATTGTTATTTTATTTATAAAAATTAGAATTTTTAAAGTTCAGAGCCTCTTTGATAAGAGTAACTCTTGTAATTATTTACAGATTACACCATTAATCTTCGTGCTCATTTTTAATACCGTCCTACTCATTTCTGAAATGGATATCCTTTTCCACCGATTCCAACCTAGCTTATTCACTCTCATCCATTTGAATGATTGAGGTATGTGGTTAATGTTAAACAATGAACACCTGAAGAATGCTCGAGTAAAGTGCACTACTAAGACATCTGATTTCTCTCTCAAGCTAAAGTGCAATATCTCATAACACGTGTACTAGTTCAAACAAGTAAATATAGAATAGGACCAAAGTTTTGCGAGCAATCAATTAAAAATCTGACAAGCACTTTACAAAATTCATAGTCTATATTTAGCAACAATTGACTAATCACAACATATCAGGTATATAACTTCCCTAGAAGGCATCTTCAGCTGAGAATATTTTTTACTTTATGACAATTGAATTTCCCTAGTTGACATTTGTGCACAATATATACCATTATCATTGCCATGAAGGAGTCGATCGGTCCAATCCTAAAGTAGTAACACTATTGCTGTGCGATTTCAATCCCGCAAGTGTACGGTTCGTCTACAAGTAATTTACTGATATGTAGAGTGTCGAATCCACGAGGACTAGATATCAATTAATTTATAATTCATTTTCTAACAATATGAAAAATACAGATTTGATTTTGATGTGTGATTCTAAACTAATTTAACTATTTTAATTAAATTTAAATTATCAATAAGCAACTTTAAATGATGAGAACGAATTCAAATTTTTACTAACACTAAGATTTGCGAATCCACCTACGCGTTCTATAACCAATTATTCGTTAATTGCTTTAGCGGTTAATTACCCTAGATTGAAAATCAATGATCCTATAATAATCAAAAGCCACTCTCGATGGTCGATCAATTCTATATCAATATGCGAACCTAATTATCTCTAATCAGATTTCGAACATAAAAATATGCATGTAAATTTCAACAACACCTAACCGGATTTCACAGAGCATAACAGTAATTTCTATATATTATTGGACCCTATGTTAGTCAATACCACGTGCTAAGTCTATATTGAATCTTTCATCTTTAATATAGATTACAGAATATTCTAATAGTGATCAGGTATTAAAACATTAAATAAACTGAATAAGGAATAATCAATCAAGAAGCAATTACCTACTAAAATGGAAAACTTCTAATTAATTAAAATATGAGGTTTCATCGTTCATCCTAGAAAAAATAAATTTAGCCGGACATGATTTCGTCAATTATTACAATAATTAAATTCATCATGATCCGGAGAAAGAAAAACAAAAAGTAAATAAAACCCGTGATCCCGGGTCAAGAATCTTCAATCCCGTGCCTTGATCTTCGATTCTTTGTTTGTATCTTCTTCTCTCAAAATTCTTCCTCCGCGATATATATGTCTATTATGTGGCTTTTATACTCGTCTCCCAACTCTTCAAAACGTGTGCTAGGTGGTTGTTTTAGATTTGGAGTTGTAGAATTCTAATCCAATCAGGTAACTGCCAAGTTGCTGCTGCGGGAAGCAATGCGATCGCATGGTTGGTAACAATTGCTCGCATGATGCGACATCCTGCAATCACACCAAATGTTAACCATGCGATCGCATGGTTACCTTTGATGCTAAATTTGAATTTTCCTCATTGATATTTGCACTCCAAGTCCTCGAATAAATTAGCTAAAGATAATCTTGCACTTAATAAAATAAGCAGTAACACAATTCACAATATAAACAGCTTACCGTTCTTGCTTCAGTTTTTGCAAAAAGAAAAACTTATAATTCATGAAGAGTGTTCAGGTAATACAGTTGTAAACGTGATTCAACTTAAACTATACTTTAGATATGTGTGATAGTAGTTAATCAGATCCCAGCAAGTTCTATGGTGGTGATAGTCCAACCACTTAGTCAACTTTTTATTTCCCTCTCGTAAGGCACACTTCTCCTAAAATGATTGTTTTCTCTCAAATCCTGAGATTATCGGTTAAAAGGTTACAGTTCACTCATTATTTCCTTGTTCGAAGCTAGTTGAAAGCTAGCAATCGTGATAACCTAGATTTGTGAAGATTCTCTAATTTTGGAGCACTTTCAACTAGAAAGTTTCTACTAACTAAGTCAAACACATTAGTCATCTAATCCCCAAATTTACTTTGCAAAGAATTTTTCTTCGGATGAAAATAAAATTAATTTTTATTAATTTTTTTATATAGATCTTATGTGTAAAACTCAATCCATTAAGCTTTCTAAATGACTCATGTAACGAGCTTGAGGTCGATGACTCCAGGTCTTTCGAACCTTAGGGCATCGGATTTTGAGAAACTCCTACAAGCCTTTTTACTCGAGTCAAATAGGCTACAAAAAGAGTTACAAGATATTAATAGGGTGCAAAACTCAATCCATCAAGTTTTCTAATTGACTCATGTAACGAGCTTGAGGTCGATGACTCCCAGGTCTTTCGAACCTTAGGGCATCGGGTTTTGAGAAACCCCTGCGGGCCTTTTCACTCGAGTCAAATAGGCTACGAAAATAGTTATAAGATATTAATAGGATGCAAAACTCAATCCATCAAGCTTTCTAAATGACTCATGTAACGAGCTTGAGGTGGATGACTCCCAGGTCTTTCGAACCTTAGGGCATCGGGTTTTGAGAAACCCCTACAGACCTTTTCACTCAAGTCAAATAGGCTACGAAAAGAGTTAAGCAATAATAATAATAATTTTGTTCCTTGCGTTCAATAAGTTCACGCTACGGGACTAGGTTCCTAACATTCGGTCAATACCTAGCTTCCTCTAACTGGTCTAAAGTGCTCCATACAATTTTTTAGCATACATGGAATCCATCACAACCTAGATAGCCACCATCACTGCTTGGTCTACCACACTTTCTCACTATATTGGTTACTGGTTTGAGATACAGATGATTCTAAGTTCTAAAAAACATCCTATTGTTTTTAATTTAGGTGTACCAACATAGCTAAAAATCATCATAACCGACCAACGCATCACTATATCAAACATGGTTAAAGAGCCTCACATTTAAACAAAGTAATAAGATGAATGGACACCCGTTATCAAATGAGAGAGATGAAGGGACACCCGTCATTAATGACTGCAGGCCATCCCTATAAATAGAGGCCAACCCCTAGGTAAAAACAAGATACACAATTCTTATACACTCTATATGATTATTCTGCATATCTAGTTTTAATCATTTACTGATTATCACACCGGAGTGGCCACGGGAGAAAAAGTCTCCACCACCTTTTGCAGGTCTCCACCACTGTCGCCGCCGTGCTCGGAGGAGGAGAAAATTATTTATCATCACCTTCCAACTCACAATCTCAAACATGGTCAAACATTGTATTTACATGGTACTTTAATTCACTTAAATGAAGACTCGATTATATCAATGCCAAAAAATAAAGAATAAAAATCTACGTCTTATCCTTACGGTAACTATAACAATGCCAATCATATCAATCTAAAGAGTAAATAATTTTAAGATGAGCATTTCAAAAGTAACACTCACTAGAAATTATGTCAACATAAGAAAATTATACGAAATTAACATGAGACATGGCATACTTTCAATCATACATGTGAACAACATATTTTGGTAACCGGCACCACATAATTCATAAGTGATTACCTTCCAACTTAAACATTCAACATGGAATATAATTTACATTTCATTTACTCAAAATAAAATCCCTTGAAACACGTTTTAAGTAGTATAGGAAATTACCTTGCGATTTTAGAAGTTTTTGTTGAGTTGAGTTGTGGATAAAATTGGCTGTCCATTTTCCTCAAATTAACTTTGTGCCGTTGCTTTTTTGATTTCCAAAATCCAGTGTTGACAAAAGCTTTAAATGAAGAAAAAATAAAGAAGAATAATATCTGAATTTTGGGAAAGAAAGTGGCTGAAATTGGAAGCTAATTTGCTTGCTGCTGGGCGGAGAATGAAGACTAAAAAGTGAAAAAAAAAATGAAGCAAAATGGCTGTTGATTACAAACTGCTGAGGCCAGATATCTGGACAGAAAAGAGGGGAAATAGATGAAGAAAAGTGGAACTTGGTTGCTGGAATTTGGGGCTGAGAATGAGAAGGAATGAAGGAAAATCACTGGAGAAAATTACTCCTTACCTACTGCTGGGCTGGGGGGGAAACTGCTGAAGAAAAGGAGGAATGCTGGAGTATTTTTGGTGATTGAAATGAAGGAATTAAAGGTTCTTGTGGAGCCGAAATCGGGGGCTTTTTGGGGGCTGGAAATCTGTGATTTTGTGGCTGACATAATGAGGGAATATAACACTTAAGGGGGCATTTTCTTCAAGTTTAAAGGGGCAGATTGGGGGCGGTTTTCTGTAGAGAACATGGGGCAGCATGGCTGAAAATTTAAGTGGGTTGAATGGTGCTCAAAATGGGAAGAAAGTGAGCTGAAAAATGGGGGGAAGGGGGCAGTTTTCTGCTGGGTTTAGGGGCTGTTTGTGGGTGTTTTTCCGGTAGGGAATAAGGGACTGTTTGGGTGTTTATCTGGCAGGGAATAAGAGGCAGCTTAGGGACCTTTTTTCTTGCATTAAAGTGGCAAGACAATGGAGTTGATTTGAAGTGAAAACTGGGCTGAAAAATGGGGAAGTTGGGGGAGTTTTCTTCCGAGGGAAAGGGAGAGGTTTGAAGTGGAAACATGGGGCTGAAACACGTGAAAATGGGCAGCATTTGGGCAGTTTTTCCTTGGAACATGGGGGATGGTTTTTATGCTGTTAGATGGACTGGGGTTTGGACTAAATATGGAGGATAATTGGGCAGAAAATGGGTCGATACTAAGGTGGATAAATGAGCTGAATTTGGGCCGCAATTAAGATGAATAAATTTACCGAAATGGGGCCGAGAAGATGTATAAATCTGGTTGGTTTTAAATTTAAAGGGTTTGTGTAAAATTAACTCAAGAAAATTTATTTGGTCTAAGAAAATTTAATGAGAATCGGTGATAAATAAAATTTTCATATTCGTCAATAAAATATAAGACAAACACCTGTAACATTTAACGCGACCAAAATATTTTAAATCGTACTAGGAAGTTCGTAGCGACACTAAGAGTTAAAATTTTATTTTTATGAAATTAAGTGACGAAATTTTTGTCGGTCGCTGCAAACCTTCCACTTAAAGTAATTTTGTCCTCAAATTTAACTTCGTTTATGACATCTTATTCTCTTTCCTAAGTGACCCTGTCTTCATCATGCCAACCACATTGAACTTTGACTAATGGACCTCCCAGTTTACCAGATCATGAACTTTTTTATCTAGAACCAATGCAGATGATTCATCATAAATCATATCATTTTGTATGTCCAATGACTCATAATTTACCACATACGTAGGGTAATGCACATACTTTCTTAACATTGAAATATGGAATACATCATGTACTGCTGAGAGCTCTGGCGGCAATGCTAGATGATACGCCACCTTTCCAACTTTGTCGACAATCTCGAACTGGTTGATGAACTGTGGTCTTAACATTCATTTTTTCCCAAACGCAGAATTTCTTTCATTGGAGCTCCCTTCAAATTTTTTTTCGCCAACCCTAAACTCTAATTCCTTTATTCTTTGATCGGCATAAATTTTTGGACGGTCTTGCGCTGTCTTAATTCTGGATCTGATCTTGTCTATCGCTTCTACTGTTTTCTCAATCAACTCCGGACCCAAAATTATTCTTTTGCCAACTTCAACCCAACAAATTGATGAACAACATTGACGATCATAAAGTGCCTAATACGGTGCCATGTCGATAGTAGCTTAGAAACAATTATTGTAAGCGAACTCCACAAATAGTAGGTGACTTTCCCATTTACCATCTAAATCAAAGACACATGCTCTCAACATATCCTCCATGATTGAATAGTTTGTTTTGATTGCCATCGGTTTGAGGATGATAAGATGTACAATATTTCAATTTAGTTCCCATAACTCGCTGAACACTTTTCCAAAAAATGTGAGGTAAACCTCGAGTCTCGGTCCAATATAATGGATGCTCATACTCCATGAAGTTAAATAATTTCCATGACATACAACTGTGCTAGCTACTCCAAACTAAAATTCATCCGAATCGGCATAAAATGAGCATATTTGGTCAAACGATCTATTACAACCCAAATAACATCATGACCTCTTGCCAATCTAGGAAAATCTACAAAAAAATCCATTGAGATTTCCTTCTATTTCCACTTATGTTTATCCACTGAATTTAATGGTTACTTGTTGACACACCAAGCATTTTGACACAAAACGAGCTATAATCCCTTTCATGTTTCTCAACCAAAAATGTAGTACGTAAATCCTTATGTCTTTGGTTCTTCCTAGATGTGAGGTGTAAAGAGCAGAATGAGCCAAAGATAGTCCTTCATCCTTAGGTACGCATAACACAAATATATTTTTATTTATCATTAATATTCCCAGAATGAAAAAAAAATTATTTCTTGATTTCATATCTTTCGAGATCCACCCTACAATATGGGGTAAAAAAGCCAAAATAAGTGATTTTAGCCCTTATAAAAAGGGGCTAATAGGAAGGGAATGGGCTCGATATCTCACTATAGTGTAAGTAAACTTACCTCTTTTGTTTAGTTTATTTCATATCCCAAAATCCTATTTTGATTTCTTAATTGTAATTCATTTTAACCCAAAGAATGTCCGTTTTCTGGGTTTGGAAAAGTGTGGATTTTCAAGAACGAGAATATTATGATATGTTGGGAATGTCTTATGATAATCATCTATGCTTGAAACGTATCTTAATGCCTGAAATTCAATCTTTTTTTCCATTTCTTTTTATTGTTTGAAAATTCGAGCTAAGACCATTCCAATGCCCTGTTTCACCATGCATAAACTAAACCAACAATTAAGATAAACGACCTTTGAACAACAAAGCTCTGTCCTCCACTATTTCAAATTCTTTCCTCTTTTCAGTACCAATGCCAGGCCTAATATTTTCCAAAAATTGATCATCCTTCTGAGCTACCATAATTCTATCTTTGATTGTCAGCTTTAATGTCAGACTTGCTATCATTGCTGACTGGCCAAACTAAAATTTAAATTTTCAAATTCTCACAATTCTTGATCAAGTTATCTTGTTTCGATTGCATTGTAGACAACTTACCCGTATTCTTTTTTCTTAGAGCATCCGCGACTACATTAGCCTTACTTGTATGGTATATGATAGTGCAGTCGTCCTTTACCAATTCCAACTACCATTGTTGTCTCATGTTCAACATGCATTTTATTTTCCAATATAAATGGTATATTAAACTTTTTTGAAAATAAAAATATGATATGGGAAAACAAAACAATAATTGGTCTTAATCCATGAACACGAAAACAGTTCTTTTAATATTCATAAGAACTTTAAATCATTCTAGAGGGTGGTTCCACAAAGAATTGGCCATAGTAGGGTCTTTCTGAAATTAAGCATAGTAAATCATGTGTCATTACGTCCGTGTGTTATCCTGAGCTCGAGACCATTGATGGAGTTAATTCTTGATTCATTGTTTCGTGTAATATTAATTGAGTGAATGTTGTTATGTTTGAATTTTTATATTTTTACCTCTTATGGACCCAACAATTAATAACGATAGTGAATGTAAACATTTTTAAAACACTATGATATGATATAATCTTCAATAAATAGATATGTTTTCAAGGGAGTGTGTTGTAAGTTTATTCATTTATTGCCACTATTTTGACATACACGTTTTTAGCTGTATCTTGATGTTGGTAGAGAAGGAAACTCATAGAGTTTCTAGCTTAATCAATTAATGATTTTTCCCGAAGTGGGGTTGCCAACCTTGTGGGAAAGAAGTAAATTTTGTATATATTATTAATTCGAATTATATATGTCGATGTGCCTGGTGGTATTGTTTATATGTTTGGTAGTTGCTTAGTATAATAAATAAGTCAAAAGATAGACATAATCCATCTCTCGCACGATGACGCACGACACTCACACACACATCTGAATTAATTGTTCTGCCCAAAACTTAGCATCTAACTTTTTTTTTATAGGGATAGTTTGATTATTAACCACAAAATATAAAATAATTTAGAAAATGGTATCTAACTTTTTTTTATTCTAAAAATACTGTTTTTATTTTTGTAACACTGAGGTGCTCCTCCCTGTTCGTGACAAATAGCAAAATCAACACTAAGCGCCTCATCTACAAACAGCAAAATAATGCACTCTGAAGCATGGATCAATGTGTGACAATAAATTATAAGTCAAATTTCAATAATATTGTTTCCCTTATCTTGTGCATGAAAATTTAAACAATTAGCTATGAAAGGAATATAATTACACAGTCAACATGCAACGAGAAGCAAGTGCGTCCACAAAAATCACACGTATACGACATCAAATGTAATAGAAAAATATCAACCGAAAAGAAATTTTGAGTAAATGTGTAGACTTACACAACTGCATCTTCCCTTCTGAGAAGCTTGACCGGTGATCCAAACCGCGGAGACGTTATGTGGGACGCTGAGAGCTCATCCTTCCCTATTATCTTTCATGGCAACCATGATCCATTTCGCCTCCGGACCCACACTATACTCCCCATGCTGCAATCCACTCCTCCAGTTTCCGAACTCCCCATCTATCTCTCTTCCTGTTCCTATCTCTCTTTTTATATATGCGATACAATGTTTATAGAAATTACATAAAAAACCAAAAAAAAAAAATCTCCCCTTCCTATTTTATTATTTTTTGTACTGTATATTTTTATCATCCGAAAAATTATTCTATAGATGCATAACGGAAAATTAAATCTCTACAGTAATTATTAACAATATAAAATAATTGGTGGCTGTTTTAAAATAATTTAAATTTTTGCTATTTTTATTTTGCTGTTCTAGACCATATTCATGTTCGTGACAATGAGGCGCTGGAGGCGCGTGAGTGATTGCAGCAGCGACACTTGAATCCCATTCACAGAAGAATTGGTGGCTCTTATGAGTGTGGGGCTGTTTTTGAACTTAGGGCAAAAAGACAGATTGACCCTTGTTGATTTTCGGACCCACTAGTGGTGTTAGTTTGGTCACATGTGGAGTGTGCCGAAATCTTGATAGTTTTGCCCCTGGTGGTCCGTTGGCAGTTGCCGTTCCTGCAAGTTATAGGGATAAATAGTTGAATCGTGGATGGGGAACTATACTAGCTGTTGTGTGATTTTAATCTTGCAAGTGGACGGATCGTTAACAAGTAATAAAGTGATGTGTAGAGTGTCGAACCCACGAGGACTAGATATCAATTTAACCAATTAATTTATAATTCGAATTTTAACAACATAAAGAAGACAGATTCGGTTTGATTTGTGATTATAAAACTATTTTAATTAAATCTAAATTATCAAAAATTAAAGTAAATTTATGAGAACGAATTCAAATTGTACCAACACAAGGATTCACAAATCAACCTACAAGCTTTATAATCAATTATCCGTTAATCGCTTTTTAGCTCTTAATTACTTTGGATTGAAAATCGGCGTTCCTAAATTATTCAAAAGCCTCTCTCGATGGTCACTCAATTCTATACGATATGCGAACCTAATCATCTCTAATTAAGCTTTGAACATAAACATATGCATTAAAATCTCAAGAACACCGAAATGGATTTCATAAAGCATAATAGTAATCTCTATCTATTATTGGACCCTATGTTATTCAATACCACGTGCTTAATCTATATTGAATCTCTCAACTTCAATACAGATTACAATATATTCTAATGGTACTCAAGCATTAAAATAATGAAATTAATGAATAAGGAATAATCAACCCAAAAGCAATTAATTACTAAAACGAAAAACTTCTAATTAATTAAAAACATGAGGTTTCATCGTTCATCCTAGCAATAGGTAAATTAGCTGGACATGATTTCGTTAATTAACGAAAGAATTGTATCAATCATGTTCCGGCGAAAGAAAAAGAAGAAAAAATAAATAAAACCCGTGACTCTGGCTAACGAATCTTCAATCCCGTGCCTTGATCTTCGATTCTCTTCTTGTTTCTTGTTCCCAAAATTTGTCTCTTTTGTTATGGCTATTATCTTCCTTATATACTGTTATCCAAACTCTCCAAGATGTAACTTAGGCAGTTGTATTAATTTGGACTTCGTAGAATTTCATTCCTATCAGAAACTGTTAACTGCTGCCGCGAAAAGCCTTGCGATCGCATGGTATGATCAATTAACATTCTGCTAAAAATCTTGGCACCTTGTGATCTCAGCCGTGGTTAACCATGCGATCCCATGGTTACCTTGGACAAAATTCGAGGTTTTCTTTCTTTGATATTTGCATGCCAAGTCCTTCAAATCTCTTTATCTTTGCAATTAAGTCCAATTGTCTTCTGTTTGCTCTCTTTTCGTCATATCGATATTTGAATTTGCTTATTTCCAAGAATAATAAGAAAACAACGCACCATTAAACTGAAAACAATTAATATGACTCATAATCGTCCCTTTTTGTGAGCTCCAATAAGTACAAAATAGTACTTATCAAATACTCCCAAACGTGAACTTTTATTCATCCTCGAATAAACTAGCTAAAGACAATCTTGCAGTTAATAAAATAATCAGTGACGCAATTTACAATATAAATTGCTTGCCATTCTTGCTTCAGCTTTTGCAAAAAGAAAAATTTATAATTCATGACGAGTGTTCAGGTAATACAGTTGCAAATGTGATTCTACTTAAACCATACTTGAGATGTGTGTGAGAGTAGTTAATCCGATCCCTGCAATTTCTATGGTGGTGATAGCCCAACCACTTGGTCAACTTTTCCTTTCCCTCACGTAAGGTACACTTCTCCCAAAATGATATTTTCTCTCAAATCCTAAGAGTTTCAATTAAAAGGTTACAGTTTACTCATTATTTTCTTGTTCGAAGCTAGTTGAAAGCTAGCAATCGTGACAACCTAGGTTTGTGAAGAATCTCTAATTTCTGAGCACTTTCTACCAGAAAGTTTCTACAAAGTAAGTCAAACCCATTAGTCATCTAATCCCCAAATTTACTTAGCAAAGGATTTTTCACTAGACAGAAATAAAAATTAAATTTTTATTAAATAAATTTTTTTTAAATTTTTTTACTAGATCTTATGCGCAAAACTCAATCCATTAAGCTTTCTAAATGACTCATGTAACGAGCTTGAGGTCGTTGACTCCCAGGTCTTTCGAACCTTAGGGCATCGGGTTTTGAGAAACTCCTACGGACCTTTTCACTCAACTCAATTAGTCTACAAAAGGAGTTAAGCAATAATAATTATAATTTTGTTCCTTGCGTGCAATAAGTTCATGCTAGATTCCTAACATTCGGTCAATACCTAGCTTCCTCTAACTAGTCTACAGTGCTCCACACAATTTTTTAACATACATGGAATTCATGACAACCTAGATAGCCACCATCATTGCTGGTCTACCACATTTTCTCACTATATTGGTTACTGGTTTACAGATGATTCTAAGTTCTAAAAAGTATCATATTGTTTTCAATTTAGGTATACCAACATAGCTGAAGATCATCATAACCGACCAACACATCACTATATCAAAGATAGTTAAAGAGCCTCACATTTAAACAAAGTATTATCTGTCCACAAGTCATGATTAAAGCAAAATGTAAATAATAAAAAATTGCATTATTAACCGACAAGGCTATTCATATAACATAAACATGCTCTTTTTTTTTTAAACGGAATAAATTAATAATCAAACTAACTTAAAAATCAAATATCGAATATCATTTATCAAGTCAAGCACGTTTTTCAAGTCAAGCAAATTTTTCATACATCTTCCCCAAACTTGAAATATACACTGTTCCCAATGTAAGAATTCAAAAGAAATATAACACATAAAAAATTTAGAGACTTCTCGGAGGTAGATCGGATGGTGCTGGAAGAAGTAGTGTGGTATATGATCACCTAGGAGAAATCTGAACAGGTTGGTCAGCAAATCTTTGCTTGAATGTCATCCAGATAGCCTGCACGTTGTAACTCTTAAAAAAAAAGAAATTAATAATAATAATAATAATAAATTAATTAAATTTTTTTTATCTGGTTGTCCTTGCGATCGCAAGGAAATAAATTCCTGCGATCGCAGGACATGTAAATTCTGGCGATTCTATTACCGATCTATCTTGATCACATGGTATAAAATTTCTGAAATCAATACTTTTATTAAAAAATATATATTTTTTTAATTAGAATGATGATGATCATAGCCTCATTGCCTAATAATTGAAAGCCTACTTAAATCCTAAAAACCTAAAACGTGTAAAATGTCATTTGAAATCCTAGAACTAAAAAAATACGAAAATTTAAACAAAAGGGTAGAAAAATGGACTGCCTCCCATTAAGCACTTCTTTAAAGTCATTAGCTTGACTTTGTCGTGGTGATCGCTCAAGACACTTTGAATAGATCTTTGGAAGACTTGTTTTTCTTGCTTTGATCGACTTCACACCAATTTTTGTTTACCTTCCATAGCTTGATTTTTTTCTTATCATATTGATATGATTTTGTTTTACCGCCCTGCTCGAATTCAACTATGAAGATTTCAGCCTCCTCATTGGCTTTGATCACAGAAGACGGATGGAACTCCTCTTTCTCCACATACTCCTCTTCTCTAAGCGGTGTATCCTGATGTTGGGTGACAGCTTTATCATCTAAAATTCCAGCCTTCTGGTTAATGACATCAATCTTGAAACATGAATCTGGAGAGCTTGGAAATTTAATTTCTTTGAACACATTGAATGTAATGTGTTCATCATTCACTTTCAGCATAAATTCTCCTTTTCGAACATCGATTACTGCCTGACCAGTAGCTAAGAAAGGTCGACCCATAACAAGTGGTACATCCCTATCTTCGCACATATCCAATATAATCAAATCTGCAGGGAATATGAATTTGTCTACTTTCACTAATACGTCTTCAATAATTCCTCTTGGACGTTTGATTGTTCTATCTACAAGTTGCAACGATACTGTTGTTGGTTTTGCTTCTCCTAAACTAAGCTGTTTAAAAATAGAATAAGGCATTAAATTCACACTAGCACACAAATCACATAAATCTTTATCAAAAAATAAACTACCAATGGTGCAAGGAATATTAAAACTCCCTGGATCCTTTAATTTTGGAGGTAACTTATTTTGCAATATAGCACTGCATTCTTCAATTAGCATCACAATTTCATGCTCCTCCAACTTTCGCTTATTTGAAAGGATTTTCTTCATGAATTTGGCATAGCTAGGCATTTGAGCTAAGGTATCGGCGAAAAGTATGTTGATGTGAAGCTTTTTGAATACATCCAAGAATTTCTTGAATTGCTGGTCTATCTTATGTTTTCGCAGCCTTTGAGAAAATAGAATTGGAGGGATGTAAGTCGGTGGTAGAATATAGAGTTCCATTTTTCTTATTCAATTTTTGTATCTGATTTGTTTTCTCGCTTTGCTGGACACAGTTTCCTTTTCTACACTTGACCTTTTTACATGAATTTCTGGCAATTCAGCTCCGCTTCTCATGGTAATTGTATTTAGTTGCTCTTTTGGATTGACCTCGGTATTGCTTGACCATGTGCCTGGTTGTCACTCGGTCAATAGTTTAGCTAACTGCCCAATTTGATTCCCTATATTCTTTATCGCGCCATCATGTCTTTTTTGCACTTCCTTGAATCCCATCTCCATCCGTTCTGACAATTTAGCGACTGTCTCTTCTAATCTTCCTTCTCTGTACTAGGGTCTTCCTTGATTTAGAGAATTTTAAATGTTTTGTGTATTGCCATATGAGAAATTTGGATGATTTCTCCATCCAGGACTGTAGGTCTGTGAGTATGGATTATGAGCATAAGTAGCTTGTTCAGGTGATGACATATCAATTTTGGTTAAAGAACATTCTGATGACTGATGGTTTGCCCCGCATGTTACACAGATTGGTGGAGACATCTGAACCATATTGGCTGGGTGAAAATATTCCAGTACTTCCATCTGTTTTGCCAATGCATCGATTTTCGCCAGTAAAAGCGAATTGGTGTCCACTTCGTATAATCCTGTTGCTTTCTTCTGCAATCCTCTTTCTGGCCACATAAGAAACTGTTCACTCATGGTTTCAAATAGATCGTAAAGATCATTGGCAGATCTATTTTGGATAGAGCTACCTACTGCAGAATCTACTAAAGAACGACTGGTTGTAGCTAGTCCAGAGTAGAAATAATGATTCTGAGCTGCTAATGGAAAACCATGACTGGATACTTTCAGAGCAGTTGTTTGAATCTTTCCCATGCCTTGTGAAAGTTTTCAACTCAGATTGTTGGAAATTGGAAATTTCATACTTCAATCTGTTTACTCTGGCCGGATGGAAATATTTCAGTGTAAATTTATGAATCAGATCTGTTCAAGTAGTAATGCTCCCAAGCGATAGAGAATCTAACCATTCTCTAGCTTTATCCTATAGTGTGTATGGGAACAGCCTCATCTTAAGTGACTCTTCATTAACACCGTAGTATTTGAAATTTTCATAGTATTCATCGAAGCAAAAAATATGATAGTGAGGATTTTCATCTGTCATCCCATAGAACGGTAGATTGTTCGAGAACAAATTCATCACATCAGGCCTCAACTGGAAGTTATCGAGTCCATAAGGTGGATAGACTATGCTGGACCAATTCTCAACAATCGGTGGCATCATATACTCACCCATAAGAATATCTCGTTCACTAACTTCAACTGGTCGAGCTATTGGTGCTTGATTATTTATCACACCTGCAGGTAATTGATCATGTACTTGGTGGTCTGTCATAGTATCTTTTTGTTGCCTTTTCTTTTCTCGTTTTTCACGTTGTCGTCGGTGAAAGCTCTGTTCAATTTCTGGGTCTAAATCAAATAGATCACCATCCTTTGTACGGCGCATACACACTTACCACCTGAACACAAAGTTGAAATTCAACGGAAGACAATGAATTTAGAATAAATATAAAACTAAAAATAAAATAGATAACAATAAAAAGAATTGTTAAAATTAAATTATCAATTAATGTAGTAATTAATAAAACTAGTCCCCGGCAACGGCGTCAAAAACTTGTTGTGTGATTTTATTCCCGCAAGTGGACGGATCGTTAACAAGTAATAAAGTGATGTGTAGAGTGTCGAACCCACGAAGACTAGATATCAATTTAACCAATTAATTTATAATTCGAATTTTAACAACATAAAGAACACAGATTCGATTTGATTTGTGATTCTAAAACTATTTTAATTAAATCTAAATTATCAAACAATTAAAGTAAATTTATGAGAACGAATTCAAATTTTACCAACACTAGGATTCACAAATCCACCTACAAGCTTTATAATCAATTATTCATTAATCACTTTTTCGCTTTTTAGCTCGTAATTACCTTGGATTGAAAATCGGCATTCTTAAATTAATCAAAAGCCTCTCTCGATGGTCAATCAATTCTATATGTTATGCGAACCTAATGATCTCTAATTAAGCTTCGAACATAAACATATGCATTAAAATCTCAAGAACACTTAAATGGATTTCATAAAGCACAATAGTAATCTCTATCTATTATTGGACCCTATATTATTCAATACTACGTGCTTAATCTATATTGAATCTCTCGACTTCAACACAGATCACAATATATTCTAATGGTGATCAAGCATTAAAATAATAGAAATAATGAATAAGGAATAATGAACCCAAAAGCAATTAATTACTAAAACGAAAAAACTTCTAATCAATTAAAAACATGAGGTTTCATCATTCATCCTAACAATAAGTAAATTAGCCGAACATGATTTCATTAATTAACGAAAGAATAGTATCAATCATGTTCCGACGAAAGAAAAAGAAGAATAAATAAATAAAACCCGTGACTCTGGCTGACGAATCTTCAATCCCATGCTTTGATCTTGGATTCTCTTCTTGTTTCTTGTTCCCAAAATTCGTCTCTTTTGTTATGGCTATTATCTTCCTTATATCCTGTTATCCAAACTCTCCAAGACGTAACTTAGGCAGTTGTATTAATCTAGACTTCGTAGAATTTCATTCCTATTAGGAAACTGTTAACTACTGCCGCGAAAAGCCTTGTGATCGCATGGGCTTATGCCTTGCGATCGCATGGTATGATTAATTAACATTTCTGATAAAATTCTTGGCGCCTTGCAATCGCAGCCGTGGTTGACCATGCGATCGTATGGTTACCTTGGACGCAATTGCTGGTTTTCTTTCTTTGATATTTGCATGCCAAGTCCTTCAAGTTTTTTATCTTTGCAATTAAGTCCAATTGTCTTCTGTTTGCTCTCTTTTTGTTAGATCAATATTTGAATTTGATTATTTCCTAAAATAATAAGAAAACAACGCACTATTAAACTGAAAACAATTAATATGACTCATAATCGTCCCTTTTTGTGAGCTCCAATAAGTACAAAATTGTATTTATCACTAGCAACCAACCCAATTTATTGTAGAAGTGTTTGGAACAATTATTAGCCGATGCAAAATGGAATACTTTTTCTTTGATCCGTATCCCTCACGATATATATATATATCATAACTCGAACATCCATTTTAAGAAAATATCCCATTTTTTCCCATAAGGATTATCATCATCTCAGAGAAGCGACTAGGCGTATTGTATATGTGCCAATTGCCATTTACCTAATAAGCCATAGGAATGGCTAGGAACAACGCTTCAACTGTAAAGGTAGAATTGGGCTCCACATAGCACTGATGTTCTTGTTCTCTACTTTGAATTCCTACAGTGTCTAAATTTTATTATTTCAATAAGAATTACGTGCTAGGGTCCAAATAATCAAACCTTGTGATGGGACTGAACATATAACAAGCTCTGTAAAGAAAAATAAGAAAAAAGGTCAAGCAAATGTAGTTAAGTGAAACAACACTACAATTTTATTTCCATTCAAGCAAAAGCGTAATATCTCATAACACATATACTAGTTCAAGCAAGTTAATATAGAATAGAACCAAAGTTGTGAGAGCAATCAATTTTGAATCTGACAAGCACGTTACAAAATTCATAGTCTATATTCAGTGACAATTGACTAATCATCTGAGAAGATTTTTTACTTTATGACAATTGAATTTCCCCAGTTGACATTTGTGAACAACATGTACCATTATCATCGTCACAAAGGAGTCGATTTGTCCAATCCTAAACTAGTAACACTATGATCCTTCTCATTTACAACATACATTAGATGACATGAAATTAAGATAAGAACAACATACACCTAAAATATTCAATTTTGAACAACATAAATAGAATTTGCTGCTTAGTAATTTGACATGGATGGAAATCTATTCCAGTTTTAACACCAAATATGAATGCTTTCTCCGATTTTCACATTTTAGGCGACAACATGATACTTTCTTAAGAGTTTCAACTTCTACATTTAAAGGAAAATTGACTTTTGTCTAACCATCCAATGGACCACATATCATTGTTACTCCATTAATCGCCATTCCAAAAGTGAGGTAGCCAACTTTGTGGGAAAGAGGTAAATTTGGTATAGACTAGTGTATTATTGCCAGTGTGCCTCATGGTGATTGTCAAAAATAAATTTCTTGCTTACTCTATTAATTGTTTGTTGGAGCATGGTAAATCTTCATGCCCATTATCCCTTCATCTTCTAATTCAGTTGGTTCTTTTACATATTAGTAAATAAGTCGTATTGTTAGGTCGACCTAATCTATCACACGTACGCACGATGCACGCACAGGGAATTTATCTACTTAAAAAAGCAATATCCTTCTAAACTCATCCATGTCCAATACGTACATAACTCATTTGGTAATCACGTTGTGGATAGAGCAGCAGCAATAAAAAGGTAGAAGTTTTTAAATGAATAGATATTTTATTTATGAAACTGTTCAGAGCCCCTTTGATACGAGTAACTCTCGTAATTATTGGCCGATTCCACCATTAATCATCTTGTTCATTTTTAATACCATCCTACTCATTTCTCAAATGGATATCCTTTTCCACCGAGGCCAATGATAAGTGTGACTTTACACTTATCTGGACCATCAAAAGTCGACGATTGTAAGCACTATTAAGTGAATTTCTACTTAATTGTGTGTTGATTTGATTATTTTAGGTCAAAACCTGAGTTCGGATGGAATTGGAGAAAAACAAAACAAACTAGGTGAAAAAGGACTAAAAGCATACGAAGACTTGGAAATGGGGACCAACTTACAAACATACAAGAGTTGAAGGACTTGGGTTGCAAATAAATAAGGACGGTGTTGAAATGAAAGAAGAAATCCAAGGACTAAAGTGGAGATAGTAGAAATATGAAGGACTTATCGTACAAATAATCGGGACTCAAGCCACAAATTTGGGGAAAGGTATCGCAAGAAGGTATACAAAGAGCAGAAGCCCATATTAAATGCCCTTGCGATTGAGTACCACAATTTTACTTTCCTTATTTTAGTCAAACTCTAGTTTGGTAATTCTTTTGAAACATGACTTCTACACTAAATTAGGGGTTTTGGGGACATATAAATAGGGATTATGGTTTAAACAAAAAGGAGGAATACCATATACAAGAATTAAAACGGATTGGAGAGGAAAATTACATGAATCAAGTTAAGGTTTCAAACTTTGCAAGGAAGAGATAGAATCATGGTGCAAGATTTTCATCTATTTCTTGTTTATGCTTCAAACCCAGTTTTGTATTCTGTGGATTGTAACAAACCGAGAGGTAAGTTATTAATCTAGACCACGATGTAAAATTCGACAATTGGATAAAAGGTAGAGATACACTTTTGTTATTGTTACGGTCTTAAGTTGAATTCTTATGATATTTAATGCATCTAGTTAATGATTATTCTGACTTCACATAGAAATATTGTGAGTTGACTTAATTAGATAGGACTAATTTGAACTCGAGAGACGTAAATCAGGTTAAGTAGGTATTATTTCATCCATTGTTTGGGGACATATAAATAGGGATTATTGCATCCACTGTTTTCTTAACTAACTCTAGTCCTAAAATTGTTCTTTCACCAACTTCATCCCAACAAATTGGCGAATTACATCGACGACCATACAATGTCTCATATCGTCCCATGTCAATAGTAGCTTGGAAACTATTATTGTAAGCAAATTCCACGCACCAACGGTAGGTGACCTTCCCATTTACCACCCAAATCCAAGATGCATGCTCACAACATATCCTCAAGAATTTGAATAGTATGTTTTGATTGCCCGCCGGATCATTTGTCGATCCAAAGGGCATTATTGTAAATTCATAGCGAGTTCAGAATGCTAACTTTGGTATATCTGATGGCCTGATTTTTTTGTTGATGATAGCCCGGCCTCAAGTCGATCTTTGAAAACACTGAAGCACCATTTAGTTGATCAAACAAATCCTCAATTCTTGGAAGTGGTATTTATTCTTGATCATCAATTTATTGAACTGGAGCTCCCAGGTGAAACACTTGGTCTGGTAAATGCTATATCCAATAGCTCTTCCAATTGCATTTTTAACTCTTGCTATTCTTTTGGTGCCATCCGATACAAAGCCTTTGACATGGGTACAGCTCCAGGTATCAAATTTATTGTGAATTCCACTTGCCTATTAGGCAGGATGACTACTAGGTCATCTGGAAACACATCGGTGTACTCTCGAACCACAAGCATATTATCCAAAGATACTTCCTCACATGGGGTGCCAGTGAGATTGACAAGAAAACCTTAACTATCTCTTTTCTTTAGCAACTTTTCCACCTGCATAGCTAAGATAAGCTGAGAAGTGCTTTAATCTTTGACCCATAAAATTTGAACTCCTTCTCTCATGGTCTTCAAAAGATTACTTTATTCTCAAAACATATGATGGTAACGCAATTACTACCCAACCAAACCATCCCAAGGATAATATCAAAATCTCTCATAATTATAACATGCAGGTCTTCTAACAAAACTAATCCATCAAAATCTATCTAAACTATCCTAGCTAATTTATCCGTCTCTATAGTTTCCCCATATGGCATGCTAATCTCTAGTACACTATCAGTTTTCTGACATAAAACATTAACTTTTAGCTAGGCATGCATCAAATACAAATGAATGCGTCGCGCCAGAATCAAGAAGAACGTAAACATGTACGCTAGAGATAGATAACATACCCATAATAACGTCCGGATTATAGGCAGCTTCTTCATGAGTCATGGTAACACTCTAGCTGTTCCTTTGTTCGCCTGATCATTAACGCTTTGCCGGCACTGCCCAAAATTGTAACACATAGTGGCTTGGCTCGCCACACCAATATTAGACATTCTTGCCAAAGTGGCAATCACCAATATGATTCTTCTTACACTTAGGTCACTGAGGAATGGGATTACTTGACTAACCCTTGTTGGGACCTTGATTCTTTCTTTTGAACTGGCCAAAATTTTGGTACCTATTCTGATCTTGTTTTCCATGTACATTAATTAATTAAATACTAAAATCCAACACTTAAATTATAGTATTTACATCATGATTGACTTGATCATCTCAATGCCAAAACTTAATTTAAATAAAATAAGTCCACTTCGCTAGCATACGCCATCGAGTCAACGTCAACCATTTCAATCAGAAAATTTGTTCATTTTGGGAGTTAGTATTTCATAAGAAACACTCATTAGAAATATATACTAACATGTGGAAAAAATTATATGGAAACATAAATGCACATGCCATAATTTGAAACGTACATAAGAACAACATAAATTGGTAACTGGCACCCATGAACTTAAATGTGATTTCAAGAAATCCTGCATGCATATGTGATTACCTTCAATCACATCATAAAGTCCCTTCAAACATAAATTTACATGGCATTTATATCACATAATAACTTCCCCCCCCCCCAAAAAAAAAAACATTTATAAATCTTAGTATGAGTAGTAAATAAAACTACCTTGCAAATTTAGAAGTTTTGTTGAGTTGAACCACTAGATAAGAAATCTTAACTTTGATGGGATGGTTAATATATGATTCTATAGTCAGATATTTGGGAAGAAAGCGGCAGACAATTGCTGGACAAAATGGTGAAGAAAACAGGATTAAGTTGCTGGAAATTGGGGTCCGAAAAAGGGAGGAAAGGTGGAGTTTGGTATTTGGAATGAACTAGTGGGGAAACAAAACAGAGACTATAGGGGCTGAAATCCTAGAGGAAAGTAGGGGTAAAAATGAGAGAAAAGATGGAGTTTTGGTTCGGACTCAAATGAAGGGAACAATGGGAACTTATGGTGGCCAAAAGTTGGGAGATTTCCGGGGGGAATCAGTTTTTGCACAAATGAAAAATAAAGGGAAAACATGGTAAGAAAATGGGGCTTGAACTTCGGATAATGGAAGAGCTGGGGGACGGTTATTCAGAGAATGGGAGGGCAGTTTGGCTGGTGCTAAGGGCAGTGATTTCTTGAAGTTGAGGAGTGGTGGGAAAAATGGGTGGATTTTTTATCATGGAGAGGGCGGTTTTTCCTGGCCGCAAAGTGGGTCGGTTTTAGCAGCAAAGTGGCCGGTTTATTGGCTGATTCTTGGAGCCGAAATGAATGGGGTTTTGGATTGATTATAGGTGAACTTTTGAGCCAAAAAATAAGTCAAGTTTTGGGCCAGAGGAGACCAGTTTTTATTGGGTTTAATGGGTCAGGTTTTGGACTTAAAACTAGGACTGGCATGAGCCCAAAAAAAAGTTTAATGTTTGCGTAGTTTTTAATTTAAATGGTTGGCCTAAATTTATCAAGAAATTAGCTCAATAAAATTTATTCGATCTAAGAAAATTAATGAGGCTCGATGATAATTTAATATATCATATTCGTCAAATAAAATTTAAAGCAAACGTGCGTAACATTTAACCTGACAAAAATATTTTAAAACGTACTAGAAGGTTCGTAGAGACGACGGAAGTTAAAATTTTATTTACTTGAAATGAAAAGCTGAATTTTTTTTGGTCAAAACATTGACATCTTTGAACAACATATACCTTTATGATCGTCACGAAGTAGTCGATCGGTCCAATCCTAAACTAGTGACACTATGATCCTTCTCATTTACAATATTCATTAGATGACAGAAAATTAAGAAAAGGACAACATACATATAAAATATTCAATTGTGAACAACATAAGTAAATTCTCAGCTTAGTAATTTGACAAGTATGGAAATCAATTCCAGTTTTACCACCAAATATGAACGCTTCTCCGATTTTCACATTTTAGGCCACAACAAGATACTTTCTTAAGTGTTTCAACTTCTTCTTTTAAAAGACAAGGTGACTTTTTTCTAATCATCCAATGGCCCACATATCATAACAAGGCATTTTGATTTTTTACTCCAGTAATCGCCATTTCAAAAGTGAGGTAGCCAACTTTGTGGGAAAGAAGTAAATATGGTGATTGTTTATTGGAGCATGGTAAATCTTCATGCCCATTAGCCCTTCATCTTTTAATGCAATTGGTTTTTTTTTTTTTTTTTAAATGTAGGGCAAGATCAAGGTCCCCACGCCAATGAACAAATCGAAAGAGTCTTCCCATATGTAGTAAAGAAATAGTGTGATAGACCCGCCAGATGATACGATTGGGCTCCATGCCAATCCTCGATGCTTCAGCATCATTCCTAGTCATGTCAAATGTACCAAAAGACCAAAGAAGGGATAATAGTGCGAAATATGGCCACTCGACAACCGGCACGAGAATCTCCAAGTCTCGAAATCTATCTTTATAGCATCTCTCCAACCCCCGAGGAAAATGCCAAAAATAGCTGAGAAGTGCTTTGCCATACACCGTGAGCCATGGGGCTATCAATAAAGACATCTTGGATGGTCTCAATCTCTGAACAAAGACTCGACACCTTGATGCCATGTGGGCCCGAATCCTCCTCTCAATAATCACATCCATCGGTACCAAACCCCGCCACAATCTCCAACAAAAAAAGAGATAGTCTGCGGGATGATCGGGCTCCAAATCATGCGACAAAAGGCTCAAGAGTACTCCCGGTCTTGAACAAGCTGCCATGCCGACTTGGTAGAAAACCTACCATCCGGGGTGTCTTTCCACATAGGTCTATCAAGAACATCGGGACAAAGCGGTAGACTTCCAACTGGATTGCTATATCATGTGGAAGGACCAACAAGAGTCTATCGATATCCCATCCAAGATCATCAAAAAAAACTCGACTACACGGACGGAGGTATGCTCCTTATGAGGAAACATTTGAGCTAAAGTCATGTCACCCATCCAACAGTCGTGCCAAAAAGAATATACTCCCGACCCAACGCCCGCGCGATGTGGGGCTCATTGTGAGTCCCACCCTCTTTAGCCTCCTCCAAACCACAGGCGAATGTGGTATGGGTGCGAGAAGGGGTGGGTGCCCCTCTGATACTTTTCCAAGAAAACTCGAGCCCAAAGCGGCTGTGATCTCGAATAACCACGAGCTTCAAAGAGAAAGCATGGACCACGTCCTCTAATCTTCCGAAGCCCAAACCACCCTCATTAGTAGGAAGGCAAATATCCTTCCATCTTTTCCAATGCATACGGTGAGCCTCGATCTTTAGAATCCCACAAGAATCTAGCAAATGTACTCTCTAACTTCTTCAACACCTGCCTTGGGAGGTGCATGTCCCGAAGAAGATAGAGAGGCAAGGAAGAAAGGACGGACCTCGATAAAAGTAATCCTCGCCACTCAGAGAGATAGCGACCCCAAGGCCCATCCGAGATCTTGCTCTTGACCTTCCGAAATAGACCATCATATAAGAAGGTCTTTCGCCCCTTAAACAAGGGTATGCCCAAGTATGTGATAGGTGTCAAGTCGAAAGCTAGTAATGTGCTCAAGTATCTCGAATCCTAGAAGGAGGCGCCCTCTTAGGCACAATAAGACCACTCTTGTCTCTATTCACCAACCGGCGAGACCCTCTCATAGTGCTCCAAACAATGCAAGACTCTCTCTTCTCGATGTCTTTTGGCCATTGGCAAATATGATCATATCATCAAGAAAACAAAGATGTGAGACAAGAGTGTCACCCTCTATGAATATATGCCATCGATGGATACTGCTGGAAAACTTGAGTGAGACCAGAGAAGTAATCTCTGCAATGATAAACAACGAAGGAGATATGGGATCCCCATGTCTCGACCCCACGAGAGGAAGGAAAGAAACCCTGAGCCACGCCATTCACCAAGACAAAAAATGGCACTCGAAATACAACGCTGATCCTATCCCTCCACATCCAATCGAATCCAAATCTCTCCATCACAGGTCATCAAGAAGTCCCAGTCTAACTCCACTTCATATGCCTTAGCCATATCTAGCTTAAGGATGACATTGCCCCACGGCCCGGGTATCCAATGTATGGAGCATCTCTTGTGCCAACAAGACATTATCACCAATCGCCCTCCTGAATAAAGCCACTGCTGTGGAGAGATGATACGAGGCAAAACAACACTTAAGCGAGAGTTCAGGAGCTTGGTGACAATCTTGTTGAACACACCGTACAAAGACTAATCGGTCTATACTCTGTCCATCGACAAGCGTTGTCTCGCTTGGGAAGCAAGATTATAGAAGTAGCAGAGAATCCCCTAGGCAGATGCCCACCATCAAAGAAGTCCAAAACTGCACGAAAAACATCATCCTTGACAATTTCCCAACACTGCTGAAAAAAATGAGAGGTGAACCCATCTGGACCCGCCACACTATCTGCATCAATACTGAACACTACATCTCTAACCTCAGCCAATGATGGAAGTCGGTTTGGCTCTGATTGTCCTCCCGAGTAACCAAAGAGGGATAATATCTGGTAAAATTTGGTCATTGCTCAGGCGGGAGGCGAAAGGAGGTCTGGAAAAAGGAAGCAATGAACCACAATCTCCTCGTGTGCGAGAACAAAGTCTCTCCCGTCTCGAGATCTAATAGAATGTATACGGGCCCGCATGCGGCGCGCACTACCACTGTTGAATGACAATACCTCGTGTTGTGCTCTCCATCGCACATCCAACGAGTCCCACCCTTCCGCTTCCAAGCCTTCCTCAATAGACAAAGCACGGGTTCGGTGGGGCCTCGAGCACGATGTAAGTGTTCTCTATGTGCGTGATGGATCCAAATCATATTTCATCTCACCTTCATCCACCCCGCTCTCGAAGATCTCTAATTCTCTCGAAATATATCCCCAAACACATTTCTACTCCACCAACGAAGTCCTGCTTCATCCTAAAGCACTTCTCCCAAAGAGTAGCCATCCTCAGAACCGAGTCGGGTATGACCACTTTTGAGAGACAAAGGATAAAAAGTCATGATGACGGGACCAAACATTGAGGAACCGAAAGGCCTAGGCCCACCCCATCCTCGACCTCAACCCAACTCATTAACAAAGGCGAATGATCGGGGCGTGAGACCGATTGAGATGCCTCATCAGAAAGCGTCGAAAGAAGGATGCGACCTCATGACTCATCAAAACCACATCAAGTCTCTTCCACACCCTCCTATTATGCCAAGTATAAGGACTACCGGAAAATCCAAGATCGGTCAATCCACACTCCATCATCATATCACAAAAATCGGTCTTCCTCTATCACGAGTATCGACTCACTCCGCTCACCATCATGAGCAATGACATTAAAGTCACCACCAACAAGCCAAGGGCCATCCACGGTCTGGGAAACTCGGTGAAGTCTCTCAAATAAATCCTGCGTCCAACAACGAACATGAAGCATACATGAAGGCGATAAAAGATAGGTCTAGCCAATCTCGGATCCTCGATCATTAGATGAAGAAACTCGGGATGATCAACAATCACGAGGCACGATCGTCCCCACATTCCAAAACACCAAATCTTACTCGATCGGTTACGGACACCGATATCAAACCCAATGAGCGACGGACAAAGTCAAAGCTATCCTCAAATGAAAAGGCTCCAAAAGAGCGAGGAAAAAAATGCGATGTAATCGAACAAGCTTCCTAAGTCTATTGCGAGTCTTAGAAGCACGCACCCCTAACATTCCATATGAGGACCGACATCACAAAGGCGAGAGAGGGAACCATGAGTACGACATACTCCGAGTGATCGGTCTAGAAGCGGATGAGCAATAACTACATGTGGGACCCCACTCAAGGCGAAAAGAAACCATCGGCCTCTGTTGCTCATCCAAACCAACAAATCACCATGTGAACTCCTACGAAAGTGACCACATTGGTGTGTACCCATCCGCGAGTAACAAGATGTATCCGAGGGAACTGGCGATGAAATAGATAGAAAAGAAGCCTCGACATTATCTCGGCAATCCGGGAGAGGGCTAGTATCAGGATTAGAATCAATTGTGTCATCCAAACATACCCCAGCACGTGTTGCAGCAAGCATATGGTCAAGCAAAGGGTCAAAGAATTCTTAATGAGCCAAAATCTTGGTGGGGCCCCACAGAGATAGCCGGTCTATCATGCAATGAAGAACCATAGATGGGATCAATAATCGGCGTGTCTCGACGATAGTGGTCCACCGCGAGAGGAGGTCAGCCGGTAGGGGCCCGCAATAGTCAATAGCCTATCATGCAATGAGTAATCATAGGCAAAAGCTGATGTCTGCAAAAGATCAGTGGTGGGGCCCACATGTGATATGGCGGGGTCCACTGGCCGAGAAACATCCAGACTCTGACTAACTGAGAGAATCGGAGTAGGAAGTAGTGATGAAATGTATGATGGGGCCGTCGAGAGATGGCTGGGTCCAGCAGGCAAAGGAGCCTCCAAAGAGGGGCCCATATGAATACTATGCGAGAAATCAATAGTGGGACCCACATGTCGCGAGTCTGGGCCCACAGCTTCTTTTGTGGTCTCGAGAAATGGTGGAAAACAATATTGTGGGGTCTGCAGTAAATATCTTTGTGCTCTCGATCGTCATCAGGTAGTATTGCGAGGCCGACCTAATCCATCACTCACATGACCACCATATGTGGACACTTAGACGATGCACACACACACACCAAGGGAATTTTATCAACTTGAAAAAATCCATGATAGCCTCTCATCAATACGCAAATGTCCTTGTGAACTAATCCACTCACCCATCAATATAATATAAAACGCGCAAAACAATCTACTATAATCATTTTCATCGTCAAGTGAATCAATACATACATAACTCATTTGGTAATCACGTTGTGGAGCGGCTATAAAGCAGCAATTTGAAGCAATAAAGATGTGGATCCGGAAGTTTTTAATTGAATTGTTATTTTATTTATAAAAAATTAGAATTTTTAAAGTTTAGGGCCTCTTTGATAAGAGTAACTCTTGTAATTATTGGCAGATTTCACCAAAGTATCTGTGGTTAATGTTAAGCAATGAACACCTAAAGAACGCTGTAGAAGTTTTTAATTGAATTGTTATTTTATTTATAAAAATTAGAATTTTTAACCTCTTTGATAAGAGTAAGTGCACTGCTAAGAGTGTTCTCACATACAAATATTTTAACCACATTTTTTATTAGAAATTTTATGTTTATTTTCGAGTCTTTTTCTTCAACATGCCTTTAATTGATAGGTTTGCCAATTTTTAATATATCAATATGCATGCACATCATTTTATTTTTAATAAAAATTACATTCATTAATATGAATATCAAGTCCCCACTGATTTAACCATTCTACTTCGGGATTCCAAAAGTTTTCTTGTGCGACAGCCATAATCTTTTCCAAAAATAGACCATCCTTCTTATCTTTCTTAATTCTATCTCTAAGTGTCGGCTTTAATGTCAGACTTGCTATCATTGCTGATTCCCGCCCGCACTGGCGGCGCTAAAACTTCAATTCTCAAATTCTCAAAATCCTTGATCAAGTTGTATTGTTTTGATTGCAGTGTAGACAACTCCCCGTATCTACTTGGAGCATTCACAACTACATTAGCTTTACTCGGATGGTATATGATAGTGCAGTCGTACTCCTATACCAATTCCATTTACCATTGTTTTTTCATGTTCAACATGCATGTCATTTTCCAATAAAAATGAAATATTAAACTTTTTTGAAAAAAAAAATGATATGGGAAGACAAAACAAGAATTGGTCTTAATCCATGAACACGAAAACAATTCTTTTATTATTCATAAGAACTTTAAATGATTCTAGAGGGTTCCACGAAGAATTGGCCGTAGTAGGGTTTTTCTGAAGTTAAGCATAATAAATGTGTCATTACGCCCTTGTGTTATCCTGAGGTTGAGACGATTGATGGAGCTAATTCTTGATGAATTGTTTCATGTGATATTAATTGAGTGAATGTTGTTATAATTGATTCTTTATATTTTTACCTCTTAGGGACCCAACAATTAATAATGATAGTGAAAGTAAACATTTTTAAAACACTATGATCTGATACAATCTTCTTTAAATGGATATGTTATCAAGGGAGTGTGTTGTAAATTTATTCATTTATTGCCACTATTTTGACATACATGTTTTTGTTGGGAATTGAGACCAATTCCTTTATTGCCCACAAGATCGTTGATAAAAATAACGAAATAGAAAAATATAAAAGATAGAAAAAGATTTACGGACTATGAAAGTTTTCACTATATGAAAAATTGTTACGATCATATAGATTTCATCCACCCAAATCCCCAAGTATCTCAAGAAAAATAATATCCTAAGCTTTATAACACCCATAAATTTATACTCTTTGTACAACCCACAAAGAAAACAAGGAAAACAACTAAGATGCTAGACTTACAATTTTTCTCTCAAAACACCCTCAAGTCACTTCTACAAAATAGAATAAACCACATCAATTTATAGTTAACGAATGACCTAATTTTCTTACAAGTTTAAACTGCCAAGAAGTCCAAGATTTGAAAACATGTTCAATTTTAGTTTACTTACCAAAGTGTCCAAGATTAGGAAACTTGTAATTTTAGTCGACCTAGAAGTCTTCCCTTTCAACAATTGGTGCATCTTTTGATTTTGGCAAGTTTTGAGAAAATATCCCAACAGTTTTTAGCTGTGTCTTGATGGTGCTAGAGAAGGAAACTCATCAAGCTTCTAGCTAAATCAATTAACGATTTTTCCAAAAGTGAAGTTGCCAACTTTGTGGGAATGAAGTAAATTTTGTACATATTATTAATTCGAATTATATTGTGGTGTGCCTGGTGGCATTGTGTGTGTGTCAGGTGGTTGCTTAATATAATAAATAAGTCAGATTGCAAGATATACATAATCCATCACTTGCACGTACGACGCACGAGGCACGAGGCACGAGGCACAAGACACGACACACTACACACGCTCACACAATTGAATGACATGGCATTTCTTCATGTTGACATTATCTTGGACACTCTCTTGTGGGTTGCTGATTTTCTCCTGGACTATGGGAGGTTAGTCTAGAAGCAGTGGGCTAGGATTATACGTGAGCCTTCATTTATAGAGTCACACATACAAAAGTCAAGAAGTGGATTTGTTGGGTATTTTGTTCCAAACAACCTCAAATGGGCAATGATGATTAAGACGAATTTCATAGGCCTTGGCCGAGGATTGAAATTAAGGAAAAACGACACTACTTAGCGATTCCAATTTTGTATAAATTTTGCATAGATTAATGCATTATTGCCATTGTGCCTTGTGGTGAATGTCGATATTTTTGTTGTTGCTTACTCTAGTAATTGTTTGTTGGAGAATGGTAAATCTTCACGCCCATTAGGCCTTCATCTATTATTGCAGTTGGTTCTTAAACAAATTAGTATATAAGTCGTATTGTGATATTGACCAAATCCATCACTCGCACACACGAGGCACGAGGCACGCACACCCACCAAGAGAATTTATCTACTTAAAAAGCAATGTCCTTGTCAACTAATCCATGTCCAATACATACTAACTCATTTGGTAATGATGTTGTGGATAGAGCAGCGGTATTAAAAAGGTAGAAGTTTTTTAATTGAATTGTTATTGTATTTATAAAATTTAGAATTTTTAAATTTGCGACTCTATGATAAGAGTAACTCTAGTAATTATTGGCAGATTCCACCACTAATCATGTTGCTTATTTTTAATATCGTCCCACTCATTTCTCAAATGGATATTCTTTTCCACTGATGCCAACCTAGCGTATTCACTCTCGTACGTCTAACAAAAAAATTTAATGACGAAGCATATGTGGTTAATGTTAAACAATGAACACCAGAAGAATGCTTGACTAAAGTGCACTACTAAAAGTGTTCTCACATTCAAATGTATTAACCACATATTTTTTATTAGAAATTTTACGTTTGTTCTCGAGTATTTTTCTTCAACATCCCTATAATTGATAGGTTTGCCAATTTTTAATATATCAATATGCATGCGCATCATTTTATTTTTAAACCGAAACTACATTCATTAATATGAATATCAAGTCCTCATGCAACAAACAAAAACAATTTTAAAATTGTACTTACTCTTAAGATTTCTAACCATCATGGGAATTCGTCCTATATTCGTCTAGTAAAATGATTCCATAAATAGCTATATCGTGGATAGGGAACTATACTAGCAACCAACCCAATTTATTGTGGAACTTTTTGTAACAATTATTAGCCCAGGCAAAATAGGATACTTTATCTTGGATAAAGGAACATATTACTCGATCTATTTGGGTATCACTCATGATATATATTATAACTCAGACATCTATTTCAAGTGCATATCCCATTTTTGCACACAAGGGTTATCAAAATCTTAGAGAAGTGACTAGGCGTATTGTATATATACCAATTGTCATTTAGCTAATAAGCCATAGGAATGCCGAAGATCAATGCTTGAACTCTAACTGCCAAGGTAGAAGTAGGCTCCACATAGCACCGATGTTCTTGTTCTCTACTTTGAATCCCTATAGTGTCTTAAATTTTTTATTTCACTAAGAATACCTGCAAGGGTCCAAACGATCAAACCATAAGATGGGACTGAACATATAACATGCTTTGTAAAGAAAAATAAGCAAAAAGCCATGCAAATGTAGTTAAGAGAAACAACACTACAATATGATCTCTCTTTCAAGCTAAAGTGTAATATCTCTTAACACATTTACTAGTTCAAACAAGTAAATATACAATAGAACCAAATTTTGTGAGAGCAATCAATTATAAATCTGACAAGCACTTTACAAAATTCATAGTCTATATTCAGTGACAATTGACTAATCACAACATATTAGGTGTAGAACTTCCTTAATCATCTTCATCTGAGAAGATTTTTTACTTTATGACAATTGAATTTCCCTAGTTGACATTTGTGAACAACAGATACCATTATCATCGTCATGAAGTAGTCGATCGGTCCAATCCTAAACTAATAGCACTATGATCCTTCTCATTTACAACATACATTAGATGACATGAAATTAAGAAAAGAACAACATACACCTAATATATTCAATTGTGAACAACATAAGTAGAATTCTCTGCTTAGTAATTTGACAAGTATGGTAATAAATTCCAGTTTTACCACCAAATATGAACACTTCTCCGATTTTCACATTTTATGCGACAACAGGATACTTTCTTAAGCGTTTCAACATCTTCATTGAAAGGACAAAGTGACTTTTGTCTAATCATATCCAATGGCCCACATATCATAACAAGGCATTTTGATTTTTTACTCCATTAATTGCCATTCCAAAAGTGAGGTAGCCAACTTTGTTGGAAAGATTTAAATTTCGTGTAGATTATGTGACACCCCAAAACCTCATCTACGAGGCTTTGGTGCGTCTCTCCTATTATTACCTTTTAAAGCCTGAAAGTAAACTAAAATTTTTGTGAAATTCTAGATATTATTCAAATAGTTTACAAATGTGAACTTATCAACTATATGGGCTTTAAAATCGAGGTTATCTATTGAAAGAGTAAACCTCTAGTGTACCTGATTGTAATATAAGTTTACTTCCCTTTATTTCTTATACACTAAAACGAGCAACCCAAAGGTCATAAAAGCTTATGAAGTTTTAACCAAATAATCATAACTCATCCTTATAATACATACTAAAATTTAACAATTTTAGGAAATAATTAAGGTCATCAAAAGGGAATCAAAGTATACAAGAAACAGAAGCTAGACAACTTTCAGACTCATTTTAAATCCCATATTTTTCCTTATCATAAGGCCTTGAAAAATTCTAATATTTTTAGGGATGAAACATAACATAATATATTAACTCATATTCAAAATTCAGAATTTAATAAAATATGTAAGGTCTCCAAATCAACCTCTAAAACTTGGAAGGCAGATTCCCATGTAGAACTGTCCATCATCACCAAAACTAGCATATCTTGCTCTACAGACATCTGAAAGAGGTGATTCCAAGTTTCAAAGGACATAAATCGATAGGTCATCAATCCCACCAAATTTTTGTCCCAAAACCTGAAGTCTACCATTAAGAACGTTCATTTGAAACTGAACTTGCAAGTTGGAAATTCTGGATAGTTACATCTCGGTCAACATTATACCCTTTAAACATCCTTTAACGTTCATAAAGTTTAAAAATATCATTTCATAGGGTTCCAAACAAGTTCATGCCACATTAAAAATTAACAATCATATCAAAAACATCTTATAACATATAAAATTCAGAAATCATAACAATATAACGCAATTGTCATTTATTCGTCTTCTTGACCGAAATCTCTTTTCCCATGGTTCAATCCCTTCATCATCGAGCCTTCATCCAACCCTACAATCAATCTAAGAATGTGAGAATGGTGAGTTTGGGGAAAACTCAATAGGAATATCATCATTTATCAATATGAAAATCCCAATTTATATATCGAAATTAAATGTGAGTAAACCACGCTAACATTCATATTCCGGTGAGCTCAAAGGGTCGAAACCCTAAATTCTTTCATAGGTTTAATCCCGAAGGATTTAAAACCAATAAAATTCTTTCTTAGGTTTTACCCCAAAGGATTTAAAACCATAAGCATTCTTCATTTACATCCAAAGTAGGATGAACATCATATCTTGTTCATTCCAAAGTAACAAACTACATTCATATCCTAATGGCCATAAACATTAAATCATATAGCATAGCATACACATAATTACAATACATAAAAGGGATTTAAATCACTTGCATAAAAATATTCCTACCTTGCTTCTTGAAAGAGAATGAAAAACCTTTTTTTTTTAAAAACTTTCTTCTTTCCTTCTTCTTCTTCTCTTTTCTTCTTCTTTTCTTTCTTTGTAAAAATGGCGTAAGTGTGTATACTAGAGGGGATGGGGCATTTTTGGTGAAAGGAAAAGGGAGGGGACCGAATTCTAGGGAGAAAGGGAAAGGGAAAAATTGAGGATTTTTGGGGTTTATTCCATCCTCTTGCAAGCACTTACCCTTTTTGGATTTTGGTAAGGTTTTGATATGGTAAAAATACCATAATTTTAAAATATCTTACCATTCTTCCCCTTTTTAGAAAATAAATATAATTAATTAATTAATTAGATAAAACTAAAAAATTGTTGGATATTTTGTCTAGTGGACTTGGGTCGTGTATTATTATTGGACCCTGTTTGAACTTTGGACGGACATGTGGCCATAATTATTTGCTAAGAATTTTGCTTAGCACAAAATAAAATTCTAAATTTTTGGGGCGTTACATCCTCCACTCCTTATAAAAATTTCGTCCTCGAAATTTACCTTATGATAGAAACAACGAGGGGTACTTGGCTTTGATCTCTTCTTCTTTCTCCCAAATGGCCTCGTCCACTCCATGGTTTCGCCATTGAACTTTGACTAACGGCAGTTCTCGATTTCTCAAAACATGATACTTTTTGTCTGAAATATAGATTGGAGTCTCCTCATAGGTTAGATCCTTTTGCATTTCCAAAGACAGATAGTCTACCACATGTCTATGGTCATGAACATATTTTATAATCATAGACACATGTAAGACATTATGCACCGTTGAGAGTTCTGGAAGCAGAGCGCGGCATTACCAATTCTCTCAAGTATTTCAAAAGGTCCGATGACCTAGGTCTTAACTTTCATTTCATACCGAAACGGAGAACGCCTTTCAATGGTGCAACCTTGAGGAAAACATTTTCACCAACTTTGAATTCTAAAACTTTCCTTCTTTTATCTACATAACTTTTCTATCAGTCCTGGCGAGATTTATTCTAGCTCTTATTGTATCGATAGCCTGAACTGTTCATTCAACGATTTCAAGGCCTAACACTCTTTTTTCTCAAACTTCATCTCAATGTACTGGAGATCAACATTTTTTGCCATAAAAGTGCCTCGTAAGGAGCCATCCAAATTGTATCTTGAAAGCTGTTGTTGTAAGCAAACTCCACTAACAGCAAGTTGGACTCCCAGTTGCCGTCTAAGTCCAAAACACATGCCTGAAGCATGTCTTCTAAAATTTGAATAGTTCATTCGGACTGTCCATCTGTTTGAGGATGATATGCAGTACTAAAATTAAGCTTGGTGCCTAAGGTTGTCTACAAACTCTTCCAAATTTTTGATGTAAACCTCGAATTTCTATCTGACACTATTTATAAAGGGGTTCCGTGCAACCTGACAATCTCTCTAAGGTATAGTTCCGCTAATTGATCCATGTTGAATTCATCTTTACTGGTAAGAAATGGACCGACTTGGTCAGTCGGTCCACTATTACCCAAATGGCATTGTGACCTCTTGCTGAGTTTGGAAAACCTACTATGAAGTCCATGGTTATGTGTTCCCCCTTCTATTCTGGTATTTCTAACGGATTCAACGGCCCTGACCTTTGAGGTTCTGCTTTGACCTGTTGACGGACTAAACATTTTTCCACAATCAACCACATACCTCTCTTCATGTTTCTCCACCAAAAGGTGTCTTAGAGGTCACGATGCATCTTCGTTCCTCCAGAATGTGTTGTGTAAGGGGTTGAGTGAGCTTCCTCTAAAATTTCTTTTCTCAATTTCTCATCCTTGGGTATACATAATCTTTTTTTGAACATGAGTGCATCGTCTGTTTTCAAACTGAAATCCTTGCATTTATCTGTACCAACTTTGGCCTTGATCTTTTGCAGAAAAGGGTCCTTATATCTTGTGGTTCTCGAATTTGATCTCTGAGAGTCGGTCAAATCAGCAAGGACGTTATTCTTGTAGTATCTTTACTCGATGGTGCTAAAACTTCTAGCTGTAGTCTCTCGAAGTCCTTTACTATTTGTTTCTATACTGTGATTATCGATGTCAACTGCTCTACTGTCTTACTACTTAAGGCATCAGCCACGACGTTGGCTTTACCTAGGTGATAATAGATTGCACAGTCATAGTCCTTCACTAACTCCAACCATCTTCGTTGTCTCATATTCAACTCCTTCTAGGTAAAGAAATACTGGAGACTCTTATGCTCCGTATAAATATCACACTTGCTACCATACATATAGTGACGCCATATCTTTAAGGCGTGAACTACTGTAGCCAATTCTAGGCCATGCGTTGGATAATTATGTTCATATGGTTATAGTTGTCTCGAAGCATAGGTGATAACTCTCCCACACTACATAAGTACACATTCCAAACCTAGTTTGAATGCATCTGTAAATAACAAATCTTTCTGATCCTTCTGGTACTGCCAACGTTGTTTAAGTTCTTGAAAACTTTGTTCACATTTGTCATCCCACTGAAACTTTACTTATTTCCTGGTTAACTGATTTAAGGATCTAGCTATTTTAGAGAAACTTTCTATAAATCTTTGGTAATAATTGACTAACCCTAAGAAACTGCGTACTTCTCCAGCATTGGTTGGTCGGTTTCAATTCATTACTGCTTCCACTTTGGCTGGGTCGACTTCAATCCCTTGGGCCATAACCACGTGCTCGAGAAAACCTACTCGATCTAGCGAAATGCGCACTTATTGAATTTGGCATACAAGTTCTCCTTTCTTAATATCTCCTTCACTATTCTGAGGTATTCTTCATGTTGTTCATTATTCTTAGAGTATACCAAGATGTCATCGATGAAGACTATGACAAACTTGTCCAATAATTTATGAAACACTCTGTTCATTAGGTCCATGAACACTGATGGTGTGTTGGTTAAGCCGAAAGGCATAACCACAAACTCGTAATGCCCATAACGAGTTCAAAAGTTGTTTTCGGTATGTTGCTAGCCTTAATCCTTAATTGATGGTATCCGGATCTCAAGTCAATCTTAGAGAAAACATTTGATCCTCTCAGTTGATCAAACAAATCTTCAATCCTTGGAAGAGGTACTTATTCTTTATCGTCAACTGATTTAATATTTGATAGTCAATGCACATTCTCATTGATCTATCCTTCTTCTTCACAAAAACAACTGGTGTACCCCACGGTGACACACTTGGTCGGATGAAGTCTATATCCAAAAATTCTTGAAGTTGAGACTTTAGTTCTTGTAATTCATTTGGTGCCATTCTATAAGGTGTTTTAGACATCGGTGCTGCTTCAGGAACTAAGTTAATCGTGAACTCCAGTTGCCTGTCCGGTGGAATCCTGGTAGATCTTCAAGAAACATGTCAAGAAATTCCTGTATCACCTCTACGTTTCAGTAGTTACCTCTGGTTGGGAGTTACTTGAGGCACTGGAAAAGATCGTCCCTGAGAAACAAAACTTATTTCCTCTTGGTTTCTGAAGTGCTACCTCTTTTTCGTGGCATTGGATAGACGCATGGTTACGTCCCAAGCAATCCATGCCTAGGATTACGTCAAAGTCTCTCATTTCTAAGATATACAAATATGCTTCTAGTACTTTTCCTCCAATTTCTATCTTAATTGATTTAGCTAGTTGATTCATAAAAAGTGACTCGCCTGAAGGCATGCTAACCTCTAGTTTACTAGCCGATTTATCACACGCAAGGTTAGCCTTAGTGATAGAAGATCCAGAGATGAAATAATGCGTTGCTCTAGAATCAAAAAGCACGTAAGCAAGAAAACGTGACAACATAAGGGTACCTGCTATCACATTAGGATTCTCGTCTGCTTCTTCCTAGGTAAGAGCAATCACTCACCTCTTTCGATTCTTATTCTTGTTTGTCTCCATATTTCTCTTTCACATCTCTTCTTTTGGGTGGTTCTAGACAATTCATAATCATGTGGCCCAATTTTCTGCATCGGTAACATACGTTTCTCCCAAGCAAGCACTCTCTTAGGTGAGTCTTGTTAAATTTTGGGCAGGGTGGAGCGGAGGTTCTTGGCTTGACGTTGTTGAATCCGGTATTCGACTTCTTTTCTTACCATTTTTATTTTCCTTTGTCCTGTCCACCCCACTTTATCTTCTCTGTAGAATTTTTATTTTGAGAGGCAAACTGATCTAAACTGGCTTTACGGTACGAAATTGTCTTAGCCCGAGCTAGCATCTCCCTATAGAAGGTGAAGCTATGGGACAGGAGAATCAAGCTCATATCTGTACCCAATCATTGCTCAAACATTTTGATCTTCTTAGCTTCAGTATCAACAATGTGAGGTGTATAGTTAGATAATGGTTCAAATTTATGTTCATATTCTGGTAGTGGCATGCTGCCTTGCCTTAGCTGTAAGAATTCAGTTTCTTTGCTGTCCCTTAGTACCTGCGGGAAGTATTTCTCCATCAATTCCTCTTTGAATTGACTCCAAGTTAGAGCATCCTGCTCTGACTCACTCCTAGTGCGGGACATAGATTCTCACCAGTGACTGGCATCACCGGTGAACATGAATTCCGTGCACTTAACTTTCTGCGCATCAGTACTTGTCAGCAATTGGAAGATGCGCTCCAACTTACTCATCCTCTGCTGCTAGTGGTCCTGAACAGCCGTCGAATGTAGGGGGTTTGTGCCTAAGAAACTATTCTATCATGGCGGCATGATTGACAATAGTTGAAGTTGAAGATTGGATAGGAGGTGGAGGGGGAGGAGCCTAATTTTGTCTGCCCAGGTCCTGCATTGCTCTTAGCAGATCTCTCAAATGAAATATGGAAAAGCTATATTTTTGAGTTGGAGGTGCCATTTCCTTTAGACAAAATAATGGTTGTCCATTAGGAATCAATAAAACCACTATCTCAAATGAAATATGGAAAAGCTATATTTTTTATTATTAGAATAATCTTCGACAAAATGTTGGAAAACTGCAATTGTTTGGAAGGAGAATAATAATACGAAAAGTAGCAAGAGCAAAATTAGGTTACAACTACAAATCTAGAAAGTGCTTTCAATGAAAGTCTGAATGGGAATAACGTAATGGAAAATAAGTAAATGACGCCTAATCTGAATCTTCTTCCCGATTGGGCGTTGGTTGATTGACGGTAGTCTATGATCTTGTATCTAAGTCTTCTTCGTTACTTGGAAATTTCCAATTCATATAATCTTTGTGACAGTGATGTAGGATATAGCAATATGTCTCGACATCGATATGGTTTAGGTCTTCGTTCAACATTTTGTTCTTGATAAAATTTTCTATCTCTACTCCAGATGGGGTAAAGGTGCAAAAAAGGTGATCGATAACTTCAATATTACTAATTATATTCCCATGTCTCATCACATTTCGCCACAATTGAAGGAATTTCTCAGTGTGTTGAGGCATAGGCATCTAGGAATCGAAGTTCTCATAGGCTCGTAGTGCTAAAGCTTTTGGTCTTAGGTGACGCTATAAACCTGTAGACTTTTTGGCGGTATGTCTCACTTTAGCCATCTTATCCTAAGTCTAGTCCAACATAAATCCATATAAATTTAGGAAAAATTATTATATGCAAAATTATAACTTCATGAAATTCAACTTAGAAAAAATCAATGCTACAAAATTTTGAAATAATTCTTTCATGTACCAATTAAAATCATACCTGAGGGTTTGAGGATGGTAGCCGTCACATGAAATAGGATAGCCATGAGGAATCTTTACATTTTAAATTTTCTTTATTACAGATAGAATAGAAACTTTAATGTAATCATGTAACACATTTCGGTAATACAAGAAATCATCATATACATAAATAAATACACATTAGGAGAGAGAAAAAATAGATTTTTTTTATGAATAGTGTTCGCTCGAGCGGATAGAAGGGTAATTCTGTCCGCTCGAGGGAAAATTATTATTTTTTTCCCGATCTCTATTGGTTCCTAAACCTTTCTTAGTCTATAGAACTGATTAAAAATCTAGGCTCTGATACCAAGCTGTGACGCCCCAAAACCTCCTCTACGAGGCTTCAGTACGTCTCTCCTATTATTACCTTTTAAAGCCCGAAAGTGAACTAAAAATTTTGTGGAATTCTATATACTATTCATATAGTTTACAAATATGAACTTGTCAACTATATGAGCTTTAAACCGAGGTTATCAACCCTTAGAGAATTTTATTGAAAATCTAAACCTCTAGTGTACTTACTGCCCTTTATTTCTTATACACTAAAATGAGCAACCCAAAGGTCATAAAAGCTTATGAAGTTTTAACCAAATAATCATTACTCATCCTCCTAATACATACTAAAATTTCACAATTTTAGAAAATAGTTAAGGTAATCAAAAGGGAATCAAAGTATACAAGAAACAAAAGCTAGACAGCTTTCAGGCTCATTTTAAATCCCAAACTTTTCCCTACCAACAGGCCTTGAAAAATTCTAATATTTTTAGGGATAAAACATAACATAATATATTAACTCATATCCAAAATTCAGAATTTAATAAAATATGCAAGGTCTCCAAATCAACCTCTAAAACATGGAAGACAGATTCCCTAGTAGAACTGTCCATCATCACCAATACTTGTATATCTTGCTCTAGGTGATTCCAAGTTTCAAAGGACCGAAATTGAAAGGTCATCAATCCCAACAAATTTCGTCCCAAAACTTGAAGTCTACCATTTAGGACATTCATTTGACACTGGACTTGCAAGCTCGAAATTCTGGACAGTTACATCTCGGTCAACATTATACCCTTTAAACATCCTCTAACATTCATCAAGTTCAAAAAAATCATTTCATAGGGTTCCAAACAAGTTCATGCCACATTAAAAATTAACAATCCTATCAAAAACATCTTATAACATATAAAATTGAAAAATCATAACAATATAACTCAATTGTCATTTATTCATCTTCTTGATCGAAATCTCTTTTCCCATGGCTCAATCCCTTCATTATCAAACCTCATCCAACCCTACAATCAATCTAAGAATGGGAGAAGGGTGAGATTGGGAAAACTCAATAGGAATATTATCATTTATAAATATGCAAATCCCCATATATATATCGAAATTTAATGTGAGTAAACCATGCTAACATTCATATTCCAGTGAGCTCAAATGGTCGAAACCCTAAATTCTTTTATAGGTTTAATCTCGAAGGATTTAAAACCAATAACATTCTTTCTTAGGTTTAATCCCAAAGGATTTAAAACCATAAACATTCTTCATTTGCATCCAAAGTAGGATGAGCATCATATCTTGTTGATTCCAAAGGAACAAACTACATTAATATCCGGATGGCCATAAACATTAAATCCTATAGCATAGCATACACATAATTACAATACATAAAGAGATTTAAATCACTTGCATAGAAATATTCCTACTTGCTTCTTGAAAAAGAATGAAAAACCTTTTTTTTTTTTTTTAACTTTCTTCTTTCCTCCTTCTTCTCTTTTCTTCTTCTTTTCTTTCTTTGTAAAAATGGCTTAAGTGTGTATACTAGAGGGGATAGGGCATTTTTGTGAAAGGAAAAGGGGAGGGGGCCGAATTCTAGGGAGAAAGGGAAAGGGGAAGGGAAAAATTGAGGATTTATTCCATCATCTTGCAAGCACTAACCCTTTTTGGATTTTGGTAAGGTTTTGATATGGTAAAAATATCATTATTTTAAAATATCTAACCATTCTTCCCCTTTTTTGAAAATAAATATAATTAATTAATTAAATAGATAAAACTCAAAAATTGTTGGATATTTTGTATAGTGGACTCGGGTCGTTTATTATTATTGGACCCCGTTTGGACTTTGGACGGACATGTGGCCACAATTATTTGCTAAGAATTTTACTTAGCCCAAAATAAAATTCTAAATTTTTGGGGCGTTACAGATAGTGCATTATTGCTAGTGTGCCTCGTGGTGATTCTCAAAAAAATTTGTTGTTGCTTACTCTAGTGAGTACATCTTCACGCCCATTAGCCCTACATCTTTTATTTTAGTTGGTTCTTTTACAAATTAGTAAACAAGTCGATTTGTATGCTCGACCTAATCCATCACACGCATGCACGATGCATGCACACACAACTAAGGGAATTTATCTACTTAAAAAAGAAATGTCCTTCTCAACTAATCGTTGTCCAATACAAACATTACTCTTTTGGTAATCACGTGTGGATAGTGCAGCGGCAATAAAAAGGTCGAAGTTTTTTTAATTGAATTGTTATTTTATTTATAAAAATTAGAATTTTTAAAGTTCACAGCCTCTTTGATTAGAGTAACTCTTGTAATTTTTGGCATATTACACCATTAATCTTCTTGCTCATTTTTAATACCATCCTACTCATTTCTGAAATGGATATCCTTTTCCACCGATGCCAACCTAGCTAGCTTATTCACTCTCATCCGTCTAACAAAATATTTGAATGACTGAGGTATCTGTGGTTAATGTTAAAAAATGAACACCTGAAGACTGCTCGACTAAGTGCACTACTAACACTACAAAAAAATACCCATTTTGCGACAAAAAAATGTTGTCGCTTAAATAGAGATTTTGTCGCCAAATTAATTTAGCGACAATAAGCTGTTTGTTGCGGGCATTGTCGCGCTATAAGCGCCACAGAACATATTTTGCGACAACTATCTGTCACTCGTCGCATAAGCAAACTTGCAACATTTTTTGTTTGTCGCCGAAAGTATGAAATAGCAACAACATATTTGTCGCCATAATGTCGTTGCAATACATGGATGTCGCGAAAAATTAAAAGGGCAACAACTAAATTTGTCGCAACGTTTATTCCAAAACACAATTTGCGAGGAGAAGTGTTTGTTGCGAAAACTATTTAAAAAGTATAACGTTTGTTACCTATTATATTTTGCAACAAAACATGCTTGTAGTAATATACATTTTGTAAATAGGTCATGTTTGTCGCCTAATTTATTTTACAATGAGATTGCTTCGTTGTAGAATATATTATAAGATATTCAATGTTTGTAGTATAATTGATTATGTAACTAGATTTGTGTATAGTTAAATTCTTTCCATAACATAGAGAGTTTGTTGCATCATCATTTGTGCAACGATGTATAGTTGTTGCTTAATTTATTTGGTGACTATTTATATAGGTCGCGTATTATAATTTACAACATATAAAATTGTTACAAATATTATTTGGTGACAATGAATATTCGTTTATCTGAAAGGTTGTGTCTCGGTTGAATATATTCTCGCAACACGAGAGAGTTTGTCGTGTATCGATGTATAGTTGTTATGCAATTTAGTTTATTTGTACTAATGTATGTCACGTATTTTGTTTTACAACAAATAAAATTGTTGCAAATAATTTTTTGTGACAATGAATATTTTTTTTATGTGACAATTTGTATTTGTAGTTGAATTTATTTTACAACATAGAATTTTTCATATCAATATTTGTGCAACAACAGTATAATTGTTATGCATAATTTATTTTTAATTATTTATATATATCGCATATTCTATTTCACGTAATGTAAATATTATTTTGTGACAATATTAATTTTCATTGCATAATACTTTCAACAACAATAAATTTTAATTTCTTGTATCGTAGTAGAATTTTTAAAAAGATACACATTTATTTGAAAATGTAACTTACAAAGATTAAAATTTGTAGAATTAATCAAATCTAAATAATATTAGTGTCTTAAAATTAAAATACTAAAGCTTGTGAAGATAGTGCCACAAAGAATTGTCAAACTCTTATCGACTCTTAGTAGATGCATCATCTGCGTTGGAATCTACATAGAAAGGAAAACTATGTAAATAATCATTAAAAGTCAAAATAGAAAAACTCAGACTTTAACTAAATAACAAAACTGAAACAAAAGACAAAATTCAGTGATCACTTTTGGAACAAAATAAACTTTGATGACTAACATGGAAGTTCATTATAAATTGAGTGACTAACAGTGTTTTTAACCTGGAATATAGCAATCTAAATAACTAAGACATTTCAATGAGTACAGGCCAAGAAGTTCCATCCTCTTAACAGACACTGATCAAATAAAACAATGTTGTACACTATTGCTGACATTAAAGCCTCGTAAACAAAGCCCTTAAAAAATAAAAAATAAATATCAGCTTTTGTTAGCAGATTTTAAACCACAACGACATTTCATAAATTAGATCATTGCATGGTGTTCGCGTGTTCATATGAGGACGGAGTCAAATAAAATTCTAAGTTTGCTTTCTTTATTGGCTTTATAATGAGTTTCTTTCAAAAATTGCAGGAAGTGGAGAACAGCTCCGAAAACCTACTTTCAAATGTCTTTCACCTTCCCTTTCTTCCCCAACCCAACAAATAGAGAGAAATACACATGACCAACACCAAAAATATGTTAGTAATGAAATCAATCAAAGAACTTTTTGAGTTATTTTCTCATGCCAAATTGCCAATCAGAACTGGCAGCAGCACACAACAAAGACCATAAACAACTTAAACACACTGGTGGTCACTAGATAGTGAAATTTCACGTTGGTCAATAACTTCATTTTATCTCTAGGGTTGATCAATGAAAACAATTTACAATCTCCACCGTTATCCACTCCTGTTATTGTGACTATGACAGAAGAAAGAGAACAGAAACTCAAGGAGAAATTCAATGATGAGGAGATGCCAAAGGAGAAAACCAGAAGAAATTTTATAAAAAAACATCGAATATTTTGCTTCAAAGCCTGATTTGTACAAAGAAAGAGAAACATGAAAACATCAGATGAAAAAGAGTCCTGTAGACCTACCTCTGTCAGCATACTAGGAAACTTCAGTCAGCGTCCAAGGAAGTTTATATATCAGGTTCTGCAGAGTAAAATGTGATAAAGTTAGCCAAACATGTTGTTAATGCCTTTTTTAGGATGTACGTTCAGATGTTACTAAATGCAGACTTGAAGCCCTTAATAGAATCCCTCAAACCATATATCCATTAACAAATCTAAAACACAATACATTATCTGAAGGACAATGAGATGAGACATTTGATCAAGGACATTACTTAACATTTGGAGCACTTACCCGACAAGTGTGCCTAAACATTAAATGGATAAAGACCAATGCATCAGCCCCATAATCACTAGTGTCAATCAAAGTGAAAGAAATAAAGCATGGAATAATACACATTGCTAACATGGTAGGATGGTAATGTGCATGGACACATATTGGACACGTGCGTCATTTTTTTTTTGTTTCAGTCGGACACTGACGAGCTGGGTTTTCTAATGCCAATGCAATGAAATTCGACCACAATAACAGTTCTACAATACTACCAAAGTTGACCAAATCAATATTTCAACCATATGCACATGAGTTTCTTCTTAGGTATTTCATCAAACACTTGGAAAGCAACAACTTTTGTCTAGAGTTTCACTGATTTGGGAAATTTAATCTAGCCCAAAAATGTATACTTCAAATCACAAAATCAATAATCCAACATCTACCAAAGCCCATTCTCCTTAAATTAATCTAGCCTAAATCAAAAGAAATTCGATCCATAAAGCATAACCGAGAACAGAGGATGAAAAACCATACCTTGGAAGTTTAAGCTTTGCCACAAGATAAATTTGATGTTAAGGCAATGTGATGATAAGCGAATTTGATGAAGATTTGATATGTATGGAAGATGAATGTGGTAGGAGATGAAAAAATGGAGCGAAGACCGTTTGGTGTTTGAAAATGAATTTTTTTTTTTTTTGGTTGAATGGCTCGCGTCTGGGGTTATTTAACCCCAGCGCGAGCCTGGGCGAACGCCCAGTGATAACTTGGGCGATCGCCCAAGTTATCTCTGGACGTTCTGTCCATGTTTGAAGTAACCGGGCGATCGCCCGCATCAATAGACAGGGCGATCGCCCAGTTTACCAGCAAACACCTTTTTTTTTTTGTTCTTCTTTCTTTCTCTGTTTTGTATGCACACAGCTCCCTGTTTTGTATGCACACACAAGGATAGGAGGCAGGTTGTTATATACACACAAGGCATATTCAGACCATAAGTATTTTCAGTTCCTAAAGTATCTTAAACACTTGCATACACATACCCACACTGACCATACAATTTCAAGAGCATTTGATGTGCTTATATAGATCTCTTGTCCATAATGAGCCTGGCTTATCAAGGAGAACTTGCCTAGAACATCTCAACCTAACAAGCTCAGTCCTTACCCTTTGAACTCTTTCAAGAGAAAAAAAAAATCACTCATCAATGGTTGTTCCAAATACCAGATCAGCGAACAAACATTCCCCCACTGCATGTTTATGATTGGGTATACATAATTTCATTGGCTGCAAAATTGAAGACACCAATCAAACTAGACCCAGGTCTAACCTACGCTTTCAACTGAGATTGATTTCACTCACATTAATTACCTAATTTCACACTCGGATGAATTCAATATGTAGCTTTTGACAGAACAACGTAGACATGTAGAGTTGATTTAAATTAAAAATAATGCAACTTTGGTTACAGATATGTAGCTAGTGCTACTTTTGTTAAATGTTTAATCGACCAAAGTAAGGCATAATTACATATAAAGATAGAAATGTCTCATTCAAAAGTTAAGGCATATTTACATATTTTCAAAGAGGCTAGGCTTTTTTTCATTTTATTTCTCGAGCTTGATATTTCTTAAACAAATTCCTGAACTATTTTCTTTATATGAGAAACTATGTGAAAATGACTGACCTGGATTGTGTGCCCTAAATCAGATGGCAACCCAACCATTATTAGGAATTCCATCTGTTGTTTGCTGATGAAGGTCTACAAGATTATATCTGGAGGGATCTTTTCTGGGATCGAAATTCCCAAAACACCAACTAATAATGAATACATTGTCTTGTTAAAAAATATTTGACTAGAAAAAAAAAAAAATTTACCACTCGTGATAATAATAATAATACAAACATGTTCACAACAGGGCACTTATGAAATTTAGTCGTTAGGAAAGAGTCCAATTCATGAAGTCTTTCGTAGTGTTGGCATCTACTTGTATTCTTACCCAGGCCCTTTGAACATTTGGAAAAATTGGAGATGAGGCTTGACTTCTCTGGTAAAACAGAGACCTTTTTTTTTCTCTGATTTGTTTGGGATGCATTTGAAGGGGGTAAGGGCTGATCCTTTGAACTCTCTGTGCTTGAAATTAAAAGTTTGCAAGTTGGTAGAATTGGAGAATTCATGTCTGTTTCTCTTCAACCACCAGAACCATTGGCTGTAAGCATTCATTTTTTAATTGTTTTAAGATTCATGTTTCTGTAATATTCCATTGGGCCTGATATATACATGAACATATGCTTTTCAACCCACACTCATTTACCTTTACTTTAGTTGATTCCTCCTTAGTATCCTTTCCGTCATATTTTCAGTACTTTTCTTCCAAAAGCATTCTTCGATGTTGTGCCCCAAATGTTTGCAGAATAGGCAGTATGTATGTGTATCTTCACACACAATCTTCTGCTAGCATAGTCATCATTCCCAATTACAATGATATCGGCTCATTAATATTCAATTCAACACAAATGTGAGCTAGATTAGTTACTGACATAGCAGCAGTGGATTCATCAAGCTTCACTGGAGTCCTCCAGTACCCAATTTTGTGATAGTGTTTTCATTGCTAAAGACTCCATTTTCATCTTCATTCTCCACATGTAGCAGCAGTGTTTTCTTTCTCTGTATCTCTGTGTGTGTGTGTGTGTCCTGAAGCAGAAATCTGCAATTAAATGACTTGGACAATGAACTTGTGGCAAGGTTTCATACGTCAGACAAACTTGTAAGTAGTAACGTTCAATTCCTTTATGCCAGGCCAACAGCTTGCATGTACCAACAAGCTTCGCTTTACGTTGATACAATTGATTAAATGGTTTTTCCAAATGTGTAGCGGAATACTTGTTTGCTTGTGGATTTTTAGGTCAACATATTTAAATGATTTTTTTTTCTTTCCAGATAATGGCATCTCGAACAAGACCTGGCAAGAAAAAGAGAGTTGTTGCCACATCGTGCGAGCTGACTGCAGAAGTTCCGTCATCAAAGGCATCATGCAAGGGTTCATTATCCCAGACAAATCCTCAAGCTAAGATCTCTAATTCATTGTCCCAAACTACTAATGTTCAGATTCCTACTCCATTACCCCAGCATCTTCAGTTTGTTGCCCCATTATCTCAGCCTCAGACTCAGGCTCCATCTGAACGTATTTCATCACATGCAACCACATTGGCACCTCAGACCACTCATAATTCTGCGGTAATAATTTATCTTAATATTTATGATATGAAATTATTTTAACGTATACTTTAAATTGATACAATTTTATGTATTATTTATTTTGTTTATAGAATCACATTCTTTAAATATTTTATTTTATAGATTCTGATCATTCTTTAAAGAGGAAGGGACGTGGCCCTACAAGAGGCAAGGGCACTGATGATATCGTCACTGCAGCAGGAAAAATACCATTAGATATTTCTAAAAAGTCAGGAAGAGCTATTGGAAATCAGCAAGCACGTTTGGCTAGTGAGTGTGGCTACATAGTTCGATCCTTTGCTCCACTCCACTACAAAAGGTGGATCGACATACCTAAAGAAGAGAAAAATACCTTATATGACCGAGTTTTGGTAAGTTAAAAGTAAATTCATGTTTTTACAAAATTTTGGTGAGTAGTCATCAGTTTCATATGTTATTATAAATAATTTATTAATATATATACTCTTTTTCTTTTTTCTTTTTAAGGCAAAATTCAAGCTTGATTTGACAATAGAACATGTCCTTAAATGTGTAAATGATACGTTAGCGAGGCGATATCGTGATTATCGATGTAGATTGAAAGAAAAATATTTTAATGGAAAATTATTGGATGATGCAATGAAGAATCGCCCAACTGATGTGAAGCAAGTAGATTGGGACTGGCTTTGTGAATATTGGTCTACCCCTGAATTTCAGGTAATTTAAATTAAAGCTATTATAATTTTGTAAATGTTTAGAACAATATAATATAAATATAATGTTGAAATAATGAATATAGTTACTAACCATAATAACAATAATAACAAAATTATAATAAGAGTTAATTACATTGAAATATGAATTAATTGCAGGCACTCTCTGCACGCAATTTGGCAAGCCACAACCGCATTAAATATAATCATCGTGGTGGATCAAAATCATTTGTTGCACGTCTTGAAGAAAAGGTAATTTTTTTCTTTTCAACTTATAAAAGTAAAGAGATTTATATAACATGAAGTATATTATTTCAAACAGAGAGCAATTACTAAAGACAGCACACGAGGAGAAATAGACCTTTATTATGAGACTCATTACAACGAGAACAAAGGATGGGTAAATGATGAGGCACGAACAAGATATGTAAGTATATTAACCTTTTATTCTTCTTCATTGACATTACCTACAAACTTGTTGTTAATATATTTTTCCTATTTTCTCTTAACCTATATGTAGGAGACGATGCTGGAGATTAAAGGGCAACCTGTTCCAGAAGAAAGTGAAGCCCCAACTGAATTTGAGATAATGCAAGAGGTTTTAGGAAAATGTAGAGGTTACATTAGAGGACTTGGACATGGTCCAAAACCTACCTCAAGCCTCGGTACTGTTGATTTGACTTCTACTGATGCAGAGTCAATAGCCCTTCGTGAGAAAATAGAGAAGCAGGAGCAAGAATTAGTAGATATGCGTGCTAAAATATCTCAATTTGAGACATTAATACAGACGATCATATCGGGTCAAGTTGGCACGTCTTCACAACCATCTATGGCATCGCCTACGGACCATATTTAGGTGTCACAAAATTTACTTATTTATTTGCTTTAGTTATTGAGACATCTATTTTCTGTTTTATGGATTGATAAATTTAGTTAGGCATATAACATTTATTTTTTCTCTTTTATGAGATACTACATTTCCAAACATCAAATTATGAGAGGGATGGGCTGAATTCATGTTGTTACTATCATATGTGTGCATACTTTATTTTTTATTATATTTCATATCCATGATTAGACGATGATGATAATTCTCTAGTTGGTTATATGGTTATGCTATTTTTATTGGTACTACTATATCTTATGCATTATAGTGTATTGTTCAAGGAATATTTCAGGTTTTTATTCCGTTCTAGTCTACAAAAATGTTACTGCTAAAATTTAAATACAGTAAGACATAAATTGCTCATGTACATGTAGTAACATGAATTTCATTGCACTCCATCTACACCAAATGTTAATTAGTATGTTACAATCCTACTATCTACACATAATTCCTTTGCAGATCAAGCCATCAGGGAAGAACGAGTTCTGCTAACTGAAAGAGGTGAATCAACATCCTAAGCGATCAAATCATTCTTCCCTGTTGGTTATGCATTTTAATCATGTGATTTGAATTGTTGGTTTTTATGTTGTATTTAAGGAAAAAAGAAACACTGTAATTTGATCATCTGCAGGTTTAAATACAGAGCTGTTTTTGGTGATTTGTGTTATCTGTTGGTGCTGGTTTTGTGCTCATTTTGGATTTTAATTGTGGATTTTTGCTGATGTTGTTTTGAATCAAATTATATTTTTTTTTACTAGCTCCATTGGATCTCTAGCCTCTTTCATTATTAAGTAATCAATCAATGCCCCTGTAGTAATGAATAAGATTTGGTTATGCTCTGCATCAGCCTATAGAAATCTCACTATTCCAGATGGGTGTACAACTGAAGCTTCTTCAAAGGACATTCAGAAGAATCAGATTTATTTTGAAAATGGTACGACTTGGATGAATGGTTCGACTTGAATAAATGTTAAGACTTGGTATTTATTAGTGACAGCATAAGGATTTAAAAACTGTTTCGACTGATAAATTATGCTTGAAAATTCAAACTTCATGCTGCTGCTGCTACTATAATGTTCAAATTTAACACTATTCATTTATCTTGAAGCTCAAAGATTTTTTGTGCATTTTGATATCTTTACATTATCAACAGTCATTTTGCATGTGTTCTTGCTCCTGTCTTCCTTTTCCCTTTCCCCTTAAGCGACCACCTTCATCAAATCTGGTGTAGGCTGGGGCAACTCTATGTTCAGTTCACCGGTTGAATACTTTCCCCACCTTCAATAATTCCTCATGTAGCTGCTTGTTTAGAGCTGTTATGTTTTCCGGCATTGAGTGTTGGAATGTTAAAGGACAAAAGAAGCGTGGTGAATAAGGTGGATGTTGTCATATAAGATAAGAAAGAAATGATAATTTATGCCAAGTAATTTAGGTGGTTGAGATATGTGTTGTGTAGACTTAAAGAGGATCTAATTTATGTGACCGAGTCAAGAGAGAGAGGTGTAGTCTAAAACTAATACACCTAACACGAGGTGTATTAGTTTTTAAGGGTTTAATTGATTTAGACTTTCTAAAAGATCTAGCAATGAATTGAATGAAATTATTGTAACTTCCACATCGACTAGATATGGAAATAATTTGGAGTACCTCTCTGGATAGAATATTGGATCCCATACTTATGAACATAATTTTTAGTGTCTGGAAAAGCATCTGCTTCTAACCATCCTTGTTTTAGTGTATCCGACGCTCTATCACATGTTTATATTCAATATCCACCTTTAAGGTGCGCACTCGCTGGAACGGGAAGTTTCTTGTATGATGATGGGAATAAACTACTACTTGGACTGACATCTGATCGGGTTTTCTCATGGAAGACTGCTCCATATATTCCTCATGTTGCTCCATCCTCTGATCCACTATTCGATGGCCCTGTGCTGTCTATTCGATATTCTTTAGATTTAAAGCTCTTGGCCATCCAACGATCTAATTACGAGGTTCAGATCTGGAACAAACAAACAGGGGATACTATTAGTCAGAAGTGCAGGTTTGAATCAGAAAGTATTCTGGGATTCTTTTGGACAGATTGTCCAATCTGTGATATTGTATTTGTTAAAACCAGCGGTCTGAACTTCAAAATCACTCTATTTGGTTGAGACAAAGAAATTGAACGTTAGTTGGCACATCTACACGCATGAAAGCAGGCTGGTGCTTCTTGCTTCAGGCATGCAGTGCAAGAGTTTCACAGGTTATCAGCTTTCATCCGTTGGAATCATCCGCCTGTCTAGGTTTGAGATTACAATGGCAAAATCTGAGGCAAACAATAAGCCTATCCTTGCTGAAGATGTCCATATTATCACATGAGCAGAAAAGGCAAGAAATATGGATTCAACAATATAAAAATGATGTAATGATATTAGAGATTAAAACTACAAGAAATAAGACTTTTGACTGCAGTCGATAACTCTGATAACCCTTGTTACAAATAATAAAATCTGTGTTAAAAAGGTTTTACCACAGATTAATCACGAATTCTTCACATAGGTTGTGATGTATTATGATTTTTAACTTTTTCTTTCTACTTTAAACCACATAAGATAAATTGTTTGGATGGAATACTCTTTCAAGTGTGAGTATACTTGAGTTGTCCAGTTAAGATTTATAGATCACCCTTAAAACTAATTTAAATTTTATATTATTTTTCTAACTGACCAGTTGTTCAGTGTCACTTATTTATGGTACCATTTTGAGATACTACCATACTAGACAATAAATTTTCCTACTTATGTCGATTAATGCATTGGGTATTGCTATAGTTGGGCTTGTTTATCTTACTATGAACTATTTGTAAAAAAAATTGACGGCTCTTCCCTCATCTTTGCAGATCGAATTTAAATGTTTTAAAATTTTACGATTCACACATTACATACAATAAAATTGTATAAAAAATAAATTCATATTGAATAAAAAAACCCAATTGCATGTTTTTGTACACTTATTAATAATTTACTATGATTTGTTATTTAATTGAAATATTTATTTATGGAGAATAGTAGAATAGACTCGTGACAAATGGTGTTACTTACAAAGACTAATAGGCGACAAATGGGGATGTCACTATTTGTTTTTCAACATCCCTACAAGCTAGCGCAATAACAAATATAGGTGTCGCAAATTTTTTCCTCCATCCTAGAATTTTTAGCAACAAATATTACTTGTCGCAAAAAGTAGACCTATTGCATCACAAAATACTTTGTTGCAATATATTAAAGTTCGTCGCCATAAGTTTCCCACCAAATATATTTTGGCGCCAAGCTTTCCATCATGTTTTTGGCGACAATCTTTATTACTTGTCGCGTATTTCGACATTTCGCGACAACTTTTTATGTTGCCTTATTTTTTTTTGGTACTTATTTTTCCACCAAATTTTTGCGACAAACTTTAAAATTATGTCGCGCTAAATCACTTATTGCGACAAATTTATGTATGTCGCAAAATATCTTGTCGCGAAATAGAGATTTTGTTGTAGTGTAAGAGTGTTCTCACATACAAATAATTTAACCACATATTTTTTATTAGAAACTTTACACATGTTCTCAATCTTTTTCTTCAACATGCGTTTAATTGATAGGTTTGCCAATTTTTAATATATAGTTTTGAACAGAAATTACATTCATTAAGACTATCAAGTCCTCAAAGATTTAAGTGACAATTTTCCTACATACTTGATTTTCTATTAAAATTCCATAATTACTTTTTAACATTTTAAACTCCAAAAATAACAAATGTAACACACATTTTTTATAAGAAATATAACAAACATAAGCAATGTAACAACAAGGGTTACCAAAAAAAAATAGTATTTTAGAATAAAAAAAGTTAGATAGTATTATCTAAATTATTTTACATTTTGTGGTTAATAGTAAAACTATCCCATGATTTAACCATTCAACTCCGGGGTTCAAATACTTTTCTTGTGCGACAAACAAAAACAATTTTAAAATTTTAACCATCCTGGGAATTCATCCTTTATTATTCAAGTAAAAGGATTCCATAAATAGCTAAATCATGGATAGGGAACTATACTAGCAACCAACCCAATTTATTGTAGAAGTTTTTGGAACAATTATTAGCCCATGCAAAATGGAATACTTTTTCTTAGATAATGGAACATATTACTCGATCTATTTCCGTATCACTCATGATATATATCATAACTCGGACATCCATTTCAAGTGCATATCCCATTTTTGCACAGAAGGGTTTTCGAAATCCCAGAGAAGCGACTAGGCATATTGTATACGTGCCAATTGCCATTTATCTAATAAGCCATAGGAATGCCTAAGAACAATCTGAGTTAGGCTGCACATAGCACTGATGTTCTTGTTCTCTACTTTGAATTCCTATAGTGTCTTAATTTTTTTACTTCACTAAGAATTACCTGCAAGGGTCCAAATGATCAAACCTTAAGATGGGACTGAACATATAACATGCTCTGTAAAGAAAAATAAGAAAAAAGGCCATGCAAATGTAGTTAAGAGAAAGAACACTAAATCTGAGTTCTCTTTCAAGCTAAAGTGCAATATCTCATAACACATATACTAGTTCAAACAAGTAAATATATAATAGAACCAAAGTTGTGAGAGCAATCAATTATAAATCTGACAAGCACTTTACAAAATTCATAGTCTATATTCAGTGACAATTGACTAATCACAACATATCAGGTACAGAACTTCCCTAGAAGGCATCTTCATCTGAGAAGATTTTTTACTTTATGACAATTGAATTTCCCTAGATGACATTTGCGAACAACATATACCATTATCATCATCACGAAGGAGTCGATCGGTCCAATCCTAAAGTACATAACAAATATTTTTAGGGGGTAATCTGCCAATGGTTCAAGAGTACGCCGATGTGTGTGTCCGCCCGTCTGTCAATTGTTGCAGCAACTTTGTCCGACGTCAGTCAGTCAATTGTGCACCGTTTAAAGTCTATACGGGGCATAAAAGCAATTAAATTAATTAGGGTTTCCTATTGTAATTTCCAGTTTATTTCCAATTTTTGAACATTAATTTAGACTTACTAACCCTAGTTTGGTTACGTTATGTAGAATATATTAAACAATAAACAAAGAGAGTTATGTCTTGAAATAAAGCCACACTTCGATTATTGAATAAAATTACAAGATTCCTCTGAATCTCTCATTTTTTCTCTCTCTTTCTCTTATCACTTTATTCTCTTTGTTTGTGTCCGTCATCAGTTTTGTATCTGAGTTGACAAATTTCGCTAACTAAATCACTGCTCATTGTGTGCGTTTCAACTCACGGAAAGATAGTTGCAGTAGCAGCCATCCAAAAACCTATACACAAAACAGCCCTTTAACTAGCAACCATCATTCCTTATGCCTACTGCCACCTTAAACCACCACAAACCATGAACCGCAGACTCTATCTCATCACACCAATCTTAGTCTGCATGCCCACTGCCACCTTAAACCTCCACAAACCCTGAGCGCAAATCCAATCTCATCTTGTGGTGATTTTAAGTGTAAATTTTACATAGATTAATGTATTATTGCCAGTGTGCCTTGTGGTGAATGTCGATACTTTTGTAGTTCGTTCTTTAACAAATTAGTAAATAAGTCGTATTGTGATATTGACCTAATCCACTCGCACACACGAGGCACGAGGCATGCACGCACACCGAGAAAATTTATCTACTTAAAAAGGCAATGTCCTTCTCAACTAATCCATGGCCAATACATACATAACTCATTTGGTAATCACGTTGTGGATAGAGCAGCGGCAATAAAAAGGTAGAAGTTTTTAAATTGAATTGTTATTTTGTATATAAAAATTAGAATTTTTAAAGTTCAGAGCCTCTTTGATAAGAGTAAATCTTGTAATTATTGGCAGATTCCACCATTAATCATCTTTCTCATTTTTAATACCTCTCTACTTATTTCTCAAATGGATATCCTTTTCCACCGATACCAACCTAGCGTATTCACTCTCATCTGTCTAAGAAAAAATTTGAATGACGATGCATCTGTGGTTAATGTTAAACAATGGACACGTGAAGAATGCTCTACTAAAGTGCACTACTAAAAGTGTTCGCACATACAAATATTTTAACCACATATTTTTGATTAAAAATTTTACGTTTCCCAATTTTTAATAGATCTATATACATGCACATCATTTTGTGTTTAAACAGAAATTACATTCATTAATATGAATATCAAGTCCGCAAAGATTTATCCATTCAACTCCGGGATTCCAAAAGTTTTCTTGTGCGATAAACAAAAACAATTTTAAAATTGTAATTACTCTTTAGATTTCTAACCATCATGGGAATTCGTCCTATATTATTCTAGTAAAATGATTCCATAAATTGCTGAATCGTGGATATGGAACTACACTAGCAACCAACCTAATTTATTGTAGAATTGTTCCATTAGCGCATGCAAAATGGAATACCTTTTCTTGGATAAAGGAACTATTTACTCAATCTATTTCCGTATCGCTCATGACACTACAAGAAATATGACATTCAACCACCATACAAATGGTCGTAGAATATACATTTTTGGTTGTTGATTACATTCAACGACCAAAATCAGTTTGTCATTCGTTGGTTGGCAAAAGGGTGTTGGCGAATGTATTCAACTACTACAAAACGTTTGATCGTTACATGTACTATTTCAGCAACTAAATAAATGGTCGTACAAGGTTTGTGTTGACAACCGATTCTTTTTATCCCAATCACTTATTTGGTTGTTGTATCAAATATTTTAGTCATTAAAATACAATAAAAGCAACCAAATTTTAATTGTCTTTCATTTCAACAACAAAATAAATAGTCGTTAATATTTAATATATAGTGACAACCGATTTTTATTTTCCAACCACCTATTTGGTTGTTGTATCAAATATTTTTGTTGTTAAAATACAATAAAAGCAACCAAATTTTAGTTGCCTTTCATTTGAACAACGAAATAAATGGTTGTTAATATTTAATAGTGACAACCAATTTTTATTTCAACAACTACTTGATTTGTCATTGTATTAATTATTTTGTCATTAAATTACAATTAAAAAAAAACCAAAGTTTAGTTGCCTTTTATTTCAACAACAAAAGAAATGGTTGTTAATATTTATATTGAAAACCGGTTTTCATTTCAATAACTGTTTGATTTGTCGTTATATTAATTATTTTGGTCGATAAATAAACATTGAAGCAACAAGAATTTAGTTGCCTTTCTTTTTAACAACAAAAGAAGTGGTTGTAAAAAGTTTATATTAACAACCGAACTATTAAAATAAGGGAAAATTATGTTTGGCAACTATAATATTCATGGCTCCATAACTTTCACACATTCACATCATACTACAAGCAAATCTTACCCACAACCATATATAATTATAAGAAGTAAAGGAAATAAATAAGATTAACAAAAACTAAAATTTCCGTGGGCATTCAATCAATTAAAATATCACAATATCAACTACAAATATGTCAATATCAAAAGTTATGACTTAAACAATAGTTTACACCCAGTTCAACCATTGGTGTTCTCAATATAAAAACAAGAAATGTCGAGATGTAGACTATTGTCTCGATCGAAGAAAAATATATATATCTATTACCACCATCACCAAAAATAAAAACAAAAACTCATTAATTATCACCATTTGAACCATTAGACGGAGACACGTTACGTTGAATAGGCCATAGAAGAAACTATTCATGAATGCGATTTAAGAATGTCTGCACAGATTTAAACTGAGAACGAAGATCTTGAACCTCATTCTAAAACAACATTCTCTACGGAAGTACCACAATCTTCCAACCTTGTCTTCTTTGGGTTTTTCTCTTGATCAATGTAGCTAAATCTCTTGCCCAAAACTTGCTCACATATTTTAGATTCTTTCAAAGGCATAAGGTGTTCATTCGGGTCTAGTTGAGAATTATGTTCTTGTAAAAGGTGCAGCATTTGATTTTGTGGATCAATGTAAATTATTAATAAATGATTAGAATTTTTAAATATATGTTATACCATTGCAACAAATAAAACTACTTATATAATGGGACTCCGCTTCTTTTGTTGTCCACCCACGTTCACTACAGTTCATGTCATGAAAAAATTGATCTCACCAGGTAGCTCTTTTGTAAGCGGATCCCTCTGTTTTTTAAAAAAAAAAAAAATTGATGTATGAAGTTCATGAAATATAATATTGTATCATTATTTATGACTTACCATTTCATGTGCATGTGCAGCATAAGGTTTCGATCCTTGAAGAGTTACAAACTTTTTTTTGGCACGATTTGCTTTGCTCACTTAAGACTTTTTCTACGATGCATATGTATCACAATTCTAATCAAAATGCATAATTAGAAGCATTGTTGACCACAAGTGTAAAGTACTTATACAACAAGAATTAGAGAGAATGAAAAGTGACAAAATACTAGGCACACATAAATTAGAGTTCCAATTCATAGAATTTATTCAATATCAAAGAAAATAGAATAAATTAGAGAAGGGTAATAATTAATCTAAGAGTCCATCATATGCAAGTTTTTATTTGTTAATTGAAAGTAATTGAAATAGAATACACAACTAAAGGCAGTCCTTAGTAGAAACACAAACCATACAACTTTTCCACGGTATTTGTACTAAGATTTTGAAGCATTCGTATTTACTTTTATTTACAATAACTTTTGCATACACATGCTGCCATTTGTTTTGCATAAAAACAAAGGAAAGAGAAAAAGAAATAAATGGGACAAAAAATAGTAACTTCTTTCCAGCAAGAAAGTAATAGCAATTATAAAGAGTTTTAATTTATCAATCACCCATTAAATAAATCCATAGATTCCATCATCAATAACATACACTACTAACCTTCATCTCATCACAAAATAATCACAAAGAAAATCTCAATAACTTTGCTCTACTATAGACGCATGCTTGTTTCTTTTTGCAGTTCCAATATCTTCATTGCCACATATGCCTTGAAATTTTTATGTAGTCTAACACGGTACTCCTTCCACTTCTTGTTCATTGAACGATCAGTATCATCTTTGATTGGCTGGTTCAACTCAAACTTGAATTTTTCCTTTAAAAAAAATTATTAGAGAAAAACTCGCATATATATCTAATAAAGAGTGACATATAAAGTAAAAGAGAAGTACGTTTAGATGATTCAAAAGTGGAGTCTTAGAAGCATCGCCAATCTCTTTCCATTTTTTTACAGCTAGAGGTGCCATTGAACGAACGATAAATCCAATTTCATTAGCCCAATCACATGCATTATCTCCAATAGCTTCTCCATTTTGTTAAATTCTACTTGAATTTTATGTTCAATAGTAGCCAAAGCATACTCACTTTGTTTTTCTCGCGTAGGACCTCGTCCTTGTTGTTTACGAGGAGGCTCTGTATCATATGTGATGAGAAAAGGAAAATAATGGGAAATGAAAGATTTAAAGATATGCCAAATTCGACTTCACAATGTTAGGATCAAAGAGAAATAGATAAATTCTATACTCATAATCTATTATCAATAATCAAAATACTCAAGTCTACCTTTTACTATTGAGATCGTACATATTTATAGGCTAGACAACCCTCTAATTGTAGGTCTTCCAAAACAACATTAATAACCAAAACAAGGCATTACACTTACCAAGCCTAGGATAGGACCATATAAACTTGACTTAGACCACCAAATACAAGAAAGACTATTCGGAAACTAAAAGGGCATCAATGTCATTGAAATTATTGAAAATAAACTGATTTCCCGCGGTATATGGCTCGAGAGATAGCCTTTGCACTTGCTTTTTTAAATTGGCAGTATCTCAATGTAGAAAGCTTGAAATTGAGAACCTTTCTTTTGTTGTTGTATGAAACTAGACTCATAGATTTTTCCTACCATATAAAAATCTTCAACTAAAACATTCTGAAAAAGTAGTTTATTCGTTGAATTGTTGACTGAAATACGAATAGTTGCTCTTGTGTCATTCAATTTGCATGCAATACCACGTATATGTCACATAATATAATGCTTACCTAAGTATTAACACCAAAACATAAGATAAAAAAAAGAAACCAAATGCAGCCACTTGATGAATTATAATATAACATGATAAAAAATTCCACACAAGTACATGAAACGGGGTTGCTAGACTGCGTCATTAAACAACCCTCTTCTTGCATTGGAAGACTCTAATGGTACACCTAAGTAAACCAAAACACATAAGTGTAAAGTTAATAAGCATACATGGATATGAAAGTTTAGAAAATGTCTACATAATTAACTTACCTAAATATTTACAAATTACATTTTGCAAAGTTATTCACATGATTAGTGATACTAGAGTATATATTCTAATATGCATCATTTTCTAACACATCATCATCGTCACTGTGATTATCATTTGCACCATCCTGTGAATCATCATTATCTAAATTGGGTTCATCATTCTCGTACTCATCTATAAAATCTTCATTTTGTTCATCATCATCGATGGGATCGTAATCTTCCAGCGAAGTTGCTATTTTTTCATTTTGTATGAGATTATCATCAAGCATAATTGGTTCAACATCATCACGGGCAAATGATTAAGTTTCTAAATCTGGTTGTATAGAACTTAATCGTTGACGTATCATCTTCTTGTATAACCATTTGTTCGTCTTGGCTGTGACTATCATTTTTTTCTCCATTTTCAACTTTGTCCCACAAGTGAAGATGAAAAACCTTTTTAACAACTTTCCAATTAGCTCCATTCTTGAGGTCATCAATATAAAAGACTTGTTGGGCTTGAGAGGCAAGAATGAAATGATCATTTTTGTACCATTCACCTACAATGCTTATAGAAGTAATGTTACAATCTTCATGAATTTTTCTTTTCTTCTCGCTCTATCGAACCACTTGCATGTAAACAAATAAGCACGACACCTTTTTATATAGCATAACTCTGTAACTTCTATCAATACTCCGAAAAAATCCATATCTTCATTATTATGGAAACCAAGTGCACAAACACCACTATTTTGAGTTGTTCATCTATCATCACCTGCTTTGGTAAAAAAATTGACTCCATTGACCACACAACCAGTATACGAGTTAACTCGAGTGTCTGGAGGACATGCTAAAGCATACAATTCATCTGTTGCTTCAGGTGATCCAACATGGCACAGTTTTATCATTTGTAACATTTTATCATACAATTAATAATATGAATACAATAATATAATCATATTATTAATTACAGAAACCAACTTACCTGATCCTCAAACCACTTAGGAAATGTGATTTCTCGAACTTTTTGTAAGTTTTGACACCTTGTTCTCTTTAGTTCTTCCATATGTTCAATACATAAATGAGAAAAATATAGTAAAAGCCGACTTATACAATTAGAAAAGTGATAACTAGGAGTTTAGTATACTGACTTGATATACGGTTGGATTTCTGGACAACTGTTCAATACATACCAATGAGCTCTTGTACGACTTGATATAGTGGAGTGAACTATATAATTATCTTCAATCCCGGACTCAAAGTCTATGAAGATATAATAGGTCCGATTAATCATCACTGCCCCGGGTTTATTTGAGATTTAAACATGTTTGTTCAGTTCAAAAGACCGGTAGAAAATAAGTTTGAAAGAAAAATTAAGACTCTACAATTTGATTAGGGTGGTGAATTTAGTGCATTCTCTGGTTTCTTGAAAGAATATGGTATAGAAATGAGAGTCTCATGCCCTTATACATGAGTAGAGAGAAATCGTAGATGTGTAACTGAGACAGGTTTAACCCTTCTAGCTCAAGATAAAATGCATTTGGCTTATTGGTAAGGATCATTCCAAATAGCCACTTACCAAATCAACAAACTACATACACCTATACTTAAGATGATCACATCATCAGCTACTCTATAGTGAAAACTTTGATTTGAGAACACTTAAAACCTTTGGATATGCATGTTTTCCTCACCATAGGCCATATCAGAAACACAAGTTCAATTTATATTCTCTTAAGTGGGTGTATTCCTTGGTTTTAGTAATTCACACAAAGGTTACAAGTGTTTATGCCCAACTGAAAAAACCTATATATCTAGACATGTTGTTTTCATTTAATCTAATTTTCCTTTTGAAACAGGCTTCTCAAACAAACATTCAACTCCTCAAAGTTCAGATATTATCATTCAGTACCTCTCCTTATATACTCATTCAAACAATAATATCACAAGGTCAGATAGTTGGTACAATGCATCCTGATGCAACTCAAGCAGTAGAACAGACTATACAGTATGTTGAAGAAACAAATGTTGATCAAAATTCAATTCCAGGTCTTAATGATAATACAGAGATTGATGTGTTGAGTAGTGATGATATTTCAGTACCTCAATTTTCCATTATCAAGTTTCCTAAAATCTAACTTTTATCGTCTATCAGAATGAAATTGGGAAGGTTTCTGCCAAAAATGAAGGATGCTGCAATGAAGATTATCGTTTTAATTAGACATTGTTGACCAAAATGTTAATCCAATTTTGACCAAGATGTTGGAATGTGTCAAAATCATGTTTTAGAAAAGGAGGATGCACGCATATGCCTCTTTTGAGATGTTGACACCTGGCAGATTTTGGATAATTGGATGAAGGGTTCAACCTCCCTATCTAGGGTACACTCCCATTTGCATCTGATCATCTTCTTGTTTCCTCTCTAAAGTTTTCTCTATACTCTTCTTCTACAACCTTCTCTATGGAAAACTTGGTATTTTTCATGTTGTAAATGGAGAAGGTTTTTGATTTCTTTAGTGAGTAATCTATGTTTGTATTATGGAATTTGTGTCCGGAGTAAAGAGTTCTATGATTCGTGTTGGATCTGTAATTTTTGAACGCTCAACAGATGACATAGACCCTAGTGGTTGAACATGAAGGCTTGAGGGTGAAAAATCATTTGTGTTCTTTAACATCTTTTAGTTTGCTTTATGCTTTTTGGTACTGGTTGGAACTTAATGAGGGACCAACGGTGGTATCAGAGCGTTGTAGTTTTTTGCCGGTAAAAATTATAGATCTAAAGCCTTGAAGGAGAAAAACATCTGGTATGTCTAGATATGAAGCAGTGGAGGAGAAAAACTAGTATACTGCTTACCCCGTAAAATCCGACAGTAGAAGCTTGCTCGCGTTGAATAATAATGAGGAAGGAACAAGGTTTAGAGGAGATATTTGAAGAATTGTGAAAAAAATGAGAATGAGCTATTTGATGATACAGTGATTTTTTTTTTTTCAAAATTGAAGACAACGTACATGTCTTTTTATCGTGAGTGGGGGTGAAAACTCTCCACGGTCGTGATTATAGATCTGAAAATCTTGGACGAGTTTCGTTAACCACTTGAAGCCTTTTGTCCAGTTCTTGGTTTTTCTAGAATTACAACGCGTTTAGAAAATGCATCTGGTGACGAGTCTCTACTCTCTTTAGATTTAGGATTATTTTGGTGAGTTACCTTAGTCTGAGTAGCTTTATGCATGCATAAGGTGTTGTGTACATTTTATTTTTTGTATGCGCTGTTGTTACAAAATAAACTTTTGATCTTTCGAATAAAGTTTAGATGCTCTCTTGTTTGAGTCCTCTTGCATGAAATTTTTCAGTGAAATTTTATATTAATTACTTTGTTGTGCTTCTCACTTGCTGAGCCATAAGCTACATCTGTTAAGCCTTTCTTGTTTCTTGACAGAGTGTTACACCATTTTTTTTTTGGTTTGAAGAAGTAAGTTCTCTGTGAAACCAATTAAAAAAATTTGCAAAAAGGTTTTTAATTGATAAGTACAATTTTGTACTTATCTGGGCTCACAAAAAGGGACGATTATGAGTCGTTTAGTTGTTTTCAGTTTAATTGCATGTTGTTTTCTTATCAATTTAGGAAATTATCAAAGTCAAGTATGAATCGGATGAAAAGAGAGCAAAATGAAGACAATGGGATCTAATTCCTAAGAAAAGAGACTTCAGGGGCTTGACGTGCAATTACCAAGGAGGGAAATTCAATTTCAGCACCAAATAGACTATGCGATCGCATAGTACAAATGTGGTGCGATCGCAAGACAATAAAAAAATCAGCAGAATGTAAAACCGTTGAACCATGCGATCGCAGGTAGATACACCATGCGATCGCAAAGGTATATCGCAGCACAGTTTTGGCAGAAACCTGATTTGATTAGACTTCTACCGGTTCCAGATGAATTCAACTACCAAACACACGTCTTGGGGTCTTGAGAGAGGATTATAAAAGGGGAATAGAGACATTTCACGGAAGAGGAATTTTGGGGAAACAAGATACAAAACAAGAACGAAGATCAAGGCGCGGAATCGAAGATCATCGAGCCGAGATCACGGGTTTTATTTTACTTTTTGTTTTTCTTTCCCCGGACCATGATGAACTCAATTCTTTCGTTAATTGACGAAATCATGTCCAGCTAATTTACTTTATCTAGGATGAACGATGAAACCTCGCGTTTTAATTAATTAGAAGTTTTTTTCTTTTTAGTAATTAATTGCCCGTGGATTGATTATTCTTTTTTCAGTTTCTTTATTATTTTAATGCTTGCGCACCATTAGAATATATTGTGATCTATATTGAAGTCGAGAGATTCAATATAGATTTAGCACGTAGTATTGAATAACATAGGGTCCAATATTAGATAGATATTACTATTATGCTTTATGAAATAAATTTAGGCGTTCTTGAGATTTTAATGCATGTGTTGTGTTCGAAGCTTAATTAGAGATAATGAAGTTCGCATAACATATAAAATTGATTGACCATCGAGAGAGGCTTTTGATTGATTTAGGAACGCTGATTTTCAATCTAAGGTAATTAAAAAGCTAAAAAGTGATTAACAGATAATTGATTATAAAGCGTGTCGGTGGATTTGTGAATCCTAGTGTTGATAAACTTTAATTCATCATCATCTTTCAAAGTTGCTTATTGTTAATTTCAATTTAATTACGATAGTTAATTTAGTTTAGAGTCATAAGAACAAAAATTGAATCTGTGTTTCTTTACATTGTTAAAATTTAAGTTGTGAAATTAATTGGTTAAATTAGTATCTAGTCCTTGTGGGTTCGACACTTTATTACTTGTCAACGATCCGTCCACTTGACAAGTTTTTGGCACCGTTGCCGGGGACTAGTTTTATTAATTGCTACGTTAATTTATAATTTGGCTTTTAACAATTCTTTTTAGTATTAATTATTTTTTTTATTTTCAATTCTTCGTGATACTGCTGAATTTTATCTGTTTTCTAAATTTTTAGGTGTTAAGTGTGTATGCACCATACAAAAGATCTTGATCTATTTGATTTAGATCCAGAAGTTGAACGGAGCTTTCACTGAAGACAACGTGAAAAAAGAGAAAAGAAACAACAGCAGCAAAACACAATAGAGGATAACCGAATCCAAAATCCATTACCCGCAGATGGCAGAAATAATCAAGCACTAATAGCCCGGACCTGTTGAAGTTAATGAGCGAGATATTCTTATGGGTGAGTATATGATGCCACCGATTGTTGAAAATTGGTCCAGTATAATATATCCGCCTTATGGACACGACAACTTCTAGTTGAGGCCAGATGTGATCAACTTGTTCTCGAACAATCTGCCGTTCTACGGGATGATAGATGAAAATCCTCACTACCATATTTCTCGCTTCGATGAATACTGTGGAAACTTCAAATACCACGGTGTTAACGAAAAGGCATTGAAAATGAGGCTCTTTTCCCATACATTGAAAGATAAAGCTCGGGAATGGTTAGATTCACTACCGTCTGGGAGCATCACAACTTGGGGTGATCTGATCCAGAAGTTCACACTGAAGTACTTTCCTCCAGCCAGAGTGAACAGATTAAAGTACGAAATTTCCAATTTCCAACAATCTGAGTTGGAAAACTTTCATGAGGCATGGGAAAGATTCAAGCAACTCGCTCGTAAAGTGTCCAAGCCACGCTTTTCCTTTAGCGACTGTAATCATTTCTTCTACTTTGGTCTAGTTCCTAGCGATGCGTTCTTGATTGATTCACAGCAGTGGCTCTATTCAAAATAGGTCTGCGGCGACCTCCATGACTTGTTTGAAACAATGAGTGAACAATTTGTTATGTGGCGAGACGGAGGGTACAAAGGAAAGCGGCGGGGTACATGAGGTAGACTCAAATTCGCTTGTCTTCGAGAAAATCGATGCATTGGCAAAGCGAGATGGAGACAATGAAATATTCTCATTCAGCTAATATGGTTCGGATGTCTCCACCAATCAGTGACATGCGGGCAAACCATCAATCTTGAGTGCCCATTGACAAAGGTTGATATGCCTTCTCCCGAGCAAGTTGCATATGCTCGAAATTTTCGGCGTCGCAGAATAATCCTTATTCACGGACTTACAATCCGAGATGGAGAAATCATCCAAACTTCTCATATGGCAACAACTAGAATATCCAGAATCCGCCAAATCAAGGGAGGCCACAAGAGAAAAAAAGAGGACTAGAAGAAGTCATCACACGTATGGAATCGAATTGAAGGAGATGCGAGAAAAAGACAGATGTTGCCATCAAGAATATGGAGAATCGAGTTAGGCGGTTGGCTAAATTGTTGATCGAGCGACGACTAGGCACATGGCCAAGCAATACCAAGTCAATCCAAAGGAGCAAGTAAATACAATTACCACGAGGAGCGGAGTTCGCTTACGTAAATTCATGTAACTAGACCCGGTGTAGAAAAGGAAACTGTGTCCGACAAAGAGAGAGAAAACAAATTAGATGCAGAAGTTGCACTGAGCGGGACTCTCCACCGGCTTATATTCCACCACCGCTTTACGTCCATCCAATCCCATTTCCTCGTAGGCTGCGAAAACATAAGCTAGACAAGCAATTAGAAATTCCTCGACGTGTTCAAGAAACTCCAAATCAACATACCGCTTGGTCGATGCTCTAGCACGTATGCCGAAAGTTATACAAAATTCATGAAAGAAATCCTTTCAAATAAAAGGAAGTTGGAAGAGCACGAAAGCAGTTATGCTTCTCGAGGAGTGTAGTGCTATATTGCAAAACAAGTCGTCACCGAAATTAAAAGATCCAGGAGTTTCTCTATTCCTTGTCTCACAGTAGTTCATTTTTCAAAAAAGCATTATGTGATTTAGGTGCTAGCATTAACTTGATGCCTTATTCTATTTTCAAGCAACTAGGTCTCGGAAAAGTGAAGCCAACTACAATTTCACTCCGATTAGGCGATCGGTCGATTAAACGCCCACGTGGAGTTATTGAAGATATTTTGGTAAAAGTGGACAAGTTCATATTCCCAAATGACTTCATTATCCTCGATATGGCGGAGGATAGAGATGTGCCACTTATCTTGGGGCGACCATTCTTAGCTACTGGAAGAGCCCTAATTGATGTACAAAAAGGGCAAATGATGTTGAGATTGAATGAGGAGCAAGTCACTTTCGACGTGTTCAAAGAAATTCAGTATCCAAGCTCCTCTGACTCATGCTTTCATATCAATATCATTGATCACGAGGCTGCTAACACATTTGCCTTGGAAAATCCTTCAAATCCATGGGAGCGTGTATTATGCATTCTCAAGATGAAAATTCGAATCTCCGCTTCTTGAAGAATGTGCCGATATTTACAAAGAGCGAGCAGTTGAAAGAAGGAGTAGATATATGGATCTGGGTACTACACCTCCTCAAGCAGACCTCCTCGGGTCCAAAAGGCACCAATTCTCGAGTTAAAGCAATTACCTTCTCACCTTAGGTATGCTTATCTCGGTGAGTCATCAACTCTTCCAAATATCATTGCAAATTCTACCGATCGGGATCGGGAGAATAAATTACTCCGAGTCTTGAGAAATTACAAATCGACCCATCGGGTGGACTATAGCGACATCGAGGTATCGTACCATCTTTATGCATGCACAAGATTCTAATGGAAGAGGCATATAAACCAACAAAGCAACATCAACGCAGATCGAATCCCCATTTGCAAGAAGTAGTCCGAGTGAAGTGTTGAAACCGCTTGACGCAGAATTATCTATCCTATTTCGTATAGTACTTGGGTAAGCCGGTCCGTGTAGTGCCAAAGAAGGGATGGATCACGGTTGAAAAGAATGATAATAACGATCTCATTCCAATCGATTGACTACCTACCGGTGTGTTTGTATTGACTACGAGAAGTTGAATGATGCCACTCGAAAAGATCATTTTCCTCTACCTTTCATTGATCAGATGTTGGAGCGATTGGTAGGTCATTCTCATTATTGCTTTCTTGATAGGTATTCAGGCTACAATCAGATTCATATCGTCCCAGAAGATCAAGAAAAGACTACCTTTACCTGTCCTTATGGCACGTTTGCATATAGGCGTATGCCATTTGGCCTATGCAACGCTCCAGCCACATTTCAGCGTTGTACGATTTTGATTTTCTCGGATATGGTCGAAAAATTTATTGAAGTTTTCATGGATGATTTTTTAGTTTTTGGAGCATCATTTGACGATTGCCTCAAAATTTGACCGTACTTTTAGCGCTATGAGAAAACCAACTTGGTACTTAATTTGGAAAAATGTCACTTTATGGTCCAAGAAGGCATCGTGTTGGGACACAGGATATCAGCGAAAGGTATTGAGGTTGACAAAGCAAAGATTCACGTTATCGAGAAACTGCCTCCTTCAACAACAGTTAAGGAAATTCGGTCTTTTCTGGGACATGCAGCTTTCTATAGACGGTTCATACAGGATTTCTCAAAAATAACCAAACTATTGTGCAGTTTACTAGAGAAAGATGCCAAGTTCGAATTTTCTATTGACCGTCTTAAAGCTTTCAACGCTTTCAAAAAAATAATCTCAAAGACCATTGTGTACCACCCGATTGGGATCTACCGCTTGAACTCATGTGTGATGCAAGTGACTTTGCCATCGGGCGCGCTTTGGGGCAACGTAGAGCAAAAGTCATACATACTATTTATTATGCCACCGAACTCTCAATGGCGCTCCGATGAATTATGCCACTACTGTAAAAGGAATTACTAGCAGTAGTGTTTGCCTTCGAAAAATTTCGATCCCACCTCATTGGATCGAAGGTGATAGTGCACACAGACCATGCAGCGTTGAAATATCTTTTTGCTAAAAAAGATGCAAAGCCAAGACTTATTCGGTGGATTTTACTTCTCCAAGAATTCGACTTGGAAATTCAGGATAAAAAAGGAGTTGAGAACGTGGTAGCCGACCACTTGTCAAGAATCGAGCAGACAGAAGGAAATGAAGAGGGTGAAATAAATGAGAAGTTTCCAGATGAGCAGATTTTTGGGATAGAGCAGTTGGAAGTGCACCGTGGTATGCAGATTATGTGAATTACCTTGCAAGCAATATCATGCCACCGGATTATGATCATCAATGTCGAAAAAAGTTCTTTTCGGTACTTAAACACTATTTTGGAAAGATCCTATTCTTTAAGAAGGGGAGCTGATCAAGTAATTCGGAGATGCCTACGAAGAAGAAATGGAGACCGCCTTGGAGCAATGTCATTCTTTACCTTACGGAGGTCATTTCGGTGCTACCAAAACAAAGAAATTTTACAACTGGGTTTTATTGGCCGACACTATTCAAGGATGCCTACAATCTGGTAAAAAATGTGACAGTGCCAAAGGATCGGGAACATATCTCGAAGCGTAAAATGCCCCTACGAAGCATTCTAGAGGTTGAACTTTTCGACGTGTGGGGTATTGACTTTATGGGACCGTTCACCATCATTCTCAAATTCCTACATTTTAGTGGCTGTGGATTATGTGTCTAAATGGGTAGAAGTCAGTAGCCTTACCGACCAACGATGGCAAGGTGGTGGTGAATTTTCTCAAAAAAATATTTTCACGCTTTGGGACTCCTCGAGCAATCATCATCGACGGAGGTAAGCATTTTTGCAATAGACAGCTAGACACTCTTTTGGTGAAATACGATGTGAAGCACCGTGTGGCTACTCCATATCATCCACAAACCAATGGGCGGTGGAAATCTCCAACCGGAGTTGAAAAGGATATTGGAGCTTACGGTGAGTACATCGAGAAAAGATTGGTCGAGAAAATCGGATGATGCCCTTTGGGCATATCGAATCGCATTCAAAACACCAATTGGAATGTCACCTTATCGCCTAGTTTTTGGGAAGGCGTGCCATTTACCGGTTGAGTTGGAGCACCGAGCCTACTGGGCATTGAGGAAGTTGAATTTCGACTTGAAAGAAGTCGGTGAGAAAAGACTGCTTTAGTTGAACGAAATGGAAGAATTCGTGTTCGAGGCCTATGAAAATGCCAAACCGTATAAAGAGAAAACCAAGAATTGGCATGGCAAAATATTCAAAACGGCGCAGCTTGTGGCGGGACAAAAGTCCTCTTATTCAACTCTCGACTCAAGCTCTTTCACGGAAACTGCGTTTCAGGTGGTCCAGGCCATTCACGATAGTGAAAGTCTATCCACATGGAGCGGTGGAGGTGGCTCATGACACGAAGGGCAGGTTCAAAGTGAACGGACAAAGGCTTAAATATTACTTGGAGGGTGACTTTTCGAAAGAAAAGTCATTTACCGCCTTGAGCAATCTGGAGTGATCACCGCGACAAAGTCGAGCTAAAGACTTTAAACAAGCGCTCAATGGGAAGCAACCCATTTTTCTCCCTTTTATTTACATTTTCAGCAATATTTCAGTCTTAGGTGTTTAATGTTTAATCGTTTTTTTTTTTGGTGCACGTTTTAGGTTTTTAAGTTTGGAATAGGTTTTTAAATTCTTAGGTTTCGAGGCTTTTATCATCGTCATTTTGCATATGCATGTTTACTTGTTTTAAAAGTTATGTTTAAAAAAAAAAAAAAAAATTTAAAATTGAGGGTGTAGAACTATACGATCGCATGGTTCACACCATTGTGATCGCATAGACTGGGCAGATTACATTCTGCCCAGATTTAGCTTTTCTTGCGATCGCAGGCAATTAAGTCCATGCGATCGCATGGACAACCAGAGTATCTTAAAATCGGGATCAGCATTTCTTTTCATATCTTCACTTTTGAACTTTCAAAAACGATCCCTCTTCATTCCTTGATCTCCAAGACCAATCCGAGCACTTTGGGCATCGCATTACACAATCAAGCCTTCATTCACATCCATATACACGAATTCAAACGGTAAGTTCCAATTTACTTCAAGTTATTTTCGGATGTTGTGTTGATTTTAAGTAAATTCTTGCTTTTTGATGAATGTGGAGGAAATGTTTGTTTAGATTAGGGTTGAATTGGATGGGATACGTGATTTAGATTGGGTTTAGTTGCCTAAGTTCGAAAACAATTTTGGTTTTGTTCCATTTCCCCCATTCTTTCAAACCTTTGGAAATTTCTCAATGCATGATAGGTGTTTGATGAATTGTCCCTTCCAAGTTTAAGCCAAAATTGATGTGAACCAAACCTTAGGCTATTCCATTGCACTAATGTCGTCAACTCGGGTCATTCAATTTAGCTTGAACACATGTTTAGCACAAAATAATCCCAGCCGTAACCATAGGGCCTGCAGGCTGCCATGGCAGCCCACAGGCATGCCACAGCAGCTTGCTTCCGTTAGCAACTTCGTCCACCATCCGTTTGACCCTAATGACCTCGAAATCATGTGAAATTCGACTATGTGGTAGACCTTATCATGCACTTTCATGCCACACTTGTCCGTTTCATTTTTGCAATTTCCTAGGTCGATTTCTCGATACACGAAGTAGCCTCGCCTGTCACGTTTTTTTGAAATTTTTTACCTGATGTTTCAACTAGTTTGGGGGTTATATCTTGATCCATATATGTTATCTTTCACATCTAACATATTTTTGTTCATTTTACAAATTATGACCCCAAACGACCACCGACCGCCGTCGAAAGAGGAAAAAGAAGGCTACTGGTGGCACATCTAAGAGGGCACGGTAGACACGACAGCATACACGCCGACTCTCGCCTCTATCTCGTCCGAGGAACAAAATGAGAGATTCACCAAGGCCGTGAGCCATCGGGACCATTTGAGGGAGCGAAGATTGCACCGGACGACTTCCCTCATTCCGAACTCTTTAATCTCATTGATGTGTGCCGATAGTCCAAGGTGGCGATACACCGCATCCTATTTACTCCCAAACTCGTCCATGAGTTCTACACGAATTTCAACCAAGAGATAGACATTCATAGGATGGAGCACTATGGGTAGACATGGGTACGGGGCACATGGTTCATGCTTACCTCGAGGGTCATCAACGATTTCTATGGCCTATCCAATAAGATATTCACCCTCCGCCCGCCATTCAGGATATGGGTGAGGTGGCCTTTTTATATGGTCGAGTAGATGCATGGCCACTACCCAGGAGGGACTTCGAGCACAGTAAGTTGACAGACTCCCTCCTCATCCTGAATGTGTTTGTGAGCCACAACATCGACCACCACGATCGCACCACCACCATGATGATGCTAGGGCTCGATTATTGTACCATCCGCTCATGGGAGGAAGATCGACACGGGAATTACCTCTACACCACTGATCAAAGATACCGGCCTCCCAGACGAACAAGAGGCACACTGCCATCTTCCCAAAGGTTGATCGATGGTATCTCGTGCAGAAGCAGGGGTCCAGATTTCACTGCGGAGCCGCTTTGAGAGCAAAGGGACCTATCAACTGCTTTGCTTTAGAAAATGCTAGACGAAGCTCTTGACGAGTGTAGGAGCTGCCCCAACTGTCGACGAGCATCCTCCTCAAGAGCAGCCACCAGACCCCTGCACCGGTTGCACCACCGGAGACATAGCGGCCCATGCTACATCGCATCTTGGAGGGTCAAGTCGAGCGCACACGACTCATTATCGCCACTCGGACCGAGCTACGCACGGTGCGGCGAGAATGACGACTCTGCGGTCTCGAGTAGATGCAGTCAGACACACCCAGTCATCTATGGAGTTTACCCTGAGTCGGTCTTTCCTAGAGCAGAGTCGGATTCGGGCTGACTGTGACCAAGTCAAGCGAAGACTAGACAGATGTGCGGGCAAGTTGGATGACATCCATGATCAGATTTGCCGCCCGACACCCATGCCAGCTCCTCCACCGCTGACCCTTCCACACTCCTTCTTCCGGCACCCTCCGATCCACCTCCGGAAAGTTCCTAAAATTTTTATGTATTTCTTTGTTTTGCATGCAATTGGGGACAATGCACGTTTCAAGTTTGTTGGTGGTTGATAAAAATTTTGCTCAATTTGACATATTCATGATATTTGATGATATTTGATTGTTGACTTATTCAAAAAAAAAAATTATTTTGTTTGCATGCTTGTGTGATATGAATAGCCTTGCCGGCTAATGATGAAATTTTCATTTAATTTTATCTTTAAATCATGACTTGTGAATGTAATATATTGTTGTTTAAATGTGAGACTATTTAATCATATCCGATATCAGGTTGTGGTCTGGCCAAAGGATTTATGATATGTAGCTATGTTGGTGCACTTAAGTTGAAAACAATAGGATCTTCAAATCATCTCAGATCTCAACTAAGTAACCAATAAAGTGAGTGATTGTAGTGAGTAAGCTGTGATGGTGGCTATCTAGATTATGTTTGATTCCGTGTATGTCGAAAAATAAAATTGTGTGGAGCACTTTAGACCAGTTAGAGGAAACTAAGTAATGACCGAATGTTAGGAATCTAATCCCTCAGCATGAACTTATTGCACGCAAAGAACAAGGCTTTTATTATTACATAACTCATTTCGTAGCCTTTTTGACTCGAGTGATAAAGTCATTGACCAAAAGCTCGTTACATGGGTCATTTAGAAAGCTTAATGAACTGAGTTTCGCATACTATTAATATCTTATAACTCTTTTCGTAGCCTATTTGACTTGAGTGAAAAGGCCCGTAGGGGTTTCTCAAAACCCGATGCCCTAAAGTTCAAAAGACTTGGGAGTCATCGGCCTAAAGCTCGTTACATGGGTCATTTAGAAAGCTTAATGGACTGAGTTCTGCACATAAGAAAAAAAAAATTTCTTTACAAAGTAAACCTGAGGATTAGATGACTAATGGGTTTGACTTACTTAGTAGAAAATTTCTCGGTCAAGAGTGCTCATAAATTGGAGAATCTTCATAAACCTATGTTGTCACAATCATCGCCTTTCTCAACCAAATTCTAGAAAGAAAAGAATGTGAATAATCTTAGACCCGTAAATCTCGGAAATTTGAGAGAAAACAATTATTTTGAGAGAAGTGTACCTTACGAGAGGGTAGGAAAAATTGACTAAGTAGTTGGGCTATCACCTCCATAGAATTTAAAGTTGATCGGATGGTGCTCTCACACACGATTCAAGTATGTTTTAAGTAGAATCACGCTTACAATCAGTATAACCTCATACACTCGTCATGAATTATAAGTTTTTCTTTTTGCAAAATTTGAAGCAAAGACTGCAAGCTATTTATAGTGTGAACTTTATTATTGCTTATTCCATCTAGTGCAACATTGTTTTTAGTAGTTTATTCGAGCACGAATAATAGTTCAAGTTTGGAGGTATTTGATAAGTACAATTTTGTACTTATCTAGGCTCACAAAAAGGGACGATTATGAGTCGTTTAGTTGTTTTCAGTTTAATTGCATGTTGTTTTCTTATCAATTTAGGAAATTATCAAAGTCAAGTATCAATCGGATGAAAAGAGAGCAAAATGAAGACAATGGGACCTAATTGCTAAGAAAAGAGACTTCAGGGGCTTGACGTGCAATTACTAAGGAGGAAAATTCAATTTCAGCACCAAATAGACTATGCGATCGCATAGTACAAATGTGGTGCGATCGCATCGACAATAAAAAAAATTAGCGAGATGTAAAACCGTTGAACCATGCGATCGCGGTAGATACACCATGCGATCGCAATGGTATATCGCAGCACAGTTTTGGCAGAAACCTGATTTGATTAGACTTCTACCAGTCCAGAATTCAACTACCAAACAAACGTCTTGGGGTCTTGAGAGAGGATTATAAAAGGGGAATAGAGACATTTCGCAGAAGAGGAATTTTGGGAAAACAAGATACAAAACAAAAACGAAGATCAAGGCGCGGAATCGAAGATCATCGAGCCGAGATCACGGGTTTTATTTTACTTTTTGTTTTTCTTTCCCTGGACCATGATGAACTCAATTCTTTCGTTAATTGACGAAATCATGTCCGGCTAATTTACTTTATCTAAGATGAACGATGAAACCTCGCGTTTTAATTAATTAGAAGTTTTTTTCTTTTTAGTAAATAATTGCCCGTGGATTGATTATTCTTTATTCAGTTTCTTTATTATTTTAATGCTTGTGCACCATTAGAATATATTGTGATCTATATTGAAGTCGAGAGATTCAATATAGATTTAGCACGTGGTATTGAATAACATAGGGTCCAATAATAGATAGAGATTACTATTATGCTTTATGAAATCCATTTAGGCGTTCGTGAGATTTTAATGCATGTGTTGTGTTCGGAGCTTAATTAGAGATAATGAAGTTCGCATAACATATAGAATTGATTGACCATCGAGAGAGGCTTTTGATTGATTTAGGAACGCTGATTTTCAATCTAAGGTAATTAAAAGCTAAAAAGTGATTAACAGATAATTGATTATAAAGCATGTCGGTGGATTTGTGAATCCTAGTGTTGGTAAACTTTAATTCATCATCATCTTTCAAAGTTGCTTATTGTTAATTTCAATTTAATTACGATAGTTAATTTAGTTTAGAGTCATAAGAACAAAAATTGAATATGTGTTTCTTTACATTGTTAAAATTTAAGTTGTGAAATTAATTGGTTAAATTAGTATCTAGTCCTCGTGGGTTCGACACTTTATTTATCACTTTATTACTTGTCAACGATCTCGTCCATTTGCGGGATTTAAATCGCACAACATTAATCTTTAGTCTGAAAAAGAAGGTAATATGCAGCGACCGAAAAAATTTCGTTTTTGATTTTCTACAAATTTATTGATTATTCACGTCACTACAAACTTCCTATTACGGATTTAATTATATTGGTCACATTGAAAGTTCGCAAGTTTTCTTGTATTTTCTACGAACATGGAATATTTCTATTTTAAAAACAAGCTTTGTTATATTTTTAAATGTGGTAAAATAAAATTTCATGTTGTATGAGATGGTCCTTGTTTAGCTAAAGAAAACCAAGCCCCCCTATTCCTGATTTTCTTAGCCAAGGCCCGACCCACACTAGCTCAAATCTTAGCCATCACACCACATAAAAGTCACCCATTTTCAGTCGAAAAATATGCCCCTTAAAGGCCAAAATCTCTCCACTTTTTGCTGCCCAAAATAGTGACAATTTTGCTACATACATGATTTTCTATTAAAATTCCACAATTACTTTTAATATTTTATTCTCCAAAAATAACAAATGTAACAAATGTAACATGTAAACCCTTCTCCATGGCAAACCCGCTGCATAAACCACCGGATATAGACTCCAATGTGGTCGGCCACTTCCTGCCGACCAACCCCAACCCACAGCCGGCCTCACGCCATCAAAAACAGGCCCCTCGTCTCCACAAAACTCCCAGCCTGCAGAAACCCTAAACTCAGAACTTAGATCCGCCGCGCCTCTGTCCACCAGTTGCGCGACCACCCACCCACCAGTCGGTGCACCACCCTTGGGAGAGTAGTTTCCATATAGTGCCCAAGGGCTAGCGCCTGCATCTCTGGGTCAGAAATTTCCAGTAGCGAATTCGGGCCAAAAAATTCTAGCAGCGGTCTCCTCCCTTAAATTACATCAATGGCACCTCCTCCAACCAGTGCGGCAACCTCAGGTGACCTTTCTGCTAGCACTAATGTAGTCTCAGGGGTAGCAGATGATGCTCCCCTGATTTCTACTTCGCACGGGATCAATTGTAACTCGGTTCCCAACCATAATTCGCCTTCCCTCCAAGGGGACGAGCCCAGGTTGTTCCTTTCTGTTTTGATGCACCAAGTGATGTCAAATTTTAATTAACTCGCAAGTGTACGAATCTAGTGGAATATAGATAGGTAAAAAACGAGGTCGATCCCACAGAGACTCATGCTATGAGGAAGGTGTAATTTAATCCGAATTAAATGTTATTCTAGACTAGTTGAGTTGAGAAGATTTGTTGTTGAAATTGTTTAACTAAAAGACTTAAGAAATAAGCTAATAAATGAATTGAGAATTCAAGTTGTGTAAAAACACCAAGGTTTCAGAATCCACCATTGTCTAATTTAGCAATTATCCAATCATTCATTAATTCCCAAGAAAAATACATACGACAACCCGAAATCAATCTATTGTCGTCCCTAAAGATTTATCAATCAAGTCCGGAAGAAGAATATCAAATATAGGCTCCCCTTATGCTTCAAACATAAACCACTTAAGCGCTTTTCAGATCAAGCTCAATTGAAAGAAAACAAAGAATCAAAGAAGTTCTAAGCATTCTATGTACCCCAATTCGAATAGAAGATGACGAAAAATCAAAAGCAATTAATAGATCATATTATATCACCAAGCATGGATTAATTAAATCAACATCTAACTATCAAAAATACATGATATTTAAGATGAAAGAAATCATATTTAATTAATTTAGTCAAGAACAAGCCATAAACGTTAAAGCTCTTAAGAAGGAATTAACCTAATAATTAAATAGTCACTAAATCAAGACAAGGTTTCATCATCTACCTTGGCTAAAAGAAAACTAGAAGAACATAATTAAACTAGAAAAACAATAAATGATAAAACCCGGCATGGATTCAAGGAGAAGAAATCTTGAAGAAGTCTTGATAGTCGAGGAGTCTTGTTCTCTTGATCTCTTCCTTCTTCTCTTCCGCCTTCTCTTGATTTGCTCTCCAAAAATCCAACCCTCGTTATGAGAATGTATCTCATATTTATATTGCCTCAATGTGCCACAAAATATCCCAAGAAAACCTAAAAATTCGTTCAAAACGTTTCCTAGTTGAATTGGGACTCAAAAAGGAAATAAAATTATGATTCTGCCGAAAATACACTGGGAGATCGCTCCAGTGAAAACCCGGGCGATCGCCCAGGCCAAGAAAAAGCTTTCTTCTGTTGAAAAATAGGGTTGGGCGATCGCCCAAATTTAAGCCTGGGCGATCGCCCAGCTTACGCTGTTTCCTCTGCGGCGGCTGTTTTTCAAATGGCCATAACTTCTTGTAGGAAACTCCAAATTGAGATCCGTAAAAAGTGTTGGACTCATAATTCAATTATCTTTCCAATGGTATATCATTTGACTTGTGGAGATTTTAATATCAAAAGTTGTACTCTAAATTCTCCACATACTTCGGTAGGTAGTTTCTCAATTTGGTTCTTTGGCTTTCCGGTGTTTGGTCCATTGATTAAACTCTTCGTTGTCACCCAAAACACCTTAAACTTATTGATTTTCCCTTATTCCTCATCCTCAAATGTTTGGCTCTTGAAATTCACTTCAAAAACTCAACTTACTCGTCGATTTCGCCAAATTATTGCTCTTTTCGTCCATTCTTCTCCAATTGTTCACAAACGTGTCCAAAACTGAAATAGAACAATAATATACTAGATAAGTAGAAAATCAACTATATGACGACATAAAAGATTAATTCAAATGCCAAAATAAGTGCATAAAACACACTTATCAAACACCCCAAACTAAACCTTTGTTCGCCCCTCGAACAAAAACAAAACTAAAATAGATTTCAACTAAGCTAATTGATTCCACGAAAAATCATCAATGTTAAATTCCTTACCATATGCCTCAAGTTCGAAAATAAAGCAACACTTTTAGAAGGATATCAAACAACAACACAAAAATTTTGACTTATCTGATGCTCGACCTTGTGTGAGTGTGTGAATAGCCAAACATTGAACTTATGCATGTATTAGACCATGACCAATATTGTGTTGTTGACATTTTAGCAATCCCGAACCCTTTGTAGTCATTTATTCCTTACACCTCTCGTAAGTTATCACACTTCTAAAGCTTTTCTCTCAAATCCCGAGGTGTTCTAGCGAAGTTGGTTTCGATGGATCATCACAATGCTCTTTCTTTTCAACGAAGGTGGTAAAACTTAGCACTTGTATTCTGAGAATTAGGATGGTGAGAGGTTTCTAAATTCTCATCTTCAGTCTCTAAGGTTCTAATCTAGCAATCCTTCCTGAGCACTTCTATTTTTTTTTTATTTAACTCTCATTAGCAGCTTTTACATCCTGTGCAATACTTCTCTTTCACTAGCTTTACAGGTGACCCTTGTAGCGAGCTTTGGGTCGATGACTCCCAAGTCGATGACCATAGGGCACCGTGTTTGAAAAACCCTACCGGACTTAATTGCTCGAGTCCCACAGTGCTAATAGAGGAGCGAAGATGTAAATTTATAAATGTCGCTCTCTTTTCTTTTCTTTTTTTTTTTTTTTTTTTTTTTTTTTGATACAGGACTCATGTAGCGAGCTTTGGGCGATGACTCCCAAGTCGAGGATGACCATAGGGCACCGTGTTTTAAGATACCCTTACAGTTTAATTGCTCGAGTCGATATTTCATTTAATTTTTATCACCGCAAATAGTGCTCGGTTGATTCCTTGACTATAACCCATTCAACCAAAGATGAGACCTAGAAAACCCAAACCATCAAAAGTCTTAGAACAAAAGTAGTAACTTTAACACCCCAAACTGTTTCAAAAACAGGTTTAGTCACTAGCTCTAAGAATGTAGGAACGGAATGTTTCATCATGATACTCGATCAATAATATCAACACAAACACGCAAGTCATGTCTCCAATAAACGATAAGTCAAAGTGGCCATGTGCTTTCTTAATCGGTCTAACATAGATAAGTAATCGATAAAAGAATGAGTTCAAGTGTTGTCTAATAGTCGACTAAAATGTGCTCAATTTGAACAGATATCATCATTGGCGGTAGGATATTCAACAGCAACCAGACAAATTATATTTTTTTTTTTGTTTTAAAACTATTTCAGTTATACAGACCAGAATGATAAGCAAATCGGAAGTTCTTAAGTAACATGATATTTTATAACCCACCCCCAAACAAAAACCTTACATTGTCCCCAATGTAAGAATAACATAAAGCACAGAGTAGGAGAGAAAAGATCGCCACTCCCGTGACGTAGTGGAGAAGAAGCATCCGGGCAGTGAAAAGATGTGGAACACCGTGGACACCGCAGGATCGGTTGCACAAAAGCAATCCTAAAAGAAAAAACAGAAAACAACAAACAAAAACAACGAAAGCAAAATTGGATTTTTTTTTTTTTTTTTTTAATAAAAACGATTTTCAAGTTTTTTTTTTTTTTTTTTTGTAAATTTTTTTTTTTTTTATAAAACGATTTTCAAGAAAGAAGGGCGGGATCACCCAAATTAATTTCTTCCTCCCCTCGCGAGAGTGAAACTCAAGTATGGTTTTAAACGTTGGCCATTAACCTTAAAATATCACCATTTGTTGGGTTTTCAACCTCAACGACTCCATGGGGATAAACAATGCGAACAATAAAAGGACCTCGACCATCCGGAGCGTGGTTTACCCGGAAATAAATGCAAAGAGAATTATATAAAAGTACTTTCGACTGGATGAATGATTTTCTCGACTATGTGCTTGTCATGAAAGACCTTCATTTTGTGCTTGTAAATCTTAGCATTCTCATAAGCATCGTTTCAATTTCTTCAAGTTCGCCCACCGCAATTTCCTTTTGACCACCTTTCCTGCATATCAAAATTGAATTTCTTAATGGCCCAATAAGCACGATGTTCTAACTCAACCCAAGGTGACAGCTTTCCATACACCAATCTATAAGGGGACATCCCAATGGGTGTTTTAAAAGCATGTCCTATATGCCCATAAAGCATCGGTGAGTCGTAAAGACCAATCTTTTCTCGTCGTGTCGAACTGTTTTCTAAAATATGCTTGATTTCACGATTTGAGACCTCAACCCGACCACTAGTCTGGTGGATGATATGGGGTGGCCACTTTATGTGTGATGGAGTATTTTGCTAGAAGGGTTTGAAAATGTTTATTGCAAAAGTGCGATCCCCATCACTAATAATGGCTCGTGGAGTGCCAAAGCGAGAGAAAATATTGCTTTTCAAAAATGCCACTACGCTTTTGTGATCATTGGTCCTACAAGGAATTGCCTCGACCCACTTAGAAACATAATGGACCCCAACTAATATGTAAAGATAACCAAAAGATGGAGGAAAAGGTCCCATGAAATCAATCCCCAGGACATCAAAAAGTTCAACTACGAGAATAGGATTAAGCGGCATCATGTTTCTTTTGAAATGCTTCCCATGCGCTGACACCTATCACATGAAGAACAAAAATATGAGTGTCACGAAGAGAGTGGGCCATAAAAACCACATTGCAAAATTTTGGAGGTAGTCTTTTAGCCTCGAAATGGCCTCCACACGCGTGGTCATGACGAGAATGACATAACACCGTGGAATTCACTTTCTGGGACGCATCTCCTTATAATTTGATCAGCACAGTATTTAAACAAGTAGGGATCGTCCCAAAAGAAATTCCTCACTTCAGCCAGAAACTTAGTTCTATCCTGTTTAGTCCAATGGTGCGGAAGTTTGCACAACAAGATAATTAACAATATCGCCAAAACCAAGGCACAACGTCAATATTCATGAGTTGTTCATCTGGAAACAACTCATTTAATGGTAATTTATCCTGCACAGAGTCAAGCACAATTCGAGATAAGTGGTCAGCCACAACATTTTCAGACCCCTTTTTGTCCCTAAATTCAATGTCAAATTCTTGCAAAAGCAAGACCCACCTAATCAATCTAGGTTTAGCATCTTTCTTAGTTAGAAGATATTTGAGGGCGACATGGTCGAAAAAGATAATAACTTTACACCCTACAAGATAAGATCGAAATTTATCTAAAGCAAATACTATCGCTAGCATTTCTTTCTCTCGTAGTAGAATAATTTAATTGTGCATCATTAAGAGTTCTACTAGCATAGTAAATAATGAAGGTAACCAATCTAATCTCTGTCCTAAGATCGCTCCCTACAAAGATAATCGGATGCATCACACATAAGTTCGAAAGGCAAAGTCCAATCGTGTGGTCGAATAACAAAAGCGTGGGTCAAGACTTTCTTAAGATGTTCAAAAGCCTCTAAGCATGAATTATTAAAGATAAAAGGTACATCCTTAACAAGTAAATTGCATAAGGGTCTAGAGATTTTACTAAAATCTTGAATGAAACGTCTATAAACCAAAGATGCCCTGTGAAAGATCTTACTTCTTTCAATCGATTTTGGAGGTAGAAGATTGGAGATAAGATCAACCTTGGCTTTGTCAACCTCAATACCATTGCTAGAAATAATGTGGCCAAGAACAATACCTTGTTTCACCATGAAGTGACATTTTCCCGCTTTAGTACTAAATTCTTTTCCTCACATCTCTCTCAAAAACTAATGTTAGATGGTGCAAACAATCATCAAACGAGTCACCATACACGTAAAAATCATCCATAAACACCTCAAGAAACCTCTCAACCATGTCGAAAAATATACTTAGCATGCATCTTTGAAAGGTAGCAGTGTGCATTACACAAACCAAATGGCATTCGTCTATATGCAAAGGTTCCAAAAGGACAAGTGAAAGTAGTTTTCTCTTGATCTTCCTGAGCTATGGGAATTTGATTGTAACCTCAATAACCATCTAAGAAACAATAATAAGCATGCCCCGCTAGTCTATCAAGCATTTGATCAATGAATGGAAGAGGAAGTGATCCTTTCTAGTGACTAAGTTCAATTTCCTATAGTCTATGCATACACGCCATCCCTGTAGTTACTCTAGTTGGAACCAATTCATTGTTTGCATTAGTAACTACGGTGATACCCGATTTTTTGGGACAACATGCATGTGACTTACCCATTTGCTATCGAAATAGGATAGATAATTCCAAAGATCTAACAACTTAAGGACTTGAGTTCTCACAACATCTTTCATGTTAGGATTTAACCTACGTTGCATCTCCCTAGTGGACTTAGAATTTTCCTCAAGATGAATATAGTGCATGCAATCTACGGATTAATACCTATTATGTCGAGAATGGTCCAACCTAGCGCCTCTTTATGTTCGGTTAAAACACCTAACAACTTACCTTTTGTGCATCATCAAGGGCGTAAGAGATAATTACGGTAAAGTTTCGCCTCTCCTAAGAATGCATCTTGCAAAGTGTCGTGCAATGCTTTGAGCTCTAACTTGGGCGGTTGTTGAACCGATGGGATGTTCTTCTTCTCACTTATTGAAGTGGCTCAATTTTCTGTCTCCACTTACTTGTATCCATGACAGTGTTGACTCAAGCAAAGTGTTCACCTCATCTATAGCACCATCAACATCAAAATCTGTACCAAAATGGGTTAGACACATCATTAAAGCATCATCAAAGTTAGTTGAAATACAAGACTCATCAACCAATGCTTCTATCATGTCAACATCAGCAACATCCTCGTTGTCATGTGGTTGCTTGTTGACATTGAAGACATTCAATTCAATTGTCATGTTGCCAAAGGACAACTGCATGACTCCATTCTCGCAATTAATTACGACATTAGATATGGCTAGAAAAGGACGACCAAAAATCACGGTGAATATGCTTAGTGGAGTCTCGAGCAGGTTGTGTATCAAGTACAATAAAATCAACAGAAAAATAAAATTTATCAACTCAGTATCAAAACATCCTCAACAATGCCACGAGGTACTTTCACGGATCTATCGCCAAGTTGTAAAATAACGAGATGTTGGTTTTAACTCGCCTAGTCCAAGTTGCATGTACACACAGTAAAAGCGTAGATTGACACTAGCTCCTAAATCTAACAATGCCTTCTCAATTTTATGGTTTCCTATGATGCAAGAGATAGTAGGACAACCCGGATCTTTAAATTTAGGAGGGTGTTGCTTTGAATTATCGAGCTAACTTTGTTCGATTAAGAATGCCTTTTACGTACATGCAATTGTCTCTTTTAGTACTGTAGGTCTTTCAAAAATTTAGCATATGCAGAACTTGCTTAATAGCATCAAGTAAAGGGATATTTATGCTTACACGCTTGAAGATGTCCATCATGTCATTGATAGAATTACCTTGCTTTACCTTTGTCAACCTCACGAGGAAATGGGGCTTTTGGGATGTAGGATGGCTCATTGTCTTCTTTGTGAGCTTCTTGGACCGAATCATCGGTTGAGGTATTACTCGAGAAATTAGTTGAGGCGTGTTTTGCTTTGAAAGATCCACTTTGTTGTCAACCGGTTTGCCTCATCTCAAAGTCATGATGGCCTTCGCCTCTTCATGTTGGTTGCTTGAATCTGCTCCAATATTGTGCACCCTTTAGGATTAGGAAATGGCTGACTAGGGAATTTACCTTTTTCGATGGTTGTTGCCAGCTGTTGTACTGATGAAGCCAGTTGCCCCATCATGTTCTCCATATTGGAAATGGATTGTGCCTGTGAGTTCTGGCTAGTGCGCATCTCCTTCTTGAACTCAGTGATGGTGTGATTCGATGCTCCAAAGCGGCTTGTGTAGCTTTTGTCAAGTTTTGAAATGCCTCTTCCCATGGTTTAGGGGTCAGGCGAAGTTTTGGTTGAATTGTCTAGGGCTTTGAGGGGCTTGACTGCTTTGTGTTGTCCTGTTGACTACCCCAGTGACCAAGAAAAGTTGGGGTGGTCCCTCCAACTCAGGTTATAGGTGTTGGAGTAAGGATTGTAAGGAGGCTTCCTCATCATGTTGAGGGCATTAGCTTGCTCAAGACCGCTCGGTTCTCGGAGGACTATTGACTGTCAATGAGGTCAATTTATGAGAGATGTCCTCTATCATGCACTTGACTTCCTTGATTTACGAGCTAGGTTCACTTCTTTGCGAATTTCATAGATACCCTTTTCTTTGGCTCGGTTCTAGAGGATCTGCTCATTGTTGTGAATTGTCACCGCTTTTGAAAGAAGGTCCGGATCTCTCAGAGCATTTTTAGACATAAGCTCTCCCCGCTTGTGGCCATCAACCATTCTTGAATATGTGGTAGCAATCCTCCAAAAGTATTGGCATAAATGCCATTTTTTCATAGCCGTGGTGTGGACATTTCATGAGAAGCCCGTTGAATCTCTCCCAAGTTTCATAGAATGGCTCATCGCTCTTTGCACAAACTCCGAAATTTCCTGCGAATAGCATTAGTTTTGTGAACAGGAAAATACTTATTCAAAAATTTAGCAACCATTTGTTCCCAAGAAGTAATACTATTTGCGGTGCAATGTATTAAACCAAGATCTAGATCTATCTTTCGTAGAAAAGGGAAATAGACGAAGTTTAACATTATCGAGACACATTCTCATATTTAAATGTTTCACATACAAAGATAGAAATCGGTCAAATGATTATAAGGTTCTTCACTATCTAAACCATAGAAAGATGGGAGACAGCTTAAGCACACCTCGGTTTAAGCTCAAAATTCCTAGTCAGGACACGAGGGTATTGTATGCATGAGGTGCTCAGATTAGCCAATGGACTAAAATAGTCCCCTGAAAGGTCTCTCTTCAATTTCATCACCCATAGCTACTATTGCTTCGGTTTCTTCAATTTTATCTAGATTAGTGGCTCGCTTTTTGTTGGTGAAAAATCCTTTCAATTTCACTATCTAGATGTTCTAGCTTAAGTTCTAGGGATCTACGACCAAGCATGCACAATGCAGATTTTTGATTTTGAAATTTTTTTTTTTTTTTAAAAAAAATTAAAAATAAAACGAAAATTAAATAAATTAAATAAAATCCTAAATTATAACTAGTCGAGAATAAAATTAACTAAGATTAGATTAACCTTCAGACGCAGTCCCCGGCAACGGCGCCAAAAACTTGATGTCAAATTTTAATTAACTCGCAAGTGTACGAATCTAGTGGAATATAGATAGGTAAAAACGAGGTCGATCCCACAGAGACTGCTATGAGGAAGGTGTAATTTAATCCGAATTAAATGTTATTCTAGACTAGTTGAGTTGAGAAGATTTGTTGTTGAAATTGTTTAACTAAAAGACTTAAGAAATAAGCTAATAAATGAATTGAGAATTCAAGTTGTGTAAAACACCAAGGTTTCAGAATCCACCATTGTCTAATTTAGCAATTATCCAATCATTCATTAATTCCCAAGAAAAATACATACGACAACCCGAAATCAATCTATTGTCGTCCCTAAAGATTTATCAATCAAGTCCGTAAGAAGAATATCAAATATAGGCTCCCTTATGCTTCAAACATAAACCACTTAAGCGTTTTTTAAGTATCAAGCTCAATTGAAAGAAAACAAAGAATCAAAGAAGTTCTAAGCATTCTATGTACCCCAATTCAATAGAAGATGACGAAAAATCAAAAGCAATTAATAGATCATATTATATCACCAAGCATGGATTAATTAAATCAACATCTAACTATCAAAAATACATGATATTTAAGATGAAAGAAATCATATTTAATTAATTTAGTCAAGAACAAGCCATAAACGTTAAAGCTCTTAAGAAGGAATTAACCAAATAATTAAATAGTCACTAAATCAAGACAAGGTTTCATCATCTACCTTGGCTAAAGAAAACTAGAAGAACATAATTAAACTAGAAAAACAATAAATGATAAAACCCGGCATGGATTCAAGGAGAAGAAATCTTCGAAGAAGTCTTGATAGTCGAGGAGTCTTGTTCTCTTGATCTCTTCCTTCTTCTCTTCCGTCTTCTCTTGATTTGCTCTCCAAAATCCAACCCTCGTTATGAGAATGTATCTCATATTTATATTGCCTCAATGTGCCACAAAATATCCCAAGAAAACCTAAAAATTCGTTCAAAACGTTTCCTAGTTGAATTGGGACTCAAAAAGGAAATAAAATTATGATTCTGCCGAAAATACACTGGGAGATCGCCCAGTGAAAACCCGGGCGATCGCCCAGGCCAAGAAAAAGCTTTCTGCTGTTGAAAAATAGGGTTGGGCGATCGCCCAAATTTAAGCCTGGGCGATCGCCCAGCTTACGCTGTTTCTCTCTGGCGGCTGTTTTTCAAATGGCCATAACTTCTTGTAGGAAACTCCAAATTGAGATCCGTAAAAGTGTTGGACTCATAATTCAATTATCTTTCCAATGGTATATCATTTGACTTGTGGAGATTTTAATATCAAAAGTTGTACTCTAAATTCTCCACATACTTGGTGAGTAGTTTCTCAATTTGGTTCTTTGGCTTTCCGGTGTTTGGTCCATTGATTAAACTCTTCGTTGTCACTCCAAAACACCTTAAACTTATTGATTTTCCTTATTCCTCATCCTCAAATGTTTGGCTCTTGAAATTCACTTCAAAAACTCAACTTACTCGTCGATTTCGCCAAATTATTGCTCTTTTCGTCCATTCTTCTCCAATTGTTCACAAACGCGTCCAAAACTGAAATAGAACAATAATATACTAGATAAGTAGAAAATCAACTATATGACGACATAAAAGATTAATTCAAATGCCAAAATAAGTGCATAAAACGCACTTATCACCAAGCAACGCGTGGCACCATGCCAGATGGTGCGCGTGCTAGGGGTAGGGCACGCGCGTAGGCACCTCGCCCACTGGGGACTGCGACTAGCACTGTCGGGCGCGCACAGGTTGCCACGTGCACGCCTCCGGCTGGTTTTTCTGTCCCCTTCCGTTTGTCTAATTTTTCATCTCCGATTGATCCGGGCCCACATGTTTTTCTTGAAAGCTCAATTTGTACTGAATTCTGGCAAATTGACTTATGCTGCAGTTGTTAATGATCGACAGACTATATCTTCAGCCGAGCAGAGTTTGAGGAAGTCTTCGCTTTTGTCCTTCAGTCTCCTCCTACTTCTAATTATCACCAGTTTGTGGATAAGGAGCCATACTTACATCGTGGTGAGCCTGCCTTGGTTATTTCATCTGAAGAAGAGGCAACTCTTGCTGAGCCATTCAAGTTCACACTTGTTGGCAAGTTTTTGCACCGCAAGCCCAAACTACAGGCTCAGACAGTTTTGAACCGTACTTTATATATTGAAGAGGCATTTTGGAAACAAAAGGCATGGGCACGTTGGACTTGTGAGGCTAATCATAACACCCGATACTTCCATTCTACAGTTCAGGGCGGACGTATTTGAGCTAGGATCCGGTCAATTACTTCACTTGGGCGAGGTGTTTGAGTCTCCAGAGACTATTCAGCCTTCAGCAGTATCTTTCTTCCAGGAGCTTCTGTCAGCTACTCCTCAGCCTGTCAATCCTATTCGACCTGGTATTATACCTAGATTGGTGTCTAGTGATGACAATTTGCAGCTTAACCAGACTCCTACTTTGACCGAGGTACGAGAGGCTATTTTTAGTATTGATCCAGATAGTGTCGTTGGGCCAGATGGATTTTCTTCTCATTTTTTCCAGGTATGTTGGGACATAGTATCAGACGATGTGTTTCAGGCAATCTTGGACTTCTTTGCAGGAGGGCACCTACCTTAGAGTTTTGCAGCTATTTCTATTGTCTTACTTCCAAAGCGGGACAATGCTTGTAGGTGGTTAGAATTTCGTCCAATAAGCTTATGTACAGTGTTTAATAAGTTGATTACAAAGCTGATGAACTCGAGACTGAGTACTTTACTGCCTTAGATCATCTTAGCTCCTCAGAACGGATTCATCTCGGGACGGCTCATTGGGGATAATGTCCTCCTTGCATAGGAGTTAATACATACACTTGATACGAAAGTGCAAGGGGGTAATATTATTCTCATGCTTGATATGGCTAAGGCCTATGACCGCATGGACTGGAGCTTCTTGATATCCATTATGGAGGGTTTTGGGTTCGATGCTTTTTGGATTGATCTAATACAGAGGTGTATTTCAGAGTGTCAATTTTCGATCCTACTTAATGGCAGACCATGAAGTTTTTTCTCATCATCTCGAGGGCTCAGATAGGGTGATCCCATATCTCCATCACTGTTTGTTATTACTGCAGATTATTTTTCACGACGACTCACTCAGCAATATCAGCATATTCCTTCAATGGCATACAAACATGTGGTGATACTCTTATCTCTCATTTGTCTTTTGCAGATGATATGATTATTTTCGCCAATGGCCAGAAGCAGTCTATCAGACGAGTATTACAGTGTATTGAACACTATGATGGGGCTTCTGGGCAATTGGTGAACAGAGATAAGAGCTTAATGATCTTTCCTAGGAGATTTTCTACTAGTCAGATACATAAACTAGAGAATATGACAGGGTTTCGTCATCAGCAACAACCCCTCACTTATATTGGTGTTCCTTTATTTAAAGGAGCTAGGAAGATCTTCTTGTATGATGACTTAGTACAGAAAGTCCAGAGTAGAATTTCAAGCTGGGCCTCGAGGCTCCTATCATTTTGAGGACGGATTACTTTGATTCGATTGGTGCTATCATCTATTCCTCTCTATCTCCTTTAGATTATGAACTAAGGCAATATTCAAGAAGTTAGAAGGCATATTCGCTACATTTCTTTGGGACTCTAGAGACGATGCACCCAGATTACATTGGAAGAGATGGAAGGACATTTGTATTCCTACCGAAGAGGGTGGACTAGGCTTTAGGAGACTGGAGGATCTTGTTGATACATTCTCCCTAAAGCTCTAGTAGTTAATTAGATCTTAACGGTCATTATGGGCTCAGTTTTTACTTGGTAACTATTGCAAAGACACCCATCCATTGCTGACTACTATTCTTTACTATGCTTCAGCAGTGTGGAAGAGGCTGAAGCATATAGGACCACAGGCAGAGACACACTTTGCTTGGAAGTTAGGACGTGGGCAGATATTCTTTTGGCATGACTATTGGATGGACGAGTCTACATTAGCTGATAATCACCCACACTTGACACACTCTTCTATCCAGGTTAGAGAATTATTTGATGGTACTGGATGGAACATTGGCAGACTTCTTCAGCTTGTACCATATATTATTGTTGAACAGATAGGGAGCATACTTATCACTGCTGAGGTGCATGATCAGATTATGTGGAAGGATACTTTGGATGGTAGATTTGCTACTAAGTCTACATGGCAACTAGTTTGCAGGGAGCATACTATTCAGGTTGTATACAGCATGATTTGGAGTTCTATTATCCCGACGACTGTATCTTTTTTCTGTTGGAGACTATGGCAGGGGCGTATCTCAGTTGATGTTGTGATTTAGAGATGGATTGGGAGTCATATGGCTTCTTGTTGTCAGTGTTACTCAGCTATTGAGACTATTTAGCATTTGTATATTGGCGTCATTTCTTTAACATTTTTCATATAACCCTTCGGCCAATGGAGAGTTTTAGTATCGCTTTCAGTCATGGTGTTTTTTGGGTCAGTTTGTCAGAAAGGGTTATATTCGTACGATCATTCCTCTTTTGATTCTCTGGTTTATTTGGACTGCGATGAATGATGTGAAGTACCAGGATACCTCTATGGAATCGAGACGGATTGGAGAGTATAACATACTATCTCACTACTACACACATGCCGTTTATTTAGAGCTATTCATTGGCACTAGGATATAGATATTGCTCTTCTTTTTGGTATATCTCTTACTACTTCATCCATTCTTCCTCATGTTTTAGTTTATTAGCGTACTCCACCAGTGGGATCCTATAAGATCAACACTGATGGATGCGTCATAGATGGATTTGCGAGTAGATGGGGGATTATTAGGGATGGAGGGGAGATTATTAGGGATTCATCTGGTTAGTGTGCTCGCGCAATCTTCTCTTCATATGGCGAGTGCCCTATTTTGGAGGTCGAGCTCAGAGCTATTCTTGACGGTATCATTCTTGCTCGTAGGATTGTACTCTTAGTTTTATGGATTGAGGTCGACTCTACTTTGGCCATACATTGCATCACCAAAGGAGGAGGACCTTGGTCTATTCAGGCCACTCTTCGCCACATCAAACATCTCCTTGCCTCAGACCGTAATACTATTTTTCATATTTATCGCGAGGGCAACATGGTGGCTGATTTACATGCTTCAGAGGGTTGGGATTATCGTTGCTATTTCGAGTACAGGGCTCATGAATTACCGCGACAATACTGCAGCTGATAGACACGGACTTCCTACAATTAGGGGTCTATAGAACTTTTAGGACTTATGTTTGGGATGTAGTACTTCCTTATTTATTTCTTTATTATTTAATGATGTAGTACTTCCTTATTTATTTTTTTATTATTTACTCATTAATTTGTTTATTTTAGCTCTTCTGATTGGAGGTCAGGTTTTATGCCCCATCCCATGTACTTTTTATAAGTTATGTATATAAGGTTGGGGTATTCGAACCCCCCCCCCCAATCATTTCCTTGTGGAGGCCTGGCAACTACATTGGAGATATGATGGTGTGTTGACTAAAAAAAAAAAATTGTCACTACAACAAAAATAGCCTTTTGCAACGGGCAAAATACGTTGTGAAAGGCTTTTGGCAACGCTCAGCGTGCGTTAGGTCCTTTGATTTGATGTTGCCGAAAAGTATTTATCTACGACAACATGCATTGCTCGTTGTTAAAACAAAATATGTACGTTGCCATTTACTCTTTAACAACTATGAATGTACGTTGTCTTTTATGAACGGATAGTATTTTGACAACGTTCGGTGCATGCGTTGTGGTTTAGTATTTAGCAACGTTCGAAAGCACGTTGTGGTTTGTTGTTATATATTTTAACAACATTTAATGTACGTTGTCATTTAGTTTTTTAGCAACGGTTAATGTGCGTTGTCATTTATTTTTAGCAACGTTCAAAAGTTCGTTGTTATATCTTTTTAACAACGTGTAATGTGCGTTGTCATTTATATTTAGCAACGTTCAATTGCACGTTGCCTTTAACTATATTCATTCATTTTCAACAACGTTCTAATGCACGTTGTCTTTACCTTGGGTTTTTTTCCTGTTATTTTAGAACATATTTTATATATATTCCTGTACAAATAACATTGTAAATATAATAAAATTCAATCCATACTAATCATCAATTTTTAACTGAAATTTATACAATATTAATGAAATTTTTAATACAAAATATAGCCCACAAGTTTTTTTAAACATACAAAGTTTGGACCAAACCTAGCAAAACATGTCCTGGAAGTTTCTTACAATGTACATTTAATCTACAAAAATCTAGCAAAACAAACTTGACAACTAACACCCCGAATCAACCAATCCGTAACATCAAACATTTGTTGTTCAAGATTCAAGTTCATGGCTTCGATCGATCGCCAATGTCCAAACAGGGTTGCTTTGCAAAAGTAAACAAGACTATTTATATCTAGCTCTAGAAATAAAGTGTAACACTTACAACAAGAAGATAATTTTATGAAATTAAACGTGCTTATAAAGAACACTTACAAAAAAGAACCAAAAGCGTGCTTATAAAGAAAAGAGTATATCCGAAAAGATTTCATGCGCCTAGAGTCACAAATTGAGGCAAAGTCGCAAATTGCATGACTTTTAGGTTTATTCACATGATTCAAATCTATGCAACTGCTTTTCACATTATTATCCCACCTCCATCTCTTATGGAATCAAATGTTTGGCAAAAAAAAAAATTCTAGCTAAAACTAAAACCTTAATTAAATGAATGGTTATTGATTTTAAGAGGGCTATTGCATGGAAATTTCTTTGAAAAACACGCCATGTGCATATACGATCGGACTTAATGGCTTTTTGTCGTGAATTGTTATTAACTCAGGCTAATTTTCTTTCAAGAAAAGAGACATTACATTGACATGGGACAAGAGAAATCAAGAGAAAATCACCAAAATTGAAGGCCAATGATTCATATTCTGTTGAATTTCAAGTTTATCTGAAGCTAAACAATCAAAATGAAGACTTGTGGGAAGCTAATTATAATTACTAATATTTAATCAAACATAAATAAATGTTTTTGTAGGGTAGTAATTTGGACAGAAATGGAAAGGTTTACAGAGAAACAAACAAATATGACGGATGAATTAAGGAAGACTAAGATTACATATAAAATAATCAAACAAGCGTGAATGGGTGAAATCTCCGACAAATCATTTCAGAACTAAAACCTTAATTAAAACCTGGGGCAGCCTCCCGTCCATCATTTCAGAACTAAAACCTTAATTAAATCAAATATAAGAGTTAAATTCTAGCTCATTTATGAGTGAACAAGTATTTTCCTCCGACAAATCAAGCGCATAAGCAAATTTTTCTCATCGAGCACCATCTATCACTATATCATCCAGCTTTTAGATCAAAACTAAGTAAAAGTTCAATGGCATGTGATGTAAGAGTTAATAAATAAGTACTTCCCGAGTAAATTTACCTTCACAAATAATTTTAATCTCGCTCTTTGGCCAAGCAACCAGTACTTCCCAAGGCTTCACTAAGAACTCGAATCTCATCTCAGAGGTCTATATAAGTTTAAATTTTCCATGTAGACATCTTCAACCCAAACCTTCCAATGCCTCGTCCAAGAGGCATGTGATGCACCTTTGTACTTGGGTCTGCTTGATGCAATCTTCCTTCGCTACAATTTCTTCCTCATCAAACTTGTACCAATGCGTTAGTTGACAACGTGTATTTTCCGGACGTGCATTGCCTCCATGAATACCACTTGCTTGTTGTGACTACAAATTGACATTAAACCAATAGAATAAGAATGTAAGCTTTCAAATTTTGGCATTCTTAAGAATAACGCGAATTTGATTCAAACTATCGAGTATTTACGTAATCAACGAATTTTGAAATTTATCCTGCAAGTGTCTCTCTAGAATGTCAAGCTTCGATAGTTCACAAGTCCATAACAAATAATGTGGAAACCAAAGATGCTTTTAACTACAAATAAGGATATAATCATATCTTTTAAATAAAAAAAATTGTCTTTCCAATTGCAAAATGGACCAAAATGTCCACCAAATGCTACAAAACCGAAAAGATGAAAACCAATTTGCTATAAAGCTAATAGGTTGGGGACCATTTATAAACAAAAGAGTTCACATTGTGGGAGTAGAAGCACGTATACGAACCGTAAATAAGTCAATTCATCTATCAACACGAAGCAATTGCAAAGCACAACAATAAAGAGTAAAGACAACAATTTCATCTAAAAAACAAAACAAACAAAGAATAGATTCCAAATATAAATATATATATGAACAATTGCAAGTCCCATAAGTTACTGATAAGCTATACATGGATCTTCATCCAGCGTTTCAAACACACCCATTAGCTCAAGTCGAGAGGACACCTTGTTCTTTGCTTTGTTGCTCATTTCATGCCTTGAGACAGAGAATTGTAGCTTAAATGAAGCTGAAATAGCGTGCTTAACACAAGACGATTCGTTGCATAAAATAAGAATGTAAGCTTTCGCTTTTTCCCATGAGCATAATTTACGGGTTAAACAGTTCATTATGGTGCCTAAACTGCATACATCATCGCTACCGGTTCATTAGGATTCCTAGATCGCATACGTCACTGCAGTTTCTATAAAATTCTAGTTTCCCACAAACAAACTTCTAGGTAATCTTTCCAGATGATGCCAAACTCTATATCTTCCTTGAGCTTGTAACTAAAGGTTCACTCGCGAGGTTGTACCAAAAGTATCGACTACTTAGATTCCCAAGTCTCTGCATACACAAGGCAGATTTTGAGTGGGTTGAACTATCTCCATTGCAAAGATGTGGTCCACAGTGACACAAGCAATCCCATTAGTTAGGTTTTGCGGTGAATGGAGATTTTAGTATTCAAAATTTTCCCTCTTTTTAGGGGTTCATCATTCTCCCTATGTTTCAACGTTTCATTTAGATGTTTCTCTTAGTAATCTTACCTATGAATGCAAAACATATTTTTATTATTACGAAGTTGTAGTTTCCTAGAATAGGCAATGTTGGTGTTTTTTTTTTTTCTCTTTCTATTGTCTCTCCCAAATCCCAATTTTAAATTTTATCTATTAGGTACAAATTGATTAGAAATTAGATACTTTAGAAGGTGTCCACACACGCGAAATTTATGCAAGTATAGATGTTTCTTACTCTCTTATACCCAAGCGGATGCCTTCATGAACTTGTAAACTAGAAGAATCGAGACGAGATAATGTTTAGAATTTTCTTAATTACGAGAGAAGTATGTTTTCTCTTTTCTTCTAGGGATATCAAATGTGCCAACATATTGGTGGATGTAAGTGGTTACGTGAAGCTGGCGCATTTTGGATTGGCAAAGGTTGTTTTCTTAGACACAAAAGATAACTGCTTTTCTTTTGTTGTATTCAGCTTTTGGTGAGTATGAAGTTTTATTCATGTGATTTACAGTGCTACCAAACTAAATGACATAAAATCTTGCAAAGGAACACCATTTTGGATGGCTCCAGAGGTATTTTCTTTTCCAAATCTAGTACTATATGGGTACACTCAACTGTGGCTCCATGCACCTATTTACATCTCTTTGAATAAATTTTTTGAATTCCTTTTGTAGTATTTGGTTATCTTGCTCCTTTGAATATCCCCCTTCCGAAACAAAATGGTTGGGTGTTCTGGTGACAAATAATAGCATACATAACCAGGTACTAGAGATTATCTCCTCGAGTTGATTATTCTTTGATGGTATCTGTTGGTTAACCATTTTTACTGTATTTCCAACATATGATTCCAACATACATTTCATTTGAGTGTATAACACCTGTGCCTTCTCCATGTTTCTATTCCTCAAAGATCCTTCAATAAGGACAGCCTAAGTGATTTTGTTGGGAGTCACCCATCTTCATAGAATCTTATTGAACAATTTTAAAGCATTGATCAAATCTCCTGGCGACAAGAACCCTTCATCAACCAAATTGATCGAATATCCACTACTTATCATCTCATCCTTAAGCCTAAATGCATCGCTTAAATTCCTCTCGCTTCACACAAGTACAAATCACATGTGTAAATGTACCTTCGGAAGGAACCCAACCCATCTTCTTCATCTCAATTAACAAATCACATGCAACATTCGCATCCAATTTCATACAAGCAACCCGAACAGCAGTAGTATAAATAACCGCATCAAGCTTCATTCCACTACCCTTGGCCCCCACAAAATACTTCTCGACCTCCTCCATCTTACCCTCCTTAAACACGCACACATCATCACATTAATGAGTTGCACAATCATAACTAATTTTATTTAAAATCACATCATTATACAAATTCAAAGCCTCCTCATTCATCTCTCTTTAACCGTAGTACTCAAAAATTATTCATAATCGCGCTAATGGTGCTAATTAGCAAAATTTCTAACTTAAGACAAAAGGCAATCATCATTTGATAGTTCACTTTCACACGAAGACACCCGCTAAAAGCTATTTAACTTTTCAATGTCTATAATAGACTTGAGATTACCTTATTCTATTATATACCACTTGCTAGATATAATCAATTTATATTAATTATATACACACTAACACGAGGAGTGAATGAATGTGAACCTCTATCCTCTGCATTCTTGTTTTGATTACAGAAAATGATACAACAATGAAAATAAAGTTCTCTGAGATGAAGTTATATTTACCTAAATTATCGTAGTATATATACAATGGGAAAAGTTTGTACCTGTTGAGATAACTTGAGAAGCAATTCAACCTTTTCTTCTAGTGCTCCCATCCTTTGTGATTGAGTTTGCAATTGACTTTCAAGTTCTCTCACTCTCCCATTACTTTGAATTTGTGCATCCACCTTTGAAGGTGTAGCGCCAAATCCAAGTCCTCTAACCCTTCCACGGCGTTCAGGACCTAAAACTCGAGCAATAGCATCATCGCATATCGAATCTTCTGCTGGTGTATCAGAGATTGATTGGGCACAATCTTCTATCTTTTTCTATAAGTATAGAACTCAAAGGTTAAACTAGCATGTAATACATATAATAACTCAAATACTAGTACAAGAACGTTTATAAAATTCTCATACCAAGGTTTCAGAAACTGCTTCATTTATTGGTTTTCCATCTTTCTAAGATGCCAATGAGTCCACACTTTAGTTCTTAACCCTTTGATATTTGGATTCTTTAGTTTCTACAAATCAATCATATGGTTTTGAATAAGAAAAATGAAATAAAATAACAACGGAATCAAATAAAAAGAAATACAAGTGTGTAATTACCTTATCATGAGCCATACGTGGATAACCTTTTCGACCCATAGTATGGACAAGCTTACGAGTAGTTCTCATTCTACTAAACCTTGAACTTTTTCCTAATAAGGAAATAAAATTAAAATACAACAAGAATCAAATAAAATTTTGTAAGCTAGACATATTACTTACTTCAAAGTCACCGAAAAGTCTCTTCGACAAATTTTTCCCATGCTTCATCGTAGTTTACATTCTTTGGTCTAAGAAGGGCAATGGTGCGTGCTCTATTCATTGATTTTGTTAGTTCATTTTTTATTTCTTTTCTCATACTTGATTTGAATGTCCTCCAATAATTTCCCATACTTCTAAACGTCATTTTTTGGTGACAATCACTCACATTGTACCTTTCTGTATTTATACATAAATACAAATTCAAGAATCAGTACAATCATAAAAGACGGCCACATGTAGATGTATAAGATAAGAAAAGAAAATAAGATGAGATACAATAGAGGTCATATTCAAGAACCGTACTGTATGAAAGACCAAAGTTCGGTTTTTTTTTTTTCATCCACCAAGGCCAATCTTTAATTACAAGCGGCACATGTTCTCGTATACTATAGCTCCAACCGTGGATGCAAATTTATCGAGTTTTTACCAACTACTTGGCCTAATTCATTGAATTCAAGATCCATTCTTTGAAAATTATTTTCGAGACCATTTTCAATCTGGTTGGGCCTCTTTTCTTTTTGAGCATCCACATTGGTTGACCGCATGTCTTCCTCATTTGTTATTGGAGTTGATGTAGGATTTTTTACGGTTCATGGCAAATTCGTACTCCTTGATTTTCATCTCGACTTAAGGCAAAGAATTACAGACTCTTCGTTGCTTAGTTAGTCTCTTGGAAGCTTGCTTGGAAGACTATATCAATTCAACACGAAAACAAAAAAGATAAATGTTATATTATTTACAAAAGTTAACAAATATTAATCCAAGTAGCGGAGACAAACTTACTTGACTCATCCATCTTTTAAGAAGTTCCTTCACACATTACACACACACATTACATGGGAATAAATTTAGGTCGAGATATATATCAATTAATGCAATTAAAATGATTAATTCAACTATATAAAAATTACTTTAGCTACAAATATCAGTTAAAAAAATAATTATATAGAGCAATAAATATTCATCATTCACCAGGCTAATCTATGTATCACATAATATGCCTTCGACATCTATCCTTGCATAATTCTCATCCTCATCATTGTTGCCTTCAATCTGTGACACATCAAATGGAATAGTTTCCCCATATGTAGTTTCTTCTTCCATATGTAATGCGTGAAAGCCTCTTGGTGGCGCTTGCAAAGCAACATACCAATTTGATGTTTCATTCTCTCTAGAATAAAATATTTGTTTTACTTTGTGACGCCAAAATGAAAGGATCATTTTCAAATTGATTGTGTCCCTCATGAAGGTTAACCAAAGTAAGTCCATCTTCCTTTTTTACTCCATTCACAATATTTGCCCAATCACACTTGAATATTGGGATAATCCAGCACTATAACATCTTGCAAAACTCCATAATAAACAACTTTCCCAACGACGTGTGCATTATCTTTTGCACTAGATCTACAAATAGTCATTGCTTCAACTAAAATGCCACTGTTTTGGCGAGACTTTTCTGCATCTTTAGTGTGAAACCAAGACCATTAATGACAAAACTAGAGTATGACATAGAAAGGCATCTAGGACCACGTGCAAGCCACTTCAAAATATTTGAAACATTGTCGATCATCTGTTGAACTTTAATCATTATAAGTTTAAACATGTTAGAAATAAAAGAATAAATTACGCTTTTAAATTTGAACTTGTGAACACGATAATATGTTTTTAAACCTTATCATCCAACCAGCAAACAAATGAGTCAATGTGTTTCTTATGCAACAACGTCTCATTTCTTTCAAGTCGTTTGTCAAAATTCTTGAGTTCATCCATATGCATCCTAATGGAAAAATAATATATCAAAAATTAATATGGTCGATCTACTTAAAATCTAACAAAGTAGCTATTCAACAAACCAACTTTATGTATGGTTGAACTTCGCACTATTTAGCAACACATAGCGATGAGCAACTTTCAACATCTCATCCGATAGTACAAGTGGCTTCCCTTTAGAAATTGTACCCAACAACTAAGAAATCGCTCTCAAATTCTTCATTGCGTGCAAGTCTAGAGCCTATTCCGGATGCTTGTTTTATGTATTTGCTACAAAACATCGCATTTTCTTCAATAATATATCGTTCAGCTATGCACCCTTCAGGTCGTGCACGATTCATAACATACCCTTTCAATACTTTCATATACCTACACAATCAAATCAAAATTTAAATCATATTAAACCAAATTGATAATGAATTTATAACTTTTTTTGAAGAGCTTAATAGAGTATCACCTCTCAAATGGGTACATCCAACGATATTGTACTGGTCCACACAGTCGAACTTCTCTTCCAAGGTGGATTGCCAAATGAACCATTATATCAAAATAAGAAGGAGGAAAATACCTTTCCAATATACATAAAGTTTCAGAAATATCATCCTCTAATTGTTCGACTTTATTTCTATCTATAACTCCTTGACATATTTCATTGAAAAATGAACATAATTTGAAAAGAGAGTTCCTTGGTCCTTTAGGTAGAAGTCCCATAATGCAACCGGTAATAATTGTTGCATTAAATGTGACAATCATGAGACTTGAGTCCTATTATCTTACATCCATCCATTGAAATGCAATTTCCAATATTAGAACCATAACCATCCGGTAATTTCAAATTAGCAAGCCTTTTGCAAAATATTTGTTTTCTTCCTTTGATAAAGTGTGAGGAGCAGCGGTAAGTAGAATTTATTTCCTCTACTCTCAAGATGTAATTCATGCCTAATGTTCATAGCTTCCAAGTCCTTACGAAATTAATGCCATCTTTAGATTTTCCTTTCACGTCCAATAGAGTACTAATAATGCTCTCACAAATATTCTTTTCCACATGCATCACATCCGATTATGACGTACAAGAAAAGTCTCGCAATCAAACATCAATGGTGTTATGATATAACATCTAATTAGTATTTAATTAAACATAAAGAAATAATTTAGCAATTACCTTCCAATATGGTAGCTTGAAAATATTGACTTTTTCTTCCATGTTACATTAGATTGATTTGTATTCTTCTTCCTCTTTTTCTTACCAATTTTCCCCAATCGTTTGCAATTTTATCAACTTCAATAGAATCTTCTTCACCACTTTTTATTTTCGGCCTAGTACCATTTTCAATATGTCCATTAAACCACTCCTTTTAATACGTAATGGATGACCAAAGGTGAGAAATCTTCTATGTCTCATGTATGCAAACTTCCTACCATGTGTCAACCATTGTGAACATGTATTTTCACGACAAACAGGGCATGCAATTTTTCCTTTGGTGGGCCATCCAGATACATTTCCATATGCAGGGAAAGTCATGCATTGTCCACATTAAAATACATTTTAAGTTGAAAGTTGACACGTAATCGCATCATACATCTCAACCCCATCACTCCATAACAATTTTAAGTCATCTACAAGTGGTGCCAAATAAATATCTATGTCATTTCCTCGGCTGTTTTGGTCTCGGGATCAATAAACTCAACATCAAACTTTCTTTCGACATGCATAACAAGGGAGGCAAGTTATATATAGTTAAAATTATCGCCAACAACTCGTATCTAGAGCTAAGATCTTTAAAAGGATTAAATCCATCGATGGCAAGACCTAATCTAATATTTCGAGGATCTCGATCCAAAATGTGGCCACCTTCGATTTATCATTTCCCAACCCAATAAATCCAATGGATGCCTCATTTTACCATCTTGACTTTTATGACTTGAGTGCCATCTAAGTTGTGTTGCCATATCCTCTATTCCAAACATTCTCTTAAATCTTGGTATTATTGGGAAATAACGCAAGACTTTTGCCGGGATTCCTTTCTCGAATTTTCTTACTCCGTTGGTTAACTTTCCATCTTGAGCAACCACACTTTGGACATAATTCAATGATGCTCAAGCTCATTTCTATATAGACAACAATCATTCAAACAAGCATGTATTTTCTCATAGCCAAGATCAAATGTTTTGACAAGTTTTTTTCTCATAAAATGAGTTAGGAAGTGTATTGTTTCAGCAAGATGTCTCGAATAAGATTTATGAGTTCATCAAAACCAGCATCGGATAAACCATGTGTAGCTTTATGCTTTAACAAAGCAACCGAAGCTGACATCTTTGTGTACGATTTACAACCTGGATATAAAGGAGTTTCAAAATCACCAACTATACTTTCAATCTCCTTCTCTCTTCCATCATGAGGGTTATCGACTACTTTATCATGTTGCACATAAAAGTCCCCGAACATCCTATATGTGTCGCATTTCTACATCGCCCAAATTTGTTTCACTTGGGCGTTCTCCATGAAATACCCAAGTAGTATATGTAGGATCCATACCTTTAATGACCAAATGTTCATACACTATATCAAAGTGGTGATGCTTTAGATTTCTACACTTAACACATGGGCATCCAATCATATCTCGAATTTAAATATTCATGAGCAAGATCAACAAAATTCGTGCACCATCTCTATATTGTTCTCGAAAATCTACAAACAAATTTTATGATCGAGTAATAAAATAAGATGTTTCAATTTTATAATTAAAAATTCATGAGATTATATTTATCAAAATAACCTTGATAAGTGCACCCATTCTTTGTCCATTTCAATCAATGAATTATCCAACGACAATGAAATTTCAAGTCAGTATGCAAAAATCTGATCGGTCAATCAAGAAGATAAAATTGGAAAGAAGATAAATATCATAAATGAAAGATAAAAATTGCAAAAGGTGCATTAATACAACTAGTTGCAACTTTTGTGTTTTGTCCTTGATATCTTTTTGTAGTTGTGAAGTTGCTATTTATGGTTTTTATGCATTGAACTAAGTGGGATGTCCGAGTTTTCTAATTATTGCACTTGTAATTAGAGTAATTCGATATTCTGTTATTTCAAGATGAATCCAGAATCTTTTCTGGAATCCTGATGGAAATGGCTGGAGTGGATAGCCATACTGAATTTATACACCTATGTTATGAATTAACTGAATTCATGCATTATCTTTACTGAGTATATATTTTGCTCCCGTGATATACTGAGTTCGGTTTCCACATCTTATTACATTTTTTCACCCTTCTAAATGATTACAGGGACTAAGAAAGATGTTACACCTATGGGTGGATTTCCTCACTATGGAGTGGTCAAGGAGTATTTTTGATGATCAAGGGTTCTTTGTGTTGGTCCTAAGAAAAGGGTTGTTACTCTTCGCCGCTCTCCTCAACCGACTTCTCGCCTTGCCCTTGAAGAAATTAAGCTCAAGTTCGTTCGGGATTTATATATAAAATAAAATAAACCATCAATCCTATAACTAGGAGCATTATTTATCTCCATATCACCCACGGCCTACTAAATAGCTAAAAGTACTAATAACAATCCACATTACACCATAGACTAATTCAAAAAATAAATAAAATATGAAAAGTACAAAATAAAATAAAACCGTAACACAAATCCTCCCCATCGTATGATTATGATTAGAACTCATGCAATAATCTGAAAAAATGATAGAAATTTGTGAAATGGATAAAGAGGCAAAACAATTTTCACAATAGAATTTGGAAGAATAATTGTAAATCAAGACACTCACGTGATTCAAACGAAAAAATTTATACAATCCTGCTTGAAAAAAAACCCATCTGCAAAAATTTCAAATCAACATCTTAATATTTCAAACGACACAAAAACAGAGACACGCGAGTACATAATAAATAAATTAAATCAAAATGAAAATGAAAATGTTGGCTGAGTTTTGACCTTGTTAACCATGGAAACAACAGCTTCAACAATCTCTCACTTGAAGAGTCGAAACACAACGCATTGATACTTCACCGGAAATGTAACGTGGCCGGTGCCATCGCTGAATTAACCCTTTACCCACGCTTTCAATGCCAGTGATCGCCACAATGAACCCGTGTCGGCCGCTGTTCAGATCAAATCAAACCCATGAGCAAAAATTAAATTTCATCCATTAATCATTTGCTTGATTTTGTAAAAATTAAATCACATTCACATTACAATTCAAGAATCTGAATAACCTCCGACCTCTAAAACAAACAATTTGATTACCTATATCAGATGTATGATTCTCCAAAATATCACCGTGAGTTCGAGTCGGTGAATAAGCCTTTCACTCTCACCGATGATATGGAGAAAGAAATGGGCGAGTTCAATTCGTGGTGGGCGAGTTCAATTCGTGGTGGAGTTTCACAGATTATCGTGATTTTGGAGTTTCATTTCGATTTTGGGTTGGAGCCAAGAATATGTTTTTCGCGGGTCTGAATTTCACACTTTCACGCGTTTATTTCACTTAAAAATGGGCCAAAGTTTTAGCAACGTTCATAAAACGTTGCCCAATTATGAATTTTTGGCAACACACTATGCACGTTGCAGCCAAAATACCGCTTTTTAACAACGTCTACGTTGTTAAATGTTCTATTTTTTTTTGACAACGGTCTTTGACCGTTGTTAAATGTCAAAATAAATTTTTTTTTGCAATGCACAATGAACGTTGCAAAAGGAGACATTGGCAACATTCATTTAAATATTGTTGCCAAATCTCAATTGTATTAACCAATGGCAACATACATTTAATGATTGTTGCTGTAAACCATTTTTAGCAACAAGCAATTAATGAATGTTGCTGTTTAAATGTTGCAAAAGGCTAATTTTGTTGTAGTGTGTAACAAATGTAACACACATTTTTTATAACAAATATAACAAACATAACAAATGTAATAACAAGTGTTACAAAAATAAAACATTATTTTAATTAATTAAAAAATAAAGATAGTATTTTCTAAATTATTTTATATTTTGTAGTTAATAGTGAAACTATCCCCCCCCACCCACCCCCACCCAAAAAAAAAATGTCCGCCCCGTAACCCCAAAAACCATCCCCCTTTTGCTGCCCAAAATACCTGTCCCCATAACCCCAAGAACCATCCTCCTTGCTGCCAGAAAAACTGCCCCCATGTTCAGCAAACTATCCCAATTTCCCACCACTTAACCCACCTCCCATGGAGCCCCAAAACTACCCCACTACTTCCCCACCATCCCTCACTTTTCAGCCCTCAAACTAAATGCTTTCCCCCGAGATTTGTCCCAGATTTCAGCCGCTCCAAGACCCCAATTTCCCTCACTAATTCAACCCCAATAGTCACAGCAACTTTTCCCCATTTTTCTGTCCCAAAATTTGGCCCCCTACATGGTATATATATATATATATATCCCACCCAAAAAAAAAAATCAGCATTTAACTTAAGCACAAACTCTTGATTTTTCCTTCAAAGTTTCAGCCCGGCTATAGTCCAGCTTCTGGTGTTTTCTTTTTACTTTCCAACAAGTATATACTCATTCTCTTTCCTCATTCTTCCCATCAATTTCTGTCATAAAACTCCAGCATTTTCCTCATTTTGCAATTAAGTATTTGGTCCCATAAATTCTCTTCTTTTCTTCTTCTAATTTACAGCAACCATTCACCCACCCTTTTTTTTCAAAAATCAGCCATAAAACTTCAGCAAAAGATCCCACCTTCTCCCTTAAATTTTTGGCTAACAAAGAGGTTCCCTTTCTTCCCAAATTTCCGTCCATAGAACACATAATAAACTGCCCAAAAAGATGAGATTTCATCTCCATTGTCTCGCTACAAATTGGCACATATTTACCTTTAATACTTTCCCTTAAATATCCCTACAACACACAAATCTTGTAGAAAAAAAAATAAGGCAAGCATGCGGGTTTGTTTTTGGAAAGTTGCAGTGACAATTTATTCTTAATCACAACTTCAACCGGAAACTCTTTTCTGTGGTAGTTTTATACTACATAATTTATATGATTTCATTATGTTTGAACTTGAGAAAATCTTTTATAACTCATATGCCATGTTAAATGTTTTGACGTCGCCTTTCCGTGTTGGATGTAACTAATTTATCTAACGTGGTTAGGTCACGTTTTTCGATGGAACATTATTTGAGTGATTGAAGGTAATCATCTAGAAAGTTAGTGATTGAAGGTAATCAATTAAGAAATTATGTAATGCCGGCTACCAATTTTATGTTGTTCCTTTATTATGTTTTAAAGTATGGCATGTCGCACTATTTCAATTTTATGATTTTAAGCATGTTTACTTTCAACTGATTGTTTCCTTTGAAAATCTCATGCCCCAAAAATTATTTACTCTCTAGATTAATAGAGTTGGCATCGTCGCGACGGTGTACAAGTGGCGAGAGAAAAAGAACTATGTTATTATATTTTTAGCGTCGATATAATTGAGCCTTTTAATCTTTAAAATAAATTACAATGTTAGAATGTTTAAATGATGTAAACTTGAGAAAAAACTGAATTCATGTTTATATGCAGAACTTTTAGGCTAGTGTTGCAAATTCCAGTGTTCTAGCCCTAATTTTAAAATATCATAAATTCCTATATAATATGAATTTTTTAGTGAAATTAGTGTTGTTTTATAGTTTCAAAAGTTTTCTATTAGTAGAATTTGGAATCACCTTAAAATCATGTCGAATGAATTTATTATGACCGTTTTCGTGGACAGCGTCAGTTGTACCCGAGATAGATTTTCAGGCTATTTGGCCACATTTTTCACATATCAAATGACTTGGCTAACGTTTGGATTTTTGGTATGTTGTTCTTAAGGTGTAAAGTATCTACTGTTCAAAAATAGTAAATTTTCTACCACGTTAGTTTGGTCAAATAAATTTTGGTGACATCTTGTGTTAATGGTTAAACTCTGAAAATTTGAAGTCCTTTTGATTGTTCCTTGTGCGCTTTTTAGTTTTCCAAAGCATATGAATTTTTAAACCATTCAAAGGAGAGGAAAATTTAATTTGGAGTCATCAAGTATTATTTTAAAATTTTCATTGAACCTCCGGGTTGAGAAAATATGGGGCATTACACATTACTTTTGCAACAAATATGTGCAAAGGCCATAGATAAAACTTGGCCTAAAGATATTGATGATAATAGAAAGAAGGAACAAGGTGAACTTGTTTGGAGTTTACCTTTCCACCTCTCTGATAATGTGATCACAGCGGCACTTATGTGGAAAAGACTTAGAGAATTGTATCACACTAAAAATTTACTAATTGGGTGCTATCTTTATATGCAGCTTTATGCTTTCAAGTTTGATAGGTCCAAGAAATTGACACAAGACCTAGCAAACTTTGGGCAATAAGTGTTATCTGAACAACTGGTTGTCGCCCCTTCTAAATTCCATTGGGGAAAGATATAAAGTCCTTAGAAATTCCATTCAATATTGAAGAGAAGACTTGACCATATATATTGTCACTAGCTCCTTAAGCAATAAAGAATTGGAAATTAAAAATGATGGAATATGCAATATTCATGGTGAAGGCCTGATGGTTAAGAATAATTTCTCTTCTATAACAAATAACTACCAAGGTAAATGGAATAATAATAACAAAAGAAGGGGCTCAGATGAAAAAGAAAAAAGAAAGCCTAAGTTCAGGTCTAATGCAAAATATAAAAAATGCAAATTTTGTGGAAGGATGGGCATTTTATAAGAGATTGTTTTAAAAGAATGGCTGAACTTAAAAAAAAAAAAAAAAAAACAATCTGAAGATGGAGGACTGCACTAGCTTATAAGCAAATCAAGCTAATAACAATGGTGAAATCTATGTGGCTTCATCTAAGTACAGTAATCAAGAATAGATTCTTGATTCAAGTTGTACTTTTCATATGTGTCCCATAAAAGAATGGTTTAATGTTTTCTTTGAGACAAATGTTGCTTGTTGTAAAATTGGAGGAATTGGTAAAATCATTCTTAAACTTGAAAATGAAAAAAATTCTGATTTTGGATAAGACAAGGTATGTTCCAGATCTTCGAAGGAATCTCATTTCCTTGAGAATTCTTAGTGATCTGGATTATGATGTAATATAAGAAATGTTTATACTGGAGTCTCTGAATTTTAGCTGCTCCTAAGAAAAATGACCTTTATGTTATAATTGCTCATTATATACTCCACAAGAGTATTCCTGTTGTTACTCAAACTGATAAGTCACAAATATGGCACAAAAGTTTGGGCCATATAAGTGACAAATGATTACATCTGAAAAGATTAGGTGATGTGGAGCATAATAAAATTGAATCATCCTTTTGTGAAAATATGTTTTAGGAAAACAAAGTAAACTCATTCACATTCATAAATCTTCCTTAATCTTGGAATATTTCCATGTGATTTGTGGGCTCTGTATATGTTAATACTGTGATTAGTTTTAGATTTTTGTTGCTAATAATTGAAGATTATTCTAGAAAAAGTTGGACTCAGTTGTTGAGGAATAAATCTGATACTTTTAAGATTTTTAAACAGTTGAAGATCTTAAAATGGAAATCAGAATGATAAAAAGATAAAAACTTGATTCCTTTTTGTAAAGAGCATTGTATTCTTAGACATAAGACTGTCATATGCACACCATAAAAAAATGGTGTTGCTTAAAGAATGAATAGAACCATACTTGATAAAGTAAGATGCATCCTGCTTAGTTTAGGGTTACCTAAAGTATTTTTGGGGGAAGTGCTTAAGACAACTACTTGCTTGATCAATAGGTTTTGGGAGTGAAGGGTTATAGGCTTTGGGAGAGAGATCAAAGATGTTTTAAAGTCATCATAAGTAAAAGTGTCGTCTTTAAGGAATATCTAATGTCCTGTTTAGATTCTAGAACAAATCTGAATGAGAATTCCTTGGGAATTGATCTTCAAGGGTACCCGAACTAGATAAACCTCATAAGGGTACCTGAACTAGATAAATCCTCTTGCCTTAGATAACTATCAACTCAACAAACTCTTAAGAAGAGGCCATGAGTTGTAAAGAGTCTAATAAACATTACTTGCAACAATGCAAGATGAAATCCAATCTCTTCTTAAGAAAAAGACCAAAAGGGCATAATGTAACCGCCTGGATTTTCTCAACCCAAAGGACTAGTAAAATAATCTCTAAATAATATTTGATGACTCCAAATGATATTTCTCATGCCCTTGAAGGATTTTTAAAATGTAACTATTGAGGAAATTAACAAGCGCGTGAGGGAAAAAAATTTTACTTCAAATTTTCAAGGTTTTTTGCCTATACCATGATAGGTGTCGCTACTATTTATTTGACCATAAAAATGAACTCTAAAAATTATAAATTTTTTATTGTAGATACTTGGGACTATAGACTAAAACATGTTAAAATTTCAAACCTTAGCTACATCGTTTGGTAAGCCGAAGTTGCTTGAAAAATGGGTGCCATATGGCTAGCTGCTAAAACGTTCATAATAAATTCATACGATGCAATTTTTGAGTGATTCTAAATGCTGCCATTAGACTACATATAACACTTTTCATAGCCACTAATTTCACTCAAAAACTCCAAACTTACATAGAGTTATGATTTTTCAAAGTAGGGCACAAAGCTCAAAATTTCACAAAATGAAACTAGGCAAATTTCTAACTTTAAACTTTAAACGACAATTAAACCAACATCTCATTTGCCATACATATTATATAATTAAATACTGGAAATACAACACTCAAAATATCGTATTTACATCATGATTGACTCGACGTCAAAACTTAACTTAAATGAAAGAAGTCCACTTCGTGTTCGCTAGCCTACACCATCGCATCAATGCCAACCTTTTCAATCTGAAAATTTGTTAGTTTTGGAGGTGAATAATTCATACACCTAGTAGAAATATATACTAACATGTGGGAAAAGTTATATGAAAACATAAATGCGACATGCCATCATTTTAAACGTACATATGAACAACATAAATTGTTATCGGCATCACATAAAATCGTAAGTGAATCACTAACATATTAAAGTGATTACCTTCAATCACTAGCATAACGTTCCTTCATAAATAATTTTACATGCCACTTACATCACATAAACGTTTTCCCAAAAATCATTTTTTAAATCATACATGGTAAAAGTAGTAAATAAAACTACCTCGAAAAATAGTTTTCGGTTGAAATTGTGATGGAGAATAAATCGTTACTGCACCTTTTCCAAAATCATATCTGCACGCTTGCTCTTTCTTTGTTAGAAAAATGTATATATGCTAGATATTATAGTAACTTTTGTGAAGTTAGAAAGGATGAAGTAGGGCCGAATTTGGAGGGGAAAAGTAAGGAAGGTTTCTGCTAGTTTTTGGGAAATAACAGGAAAGAAAGCTGCTGGAAAAAAATGAGGAGGAAAAGAGAGAAGAATTTTTGGGACTTTGAGGACCGATTCTCTAAAGGGAAAGTGGGTAAAGATAAGTTAATTAATGGTTGAAACTGAAGAAGAAGAACTCGAGACTGATGGATTTATTGCTGGCCAAGTTATAGAGTGCAAGTGGGAAATAATGAGTTGTATCTTTGGCTGAAGAAAGAAGAAGAATAAGTAACTTATGCTATTGCACCTAAAGCTGAGGATGAAATATGGTGAAAACGAGGGATTTTGTAGGATCTTTTCTTGGCTGAAAATATGAATGGAAGTTGGTTATAGTGGCTGACTTTTAGAGAAAAAGGGAGGGAAAATTGAGCTATAGATTTGGGGTTGAAAACAGAAGGAAAGATATGGATTTAATGGGATCATGGGGAAATGGTTATTGGGGCTGCAAGGTGCGCGGTTATTTACCATGGAGAGGGTGGTTTTTCTTGGCTGTTTGGTTGGCTGAAAATGGAGCGCTGGGGACGGTTTCTTAGGCTGATATTAGGGTGGAAAATGAAGGGAATAAAGTGGTGTTAAAGTGGTGTGTACTTATAGGAAATGGGTAGTTTTGTGGTTATGGAGGGAACCGTTATTTGGTATTGGAGAGGGGTTGTTTGGCTGAAATTTACAGTAGTTTTCTGGTGTTCATTGGGTCGGTCTTTGTGCCATTTGGGGTGAGGTTTTTTGCTAAGAAAATCAATAATAAAAGGGCCAAGATTTTTAACTAAACAAGACGAACCAAAATAATAATTCATGTTAGCCGAAATTTATTTTTTATACAACTTGAAATTTGAAAACTTACCAAAACTCAAAATAAAACAAGTTTCGTTTTCAAATTAATATTCTACATTCGTCAAACTTAAAATTTTAAGCAAACGTGCACAACATTTGACGTGACAAAAATATTTAAAACGTACTAGGAGGTTCGTAGCGACGCCAAAAGTAAAAATTTTATTTACTTCAAATTAAAAGACGAAAAAAAATTTCGATCGATGCACAGAAAGTGGTACATGTAAGTGGGTTTACAAAGTAAAAGAGGGGAAGAAAAAGGAAAGTGGTAGGAGATTTAAGAGTAGGCTTGTAGCTAAGGGGTTTACAAAGAGTTGGTATTGATTATAATGAGATTTTTTTTTTTCCCCTGATGTAAAATACACCTCCATAATAATTTTACTTGCCTTAGCCACTCAATTCAATTGGGGACTTGGGAGAAAAAATATTTATTAATCACCTACAGGGTTTGAGCAAAAGGGTATAAAAGTATGTGTGTATGTGGGTGCGTGTTTGCTTCAAAAATCCCTCTATAAGATGAACGAGGCTTCTAGACAATGGTACAAAAGATTTGACTCTAATATCCAAGGCCTTAAATTTAGGAAGAGCAGCTGTTACCCCTATTTCTATTAAAAAAGATATGGAGGATTTGATTTCATCTATGTTGTCTTATATGTGGATGGTATGCTTCTTGCCAGTTATCATAAGAGAGAAATTCTAGTAAAGGAGAAACTAAAAGCTAAAATTAAAATGAAAAATGAAAAATTTAGGGGTTGCAAGGAAGACTTTGGGAATGTATATCGATTTACACTTATATGGACCATCAAAAGAGGACAATTGTAAGTACTCTTAATTGAATTTCTACTTAATTGTGTGTTGATTTGATTGCTTTAGGTCGAAAACCGAGTTCGGATGGAATTAGAGAAAAACAATGCAAAATAGGCGAAGAAGGATTGAAAGTGCACGAAGAATTGAAAATGGGAACCAACATGCAAACATCAAAAAGTTGAAGGACTTGGGTTGCAAATAAAAGAGGACGAAATTGAAATGAAAGAAGAAATCCAAGGACTAAAGTGGAGACATTAGAAAGAGGAAGAACTTATCGTACAAATAATCAGGAACTTAAGCGCTATTCATGACTAGAATTTTAGTTAAATTCTAGTTTGGTAATTCTTTTGGAACATGATTTCTACATGAAATTAGGGTCTTTGGGACATATAAAGGGGAGGGGATACCATAAACAATAAATAAAAAAAATAAAAATAAAAAGACAAGAGAGTGCAAAGAGGAGAAGAGATGAAGAACGATCAAAACTTTGAAGATTGGGATGTGAAGACGATGAATTCTTGGTACAAGATATTCAAAAAAATTTCATCCTTCATTTAAATCTGATTATGGATTTCAAACTCTTCATATTTTATTTCTTCCGAATTATGAGTAGCCAAATCTATATTTTGGATCGATAAACGATGTAATCTAGTTTAGATTCTTTAATTTCAATTCTCAAGTTTTGCTTATAAATTTAATTACGTATTGATTTTACTTCTTCTCTTAATGCTTGAAATAATTAGTCATTATTTTATTGAATTGTAGATTGTAACAAACCGAGATGTAAGTTATTAATCTAGACCACGTAGTAAATTTCGGCAATTGGATAAAAGGTAGAGATACGCTTTTGTTGTTGTTGCGGTCTTAAATTGAATTCTTAAGATATTTAATGCATCTAATTAAGGATTATTCTGACTTCACATAAAGATATAGTGAGTTGACTCAATTAGATATGACTAATTTGAACTTAAGAAAGGCAAATTAGGTTAAGTTCGTGAATTCGACCGAATATAACAATAGGAATAAATCTTGAGAGGAGAAATTAAAGATGACAACTATGGTGATTTCGCGAATTCAAATCCTCTAATAATTATACTTGATAATTTTTTTACATTCGCATTCACACTATTTTCAAGAATTAATAGTTATAGATTAAAGTGCTAAAATTATAATTTAAGTGCTTAAATTATAAGCAGTTGGTAAATGTGTGGATAAAAAGTGGTTGTAAGTTGTGGGTCCCATGAAATGTGTGGATGAGAATTATGTTTGACCAGCTTAAATTATAATTTAAGTGGTGCCAAACATATGCTAAATCTTCAAATCAACTTAATTCAACGTGTTTTAAATAGATTAGGATTAAAATTAATTGAACTAATATATAAATAAGATAGTATTCGTGGGAACGATAATCCGGACTCAAAAGGTCCACTTTATTACTTGTTAACGATATTTTGCACTTGTAATTAATATTTTCTACAATAGTATATGAAATGAAACAGATTGAGTTGCTCTTTGACTCTAAATCGACAACCATATATCAAAAAGTCAAAGGAGGGCACAAGTTTTAAAGGTTTTGTAGACTTTGATTATGCTGGACAAAGAGATAATATAAATCTACTGTAGCTTATATTTATACTTTGTGCAATTCTTGTATAAGGTGGAAATCTCAACTTCAAAAACTTTTAGGGTGTGTTTGATTGCATAAGTGGAAAAGAAAATGAATTTCAACTTCTATGGAAAATAAAAACCAATCCCCCCCCCCTCCCCTCCCCTCGTTTTTGAGGAAAACAAGGCCATTTTTACATGAAAAATGTTGGCAATCAAACAGTTAGATCTGAAAAATGTTCATTTTCCATGGAAAATTGGTGCAATCAAACACACCCTTAGCTTTATCTTCCACCACAAAATCAGAATATATAGAAGCTACAGATGTTGTGAAGGAATGTTATTTGAGTAAAAAAACTGTTAAATGAAATTGGTTTTATTGATGATGATGTTTTCTGGTACTTTGATAGTCTAAGTGCTCTATTCACTTAACAACAAATATAGTTTTCCATGATATAACCAAACAAGTAGATGGAATAATTAAAATTGGTAAAATCTCAACCAAGGTAAATAAGGTAGACATGGAAACAAATTTTTTGCCTCTTAACAAGTTCATAATTGTTTCAAATTTTTGAACATTGATACTCGTTAAATTTTTATGTACAAGTAAGTGAGCAAATGAAAAAGGAACTAGGTTGCCTCAAATACACTCTAGTATCCAAAATTGAATCAAATGTGAAGATAGTTGACCAAAATGTTGATCCAATTTTGACCAAGAAGTTGAAATGGTGACTTGAGGACAAAATCATGTTTTAAAAAAGAAGAAGGATGATGCGTTTTCACAAGTGAATGCCTCTCCTGAGATGTTGACACCTAGTAGATTTTGGTCCCTTGGATGAAACTTCAACATCCCTATCTTGCTTACACTCCCATTTTCAACTGATCATCTTATTCTTCTCTCTATGAAGTTTTCTCTCCACTCTTCTTCTACACCTTTGTCTTTGGAAAAACTTCGTGTTTTTGTGTTGTAAATAAAGAAGGTTTCTAACATCTTTGGTGAACAATAACTTGTGGGCAAGGATCTATGTTTGTGATAAGGACTTTGTGTCTAGAGTAAAGAGTTCTTTGGTTTGCGTTGGGTCTATAATTTTGGAACCTTCATTCCTTGGTGGTGCCAGTGTATTTGAGCGTAATCCTTCTTTTGGATGCTCAACGGGAGACATAGACCATAGTGGTTGAACATCCGTGTATAAAGACGAAAAATCCTCATGTTCTTATTATTTTTGAGTTTGCATTACGTTTTGTGGTGCTGGTTGAGACTTAATCTGGGACGTCACATATAATTATGAAAATTATTAAATGCTGTCAAATATATGAAATCCACATAACATGCACTCCCGTATATATATCCAAATCCTAGTCAAAATGAGTAATGATATCTATCACAACTACTGATTGTCAGTAGTCTTAGTGGTAATAAAGCGACATTAATTGATATGTTATCTTAAATGTAAAAATACGGGTCCCATCAAAATGGTAAATTAATTAATGCTAGCTAATTGCCACCTAGAAATTGATCAGCACTTGTATAAACAGCATTCTTCGGTAAAAATATTATTTTATATATCACTTTTTTTATTTTTTTAGTTTGAAAACATTATTAGTTTTATTGTGAAAAAAAAAAAATCGCGTCATATTATGAAAACTGTCTAGAGTTAGGGCATCTAAGCTAATTCATGCTATTTGGTGTTAGAAAATTGCAATCAAATTCTCCAGCAATTTTATGACATTATCTTAATTACTTTCATTTTCTCGACTAAAAGCATGTTAGTCAGTGTTAATAAGCACTTACAACCTGGTCAAACATCATTTTTATCCACACATTTCATAGGACCCACAACTTTTATTCAATTTTTATCCACACATTCTGTATGACCCACTACTTATAATTTACAAAAAGTTTTACCAAATAAGCACTAATATAACGACAATTTCCATTAATTAATGGTATGAATTATGAACTTTTACACTATAAAATCCATCCATGTATCACAAATTTGAGCATAAACTCAGTTTAATTTCTACCTACATTTTCATCAATCTTCTAACTAATTATCACAATGTTTACTCATAAAATTCCTCAGCATGTCCCTCTTTTCACTGTCCTAACTATTTTGCTAATAAATAATTATTTTTGTTGCATAAATGCAAAATCACTCAATTTTTCTATTGATGCAACTTTTTCACCAGGTATAGCAACATGGTATGGGAGCCCTGAAGGAGCTGGATCTGGTAATATTTTAATTCATGAATGTTGGAAATTAAAAATGGAACATTTTAAGACATTGTTTTCTATATTTCCTTTCATTAATGTTGTCTTGTTCGATTGTGATGATTCATATAACTAGCATTTACGCGTACAGAAAATTAAAAAAAAAATCAGCTCTAATTAATTAATTTTTATTCATATCGAATGTTTGATTACTAGATGGAGGAGCCTGCGGATTTGGAAGCAATGTAGAAAATGCTCCATACAATAGCTTGATATCTGCCGGTAACGAAAACATATACAAGTCAGGGAAAGGTTGTGGAACTTGCTATCAGGTGCTGAGATTATTATTTAACTATATTCATATGTATTTTTTCTCTTTTTGTATTATGGAAATGTTGTCCACAAGTCCATTTTCACCTGATTACTAAGGCTTTTACTCCATTTTTGATCAAGATCAAAATGAATTTAGTCATTGTAGTCGGATTCTATTGTTGACCCTTGACCACAATTTTCACAAAGATAAAACTTTTCTATTACTCTACATCAGGTAAAATGTACCGAAAATGTAGCATGCTCAGGAAATCCAGTTACTGTTACCATCACTGATGAGTGTCCTGAATGCAACAACAATCAATTTGACTTAAGTGGAAAAGCTTTTGGATCCTTGGCCAAGCGTGGCCAAGCCAATACATTGCGTGTAGCTGGAAAAATCAACATTCAATATCAAAGGTAACAACTGTTACTAAACAAACTATCAACATGAAATTCTTCATAAATTTTCTTTTGATTTTGCAGAGTTCCGTGTTCTTATGGTTCCACAAGGATAGTGTTTAAGATTGACCAAGGTTCCAACCCTTTCTATTTGGCCTTTGCAATTTTGTTTGAAGAAGGAGATGGTGATCTTGCTTCAGTTGCCCTAATTCCTTCAAAAACCAATAACTTGATTTTTATGCATCAATCATTTGGTGCCACGTGGAAAACTCAAATCCCTCAAGGCACTTCTGGCCCATACTCTGTGAGGCTGACTAGTGTTGAGTCTAGAAAATCAGTTTCGGCCACAAATGTGATTCCAGCTGATTGGAAACCAGGCCAAATCTATAGGTCAACAATCAATTTTGATTGAGAAATTAATTATCTTTAATTAGGTTTTGCAGTTATGTCGTCTAATGGATGTTTCAAATAAATGGTGAATAAATTATTCTAATGCTTTCAATTTTAATACTTGCAATTAATTACATGTTTTTTTTATTTTCGATTTTTTTTTCTATATATTTTCATTTGATGTTTATATAGATGCTGGAAATACGAGGCAAATGGGCCAAAACCCACAAAAGTAAACCACGAGCAAAGATTCACAGAATTTAAAAAGAGTGATGTGTAACAAATTGCTTGATTGTTATGTCATAATTATGTTCAAATTGTATAAAAGTTATTACAAGCACTATAAATGGAAGACCAACACCATATTTTCCCTATGACGAGCCAAACTTGTAAAGGAAGGATGACTTTTGACACTATAGATAATTTCTACCATGGCTCTCTACTACATTGAATGCATTTTCATTCTGAAATGAGTTGCACTAGAAATTTCACTAAAGGGACGTTACAAAAGCACTGCAAAAGTTAAAGTCAACAAAAGAGTCTTAAAATATTTCTTTTAGCTCCATCTAATGCTATTTACGTAAACTTTTCAGTGTTAAGCTTGTGCTCGTATTTTGGAGATAGAAAATTGACACAAATAGCACCAAAGTGAGTCACTGGGGAGGTTAGGTGATGCTAGATGGGAAAATGATACCTATCGTATTAGTCAATGAAGACTGAAGTGGAACAATTGTTAGAAATATTTCATTTGAGAGGTTGAGTACGTACCAAGAATGACTGGCTAATTTTGTACTCGTAAAAAATTTGAACGACAAAAAACATATGTATATTTATTATATAGGCTTAAACAAAGTGCCCAAAAGATTCTTACCCGCTTCCATGGATAGAAGTACCAGTGGATTCACTTCCAGAAATGAAAGACTCAGTTTTCTGGATGCATTCTAAGGATATCATCACTGGCAGAGTTCGACCAAGAGAGAACATCATTTATCACCAATTTGGGACCTACAGTTACACCACAATGCTGTTCGGGCTAAAAAAATTATCAGGAATACATACCAAAGGATGGTAAACCGGGTTTTCATAAAGCTCAACGGTCAGGTGATTGAGGCCTATGTCAATAAGATGGTTGTCAAAATTTCCAAGTCAGTTGACCGTATATATCCGATCTACAGAAATTTTTTGATATCTCGCGACAACATAGTCTGAAATTTAATCTTTCAAATGGTGTGTTTGGGCAGCACTCCCTGGGTTTATGATTAACTAGAAAAGAATAGAGGCAAAGCCTGAAAAAATAAGAGCGATATTATATATGAATAGTGATAAGTGTGATTTTACACTTATTTAGACCGTCAAAGTTGACCAATGTGAGTGTATTTAAGTGTAATTTTATTTAATTACGTGTTGATTTTGTTATTGTATGATCAAAATTCGAGTTTGGTGGTGCTTGGAACAAAATTAGCGAAATAGGACCAAATTGATATAAAAGTAAAAGTATGAAGACCAACATACAAACACCCAAATGTTTAAGGACCTGAGATAGAAATATATGAGGACAAAATTGAAATAAAATTTTAACTTTGAGGGATAAATTGGTAATACTGTAAAGATTGGAGACTTATTGTGCAAATAAATGAGTACTAAGAAGCAAAGTGAGGATGCATTTGGCATCACGAACCATTGAAATTATAAGCAGAGCCAAATTTCTCCTTCCATGCAATCGCATGGGCTTTTCAAGCTTTTCAGCCCAGCAGATTGTTTTTCTTTCCTCATGTGATTGGACTTCTTTCATACTCCTTTTTGGACACAAATTGAAACACGGATTTAGGATAATTGTTGGTTCTATAAATACACATTATTAGAGAAGAAAAAAAGGAATTCAATATCATAACATAGCAACTTTGAAGAAAAATTCTTGGAAGAAAAATTGCAAAAAATCATTGGCACTTTGGATGATTTTGAAGAAGAAGATGGTGTCATTCAAGATCGTTGAAGAGATTCAATATTAAGAGTTGTTTCAACTTTGATTCTAAATTATCCGTGTTGTGTATTCACTTATTATCTTGTATTTTTTGTAATCAAAATATGATAAACTAAACTTTTATGGTTAGGATTTTGATGAAATCTTGTTGACTCTTAAAGCTAATAAATTGCTTGTTTTTTATTCTTGCTTTTGAGTTAATTGTTTATTATTCATTAATTCTGTTTTGATACTTGATTACTATTAAAACATGTTTTTGATCTATATTGCTTTTGAGAGATTCGGTATAAATTACCACATGGTAATAAACAACATAGAGTCCTATAATTGATGGTCTATTTCATTATGCTATATGAAATCGTTATGTGATGATCTTTATGAATTAATGCATGCTTACATGTTCGAAATTTAATTATATATAATTAAATTCACATATAAGTATAAAATCAATTGACCATCGAGAGAGGCGCGGCTATTGATTAAAATTGCATCATTGATTTTTAACCTAGGCATCTATGTTTTTATTTTTTATATTTTTTGTTATTGAATTAATTGTTATCCTAAAATTTGGCCAATTTTAGGATAGTTCCTGGGATTTGTGTTGATGCCTAGAGTTGCTACATGTGTCTAGCTCAAATAAAAAACGACATTAAGTCCAATAGGAGATAGAAATATACTTTGTGCTTTGTGCAATCTTTGGTAGTTTTCTAATTTTGTGTTGCGTTCTTTATCTATTCGATTCCCTTATAGATATATACTTGGGGTCATAGATGGAAATTAGTTTAATTTGTATCAAGAGTGCAAATTAACATATAAAGAATACCGATTGTTAAAATAAATCAAAAATTGAGTATAAACAAGCAATTGAGAGTTAAATTAGGTAAAAATGGTGGATTCATGATTCTAGTACTTTTCATGATTTGATTAATTCCAAGTTTTGTATAATTCTAATTACTTATTTTAGTAGATAATTGGATTTAGTTAGAATTGAATTTAAATAATTGATTGTGTTTTTCTTGAATTACAGTTAGTATTATTTAAAGTACAAAATATGAAAAATTCAGTCTCCATGAGTTCGACACTCCACTTATTATTATATTACTTGTTAACGATCCGTCTACTTATCAAAGATGACGGTTCGAATGAATTTAATAATCACATAGATTTAATGTCAAATGGTGAGTTCAAAAAAAATCGAGCCATAGATATGATATGATCTGCATGCCATGTGTAACACAACACAAGGAAAGCCAGAAAGAGACGTTGAAAAATATTCCACCAAGGCTACTAACAAGGTAGAAGAAGAAAATTTGAATTCAACAGGCACAATAAGGTTCAAGCTTCCGACACTTGGCGTGTATCAGCTGCGAATAACTAGAGATAAGAGTGGCTGCCAATAGTTTAGAGCTAACCTAAATTCATCTCCGTAAAATATCAGATGACAAAGTCACACAAAGTTGATTAGTTATCAGCTGACTGAAAAGGAGTCCCAACATTACCTTAAAACATGAGCAACAGCCATAAGATTTCCATTGAAATTAGTAGAAAAATAGTAACAGACCTAATAGCAATCAATATTGTCATGAGCAAGTTTTTCGAGAATGGAATTTTGGAGAGTTGTAGATAAATAAACTTACAAATGAATGTTATTGGGCTGAGAGAGAGACTTCACGTTACCTCCAAATTGGGCCAGAAGCTGGGCTTTTGGTGTTGGCAGGTTGGCTAAATTTAATTTTTGCTTTATACTCAAAAAAAAAAAAAAAAAAAATGGAACTTTTTTTTGGAGGTCACGTGACCTCCAATGCCATCCACCTTCGCCAGTACCAAGAAGATCATGCACAGCTTGTACGTAGCAGTCTCATTGCACGCCTTAGTGAAGTATTCGTAAAAGTTTTTCAAGAGACTTAGAAACCATTCTACTATGCAAGCCAGTTTCTGAAGAGGGCTAAGACATGGTACAGTTTGGCAAAGCAGCTGGTTTTGGCTTTTGTAGTGGCTGCTAGAAAACTATGACCTTACTTCCAAGCACACCAGTACAAGTCATGACCAATCAACCTATAAAGCAGATTTTGCATTGACCAGAGACTTCTGGAAGATTGTTTAAATAGGCCTCAAAATTTAGTGAATTCGACATTTATTTCAAGCCTCGAAACAACAATAAAAGCACAAGCATTGGCAGATTTCACCGTCGAGTTCACTAATTTACCAAAATTACCAGAAGGTGAGTCCGCAGATCGGAAGGTCTATCTAGACAAATCATCCAATAGGAAGGTTATGGAGCAGAGATTATATTACTAGGGCCAGATTTAGAAAAGCTCGAATATTTCCTTCGCTTCAAATTCCCAACTACAAATAATGATTCAGAATATGAGATGGTGATTAAAGGCTTGAACCTTGCACTAAGGTTAAGGGTCTCACCAGTTGAAATCTGTAGCAACTTACAGTTAGTGGTGGGGCATATAACTGGGAAATTTTAAGTGAAAGACCACGTGATGACTGCATACTTGTTTAAAGTGAAGGATCTGTGGAGACAATTCGATAGCTTCAAAATCTCAAAAGTCCCATGCAAAGACAACATGCATGCAGATGGTCTCTCAAAGTTGGCCTCTGAAAGCCCAAAAAAATTTGCCCACAAAAGATTTTAAGTCAGTTGTGCATCAAGAATATAGTCAAAATTAAAAAGATAGAGCAGGAAACCAGTTGGATGTACCAAGAAGATCAAATTAAGGCCAAAAGGCTGAGAACTCGATAAGCCATGTTTACAATCATAGATGGAGAGTTGTACAAATGTGGTTTCTCGATGCCATATTTGAAATGTTTGTGACCGACAAAAGCAGATGAGGTGTTGTTTGAAATACACAATAGGATTTGTGAAAAACACTAGGGGACTGCTCGGGTAGAATTTAAAGCCTTGAGACAGAACTACTACTGGCCTACTATGAAGAAGGATGCCATAGAGTTAATGAAAAAGTGTGACACCTTTCTATGCCATGGTAACTTGAACCATATACCCGCCAAAGAGCAGTCTACAATTTTTAAAGTTAGCACTTTCTTCCAATGGATAATGGAAATTTTAGGACCATTGCTCATCACCCGAGGTTAGAGAAAATTTATGCTAGTATGCTATCAATTACTTCACAATATGGATAGAGGCAGAGCCTTTAGCCAGCATTGCAACAGCCAAGATACATAGTTTTGTATTGAAAAGTAGTATATGCAGATTTGGTATACCCAGGGTGATTATCAAAGTCAATGGTACACAGTTCAACACAGTTTCAAAGCTTTTTGCGATAGTTACCACATCGAGCACATGTTTACTTTGGTCACACATCCATAAGCCAAAGGGCAGGTGAAAAGCACCAATCGTACCTTCTTGTGGGATATAAAAACCCGATTGTAAAAAGAGAAGGGAGTCTGAGCAGTGTACTGTGCGTATGTCTTACAATTCCAATGGAGTCAACTGGAGAGCCAACCTTCAAGTTTCTTATGGCATGGAGGGAGTATTCCAATGGAGATCTTGAACCACACAGGCAGGATGGAAATCAAGTAGCTCGACTCAACCACAACAATGACTGAACTCGACCTACTTGAAGGGGCAAGAGAGATATCAGCAATAAAGACCTACTAATGGGATCCTGATGGGATCCTTCTTATTTACAATATACATTAAATGACACAAAATTAAGAAAACTTTTGGAACAAGAGACAGCAACATAAGTAGAATTCTCTACTTATTAATGTGATTGAATGTTTCAAACAAAGCACGCATACCATGAAACAAGAGAGTGTTATGATTAGAGCAATAAACAAAGGGCAAAAAATAAAGAACATAAATCCGCCTCAATGTAAGACTACATCCTGTCTTCAGCTGCTGCTGGAGTATTTTCACTATAATGAATGATGATTTTAGTTTACATGAGATTAGTCCTATATATAACAACTCAATGAAAGTTCTTAATATATTGAAATTCTAAGGCAACCCAATGAAAGTTCCCTAGTTATAATGAAATTCTAGGACAATTCAATGGAGGTTCCTAGTTATAATGAAATACTTAGACACCCTTAATTGGTTACTAATGTATCATCAACTCTTTCCTCTGCAATGGCTGATACACCTCATTCAATCTACAATAAAGAAGAACACCTGAAGTTGTACAAAACTTCAATTTCTCAATTGTAATAGTCTTTGGCAACATATCAACACAATTTTGACTATGAATTTCTTAAGCGCTAAGATTTCATCCTCCAAAACTTATCTGATAAAGTGATAGCAAATTTGTATATGCTTCGTCCTCGCATAATATATAGGATTCTATGCTATGTGAATAACACTTTGACTGTCAAAATGCAAACACTCTTCCCATGCTTGTGACCCAATTCTTTCACAGGAGATGAAATCTCAGTTAGTAATTGCCTTCTTTCTGTTGAAATCCTTTTACAACTAGTCTTGCTCTATATCGCTTGTGTCATGCTTTTATTTTATCTGGTAAACCCATTTATTTTGTAAAGCCTTCTTTCCTTCTCGTAACTATGTAATTAGTTGTCATGTCTAACTGATTAATAATAAGTCAATATCATCCTCATGGCTAATTCCCACTTGATTGATTTATCAGCTTGCACGACTTCACTATAGCATTCTGGTTTATTAGTAGAATATAATGCAACGCTGGAGAGTATCTTTATGGAGGCCCAATTGTTCTGTTAGATTTCCTGAACTTAGTCACAGGGGTGCTCTGATTTCCTTCTGGGGCAATATTTTCTTGATCTTCACTATCAGTTTTCTCCACCTCAATTGGAAGGTCTTGCAACGGAATCACCTCAGACTTCTTAACTTCAGGATATGTACTTCTAGGGTCTGCTATCATTATGTCCTTATACATAGCTGCTTCATTGAAGATTACGTCTTTACTCTTGATAATCTTGCAACTTTGCTCACCCCAAAAACGATAACCAAACTCCAAATCACCATAGTCAATAAAAAAATATTTTTTAGACTTGGCATCAATCTAGAAGAAGAATCAATGTGAATATAAGAAAAACAAACAAACACTTTAAGAAGGAAAGGTCTACCTCTTTTCCACTCCAAACTTCTTTTGATATTTTGAAGTCCAATGGCGTTGAAGGACCTTTGTTGATCAAATATGTCGCAGTGTTGATAGCTTTTACCTTCATCATCTTTGGTAGTCCTGCATGTAATCTCATACTTCTTACACGCTTATTTAGAGTCATGTTGATCATCTCACCTACATCATTCGGTTGAGGTTTGCCCAGAATAATCCTCCTCATCTTGATCCCATTTTCAGCATAATACCTTTGAAAATTTGCATCTATGTATTCACCTCCATTGTCTGAATACAAGCACTTCACCTTTAAATATGTTTCATTCTCAACCATCGCTCTCCACCTCTTGAAAGCATCGAATACATCAAATTTCTTTTTCAAGAAATAGACTTATACATTTATGCTTGCATCATCAATAAACATCACATAATAATTGGAACACCCAAGGAAGTAATAAAAGAAGGTCCCCAGACGTTTGTATATGAACCAATTCCAATTTGACTGCCTATGGCTCCCTTCCAAATTTTGAGAAACTCACCCATTTTTGCTTCCTGTAAATACAGCATTCACACAGACTTTAACCCTGACAGCTTTTCTTTAGACTAAAGTACTTTCCTTTCTTTTTCACTCATGTGTCTGAGCCTATAGTACCACAGATCAAAAATTAACAGCAGATTGAGCAACATCAACTGTATTCCAAGAATGGTAGTCATGTAAAGAGTTCTCATTTTAGGTCCTTGTGCAACAACCATGGCTCCTTTCATTACTTTCCAACAACCACCACCAAAATTTACATCGTGCCCTTCATCATCAAACTGTCCAACATAGATCGATTTCGCACCAATTTTGGTGTGTGCCTCACTTTGTTAATTTTTCACAAAGACCTGTTTGTCATCTTCAATCTGACATTAACAATACCAATGATGTCCAAAGGTTTTCCATCAGCAGATATACCTTTTTCGTGATTTCCAGCAACATAGTTCTCCATGTTCTCACTATGTGAAGTTGTGTGAAAGGAAGCCCTATAATCCATCACCCAAGAATTTGTAGGAGTCGCAGCACTTCCACCTCTTCAATCACATTATTGTTCTTTTCCTCATTCTTCTTAGGTACTCTGCAATTCATCTTCAGGTGATCAAACTTACCACAATTGTAGCATTTAGCACCCCGTTCATTCTGGAATTGCTTATGCCATTCCAAAGACTTTCATTTGACATTTAGGGTAGAATTAGATGCCGAGACTTCTCCATCATCAAACATTATCAACTTTCAATTTCGCATTCTCCATGGAATCTCTGACACCCGCTCTTAGACACTCTCAACTATTCAGTAGTTAGGCCAATAAGATTAGGGCACGAACCTCATCCTGAAACGTAATCTCTATAGAGACCAATTGATTGACGATTGTGTTGAATTTATTAAGATGCTCTACTACCGAAGCACCTTCTACCATCTTCAGATTGAATAGCTTCTTAATTAGATTAACTTTATTGCACACCGAGGGCTTCTCATACATGTCATATAATACCGTCATTAATTATACAGTGGTTTTCTCCTTTACAACGTTATGAACCACATTCTTTGACAGTATTTGCCAAATTACTCCCAACACCTATCTATCAAGAACGTTCCAGTCATCATCATTCATAGTTTATGGTTTCTCATCCAACGACTAGTGCATCTTTTATCAGAAACATAATCCTCGATCTGCATTTTCTAGAATGAAAAATCCATACCATCAAATTTGGTGATTCTAAGTGTTGATCATCGATCATCGCCAGCCATCGCTCTCAATCATATCCTCGCTATGATACCAGTTGCTAGGATTATAGCAATAAATAAAGAGCAAAAAATAAAGAACAAAAATATTTATACAACTTTGCTTTAATGTGAGACTACGTCATATCTTTAGCCGTTGCAGTATATTCATTATAATGAATAATGATTTTTGTTTGCAAAGATCAATTTTATATATAACAATCAAATGAAAGTTTCCTAATTATAATGAAATTTTAAGACAACCCAATAAAGGTTCCTAGTTATAATGAAATTCTAGGACAACCTATGAAGGTCAATCCATGTTCAATTCTACGTAGCACAACAAATTATGCTCAACAGCTTAACATGGAGTTTATGTGAATTTGACATGTATGGAAATCAATTCCATTTTTACCACAAAAAATGCACGCTTTTCCGACTTTGTTAAGTGTTTCAACTTCTTTATTTCAATGACAAAAACTGACTCTGATCTAATCATCCAATGGCCCATATATCATAACATGGCATTTTTACCCTTTTACTCCATTAATTGCTATTACAAAAGTGAGGTAGCAAACTGTGTGTGGGTTAGAAGCAAATTTTCAGTAGATTAATGTAATATTTCCATTGTGCCTCGTGGTGATTGTCAATAATGTTTTTATATAGTGGACCTAATGAGTTTGTATTAATGTTCCCACGAACACTGTTTTATTTGTATATTAGATCAATTAATCATAACTCTAATATATTGAAACACTTCGAAATAAGTTTTTTTTATTTTTTACTATTAACCTACAACTATTAATTTGAAAAAATAATGTTATAATATATGAGAACAAAATATAAAAAATTAATCAAATATGATTATTAAAGTGTCAAGATTCACGATTTCACCATATTCACCATCTCTAATCTCTCCTCTAAATTGGTTTTCTTCCTAACGTTGTACTCATTTAAATTTACTAATTACCATAATTTATCTCTTTTGAGTTCAAATTAGTTCCATCTAATTAAGTCAATTCACTATATTTCTATGTGAAGTTAGAATACACCTTAACTAGATGCATTAAATCTTATGAGAATTCAATTTAAGACCGCAACAATAACAAAATGTATCTAGATAGTCTAGATTAATAAATCACCTCTCGGATTGTTACAATCCACAATTCAATAAAATAGTGGTCAATTATTTCTATCATTACGAGAAAAAATAAAATCAATACATAATTAACACATATTTAAAACTTGAGAATTGAAATTGAAGAATCAAAACTAAGTAAAATCAATACATAATTAACACATATTTAAAACTTGAGAATTGAAATTGAAGAATCAAAACTAAGTAAAATCAATACATAATTAACACATATTTAAAATTTGAGAATTGAAATTGAAGAATCAAAACTAAGTAACATTGTTCATCCCGACTAATGTTTAGTAAAACAAAATAATAGATTAGGATACATCACTGGATTTTAAAAGAAAAACAAGAATTAGATGTAGATCTTGCACCAATAATTTATCCTCTCGCAAAGCTTGAAACCCTAGCTTGCTTGATATAAATTTCCACTATAATTTATCTACATTCTTGTACATGGTTCTCCTCCATTGTTTGAATAATCATATCTACTTATAAGTCCCAAAAGAGTCCTTATTTCGTGCAAAAGTCGTATCTCAAAAGAATACCCAAATAGAGTTTGACTAAAATAATGAAAGCAAAAATTCTGGTCAGAAAATGCCCTTGTGATCCCAAGATTTTTTGACCTATGCGATCGCAAGTCTCTGATTAATCGCATCACAAGTCCTTCATCTTTTTAATGTCTCCACTTTAGTCCCTGAATTTTCTCTTTCATTTCAATTTTGTCAATTTTTTAATTTGTAACACAGGTCCTTCAACTTTTATGAGCTTAGATATAGGACTCCAATTCCATGTTTTCAATGCTTTCTATCATTTTAAGCCTATTTTGTTTTGTTTTTCTTCAATACGAACTCGGGTTGTGGCCTAAAACAATCAAATCAACACACAATTAAATAAAAATTTCCTTTAGAGCACTCCCAATCGTCCATTTTTTATGACACAGATAAGTGTAAAACCACACTTTCACTAAGTCTTGTAAATGGTTGTTGGATGATTATAAATCTTCATACTCAATAGCCCTTCATCTTTTAATGCAGTTGGTTCTTTAAAAAATTAGTAAATAAGTTTGATTGTGAGATTGGCCTAATCAATAATTCACACGCACAACCCACGCGCGCACACAGACAATTTATCTACCTGAGAAAGCAATGTCCTTCTGATTAAATTCTTGTACAGTCCACGCATAACTCTAATCATGTCGTGGATAGAGTAGAGGCAATAAATAGGTAGAAATTTTTTAATTCAATTACTATTTTATTTATCAAAACTATAATATTAAAAGTCAAAGCATTTTTTATAAGAGTAACTCTGGTAATTATTGGCGGCTTTCATCATTAATCATCCTACTCATCTCTCAAATCAATATCCCTTTCCACCGAAGCCAACCTAGATTATTCATTTTCATCTGTCTAACAAAAATTTTGAAGGACAAAGCATCTGCGGTTAATATTGAAGCGATGAACACCTCAAGAATGCACGATTGAAGTGCACTTTCTCACATACAAATGTTTCAACCACATATTTTTTTTATAAAATTTTAGGTTTGTTCTCGATTTTTTCCATCAACATTCCTTTATTTTTTGTCTTCCATTTATTAATATATCAATATGCATGCACATCATTTTTTTAAAACAAAATTCCATTTATTATGATGAATATTATGTCCTCAATGAATTAACCAGTCAACTTTGGGATTCAAAAAGTTTTCTTGTGCGACAAACAAAAACAAATGTACATGCCTGTCACTGTGCCAAATGACCAGGGACAGGTTGACGGAAAGAATAGATAGGAGCACATCAAAGGAATGCCTAACAAAAATGCTCAAACTGTTAACTGCTAAGGTAGAATTTTGGCTCCACATAGCATTAGTGTTCTTGTTCTCTATTTCGACTCCTACAGTGTAGTAATTTTTTAATTTCAAGGGTCCAAATGATCAAACCTAAAGATGAGGACTGGAACATATAATATGCTCTGTAAAGAAAAATAAGAAAAACGGTCCTGCAAATGTAGTCAAGAGAAACAACTGTATAATTTGACTTTTCTTTCAAGTTAAAGTGTAATATCTCAGAAGACTTATACTAGTTCAATCGAGTATATATAGACTAGATCCAAAGTTGCGAGAGCAATCAATTATAAATCTGACAAGCACTTTTCAAAATTCTTAGTCTATATCAGGGTCAACTGACTAATCACAAGATATTTATTCCAGCATCCAGATATAGCAATTCCCTAGAAGGCATCTTTGTCTATTCATTTTGCCTGTACCAAAATTTCGGGTGCAAGAATTCTATAAAATGAACAAGTATCATGTAACTACGAGGACGGTTACAACAGGAAGGGACAAGGTTAACAAATCCAAACAAGCGTCAACTTAGCAGAAAAGGGGTTCCTTGCAGGGCTCCCTTTTTCTACTGCCGGAGGTTGAATGATTTTCCTAAATGTCAGTTCTTTGCACATTATAAACTTCATTTTAGATCTTTGCATTTGTTTGACTTGTTTTTCATTCATTTAGTACTCTAAAACTTAAGGGCAATTTGGTGGAATTTTGAGCTTAAATGATGATTTATGATTTCAGTTTTTCTGTTAAACTGTTTTATTAAGCAAATTTATAGATAATGATAAATGATTATTGTTGAAAAAATATGTGTCATATTTTTCACTTTTTATATCTTGGCTAACTTAATAAATATAACTGATTTTTAATGATAAAAGAGCAGGTCAACGTTTGCATTTTTGACTGGTCTGATTAACGCCAGCTCGATCGACCCGCTTGATAAAGCGGATTATTTTTTCAGATCAGTAAAAGCCGCGATTTTATTCTATTTCTATACTTGATATATTATGTCCTCATGAATATTATTGACAGCTCCTTTTGTAAGTTAAAGAATATTTTCTTATTCTCTTAGATTTGTTTAGGAAAGAAATATTTAGTTTCCTAAATTCTTTCCTTCTACAAATATAAGAATATCTTTCTATATTCTTGCCTACTAATTCCCTTACCATTCTTGTTGTATATTCTTAGGTAAGAAATAATTCTTAATTTGATTTTTACTTTAACTATAAATAAGAGTGGAAACCAATAAGGAATTAAGGCTTTGAAAATATTTTTGGTGTTCTTGTTCCATAAGCTTCAAACTAGCCGAATCTATTCAAGGTGAACAAGACATGACGCTTCATTGATTCAACTTTCAAAGCAAAAAGTTTTCTTCAAACTCATTGAAGAATCAAGAACTTATTGGTACTCAACGAACAATTCCATATCTTGTTCAAGCTATTTGGCGTGAAGTCAAGAACGGGGTTCTTAATCCAAGTGGTAGTTGCAAATCAAGTACAATAGGGAAGTGGCGATAAAGTCAAGACCGTGGGTTTGATTTCACTTCATCAACAAGTCGTAAGAAGAAGTATCACAGGAGTTGATCTGCTTTTCTTTTGATTGTTATTTTGTTAATTTTATGAAATTATAAAACCGATACTATTGTATTTTTGAACAATATTATTAGTGGATTGTTTTTACTCATGGCATGGGGGCCCGTGGATGTTTCCTTAGGGGTTTACCACGTTACATCTTGTGTTCGTATTTAATCCTTTAATTTCCGCACTAGACAAGATTAGGTAAACGAACACGGTTGTGCGAGTCAGAACTGTTATCTCTATATCTTGCCAGTTCTGACTACGTTCTGTCCACTGCTTGTTTAATTAAGATTAAAATTCATTTTTAATTTAATTAATCTAGGTTTTAGAACTTTCAATTGGTATCAGAGCGGGTACACTTTTTAAGTGCGATCCATATAAACCTAGTTATGGACGAAGCTCCATTTAGACCACTTGCTTTTAGATGGTACTAATTATGCCTATTGGAAAATTAGAATTCAAGTGTATATCTAATCCCTTGATGAAAAAGCTTGGCACTCAATTGTCCATGGCTTATAAAATTCCCACCATTACCGAAAATGGTGTAGAAAGAGAGAAAAGGCGCATTTAGTGGGCTACAACCGATTTTAATTATACTAATTGGAATTTCAAACCTTTAAATGCCATATTTTCTTTTGTAGACTCTAATCAATTTCGCTTAATCTCTACTTGTCGGGTTGCAAAAGATGCTTGGGACATCTTACTTAATTGCTTACGAAAAGAACCAATATGGTCAAGCCATCCAAGTTTCAAATTCTTACTCTAGAGTTTGAACAACTAACCATGAGAGACGATGAACAATTCAAGGACTTCTATGTAAAACTTAGTGACATCACCAATACGCTTATACCTTGGGAAAGAAATATTCTGAGAGAAAATTGTAAAGAAAATTCTCGATCCTTGCTCGATCATTTTCATTCTAAAGTAACCGCAATTGAAGAAAGTAAGGAGATTGAGAATATGAAGGTTGAATAATTGGTGGGATCATTGATGACATATGAGCTACATCTACAAAGGAGAAAGAAAGAAAAAGGATCCATGATTGCCTTCAAAATTAACAACCATGAAGACGAGGTTGATTGTGAGGAGAGCGAAACACATGAAAACATGGTCATGCTCACCAAACAATTCAAAAAAATTTTAAAAGGAAATCAAAAGGAAAGAACTTGAATACCTCATCCCAACAAAAGAAGAGATTTCGACCAACACTAAACAAAATCTCACTACCTCTATGAATAGATCCATAATCGAATTAAATGCCATGAGTGTGAGGGTTTTGGTCGATAGCCTCCGAATGTGCAAATACTTTAAAGAAATCTCATACCAAGAAGGCCATGAATATCACTTGGAGTGAAGATGATGAAAAAGATTCAAATGAGGACGAGGATGACGTAACTCATCATTGATCGTGTAACGCCCTTAATCGTGAACTTAACCTCTCGTCGCATCGATTCCGTGCAAAACTTGATTGCGAGTTCTCGACTTCTTGGCGACAACTTCAAGAACCAAATCAGATTCATATAATCGCAAAGAAGATGAATAAAAAATTACAAGATGAATAGGAGAAAAACTTGTCCACTCAAGTCATAATAGAATTTTTGGAAGATGACAATGCTAAAATTGATTCTCAAAATAATACTCTTACCAACATCTTAAAAGAGAAGGATGATCAAATTGCTAATCTTCTAGATGAATTAAAAGACTCAAAAGAAAGGATCAAGCAATTAACAATTGGAGCCTCTCGCTTAAGCGAAACCCTGTTATGAAAGAACTCCAAACATCAAAGAAGGTTTGGGATATGTTGGAAAAGGTGAAAGAAAAGTTGGGAATCGATCAACTTCATCAAAGAAACAAAGTCTGCAGTATTTTCGAGAAAATCGCTGCTCCCATCACCGCTCGAACTAAAGTCGACCGCCTATGCAAGTTCTGACCAATGCCAAGACTCAAAAACAGTCACGACCATCAGGTATACAACCAATACAGAGAGGTAAATCAAAGTACTTTTTAAAATATTGCATCTGTGGTAATTTAGGACACGACTCCTTTCGTTGTTTGTTTAGTAAAAACCTAGTTAATAGACAAATGAGACACCTTAGCAACACTAAAGTAAGACAAATTTGGGTCAAAAAGGGTGAAATAAATTGTTATATAGTTGATGTTGCCAATAGATCCTTCATTCCTAACTCTTGGTATTTTGACAGTGGTTGTTCTAGACATATGACTGGTAATCGATCTTATCTAACTAACTACAAAAGTCATGAAGGTGGTCTGGTTACTTTTGGTGATGGAGCACACGGTAAAATTGAAGGTGTAGGCACAATTCTAATTGATGGTTTCCTCCGTTAAAATAAGTTTTTTTTGTTGTAGGTTTAAAAGCTAACCTTGATTAGTATAGGCCAACTCGTGATGATAAACACTTGGTTATGTTCTCAAAAGATTCCTATAAAGTCTTGAAGTATGATGGTAGTTGTATTCTACATGGTACTAGATCCAATGATAAATATTATCTTCTTGACACCAAAATTAGTTGTCATATTTCAAAGACTGACTCAACCGAGTTGTGGCACAAACGATTGGGATATTTAAACTATAGTGATCTGTTGAGACTGACAAAGTTGAATGCGATGCGAGGTGTTCCTAAGTTTACCGAAAAATCAAGGATTGTGTGGTTCGTGCCTAAAAGGTAAGCAAACCAAAAGTACTCACAAGCAAGGTCAGTTTCTTACTACAGCTCATGTATTGGAATTACTTCACATGGATTTGATAGGAACTATTCAAACTGAAAGTATTGGGGGCAAGAAATATATTTTTTTTTGCGTGGATGATTTTTTTAGATATACTTGGGTAGATTTCTTGAGAGAAAAATCTGATGTTTTTGAAAAATTCAAATTTTTGCACCTAAAATTAACAACAGAAAAACATTTTGAGGGAATAAAAATATTAAAGATTAGAAGTGATCATGGGAGAGAGTTTGAAAATGCTACTTTCTCTACTTTCATGATCAAAATAGTATTTTCATGAATTCTCTCGCACCCAAAACTCCCGAACAAAACGGTGTCGTGGAAAGGAAAAATAGGTCTCTACAAGAGATGGCTAGAGCTATGCTAAATAGTAAGAAGCTCTCTTAAATTATGGGTGGGCTATTAATCTTGCTTGTTATATTTTGAATCGTGTGTCTTTGAGAACAGGAACCACTCAAACTCCTTATGAAATCTGAAAAGGAAGAAAACCGAATCTCAAATATTTCCATACCTTTGGTAGCAAATGCTATGTGTTAAATGATCGGGAATACTTGGGTAAATTCGATTCAAAAAGTGAGGAGGGAGTGTTTATTGGTTATTCTGAGAACGGCCGTGCTTACAGAATTTATAACATGCGTACTCAGACTATCATTGAATCAATCAATGTAAAAATTGATGATACTGATGACTTTTCATCTTATTCACAGGAGCCTAATATTCAAACTTTGGAAGAACAGGTTGCTGGACGTCAACCTACTCAAGACCATCATGTATCCGCACTGATGACGGTGATATACGTGAAGGAACATCCAAAGATCAAGTTCTCGATGTCTCCGCCTCGCTCCCGGAAGTTCGACGCACCATATACAAATAACGAGCAGGACATGAGAAGGCAACTTCCTTCTTGGATTCGTAAAGCACACCCACTAGAGAATGTTCTCTCAGATTCCAGAGACGACATGATGACTCGGAGGAGGCTTGCTAATGAACTTGGAAATATTTGCTACACTTCGCAAATTGAACCTAAAAATATAATAAAGCCATTATTGATGAAAATTGGGTTCTAGCCATACATGAAGAGCTAGCTCAATTTGATAGAAATGAAGTGTGGGAACTTGTACCTCGGCCAAAGGACACAAATGTGATCGGGACAAAGTGGATATTCAAAAATAAATTGGATGAACATGGCAACATAGTCAGAAACAAGACACGCTTGGTTGCACAGGGATACACTCAACTAGAAGGAGTGGATGTTGATGAAACATTTGCACCTGTGGCTCGACTTGAATCCATTAGACTCTTACTATTAGTGGCATGTCAAATGAGGTTCAAGCTGTACCAAATGGATGTCAAAAGTGCCTTTCTGAGTGAAATTCTTAATGAAGAAGTCTATGTTGAGCAGCCTAAGGAATTTGTTGATCCTTATTCTCTCGACCATGTGTTCAGACTAAAAAAGGCTCTGTACGGACTAAAGCAAGCCCCACGAGCTTGGTATGAACGATTAACCATGTTCTTGTTGGAACAAGGATACAAGCGATGAGGAGCTGACAAAACGTTATTCATCAAACATTTTAAAACTGGATTAATTGTTGCACAAATCTACGTCGATGACATTGTATTTGGTTCTTCACTAGAAACAAAATCCAAAGAATTTGCTACACTTATGCAAAATGAATTCGAAATGAGTATGGTAGGTGAACTAAATTTCTTTTTAGGTTTGCGAGATCAAACAGTTGGATCGTGGATTTTTATCTCCCGTGCCAAGTATGCTAAAATTCTTGTGAAGAAGTTCGGTCTTGAATGCACCAAGTCGGTCGAACTCCCATGGCCACGTCCTTAAAAATTTCGAGAGATGACCAGGGAAAGGAGGTTGACTCCAGCTTGTACATAAGCATGATAGGTACCTGATCGCAAGTCGTCCCGACATATCATTCAGTGTTGGAGTTTGTGCAAGTTATCAAGCTAAACCAAAAGAATCACATCTTGCAAAGATTGAAGCGAATTATTATTCGTTATATTAACTGTACTTCGATTATGGTTTATAGTATACTAATGATACTAACTCTCATCTTGGCGGGGATACACCGATGTCGACTCGGCCGAAACATGGATGATAGGAAAAGCACGAGTGGAGGATGTTTTACATTGGTAACAATCTTATTGCATGGTTAAGTAAGAAACAAAACTCTATTTCCTTATCTCTTGTAGAGAATCAATATATTGCGGTTGGGTAGTTGTTGCACTCATCTACTTTGGATGAAACAAATGCTATGTGATTATGGTATTGATCGGGACTCACATTATATTCTCGTGATAACACTAGTACTATCAATATTTCCAAAAATCATGTTCAAAGACTCTAGGACCAAACATATTGATATTAGACATCATTTTATTAGAAATTTGGTCGAAGAAAAGTTATTACTTTGGAACATATTCGATCCGAGTATCGCTTTCTTTGATTTGTTCACCAAAGCCTTAGATTCTGCTAGATTTAAGACTCTACTAAGAAGGCCGTGGGCATTTGCTTGATGCATTAGTTTTTATTTTAAAAAAAAATAGAAGTAGTGTTTTTCTTTTTGTTTGATTTTATCATGTGTGTTTGTTTGCATTTGCTTATTTTTTATTTATTTTTAAAAAAAAAGGAGGGAGAAGAATGGGTTTTCTTGCAAATAGCATATGATATAAATGTATGATTGGTCTATGAATTTTGAGATTTACTTGGATTAACCAATCAGTATGGTATGCTCATTATACTTATGGTAAAATATGCTCAGATAAGCATACTTTGAGAACATATTGACTTGTTTGATTGTACCTTACTACTAACTAGATTATTATCTTTAAAGTAGTTTCGTACTTTGTTGTGACCTATGGTCGAGATCTATGTCTCTCGGCACTATAGTATGTTGTTGTGTTAAACAGACAATTTCATGGAGGAGAGGACTACCACCATAAATGTGTGCAAAATTACCGTCCTTAATAATGAATATAAAACATGTAGAAAAGGGCTACCTTTATGGCTGTGAGAAAGTCAACTCTATGATCTTATAAATTCAGTGCTTTGACAAAACAATATATATATATATATATGCAAATAAAGTCAACACTCTGAGTACTCAAAAAGAAAAATTGCTATGGTACTCCTGGCACACTCATATTTTTTATTCAAAGAGATATGTTCATGATGACTGGTTTGAAATACATCTCAGTACTGATCTTCTTCACTAGGTTCAATTTGGCTTAGTGGGACAGGTTATGATTGATTAATCCAGTATGTCCTATTACATACTCACGTTATAAATCTGACCAATTAATTGAATCTAATTATGCGCATATATCTGATTGGAAGATTCTGGTTGATTTTGATATTCTTGGATTGATTGTATAATTTGTAGAACTATGAAGTTTGCCCATAAATAAACTATTCAATCTTATCTCATAAAATATTCTCATTATTTGTGTGTGAGTATCTTGTATGGGCCTTTTCGTAGAAATTTCAATCAACAGTCTAATTTTGGCAGCACAATCAGTTTTAACTGAGAAAAATCTGGACGAATTCTTAGTTTATGGAATCCAATCGCATTTTGTTCCTAATTTAAAAATTCTGTTTTCCATAAATTAGCATCTTAGGCGGTTTAATTCAAATTTGACTTATCTGATTAAGGAAGGTTTCGTGGTCATTAACTGCCATTTATCAGTTTATTTTTGGTAACTGCCTTCCACACGTCCCAAATTAACTGCTCCCTTCTTGTGCAATTTTGAATAAAATTTCCCCTTTTTAAACCGTGATCTAGGGTTTTCTTCTTCACCTTCTCACACTCAATCTTCAATTCCTAACTCCGAAGCTCCTCATACTTGATCTCGAAGGTGTGTTTGAGTTTTCTTTTTCAGATTCAAACAATGGTGAAGACTAAAATGCCAAAATCAAAGAAACATCCGGAAAATTCGTCCAAGGACACTGTTGCTTCAGTACCTACTGCTAAAACTGCGATGGGGCCACAAATGTCGCCGGTAAGGACTCTCCGGTGAAGTACAAGAAGACAGAAACCCTCAAGTTCAGACCCAGACACTTCTCCAGCGACAGTTGCATCTCAGGCTGACCAATCGACGGACATTGTTGCATATCAACCGCCGATCAGACATTCTAAAAATCAGCCCCGTCCAACAACTACCGACCCAATCACCTTTATGAGCAAGAAAGTTACCTTAAGTGCTCAAGACCCGGATGAAGAAGGAGATGGGTCTGACGAATCTGCGGGTGACAGTGGGTCTGACAATGCAGTGGGTGACAGTGGGTCTGATAATGTTGAAATTGAAGAGAAAGTTCGTGAGGATGAAGGGGTGGGTGATGAGGAGTCTGAACAGCCTCCTCCATTCGTAGAAGGTTCAAGTAATCCCCCCTCTCAAAAATCTGATTCTGATTTTGATATTGCCCTTGATGAATCTTCGGAATCTACTCCGACACCTCCTCCAACGAAAAGGGTCACTAGGGCTGAGAAAGGGAAAGGTAAAATAGCTGATGTTGCTGAGAAGCCCACGCTTTCTTCGGTCGCACCTATCAACGCCTCGGGGGTGTCTCCACAGTAGTATTGCCTACTCCTAGTTTAGACCCCCAAATGTTCAGATTTGACACATTAACTAAAGGTAGACACTCTGTTAACCCCCTTAATTATTGTTTTCTATCGGAGAGTGCTAAGAGTCTGTTTATGTCATTTACCATCAACCGTAAGTTCATCATTGAATGCAAGGTTGTAATTGCCGAATTTAGTTCGTTTGGTTTGGTTGAAATTGTTGATTTTCACGACTTACATAATCTGTTAAGTTTCTCTTGGCCATTCAATGAAACTCTGGTCAAGGAATTTATGGCCAATGTTCCAAAGAATCTGGGAAGGGCTGGCAATGAATTCAGGTGGAAGGTTTATGTCCGGAAAGACATGTTACCTTCAGTCCTAACTCTCTCAGGGACTGGCTTGGGGTGACCATTGTGGCTGTCACAAGTGACGAAGAATTGACCAAGGACAGCATTACGCAAGAAATGACCGCTCTACCTGGTCGAATCGGGAGAATCGATCGCTTTCTCGGCTCTTCGGTCCAAATACAAAATTCTTCATCGAATTTCTTATCAACAATATCGATCCATTAACTCATCGATCGGACATTTCGGGGACATAGTCATTATGCTATACAAGTTAGGGATGAGGATGCTGTTGATCGGGTTAAACTAGTTTTTGATAGAATTGTTTATGAAGGGCGATGAGGGCCAAGCGATCTGAGCTACAAGTATCCAAACTCGATTCATCACTTTCTTGTTCATCAAGAAGTGCTTGCAATAGATTCGCACCGCTTCTCGAGGACATTCCATCGCTTAGGTGTTCATGAGTTTACAAATTTGGATAGCACACTGCATCCCACTCCCAGAGTTCCCAGTCATTTTCTATCCTCGTTGGACCATTCTGGACGTCTGGATGCACTAGAAACTCAGTTGGGACTAGTTCGAACACAGGTAGATCAAATTTTTTCCCTAACCAAAGGTTTTTTTGATGATGTTACTTTCATGCGTAGGGTGTTGGGTAAACTGGAATTTCTGGGCGATGAGCATATAAAATCTGCATTCCGAATAGTTACTCCAGAATTCTCTGCACATTCTAGAGATCCAATAGAGATTCTGACTTCCAATCCCGTTGTTGAGCCAACTGCTGCCCAAGCCACTGCACCTCTCACATCGATGATCCTCCACCGATGCTCCTTCGAGATACCTATGCTCGCAGGGGGGGTTGCAAATGCATCTCGCATCCTAGATAAAGAAGCCCAGATCCTCTCGGCACTAACTTTTCTCAGTTCTAACTCTTAACCCTCTAACTATTTGGCTATGGATGACTGTTTTAACTCTTAAATTCTGCTTTATTTCCTTCAAACAACTGCTTTACTTTGGTTTTTTTCTCTTCCTTTGGCGTTCCTCTTACAAAAAGGGGAGTAGTAGGTAATTTTTAATTTTTGTGGTTGTTAGGTTTTTCTTGCTATGGACACTTTGTTGGTTAAACTTTAATAGTAGTATTTTTAGGTTTATGGTAGTTTGATCATTACACTTAGAGGATACCTTGCTAAGGGGGAGCAATTTTAAAGTTATGGCTAATGTGTGTGGGTTTTGCATATGGTGTTAACTTCTTTGCAGGAGTTCTTGGTTTACACACTAAAGGGGAGCCATAACCCTTGTATGTTGATGCTCATATGTTCTTTACTTATTCACACACATCACACTTACATTAAAAATCCGATAGTTATGTGTTTGTAATTAAGCAACGCCAAAGGGGGAGATTGTTGGAAAAATATGTGTCATATTTTTCACTTTTTACATCTTGGCTAACTTAATAAATATAACTGATTTTTAATGATAAAAGAGCAGGTCAATGTTTGCATTTTTGATTGGTCTGATTAACGCCAGTTCTGACTGACTGGCTTGATAAGCGGATTATTTTTCCACATAAGTAAAAGCTGCAATTTTATTCTATTTCTATACTTGATATATTTTGTCCTCATGAATATTATTGACAGCTCCTTTTGTAGGTTAAAGAATATTTTCTTATTCTCTTCGATTTGTTTAGGAAAGAAATATTTAGTTTCCTAAATTCTTTCCTTCTACAAATCTAAGAATATCTTTCTATATTCTTGCCTACTAATTCTCTTACCATTCTTGTTGCATATTCTTAGGTAAGAAATAATTCTTAATTTGATTTTACTTTAACTATAAATAAGAGTGGAAACCAATAAGGAATTAAGGCTTTGAAAATATTTTGGTGTTCTTGTTCCATAAGCTTCAAACTAGCCGAATCCATTCAAGGTAAACAAGACATGGCGCTTTATTGATTCAACTTTCAAAGCAAAAAGGTTTTCTTCAAACTCATTGAAGAATGAATAACTTATTGGTACTCAACGAACAATTTCATATCTTGTTCAAGCTACTTGGCGTGAAGTTAAGAACAGGGGTTCTTAATCCAAGTGGTGGTTGCGGTCAAGTACAATAGGGAAGTGGTGATAAAGTCAAGACCGGTAGGTTTGATTCTACTTCATCAACAAGTCAGAAGAAGAAGTATCACAGGGAGTTGATCTGCTTTCTTTTGATTGTTATTTTGTTAATTTTATGAAATTACAAAAATCGATCATGTTGTATTTTTGAATAAGATTATTAGTAGATTGTTTTTACCCATGGCATGGGGCCCGTGGATGTTTGCCTTAGAGGTTTACCACGTTACATCTTGTGTTCGTATTTAATCCTTTAATTTCCACACTAAAAAGATTAGGTAAACGAACACGGTTGTTCAAGTCAGAACTGTTATCTCTATATCTTGCCAGTTCTGACTACGTTCTGTCCACTGCTTGTTTAATTAAGATTAAAATTCATCTTTAATTTAATTAATCTAGGTTTTAGAACTTTCAATTATTTAATCTTATCATGATACCTACTAAATAAAGGGTAAAATCAACTATTGGCCACCGAACTTAATTTAACCAGTTACTACTTAACCACCCAACTTTGTAAGGTGTCTCAATGCCCACTCTTCTTTCCATTATGTTACTCATCAACCACCCGTTAACCAACCTGTGCTAACTTGTAACGGAGAATTTGACCTAGCAAATGGTTTTTTGACGTGGCGGGATGACGGTGTGAATTTCAACCGACTAAACAAAATAACACATCTTAAACGCACCTTTCCTCTTTCAAAATTGAAGCACACCCCAATCTTCTTCCCTCAAAGGAATTGTTTGGGTGATGCATTTTTTATGATTGGATAAGATTTAACTCTGTCAACATGCCATGTCAAAATTTCACTTGTCACGTGGGATGTCCCGTTAAGAATTGTAGAGTGTTAGACGTTGGGTGATGGATGGGTAATATATTGGAAAGGGCATTGAGATACCTTTCAAAGTTGGGTGGTTAAATAGTAACTTGGCTAAAGTTCAGTGGCCATTGGTTGATTTTACCCATTAAATAAATATCCTAGCTAGTTACTCTAGAAGTTTGTATCTTGATGCAACTCATTGAACCTTTATATATATGGACACATTATTATAATGAAATACATAATTGAGTTTTGATTCTTTCTATTTTCTTATATTATTCTCTCTAATTTATAATATGTTATCAGCACGAAGGAGCTCACAAAAAATATCTGAGAGCAACAATGCAGAAAATTCGCATAATCTGGGAGGAAAATGGGAAAAATGGGGTTGGTAATAGGACTAAATATGGGGCAGCTTTGGGGTGGTTTTGGGCTGGAGCTTTGGGGTGGTTTTGGGCTGGGTAATGAAGAGGTTTTTGGGCTGGTTATGGGTGAGTTTTTGGGCTGGTAAATGGGCTCCAATGTGGAAGTGTGCAATGAAGAAAAAGTGGTTCAATTTAAGTTACGGGAAAATTTGATGACTATAAATATTTAAGTTTACATTTTGATAAATAATAAAACTTTCAACAAATTGGGAAAAGTAGGTACAAATTGTAAAAATCAGGGTTATTCTGCTTCAATATTTATCTCCAAAATCAAAAAAAAATTAATTAATTAAAAACAAAATAATTTAAATGGCCACGTCCTTGAAGATCTCCAGAGATTACCAGGGCAAAGAGGTCGACTCCAATGTGTACCGAAGCATAATAGGCAGTCTGTTGTACTTACCGCAAGCCGCTTGGACATATATCATTGAGTGTGGAAGTGTGTGCACGCTATCAAACCAAACCAAGCCAAACCAAAAGAATCTCATCTTGCGGTTGTGAAGCGAATTATTCGCTATATTAACTGTACCTCTAATTTTGGTTTGTAGTATAGTAATAATCCTAACTCTCATCTTGCCGAATACACTGATGCTGACATAGGAAACATAGATGATAAGAAAAGCACGAGTAGATGATGTTTCTATATTGATAATAATCTTATTGCATGGTTAAGTAAAAATACAAAACTTCATTTCCTTATCTAGTGCAGAAGTTGAGTATATTGCAGTTGTTACTCTGGATGAAACAAATGCTAAGTGACTATGGTATTGATCTAATTCTTGTTACTATGTTTTGCGATAACACTAGAGCTATCAACATTTCTAAAAATCTTGTTAAGCACTCTAGGACAAAAAACATTAACATTAGACATCATTTTATTAGAGATTTGGTCGAGAGAGACGTAATTACACTGGAACATGTATCAGTTGCTAATTTGCTCACCAAGATCTTAGATTACGCATAGATTTGAGACTTTACAAAAAGTCGTGGGTATTTTCTTGATGTATTAAAAATTATAAATATATATGTATCTGTTTATAATTATCTGTATTAGATAGAAATAGAGGTGACTTTAACAGATCAAGTAGCAAATCTTTAAGAATTCTCAATGACAGAGCTTCTTGATTAAAGATCGTTCAGATTATAGAAAAAGACATACCATAAACTTGTAAAAAGACAGATATTTATGAGATTTTCAATTTCATATAAGTATTCTAAATCTATAAAGCAACAAAGGCTAATATCAACTTTAGAATTTTGTTTTAGGTTACATAAAAAGAAATATTACTAGTAATCTAAATCATTATTATTATATCCATACTATATTAATCTTTTACAAGTAATTTATTTCTCAATCTTAATAGTACAAGATATCATTCTAAATTGGTATTAGAGCCTGTTTTAAGTCAAGTCCATTTAGTATATGAATAAAATAGATTTTTTAAATTTAGAGCTTCGGGGAATTTTAAGAGAAAATATAGTTTAGAAAAAGCCTTTTTAGTTTGTAATTTTGATAAAAACTTTAAACATCTTTTACACTTAGAAGACAAGCAGCTCAATAGTATAGTAGATTTAATAATAAATTTAAGTGAAAATCAAGAAAGAAATATTTCTGCAAATAATAGAAAAATAGAAGCGATTATTAGAATATTCTAACAAGAACATAAAAAATTTAGAAAAGAATTTAGAATATATTAAAAATCAAAATAGTGAAATATTAAAAAATAATTCAAATAATAAAGACATAGATAATAATTTACAAAAGATTAACTTAGAATAGTATAGTAGATTTAATAATAAATTTAAACAAAAATTTAGAAAGAAATATTTCTGCAAATAATAGAAAAATGGAAGCAGTATTAGAAAATTTTAACAAGAGCATTAAAAATTTAGAAAATAATATAGAATATACTAAAAATCAAATTAGTGAAATATTAAAAAGGAATTCCTATAATAAAGACATAGATAATAATTTACAAAAGATTAACTCAGAAAGTAGAATAACAGCTTTAGAAAAAGCAAAATCCATATATACTCCAAAACATGATTAGATCTATTAATTAGTAAGTTAGAAAAGCTAGATCTAGGATATACCAATGAAGTAAGTAGATTTAGAATGACTAAGTGGGTATACACATAATGAATAAAGATAAACAAGTTGTAATTAGTAGTAGTAGAATATTAGTAATCCTTTAATAAGATCGGCAACTAGAAAAATGGAATCGAAAACTAGATTAGAATCTTTAATAGATATAGAAGAACAAATAGAAGACGGAATAAACTAAAATTAATAAAAGCTTTAGATATGTACAAAAAAGGTAATCTCTTTAGTAAATCTTTAATATAGCAACATTACGGAGAAAGATATATCTCTTGCACACATGAAGATCATTTCATATCTTTAGATCTAATTGAGAAAGAATCGTATAAAGAAATAACAAATAAAAACCTTCAACAAACACATCTAGGACTAATGATGGTAGGAATAAAAGGATTACATAGAGAAAATTTAAGAGCTAAGACATTAATATGTTTATATGTTAATAGATTTACATACATAAAACAGGGATTAATAGAAAGCTTAGAATTAGATATGAATAACAAATGAGGTATAGTTTATTTTACACCCGATTATTTAGTAATAACAAAGAATTCTTATAAAGACATTAAAATGGGAATAAAGACTAGAGGATACAAAATGAAAAGAAATGAAGAAAATATATTAATAATTTGCAGGAAGACTTAGTGAAAATAGTACAACTAAATATAAATTAGAAAATGAACAAATTATCACATTATTAGGACAAAAAGGTATAAAAGCAATTCCACCAAAGAAATTTTCTTGAGAGACAAATGCACGATTAGATTGGAATTCAGCTAATTTTTTAGAAAAATCAATTTTAGTACCAGAGAATAATATTATGAATAAAAATAGCTATGGAACTTTAAGTATTAGAATTTAGAAATTATAATTACCAAGCAGAAGAAACAAAGAAAGACGAAAATGAAGACGAAAGTTGTAGATATATCGAAATAGAAGACTATGAAAGTGAAGAAGAGATCAATGCTTTAGATGAAGAAAGTGAAGATGAAATTGAAGACGAAGATAAAGAATTTGGATATATAGACATGTAATATTATAGAAACCTTAGAAGAACCAAAGAAGCAGAGATTAAGAGTATATTAGAAAAGAAAGATCAACCAAATATAGAAATCAAAATGGAAGAAAGCAGTATGTAAAAAGCCTAAATTAGAATCACACAAAGAGTTTGGAAAAAGAAAAAAACTATGAATAAAGAATGTGATATTGGAGGAAAATACCATTTTTCCCCTGCTCATATATATGATTGAGAAGACAAAAAATATAGAAGCTTAGAAAAAGACAAACAGAAAATGGATGTAGTCTACCAGTACCAAGTGATACAGAATTAATATTAGAATTGAATAATTGCAAATCTCAAGATAGACCTAGTACTTTAACTAAATAGAAAAATTCTATAATTAGAGCATGTAATAGTTTACATATATAGATGACTGTAAAAGAAATGTGGGCTTACTTAGAAACTTATTTAGGAAAAACAGCTTTAGATATATTTGTTACAACCAAAAGACTAAAATCAGATGAAATAAGATTATGAATGGCTGGAAGAGAAAATCCTAGAAATTTTACTAGTTCAATTCGAGAAATAATTATACGAAATGGATCCAAGTAGAGATAATTCTTATGAACAAAATAAAGCCTTAGAAGAATTAGAAAAACTAAGTGTAAGTAATATGAAATACATAAAACCATTTTTATTTGACTTTGAAAGATTAGTTAGTGCAGCATGATTAGCTTTAGATATGCCCATATTAGATAGATTATAAAGAAAGATTCCACCACCATGGAATGATAAAATTATGATGTAGAAAACACAGAAGCAAAAGGAACAACTGTTAGTGCTACCATAAAATTGACATCAGATAAATTAAATGAATATTGTATAGAAGAAGTAGTTAGAAAGCAATTAAAAAAATTATATTATTCTTTTTGTTCAGATTTATATACACCTCAAATCTATTATTATAAAAATAGAAAGAAAATAATGTATAAAAAGGATAAAGGATATAAAAATAAAAGACAATGCCAAAATAGAAAAAGATATAATATTAGACCAAGTAGGACATACTATAAAAATAAAAAACATAATTATAATTGATGTGTTTAAAGACCAAAAAATATAAATGACTATAAATGCTACATTTGTGGAGATCATAGACATTTTGCCAATAAATGCCCTAATAAAAAAAAAGGAAAACCATGAATAAATCTATAATAATTGAAGAAATACAGTGTCATATTACAGAGTTATCAGAAAATGAATCTTGTAGTTCAGTATATATACATAGATAAAGAGTTGGATAATTTAGAAATTTTAGAAAGCTCTGGTGAAAGTAATAGTAGTACAGAAGAGTTAGATTTATCAAGTCTTGATATGAAAATGATGAACATAGAGCAAGAATGTATTCATGAATGGATTAGAGAACAATGATCTATGATAGACAGATGCACAATAAATTGATTATTTCCAGGACATAGACATAGAAATAGAAATTAGTGTAAAAATTGTTTAGAAATAATTGCTTACGAATCCATGATGAGCTTATAATAAACCCAAAGACTATATTGAAACCATAGAAAAATTAGAAGATAAAGTAGTCAACACTAATAATAGAATTGATAAAATGCATGAAACATTAGGAGAAATACAATATAGACTTAGAAACTTAGAAACAACTTGTACAAGCTATACTGAGAATAATTATTTAGAAACATAAAATCAAAAAGAGATAAAATGTCAAATTTCTAGAATAAAGCCAAGTACCAAAACTATTAGAATACCTATAGAAGTACAAATCAATAAAATGATAAAATTAAATGTAATAGCTTTAGTCCATACAGGATGTACATTTAACATAATTAGAAAAGACTTAGTCCCATAAGATTGTATATAAAAATTGGAGTATGAAATAAGTGGTAGTCAAATGGATGAAAGTAAGATGGAGTTCGAATAAAGACTTTTGACAATTGTAAAATCAAATTTCTAGAAAGACAATATAGTTTAACAACTACTTTAGTAAGTCAATTAATTAAAGATGAATTTGTTATAGGAATAAAAAAAAATTAAGTAGAAATGGAAGTTTAACAATTACAAATGATGCAATAATTCTTGGAAAAGATACATCTACTATACAGACTATAAACATGAGACTTACGAGCTAAGTGTGGTGGACATTTACAATCAAAGCTAGAACCAGATTACGAAGATTTAGAAAGTCTAGAATTTTTAGATTATTTATCTTTAGAAACCTTAAAAACAGATTTTATACCAAGAACAAAAGACTCAATAGTTTTTAATAAAAAGATCGATCATAAAGATAATATAGATAAGATTTTACAATTAGCGGGATAAACACAAATAATAGGAGAAGATCCTCTAAAACATTGTGATAGAAATAAAATAGAAGCTAAAATAGAAATTATAAATGAAAATATAAAGAACATAACATCGAAATAAAACACATTAATCAAAATATAGAAAACTCTAAAATTCAAATTAAAGAATTGTTATATTTAAAAGTCATAAGACCTTCTACAAGTCAACATAGATCAGCAGCTTTTATGGTTAGAAATCATATCAAAATTAAATGAAGAAAAGCTAGAATGGTTATAAATTATAAAAGACTAAATGATAATACAGTATAAGATGGATATAAAATACTAGATAAAGACATGATTTTAAATAAAATTCAAAATAGCAAGATATTTTCAAAATTTAACTGTAAATCATGTTTTTGGCAAATAAAATGCATAAAGATTCTATTCAATGGACAAATTTTACAACACTAGATGGACATTTTGAATGGATTGTCATGCCATTTGTTTTGAAGAATGCTCCACCATTTTTCAAAGAAAGATGTATTATATTTTTAATTCTTTACCCTTTGTTTGTGTATATATTGATGATATTCTAGTACATAACAAAATCATAAAGAACACATCAAGCATTTGGAGATAAAATCATGCTAGAAGTGGGTTAATTATTAGTGAAAAGATAATTGAGATAAATAAACAAAAAATATAATATTTAAGAATAATTATAGGAAAAACTAAAAAATTGCAAGCCTTTTTAAGAATATTAAATTATGCTAAAAGTTTTATTAAAGATTTAGGTAAAAAGACCTTTATATAACAAATTATCAAGCAAAGGACAAAAGTATTTTAACCAAACAGACATAAAATTAGTAAGACAAATAAAAAATGAAGTCCAACAACTACCAACAAAGATGCGAATTAGGAAGGGGGGATTCTATATTCCAAACCAAATAAATTTAGTGATAAAAAAGAAGAAGAAATTTGTAGATATGCCAATAGTAAATATAAAATAAAAGTAAAATACTTAACCAACCTAGACTATGAAATAATTGCTCTAATTTATAGTATAGAAAGTTTTAAATTATTTCTAAATATTGAATTTACTATTAGAAAGAAATGTGAAGCAATAGAAAAGTTTATTTAAAAAAATAACATGACTTGAAAAAAATAACATTTTAGCCGATAATTTAAGTAGACAAGTTATTGACTTTCTGACCAATTTCTTTCATATTGCAGGTGGATCAAAGGATGATGAACTTTGGGAACATCACCTTAAGAGTGGTCCCTCAAGGATCTGATTTTAGATTCAGAGGAAATAATTTAGAAAGACTTCCAGAAAAAGAAAAGGTGCCTACTAGATAATCTCTAGATGACAAGAGACTATAAACAAAAATTAGACAGCATAAATGCTTTGGTCAATTATTTTAGACAGATTCATATTCAAGTAGAAAGCAAATATTTCAGTTTCTTTGTAGTAATCAAAGGAAGACAACCAAGAGTTTATAACTACTGACGAGAAGTAATTTAACAAATAGACATATTTCCAGAACCCCTCTTCAAATGTTTTTACACTCTTGAAGAAGCCTAATCATTGTAGACAGACGATTGGATTTAATTTTTACGTATATGAAAAAATTAGATAGACAACGCATGCACCTATTTTTCAACCATCATCATCTTTCTCTCAAACATCGTCTTCATCTTTGCAACTTTGTACCATGACTACGAGTTAGAAATCTTAATTATAAAAAGCATACTTTAGAAGAAAAACTACAAATATCAAAAGACCAAGTACCCTCACATTAACAAGAGATAACTAAGTATCAAGATGAAATTATTAAATTATATGAGACCCTAGAAAGATTAATTATGAAGAGACTTCTAATGACAATTTGTTCAAAAGATATAATTACTTTTCCTAATAGAAAATAACCTTCTAAAATAAAAAGACTTATTGAACTAACATGTTCTAGAGCTGTAGGGCAAGAAAATTATTTTTGAATTAGAACAAAATATTGGAGATTGTGACAATATTGTTCGAAATTCCATGAAATGATCACTTGTTCAAGAAATTATTGATTTCTCCCAAATCTTACAGTATTATCACAACGAAAATCAATATTTACTTCAAAATGACCCTCTTTACAAATCGAAGATCATCATTTCGGACATCCTCACAAAACTGGTTGGATGTTCCTCGTGGGGCATTAGATGCAAATGATAAGTGCGTTTTGTGCACTTATTCTGTCCTTTGAATTCATCATTTATCTTGTCATATATAGTTACTTTTCTATTTAATCTATTCTATTATTATTTTATTTCATTTTTGGACGCGTTTGTGAACAATTAGAGAAGATTGGGCGAAAAGAGCAATAATTTAGAAAACATCTCATAAGTTCGAGGACTCAATTGCACTCAACCCAAAGTTGAGGGATCAAATTGAGATTATGTAAAGTTGAAGGACCAAATGAGATGTTATGAAAAGATGGAGGACCCGAAATGATCAAGACCTAAAGTTGAAGGACAAAAGTGGTGGCTATTGAAACTAGGAGGACCAAACCGTGAAGAATGAAAGGTCAAAGGGCGATCGGGCGAGCGCCCAGCGGCGCCAGGCGTCTTAAAAGCAGAGCAAAATCACCATGCCGGGTGATCGCCCAAAGAAAGCATCAGGCGATCGCCCGGTGTTATTCTGTGCCTGCAATTTTATTTTTCTTTTTAGTTCTAATTTCTTTAGGTAACTTTTGGCCCACAATTTTGTAATCTTTTGGGATATTTTAGGACACAATTAGGGTAATATAAATAAGAGATATATTCTCATAACAAAGCGGGGGGATTTTTGGAGAGCAAATCAAGAGAAGACGGAAGAGAAGACGAAAGAGAACAAGAGAACAAGACCTCCTGGACTATCAAGACTTCTTCGAAGATTTCTTCTCCTAAGATCCATGCCAAGTTTTATCAATTATTATTTTTCTAGTTTAATCATGTTCTTCTAATTTTCTTTAGCCAAGGTAGACGATGAAACCTTGTTTTGATTAAGTGATTATTCCGTTATTCATTTAATTCCTTTTAGAGCTTTAATGTTCATGGTTCGTTCTTGTTAGATTAATTAAAAAAAATCTCTTTCATCTTAAATATCATGTATTTTTTATAGTTAGATATTGATTTAATTAATCCATGCTTGATGCTTAAATATCTTCTATTAATTGCTTTTGATTTTTTCGTCATCTTTTATTCGAATTGGGATACATAGAATGCTTAGAGATTCTTTGATTCTTTGTCTTCTTTCAATTGAGCTTGATACGAAAAACACTTAAGTAGTTTATGTTTGAAGCATAAAGGGGAGCCTATATTTGATTTTCTTCTTCTGGACTTAATTGATAAATCTTTAGGGACGGCAATAGATTGATTTTGGGTTGTCGTGTGTTTTCGAGAATTAATTAATAATTGGATAATTGCTAAGTTAAACAATGGTGGATTCTGAAACCTTGGTCTTTTACACAACTAGAATTCTCAATTCATTTATTTAGCTTATTTAATTAATCTTTCGGGTAACTATTTCAACAAAAATCTCTTCAATGCAACTAGCCTAGAATAATAGTTAATTAAGATTAAATTATACTTTCTCCATAGCAGTCTCTGTGGGATCGATCTCGTTACTACTTATCTATATTCTAATAGATTTATACACTTGCGAGTTAATTAAAATTTGACATCAGCAGCAGTCGAATCCAGAGAGGGAGAGCTACCTTCAGAACCCGTCCAACCCCACGGATGTGTCCTCGTCATTCTCCGAGAACCTCTCTCGCAATAGTACGCTCGTCAACCGATGCACCACTGGAGGTTACCTGAGTCAGTTGAGTCTCCTTCACCTCAACAAGTTTATGTTGTGTAGTGAGAAAAAATAAAAAACAAATAATAATACAATGTCAGATAAAATTAACAACAATAAGATATAATTTTTCCTCACGTAGTCACCAGCTGCCTCTGGATTCACCCAATCGCCATCCTAGAAGGTGTGGAAAGTCTGAAATGACTTAATAATGCCCGGCTAGTGCTGGGTCTCGGGGTCTCTTTATAACAATTTAAGTGTGAAATTTAGTTATAAAACATATATATGTAATGCATTGAAGATTTGTAAAATAAAAATAAAAATTTACTTGTACCTGATCGTAACGCGTGGCAGAGAAACTCTTCGACCCCTGCATGCTTGGGTATTTAGCATTACCTCGATTGGCCTTATTCTTTGTCAACCGTTCCTGGAGACATAAAAAATAATTGATTACGTAAATATGAAGTTTATAAAAATATTAACATAAAAACTAAAAAACTAAATAATAGTATGTACCATGAAATTAGGACTTGTGAAGAAGTCAATACACTTCTGCCATTCCTCGACAAACATCTCGCCGTATAGAGGCTCGACCTGTGCTCTTTTTAGTGATTATGTGCCTTTCAGTTTGTAATCGCGACAATGATCATCCACCAGGCGATCTACAGTGGCACAGACCGCTCGGTACTCGTCGGACAACCGATCGCCCTGCTGATCAAAGTAGCTCTACAACTTTGAAAAAATATTCGTTTATGTATATTATATGGAATAATGTGTTTAGAGAATGCACTAATGAAAAACCGTTATAGATATTACCTCGATGATGCTACGTAACCATGCCCGCTACTCATTTGGAACCTCTGTCCACGAAGGGTAGGGGGCATGGTGAACCTCAATTGGTTCCCAACCAAGCACGTAAACTACTTCACGTTATTCTCGATCGGCTGCATTGTCTGTTCGACATTTTCGAACGCGATGGGAAGTGGCCTCTTCCCATTCCCCTGCCAAACCTTCTCAAGGTTAATGCCTCGAGAGATATCCCGTCGCTTGGACGGCGGCGCTAAAAAATAACAAATACGATATATTTAATCAGAAATTCAACAATACTAAAGTTACTATAAAAAAATTACAAAATAAATAATATTGAAACAAAAATTCTTACCGGACTCGCAGGACGAATGGAGCTGGTGGGTGGATGAGGAAGATCGCCTACACCATCACCTCCGTGCGACATGACGTCGGCCATAATAGCAACAAACAAGTTATAGTCCAAACATTAATACAATAGTCTCATTTCCTTTTAATTGACTTACGTCAATGCACTAGTTTTAGAATTTCATCAAAGTTTTATGCATTTTGAAATTGGTATTACGTGTGTAAGTTCTAGATCTAATGTAAAACTTTTTAGAATGAGGGTTGAATAGGTTGTCTCCATCAATTTTAAAAATTAACCAACATTTATGAAAGTATCAAGATAATCAAAGTTACCATTTAACATAATATTTAGAAATTTAGAATAATATTATTTTGACACTGATTCAACCTATTACGTACAAGACCAATTACCATATACCTCTATATGATGCTATAAGTGTTCAACTCAATTGCATGCAAGAATGTAAATGTCAAAACGTTTTTAACAATATTCAGGTTTACTAACAAATGTTTTATCATTATTAAAATATTAGTTCGTAGATTAAGACATGCAATATTCAGGTTTACTAACAACTTTTTCTTGAAAGTCTCAGTACGCAAAATATCCAACAAAATCTTAAAAATAAAACTTGAAATTACAGTCAAGAGGGCAAAAATAAGTAAAACTGATTAACAATTGAACTAAGAAAAAACCATTTTAATCTAACCAACCCACACCAATTAATTAAACAAAAAAAGTTTGCAATTAAAGTAATAAGCAAAAGTTAACAATAACCTCTACCCGTCACGAATCAAATAGAAATCTAGAATCTAAGTACAACAGAAAAAGTAAAAAATACAAAAATAAGCATTTGCAAAGAGAAACTCCCATATGCTCAAGCTCGGTAGCATAAAAAACTGAATATGTGTTAAGGGATTTTAAACAATATAAGGAAACTCACAAGAAATCAAGTGTCTTAAGATCAAGCTAAGGCGAGGCGAGTTCAAATGTAATCTGAGCTAATAAATCGAAATCACATAACATTTAATTGCATACAATCTAAACTAATGAATCAAAAAAACTGAATTATTTACTGATGCTATTAAATGAAAAAAGAACAAGATCATACAATTTCTTATCTCAAAACAAGGCGAAAATGGGTTTGATTTGTTTACCTCAGATCACCCCTTATGTACACTAGTTTGACATGCGTGTGTTGCACATGTTTTTACAATAATATTGTATTTTTAATATTTCACTATCTTTATTTTTTAATGGTTAGTAATTAAAATGTTAAAGTAAATAAAATAATGCGATTCATGATAACATATTGTATTGTGTTGTTTGTTGTTATAATGAAGAATGTGATATTTTATTTATATTTATAGAAGTACAATTGCAATTAGAGATGAGTTTTATATGGTGGTAATACCAATATTAACTTGAACCCATTGAAGAGCTTTTAGTGATTTGAGCTTTGATAATTGACGAACTTTTGATATCAAATCTTATGGAATTAATGATGTATGCTGCATTTTATTAAGAATAAAATTAATAATTACTAATTTTATTTGAGAGAATGTAATGATTAACAAAATAATGTTGTACATTTGTTGGAGTAGTGGCTCATTGTGAACAATATTGTTGGTGTATGTTCTATTTTTGTTAGGCATGTCTGATTTGACAATATAAATAAAACAACATAAATGTAAGTAAGAAGCAAAAATAAAAAGAATACTTATCTATGTTCAATACTTTATCTATGTTGTGAGAATATTTATTATATATATATATATATCATATATATATTTATATATATATATATATATATTTTTCAAACGTTAGTTCTGAATTATAATTTTTGTAATTTAATGTATTAAAAATAATCTTTTCATCTCCATGTCAGTTTTGACAACCATGATTTAAATTTTAATGCACTAATAAATAAAGTTACAATTTTCTCATTTTTTTGAACCCATTTCTCATTCATTTCATCTACGAAATGCAAAAAAAAAAAAAAAGGACTTCTTTAATCTTTTCACCTTCTTATTTAATTTAATAAATTTAAATATTTAAAAATTTTAATTGTACAATTAATAAATTGTTAAAATTAATGTACACTAATGATGAACAATAAAAGAATAATAAATAAAATATTAAAACCAATTGTACATTAATGAACACTAAGGGTAAACATGAAAATTTAAAAAAATTGTAAAGGTAGAATAGTCCAAAATTGTTTCTCTTTTTTAGGGCCTTTTTGATATAGTATAGATTATGCAGACTAGAGAGAGACGGAGAATCAAATGATGTGATGTGAATCTTTGAGGGTGTGATTAACAAAAGAGGATTGAGAGAAAGAGACAAATGGAAAGCCTCTGAGACTACAAAATAATACATAATTTTAAAAAATATGCAGTTTCATGATAACAACATACCTAAATGGTTGGAAACGGTGGAGGGTAGACGACGGCGGAGGGAAGACTGTGGCAGATTGCAAACGGCAGCGACGACAAAGAAGCCACAGACACAGAAAAAAGAAATGGAGAAGAAGAATGTGACTTGCGTGTTTTAAAAGGATTAACTCCACTATAAAGTATAACGGCGACATGTTTTTTTAATTTTTTTTGTGCATGCACTAAAACATGCCGCCAAATTAAATCAAAAATTTTATCACATTTAGCGACGACATGTCATCGCTATATATATATCGTCGTTGTAAGGTAAACATTGGTTATTTGCAGTTAGGTCTCCCATCCTTAAATCTTATTCATTTTGGTCTTTATATCTTTTCTTTTATTTCAATTTCATCTTCTTTTATTTGTAATGTAAGTCCTTTAACTTTTACGAGGTTACATTTAGGTCCCCATTTCTTTGTTTTTGTACAATTGCAGTCCTTCTTCGCCTATTTTCAGTGAACAAAATTTTCAATTCTATCCAAACTCAAGTTTTGACCTAAAGCAATCACTTTAGTGACGAATAAAAACATTCAATCTGATTCACTAACAAAAACAACAACAAAATTTTTATAAATTTATTTCATAAATTTTAGTGACGAATACTATCATGATATGTTTGATCCTCATCATCATCACAATCTTCCTCGTTGCTTTCACTGCATGTTTTGTCATCTTCATATTCTTCATGTGTATATATCACCCTTCACATCCTCGTCGTTAATGAACGAAGTATCTCCTGCAGTATTAAATGATGCTTCCCGATAAACGGTGCTCTTATCTCATCAGCTTTACCATCATCTCGGATATGTGCTCTAAGTTTCCAAGATTAACGATCAGAGAAAAATGAGAAGAGTTGTTATTGTGGAGCAGGTCTATCTCAGTGATGTTAGATCCCATAATATCCCACGTTCTTCTATGATGGACTTCTTGTACAACTCGCTAGTTCGGACCATGAGAATGATCTTCAATGTAGAACACTTGTTGTGCTTGGATAGCAAGTATGAATTGATCATCCTTATACGCATCCGCACTGATGTCATTGCTGCGGTAACATTATTCTTAGTTACCATCCGTCTCCCATCACACCTAAACCATTTGCATCAGAACATAAAAATCGACAGTTCTAGTTCGAACTGTAGCTCCAGTATCTCTTGCAGCTAACCGTAGTATGTTTCACTCCCAATCCCTGGGACATACACACCACTATTCTGCATTTTCCTTTAAATATCACGATCACATATTTGGAAGCGAACTCCATTTACAACGCAGGCCGTGTAAGACATAACCTGTGTGTAACATCCACTAGTGAATGAAAATAACTCATGAGAAACTTGAAGGGCGTTGCTTTGGCGCAGTGAACATACCTGGATGAAGCAGAAGTTGATTTTAGTCAATATTACAGACAAGAAAAATGTGCACATCTTTGGAATGTATTTGATTGTTGTTTGTTTACCTTCCTGTAAAACCAACCATGAAAGTCTCTTCTATGCACCTAGTTGATGTTTGGGCAGCCATTGCACAATAGATCCTACCTATGTATTTGATCATTGTTCGTTGATACAAGTGCAACTCTTTTTTCATTCCTAATTGCATCAGATCGTGCCTAACATTAACTGTGTACTTTGATTTTAATGGATTGTCTAGAATTGTGCCGATCAAGCTATCGCAAACATTCTTCTCCACGTGCATGACATCAATGTTATGCTTCAGCTCAATAGAAGACCAGTACGGCAATTGGTAGAAAATGCCTCTTTTTCTCCAATTCAACTCGTCATCACTTCTCCTCTTTCTAGCAACCTTGTAGTTAGGGAGCTTTCTCGGAATACTATATCTCACATGGTTTAATGTTGCTAAAATATGTGCAAGCATTAACTGACGCGGAGGTGGTCTCTTATCCGTTCTCTTGTCGAAGTCTAAATTTTTCCTAAAATGATACTTAGACTTATACTATCGAAACCCACGTAAGATGTCTTATATATTACATGAAGATGTCTTATATATTACGCGAACCGAAGGCGTCTCCTCATTGCACATAGGACATGCCAAACATAAGTGAACATTTCAGATCTCACTTACGAACAATGTATGTTCTTGTCAAAATCCTGCCACGCTTTCCCATCCACGAAATGCTGCATTTAATCTTCATCCCTAGATTTTCTTACCTATTGCCACCACAAACCTAACCCATTGCATTATCTTTCGTCACGAACATATATTTTAGTCTGGAGGCCAAGGAAAATATTGCAACACTTTATCTTCATCCCTAGATTTTTTACCTGCCACCGCACTCTTCATGTAACATGCGCAGGCCAACAAATTTTCTAACACCTTATCGAGACAAGTTTGACTATCAGCATGCTTACCCTAAAATAGTGCACATTCATTCTTACAGGCGTGAATAAATTTGTAACCCAAACCAAGTTTCTCCATCATCTTCTTAGCTTCGTAGTGGAAGTCCACCAGGTTCATGTTTGGGAAAGCCAACTTCAGCAGCTTCAAAAGATCATCGACAGACTTATTTGTCTATTTGTTAACAACCTTAATATGCATCAACTTCACTAAAAAGTTTAACTACGCAAATGATGAAACTCCCGAGTATAGTTCTGAATACAGAGCCTCAAACAATTCGTCATAATAACCATCGATGCCTAGTACCAGCATGCTCATAACGACTATGTCGCCCATGACAACCATCATCTCATCCTCTTCACATGCTCTCTCATTCTGTTTATACACATTTGCATTCTAAACCTACGTTACATAACTCTCTCGCAAAACCATAACGAAATATGTGAGCCTCAACAGTTTTCAATGGATGTGTGAGACCGTTTAACATCTTGTGCACATACATTTAATCCTTCTCTTATTGTTTACGTATGGCCTAGCCCAGTTTATAAATGCTTTCAAACCATTTTGAAAATCTGGCAATTTTGTGCGATTTCTAATTTTTGTCCAACTTTTATCAATATCCATACATGAAAAAGACTATTTTTTTGGCAGTGAAGTATAGAATTTGTATAAATACAGTGATTTATAATGGAAGAAGAATAATTGAAACAAGAGATTGAATTTGCAGAAATATAGAGATGGAGAATGAAGAAGAAGAGCTCAAATGGTATGTTGAATTTGCAAAAATGCAGAGATGGTGAGTTGAAAAAGAAGAATCTATAGCGGTGACAATGTTGCCTCAATAGATCTCGAAATTCGTTGCTATAGATAAGAAATGGGTGCCAATTTTCTCGCCAAATTTGTTGTCTCAATAGTCTTCAATAGAAATTACGAAGAGAATCACGACGTCATGTAACTAAAAACAACTGATATAGCTCTATTGCGGCGACATACATCGTGTCTTTATGTAAAGATAAATGGCGCGAATTATTCCCTCCATTTGGGATATATAGCGACGACAATGAACGTCGTCGCTATATATTCACAACAGTAGCAACGGCATTTTGAATATAAAGCTGACAATTATCGTTGCTATATATTTAAAACTTATAGCGACAATATTTCTATGTCGTCCCTACTATACAGAACAAGTAGTGGTGACATTATGTCGTCGCTATAGGTACCTTTTGTGTACTGCATGTTCTCCCAACCTTTCAGCCCATTTTCTAACCATTTTCCCTCACATTTTCACCACCCATTTACCCATTTATTTATGCTAAAATTTGTGCCTTTTTGCTTACAAAAAACGTCCAACCTGCCCTTTTTCTGAACATAAAGAAACACTCCCCAGATTGGAAATAGTAGCCCCATTATCCATCTTCCCCCTCCATTTTCAACATTTTCACCACTTCTTAACCCACTTTTTTATCAGCTAAATTTCCACCACTTATCTTGCAAAAACCGCCCACCATATGCCCATTTTCACCACATTCTAACCCACTTAATTTACAGCATAAAATCATCCCTTAAATCTGCTGGAAACTGCCCAAAAAATTGCCCAGCAGCCACTAAAATTAGGCCTCTCTCAAGCCTTTTCTTTGTTTATTTTTTTGCCATCTCACACTCTAGATTACTACACTTTGATCTCCAGATTTCAGCCCCTTAAATCCTTGATATTTCTCTCGACTTCAAGTGCTGAAACAATCCAACAATCTAATTGTTTCTCAGAAGTTCGGCCCCTTTCCAACATGAAGTTGTTAGCTTCCTTTGTTCCACTTTTTCTCTCCTCATTCTCAGCCCCAAAATTCTAGCAATAAATGCCTTCTTCTTCATCTATTTTTGTCCCAAATTTTGGCCACGACATTTCAGAACTGACCGCCCTTTTTTTGCTTTAGTTTGGCACCTGTTACACCCTTCTTTTCCAGCCACTTTTTTCAGCAACTAAGTTATGTGGTTATCCCTTTTTAGCTAGAATTCCATTCCTTTTAACTCCGCGCAACAACACTATGAATTGGATATCAAAAAGGAAAAGGTATCTAATTAATTTGAGGAAAGGTGCAGCCAAGTTATACCTACCAATTCAACTCAACACAACAGAAATCCTATTTTTGCAAGGTAGTTTTACTTACTACTTTTGCAATAATTTTTAAATGATGTTTGGGAAAATTATCATGTTATGTAAATGCAATGTAAATTAATTATGAAGGAACGCTTATGATACTAATTGAAGGTAATTAATTTAATTACTTTAATATGTTAGTGATTGAAGGTAATAACTTATGATTTTATGTTGTGTGGGTTACCAATTTATGTTGTTCCTACGTACGTTTAAAATGATGGCATGAGCATTTATGTTTCCGTATAATTTTTTCCGCATGTTAGTATGTATTGCTACTGAGTGTTTCTTATGAAATACTCATCCCAAAATGAACAAATTTTCAGATTGGAAAAGGTGATGTTGACACAATGGCATAGGCTAGAAAACACGAAGTGAACTTCCTTATTCAAATCAAGTTTTGACGTTGAGATGATCGAGTCAATCATGATGTAAATACAATGTTTTAAGTGTTGGATTTTCAGTATTTAATTATGTAATATGTATGGAAAACATGATATTGGTGTGTTTTCCGTTTAATGTTTTAAGTGAGAAATTGCCTAGTTTCAATTTTCAGAATTTTTCAACTTATTGCCCTTACTTTGAAAAATCATAACTCTCTTTACGTTTGGAGTTTTAGAGTAAAATCAGTGGCTATGGAAATCTCTATATGTGTTCTAATAATAGTAATAGGAATCACTCAAAAAAAATTTCGTATGAATTTATTAAGAATGTTTTAGCTGGCTTCCTTAAGGCACCGGGACAATTTTCATGCAACCTTGGCTAACATTTTCACCTACCAAATGACATAGCTAAATTTTGAAATTTTAACATATTGTAGTATGTAGTACCAAGTATCTACAATACACTGTTTGGAATTTTTGGAGTTCATTTGAATGGTCAAATAAATGGTGGCGAGACCTATCACAGTATAGGCAAAACCATGAAAATTTGAAGTAAAATCATTTTTCTCTTGCGCGCTTGTTATTTTCCGCAAAAGTTATATTTTTAAAATCCTTCAAGGGCACATGAAATATTATTCGGAGTCATCAAATATATTTTAGAGATTATTTTAGTGACCCTCCGAGTTTTAATTTTCTGTAGAATCGCATAAATTTTAAAATTTTATTTTATTTTGTATGGTCTTTATTTTGTTGTGTCAAGTTAAAAAAATTTTAGAAATTAAGATTTTAGAATTTAAGGGTCGCTACTCGCCATCGCCACGCTATGCCAACTATGAGGTAAAGAAAGTTTGATAAATTTCTTTTATGTTTAAGAACGGCGTAAATGAAACTTAAATTTAAGAAATGTTTTATTTGTTTCATTTACGATAAAATGTTATGTTGAGTTGAAAATTTCTATGGATTTTTTTTTTTTTGCACTATAAATGTTATGAAAAACGTGACTAAATTTTATGAAAAATTATTTTAGTCTTCGGAATTAACTTAAAAGATAATAGAAACCCATTTAATCGGACTCTTCATAATTGGTATTGTAGACATGGTTACACCAAGTGAATACTATCTTGAACGTGTAGAGGCGGCAAGAAATGATTACGTTAAGTTTGCTCCGGATCCAGAGTGGTCGATTGGCCATCGTGTCGATACCCATAGGGCGATGCGATATTAGGGCAATGAACTACGGGTTTGTGACAACAAGATGTTGGCATTAATTGTGTGCTTACCATTTTCTGAAAGTGGATGTTAGAGGATCAAACCTTAGGCACCTCAAATGGCTAAAAATATCTTTCGTATCTTATGCATGCCTAGCTAAGATTAATGTTACATGTCAGAAAAATGATAGTATACTAGAGGTTAGTATGCCATCGGAAGGAACCATAGATACGAATAAATTAGATGAGGCATTGTAGATAGATTTTGATGGGTTGGTATTCACAGCAGAGCTACATGTTATAAATATAATGGATTTTGATATTATATTGGGAATGGATTGGTTGGGTAATAATCATGCTACTATCGTATGTTTTGAGAAGAAAGTAATCTTTCAAAAATCAGAAGAGAATGAGTTCAAATTATATGGTCAAAGATTAAAGCAGTTATCCGCCTCATCTTAGCTTTGTAGGCAGATATGTTGTTAAAGAAAAGAGATTGCCAAGGGTTTCTTGTCAATTTCACAGCCACTACATCTGCATAAGTATCATTGGATAATATGCCAGTAGTTTGAGAGTATGCCAACGTGTTTCCATAAGACCTATCAGGTATTCCGCCTAATAGGTATTCATGATAGATCTGATATGTAGAACTGCAACATATCAAAGGCTTCATATCGGATGGCACCGAAAGAATTGAAAGAGTTAAAATGCAATTTGAATTGCTACGAGATAAAGGGTTTATCAAACCGAGTGTTTCTTTGGGGGAGAACCCCATTTATCTTTGTGAAGAAGAAAGATGGGTTGATAAGGATGTGTATTGACTACTGTGAGATGAATAAGTTGATGATAAAAAATAAGTATCCCCTTATGAGAATTGAGGATTTATTTGATCAATTGAAGGAGATTTGGTGTTTTCAAAGATCGACTTGAGGACTTGAGGTTGAGCTATCATCAACTGAGGATAAAACCAATAATATACCAAAGTCAGTATTTTGAACACGCTATGGGAATTATGAATTTATTGTAATGTCCTTTGAACTAACAAATGGTCGTGCTTTATTTATAGATTTGATGAACCTAGTCTTTCATCAGTATTCAGAATGGTTCATCATTATCTTGGTTTATTCGAGAAATCTCGAGCAACATCAAGAGCACCCAAGGACAGTACTAGAGACTTTGTAGAGGAAAAAGTTGTATGCCAAATTTAAGAATGTGAAATTTTGATGGACCGAGTATGTTTCCTTGGTCATGTTGGGATGGCTAAGGAAATTAAAGTGGATCCTTCAAAAGGTGAGGCTGTGTCAAACTGGCCGACACCATCAAATGTTGGAGAAGTGAGAAGTTTTCTAGGTTTAGCCGACTATCATCAGCGATTCATAGAAGGATTTTCCAAAATAGCAGTTCTTATGATACAGTTGATTTGAAAAGGGTGTTAAGTTTGTTTGGTCTGAGAAATGTGAACGGAGTTTTTAGGAGTTCAAAGAAAGACTAGTATCAACACCAGTGCCAGCCTTACCTGAAGGTTTAGAAGGCTACGTAATTTATAGTGATGCGTTGAAGCTCAGTTTGGGTTGTGCTTTGACGCAGTATAGAAAGGTGATAGCTTATACTTCATGACATTTAAAGTAGTATGTGTAGAACTATTAGATGCGTGATCTTGAACTTCTTGTTGTAGTTCACGCTTTGAAATTTTGGTACCATTACCTTTATGACTGCAAATGTGAGATTTATACCGACCGTAAGAGTCTCAAGTACTTCTTCACCCAATAGGAGTTGATTATGACACAACGACAGTGTTTGGAATTAGTAAAGGACTACGAATGTACTATCCTGTACCATCTGGGTAAGGCTAATGTAGTCGTAGATGCTCTAATAAGAAAGAATATAGGTCTATTTTCTGCACTACAATCGACACGAGATCATCTAATCAAGGACTTTGAGAATTGAAGTTTTAGCATCGTCAGTGCAGACATCATTATTGATAGCAAGTCTGATAGTAAAACTGACACTCAGATATAGAATAATGGTAGCTCAAAAGGATGATCCTTTCTTGGAAAAGATCAGGGCTGAGGCAGGAACCGAAAAGAGGAAATAGTTTGAAATAGATGAAGACAACGCTTTGATATTCAAAGGTCAGATATACGTGCCTAAGGATGAAGGTCTGAGATATGAGATTTTATTTGAGGATCATTTCACTCCTTACGCCGCACATCCAGGAGGAACCAAAATGTATAGGATTTACATAATAATTTTTTTGGATAAACATGAAAGGAGTGATAGCTCGTTTTGTGTCAAAATATTTGGTGTGTCAACAAGTGAAGGCAAAACACTAGAGACTGTTAGGGCTATTAAATCCAATGGATATACCTAAGTGGAAAATCGCAATTGATTTCACTACGTGTTTTCCTAGATTGGCAAAAAGTTATGATGCCATCCGGGTCGTTGTAGACCGTTTGAAAAAATGTGCTCATTTTGAATTACAGCTTTGGAGCGATTAGCTCGGTTGTATGTCGTGGAAGTTGTTCGACTTCACAGAGTACCAACGTCCATTGAATCGGACCGAGACCTAAGGTTTACCTCAAATTGTTTTGAAAAAGTCTTCAATGTGCTTTGGGTACTAAATTGAAATTTAGTACAGTTTATGATCCTGAGACCGACGAGCAGTCATAATGGACTATTTAAATCCTTGAGAATATGTTGAGAGCATGTGTCTTGGATTTGGGTGGTAAATGGGAAAGTCACTTATCGTTGTTGGAGTTCTCTTATAATAATAATTTCCAAGCTACTATTGACATGGCACCATATGAGGCACTATATGGCCATTGATGTTGTTCACCAATTTGTTGGGATGAAGTTGGCGAAAGAATAATTTTGGGTCCAGAGTTAGTTGAGAAAACAGTGGAAGTGATAGACAAGATCATGTCCAGAATTAAGACTGCGCAAGATTGTTAGAAAAGTTTTGCCGATCATAGAAGAAAAGAACTAGAGTTCAGGGTCGGTGAAAAAGTATTTCTGAAGGTAACCTAGATGAAAGGAATACTGAGTTTTGGTAAGAAAGGAAAGTTGAGACCATGAAACCATGATTTATCATCCTATTTGAAGTCATTGAGAAAATTGGAAAGGTGGCGTATCGTCTAACATTGCCACCAGAGATCTCGACAGTGCACTATGTATTCCATGTTTCAATGTTAAAAAGTAAGTGCATGATCCTAAGCATGTGGGAAATTATGAGTTGTTGGAATTAAAGAATGACATGACATATGAAGAAGCGCCATGCGGTTGTTCTAGAGAGAAAAGTCCATATTATGAGAATCCGTGAAGTCTTTTTAGTCAAAGTTCGGTGAGATAGGCACGAAGAAGATGGGGTTACTTGGAAAGAGAAGAAGATGTCTTAGCTAAGTACTCGGACCTTGTAAACCAAGTAAGTTAAATTTCAAGACGAAATATTTTAAGTGGGGAGGGTTGTAGCGACCGCATAAAAAATTTGGTTTTAATTTCAAAGAAATAAAATTTTAATTTCCGGCGTCACTACGAACCTCCTAGGTATGCGTTTTAAAATATTTTAATTGCATTAAATGTTATACGTGTTCACCTTAAAATCTTATTTGACGAATATGAAATATTAAATATGACCAAGCCTCTTTAAATTTTCTTACATCAAATAAATTTCTCTCGAGTTCATTCTTGGATATTTGAGGCCAACCGTTCAAATTGAAACCAAGCAAAATTTAAACATTTTCTTGGCCCCAATTTCAGTTCATTTTTTTACCCTAGTTTCGGTCCAATTTTAATCCATTTATTCTCCCATATTTTAGCCCAAAACCCGATCCACATAACTACTAGAAAAACACCACCAAACGGTCCCTTGATCCCTGCTAGAAATTAGCTCTCAAATAGCCCCTAAAACCCAAGAAATAACCACCTATGTTCTCCCAACCTTTCAGTCAATTTGCTAACCATTTTCACCACCCATTTACCAATTTATTTAAGCTAAAATTTATGCCTTCTTGCTTACAAAAAGTCCAACCTGGCCCTTTTTCTGAAGATAAAGAAACACTCCCCAGATTGGTAATAGCAACCCCATTATCCATCTTCCCCCTCCCCCATTTTCAGCATTTTCACCACCTCTTTAACCCACTCTTTTATCATCCAAATTGCCACCACTTATCCTGCAAAACCTCCCACCATATGCCCATTTTCACCACATTTTAACCCAAATAATTTACAGCAAAAATGCTCCATGAAATCTACTAGAAACTGCCCAAAAAATTGCCCAGCAGCCACTAAAATTCGGCCCCTCTTAAGCCTTTTCTTTGTTTTTTTTTTCCATTTCAGACTCTTTATTACACTTTGATCTCCAAATTTCAAGCCCTTAAATCCTTGATATTTCTCTCCACTTCACAATCCAACAATCTGCCTGTTTCTCAGAAGTTAGGCCCCTTTCCAGCAGGAAGTTGTTAGCTTCCTTTGTTCCACTTTTTCTCTCCTCATTCTCTGCCCCAAAATTCCATAAATAAAGCCCTTCTTCTGCATCTATCTTTTTCCAGAATTTTGGCCACAACATTTCAGAACCAACAACCCTTTTTTGCTTCTGTTTGGCACCTGTTACACACTTCTTTTCCAGCCACTTTTTGCAGCAACTAAGTTCTGTGGTTCTCCATTTTTCGGCAAGAATTCCCTTCCTTGTTCCGGTTCTTAAAACCCACGCAATAACACTATAAATTGGAGATCAAAAAGGGAAAGGCACAAAATGAATTTGAGGAAAGGTGCAGACATCTTTTACATAGGAGTTCAACTCAACAAAAATCTTATTTTTGCAAAGTAGTTTTACTTACTACTTTTGCAATTAATGATTTTTAAATGATGTTTGGGAAAATAATCATTTTATGTAAATTCCATGCAAATTAATTATGAAGGAAAGTTATTATAGTGGTTGAAGGTAATAAGTAATAACTTATGATTTTATGTGGTGCCGGTTACCAATTAATGTTGTTCTTATGTATGTTTAAATGATGGCACGAGCATTAATGTTTCCGTATAATTTTTCCCACATGTTAGTATGTATTGATACTGAGTGTTTCTTATGAAATACTTACCCCAAAACGAACAAATTTTCAGATTGAAAAAGGTGACGTTGATGCGATGACATAGGCTAGCAAACACGAAGTGAACTTCCTTATTCAAATTAAGTTTTGACGTCGAGATGATCGAGTCAATCATGATGTAAATACGACGTTTTAATTGTTTAATTTTCAGTATTTAATTATGAAATATGTAAGGAAAACATGATATTGGTTTATTTGCTATTTAAAGTTTTAAGTGAGAAATTGCTTAGTCTCATTTTTCAGAATTTTTCAGCTTATTGTCCTTTGAAAAATCATAACTCTCTTTACGTTTGGAGTTTTTGAGTAAAATCAGTGGCTATCGAAAATCATATATGTGTTCTAATAACAGTAATAGGAATCACTCAAAAATTTCGTCATATGAATTTATTATGAATGTTTTAGCTGGCTTCCTTAAGGCACCATGGACAATTTTTCAAGCAAATTTTTGCTAACCTTTTCACCTACTAAATGATGTAGCTAAAGTTTGGAATTTTAATATGTTGTAGTCTGTATTCCAAGTATCTACAGTGAAAAATTTTGAATTTGTGGAGTTCGTTTGAATGGTAAAATAAATGGTGGTGAGACCTATCACGGTATAAGCAAAACCATAAAAATTTGAAGTAAAATCATTTTTTCCCTTGTGCGCTTGTTATTTTTTGCAAAAGTTATACTTTTAAAACCCTTCAAGGGCACATGAAATATTATTTGGAGTCGTCAAATATATTTTAGAGATTATTTTAGTGACCCTCCGGGTTTAGAAAATCTGGGGTGTTACATATCATAACTTCTTGTATATTGCGAATATTCAAGTAATATATGTGGATTTTGATAGATTATTAAGTTTTATGTGAGTAAAATTTGTGATCACCTTAAAATCACGTCGGATGAATTTATTATAACCATTTTCAGGGTAGCGTCAGTTGTACCCGAGACAGATTTTCATGTTACTTAGGCCATATTTTTCACATATCAAATAACTTAGCTGAGGTCTGGATTTTTGTTCTGTTGTTACTTAAGGTGTAAAGTATCTACAGTTCAAAAATTACAATTTTTCGAGTACGTTAGGTTAGTCAAATAAATTTTGGCGACATCATGTGTTGATGGTCAATTTATGAATTTTTGAAGTCCTTTTGAATGTTCCTTGCGCGCTTGTCAGTTTCTGTGATAAATTTTTAAACAATTCAAAGGTGCAGAAATTTCGGTCGGGCGGGCGAGGATGGAACAAAATTGAATAATATAGAAAGTATTTTCAGAGCTTTTGCTCTTGGGTTTTTATATTTGCTATGGATTTGGCTTTATTTTAATCTTCCTCCTACACAAGTGGTGGAGGCAAATCAAGTGTGCGGCTAGGACTTCTTATAACGACCCATATTTTCTTAACTTGGAGGGTCACTAAAATGGACGTTAAACATTTTATAATTTATCGATAACACTAGATGTCACTAAAATTAATTCGAACTTAACGTGCTCAAAAAACTGTTATTTTTGAGCTGGGACTACTTGACACCTTAAGGAACAACATATAAAAAATGTAGAATTGTATCAAGTCATTTGCACTACAAGAATTTTATGTTCCACACAATAAATTTGTAGGGAAAGGTTATTTTTTGTGGGGAAAAACCTTTGTGGACGAAATTTTTTTGTATGGGTGTTTGTGGGGCAAACATCGTGGGGAAAGGTATAAGACGACAAATGGTGGAAATTTGTGTGTTAAAGTCTCTCCCTACAAATCCTTTAGAGACAAATACAATTTGTCGTCTAAATTCTTTCTAGGCAAAATTATTCGTCTCCTATAGTTACTTTGGCCTACAAAACAAGTTTTGTAAGCCCAAGCCAAACATTATTTTTGTGGGATCGTACTTTTCCCTACAAATAAATTTTTGTGTCAAAAAAATTTTGCAAACCAAATTCTACTTTTTTCTATAAATGATATTTTGTGGGGAAAACGTATTTGTGGACTAAGTAAATTATTTTTTCCAACAATGATAGAATTAGTAGGGAGAAATTAATTATTTTTATATAATTTTTAATATTATGTTAATTGTTTTTACCTTCTTCAAAATAATATAAAGATGCAAAAAAACAACAAATTAAATTAAGACCTTATTAGTGTCAATCAATATAACATTAAACTCAAAATATTGTACCAAAATTCAAATAAAAACATTCATTAAGCTAAACTTAAAAAAAGTATAAGCTCTGTCAATTATAATACATCTTAAAAAATATAACTCATCCTCGTAAATTAGATACGCTACATATCCTCACCAAGATTGTTGTCTTCATCAAAGCCGTTCTCTTCGCCCCCAATAACATCATCTTCAATGGGCAATGTGACCAAATGATGGATCCGATATCATGAACTAGCAAACTTATATATACTCTAGAACTTGTTGCTCGTTTGCCTAAGTTGTATAAAATTCGATTTTTTTCTCGAGTCGTACACACAATACGAGAAGTCTTAATTTGTGTGCATGCCCCTCGAGTAGGAACATCATCTAGAGTCCTTGGTAAGTGTCCGTCACCTATACCTGCAAACACAATAATATTAACTTCTCAAACCCAAACATGGAAATATGCTTCAAGTAATTAAGAAATTAACTATTAACTAAACAAACACCATAACTCCAACCCCATCTATTTCATCATCCAATGCCTCATCATTTTCTCCATCTCCATGTGTATTTTCAATTTCTACTGCACCTATCAAAGCCATGGAAGTTATATTCTAAATTTATTTAATTAAAGAAAATTATTACATTAATGGAACATTAATGCAAGCCTATTGTAATAAGAAATTTGATAGTAGTACAACTCTTTCATCTCAGACTAGTTACTTATATATTTGATTGGTTAACCAAGCTTAAAGATGCATGCAGTGTAATATCCTTTGCACACACAAGTTCCCGTCTCTTTGGCTTATAATGTAAATTACATAAAATTCATTAAACGGGGAAAATTACTATGAATATCTAGTTATATATATGCACACTCATATAAGCATCAAATCTCTCACCAAAGGATCACTCATATAAGCATCAAATCTCTCACTAAAGTAAATCCTTTGTTAATAACATGACAACAGATTTTGTTTTAGAGGTATAATGATGATTAATATCCCACAAACTTATAATGCTATAATTGAATCATACAAACTAACCTTGTTGCAATTTGAATTGAAGGAACTGTGCTATCCAAAACTCTTTCCACAGCACCTAATATATATGTAAGTTAATAATCAAAGCTTTCAACTCAAATGATGAAGAATACAATAAAAGATTATGATATAAAATATTTAGTCATACACTAAGTTCAATAAACAAATACAAGACCCACATTCCTTCTTATGGAGCAAAGCAGGCCACAGTGAATTGTGGACAATTTTGGCATAAAATAATATAGCTTTGAGGTCTTTACTTAAATTTACGTAATAGTCTAAACGAACATTTATAGTTCACACATTCTTTATAATTACATTTAATAGCATAACAAATACTAGGTTAAATGGTATAAAACAAATTAACAAAATAAACGCTACTCATCAGTACAAATAAATAACATTTACACTTTGGCTCTTATCTATAACCAAATCAATCTTTTTGTTTCTTCGAGATTTAGGGCAAACTAATTGGCAGAGAAGAAGAAGAATTTCAGTTTCTTGGGTTCTTTGGCATCTTCTATGAATCACCGTCAACAAGAATTGTGATTTGTTAATCGAGACAGATTTTTTACTTAAGATCTAGAACCGCAAGATGAATTTTGTATTTTTACTTCATATACTATGCAATTAAGTCAAGGGGACTTTTGAGTGATACTCATGCTTGAAACCGGCTCTTGATTTTTGACATTGTGAATAAATGTAATTGATAAATGGTTTTATGAAATGGAAAAATTGTAAAAATAGACTACACTTATCTGCAACGTAATTATAGGATAAAATGAATAAGAATTGATGATATCAGTTACAAATTCAAAATGCATCTGGATAGAGAGTTGAGAAGTATATAGAGTTTGGGTAGTTATTGCTATAAAATTCTACAACCTAACCTAAAATAGCAACAAGCATGAGCTTATGGCTTCACAACAAAAAAAATTGCTAGTTTTGTCCAGTTGCTATGTGTCGAAGGGAAGGACAAACTGAATATAAAGGTCTCTTCCATAGAGCCACCAATTCAAAATGAAGGTATGCTTATATCTAGTTGGTTGTGTACCAAATTCCTTTCTTTCACTCTTCCATGCTAATTACCTGTTAATACATTATTTCAACAATTTTCCCTTGGTATTAATCTGGGAAGACAAATACAATATAACGCATCAAAAGTCTACTCTTAACGTCAATCCAATTTTGCACCATGATCAATTGTCTCAAGCGTTGCTGTGCTTGGGTAAAAGACATTATTAAACATAAAAATCACATTCACAAGGTTATTTAAATGCATGAGACTGGTATTCAAAATTAATAGGACTCGTAAGGATTGGAAAATCTTTTTGGTATCAACCCCAAGTCTGTTAAAGTAGCAGAGAGATGGTCTTTTTTAGTTCTCAATTTTTTGTTACAATATATGAGGTAAATAATCTAGAAACCTCATGAATGGCTAGGATTCTGGAGGTTCACAGATGAATTGATTTATCCTGAACAACACATAGGTGATACCTTTCACTGTAATGCATAAACAACACATAGGTGATACATTTCACATAGGTAGTTAATTGCATTTATCACAAAAAATAAAAATAAAAAAAAATAGCAAACAAAAGATCAAAAATTGAGGAACCCGAACACAAAAATATAAGAACATCTCTGAACAAAAAAGCACAAATAAACAAAAAATCCACCATTTATAGCACGCAGAACTATTTAATCAAGAAATAGCAAGTTGCAAAATTTAATCCTAAACAAATAATCAGATGAAGGAACAACCGGATACAAATTTCTATTTTAATCACCAAAACCAAAAACAAAACAATAAGTTTCTAACAATAAGACAACTCTACTTCAAATTTCACAATTAAAAACCCCCAATTTTCATCATAAAATCCTAATTTTATTGGATAAATTTGAAAAAAAAAATTAAAGGGCATAAAGACGAACATGTGTGATGGTGAGCGGCTTGATGGGTTGGACGGCGACTGCAGGACTGGTTGACGGTGAGCGACGTGATGGGTTGGTCGGCAGTGGTGGCTACGGTGGTTGATTCAGAGATGAGGTGTTGTGAGATGTGAGAGATGAGAGGGAATGACTCACGAAGAGGGAAGATGAGGGAAGAGGGAAAATTTCTAGACCAAGGTTTTCACGTTTTGGTGTTTTTTAATTTTAATTATATTTTTATTTCTATTTATTATAGTTTCCTTCAAAATAGATGGACTAAAAATACCAATAAATAAATAAAATCGGGAATTTTTCCCTCAAAATATTACCCTACAAATTAGTTTTCTTTTTTATCGGCAAAAGATATGCTTTCCCCTACTAATTTTTTTGTCGGGACAAATGTCTATGTTTGTGGACACAAGTTCACACAATTTTGAAAATTTTAGGACAAATCATGGCCCTACAAAAAAATAGGTTTGTGGGGAAAAGTTAAGTCCGTAGACAAATATTAATTTATCTGCAAAAATTTTGTAGGGAAAGTATATATTGCTTGTAGTAATTGGTATGTGAAATAAATGGTTGAAGTAGCCTAAAAACTAAGTCACGTGTACAACTAGCGTTGATTGATAAAATAGTCATACTAATTTCTTCTGCTATGATTTTAAGGTGACTCCAAATTCTACTAATAGTCAACTTATCAATCTACTCAACACCACTCATTTCACTCAAAAATTCATTGTATGCAAAACTAAAAACTTATGCTATTTTGAACAATGGCAGAAGGCTGGAATTTCAACACTCAAGAATTAAAATTTCATCTTAATCTTTCATTCGGAGAAGCTAATAAAGAAATTTTCTCCATTCAAAGTTACACCATTGAAACATAGTCGAAGCATGATAATTTAATTTACATATAAAAGGCTCGATTATATCGATGCCAAAATCATATAAAATATAAAACTTTTTCCTTCGCTACATTTTTACCATTGCACTGCCGCCAAGCCTTTCAATTTGGAAAGTGAATTTATTTTCGGAGGCTTGAGCATTTCATAGAAATACTCCATAATAGTTATACATGTAATTGAGAAAAACTATATACATCACATACGTAACATGCCAAGTGTCATAAAATTATAGAAAACATAAATTTAAGTGGTTCTATATTTCTTTCAATCACCTATCATACTAGGTGATTACCCTCAATCACCATCATATTGTTTCCAACATAAACGTGCCAAAACATGCTAGAACAAGTCATAATATTCATCTAGGCATGGCAATGTCAAAGCAAGAACATGTCACATATGTTAGCACATAACTTTTCCATTTAAAATTCTTAATTCATGTGCATAAATTTATAGTATAACACTACCTCAAAAGCTTTCGAAATATCTAGAGTTTGAGCCGACGTAGGTGATTTGTACAACACTCCTTTCTCAAAATGTACAGCGAGCTCTTGCTTTTTGTTTTATTTAAAATTTATGCTTGCAGAAGTGTGTGTATGAGTTTTGTGTGTTGATGAATGATTTTTCTACTTTGTTTTATAAAATCTTTCGAAGGAGAAATGATTTGAAATAAGGAAAAGAGTCAAGGCTAAAAGTGAAATTTTGGATAGCAACCCAAAAGCAGATTTTCTTCTACTCGATAGAAATTTTCCAAAATTATTTTAAAATAGGAAACAACCTCAGAAAAGTGTAAAATTTATACAGAAGGAAAAAAAACTCCTAGGAGAGCATCTTTTTAAAAGTGGGCTTCCCCTGATGACGATTGTGTTGTTAAAACATTTTTCTCTCCTCACGAATTGTATTCTCGACTACAACCCAACGCAATTTACCAAAAGTGTCATAACTAATTCTATGAGCCTCAAAATGGTGTGATTCAACTCTAGGTGATAGATAATTCATAAAGTGGTATTTTTCAATTAGAATCACCGTTAAATTTAAAGCATACCATAATATTTGAAGTGAATGACTTATTGTAGGATTTGTGAGGAGAAAAATGGAGAAAAATCTGGGAAATGGAGGTAATTTTAGGGATGATTTGGGAGGGAGGAAACAGTTGGTTTGATGGCTAGAAAGTGAGGGGAAAATGAGAAAATGAAGGTGGGAGTATGGGGCGGTTTTTGAGAGTGCTGGAAGGCAGTTTTTATATAGTGGCAAGGGGCTTTTGTCTGGGAAATAAGGGCTGTTTGGCTGCAGTTTTATGGACAGATTTTGCACGGACATGTTGGGCCCGTTTTTGAGCTGTTTGAGGATAGTTTTGGGATGTATTTTGGATCTAAAACACTTGGGATTTATGGCCGGATTTTGGGGCTGCCTACTGTGGAACTTTTGGACTGAAAATGAGACAGGTTTTGGGCTAAAAGAAACTGGTTTTATGGGGCTTAATGAGTCAATTTTTGGATTAAAAATTAGGGCTAGAATGGGCTGTATTTGATGTTGAATAATTGCTCGATTTTTGGATGAAATGGTTGGCCGAAAATAAACAAGAAAATTTTATTCAATCCAACAAAAATTTATGGGGCTTGTTGATAAAATAATATACATATTTGTTCATCAAGAATTAAAGTAAACGCACACAACATTTAACGTGACTAAAATATTTTAATTCGTAATAGGAAGTTTGTAGCGAGGCCAAGAATTTATAATTTTTATTTTCATGAAATTAAATAACAAAAAAATTCTGATGATATCTCTAGAATGTTAAAGTTATGCCAACATTTAGTTTTTGTGCTTAAATTTCGCCCGCACTAAATCAGAATCATGGGTCCGCACCTGCTTGTAGGTGAGGATCTGTGTTTGTATTAAGGACTTTGTGTCTAGAGTAAAATGTTCTCGGATTTGTATTGGGTATGTAATATTTGAACCTTGAAATTCCATAATCCTTCTTTTGGATGTTCAACACGTGACATAGACCCTAGTGGTCGAACATTAGTGCATAAATATGAAAAGTCCTTATTTACTTTATTGTTTTTGAGTTTGCTTTACCTGTTTTAGTTCTGGTTGAGACTTAATTTGGGACCATCCCATATAATTATGAAAATTATTGAGTGCTCTCAAATATATGAAATCCACATAAGATGCACTCCTATATATCCAAATATGGGTCAAAACGAGTAATACTATATATATCACTATTGATTATTTGCACTCATAGTGGTAATTAAGTGACATAATTGATATGTCATCTTAAATGTAGAAATATGGGCCCATATTCAAAATGGCATATTAATTCATGTCAAATAATTGCCACCTAGATTGCTCATTATCAACCAATTGTGATAAATAGCATTATCCGATCAAAATATTAATATATGTATCACATTTTCGATTTTTTGATTTGAAAACATTATTAGTTTTATTTTGAAAAAAAAAAATTGCATAATATTATGATATTATCTTAATTACTTTCATTTTCTCAACTAATTAAGAGCGTGTTGGTGAATGCTAATAAGCACTTACAACTTCGTCAAATATCATTTTATCCATACATTTCTTATAAACACAACTTTTATTTACCTTTTATCTACATATTTCATAAGATCCAATACATATAATCTACAAAAAACTTTACCAAACAAGTACTAATATAATGATAATCCTCCATTAATTAATGGTATGAATTTTCAATTTTTAGCACTATAAAATCCATCCATGTATCACAAAATTAAGCACAAACTCAGTTTAATTTCTACCTAAATTATCATAAATCTTCTAACTAATTAGCACAATGTTTACTCATAAAATTCCTCAGCCTGTCCCTCTTTTTACTGTCCTAACTATTTTGCTAATCATAAATAATTATTTTTGTTGCATAAATGCAAAATCACTCAATTTTTCTATTGATGCACCTTTTTCACCAGCTATTGCAACATGGTATGGGAGCCCTGAAGGAGCTGGATCTGGTAACATTTTAATTCATGCATGTTGGAAATTAAAAATGGAACATTTTAAGACATTGTTTTCTATATTTCCTTTCATTAATGTTGTCTTGTTCGATCGTGATGATTCATAAAACTAGCTTTTATACGTATGACAAATTAAAAAAAAAAAAAAAAAAAAATCAGCTCTAATTTAATTTTTATTAATATCGAATGTTTCATTACTAGATGGTGGAGCCTGCGGATTTGGAAGCAATGTAGAAAATGCTCCATACAATAGATTGATATCTGCCGGTAACGAAAACATATACAAGTCAGGGGAAGGTTGTGGGACTTGCTATCAGGTGCTGCGATTATTTTTAACTATTCATATGTATTAACAAAAACTTATATAAGTCCATTTTTGCCTGATTACTAAGACTTTTACTCTATTTCAATCTAGATCAAAATGAATTTGACTTCCTGTAGTTGGATTCTATCGTTGACACTTGACCACAATCTTCATAAAGATAAAAAATTTCTTTTACTCTACATCAGGTAAAATGTACCGAAATTGTAGCATGCTCCGGAAATCCGGTTACTGTATCCATCACCGATGAGTGTCCTGGTTGTAACAGCAATCAATTTGACTTAAGTGGAAAAGCTTTTGGATCCTTGGCCAAGCCTGGCCAAGCCAATACATTGCGTCGAGCTGGAAAAATCAACATTCAATATCAAAGGTAACAACGTTTACTAAACAAACTACAGTCAACGAGTATTCTTGAAATCAACATGAAATTAGAAGATTGACCATATTTCTTCATAAATTTTCTTTGGATTTTGCAGAGTTCCATGTTCTTATGGTTCCACGACAATAGTGTTTAAGATTGACCAAGGTTCCAACCCCTTCTATTTGGCCTTTGCAATTTTGTTTGAAGAAGGAGATGGTGATCTTGCTTCAGTTGCCCTAATTCCTTCAAAAACCAATAACTTGATTTCTATGCAACAATCATTTGGTGCCACGTGGAAAACTCTAATCCTCAAGGCACTTCTGGCCCGTACTCTGTAAGGCTGACTAGTGTTGAGTCTAGAAAATCAATTTTGGCCACAAATGTGATTCCAGCTGATTGGAAACCAGGCCAAATCTATAGATCAATAGTCAATTACGAAAGCAAACCACGAGCAAAGATTGAACGAATTAAAAAAAGTGACGTGTAACAAATTCCTAGAGTGTTAGTGCACCACAAATTTCTTCCTTGTTAGTAAACCACATGGCATAAATATGTTCAAATTGTCTGCAAAGTTTTTACAAGCAGTATAAATGGAAGACCAACATCGAACACGTACATTTCATTTTGAAAGAGTGTAACTAGCAATTTGACTACAAAAGAGTGTGGAAACATTTCTTTTGGCTCCATCTAATGCTATTTAAGTAAACTTTCCACTGTTAAGCTTCAGCTCGTATTTTGGAGATAGAAAATTGACAAAAATAGCACCAAAGTGAGTCACTGCACCAAATGGGGAGGTATTTTTTCATTTTCAACACACCATCACATCCCCAATGTGGTTTTCAGGCTTCCACTAGGAAAGGATAAGGGAGTTCGGATACTCTAACCATATATGGTTAGAGTATCCGAACTCCCTTATCCTAGGACATATATGGTTAGAGTATCCGAACTCCCTTATCCTAGGACATATATGGTTAGAGTATCCGAACTCCCTTATCATATCCTAGTGTATATAACTCATAAAAAATACATGGGAAGGGGACATAAAACTTGACATCCAATCATAAAGCTAAAGCAAACAAATAAATGAATAAATAATAAAACAATTAAAATAGTCCTAAAAAATTCTATAAACTACTAACTGTAGGAAGTTCATGTCTATCAATCTAGACTAAGTTGCTATAACGTCGCGGTTCGAAATAGCAACGACGATTTCAATCCTCTGAAGCAAGTAAGTCAGCCACCTGGTTGCCCTCACGATAATATGAGAAATAGTATCACAGTTGAAATCAATGAGATGTCTGATGTGGCGAAGAGTGACTTGAATAGACCAAGGTCTCCCACCTCTGGTGATGTAATGAATGGCCAAAGTAGAGTCGGACTCAATCCATAAATCTGAGAGTGCAATCTTCTGAGCAAGAATAGCCCTGAACTCGGCCTCTAGAATAGGGCACTCGCCATATGAAGAGAAGAAGACGCGAACACACTAACCTGATGAATCCCTAATAAATCCTCATCTACTTGCAAATCTATCTTTCACGCATCCATCAGTATTGACCTTGTAAGATCCCATTGGTGGAGTACGCAAATAAACCAAAACAGGAGGAGGAATGGATGGAGTAGTAAGAGAGATACCAAAAAGATGAGCCATATCAATATCTCCTCACCAATGAATAATCCAAAATAAACGGCATGTATGCAGTAGGGAGATAGTATGGTATACTCTCCAGATAATCCGTCTTGGCTCCATAGAGATATCCTGGTACTTCGCATCATTCCTCGTAGTCTAAATAAACCAGAGAATCAAAGAGAAATGATCATATTTAAATGACCTCAGATGACAAACCGACCCAAAAAATGCAAGATCGAAAGCGATATTGAAAACCTCAATCGGTCAAGGGTTATATAAAAATGTCGAGAAAATGGCGCCAAACCTTATCGGAAATATAACTGTCAATAAATAAGTGCTTGGTAGTCTCAGTAGTCGAGCAACACTAACAACGAGAAGATATATGACTCTCAATCCGCCTCTGAATCACAACATCAACTAGGATAAGACCCTGCCATAGTCTCCAGCAAAAGGAAGAGACAGTCGTCGGGATAATAGAACTCTAAATCATGTTGTATACAGCCTGAATCGTATGCCTCATGCGAACTAGCTGTCATGCAGACTTGGTAGCAAATCTACCATCCGATGTATCCTTCCACATAATTTGATCGTGTACCTCAGTAGTGATATGGATGCTACCTATCTACTCAGCAATAGTATATGGGACTAGCTCAAGAAGTCGGTCAGTATTCCATCCAGTACCATCAAATAAGTCTCTAACCTGGATGGAAGAATGTAGCAAGTTTTGGTGCTGATCAGCTAATGTAGACTTTCCCATCAGAAGTCATGCCAAAAGAATATCTGCCAACGCCCTAATTGCCAAGAAATGTGTGTCTCTGCCTGTGGGCCTATATTCTTCAGCCTCTTCCATACAGCTCCATACAGCTAAAGCATAGTATAGAATAGTAGCCAGTAATGGATGGGTATCTTGACAATACTTACTCAGTAAAAACTAAGCCCATAATGACCGCTGAGATATAAATAACCACCAGAGCTTTAAGGAGAATGTATCAATAAGATCCTCCAGTCTCCTAAAACCCAGTCCATCCTCCTTAGAATGAATACAAAGGTCTTTCCATTTCTTCCAATGTAATATGTGTGCATGGTCTTTGGAGTCCCAAAGAAACCTAGCAAATATACCGTCTAACTTCTTCAAGATAGCTTTGGGAGGCTTCATAATCTAAAGGAAATAAAGAGGAATAGAGGATAGCACTAATCGTATCAAAGTAATCCGTCCTCCAAATGATAGGAGTCTAGAGCCCCAGCCAGAAATTCTACTCCGAACTTTCTGGACTAAGTTATCATATAAGAAGATCTTTCTGGCTCTTTTAAATATAGGAACACCAAGATAAGTGAAGGGTTGCTGCTGATGATGAAACCCTGTCAGATGCTCTAGCCTGTGTATCTGACTAATAGAAAATCTCCTAGGTAAGATAATCCCGCTCTTATCTCTGTTCACCAACTTCCTAGAAGCCCCTTCATAGTGCTCAATACATTGTATAACTTGTCTGATAGATTGCTTCTGGCCATTGAAGAAAATAATCATATCATCTGCAAAGGACAAATGAGAGATGAGAGCGTCACTCCCATGTCTCATGCGCCATCAAGGAATATGCCGATCTGTTGAGTGAGCAGTCGTGAAAAATAATCTGCAGTAATAATAAACAGCGATAGAGATATGGGATCACCCTTTTCGAGTCCCAGAAATGATAAGAAAAAACCACATGGCTAGCCATTAAGTAGGATCGAGAATCGACACTCTAAAATACACATCCATATTCAATCAAACCAAAAAGCATCGAACCCAAAACCCTCTAAGATAGATATCAAGAATCTCCAATCCATTCAATTATAGGCCTTAGTCATATCAAGCTTGAGGATAACATTACCCCCTCGTACTTTCGTATCAAGTGTACGTGGTAACTCCTATGCAAGGAGGACATTATCTCCAATGAGCCGTCCCGAGATGAATCTGCTCTGAGGAGCTGAGATTATCTGAGGTAGTAAAGTACTCAGTTGTGAATTCATCAACTTCGTAATCAACTTATTAAACACTGTACATATGCTGATAGGATAAAACTCTGACCACCTACAAGCATTGTCCTGCTTTAAAAACAAGCAATAGAAGTAGCTGCAAAACCTCTAGGTAGGAGCCATCCAACAAGGAAATCCAAGACTGCCTGAAACACATCCTCTGATACTATGTCCCAACAGACCTAAAAAAAATAAGATGAAAACCCATCTGGCCCGGTGACACTATCTAGATCAATACTAAAAACAGCCTCTCGCACCTCAGTCAAAGTAGAAGTCCGATTAAGTTACAAATTGTCCTCATCGGATACCAATCTAAGTATACTACAAGGTCGAATAGGATCGACAAACTAAGGATGAGCCAACATAAACTCCTGAAAGAAAGATAATGTTGAAGGTTGAATAGTCTCAGAACACTCAAACACCTCACTCGAAGTTGAATCAATAGATAGGATCCTGGCACGAATGCATCGTCCCTGAACTATAGAATAGAAGTATTGGGTGTTATGATCACCCTCACAAGTCCAACGTGCCCCTGCCTTTTGTTTCCAAAAGGCCTCCTCAGTAGAAAAAGTACGATTCAGAACTGTCTGAGCCTGATACAAAGTATCACAATGAGAAGGAGAAGGTTTAACTCTGCCTCATCCACCCTACACTCTGCATCATTAACCCTTTAAAAATTATCACCAAATACATGTCAATTCTACCAACGAATGCTTTGTTTAAGTCTAAAAATCTACTTCCAGAGAGCAGCCATTCCCGTAAGATGGGTAGGAAATGACCACTTCTAAGATACAAAGCCCTGAAAATAGTGAGGCTTAGACCAAACATTGAGGAATCGAAAAGGACGAGGCCCCAAATCATCGTCAGAAGACCACTGAATCAAAAGAAGTGAGTGATCAGAAGTGCTTTGGTTCAAATGACGAACCGAAAAATGAGAACAAAATAAGATAATCAGTGAGTTAATCAAAACTCTATCCAGACGCTTCCAAACTCTCTCATTTGTCCACGTGTACTAACTTCCAGAATACCCTGCATCTGTCAAACCACAATCCATAATCATATCTACAAAGTCTGAAGTGCCACTATCACGAGTATTCTCTACTAGTACGCTCACCATTGATTACATTAAAGTCTCCCTCAACAAGCCACGACCCATCCACATAAAGGGATATTTGGTGAAGACCCATCCATAAAACCCTACGTCCAACCGGCGAGCAAAAAGCATAGACCAGAGTAATGAACAACGGTCTAGCTAGCCTAGTATCCTCAACTTTAATGTGAAGGAATTGGGGATGATCAACTATCGAACAAACAGTAGTCCAAAAATTCAAAAACACCAAATCTTATCCGACTTATTTTGTAAGCCCACATCAAATGAGAGAAATCGTTGGATAAAGTTAAAATTCTTTCTCAAAACAAACGGCTCCAACACCACCAAAAAATACACTTGGTGAAGTCGAACCAATTTTTTAAGTCGTCTACGAGTGGCAATACTACGCACCTCTCACATTCTAGATGATAATACTCATCAAAATGACTGGCTATATAATGAAGCACTTGTCTGACTATGAGTCACCCGTTTGATCGGGCATAGGATATCAATAACTTTTAGATTTTTCTTCCTCTGCACTGTAGTAAAACCATCAACCTCCAGCCGCTTATCCAAACTAGCCAAGTCATCAGAAGAATTCCTAGGAAAGTGCCCTGGTTGATGAACCTTTAAGAGTGGATCGGAAGAAAAAACATCATGAAAGGGCTACGAAGCCACAATTGTGGATCAACACAAACCCTGGCTTCACTACTCCTCAACAAATTAGTAGTCGCCTCATCAATCCTCAACGGCACCCCAAGAATTTTAGATAAATCAAATAAAAATTTCTTTGCACGTAAATAAATAGGCATTAAAGAAAAAGAGATCCATACATGGGCAATGGGAGCCTCAGCAATAGTGTAGAAATCACAAGTCCACTTAAGTATACGCATAGGGCAACCCATAATAAACCAAAGTGGTTTTAAAAATAAACAAATGTAATCATCCTTATGCATTAAGTGTATAAGTATGTGCTTATAATCTATAAGCCCAAGTTTAAAATCACCGCAAAATCCAAACTTCTAAAAACTATTTCTTACTTCCACCATTTTAGGGTTGTGGTGTGAAAACTTGATCAACAAGTGTGAATTTGAATGCCTCCTCATCAGATAAATTAACCAAGGCAAGCTCACCATGATGTAAATATAGCTCTTTTATCATAAACTAGTGACAAGTAGAATTGGAAGAAGACTGAAGGAGAGAAGCAAATGACTTTCTAATACTCTGCTCAGCTGGAAAAATAGTCTGTCGATCAATAACAACTGCAACATAAGTCAATTTTTTAGAATTCAGTGCAAACTGAGCTTCTTGAGAAAAAAACATAGAGGCCCAGAGCAATCGGAGCTAAAATATTAGGCAAACGGAGAGGAAGGAGAAAAACCCGGGAGGAAGCGTGTGCGTAGTAGCTGATGCCATCACTGCAGCGCGTGCCGTGTGTGTCTTGTGTGCTTAACGTGCTATTTCGAGACAGCCTATCATTGGCAACTTGGGAAGAGGGTCCAAGATGGTATGGAGAACCTACTGAAATTCATCAACGATCGCGTGCTGTGCAGTCGCGCCGTAGGATGCACACCACGTGCTGGCATTACACATGGTGCGCTAGTATCAAATGGGTCACGCGCCTATGGTTAGATGCACTCGGTAATGGAAAACACGCAGGGCGCGTGGCTAGAAGTGCTGGAGTTAGGCGCGGTTTAAGCTCGTAGTCTGCCATACCTAGGGCACCACAAATTACATGGGGAAGATCTTCCAAGGGTGGTACATCCACTACTGCAACCTCCGTGGTGGTGAGAAGGAGGACAATGGAACTAGGGTTTGCACCTAGGTCCGCCGTGAACTGAAGGTTTTGTGGTCCAAATGGACCACTTTTAGGTGGCGTGAGGCCGAAAAGTGGAAGGGCAATGGCCGGCGCGGGTAGGCCGACCACATTGGAGGCCATGTCCGACGTTTTAGGTGCCGAATGTGCCATGTCCAATGGAAGAAACAAACGCTATTTAAGGTGTTGTCTGGTATTGTTTTTTTTTTTTTTTTTACCCAGCTTCAATCACTTGTGCGAGTATCATAAATAGAGATTGGTCGTTACTTTTTTCTCAAATGGGGAGGTTAGCTCATGCTAGATGGGAAATTGATGCATATCGTATTGGTTAGGGACTCTTAGGAACCTATATCTCTACCAGGAGAGTTAGTGGTCGATCAAACACTATTAGTCCATAAAGGGGTCGACTGTGAGCACTAATCGCTTGACACCCGACCCCCTACTTTCTGATAACTCACCTTTCCAACATCTTGATAAGTGTGTTTTAATTTACATGCTTATCATAGCTTATAAACTTGCTATATAATTGTGATTTGAGAGAATTTCTACTTAATTCTGTATAAATATTGTCATTATATATAAAACCCAAAAATATAGGTAAATAGAACAAAAATAGAGAATTGGCGCTTAATTGAAATTGTTCGGAAGTATTTAAACATTGACATAATAGTACGGGAATGATAAAAACTATTAAGAGAGCCATTGTAAGAATTTCACAAGTTTCAATAGTGGAATTTAATTTACAAAAATGTTTAAGGACTGATTTGCACACTTTTGAAATTGAGGATGACCAAATTCGGATGACTAATGAGATTTGGGGACCAATTTGGTAGCTATTAGAAGTTTTGGGATGAATGTTGAAGAAGTTTGGGCAAAAATGACGAAAGATGCATGAAAAACTTGAATCAAGGACCAAATTGCATATTTTTAAAAGTCGGGGAGACTAAAATTAAAAATATAGGAAAATACTTGTTGGCCACTGTCCAACCTCGGTATGTATACCACAGCTAGACCATGGAAAACAACAAGTCTATATTGGTTTAAAGGGTGTAAACACTATTAAAGTCTTTTTTGATTTTTTTAAAATATAGACTCAAGAATATTTGTGTCCTTTTCATTTAAAATGAGTTTAATGGGTGTAAACACTATTAAAACACCTAATCTATGTTAGATCAGGGGTTGGAAAATCAAAGAAACAAAAGAGAACTAAAAGGAGAAAATGAAGAATGACAGAGGCTTTCATAATTGGAACGTGAAAACTACAAATTCTTGGTGCAAGTTATTCAACTCTTTCTCGTCTTTTCTTTAAATCTAGTTATGTATTCAAAACACTTCATATTTAATTTTTTCCCTTATGATGAGTAGCTAAACTTATAGTTAGGATGAACGATATGTAACCTAGTTGGAATCTTTACTTTTAATTCTCAAATTTTATTGAATTGATGGATTTATGTATTGATTTTACTTCTTCCTTAAATGCTTGAATTACTTGATCACTGGTTCATTAATTTTTAGATTTGAACAAACCGAGAAGTTGTTAATTTAGACTACATAGTAAAATCCGGCAATTTGGTACATCTTCCTTTAATGCTTGAATTACTTGATCACTAGTATATTGATTTTTGGATTTTAATGAACCAAGAGATGAGTTGTTAATTTAGACCACGTAGTAAAATCTAGTAATTGCGTAAAAGGTAGAGACACGCTTTTTCCATTGTTGCGATCCATGATTGATTTTGTTGACGTTGGAAAATAACGTGGCATTTCCCAAGCCAACTTAATGTTAAGGATTGAGGTCGGATGTGGCCGAAGTAAAATGGATAAGTAAAATTGTAATAGAAGACCTATTTGGAAGATATTTCTAAGTGTGCTCTTTATTATCAGAAATTAATGTCCTCTTCTCGGATATTTAAGTCTCCTATTTATAGGAAATGGTGTGATGATTAATTGTATTAAATGTCAAGCTCAGCATTTAATGCTTACAAGACATTCTCTTTTTGGATGTATTGAATGTGAGGTGACATCTGCAATGAATGTGATTGATGGGCGGCCGGTTTGACGTCCAACACATGGAAAGATGTGCCATTGATGACGTGAATTTTGCAGTAGGCTATTGTGGTAAGATCTCCAACCTAAAGTAAGCATGTAGGACCTTCTTGACGAGGTAACCTCTTTTCTATAGAACTTAGGTAGGACCTAAAGTGGGAGGTAGGACCTCCATCGTATAATTTGGTAGGACCTCCATATTTAGAAGAGGAGTTATTTGACTTTGTGTGACAAGTCAAGTCGAATATCAACTTACTCTTGACTTCAGTCATGTGTGACCTTCGGTTCGTATTATAGCTTTGGCCCATTCTGATCGATTTCGTTGGTTCACACGTAGTCGACGTGATGGTGCAGGCAGTTCGTATCCTTGGTTGACAAGTGGCACAACAGGATAAGTAGTCAGCTTTTTGCGTGGCTCGATGATGTGTTTTAATAGAGCACCATCATTGCACAACCGTGTCATTATTGCAGCATTGATTGTACTGTCCCTTCGCCTTCCTTCTCTATAAATAGAAAAAAATGGGGCTCATTTGGGACTCTTACCTTCACATTTTCTTCACTTCAATTGTTATATCTGACCTAAGTGTTAGAGCGGATATCTTGAACAGCCCGAGCTACTCTTTGAAAAGAGGTCGCCTTGTGCTCCGATCTTAGGTATAGTTCATAGATCCTCTTTTTATTTTAATTCTTCCCTATTTTATCTTCTCTTTTGGTAAAAAATGAGTTTTGAGACCGGTAGTGGTGGTCAGGAAGAGGAGGACGTCAGTTCGGGTAGGATGATAGAGGAAATAGATGAGAAAGAAGTCATTAGCCCTACCTCTCTGATATCGGTTCCTCATTCGAGTAGGTCGTCTCCACTAGCGGAGGGTAGTGGGGATAGGGAGGTAGAGTCTGGAGCCTTAGGTCTGAGGAAAAGGAAGATAGAGTCCAGACATAAAAGTACTCCGATCTGGAAATGTAAATTCTTCTCGTTAGAAGTCAACCAAAAACAACTGAGAGTCTGACATAGGACTTATAGGGTCCCTAATAATGTAGAGTTCATCATCCCAAGTCCTGATAAATGGATTGATAATCCTCCCTAGGCTGCGTGGCCCTGAACTAGGTCGTGCTGGCTACAGGGTTTAGCCTTCCTTTTCCTATAATCATTAGGATGTTCTTGAAGGAGTGGAGAATAGCTCCGACCCAAGTTGTGTCCCAATGGATAGAGGACTATGGTTGGTTTCCTCATTCTGTAGGACCAGCTCAACTTCTCATGTCCTTCAGTTTGGGAATTCAATGGCTTGTACTCTTTTAAACCAGACGAGAAGAGGTCAGGCTGGTGGGTACATGTCGGTGAAAGAAGCTAGGACGGGGGGTAGTGTCATTACCCAAACTACTGACTTAGTAAAGAATTGGAAGAAGTATTTGTTCTTCATCCCAGATGCATGGTAGTTCACTGAGAATGACATCAAGCCAAATGTTAATATTCCAGTTCGTTATCATGAACTAAGTAAGCACATTCGCCATATAGGTTTAGGTTAGTTCATTTCATCGCCTATTGACTTTTTTATCTTCTTTTCAAGATATAATTCTTACAACCCCATAGATGAGTCTTCTGAGAGAGCACGGAGGACGCGCACATTGGATAAAAACTCTAGGTCCTGCAATGTTTTATAACCGAGAAAATTTGACTGTAGGTCAGCTCTCTCTATCCATTCAGACCATTTCTCACCTCGTAAGTTAATTCTCATTCCAAATTTCATGCTTTGTTATTATTTCACACCATTCTCCAATTCTGACTTTGAATGTTTGCGGGTCAATTGAAAAAAGAAATGAAAATATATATGCTCTTCTAAAGAAGAAATGTCATTCAGAGAAAGGTAAAAGGAAAGCCTCTGCTGAAAAGCATGATCAGCCAGCCCGTCAACGGCCATCATCGATTCCAGGGATTGCTCCAGTTTCTAGTTTGGCCCGGAACGTTGAAGAAGTAACAACCTCTCTAGCTCGTGAAAGACCGTCTTCAGCCCAACCCTCCCGACCTCTACTATCGTTAGCCCAGATTCTGTTACATACTTAAGCTCGACACCGGAGAAAGATGAAAAGTACTTAAGGCATCGCGTGTCTCTTCCCAAGAAATTCTGTGACTTTTTCCATTTGAACTCTTCGTCTATGGGAGAAATCACCGAGCTACTCCCTAGGAAAAATACTTAGAGAGCATAGAGGTGGAGTTCGCCGTTGCAGCGTCGGTAATTTCTACCAGGGTGGTCATTCAGCTAACCTTGGCTGCGGAGAAAATGTGGAAGACCTTATCTAAGGTCCAATCTATGAGGTAAGAAGGTATGAAGGTCATGATTGAACTGATCAAGGAAAAAAGACTCCATGCTGAAGTCGATGATGGGCTGAAGATAAAGGAGGATGAGCTCAGGGCTAAAGAGTCTGAGCGGAGCAGCTGGCAGATGAGGAGAGTGGGAGGGTCGAATTGGAGACTTCTCTAGAGAATAGCCAGGCCGACCTCAGGGTTGCCTTGGAGAGGTCGATAGACAGGGACGAGGTCGAGGAAAGTTCAAGTCCTCGGATGCCTATTTGGCTGACTAGGAAAAGGTCTACTTCATCTTGATAGAAGAGTTGATTAAGACAGTAGTTGAAAGACGTTTGGACTCGATGTTCAATTTCTAAAGGACGAGATGGACGAACTTAAGAAGAATTCCAAACTCAATCCTCCATCGCACAAGGAAGGAGATCAGCCCGAAGCTCATGAATGAGCACTTGTCATATTTGATGTAATTTTTTGTTTTTCAAGAGTTTTCTCTTTTTTTTGTATACAGAACTTCAATATGTGAATGAATATTTATCATTCTATTAACTTGTATTTTATTCTTCAAGCTAATTAGAACTGACTTTTGATAATGTGACCTCTGACTTCTGACTTCAAAACTCTAACCTTTGACATTAGATGGTGTAAATACCTCCAAGTTTGTAGCTCAGTCAAGTAGATGAGCTAGAACTGACATCTAACATCTGACATCTAACCTTCAACTTCAAACTTTAGACATCTAACATCTAACCTATGACCTTTGGCCTTTAACTTCTGGTATTGCAACCTCTGACTTCTGACTTCTGATTTCAAAATTCTGACCTTTGACATTAGATTATGTAAATACTCCTAAGTTTGTAGCTTGGTCAAGTAGATGAGCTGGAACTGACATTTGACATTTGACATCTAACCTCCAACTTCAAACTTTAGAGGTCCGACCACTGACCTTTGGCCTATAACTTCTGGTATTGCGACCTTTGACTTTTGACTTCAAACTTTAGCTTGGTCAAATAACTGAACTATTACTTTAATTAATGGATTCATTTTGCAAATCATAGGTCAGCTACAATGGCCGAGCTCTTTTTTTTTCAAATCGGCTTGTATGCAGCACCAATGCTATTCGGCTTGGGTCCAATTTGTGTGGACCTTTTCATCGAGAGGCTTGTGACCTTTGTCACATCCTTAGTTTGGATGTATAATTTTTGTGCTGACGTTGGCAGCGCAGCACTTACGCTATCCGACTTGGGTCCGAGATGTGTGGGACCTTTGTGTCCAAAGGTTTGTGATTTTAATCACATCATCAGTTTGGACTATTTCTAGATTTATTAACTTCGATATTGTTTTTGATTAAAAACATTTCTTCATTTCAAAAAAGGTACAAATTTTTTTTCAAAAAACTCTTTATCAAAAGTAGTTCGCGCTCGTAGGCCGACGTTGACAAGTTCTACTGATTGTACTTTTTTAGATGTTCGATGTACCAGGGATGTATGAGTAGAGAACCTTCCTCGTTCCAGATTTTCCATTCTTGAGGATTGTGATAATTTTGTACGGTCCTTCCCAATTTGGAGCAAGTGTCCTTGCCTTGTGTTCTTTTGTTACAAGGAAGACCTTCCCCAAGACGAAATCTCCAACTTTGAATTTTTGCCACCTGACTTTGCTGTTGTAGTACATTGCACTTCTTTGCTTGTATATTGCATTTTTCATTTCTACTCTAAACCTTTTCTCCTTTAACAGGTCGAGCTCGCTTCTCGTAGCACCATCATTGGAGTTTTCATCAAAACTCTAGACTCTAAATGACAGGACTTCAAGCTCTACTGGGATGACAGCCTCGACTCCGAAGGCTAGTGAGAAAGGTGTTTCTCCCAGTGTTGGATCAACAAGTTGTACAATACGACCAGAGCATATTTGGCAATTCTTCTACCCAGGCTCCTTTTAGTTCATCTAGTCGTGCTTTCAAGGTGTGTTTTATGATCTTGTTGATGGCTTCGACTTGACCATTGGCCTGAGAGTAGTTTGGCTTGGAGAAGTGTTTATTGATTATTAGTTCTTCATAGAATGACCTCAACCTAGAGTTGTCAAATTGCTTGCCGTTGTCTGCGATAATCAAGTAGGGGATTCCAAATCTATATATAATCAATTTTAAGATGAAATCAGTTGTTTTTGTTTTTTATTTTGGCCAGTGGTTCTACCTCTACTCATTTAGTGAAGCAATCAACATCAACTATGGAAAATTAGTTATACCTTTTCGTATGGGCATTGGACAAATTAGGTCAATCCCTCATTTTGAAAAGGGCAATGGGCTAATGAATGAGGTCAGTCCTTCTAGAGGAGCTTTGATAATGGGGACAAACCTCTGGCACTTGTCGCATTTTTGGACAAACTCAATGGAATCTTTTTTTAGTAATGCCAGAAATATCTTGCCTCAAGACTTTGTGTGCTAATGATTGTCTCCTAGTATGGTGGCCACACACTCCTTCGTGAACTTCTCTAAGGGTGTATTGGGCTTCTTCTTCCTTTAGACACCTTAGTAATAGGAGCGAAAAGATTTTTTTGAATCAGACGTTGTCTATGGTTGTGTATCTGGCTAACCTAGTCTTTAATTTCCTGACCTCCATACTGTCCAAAGCACCCTACCATCCTTCAAAAATTGGACGATCTCGTCCACCCAGCTGGGGTCGAGGTCTACTTTGGTGAGCATGGGCTCAGGCTAGGTGATTGCTGCATCACTAATTCTTCCAATCGAGATGTTATCCAGCTCTTCTATCCCTTTACTAGTAGCTAGTCGTTTCAAGGTGTTAGCGAGGCCATTTTGTGTTCTTAGGATTTGTTTGACCTTGATGGCACAGGATGATTTGAGTTCTTGATCTACTATTTGTGAGTAAGATGCCATCCTTTCGTCCTTGGCTTGGTAGGACTTGTTGATCTGATTAGCTACAAGCTGGGAGTCACTGTATACTAGTAATCTAAGTGCATCCATTCCCTTTGCGAACCTTAGCCCGGCGATTAGGGCTTCGTATTCAGCAATATTGTTAGAAACTTGGAAATCGAATCGCAGGGACTAACAAAATGGCTCCAGGTCCAGGCTGATCAGGACTACTCCAGCTCCAGCGGGTGTTTCTATTGATGATCCATCTATGAAGAGAGTCCAGCTCGTTCATCTTTGGTGCTGGGCTCATTTTTCGGACTGAACTCTGCTATAAAGTCAGCAAGAGCTTGGCCTTTGATTGAAGTCCGGGGTCTGAAATAGAGGTCAAATTGGCCGAGCTCTACTGCCCATTTTACAAGTCTTCTAAAAGTATCTGGTTTTTGGAGGATCTACCTAAGGGGGTAGTTTGTCTAAATTTCTATATGGTGTTGCAAGAAGTAATGCTTGAGTTTTCTTGCTGACATGATCTGAGCATAGGCCAGCTTTTCGATAGGGCTGTACCTTAGTTCGACATCATCCAAGGTTTGGCTGACATAGTACATTGGATGTTGGATTCCTTCATCCAACCTGATCCGTACGAAACTGTTGGAGTGTTCTGAGACCGCCAAGTAGAGGGTTAGGGTTTCTTCAGTCATTGGTTTTCACAACAGTGGAGGTTGCACATGTTGAGTTTTCAGTCCTTCGAAGGCCAATTGGCACACTTCAATCCATTTCAATTCCTTGCCACCTCATAGAGCATCAAAAAAAGTTTGCACTAATTCGTTTATTTTGAAAAAAAAGGGCTGAGGACGGCTATCCGTCGGACGTGACTGAAGTAAAATAGATATTTAAAATTATAATAGAAAACCTAATTGGATGTTTTTTCTAAGTGTGGTCTTTATTATCAGCAACTAATGTCCTCTTTTGGGATATTCAAGTCTCCTATTTATAGGAGATGGTATGATGATTACTTGCATTAAATGCCAAGCTCAACATTTAATACTTACAAGACATTTCCTTTTTGGGGTATTAAGTGTAAAGTGACATCTGTAATGAATGTTACTGACGGGCGGATGGTCTAACATCTGACACGTGGGAAGACGTGTCATTGATGATGTGAATTTAGTTGAAGTAAGCAGGTAGGACCTCTCTGACGAGGTAACCTCATTTCCATAGAACTTAGGTAGGACCTGAAGTGGGAGGTAGGACCTCTTTCGTATGATTCGGTAGGACCTCCACATCTGAAATGGGAGTTATTTGACTTGCCGTGACAGGTCAAGGTCGGATATCAACAGAATTCTTATATGCTTAAATGCATTCAGTTAAGGCTTATTCATATTCACATAAAGATATAGTCGAGTTAACTTAAATAAATATGATTGATTTGAACTCGAGAGAAGTAACTACAATTATAGAAATTAACTTGAGAGGCGAAATTAAAGGTGATGACTATGGTGAAAATGTGAATCCCGATATTTTGATCATCATATTCATTTATTTAATTGTTTTCTATCATTTAGCTAATCATTGTTTAAATCAACACTTTTTTATAAATTTGTGTTCAAAAAATCTAGGTAGAATTACTAATTAGTATTCAACTAAAATAGTTTTTGTGGAAATGATAATCCAGACTCTTTAGGTCCACTTTTCTACGTGTGAAATTGACAATCGTACACTTGTGATTTAAATGCAAGACATCTCCATTGGTCAAGTAGACGATGAATCGATCGATCAACTACATGAGACATGTCGATCGACCAGCATAAGCACGCGTCTATCCAGGTCCAACAAACTTCTTCTCAATTAGTTATAACTGCCAAACAGATATGTATAGTTTGACCAAATTTTACTCTGTGATTCAAGGAATATACTAGGACTCGCAACGTGCTTATCCTAATAACCCTAACAAACTTATTGCCATGTCATCAATAAAAGACTTTATAAATAGAGCCCTTCCAACACTCGTTATATATCTCTATAGAAAAATCTTACGTATATCTATATGTCACTTTATCTATACTAATTGGCACGTCAGAGTTAAAATTAGAGGCCCGGCCCGCCTCTGATGAAGTCCGGTTATGGCCCACATTAGAAAAAGTCCCGTATCGTGATGGATTGCGGGCTGGGTTAACCCAGCCAACGAAAATTGAACGCAAACTTGGCTCACCCACCGGCCCATTCGGGTCAAGCCCATGTGGGCCGCGGTTCGGCCTATATGAATAAAAAAATTATTTTTCATAAATTACTAAAAAAAATTACCCAAGGTCTACCAAATGGGCCTATAGTGAAATCGGAATCTGAGATCCAGAATAAAGGACCACTGCCATCCTACATCACCATGGACTAATTCCATACATTACATACTCAAATGGCTACAATGGTGGTTTTACTCCAAAATTAAGTCGAAGGGTACAAAGTTTGGCACCGCAACCATTGGTGGCTCCCCTCCAACTGTACAACATGTTTTTGCAGCTTTAACGACGCCATAACCCCATTAGAGTTCCAGAAGCTCAAGTGCAGCCATATGTACCACCACCTATGATAGATTTAGAACAAAGATTCAATGAAATGATAGCTTAGAAAATAGAAGATAACTTGGCAAGAGAATACATGTTAAAAGATGAGTTGTCCAATGAGTTTACAATGAAGGACTTAAGTGCTGCAAAGCAAATCCTTCGGATGAGAATTACTAGGGATAGTGATATCTTGAAACTGTCACATGAAGATTATGTGTAGAAGGTGATGAGCAGATTCAAGATAGATGAATCAAAACCAATGAGTACCTCTTTGGCTAATCACTTCAAGCTATCCAATGAATATTCATATTCTACGGAGTAGGAACGAGCCTATATTGTCACAGTGCATTATGCCTCTGCTTTTGAAATTCTTATGTATGCCATGGTATATACTAGACCAGACATATCACATGCAGTGGGAGTTGTGAGTAGATATATGAATAATCCTAGAAAACAACATTAGGAAGCAGTAAAGTGGATTCTTAGGTACTTGAGAAGTACTACAGATTTAGCAATGTGTTTCAAAAAATCAGTCTTGGGATTATAGGGCTTTGTATATGCTGACATGGTCGGCGACATTGATGGTAAAAAGAGTACTACTGGATATGTATACATATTGGGTAGAATAGTAGTTAGTTAGGTGTCTAAGTTGCAGAAGATAGTTGCTCTTTCTACTACTGATGCAGAGTATATTACCGTGACCGAAACTAGCAAAGAGATGATATGGTTGCGCCTTTTTGGAAGCATTGGGTCACAAGTATGGGAATAGTGTGTTGTATTGTGGCAGTCAAAGTGATATTTACTTAGCAAAGAATCATGTCTATCATGCGAGGACGAAGCATATACAGATTTGTTATCACTTTATCACATCAGTTTTGGAGAATGGAATCTTAGCACTTGAGAAGATTCATGGCAGTCAAAATTCGCTAATATGCTAACAAAGACTATTACAATTGAGAAACTTATGTGCAACTTCAGTTGGACTTCTATCTTGAAGATTGGAAGAGGTGTATCGAACGCTGACTATGAAATCTAATTTGTTGCGCTACGTAGAGTTGAGCGAATCAACCTTCACGGTAAAGTCATCGTGGGGTTGAAAGGGGGGTAGGCGACCTCCTTTCCGGGGACTCATGGGCAGGTCCTCTAAAAGGTCCATGGTATTTCTATTTGCTTAAGTAATGGTGTTTTCGAAATTTTTCTTTTGTAATTAGGTTTCCCTAGAATTTCATTATAACCAGAGAACCTTCATTGGGTTGCATTATAGTTTCATTACAACTAGGGAACCTTCATTGGATAGTTATATATAGGACTCATCTCTTGTAAACAAAAATCATCATTTATTATAGTGAAAATAATACAGCGGCTGGAGACAGGACGTAGTCTCACATTGAGGCAAACCCATATAAATCCTGGTATTCATTATTTTTCACCTTTTATTTATTGATTTAATCCTAATTGAAACATCTCTTCCATTCACCATTAGAATTTATATAGTGGAGAATGTGAAAAGGGACTCTTGAGGTAAAGTAAACATAACAGTTGCATGCTGAAAGACGATGCATCTCATAGAGACACCTAAAAAGGTCCAGAGAGGTTGTTATATTTTTTGATACACACGTGTATAAGAAACATAACGACACCCTTTGTGTATCATGGTAACTTGGCTAGGCGTAAGTTGAAATTGGTTAAAGAAAAAAAAATAGGTAAATAGAAAACCTAAACCCTCCATCCAAAATGGAGGGACTGTAAGGTTGATCAATTGTATTAACGATTCATTATACTATTTTTCAATGATAAGTATCATCAAGGAATGTGGGGATTATGATGTTAGATGGAGAAGCAATACCTATCGTATTAGATAGGGACTCTTAAGAACCTACATCTCTACTTGGAGAGTTAGTGGTTGATCAACCTCCGTTAGTCCATAATGGAGTCGACTGTGCACACTGATTGGTTAACACCCCATGTTTTGGACAACTCACCTTTTAAACATTCCCATCGGGCAAGCAATCGATAAAGTGGGTAGATAAAAAATATGATACACGTTGATCGACCAGCATAACCATGTACATCCCAGTCCAATGAATTTCTACCTAATTAGTTATAACTATCTAACCTCTATGACCACCTAGACCTAATTTTGCTTTATAATTCTAAGAATAGACTAAGACATGTAGCATGCTTATCTTAACAATTTTAACAAACTTGTTGTCACGTCATCAATAAGAGACTCTATAAATAGAGCCCCTCCACCGCATGTATATCTCTATTGAAAAATCTTCATCTTCGTCACATATATCTATTTGTCACTTTCTCCATTACCGCCATGTTTCACCACCAACAAGGATGATTAGTGACTGCACAGCTTCATTAGGAATACCCTTACCATGTCTTATTGAAATGAAATCAAAGTACAAATGAGAGCGGGACGTTGAAGCTTTACCTTCAAAGTTACATGTGGGAAAGAGATCAAGAAGTCATGAAACGATAAATGAAAAGATAAGTCCTTTACAAAGAAGCATAGAGAAAAATCAAATAAAAAATCAAATGTGGGACTACTTTCATGAAACTTTATCATATACTATATGTTGTAAATAGTTTTCAACAATATTATTGATTAGGAGAATTTGATAAGAGATTATTATTAGAGACATTGTTGTTGCTGGACCTTAAAAAAAATTTACCGTGGTCGAATTGCGGTCAGATCTTGGCAAACAGGAAAAGCTGTTTTTTTATTCCGTTAAGGTATCAAAATTTGCCTCTTGGTTCCATACATTATGTCTCCCAAATTTTGGTGTGTTTAAACTATAAATTCATGTGGAATTTGATGATTAAAAACAATAAAATCATTCCTAAAACAATAATAACACTATCTATTATGTTTTATACAAATTCTCTCACAAATTCAAATCCATTTCTTGTGTTTTTCAAATTCTTAAGAAGTATTCATTAGTACTTGGTGATTACTTTTATAAAGTCTTGTTTAATCCTACAAACTATTTGTTGGTATATCCCTTAAGCATTCTAAATCTCCTAGAGTGGGAAAATATCGTTTGAGGACAACAATATCGTGTTCAAGCCATTTCTTCTATATATGCTCATTTCCATCTTTTCTAGTAGTTTACTATTTTTTGCTCTTGTTTTCCTAATATTTTCCTAACAATCTCAAACGTTATCCCATGGAAAACAAGACCACGATGGCAACTATCAAGTTGATGAATCAAGACCTTGTGAGGTTCGACAAATTTAATGGAACAAACTTTACGCGTTGGCAAGACAAACTCAAGTTTCTTCTCACCGCTTGGAAGATTTTCTACATTTTGGGTCCGGGTTTGCCACCATTATCGAAACCAAAAGAAAACGACACAAAGTTAATCTATGTTGAAAGAAAGAAGAGACAAGAAGATGAATTGATCTATCGGGGACACACATTGAATGCACTCTCTGATAGATTGTAAGATCTCTACACCAACACAACCTCCGCTAAAGAAATATATGATGCATTAGAAAATAAATACGAAGCAGATGAAGAAGATACGAAGATATTTTTAATATCAAAATAATTGATTTTAAATTTGTGGATAACATCTTTATTCTCCCCCCAAGTGCATGAATTACAAGTTCTTGTCAACAAAGTCAAGGCAGTCAAAATTAAACATCCAGAATTCTTTCAAGTGGGGGTAATTATTGCCAAAATTTTGGGTACTTGGAAAAGATATCGAAAAAAGAATCTTCATAGTTCTGAAGACCTTTTTTGGGAACAAATACAAAAAATACCTTAGGATTTAGGAAGAATCTAGGGCAATAGATAAGAATGAAAATTCTTGTGACGGCACATCGAAAGCGAATGTCATGGAAAAGACTGAACCATCCAACAAATAAAACAAAATGAAGTCTTCTAAGAAGGACCACAAAATATCCAAGAAGGAGCCTAAAGGAGATTGTTGTGAGTGTAAAAAAACCTGGTCATTATGCAAAAGATTGCGGTATCGGAAACAACACAAAAACTAATTGAACTCCATTGAAGAAGATAACATTGTGGTTACTGTGAGCGAAATCAATGTTATCAAGGAAAAATTTCTTGAATGGTGGTATGATACATGTGCAACTATTCATTATCATATGATAAGTAAATCTTCAAAACTTATCACGAATAGGATGGTAAACAATAAATGCAAATGGGTAATCAAGGGCAATCTAAAGTGGATGGAAAAAGAAATGTATAAATTATCTTCATTTCTAGAAAAAAAATTACATAAACAAATGTATTACATGTCCTCGACATGAATATGAACTTAGAAAGTGGAAATCTTTTGGAAAAATCAGGCATAAAAAGTATTTATGACTCCGGAAAAACTTGTACTATTACGAAATGGGAAATTTATTGGAAAAATGCTATTCATGTGAAAGGATTGTCAAATTATGGAATGTTGACAATTATTATAAATAATAAAGTTAATTTTTTTTATATGCTCGATTTATTTACTTTATGGCATGGTAGATTAGGTCATATAGGTGTCAATACTATGGAAAGAATGATGGAATGTGATAATATTTCATATAATATAAATAATGTATATAAATGTAAAACTTTTGTAGAATATAAAATGATTAAAAAACCTTATCATAGTGTGAATATGACTTCACAAATTATATAACTTGTTCATTTTGATATATGCGAATTGAATGAAATGTTAACTAGGGGAGGAAATAGATATTTTATAACCTTTATTGATGACTATTCAAGATATACTTATGTTTATTTTATGAAACATAAAAATGAGGCTTTTAACATGTTTCAAATTTATAAGAGTAAAGTAGAAAATCACATGAATGAGAAAATAAAAATACTTAGAAGTGATAGAGGTGGCAAATATTTTTCTAGTGATTTTAACTTGTTTTTTGAACAACATGGTATAATACATCAAAGTTATGCATCTAGGACACCAGAACAAAATGATTTGGCTGAAAGAAAAAATAGGACATTAGTTGATATGATAAATGCCATGTTAACTTTTGCTAAGTTACCATTTAACTTAAGGGGTGAAGCTTTGTTGTGCATGTCACATACTAAATAAAATTCCTTCAAAATGTACAAAGATTTCTCCTTATGAATTGTAGAAAGGGATAAAGCCTAACATTGGATACTTCAAAGTGTGAGGGTGCTTGCTTATTATAAGAACACGGACCCTAAAATGATTAAGTTAGGTCCTAGAGGCATCAATGTGCCTTAGTTGGATTTACTAGAAATAGCAAATCCTATCGGTTAATAAATTTGAGACCGGTGTGATAATTGAATCTACTGACATACAGTTCTTTGTAATTATCATGGAAAAACTCAAGAGGAGATTCCTAGTTCTACAGGAACACAAGAAGAAGCATCTTTTAAAGATGTTGATGGTCCAAGTGAACCTCAAAGAAGCAAAAGAATTCTAAAAGATAATGTATTAGGACTGGATGAAATAGACTCTCAACTCATTTTAATTTATCTGGTAGAGGAAAATGAGAAGAACATTGTTAGAACAATATCTTTTGTTCTTCAACTAGAAACCGATCCTAAGACTTACAAAGAAGCTATGGCTTCATGTGATAATATCTTGTGGAAAGATGCCTTTAAAGATGAAATAGATTCAATTATGTCAAATAATAATTGGGAGCTTGTTGATTTACCACCTGGTTCTAAACATATTGGTTGTAAATGGGTATTTAGAAGAAATTACAACGTAGATACACTTAATACATTTAAGGCTAAATTAGTAGCCAAGGGTTATAGACAAAAGGAAGGAATTGACTATTTTGACAAATATGCACCAGTATCTATAATTACATCGATTATGATATTATTCGCATTAGCTTCTATAGATGACTTATATGTTCATCAAATGGATGTCAAAATGACATTCTTAAATGGAGATCTCAATGTGGAGGTCTATATAGAACAACTGGAAGGATTTGTTCTACCCGGTAATGAACATAAAGTGTGCAAGTTGGTAAAATTATTATATAGTTTGAAACAATCACCTAAGAAATGGCATGAGAAGTTGGACTTAACAATTATTTTATTTGGTTTCATTCATAATAGTGTAGATAAATTGTGTGATAAATATGTTATATTTATTTGCTTATATGTTAATGACATGTTGATTATGGATGGAATAAGAGAAACTAAAAGATTTCTATCTTTCACATTCAAGATGAAGGATCTTAGACAAATGGATACCATACTAGGTATCAAAGTCACAAAAACCAGTTGGGGTTATTTTATGAGTCAATCGCATTATGTGAAGAATGTGATAAATATGTTGAAACATTTGAACGTAAAAGAAGTAAATACCCCATTTGATCCAAGTATCAAGCTTGTTAAAAATGATGGAAGAGAAATAGCACAATTTAAGTATGCAAGTGCTATAGGTAGTCTTATGTATATAGTTCAATGTACAAGACCAGACATAGTAAACTTAGTAGGTTTACTAGTAATCCAAGTAAGGAACATTGGAAGGCTATTAGAAGAGTTATTGGTTACTTAAAGAAAACAAAAGATCTTGGATTTCAATATTCCAAATTCCTGGCTGTATTAGAGGGATTTATTGATGCTAGTTGGATATCTAGTGCTGATGAAAATAAATTCACATCGGGTTGGATGCTTATTTTTGGAGAAGGTGCAGTTTCTAGAAATATAAGAAATAAACATGTATTACATATTCAACTATGTAATCTGAGTTAGTAGTATTAACTAAAACTGGGAAAGAAGTTGAGTGGCTTAAGCATCTTCTATATGAGATACTTTTGGGACTGAAGAATACTTCTTCAATATATATCTTTTGTGATAGTCAAGCCACTTTAGCTAAAGGATACAATGAGGTATATAACGGGAAGTATATACATATGAGTCTACGACATGTCTACATAAGGAAATTAATCAAAAGTTGAATTTTTATATAAATTATGTTAAGTCAAGTGAAAATTTAGCTCATCCTTTTACTAAACCTCTTACAAGAGAATTAGTAAAATCTACATTGAGTAGGATGGGGTTGAAACTCCTTAAATAAAAAGATCGACAAATGACGGCAACCCTACCTAATTATACTAAAATAGTATATTTTGGGTTCAAATGGTAAAAACAAATAATTCGATAAATTAATAGTTTTAGCACTAGAACACTTTTAAAACTTTATCCTAGATTAAATAGTGATGGTTGTTATGTAAATGAGTGTTGAGTTATTTAACTCTTAATGAAGTTCACAACAAAGTACAAGTATCTTTAAATGTAACAAAGATACTAGAAGAACTTCACATATGAACTTCGAGGTGGTGTCGCTTCAATAGAGAGTTGGAGTTTATCTCTTACAAGTTTACAAATAAGATAAACGCAAGGCCACAAAATCGCTAAGCGCGATTGAGAAACTTGTGAACATGTGACATGTGTGTGTTCTCATTGGCACCATCATAATGAATAACTGGTTCAAAGCTATTATGCTGAGATTTCGATAATTGCTTTGTAATGGTTAAACTCAAATCGAAAGATATATTTACCTTATGCATAAGTGTTGTTTGAATTTGTAATCAGTAGAATTTTGAACAAGTGGGGGATTGTTGTAAATTGTTCAACAATATTAGTGATGAAGAGAATTTGATAAGAGATTATCATTAGAGACATTGTCATTGCTAGACCTTAGAAAAAATTACCATGGTCGGACGGTGGCAAACAGTAAAATTCAGTTAAGACACCAAAAGGTGTCTCTTGGTTCCAAGCATTGTGTCCCCTAAATTTTGGTGTGTTTATACTAAATTCTTATGGGATTTGATTATTGAAAACAATGATATCATTCCCAAAACATCAATAACATAATCTATTATGCTTTATACAAATTCTCTCACAAATTCAAATCTATTTCTTCTCTTCTTCAAGTTCTTAAGAAGTATTCATTTGTGCTTGGTGATTACTATTATAAAGGTTTGTTTAATCCTACAAACTATTTGTCGGTGTATCCCTTAAGCATTCTAAATCTCCTAGAGGGGGCAAATATCGTTTGAGGACAAAGATTTAGTGCTCAAGCCATTTCTTCCATATCCGCTCATTTCCATCTTTTTCGGTATTTTATTATTTTTTGTTTTCGCTTTTTTAATACTTCAAAATTTTATATCACTCCTTATAGTCTAATCTCTTGTTCATTGTGATGATGCTCCTTGATGTTTTCTTTTTCTTATTTAACATCTAGTGATAATTGTTTTTATATTTAAACAACACGAGATTTTACCCTAACAAGTTATGGGAAGATGAAGACTTGTTTGAGAAGACTAATTTTAGATTTGACTCATCCTTTGGGTTTTAGATTCATCAAATTGCTCGTTTGAAATTTAAAATATTGAGTCTCGGAGATGCATCTTAAATGATCAACCTTAGCCCAAGAACTTATGCATTGATTACTGCTTCTGTTTGCATATTCAAGTGATGCAAAATTTTTGCCTTAACAGGCCTACAACATTTTATAAGTATGTAGAGAATACTATATCTATCTAGGAGGACAGTATGAAATTCTATTTACTTACTTTAAATTGAATATCTGTTTTTCTTATTTTCAGAGTTCCATAAAAAGGGGCTCGAAAAAAGAGGGCCAAACTCACATGTAATGGGTCACAGTTGAATCACGCAGGGCTGGTGTGAATGAGACCATTGAGTGTGTAAGTAATTGGTAGGAGAGGCATGAAATCATGGTGTTTTTGAAGCGTGAAACAAAAGAAATGTATAGATGGTTCATGAAAAGAATACTTGCTACATTAAATAACATTAAGGGTTGCTCAAAATGAAAAAAAAAGAAAAAACAAATGCAACCTAAAAGAAATGGTTGTTGGATCAGCTTTTTGTATGATGCAAAGAAGTTAAGCCGAGTGAATGATCAATTTGAGTGAATTGGTATTTTTTGCCATGTACATTTTATTTTCTTGAGTCAAGTATATATTTAAACTTGATGATTTAATGAATCAAAAATCTATTAAGTTTGAGTTAATTCATTATGGCCTGCTTGAGAGTTTTGGTGGGCTGGTTATGGGTTTTTTTAAAATATCGGTTTTGGACGTTTATGAGGAGTTTGGTTTTGGTGGTTTTTAGTGGCGATTTTTTTAAAATAATTGAACCCATTTTTGAAAGTCTATTATCAACTGGCTTTAAAAAAAAAAAAAGTACATGTATGCTCATATATTAAAAAATATAGGTATATGTAAACAAAATGGAGTAAATATGTATATTAAAATTCAATATGACTTTACATATTTTACACACTCATTTTCTATTGTGTATGGACTAATTTTTCTTAAATTTTTTCATATTTTGCTAATTAATTACTTATAGTAAAGCTTATTAAAAAGCTCAAATTTGGATCATCAATATCTGAAAATAAAAATATATATTCGACTACAAAATTTTCAAAAATAATTCAATAGCACAAAAAAAATTGTTTGGAGAGAAATTGCAAAATGTGCATTTGGAGAGAAGGAGAAGAATGAAATATGTATTCTAAGTTTATATTAGATTTGGAAATATTAATTTTAAAAAATGTAAAATTGAAAGAAATTTTGAAAAGCAATCAAAAATCATCAATTTTTAGTTGAAAAATACACTCTAAATTACAATACACTAATTTTGGGTGACTTCCAATGCCCCAAAAAAATAACAATCACCAGTTTTTCCATCTTCTCATAAACGGTGTCACCCAAATTCAGTCAAAATCAATAGAAAAAAACTCACATATTCTTAGTAGTTTTTGTGTATTAGTTTTAAGTACAAATCCAACTTTTAAGTCCTGAGATTTAAAGGAGCCATTTGTCATGGATATTATTGGTTCAATAAGCTTGTGACCTTTACTTCTCACAAATTCGCCTTTACACCTAACCTCAATTGTTTTTAAAGGATTAGAAATCTTGATTAGTGACAATTGATGAGTGTTGTTTACCAGTGTCACATTCAAAGTTGCCACAGAGTTAGAGTAAAAACTTACGAGAGAGAAGCGAGTTCAAACTTAATTTTGCTAGCCAAATGTTACGCGATTACATGAAAAAGTCAATTCCGTGACACGCAACTCTCTTTGCCAAGAAATGTTTCAACCACTTTGATCGCAAAGACAATAATGAGAAAGTGAAGAAATATAGGCATATGCTCCACTGGCAAAACCTGTTAGCCAACCACATGATTTGGTCTTTTACTATTGTAATCTAGGGTGGCTAAGCTAACCTCTTTATATTTTCCATTTTGTTGGAATACAATTAGATGAGTTCTTGAATGGTTAGGTAATATGCTAATTATGATCTGAAAAAAATGGGGATTAATTAAAAGATTACATTTTTTGTAGTTAGGTAATAATCAAATAGTTTATAGGATTTTGGGTAGCTTCTTGCAGTTCATGTGGTTGGCTAACTAGTTTTTAATTCTTTTTTTTTTTTTTTTTGAATAATTATTACTTTACTATCAAAATAAATAATTTACTTTTACTTGCAAATAAGAAAAAAAATTAATATATCTAAACATAGTTAAAAATAAAAAATTAGTTATAAATATGTTTGACTCAGTCAAATATATTCTTACTATCGTGATTGTCCAGGTACATTAGACATTAGGAAAAATGCTTTATTAAAGGTTAATTGCAAATTTAGTCCTCAACCTTTAATGAAAGTAGCATTTCTGTCTCCAGCCAATTTTTCTTCTCAATATTGTCCTAACTTTTGAGAAATTAGCAAACCTAGTCCTTTTCACTGGTTGATTAAGGCGTTAAATTCAGTCATGTCAGCTACACGTGCCTTTTAATACAAGGGCAAAATAGTTCAACCAAATGCTCACAGTATAGATTAACACGAACTAGGAGGTAGAAATACCTTTTTTTCGGTCGAGAGGGGGGTGGCTATGGGTGTGGCAATGGGTGGTGGCACTGACTTTCCGTTTGAATTTTTGAACATAGATTTTTACAAATTTTTGAACATCGATTTTAACACTTAATAGTCTAATTATTCACCTCTTTACACTATCAAAATAGTTGCAATAAATCTCAAATCACTAACAAAAATTCTAGCTACTTATTTTGCAAAATTTCACAAATTCTTTTCATTCTTTATTATATTCACTAAAAAGCCTACAATGCTCCAAAAGATAATGCTGAAAATCTAATCTAGCCCTCCGAGAAAAATGTTAAAGATAAATAAAATTAAGTAATTATCATAGGCCAAACTAACTTTTTTCCCCACAGAAAGCACTTATTATTACCTCTTTCTAGATGCAATTACAAGATTATGAATATGGAAGTAGACTTTGAGGAGTAATGGGGAAGTACTTGTTTCATGATGAAATTGATGATGGTGGTGAGATTTTTGTTGAAATTTTAAGAAGGGAAAGATATTGTTGACTCATTCTTCTTTGGGGTTTTGAATTCATATTTGGAAAATTAAGGGTAGATTCATTTTCTCGAAAAAAAAAACTTAGATTTAATAAATTTATTTTTTTTATGACAAAAATTTCGTCACTAATAATATTTGCTATATATTATGTACAATTAGTTAAATCTCTTTATAACTTTTTTTTTTTTTTTTTGTTCATGTTTGAGCTGAGAAGACAATCAAATTGAATTCAGTTTTAAAAAATTTACTAATCTCAAACCTCAGATGAAAAGATAATTTAATTTTCCGATCAAAATCACTTTTATACATCATATTATATGATTTTTAGTGTATGTTTCGTTTTTACTAAAAATCAACGTTTTAGCAGATTTCAATAAAAATTAACGAAATGTACGTATGAAATGTTGATAAAAATTGTGAGTCGTATAAAATGTATAATTAAAATTAATTTTTGACTTTAACTCAAATTTTTGTCAACTTGTTAAGTAAAACCAAACAAAACTTACATAAAATAAAATTGAAAATGTCTTCCCCACTAATTGGTTTGATGTATAAGAATGTCTAAGCAAGTGGGAATTGAACCAACGCACCGACCCATGAGTAGCCACACCCAACTAAATGCTGCCTCCTTCCCACAACTACTTTTACAATTTGGTAGTGTCCATTTGGCTGATTATATCAGCATTAACTTATAATAAAAATTAAAAAGAGTCAAGTTATTGGGGTTTTTTTTCCCTTGAATTGTCATGAAAAGCTTCCCTTTGAAGATGTCATAAATAGTGTTTTTAATATAAATTAAGATTCAAATAATGCTTCAAATTGGAAACACACCTCGACCAATAACACATTTACAAATAAATTTGTTAAAATTTATTTGTTTGTCAATATAGATGTTTCAATATGCATTACGTCGAATCACTTCATTTGAAAGTTTAAAATATCAATAAAAATAAAATTATTTAATTGTATTTTGTAAGTAGAAAGCTATTTGAACTACTACATATAAAGTTTAACCTATTAAAAAGAAGAAAATTTTATTTATTTATATTTTACTCTCAACACTTGATTATATATATATATATATATATATATATATATATATAACAGTGGACACCAACTCGCCAATCGCGATTGAGAAATGAATTAATTGATTCTACTCGAGTTCTTTCGTGGACTATTCACAATCCAATAGCAAATGATGGGTCGAGTGGATGTCAAGCCAAGACCACCTTTATTCTTATATAAATATAAAATTTTTAATGTAAAACTTCAATATATCGATCAATAAAAATATTAATGAATTAATTAAATTTAAGAGCTTTAGTTCTGACCTAACACAAACTCGAATGTATTAAAAAGAATTAGAATTATCAACTATACAAACTAATGTAGAAAAAGATAAGCAAAGGATGAAAAGCATAGGATGAAAACAAAAAAGTGGTATATTCTAGCATTCAGTCTTATTGGTAGCTTTGCATGTTCCTTTTATTCTTTTGTGAAAAGGAAGAAGAATCTTACTAGGCATTTCTGTGGAGAAAGAATGAACAATTGCATGTGGATTTTGTCTATTTACATGCAAAGATTATAAAGTAAATAAGTGATTTGATCTTTAGAGATAATGAACCTTTTTATAATTAAAGGACTAAATATGTATCTGTTAACTTTGTTGAAAAGTATAGTCAAACCTAGCTATTTCATATATTCTTTATTTAAATTAATTGATTTATATATATGTTCAGGTAATTTAGATACGTCAATCCAGAATGAATTATATTTGCTCAACTCGAATTGATAACCAATTGATTAACCAACGGTACTACCATTCAGGGAGGATTGGTTTTGGATCGAGCTGAGTGAGGCAACCGTCTGTTAAGATATTTTTTTAAAATTTGTCAAAATTAAAACATGCACCAATTGTTGAAAGGGGAGACTTCTAAGTCGACTAAAATTACAAGTTTTCTAATCTTGGATACTTAGGTAGTCGAAACTTGGAAGACATCTTAGTCAACTAAAATTGAACAAGTTTTCAAATCTTTGACTCTTTGACAGTTTAAACTTGGAACAAAATTAGGTTATTTGTTAACTATAAATTGATGTGATTTATTCTCTTTTGTAGGTGTGACTTGAAGGTTTTCTAGAAAAAAAAATTGTAAGCCTAGCATCCTAGTTGTTTTTCTTGTTATTTTTGTGGGTTTACAAAGAATAGAAATTGGTGGGTGTGGTAAAGTTTAGGATATTAATTTTCTCTGATACTTGGGGATTTGGGTGAATAAAATCTATATGATTGTAACAATTTTTTATATAGTGAAAGCTTTTACAGTCCATAAATTTTTTCTATCTTTTATATTTTTCTGTTTCGTTATTTTTCTCTGAACAAAGATCCCGTGGGCAATAAAAGAATTGGTCTCAATTCCCAACAATGGTATCAGAGCTTTAGGTCATTCAAAGTGTTGGCACACAGAAAATATGTCTATCAAATATGACGTGGAGAAATTTGGCGGAAGAATCAATTTTGGCTTGTGGCAAGTACGTCAAGAATGTTACAAGACTTTGAAAGGAAAACCAACTCCTATTTTTGACAAAGATACTGAAAAAATCAGTATGAGCAATGATGTTTGGGAAGATTTGGATTTGAAAGTTGCAAATACGATACTTCTATGTTTAAGCAAAAATGTTCTCGCAAATATTCGTAGAATATCTGTTACAAAGGAACTTTGGAAACAAATTTGAACAGTTGTATCAAACAAAAATTCTTTCAAATCGGTGTAGTTGAAGGAACAGTTTCATTTTTGCAAATGAATGCAGGTACAAAAATTTCATACCACCTGAGTGTTATCAATAGGATCGTTTATGAACTAGAGACTATTGGAGTTAAACTTGATGATGAGGATAAAGCGTTAAGACTCATATGGTCTCTTCCATCTTCCTATGAATACATCAAACCAATTTTGATGTATGAGAAAGAAATTGTAAATTTTGAAAAAGTTACAAATAAATTAATTTTTAAACAAAGAAGGTTGAGTGGTGGAAGTAATATTTCATCTGAAAACTCGTTACTTGTTGCTGAAAAATAGAAGAAGAATAACTCCACGAAAAGGAAAGTATCTTGTAGGAATTGTAGACAACTTGGTCACATGAGAAAAAATTGTTCAAAAGATGGAGCAGGCTCGGCTAACTGCTCGACATCAGATATGGACAATACGTCTCTCTTTATGGAAAACGATGATGTCTCTTGAGTAAATATTTACATCCTCGTGGCATGCGCTAGTTGCCATGATAGAGGATGTGTTACTACTAGCGGGTCTACATGTTTGCTCATAGGCATTGGCTTGATATTAATGCAAGGTGTGTGGTGGAATTGATGTCGATGGCTGATGAACTTCCAAGTAAGTCAAGCAAGGGGAGTTGCACCATAATATTTCAAAATTTATTCGACATGAGCAGATGAAATTATTGGAATTTATTAATTCTAAGTGATTATACCTATATAGTGGCGTATGTTAATTCTCTATTTTGAGAATTGAAATTTTCAAAGTTTACCCATTTCTTTAAGTATCGAGATGAAGAGCTGCATAAGAGATGATTGAGTTTTGACTCGTTTTTCGTCAAGGTAGAGATTGTTGAAATATTTTCTCAAAACTTGCCAAAATAAAAATATGCACCAATTGTTGAAAGGGAAGACTTCTAGGTTGACTAAAATTATAAATTTTCTAATCTTGGACACTTTAGTGGTCGAAACTTGGAAGACATCTAGGTCAACTACAATTGAACGAGTTTCCAAATCTTGGACTCCTTGACAGTTTAAACTTGGAAGAAAATTAGATTATACATTAACTATAAATTAACGTGGTTTATTCTCATTTATAGGTGTGACTTGAAGTTTTCTGAGAGAAAAATTGTAAGCCTAACATCTTAGTTATTTTTCTTGTTCTCTTTGTTGGTTGTACAAAGAGTAGAAATTGGTAGGTGTGGTAAAACTTAGGATATTATTTTTCTTGAGATACTTGGAGATTTGGGTGAATGAAATTTATATGATTGTAACAATTTTTCATATAGTGAAAGCTTGACAATCCATAATTTTTTTTCTATCTTTTATATTTTTCTGTTTCGTTATTTTTCTCTGAACAAGGATCTTGTAGGCAATAAAGGAATCGGTCTCAATTCCTAACACCATCTTGGGCCCAAAATCTAAGGGGGTCCATTTTTAAAAAAATAAATAAATAAAATAAAATAAAGTATTTGTGATTACTGAAGTTTTCCCCAAAAAAAATAATTTATGCAAATATGGCCCAAAATCAAATGAGGGTCCATCTTTATTGCTCTAGCTCATGTTTGCTTTTTTTTTTTTTAAGTTAACAATTAATTCCGTAAAAGATTTGTAGGTTTTGAATGAATACTACAATTTGGGGGCCCATTGAGTGTCTACTTTATGGAATTGGTCTTATGCTCTGAAAAAATCACAGAACCGACCCTGTTATTAAGAAAATGATCGAGTTGAAGTTGAAGTTAATACGTGTGTTATGGATAGTCTGATGAGAAAAACTGACTAAAACTTGTGCACTTAGTGTAAAATGATATTTTAGAAAGAAAATATAGTATTTATTATGGTATGAATATAAAAGTTTTCTTCATTAATTTTTTAGAGTATATATTATGTAATTAATCACCAAAAACCTTACAAACTAAGGCAAAAGTAATCCAATTGTGTAGAATATTTTCCTTCACAATGAATCACAAATGCCCACCAACAAGACTAAGATCGAGTATATCATATGAAGGAAAAAAATTATCATTGAATCCTTATTCTTTTGTGTATTTTGACACTCTCATAATACGCTAAAGACATATATTTGACTCTCTCATTATACGCTAAAAACATGCTTGATGCGTGAACATTAAACAAATAAGATTTTAATTTCTTTAAAATTGTTCAATATTTTACAATTTTTGAAACATAATCCCTTTTTTTTTTTTTAACAAAACAAAATTCTCATTAACATAAATCGCCTCGTAGCGTAAATAAATAACTGAATTGAGTCTAGCTAGTTAACTAACTTGTCTAGCAAACATGCATAGGCTGCTTTAGTCCCATCTCTGGGAATAAAACAACATGAGCCACTACTAACATCTTCTAACAACCCAACTGTATCAAACAAAATCATCTCATTTGATGCAAAAGAAAAACTAGCCGACATATTTTGAATAAGCAAAGCATGTCACACTCCCAAATACTAATCCAAAATTCAGTTTGATGCACAAACAAGAGAAGACTCTCCATCCTTAAATGTCAAAAACCCTGCCACCTTGATTGCCATAGCCCCTACCACGATGCCAAAGTATCCACATTGATAACCTCAACACCCATAACACCTTTCGCTACCAGAATACTTAATCTGTATTTAACTTGAACAATCCATCTGCTAGTGGACTCCATTTAACTGGCAAATATCCATGCCCTCGTAGAATCATCACTATTCCCTAGTCGATTCATTATTCTGGCAATACCACATAGCTCAGCTAGAAACCACACCACATTCTCGTGCACTGTGTTATGCCGTTTGCCCCAAATTACCACATCAAACACTCAATTTACTCAAAACTAGAGCGGGGACATCATTGAACAACTTCGACAAGCAAATCCCAAATATCTTCTATTTGTCGTTCAATATCCCGTCATTTCATAACTTATTTTCAACAGTAATTTGCAATTTTGGTCCCAGCCTTTTAAATATGTTACTAATTTACCCCCAATCAATTCTTTTAGCACTAGACATCCCCAACCTTTCAGTTTGTTGCAAATCATGTCCTCATTGACATATTTTGACAGATTAGTCCTCTTCTTTAAATAAACAAAAATAGAAAAAAGCTAAAAGCAACAAAAAAAAATAAGAGAAAATTGCAAATAAAGTCCCATAACTTTTAAAAAGTACAAAATAACTTCATCTTCCCAAAAAACCTACCTCACCCATGATGACAGTTCTCCCATCCATAGTCCAAGGGCAAGTTCCCACCAACGTACAAGAGCTACTAGGCCTTTATCATGGCACGAAAGCAATTCTCAAGCCACTGTACATCCCTTGCATTTTCCTCCAGGAGCTGCCTGCCTTCAGAGGCCACTCCAATGTCCCCAATCCCATCCAAAACTGAATTTTTAGGATATCCCATGCATTCATAGCCAACTCCAATTTTCTCACTTGCACCTAAATCTGATTTTTCAGGAGCTACGATGCCTTTACAGCCAACCCCAATTTACCCAGTCCCTATTAAACTTAAATTGATGCCTATTAAAAGTCAATGGAAAAAAGGATAAGGGCACATGTTACGAGAAATAGGTTGTATTTTTCCCATCTCCAGCTCCTATAACACATTGGCTAAATTTTCTCAGAGCATTCAATCGCAATATTCTCCGTGTGGATCAGCGTTCTCCCTCTAATGTCTTCATCAACTCTTAAGTGACGGCCCAGGCCCGAGGTTCGTCTCCAGATCTTCTCTTTTTTTGTAGACATCTCCCGAATATAAAGACTATAATAATTTATCTGATTTTTTATGATGTTGTTGATTTATAAATTTTTAGATATGATGATTTTGTAGTTCTCATGGCTGCCTTGCTAGATTTTCTATCTCGTGTTTGGATGGTGGTGATTTGGTCATGGGTTAGGTAAGTTCTTAGAGAAGATAAAATTATTTTGTACTTTTTAAAAGTTATGAGACTTCATTTGCAATTTTCTTTTATTTTTTTGTTGTTTTTTATTTTTTTTATTTTTGTTTATTTAAAGAGGAAAAATTCGTCAAAATATATCAATGGGGACGTGATTTGCAACAAACTACAAATGCTAGAGATGTCTAATGCTATAAAAATTGGTTAGTGTAGATTAGTAACAAATTTAAAAGGTTGGAGAACCAAAAGTGAAAATTATCCTATTTTCAATATAAAAAAATATATTAAAAAATATTGATTGAATTAGAACGTAATTTTGGGCTGATTAGAAATTTGAAATTCACGAATTCCTTAGACACTAGGTTTCCAACTTGAGAAATAAGATTATCGAGAATTTGTGGAGAGAACTCAAATGTAGAAAGATATTTTTTCTATACTATTTCATTCATTTATTATATAGATAGATCGATAAGTAGCTCCAATGTTTTCATAGAAAATGGTAGGCCATTGGGGACAGCTGCACCTTCAGTTCGTGGAGTAAGTGTTTAATACAAAGGATCTCAATTGAGCATCGAGCCAAGGTACGGTAGTCAACCTTAGTAGAGGATCACGCAATAGTTCTGTTTCTTGGAACACCAAGAGATAAGAGTGCCACCAAGATAGACAAAATTATGTGGAAGTAGAACTACAATCATTAGAATTTCCAGCCTAATCAACATCGGTGAATGCTGATAGACATAGAGTGGAATGTTTTTGGAGTAAGAGACCATGATGAATAGTATGTTTGAGGTAATGAATGATACGCTTGACAGCAATCCAATGAACTTAAAAGAGACCATAAATAAACTGAGAGAGTTTGTTAACAACAAAGGACACATCAGGGCGGGTAAGAGAGAGATATTGTGAGCACCAAGAACTTGATGGTAGAGAGTGGTAGGAGACCCATCATGGAGAGTAAGAGAGATACTACTGAACATTGGAGTGGTGCATGCTTTGGCACCTATCATTTAAGTGTGGGAGAGAAGATCTCTAATGTATTTATGTTCACTGAGAAACAAGCCAGAAGGTGTACCTCAACCTCGAGAAAATAAGCAAAGAACCCTAAATTTTTTACAAAGAAACGTAGAGATAGGGGTTCAATGAAGATGGATACATCACCATTATCATTTCGAGTAACAAAAAGGTCATCTACACTATGAAATAGATAATTACAAATAGTGTAAAGAATAGAAAGAAAGATGAGTCAGTGTGAGCCATAAGATAAGAGAAAGGTCTTAAGTTTATTGTACTAGGCACAAGATGCCTGTTTCAAGCCATAAATAGGTTTCTTCATACCACAAACATGAGTAGAAAATTGGTCATCACTAAACGCTAGGAGTTGGCACATATACACTTCCTAATAAAGAGAATTTTGAAGAAAGGCATTGTTGATGTCAAGTTAATTAATAGATCAGACATTGTTTATGGCTAGGCTTAGGAAGATACAAAATTTTGTGGGCTTGACTACATGACTAAAGGTGTCATAGAAGTCAACACCCGAACACTAGTGAAATCACTTAACCACAAGTTGGGCTTTGTACTTAGATATAGAGCTATCAAGATTTCATTTGACTCTATCAACTCACTTGTAGCCTACAACATTTTTGGAAACAGAATGTGGAACCAAATCTCAAGTGCTATTTTTGAGAAGGACATTAAGTTCATCAGCAATAGCTTGATACCAATGAGGCATCTTAAGGTCTTGAAAGGCACAAGAATGTTTAATGTAATCGAGAAATGGAGGTTGGAGATAGTGGAATGGAGATTATTTGGACAATATATGTTATTTTTTAATTGAGTGACCATGGGGTGAGAGTTGATAGAGGGAGAGACAGGGTGCATTGAACCCGATGCAGGTCAGGTCGAACATTAGCAAAAGGTGAGAGTGGGATAGAAGATGGAGAAAATATGAAGTCTTACTAGTTAAGGGCGTGGGAGAGTTCTGCGAGCAATGAAGCACATTGCTGGAGAGGCCAAAATTAATAAGGTGTTGGTTGAAGGTCCTAGGCAAAAGGTGAGGGGAATATAAGATTGAGAAATTATAAGGTCTTACTGGTTGAGGGTGTGAGAGAGTCCACGAGCACGTTGCTGGAGAGGCCAAAATTAATAAGGTGTTGGTTGAAGGTTCTAAAGCAGGATTGGAGAGTGCATGTAAGGAATAAGCATCCATTGGAGTAAAGGAAATTGATGAGGTAAGTAGGAATGAGGAAAAGCATGGGGTGCTAGGTTCAAAAGTCGAGACCAAGGTCGATCCTAGAAGAGTGAGCCAATCGTATGTGCGTATTGAGTGCATAGCCGGTGTGATGAGGTATCCGTACAGATGTAGGAATGATGTGTGGTATCATAGCCAAGAAATACACAAAGGTTGGACTTAGGTTCAAGTTTAGATGAATTATATGGCCTTAACCATGGAAAACACAGACACCCAAACATACGTAATTCATAGTTGGGGATAAAATGAAATAGCATCTTATAGGGGCTGGAAAACTTTAAAACATGAGTTGGCAGACAATTGATTAAGTATACAATAATGGTGAAGGTGTAGTACCAAAATTTAGACGAGAGAGAGGCTTGATGAAGTAGAGTCAATCTAGTTTGAACTATTTGATGGTGATGTCGTTTAGCTGACCCATGTGTTGTGGTGTGTATGATGAGACTCGACATGTCTTAAACCATAGGATTCAAGTAGATGGCAAATTGCAGTGAACTCACCACCAACATCAAAGTATAGGGTTTATATTTTGGCATTGAAGTAGGTTTCAATTTGCTTCTTGAAGATTGGAGATAATTCAGAAACATCACATTTCAACAAACTGAAGTGGAAATAACCATATAAGATGTGTAAAATGATCAACAATTAATAAGTAATAACGAAATCCATCTAAGAGAGTACATGACTAGGTCTCCAAACATCCGTATAGAGAATGTTAAGAAGACCTTGACTTCGAACATTAAAATCACCAAAGGGAGCTTGTAGCTTTTATTACATAAACAAGAATGACAATTGAAATTAGAGAACACCCTAGTGGACATAGACAACAGTCCAGAACCGAAAATAAATTTTGTAATCTTAAGAGATGGGTTACCTAACCATTTGTGCCACATGTTTGAAAAGGAAGCGGCTAGAGTGTTGACAATAGTTGACAGTGGCTACGAGAGTGGATAATGAGAGAAGACCGGCCATTCATAAATGTCATTAGTATTTTGACCACGAAATAAGAGGATTCTCTGTTCGCAAATCCTTCACAAAAAAAGAGTGAAGGAAGAATTCAATCTAATTTGAATTGGATTTACAAAATTATGACACAAAGATTATATTTATCTTAATACTTGCAACATAGAGTGTAAATGAAAGAATAAAGATGGGAAAAAGATGGGTGGAACTAATATGGGAGCTAGAAAGAGTTTTACCATTTCCTAAAGTGAAATCATCAGAGAAACTTGAAGTAATGTGGTGCAAGGCTCCAGAGTCAACAAGCGGGGTGAAGTGTCGCATGGTTGAACGAAGGCCTAAAGGGACGAAGGTGGGGAAAAAACTTCTAGAACCTATTGGCTTCACGTCCTTTTATGTGAAACTATTGGTAGATAACAGCTGGAGATGAGGTATTACAAGAAGGACCATGAGAGGGTGAATGAGGGACTACCAGTTGTCGAAGGGGTTGTCAAGAGTCCTGGGGCTTCACAAGAAAGCGATCTCTTAAGTGGGGAGCCACTGGAGTTCAATCCATGACTGTAGAATCATATGTGAGCCAAAGAGCAAACTGAGTGTAATGAATATATAGAGCTAGATGGATAGACATGGACTCAGTGCTATGAATGTATGTTTCATGATCAATGAGTTTGTCAAATAGCTCATCAAAGTGAACAAATGAGTCTCGGGTACGAAGTGCGGTGATAACTTCCTTGTAGGCAGGATGAAGACTATGTGTACACTAGATGAGTATGTCAGCATTACTGGATAGAGCAACAAAGGTGGATAGTTCGCCGGCCAAGGTTTTGATTTTGAGAAAAATTCAAAGCAAGACGGGTTCAGGCTTCCTAGGAAGTGGTGTCAGATGCAATGAGAGGAATAATGGGTTCTAGTTGAGAGGTTATAATGGCATGTAAAATGAGCTGGTCTTGAAGTTTCTAGGAGAAAAATGTATGGTTTGGAGTTTAGAATCCGTCAGTTGTGATAATTTTGTCTGGAGAGGGAAAGGTTCCATCGAGATTGCCAATAACATTTGGGCCATACAGGAGAGAGGAAAATTGGACTTTCTAGAAGTAGTTGGAGGATGTGAGGAGAAGGAGGACTTGTGTGCCGACATATTTGAACTAGTGTGTTAGAAAAGGAGGTAGTTGTTTGAATGGTGGATATACCACTAGTTGTGGTTTCGATTGCCATAAGAATAAAATATGGGCTGAGAAGGTGATAGAGTTAGATCAGGGAATGAGACGAGGATGGTCAAAAATATTTAGGATGAGAGAAGAAAGGCCGAACAAATTTTGTTTTAAACTCGTTGGAGTATTGACATGCTCTGATACCATGTGGAAAGAACTCAAATGTAGAAAGATATTTTTCTATTATATTTCATTCGTTCAGAGTACATATATTTATAGCTGAACAACTTATAACATTGGTATAATAAGACTACAATTACAAAATTAAAATTACAACAATTGAAGCCTTATCTCTAGATTATATTTTATATTTCGGTTGTGATCGTAATCTTTATAACAACCTGGATCTCAAATTTTCATCCAAAGATAAACACTTATCATTAATAGAAATTACTATTATCTCATATTTATTATTTTACCTATTTGTAAATTTTGGTTACGAATGTGAATGATATGACCAAGTGCAAACTAGTTGACATAAATTTTTGGGCTGGTCTCATACCCACTTATAATGCTCACGCTAAAGTAGCATCACATGATTAGTAAAAATAATGAGTGTGAGACCATGAACTACCAATCATGTGATGTCACCTCAGCGTAAGCATTATAAGTGAACAGGAGGTCAGCCCCACATACTTTAATCATAACTACTGTCAAATCATTAAATCATTCTAATGTTTAGTGTTGTTGGATGGACTAACCAGATTTTAAATCCCCTCGCACCAAACTCTGTGACATGATTAAGGCTTGCTTTGATATTGTTTTTAGAGTCCCAACTCTTGCTTGGCAAACAAGTACACTTATTATTAAGTGCATGGTAAATTTGAAAAAAAATTGATTATATAAGAATTTATAGTATCTAATAATAGATTTTAAAAAGTAATAAAATAGTAATTTTTTAGATTATGTTTTTAGTTTTTCTAATTATCTATCATTAAAAATTCAATTTTAATCCCCATGAGTAAAATTAATTAATGGGTAATTTGCACTTTTGGTCCCCAACCATTCAAATTTGTAACTAATCTACCCATAATCAATTTTTTTTAGCACTGGGCATCCCAACCTTTTAATTTGTTGCAAATCACATCTCCATTGACATATTTTAACTGATTTGCCCTTCTCTTTAAATAACCAAAAATAGGAAAAAGCTAAAAACAACAAAAACATAAAAAAAATTACAAATGAAGTCCCATAACTTTTAAAAAGTACAAAATAACTTCATCTTCCCTAAAACCTACCCCAAAATGCAAATTACCTTACGATTTGGAACACTAGGGTTGCCGTGATGTAGTGGCGAATCTTGCGCCGCCTACAAATCTGTCCTCGACCTTTCAATCTTGATCCAATCCGGTGGGCAACGTTTGATGTCGTGAGTGGCCACACCATGTCCAAGAATCCCCAAGCATAAGACAATATAGAGGCACCCTTCACCACCAAACAAACCCGAAGCCAACACCACTCATCTCCTTAAATTCAAACCCAGATCTAGGAGACCTAGCACCCTCGGGGCGTTCATCCAAAGGCAACCCAGATTGCAATTTCTGACTAATTTCAAGTAACCTACTATTTAAAGCCTAATTCTCATACCTCCAGTGAAATCCTTCATGAAATCGGGCAACTGAATCACATGCTTGTGCTTGTCATTGGCCCACCTGGACTTCTGCTTCCTTTCACCAGTCCTACTACGATTATCAACTCCTCCAGTGCCAACCTTATCATTGCTCAATGCGCTAGGCGAAGGATCCCACCTGCACCTCCTCCACTTTTTGTTGGTCGTCTCATCTTCGCATCCGGAGAAATTCCTGTCGGTGCTATTGGTCAAACCATTTTCTGTTGGTTGTCTTCTTCAGCATCTCGGGTTTTGACGCACTTCATTTCGAGCTCCATCTTCAATAGTCGGGTTAGGTATATTTTCCTCTAGAATTGATGAATTTATTTTGTGTTTGGAGAAGATGTGCAATTTGGAATAGGTTTTTGGAGAAGATAAAGTTATTTTGTGTTTTTTAAAAGTTATGGGACTTCATTTGTAATTTTATTATTATTATTTTTTTTTAGATTTTTCATATTTTTGTTTATTTAAGAAGGAGGGCAAATCTGTCAAAATATGTCAATGGAGACGTGATTTGCAACAAACTGCAAATGTTTGAGATACCTGGTACTAAAAAAACTAGTTAGGAGTAGATTAATTACAGATTTGATAGGTTGAAGACCAAAATTTCAAATTATCCTTAATTAATTTATATCGTAAGTTTGTTGTTATTCTACATTTACTGGTATTCTACAATTAAAAAAAAAGTTCCTCCACCATTCACGTTAAAACATTCTTTTATTTTTCATTTTTTATTTGCCATTGACAAATCAAATTGATTTTCTCCTTCTCTAATTTTTTTGGATGTGATAAATAATAATTTTTTTTTTTTTTAATTTCAAAAGAACTACACTTAATATATTGTCTTAAATAAATATTTAATAATATTAAACATTGCTATAAAAGTAAATATAAATTTTACAACAATAATAAAACATGAGGAGATTATTGCAATCAATGTCTAATTTAGCAATTGTATACAAAAATAGCAATAAAAACAATTTTTTTACCAAGCCCTCGAATACGAATTTTGAAACACACAGTAATTTCAAAATAAAAGTTTACCAAGCACTTGGAAGATTTTTCTATTCTTTCTTTAATATAATTAAAGTTGATTATCTTAAAATCATAGCAATATATTATCAACTCAAGTCTAATTAAGCTAAATCAACTTCGTATTTAATTGTCTATTAATGCCTCTTTTATTCTCGATAACAACTTTTAGGACTTTTTGTACCTCCAATCTAATGAATTTTAATTTAATTTTACCAGGTACCAGTTTTTAGCTTGAGATGAAACATATTTCAAGTGCAGCATATTACAGACTAGAAAACTAAATTTAAAAAAGAATAAGTCAATTTAAAATATTTATTTAAATTCGTAAAAAAGAGGATGTTTGGCTCTTCTTAGAGGCTAAACAACGACTTATTTTGACACAACAACTTCGTACTATCATAAAAAAGATGGATGGATTTTTATTTTTATTTTTTTAGCAAAACAAAACATGCTCTTTGATGAAGACAATATTTGAATAATACAAATGTTATCTTATCTAACAATATAACTTAATTTTTTAGATCAAGTGGTTTGATATGGTATTAAAACAGGCAAAGATTTTGAATTCAAGTCTAACTGCCACCCATTTAAATAAAATTGTGCATGTGTTAGGCTTTGATGAGAAAAAAAAATAAGTCACACCTACACGTGATGTGTCTTGTTGAATGATATAAATGTGGTCCTATCTAATAGTTCTAACTTTTAGATCAAGTAGTTTCTTTCTAATTAAATGCACTTGTGGGAGAGTGTTTTATTAATGTAAGAAATAAATTAAAGTAGAACTTAGAAGGAATTAAGTTAAAAATATATGCAACTATCTGACTTTCGAGTCATTAGATAAATGTATCCGAATCTAGAGTAATCATCTGTAAAAATAATGAAAAACTCATAGCCCCTCTCTCAAGTGTACTCATGAGTCCACATACATTATAATGAACTAGTTACAATACTTCTTTGGTTCTATGTTCCTTTGCTAAAAATAACCTCTTGGTTACCTATCCTACCAAACAAAAATCACAGACTGACAATGATTCGATCTCTATTGAATGAATGGAACCATCTCTTGCCAATCTGTGTATCGTGTTAAGGTTGATGTGTCCAAGTCTAAGATGTCATATATACGTATCACTAGTATGGTATGCTTTTTGTTTCTTATGGTTTGCCGATGTATTATAAATTTCATTTGGGTAATAATTTAAAATATATATACTATTTATCAAATATCCGGCACAAATATCAGCTTTATTCATCAAAATGTAAAGCGCATTATGCACAATTAAGAGAATAACGTGTTCTATTAAACAAGAAATGGAAGTCAAATTTTTCTTCATCTGCTGGATATTATAACATTCTTTAAGAATTAAATACCTACCACTACTGAAATTAAAACAAACTACTCCTATAGTTCTTACTAAGACTAATGCTCATGTGCTGTCCGTGATAGTGAAATGGCCTTCACTGAGTTTTCTGCTCTCCTGAAGTTTCTGTATAAACATGCAAGCATGATTAGTGGCTCCAAAATCTATAACCCAATAATATGTAAAATCAACCGCTAAGCAAGACCAAGTAACGAAAAACGCACCAGCACCGTGCTTCTTTTTAACTAATGCATCAAGACGGTCTTTCTTCCAGTGTCCATTCTAACCATAGTTGAAACATTTACCTTTCGACTTTCCATCTGCCTTGGTCCTTTTGTTGCTCATCTTCTTCTTGTTAGCTCTCTTTCTTTTCATTCTACCTCTGCCTTTTGACTTGGAACTAGATGAGCCAACAATCATTACATGAACATTGTCATTCTTTAACCTTATGACCACTCTCCAGATTTTGCAACTCTTAATTCATCAGTTCAGCTAATGAAATTTTCATCTTGTGCAAGTGATAGTCCACAGTAAACTGTGAAAATATATGAGATAAAGAATTCAATACCATATCTATCTAAGTATCTGAGTCAATAGTTGGACCCGGATTTTCTGTCACATTAAAGTGTCCAATCATAGTCAACATATGATCATTAACATGCGTGTGTGGGTTTCATGTGGATGTTCTATAAGGTATGAACGGGTTCAAAAATGAGCTATCCTACTTTGATGTCCAAATATGTTTTTGAGGCTGTACATTATGTCATAAGATCATTCTACACTTTCATGCTTCTACTGCAATATATTTGACATAGATACCAAAATGTAACAAGGAGTCGTTTTGTCTGTAGTGGTCTACTTATTATGTGCAACCCTCGTGGACTATGCCTATAGTCTTAGTAGGTTTCTCAGGACATTCATCCTCAAGCACAAAGTCAATTTTCATATCATTGAGCACAAACATTAAGTTACATTTTTAATTCACATAATTTTTCAGTAAGTTGGTCTTGTTTCAAGACAACATAAAATAGACTGCGAGATATAAAAATTGGGTAGCTAATGACAATTTATCATATGATGCATGAACACATGTGTCAATCCACTAAAACTTCAATTATACAAAGACTACTTAATCTTTGTGATTAGACAACCCCTCAATATGAAAGGTCCATGTGTCAACTGATAAAGTTGAGACCCTCCTATTAGACAAATCATATCTGACAACAAATGTCTAGATAAGACTCGTATTGCTTTATTTAGTCACCAAAATTATAAACGAGAGTATCTATAGGATGTTCGTAGATGGTCTTGATTTGAGTGGATAAATTTTGTCTAAATTTCTAGATACTTGAAAATAATTATGCTATTTGGACGATCTTACTAAAAAAGAATCCAATCAAGTAACCCAAATTGCACAGCCCTCTTATAAAAAGTCTATTGCATTATAGACAAGGATAACGTATTCTATTACTTATGAATTGAAAAAAAAAAAAAAAAAAAAAAGGAGGTGATTTTATTTAAATATAAACCTTCCCCCACTCAATATTTTAAAATAATTTCTAAATGTTCACATTAATAAAATTAACATACAATTTAATTATTAAGGACTTTCCTTTCTAGAAAATTTAAATCTAAATTAAATTAATAGTGAGAAAATCGGTGTTCGATAAAATGCATTGTATTCTTAGTTACATGAGTGATGTAAAAAGTAAGTCTATATGCCATATTCACATAACAATGATATTCTAATCAATAATTTTAATGAATTAATAAGCGATAAATTAACAATTATTAGGGGCCAAAAAGAAAAGGGGACTAAGAAATTTAAATTAAAAGCTAATTCGTCCCAAGCCTAATATTTTAAACTAAATCTTCGGCCCAAAACATCAAGGATCCAAACAGCATCAATCCAAACAGTAAAATAGCAACAATCCAAGTAACCAAATAAGCAATATCCCAGCAACCAAACGTCGATCTTCATTTTTTAAACTTTCTCCAACATAAAGTCGTCGGAATCCACAAAGTCACCGAAAATGTCAAGGTTCTGCAAGCCAAACTTGCATCACGCAAATTTGGTGGCACGCAAATCTAATTGGATGTGTGGGACGATCATGTAGATCCGGCCGCTTGAATCTTTTTTTTCCCCTTACTCTGTTACCTTCGTTGAGTCTGATCTTTAATTCTTCAATTAAGTACTACACAAAAGTTCCCAAATTGTAACGATTGAACAATTACAAGAAAAATCGTGAGTCATAATTTAGGGGTCACAATTTTGTATCTAATTAAAACAAAAATAAACCAAAATGTTGAAATCGTAATCCACCTATTTTATTAAAGACTCGAAACAACGAATTACAATTATTCAACAAGGACTACAAATAATTGGATCATAGTTTAAATTGATCTCAGTAATTCAATCATCATATAAAACAAATAATATTAGACATCACTCAACTAGAATATGCAATCAATCCGATTCAAACAAATATAATATGCACATGAAGCATCTAGACCAGCTACCTTGATGCCACTTGTTAGAAACTAGCATGTGAATTAGCTAGAAAATTAAAAAAAAAAATTATTTAATTCAATATGACATTATCTTTGCTAGATGTTCATGTGTTTGTTCTAATTAAAAAAAAAAAACCTAAGTGATTAGAATTATACATCAATCGATATTCAATTATGATGTTTATTCTTATTCATGAACCTCCAGCTTTTGATTCATAAACTTGGAGCTACCAACCTTTAAGTCTTTTATGGTGTTCGCACTGGTGTGTGGACACCTTTTCAATTAATTTCAAAAGTTAATTTCTAGACTGACAGATTAAGAAATCAAGATATTTTATCTTTTTCTTGCACAATAAAATTTGGGCTTAGGGATATGTCTCGGAACCCTAGACGCCACCCCTATCCTTATGTGTGTGTGTGTGTGTGTGTGTGTGTGTGTGTGTATATATATATATATATATATATATATATATATATATATATATATATAAAAAAGTGATTTGATTCATGTACAAGTCTAAGTAGACTAAAATTGACTTAATTGCAACTATAGACCCTGAACTTCAATCACAGTTACAATTAAGTTCATAGAGTTCTGATCTCCTGCCCACATGTAGGCAGGAATCTTTGCCCTCAGCATGTGGACAGTTGATGTATAAAGTTGCTTTTTACATCAACTGTCTACATGTTGACAAGTCAGCATGTGGGCAAGGATTTCTTGCCCCCAAGGGGCAAGAGATCAATTTTGTAAGTTCATAACTTTTGTAGTAATTGCAATTGGGTCTAAAACTTTATAGAGCTCCACATGACCTGTTCGGACATATATTTTTCAAGCTTCAATAATTAAATCATGTATACTCGACCCTAAACCATATAATCTAATTATTAGTCTTTTATTTTTTCTACTAAAGACAAAAGACTGCACTATTGAAATACATAAAATCATATAAGCTAAAATATATATAATGTTTTCCGCTGACCAACTATATATATATGTCATCCCCATTCGATATTCGATAATTAGGTACGAACATAAATGATTTTTTTGTTCTTCTAATTATTCTCACTAACATATGTTACATTTTCTTGAATCGTCCCATGAACCAATTTACAAATGTGAAATTTAGCCATACCTAAACATTGAGATAAGAATTATATCTATTCAACAAAAAATACTTAAGTAATCACTATACCTATTTTACATGACGATAGCTTTTGACACAAATTCGTGTTCTCTATCTCGCTAATCCTCAAGCTTCCAACTCACCGAGATATTTGATCAATCAAATGGATCTCACTCATTGGTTAATCAAAAAACCATTAATTAAACTCATGAAAAGATATATACAACCTTGTCAAGGGTTGGAGATGAAATACTCGGTGATGTAGTAGAATTTAATTCTCTACGTGGTCATACAATAGAATTAAACTTGACATGTGGTTCATTTAATATACTTTAGGTTTACTAGTGTCACCATTAAACTATTTATGCGATAAGAACAAATTACACACCTAAATGGTGAAATAATTAATACTACAATCTTCTGATACGAGGTGTCAATCCTTATACATTAGTTTTGAACAATTTTATTCATGATCAAAATTAATATAAGTTAATGTTACACTGATGCAAGCCTTCAACTTGTATTGTCACAAGTTATCATTGTCACTTTTATTTGCATGCTCAATATTAAATAAAAGTAATAATAATAATAAATAAAAATAAAATTTTATTAATTATAAAATTATTATTTCATTAGAGCAAAAATTATACTGTTTGAGCACACAATTCAACAGAACAATATTAACGGTAAAAAAAGGAAATTCAATTCAAACCAAAGCAATGGGTGGTTCTTTCAATGGATCAAAATAGATCGTGTCCATTTTAAAACACGTGAGAACACCACTAATTCTCCAATTTGATTTTACCATAACTTGAGAATAATCTTCTTGAAGAGAAGATATAATCTCACAAACCAATGGAATAATTTTCTTTAAAATCAAAAGAGCTGAATATATGCTTGGATGGATTTAGGATTGAGAGCTTATTGATAAGGGTGAACTCGAGGGGTGATACGAATCTTGAAATATCTTCCTTCGAATATTGAAAGAATGGCTCCCCTTTGAAAATTTAGGCTCTTTTACGATAAAAACACGTACTTGGTTGGTGGCTCCATGCCTATAAAATCAAAATGTTTATTCAACGTCGTTAAATACTCTTGAACAACTCAAATTTGATACATATTTGATTCATAAAAAAATTAGTTCAAACTTTTATCAACTAAATATTCATGATTTCAAGTCAACATCGAATACTCTAAAACTATACATCAACGATATATTTTGTATATTAAACTGAACATGATTTAAAAAAAAAAAGAGTAGTCCAGCCAAGCTAAAGATCTTGTTTAAAGGATCAAAAGGTTCATAGAATATGCAGCATTAAAAGAAGAAAAACAAAAATGAGAAGCAAAGAAGATACTTTGATTCCATCAAAATTTCATAAAATAAAAATAAAATAAAAAAGGGAAAAAAGAAAAAAGTACTTCATCAATAAAGGAATTGGAGTTGTGTTGGGGCCATCTATTATCATCCACTCATAAATGCGAGTAAAATTCTATGTACATCATTTAACTGTGCCTTCATGAACCAAATTAACCATGTTCTTGAAAAAGCAATATTCCTTCAATAAAACAATGTAATTTTGTACTTCCAATATGCCATGTTGTCATAGATTAATTTAAATAAATTGCAAATTTGGTCCAAAAATAAATTGTTTAATTTTCTCTCTAGGACAGCTTCGAACAAATTGTTTAGTATCTGCAAGTAAAACCTAGGAATACTATCAAGACCCATGTAGACATGCAGAGTTGTCAAAATGTATTGTACTCCTAGACACTATATGACACGCTCTATGACTCTACGTGGAGTGTCGACAACTCCGTCTTGTCTCGGTTGTAAGTAATCTACAACCCTCGTGGTAAGTGCCACATAAGCTTATACAAATTAAAAAATATATATTTATTAAAGATTTAGATTATTGTTTATCAGACTTCTAAGTAAATGGTTCAAACAGTCTTAGTTCATGTTTGGCCAGATTTATATTTTAATTTAAATCAAATATATCTTTTATCTACATATAATCACAATTTATTAATTATTTACTGTGCATTAAAATTTCATAAAGGAAGAGAAAGCTTATATATTTAATAAATTCTTTTGATCTAAACATCAACTGTACATTGACAGAAGTGACAGATGGAACATGGATTTGTGATTAAATATTCTGTTCTTGATCAACTACTTTTTAAAGAGTACAAATACTTTATTCCAGAAAAAGTATTAGAAAAAACAGTTGGCTTCAAACATGCTGAACCTGTGGCTGTGACCAGTACCATAACACTATTTACCATAATGCATAAATGATAAATTCATATTCAGCCACAAACAATGTGTAAAAATTGTAAGCACTCAAAATGGATTAAAATTGATTCCTACGGTTTTCCCATTGACTTAATAATCTACAGTCTCAGATCCATGGAGTTAGGAAAAGAACAAAACTTTTACCTCTAAAATCAATCTTTTTTTGGACCAAAATTTCAAGTTAAAGCAATTTATTGCTTAATGGGGACAAATTCTGCATCGGAAACGGCTGAAATCTCGACTTGACTAATCTCGTTGTTGTCGTCATCGACCGGAGCAGGTAGATTAAGATCTATGTTCAAAGTTTCACCAAATCTTGAAAATGGTTTAATAGTACTACTTGATGAAATTGCTGCTGCACCAATAAAATGTGATCTCTTGTGCCCACCAAGTGCTTGCCCTGATGAAAAGACTCTATAACAAACAGGACACTCATGAATTTTTTCCACCTCCACCACCATCGCCGCTGCCACCGTTGAACAACCACCTGCATTAGCCTTGTTTCTAGTTTTCGTCGCTACTACCGGAAGTGGCGGCAGCGGCTCGACTTTAATCTTCTTGTGACTTGCCCTGTGTCCCCCAAGAGCCTGATATGACCTAAACACCTTGTTACACGTCTCACATCTATATTTCCCTCTAGCCTTAGTCTTTAAAACTTTACTAGGCTCGTTCTGTTGATTTGAACGTCGGCGAAACACACCAGAATCCTCTTCTTCTTCATATTCACTTTCTCTTGTCTTCCACTTGTCCCTGGATAGCATCATCAAGCAATAAGCAACATTTTCTTCTGGAGTAGTATCTGAAATAGAACTCAATGGTTCAGGTTCAGGCTCAGGCTCCACCATTTCTGAAGAGTACTCAAAATAATCACTTTTCTTGCTTTTTTTCCCACAAGTTCTTAATTTTCGAACCCTTTTCAACTTATTCATTGATGAATCTGTTTCACTTTCCCTATCTTGAACAACACAGAGTCCCTTTTTCTTCTTCTCCTTCATCAGCCCATAATACAGAATCCCTTTTTCTTCTCTCTCTTCGTCTTCACCGTCTGATGATGATGAAGATGATTCAAAATCATCCCCTTCATCAAACGGTGAGAATAATTCTCAAAAGGGTGTTCTTCTTTTTCCTTTTTTGCCGCATAATATTTCATCATGTGAGATCTCATATGTCCCCCAAGAGCTCTTCCATTGGCAAAGTTTCTGAAGCACAGTTTACATCCGTGTTTCTCCATATTAGAGAAATCTAAAGAAAAGAAAAGAAAAAAATTTCTTTTTTTCTCACACTTGAGTGTGTTTGTGCGTGTTTTATTAGGTCAGTGCTTGTGAATTGTGACAGATTTGGAGTTCTTTTTTGCTCACAAGCATAAAGAGGGTGGAAATTAAAAGTAGTAGGTGACAAGCATTCCTCCACCAAGGGAATATAAGCACACACACACTCTATGAAAAACTATACTCTATATATATATTTACTGGAAATAGGCATTAATTGGAAAACAATTTAATTAAAGCATAATGTTTCAAGAAAAAGGATAAAAAAATAAGGACCAGTAACATGCGAGCTGGGCATTAAATTCGGTCCAATTTTCCACTAAATCGGAAGTAACGTTAAGTGAGATTTATTCACAATAAATTTTTAATCGACTATATAAATTATTTTATCATATTCTATGAACTCATCTTGAAAGATTAATTCACTATAAATTTTGAAAAAGTTTCATAAATTATTTTTTATTCTATTTGATTTGTTGTACATCTACTCAAAGATTCAAGGTAACTAACATATTAATTTTAGTCTAAAGTAACTCCAAAGTTTCCAAGTCAAACTTTGTTAATTATTAATTACAAGGGTATTATGGAAAATAAATGGAAGTTACTATAATATTGACACTTCTATTAACAGGGCATTTATGTTGCCCAAGTTGAACAAATGCCCGACTCTCGCAGTGGGTGGGCCTCTCACAGAGTCGGGAAGTTGCCCGACTCGAGCAACTTATATTTTCCACTTCTATTAAATAGATAAAGTCAAGAAAACTGATGGGTTTGTTGTAACTATAAAAGGCACAATGAATTATTACTTAGAGTAGAGTCCAAAAATAACCCTAATATTAAATAATGATGTTTGACTTATTTTTAATTTTTAATTTTTTTGCCTAATTTGATGAGGGTGAAGTGTAGTAGGGAATAGGTAGGGTACTAACCTTCTCCCCTTGAGAATGGAGTGTTGTAGAGAAGAAGTAAATGCCGTTTTGTTGGGGCAAATGGTTAGTCCGGTTTAGTTAGCTCTTGTTTCAACATCACACAATTTTGGTTTAATAGTTTTTATATTTATGACATGTTTGGCACGTTTAGGTTTGTTAAAAGCTAAATATATATATATATATATATATATATATATATATATATATAACATGTTCGGTACGTTAGGTTTGTTAAAGACTTTTAGAAGAGACCATTATATATTGGATTCACTTCAAGTTTATGAAAATTGTACTCCGATCAAACATGTGACGAAAAAATTGAACATGGTCATGTGGGATGACACATTAAAGACAACTTAAATAAATATTCTAATATCTTAAATTTTAGATGAAGTGATTTAATGGATTATACGAGATTGCAAATATGAAGGAAGAAAGATGGGTGGGATGCTTGTCCGTTATGATATCTAGTTCATATTGTCGAACTTTGATATCGGAAGATCGAGTACCAAACCTTGGTTTTTATAATTGAACTTTGATATGCTGCAAGTTTCCTTCCTCCAATTCACCGACCTACCATTTGTGTATATTTACTTAAGCTTGAACAAGTTTGCATACATTTGAAAATGTTATATGGCCAAGTTATCTTTAGGAAAAGAGACCATCTTCATTTATGATGAGGATTTCTTATAGGAAAGGGGTGTTTTCACAAATAACCATAATAAATAAAATATTTTTTAAAATATTGTGATTTTTTTTATTATAAAAATACAATTTTCAATTTTTATAACACTTTTTGTTGGAAATTGTGAGCAATTCCTTTATTACCCACAAGATTCTTGTTCATGAGCGGAATGGGGAATGTCTAAGCTATAGCCCACCCAACCCCAAATTTCGCATCCATTAAGCTTCTTATTTTTTGTTTTTAGCTATAGTCCGTGTTAGAAAAAGAGATAATTGTGGACCAAAGTATGCAAACCGTAAAAGCAAGGATCAAATGTATGAAAAGATAAAAACGTGAAGAACTCGAATGGCTTTGTATTCTCCTACCAAAATGTCATTGTTGTGATTGGAAGATGATAGAAGCTTCTATCACACGCAGTTGTTGCAACCGTATTTAGTTCAAAGACTATTGTTTCATGATGTATAGAGATAGATTGAATTATATTTATATTGATCAAGAGGATTCAACATATATATATATATATATATATATATATATATATATATATATATATATATAGCGACTATGCAATCTGGACGATTTTGTAACAAAGCAATACCAATTGGAAATAGATTCAACTCCTTCTCTCGAACTTTCATCTTTATACCTTATTTTCTATATCACTTTCTTGGTATCGAGCCTCCTCAATGGCGAATTTCAACTTCGCCCATAGCTCAAACTCTAACCCCACAACTCATGTTCTAGCTCTTATAAACAATCTATCTCCTTTGGCATGAATTTAACATAGGTAGCATCTGTGAAATTAGATATAGATAACTTCCTTCCGTGGAAGAATGTTATCATGCACATGCTGTAAGAGGTCACGGCACGGAAGGATACCTACTAGGTACCAAGGAATGTCCTCTACAATTCACCAACATACAAGTTATCAAACCGGCGAGAGAAAGCAGGTGGAGATGTGTCCCAATCCGAGTACTCTAGGTGAATTTCTATGGATCAACTTCTTATGGGATGGATGTATTCCTCCATGACATCGTAAATTGTGATGCGTGTCATGGGGTGTAATAGCTCAAGTGAGCTTTGAAGGCTATAAATGAGAACTATGGAATTCTCAATAGGTCTAGAGTGACCTTTCTTACCTCTGAGTTGCAGAGAATCAGGAAGGGGTCTATGTCAATGGATCAAGATCTCGGTCTTTGTTAAATGCGACTTCGATAATCTAAAAATTGCTGGAAAGAAGATTGATCATGTTGATCTGGTGACCCAAGTTTTAGCTGGACTTGATGAAGAATACACCCCCATTGTAGTACAGATAAATAACAGTGATCAAGTTCATGGCATGAGTTGTCTTCTAACTCATGACATTTGAAAGCGGATTAGAATATCTTAATCAAGTGAGGAGTATTTTTAGATCAATCAATCAGCTGCAAGGAAACACTCAGAACTTAAATCCATATAATGGAAGGGGAGATAGAGGTGAAAGAAGTTCAAACATCAGAGGAAGAACAAGAGGCAGAGGCAGATCTGGAAGGTCAAATGAAGTAAGAAATCCCTGTCAAATCTGTGGTCTGAATAATCATACAGTTGCCTGGTGTTACAATAGATTTGATGAAAAGTATATAGGAAAAAGACCAACTGATCAGAACCGTAGTCTTAATCCTTCAGCCTACACTGCAAGTCCAATCTCAGTAGATGATCAAGCATGGTATGCTGACTCTGGAGCTAGTCATCATGTTACCACTGACAAAGAGAATGTAGATGAAGCAAAAGAATATGGAGGTAAGAAGAAAATGGTTGTAGGTAATAGCACTTCACTACAAATCTCCCATATTGGCACTAAGAGCTTTAATGTGAAATCTGATAAAACTCTGGTTCTGAAGAAGTTACTGCATGTTCTTAGAATCAAAAAAATCTCATAAGTGTTTCAAAACTAACAGCTGATAATAATGTTTCTGTTGAATTTTTTCCTAATGGTTGTGTTGTGAAGAATCTACCAACAAGGAAGGCTGTGTTGCAGGAGAAACTTGAAGATGGATTATATCAATTGAATTTGCCTAACCACAACTCAAGACATCAAAATTCAAGCTCAACTATTCATCATCAATCTGACAGCAATCATACTCTTCTCAACACCAGTTTAAATCAACCTGCTAAGTTTACCAGTAACAAGTCTCTCGAGTCTAAGGCTGAAGTTTGGCACAGAAGGCTAGGACACCCTCATGCATCTGTGCTACATCAGATTCTTAAGTCCTGTAATAGCTTCAAAGTCATTGATAATAAAACTTCTACATTATGTGAAGCTTGTCGGTTTGGCTAATCACATGCACTACCTTTTAAACCATCTTCATCTCATGCACAAATGCCACTTGATTTAATCCATACTTGATGTTTGGGAACCATCCCCATTAATTCTATCTCGTGGTTTAAGTATTATGTGTTATTTGTGGATGATTGTACTAGATACACCGGATTACCCTTTAAAACAAAAATCAAGTGTCAGACATTTTATACAATTCAAAAGACTTGTTGAGAATCAATTTGAAAGGAAGATTAAAGCCCTACAATCTGATATGGGAGGAGAATATAAAAGCTTAGATAAACTAGCTTCTGAAACATGCATAAATATCAGATATTCATGTCCACATACCTCAGCTCAAAATGGAAGAGCTGAAAGAAAACATAGACACATTACAGAAACTTTTCTGGCCCTATTAGCTCAAGCACATATGCCTTTGTATTATTGGTGGGAAGCTTTCTTAACTGCAACATATCTCATAAACAGAATGCCTACCTCACTCCTTCAACAAAAATCACCTTATGAAACCTTGTTCAAACACATCACAGATTATAAATCCCTTAAGGTGTTTGGCTGTGCCTGCTACCCCTATTTAAGACCTTACCAAAAACATAAATTTGATTTTCATACCCAAAGGTGTGTTTATCTAGGACCTAGTACATCTCACAAAGGATTCAAGTGCTTAAGCTCTAATGGTAGAATTTATGATTCAAGACATGTGGTATTTGATGAGAATTCATTTACCTTCAAACAAGGTTTTATTTACAAAACACATCAGTCCAAGTCCTCTCTTTCCTTTCCTACTCTTCATCATCTCTCTTTTGAAGTTAATTCCAGCAAAACAATCCCATATTTAATTGATATAAGACATTCTGCAAGTGAACCTGTACACAAAATTTTTGTTGAAAATGATGAGATGATGGAAAAGGATGAAGGAATGGTTAATGAACTGCCACAACATAATGAACATGAGGATATACAATCTGAATCTTCAGATTCTCAAGCTGGAATCAAAATCTGGGTTGAAATGCCAAAAGTTATTAATGATGCAAATCAGTACAGAGGGAATGATGAAATATCAGAAGTTGGCAATGATGCAGTTGAGTATGGAGGTGATGATGCTGACAAATATGGTCATCATATGGTAACTAGATCCAAGGCAGGGATAGTGAAACATAGAGTGTATACCACTGCTGTCACTTTATCTTCTTTCAACCAATCAATCTAAATGAGGCATTAAAGAGTGAAAAGTGGTGCAAGGCAATGAAGGAAGAATATGATGCCTTGATGAAGAATCAAACATGGGTGTTGGTGCCTTATGAATCTACAATGAAAGTCATATGATGCGAGATGGGTATACAAATCAAAATTTGATACAAATGGTGAAATCCAGAGACATAAGGCTAGGCTAGTGGCAAAAGGTTACTCACAAACCCGGTATTGACTACTATGAAACCTTTAGTCCATGCTAAAACACCAACCTTGAAGGTAATTCTTACAATGAGGGCCTCAAAAAGATGGGAGATAAGGCAAATAGATATCAACAATGCATTTCTTAATGGGAAGCTAGAGGAAACAGTGTATATGGTGCAACATCGTGGGTTTGTAGATCAAAAGGAACCATCCTATGTTTGCGAGACTCAACAAAGCTATATATGGACTCAAACAAGCTCCGAGAGATTGGCATGACACACTGAAGGAAATGTTATTGAAGTGGGATTTTAAGCAATCAAAGGCTGATAACTCAGTGTTCTATCAAGTATCACAAGATCAGATCATCTATCTCCTAGTATATGTTGATGATATTATAGTGACTGGGACTGCACAACAGCATTACAGAAACAAATTGAGAAGTTAAATGCATCCTTTGCTTTAAAGGATATGGGCAATCTGAAGAAATTCTTAGGAATTGAGTTTTACAAGGATGAGATTGGACTTCATTTGTCACAAAGGAGATATGCTATGAATATATTAAAGAGGTTTAATTTTGTGAATTTGAAGCCTATTGTTACTCCTATGGCAGCTGGAAAACTGGTAGGAAAAACAGAAGGAATAAACCTGAAGAATCCAACTCAATTTAGAAATGCAGTAGGGGCTCTTCAATACCTGACTCACATAAGACCAGACATTACCTTTGTTGTGAACAGAGTCTGTCAATATCTCCAAAGTCCTACAGATGCTCACTGGAATGTACTAAAACGAATCTTCAAGTACATAAATGGAACTCTTGATATGAGATTAATCATTCATGAAGCACATAATCTCAATATTGTGGCATATGGAGATGCGGAATGGGCATCATGTCCAGATGATAGGAAATCCACTGTGGGCTACTGTGTGTATCTAGGTGTTAATCTAATCTCCTGGTGCTCAAAGAAACAACAAGTTGTGGCAAGATCAAGTACTGAGGCAAAGTATATGACTCTAGCTCACACCACTGCAGAAATCATCTGGATTCAATCCCTTCTACAAGAACTGAATATAACATGCATCAAGTTCCAAAAATGCAGTGTGACAACTTAGGAGTCAGTGCCTTGGCATCTAATCCAGTCTACCATGTAAGAACCAAGCATATAGAACTTGACATGCACTTTGATCGAGACAAGGTCCTAGCTAAACAATTGATGATAAGCTATGTTCCTACAGCAGACCAAACCGCAGATATACTATGTAGAATCCCAAATTTTTTATTTATTATTAAAGGACCTAAATGAAAATAAGTTTTAGAATCGATTAATTTTTGGGCTAAATAATTAATTAGTGAAATTTTGAGTTTTAATATATCAATATTGGACTCGTTGGATAGCTCATATTTAATCATGATTATCGGCTCAAGAAAAGTGTTTTTGGATAAGCTAAACTCGAGATGGAGTCCGTTAAAGATTTCTATTGCAATTTGATTGTAAAATGGACTCTCTTGTGATAATCCTCTTCAAATAGCTTCACGCCATTGGATTTTCCAAATTTTAATTATGTAGCTTATCTCTCTCTCTCTCTCTCTCTCTCTCTCTCTCTCTCTCTCTCTCTCTCTCTCTCTTTTTGTTTTCAAATACCAAGAATCCTAATTTACCTATACTTCTAGAGTTCTTAAATTTTAAACCAATGCTTAACCTATAAACTTAGTCCACCTTTCACGTTTTTCAATCATCAGCAGCTTTAGCACCCACCTATACGCACGCATATAATTCATTTATTTTTCCACCATCCATTTGTGCTCTCTTTGCAACTCTTACGATCATAACTCGTTCAAGTTCCAGTTCAATTCATATTCATAAGAACTAAGGTGAGATACTATGTGCTATTGTTGATGTCTACAACTTTCTAATTATTATTTTTGCGCATGTAAATTGATTACTTAATTTCAGTGCACCTTCGGGAGAAATCATGAACTAGTTCATTTAAATCTTCGGGTTTCAGTTAAACTTTTGGGTTCAGTTAAACCTTTGAGTTTCAGTTTATTTGCAGCGCTTGCATGAATTATCATTGTCATGGTGTGATAATTCACAGTTCAATTTAGTGAGTTAATTCCATACTTAATTATAATATTTGGATTGTTCGTAGAAATTAGCAAGTATCTCACTGAGTACATTTAGTTATACTCATCCCTCATTTTAAATAATTTTCAGGTAATGATTAATGTGATGGATGCGTGGAGGGTCAGTGAAGCTGTCAAGCCAATGGTTGCCAAATTAGATAATTTTGTTTATGATGCTTTAGACAATTTGCGTTGCAGTTTTCAAGTTATTTAGCATTTAATAAATATTTTCTTAATTGTTTACGAATTAACCAATTGTTTGACAATTGGAATTTTATTATTAAAGTCATTTTTCTGCAATATTTAATGGTTATAAATTTTACTAACTCTCCGAGACTTTAGAAATTTCGGGGCGTTACATACTGACCAAACCTTTGATGAATACCAGACACTTATATCTACGCAGCAAACTTGGAGTAATTGAAACTTCCTCCATTTTAAAGGAGGGTGTTAGACAAAGAGATAATTATGGACCAAAGAATGCAAACCAGAAAAGCAAGGATCAAATGTATGAAAAGGATAAAATGTGAAGGACCTGAATGGCTTTGTATTCTCCTACCAAAATGCTGTTGTGATTGGAAGATGATAGAAGCTTCTATCACATGCAGGTTGTTGCAACCGTATTTAGTTCAGCACTATTGTTTCATGATGTATAGAGATAGATTGAATTATATTTATATTGATCAAGAGAATTCAACACACACACACACACACACACACACACACACACACACATATATATATATATATATATATATATATATAGCAACTATGCACTCCTGGACGATTTTGTAACAAAGCAATACCAATTGGAAATAGATTCAACTCCTTCTCTGAACTTTCATCTTTATACCTTATTTTCTATATCACTTTCTATCTGGCCCAATTATTTTTTTAGCTTGGCCCATTCACAAATCAAATATCCAATCCATTAACATTTAACCATAATGTGTAGCCAAATTGAAAAAATCTGCAAACAAATTAATCAATTGAAAAAATCTGCAAATAAATTAATCAATTTTAAGGAAAAGAAATAGCGAACCGCAAGCAGATTTGAGAGAAGAAGAAAAAGAAGAGCGTACCACTCGACACTCGCCAGTGCACCAGTACTAGTGTACTACACCGTCGGACTGCATCTGCATCGTCGACGTGACGACTTACGAGGGTAGGGTACGAAGAGAGAACTCGGAGAAGCGGCGAATCGAACGGCAAGTGCTGAAGCAGTGAAGCTCAACCCATAACCAAGATAAGAAAGGTTTTTTTTTCTAATTATCATAAAATTATTTAGCCCCTTTCTTCATTAGGTTCTCATTCAAAAAAAAATAGGGGTTTGTGTTCACTGTTCACACTGGCCACGGCAATGAATGAAGAATGATGAAATGGAACTTGACATTTGAGATTTGAAAAAGCTGGATTTTATTTTAGGAAGAAAGCAATTGGATATTTGGGTTTGGGGTTAATGCCTTAATGGGTTATCACTTATCAGTATCACTTATCAATTAATAAAAGCTAATTTTGTTAAATTGGATTTTAATCCCTCTGGCTGATTTTCTGTATGTGATATAACTTAGCCAATAGGCAATAGCCAACAAATTGTACCTTGAAATTTGAAAAACACTTTATAATTTATAAAGTTAACCCAAAGTACAAAATCCAAACAAAATATAATTATTTTGTTATGTACATTAACATGAGTAAATTTATACTTGAAATCAAATTATCTCTAAAATTAGGCAAGAAATGATTAGTGAGTTATTATTGACGGAGCATTATAAATTTAAAATATGTATTTAACATGAACACAATAAATCAAAAATAGATGGTCAATTATTTGAATTTATATTGTTGTCTTGCCGGCTAATTATTAGATTGTTTTTAATAGTTGCTATTGATTATATTGTTGCCTTGCCGGCTAATTATTATATTGTTGTTACTAGTTGGTATTGATTATATTGTTACCTTGACGCTAATTAGTAGATTGTTGTTGTTAGCTGCTATTGATTATATTGTTGCCTTGTCGGCTTATTAGTAGATTGTTGTTGTTAGCTGCTATTAATTATATTGTTGCCTTGTCGGCTTAGTACATTGTATGTTTGTATTGAATATTATCTTGTTTTTGTGGTTTTTAGAATTTCAAAAATGGAAGGTCGACCTTCTGCAAAGAGGAGAAATATTATTCTCATTCTTTAAGAAGAATGATCAAACAAGTGAAAGCACAATTTCTAGCGGGGTGAATGAAGAGATACCTTTAACACTTATCGTGGATCATCCTCCAATTTCATGTCCCGAAATCAACCACCCTTTATCTTTGAATCTTGAATTGCAACCGTCTAATGACATTGAACGAGATCCAGGGAAAGACAACAATGTATGAAAGGCCGGTTAATTTACGGGATGACATTAGACGGTCATATCTAACTGTTGGGCCTTATCAACCACAACTTGCAGAGTATAGAGGCACAAAAGGAAAAACTCAGTCTCGTCGATTTCAGATAAGATGGTTTAATCAATTTCATTGGTTGAAGTATCCGCCTACAACAAATAGAACATATTGTTTTTATTGCTTCTTATATCTCAATGATAACAATCCGTACAATTGTTCGGCGCTAATCATTCATGGATACGACAACTGAAAGAGGGTTAATGACGGAGCAAAATGTGCATTTCTTGTTCATGCCGCTTCATCTACTCATATCATGAATGTGAGAAAAGCTGAAGATTTAATGAAACCGTCTCAACATATTGACAAGATGATAACATCAATTTCGAATGAGGAATATAAAAAACATCGATTCCGTGTGACAACCACAATTAAAAGTGTTTGGTGGCTAGCACTTCATGGTTGTGCTTTCAGAGGTCATGATGAATCCTCAAGCTCATTGAATCGTGGAAATTTTATTGAAATGGTAGATGCTTTTGAACAACTAAATACAAAAATTGATAATGTTGTGCTGGATAATGCACCAAAAATGCAACATATACTTCTCCAAAAATTCAAAAGGAAATTTTGAATATTATGGCTAATAGAGTACGAAAGATAATTTGTGATGAAGTTGGGGATGCAAAGTTTTGTATTCTTGTTGACAAAGTATAAGATCAAGCCAAACGAGAGCAAATGACTATTATCTTGACGATTTGTAAATAGTGATGTTATTCTAACAGTGCTTCTTTGCAATCAAATCTATTAGTGATACTACTTCATTGATTCTATTCAATAAGATATTCAAAGTATTTGTTTGCAACAACCTTCAGATTGAAAATCTTCGAGGCCAAGGGTGTGATAATGCTAGAAATATGCGCGGTACTTGGAATGGACTTCACACATTATTTTTGAAACATTGTCCATATGCTTATTATGTCCATTGTTTTGCTCATCGATTACAGTTGACATTAGTTTCTACAGCTAAAGATGTCAGTGTTGTTTGGCAATTCTTTTCTCATGTGGACAATATTGTTAACATCATTACTTCTTCATCGAAGCGCATTACTGAGTTGCAAGCTGCCCAAAGAAAAGATATTGATCATTTATTGGCTATTGGAGAACGCGAGTCAGGAAGTGGGGCTAATCAGATTGGTAACTTGCAACGAGCTAGAGCTACTTGTTGGAGTTCTCATTATGCATGGATAAAGAGCTTGATATATATGTATACTGCAACATGTAAAGTGCTTGAGGGTCTAAAGGATCATTCTCCAAATCCAAGAAGTAGGGGTAAAGTCATTGTTGGTGCATATAGAAAATTTACAAGCTTTAAATTTGTGTTTGTCTTGCATTTAATGCGTAATATTTTAGCAATCAAAGATATTCTTTGTCAAGCCCTTCAACGAAAAACTCAAGACGTTGTGAATGCAATTAAATGTGTCTCTAGTACAAGAAAAGTTCTTCAAGAATTGAGAGACGACGAATGGGAAGAATTTCTTTAAGAAGTCAACACTTTTTGCTCAAATAAAGGTATTGATATACCCGTTCTTGATAGTTCATATAAGACTTGTTGTTCCCATGAACATACTACAGTTGAGCCTCACTATCATTTTGATGTTTTTAATGAAGTAATAAATTCTTTTTTGATGGAGTTAAGTACGAGATTTAATGAACAATCAGTTGAACTCCTTTCTCTTAGTGTGGCTTTAGATCTTAGAAATTCATTTGAATTATTTAACAAGGATCATATTTTGGAGCTTGCAAAGAAGTTTTATTCTGAAAATTTCAAACGGATGATATTTTTTGCATTGGGCGTAGAGTTACAACATTACAAGCACGATGTGATATCGGATCCTCAATTTCAAGTACCTACACTTTCTCGAGTTATGCCGGCAATTGATTGTAACTAAGATGGTGCTTGAATTATCAACGATTGACTAGATTGATTTATATGATATTGACTTTGCCTATTTCTCATCAGAACCGAACGAGCATTTTCAAATGATGAAAATTCTAAAGACGAACTTCGTAATAAAATGGAGGATGATTTTCTTCTTTGATTGTATGACAATCTATATTGAAAGAGATTTTCTTTGCGAATATAGATGTAGAATCTATTGGAGAAGAATTTTATGTCTTTGTAGGACATCGTCGAATACCACATCAATAGCTATTGTAATTTTTTGTTTCAATTATAAATTTTTTTTGTTAATTGATTTTCCTCAAAATTTAAGTTCCTCCACATTAATTCCTAGTTCCGCCCCTGCTTATTCATAGAAAAATAACGAAATAAACAAATATAAAATATAGAGAAAGATTTACGGACTGTTAAAACTTTCACTATATGAAAAATTGTTATATTCATATAGATTTCACCCACCCAAATTTCTAAGTATCTCAAGAAAAAATATCATCCTAAGCTTTATCAAGACTTTACCAATTTCTACTCTTTGTACAATCTACAAAGAGAACAAGAAAAACAACTAGGATGTTAGGCTTACAAATTTTCTCTCAAAAATCCCCAAGCCACAACTACAAAAAAGAATAAACAACGTCAATTTATAATTAACGTATGACATAATTTTCTTCAAAGTTTCGTCTACCAATGTGTCCATGATTTGGAAATTTGTCTAATTTTAGTCACCAATATAATATAATATTATATCATATATTTTTTTCTTTTCAACAATTGGTCCATCTTTTAATTTTAATAAATTTTGAGAAAATATCCCAACACTTTTTATTACATTTGTTATTTTGGTTACAATAAATGTATTACATTTGTTATTAACAAACATAACAAATGTAACAACAAGTGTTACAAAAATAAAAAAATAGTATTTTTAGAACAAAAAATTTAGATAGTATTTTTTAAATTATTTTATATTTTGTGGCGTATGGTGAAATTATCACTATAGGAAAAGGTAGTGATAATTTCACCATATACTACAAAATATAAAATAATTTAAAAAATAATATTTAACTTTTTTTATTCTAAAATTTTTTTTTTAATTTTGTAACACTTGTTGTTATTTATTATATTTGTTAATAACAAATATAACATATTTATTATAACTGAAATAACAAATGTAACAAATGTAATAACAAGTGTTATAAAAATAAAAAAAAAACATTTTTTAGAATAAAAAAATATGACAGTATTTTAAAAAATATTTTATTTATTGTAGTTACTACTTGGAAAAACCTCCAAAAAGGTTTGATTAGGGTCCATAATCATGATAGGATCTTAATAAAAAATAAGTCCATCAACTGTATGGATCTGGATCTTGTTTATTGGGTCCTTGTCAACTTTAGAGTCTCAAGCAAAGTAATGGGCTATGAAACTTTGTTTGGGTCTATATCAACTATTTGATGGACTTATACTTCCGAGCCTAATATCTAACACGAACCCGATTCTCATAGTCGAACTATCCATGTCTCTTTCTACTGACGTCAACTTTGCTTGGGTTGTAGTCGAGCTACATAGTCTTAGCTCTATTGAGGTCAAATCGCTCGTCTCAAAATTTTGTTGTTTAAAGTGAACGATGTGTAACACGACCCAATTCTTGTAGTCAAGTTATCTAAGTCATGTTCTACTTATGTCAACAATTCTCAATTGCGTTTAAAATTAATGATTAAAAAGTCATTAGATCCAAATATCCTACCAAGATTGAGTTAAAAATGTGTGTCTTATGTAAAGTATAAATTTCCCTTATAAGAGAAATGTTATAGTAATCAGGTTTCACAAATTAAAAAATATTTAAAATATAACATAAAATAGTGAAATGACTAAATATATACTGATTGTGTAGAAAATCAATTAAGACATACTTTCTATAGGATCAATTATTTGTTTTGTCAAATATTGTATTTTTGAGTTCATCTACTGTTTTAAATACAAAAATACAAGTCCTCTTAATCGTTTTTCAAATAGAAACTTTAAATATTATCAAATAAATAGATAAATGAATCATTATGGACAACATTTAATGCATTTACACTTATTGTTATTGATTATATGTAAAGTTTCTATTAGGGGGACGGCTAAGGAGACATGTATATGGGACAAGAGATCTGAACTCGTATTTTTTGCCCATTTTTTGTTGTCCAATGGACTACAAGAACACGTCTAAGAGCCTACTTGAGAGTTTTTTTTTCCACCAATTTTGACCGATTTTGGTGGTATTGTTTATGAAATGTTGAAAAAATCGGTACTTGTTAGTTTTTTGAAGAACCGATTTTTAGTGGTTTTTAAACCGCTCAAAACCGGTGTAGTGTAATTTTGAGTGTAACTCACAACCTCTCAAATCGGTAGTTTTTCGCTATTCTTTAAAATTTTTTCAATTTTACCCACTCTCAAATAATTATTTTCAAAACTATCATAAATTTAATATTTGTAAAAATAAAAAAATTTATACAAAAATAAAAAAATATATGCAAGGACATAAATTTAATTTTATATTTTCAATAATAGGTGGATATATAAAATTTAAAAATTTTAAAATTGATTTTATATATGGACATATATGTAATTTGATTTTTTTTTTTTTAAAAAAATTAGAACTTCTAAATAATAAACTCTCAAGTATGAGTTGGACCGTTTCAAAAATCACTACTAAAAATTACTCAAAATCCTCCCGCATAAACGTTCAAAATCGATACTTTAAAAAGCCTTCATAACTGGTACTCCAAAACTCCCAAACACATCCTAAATCTTGTATAAATTTCTGAAAGTGTACATGAAATTAAAACTATAAGCATTTCAATACACGGTTTTATGTGTTCGTCATTTTTCAAAGAAAAAGTAAATTAAACTCATTATGTATTTAAAAATTATAGTCAATGAAAAATTAGTAAAAATTATAAATAATGATAAATAATTATTTAATTAGTCTTATTGGGATATCTATCTAATAGTCATAATTACTCTAGAAGTATGTATCTTCATCATATTGTAATTCTCATTAGACCCCTATATATGGGTCCATCATTATAATGAAATATACATTTGAGTTTTGACTCTTTCTATGCTATGCTATTCTCTAGTTTATAACATGTTACCAGTAGAAAGGAGCTTACCTAGAATAGAGAGAAAATCTGAGATCAACAGTGTAGAAAAATGAAAAATAAAAAACAAAAAAAAAAATTGGTAGAATCTGAGCAGCCTGCGCACTATTGTGATCAAAATTGATATGTCAGCGCATTATGGTCCGATCATCGTGAAATTTGTACAACAAGTTTACAACTCATTGTTCTTCAAATCCAATGGTTACATCAAGATTCAACAGTTAATTCGTAAGAAATCTATACGTAAACAGTAGAGAATTTTGAATTGGTTGAAAGATCATGACAATAAAAAATTTTAGATTTGCATTTTTGAAGAATTTGACATTACTCAAATATTATTTTTCATCTACATATTTTTTAGGACCCAAAACTTTTATCTAATTTTTATCCACACATTTCGTAGGATCCACTACTTATAATTTACAAAAATCTTTACCAAACATACTCTAAATCTATCAAATTCAAACATTACTTTCACCAAACGACTATATTCCTATTTCATGTAGTTTATTCTTATAAATCTTTTGATTATATTTTTGAAGATTGAATTTATATGATTTCTGAAGATTAGTCAAATATTTTGTTTTAACAAATTAAATACTTTAGAAGAAGTAAAACTTTATAGGAACAGTATTGAAGAAAATTGTGTTGATGCTCCTAAAGAAACATAACACAACTACATAAATATTCAAGGATATATTATTTTGTTATTCGTGAAAAATAAATCAATATCTTAGAAGAATATAATGTTAGCCTTGAAGATTAATTTTATACAAGTCTATGTCTAGTAAATGTGTAAATGCTCATGAAGAAGCACAATATTATATTAATATTCTTGAAAAATATATTTGTCCCTAAAGAGCGTGAAACTACAAATTTAATAATCTAGAAGAATATTAAGTTATTTCTCCTGAAGAATCATAATTTTTTGTGTATCAATATTATTGAAGAAAATTTTTATTTTTATTCTTGAAAAAATGCTTGTTACTAAGAATCAATATTTTAGAAGAATATTGTATAATTATTTTTGAAGAATTGCAATTTATTATAGATTAGTATATATTTTTGGGGGAAAAAAATTTGCATTTTGGTTCTCAAAAAATACATTTTATACATATCAATATTTCAAAAAAATATTACGTTAATACTCTTGAAGAAGTATATATCGTGAATTTTAGTATTCTAAAAAAATATGATATCGAAGAATAATATATTGTGCTCTCGAAGAAGCGTGACTATCAAATAATATCATATGATCTCATCTCGTGACAAGATGCGATCCACATGCATATTTTATAAATTAGTGCTTATCCTTGAACTAAAGCATACAATAAACTTTGCACTATTAATATTGATATGTTTGATGGCTTCTTTTTTAGAATTGACTTTCTATCGGTATATTAGTGTTGTTTATATTTTACACGGTAAATGTCTTGTAATTAGATATTACCTATATTTTTGTTAGTTGATGAGTCAAAATCTCGCTCAATGTCATCGAATCGTATAAATTTGCATCATTTTGAAATCAGGAATATACAACCATTCTAATGTTTGGTCTCATAAGCTAAACCTCTTTGAAGGAAGAAGTGAAATTTTTAGAATTTCTTCCATTATTACTACATATTAATTCACCACTACTTTTCCCATTAGAAAGTTCAATGTCTTCATGCATTAAACTATGTATTCCTTACTTTCTAAAATTTATATTTAGTGACTGAATTATGCATTTAAATTAGTATCCAAGAATGATTAATATTGAAATGCACAATTAGTTTTGAAAGAAGAATTCTGAATTTATATTAGTAGCATTATATCTTATTAGTATGCAATTCACTCTGAGAGTGTGCTTCTCTAGAACCATGTGAAATTGGTCTTTTATGTAAAACAATATTTTCTTTTACGATACTATCAAGTACACTACAAATACTATTATATACTTAATCAGAGTATGTTTGTCAGTGCTATAAGTACTTATAAACTGGTTAAACATAATTTTTATCTACACATTTCATAGGACCCGCAACTTTTATCTATTTTTATCAATATATTCAGTAAGACCCACTACTTATAATTTACAAAAATCTTTACCAAACGTACTCTTATTATTAAAATAAATGCAGTTTATTTTGTAACAAAATTAACACAGACTTTACGCCACAACTATTAGAACGCATGCATGAAGTTTTTTGTTGCAAACATTTTTGTTGTTGCATGCCCAAACTTTCCTTCTATGATTTGGTCTTCATAAAATTTATGGAATATTTAGTGTTTTGGCCCGTTAAATTGGTCACAAACAAAAATCAGGTAAAATTACTTACTTATAGTGCCTTGTTACATTTGATATTAAATTTTGTATGCTGATATAGATAAATGAAAATATGTCCAAGCACCTAGTTACGAGAAGAATAATGTTAGTATGATATTGTGCTCCGGAAGAGCAATATTATATCACATGGAGTATTGAAATTGATGATTGAAAATGATTTGTTCTCCAAAAGATGACAAACTTGCCGACTTTCAATCATATACATATTAATTTGTACAAATATTAGTACACGTACTTGAGCACATCTTATATTGAACTATAAGTTCAATGGGCAGAAGATTTTTATTGATTGGTATGACCGATTTAACATCTTGGTTCAATAAGGATGCAATAATTAAAGAGAATTCAAATATATATTTTTTGAAAAATCAGAAGATTCTTCAATTTAATGAACTCACATATATTGCTTCTTTCTCAGGTCAAATTGAACATTAGATAATCACTAGTTAAAGTAGATATACTATATTTCCAATATTAATTCTAGAAGAAATTTAGGGTGAACTTTGTAGACTCACTCACCATACAAGTAAACTATCTAGAAATTTATGATATTAATAGATATACCCACTAGATGGTTACATGTGTGTTTATTGCACACTCATAACTTGGCGTTTGAGAGATTATTTGCTCGATTATTGGATTACGAGCATAATTTACAAATTACACAATACATATATTTTGTCTTGATCATGCTAGTGAGCTTACATCCTAAACACTTTTGATGATTATTAGTTAATATAATGGTAGAACATCTTATTGTATAGGATTTAGTAGAATATTTAATTAAACATTTCCAAGGAATTGCTAAACCATTACTTTTGACACTATAAGAAAAATTATCTATAGCGGTGACATTAATAGCAACGACAAGTTGTCGCCTCTACTTGTAGGGTACAATTACGACGACGAAGAAATGTCGTTGCTATAACTTAAAAATCTATACCGACGACAAAAGTTGTTTTATAATAAATATGTCGTTGCTATTATTTTTAATATATAGCGACGACATAAAAAATCGTCGCTAAATGCTTTACAGATGGCGGGAAAAAATAGCGCCAATTTATTTGTTACAATAGCGACGATATATGCCGTCGCAATAGATTGACAGATGATTTTTGAACACATGTGATTCATAATTCTCCTCATAATTTGAAATGAATTCTATTGAGACGACATATGTCGTCGCTATATACTTAACGCAATATTGGCGCCCATTTTCGTGTATAGCGACGACCTATTTAATCTATAGACACAACATTTGTCGCCACTATAGAATCTCCTTTTTCAGCTCATCATCCCCTTAGTTCTATATTGTATGTATGCAATATTTCTATTTCCGTCAGCATAATTGTTCTCTAAGTCTATCATTTTTCTCTATAATCATCTTCTTTACATTTTATTTCTTCATCTCCATCTATTATCCTTACTATATTTGTGAAAATATAGTATTTTTCAAGTATGGATATTGATAAAAGTTGGACAACAATTAGAAATCGCACAAAATATGCAGATTTTCAGAATGGTTTGAAAGTATTTATAAACATGGCGAGGCCATACGTAAATGATAGGGAAAGGATTAAATGTCTGTTCAAATGATGTTTAAATGGTCTCACACCATCCATTGAAAATTGTCGAGGCTCACATATTTTGTCATAGTTTTGTGGAGAGTTATGTAACCTGGATATACCATGGCAAGACCGAGGTTCAGACTGCGAATGTGTATAGACAAAATGAGGGAGCTGGTGTTGAGGATGAGATGATGGATGTCATGGACAACGTAGTCGGTGATAAGCATGCTGGTACAAGCACCGATGGTTACTATGATGAATTGTTTGAGGCTCTACATTCAGAACTATACCCGGGAGTTTCATCATTTTCGTCCTTAAATTTTTTAGTAAAGTTGATGCATATTAAGGTTGTGAACAAATGGACAAACAAGTCTGTCGATCATCTTTTAAAGTTGCCGAAGTTAGCTTTTCCAAACATGAACTCGGTGGACTTCCACTACGAAGCTAAGAAGATGATGACGAAGCTTGGTTTAGGTTACAAATCCATTCGCACCTGCAAGAACGACTGTGCACTGTTTTGGGGTGAGCATCCTGATAGACAAACTTGTCTGATTTGCTAGGAAAGTCGTTGGGTACACTTCTGGGAGAGTGAACAGGAAGAATATTCCGAATAAGGTGTTGTGCTATTTTTCCTTGGCCTCTAGACTAAAATGTATGATTGCGATGAAGGATACTGCAAAACTCATGCGGTGGCACAGTATAGAAAGGTCTAGGGATGAAGACGAAATACAGCATCCCGTTGATGGAAAGGCATGATAGGATTTTGACAAGAAACATCCAGTGTTTGCAAGTGAGATCGGCAATGTCGCTTAGGTTTGGCCGCAGACAGGTTGAATCTATTTGGTGACATGAGTCTGGCATACATCATGTAGCCAGTAGTTGTAACCGTTTACAACCTGCCACCTTGGTTATGCATAAAACCCAAATACCTCATGCTTACTCTCTAGATACTTGGCCTTAAAGCGCTGGGTAAGAACATTGATGTATTCTTACGACCATTAGTGGACGAGTTGAAGGAATTGTGGGCAAAAAAGATTGACATGCATGATGCTAGAACCAATAACATGTCGGTATTCAGAATACGTGCAGCGTTGTTGTGGACAGTTAACGATTTTCCAGCGATAACTAGTTTGTCGGGTTGGAGCGATCAGGGGTACATGGCATGCCCTATGTGCAATGTGGAGACTCCTTCAGTCTGTGTGCTAGGTAAGACAGCTTACGTTGGTCACCGATGATTCCTGCCGTTCAGGCATCATTTTAGGAACAATTTAGACTTTGACGGGAGGACGGAGAGGCGACCACCTCCACCTCGGTTAACGGTGGCAAAAATTTTAGCCCAGTTAAGTCGTGTGAGACATAGTATTCTGGGTAAACACCTTAACTACAGGGTGCTAGAAAGAAGAGAAGTAATGACGAGCTGAATTGGAGAAAAAAGAGCATTTTCTATGAGTTGCCGTGTTGGTCTTCTACTGAGCTGAAACATAACATCGATGTCATGCACGTAGAGAAGAATGTTTGTCACAGCTTGCTCGGCACAATTCTTGACGATCCATTCAAATCAAAGAACACAGTAAATGTCAAGTGCGATCTGATACAATTATGAATCAAAAGAGATTTGCACTTGTATCCAAATGGGAACATGTGTATGAAGCCTGCCGTATGTTACACCATGTCCATTGCAAACCATCAGAGGTTTTACAACTTCATCCGATCGGTTGAGTTTCCAGATGGCTTCGCTTCTAATTTTCAGAAGAATATTACTCTTAATGATAGCCGCATTATTTGTTTGAAGTCACACGATTGCCACATTATCATGCAACGGTTATTGCCAATCGAATGTCACGCGTTCTTGAATAAAACTATTTTTACTACAATTATTGAACTGTGCATGTTCTTCAAATAGCATTGTGTAAGAACACTAAAGATTAGCGACATGATGGCTTCTCACGATCACCTGATACTTATTCTTCACAAGTTGGAATGAATCTTTCTGTCAGCCTTCTTTGACATCATGATTCACCTTGTATTGCATATGCAAGAAGAGGCAATCCTTAGAGGTCCGATGCACATGAGATGGATGTATATGTTCGAGCGATACCTAAAGAAGCTAAAGGACTACGTTCGAAATCGAGCTCGGGCCGAGGGTTCAATTACTGAATGGTATGTTGTTGATAAGGTATTGAGTTTTTGTTCGAGGTACTTTGAGGATAGAGGTGTCAATCCGGGTCAGGCGGGCCGACGATGACACCCCGCATTAAAAAAAGTCCGCGCCATGACGGGTTGCGGGCCGGGTCAACCCAACCCATAAAAATTGTTCACGAGCCCAGCCCACCCATCGGCCCATCCGGGTCGAGCCCATGTGGGCCGCAGGTCAACCCGGTTCGGCTCGTATGAATAAAAAATTATTTTTTTTTAAATTACTAAAAAAAATTAGTTACTTATTGTAATTCAAAAAAAAATGTTTACATATATAGCAAAAAATGTGTTAAATTACTAAATAAAAAATAAATAACAATGATAAATTCATATTTTTTAATTTTTTAATTTTTTAATTCAATTTCTATTTTTTATTTATATATTTAAAGACTAAAACATCACGCATCTGTTACATCTTTTATTTTATCTCTGCCATTTGTTTTTTAATTTTTTTTAAAATATCATTTCAAATATGAAAGTTTGAATTTTCTGCCCTTTTTTTTAAAAAAAATCAAAGCGGTTCACGGGTTGGCCCGTGGTTCGGCCTCTTCACCCGTGAACGGCCCGTAGTTCGGCCACCTCAGCCCGTGAATAGCCTGTCCGATTCATGGGCTGGCCCGCAGTTCCGGGTCGAGACGGGTGGGCCGATGCAGGTTCGGCCGGCCCGCCTGTCTTGACACTTCTATTCGAGGATATAAAACATGGTTCAACCGATCGGACAGAAACGAGGATCCTAGTTTTCTACGAACACAACTTTCAATTTTTAATCGCAATGTCGCCCGATTGAAAAGAAGACACTAACGACACTTCCTACTCATGTTCAAAGTCAAGCGATATTTTACATCCCCAACAACTGTTCTGAAATTGAGACATTCATGCAGTAAGACTTCCTTATTAAATATTATTAAATTATCGTCAATAAACTTTGTCATTTTAAACGAACTAATTAGTTCATCTTATATGCTTTGTACAGGGAACATAGGCAAGAGCTATTGACCAATAGCTACCCAAATATCGACCAGGTGTATAGAAGAGACTTTCACAGTTGGTTTTACAAGAAGGTAAATGAACAACAAGCGAATACAATTCAAATATGTCCACATCGTGTATTACAATAACATTGACTAAAACCAACTGCCTTGTCATCTAGGTGTATGCAATGCGCCAAAGCCACGCCCATCAAGTTTCTTATGTGTTGTTTTCGTTGGCCAGTGGATGTTACCAGCAGGTTATGTCTTACACGACTTGTGTTGTGAAAAGAGTTCGCTTTCTTACATATGATCGTGATATTCGAATAAAAACTCAAAACATTGGTGTGTCAGTCCCAGGGATTGGAGTGAGGTTTACTACAGACAGCTGCAAGAGATATTGGTGCTATAGTTTAGATCGGATCTTTCAGTTTTTATGTTCCGATGCAAATGGTTTTGGTGTGATGGAAAACGGAGGGTAACTGAAAATAAAGTTACCAGTATTGACATTAGTGCAGATGCATTCAACGATGATCAGTTCATACTTGTTAGCCAAGCACAACAAGTGTTCTACATTGAAAATCCTTCTCGTGGTTCGAACTGGCGAGTAGTACAAGTGGTCCATCACAAGGCTACGTGGGATATGATGGGATCTAACTTCATAGAGATAGACCTGCTTCAGAATAACAACTCTTCTGGTTTATCTGTAATCGTTGATTTAGGCAACTTAGAGCACATATTCTTGTACTGGAATAATGGTGAAAGGCGATGAGATAGGAGCATCAGTTATCTGGTGAGCCACGTCTGATACTGTAGGAGATACTTCGTTCATTAATGATGAGAATGTGGAAGACGACACACATGAAGAATACGAAGATGACAAAACATCGAGTAAAATCAATGAGGACGACAGTAACGATGATGAGGATCAATCATATCATGATAGTGAATCAGATTGAATGTTGGTGTTCGCACTATTATATATTTAATAATTTTGTTACACGTCCCGGCGTTGTTGTTGTTAGTGAACCAAAATGAATGTTTTCATTCATAGTATCACAAGTAGACAATTGTATGTACTCTTAAGTGAATATTTACTTAATTGTGTGTTGATTTGATTATTTTAGGTTGAAACCCGAGTTTGAATAGAATTGGAGAGAATCAAAGCAAAATAGGCAAAGAAGAACTGAAAATGCACGAAGACTTGAATATAGAGATCAACGTGCAAACATTCAAAAGTTAAAGGACTTGGGTTGCAAATAAAAGAGGACTAAAACAAAATAAAAGATGAAATTCGAGGACTAAAGTACATAATATTGAAAGAGGAATGACCAAAGGGCAAATATGTTTTGGCGAACTGCGCTGTTTGCCAAAGTTAGCAAACCGCAGCAGGATGATGGCAATAGTGACGACATATATCGTCGCAATAGTGCTGAAAAATTGGGCACCACGTTTTAATGGCGTGTTCCAAAAAATTAAAAAACTTTTGTCGCCTCTATTTATCAATAGCGACAACACATGTCGTCGCTATAGAATCAAGTCTTTTATTTCATGTGCATCCTTCTTCTTCTCCATTTTACCTTTTCTTCTTCTATTAGTTGCATTCTGCCAGAATTATTCCTCTTCTTCCGCCGTCTGCCAGAATCATCCCACTATGACCTGAGGCGTGCACTCCAAAACAAAACTCGTAAGTTTTCATCTATTTTCTTCTTCATCAGCTGTTTGATTTTTTGATTTTTGATTTTGTTTTACTTCTTCAACTGCAAAATTGCAATACTGAGTTTTCATCCATTTTCTTCTTCTTCGTAATGTTGTTTATTTGGGAATGATTTTGCAATTTGATTTTTTGTGAATGAGTATGCACAGTTCTTGTTGTTTGATGAAATGCACTGCAATGTTGTTGTTTGATTCAAAAAATAAAATTTTGAATGATTTTGCATGTTTGATGACGTCAATAATTTAGGGAAGTTAGGGATGAATGTTGGTGGTAAAATAAAAGTTAGGGATCAACTTTGGTGGTAACTCATAGTTTAGGGACTCATTTGTAAAAATCTTATGTTTAGGGGCCTATTCATCAATACAATAAAATAAAATTTAGGGATCAATTTTACAAAAACTCAAAATATAAAGACTCATTTGTAACAAATTAAGTTTAGGGGCCTATTCATCAGTAAAATAAAAATCAGGGATCAATTTCACAAAAACTCAAAATTTAGTGACTCATTTGTACTAAACTAAGTTTAGGGATCAATTCATTAGTGAAATAAAAGTTAGAGATCAATTTTGGTGGTAACTCAAAATTTAAGGACTCATTTGTACTAAACTAAATGAAGGGACCAATTCATCAGTAAAATAAAAGTTAGGGATCAATTTTATAAAAAATTAAAATTTAGGGACTCATTTGTAATAAACTAAGTTTAGGGGCCTATTCATTAGTAAAATAAAAATTAGGGATCAATTTCATAAAACTTAAAATATAGGAACTCATTTGTTCTAAACTAAGTTTAGGGACCAATTCATTAGTAAAATAAAAGTTAGGGGTCAATTTTGGTGATAACTCAAAATTTAGGGACTCATTTGTACTAAACTAAGTGAAGGGACCAATTCATCAGTAAAATAAAAGTTAGCGATCAATTTCACAAAAACTCAAAATTTAGGGACTTATTTGTAATAAACTAAGTTTGGGGGGCCAATTCATCAGTAAAATAAAAGTTAGGGATCAATTTCGCATGAACTTGAATAATTTAGGGACTCATGTGTAAGAAACTATGGTTAGGGACCAATTCATCATTAAAATGAAAGTTTGGGATCAATTGCACAAAAACTTGAATAATTTAGGGACTCATGTGTAATAAACTAAGTGTAGGGACCTTTTCTGCAATAATTGATGTTCGCTGTTGTCATGTGCTAATATAGCTGACGTGATGTCACACGTAGGTAATGGTGCAGGTGATCTCCCACATCAGCCACCACGCCAACTCGATTCGACTTGTGAGTCTGGTAATAATTTTTGTTTAAATTTTTTGTATTTTACAATTATCGTTGAATTTCGTATCATACATTTCGTATTTGTTCTTTTTCAGCGCCCCCGTCTAAGCGACGGGGTATATCTCGAGCCCTTAATCTTGAGAAGGTTTGACAGGCCAACGGAAGAGGTAACTTTCCATCGCGTTCGACAATGTCGAACATACAATGCAGCCTCTCGGGAATAACGCAAAGTATTTTACTCGCTTGATTGGAAACCAAGTCAGGTTCACCGTGCCCCTTGCTACCCTTCATGGTCAGAGGTTCCAGAGGAGCTGCGGGCATGGTTACGTAGCGTTATCGAAGTATTTTGACTTACAATATTTTTTACATTAACACTTTCTATAAATAATTGTTCTATTTAATATACAATAACAATAATTTTTTCTATGTTGCAGAGCTACTTTGATATTCAGGCTGATTGGTCGCTCGACGAGGATCGGACAATGCATCTTCTTGAGATCGTCTGGCAGTTGATCGTTATCGAGATTACAAACTTAAGGTACATAAGCACTTGAAAGAGCATGGACCTAGCCGTCCATACAACGAGCTATCTACTGAGGACTGGCAGAAGTGCATCGACTTCTTCACAAGTCCTACTTTCATGGTACATATTATCATTTACTTTTAAACATTTTCATAACTATAAGGTTTTCTGCTAATCAATTATTTTTTATGTCTTCAAGAACGGTCGACAAAGAATAAGGCCAATCGGGGTAAGGCTAAATACCCAAGCGTGCAGGGGATCAAGAACTTCTCTGCCACGCGTTACGATGAGGTACATGTAAATTTTTCAATTTCATAATACAAATATGTAACCGTTTACATATGCGTGTTTTTAAACTAATTTTCACGATTACATTGTTGTAGTGGGATCCTAAGACCCAACAGTGGCAGGGCATTATTGAGTCGTTCTGGACTTTCCACACCTACCGGGATTGCAATTGGGTGAATCCGGTGGCGACTGGTGACTACGTGAGGACATATTCCTATTTTTAAATATTGTTAATTTTATTTGACATTATATTATTATTTATTTATTTTTCTCAAGAAACAGGATAAATTTGTTGAGTTGAGAGACTCAACAGACGCAGGTCGCCTCCAATGGCGCGTCGGTAAACAAGCGTGCTATTGCAAATGAGGTTCTCGGAGAACAACAAGGACACGTACATGTGGTTGGATGGGTTTCGAAGGGCACCTCTCACTCTCTAGATTCGACCGCTGCATCGAAAGCCCCACGATGAACATCCAATCAGTTCTCTAGAGATCCTTAGAATGACGATCCTCGGTTTGCTTTGTAGAGATCCTCGCACCGATGGAAAGGATCCTCTTACGGTTTGCAAGCATAGGATACCGGGGTTGTGCCAGAGGAAGACGAGGACTAGGGCTGCGGTGGAGGTTTGGGGATATGTAGAATTTATGTATAATGTTTAAATTATTTAAAAAATAAAAAAAATTATAATGTTCATAGCGACGACAAGGTCGTTGCTATAGTAAAAAAATTTATGAATCATCGCTATTAAGTATGGTATCTAAACGTTTGTGGCGACGATCAAAACGTCGCTATTATTTCAGATAACAGCGATGACATTGTCTTCATATTTTCTCTAATTTCGAGAAATAAAGCACGACAATGTAGCGACGATGGAGTCGTCGCTATAAATTCATATATCTATAGCGACGATAATATATCGTCGCTATTAACCTTGAGGGACTAATCTATTGAGACGACATACAACGACGTCAATGTTGTCCCTATATAGTTACAAGGACGACAATTTATCTTTAAGCGACGACTTATGTCGTTGCTATTGACCTCGTTTCTTGTAGTGTGACAACAAAATGCTTCCATATCTGCTTAAGGAATGGTATTTTACATGTAGCTAAATTTGTACTCATCATGCCAACATCAAAGTTTTCTCTATTATAGTTGTCTTATGGTAAGAATCTAATATTAACAATCTAATGATTTTTTATAGTACATTATATATTCAATCGGTATACCATAGTGCATTAAGATGGACATTAAAGAATGCTGAGAATACGTGTTTAGTTTGAACTCTTATAAAATATCTTAAATCCTAACCGGTGATATTTTTGTAATACAGTTTGCTGACAAAACTATAATAGAGAAAACTTGACAGTCGGCAAACTGTATTACAAAAATGCATCATATTACGTTCTCTACATTGGAGGATGAAATTAAGTAGCTGCAAAGAATACATGAAAATGCATCATATTACGTTCTCTACATCCTCGCACAATAACAATATGAACCACAAATTTGACAATTAATTCATTTGTAAGTTATACAATTGACATATACAATTACTGAACAAATAGATTAACCAAATCTCATATACCACTTGTAAATACTCTAACGCAGATTGACGTCCTGGACAACCCATTAATATTATATCTGATAAATTAATAGTACGCTTAAAGCGTGCTGACATTTGATTCCAAAACAAAAATTTCTATAAGAAAAACTGATCAAATAATTACGATGATCCTACTAAGGAGAAGGTAAGACATAACTAATCAAATAGTCCTAGAAGAGGTTTACATATACCCTTAAAGAGGTTTTAGGTATCTGAAATTAGTTAACATAAAGAGATATCGATAAAATTATGTCGTACTAAGAAATATAAAGAATCAAAAGAAAGATAAAGAATCAAAAGAGATATGTTGTTGACAACATTTTTGTACATAGTGTAGCGCTTCATGTTATGAAAAGTAGCGATATTGAAAGAAATCCGTCAAAAAATTGATTGGCCAAATAAAAGGATGCAATCCAAGTAAAATTGAACTTACTTGAAGTTTATGGACATAGAGTCCGAACACCTAAAATTGTATATTTATGCGAAAAAGAAATGAGTAAAATGAAGTTGTAACATGTAATGTATGACTCTTAACATTATGAATTTCGCAAAGGCTTATGTAAAACAATCACAAGTCGATATCTTGTTAGTGTATCAATGCATTACACTTGATATGTGTAGAACGAATATTGTTATATTCAACTCATTTGGCATGACTAATAGTACTATGTATACAAATCCGTGGAGAATTTAATATGTCTGAAACACATAGTTCAACTTTTTGGAAAATTTAATCGATCAAAGTACATATGTCAAGTGATATTATCATGATTGAGAGTAAATACATGTTGTACTATTTTTTCTTTGACCGATGTTTTGTCCCATTGAGTTTTCGTGCCAAGGTTTTTAATGAGGCAATTTTTATAGTGTATTCAAAAGAATGATGTACTGTTTTCCTTCACTAGAATTTTTTTCCATAGTTTTTTCCTAGTAAAGTTTTAACATGTCATATTCTTTGTGTAAAGGACATTCAATAAGAAATATTATAAATTTTATAGTTATGAATGTTTATAACCTACAAGGCTACAACACATTTACCCTCAACATTCATACTCTCGCGTGTTACAAATTGTATAAACTCCTGAAGGGAGCAACAACAATAAATGTTTTCAATGTAATTGTATTAAACTATCACGATGACTACAATCAATCAGGGATAGAAGTATATCTTGTATGAAGATGGTACTGTTTGGAGGCTATAACAAGATAACAACATAGAACAACATAATTGTTTTATATATGTTTTAGAAAGATGGTATAATTGAAGATATTGACGCACGAGATATGAATGGCTCGATACAATAATTTTCATTGATTGAAATCAGAGAGTAGCTCTACTATTTTTTTCTACTATTTTTTTCTTCACTCATGTTTTGTCCATTGGATTTTCCCGAGGTTTTAATGAGACAGTATTTGATTACTTTAAATGTTTTATAATTTTTTTTGCTTGGAATTTTTGTCCTACTGGGTTTTTGTCAAACAAGGTTTTTAATGAAACATTTATTATGTAAATAGTCATTTGAAGAGGAGTATTGTAAAATTGTAGATAATGATGAATGATTGTTTAGTCTTATTAAGATATTTATCAAATAATCCTAGTTACTCTAGAATGCCCGTATCTAGACCAGATTATAACTCTCATTGAAACCCTGTATATATGGGTCTATCATTATAATAAAATATACACTTGAGTTTTGATTCTATTTATTCTCTTATATTATTCTCTATAGTTTATAATAGTAAACAATATTTGACGGCATAGAAAAATTCTATTTTGGGAATGGAAAATAGGAGCATATAATATAATATTAATTGATCTTAATTTAAGCACGTGAATGGTAAAAGGGTCATGCTATGTTGAGTTTAATGATGTTATAATATCAAATATTATAATAAAAATCTTTACAACTCATTCTTTGAAATGTGAAAATATAAAAAGAAGAAGAAACCACCACTTTGTGTTCTCACTTGGCTTGAAGTTGTGGGCTCATATTATGTCACTGGGAACATCGCCATGCAGCCTGAGAGAACGGCAACCGAATTTCACCAAGTTACCCACCGGATGTGACCAAAAATTATAACTACTTAGTCCAACATTTCTTTGAAAGGAGAAGACATATACTATCAAGTGTATTGTTTTTTTTCTCCCAACTTCTCTAACCAAAAGAAAGAGACAAAACCTATCCTTATTCAAATTCATGTTAGATCATGACCAACCAATATATTCAATGGTCCACATTAATCCAAACAAACACAATCCTTGACAAACCAATTTGTCCAATAGATTTGTCACATGTGGATTAGTGAACGAAATTCTTACAAATCTTCACATTGGATCACAAAACCACTACCAAGTTCCCTTGTTACATATGCTATCATTTTATGGTCTTATTTCATCGTCATCACCAACTCCAGCCTAGTACATGCTTCACCAATCTCCCGCTGCAACAAGTACTTGTCACACCAGTTAACTAGTATCAATATTCAAACTTGATAAGTACTTGTTAAACTTACCAACAAGTACTTTGGTCCTAACATCTGCAGGGTTATCATCAGTTACAATTTTAAGCAGTTTAAATTCACTAGACGCTAACTTCACCCTAATGAATTGGTATTTTATCTTAATATGCTTAGATCTTTCATGATACACAGGGTTCTTACACAACATTAAACCACTTTGACTATCAGTAAAGATCATTGCATTTTCATTCAAAAAGTTCAATTCACATAAGAGGCCTTTCACCACATGCATTCTTTAAAAGCTTCAGTTAGTGCAACATATTCAGCTTCAGTGCTGGAGAATTCAACTAAAGGTTGTAACTACGATTTTTAAATGATAAAACTATCACCTAACATTAAGAAGTATGAAGTGGTAGATTTCCTCCAATCTTTGGCTTCGCTTCTAACCTTCAGAAGAAAATTGCTCCTAATGACAGCCGTATTATCAAAGTTGAAGTCACATGATTGCCATATTATCATGCAACGGTTATTGCCAGTCGGATGTTAGACGTTCTTGAATAAAACTATTTCCACGGCAATTATTGAACTGTGCACGTTCTTCAAGCAGCTTTGTGCAAGAACACTAAAGGTTAGCGACATGATGGCTTCCCACGATCACTTGGTACTCATTCTCTGTAAGTTGGAATAGATATTTCCACCAGCCTTCTTCGACATTATGATTCACCTCGTAATGCATTTACGAGAAGAGACAATCTTTGGAGGTCCGGTGCACATGAGATGGATGTATCCATTCGAGCGATACCTGAAGAAATTGAAGGGCTACGTCAGAAATCGAGCTCAGCTCGAGGGATCAATAGCTGAAGGGTATATTGTGGACGGGACATTGACTTTTTGTTTGAGGTACTTGAGGACATAGGAACAAGGTTCAACCGACCGCATGTAAACGAGGATGCTAGTGTTCCACGACACAACTTTACATTTTTTCGATCCGCAGATGTCGCCCACTTGGAAAGAAGTCACCAATGACGTTTCCTACTTAAGTTCGAAATCAAGCGATTTTTTACGTCCTAAACAACTGTTATGAAGTTGAGCCATTCTTGCAATAAGACGGTGTTTATTCCTGATTATTATTCATTTATCTCGAATAAACTTTATCATTTGAAACGAACTAATGAACTTTGATCTTCCATACTTTGTACAGGGAACATAGGCAGGAACTACTGAATAATGGCTATCCAAACATCGAACTAGTGCACTGGTTCTACAGAAAGTTAAATGAACATCGATCGAATAAATTTGCAAGTTTTCAACATTATTTCTTTCAATAACTAAGAATAATTCTTGTCATGCAGCTATATGCAATGCGCCAAAGCTACAGCCATTAAGTTTCTCATGAGTTATTTTCGTTGGCCAGTGGATGTTACCAGCAGGTTATGTCATACACGTCTTGTGTTGTCAAAGAAGTTCGGTTCCTGACATATGATGGTGATATTCAAGAAAAACTCAGAATAGTGGTGTGTCCGTCCCAGGGACTGGGGGTGAGGTTTACTACGGGCAGCTCCAAGATATACTGGAGCTACAGTATGGACCAAAACTTTCAGTTTATCTATTCCGATGCAAGTGATTTATGTGTGATAGAAGACGGATGGTAACTGAGAATAACGTTACCATTATTGACATCAGTGCAGAGGCGTTCAATGATGATCAGTTCATACTTGTGAGCTAAGCACAACAAGTGTTCTACATTGAAGATCCATCTCGTGGTCCAAACTGGCGAGTAATACAAATTGTCCATCACAGGAGCACGTGGGACACAGTGGGAGCTAACATCATAAAGATTGACGTGCTCCACAATAACTACTCTTCCAGTTTATCTCTGATCGTTGATCTTGGCAACATAGAGTACGTATCCTAGCACTGGGATGATGATAAAGCTGATGAGTTAGAAGAATCGGTTATTAGGGAAGCCTCGTCTAATACTCGAGGAGAAACTTCGTTTAGCAACGACGATGATGTGGAAGACGATACAAATGCAAAATACGAGGATGACAAAACATCGAGTGAAAACAATGAGGACGAGAATGATGATGATGAGGATTAATCGTATCATGATAGTGAATTAGATTGAATGTTGCATAAAATACGTTTCGTTTGTCATTCTGAAAAACTTTATGAAATTTTGACAAATTATTTTACGACATTTTATTCAATTAATTGGTTATTCATAGAATAATTTTATAAATCTTCTAATAATTTTTTTTGCTACAAAATTGAGATACAAACAAATAATAAATTACCAAAATAGAAAAAAAATGTAATGTTGTGGATTAAGAATTTTAATCTTTTTTTATTCAAATAATTTTTTTAAAATTCCTTTTTTTAATAACCAATAAGATTTTTAACTATTTTTACTTTTTAATAATTTTTTTCCAACATTTTAGAATTAAATATTTTAGAGAATTTTTGAAATTAAGAATAAGAATGTAGAATTTTTTTGATTATTTTAAAAATAAATTTTTTTTGATAATTTTAAAAATAAATTTATTGATAATATTAAAAATTAGAAATTAATAATTTTAAAAATTATTTCAAATAAAAAAACCCATTTAAAATGAGATATATAATGTAATTATCTGTATTGTATTGTCAATAGCGACGACATGTGTCGTCGCTATGTTCCTGAATATTGGGCGCTAAGTTTTAACCGCGTGTTCTTAAAAGTTAAAAATAATGTCGTCGCTTTAGTGATTAATTAGCGACGACATATGTCGTCACTATTAAGTCAGACCTTTTGATTCACGCCTGACCTTCTTGTTTTCTATTTTGGATGTGCTTTTTCTTCTTCTTCCAGTAGCCTTAGCATGACCACCGCCGCCGCCACCGTCTGTCGTCGTCTTTTTCCACCGCTCACCGTCGTCTTATCTTCTTCTTCTTCTCTATTTCTCATTTTCTCTCTTATCTCTATTTTTCCAATCCTGCAGCAGCTTCGTCTTCATCGGTCACGCATCATTCGAGGTAAAATTCAATCTAAGTCTTCTTCTGAATGTTGATTTTGATATTGATTTTGGTTGAGTTGCGGGACTGAATTACATGATTAATACATTATTAATTTTTGAATTGCATGATTTTAGGGACTGTTTTCGGCTTCATCTTCTCAACGCATAATTTTTGAATTTTTGGTTCATTTTTGCTTTCGGTTGAGCTGATTTTTGGTAATACATTTCCCCTTTTTGATAATTATTTTGATTAAAAAATATTGATGATTACATGATTAATTTTGGGACTATTTTTGGGATCATTTTTGTTCAGTTTTTTGGTTTTAATTTGTTGGCAGTCTGTTAATAAGGTTGTATTTGGTTGATAATTACATGATTAATTCATTTTACTTTGGATGAAGCTTGAATGAGGTTGAATTTTACAATATGTGAATGAGGTGTTAACTGTGGATGGTTCTAGCTTAAATGTGAATTTGTTTGATGAAATCGGTAAATTAGAGAAGTTAGGGATCAATTTCACTAGGTAAAATGAAATTTAGGGATCTTTTTGGAATAAAATAAGTTTAGGGACCAATTCATCAATAACATAAAACTTATTCAAATTTACACATAAATTCAAAGTTTTGGGACTTATTTGTAATAAAATAAGTTAGGGACCAATTTGAAATAAAATATAATAAATTCAAATTTTTACATAAATTCAAAGTTTAGGGACTTATTTGAAATAAAATAAGTTTAGAGACCAATTAATTAATAAAATAAAGTAAATTCAAATTTTTATATAAATTCAAAGTTTAGAGACTTATTTACAATAAATTAATTTAGGGACCAATTCATCAATCAAATAAAACTTATTCAAAATTTGACATAAATTCAAAGTTTAGGGACTTATTTGAAATAAAATAAGTTTAGGGACCAATTCATCAATCAAATAAAACTTATTCAAATTTTGACATAAATTCAAAGTTTAGGGACTTATTTGACATAAAATAAGTTTAGAGACCAATTTGAAATAAAATATAAATTCAAATTTTCACATAAATTCAAAGTTTAATGACTTATTTGCAATAAAATAAGTTTAGGGACCAATTTGAAATAAAATATAATAAATTCAAATTTTCACATAAATTCAAAGTTTAGGGACTTATTTGCAATAAAATAAGTTTAGGGACCAATTTGAAATAAAATATAATAAATTTTGGAATGTTGTAAAAGTTTAGGGACTAAAGTTAAATTTTGGAATGTTGTAAATTTGAGGGACTGCAGTTAAATTTTGGAATGTTTTAGGATTAATTTGGAATGTAGGATTAATTTGGAATGTTGTAAATTTTAGGGACTAAAGTTAAATTTTGGAATGTTGTAAATTTTAAGATTCTTTTGGAATGTTGTAAATTTTAGGATTATTTTGGAAGGACCAATGAATCAACAAATTGAAACTTATTAGAAATTACGAAAAATGTCAAAGTTGAGGGACCTATTTGAAATAAAGAAAAAAGTTTATTAGGATCAATTTCACTAAATGTAGGGACCTATTCCGCACTAATTGATGTTCGCAATTATTTCATGTGTTAGTATGGCTGACGTGATGTCGCACGGAGGTGATGGTGCAGGAGATCCTCCACAGCAGCCATCTCACCGGCTCGCTTCGGCCTGCGAGTCTGGTAATAATTTTCGTTCAAATTGTAATTATTTATTATTTTATACATATCGTTGAATTTCGTATGATAAATAAAAACATATTTGTTCATTTTCAGCGCCCCCGCCAAAGCGACGGGGTATCTCTCGAGGCATCAACCTTGAGATGGTTTGGCAAGCTAACGGGAAGATGTCACTTCATATCGCGTTCGATAATGTAGAACGCACAATGCAGCCAATCGAGAATAATGCGAAGTACTTCACGTGCTTGGTTGGGAACCAAGTGAAATTCACTGTACCCCCATGCTACCCTTTATGGACAGAGGTTTCAGAGGAGCAGCGGGCACGGTTACGTAGCATTATCGAGGTATGAACTTAAAGTAGTTTTGTTATTAGTACAGTCAATAAATAATTGTTCCACGACTTCTACATTAACGTAATTTTTTTCACTCTTGCAGAGCTACTTCGATCTGTAGGGAGATTGATCGCCCAACGAGTACCGGGCAGTATGTGCCGCTGTAGATAGTCTGGCGGCCGATCGTTATCGCGATTACAAACTTAAGGCGCATAAACACTTAAAAGGGCATGGACCAAGCCGACCATACGGCGAGATGTCCGTCGAGGACTTGCAAAAGTGCATTGACTTTTTCACCAGTCCTACTTTCGTGGTACGTATTGTTTATTTATTTTTTACCATTTTTTATATACTTTTTTAACTATTAAGTTTTTTATATTTTATACCTTGAGGAACGGTCCTCCAAAAATAAGACCAATCGGGGTAAGGCTAAATATCCGAGCGTGCAGGGGTCAAAGAACTTCTCTGCTACGCGTTACGATGAGGTACAACTAAAATTTTCAATATCATTATACAAATCTTCACTACATTACGTAAAAATGTCTACTAACTACATTTCACGTTTAAATTGTCGTAGCAAGACCCCGAGACCCAGCAGTGGCCGGGGATTATTAATCGTTTTGAACGTTTCACACCTTCCGAGATGGCAATTAGGTGAACCAGCAGGTGGCTGGTGACTATGTGAGGACTTTTAAATTATGTTAATATAATTTTATATGACATGATATTATTATTTATTATTATTTTTTCAATAAACAGGATAAACTTGTTGAGTTGAGAGAGACTCAACATACACATGTTGCCTCCAGTGGTACATTGTTAGACGAGCATGCTATTGCAAAGGTGGTTCTCGGAGAATGACGAGGTCACGTCCGTGGGGTTGGTCGAGTTCAAGGGTATCTCTCCTCACTAGATTCGACTCGCGCATCGTTTGCCCCACAAGGAACTTCCCCATCGCTTCTGGAGACTCCTAGAATAACGATCCTCGGTTTGCCATGTCACGAGGCTCGGCTACACCAAATGCGACAGAAATTGAGATTCGAAAAATAGAATACCGGTGGTTGTGCTCATGGAGGAGGAGAACGAGGACGAGGACGGGGGCGAGGATGAGGATGATGGACGAGGGTTTGGAGGGTCCGTAGATTTTTAGAATTTTTTTATACATTATTTCTATTATTTGAACAAAAAAAATATTTTTAAAAAAAAATTCAAATTGTTTATAGCGGCGACATTTTCGTCGCTGTAGTAAAACAAATCAATTAGTTTTAGCGACGACAAACAGCGACGACAAATGAGAAGGACGTATGGCGACGAGATAATAGCGACGTATTTCACGTTGCTATTATTTCATATAAAAGCGACGACATTAGCGACAACTTTGTTGTCCCTTTTTTATCTATTTTCGAGATATAGACCACGACAATGTTGCGACAAAGTTGTCGTCGCTATAGATTCAAATATATATAGCGACGACATTATGTCGTTGCTACATATCTAGAGACACTAAACTATTGCGGCGACATTGAGCGACGACTTTGTCGTCTCTATACATTTAAAGGGACGACTATGGATGATTTAGCGACGACATATGTCGCCTCTATTGACCTCATTTGTTGTAGTGTAACTAAAGCAATTAATGGATAATTGATTATTGAACGTGTAAGGTGGATTCGCGAATCTTAGTGATAGAAAAATCGAATTTGTGCTTGAAATTACTTTTGATTGCGTGATAATTTAGATTTAATTAAACTCAAGTAGAATAACTCTATGATTGAATTTATAAACGAATCTATGTTCTTATCTTGTTAAAACTCGAAGTATACATTAATTGGTTAATTGATAGCTAGTTCTCGTGGGTTCGACACTCTTCGTATCATTATATTACTTGTTAACCCTGTGTCTGCTTGCAGGATTAAATCTACAATAGTTCTCATAGACGGATAGCGTGAAACTTAACCGAGGATATTTGCCTGCTGTGATAGGATATTAAATCACTTCATCAAACCTTAAAATGTTAGAAAGCGAGACAAGTTTATTTAATTCTGTTCTTCAAAAAAAAAAAAAAAAATTATGTACTTTTGAACATCTATGGTGTATCATTACAAAAATTTACATTTTCTGGTTATGATTTCTAGAACAGATTATGGGTTAGCAGCAGATTCAATTGTTGAACTAATTTGTATCCACTGGGAGGAATCGCTAGAAATGTTCATCGTGTCCTTTGAGTTACTCAATTTGGCTAACTTCATCTTACTGTCTGCTTCTTCAACATTGTTTGTGGCATTATCATTTTTGTTATCATTAATTTGGCTAATTTCATCTGCACATGCCGGAAGATTGAGATCGAGTGCCTCGGTTTCATTGATCATTTGCCGTTGATGAGAACCACGACGATCATGGTGAGGATGGAAATAGAGCTTGGCAAATGAAAAAGTGTCTGCAGGTGAATTGGAATTGATCCAATGGCATCTCTTGTGTCCACCCAAGGCTTGTCCTGATGTAAAAACCCTGTGACAAATTGAGCAATCGTGCACTTTTGACGACTTTTTTGGTACGATGAATTGTCCATGTGTTATCCCATCATCCCCGTCTTCTGCTAAATTATCATATTGATTGGCTGCATGGCAACCTTTGACCTTCTTGTGACTCGCTCTATGTCCCCCTAATGCTTGGTGGGAATTAAAAACTTTCTTGCATGATTTACATTCAAACAATAAGCCTAATTTGGAATTGGTAACACCTTTAGGCTTGTGACCATAATCAAAATATGCCATCGGAATATTCCTCCTTACCGCTTCCTCCTCCCTAGCTGAAGTGGAGAACTCTTCCGGCGCGGCCAATGGTGGTGGTGGTGGATCCACTCTTGTGTTAGCTAGTTGTAAAAGGCATTTGGCAAGAAGGAAATCTTTCTCCTCACTTGATAGATATGTTGAACTAAAACTACCGATGTTGGTCCTCGAAGATCTCTTTCTTTTGGACAATCTTTTGCCTCTTCTTCCTCCGTCCTCCTCGCCTTCAGATTCCCGCAAGGACACGACGGATTCAGCATCGTCCGAGCTGCATTTCCCATGCTCAAGGAAGGATTTCCAGCACAAGAACTCTTTCCCACAATTCTCACAATTCCTACAACTTTTTATCCTATTTGGATTTGTTCTCAATTGGTACATTTTCTTGTTATTTGTCCTATCATTCCCTCCATATTTGTCCTCCCAATCACTTATTGTATAATCATCATGATCAACAAGATTTCCACATTCATCTCCAATCCCATGTGCTCTCATATGCCCACCAAGAGCTCTTCCACACATAAAACCCTTTTTACATACCCTACAAAAATGCTTAAACTTTGGTTCTTGATCCTCAATGCAAGCCATGATTATGAGAACTAAAATTGAGCTGGAAAACGAAGACAAAGAAAAACTACTTGTAATCAATGAGCAAATTGCATAACAATCTTCTAATATATTTAACAACAAATGGAACAAAGTGACAAAAAGACTAATCATGTAGCCGGCCTCAGAATAAAAGTTAGTTTGTTGAAAAAATAATTTCGTCGTCGACCTCCTCAGAATAAAACTTAATTTGTTGTCCTTTATTCTTGTAGCAGAAGTTGTTTTAAGGGTGGACGGTGAAAAGGGTTCTTACTCCTAGTTTTTAGTTACAGCAATGGTTTCTGAATGAGAGTTAGAGGTAGAGGAAAATAGGAGTGTAAGTGGAGAGTATGTGACAAGTGGAAGAGACTTTTTCTACAAGTTTGATTGGTGGCGCCGCCGATTTATCAACCAAATGGACAGCGGAGAATCATAGGTGTATACAAGCATGGTTAGTGTGTGTGTGGTGGTGGATTGAGTGTTTTGACTGCCAAACCTATTTGCATCCCTTCAATTCCAAGCCAAGAAAACTAATTTATGCTTCTCCTTGTCTGTCGGATGGTTGAAGATGCTAGTCCACAATTATATTACACAAAGCTGTAAGATTCTAATTACACCTTAATCTAAAATACTTTTTATGCATCAAAGAATGTCGAGAAAAGATCGAAAATTGAAAGAAAGTTCCAACGTTTTATAAAATTATATGAAAAACACCTGAAAAATGACAAAATCCTTATTTTAGTTTAAATAGTAAAACACCTAGAAAGAAACACTAATCTAGCATAATAAAATGGACTAAGTTGACCCTAACTAAATTGAAAAAATTAAACTGTAAAAATTAGAAAGAAAAAACAAACAATTAAAATTAAATAAAACCGGCTCTCAATCTCTCCATTGGGACATAGTCAATACCTTACTTGTATTGAACAAGAAAACGGAGAAAGGTACCAGTACCATCGGGTAAGGATACGCTTTCTGTTTTAAGCCGTAGGGTAAAGACACCTACTAAAATGGGTACACGTACATTTTGAAACAGCAACGAAACCGCCATTAATGGTTGTTTCTCCTTCACTCCAGTTCAGCTCCTGATCTCTATGATTTCATCATGTAAATGTGCTATAGTTTTTGAAAGTCTAAAACTAATTATTCTTAAGTGAGTTTTTTACCAAGATGATGAAATCCCTCTTCTAAATTGATCGTTCCTACTAGTTTTCAAATTGGCAGTGTTTCATTTACACAGATATATATCTATCTGTGTAATATGAAGTGGGATGAGGAAGAAGTGATCTCTCTAACACCCCGAGATCTGGCAGGAGTCCGAAACGTCACTTGAAATCATGACTTGAGTGGGTAAACAATTAGCGCGGAACTAAGGACTGGAATGAAAAGTATTTAATTGTTTTACCACACTATCATCAAAATGTCGCCTATATTTATGTATTGGAAAGGGTTTATGATAATTAGATAAATTAAGTATCTTAAAATTTTAACTATGTTGACGTTGCAATTTGTATTATCCACGTGTCAACACATCTTCAATCAAACCCTGGCCAACTTGTATGTTACATGTACACTAGAACGACCGTTAGGCACCAAGATTACCGAGAAGAAAAGTCCGGCGATCGTTGGTACTCCGACGATCAAGTCAACTGCCGATATATTTAAAGATAACAATATACGGGGGAATAATAAATAGGTGTGGGAGAGACAAGCAAGCAGAGATTTGGGCAGAGTTTAAGGGTGAGAACAATGCGTACCTTAGAACAACTAGAGATGTTGTATTTATAACTTCAGATTTCTAATTGATTTAGGAAAACAATCAATGAGGTATCTGATTGGATCCTCATTCCTTATGGGATAAGGACAATCGGTTGGCAATCCAATATCATAGATTTTAACCCTTATTTGAGTTGATTCCTATTACCACGTTGTCTAATATTTAGGAGATTGATATTTAGTTTTCTTGTGAGAATCCATGTGCCAATCAAACACAATCTTTCTTTAAATATATCTTTGGTTATGTGGAATATTACAATGCCTGCAGATCTGTGACGGATTCGGTTGTCGGCGAAGTACCCGGGGTCGGCCATGAATGTCGAGGCACTTCATGGGCTTCGCCATACTTAATTCGAAGGTGCCAATGTGTTGCCGGGCCTTAAAGAACTATTTAGAGTGTCATAAAGCAATCAGACAATAAGTCAAGCTAATGACTATAAATAAGCGCTTAATGGGAGGCAACCTATTTTCCAACTCTTTTATTTAGTTACTTTATATGTAGTAGTTTTAAGTAATTTAAATAATTCATTAGTTTTTATCTCATTTATTATTTAATGCACTTATAAAGCCTCACCATGTCAACCGCAGGATGCTCTACATTGCAAGGCGCATGAGTTCCAGCACTACATCTGAGTCCACTTCAATCAGCCATATTCATCTTCTCCACATCTATATCCGGGGAGTAACTCATATATTTCCTCCTTTATTTGTTTTATTTTGCTATTACATTAGAGACAATGTAATATTTTAGTTTGGGGGTGGGTTAAGTATCAAGATACTTAATTGATGAATTTTGAATTTGCTTATTATTCGGGTATATATAACTAAAATTTTTGTTTTTTTTTTTAAATTTATTATTATTATCTCGTTTTTCAAAAAAAAAATTTAAACTTTTTTCTAGCTATTGTTGAATATCTTGCCGTCAATGATGATATTTGTTTGAATTTAAGTACGTTTTTGTTAGAATATTAGACAACATTTTAACTATATTTTTACTTGAATACTTATCCATGTTAGACTAGATTAATGAAGCACATAGTCACTATTGATTTATCATTTATTGGAAACATGACTTGAATGTATGGGTTGATGTTGTTGACTTAGTATTATTGTGAAAAATTCTGTTCCTAAATCCTTAGACTAGTAAACAAACTGTTTGAGAACAGTTTGGGAGTGTTAAAGTTAGTACGTGTATTCTGAGAATTTTGATGGTATGGGTTTTCTGGGCCTCATCTTTGGTTGAATAGGTTGTAGTCAAGAAATCTAAATCGAGCACTACTCACTGCTAATAAATAAGAATAAAATATCTGACTCGAACAATTAAGCCCGCTAGGGTATTTTGAAACTTGATGCCCTAATGTCATCTGACTTGGGAGTCATCGGCCCAAAGCTCGCTACATGGGTTATTTTCAAAAATAATTTTTTTTTTTACATCTTTACTTCTCTTATAGCCTATGGGACTCGAACAATTAAGTTTGTTAGGGTATTTTAAAACCTGGTACCCGTGGGAGTCATCGGCCCAAAGCTTACTATAAGGGTCACATAGAAAGCTTGTAAAAGAGAAGTATTGCACAGAATGTAAGACTGTGAACATGAGTAAAATAAATAAAAAGAGTTAAAAGTACTCGGTAAGGATTGTTAGGTTAGAACCTCAAAGACTGAAGATGAGAATTTGGAAGTCACTCACCATCCTAGTTCTAGGAATACATGTTTCTAATTTTTACCACTTTATTTCAAAAAGCGTTGTGTTCATCAGTAGGAACCAAATTTGCTAGAACACATCGAGATTAAAGAGAAAAGCATTAGAAGTGTGTAATTTACGAGAGGTGTAAGGAATAAATAACTACAAAGGGTTCATGATTGTAAAAATATCAGCAACACAATATTGGTCGTGGTCTAATACATGTATAAGTTCAATTTTTGGTTAATTACACACTCAATAAAGATCGAGTATCAGATAAGTGAAAATTTTTGTATTGTTGTTTAATCTCTTTCTAAAATGTTGTTTTATTTTTGAATTTGAGGCATATGGTAGAAATTTAATATAAACTCAATTCATGTTGATTCTTTTAGCTTAGTTTAAATTTGTAGTTTATTTTTATTTTTGTTCGAGGACGAACAAATGTTTAGTTTGGGAGTGTTTGATAAGTGTGTTTTGTGCACTTATTCGGGCATTTAAACTAAACTTTTATCCTGTCATATTATTGATTCTATACTTAATTTAGTATTTTATTCTTCCTATTTCAGTTTTGGAATCGTTTATAAGTAATTGGAGAAGATTGAACGAAAATAGCAACAAATTAGCAAATAGTTAGAGAATATGTGAACTCAATTTCACTCAATTGAAGCTTGAGGACCAAATTGGAGATTATGGTAAGTTTTGCAGACTAAAAAAGACAAAATAAAAAGTTGGAGAACAAAAAGGCAATAATTAGAATAGCCAAGCTCGCCCAACAACACAGGCCAAAAATAGAGAGCAAAATAGCTTGCCTGGGCTATAAAATCTGGCCACAAAATTTTATTTCCTTTTCGAGTCCTAATGCACTTAGGAAACCTTTTGGGATGCGGATTTTGTAATATTTTGGGATCTTTTGGGCACTATTAGGGTAGTATAAATATGAATTATTAACTCATAACAAAAGGGCCGGATTAGAGCCGATTTAGAGACCGATATTTGGGAGAAAAACAAGAAGAGAAACACCAAATGGAAGATCAAGATGCATCTCTTCAAGAATTAAATCAAGATAAAGATTTCTTCTCTTTCAAATTTTCTTCCTATCCGGGTGATGGCTTTTATGTTTTATTTTTCCTTCTTTATTTTCTTATTATTAGTATGTTAGGCTAAACTTTTTAATGTTAGGATCATAATGAAACTTGTATCATTAACATTTAATTCTTTGCACCTAGTTTTTGATATTTAAGCACGTTTTTAATTCTGAATAATTGATATTGATTTTCTCTTCATCTACAATTATGTGCGCAATAGTTGTATGATTCTAGTGTCTTATTTTACTATCGAGAGATTGAAAATAGGTTATACATATATAGTATCAATTATCCTAGAGTCCTATAGGGATAGAGATATACCGCTATGCTTTACGTCATCTTTAAGTATTCAAAAATTCTAATGCATTCTTGTATGTTTGCATCCGTCATAAAGATATAGTCGGGTCACATATATGGATATGTTTAATTCTATTCGAGAGAGATTGATACTAAGAATATTGGTCTTCATAATTAAATCTTGTTATTAAATTCAACGGTTCGGGTTAAAGAGAATTGGTATAAGTGGATTCGGGATCCTAGTACGCTTTTCTTTTTATTTCTTTCCCAATTTTAAAGTAATTCTTCTCTAATCTAATTATTTAATTGTTTAAATTTTAATTATTTAATTATTCTAATTAGTTTTAATCATAAAACCTTCAAAGTTAACAGATTCGGTTAAGGTTATTATAATTAAAATTGAACTATCTAAATATCTCATGGAGTACGATATTTGGACTCAACATCTATTTTATTACTTGAGTGATCCGTACACTTACAAAATTATTAAACACATAAAATTGCTTACACCAAATGGTACTTTTCTATCAAAAACATCACAGGCAAAAATCCAGTACTAACAGGAATTTCAAACATGGAACAGTTCTATTGTCCGATTATACAACCGTGTTTAAATGTAAAAACATTCATTAGTTCTTGCGTCGTTTTTAAACATTAATTAGATATCCTAAACAAATGAGATCCAATTTAATCTATGGAGAATTTGACCACAATAAATTTAAATCCAGTTATTTGTTATGTGTTTCCTTTTCTTTTTTTTGTTTAATATCCAACTAGTATATCACCCGTGCGATGCACGGCACTTAATTTTCATGATAGTGATTTTAAAATATTCTAAGAGTATATTGTTTATTTATTACATTCAAATAAAAAAGAGTATTATATAAATAACATTTGATTACTCATTGATATTGAAAAAAAAAAAAAATATAATTAATCCACATTTTGAAACACCTATTTGAAAACCATGTTTGTGGTCGAACTGCGGCGTTCTTTGAATCGTATGAATTTAATTTTGAAATTATCATATTTAGTTTATTAGTTTAATATACTTATTATTTTTAATTAATAAATCAGATTCTTTGATAATATAACACAATATGTTTTCTGTGTATTGATATTTTTTTTTAAAGTGCAACCTATTTAAACCCACTATGTGAACTATAAAAATTTGTGGGAAAAATGAATCAATTTTTGGAAAACTATTAATTATTGCCAATAATTCTCGTGCATTGATGTTTAATTTTTTTTGAAAACATAACTTATTTAAATTCTTCAACCGGTATAAATTAAGACATTGGAACACATAATCTCATCTGTTTTGTGTTTTCAAGTGAATTTATCTTGTTATGGAAGATGTGCATTTTTTTTAAATGTTAATTCTTAATATTATTCATTTTAACCAAGTATCATACAAAATTAAAACATTGGAAAACTCATCCTAATTAAATTATATTTGAATACTGGTTATTTATATTTGAATACTTTTTATTAATTACCTAAAGTTGGGCAATTAATTAATTAAATTAATTAAAATTAATATTATAAAATTTTGTCATTTGATTTAATTATATTTTTTTGCTCACTCTGCATAAATATAAATAATAATAATATTATTATTATAAAATATAATATAAATAGTTTAATATTATGTAATATATAATATAAATAATATAATATTAAAAGTTATTGAGTAATTTTCTATTATAATTTCAAAAATAATTTTTGGGTATGCATAGATAAGTTTTTTTAATAATTGACACAAATATTATTACATGGATTGATTTTTTAGTTACAATAACAGTTTAAATCTTATCATTTGTTTAAATCAAATGAATGTGTTTTCCTATTTCTATTTAATAGTCAGATTTTGTATTTATATATATTTTGTAAATTGCAGCTAATTTTAACTGTTTCTTAGTTAACGTGGAAAAAAATAAAACAAACAAAATTTAAGGGAATGCTTGATTATCATTTTCTGATTTTTAATAAGTGCTTCCGGCTTAATTTTTGGCACGGCTCATTAAATTGCCACTAAATTTTATATTATAATTTAAAAATCGATTTTCTAAATTGTAAATATGGAGATTGCGTTAATGATATTATGCAAATTTATTATTTTTCTATTTGTAGATAATTAGTAATATTTACATACTATAAATCTTATATTGATTAATTAATGCATCATTCAAATTTGTTATTACTAATAATTGTCTACACATATTTAAATAAGAATATGCAAATTTGTGTGAAAACAATTAAAGAATCTGATTTTTTTTTTTTTGCATTTATCGTATATATAATTAAATATTACACTTCGTTTTTTGCAAAAAAAAAAAAAAACCAATTAATGAAAACAAACTCCTATGCAGTATTTATGACGGAATTTACCAAATCAATATGTGAAACCAATTAATGAAAACAAACTCCTATGCAGCATTTATGACGAAACTTACTAAATTTGGAAAGAAAAAATGGCAGAAAAATGTGTGCGTGAAATTTTTGACGGTTATCCTATTATATATATATATATATATATATATAGATCTTATTCAATTTAACTCACTAAATATCTCTTAATTAAGGAATAATGTAGTAACCTACGGAAGGAAGTAAAACTATTGTGAATGACACATAATGGGGGAAGCGCGGGAGGGTCGATCAAAGGAGGAGTGTTGGACCATCGGAGGTGATCACCTCCCCGTGTGGGCGAAATTTTACGCCCACTTGACACCAGTGCAATAGTGGGCGATTGATGAAAAAATTATTTTATCATCAACCGCCCACCGCTGTGTTTTTTTATCAATCGCCCACCACGACACCTCGGTGGTGGGCGTAAAATTTATGCCGACAAGGGGGCAGGTGATCACTGCCGGTTGGACCATAGTGGCAAATTATAGTCAAATTCACAAATTACATGTATTTAAACCAATTAAGACTTTTTAGGGTAAGGTAAAAAGTACTTACATTACTCAAATTCACCTTTAATTTTACGGCTCTTAACCTATTTACCTTGTGATCATGTTTTCTCAGGATCTAAACACGAAATACAAACATACAGAAAGAAGCAAAACACAAGAATGTAATCGCAAGTATTAGTATTGAACTCCAAACTTCAGAACAATTCTTGACAATTGATCATTTTTTTCGAAACATCCATTGGATGTCAACTGCAAAACCTAATTAAAAAAATAGCAGTACATATTTTATTCGGAAATAATTAATTTCTCAATCAGAAATCGACTGTTAATCTGTAGATTTGGCCTGATTTCCAAGCAGCTGGAAGCACATTATAAGTGGCCACAATTGTTTTTCCGGACTGAACACAATGGAGTGAAAGCCCTAGAGATCATGTGAAACTAGACTGGCGGATTACATTTTTGTAATAAATAACGCAAAAAATATATACAAATAATTGAAAACAATATCTCAGCACCTGATAGCAAGTCCCGCAACCTTCCCCGGATTGAAATAATTTTTTGTTACCCGCAGCATTTAATACATCATCAAATCCACAAGCTTCTCCTAAAAGTAATAAATTAAACAGTCATAAGAGATAAAAATCTTATAACTAAATAAAGAAACTAAATTAGAAGCTATGTATTATCCATTACACAATTTAAAAAATTGTTTAAAATGTTTCATTTTGATTTCCAAAACGCATGGATTGAATTTTTACCACCTCCACCTCCACCTCCACCATCACCTCCACCTCCACCAGCGGCCTCATACCATGTTGCTACAGCTGGTGAGAAAGCTTCAGCAATTGAAAATAGTTAATTAGGGGTAGCAAAATGTTAGGACAGTGAAAAGAGAAAAATAGTGAGAGATTTTATGAGTAAACATTTTGCTAATTTAATTTCAAGATTAATAATAATTTAGCTAGAGAATAGAACTGAGCTAGTACTTAATCTTGTTGTACGTGACTGGATTTTATAGTGTAAATGTAGGGATATGGATGTCATTCAAAATCACATAGTAATTATTCTCACCGAATTGCCATCTAGACTGCTGATTATGAGCACTTATGATAGATACTATCTTGGATAGATATATGATGGTGCATCACTTGTGGATTTTATATTGTTACCGCCAAATTTTGATAAGGCTTCCACGTCAGCAAAAGTCTAAGTTGGCCCTCGCTAAGGCTTTATAGGCCCATCGGAGGCCCTCCAGATTCATAAAGGCTCCATACATCAAGCGAAGGCCTCATGAGTATTCTTAAGACCCAGCAGCATGTTAGCACTTACAAATCGAAATATAGTGAAGCCCACGACAGGCCTCGAGTACCGTAACTGATCAAGTGGGCCTCGCCGAGCTTCGAGTCCTTCGTAATCCGCAGGCAACACAGTGTCCCAGAATGACTAGAGATATGCTTAAGGAAAGATTATGTTTGATTGACGTACGGATCCTCATAAGGAAACCAAATCACAATCTCCTAAAGATTAAGAAACGTGATGAATTCAAATAAGGACGGTAATCTAGGAGATTGTCTTGACAGCTGGTCATCCCTATCCCATAAGGAAGGAGGATCCGATCAAATATCTAATTGATTGTTTCCTAAATCAATTAGTGTAATAACTCGGTCAAACCAAGAAATTCTTAGTCAATTTTGTCATGCCAACAAAAAAAAAAAATGAAAGGATAAATGATGGATTAGGCGGTGGCTTATCTTGAGTTGGTGGGGACCATTGCAAGACTTTTAAATTCCCAATTTTATCATTCTTATCAATTGGAGAGCCAAAAACCGAGAGAAAGCTTGGAGCAAGAAAAAAAAAAGGGGTTCAGCCATTGTCTTCTTCAAAATGTGATTCTAATTGTGGGGTAAACACACCAAAATTTTAGTTGATTTATCAGACTTTTGGAATTAGAGAGCTCTGTTTTAAGCTATGATACAAGGTAAGAAGAGAAACTTCGATTTTAAGAATTGGTTTAATTATGTGTTTATACTGGGTTAAGAATTAGCAGTTCAATTCCTAGCTTTAATTATTAGATTTTATAGAAGTAGAATTATAAGTGAGTTTTGAATTTGATTCTATTGTTATATCAGGAAGTGACTCAAATATCGGGACAGTTTATCAGCCGAGTTAATCTTCAATAGATAACTCTGTGAGTGGAAAAATATATTTTAGAAAATTTAGATTTCAATTATAAGATATTATATAACTAAATATTAAATTATGTGATTTCTTATAATTGTTTATTGAATTATGTTATCTTGTGAATTCTAAAGATTGTGAAATTGTCTATTATGAAATTAATGTGAAGTGAGATGGCGTTTAAATCCATAAAAAGTACCCAGTGAATTCATTGATTATTCTAGTATACTGAGTGGTCTTGGCCCTGTATTCGTACACTGAGGGGTCTTGACCGTGTATCATATACACTGAAGGGTCTTGGCCGTATACTAGAAAGCTTAGCCATTTGAGGCGATCACAAGCACGCATGTCTTTGAGATTATATAAAATGGCTACATTTTGATGAGATTTTTCATTATACTGTGATATGAGGATATGATGAAGTGATGATATATATTTTAGCTGATGAATACTCTACGATTATGAGCTGATATTACTTGTTGAAGTTATTGTGAATTGTCAAGTGACGTGGGCTCGTTTTCGATAATATCTATAAATGAAAAGAGTACAATTATTTTCGAAAATCTCCACTCACTTAGCCTATCAACTCATATATTTTCCATCAATGATTTTTCTTATCAGGTAGCGATTGAGTTTCTGGGCTGTTTTTGAATATAAAGCTTTTGAGTTCGAAGTTGGAGCCACACGACAGAGTTAGTTAGTATGACTCATTTCATAGAGCATGTAGTCATTGTTTTGGGACGTATGTTCATTTTTTAATATCATTTTGCATTACTTGTAAATAGTTAGGTGGGCTCACTATGTATTTTGTATCCGTATGTACAGTTCATGTTAATTCAATAGTAAAAGTATTATATTTCGCCTAGTCTCTACTGCGTTGTTTTGTTATAGATATTGGATGGGCAAATGGTCCCATTTAGTTATGAATCAGTTTGTTGGGATATGTTGTATTTTATTTCAGGTTAGTTAGTCCAAATTACAAGGGAGATAATATCGAAATTTTCTTAAAAATAAGTAATAATGAGTTGTGATTGTAGTAACCTTGATGGTGGTCCAACCCTTAGTTGATATTCATCATCGGCGCACAGCGTCACGTCTCGAGTATATGAATATTGCTTGGGACGGGTCGTGTTAATTAGAACTCTTGTGCTATAAATACAACGTCTCCGGTTATTCTAAGGTACGCTATTTTTATACAACAATTTCACCCCTAAACTCTGTTCAAATCTTTGCCTGCTTGTTCCTCCCACACCCAATTATTTTCATCCCCTGTATATTACTCTATATACTGACAGTTGACTTGATCGTCGGAGTACTAACGATCGCGGACCCTTTTTCTCCAGAGATCTTGATACCTAACGATTGTCCGAGTGTGCAGATAACATATAGGTTGGCAGAGAGAGTGACTGGAGATCTCTTGACACGTGGACAATACAGGTTCCGACATCAACAGATTGGTGCCTTCTGTAGGAATCGAAAAACGTTACACGGCCAAAACTTGTGGTAAAGGCATGTTTTCTACTAGGAAGAGCTTGGCAACCGAACACTCTATGGAAGAAGAAGTTGAATCCTATCACACTGACTTGTGGCAGGAAAGCGTTTAAGATCTCCAGAATGTGACCCGCTGTAAGAGGAGAAGACAACGACAAAAGGGGATGGTCGAACACGAGAACCAGGACCTGAAGCTGGACAATGCCCTGATGAAGGTAGTTCTTGAACTGTTGGAGAATCAATCCCTCCAACATGGACCCAAGCGTAGTCGTGCCTAGAGAAGCCTTCAAGGTTCGGCTCAATGGAACGTCGTCGATCTCAGGATGACCCACCCGTTTCAAATGGTCTGAACCCTCAGAACATCGTTATGAAGCCCACAAGACAATCATAATAGGAGACCTTTTCCAGCACGTGAAAACTAGCAGCTCATACCGCTAGCGTGTTTGATAGGTTGGGGGTGGGATCCTCCATAGCACCACCCCTACCGGCACACAACAGGCGTAGTGAGCACAGCGAGGCCCGCATGGAAAGAAAGAAGGACCCGAAACCCAGTTATGTGAGGCCCGAGGAAGAGAATGAGAGGTTAGACTGCTACGAGGATGACGACGACGAGAACCTCTCGTTCACCAATTACATAAAGGCCATGGAGATACCCACAAATTTTTGAATGCCTCTCATGGACAAATACAACGGGAGAGGCGACCCCACAGATCATATCAACAAATACAAGACGAAGCTCCAAGGCCACTCCCCCGCAGTGAAGTGTCAAAATTTCCATACCACACTCACATCCGATGCGAAAAGGTGGTACAACAAGCTGAAACCAGGAAGTATCAGGAGCTGGCCTCAGCTCAAAAGAGAGTTCGTCAACGCTTTCATTGGCAACCGAACAATGATAGCCGATATCGCCCAACTCCACGACATTCGGCAAAAGGAAGGAGAAACAGTTAAAAGCTATTTTAAGAGGTTCAGCAACGTCATCAATAAGATTGAAACTGCAACCGATGACAAATCCCTAGATGCACTGGTGACCGGACTTCACATGCGTACCCCATTCTGGAGAAACGTCTAGAACAGTCAACCAAAGACTTACAGTCAGTTGGTAGACTTGATCCAGCATGAAATTCGATTGGAAGAAACAATCGAAAATAGAGAGAAAGCTGAAAGGGATAGGAGAGATCGCTATAGAAGGGAGGGGTGATGCTTTCCTGATCCTCGTTTCAACTGCTTTCAGAGAAAGTGCTACCCTGGACCACAGAATAACCACTACAGGAGATTTAACCAGACGGAGGTAGTCCTTGTCCCCCATCCCAGGACACTTGCAGTGGCCCCTTTGCCGGTGGCCACACCACCCAAGTTCTATCGCATACACAGGACTAGGGTATATAACACAGAAGATTGCCCAGACGTGAGGAAACTGATCAACCGTAGAAACCATGGGCAGAAAAAAAAGAATCGACTCGCGCGAGGACGTCCAGGACCGTCCAATCAAGGACAAAGACCTCTTTTTCAGTGCTAGGACGATAGACCTCGCCGCAATAACAGGAGAAATGATAGAAACAGGGATCTGCCAAGGGTGGAAGGACCCGCAGGAGCTTCTTCAGTCCGAGAAATCAATACGATCATATGAGGGCTCTATGTCGGAGGGCACACGAAGAACTCATGGTGAAACTACCCGAAGGTAGCAAGAGAAGAACGCGTGGAGAGTTGGTAGGTCCATGGACACCGACCAAGAGCCCCACAAATCTCGTTCACTGAGGAAGATGAGGCCGGCATATACTACTCCTACTATGATGGCTTGGTGGTATGTGCCATCGTCGCCAGAAATGGGTTGGGACAGATGTTGATCGATGATGGAAGTACCATGAACATCTTGTTCGGCAGTACCTTTGATCAGATGGATGTAGATCATGAACTAACAGCCATCTCAGAGCTACTATTTGGTTTCACAGGGAATAGTCTCGTTCCGCGAGGAAGTATCACCCTCGTAGTGGACTTCGGAGAGCCTCCGTGTCATCTTAAGAAATTCATAGAATTCTTGGTAGTAGATACTCGCTCTGCCTACCATGGAGTCCTCGGTAGGCCTGCGCTCAAAGATTTACAAGCAGTCACATCCATCTATCACTTGGCAATGAAGTTTTTGATGCCGGGAGGGGTCGCTAAGATTCACGGCAATTAGACAGAGGCAAGGGCCTTCAATATGAAAGCATTACAAAAGGCAGCAAAGCACAAGGATGTTACCCCAGTGGTAATGACTATACATTCAGAGCCGATGGACGTCGACCATGAAAAGATGGACGAGGAAATAATACTAGATGAGGGCCTGGACCCTTGAATTATAGGCTCGGACTCTTTTGCAACTCCAGTCGAGGAGTTGGAAGCATTCCTAGTGAACTCCTCAGACACAACCCAAATGTTGCAGATGGGAGAGAGGCTCGAGGAAAAGATAAAGGAAGAACTAAAGCAGTTCCTACGAGAGAATACTAATATCTTCGCATGGAAACATAGTGACATGGTGGGGATTGATCCATGAGTGGCTTGCCACACCTTAAAAGTGAATCCTAAAGTACGCCCCAAGATACAAAAAATGAGACCCTTGAGCACTGAGAGGTATGGTGCCTTGAAGGAAGAGGTTGACAAGGTATTAGCTAACGGGTTCTTCAGGGAGGCAGTCTACCCCCAATGGGTATCCAACCTCGTACTGGTAAGGAAGAGCACCAAGAAATGGAGGGTATGCATAGACTTCTTGGACTTGAACCAAGCATGCCCCAAAGATAGCTTCCTCATTGCCGCACGTCGACCAATTGGTCGATGCGATTGCCGACCACAAGCTACTTAGTTTCATGGATACCTACGCAGGCTACAACCAGATCCTGATGTTCACAGAAGATGAGGATCACATGTCGTTCATTACAAACTGAGGGTTATACTGCTATAAGATGATGTCCTCTGGCCTAAAGAATGCAGGAGCCACATGTTCTCTGGACAGATCAGAAACACTATAGAAGTCTACGTTGATGACATGCTCGCACTACAAGAAAAATGGTCTATCGCAACGGGCGAAAAACGTTGCCATAGACCTTTCGCGAACGCTCAGCGCACGTTGCGTGCTTTGATGTTGCCGAAAACTAGCTATCTACGGCAACGTGCAATGTTCGTTGTGGAATACAAAAGAGCGTTGTCATTTTACTTTTAGTAACGCCCTAAAGATATATAACAACGTTTTTTGACCGTTGTGGTTTCCTTTTAACAACGTTCTCATGACCGTTGTGGTTTCCTTTTAACAACGTTCACTCGACCGTTGTAGTTTCCTTAGTTTCTTTTTAACAACGTTCTCCTGACCGTTGTCGTTTCGTTACAACAACGTGCATCTGACCGTTGTGGTTTCCTTTTAACAACGTTGCAATGCTCGTTGTCGTTTCATTTTAACAACATTCTATAGCTCGTTGTTGTTATTTTTTTTTAGCAACAGTGATGCGCACATTCTATAGCTCATTGTTATTTTTTCTATAGCTAGTTTGAACAACAATCACATGTTTATTAATATAAAACTCAATCTAATGGTTAAAACGCTAAAATGAAATTTATACAAAATCAATGAAATATGAACAAGGTTGAAACAAGTTAAATATATTATAAAATAGAAGAATTTGTATTCATACATTTATAGCTAGCCTAGAAGTTTCTTGTAATATGAAAGTTCGAACCAAAATCTAACAAAATACACGTGTACTACAAGTATCTTGGCACCAAAAATATTTAATCTACCAAAATCTTGAAACCGGTAATCTTGCATGCACTTCACAAAAATATCAACAAAAACTATTCTACCACCCCTCGAGCAGAACCGCTACTCCACATAAACCAAGACTATCAGTTCCAACCCTGCAATTCACAAAAAAAAAAAAAAAAATATCACAACAGTTCTTCCATTGTTCCAGCTTTTCAGACAAAAAAAAAATATCCATGCTAATGAGATCGTGTAACTTATCTCTAAAATTACAATTAACGGAGATGAAAGAGTTTAGCAAATAAAAAGACTAACCATTGTGATAAGGTTTCTTTCTAGTTAGTAATGAAAAATGATACATTAAAGATAATTAGTCAATATCTTCCAATACTTTGTTGAAGACCAATTACCAAAATAAAATAACAAATTTGAGATCTTTTTATTTTAATTGGAAAGATAATTCAGAAAGCAATAATGGTAAATTTGTTTGGCACATGGGACGACAATGCAAAATCTACTTATGGACTCGAACGAAGGATACACCACATGTGATCTTTGTCCTAAACAACTAAAAATAACACAAAATCAGTAAAAATTGAATAAAATAACCAACATAAGGTTAATATTTAAGTACGAGACAAGTGTGAACCATTTAACTAGCATTTTCAACCTTTTAGGAAAGGAACATTTTCAAAGCATATAAAATGAAAATTTGACAAATGTGGCGACAGCTGCAAAAAAAAAAAAAATATCACGAGGAAAGAAGGACAAAGATCACATTAGCATGTCCAATGGCAAACAAGAGTCAAGACACTCTTCCACTAAAATTAAGTGCACCGTCTAATGAACACAAAGAAGATCTTGAATCCATCATAAACACCACAAAAGAACTACTTTACAAAGTCTTGAAACCATTTTTCAAACAGTCTTTATCCTCTGCGGGTAACATTAAAAACATCATTTGTAAATATGATTCAAGTTCCACAATAATCTGTTGACACATGTTTTACTTCTTAAAATTACGAGTTTTCACAACACAGGCGGGTCCATATCTTCTTCTTCCCTTTTTGATTCATACAACATTTGTGTCTCATTACATTATTTAACTTATGGATACAAGTAATGTAACAAAATTTTGGCACAACCATATTATTGTTAAAGAAAGCTAAAATAAGATAAATTACTGCTTGGGAGGACTCTGCTGCTTACTAAAATTTTCTTGAAAACCCAATTTTAACAACTTCTCAATTGTCGTTATCTAATTGAAAAATTAATTAGGTCGCATTATTAACTCAAAACCAAAAGCACAAATTCTACTTTTCGGGTTTCGTTCTGAAATTGGCAAATAGTACATCAACCCACCGCAATCGGTGGCAAGTTTCTTGGTAAAGCTCATACTTGATTAAACCTAATCCATACCATTATGAACTAAAGACACAACATAACACATCCCACAGCCCATGTGAGCAATAATTAAGGAACCCCTAACAACTTTCTAAATTTAAAGAAAATATTTCTCGGATCTCTCTCCAACAAGATTCACATGGCAAGAAAATCTTACTTTTTGTTAGTTGTATTAAGCATTTTGATTGGCTCGGGTGTGAGATTGGAACATTCGAATCATAGGAAGAAAAATAATGTTGTTTCGGTTTGGGTTTGAAGACATCTTGTGAGAGTTGGAGGATTAATGTTGAGGTGAATAATATAAGGAATTTGAGTTTGTCCCTCAAGAATGCATTGGATACATAGGAAAATATATGAGTTCTAGTCAAGATAAGGAAGATTGTGAGAGGGCAATTGAAGAATGTCAAGTGTATTTGAGTAGTTCTTTGTAATTCTTTGAAATGTCTTTGATGGGAAAGATGCATGGAATCCAATTCTTAAGCCTCTCCCCATCAACTTCTTTGAACTCTTCACCACGCGTTCCTCCTCATGTCCTTCTCCTTCCAACCGTGATAATCAAATTGCTGGTTTTAGAAAACTCTTCCCGACACTTGTTCATCCAAATTATCACTTTTCATTATTCATAAAGAAACACACAAGTAAAGAATCTACATGTCCACTTCATCTATCAAAGTCTGCGCATCCCCAAAGAAAGACATGCTTCTTCACTCGACCATGTCTCTCGAATTAAGCACTCGGGCACTCTTTCTTAGTTAAGGATTCTATAGGAATTTATGGGCATGGTGTGAAAGGATTCTGCAACTAATGTAACATAAAGGAACACCGGATTCTTCCATTGTCTGGTTACATCCTCACAAATTGAGTCTGAAATTAATAGAACACACATACATAAAACGAAATATTAGGAAGAAAACACACGCCATAATTTATCAAGGCCAAAATGTCGAGCCAAGAGAAGAAGGCACTGAAGTAGTATCACCCGAGATCTTTCTTTGCCCTCCATGGCTTCAATTCTTCTTTGGCAAATGAAGCAATCCATCGATATAAATTTGCGACGAAATCTGAAATGTGTATTACAAGCCGCCTCCTTTAGCATTCACCTATTACGCTTTACAACCTAAATAACGATGAAGCAAACACAAGTCAAAATCATTATAAATCATGAGATCGAGATGTGAGTGTGTGTTTTAGTTTAATAATAGTGATCTCCTTTGGGTTGTTAATCTTTTAAATGAATTAATTTATGACATCGGATGTGAGTGTGTGTTTCTTTTATACCTACATTTTAGGAATGTTGCAGCTTGCAATGGAGGAGATGAAGAAGCGGGATCGAAATTGGCTGGCGGAGACTCTCAATTAAATCACCGAGCTCCTTGCGTGCGAGACTCTCTACCGAACATGAACCCATACAAACAACCAAAGAAACATATATCTTTATACATTACTACAAATGAAAACGAAATTTGTGTAAGAATTAGATGAAATTGTGCAAGAGAGAGATTTGGAAGTGAAAATTGCCGAAAAGAGGCAGTGGAGAAGATGCTGCAGTTGCCCATTTCGCCTATTAACCTCTTATACGTGCACTGTTTTTCCGAATTTTGAAGATTCACATTCCTGCCGAAGATTCACGAACAAGACAAATCTCAAAGAACAATGTTTAGATTTCAAGAGGATTTCTTCCAAATTAAAAAAATCAAAACTTAAGGGTTTTGAATTGGATTTTGGGTTACATTTGGGGAAGAGCAAAGTGAGGAGATTGATACACGCGATACGTATTTTGATGTTGGAGGCAAATATCTAAAGGTTTCATGGGGTAGGAAATTTGTTAAGTGGGCTTGTATTTGGGCTTTAAATTTTACAACGGGCAAAGAACGTTGCCAAATCTATTTTTAATAAAAGTTTTAGCAACGTGCTTCCGACCGCTGCCAAAATGTTGTGGTATATGTTTTAACAACGTTCGGGTGAACGTTGCTAAAAACTTTGTTATATAACAACGGTCATTGCCCGTTGTTGAATAAGAAAATATATTATTATTTTGGCAACGATGGCCGGCCGTTGCAAAAGGTTATATTAACAACATTCAATTCACCGCTGTGCGAATGCCAATTGAATTAACCAATTGCAACATACATTTGATATTTGTTGTCAGTAGACCCGCTTTTAGCAACAAGCTTTTAATGAATGTTGTCGTTGAGATGTTGCAAAAGGCACTTTTGTTGTAGTGTCGTAAAGAGTGTAAACGCCGAGGACCACATCGGGCACTTAAGAGAGATGTTTAGAATCCTCCGCAAATATCGCATGAAGCTAACCCCCTAAAGTGCGCCTTCAGGGTCGCGTCGGGAAAGTTCCTCAGCTACATGGTAAACCAGCGCAGGATAGAGACTAATCCCGAGAAGATCAAGGCACTCATCGAAATGCGGTCACCATCTTCTCCTAAGGAAGTCCAGAGCCTGACAGGAAGATTGGCAGCCCTGAACCGATTCATATCGAAGGCAACCGACCATTACCAGCTCTTCTTCCAGACCATCAAAGGAGGGAAAAGATTTGAGTGGACCGAAGAATGCAAAAAGGCCTTTCAGGAGCTCAAGGTCCTCCTCGAAAAGGCCCCGCTGCTATCCAAGCCAATGAATGGACAAACATTGCTCATCTACCTCGCGGTGTCCGAAAAAACTAGTGAGTTGGGTCTTGATCCGAGAAGAAGGCCCAACGTAACTCCCAGTCTATTATGTAAGCAAGGCCCTATAGGATGTGGAGACAAGATACCCAGACATGGAGAAGCTCGCCCTATCTCTGATTATCGCCTCCTGAAAACTTTTGTCGTACTTCCAGTCACATAGCATCGATGTCTTGACAAATCTCCTCCTGAGACAGATCCTCTAGAAGTCGGACACCTCAAGAAGGCTGATGAAGTGGTCAATCGAACTTAGCCAATTCGACATCTCCTACAAGCCCAGACCTTCCATAAAGGGACAGGCTTTAGCAGATTTTATGGCCGAATTTTTCCATATCCCATAGGGCTCGCTTGAAGCCAAGCCTCATGAGGTACCAACATGGAAATTATATGTTGACAAATCCTCGGGTGAGGTCGGAGCTGGAGCCAAGATTTTGCTGGTCAACACACAATCTCAACTGTGCGCTTCGCCTGAAGTTCAAACCCTCGAACAACACTGCTGAATACGAGGTGCTCCTATTAGGCTTGAGGCTGGCACAAGAGAAGAAAATAAGAAAACTCTAGATCTACAGCGATTCGCAGCTGGTGGTTAGTTAAGTCAACGAAATCTTTACGGCTCGTGAATAGTCCATGATGGCTAACCTGAAAAAGACCAAAGACCTTCTATCCCACTTTGAGATGTTTAAACTTCTCTAGATCCCGCAGATCGAAAATGGTTACCCTGACGCCCTTTCAAAATTGGCAAGCAGTAGGTACTCTGACTTGATAAGAGCTATCCCAGTCGAAAAGCTCAACCGACCATCCACCGACGAGATTCTAGTACCGAACACCATAACGATATCTGAATATCTAAAATAGATAAAGGAAATCATCGTATACTTGACCAACCAGATTCTTCCGGACGACAGGCAGGAAGCACGAAAACCCTGCAGGAGGGCAACGAAATTCATACTACAGGATAAAATACTATATAAGAGAGGTTTTAGCCACCACCTCCTACGCTGTATAACTCAGGATGAAACAAAAATACACGAGGGAATTTGCAGTAATCACTCGGGAGGAATGTCTCTGGCACAAAAGGCGTTGGAATAAGGATATTATTAGCCAACCATGAAGAAGGATTTGCATGATTACACAAGGAAGTGCGACAGGTGCCAGAAATTCGCTGTTGTGCCAAAGCTCCCAACCTAGAACCTCACCCCGGTCACCAGTCCTTGGCCTTTCGCCAAATGGAGAATCGACTTTATAGGTCCCCTCCCAACCGGAAGGGGTGGGATCAAATTTGCGATTGTGGTGGTAGATTTTTTCACCAAGTGGTGCGAAGTTGAACCTTTGGCCAAGATCACGGAGGAGAACACCTAGAAGTTCGTTTGGAAGAACATTGTCTATCGTTTCGGGATCTCTCACTCTCTTGTTTCCGACAATGGTACACAGTTCGTTGCGAAGATCTGGGCATTCGGAGGGATTTCTTCTCTCCCAACTACCCCTAGTCTAATGGCCAGGTGGAGGCCGTCAACAAGATCATCAAGCATACCCTGAAAAGGAAATTAGAATCCACCAAAGGAGGATGGGCCAAAGAATTACCCGAGACTCTGTGGTCATATCGGACCACTTCTCGGATGGCGACTGGCGAAACTCCTTTTGTCATGGCGTATGGGGTGGAAGTAATGATTTCCGTTGAAGTAGGGATACCCTTTCCTAGGCATTTACACTTTGACGAGGTGACCAATGAAGACTTACGCAGGGCGAACCTGGACTTGCAAGATGAAAGACATGCATACTCGCAACTTCGCCTCATGGTCTATCAAAGAAAAATAGCCAGATACTACAACTTCAAGGTTATGGGCAGGAATTTTCACATCAACGACTTCATCCTCAAAAAAGTATTCCAGGCTAATAGAGAGGTGGGAGCTGGAACCCTCGGGCCCACCTGGGAAGGACCTTACAAGATCGTCGAGAAAATATGGCCTGGAACTTATAGATTGGAAGATTCAGAAGGAAGAGAGACGAGGCACCTTTGAAACGTCACTCATTTACGGTCGTATTACCAGTAGTTTTCATTTTCCATTTCTCAGTTTTCCAGCATTGTTTCCGGCATCGCTAGATGCCGCGCTCTTTTAATAAAGTTCATTATTTTCCAAATCGAAGTATTCTCTACCCTACTGTACCGATAAAAGAGGAATTGGCAGCGAGAGAGTGTAGTTCGCAGCCAACTGTGTCAACTTGCTGGATAAATATTCAACGCGCATACATATATGTAAAGAGGATTTGGCAGCAAGAGAGTGTGGTTCGCGGCCAACTCTGTCAACTCACTGGATAAACATTCAATGCGCATTCATATAAGTAAAGAGAATTCGGTGGCAAGGGAGTGTGGTTCGTGGCCAACTCTATCAACTCGCTAGATAAACATTCAACGCGCATTCATATAAGTAAAGAAAATTTGGCAGCGATGGGGTGTGGTTTGCTTCCAACTCTGTTAACTCGTTGGATAAACATTCAACGCGCATTCAAGTAACTAAAGTAAGGGAGTATGGTTCGTGGATAGCCCTTTTTGACTCGCTGGATAGACAGCTAGTGCATTTTCATTAGCCTATGCCACAGAATAAGGCGATCTTAATAAAAATATATTTCGCAAAAATTTTACATTTACGAATCAGGAAAACAACGCTGATAAGAACAGACATGACCCTTAAGCCCCGGTCGGACCCTTGGGATCAGCATAACCAGGGACCCCGAGGTTAGCCAACAGACTCCTGGCCTTTGACAACTCCGTCAAAGCTTCGGTCAATTCTTTATCTTTGGCATGAATCATGTTTTGACAAGACCTCAGCTGCGATTCAGCCGTCTTCTGAGCCTGAACACAAGCCCTTTGGATCGTTTTATCTTTGGTGATGTCGTAAATAGCACATGCCCTCGCATCTTCGGAAAGGTAAGTTGTTCCTGAAGGTCTTTGTTTTCTAAGCGCAACGCGTCGACATCCTCGTCTCTCCCGACTGTTAAACTCAGTTCATCAACCTTCATTGCCAGCACCTTGTACAACTCGCAGTTAAGCACGTGACTTCGAGAGGTATACATTTCTACCATTTTTAACAACTCCATCAATTTCGCGTTATCTGCGGCCTCGCAAAGGCAGAAGTCCAATACTTATGAACTGAAGTTGTTGCTACGGCAGCCAGAGCCAGCAATTTTCCCAAAACGGTTGGGTCTAATTCGTCCAGACGAGACCCAATGTTAATGTATTCGAGCTTTCCAGAAGAAAGATGAATAGAGGTTCAGGACACTCTTCGATCATGGAGAACGCGGTCCTCAACCTCCGAAGAAGGATCCTCCTGACCTCGCCTAGCCCTCTGGGAATCTCCCGCATTCTCTATGCCCCTCCCTAGCACGATCGTCTCTCCTTTGTTATCAACAACTGCCCTCTTCTTGCCTGATCATCTAAAATTTTTTGACGAAGATGCAGGTCCGGTAGGGAGTAGAATGGAGGGCACCCCCGCTGTTATTTCCGGTGCCAACGGAACAGATGGAGGATTGCTCACCATTGCCTCCGGTGCCTACGGGACGACAATCTCTAGAACAGACGCCGCATGTGATACCAGAGGCGGAGGAGGAATATCATCCATAACCCCACCACGCCTTATCTTGAGCTTTGGCACACTGGAAAAATAAAAGCCTGTCATGACGAGCAATGGCTGAAGTCCAAATATTGCGGTAGGGAAATAAAGGTAAGAGAAATGAGATGAAGGTCTGCAAGCATATATATAAGCACAGGGAAATACGGACGGTCAGATGAACGGCACGTATGTGGAAAGAGGGGACGCACATAAATAAACCCTAGGAAGATATACAGGATGCGTGGATTATACGCGCCTCGTAAGTTGCACCGTTATTACAACATGATGGTGCCACCAATGCATATCCCACATGGAAACGTTAAGCAAAGTACGAGAGCCCCGCCCGGGTCGTGAGGTCATGTTAACCCATGAACCTCACAATTGCGTGAAGGTGAGGGTGGAGGCGAACGCCTTGACTACAAAAACTCGCGTCTGCAGTGGCTGTTCCTCAATAGCCAGCAAAGGTTATCCAGCCAAGAAATTACATGCCATCCATTCAGACATCTCTTCACCAAATAACTTATCCCAACTTCAATTGTGCAACAAACATGGAAAATCTGGTACATTCTTATTTTATTCATCACAATCCGAAGTACAAGGCAAAAATGAACGAGCATGGTTATTGTTCTACTATCCCGCCGCCTCTTTGGGTCGGCACATATCGGGATCTATGACCTACTGAATCAATACTCTGGTCTTCGTAACTTCGAGCCTCGTTATTGGTGGAAATATGAATTCACCATATCGGGAGTCTCCAAAAATCAATACGAGTTGATTTTGTGACTAATTAGGCCATACTGCTCAAAAATGCCATTGAAACCTTTGGCAGATGGCTTCCAGCCCCGTCATCCGAATCAGGATCACCGATGGGTTGGCCATCGATGTCCATTAGAGAAGCACCGTTCGGGACCTTCTGGCTAAGGCTATTAGAGAAATTTTCGATCTTTTATGTTGAGATTTTCATTTAAACTTGGAAAATAAATTTAGTTAGTTCGTAGCGTCTTTTTGACAGTCCTTAAAAGTCGAATTTAATTGTTTGGTCAAGATTATTGTTGCGCGCAGTTATCCTTGAATTATTTTAAATTAATGATGAAATGTTCATTTAGACGCTACTTGATGACTTATATTATATCTTGAAAATTTAAAACTTTGTGCATGTTATTTAGTGAAAATACGTGTAGCAATTTGAAATTTTTACAAGTTTAGTGTGTCACACATATTTTAATATGTCGCACGTTTCGAAACTTATACTTAAGTACAATTTTCCGAGCCATTAATCTATTATCGAGCCCAAATTTTGGCCAAGCATTCATTGTGAATTTGAACTCTAAAATTTTGGGCTCGAACCCACACAAGTGAACCACGCCAAGACCAGCCTCAATTTGTCGAATTAACTCTCCCAGGTTTCAACTATAGAGTGGTGATCTCCTCTCCACAGTGGGCAATTGGCCAAAAAAAAAATGCCAACATTAAGTATTTTTCTCTTTTGGCCAATTGTCCACTATCATGTAGGCAATGGGCAACATATCTTCTTCAAACTGTGGGGAGGAGATCACCACTCTTCAACTATAACCACTCCATTTCCTTCCTCCACAACCTCGGCTAACTCCCAACTTCCAACTCTCCACCACCATTCAACCGCCTCTAATTTCCCCAACTGCCATCTTAATTAACCACACCATTACACTAAGAAGACTGAAATTGCATCCAACCCCAACTCCATTCGGCTCCTTCCCTCTCTTCATTTTTCATTTTCCTTTTCATTTATTTAATCTCCTTATCAACCCCGAACACAAATTTTTTATTTCTTATTTCTCTCCCATCTCTCAGCCATCTCTCTCACACTCTCATCCTAATTGTTGCTTCATTTCCTTACATATCACACGAATTCACTCAAAATCTCCCATCACTCGGCCTCTTTCTTTCTCTCTTTTCCCATACGCCATTAGTTTTAGGGTTAATTACATTAATGGTCCCTATTCTTTCAGGTTTGTAACGATTTCATCCCTATTCAATTTTTTAGCAGATATCATTCTCATATTTTCATTTATTCGCACAGATGGTTCCCAAATAACTATTTTTCACTATTTTAACAATTTTTTGACAATTTTACCCCTTGACTTAAATAAATTAAAATGATAAAAAAGAAAATACAATGAAAATATTGCAATTGAGCTCTTAACCTTTTCAAAAGTACAAATAAATCGTAAACTATTTTATTTTATTCAAATAAGTGTTCTTCCCCAACTAAAAAAAAAAATCATCTTTTCCAACAATATATGTAATACTTGGATGAAATAACATTAGATTCTTGAACTCTAAAATTTAACTAAATAAATGGAAACACTAGAAGCCAGAAACAAACCTTCTTTAATAAAGACAGAGAGCCCAAAATCAGTTGCCTTCAACATTACTTTCTCATCCTTTCTTGCAAGCAAGAAATTCTCAGCTTGACATCCCTATGCATCACCCCATAAAATGGCAATGGTGAACAATATTCACAATCATCTATAGAGGTCGACAATGACTCTCTCGGAATAATGTCCCCGAGCAATAATCCTCAAAAGAGCTCCCTACCGCACACAAAGCTCCATCAAAACGTGCATAGACTACTGTCCTCATAAGTATCCTTAAATTCCACGATGTTCAATTTGTCCACTCAAGTGTTGCATGATATGAACTTCCTTCTACATATCCTCCTTATCATTCTTACTCACAAGCTTCCTCTTCATTATCGACTTTCATGCATAGGTGTGTCCAGTTGCAATCTCGGAAAAAAAGTAAGTTACCACAAACCCGACTTTTTCCAATTCTTTGCCAAGTTTGTGTTTTGACCTTATATCCTCAAAGGGCTTCCCTAAAATGTTATTGGGTTCTAATATTTGAACAAGGCTATGGTGTAGCGAGCGGTGTTTCACAGAGTGGAATTGGTGCACGAGATCGAGGTTGCGGCTGCGCGACAGTGGGCATTGGCGGAGGTCGGTGGTGCCTTTCGGGCCGAGACAGGTGAGGCGTGTCTTGAGATGATGGTTTTTGATAATGATTAAGATGGGGGTAGGGAGTGGGAAAAGATGATTCTTTTTAGTTGGAAAAGAACACTTATATGAATAAAATAAAATATTTTAGGATTTATTTGTACTTTTAAAAAGGTTAAGGGTCCAATTGTAATATTTTTATTGTATTTTATTTTTCTATTATTTTAATATATTTAAGTCAAGAGGCAAAATTGTCAAAAAATTGTTAAAATAGTGAAAAATAGTGATTTGGGGACAATCTGTGTGAATAAATGAAAAGATGTGGATGATATCTGCTAAACAAATTGAATGTGGATAAAATCGTTACAAACCTGAAAGAATGGAGACCATTAGTATAATTAACCCTTAGTTTTATTTCCACCAAATTATATAGCAATTCTAACAACCCATTTTTCTCTTAACAAATCTTAGAATCTCCTTGAATGTTTTAAATTTTAGGGTGATTCCAATTGAAAAACATCCCTTTATGAGTTATCTATCCCCTATACTTGAAATCACATAAATTTTGAGGTTCATAGAATTAGTTACGAAACTTTTGATAATCTACATCGGGTTGTTCCCGAGAATAGAGTTTGTGAAGAGAGAAAAATATTTTAACATCTCGATCGTCACCGCTCCGAGCAAATTTTTAAACAAGATGGTTATGTCATATGAATTAAGATTTTATATAGGTTATGTCATATAGATTAAGACGGTTTGATGTGTTGAAATATATGTTCTGTAAATGTTGTTCATGTGTTTGAATGTCTAACAACGGTTATTTTGTGAATATTCCAAATGTAGAAGTTTGTCCCTATGATGTTTACTATTACACTACGACAACTAGTGTCTACAGCGGCGACACCAATTGCGAAGACACCAAGTCGTCTCTATTGATTCTATACAATAGAGACGACAAAGAAATGTCGTCGCTACACATCAAAAATTTGAGCGACGACATATGTCTTCGCAATAAATTATGAATCGTCGCTATTACATAGAATTTATAACGACGTCTTTCAATGTCGTCGCTAATTACTTTCGAAAATGGCGGGAGAACAAATGGCGCCATTTTGATGCATAAATAGCGACGACTTTTATCGTCGCAATAGATTTGTGGATGATGTTGTCAGTCACGTGAATCATGATTTTTCTCGTAAAATGTGATGAGATATATAGCGACAACATATGTCGTCGCTATAAACCTATATCAATTTAAGCGAGAAAATTGGCGCCCATTTGTTGTCTATAGCGACGACATATGTCGTCGTAAAATATGTATTGATCATTTTGATGGACACATGAGTTATTAATTTCCTTGTAAAATAGGAAGGATTCTGTAGTGACGACTTTGACATATAGCGGCGACAAATGTCATCACTATAGTCTTCTTTTTCTAATCCCCATCTCCGTATTTCTGTATTGTATTATTGCAAAAATATTTAATCTTCTCCCCATCAGCGTAAGTACTTTCAATTCTATTGTTTCCTCCATAATCATATTCTTTACATTTCATTTGTTCATCTCCATTTATTATCCTTACTGTATATGTGAAAATATAGTGTTTGTTAAGTATGGATATTGATAAAACTTGGACAACAATTAGAAATCGCACAAAATCTGTAGATTTTCAGAACGGTTTGCAAGCATTTATAAACATGGCGAGGCTATAGGTAAATGACAGAAGAAGGATTAAATGTCCATGCAAAAAATGTTTAAACGGTCTCACACATCTATTGGAAATTGTCGAGGCTCACATATTTCATAATAGTTTTGCGGAGAATTATGTCACCTGGATATATCATGGTAAGACCGATGTTCATACTACGATTATGTATAGACATAATGAGCGAGCTGGTGTGGAAGATGAGATGATGAATGCCATAGACGACGTAGCTGGTGATGAGCATGCAGGTACAAGCACCGATGGTTACTATGACAAATTATTTTAGGCTCTGCATTCAGAATTGTACCCAGGAGTTTCATCATTTTCATCCCTAAATTTTTTAGTCAAGTTGATGCATATTAAGGTTATGAACAAATGGACAAACAAGTCTATCGATGATCTTTTGAAATTGCTGAAGTTGTCATTCCCAAACATGAACCTGGTTGACTCCCACTACGAAGCTAAGAAGCTGATGACGAAGCTTGGTTTGGGTTACAAATCTATTCATGCTGCAAAAGAACGATCATGCAACTTTTTTTAGGATAAACATGCTGATAGACAAACTAGTCTGATTTGCCAAGAAAGTCATTGGGTGTACACTTATGGAAAAGTAAAAGGAATAATGTTCCACATAAGGTGTTGCGATATTTTCCCTTGGCCCCTAGACTAAAACATATGTTCGCGACGAAGGATACTACAAAACTCATGCGGTGGCACAGTATAGGAAGGTCAGGGACGATGATGAAATTCAGCATCCAGTTGATGGAAAGGCATGGTGGGATTTTGACATGAAACATCCACTGTTCACAAGTGAGATAAAGAATGTCAGGTTAGGTTTGACCGCAGACGGATTCAATCCATTCGTTGAAATGAGTTTGGCGTACAGCATGTGGCCAGTAGTTGTAACAGTTTACAACTTGCCACCATAGTTATGTATGAAGCCTGAATACCTTATGCTTACTCTGTTGATACCTGGTCCTAAAGCACCGGGTAAGGACATTAATGTATTTTTACAACCAATAGTGGATGAGTTAAAGGAGTTGTGGGCCGATGGGATAGACACGTGTGACGCTGGAACCAACAACAGGTCGGTATTCAGACTGCATGAAGCGTTGTTGTGGATTGTTAACGATTTTTCAGCGAGAAGTAGTTTGTCAGGTTGGAGTGGTCAGGGGTACATTGCATGTCCTATGTGCAACGAGGATACTCTTTCAGTCCGTGTGATAGGTAAGATAGCTTATGTGGGTCACCGTCATTTTCTGCCATCCGGCATTATTTTCGGAGCAATTTAGACTTCTATGGGAGGATAGAAAGGCAACCACCTCCACGTCGGTTAACGCCTTCAGACATTTTAGCACAGTTAAGTCGTGTAAGATATAAAAGTCCAGGAAAGCACCCTAACTACGGGGGTGCTACAATTCGAAGAAGTGATGATGAGCTAAATGGGAGAAAAACGAGCATTTTCTATGAGTTGTCGTATTGGACTTCTACAGAGCTCAAACATAACATCGATGTCATGCACGTAGAGAAGAATGTTTGTGATAGCTTGCTCAGTACAATTATAGATGATCCATTCAAATCAAATGACACAGTCAATGCAAGGCGCGATCTGATGCAATTAGAGATAAAAAAGGAGTTGCACTTGTATCGGAACAGGAATAGGTGGATGAAGCCTGCCGCATGTTACACCATGTCGTCTGCAAATCGTAAGAAGTTTTGTAAATTTATCCGATCGGTTGAGTTTTTAGATGACTTCACTTCTAATCTTCGGAAGAATAGTGTTCCTAATGATAGCCGTATTATCGGGTTGAAGTCACATGATTGCCATATTATCATGCAACGGTTATTGCCAGTCGGATGTCGGGCGTTCTTGAATAAAACTATTTCCACGGCAATTATTGAACTGTGCACGTTCTTCAAGCAGCTTTGTGCAAGAACACTAAAGGTTAGCGACATGATGGCTTCCCACGATCACCTGGTACTCATTCTCTGTAAGTTGGAACGGATCTTTCCGCCAGCCTTCTTCGACATCACGATTCACCTCGTAATGCATTTACTAGAAGAAGCAATCCTTGGAGGTCCGGTGCACATGAGATGGATGTATCCATTCGAGCGATACCTGAAGAAATTGAAGGGCTACATCAGAAATCGAGCTCAGCCCGAGGGATCAATAGCTGAATGGTATGTTGTGGACGAGGCATTGACTTTTTATTCGAGGTACTTCGAAGACATATGAACAAGGTTCAACCAACCAGACAAAAACGAGGATGCTAGTGTTCCACAGACACAACTTTCTGTTTTTCAGTTGTAGTGTCGTCCCACTTGGAAAAAAGTCACCAACGACATTTCCTACTCAAGTTCGAAATCAAGCGATTTTTTACATCTTGAACAACTGTTATGAAGTTGAGCCATTCTTGTAGTAAGACGGTATTTATTCCTGATTATTATTCATTTATCTCGAATAAACTTTATCATTTGAAACGAACTAATGAACTTTGATCTTCTATACTTTGTATAGGGAACATAGGCAAGAGCTACTGAACAATGGCTGTCCAAACATCGAACTAGTGCATAGAAGAGACTTTCACGATTGGTTCTCTGTAAAGGTAAACGAACAACGATCGAATAAATTTGCAAGTTTTCAACATTATTTCTTTCAATAATCGAGAATAATTCTCGTCATGCAACTATATATGCACACGCCAAAGCCACGACCATCAAGTTTCTCATGAGTTGTTTTCGTTGGCGATGGATGTTACCAGTAGCGTTATGTCATACGACGACTTGTGTTGTCAAAGGAGTTCGGTTCCCGACATATGATCGTGATATTCAAGAAAAACTCGAAAACGATGGTGTGTCCGTCCCTGTGGACCGGGGTGAGGTTTATTACGAGCAGCTGCAAGATATACTGGAGCTACAGTATGGACCAAAACTTTCAGTTTATCTATTTCGATGCAAGTGGTTTAGGTGTGATTGGAGACGGATGGTAACTGAGAATAACATTACCAGTATTGACATCAGTGCAGAGGCGTTCAAGGATGATCAGTTCATACTTGTGAGCCAAGCACAACAAGTGTTCTATATTGAAGATCCATCTCGTGGTCCAAACTAGTGAGTAATACAAATTGTCCATCACAAGAGCACGTGGGACACAGTGGGAGCTAACATCACAGAGATTGACATTCTCCACAATAACTACTCTTCCGGTTTATCTCTAAATGTTAATCTTGGCAACATAGAGCACGTATCCTTGCACCCGGATGATGATGAAGCTGATGAGATAGAAGAATCGGTTATCAAGGGAGCTTCGTCTAATACTCGAGGAGAAACTTCGTTTATCAACGACGATGATGTGGAAGACGATACAAATGCAGAATACGAGGATGACGAAACATTGAGTGAAATCAATGAGGACGACAGTGACGATGATGAGGATCAATCGTATCATGATAGTGAATCAAATTGAATGTTTTCACAACCTCACAGAGTGTAGTTAACTATCATAAAGTGCTTAATTTATTTATAAATTATTTAGATAACTATGAGTTGTTCATTACTATCATTGTACATTAATTGTTAAATAATTTATTAAATATACAATTACATTTTTAAAACATTTAATATATTAAATTAAATATGAAAAATGCTCTAAAAAGAGAAATATTTTTTGAATATTTTTAAGACTCCAACAAATGTACAATATTTTTTGTATCACTGAATTTGTTAATTTAAACTTTAATGTTTTAATTATTAACAATTACAAAATTAATTATTTTGATATTGTTAAAAATAAATTTTTTGATTATATTTATTATTAAAACTCTCTCATATGAACAATTATTTCAAAGTTTAGGACTCCTTTATTGTCAATAGTGACGACAAATGTCATCGCTATATTCCTGAAAATTGGGCGCCACATTTTAGGCACGTGTCCTAAAAAGTCAAAAAAAAAAATTTATTGTCAATAGCGACCACAAATGTCGTCGCTATTGTCCTGAAAATTGGACGCCATGTTTTAGGCACGTGTTTTGAAAAGCCCTAAAAATGTCATCACTTTAGGGTCTCTATAGCGACGACATATGTCGTCGCTATAGAGTCAGACCTTTTAATTCACACCTGAATTTCTTCTTCTCCATTTTGGCTATTCTTCATCTTCCAGCGCCGTCGCTTGCCTGTCTTTGTTGTCGTTTTCTGTCTTCCAACGTCTTCGCCGCCGTCATCTTCGCCGTCTGCCGCCGTCTTCTCCGCAGTGACAAGGTTCAGCATTTTGATTTTTTTTTTCATTTTGATTTTAATTTTAATTTTTCATTTTGTTTTCTGCCGAATTCCAGCGCTTATTTTGCCATTTTGTAATCGAATTAATTGATGCACTTGAGTATTATGGTTGACATTCCCTTGTAATTAATTGCTATTAGCAATATATCTTCAGAATAGAGTTATATACACATCAATTTTTATCATCTCTTCTAGATTAATCTTATGTGTTGTTAATGTTTATGATGATAATTTTGTTAGCATGTATATGTGTATACATTTTGTTTTGTGATGCTGTGTAATTCATGTTCCTATCTAAGAAACTCGGTCTTGTTATCCAATTCTTTATTGTATTGGGATTTTATCTATGTAGTTTATTCTCAAATAATCTGCAAGTAATGGTCACCTTTTTCAATGTCAGACTGTGAACCATAATGCTTATGCAGTGGATTCTTACGCCATTTTGTAATCGAATTTGTAATTTTGTAATCGAATTAATTGATGCACTTAATTAGATTGAAAAGACATTGGAGACTTAATTTTCATATTTACAAAGCTGAGGGATCAAACTACAATTTAAGAAAAGTTGCATGTTTATGATTTTTAGACTTGAGGTATCATTTTCAAGATGATCATAAGATAATATTGTCATTCAGAGCCATTGATGCAATTTGCGCAAGTTTGAGGAGCAATTTGGAATGTTCTAAATTTTAGGGACTAAAGTTAAATTTTGAAGAAATATTATGATTTAGGATTTTCAAGTAAAATAATACTAATGAGGTTGGGTGGAAGGACCTATTTGGTTTTGTTTGACAACTTTTGAGAACAAAAGTTATTAGATGTGTAAGGACCTATTTGAAATTTCAGAAGTTTAGGGACCAATTAATCTACAAAATTGAAACTTATTAGAAATTACGAAAATGTCAAAGTTGAGGGACCTATGTGAAATAAAAAATTTCATTAGGGTCCTATTCATAGAAAAATTAAAAAGTATTACAAATTACGCTAAATTTCAAAGTGTAAGGAACAATTTGAAATTTCACAAGTTTAGGGACCAATTAATCAACTAATTAAAAATTATTAGAAATTACGGAAAAATTCAAAGTTGATGGACCTATTAGATATAAATTAAAAGTTTGAGGACCAATTCTTCAACAACTTAAAACTTATTACAAACTACGTATAAATTCTAAGTGTAGGGACCTATTGAACTAAAGTCAAAGTTTTGGGACCTTTTTAAAATAAATTAGAAGTTTAAGGACCAATTCATCAACAACTTCAAACTTATTTGAAACTATGACCAAATTCAAAGTTCAGGGACATATTTGAAATAAAGTAAAATTTTTATGGATCTAGTTACAATAAAGTAAAAGTTTAGGGACATATTTGAAATGAACAATTTCATTAGGGACCTATTTATAACAAAATTAAAACGTATTAGAAATTACGATAAAATTCAAATTGTAAGGACCTATTTGACATTTCATAAGTTGAGGGACCAATTAATCAACAAATTGAAACTTATTAGAAATTAAGAAAAAATCAGAGTTGAGGGACCTATTAGATATAATTAAAAGTTTAAGGACCAATTCATCAACAACTTCAAACTTATTAGATACTACGTAAAATTTCAAAGTTCAGGGACCTATTTAAAATAAAATAAAAGTTTAGGGACCTATTTGAAATAGAGTCAAAGTTTATGGCCCTATTTACAATAAAGTAGAAGTTGAAGGACCAATTCATCATCAATTTCAAACTTATTAAAAACTTTGAAAACCTTCAAAGTTCAGGGACCTATTTGAAATAAAGAAAAAAGTTTACTATGATCAATTTCACTAAATGTAGGGACCTATTCCGCACTAATTGATGTTCGCAATTATTTCATGTGTTAATATGGCTGACGTGATGTCGCATGGAAGTGATGGTGCAGGAGATCATCCACAGCAGCCACCTCACCGGCTCGCTTCGGCCTGCGAGTCTGGTAATAATTTTCGTTCAAATCATTTTTCTTGTATTTTATACATATCGTTGAATTTCGTATGATAAATATGGTTCGTATTTGTTCATTTTCAGCGCCCTCAACAAAGCGACGGGGTATCTCTCGAGGCATCAACTTTGAGAGGGTTTGGCAGGCTAATGGGAAGATGTCACTTCTACATAAACGTAATTTTTTTCAATCTTGCAGAGCTACTTCGATCTGCAGGGCGATCGGTCGCCCGACGAGTATCGGGAAGTCTGTGCCGCTGTACATCGTCTGGCGGCCGATCATTATCGCGATTACAAACTCAAGGCACACAATCACTTAAAAGCACCTGGACCCAGCCGACCATACGGCGAGATGTCTGCCGAGGACTGGCAATAGTGCATTGACTTCTTCATCAGTCTACTTTCGTGGTACGTATTGTTTATCTATTTTTTACGATTTATTTTATATATTTTTGTAACTATTAAGTTTTCTGTTAATCAATTATTTTTTATACGTTCAAGAACGGTCCTCGAAAAATAAGGCCAATCGGGGTAAGGCAAAAAACCCGAGCATGCAAGGGTCGAAGAGCTTCTATGCCACGTATTACGATGAGGTACAACTAAAATTTTCAATATCATTATACAAATCTTCACTACATCACGTAAAAATGTCTACTAAATTATATTTCACGTTCAAATTGTCGTAACGGGACCCCGAGACCAGCAGTGGTCGGGGATTATTGATTCGTTCCAGACGTTTCACACCTTCCAGGATGGCAATTGGGTAAACTTGCAGGCGGCTGGTGACTATGTGAGGACTTTTAAATGATGTTAATATAATTTTATCTGACATGATATTATTATTTTTTATTTTTTGTCACTAAATAGGATAAACTTGTTAAGTTGAGAGAGACTCAACATACACAGGTCGCCTCCAATGGCGCGTCGTTAGACGAGCGTGATATTGCAAAGGAGGTTCTCGGAGAACGACGAAGTCACGTCCGTGGGGTTGGACGGGTTCCGAAGAGCACCTCTCCCTCCCTAGATTCGACTGCTGTATCAAAGGCCCCACAAGGAACTTCCCATCAGTTCTCTGGAGACCCCAAGAATAACGATCCTCAATTTGCCATGTACGAGGCTCGATTCGCGCCGAATCACAAAGGAAATTGAGCTTTTGAAAAATAGCATACTAGTGGTTGTACCTGAGGTGGACGAAAACAGGAACGAGGACGAAGGTTTGAAGGATCTATAGATTTGTAGAATTTTTTATACATTAATTCAATTATTTGAAAAAAAATAAATTTTAAAAAAAATTCAAATTGTTTATAGCGGCGACATTGTCGTCGCTGTAGGAAAACAAATCAATTAGATTTAGCGACGATAGAATCGTCTCTATATTAGAAGTACATATAGCGACAAAATAATAGCGACGAATTTCACGTCGCTACTTTTTTCGATTATGACGACGACTTTAGCGATTTACATTGTCATCCCTTTATATCTATTTTCGAGATATAAACTACGACAATGTTGCGACGAAGTTGTCGTCGCTATAGATTCAAATATATGTTGCGACGACTAATTGTCGTCGCTACATATCTAGAGACACTAAACTATTGCGGCGACATTGAGCGACGACTTTGTCGTCCCTATACATGTAAATGGACGACATGGATGATTCAGTGACGACTTATGTCGCCGCTATTGCCCTCCTTTCTTGTAGTGTTATGCAATGAAACTTTAGCGTTATTTCGGCGAAGTTTGAATTATAAAAATTTATGTTGTTAAGCATTGTGCTTGCAAATTGTTGTGCAAATATCAATTTTGAACTAAGTATTTGCGCTTTGTGGCTCGACACTTAAAATAAAAGCATTATTATTATATAAACTGGCGATTCGGTCCCGAGTCTTTATTTTCCGCATTTAAAATTTGGTGTGCTTAAAAATATTTTTTGCGTCATAAAATTTAGAGAACAAATTTTTTTAGTAACGCTCCAAGTGTTAGAATCTAGGGCGTTATAGGCTTACAACTTTGGTATCAACATGTTTACTTTTCTTTAGACTTGCGTTAGAAAACTTTATTTTTAATCGTGTCGAGTAAAAGGTTTAAGTAAGTCAATTTTAAGAATTTAGTGTTGCTATCCACTATCGTCGCGCTACGCCAACTCTAAGGTAAAGAAAAATTTTGAGAAACTCTTATGTTGATATACAATATTAGAGACGTATATATAAATTTCTATATTGGTTTCAAAATGAGAAATTTATTGTACTTGCAGTATGGTTGTGATTTTGTTTGATTAATTTGTGTGTTGTATATGAATAAGGAGGTAATGCAAATTTTGTTACTGGAGTACTTCAAATTTCAAGACTAGCATTTGTATACTTTCACATGAGAACAAAAATGGTAATTTCTAATAGGATTTGCTCTCTGAAGCTTGTTGTAACCGCGTTTAAACTTAAAAACATTTGCTCTCTGAAGCTTGTTGTAACCGCGTTTAAACTTAAAAACATTCTTTAGTTCTTGAATCATTTTTAAACGTTAATTAGATATCCTAAACAAATGAGATCCAATTTAAGTCATGGAATATTTGACCACATCAAATTTAAGCCACGTTATTTGTTATTTGTTTCTCTTTTTTGTAATGTCCAATCTTATTCAATTTAACTCACTCAATATCTCTTAATTAAGGAATAATGTAGTGACCTACCGAAGGAAGTAAAACTATTGTGGAGGACACATAAAGGGGGAAGAGTGAGGGGGTTGATCAAGGGGGAGTGTTGCCAACTGTGGCAAATTATGGTCAAATTCACAAATTGCATGTATTTTAACCTGTTAAGATTTTTTGGGGTAGTTTCTGTAAGGTAAAAAGTACTTGGAACATTACTCAAATTCACCATTAATTTTACGTCTCTTAGCCAATTTACCTTGTGATCATGTTTTCCCGGGATCTAAACACCAAATACAAACATACAGAAAAGAAGAAAAACACAAGCATGTAATCGCGACTATTAGTATTGAACTCCGAACATTAAAACAATTCTTAAAAATTAATCATTTATTTGAAACATCCATCCGATGACATAACTGCAAATCCTAATTAAAAAAGTAGCAATAGAAATTTATTTGGAAATAATTAATTTCTCAATCAGAAATTGACTGTTGATCTGTAGACTTGGCCTGGTTTCCAAGCAGCTGGAAGCACATTAGTGGCCACAACTGTTTTTCTGGACTCAACACTAGTCAGTCTCACAGAGTATGGCCCAACTGAAGTGTCTGGGGTGAATCCAGTAGCAAATGTTGCACCAAATGATCGTTTCATAGGAAGCACTTTATTGTTTTTCGAAACAATTAGGTCAACTGCAGCAAGATCTCCATCTCCATTTTCAAACTCAATTGCAAAGGCTAAATAGTATTTGTTGGAACCATTGTCGATCTTAAACACAATTGTCGTTGAAGGATACAAACATTGAACTCTGCAAATTCCAAATATAGATAATATATTAGAAAGCGGAAAATTAGACAACACTCATTGATTCATATAATACAAGTACTTGCTTGCCTTTGATATTGAACGTTAACTCTTCCAAGTTTTAGAAACGCGGTACCTTGGCCAGGTTTGGCCAAGAGTGCAAAAGCTTTTTGACTTAGATCAAAGTGGAAAGGCTCATTGTTGCATGCACCAGGACACTCATTTGTGATTGTTATTGTAATTGGAGATCCTGAGCATCCTGCATTTTCTGTACATTTCACCTGTATACATATTACAATTAATTAATTAAAAAAAAAAAGTTGCAAATGAAAAGTTATATCTTTGCACAAGAATTAATATTCGAAAAATAAGAACATGAAATAACAGAGTTAGACTACAACTAAGTAAGGGTGTAAGTGGTCATATTTGGACGGTTTTTGTCACACTTTCATATCAAATTGTCTAAAATGGTTTTAAAAAAACCCAAACCTAAACCAAACCATTTGAAAGCATTTAAAATATATATATATTCAAACATAAACCTAACGGTTTGGTTTATTTTAAAACCGCAGTTTCATCTCATATTTTCTCTTCAAGTTCACTTTAACGTCACTAATTCATTGGTTTTAAAATATTTTTCAACTTTATTGGTGATTAAAATATAACAAACTATATATATCAAAATCTATATCTAAATATCAACAAAATCACAATAAATTCATAATAAAAACCACGCTTATGCTAAATCCTTACAAAATAAAAGCCAATATATAGTCAAAGTACAACTCTATTAAACAAAATATAAAATCCCCAGAAAGATGTTCACGATCCCCACCGTAATAGAGGGAGAACTGATATCAACAAAATCAAAACAAATTCATAATAAAAACCATGATTATGCTAATCCTTACAAAATAAAAGCCAATATAAAGTCACAATACAACTCTATTATACAAAATATAAAATCCCCATCAAGATGTTCACGATCCCCACCATAATAGAGGGAGAACTAATGGGTTTTGCAGTGCTTTTTGGATTTAGAGTTTGTGGCATGAAAATGAAGGTTTTCTTAATGAACAAGCAATCTAATGGATTGAATTCTTAATCAAAATATGGATTTAGGGCTTGTGGCGGGAAGATGAGGGGAAGATGAGGTTTGGTGTATGAACAAGCAATCTAATGGATTGATTGGTTTCATCAAACTAGGGATTGATCACCAGCTACCAATGACCAAAGTGCATACACTTAGTTTAAAACTTTAATAGGTTTGACTTTATTTGAAGGTTAAGATTGAAATTTAAGAATCTAATCCTTATCCAATTTCAACAAGGTTTTGCCGGGAAATTTAAACTTATCATTTTTATATTAATTATTTTACTTTTTAATTTTTAAAGGGTCCGGTTTGATTTCAAACTCCGGTTTGATTTCAAACTCTAGATAAAGTTATGAAACCTATATCAAACCGTTCAAATCCATTTCGTTGACGGGTCCACTTTAGCACCAAACTGATGGTTTCGAAAAAACGGTCTGGTTTTGGTTATCCAGTTTGATGGTTTTTTCTTACATCCCTACAGCTAAGTTCACCTTCAAGGTTATCCTTGATCACAATGGAGTAAAAGCCCTAGAAATCATCTGAAACTATACTGTCGGATTACATTTTCGTAATAAAAAACGCAAAAATATATACAAATAATTGAAAATAATCTCAGCACCTGATAGCAAGTCCCGCATCCTTCTCCGGATAGAAATAATTTTTGGTTACCCGCAGCTGTCAAACCATAATACGGAGCATTTGATACATCGTCAAATCCACAAGCTCCTCCTACAAGTAATTAATTAAACAGTCATAAGAGATAAAAATCTTATAACTGAATAAAGAAATTAAATTAGAAGCTATGATAATCCATTATACATACATAATCCATTATACATACATAAGTTAGTATAAATAAAATAAAGAACAGCAACAAAAAGTTAATAAAATTGTTTTAAAATGTTTCATTTTAATTTCCAACATGCATGGATTGAGTTTTTACCACTTCCACCTCCACCAGGGGCCTCATACCATGTTGCTACAGCTGGTGAGAAAGCTCCAGCAATTGAAACATTGAATGGTTTGGCATTTATGCAACAAAAATAGTTAATTAGGGTTAGCAAAATAGTTTGGACAGTGAAAAGAGAAAAACAGTGAGAGATTTTTTGAGTAAACATTTTGCTAATTTTAATTTCAAGATTAATAATAATTTAGCTAGAGAATAGAACTGAACTAGTACTTAATCTTGTTGTACACGACTGGATTTTATAGTGTAAATGTAGGGATATGGATGTCATTCAAAATCGCATTGTAATGAATGTCACCTAATTGCCATCTAGACTGCTGATTATCAGCACTTATGATAGACAGTTATCTTGGATAGATATTTGGTGGTGCATTACTTGTGGATTTTATATATTTTGGAAATGGATTAGAAGAGCAATCAATAATTTTCATAATTTGTCTATTTATGCATGGAAACTGGATTAACATTTCTTGATATTTATTGAAATTGCAATTTAGTTAAATAATGACCTTTTAATGTATCACATAGCATTAAATTGTAGGCAATCCATCACAAAGTTTATCGAATAATCTTTCGCATAAGGAACAACCTCGTCACTAATATTTGGAAAAAGAAAAACTAATTGTAATTATTATCCACCAAATTGGAGAATGCGGCGCTGGAATTATTCTTTAAATGCTTACAAGTTGTGGGTCCTATTAAATGTATAAATATTATTTTTTAAATGCTTACAAGTTGTAGATCCTATTAAATGTATAGATAATAAGTAAATAGTAAGTTGTAGGTCTTATGTTGATAAAAAATATGATTGACCAATTTCATGAGCTTAAATTATAAATTAAGCTTCAACAAACAAGCACCGGGTAGTTTGACTCGAAGCATAGCTAGCAGTGTTTGAAAGTTTCGAAAAATTACTAATTCTATTTTATTAAAAACAATTGGATTATTACTATTGTCTGGGTAGGCAATAGAGATGGAATGTTAGTGACGAACGACTTTCATTGCTATTACCGACGGATTAACAACAAATTTAGTAACGAATTATTATTTTACCATTTTTAAAAAATAAATATTAAATTACCAACAAAAGTCTTCCGTTAGTACAGTTATATTGCTAATCCATTGGTAAAAATTTAAAAATAAATAAATAATAAATTAAATAATTTACCGACGACTATTCTAACGGATGATTCCATTGGAAACTATATAAAATAATAAAATAATTAGCAACGGAAAAAATTGTTGGTAAACTTTTTAAGCAATACTAAAAAATTATTATATAGTTATCAACCAAAATAAATTCTGTTAGAAATTTTTGAACAAAATTAAGTTTCTATTAAACATTTGGAAAATGCTAGATGAACAATAACTTGGACATAAAGTTAGACCACCATGTGTAAAATGTCAAATCTGTCATTTGAAAAAACATAAATAAGAATTTGAATTATGTCTTTTTAAAGGACAGATTTGACATTTTACACATGGATATCTAACTTTATGTCCAACTTGATGTTCATCTAGCATTACTCTAAACATTTTCCTATGGAAAAATCTGTATGTAGTTTTAAGAAAAAAGTATTTTAATAGCGTAAATTCTAAATAATACTTTCTATTCGAGCGATTATTATCGAGTGAATAATAATTTATGTAAATTCAAATAAATTTATGAGAACAAACAAAATTATTTGAAATATTATTAATTTTTTCAAAAAAGATTTATTGAAATTTTTTGAAGTTATTAATTAGATTTAGGTTATGTTATTGAAGTTTTTAGTCTTTTTAAGAGTTTTCTATTTATTTATATTTCTGGCATATAACACTTTCATAATTCCCTTGCAGAAAATATTTATTTTTGTTTGTCTATTAAATATATATATTTTTTCTATTCAAGCAATGGAGGAAAAAATGTCCAATTCAATTTGTCGCAAGCCTACTCGAAGTCGAAAGGTTGCTCCAAAAATATCTGCCGCCTTTGCCATTAGTGACAATCGAACTCCGGTCTAACTTATAATTATTCCTTTCGTTATTTTTTGTCAATTTATACCAATTATGGTTTTTCTTCCATCCAATAAATTTGGAGAATATTCCACGATCATAAGAAAATGTAGGCAATGCTGACTCGCCTAGAAGCTTTGAATAATGATAGTGCTGGAATGGAGATGGTACATAATGATGATGAAGAAGAAGCATCTCTTAATGAAATTGATCAAGGTCAGTTGTGTTTCTTCCTCCATATTTTTTTTTCTTTTTATTTTTCAGTGCTTAATACTGAAAATGCTGGCATTTGGGGTTTTGGATATGTTACGTATAAATGAATTTAAGTCCAGCATGCTATGCACTTGTTGTATAACATGTAAATATCACTTGAACAATATTTTAGTTGAGCGAAATTCTTTGAAGTCTTTCTTTTTTTAGTGACGTCCAGTTATATATACATGAAATATTGGGTTGGAGTTGAGACAAGTTACTTAGCCCCTTGTTTCTATATGAAATATTAAATTGCAAATTTAAGTGGTAATTGATCATTGTTCAACTAAGGTTGATGAGTAGACATACTTCAATCAATTTATATTTGTGCAGAGAAATTTGGCAGTTGAAATGAGTATCTATCAACTTTCAGTGGTCTGGAATTTTCAACTCATTGGTGCAACTATACCAAGTTTTTACTATAAACCAATGAAAGGGCAATATATATGCAATTATTGGTATATTATATTGTTAGTTAGATTTTATTCTGTCATTTTGTGCTATCACTACAAGAAAAGGTAATTATAGCGATGACACTTTTAGCGACTACAAAATGTCGCCTCTACTTGTACTGTATAGTAGGGACCACAAAGTAATGTCGTCGCTGTAAGTTCCAACTCTATAGCAACGACAAAAGTCGTTTTTATATTCAATATGTCGTCGCTATTACTTTTCATTTATAGCAACGACATAAGCTGACGTCGATAAATATATTCCAAAGGGCGGGAATAATTAGCGCCATATTTTTGTACATATAGCGACGACATATGTCGTCGCAATATATATATAGATGTTGTTGTTAGTCACGTGAAACATGATTCTCCTCGTAACTTGTAATGAAGTCTATTGAGACGACAATTGTTGTCTCTATTGAGTTAACAAATTGGCGAGAAAATTGGCACCCATTTCTTATCTATAGCGACGACATTTTTAATCTATAGAAACGACTTTGTCGTCGCTATAGAATCTCCTTTTTCAGCTCTCCATCTCTGCATTTCTATACTGTATTTGTGAAATTTTTCATCTCCACCTCCATCATTTTTCCCCATCTCCATCTTTTTTCTCCATCTCCATCTTGTTTCCATTTCATTTGTGAAAAAATAGTATTTTTAGGTATAAATATTGATAAAAGTTTGACAAAAATTAGAAATCGCACAAAATCGTCAAATTTTCAGAACGGTTTGAAAGCATTTATAAACATGGCTGGGCTATACATAAATGACAGGGGAATGATTAAATGTCCATGCACAAGATGTTTAAACGGTCTCACACATCCATTGGAAACTGTCGAGGCTCACATATTTCGTCATAGTTTTGTGAAGAGCTATATAACATGGATATACCATGGCGAGATCGAAGTTCAGACTGTGAATGTGTATACACAGAATAAGAGGGCAGGTGTGGAGGATGAGATGATGGATGTCATGGACGACGTAGTCAGTGATGAGCATGATGCTAAAGGCACCGATGATTACTATGACGAATTGTTTGAAGCTTTGCATTCAGAACTATACCCAGGAGTTTCATCATTTTCATCCTTAAAATTTTTAGTTAACTTGATGCATATTAAGGTTGTGAACAAATGGACAAACAAGTCTGTCGATGATCTTTTGAAGTTGTTGAAGTTAGCTTTCCCAAATATAAACCTGGTGGACTTCCACTACAAAGCTAAGAAGATTACGACGAAGCTTGGTTTGGGTTACCAATCTATTCACACCTGCAAGAATGACTATGCACTAGTTTGGGGTGAACATTTTGATAGACAAACTTGTTCTATTTTCCAGGAAAGCCGTTGGGTGCACACTTCTGCGAGAGTGAATAGGAAGAATATTCTGCATAAGGTGTTGCGCTATTTTTCCTTAGCCCCCAGAATGTTCGTGACGAAGGATACTGTAAAACTCATGTGGTGGCACAGTATAAGAAAGTCAAGGGATGAAGATGAAATGCAGCATCTCATTGATGAGAAGGCATGGCAGGATTTTGGCGAAAAACATCCACTATTCGCAAGTGAGATCCAGAACGTCCAGTTAGGTTTGGCCGTAGACGAATTCAATCCATTTGGAGATATGAGTCTGGCGTACAGCATGTTGCTAGTAGTTGTAACAGTTTACAACCTGCCACATTAGTTATTCATGAAACCTGAATACCTCATGCTTACTCTCTTGATACCTGCAAATAACCAATATTTATTGTTACAGCAACGACACTTATAGAGACAACGAATGTCGTCGCTATATGTTAAAATTTTTCGTAGCACGTTTTCAGCGCGTGCACCAAAAAAATTAAAATTAAATGTCATCGCTAATGGATTATAGTGACGACATGTGTCGTCGCTATAGAGTTAGCCATTTAACACGCAGAAACCCTTTCTTCCCCATTTATTTTCCTCTTCTTTTCTTCTTTGCACCAAAATTTCTGCCGCCGTCCAGTCCATCTGCCACAACCAGTCTTCCGCCGTCGAACTCCCGCTATCCAACTACCGCCGTCAATCATTTTGTATTGCCCGCTTCATGTGCTCGACCTGGGGTCTAATTGAAGCCCTCTTGGTAATCTTTTTCACACTAGTTCTATGGTTGTAAATGTTTTAATATGTTTTGATTATATAGTAAATTACAAGGAATTGTTTTATGTAGTGAATAATTCAATATTCTCTTTTAATACTTCAATTGTGTCAGTATATGTCTTTGGTCAATTTATGTGTTGATTGTTGTTAGATTGCACATAAATAATTACTTCAAAATATATTATCTGATCATAAACTAAATGACTAAGATAGTGGGACATATTAATTTTCATCGAAATTCAGCTGAGGGCTTCTTTACATGTTGATTGGAAGAAGTATTCTACTATTCAGCCATTCTTGTTATTTCAGTTAAATTTTAAATATACTTACATGCCAATTGTAAGAAAGGTTTATTCTTTTGGAATATATGGTGTATTCTTCTTATTAAATTAGGCTTTTTTCTTCGCAGACATTGGAATTAGAAATCAACTTTCTAGTATGATTATCTGTGCTTGACTTTTATAAATACGAGCAGCCCCTATAAAAGAAAGAAGTTGTTCAAGAAGGGGTTGAGGAATGTTGGTGATTATAGAATGGTTGTATAGCAAATTAGCAATGGAGGATAAGTAAGAGGATATAGTTTAAAAAGGGAAGGAAGCGGGTGTGCGGTGGGAAAAGAAAGAAGGAAAAGAAGTGTTGTGAAGATGACACGAGTAATTTGAGATTATAATACCAAAAAAGAGAGAGAGGCTATTTTACATATAATATAGAATGTAATACAATTTTTTTCATTTTCTTTCTCCAACTTATTGCTCGTTAAACAATTTTTTATTTGGGAATTTGTTGCTTTTTCAGGTTTGGTTTAGTCCAATTTATAGGAAAACTCTGCCAAAATTTTTATAAAATCCTTTTTATATCACTTTTCCATATTGTTTTGCTCGGCCTGTATCAATTTGAAATTATTAGATAAGGTGCCATTTCAGCAATAAAAACAAATATTATAGACCAATTGCACAAAAACACATAATTTAGGTACTAATGTACAAAAAAATATAGTTTAGGGACCATTTTCATACTAAAAACAAAGATTATGGACAATTGCACGAAAACACATAATTTAGGGACTGATGAGCAAAAAAAAAGTTTAGGGGACCATTTATTATTTAAGAACGAAGATTAGGAACCAATTGCACAAAAATACATAATTTAGGGACATATGTGCAAAAAAAATACAAAGTTTAAGATCCATTTCAGCACTAAAAACAAAGATTAGGGACCAATTGCACAAAAATATATAATTTAGGGACTAATGTGCAAAAAAAACAAAGTTTAAGGACCATTTTCACACTACAAAGATAGATTAGGAATCATTTGCACAAAAACACTTAACTCAGGGACTGATGTGCAAAAAAACAAAGTTTAGGGACTAATTCAGCGCTAAAAATAAAGATTATGGATAATTTGCACAACAACACATAATTTAGAGACTGGTGTGCCAAAAAACAAAGTTCATGGACCATTTTCGCACTAATTGATGTTCTCTTTTGTTAGTTGCTAATATGGCTGACGTCATATCGCATGGAATTGATAGTGCAGGCGATCCTCCACCTCAGCCACCCCGTTGGCTTGATTTGTCCTGCTAGTCCGGTAAAAAATTTTGTTTCAATAATTTGAATTTCGTATCAAACATATCGTAGTTGTACTTTTTCAGCGCTCCCGTCTAAGCAACGATGTATCTCTCGAGGCATTAACATTGAGAAGGTTTGGCAAGCGAACGGGAAGAGACCACTTCTCATCGTGTTCAACAATGTCGAACATACAATGCAGCCGATCGGGAATAACGTAAAGTATTTCACACGCTTGGTTGGGAACCAAGTCAAGTTCACCGTACCCCCTTGCTACCCTTCATGGACAGAGGTTTCAGATGAGCAGTGGGCACGGTTACGTAACATCATCGAGGTAATATCTTACATTAGTTTTTACATTAGCACATTCTCTAAACAATTGTTCCATGTAATATAACATTAACGAAAGTTTTTCCAATGTTGCAGAGTTACTTTGATCTTTAGGGCAATTGGTCGCCCAAGAAGTACCAAGCGGTTTGTGCCATTGTAGATTGCCTAGCGGCTGATTATTATCACGATTACAGACTTAAGGTGCATAATCACTTGAAAGAGCAAGGACCGAGCCGTCCATTCGACGAGCCATCTGCCGAGGAATGGCAGAAGTGCATTGACTTATTCAATGGTTCTACTTTCGTGGTACATACTATCATTTACTTTTTACGTCTTTATGTTAATATTTTTATAACTATAAAGTTTTACGTAATCAATTATTTTTTATGTCTTTAGGAACGGTCGACAAAGAATAAGGCCAATCGGGGTAAGGCTAAATACCCAAGCGTGCAGGAGTTGAAGAGCTTCTCTGCCACGCGTTACAATCAAGTACAAGTAAATTTTTCAATATCATTTTAAAAATCTTCAATGCATTACATATGCATGTTTTTTAATTAAATTTCACGCTTTCAATTGTTGTAGCAGGACCCCGAGACCCAACAGTGGCTGGGCATTATTAAGTCATTTTTGATATTCCACACCTTCCGGGATGGCAATTGGCTGAACCCAGAGGCGGTTGGTCATTATGTGAGGACAAATTTTTATTTTTTAATGTTGTTAATTTTATCTGACATTATATTATTATTTATTATTTATTTTTTCTCATTAAACAGGATAAACTTGTTGAGGTGAGGGTGACTCAACAGACACTGGTCAACTCTTGTGGCGCATCTTTTGATGAGCGTGTTATTCCAGAGGTTCTCAGAGAACGACGATGACACATCCGTGGGGTTGGACGGGTTCCGAAGGGCACCTCTCCTTCCCTAGATTTGATCACTGCATCGAACACCCCACGAGGACCATCCAATTAGTTCTCTCAAGACACCATAATGACGATCATCGGTTTGCTATGTATGAGGCCCAGTTGCGACGAATGGAGAGGACAATTACACGTCTTACGGCAAATCTGCAGCAGAAGAATATCAAGGGTTATGCCAGAAGATGATGAGGACGAGAACGAGAATGACGGTGGGGGTTTGGGGGATCTATAGATTTTATGTATAATAGAAATTTTTTTATTATTTAATTTTTTTTTTAAATTTTAGAGTATTTATAGTGGCGACATTGTCGTCGCTACAATAAAAAAAAAATCTTGTACCTTGTCGTCGCTATATATCTTCTATATAAAGCGGCGACAATGTCGTCACTATAACGTCGCTACTTTTCACAGTATTAGCAACGATATTTGCGACGACATTGTCGTCACATTTTCTCTAATTCCAAGAAATTGAGCACGAAAATGTAACGGCGACAATATCGTCGGTATAGATTCAAATGTATATAGCGACAATAATATGTCGTCGCTAATTACCTAGAGGCACTAATCTATTGAGACAACGTACATCGACGCATAAAAAATGACGACAAATGATCTTTTAGCGGCTACTTAAGTCGTCGCTATAGACCTCCTTTCTTGTAGTGTATATTTTGTCAAACTCTATATATGTTAGGCAGCTTATGTATTTGTCTGTGTCTTGTATTTGGTAGATAATGATTTTTATCCAATTTTCTTGTTTCACATTAGCAAAAATATCAGCAAAGTGTTGTTTATTCCAAAGTCTAAGGCTTCCTTTTGGTCTTCTGAGTTTATAAAAGAATCCAAATAAGATCTCTAATAAGTTGAAAGTGGTATCTCCAATTGTTAGAAACAAAATCAGTACATTATATGTGAGTAGTTCACATATTGAGAAACCTTCTAGGGCTTTTATAAACTTTGCTTATTTGGTCATATAGTAGGATCATTGGGCAAAAATACATGCTTGCTTGAATGATTGTTGTCTACATAGAAGAGAGCTTATATGGAAATGTATGATGTAGTTACCAAGTCTACATTCAAATTAAAAGCTATTTTGATGTGGACAATAAATGACTTTCCTGCATATGGAAATATATCTGGATGGCCTACCAAGGGAAAATTTATATGTAGAATTTTCATTTCATTCTTTGTATCATTTTACAGAATCAAAACAAAAATGCAGAGGATAAAAGTTCACATGCAATTACTTCTCAGGTATTGTATCTTATTATAATAGTTGTTTATTTAATATAAATTCATATTACAATAAACTAATTTAAAGTGGAATATTATCATGTAACTGTCAATTTTTAGTCACAACAAGCAAGTGGTATTCAAGGAGGGAATGCACAGTTGAAAAATACAAGTTGCCAGCTATTGCATTGGTACAAGTTTGATGAGGAAGAAATTGTAGCAGAAGGTAAGATTGCATCGACAGACCCAAGTGCAAAGGTGCATCACATGCATCTTGGACGAGACTGTTGGAAGGTTTGGGTTGACGAGGTGTATATGGCAAATTTAAACTTATATAGACCTACAAATGAGATGCAAGTTCTTAGTGAAGCCTTGGGAAGTACTATTGCTTGGCCAAAAAGCAGTATTAAAACTATTTGACCAAGGTATTTTTACTTGAGAATACTTGTCTTTATCTTCTAGTTCATATTTACTTGTTTCTTTTTTTTTTTCATTTTTATCTTTATATTTTTATCTTTTTTTTTTTTGGTCTAGTTAATGAACAACCTATGGAAAGAAGAGAATTCATGCCTTTGTTAAGTTAAAATCACTCTTATTTTTAACCATTATAAAATCTGCTATTAGTAAGATATAAGTTTTTGATTGCTTATGTTACAATGTTTTTCTTGCATTTTACATGCAGGTGCTGAGAAAGAATATAGATGTTTGTGCACCCATTCACCCTTCTCATTGGGAGCTATACTGATGGCATTTTGACAAAGATATCAACAAGACGATTAAGAGGTGAGTCGGTCTCATCTTGGAAAGTCTTATCATTGGTGCTTTTTGGTTTTTGGTTGTTGCCTGATATCCTACTTCAAATTTGAGGACTATCTAGCTTCACTGAGCAACCTGAATTTTATTTTGTGTTTGTTAATGCAGAAAAGTTGAGTTATAGAATTGTTGTCCTTTTATTTTGTTTGACTATATTTATCCCCTCTATTTGCTCCCTTTGGTAGAAATGTAGAGGCTATACTTTTGTTATGGATGAGTTCTTTCATCTTAATTATGTGCTTGAAATTTTTTGTATGGATTGGTTATGGCAGATGGTAGTCAGGATTAACTTCGAGATAATATTTGTTTTAATTCTCTAGTCTGGGAAACATTGGACTTGTGTTTATACGAGGGGGTGAGACAAATGGCTTTACAAGTTGCAAACGAACATCCAACATGAATATACTGTAGTCTGGGAAGCATTTAGGCTTGTTGTGGGGTTGATAGTCATATAAGAGCTCAAAATATTTTTGTTGCGAGGTATGCCATAGTTTTCTGGGTTCTGTATTGTTCGGTTCAAGTGGAGCGTATCTTAAAAGACAACCAAATATAGAAAATGTACACATTGGCTTCTTCTTAGTCCATTGAGTTTGGACACTTTTAATGATGTCTTGAACATTGAGATGTTAACAGACGAAACTGTGCATTCACCTATAGTTTTAGTTAAATGCACTACATACGACACTTGGAATTGAAAAGCCTTAGACAGTCCTTGAATGGTCACTTTTACTTTTTAGTGAGCAACTATTTATACACTTATCTAGACCAAAGACTTGCTACAACCCCAGTGCGAAGAGGTTACTTGAAAAGGGGATGCCATGCGTGACAAGAAAACACAACTCGTTCTCTAGTATGGTTGTGTTTGTCTATATAATTATGTCCCATCTTTAATTTGTTGTCTAGTGCTTCTGTTTTTATTCAAAGTTGTACTCATTCTATTTATACCCTTTTATAAAATGCTCGGCAGTTCTATTTAGAACTTCTTAGACTTCACTACAAATTACAGCCCCCTTTTCTAGGTATTATTTTAGTTTTCCTTAAAAACCTAGCTTTGAATATCGGTCGAAGCAAAATTTATTCTTCTCATGCTTCTCCCTTTGGAGAGCCTTAGACACCAAAATCAAGTTTTCAATGCTACTATTTTGGTGGCATTCAGGTCAATATACAATTTATATTGTTCGCGAAATAGAAGGTTAAATGACTACATGTGGATTTTTTCTTGAAAAAGGACAGCTTGTTCAAGAAAGAAGTGAGACAAAGACTGGTACTTTGAGGGGGGGAGGGGGGGAATGGCCTAGAAATTATGTAGAAATTATTCTTTTGGGGCTTTATTTGTTAAAATTGAAACATTTTGCTCATCATTTGAATTGTTATTCACATTCCATCATGTGGGCTTCCTAATGCACATATGATATACTGATTCAAAGACGCACGGTACATTTGGTAAATGAATTTTGAATTGTATCACTTATATGCATTCCATCCCATTGCCAATAAAGCGACAAGTAACCTATGGTTGTGTTTGTCTAATATTTTGCCTATGTTGGATATTAATTAGTATCCAATAAACTATAGTGATAGTAGGTGCAGTTTATTGATTTTAATTTGTCTCTTGTTTCTATTTTGCAGAAATCATCTATTTGGGCATTGGTGATCTATTATAAGCTGTGAACAAGAATCTTTGGACATATGTTGGATATTATTTTTATTGAGTCGGGGCTTTACGTATCATGTTTGTTTTGCTAGATTTTGGTGGATTAAAAAGTTGTCATTGCAAGAAACTTCTAGGAACATATGTGTGTTTTGCTAGATTTTGATTGAAACTTATATCATGTTTAAAGAAACTTTTAGGCCATAAAAAATTTTTAAGGCCTAATTAGGTTGTATGAAATGAATTTTGTACATATATCATATAATGCAATTTGAATTTAAATAATTGAGAAAGTAAAATTTAAAAGGAAAAGATAATGTACATTTGAACGTTGTGAAAAGAACACACTCCATATAAGGCAACATGCATTAATCAAGTTGTTAAAAAGAAAAGACAACGCGTAATTGAATGTTGTTGAAAATAAAGGACAACGGCATTGAGCGTTGTTAAAACATATTGACAACGTACATTGGAGCGTTGTTAAAATATTCGACAACATGCGGTTGAATGTTGTGAAAAAACATGTCAATAAATGACAACATGCATTTAATGTTGTTAAAAACCAAAGACAACAAATAATTGCACGTTGTTAAAAGACCACATGTCAACTCTTACCACAACAAGCAAATGCGCGTGGTTAAAACCTATATGTATGTTGTTAAAATATAAATGACAACACGTTTTTATCTTTCATAGCGGACATTACCTCTTGCCATAGATATCTACTTTTGACAACATCAAAGGACACAACATACGAATGTCCGTTGCGAAAGACCTATGACAACATTTTTTGCCCGTTGCAAAAGGCTATTTTTCTTGTAGTGGGTATCTTTATCGAGGATCCTATTATTAACTTGAGTTCTTCCTTTCATCCTATTAGTATCGTATTATTTATTTCTTGGCAAAGCAATGACTACGACTCACATACCGGTAACATTTGGTCGCGTATCCATGGTCATCTCCATGAATCTAAGAACTTATGTGATCCCTACTCCCGCTTCTGATCTTGTTTCTGCTGCGGCTGGGTTTGGGCAATTGGAACTTGGTCTGAACATTTAATTAGATTCTATATGTTGATTAATGTACTTGTGAATTTTCTTTGAAAGTAAAAATCTATTCTCTTTTAAGGGCTCTTGTTGTATTTTTCTTGTTTTGCTGGCTTTCACATCATTTTGCATGTCTTTGATTTAAAGATAAATGCACTACTGTCCTTTTTCTTTTCTACAGGGTAAAGATAAATGCTCATGTTTGTTATGAGAACCATCTTCATTTGCACAATTAATTGTCCTTTGACTTTGATATATCTCTAGAGCTTCAAAAATTAGTAACTCTCGTTGATCTATAAATGGAGTTTGGTGAACACCCCCAAAGGAGAACGAATCATGTTGTAACATTTCAGCTTCAGTGGATGAAGTTATCGTTTTTGGGGCCTTGCCCTGGAAAGTGAAATTAATGTAATTTTGAATAATGAAGTTATGGTCTTATGGAATGGAAATGTTTGCAACTTCATATTTGTTTGTTAGTGTATTTTAAATATTTCTACTTTTTTAATATTTTTAATTCACAAGAAAAATATATAGATATAATAATTAGTGGCATTTTTTTAAATGTAATTCAACTCGGTGATGGATTTATTTTCATTGGAAATTTACGTAATAATTTAGCTACGAAAATATAAATAGTACATTTGTAGCAATATAGCATCAAATAAGCCGTCAATAATTTTCGTTGCTAGAATTACGTTGAAAAGTAGTTGGTAATCACCTATGGATTAGTAATTAGTAACAACCCATGTCGTTACTGATTTAGCAACAACCTTACTAATCCGTAGGTAAATTAGCGACGAGGGTTTCATGAACATATCTACTAATGGAGGATTTCCATTGATAAAGACTGTTACCAACGGAAATCAAGGCATGCCATAGTCTTGTAGTGTAAGTTTTGGCGTTTCATTTTAAAATATAAAAATTTGTTAAAAATGAGTAGTCCAAGGCAATATTTTCTTTCATATTTATTGATGTGTGATTTTGCCCTTAACATACGTCACAAGATTGTGATTTGTTTGAGATCATTAGTTTTAGTCAGATCAAGCTGCTCGTTCAGCTTGTTAGACTTTGATACTATATTTGTAGCGACCTGAAAATTGTCAAACCATTAAGTTCAAGTTTCCATTTAAATTTGAAAAAGAAATTTAGTTGGCTCGTTGCGTCGCTCTGACAATCCTTCAAATTTGAATTTTAATAGTTCGGGCACGATTATTGTTTCTCGCACTTGTCCTCAAATTATTTAAAATGATGAAATGTTCATTTAGACGCTATACTTGACGACTTATATTATAACATTTGTCACTTATGAGCACCTTATTTAGTGACAATAGAGAACTGACAAAAAAAATTATATCTGTGAAGTAATATCAAGTTTTATAATTTTAGTTACTCACACATTTTAATACGTCGGGCGTTTCGAAACTTTTACTTAAGTACAATTTCCCGAGCCATTAATCTATTGATCGAGCTCAAATTTTCTAAGGCCAATCATACATTTTTTTTCCTCAGTTCTTAAATCGTGAATTTGAACTCTAAAATTTTGGGCACGAACCCACACCGGTGAACCACGGCAAGAACAACCCCAATTTGTCCAATTAACTCCCCAAGGTTTCAACTATAACCACCCCATTTCCTTCCCCACAACCTCGGCCAACTCCCAACTCCCCATCACCATTCAACCACCACTAACTTTCCCAAACCGCCATCTTAACCACCCCATTACACCATGGAGACCAAAATCGCAGCTAACCCCAACTCCATAATTGGTATGACATACATGGTATGGACTAAGAATACTCGCAGAAAAAAGTGCGAGTTGAGGTCAGTAGGTAGCAATCAAATTTTCAGATGATATGAGCAATATCGGTGGAACCTGAGACATGACATGGGCGAGCACATCTAGAAGATGCTGGTAATGTGGATGGAAGTAAGGCGATTGGGTTTCGATGTTAGTGGGTGATGGGCTACGTGCCATCTCATTGATACATTGCCAGAAGAATGGCAAGATACGACGAAGATGATTTATGATCAGTTGTAGGGGTAAGACACACCTACTCTGCCACAAGAGATTAATTACAAAGCCTTTTGCGTAGAGTTAACTGCATTGTGGGATGAGACACGAAATGATGTATGTTGTGCGATTTATATCCCGCAAGTGGACGGATCGTTGACAAGTAATATAATGATAAAATAAAGTGTCGAACCCACGAGGACTAGATACTAAATTACCAATTAATTTCACAACTCAAATTTTAACAATGGAACTAAACACAGATTCAATTTTTGGTTATTAAGATTCTAAACTAAATTAACTATTTTAATTAAATTGAAATTCACAATAAAAAACTCTGAAAAATGAGAACGAATTAAAGTTTAACAATACTAGGATTCATGAATCCACCGACACGTTCTACTCAATTATCTGTTAATCACTTTTTAGCTTTTAATTACCTTGGACTGAAAATCGGCGTTCCTAAATTAATCGAAAGCCTCTCTCGATGGTCAATCAAATCTATATGTTATGCGAACTTCATTATCTCTAATTAAGCTTCGAGCATAAACACATGCATTAAAATCTCAAGATCGCCTAAATGGATTTCATAAGGCATAATAGTAATCTCTATCTATTATTGGACCCTATGTTATTCAATACCACGTGCTAAATCTATATTGAATCTCTCGACTTCAATACAGATCACAATATATTCTAATGGTGCGCAAGCATTAAAATAATAAAGAAACTGAATAAAGAATAATCAATCCACGGCAATTAATTACTAAAAAGGAAAAAACTGCTAATTAATCAAAACGTGAGGTTTCATCGTTCATCCTAGATAAAGTAAATTAGCCGGACATGATTTCTTCAATTAACCAAAGAATTGAATTCATCATGATCCGGAGAAAGGAAAACAAAAAGTAAAATAAAACCCGTGATCTCGGCTCGATGATCTTCGATTCCGTGCCTTGATCTTCGTTCTTGCCTTGTATTTTGTTCCTCTCAAATTCGTCTCCCTTTTGTTATGGCTATCATCTGGCTTTTATAATGCTCTCCAAAGACTCCAAGACGTGTGTTTAAGTTGTTGTTTTATCTTGGAAGTGTAGAGTTTCAATCCCATCAGAAAACTGCCAAACTAGTGCCTCGTATGCCCATGCGATCGCATGGTTACCAACCTTGCGATCGCATGGTTGGTACAAAATGTGTTCTACAGAAATTCTGGGCGACTTGCGATCGCAACCTTCGTTAACCATGCGATCGCATGGTTAACTTAGGCGTTGTTCCTGATTTTATTTCTTTGATAATTGCTTGCTAAGTCCTTCAGGTCTCTTTGTATGTTCAATTTAGTCCTCTTTTCTTCTTTTTGCGCTCTTTTTCGTCTTTTCGTCAGATTGACACTTGAATTTGATTATTTCCTAAAATAATAAAAACAACATGCAATTAAACTAAAACAACTAAGAGTACTCATAATTGTCCCTTTTGTGAGCCCCGGATAAGTACAAAATTGTACTTATCAAATACCCCAAACTTGAACTATTATTCGTCCTCGAATAAACTAGCTAAAACAATCATGTACATACTAATAAAAATAATCATATTATAAATAGCTTGCCGTCCTTTTGTAACAACTTATAATTCATGACGAGTATCCAGGTATTACTATTGCAAACGTGATCCTATTTAAACCATATTTGATACGTGTGTGAAAGCAGTTAATCTGATTCACTTAATTTCTATGGTGATGGTAGCCCAACCTTTTGGTCAAATTTTCCTTTCCCTCTCGTAAGGTACACTTTCTCCCAATATATATATATATATATATATATATATATATATATATATATATATATATATATATATATATATATATATATTTTTCTTTCAATTCCCGTTTTGGTTCTAAGGTTATGGTTCACATTCTTTTCTTGCTCAAGACTGGTTGAGAAAGCTAGTAATCGTGACAACATAGGTTTATGAAGATTCTCCAATTTATGAGCACTCTTGACCATAAATTTTCTACTAATTAAGTCAAACCCATTAGTCATCTAATCCTTATATTTACTTTGCAAAGAATTTAATCATTCATTTTTTTTTTAGACAGAAATAAAAACTAAATTTAAATAAATAAATAATAATTTTTTTTTTTTATAAATAGATCTTATGTGCAAAACTCAATCCATTAAGCTTTCTAAATGACTCATGTAGCGAGCTTGAGGTCGATGACTCCCAGGTCTTTCAAACCTTAGGGCATCAGGTTTTGAGAAACCCCTACGGGCCTTTTCACTCGAGTCAAATAGGCTACGAAATGAGTTATAAGATATTAATAAGATGCAAAACTCAGTCCATTAAGCTTTCTAAATGACTCATGTAACGAGCTTGAGGTCGATGACTCCCGGTGTCTTTCGAACCTTAGGGCATCGTGTTTGAGAAACCCCTACGGACCTTTTCACTCAAGTCAATTAGGCTACGAAAAGAGTTAAGCAATAATAATAATAATTTTTATTCTTTGCGTGCAATAAGTTCATGCGTGAGGATTAGATTCCTAACATTCGGTCATTACTTAATTTCCTCTAACTGGTCTAAAGTGCTCCACATGATTTTTTTTTCAACATACATGGAATCAATCATACCCTAGATAGCCACTACCACAGCTTAACTACCATACTTACTCACTCTATTGGTTACTTGGTTGAGATACAATGATTCTTATATTCAAAAGGGGTATCCTATTGTTTTCAACATAAGTGCACCAACATAGCTAAAATCATCTTAACTGGCCGACATAACACGACATCAGACATGGTCAAATAGCCTCACATTTAAACAAAAGTAATAATATGTTTACAAGTCATGGATTACATCAAAAAATTTTAAAAATTCATTATTAGCCGGCAAAGCTATTCATATCACACAAACATGCAAACAATTAAATTTAAATAATTTTTTTTTTAAAAATAATTTAACAATCAATATCAAGTATTATCATCAGACCAAACAATTTTTCACTACCCCCAAACTTGAAAGATACATTGTCCCCAATGTAAAAATAATTTAAAGGAGTATATAAAGATCAGAGACTACCCAGATGTGGATCGGATGGTGATGAAGAAGAAGTATGGTATGAACAATTGGTGGAGAGATCTGTACAAGTTGGTCGACAAATCTTTGCTTGAATGTCATCCAGCCAGTCCTTAGGTTGTAACCCTAAAAAGAAAAGAAAAAAAAGAATTTATTAATAATAATAAAATAAATTTTTTTTTTCTTTCGGAAACTTTGCGATCGCAAGGACAAAATGTCCTGCGATCGCGAAAAAAAAATCAAGCGACTTTACGCCTGTGCCATCGATCATGAGAGGGTTATACCATGCGATCGCATGGTACAAAATTCTTTGAAATCGAATTTTTTTTTATAAATTTAAATTAATGGAAAACGTACTTATGCAAGATGACGATGATTCCTCAAAACCTAAGAATTAAAAACCTACTTTAAATGCTAGCAACCTAAAACGTGCAAATTGTCAATTGAAATCCTAAAATTGAAATAATACGAAATTTAAATAAAAGGGTAGAAAAATGGGTTGCCTCCCATTGAGCGCTTCTTTAAAGTCATTAGCTTGACTTTGTCGTGGTGATCGCTCAAGACACTTTGAATAAATCTTTGGAGGCCCTGCTCTTCTTGCTTTGATCAACTTCTGTACACTTTTTGTTTACCTTCCAGAGCTTGATCTTTCCTTTATCATACTGATATGATTTTGTTTTGCCGCCATGCTCGAATTCAACTAAGAAAATTTCGACCTCATCATCAGCTTTGATCACAGAAGACGGATGAAACTCCTCTTTCTACACATATTCTTCTTCTCGAAGTGGTGCCTTCTGGTGTTGGGTAACAACTTTATCATCTAAGCTCCCTCCCTTCTGGTCAATGACATCAATCTCGAGCGAGAATCAAGAGCTTGGAAATTTAATTGCTTTGAACACATTGAATGTAATGTGTTCATCATTCACTTTCAAAGATAAGTTCTCCTTTTGGAACATCAATTCTTGCCCGACCAAGAGTAGCCAAGAAAGGTCGACCCAAAATGAGTGGTACATCCTGCCTTCACACATATCCGAATAATAAAATCGTGAGGGAATATGAACTTGCCCACTTTCACCAATATGTCTTCAACGATTCCCATAAGGCGTTTGATTGTTCATGCTCGCAAGTCGCAGCGGTATCATTGTTGGCTTTGCTTCACCTAAACCAAGTCGCTTAAAAATAGAGTAAGGCATTAGATTTATGCTAGCACCCAAATCACATAACGCTTTTTCGTAAAATAAACTACCAATAGTGCAAGGAATATTAAAACTCCCGGATCTTTTAATTTCGGTGCGTAGCTTGTTTTGCAATATGGCATTGCATTCTTCCAGTAGCGCTGATCGTTTCATGCTCCTCCAACTTTCTTTTATTTGCAAGAATGTCCTTCATAAATTTAGCATAGTCAAGGCATTTGAGCTAAGGCATCGGCGAATGGTATATTGATGTGCGACTTTTTGAAAACATCTAGGAACTTCTTGAATTGCTGGTCTCTAGCTTATGTTTTCGCAACCTTTGAGGAAATGGAATTGGAGGGACGTGGCCGGGTGGTGGAATATAAGGCTGGTGGAGAGTCCCGCTCGTGCAACTTCGCATCTAATTTGTTTTCTCTCTTTGTCGGACACGCTTCCCTTTTCTACACTTGGCCTAGTCACATGAATCTCAGTAATCGAACACCGCCTCGTGGTAATTGCATTTACTTGCTCCTTTGGATTGACTTCGGTATTGCTTGGCCATGTGCCTGGTTGTCTCTCAGTCAACAATTTAGCCAACTGCCCAACTGATTTTCCATATTCTTGATAGCAACATCCTGTCTTTTCTTGCATCTCCTTCAATTCAGTGACAGCTTCTTCCAATCCTCCTTCACTTTCTTGAGGTCTTCCCTGATTTGGTGGATTTTGGATATTTTGAGTGTTGCCATATGAGAAGTTTGGATGATTTCTCCATCCAGGATTGTAAGTCTGTGAGTACGGATTATTTTGCTGTCGCTGAAAATTTTGAGCATATGCAATTTGTTCAGGGGATGACATATCAACTTTGGTCAAAGGGCACTCTGATGATTGATGGTTTGCCCCGCATGTTACACAGATTGGTGGAGGCATCTGAACCATATTAGCTGAATGAGAATATTTCATTGATTCCATCTGCTTTGCCAATGCATCAATTTTTGCCAATAAAAGCGAATTGGTGCCCACTTCGTGTATCCCTGTTGCTTTATTCTGCAATCCTCTTTCTGGACATATAATAAACTGTTCACTCATGGTTTCAAATAGATCGTAAAGGTCACCGGCGGATCTATTTTGGATAGAGCCACCTGCTACAAAATCTACTGAAGAACGACTGGTTGGAGCTAGTCCAGAGTAGAAATAATGATTCTGAGCTGCTAAGGGGAAACCATGACTTGGACACTTTCGGAGCAATTGTTTGAATCTTTCCCATGCCTCGTGAAAATTTTCCAACTCGTTTGTTGGAAATTGAAATTTCATACTTGATCATTTGCTTACTCGACCGAGGAAAATATTTCAATGTGAATTTTGGATCGATCTGTCAAGTAGTAATGCTCCCAAAGCGGTAGAGAATCTAGCCATTCTCTAGCTTTATCCTTCAATGTGTGCGGAAGAAAGAGCCTCATCTTGATTGCTTCTTCATTAACACCGTGGTATTTGAAATTTCCACAAGATTCATCGAGCGAGAAATATGGTAATGAGGATTTTCATCTCATCATCCCATAAAAGCGGCAGTTGTTCAAAATAAATTCATCACATCTGGCCTCAACTGGAAGTTGTCGTGTCCATAAGGCGGATAGACTATGCTGGACCGATTCTCAACAATCGGTGGCATCATATACTCACCCATAAGGATATCTCGTTCATTAACTTCAACTGGTCGAGCTATTGGTGCTTGTATCAAATCTGCAGGTAGTTGATCATGTACTTGATGGTCTGCCATTGTGTCTTTTTTCTGTATTTTCTTTTCTCGTTTTTCACGTTGTCGTCGGTGAAAGCTTCGTTCAATTTCTGGATCTAAATCAAATAGATCAAGATCTTTTGTACGGGGCATGCACACTTAACACCTGAAAAATTAGAAAATATATACAATTCAGCAGTATCACGAAAAATTTAGGAATAAAAATAAAAATAAAAATAAAATAAAATAAAATAAATATAAATAATACTAAAAAGAATTGTTAAAAGCCAAATTATAAATTAACGTAGCAATTAATAAAACTAGTCCCCGGCAACGGCGCCAAAAACTTGTTGTGCGATTTATATCCCGCAAGTGGACGGATCGTTGATAAGTAATATAATGATAAAATAAAGTGTCGAACCCACGAGGACTAGATACTAAATTACCAATTAATTTCACAACTCAAATTTTAACAATGGAACTAAACACAGATTCAATTTTTGGTTATTAAGATTCTAAACTAAATTAACTATTTTAATTAAATTGAAATTCACAATAAAAAACTCTGAAAAATGAGAACGAATTAAAGTTTAACAATACTAGGATTCACGAATCCACCGACACACGCTCTACTCAATTATCTCATAATCACTTTTTAGCTTTTAATTACCTTGGACCGAAAATCGGCGTTCCTAAATTAATCGAAAGCCTCTCTCGATGGTCAATCAAATCTATATGTTATGCGAACTTCATTATCTCTAATTAAGCTTCGAGCATAAACACATGCATTAAAATCTCAAGATCGCCTAAATGGATTTCATAAGGCATAATAGTAATCTCTATCTATTATTGGACCCTATGTTATTCAATACCACATGCTAAATCTATATTGAATCTCTCGACTTCAATACAGATCACAATATATTCTAATGGTGCGCAAGCATTAAAATAATAAAGAAACTGAATAAAGAATAATCAATCCACGGGCAATTAATTACTAAAAAGGAAAAACTGCTAATTAATCAAAACGTGAGTTTCATCGTTCATCCTAGATAAAGTAAATTAGCCGGACATGATTTCTTCAATTAACGAAAGAATTTAATTCATCATGATCCGGAGAAAGGAAAACAAAAAGTAAAATAAAACCCGTGATCTCGGCTCGATGATCTTCGATTCCGCGTCTTGATCTTAGTTCTTGCCTTGTATTTTGTTCCTCTCAAATTCGTCTCCCTTTTGTTATGGCTATCATCTGGCTTTTATAATACTCTCCAAAGACTCCAAGACGTGTGTTTAAGTTGTTGTTTTATCTTGGAAGTGTAGAGTTTCAATCCCATCGAAAATGCAAACTGTGCCTCGTATGCCCATGCGATCGCATGGTTACCAACCTTGCGATCGCATGGTTGGTACAAAATGTGTTCTGCAAAAATTCTGGGCAACTTGCGATCGCAACCTTCGTTAACCATGCGATCTCATGGTTAACTTAGGCGTTGTTCCTGATTTTATTTCTTTGATAATTGCTTGCTAAGTCCTTCAGGTCTCTTTGTATGTTCAATTTAGTCCTCTTTTCTTCTTTTTGCGCTCCTTTCTTCTTTTCGCGATTGACACTTGAATTTGATTATTTCCTAAAATAATAAGAAAACAACATGCAATTAAACTGAAAACAACTAAGAGTACTCATAATTGTCCCTTTTTGTGAGCCCAGATAACTACAAAATTGTACTTATCAATATACTCAAGTTTCCAGACGCCGGTGGCGTGCCAACAAAGATGAACATCAGCAAAGTTGCCACCTCTTTCCTCAGATGATGATGAGACCCTGCCTTCCAAGAAATATTTAGTTTGGGAATGAGGGGATGAAGAAGGTAGTAAAGGTAACAGTGAAGATATTAATGAGGATAGAAGTATGATTTCCATTTCAATTATAGTTATACTTCAGATAATGGTAGTTGAGTAGGATTTTCCTTTTCTAGTGGTACGAGCGCCAGATGATTGTTATTATTTGTATCCCTCTTGAAGGAATGAGTAAATAGTAAAAGATATCATTTTCCTCATTTGCTGTGAATTTTGTGTACTTGACGGATTACAAACTGTTAATGTACTTGATGTTAGTATGCCATTAGTTTGGACCTATATACACAAATAAGATGGCGAAGGGACTTGTTTATTTTGAATGGAAAGGGAGTCGTGTTATTTTGAGAGCATAACTGAATCTCTATAACTCTTAAGCATCCAATGTAGCGACCAGAAAATTTTTTGTCTTTTAATTTCAAGGAAATAAAATTTTAACTTTCGGCATTGCTACAAACTTTCAAGTACGATTTAAAATATTTTAGTCACATCAATTTTTGTATACGTACTTGCCTTATATTAAATTTTCTTAATCCGATTATCTTTCTTGAGTTATTTTGGACCAACCGGTTACATTAAACACCAGCAAAATTTAATCATCTTCCCAGCTCATTTTTGGTCAATTTTGTTTATCTTATTATTTGCTGCCCTAACTCAGCTCTTCTGCTCTTCTGTTAACCTTAGTTTCGACCCTTTTCTAACCCAATTATCCTCCCATATTTAGCCCAAAACCCGATCCACCTAACCGCTAAAAATACACCCTCAAACACCCTTTATTTCCTGCCAAATAAACACCCAAACAATCCCTTACTCTCTGTAAGAAATACACCCCCAAACAGCCCTTAAATCACTTGAAACCACCCCAGGCTGTCGCCATTTTCACCTGAAGAAACCTCCCAAACAGCCCCTAAAACCATTCTGAAAATCGCCCATTTTCTCTCCTATGATTAGTACTTTTTACCCACCTTGTTACCCACTTATTCCATCTATCGTATCCCATTTAAGCCGCTGAAAACCGTCACAGATTTCCCCCCCTAAACCTGCTCAAAATCCGTCCTGTAAGTTCAGCTTCCATCAGTTTTCAGCCATAAGAAGATCATCATTTTGCCAGCCCCAAAAGTCCTCAAACTCAGCTCTTAAGGTAGTGATTTTTCTCTCAATTTCAATCAACAAAAAGACTCCAGAAATCCCCCCTTCATTTCTAGATTTACAGCCCCCAAATCACCTCTCAACCTCACATATTTCATGTACTAGTTTCCATTTTCGAGCACTGTTTCTCATCCATTTTCGGCCTTTGAAGTCCTTTGTTTCCCTCAAGTTAAACATGTATAAAAATCCCAGCAGTCCCTCCTTATTCCCCTTCCATTTTTGGCTCTGTAGTAAACAACTTAGTTCATTTTTTTTTCAATTGTTCTTTCCATTTCTTTCAAGCATTTTAGTTGGTTTTCCTTCCATCTTTTGGCCATCGATTTCTTCCTTTTCCCGGATTTTATCCGGCACTAATACTAATACTAAATTTTGGAGATCAAAAAGGCATAAGGCATGGTTTAATTTTGAGGAAAAGATACTATCATTTTCCATCAACATTTCAACGCCACAAGACTTCAATTTTACAAGGTAGTTTTCTTGTACTACTTAAAAAAATCTTTATGAATTTTGTTTTTGGAGAAATAATACGTAAATTTATGTCATGCTTAATGATTTAAGATGGAACATGATGATAATGATTGAAGTGTTGTGATTGAAGGCAATCAATTATAATTTCATGTAGTGCCAGTTATTACATTGTTCCTACTTATGTCAAACTGAATAGCATGTTGCATTTAATTTCATATAATTTCTCTTATGATATATAATTTTCTACTGAGTGTTTCTTTTAAAATACTGGAACGACCGGATTTTTTTTTTGTTGGCATTTAAAATTTCACACAAAATAAATTTTAATTTTCGACGTCGTTGCAAACTTCCTAGTACATTTTAAACACTTTAGTCGCATTAGATTTGTTTCACGTGTTGCCTTATTTTTTTTCGTGACATAGAATTTATGTCAATGACCAAGACCAATTTTTAATGCTAATTAAATACCCAAACAGCCTCTAATACCATGCCAAAATCAGCCCTCAAACATCCCCAAAAACCCGAAAACTTATCCACTCATGATCTTCCTCACTTCAGCCCATTACCTATCCATTTATCCCATATCTTCCACCCTCTATTGTCAGCTAAACTACCTGCCAATTTCCTTTTAGAATAATGTACCAAGTCCCCCCCCCCCAGCGGTCAGCTGACAAAATCATGCCAAGAAGCTTCCCCAAACATGGCTGAAATCCATCCTACACCAATGAAGAAACCTCCCCCTCCACTACTCCATGATCCGCCATTATTATCCCCATGTTTATCACTTCAAACCTCAGGCAACTACACCCATGTTCTCTAAGAGAAAACCACCTCCAAACTGCCTTGGATCAGCCCCCTTTCCCCTAAAGAAAACCGTCCCTTAACTCTCCATTTTCTGCCCCATTTCTCTCCCATTTTCGGCCCTCCTTAAGTCCCTTTCCTCCTTTTATTTTTTCCATCCTACACATGCACTTTCACTCTATAATTTCAGCCATTAAGTTTACTTAATTTTCCTCATTACAAGCACCAAATAATACCCCAGCAGTAGGCTTATAGTTCCAGTTTTTATCAAGCAAATATCAGTCCATTTCCCTTCAAGTTTGGGCCCCAACAGTAAGTTTCTAAAACCTTTGTTTTGCTTCACTTTTTCCCTCTTTTCAGTCCCCAATATTCTAGTAACATTCATCCACCATTGTTCTCAAAAATCATCTCCAAAACATCAACAAAAACTCTCACCTTCTCCCTTAAATTTTCGGCCAGTAAAGAAGTCCCATTCTTCCCAAATTTCTATCCCTAGAACACTTATTAAACTGCCCAAAAAGTTCTGATTTTTGGCCCATAACTACCTCTCATACTTTCCCTTAAATTTTCCTACAACGCTCGAATCTTGTAAACAAAAAGGCAAGCGCTCTTTTAGGAAAGGTGCTGTGACAAGTTATTCTACAACATCAACCGAAAACTCTATTTTAAGGTATTCTTATTTACTACTCAAACCATGATTTATAAATGATTTTGGGAAATTTATTGTGTGAAATAAATGCCATGTTAATTATATATGAAGGAACTTTATGATAGTGATTGAAGAAAATCACATTTTATAAGTTCATGGGTGCCAGTTACCAAATTATGTTGTTTCTATGAACGTTTGAAATGATGGCATCTGTATTTATGTTTCCGTATAATTTTTCCCACATGTTAGTAAATTTCCAACTGAGTGTTTCTTTTGAAATACTCACCCCAAAATAAACAAATTTTTAAATTTAAATGGTTGGCGTTGGCACGATGGCATTGGCTAACGATCATGAAGTGGACTTATTTTATTTAAATTAAGTTTTGGCATTGAGATAATCAAGTCAATCATAATGTAAATACTATAATTTAGATGTTGGTTTTTCATTATTTAATAATGTAAAGTTTCATGTAAAGTACAAGGAAAACAAGATTTTGGCTTAATTTTCATTTTAATTTTTAAGGTAGAAATTAACTCATTTTACATTCTAAAATTTCATCTTTCTGCCCCTACTTTGAAAAATCATAACTATCTGTGTACGTTAGGATTTTTGAGTGAAATAAGTGGCTATGGAAAGCATTATATGTATTCTAATGGCAGCAATTAGAATCACTCAAAAATTTCATCATATGAATTTATTATGAACGTCATGACAGTTTTTCAAGCAACTTTGGCTAACGTTTTCACCTACCAAATGACGTAGCTAAGGTCTGAAATTTTAACATGGCATAGTCAAATGTCCCAAGTATCTAAAATTCAAACTTCGTAATTTTGGAGTTCATTTAGATGGTCAAATAAATTGTGGCGACACCTATCACGGTATAGGTAAAAACCTTAAAATTTAGAAGTAAATTTCTTTTCCCTTGCGCGCTTGTTATTTTCCACAATAGTTACATTTTTAAAACCATTCAAGAGAATGAGAAACCTATTTGAAGTCATCAAACATTATTTAGAGATTATTTTAGTGACTCTTCGAGTTAAGAATATCTGGGGCGTTACAAATACTCACTCCAAAATGATTATATCTCCATTGATATTGTTGGCAATGGTGCGACGGCGTAGGGTAGCGATCTTGATGAAATTACTATTGTTATTTTATTTATGTTTTGGTGTAGATATAATCGATCCATTTATGATTTCAAAATCAAGTGTAATGTTGAATTTGTTTTGCTTTATTATTTTAAAGTGGTGAAAAATGGAATTATAATTTAGTTTGCCGTTTTGGAAATTTGGAGAACAAGTGTTAAGTTGTGATTCTAAAAATTCCAGTATTCTGCCCTTAACTTTAAAATATCATAACTTTCTATGTACTTTAGATTTTTGAGTCAAACTAGTGGTGTTTGATAGACATATAAGTTTTCAATATTAGAAATTGGAATCACTCAAAAATTATGTCGTATGTATTTATTATGGCCGTTTTATCGGAATGCATCCGTGTATCCGAGACCCTTTTTTAAGCAAATTTGGCCACATTTTTCGCATATCAAACGACATGGACAAGGACTGAAATTTTTATATCTTGTACCCTAGGGTTCCAAGTATTTACAGTTCAAATCTCATAATTTTTAGAGCAAGTAGATGTCTTCTTCAAGTTCTCCACGTAAGAATGTTATCTTTACATCCAACTGCTCTAGCTCAAAATTTTGCATGGCAACAATACCAATCAAAGCTCGAATCAAACTATGATTTACAACTGGGGAGAACACATCTGTAAAGTCTATACCTCGAACTTGTTTGTAACCTTTTGCAACGAGTCTTGCTTTATACCTTGCTTCTTCAACTCTTGGTGTTCCTTCTTCCCTTTTTAACACCCATTTGCAACGAACAACTTTCTTGCCCTTAGGCAAATTTACTAAGTACCATGTTTCATTCTTATGAAGCGATTCCATCTCTTCCTACATAGCAATCATCCATCTACCTGAATCATCACAACTAACCTCTGAGTATGTAGAAGGTTCTTCATTGGAATCAATACTTTCAGCCACTTTCAAAGCATAAGCAACTAAATAAGCCTCAACATATCTCTTTAGAGGCATAATATCTCTTCTAGGCCTATTTTTAGCAATAGAATACTGTGGCGCCGCTGGTGGTGGTGAAGAAGCTTTAGTATCCTGTATTTCTGGGCTAGACTGAGATGTAGACTCTGATATAGGTTCGGACCCAAACTCAAACTCCACCTGTGTGCTTGATTTCTATTGAGTTTTATCACAACAGTCTTTAAAAGGTAAGTCACGAATCATTGCGGTTTCAATAAAAATAACATCACTACTAATAATGACTTTTCAGTTTTCTAGACACCATAGCTTATATCATTTTACGCCAGATTTATAGCCAAGAAAAAAACACTTTATAGATCTAGGTTCAAGTTTTCCATTGGCAACCTAAGCATAAGCGGGACATCCAAATATCTTCAAATTAGAATAATTAGCAGGAGTACCAGATCATACCTCTTATGGAGTCTTCTTGTCAATGGCAGTTGAGGAAGAGCGATTAATAAGAAAAGAAGCTGTAAAAACAACATCGGCACAAAAAGACATGGGTTAACTAGCATCGGAGAGCATACAACATACTTTCTCCATCAAAGTCCTATTCATTCGCTTTGCCACACCATTTTGCTTTGGAGTATGACGAACTTTAAGTGTCTCAATTCCTTTTGTTTTATTAAACTCACTAGAACAAAATTCCAAGCTATTATCTGTGCGAAGACATTTTATCTGCTTCTCTATTTGTTTCTCAATCATAGTCTTCCACTCCTTGAATGCAGGTAACACATAATTCTTTTTCTTCAAGAAGAGCACCCAAACTTTCTGGAAAAATAATCAATCATAATCAGCATATAATTTGCACCTCCTCTAGAAAGCACCATATACGGTCCCCAGAGATCAAAATGTATATCATCAAGTGTTTCCTTTGTGTTGTCAATGCCTTTTGCAAATCCAACTCTCTTCTGCTTCCCAAAAACACAATGCTCACAAAATTTTAATTTACTAATACTCTATCCATCAAGAAGTCCTCTTCTACTTAGTTCATCCATTCCATTCTCACTCATATGTCCAAGATGCATATGCCATAATCTAGTAACATCATCATCTGAGTAGTGACAACAGTTACTTCACGAATTGTGTAGATAAAAAATATGATTAGCTTAAATTATAAATTAAGCTTGAGCAAACAAGCACTGCGTAGTTTTGACCTAAAGCATAGCGAAACAAAGTTACTAATTCTAGTTAATTAATAACAATTGGATTATTAGGTTTTGGTGTTTCATTTTAAAATGTAAAAAATGAGTAGTCCAAGGCCTTACTTGTAAATTATTTCTATCATACCTGTTGATGTGAGATTTTGCCCTTAACATACTTCGCAAGATTGTGACTTATTTGAGATCATTAGATTTATATTCAACTCTTGTTTTCAGCTGTAGGTAGAAAAAATGCTCATTCAACTTCTTAGATTCTGATACCATATTTGTAACGATCTGAAAATATTCAAACCTTTACATTGAGATTTCCATTTAAATTTGAAAAAGAATTTAGTTAGTTCATCGCGTCACTCTGACACTCTTGAAAATTCGAATATAATAGCTTGGCCACGATTATTGTAGTGCGCACTTGTCCTTGAATTATTTTAAATGATAAAATGTTCATTTAGACTCTACTTGACAACTTATATTATAGCCTATGTCTCTTATGTTTTATCTTGAAAATTTAAAACTTTGTACTCATTATTTAGCACAAATACTGAATTGACAAAAAAATTATAACTGTGTAGCAATTTCAATTTTTTACAAGTTTAGTTTGTCGCTCATATTTCAAAAATTATAAATATTTCTTTGAAATGCTTACCCTCCAAAATTAACATTTCAGACTAAGGAGTTGGGCGGTGGGCGTGATGGTAAGAGGTGGTAACTAAGATTTTATATAGGTTATGTCGTATGAATTAAGACGGTTTAAAGTGTTGATATATATGTTTCGTAAATGTTGTTCAAGTGTTTGAATGTCTAAAGACGATGGTTATTTTGTAAATATTCCAAATGTTGAAGTTTGGCACTATGACGTTTACTATTACGCAATGAAACTTTAGCGTTATTTCAGTGAAGTTTGAATTATAATAATTTATGTCGTTAAGCACAATGCTTGCAAAGTGTTGTGCAAATATCAATTTTAAACTAAGTATTTGTGCAACTTGAATTTTGAGGCTTGACACATAAAATAAAAGCATTATTATTAAATAAACTTGCAATTTGGTCTCGAGTCTTTATTTTTCGCATTTAGAATTTGGAACAAAATTGTCAATGATTTGGTGCGCTTAAAATTATTTTTTGCGTCATAAAATTTTGAGAACAAGAAATTTTAATTACTCTCCAAGTGTTAGAATCTAGGGCGTTATAGGCTTACAACTTTGGTATCAAAGACATGTTTACTTGTCTTTAGACTTGCGTTTGAAAACTTTATTTTTAATTGCGTCGAGTAAAAGGTTTAAGTGAGTCAATTTTAAGAATTTAGTTTTGCTACCCACTATCGTCGAACTACGCCAACTCTAAAGTAAAGAAAAAGTTTGAGAAACTTATATGTTCATATACAATATTAGAGACGTATATGTGAATTTCTATATTCGTTTCAGATCAATAAGAAACTTTATGTCTAGAAAACGTTGAGTTGACCATGTGATGTGGATATTTAATCTTTTGCACTAAATATTTTTTAGCATGACCTAATTTCATAACAGTTTACTTTTAGTCCTCGTGACCAAATTTAACAAACCTAATCAAACTTTGCATAATTGGTATGACAAACATGGTACAGACTAAGAAAATCCGCAGGACTAAGAAATTTTCGGACAATATGAGCAATATCGGTGGAACTCGAGATACAACATAGGCCAACACATCTAGAAGATGCAGTAATGTGGATGGAAGTAAGGCGAGTGGATTTTGATGTTATTAGGCAATGGGCTACGTGTCATCTCATCGATCCATCACCAGAAGAGTAGCAAGATTCGGTCGAGATGACTTATGATCAGTTGTAGGGCCCACACCTACGTTGCCACGCGAGATTAATTATGAAGCCTTCTATGCAGAGTTGATTGCATTGTGGGAAGAGGAACAGAATGATGCACTCAAGTTTTCTAAGGCCGGTGGTGTGCCAACATAGATGAACATCCGCAAAGATGCCACATCCTTCCTCAGATGATTACGAGGTCCCGCCTTCCAAGAAACCTATAGTTTGGAAGGGAGGGAGTAAGAAGGTAGTAAAGATAACAGTGAAGATATTAGTGAGGACAGTAGTGTGATTTCCATTTCAGTTGTACTTCATATATTGGTAGTTGAATAGGATTTTCCTTTTCTAGTGGTATGATAGCCATATGCTCTTTATTATCTATATTCTTCTTGAAGCATTAAGTAAATATTAAAAGATGTCATTTTCCTCCATTTGCTGTGAGTTCTTCTGCATTATTTACGAAGTGTGATCGTCGTATAGTTGAATTACAAATTGTTAATGTTCTTGAGGTTAGTATGCCATTAGTAGGACATATAGACACGGATAAGATAGCGAATGCACTACAGATAAAATTTGATGGATTGATTTTAGAGGCATACTTTCATGTTATAAGAATGAAAGACTTTGATTTTATTTTGGGTGTGGACTCGTTGGGTAGTAATCGAGCCACAATTGTAAGTTTTAAGAAGTAGGTGATTTTTCAGAGACTCAAAGAGAATGAGTTTAGATTTTATGGGTCGAAGATTAAGGCATTTGTCCGCCTCATTTCAGTTTTGCAGGCGAAGGGGTCATTGAGAATCAAGATTGTCAAGGATATCTCATCAATCTCACTAACACTTTATGTGCAGAGACAATATTGAATAATGTGATTATGCCGATCTATTTTCCAATGTTCAACTGAGTGTTACATCAGTACTTTATCATTGTGTTTATTGATGACATACTGATATATTCAAGAAATCCTCAACAGCACGAAGAGCATTTGAGGATAGTATTATAGACTGGGTGTAGAAAAGTTGTATGCAAAATTCAAGAAATGATAATTTTGGCTGGATGAAGAAGGATTTTTGGGTCATGTTGTAACACTTAGAAGAATTGAGGTAGATCCGTCCAAGATTGAAGCTGTGACATATTGGCCGAGACTTTCAAAAGTTGGTGAAACCAAAAGCTTTCTAGGCTTAGCCGTCTATTATCAACAATTTATAGAAGGATTCTCTAAGACAACTGTTCGTATGACGTAGTTGACTCGAAAGAGTGTCAAGTTTGTGTGGTCCGAGAAGTGTGAGCAGAGTTTTCAGGAAATTAAATGAGATGCTAGTATCAGCACCAGTGTTGGCTATACTTGATGGTTCAGATGGTTATGTGATTTACGGCGATGCATCTAAGCTCGGTTTGGGTTGTATTTTGATGTAACATGAAAAGATAATAGCATACGCTTCAAGGAAATTGAAAAAGTACAAGCAAAATTATGATCTCAAACTTGTAGTGGAGTTCACACCTTAAAGATTTGGCACCACTACATGTATGGAAGCAAGTGTGAGATCTACACCAATCAGAAGAGTCTCAAGTACTTCTTTACCCAGAAGAAGTTGAATATGAAATATCGATGGTGATTGGAGTTAGTGAAGGATTACGACTACACTATCCTCTACCATTCTAGTAAGACTAATATAGTCGCAGACGCTATGAATAGATAGAACATAGGACAGTTGTCATCCATCTGAGAATCGAAGTGCTAACTCCACCAGGGCATGCATCAGCAATGATAACAAACTTAACTTTGAAACCGACACTCATAGATAGAATTGTGGTAGCTTAAAAAGGCGATCCCTTCTTGGAAAATATCAAGGATGATGTGAGAACTAAGAAGAGAAAAGGATTTACGGGTGGTGAAGATAAAGCTCTGATGTTTAAATGCCACATGTGCGTGCTTAAGAATGATTAACTGAAGAATGAGATTATGATTGAAGCTCATTCTACTCCTTACTCCATACACCTAGCCAATACCAAAATGTATAAAGATTTTGCGTAACACATTTTGGTAGTGAAATATGAAAGAGAAGATAGCAATGTTTGTATCTAAGTGCATGGTTTGTCAACAAGTAAAGGCCAAACATCATGGCCATCAAGGACGTTGAACCCCGTAGGGATATTCGAGTGGAAATTGGAGTAGATTTCAATGGATTTTATCGTAGGTTTCCTCGATCGGTAAATGGTCATGATGTCATATGGGTGATTGTAGATCAACTAACGAAATCTGCTCATCTTCTGCCAGTTCGAATGACTTTCAATTTAGAACAATTTGCATAGACATATGTTAGAAAGATTTTTTGGCTTCATGGTGTACCAGTGTCTATTGTCTCAGATCGAGACCCGAGATTTGTTTTGAAAGTTTGAAAAAGCCTGCATAAAGCTATAGACAAGATTAGATGTAAATTTTAAGACATCTCAAGATCGCAAAAGAGTTACGCATACCAAAGGAGAAAATAGTTAGAGTTTGAAGTTGGCAAGAAAATATTTCTTGAAGTGGCTCTGATAAAGGAAATTTTGCGTTTTGGAAAGAAATGAAAGTTAAGACCGAGGTTCATCAACCCGTTTGAGATCCTTGAGAAAATTGGAAAAGTGCCATATTGTTTGGCATTGCCACCCGAGCTATTGGCATTGCATGACGTGTTCTTCATTTCTATGTTGAGAAAGTATGTACACGAAACGTGGTAAATATTCAGTCGTTGGACGTGCACAATGTAAGACTTATGCATGCGGTAGTTGTAGATAAGAAGGTCCATGTTTTGAGAAATTGAGAAATTCTATTAGCTAGTCCAGTCTATTGGGGTAGACACAGAAGGGATGAGGTCATTTGGGGAAGTGAGGAAGATGTTTTTAACCAAGTACTCAGACTTCATTAATCAAGTAAGTTAAATTTTAAGGACAAAATTAGTTTAAGTGGGCAGGGCTATAGCAATTGAGACTTTTTCAAACCTTTATGTTGAGATTTCCATTTAAGTTTGAAAACAAATTTATTTAGTTTTCTCTGACACTCCTTAAAATTCGAATTTAATTGTTTGGTCATGATAATTATCGCGTGCACTTGTCCTTGAATTCTTTTAAAATGATGAAATGTTCATTTGGATGCTACTTGACGACTTATATTATAACATTTGTCGCTTATGTTATATCTTGAAAATTTTGAACTTTGTGCAATATTTAGCGACAATACGGAATTGACAAAAAAATTATAACTGTGTAGCAATTTCAAATTTTTACAAGTTGAGTTTGTCACACATATTTTAATACATCGCATGTTTCAAAACTTAACTTGAGTACAATTTCCTAAGCCAATAATATATTTATCAAGCTCAAATTTTCTAAGGCCAAGCATACATTTTTTTCTCTTAGCCCCTAAACTATGAATTTGAACTCTAAAATTTTGGGCATGAACCAGCACTGGTGAACCATGCTGAGACCAGCCCCAATTTGTCCAATAAACTCTCCAAGGTTTCAACTATAACCATCCAATTTGGTTCCCCCACAACCTTGGCCAACTCCCATCCCCCATCACCATTCAACCACCTCTAACTTTCCCCAACCACCATCTTAAGCACCACATTACACCATAAAGACCAAATTGAAAGTCAACCCCAACTCCATTCAGCCCCTCCCCTCTCTTCCTTTTTCACTTACCTTTTCATATAGTTAATCTCCTCCATCAACCTCGCACACGAATTTCTTATTTCGTATTTCCCTCCCATCTCTCGGCCATCTCTCTCTCTCTCAAAGTCATCCTAAATGTTACTTCCCTCACAAATCACTGAAAACAAAACATAATTGTTGGATAATAAACCTAAAGCACCAAGATCAATAGGATTATTGAATATAGAGAAACAAATAATCAATGGAGAATATTGAAAACAAAAATGAAAATCTTCAATCTTCAATCAACGGGACGACAATGGTGAGTGAAAGAGGCTCAGATTAGCCAATCTTCAACAATGGTAACACTATAAATCTTGGCCAAAGCACACTCCTAAATAACCCACTATATTCCACACAAAATGGAAGGTTATTCTCCACAAAGAAGAAGAAAGAGGAGGGGCAGAAATAAGGTCAACAGGCGCTGAACACAAGGATGCGAAGAAGGCAAGAAAGAAAACAAGTTTTGGTCTGTGCATGTATTTGGTTTTCTTTCCTCTCAAAGCACTTTTCCTCACTTTTTCACTCACATCATATTGCATCCAAGGACCAACAAAAGAGCCCTAATATAAATGGGTTAACCTAGGATCAATTAACCGAGCAACCGGTTTTTGTCCCATTACTCAAGGTTAACTACAAAGTACTTTGACCCGTCTTTGTAATTAGACTACCTAATTATTGGAGATTGAGCATTAATAATAAGTCTTCGATCATTGGTTAAACCTACGAAGTATAATTAAATAGACTCGTTTAATCATCATTGCCTTTTTGTTTGTTTGGGACCAAAAATCGCAACAAACCTCCACATTGGTTCCAAACAAAAAATCTGCAAAACCCAAAAAATACATGCTTTGTAGTTGACAAAAATGAATTCTAAACTAATTAGAACTCAACGTACCTGTACCAATGTTTAGAAGTGTAAGACAACTTCTAAACTTTACCAAAGTGGGCACCTTAGTGCCCATATCTGCAAGGTTATAATCTATATGAACTTTCTCAAGTTTAATCAAATTTTAAGATACCACATCTCTAATAAAATGCATTCTAACATCTATATGTTTAGTGCGCGTTCATGAAAAACAGGATTCTTACACAAATGAATAGCTGATTGACTATCAGAATATATAGTCACATTATCACTTAAAACACATAGTTCATTAAGTAAACATTTAAACCACTTAGATCATTAAGTAAACATTTAAACCACTTAGCTTCTTTAAAGGCTTCAGTAGCAGCTATATATTCAAATTCAAAAGTGGAAAGAGCAACAATATGTTGAAGTTGAGATTTCCAACTAACACACGAATCACACAAAGTGAACACATAGGATAAAGTAAATTTCATATTATCTCTTTCTCCACCATAATCAGAATCAGTAAAACCCTTTAGTTTCACACCATTAGAAACAGTTCTATATATTAACCCCACATCATATTGGTACTTTTCAAATACCTAAGCAACCATTTCAAAGCTTCCCAATGAGTAGGTCCTGGATTAGACATGTACCTGCTCAAAGTACTAACAGCAAAAGCCAAGTTTGGCCTAGTACAAACCATCAAGTACATCACAGAACCAATTACATTTGAATAGGGAATTTTATTCATATATGCAACTTCTTTTTCATTTGTAGGTGATTGTTCTTTAGACAAAACAAAATGATTACCAAGAGGCATAGAGACATGTTTACAATCAAGCATACCAAACTTTTTCAAAACCTTAAACACATATGGAGTTTGATGTACAATTAAGTAAGAATTGGACATATCTCTATTTATTTCCATGTCAAGGATCCTTTTAGCATGCCCAAGGTTTTTCATATCAAATTATTTACTTAGCTCAATTTTAATATTGTTTACCACTTTCATGTTAGAACCAATCAATAACATGCCATCCACATAGAGTAACAAATACACACAATCATTTGTGATGTGGGGCTGGTAATACAAATAATAACCAAAACTCACTTCTCATTAAACCAATTGAAAGAACATATGAATCAAACTTTTGTACCACTGTCCCTTGGCTACTAGCCTAGTCTCATATCTCACATGCTTACTCTCAGTAGTTCCCTCTTCTACCCTATAAACCTATTTACATTCCACAATGGATTTATCTTTAGGTTTAGGTACTAATTCCCAAGTTTGATTTTTAGCTAGAGAGCTCATCTCCTCTCTCATAGCACTCACCCACTCCTTAGACTTTTCACACCGCATAGTCTTCTCATTGGTATTGGGCTCCCTATCTACTAGTTCATGATAACTAGCATAGGCTATGGTATAGTCAGACATCCTTTGGGGTTCCCTACGTAGTTTTCTCTCCCTATCTCTAGCTAATTGATAATCGCTTAGGGTTATGGTCAACGGGATGGTCTTATATCACATCCTCATCCATCTCGTTCCCTACAACCTACTAATCTTGTTGGTTATCACTCTCCACCTCACTAGGAGAGACAGGTAATGGGATGCACACTCTCTCCACCTCACTAGGAGATTCATCACCAATGGTTTCTTGCTGTTTTTCATTCTTTAGACAATGCATCTCTGACTCATTAAATTTGACATCTCTACTTATGATTATCTTTACACCATTTTGGCTTCTATCCCACAACCTATAACTCCCTCAGGATAGCCTAGAAAGACACAATTCCTAGCTCTAGGTTCAAATTTTCTCTCACACTGATGAGAAAAAGTAGTACAGACAAAAGTTTTAAGTATGGTATAATCAGCACATTTACCGTGCCATTTTTCATAAGGGGTATCACCATTTAAACTAGCGGATGGAGTCAAATTAGTAAAATAGCATGCATTCATAATAGCTTCATCCCAAAACGATTTAGGCACACTAGAACTTAACATCATACATCTAACCTTATCAAATGAAGTACGATTCATCCTTTTAGTAACCCCATTCTGTTGGAGAGTGTAAGGCACAATTTTATGTCTAGTAATGCCACACTCATTACACAAGTTATCAAAATCAGCATTGCAGAATTCAAGACCATTATCATTACGCAAATATTTTATCTTTTGGCTAGTTTAATTCTCCACTTGAACTTTCCAATTTTTAAATTTAATGAAAGTTTCACCTTTATCTTTCAACAGATAAATCCACACACGTCTAGAGAAATCATCAATAATAGACAAAAAATATTTGTTACTACCAAAAGAGGGATTGCTCGCGGGACCCCACAAATCTATATTAATGTATTCTAACACTCTAGATGTTGTGCTAGATGAAAACGATATCCTACGATATTTTCCAAGCATACAACGATCACAAAATGACATGTCAGACACCTGATCCTTACTAAACACACCCTTATCATTAAAGAACTTAAGTCCCTTGACACTAACATGAGCAAATCTATTATGCCACTTCTGTGTGTGATCAGTGTCACTTCTGTGTGTGATCAGTGTCAATGGAAGCAATGGTGGAATTTAGACGACCTACCACTTCAGCATGCACAATGTAAATGCCATTTTTTCTAACAGCCTTAAAGGCTCTAAGTGCACCCTTAGTCATTTTGAACATGCCATTGCCAAACACACCAAAAAAACCTATTTCCTCCAACTCCTCCACATAAATTAAATTTCTACCCATGTGTGGAATGTATCTAACTCCCTTCAGTGTATGCACAAAGCCACTATCAAATCTAATAGTTACATCACCAATGCCAGTAATGTTATGTGCAATACCACCCTATGAAACAACATTCCCATGATTACTTTCATGCAAATGATCAAACGAATGTTTATTTGATGTGATGTGAAAAGATACACTGGCGTCAAGAATCTACTTATCCATATGGGAGTTCCTATTTAGGTTAATCTCACTAGGCTCCGAATTTAAAAGCATCTAACCTCGCCGACTCCTCTCTATGTACAACCACATTTGTCTCATTATTTTTTCTTTGAATTCTCTATTTGTTCTTTTCTTTATAGCAGTCACTAATGAAATGGCCTAATTTACCACAACCATAGCACTTCTTCCCTTTTGCCTTACTCTGTAACTTAGAACGATTTCTACCCTTTCTATTGCCACTACTGTTTTGCCCACCTCCACCTCCACCTCCACCTCCACCTCCACCTCCACCTCCACGTCCACCTCTCAACTGAGGTCTACCACTCACAAAATGGATCTCACCATTTTTTCTCTCATTTTTCTTGAACTTCAACTCTCTCTCCTTACTTTTTACAGAGTCCTTGATAATGTCAGGTATAAGGGTCTCCCTCCCATACTTAATTGTATTCTTGACTTTCTTATATGAATCAGGAATGGCATTTAACAAAATTATAGTTTTGTTAATTTCAGGGACAGTTTCACAACAGTTTTTAATATCTTGCATAAACTTATTAAAAACATCAAGATTGTCATCTAAATCCCTTGAGGGATCAATTTTAAAGATGAAAAAAATTTCAAGGAGATAAATTTTATTTTGAGTGGATTGGATTACATAAAGTTCTTCTATTTTTTTCTAAAGCTTTTCTGTGGAATCAAATTTTCCAACTTTTTGCAAAATAAGATCTGATAAATGTAATATGATAGAAGTGTAAGCAAGTTCATCAGAATCCTTTTTCTGATCATCGGTAACATTAGGACCATAAGAATTATCAATAGCTTTTGAAACCTTTTGTTGAACCATAATACTTTACATTTTTTGTTGCCAAATAGAAAAATCACATTTACCAGTAAAGACACTCAAGTCAAAACGATGTGGAGACATCTCAACAAATAATAATACACACCAACAATCACCTCAAGATAATTGCTATCTTAGATCAAAGGAATTGTCAAACGGGTAAAGTCCATGTGATAATTCTAAATAATAACAATAATGCACAGAAAACAAATTATCGCAAATAATCACCACCAAAACAAAAACTAACACAATTCACAATAATGGGCACGTAAATTCCTAGCAACAGGCAATGGTTACCTCCACACGGTAACTCCAAACCTAATGGTCACCCTACATGATGGCTTGCTATTACAGGAATTTAAAAAGTATCGGCCAATTTACCAGAGCGGACAAATCTGACGATCCGTAATATCGGAGAGATGCGTATTTATTTATTTTATTCTTACTTTTGGAGATTCAACTTTCAACAGATTTGGAACAGAAAGATGACACCAAGCTCGAATCCAAACTGTCTAAGAAAAAATACTGCTGTTTATCTACAGTCAGTAAAATAAAAAATCAGAATCGCATAATAAGTTATTTCAGCCCAAAAAATTAATTTCAGAAACTAAAAATAATTTTTTGGTCGAACAAAAGTCCGCTGCCAATGCTGCCGGTCATCCACCATTGCTGCTTCAAGTTCCAATCCAAATAGGGAAATTGGCGCAAATGATCCCTACCGTATGTCATTAGTACGCAAATAGTCCCTAACCTTCCATTTTTGGCAGAATGGTCCCTAACTAATCCATTTAGGTGCGCAATTGGTCTTTTGACGGATTCCGTTAAAAATCCGTTAAAACCTTTCCAAAATTGGCGCAAATGGTCCCTCTCATGTTTTTTTGTCTTTATTAGTGAGGGTAAAATTGTCAAGTTACATTTTTCTTTCAATTGGCGCAAATGGTCCCTAACCTTTACCTTTTTTTGGCACAAATAGTCCCTAACCTATAATTATATTTTGGTGCACAATTGGTCCTTATTTGATGAAAAAAACAAAAATATCCTTACTTTTAAATAAAGAAATTTGTAATTGGATTCCTAACCTTTAAAAAAATGAAAATGAGTCCGATACTTTAATTTTTTATTAAAAAAAATTAAAAAAAAACTAATAAATTGACAATATACTAAATTATTTTGTAAATTTTACGAACTATTATAAAATAACTAAAATTTAAGCTCATAATTATTAACGAATGTGCTAATTAAAATTATTTTATTATTATTAAGTAATCATATTATTTAAAATTCAAATTTTAATTTTATCGTTACAATATTAAAAAAAATAACTTTGTCACAAAAAAATTTTTTAATTATTTTCCAAACAGCACATATATGTTGAACCAAACAAGATCTATCTATGTAGCCAAACATGAGTCTTCTTCTTCGTTAAATTTTCTTCTTGCCCAAACAACCAACCACCACTGGATAACCCGTCCAAAACTCAAAAAAAATTCCACCAGTTCTGTGCCGGTCATCTTCCTCACAGATTCGGTGGATCTTGAACCAGATGTGCGCGACTGATCCTAACAGATCCAGCAGAATCTTGAGCGAGATCTGTGCGACTCCGATCATACAGATCGAGCAGAATCTGTGCAATTTCGATCGTGCAGATCTAGCTAGATCTGCGCGAGCCACTGGATAGATCCTACCAGATCTGCGCGAGCCACCAGATCGGAGTTGTGCAGTGTCCCTTTTTTTATTTTTTTCTTTTTTCGACCTTCAATCTTTAAGATCCACCGGATCTGCGAGGAAGATGACCGACGTAGATCCGGTGGTTTTCTCTGGTGGAAATTTTTTTGAGTTTTGGATGGGTTATCTGGTGGTGGTTGGTTGTTTAGACAAGAAGAAAATTTAACGAAGAAGAAGACTTATGTTTGGTTATATGGATAGATATTGTTTGGTTCAACAGATAAGTACTGTTTAGAAAGTAATTAAAATTTTTATTTGTGACAAAGTTATTTTTTTTATATTGTAACGATAAAATTAAAGTTTGAATTTTAAATAATATGATTACTTAATAATAATAAAATAATTTTAATTAACACATTCGTTAATAATTATGAGCTTAATTTTAGTTATTTTATAATAATTCGTAAAATATACAAAATAATTTAGTATATTGTCAATTTATTAGTTTTCTTTTAATTTTTTTTAATAAAAAAATTAAAGTATCGGACTCATTTTATTTTTTTTAAAAGTTAGGAATCCAATTGCAAATTTCTTTAATTAAAAGTAAGGATATTTTTGTCATTTTCATCAAATAAGGACCAATTGTGTACTAAAATATAATTATAGGTTAGGGACTATTTGTGCCAAAAAAAGGTAAAGGTTAGGGACCATTTGCGCCAATTGAAAGAAAAATGTAACTTGACAATTTTATCCCCACTAATAAAGACAAAAAAACATGAGAGGGACCATTTGCACCAATTTTGGAAAGGTTTTAACGGATTTTTAACGGAATCCGTTAAAAAGGACCAATTGCGCACCTAAATGGATAGTTTAGGGACCATTCCGCCAAAAATGAAAGGTTAGGGACCATTTGCGCACTAATGGCATACGTTAGGGACCATTTGCGCCAATTTCCCGTCCAAATATGTTCTCAAAACAACCAACCACACTCTGATACCAATTTGTTGGATAATAAACCTAAAGCATCAAGATTAATAGGATTATTGAATATAGAGAAACAAATAATCAATGGACAATATTGAAGCAAAAATGAAAATCTTCAATCTTCAATCAACGGGACAACAATGGTGAATGAAAGAGGCTCAGATTAGCCATTCTTCAACAATGGTAATACCACAAATCTTGATCAAAGAACACTCCTAAATAACCCACTATATTCCACACAAAAAGAAAGGTTATTCTCCACAAAGAGAAAAAAAGATGAGGGGCAGAAATAAGGTCAGCTGGCGCCGCAAAAAGGAACGCAAAGAAGGCAAGAAAGAAAACAACTTTTGGTATGTGCGTGTATTCTGATTTCTTTCCTCTCACAACACTTTTCCTCACTCTTTTCACTCACAACACTTAGCAAATAATAGGGCAACCACTATATATAATTACACCATAAGTAATTACCATATATATATATATATATATATATATATATATTGCATCCAATGACCAACAAAAGAGCCCTAATATAAATGGGTTGACCTAGGATCAATTAATCGAGCAACCGGATCGTGGCCCATTACTCAAGGTTAACTTTAAAGTGCTTTGACCCGTCTTTGTAATTGGGCTGTCTAATTGTTGAAGATTGGACATTAATAATAAGTCTTAGATCATTGACCAAACCTACGACGTATAAATAAACCGACCCATTTAATCATCATTGCCTCTTTGTTTGTTTGGGACCAAAAACCCCAACAATAATATATACACACAAAATTCACTCAAAATCCCCTATCTCTCAGCCTCTTTCTTTCTCGCTTTTCCCAAACGCCATAGTTTCATTTCCACCAAGTTTTAAAGCAAATCTAACAGCCCTTTTTCTCCTCACAAATCCAGAATCTTCCCCTCACTTCAAAAATTGACTGAAGATTTTGATATTTCTACACAATTTGTGACCGACGACCCTGAGGTAACTATATCTTTTACCAAGTTTACATCTTTTTACATATTTGTTTCTTTTACATATGCAGTATGGTTGTGATTTTGTTCAATTAATTTGTGTGTTGTATATGAATAAGGAGGTAATGCAAATTTTGTTTTTGGAGTACATTAAATTTCAAAATTAGCATTTGTATACTTTCACATCAGAACAAAAATGGTAATTTCTAATAGGATTTGCTCTCTGAAGCTTGTTTCCCCGTTTAAAATTAAAACATTCTTTAGTTCTTGAATCATTTTTAAACATTAATTAAACATCCTAAACAAATGAGATCCAATTTAAGTCATGGAGAATTTAACCACATCAAATTTAAGCCACGTTATTTGTTATTTGTTTCTCTTTTTTGTAATGTCCAATCATATACAATTTAACTCACTCAATATCTCTTAATTAAGGAAATGTAGTAACCTACCGAAGGAAGTAAAACTATTGTGGAGGATACATAAAGGGGGCAGGGTGAGGGGGTTGATCAAGGGAGGAGTAGTGTTGGGCCGCATTAGCAAATTATGGTCAAATTCACAAATTGCATGTATTTTAACTTATTAAGATTTTTTAGGGTAGTTTCTCTAAGGTAAAAATTAGCTTGAACAATACTCAAACTCACCCTTAATTATACGTCTCTTAGCTAATTTACCTTGTGATCATGTTTTCCCGGGATCTAAATACCAAATACAATCATACAGAAAAGAAGAAAAACACGAGCATGTAATCGCGACTATTAGTATTGAACTCCAAACATCAAAACAATTCTTAAAAATTAATCATTTATTTGAAATATCCATCGGATGACATAACTGCAAAACCTAATTAAAAAAGTAGCAATTGAAATTTATTTGGAAATAATTAATTTCTCAATCAGAAATTGACTGTTGATCTGTAGACTTGGCCTGGTTTCCAAGCAGCTGGAAGCACATTAGTGGCCACAATTGTTTTTCTAGACTCAACACTAGTCAGTCTCACAGAGTATGGCCCAACTGAAGTGTCTGGGGTGAATCCAGTTGCAAATGTTGCACCAAATAATCGTTTCATATGAAGCACTTGATTGTTTTTCGAAACAACTAGGTCAACTGCAGCAAGATCTCCGTCTCCATTTTCAAACTCAATTGCAAAGGCTAAATAGTGTTTGTTGGAACCATTGTCGATCTTAAACACAATTGTCGTCGAAGGATACAAACATGGAACTCTGCAAATTCCAAATATAGATAATACATTAAGAAAGTGGAAAATTGGACAACACTCATTGATTCATATAATAAAAGTACTTGCTCGCCTTTGATATTGAACGTTAACTCTTCCAAGTTTTAGAAACGCGGTACCTTGGCCAGGTTTGGCCAAGAGTGCAAAAGCTTTTTGACTTAGATCAAAGTGAAAAGGCTCATTGTTGCATGCACCATGACACTCATTTGTGATTGTTATTGTAATCGGAGATCCTGAGCATCCTGAATTTTCTGTACATTTCACCTGTATACATATTACAATTAATTAACTAAAAAAAAAAGTTGCAAATGAAAAGTTATATCTTTGCACAAGAATTACTATTCAAAAATATTAAGGACGAGAAATAACAGAGTTAGACTACAACTAAGTAAGGGTGTAAGTGGTCATATTTGGACTGTTTTTGACATACTTTCATATCAAATTGTCTAAAATGGTTTGAAAAAAACCCAAACCTTATAAACCAAACCGTTTGAAACCATTTAAAAAAAAAAAGCCTCAAACATTAACCAAACAGTTTGGTTTGTTTTAAAATATTTTATCTTCACGTTTACTTTAACGTCACTAATTTATTGGTTATAAAATAATTTTTCAACTTTATTGGTGATTAAAATATAAAGAACTATATATATCAAACTCTAAATCAAAATATCAACAAAATCACAATAAAGTCAATAAAAACCACAATTATGCTAATTCTTTACAAACTAAAAGCCAATATAAAGTCACAAAACAAATCTATTAAACAAAATATAAAATCACAATACAATTTGATGCTCCTAGCAAGATGTTCACGATCCCCACCGTAATAGAGGGAGAAGTGCTTTTTGGTTTAGAGTTTGTGGCATGAAAATGAAGGTTTTCATAATGAACAAGCAATCTAATGGATTGAATTGTTTAATCAAAATATGGATTTAGGGCTTGTGGCGGGAAGATAAGGGTTTGGTGTATGAACGAGCAATCTAATTGATTGATTGGCTTCATCAACTTAATTAGGGATTAATGGCCAGCGACCAATGACCAAAGTCCCTACACTTAGTTTAGAACTTTAATTGGTTTGACTTTATTTGAAGGTTAAGATTGAAATTTAAGAATCTAATCCTTATCCAATTTCAACAAGTTTTTGCCGGAAATTTAAACTTATCATTTTTATATTAATTATTTTACTTTTAAATTTTTAAACCGCCAGTTTGAAACGGTTTCCAACTGTAGACAAAGTAATGAATGGTTTTGATCTAATGCTCCCTCGGTGGACATTGTTATAATGTCCACCGGGACAAGTATCCCGCACTCATTGGATGAGTGTAAAGTCGGCTTTTACACTCATCCACCTTTACACTCATCCAATGAGTGCATGACAAGTGTCCCGGTGGGCATTATAACAATGCCCACTGTGAGCATTAGATCAAGGCCCAAGTAACGAAACCTAAATCAAACAGTTCAAATCTGTATCGTTGACCCGTCCACTTTAGCACCAAACCGATGGTTTCAGAAAAACAGTTTGGTTTTGGTTATCAAGTTTGATGGTTTTTTCTTACATCCCTACAGCTAACTTCATCTTTAAGGTCCATCCTTGATCACAATGGAGTAAAAGCCCTAGAAATCATGTGAAACTAGACTTGGCGGATTACATTTTCGTAATAAATAATGCAAAAAATATAAACAAATAATTGAAAACAATCTCAGCACCTGATAGCAAGTCCCGCAACCTTCTCCAAATAGAAATAATTTGTGGTTACCCGCAGCTGTCAAACCATTATATGGAGCATTTGATACATCATCAAATCCACAAGCTCCTCCTACAAGTAATTAATTAAACAGTCATATCAATAAAGGAGAAGAATGAAGAAATGGAAACATGTATAATGATTTTAGAAGAGACTAGAAGCTAAGCCACTTGTCGATGGTTTTAACAGATTCATACCACCATCACGTTTGTTTGTTCTTTTCGTAATTATATCAATCAGTATGCATTCAGTATGTATATGTAAGTGTGTATAAATAGGTGTACATATTCGATTACAGAATTAATCTTGATCAATCAAATACCCATCGAATTCAACGCAATTTATTTCTTCTTTACTCATATTCCGTTTCCTCATTTCTTACTTGGTATCGAGCCACAATGATGACTTCAACCTCGTAATCAATCACAAAATTCTAATTCTAACTCCATGAATCAAACTCCAGTTCATATGAGTAATCTCGCTCCCTTCAGTATGAATCTGACTCAAGCAGCATCAGTTAAATTGGACAAAGACAATTTTCTCTTATGGAAAAATGTCATAATGCCTATTGTAAGGGGCCATGGTTTAGAAGGATATCTTCTGGGCAGCAAGGTATGTCTCCCTCAATTCATCAATTCTCAAATCACTCCTGAGATTGGTACAACTATGGAGATGATTCCAAATCCAGAATACTCCAAAGTGTGGATATCTCATTGATCAACTTCTAATAGGGTGGATGTACTCCTCCATAACACCAAAGATTGTGATGCGTGTCATGGGTTGTAGTAGCTCAAGTGAGCTTTGGAAAGCCATAAATGAAAATTATGGAATCCTCAATAGGTCTAGAGTGACTTTTCTCACAGCTGAATTGCAGAGAATCAGAAAATGATCCATGACTATGGATCGAGACATCAAGACTGCCAAACGACTTCTTGCGATAATCTTGAAATAAATTTGGAAAGAAGATTGATCATGTTGATCTAGTAACCCAAGTTCTAGCTGGACTTGATGAAGAATACACTCCCATTGTAGTACAAGTGAATAGCAGAGATCAAGTGACTTGGCATGAGCTGTCTTCCACACTCATGACCTTTGAAAGCGGTGGAATATCTTAATCAAGTGCGGAGCAACTTTGGATCAATCAATTTGATACATGGCGATCCACGAGTCTTCGACTCTTATAATGGAAGAGGAAATAGAGGTGGAAGAAATTCAAACTTCGTGAGGCGAACAAGAGGCGGAGGAGATTTGGAAGATCCAATGAAGTAAGACATCCACATCGGATATGTGGTTTGAGCAATCACATCTGCTGCTCGGTGCTATAACGAGTTTGATGAGAAATATATGGGAAAAAGGCCAACTAATCATAATTGTAGCTCGGGTCCTTCTACCTATCACGCAAGCCCAAGTTCAAGAGAGGATCAAGCATGGTATCTTCGATTCTGGAGCCGATCATCATGTTACCACGGATGAGAAGAATGTTGATCAAGCAAAGGAGTATGGAGGTAAGAAAAGATGGTAGTAGGTAATGGTAATTCACCGCAAATATCTCATATATTGGTTCAAAAATTTTGATGTTGATTACGATAGAACATTGATTACAAGAAATTGCTTTGCATGTACCTAAAATCAAGAAAAACCTCATAAGTGTATCTAAGTTAATCACGATAACAATGTATCATTGAATTTTTCCCTAATGGTCGTGTTGTGAAGGATCTACCAACAAGGAAGGCTCTAGTGCGGGGAAACTTGAGGATGGATTGTATCAACCGAATTTGTCTACCCACAACTCAAGCTCAAGATCGACCATCTATCATCGACCCCAAATTCACCATACTCTTCTCAATACCAAAGATAAACCAACCTACTAAATCTATTAGTGATAGTTGTCTAGATTCGGATCTTAAAACACGCACGTAAGATTAGGCCATCTCCTCGCTTACACTACTACAACAGTGTTAAGGTTGTCTTGTAATAAATTCAAAACTATTAGCAATAAAAATTTGTCTTTCTGTGAAGCATGCCGGTTTGGAAAATCACATGCATTACCCTTCAAGCTATCATCTTCTCATGCTCAAATGCCCCTTGATCTGATCCATACAGATGTTTGGGGACCAGCTCCTATAGTCTCTACCTCAGGGTTTAAGTACTATGTATTATTTGTTGATGACTGCACTAGATACACATGGATCTATCCTTTAAAACATAAATCTGAAGTGTTACATTACTTTATCCAATTTAAGAAGTTAGTTGAAAACCAATTTGAGAGGAAAATCAAAGCATTACAATCTGATATGGGAGGTGAGTACAAAAGCCTTAACAAAATAGCTGTTGAATCAGGCATTAACCTCAGATATTCTTGCCCTCATACATCTGCCCAAAATGGGAGAGCTGAAAGGAAACATAGACACATAACTGAAATGGGTCTAACCTTGTTAGCTCAAGCACATATGCCATTGTATTATTGGTGGGAAGCATTCCTGACCGCAACACATCTCATTAACAGAATACCAAAACTATTTTTTCAACAGAAATCACCCTATGAACTCTTGTTCAAACATACCACAGACTACAATCTTCTCAAAGTTTTTGGTTGTGCTTGTTATCCATGTCTAAGACCATACCAAAAACACAAATTTGACTTTCATACCCAAAGATGTGTGTATCTAGGACCTAGTGCATCACACAAAGGATTCAAGTGCTTAAGCTCTAGTGGCAGAACTTACATCTCCAGACATGTAGTTTTTGATGAAAATGTTTTTCCTTTCAAAGAAGGTTTCCTCAATAAAACACAACAAACTAAATGGTCACCTACAACTCTTCATCATCTTCCATTTGAACTCAATTCTTACAGACCAAATTCAGATTCAGTTGATATGATGCATCCTACAGATGAATCTGGACACAGACCTTCTGTTGAAAATAAGGAGGTGATAGAAGATGGTGAAGAATTGGTTAATAAACATTCTCAGCAGCTTGAACAGAAAGGAAGTTTGAATGATGAACAATCACAGCAGGTTGTACAGGGAGATTCAGTATCTAATGCTCCAGAATCTCAGGCTGGGATAAGAATCTGGGTGGAAATGCCGTTTGAGCAGAAACAAAAAATGCAGGCATCCTATGATTACTAGAACAAAGGCGGGAATTGTAAAACCAAAAGCCTATATGACTAATGCTATTTCATATTATACAGATGAAGTAGAACCGGTAGCTTGGATGAAGCAATGAAAAGTGAAAAGTGGTGTAAAGCAATGAAGGAAGAATATGATGCTTTGATCAAAAATCAAACATGGATCTTAGTCCTCCCCGAACCTACAATGAAGGTCATTGGATGCAAATGGGTATACAAACCAAATTTGGTATGAATGGGGAAATTCGAGACATAAAGCTAGGCTAGTGACAAAAGGGTTCTCACAAACTTGGTGTGTGACTACTATGAAACCTTTAGCCCAAGAGCAAAGCACCAACTTTAAAAATCATTCTCACAATTGCAGTTTCAAAAGGTTGGGAGATCGGCGGTAGATATTAACAATGCTTTTACTCAATGGAAAGCTAGAAGAAACAGATTTATATAGAGCGACCTCATGGATTTGTAAATCAAGTCGAACCGTCGTTTGTTTGCAAACTTAGCAAGGCCATATATGGACTTAAACAAGCCCCGAGCTTGGTATGATACACCTTTGAAAGAGACACTTCGCGGCTGGGTCTTAAACAATCCGGGCGATAGCTCAATATTCTATTAGATATCACAAGATCGGGTAATTTACTTGCTAGTGTATGTTGATGACATTATTACATTGGAAATTGTAGAGCAACAATACGAAGTTAATTGAGAAGTTGAATGTATCCTTTGCCTTAAAAGACACATGGAAATCAAGAAATTTAAGGAATTGAATTCTATAGAGATGAAATTGGACTTCATATGTTGCAAAAGAGATATGCTATGGATATCTTGAAGAAGTTTGGATATGAAAATCAAAGCCTAGTGTTACTCCTATGGCGGTGGAAGACTAGTAAGTAAAGAAGAAGGAACACTCCAACTCGGTTCGGGAGTGCGGTGGGAGCACTTCAATATTTGACACACACAAGGCCAGACATTTCTTTTGCTGTTAATAGAGTTAGTCAATACCTTCAAAATCCAACTGATGCTCACTGGAGTCTACTGAAACGGCTATTTCGATATATAAAGGGAACTCTTGATATGGGGTTGATTATTCATGAAGCACAAGATCTCAACATTGTTGCATATGGAGATGCTAACTGGGCATCATGTCCAGATGATAGGAAGTCCACTGTAGGCTACTGTGTTTATATGGGTGGTAATCTTATATCTTGGAGCTCAAAGAAACAACAAGTTGTGGCAAGATCAAGCACTGAGGCAGAATATAGGACCTTAGCTCATACTACTGCAGAAATTGTTTGGACTCAATCTCTTTTACAAGAACTTGGTATTGTACAAACCAAGTTCCTACAATGCGGTGTGATAACTTGGGAGCAAGTGCATTGGCCTCAAATCTGCTTTATCATGCAAGAACCAAGCACATAGAACTTGATATACATTTTGTTTGAGACAAAATCCTTGCTAAGCAATTGGTAATCAGTTATGTTCCTACAGCAGATCAAACAGCTGATATATTGACTAAACCACTTATGAATTCCAGATATTTGTATCTTCGAAACAAGCTTGGAGTAATTGAAGTTGACTCCAGCTTGAATGGGGGTGTTAGAGAAAGGAAGTTCAGGGACTCAAATGATCAAATCAATAAAGGAGAAGGATGAAGAAATAGAAACATGTATAACAGATTTAGAAGAGACTAGAGCTAAGCCACTTGCTGATGGTTTTAACAGATTCATACCAGCCATCACGTTTGTTTGTTCTGTAATTATATCAATCTGTATGCATTCTGTATGTATATGTAAGTGTGTATAAATAGGTGTACATATTACGATTACATAATTAATCTTGATCAATCAAATACCCATCAGAATTCACTGCAATTTATTTCTTCTTTCTGTATATTCCGTTTCCTCATTTCTCACTATAAGAGATGAAAATCTTATAACTGAATAAAGAAATTAAATTAGAAGCTAAGAATTATCCATTATACATACGTAAGTTAGTGTATATATATATATATGAATCATCCCGATCAAATCAAACAACAACAAAAGGTTAAAAAATTTGTTCTAAAATGTTTCATTTTAATTTCCAACATGCATGGATTGAGTTTTTACCACTTCGTCCTCCACCTGAGGACTCATACCATGTTGCTACAGCTGGTGAGAAAGCTCCAGCAATTGAAACATTGAGTGGTTTGGCATTTATGCAACAAAATAGTTAATTAGGGTTAGCAAAATAGTTTGGACAGCGAAAAGAGAAAAATAGTGAGAAATTTTATGAGTAAACATTTTGCTAATTTTAATTTCAAGACTAATAATAATTTAGCTAGAGAATAGAACTGAGCTAATACTTAATCTTGTTGTGATTTTATAGTGTAAATGTAGGGATATGGATGTAATTAATGTCGCCTAATTGCCATCTAGACTGCTGATTATTAACACTTATGGTAGATAGTTATCTTGGATAGATATATGGTGGTCACTTGTGGATTTTATATATTTTGGAAATGGATTTGAAGAGCAGTCAACAATTTTCATAATTTGTCTATTTATGCATGGAAACTGGATTAACATTTCTAGATTTAGTTAAATAATGACCTTATAATGTATCACATAGCATTGGATTGTAGGTAATCACAAAGTTTATCAAATAATCTTTTGCATAAGGAACAACCTTGTCACTAATATTTGGAAAAAGAAAAACTAATTGTAATTATTATATATCCACAAAATTGGAGAATGGGGTGCTGGAATATTTTTAAATGTTTCTAAGTTGTGGGTCTTTTTAAATGTGTAAATAATAAGTGAGTAGTAAATTGTGGGTCCTATGTGAATAAAATATATGTTTGACTAATTTGATGAACTAAAATTATAAATTAAGCTTGAGCAAACAAGCACCATGTAGTTTTGACTCAAAGCATAGCGAGCGGTTTTTGAAAGTTTCTAAAAATTACTAATTCTATTTTATTAAAAACAATTGGATTATTATTGTTGTCTAGGTAGGCAACAGAGACGGAATTTTAGTGACAAATGACTTTTGTTGCTATTACTGACGGATTAACAACAAATTTAGTAATGAATTATTATTTTATCATTTTTAAAAAATAAATATTAAATTACCAACGAAAGTCAATTATATTGCTAATCCATTGGTAAAAATTTAAAACTAAAATTAAATAATTTACCGATGACTATTCCAATGGATGATTCCATTGGAAACTATATAAAATAATAAAATGATTACCAACGGAAAAAAATTTTGGTAAACTTTTTAAGCAATACTAAAAAATTATTAAATAGTTACCAAAGAAAAAAAAATTCTGTTAGAAATATTTGAACAAAATTAAGTTTCTATTAAACATTGTCCTACGGAAAAATATGTATGTAATTTGAAGAAAAAAAGTATTTTAATAGAATAAATTCAAAATAATACTTTCTATTCGAGCGATTATTATCGAGTGAATAATTATTTATGTAAATTCAAATAAATTTATGAGAATAAACAAAAATATTTGAAATATTATTAAATTTTTCAAAAATAAAAATTTATTGAATTTTTTTGATGTTATTAATTAGATTTAGATTATGTTATTGAAGTTTTTAGTCTTTTTAAGAGTTTTCTATTTATTTATTTTTCTGGAATATAACACTTTCAGCCTCGCTATTTATTTATTTGGATGTATATCTCTTCTAGGCCTGTTTTTAGCAATAGAATATTGTAGCGCCGCTGGTGGTGGTAAATAAGTTGTAGTATCTCTAGGCTAGACTCTGATATAGATTTGGATCCAATAACAGTCTTTAAAAGGTAAATCATAAATCATTGCAGTTTCAATAAAAATAACATCACCGTTGATTATGACTTTTCGGGTTTTTGGACACCATAGCTTATATCCTTTTACGCCGGATTTATATCCAAGAAAAAAACACTTTATATATCTAAGTTCGAGTTTTCCATTGTGAACATGAGCATAAGCGAGACATCCAAATATCTACAAATTAGAATAATTAGAAGGAGTACCAGACCATACCTCTTATAGAGTCTTCTTGTCAATGGTAGTTGAAAGAGAGCAATTAATAAGGAAAAAAAAAGCTGTAGAAGCAGCCTCGGCCCAAAAAGACTTAGGTAAACTAGCATTGGAAAGCATACAACGTACTTTCTCTATTAAAGTTCTATTCATTCACTCTGCCACACCATTTTTTTGTGGAGAATGACGAACTATAAGTGCCTCAATTCCTTATGTTTTGCAAAAACCATTAAACTCACCAGAACAAAACTCCAAGCCATTATCTGTGGGGAAACGTTTTATCTGCTTCCCTGTTTGTTTCCCAATCATAGTCTTCAACTCCTTAAATGTAGGTAACACATAATTCTTTTGCTTCAAGAAGAAAACCCAGACTTTTCTAGAAAAATAATCAATGTAGTCAGCATATAATTTGTACCTCTTCTAAAAGGCACCCTATATGGTTCCCAAAGATCAAAATGTATATAATCAAGTGTTTTCTTTATGTTGTGAATGCCCTCTGCAAATCTAACTCTCTTCTACTTCCCAAAAATGCAATGCTCATGGAATTTTAGTTTGCTAATACTCTATCAATCAATAAGTCATCTTCTGCTCAGTTTAGTCATTCCATTCTCACTCATATATATTTCCAAGACGCATATGCTATTATCTAGTAACATCATCATATGATGAAGGAGTAGTAACAGCTGCTTCGCGAAATGTATGCATAAAAAATACGATTAGCTTAAATTATAAATTAAGCTTGAGCAAACAAGTGCTGCATAGTTTTGACTCAAACATAGCGAAACAATGTTGCTAATTCTATTTAATTAATAACAATTGGATTATTAATTTTTCGTGTTTCATTTTAAAATGTAAAAAATTTGTTAAAAATGAGTAGTCCAAGGCCTTACGTGTAAATTATTTCTATCATACTTATTGATGTGAGATTTTGCACTTAACATACTTCGCAAGATATTGTGACTTATTTGAGATCATTAGTTTTAGATTCAACTCTTGTTTTCAACTTTAGCCAGATCAAATTGCACATTCAACTTGTTAGACTTTGATACCATATTTGTAGCGATCCAAAAATATTCAAACCTTTACGTTGAGATTTCCATTTAAATTTGAAAAATAAATTTAGTTAGTTCGTCGCGTCGCTTCGACACTCCTTAAAATTCGAATTTAATATCTTGGTCACGATTATTGTAGTGCACACTTGTCCTTGAATTAATTTAAATGATAAAATGTTCATTTAGACGCCACTTGACAACTTATATTATAACCTTTGTCTCTTATGTTATATCTTGAAAATTTGTGCTCATTATTTAGCGACAATAGACCAGCCCCAATTTTTCCCATTAACTACCCCATGTTTCAACTACAACCACCCCATTTCCTTCACCCACAACCCCGGCCAACTCCCAACTCACCATCACCATTCAACCACCTCTAACTTCCCCAACCGTCATCTTAACCACTCCATTACACCATGAAGACCAATACCGCAGCCGATCCCAACACCATTCATCCCCTTCCCTCTCTTCATTCTTAATTTACTTTTCATATCGTTAATCTCCTCGACCAACTCACACACAAATTTCTTATTTCTTATTTCCCTCCCATTTATCTCTCTCTCTCTCTCTCTCTCTCTCTCTCACATTGTTGCTTCCCTCACAAATCACAAAAAAAAAAAAAAAAAAAAAAAGAACAGTACATATACACACAATTCACTCAAAATCCCCATCTCTCGGCCGCTTCTTGCTCTCTTTCTTCATATGCCATTAGTTTTATTTCTTCCAAGTTTTATAGAAAATCTAACAGCCCTTTATCTACTCGTAAATCCCAGAATCTGTCATTCACTCAAGATTGTATGCTTTAAATTTTAGGATTATTTCAATTGGGAAACGTCCCTTTATGAGTAATATATCACCTAGACTTAAAATCATGTCATTTTGAGGCTTGTAGAATTAGTTATGACACTTTTGGTAATCTACACTAGATTGTACCTGATAATAGAGTTTGTGAGGAAAAAATGTTTTCACATCCCGATTGTCACGGGCAAGTGCCAATTTTTAAACTAGATGCACTTATAGGAGTTTTCTACGTTATGTATAAATTTTACACTTTTTCGAGGTTGTGTCCTATTTTAAAATAACATTAGCTAAATTTCTACCCAACCAAAGGTCTACTTTTGAGTTGCCGTCCAAATTTTAGTTTCAGCTCTATATTGCTAACACAAACATACACGGTTTTTTTTTTCTTCTTCCCTTTTCCATTTCATCGCCTTCGACTCTACTCATTTCTTATTCTAAGTCATTTCTCCTTTGAAAGATTTTATAAAACAAAGTAGAAAAATCCTTCATCAACACACGACACTCGTACACACACTTCTACATACATAAATTAAAAATAAAACAAAAGGCAAGATGTAAGGACGGAAATTTTTTCGGCTTTTAATCTCAAATAAATAAAATTTTACTTTCGGCGTCAATACGGTTCCTCCAAGTATTTTTTTTTTTTAAAATTTCATGTTAAATGTTGCACACGTTTGCTTTAAATTTTAAGTTCGACGAATAGAGAATATTAATTTGAAAACGAACTTTGTTCAATTTTTGAGTTTTAGTGAGATAAAAATTTCTAGTTGAACAAGAAATAAATTCCAGTTGGCATAAATTTTTATTTTGGTTTTCCGTGTCTAGCTAAAATTTGCGGCCCTTTATTTTTGAATTTTTTTGCCAAAAACCTATTCTATTTTCGGCCCAATAATTCACCTATAATTAGCCCCAAAACCCGACCCAATCAACACTTTAAAACCACCAAAAATTTAGCCAAACGTCCCCTTAACTTATGTCATTTTTCATCAACCAAACAATCCCTCCATTAGCAAAGAAACCATCCCCATGCACACCAAAAGTACCCCTCCCCCAATGATTTGAAAATTGTCCCCCAAGCAGCCCATGTTCAACCATAAGTATACAAATTACTCTCACATTTCAACCACTTTTTCCCCAAAAAAGGTCCCAGAATTCGACCCTACTCATAGTGTTTCTCCTCAAGTTTCAACCAACCAAACAGCCCCCATGACATTCAAGAAAACCGCTCCATGATCCTCCACTTCCTCCCACTTTTCCTCACTTTTCAGCCCTCAAACCAACTGGTTTCATCACCCCAAATTCGTTCCTCCAGTAGCTTAGAAATCAGCCCTTAACTTAAGTAAAAACCTCTCTTTTTCCTCTTCAAAATTCGGCCCTTAAAATTCTAGCCATTTAGTATTTTGTTTCTTCTTATTTTTTCAACGCAACATTTCCTCTTCCTCTCCCAAAACTTAGCACCAAAAAATTTAGCAAAAGCTCCTATCTTCTTCCTTAAATTTTTGTCCAGCAGGTGCTCCAAACTTCTACATTTTGAGCCCCAAATTTTCAGCAATTTTCTCTCACCTTTCTCTCCAGATTTCGCCCTCCAAGAGTCAGCAGTAAGTTTCATTTTTTTTCTCTTTTTGACCTACATACTCTCTCCATTTCTTGCAATTCAAGTCACAAATATTCCAGCACTTACTGTCTAGATTTTCGCCCATATACACTCTCGAATTTCTGTATTTTTCAGTCCCAAATTTCCAACCTTTCTCCTTCACTTTCGGTTCGGTTTTCGGCCAGCAGTGAAAGTTGTTAATCTTACTTTTTAATTCAAAAAGTTCCCTATATATACATCTACATATATAGTGTGCAGGTTTTCATTTTTGGAAGTGCAGAAACGTTTTATACTCCTCCACATTTTCAATCGAAAACTATTTTAAGAGGTAGTTTTACTTATACTTTGCAATGATTTTCTTAATGATGTTTAAAAAATTATATTGTTATATAAATGCCATGAAAATGATTTATGAAGAAACAGTGTGATTGTGATTGAAGGTAATCACATATGCATGACGGTGATCAAAAGAAATTACACTTAAGTTAATGGTGTCGGTTACATATTTATGTGTTCCTATGTATGTTTAAAAATGATGGCAAGTCACATTTATATTTCCGTATGTTTTTCTACATGTTGTATGTATTGCTACTAAGTGTTTCTTATAAAATATTCACTCCAAAAACAAACAAATTTTCATATTGAATTGGTAGGCATTGATGTGATGGCGTAGGCTATAGCGAGCATGACATGGAATTTCCTTATCTAGTTTAAGTTTTGACGTCGAGATGATCAAGTCAATTATGATGTAAATACGACATTTTTAAATAATTGATTTCAGTATTTAATTATGTAATATTTATGAAAAAAAAATGAGATGTTGGTTCATTTGCTGTTAAAAGTTTCAAGTTAGAAATGCCTAATTCCATTTTTGAGAATTTTATTCCTTACTACCCCTACTTTGAAAAATCGTAACTCTCTGTACGTTTGGATTTTTTAAGTGAAATCAGTGGCTATGGAAATCCTTATGTGTGGTCTAATGGTAGAATTTGAAATCACTCAAAAAATCATTTGTATGAATTTATTATGAACGAAAACTAAGCAAACATAAACATTTTTCTCGGCCCATGCTAGTCCTAATTTTAAATCCAAAAACCTAGCCATTAAACCTAATAGAAACCAGGCTCCTCTAGCCCAACACGTGATTTATTTTTTGGCCCAAAAGTTCACCCATAATCAGCCCAAAATCTGGTCCATTTCGGCCTCAAAAATCAGCCAATAAACAGGCAACTTTGCTGCCAAAACTGACCCACTTTGCTGCCGGGAAAATCGCCACCTTGCAGCCATAAACCGCCCCCTCCATGATCAACCATCCATCCATTTTTTCCACCACTTAATCCACCTCAACTTCAATCAATAACTGTCCTTAGCACCAGCCAAACTGCCCTCCCATTCTTTGAATAACCGTCCCCCAGCTCCTCCATTATCCATAGTTCAAGCCCCATATTCTTACCATGTTTTCCCTTTATTTTTCATTTGTACAGAAACTATTTTTCCCCAGAAATCTCCCAACTTTCGGCCCCCATAAGTACCCAATATTCCCTTCATTTCAGTCCCAACCAAAACTCCATCTCTCATTTTTTACTCCATTTACGGCCCCTCCAAGATCTCATTTTCGCTCACGAATTCAACCTCAAAATCACAACATTCTTTCCTCATTTTGCTGTCCAGAATTCGGCCGTTTAAGTCCTAAGTTTTCCTTCATTTTTCCCAAGACATCCAGCTTTTGACCCTTTTTTTCTCTCCAGATTTTCAACCAGCAGCATGACCCTTATCCTTGCTTCTTTGTCACAACATTTTACAGAAAAAAGTCCACTTAGTTACCTCCCATTTTCGGCCATCAATAGTCTCTGTTTTCCCCAAGAAAAATTTCATCTACAAATTCAATTTCAACAGAAAATCTAAATTTCAAGGTAGTTCTTATACTACATAATTTATATGATTTCATGATGTTTAAACTTGAGAAAATATTACGCAACTCATATGTCATGTTAAATGTTTTACGATGCTCTAGCCCAGATGCTGAGTTATGCAAAATTCATAAAAGAATTTATTTCAAACAAAAGGAAGTTGGACGAGCACCAAACAGTCATGCTTACCGAGGAGTGCAGTGCTATCTTACAAAACAAGCTACCGCCGAAATTAAAAGATCCAGGGAGTTTCTCTATTTCTTGTACTATTAGTAGTTCATTTTTCAAAAAGGCATTATGTGATTTAGGTGCTAGCATTAATTTGATGCCTTACTCTATTTTCAGGCAACTAGGTCTCGGAGAAGCAAAGCCAACCACAATCTCACTACAGTTAGCTGATCGATCAATTAAACGTCCACGCGGGGTTGTTGAAGATATTTTAGTGAAAGTGGACAAGTTCATATTCCCAGCTGACTTCATTGTCCTGGATATGGTGGAAGACAAGGATGTACCACTTATCTTGGGACGACCATTCTTAGCTACTAGACAAGCGCTAATTGATGTGCAAAAAGGGCAGTTAATGTTGAGGTTAAACGAGGAGCAAGTCACTTTCAACGTATTCAAAGCAATTCAATATCGAAGCTCCTTTGACTCATGTTTTTAGATCGATATCATCGATCACGAAGCAGCTAACACATTTGCTTTGGAAAATCCTTCAGATCCATGGGAAGCATGTATTATGCATTCTCAAGAAGAAAATTCCTACTCTCCAGCTCTTGAAGAATGTGCTAGATATTTACAAGGAGCTGAACAGCTGGAAAGAAGAAATAAATACATGAATTTAGGTATCATACCTCTTCAACGACCACCTTCAATTCAAAAGGCTCGACTCGAGTTAAAGCAATTACCTTCTCACCTTAGGTATGCTTATCTCGGTGAATCATCTACTCTTCCAGTCATTATTGTAAATTTCATTAATCAAGATCGGAAGATAAATTACTTGAGTCCTGAGGAATTTCAAATTAGCCATCGATTGGACTATAGCAGACATCAGAGGTATCAGTCCATCCATATGCATGCACAAGATTCTAATGGAAGAGGCATACAAACCGACAGTGCAACATTAACGCAGATTAAATCCGCATTTGCAAGAAATAGTCCGAGCTGAAGTTTTAAAACTACTTTATGCCAGTATCATCTATCATATTTCAGATAGCCATTGGGTAAGCCCCGGTTCAGGTAGTACCTAAGAAAGGAGGAATTACGGTTGAGAAGAATGATAATAACGAGCTCATACCAGTCGGATTGACTACCGGCTTGGCGAGTTTGTATTGACTACAAGAAATTGAATGAGGCCATTCGAAAAGACCATTTTCCTCTACCATTCATTGATCGGATGTTGGAACGTTTGGCGTGTTATTCTCATTATTACTTTCTTGATGGGTATTCAGGTTACAATTAGATTCATATAGTGCCAGAATATCAAGAAAAGATGACATTTACTTGTCCTTACGGCACGTTTGCATATAGGCGTATGCCATTTGGCTTGTGCAATGCTCATGCCGCATTTCAGCGTTGCATGATGTCTATTTTCTCAGATATGGTCGAAAAATTCATTGAAGTTTTCATGGATGATTTTTCAGTTTTTGGATCATCATTCGATGAATGCCTCAAAAATTTGACCCTGGTACTTCAGCGTTGCGAGAAAATGAACTTAGTACTTAACTGGGAAAAGTGCCACTTTATGGTCCAAGAAGACACTGTGTTGGGACACAGGATTTCAGCTAAAGGCATTAAGGTCGACAAAGAAAAAATTTAAGTTATAGAAAAACTGCTTCATCCGACAACAGTTAAGGGAATTCGATCTTTTCTAGGACACGCAAGGTTCTACAGACGGTTTATAAAAGATTTTTCAAAAATAACTAAACCATTGTATAGTTTGTTGGAAAAAGAAGTCAAGTTTGATTTTTCTATAGACTGTCTTAAAGCTTTCAACATTCTCAAGGAAAGCCTAATCTCAACACCGGTCATTGTAGCACCTGATTGGGATCTATCGTTTGAACTTATGTGCGATGCAAGTGATTTTGCTATCGGGGCAATTTTGGGACAGCGTAGATAAAAAGTCACACATGTCGTATATTATGCCATCCGAACTCTCAATGACGCTCAAATGAATTATGCCCTACAGAAAAGGAATTACTAGCAATAGTATTTGCTTTCGAAAAATTTTGATCATACCTGATTGGATCGAAAGTGATAGTGCACATGGACCACACAGCATTGAAATATCTTTTTGCTAAAAAAGATGCAAAACCAAGACTGATTCGGTGGATACTGCTTCTTCAAGAATTTGACTTGGAAGCGAGAAATATGGTAATGATGATCTTCATCTGTCATCCCATAGAACGGCAAATTGTTCGAGAACAAATTAATTACATCGGCCTCAACCGGAAGTTGTCGTGTCCATAAGGTGGATAGATTATCTTTGACCGATTTTCAATAATTGGTGGTATCATATACTCACCCATAAGGATATCTCGTTCATTAACTTCAACTGGTCAAGCCACTGGTGGAAGATTATTTCTCACATTTGTAGGTAACGGATTATGGAATTGGTTATCTTCCATTGTGTCTTTTTTGCTTGTTGTTTCTTTTCTCTTCGCTCACGTTGTCGTTGGCGAAAACTCTGTTCGATCTCTGGGTCTAAATTAAATATATTAAGATCATTTGTACAGCGCATACACACTTAACACCTGAAACTTCAGAAAATAGTTGGAATTCAACAATAACACAAATAATTGAAAATAAATATAAAACTAAAAATAAAATTAATAACAATAAAAAGAATTGTTAAAAATTAAATTATCAATTAACGTAGTAATTGATAAAACTAGTCCCTGACAACGGCGCCAAAAACTTGTTGTACGATCCCGCAAGTGTACGTTCGTTAACAAGTAATATAGTAATGAATGCAGTGTCGAACCCACGAGGACTAGATATCAATTTAATCAATTAATTTATAACTTACGTTTTAACAATGTGAAAAATACAGATTTATTTCTGGTTTCAATTCTAAAACTATTCTAACTGTTTTAATTAAATCTATATTATCAATAATCAACTTTAAATGATGAGAACGAATTCGAGTTTTCACTAACACTAGGATTTGTGAATCCACCTACACGTTCTTTAATCAATTATTCGTTAATCACTTTAGCTGTTAATTACCCTATATTGAAAATCAGTGATCCTATAATAATCAAAAGCCTCTCTCGATAGTCAATCAATTCTATATCGATATGCGAACCTAATTATCTCTAATCAAATTTCGAACGTAAAAATATGCATTTAAATCACAAGAACACCTTACCGGATTTCATAAAGCATAATAGTAATTTCTATCTATTATTGGACCCTATATTATTCAATACCACGTGCTAAATCTATATTGAATCTCTCGACTTCAATATAGATCATAAAATATTCTAATGGTGATCAGGCATTAAAACATTAAAAATACTGAATAAAGAATAATCAATCAAGAAGCAATTAACTACTAAAATAGAAAACTTCTAATTAATTAAAAATATGAGGTTTCATCGTTCATCCTAGTAATAAGTAAATTAGCCGAACATAATTTTGTTATTAACACAAGAATTGTATCAATCATGTTCCGTCCTAGAGAAAAAAAAAAAATAAAATAAAATCCGTGATCTCGGCTCAAGAATCTTCAATCTTCTTCCTCGATCTTCGATTCTTCCTTTTGTATCTTTTTTTCCCAAAATTCGTCTCCTGCGATTTGTCTGTTATCTGACTTTTATACTGCTCCTTCCACCTCCCAAAACGTGTGTTTTAGTTCTTACTTATCATGGACTTGTAGAATTCTATTCCCATAAGAAAACTGTCAAAACACTGCCGCGGAAAGCCATCCGATCGCATGGTTTGATCAATTAACGTTTTGCTGAATATTTCACTTCCGTACGATCGCAACCATGGTTAACCATGCAATCGCATGGTTAACATGGAGGCAGATCCTAGTTTTCTTTCTTTGATATTTGCATACCAAGCCCCTCAAGTCTCTTTGTCTGTTCAATTGAATCCATTTTTCTTATATTTGCTCTCTTTTCGCTTTTTCGCCGATTGACACTTGAATTTGACTATTTCCTAAAATAATAATAAAATAACGTGCCATTAAACTGAAAAACAATTAATATAACTCATAATCGTTCCTTTTGTGGGCCTAGATAAGTATATATTTTACTTATCACCAACTACCAATTTCATATTGTTCTTTAAGTATGTTTCAAAGTATGGCAAGTTGTATTTATGATTGCGTATAATTTTCTCATATACATGTATAATTACTACTTATTGTTTCATTTGAAATGCTCACACCCCAAAATTAATTATTTTTTAGATCGATATGTGCTATGGCGCCAATAATAGCGTAAAGTGGCAAAAGTAAAGAAAAAGATTTATGTTTATTATGTTTTGTATGAAATTTATGAGAGAAAAATATGTGAGAAAATAATTCTCTGTATTGATTCAATTAAATATTACGAAGAAGATTACAAGATATATATACTAATAGAAAAAAGATTCTCCCTAAAATAGGAATATGACATAGATGGTATCCTACTAAAAATACAATTCTATCAACAAGGGAAAGAATAAATAAGGTAAACGAATATTTGTTAATAAAGTAATTTGTTAATATTTTACGTCAATATAATCGAGCCTTTTATACGTAAAAGACTAGGTTTTTAATGATGTAAATTTGAGCAAAAAACCAATTTTATGTTTATTTCGCCGATTTGGAAATCAAAGATAAAATTTTGGACTTATGTATTGAAATTTCCAATGTTGTGCCCATGATTTCAAAATATCATAACTTCCTATATAATAAGAAATTTTTAGTCAAATATGTGGCGTTTGATAGATTTATAAGTTTTTTGTTAGTAGAATTTGGAATCACTTAAAAACTACTAGAGCTGAGGTTGTAAGGAGAGACTACGTGTGATTTGTTTTCGTCTCCGAATAGAGTACCAGCCAGTATGTCGGAAGTCATAGTAGAACACAGATTAGGAAAATAAACTATGGTTTCGAGACAACAAACTCCGAGTCCATTGAACATATGATTATTTCTCTTTTGGGCCCAAAACAGCCAATCGCTTTAAAGATCTTCAGGGATTTGGAAGACATCTCTATCGTCTAGAGATAGAATATGATATCTTTGGCGAGGCTCTCATAGTTCATTGGGAAAAATACAACTTGTAGGGTGGTGGGATCCATCTAGTGCCTAAGCCTAATCCAAAGTTTTAGCCCCGGGCCCGAGCGAGTCAGAGTCATGTTTCACTACGAAAGACGAGGCCCCACGAATGAAGATTCCTAGGATGCATGGAGGATGGATAAGTGATAATGACGCTTAGAGGCATAGTAGTAGTAGTAGTAAATGTTGTTTTTCTCTTACAGTTATTCAGTTATGCAGTGTAGTTTTTATCTTTTTCAGTAGTTGGGCACTAGACGCTCATTTCGTGTTTTTATTTCTTCAAGAATGAATTATTTAATAATAAAAGAGGTTATTTTATTTTTTCTTCATTGTGAGCTCTCTTTGATATTTTATATCGTCATGTTGGATGTGTATTTTCGATAGATACAAACCGACCTTTGTTTGTCCTAAAAGAAGTGACGCCAACGACGTAAGTGAAGGCTATCAGGGATCTACTACTTGTAGTAGATGAAATGAGATGAACTTTGGTCGTTCAAGCTGCACTTCTAGTACCCCAGACCCCAAGTGCACCTCTGGCACCACAAGTACCTCGGGCACCATATGCTCAACTGGTACTTCTGATCCTAACTTAACCGGTGATAGAGTAGTTTTACCAGTACTGCCCTCCTATTTTTGATGGTAGGAAGGATCCTTTGGCAACCAATGAATGGTTGCATCCAATTGAGAAGATTTTTCGGCACATCTCTTGTCCAGAAAATCAGAAAGTATTGTGTGTAGAATTTATGTTAGTCAGAAGACTGGGCTACTAGTGGGAGTCAGCGTCACGTACTCGAACAAAAGAGAAACAATGTTGTGTCTTACTTGGACACGGTTTTAGGAAAAACTAAGATAAAAGTATTTTCTACAAACCCTGCGAGATCATAAAGAATCGAGGTTTCTTCATTTGGTGCAAGGAGACAAAGAGATCATTGACTATGAAAGGAAGTTCGAGGAACTTTCGCACTATGCCCTCGTACTCGATAAGTACCGAGCTAATGAAAGCAAGACGCTTTGAAAGGGGCCTACGCCCAGAGATCTGGCAAATAGTAAGCTCACACAACCTCTCTACTTATTGAGAAGTTGTGAAGAAAGGCCATACTGTGTTGTTTTTGGCTAATTCACAAGTACTCTATCAAGCTTACAACTAATCCGAGCATCTCCATCTTGTTAGTTAGTCCATGAGTGAGTTATACTACTTCATTTTAGCCCAAAAAGACCTGCAAGCTCAACACAATCAGAAAAGTCTTGAAAGGCACTAGGATAAACTAGTTTTTCACCTTTTTTCTCCTTTGTGTGTAAAAGCAGAATTGAAATCACCAGCTACAACCCATGGTCAATCAATGTTATCATTTAAGAGATGAGATCGTGCCATAGCTTTTTTCTTTCCCACTCCTTGTTAAATGTATAAATGAAAGTAGCCAAGAAGATTGTTCCCTCATTCAGGACAGATGGAGGGACATTAGAGTAATTTTGGCAAAAGAAAATACAAGGATCAGAACAAGAATCAAAATTCAGGCCAGTTTAAGAAATAGAAATAAGGACCCAATGGTGGATAGTTAAACAACCCCATTCCTCCATTTCATATATGTAAGAAAAACAACAAAGGTGATTGCTTATTCAGCAAAAACATCTACTTTCAATATGGAGAACCGGGTCACTATATTTCTTAGTGCCGAGCAACGCCAACTAAGGGCTTGGAGCAGGCAAAGAAAGGAAAATAAAGGGTTTTTTTTTCAATAACTCATGATGAGACCGCCCAGAATCTGGACGTTATTACAGGTATCCTATATGTCTCTAGCGTTTCTGTTTACGTTCTTATTGATTCTGGTGCGACGCATTGATTTATAAATGATGCATACATAGCTAATATCAATATTTCATGTCATAAAACTACTAGTGTACTAGAAGTTAGTATGCCATCGGGAGGAAATATAAATACAAGATATGATAGTGAATGGAGTACAGATAGATTTTGATGGATTGGTTGCAGAGGCAGACTTGCATGTTATAGGAATGAAGGACTTTGACATTATTTGGGTATGGACTAATTAGGTAGTAATCGATTTACAATCGTATGTTTTGAGAATGAGGTGATTTTTCGGAGATCCATATAGAAAGAGTTCAAATTTTATGGATCGAAGATTAAGGCACTTCTCTGTCTCATCTCAGTTTTGCAGGTAGAAATTGTTATGGAAATAGATTGTCAAGGATATCTTGTTAATCTCACTATCACTTTATATGAGGAGATAATATTAGATAATGTACCAAAGAGTAATGGAAATAAGGTTATGTGTTTCCGGATGATCTCACAAATGCACACCGTCCGATAGACAAGTAGAATTCATGATAGATCTGGTACTGGAGATGTGCCTTTGTCTAAGGCTCCATATTGGATGGCACCAAAAGAATTGCAAGTATTGAAGATGCATTTGGAGGAACTTTTGGATAAAGGGTTCATCAAACCAAGTGTATCCTCATGGAGAGCTCTAGTATTCTTTGTAAACAAGAATGATAGGATGATGAGGATGTATATCGACCACCGTGAGTTGTATAAGTTGACGATTAAGAATAAGTATCTCCACCCAAAAATTGAGGATGTTTTTGATCAGTTGAAGGGAGCAACTGTGTTTTTGAAGATTGATTTGAGGTTGGGTTATCACTAGTTGAAAATGAAGCCGACTGATATACCAAAGTCAACATTTCGAACTCGGTATGGGCATTACTAGTTTTAGGTGATTCCCTTTGGACTGACAAACAATCTTGTGGTATTTATGGATTTGATAAACCAAGTATTCCATCAATAGTTAGACAGGTTTGTCATCGTGCTTATTGATGCATATTGATATACTCAAAAAACCTTAAGCATCACAAAAAGCACTTGAGGACAGTGTTGGAAACTATGTGTGTGGAAAAGTTGTATGTCAAATTCAAGAAATGTGAATTTTGGCTGGATCGAGGAGGATTTCTAGGTCATGTTGTAACAGCTAGAGGAATTGAAGTAGAATCGTCCAAGGTTGAGGCTATGACAAATAGGCCGAGACCTTTTGAAACGTTGGTGAAGTGGGAAGCTTTCTAGGCTTAGTCGACTATTACCGATGATTCATACAAAGATTCTCCAAGATAGCTGGGCTTATAACGTAATTAACTCGGAAAGGTGTCGAGTTTGTATGATCCAAGAAGTGTGAGCAGAGTTTTCGGGAATTAAAGGACATGCTAGTATTAGCACTGGTGTTGGCTATACTCGAAGGTTCAGATGGTTATGTGATTTACAGCGATGAATCCAAGCTCAGTTTGGGTTGCTTTTGATGCAACACAGAAAGTTAATGGCCTATGCTTCAAAGAAGTTGAAACAATGTGAGGAGAATTATCCAACGCATGGTCTCGAACTTACAATGGTAGTTCGCGCCATGAAAATTTGGCACCACTATATGTATGGGAGTAGGTGCGAGATTTACACCGATAACAAGAGTCTCAAGTACTTCTTCACCCAGAAGGGGTTGGATATGAGACAACGACGGAAGTTGGAGTTAGTGAAGGACTACGATTGCACTATCATTTACCGTCCAGGTCGCTAATGTGGTCATAGACACGTTGAGTAGAAAGAATATGGGACAGTTGTCAGTGTTGTATACAATACAAGATCAATTAATCATGGACTTTGAAAATCGAAGTGCTAAGGTCTCCAGTGCAAGCATTGATAGTGTTAGTAAATTTGATCCTAAAACTGACACTCTCGGTGTAATCAGTGTCAAGATGGAAAACGATCCCTCTCTCGAAAAGATTAGGACTTATGCGAAAACTGAGAAAATGGAAGGATTTGAGGTTGCCAAAGATAAAACTTTGATGTTTAAAGGTCGAATTTGCGTGTCTAAGGATGAGAAACTGAGGAATAAGATTATGACTGGAGTTCATTCTGTACCTTACATTGTACACCTAGGCGAGACCAATATATGTAAAGATTTGCGTAACACATTTTGATGGAGATATTATTATAATGCTCTCATGTTACACTAAATAGTATAATAAACAACTCTTAATAATGAGGCATATCATTAATATTACTATACAATATACATCATATGCACACATCAATGATACTATATCAGAACCCATTTACACAGGGGAAATTGTTAACAATTTCTTGGAAATATTACAATGTGTACACACAATCTATCTCAAAATTAAAGGGTATCATAAACCGTATAGTTGAACATGAAAAAACAACATACCATAATACAATACATCAACTAGTTTATAATATACATTATACACAACAGATATATATGATTATGTGACACTAACATCCAAAAAAAATTGAAATAGCCATTCATAAAAAATATCTCTATAAAAAAATGATTATAAAACTAAAACTAAAACATTAACAACTACAAGCAATTGTGATTCATATATATTAGAAAACAATATCTCCATCAAATTCAAAACAGTAACACCCTATTAATCCTTCATATAAACAGTATCCCCATGAATTACAAAATAGTTGAGAAGCCACAACTGCTTAATTTATCCCTCAAATTTTTTTCAGATGTTGTAGACAAAAAATGATTCACTACTTGAATGTCTTAGGCAATGCTTCCCATTAATCTAACATTTTGATCTAACACATATGTAAGTTGATGAGTCTTTGAACAATAATGTGCAAATGCTCCATGAACTACAATCAATTGTCATGATTCTCGAAATCTACAACAAACGCCAATGGATACAAACATGTACACAAATAATAATATCACTAACGAAATCATATAACATCATAACAGTACTTGAAAGAAATTTATATTAGAACAGCAACAAACTCCATAAAAAAATTATTAAAACAATCTTAATCTTATTAATATATTAAAGAATGATAGTCGCCAAAACATTTACAAGGTTTTTCCCTCCAAATTCCCTACAAAACAATTACATTAAATAAACTTATTAATAATTAAGTTTCTCAAAAACGAAAGGAAAAGATGTAATGTACTATGAATGCACGTATATTATTATACACGTATTGAATGCACGTATATTATTATTACGTATATTATTGAATGTACTATGAATGCACGTATTTTCTGACAATTTATTGTTGTATAGAATGCGCGTATAATATTAATATGATAGGAAATTATTATCTAAATATTAATAATAGTGATATTGATGGCATATGAAAGAAATTAGTGATTAGTATTATTAATATGATAAAATTAAATTCTTAATTAAAATTTGAGATATTAGTGAATATTAATTAGTAATACCATTAAATTAAATTTTTTTGATATATAAATGTGATTGTTGGTTTTGCAATTAACATTAAAGTAAGAAAATATGCATTCACCTAACAAAAAGTCATGCACGTATAAAATGACGATTCATATTCCCAATGCATTATGATAATTTTCAACATGCATTAGTTCACGTTTGAAATAGTAAAATAGGCTCTGCACTTTTTTTTGCCTTGGCATGATTGGAAATCGTGCTTTGGTATATATATCAGTAAGTTTAAGTATTAACAAACTACAATAAAATACAATATTAATGATTTGGATTAGTAATTAGTAATACGGTTAAATTAAATTCTTAATTAAATTTTTTGATATACGAATGTGAATGTTCGTTTTTTTATTAACATTAAAGTAAGAAAATTATGTATTCAACATAACAAGAAGTCATGCAAAATAAAATGGCAATTGATATTCCGAATGCATCATGATGCTCTCCAACATGCATTAGTTTAAACAGTAAACATGCACTCTTACATTTTTTGCATTTGGCAAGATTGGAAATCGTGCTTTGTAATATATATCAGTAAGTTTTGTATTAAAAAACTACGACAAAATACGTGATTTGTCTCGCACGTATGTTTTTGTTCATACAAGTCTCCATTTTTATTTCAAAAATCTTGATATATATAAAAGAATGATAGTCATCAATAAAAGTCAATGCATTTTCCCACTCAAAATGTCTCCCACATAATACAGAATAATAATATATATAAATAAATATTTAATTTAATTAATTAATTGCCCAATATGAGGTAATTAATAATCATATTTAATGTGCAACCCGGATGAAATTCCCAATGATTCATTTGTTAGATAATTGCCCAACTTCAGTTAATTAATTATCATATTCCAATACATTGTAAATAATCCGTCGGTTCAGCTTCCCAATATTTTGAATTTTCTATGATACTTGGTAAAAATAAATAAAATTATGAATTGACATTTCTAATTAAAAAATACACATCTTCCAGAACAAAATAAATTCACTTCAATTATTAGTAATAACAAATTTGAATGATGCATTAATTAATCATATAAGATTTTGAGTATGTAAATATCCCTAATTGTATGCAAATAGAAAAACAATAAATTTGCAGAATATCATTAACGCAATTTGCATCTATACAATTTAGAAAATCAATTTTCAAATTATAATATAAAAATTAGTGGGTTATTTAATGAGCCGCACCAAAAAGTAAGCCGGAAGCACGTCTTAAAAATTAGAAAGTGGTAATCAAGCCTCCCTTAAATTCTTTTTTTTTTTTTCACGTTAACTAATAAACACTTAAAATTAGTTGCAATTTACAAAATATATATAAATACATAATCTAACTGTAAAATAGAGATAGGAAAACACATTTATTTGATTTAAACAAATAATAAGATTTAAACTGTTATTGTAATCGAAAAATCAATCTATCTAATAATATTTGTGCCAATTATTAAAAGAACTTATCTATGCATACTCAAAAATTATTTTTCAAATTATATAGAAATTTACTCAATAAGTTTTAATATTATATTGTTTATATTATATTTTATAATAATATTATTATTATTTATATTTACACACAGTCAGCATAAAAATATAATTAAATCAAATGATTGAATATTTTATAATCTTAAATTATAATTAATTTAATTAGTAAATTATCCAAATTCAAGTAATTAATAACCAGTATTTCAATATAAATAATCAATATTCCAATACAATGTAATCAGGATGAGTTTTTCAATATTTCAATTTACTATGATACTCAGTTAAAATGAATAATATTAAGAATTAACATTTTCAAAAAATAATGCACATCTTTAAGAACAAGATAAATTCACTTCAAAACACAAAACAAATGAGGTTATGTGTTCAATGTCTTACTTTATAGAGGATTTAAATAAGTTATGTTTTCAAAAAAATGAAACATCAATGCACGAGAACTATGGACAATAATGCAATAGTTTTTGAAAATTGATTTAATTTCCTACAAATTTTTTATGCTTCCTATAAAGGATTTAAATATGTTGCAGTTTAAAAAAATAATAATACATGGAAAATATATAATTGTGTTATATTATCAAAGCATCTAATTTATTGATTAAAAATAATAAGTCAATTAAACTAATAAACTAGATATGATAATTTCAAAATTAAATTCATACGATTCAAAGACCGCCTCAAATTATAAGTCCTCAAAAAGTTCTAGACAAAGGATAGGTTGTAAACATTAAATAATCAACGTTAAATTTTATTAATATTTTATTACATAATAATGTTTTATTAATATACAAATTAGTGGGTTATTTAATGAGTCGCATAAAAAATTAATTAATTGTCTCATTCTCTATGACTATCAATAAGAGTCAATGTCAATCTTTTTCATCGTGGGATTATATCTGAAAAAATCACTTTTTAGTCATGAAAAACTTAATGTAGCATTGTCTAGAGTTACAAATCGTACGAGATTGAAAATGTTGGTTTGTGATATGGATGGAGTGTCAATCAATTCGACCACAAACGTGGTTCTCAAAGATGCGTTTGAAAATCTGAATTAGTTAAGTTTTTTTTTTCCAATATCAATGTCTAATCAAATGTTATTTATATGATACTTTTTTATTTGAATGTAATAAATGAACAATATACTCATAAAATATTTTAAAATCACTATCGTGAAAAATAAGTGTCGTGCATCGCACGGGTGATATACTAGTATATATAAAAGTAGGATAGTCATCAAATTGTTTTGCCATGTTTTCCCTCCAAAATATTCATTAATTAATGATGATTAATAATTAGTAAATAAAATATATTAATAAAACCATCCATTTGATTTATATTCCATAATAATTAATTAATAGTTAACTAACTAACTACACGTCTTGCAATGTAAAATAAAAATAATTCAATCATTTATAATATTAATTAAGAAAGACACGATTTGCAATGCCAAATTTATTTAAGTCAACATTCATAATTTCAAAAGTGTTTTGTTATACCCTTCATTTACATAGACATTGACTATCATGATAAATTAAGGGATGATATCAATAAAATAACAAATAGAAAATTGAGCATCAAGATAAATTCACTTTAATTATTAGTAATAACAAATTTGAATGCTACATTAGTTAATCAATATAAGATTTAGAATATGTAAATATTAATAATTTTCTACAAATAGAAAAATAATAAATTTGCAGAATAACATTAACGCAATCTGTATCTTTATAATTCAGAAAATCAATTTTCAAATTATAATATAAAAATTAGTGGGTTATTTAATGAGCCGCGCCCAAAAATTAAGCCGGAAGCACTTTTTAAAAATCAGAAAATGATAATCAAACATTCCCTCAAATTCTGTTTCTTTTTTCCACGTTTACTAGGTAACAATTAAAATTAGTTGTAATTTATAAAATATACATAAATACACAATCTGACTGTAAAATAGAGATATGAAAACACATTCATTTGATTTAAACAAATGATAAGATTTAAACTGTTATTGTAACTGAAAAATCAATCTATCTAATAATATTTGTGTCGATTATTAAAAAAAACTTATCTATGTATACTCGAAAATTATTTTTCAAATTATAATAGAAAATTACTCAATAAGTTTTAATATTATATTATTTACATTATATATTAAAGAATATTAAAGAATTTATATTATATTTTATAATATTATTATTTATATTTATGTAGAGTCAACAAAAAAATATAATTAAATTAAATGACAAAATTTTAATATTTTATAATATTAAATTTTAATTAATTTAATTTATTAATTATCCAACTTCGTAATTAATGATCGGTATTCCAATATAAATAATCGAGTTCTAATACAATTTAATCGGGGTGAGCTTTCCAATATTTCAATTTCCTATTGATACTCGGTTAAAATGAATAATATTAAGAATTAACTTTTAAAAAATACACATCTTCCAGAACAAGATAAATTCAATTCAAAACACAAAATTGATGAGGTTATGTGTTCCAAGGTCTTAATTTATACCCAGATTTAAATAAGTTATGTTTTTAAAAATAAAAACATCAATGCACGAGAACTATTGGCAATAATGCAATAGTTTTCCAAAAATGGACTTATTTTTCCCACAAATTTTTTATGTTTCCCATGGTGAGTTTAAATAGGTTGCAGTTTAAAAAGAAAAATCAATACACGAAAAATATATAATTGTGTTATATTATCAAAGAACGCTTATGAAACAATAATACAGCCCGGGTGAGATTCTCAATGATAATTTCCCAACTTCATTTAATTAATTATCAGTATTCCAATACAAATGTAAATAATACTACTGATTCAACTTCCCAATGTTTTGAATTTTTTATGATACTTGGTAAAAATGAATAAAATTATGAATTAACATTTCTAATTAAAAATATACATCTTCCAAAACAAGATAAATTTACTTTAATTATTAGTATTAACAAATTTGAATGCTACATTAATTAATCAATATAAAATTTAGAGTATGTAAATATTACTAATTGTCTACAAATATATCATTAATGCAATCTGCATCTTTCCAATTTAAAAAATCAATTTTCAAATTATAATATACAAATTAGTAGGTTATTTAATGAGCCGCGCAAAAAATTAATTAATTGTCTCGTACGCTATGACTATCAATAAAAGTCAGGGTCAATCTTTTTTTCACGTGGGATTATATCTGAAAAAACCAATTTTTGATGATGGACAACTTTATGTTGCATTTTCTAGAGTTACAAACCGTATGAAAGATGTTGATATGTGAAAGGGATGAAGTGCCAACCAATTCAACCATAAACGTGGTTTTCATTGAAGTATTTGAAAATCTAGATTAATTATGTTGTTTTTTTCAATATCAATGAGTAATCAAATATTATTTATATGATTTTTTTATTTGAATATAATAATAAATAAACAATATACTCTTAAAATATTTTAAAATCACTATAAAAAACCAAGTGCCGAGCATCGCACGGATGATATACTAGTATCATATCAAAAAAAAAAAAAAAAGGCTCACATTGGTTACCCTTTTTCCCGATTCAGAGACAACATATTATTTTTGAACATTCGTTTCAAAAATATTCCATGAATAAACAACATTGGACAACAATAATTAAAATTATGAATGCACGCATAGAGATAAATAAAACAATCGTTGGAATATTTTCGAAAACTTGGTACACCGCTTAAACATAATGGGTTACCAAATGCGTATAAAAGATCACACAATATAACCATAATTAATGAACAAACAAACAACTACAACACTGATAATCTATTCTCTGAATAGATTGTCGATTGAGCTAACAAAAAAACTGAAAAAGTTAGTGTTGTGCACATGATTATACATGCGCAGGACTAGAATATTAATACAAATATCATTGATGGATGGTTTCTCTCGATTAGGATTTGCTCCAAATTGTCCCCAAAAAAAGGCACCACAAATATAGTCTCAAAAAAACATAGAATTTCTAAACAATCAAGACGATAAACAAAATTATAAATATTGCATAACAACGAAATAGAAAAGTGATCAAGGGACCATTTCTCATAACGAAGAAAATGAAGTTGATTTGTCAAGTTCTCACAAAATTCAATAATTAAGAATTAATTTACTCCAAAAAATACTATATACGAAAAATATAACTGAAAAATGGGGAATGGTTTTGGTTCCTTACTAGAAGAGAGCAAATGGAGAATGTAGAGAAATGTAAAATTAATTTGATTTGACAGGTTATGTGTTGAGATTACAACCTCTAAACTACAAAATATGAAACTATTCCTATACAATATAGAATAGATCTAATATATCTTCATGCAAATACTTGACCAACAGATGAAGTTTAGGCTCGAGTTTAACAAGCCACTATGGAACATCGCATTCTACCTTCCAAGAATAGGCATTGGTTTCCCCACATCATAAAAATCCCCTAAACGATCTACCCCAAAGCCACACCCTCCTTGAAAAGTCTAACCTCCTAACCAAAAAGTTAATGTTCACCTTCCGCTTTACAAAACAAACCTAGATGAACCAACGCCATCTTTCACTCAACTCTCCTGGATGTTAAGCCAACAACCTTACTCTTTATTCCCAAAGAAAAAGAAAAAGAAAAGAAAGGGAGAAGAACCGGAAGAATGAGATGAAGCTGGATAGAAGGTTCTAAGATGGAGAGATAAATCAAGACTCAGCCAAACTAACCAAATGAGAGTCCCAAGGCAGAGAGGTGGAGTGTATCCAGTCATGAAACAATTACATCCATTGGATTAAATCCAATGGTTGATGTTGATCTAAAGAAAGCACAATCATTTACTCATCCGACGGGCAATAAACAACCGCCACGACATCGACTATAATAAGTCAAGGAAAAAAAGCGCGTTTTTAACCTTAAAAAATGGGTTTGGGAGACATGATTTTACAACATTCTTCACATTGGATCACTAACCTACCCTTATTCTTGGTTGCAGAATGCTATCCATTTTTATCGTGGTTGTTGATTCATCATGGCCCTGTGCTCCTCCTTCAAGACCCCTGGAAAAATGAAGTTCAACCTGTATCAATCAACAGTTTAGATAAACATGAATTGAATTTACTTACAGGGATTACTTTGGTACCCATGTTAGCTGGATTTTCGAACTATCAATTTTAACAATGTCAATTTACGAGAAGATAATTGTTCTCTTACAAAATGTTACTTCACCTCTATATACTTTGATCTTTCATGATAAATAGGGTTTTTACAAAGCATTAAGGCACTTTGGATATCAGTATAAAGGATAACATCATTTTTCAATATATCTATTTCAGAAAGTAAACCTTTTAACCATAAGCTTTCCTTTACTGACCTCGGTGATAGCAACATACTCGACTTGATTGCTTGAAAGAGCCACTAAAGACCTGTTGTGATTTCCATGATATACAATTTTTACCAAGTGTAAAAAGAATGCGGTTGTAGATTTTCGTTTATCCCTATCACTAGCAAAATTAGAATCCACATAACCGGCTAAAGAAAGAACATCACGGGACTTCACATAAACGAGACCAATGTTTAAGGAACCAGCTAAATCAGGCCTGGTAGTTAACATGAAGTACATCACTGATCCTATAGCATTAGCATATGGAATGTACTCTATTTCTTTTCTTTCATCATGATTAGTTGGAGACTGATTAGAGAAAAGAACCATGTGACCAGCAGTGGGCACATTAACAGATTTAGCATCCTTCATCCCAAACTTAGAGACAACATTTTTCAAGTATGACTCTTGAGTTATGGTTAACCTATTTTCAAGCCTACTCCTTTTGATAACCATGCCTGGAATCTTTCTAGCACTACCTAAATCTTTCATATCAAACTTTGACTTTAGGAGAACCTTTAGTTTCTCAATTTCACTCGTACTACTACTAGCTAAGAGCATATCAACTACATAAAGAAGGAGATACACAACACAGTCCCTCAAGTTCAGTCCCTCAAGTTGTTGTTAAAATAAAATCAAGCATCATACTCGCTTCTCCTAAAGCCAATTCTTATAACAAAAGAATCAAAACGTTTGTACCATTGCCTTGGATACTAATTAAGGCCATACAAGGACTTCCTAAGGTGACAAACATGATCGAGACTTCCTTGACTTCAAAGCCCAAGGGTTGAGATATATAAATTGTTTCTTCTAACTCACCATGAAGGAAAGCGACTTGACATCTAATTGTTCTAATTCTCGCTTAAATTGGACAACTAGAGCAAGAAACAATCTAATAGTCTTGTACTTGATAACAGAAGAGAACACTTCATTGTAATCTATCCCTTCTCTTAGAGAGAAGCCCTTAACAACCAGTCTGGCCATAAATCTAGGAGGATCGGTGTCAATGTTTTCCTCTTTTAGTTTATAAAGCCACTTGCACTGGATTATCTTCTGATTTCTAGGCCTGATAACCAGTTTCCAGGTATGATTCCTAATTAAAGAATGCATTTCATCCTTCATAGCTTCTACCCACCTGCCTGTACTTAATTAGAACAACTCATAGCTTCCTCATAGGTTAGGGGTTTTAAACTTTATCGCTTCACCTGAAACTAGAGCATACTCAACCATATTCAGAGAGTTATATTTGGGACTGGGTCTTATCTGTCTTCTATCTCTGTCCCTAACTAATTGATAGTTTTGAATATCAATTTGATCAATTGTATCGGGTTGGGTGTCTACTGTAGGATTAGTATGAGGTTCTATAGGGTTAGAGGTATCGTGATCACCAATTTCATCGGATGGTCATCCGTTGTATTTCTTCATGCACTTCTTGTCCTAACTTTCCCTACTAATCTCAAAAAACCTTAGTGGTTTGATCAGACTCAGATTCATCAATCTTATACTTAGGCATTTCTGTCTCATTGAAGATGACATCCCTACTATTGATAATCTTAATTTTCCTTTCTTCACTTACCCATAACCTATACCCTTTAACTCATATAGGGTATCCTAACATCACACATTTGGATGCTCTTGCATCCAATTTACATTGACTCTGGTGTGCATAAACAACATACCCAAACACTCTCAAATGTGAGAGGTCGGGGGGTTTTCCTACCCACATTTCCTCTGGAGTTTTGAAATTAATGACTTGAAGGGGATCTGTTAATCGTGTAAACAACATTACAAAGTCGCTTCACCCCAAAAGCCTTTAGAAAGGCCAAAACCGATTAACATACATTTTACCTTATCCATTATGGTTCTATTGAACCTCTCAGCAACCCTATTTTGCTTAGAAGTGTGCCTAACAGTTCTATGCCTTTGAATTCCTTTTTCTTTACGAAAAGTCAAATTCTTGATTACGTATTCAAGGCCATTATCATCCCTTAAGGTCTTAACCTTGGTTTCTTTTTGATTTTCAACTGAAGTTAGCCAACTTTTAAAATTTTTAAAAGCTTCATCTTTAGTTTTTAGCAAAAAGATCCAAACCTTTCTACTATAATCATCTACCAATGAGTGGAAATACCTATTACCTCCATGGGTGGGGTGCCTTTCAAGCTCCCACAAATCAGCATGGATGTAAGCTAAGGGCTTGAGGAAATTATGAGACCCCTTACCAAAGCTAAGTCTATGGGACTTTCCTAAGACACATGTGTCACAAAATGAGAAGATAGATATCTAATCTTTTCCTAAAAGTTGTTGATCACTCGTAACCTTTAAGCCTTTATTTCTCATATGCCCCAACCTCTTATGTCAAAGCTCTGTTCTATCTTCATTAATCGAAAGAGAGTCAAAGCCATTTTCCATAACGGCTTCACCACGAAGGTAGTCGAGACCATTTTTCTTTGTCCTTTCATAACCACCATGGCTCCTTTCACAACCACCATGGCTCCTTTCACAATTTTTAGGACACTACACTCGAGACTTAAACCAATAACCTTCATCTTCTAAGACCCCTAAGGCTATAAGATTTCTCTTAAGGTTAAGAACATATCTCACATTATGAATGGTTCTAATCATGCCATCATGCATTCTAATGGCAATATCCCCAACTCCCTCAACAACCTGAGAGTTGTTATCCCCCATATACACATTTCTTGGTTCAATATCCTTATAGTTATTAAACCAAGATCTCATAGGAGTCATATGAAAAGTACAACCGCAGTCAAGAATCCACTCTTGACTATGATTGTCCTCGGACACGTTCATAACATGCACGTGCTATCTAATTCATTTTCAAGGGCAGCATTGTTTTGATTTTCTACATATTGGTCTTTCTCGCTTTGTTTTGAAATCATAACAATCTCTCTTAAAATGGCCTAGTTTACCACAAAGGGTAACATTTCTTGTTACTCTTATCTTTAGATTTTAACCTACATCTAGACTTGCTCTTACCTTTCTTAAAATTGTTGCTACCCTCCCTTTTCTCGGACTTTCCCTTACAAAATGACTTTCCTCCCTAGTCCCTCCCCTAAACTCTTTCTTGACCTCAAGATCTCTAGACCTAAGAGCATCTATAACTATTGTTTGAGTCAAGGTGTCCCTAGAATACTTAATAGCATTTTCACATCTTTATAAGAGTCAATTAGAGAATTTAGCAAAATCACGACCATGTCTTCATCAGTAAAAGTTTTTCCATTATGGGACAAGCTTTTTACAATTATACTAGAATCACATAGGTTTAATTCCAGATCCTTACTGTTGTCCATTTTAAAACTGAATAGTTTTTCAAGGAGATAGATTTTATTAGGTAAAGTCTTTGACAAAAATAAAGTATCTAAAGCAGACCACAATTCTCTTGCAGTTTTTGAATCATCTTCTTGTCTCACAGTGTTATCAGAAAGATGCAGTATAATTGAACTATATGCTATCTCATTCATATCAGCAATTTCAATGGGTTTTTCTTTTAATTCATCGGGATAATCTTTTGGGTCATCAAGAGCTTTCCCACTCTTTGTTGAACCGTAATGGCTCTCATCTTTGTTTCGGATAGAGTAATCACCCTTTCCATTGAATATTGACACTTCGACCCTCGAACCCATACTGGATTCTAAGAAATGAGTGATTTCTCTATATTGCATTTACTAATCTTTTCCAAATTAGTAAAGTGCAGTGAACAAATGATGGTTTTAACAAACAGCAAATAGAGCACACACTCAAGTATTTTTTCAAAGAAACTCAATATATTCTAACAGATCCTATTACACACTAACGCAGATACTTCAAGAATTGAATAAACAAGACTCAAGTAATTCACATAGAACATGTTATATAGTCAAAAATGTTCAAATTAACATGCTGGTCAATTATTAAGGGTTTCCAGTTAGACACAAATCAGGATATTCAACGGTCAGAAAACCTTACCAGATACTATTGTCAAACTAATATACGTAATTCTTCAAGATTTGATATAATTTTTCGAATACCGTAAGTAAAGTCACCACATGAGAATACAATGTAGAAGAAACCAAGAATCAGGTTCCTCAAAGTAAGGTTTATACGCGATCTGACGAATCTATCATCATCTTGATATATATGTCATCGCAAACCCTAAAACACAACCCAGAAACTTCAGAGAATGGCTCGATACTAATTTTGTTGAGATTACAACCTCTAAATCACAAAATATAAAACTATTCTGTACAATATAGAATAGATCTAACATATCTTCATGCAAATCACTTGAGCCAACAGATGAAGTTTAGGCTCAGGTTTAACAAGCCACTATGGAACATCGCATTCTACCTTCCAAGAATAGGCACCAGTTTCCTCAGATCATAAGAATACCTTAAACGATATATCCCAAAGCCACACCCACCTTCAGAAAGTCTAACCTCCTAACCAAAAAGTTATTGTTCACCTTTCGTTTCACAAAACAGACCTAGATGAAGCCAGACAGAATGTTCTCAGATGGAGAGAGAAATCAAGACTCGACCAAACTAATCGAATGAGAGTCCGAATGCAGAGAAGTGGAGTGTATTCAGTCACGAATCAATTACATCCATTGGATTAAATCCAATGGTTGATGTTGATGTGAAGAAAACACAATCATTTACTCATCGACGGACAATCAAAGAATTGCCACGATATCGACTATAAGTTGAAGGAAAATGCGCGTTTTTAACCTTTAAAAAATGGGTTTGAGAGACACGATTTTACAACATTATGTGTGGGAAAAATGAAGTTGATTCATCAAGGTCCAAACATACTTTATTTTTTTAATTTATGTTATAAGGGTAATTGTGATATTAGTGGAAATTTCTTTGAATTTTTTTATTACAAAAAACCAAAGTAATTTATCGACAATTTTCAAAACTGTTTGAACTTAAGAGAAGAAAAGTCTGGCAATTTTTCCATTTTTATATAACATGGTTTTTTCTTTAACCAGCCCAACTACTATGCATGGTTAATTACCTTTTAAATAAAATAGTATCATATTTGAATTAGCAGTTTTGTGATTGTAGAGGCACGTTAGTCTTTTAACAATGAAATATAACTTTAATTTAATTAAGTTTAGGCAACTTTGAAATCCATAACCGCACAATCACTGACCGTCTCTACATTTTCCCATTTATAAAACACGGTTTTTTCTTTAACCAGTCCCATCTACAGTGCATGGTTAATTACCTCTTAAATAAATAAAATCACATGCCTCCACAATTTGAGCTGGATGAAACAACGGTTCTGCCCATATATTTATAATTTTAATCTTAAATTGCATTTTTCTAATTAAATAATTAATTTGTGATTTAATTAAAGTATCGTATCGGTATCTAGAATTTTTAGAATTTTAGTTTCTATACCTACTAGTTTAAAAAGTGCATCCATTATAGTGCAAATATGTGATATGTTTTCATGTATTTTTTTGAATTTAATTTCCACTTTATGACATACAATTGGCAAAATAACCAATGTTTTTAAATTAATGATAGAAAAGCCAGGAAATTTTAACTTATAAGAACTAAAAAAATTGTAACTATTATCTTTGCAATTTTTCATTTTTTCTACATCATAACATATTTTTTCATTGAGGTGCATTTCCAATCTTTAAATATTTTAGATCTATTCGAAAATTGTGCATTACTCCCTCTATCCCATTAACATAGACTGGTTTTCTTTATTTGTTTGTCCAGTTCGCTTAAATTGTTGATAGTGTATTTGATTTTTTTTCATTTCTTAATATACCCCTATTGAATGTACTTTTTTATTATCTACACAAATAAATTTGTACTCTTTCAAATATAGTGGGAATTAATACTACTTAAATAAACTAAGAATTTTTTTTGCAAAATTTGCTTTTTCAATAACATTAATTAAAATTTCTTGATCCATGTGAAAAACAAAAATTAGTATATATAAATGGGATGGAGGAAGTATTAGACTATCTCCAACGACCCGCTCATTGAAATCTATGTGACGTATAAAATAAACTGACTTACGATCACGTAGAATATCGCTCATCAATAGAGCGGTCAAATTAAAAATTCATCTTTAATGGATTCTGTCTAAAACCAACCTCATACTTTATTTTCAAATGTTAGAGCCCACTCGAGTCATGGACTTAATTAAGAGCCAAAGTCTAAAATGGCTTGGCTCTTTTACAGGGTTAAATAAAGGGTCGATTCTCCTCAAACTTACAAAAATCATTCTTTTTTTACTTCTATATAGAAATGACACTTTCATTTTATATGATATCGACTATTTGCGAAAGGAGCTTAGATTTTCAAAAGGGGCAAAAAAAAGAAAAAGAAAAAGAAAAAAAGTGTGTGGTTACTTCTCTGACCAAGCGTTTTATTCGTTCTCCAATCATTAAGTGTCACATCATAAAAGGAAATTCACTAGACAATTTTGTGGTCATTGGTCACTCCTTATCATCTTGTATATATCCTTCTTCTTCTTTTCTTGGTTTTTTTCTTTAACTTTTATGTTTTGATTCGCTACTTTTTATCCTTAGTATCAAAACTTTGAATAAAATATAGAATACCCAAAAAAAATATTAGTGAAATAGTAAGAAAATTTGTATATATTTGTTCGCATTCTAAATTTAAAATATTACTTCAATTCCTTTTCACTTTTTTGACTTTTACATACACAATCTTTTATCGAATGAGTCGAATTCTATTTAAACAAAGTCAATAAAGTTAATCACGTGTTTGAAAGATGAATAGATGTTGAATTGGATACTCGATCGATGTTTTGTTCTATCAATGATTTCTTGAAACATGCAATTTGGGAACTTGTGGTGACTTATTAAAGTTATTTGGCAAATAAATGTACAATCAAATTTATGTTTAACTTTTAGCAAACCTTGCATGTTATGTGTTTCATGGAAGGGTGACAATATATTTGAAATAGGTTTATGGACATGATGTTTGAAAGTTTTAAAATTATGAGGTTTTCATCTAAAAGAGCTAATCACTTTAATTTATATACGAATTGGTGACAAATATTGGTGGAGAAATTACTCCAATCAATTAGATTATAAAATTAATTCCCATGATTAGTTTGTCATAATCTTAAGTAAATTAATATCTTCAATATACACCACAGGGGATGATCTCCTACCCACCATGTGTAGGAGATATGTTACTATATAGGCCTTCCAAAAACAGAAAGGCCAGAGCCCACCAAATTGGATGTGACGAAGGAAGTGCTTAACAAAAAGGAACTAGAGAGGCCAGATTCCATTTTTTCGTCGATTTTTCTCTTATCTCACAGGAAAACTCGAACATGTGCATATAAAGACTAGAACATGTTTAATAAGCCTTAGTCAACCTCCGAAGGACAACAATTTTCTTTTCCAACTTGAGATTCTCTTTTTCATTTACTGTCTTGACCTAGGATTCTTTTCCTCACATCGGATTCTAAACTGGAAAAATGAAGCTTGTGAAGGTGAAGGGGACAAAACGCATGTAACATCATTTATTGTAGAAGGCCATCTAACAAGACGTTCAGTTTTAGACATCTTGTTAGACGACTTTCCACTCATTTCTTCATTAAATTGTGTCTATCTCCCTTCTAATTTCTTTTCGCTCTCTTGTCAAATAGATTTTTTAGAAAGTGTCTAGTATTAGAGAAGCTCTAAGTTGTTAAGTAAAAATTTTCAAAACTAGGATAATTTCTATTATACTAATTCTTTAAAAAAGAAATTTTTGAGTTCAAAAGTTGAACTTTGTAGGTAGGGGTAGGGGTAGGGGTAGGGGTAGGGGTAGGGGTAGGGGTAGGGGTCGGGTCGGGTGGGATCAAAAGTCCAACACAAATCGACAAAAATTCGTCGGTCTTGTTTGGTAAGGATTTTAATGGATTTTTGATTTCAAAAGTCCAAAACAAATCTACAAAAAATTGGGTTATTTTGGTCAAAAAGTCAAAAAAAAAAAAGCTAAAAGCCCATTAAAATCTATCTCGAAAGTCAAATCGAACTGATCCGAAGTTGGAAAAATTTGGGCCCGAAACCAACCCAAACCGATTCGAGTCAGTTCGAGTTTCGGTTTCAAGTCCAACTAAAGCATATTTTTAAAAAAATTGACCCAAAGTTGAAAAAAGTCGAATCTATACAATGATTTGGCGGTTAATTTGCCTAGCCATATTTATGGGGGAATTGATTGATACTACTTCACATTGGAAAGGTGAAGAGTCAACATTTAATAGTGGTATCAGAATAAGTGGGCCTGAAATTGAAGGCTTATAATACACACAAATATTCTAAGAAAAAAATAAAAATTAATACAGCAACTCAAGATTTTTTTCACACGTTAACATATTTATATTTGATTTATAAGTATCAAGCTGAATTTTCATTCAGCAAATGCTGTATTAATTATTCAAGCAAATTGACTACCATCACTTAGAAAATAATATTTAAATTTTGGAAAAATTGCAATTAGTCTTCAACTTTAGGACTTGGGTTTCCAATTATTTTGGGTAATTGAGTCTCAGTCTTTTCATTTTAGTAGCAAAGAGTTCTTTTTGGATTCTGATGGTCCAAAAAAGGCATTACAAATTTAGACTGAATGAAAAGACAATTTTGTCTTTATTTTCAAAGAACCAAAAAAATAAATGTAAGAAACAAACTTAAAATAAAAGAAGACAGACCTTGACCTCTCCATCAGTGGGAATAGTAAATGGCCAGTGATTTGGCAAATTTTTCTAAATGGTCGTTGACCTATTTTTTAAACAAATTATCAAAAGTAACCATGTCTTCTTTTCTTCGCTTATTACATTTCAAATGATTTCAAATTCACATGTTGCTGTCTATTGAAAAAGAGAAGATTTACAAGTTAGAATCTAACTCATTTCAAGATTAAAATCCAACTCATTTCATCTTTGTAAGAAATTTCATTTCAAGATAAAAATTCTTCTATCTTTATCTTCTTTTTTTAATTCACGATAGAAATTGTGGATTTTATTGTATATATCATGAAGATATGTATACATCTGAGTAAATTGTGACTTTTGCTTTAAATTTCTATAAATATGAGTTCATTTGAAGTGTGTTAATTAAAAAATCAGTTTAAAATATATAAATTCGCCTTAATAGATTGATGGTCTATTAACAGACTTTAACAACCTTAACAGAAGTGTGTTAACAAACCACATGTCTGTTAATTTTGGCCTTAACAAACTATATGTTAATAGACTGTCTGTTAAGAGAATGGTATGTCAATCGACATTATTAATGAGGGTATTTAAGTCTTTTTTATGTACAAGTAATCTTTTCAACTTAAATAATATAAGTTAAGCACTTTCTGATTTGACTTATTTGACACGGTCTTTTATCCAAGGCCCTCTCCCTCACCTCCCCCCACCCCCTTGGTTAGGCCCTTAGTTACTCTTGAAAATTATTTAACATAAATACGGAGTTCTGCTTCTTGTGACAACATATTAGATCTGTCACTACGACTAATAGAAACCGTAGACTAGTAGCAAGGAGTCGTGATTAAATTATCGGTTATTTCCACTTGTGGGCATAAGTATTCTCGTACTTCAATAAAATCCTTCAACCTCCAACACAAGCATGAAAGTAAGACCCTTGTGATGATCACTCGAGCTGCTAAGCAAAACTCCTTCGTTGTTCACTAGCATGTATTAACAACTCCATATATATTGTGAAAATGTGCTTATATAAATGCTCTACGATTTATCGTACAATAAATATATATTCTTCATTCATAGTTCGTGTTCTCTTTTTTACAATATACCTTTCAATAAAAAGAATTACTGCACCAAATAAGACAATATAAATTGTAACTTGTTAAATTGACAAAGCAAAACAGGAAAAAAGAAAAAAATCACACTTGGCACAATCTGTCACCTTAGAAGGAGAATGAATTCAAGCATTGGTATTCCACTTTAACTAAACAAAACCATACATAAACATTTGCAAAATTTATCACACGTCTCTCTTATTTAATCCCGTCACGTCGTGGCTTCTTCATAATCACAGCATTTGCATAATAATTGAGCAATTGATTGTAATTTGATGGTTAAATTTTTGAACCAGAGGCAGGGGGTTGTTGGAATTGCTGATACAGAGCTGCCATCCTACTATATGCATCCATGGTCATTGGCTGCTGTCATTTCAAGATCAAAATGAGTTGATAGATAAAAAAAAAATTCTACAAACACCCCCCGAACCCCCCTTCTGGGGCGATATTTTTAATAAATTAAAGGGGGGCGATATTTTTAATAAATTAAAATTGACTTTTTAGCGCAAAAGAAGGACCAAAAGACTTATTGGCGTTGTAAAATTCACCTGTGACTGGCAAGCAAGGAATGCACATAGGGGGTCTGTAGGCATTAGAGAAGCTGGAGTCGGCAAACGATCAGCATGATTAATATCCCATGAGGTCATAGGCGGCATAAAGGGCGGCGCTGCCCCTGGGGGAAGAAAGGGAGGAATTCCGGCACGGCCAATTGTGTTTAAATCCATTACTCCCATTCCCATCCCGGCCATGGCCGCCATTCCTATTCCGGCCATGGGACCCATCATCGAAGACATTTGAAGCTGTTGTTGCATAGCCAATGGCATCATCAGAGATGACATATTATTTATTCTGTTAATCATCTGAACTTGTGCTTTCAGTTGTTTGAGATACTCTATCACTTCATCCAGCATTGAGGCTTTATCAGTCTGCAACAATTATGTAGCATACAAATACTACATTAGGGTATCTAAATATTGTAGCTAACTTGAAAAAGGCTTGGCCTAGAGAGTCAGGCCCGACACGAACACACCGGTCTCTCCACATGGATCATACCTAGTCAAACAAAGCTCGAATTGTTCTATATTCAGACAGCCCGACTCACTTTCATACCGTGCCAATTTCCTTATCGAGTGTGTAACATGTTAAATGATTGAATGCATACAGCTAATAATAGTCCCTACCTGGACCAACTTTATGTGGTAATAGATGATTGTATATACAACCAACAACTCTTCTGTCTACTTGTCTGTATAGCAAAATTGTACGTGGACTAGGTTCTTTACACTATACCAATAATATCAATACTAACCATATGAATGGATCAAATTATTTGGACCACTTTTCACAACATTAATTATCTGCAGTTGTCCTGTCTACTTAGATTCATTACAGCCTTCAACTTTGTTAGGTTGAGAAACCCTTTTTTATATACATTTTTGTTTCAATTCTTCGACTAATCTTTCGTCACCAGCTGTAAAAACTTGTTTCTATCAATCTTTTCGTACGTTGGCATGTTGGGTACATCAAATTTAATAGAATTAAAGAAGAAAAAGAAGTGATAACGTACCTTGCTGGAATTTGGGACCAACTTCTGCAATGTCTTCATCCTTTGATTAATCTTGTCTCTTCTTTTCTGAGACAAATCAATCAACAACTATTATTACATGTCTCATATAATTAAAATATTTTATTAATTAAAGACTTTTTTGGGATTTTCCTTAATTTTTTCAACTGACCGTTTTCAGTTTAAACAAAGATTAACAAATCTAATCGAGTTTAATTAATTAGCAGAATAATATATATATCTAGAAAAAAAATAAAAAAATTTAAAGAGAGGCTATACACGTTCAGACTGATTATGAATAGCAGCTGCCCTACTCCTTTTCGTTGAAATTGAGGATTTTCCTGTTCCTTTCTTCTTATCCTGCCCGTTGCCCGTCTCCCTCTGCAATTATCAGATATACACAAAACAATAATAAAGCGTTAGTTTCTTGAAAGCCGACATTTTTTCACATATAGGTCAGATTCATTCTATCAAGAATTTATCTATTTATCTATTTTATTTTATAGCATATTTGATTGAATTTTTTTTAAATTCTTTTTTAACCACGTATTTCATAAAATCACATATTTTTATTATTTTTTTAAATATTTTAAAAAATTATTTTTAAACTTTGTTAAACGTAACTTAAAACTCGTTTAGTATAGTTTATAAACTAATTTATTTGATCAAAATAATTTATTTGATCAAAATTAGTTTATTTGACTAAAAATTTTACCTTCGTAGCCTCATATTTTTTACCATTCTTAATCAAATAAATTATTTTAGTCAAATAAACTAATTTATAAACTATACCAAACAAGCTTTAAGAACATAAACGTTCCAGGTCGTCTCGAATCTTCTTGCACGAAATAAAATAAAATAAAATCTCGACTATGCCAAATTATGCACTAGAAGTATGTGCAAGGAAATCGACTTATGAGTTGTAAATGAGAAACTAAGGGTTAGTTTGATTGGTAGTATGGAAAAAGGGTGGAAAATAAAAATATTTTTCATAGAAGTGGGAAAATAAATTCCACTGCAAGAAAAAAAATTTCAAGAAAGAAGACAAATCTATGCTTTAAATGTTTGTACCTAGAAAATGTATTTGCTTTTCCATGTGCCAATCAAATAACAAAGTAGAAAAATAAAAGTGTTTGATTTGACAAGATTTTCCATGGAAGTGACATTTTCCATGAAAAATGTTTGAATCAAACACACCCTAAAGATACTTGCCTCCGATCTACTATGACAAACGGAGTCGTAGTCATCGCCGGTTTTGGCCCAATCTTTGGCCGAGCTGGTGTTTTCCGGCGAACCCAGTGTAGGGGAGGTAAAACCTGCGCCAATTTCATGGTCGCACGTGTCAATTGTCAACTGATGGCTGTCTCTCCCGCTCTCACTCACACTCTGATCCGCTTTGCTGCTCAAGTCACGTGCGCTCTCCCTCCCTACACGAGCCAACGCTGCCGCGGCGGCACCACTGCAGGACCCCACACGCGTGGAGCATCCCACCACGCACGTGCCAATCCCCGAAACGGATTCCAGCACGTGCGCGGGTTCTTGGGCGCTGATATTGGTGCATGGCACCAAAGCATCCATTGTCATGGTGGCGGAGGCAGTGGCTTCACGGTTGACCATAGTGCGACGGTGGTCAAACCAAGGCACCAGCTCATCTCTGCCACCGTTCGCGGCGGCTTCGCCGTCTGCAGGGTGGCGCGTAGCTTGGTCGACTATTGATTCAAGCGTGCCACCGGCATGTAGCTTATCCCACGTGTATTTAGTCGGTCCGGCCGCGGTGGCCACCGGTTTGTTTGGCACACGAGGAGGGCCTAAACCATGCATGGCTAGCTGCCCATTTTCCCATGTCAGCTCTGCAACTTCATAATCCAACCTTCAAAGTACAACAACACGAAATAAAAAAAGGGATTAGAATGAATTTTTCTGAGATAATCAGTTTACAGTACTCGACTAAACTAAACAGTTTAATGCAAACCTTGAAGGGATGGAATTATCATCAAGATCCCAGCTAGGTACACACTGATTCATCTTGAGAGAAGTTAATTATGTTGTATACAGCACAATCTTCATAATTAAACTTCCAAATTTCTCTTATTGAGCAAGTATTATGTATTCTTGGAGAAGAGAAAAAAAGCTGTAAATTAAAAAACAACGGAAATCAATTTTTTTTTTTTTTTTTTTTTAAAGATTTTCGTTTGTATGTTTGAAGATTTGGAGATTGAATGATAAAGGATCTGACTGCATATTTATTATTCGTAGAGATAAAGACAAATATAATTTGAGAGAGAATGTATGGTCCATGATTAGAAAGAGAAATGAAGATTCTTATTGGGAGAGATGTAGATGTTGTGGGCGAAGGTACTAATTATACAAAGTAATTTCAATCATTAGACGCAATTACTAGAGCTTATTGTGGAAGGACTAACACCTTGTTTGGCTATACTTAGAGCTTGTTCGGTAGCCTTTTTTTTTGGAAAAAAATGGATTTTTTTTTTTGTTAGTGTAAAAAATGTTGAAAAGTTAAAAATTGTATGCAAAAAAATGAATTTTTTTGGAAAAAAACTCCACCGAATATGACCTTATATATTATAATTTAATTTTCTCAAATATAATTTTTATTTACAAATTTCGTAGAATCAATCATTTGTAGTAAGTTGGAGATGTACAATAAAAATAAGCATTCTCTATTTTATTTTTTTTAAAATTATGCCTTCTTTTTCTTTCGTCAATTACTTAGAGATTCTGAGCAAATAAAAGATAAGGGGCCGGAAGTAGAGACCCTAGAAAGGGGATGAGAGATTGTGGGAGTGACGAAGAGAGGGAAAGTGAGAGGGGACGGCATGCGTGGTAGCAGAGAAGATTGAATCGGTGAAGGAAAAGTGAATAAAGAATTGAAAAAAAAAAATTAATAAGGTATAGTAGATATTAGTGTTTAAAAAAAAGATTTTTGAACGAAAAATTTTAAATTGAAGTTGACTTTTAGAACTTGTTTGGTGTAGTTTATAAATCAATTTGTTAACTAAAATTAATTTATTTGATCAAGAATAGTCAAAAATTGCATGCTATGAAAGTAAATTTTTTGGTCATATAAATTATTTTTGGTCAAATAAACTATTTTAATCAAATAAATTAATTTATAAATCACACCTGGTGTAAAAAAATTGTTTTTTCGAAAGGGAAAAAAGAATAATCTGATTCATACCGCTACTACTAGTAATCATCTTACACTGGCGTTCTTCGATTAGATGAATTATTCATAATTAATTACTATAAATGCATTACTCAATTGGAGCAAATAATTCATCCAATTGAGTAATGCCACGTATAATGATTATTAGTAGTGAGCAGGACTATGTATAACATTATTAAAAAAAAAAAATCTATAATTATAGTGCTTGTTTAGTATAGATTTTAATGGGTTTTTGGGTTTCTATTTTTTTACTTTTGGGAGAAAATGATCAAAATAATCTCATTTTCTAATTAAAAATTGCGATTACCTTGAAAAACAAAGGGTTATTTTGATCATTTTCTTCTAAAAGTCAAAAAATAGAAAATCAAAAACCTATTAAAATCTGTACCAAACAAGTAATTTTTCATACACAAGTAATTACTATTTTAATATGAAATTGAACTATTTTATTCCAAAGTCTAATTAGTTCATATTTGGTTAAGTTTAAATTATAATTTAAGTTGATAAAATTGATTAAATATATTTTTTATCCAATTATCTTGTGAAGTCTACGTTAGTCAAAGTGTAATTAATAACCCGACCCATATGTTCCTGGGTATAAATCTGAAGCACATGATACGCATTAAGCACGTCACTTGCTGCCCAATTGCCCGGACGATATATTCCAATAGATAAAATCCCAATAAAAGACACATTTAATTAAAGAGTTTGTAAGCACATGTATTGGTCAGACTCGATTGAAGAGTTGTGGATTCCGACTGCGCGTGGGGAATTGAAACTTTGGACTGGAGCAAGTGATTTGAAATAGGACACGTGTAGAGAAAATGGAGATTTAAGCTGCTGTAGACACGGAGAAAATTGCAGTCGGCATGGATTCGCCACGCGCTGATTGAGGAATGTGCCAACAACGCAAATGGCAGTCCTCCAAGTGGGAGAGAGATAAGATTTGGGTGGGTCAAAGGCCAAGCCAATTTGACGCAATGAATGATGTTTTATCTACTGGTCCGAGTGCACTTATGCAAGAATGTGTGATTTCTTTTTCAAAGACATTTTAATATTTATAAATATTTATAAATTAATTAAATATTATTTTTATTTAAAAATAGATAAAAGTATCCATTTGAATTGGAACTGAACTGAAATGATTGGTATAGTTAGGTTTTTCTTAAATTTAAAATGAATAATTAGTATTAGCGCTCCGATCACCGCCTTTTTCATTAATCGCCCACCGCCGACACTCGGTGGTGAAAGTTACTACACACACAGGGTGGTGATCGCCCCTTAGTATTAGAAGTGAAAACTTAATAGTTTTGATTCGATTGCTGGTTCTAAGTTCAGAATCGAAGAACATAACCAGGAACCAAACTATTTGTGTATGTTGGTGAATGTTTTTATTAGATAACTTATTTTTTTTTGTTTTTAAATTTGAATTAGTCTTGCTATTTTGTTTTAAGATGAAACTTTGTTCAAAACTTGATACGTTGTTCTTTTGTGAATGGAATAAAGTTTGAGAGCTATAATTTATTAGAATAAAAATAGTTGTTGGAATTATAAAAATTTAATTATGGAACCGAACCAAATAGTTTGGTTCCAATTTGGTTCTATAATTAAAATTGAAACTGATAGTTCCATTTACAAGATATACATTAGTTAGTGGTTCGGTTCGATTCTTTTTAGAACCGTACCAAACCGAATCATGCCCACTTCTATTTTTATCCACAAATTTTATAAGACCTATAATTTTTATCTACATATTTTATAAGACTTACTGCTTATAATTTATAAAAAAAATTTACCAAATATTTAATCACTATATGACTATAGTGTAAATCAATTTGTCTAGAGAAATCGATATGACACCCGATCTAAAATTTATACTAAATTTTTTTATTTTTTCTTGTCTCTCATTTATGTACAGTAGGAGGATAGTGGAAAACCCACCATTCCGTTACCGCGTTGGGTAAAAGGTCGAGTCAAATATGATAAATAAAAAAATAAAAAATAAAAAAATTAACTTTTAAAATTTTAAGTTGTAAATGTCTCTTTTATAAATAAAATAAATACCTTCGTCGATAAAATCTGTTAACAAATAGTCGATTAACATATTATTAACGGATGGTATATTAACCAACATTAGATTTGTTAACGTCAGTTTACATCTATTAAATTAGTTTTTCAATTAACTCATTTCAAATGGACTCAAATTTACAAAAATTTAAAACAAAAATTACAATTGACACTCAAATATATAGATATTTTTATGATTTATACAATAAAATCTACAATTTCTACCATAAAATTTACAATTTCTACCGTAAATTTTTTTTTTTTAAAAAAAAAAAACCTCACATTTTGCAAGAATTTGAATTTAGATGAGTTAAATTCTAATCTTGAAACGGGTTTCCTACAATTGTTTAAGCTTGTTTTGATATTAATGATATGTTAATTTTTTTACAAAATAGTGAAATTTGAAATTCTCTCTTTTCTGGCAAACACATATAAGTGAGATGAATTTGAAATCATTTGAAATGTAGTAAACGGAGAACAAAATGCAGGGATATATTCGATAATTTTCTTTTGAAAATGGGTCAACAGCTATTCACATAAATTGGCTGTGTTACCCAGCCATTTACCGCTATTCCTACAAACTACAAAGAAAATTGTAACCTTGAATTTTTTTTTGTGAAATATTTTCAAACTGTTTTAAACAATATTATTTGAAAATAAATTCAAAACTGATTAAATCGAAATTGTACACCTCTAAATATTAATGTAGAGTAAAGTCAGCTCGACTCAATGTGAATTCATCAATTTTATACCATTATATGTAGTGTAATATCTATTTTGAAGGCTGTAGCAATATTTAAAATATTAATGAGCCAATTGTTACATCTCGTGGGATATACAATTATGTACAAAGCATCAATAAAGACACGAAATATTGATATCATCTCGATTGAATACTTTGATACACAATTTTTTAAATAATAGATATGAACATATCGATCAAACTATGTTTAAATTATAAGGTTTTATATTATATCATTATTTTTACATTTTTATGATTCAAAAATTAATTTATTACTCCTTTTTAGCTCTTGTTGACGTTGGAATCTGCACTGTCCACATGTCAACAGATCTCCAGTCAATTATCTTCCAACTTGTATGTTACTTGCACACTAAGACAACCGTTAAGCATCAAAATCACCGGAGAAAAAAGGTCTGACGATCGTTGATACTCTGACGATTAAGTCAACTGCTGATATATAGAATATTATACGGGGAACAAAAACAATTGGGTGTGGGAGGGACAAGCATGCAGAGATTTAAGCAGAGTTTAGAGGTGAAATTAATTTGTAGAAAGAGCGTACCTTGAAATAAATGGGGACGTTGTATTTATAGCACAGGAGTTCTAATTGATCTAGGAAAACAATCAATTAAACATCTGATTGGATCCTCATTCTTTATGAAAATCTTTGTGGCAATCAAACACAATCTGTCTTCAAATTACTTCTCTAGTTATCCCAAGTAAAGAAATTGTCTGTGGATTACGAGAATGAGAGGACCAGCGAAGTGCTCCAGATTGGTCGGGAATGTCGAGGCCCTTTATGTGCTTCGCTCCACCTAACTCCAGAGTGCTAACGTGTTGCCGGGCCTTAAGCGTATCCACAAGGTCCTCGCCTGGTATCTGAGGCCTTGCCAAATCTGAGAGGCCCTCGTTGGGCCCACGAAGTCCTAACGAGGCCTAACTTGGGCCTATACAGGGCTTTAGCTGGACTCTTGCCAACGTGGAGGCCCTAACAAAATTTGGTGGTAACAATAGTCCCTCAAGTCCAAGCCTTGTAGGCGTGGGACTTTGGTAGAAAGTCTTTGACGGGAAGAGGGTCAGTGAATACGATATCTTTGAATTACTTACTCAATATAGTCCCCCAAATCCGAAGCCGATTATTTATGACGGTTGAGGGCTTTGATTGGTTGGGCTTCCAGTGACGTGTCCCTGGTTGGTGTGATTTTGTCCAAGCTGTCGATCAAAGTTATCAATCTGTTGGTCAAGTAATCATGCGTGAGAGAATGTGTGCATTCAATGCTAATGGCGCGTGGGGCGCGTCTCTTCATTTCAATAAATACCTAGGGTTCTGTTTCCCGTCTTTTGCCCTACTTTGAACACGCGTCCTCTGAGCGACGGTTTAGATGTCATGTTTCGAGTTTGGACGGTGGGGATTGAGGGGCCTCATTCTATATAAACCTGTACCCCTCTCCATATATGTCTTCTTCTTGCTTCTACGCACATTTCAGGTTTTGTGGAGTACTCCGTCAATAATCAAGAAAATTCAAGACGTATTTATTAGTTCAACTGTAATCTTGAGGTAAGCACTGCGCGAGTTGCTGTGCTTTGTTTCGTAGACTACCTTTGTTTTTATTTTGCAGTTTCTTAGTTTGGATGCCGTTTTCTACCATATTTTTCGGCGATCGTAGAGGTACATTCTTCTAGAATTGAGAGGGGTAGCGATGTCATCTGGACATGATGATTCGCAAAACTAGTCGGACACCCAGACAAACCCTAGTATCCGGGGTGAGGCGTTGTCCTCCTCTTCATCTTCTCCATCGGCCGAGGGCATGTGGAAAATCAATCAAGTATCCATTGTCGCTCGCCTGCCCACTTAAGCAGGAGAAGGGTAAGCCCAACTAGATCCCGAAGGTGACCGTAGGGAATGAGCGACGTGACGACGGGGTACCCGAGATGAGAGGATCGCTGGACAAAAGGGATGCCCCGACAACCCGGGTGCTCAATGAGGAGCTCAAGCGTTCGACCACCAAAGCGTCCATGGCTCGCTCAAAGATCAAGGAAGCGGAGTTAGAGGACATACGATTATCCTACGATATTCCCGCCTTTGTAAAGCTCAGGGCTCCTGGTCCCGAGGAGCGTGCATACAACCCACCTGAGGGATTCATCGCGAGTTACGAACCAACGATGCAGCAAGGTCTTTGCTTGCCCATGCACCATTTCTTCCTCGAGGTTTTGACAGATTGGAATTTGGCCCCCTGCCAAATAACACCGAATAGCTGGCGCCAAATGGTGGCCTCGTTCCTATTGTGGGCTATTGCTGAGGCTGGTGGAAACTTTAACTCCCAGGGAATTTTAATCGATTTACTGACCCTGCTGGTTTGCGGGTTGGTTTAATATCTCTCCTCAGTCATGCCAGAAATGGAGAATGGCCACCGACAGTCCCAACAAAGTGCATAACTGGAAGAAGAGGTTCATCTTCGTCAGAGGGGACTGAGAGTTTATGCCGGATGATCCTCTCCCCAACGTGTCTATTCCCCGTCAATTTGGAGAATTATGTATATCTTTTTGTCTTTGTGCCGATTTTTTATCATTGTTCCTAACTTAATGCTTCGCTTATTTTTGTAGACTGTGGGAAGCCACCCGTTCCAAAGAGGGATCAAGGAGAGTTAAGATCGAAGTGGAATAAGGTTTGAACACTTGATAGCGACTTCAGGAGTCTCAGCAATTTGCTCAAAGACGACAACTTACTAATTTGTTACGGATTAATGGGTGAGTCTCGCAAGCTGAACTGTACTGGCTTCGTTATGATAAGCTACCATAATGATTTGTATCTTAGTGATTGTGTCAGCAGCTTTCAAGTTTAAGAATGTTCCTTTGCTCTGCCTCGTCCGCTTTGTCGGCGGGGCGGGCTCCTCGACCCAGACTCTTTCGGGCGAGACGCCATGTCCGTCGCAAGAGGTCCAAGATGCCATGCCATTAAGGATAATCCACCATCCGGCATCCGATGTCTAGGTTCCAGGCTAGGCTACTCCTCCTCCACCCCTGTCGTCGTCCTCCCAAACTCTCTGTGACTCCATTCTCCCAAAGGATGAGGGGAATGGAATCGCCGAGGACACAGGTGAGGCGGCCGGACGGAAGAGTGAGGCTCATGCGGCTGCGATGGCGTTTATGAAGGAAGCCCACAAGACGAGACGGACTGAGAAGAATCACCAGTCCTCGTCGCATCTTGACGGAGGGGTTGGAGATGCTGGGAATTCTGCCACTTCGACCGGCCAAGGAAATTGTATCCACATTTCTCAACGCCATAGCGAATTGGAAACCTCCGTGATGGAATTGCTCCCTGCCCATCCTGCGATAATGGCGGCAAGCGTCTACAAGTACTGGACCGAAAAATAGAAGAAAACAGCTAAAGAAGCCACAATGCGCGAGCGGCTGCAACTGGTAGAGATGAACCTTATACGAGGCTTGGTCTTGACCAAAAGTTGTTCAGTACCCTTGAGAGTTTCGACAGCCAGTGCAACAAGGAAGAGGCCAAATCAAGAAAGTTGTCTGAGGACCTAAAGGCTATGAGTCTCGAGAAGGCGCAGCTGGAGTCAGACAAGAGGGGTCTCCAATTCAAGTTGGATTTGGTTGTGACAAAGGAGGCCGACATGAAGGGTAGGTATGAAATCGAACCGAATGCCGCAAAAGAGAGTTTGAAACAAGCTCAAAATCAGAAGAGGGCTACCGAGGCCTCCCAGAAACGTGTCGATGAGGCTCAGAAGTTGGCTGAGGATCGGACCCTCCCAGTTGAGACCGCCGTTGCTACCGCTAATAGCAATTTAGAGACCGTTGCTACAGAGAAGGATAGGCTGCTGGCCGCAACTAGGGAAGAGGTGGAGAGGGTCCGAGCCGAATGCGTGGATCTGCCGAGGCCAGGGCAGTGCATGCGTATCAGGACGCGTTTGTAGATACACCAGAGTACCAAGACCTCATCCATCATTTGATGACCATAGATGGAGAGCAGTTGGTAGAGCGGATTGCGGAAACTCATCCAGAATGGGATATCTCATTTCTCCAATACGCTCCTGTCGAGGTCTCTGCGCCTGAGGTTCTTCCCGACGAGGGCCACAGTTTAGGCGGGGATCAAATTATTCCTCACGTTACAGGGGAAGGTCCGCGTTGTGCCGAAGCTTAGAGAGGCGGTGGGGCATCGAGACTTGTAATTTTGTTCTTTTTCGCATATGTTCCAGCATCATCAATCGAATTTATTTCCTGCTATGTCACCTTCGTATGAAATCCCATTGCATGCCCTAAAGAGGATAACCTCATGAATGATTATATTTGCTAGGCACGAGAAATTGATCCTAAAATTGAAGAATCATTTCTCCGGACATTAATGGCACAGACTTCTTTGTTGAATTTGAAGAGTTAGCATCATTAATGTTCAAGTAAACGAAAAGGCTCCTGAGGCGTATGCCGTTCCAAATACACACTTGATGACTATACATTAACCGTCTCATTTATTGCCCTACGTTTCCCACGCGTCCATAACTCTGGTAAATTTCGATAACTAATCCTTATGGCTGTAACTTCCCGTGGTAGGAAAAGCACAGGTGCATCTATTAATACTCGTTTATTAGGTTCCAACGTTCACCTCATATGTACTACGAAAGCGCGGATAAAGATCCAGCTTCTAGAGGACCAAACAATCAACATTTAGAGGACCAAATGATCGGAGAATCAATGTTCAGAGGACCAAACGTGTGAGAGGGTTGGGCCTAGTAGCCTTAGCCAGAAGGTCCCGAACGGTGCTTCCACAATGGACATCGATGACCAAATCCATCGATGATCCTGATTCGGATGATGGGGCTGAGAGCCATCTACCAAAGGTGTCGATAGCATTTTTGGACGGTGTGGCCTAATTAGTCACCAAATCAACTTGTATTGATATTGGGAGACTCCTATCACGGTAAAGTCGGATTTTCTCCAATGACGACACTCAGGATGACGAAGATTATAGCATCAATTTAGTAGACCGTAGATCCCGACATGTCCCGACCCTAAGAGGCGGCAGGGCCGTAGGATGATAACCATGTTTGTTCATTCTCGCCTTGTAATTCGGATTGTGATGAATGAAATAAAAATGTACTTGATTATCCCTAATTGTTGCACAATTGAAGTTGAGATGATCTATTCAGTAAAGAGATATCTGAGTGGGTAACACGTAGTTTCTTGACCGAATAGCTTTTAATGGCGATTGAGGAAAAGTCGATGTAGCCAAGGCGTTTGCATTCGCCTTCGCGCAATTTCGAGGCTCTTAGGTTGTCATACTTTCGCAACCTGGGCAGGGCTCTCAGACTTTTGTTGAGCATTTCCATGTGGGATGTATATTAGCGGCGCCATCATGACGCAATGATTGTGCAACTTACGAAGCGCGTGTAACCCACGCAGCCTTTATACATTCCTAGGGTTTATTGGGGTGCATCCCCCCTCAACACATGTGTCCGTTCATCTAACCGTTTGCATTCTCCTTTGCTTATATATGCGCTTGCAGAATTTCTTCTCATTTCTCTCACATTCGCTTCCGTACCGCAATATTGATTTTTAGCCATTGTTTGTCATGACAGGTTTTTATTTTTCTAGTGTGCCAAAGCTCAAGATAAGACGTGGTGGAGTTGTGGATGAAAATGAGGATATTCCTCCTCAGCCTCTGGTATCGTGCAAGGCGTCCGTTTCAGAGATTGCCATCCCGCAGGTGCCAGAAGCAATAGTGAGCATTTCCTCTACCATCCTGTTGGCGCTAGGAATAATAGTGGAAGTTTCTTCCGTTCTGCTCCCTACAAGACCCTTATCTTCGTCGGCAAATTTCAGACGATCAGACAAAAGGAAGGCAGTTGTTGATGGCGAGAGAGAAATGGCCATGCCAAAAAGGGGCATAGAGGATGATGAGGATGTGGGAGATTCTCCGAGGGCTAAGCGGGGTCGAGAGGCTCCTTCTTGGGAGGCTAAGGAGCGTGTTTGCCACGATCGAGGTGCGACCTAAACCTCTACTCCTCCTCCTCCTTCTCCTCCTCGTGCTGGCAGGTCTCGTCAGGATGAATTGGACCCAGCCGTTTTGAAAAAATTGCCAACTTCGACTGCTATAGCAGTGGCTTCAGTTCATAAGTATTGGACTTCTGCCTTTACGAAGGCCACAGATAATGCATAATTGATAGAGTTGTTAAAATTGGCAGAGATGTATACCTCTCGAAATCACGTGCTTAACTGTGAGTTGTACAAGGTGCTGACGATGAAGGTTGACGAACTGCGTTCAACGGTTGGGAAAGACGAGGATATCGACGCATTACGTTCAGAGAACAAGGACCTTAATGCACAACTCGCCTTTTCCGAAGACGCGAGGGCACGGGCCATATATGACATAACTAAAGCTGGAACGATCCAAAGGGCGTGTGTACAGGCTCAGAAGACGACTGAGTCGCAGCTGAGGGCTTGTCAAAACATGATCCATGCTAAAGATAAAGAATTGACCTAGTCTTTGGCAGAGTTATCGAAAGCCAAAGATCTGTTGGCTAACCTTGTGGTCCCTAGTTATGCCGATCCCAAGGGTTCGACCGGGACTTAGGGGTCATGTTTCTTCACATCGTGCATCATTGTTGTTTTCCTAATTTCAAGAATGTAAAACTTTTGCGACGTACATCTTTTATTAAAAACATCGTTCTCTTTGACATACGTTAATGTTTAGATGAAAATGCATTAGTTGTTTATCCAGCGAGTTGACAGAGTTGGCCGCGAACTACACTCCCTCGCTGCCAAATTCTCTTCATTTGTTTGAATGCGCATTGAATATTTATCCAGCGAGTTGACAGAGTTGGCCGCGAACCACACTCCATCGCTGCCAAATTCTCTTTAATTGTTTGAATTCTCGTTGAATGTTTATCCAACAAGTTGACAGAGTTGGCCGCGAACCACACTCTCTTGCTGTTGAATTTTGTTTACTTGTTTGAATGCGCGTTGAATGTTTATTCAGCGACTTGACAGAATTGGCCACGAACCACACTCCCTCGCTGCTGAATTCTCTTTACTTATTTGAATGCGCGTTGAATGTTTATCCAGTGAGTTGACAGAATTGGCTGCAAACCACACTCACTCGATGCCGAATTCTCTTTACTTATTTGAATGCGTGTTGAATATTTATCCAGCGAGTTGAGAGAGTTGGCCGCGAACCATGCTCCCTCACTGTCGAATTTTCTTTACTTATTTGAATGCGCATTGAATGTTTATTCAACGAGTGGACAGAGTTGGCCGCGAACCACGCTCCTTCGTTGCCGAATTCTATTTACTTATTTAAATGCGCGTTGAATATTTATCCAACGAGTTGATAGGGTTGGCCGTGAACCATGCTCCCTCGTTACCGAATTCTCTTTACTTATTTGAAGGTGCATTGAATGTTTATCCAACGAGTTGACAGAGTTGGCCGCGAACCACGCTCCTTCGCTACCGAATTCTCTTTATTTATTTGAATAAGCGTTGAATGTTTATCCAGCGAGTTGACAGAGTTGGCCACGAACCACGCTCCTTCGCTACTGAATTCTCTTTATTTATTTGAATAAGCGTTGAATGTTTATCCAGCGAGTTGACAGAGTTGGCCGCGAACCACGCTCCTTCGCTACCAAATTCTCTTTATTTATTTGAATACACGTTGAATGTTTATCCTGCGAGTTAACAGAACTGGTCACGAACCACGCTCTCTCGCTACCGAATTCTCTTTACATATATAAATGCATGTTGAATGTTTATCCAGCGAGTTGACAGATTCGGCCACGAACCAGACTCCCTAATTACTGAATTCTCTTTACTTATTTAAATGCGCGTTGAATGTTTATCTAGCGAGTTGACAGAGTTGGCCGCGCACCACACTATATCGCTGCCGAATTTTCTTTTATTGGTATAGTTGGGCAGAGAATATCTCAGTTCAGAAAATAATGAATTTTATTAAAAGAACGCGATGTCTGAGCGATGCCGAAGACAGTGCTGAAAAACTGAGAAATGTAAAAGAAAACTACTGGTAATACGGGTAAATGAGTGATGTTCCAGGGATGCCTCGTCTCTCTTCGTTTCGAATCCTCCAATATGTAGGTTCCAGGCTTGATTTCTCCGATGATCTTGTAAGACCCTTCCCAAGTGGGTCCGAGGGTTCCCGCTCCTACCTCCTTATTGGCTTGGAACACCTTTTTCAGGACGAAGTCGTAGATGTGAAAATTCTTGTTCTTAACCTTCAAGTTGTAGTATTGGCCATTTTTCTTTGATAGACAGCTAGGCGAAGTTGTGAGTCTGCATGTCTTTGAAGTAATCAAATGCTGTCTCGTTAAAACTTTGTCAAAAAAGTCCTAGATGAAGGAAAAATAGTACAGCAAGTCTTCTTGATTTCAATAAATGAAAATCTTTGTATCTAGCTATCCATATCTTGTGCATCAATGTCTTCAATGTCAACATTTTTTTTAAAACTTGTATAAAATAATTCTGGTCAAATGTGCTCTATGTTATAACTTCGAAGTAATATCATCTTTATACACTATCTATGGATGACTTTAGTCAGCATGATGGTCTGATGCAATTATATTAAAAACAAATTTTCTTGTTGCTTCCTTCAGGTGTCTTGTATACAATTTATAACACACAAGAGTATAATCATAGAGTTATGTTGATGGTAAAAATATTGTAGGCTATAGACATCCAAAACTATAACATTTATAATACTTTCCATGGATATCATTTATATAAAGAATATGCATCATTAAGACATTACTAGAAAAAACTCTGTGGAAAAATCTCAGTGATGGAAAAATAGTACATTATTCTTTTGGATACACTATGAAAATTGTCTCATTGAAAACTTTGCCAAAAAAATTTAATGGGACAAAATCTTATCCACGGAAAGAAAAGTACAACGCGTATTTACTCACACTCATGATCGACAAAAAGTTGAACTATATGCTTCGAGCATATTAAATCCTTCAGAGATTTTATACATATTATTAGTCATGCCAAATGAATTTGTTATAACCATATTCCTTATACACATATCAAGTATTATGCATTGACAGGCTAACAAGATATCGACTTGTGATTGCTTTAAATAAGCATTTACGAAATTCATAATGTAAGAGTCGTACATTACATGTTACGACTTCATTTTTCTCATTTTCTTTTCGCATTAGTATACATCTTTAGTTGTTCAGATTGTAGGTCCAGAAACTTCAGGTTTCTCCAATAAGCTCAATTTACTTGGATTGCATCCTTTTATTTGGCCAATTAATTCTTTGACCTCCTTGCTACCTTTCAAAATATAAAGGGCTACATTATGTACAAAAGTGTTGTCAACAATATTTCTTTTTTTACTTTATTATTTTTTTACAATGACATAACTTATTGAGATATCTTCATTTTTAACATTTGAAATACCTAAACTTTTTCTGAAATTTTACAATTAGTTATGTTTATATACTATCTAAGAATATACGTCTCCTCAATGAGATCATCTTTACAATTGGCTCCATTTTTAATTTGAAGATTTTTATTTTGAAATCAAATGTCGCCACCCTTCAGGCGTGCCGTTAATTTACCAGATATAATGTTAATGGATTGTCCTTCCAGGACGTCAATATGAATTGGAACGTTTATATATGAGACTTGGTTTAATCTCTTTGGTTATAAATACATCTGTCGATTGTATAACATACAAATAAATTATCTGTTGAACTTTTGATTCGTATTATTTTGTTCGATAATCTTGAAAACATAATATGCTTCATTTTTATGTATTCTTTCCATCTACTTAATCTCTCTTCCTAATACTGTAAAAATTGTCTTATCAAAATGACAGACGGCAAACTGTGTTATCAAATATCACCATTTAAGATTTAAGATATTTTATAAAGGTTCAAACTAAATATGAATTTTCAACATTCTTTAATTTCTATTCCAATGCACTATGGTTGACCGATTGTACATATATTGTACTATCAAAAATCATTTTATGAATAATATTATGTTCTGACCATAAGCTAATTATAGTGGAGATAACTTTGATATTGGCATGATGCATATAAATGTTGCTGCATATAAAATAACATTCTCTAAAAAAAAAAGTGGGAAGCATTTTTTTCTCAATAGTTTAGAAATTAATTGAAAGCGCTTAACAAATAATAGTGCTAAACTATTTATCATTATCTCAATTAATATTTATTAAAAGTTTGAGATTTAGGCTCACTAGCATTATCAAGAAACGCGTTTTGATTGTATAATCTGAAAATTTGAGCAAGTAACCTCTCAAACTTCAATTTGCGAATAATAACAACATACAATCATCTAGTAGATATATGTATTAGATAAAAATAATATCTAGATAGTCAACATAGAGAATGACAGAGGCTTATACATCACTCTAAATAATTTTAAAAAATATAAAGAATTCACTCCCGATTTTAGCTAGTGCAGACGTATAAACCACGAGAACAAGCAATGCATGAGAATTCATTCTATTGAAATCTTCTGATTTTTTAATAGATATTCTCATTAATTATTCGTATCATATTGATCCGAGATAATCTAATCGATAATGTCAATCAACAAAAATTTGAGTTATTGAACATTTCGTTTAATACAATATAGCAAGTCTATCTTTTCTCTAGAACAAGCAATTTCACGACTAAATCATTGTCTTGATTGTTGATCAGGAAATTGATTTAATAAACTATATCAAATAAAATAAATAAAAAGATATGATACACTAGAAATAAAATTCCTTGCTTGACAAGAATGACGAATTGAACTAAATTTTATAATATTACTATATAAATCACATGACCATCTTATAAGATTAAATGATATGATATTCTTTGAGAGTTTTTATATCTAAAAATTGAAACGTTGAACTTGTATTTCTTTAAAAGTATTAATACTCTAATAATACACATCATTAGTATAATTAAAACAACACAATATTTCGATTAAAAAAAAAACACAATATTTTCTAGCATATTGATATGTACGAATTTATACTTATTCAAAAGCAATCATATAATAATCGTTTAACTAAGTTGTAATTCTTAAAGAGCAACAACACAATATTTTTCTAGAATATTTCTTTATTTTGTGTTTCTTTAGGACAATATTATTATTTTTTAGAATATTGATATTAATGACGTTATACTTTATTAGGAGTATTAATATAATATTTTTATAAAATATTAATATACAAATAATGTTCATAATATTTATATAAAATATTAGATCTTATAAAATTACGCTATTCGAAAGCAATTAATATTCTACTGAAACATTAATATAATGTTGTGCTACTTCAGGAGCAACAACATATTAATATTCAGAAATATTAAATTATGTAAGGATTTACTCATCAGGAACAAAAACATAATAGATGTTAGATCTTATACAATTATGCTCTTTAAGAGCAAGTAACATAGAATATTAATATTTGTAAAGTTGTGTTTCTTTCAAAACAATTATACAATATTCTTTTAAAATATTGATTCTTAGTAATAGACAATTCTTCAATAACGATACAATTTTTTAAAATAATATCGATATAAAAAAAAATATGTTACTTAAAGAGCAATAACTCAATATTCTTTTGGAATATTAAATTTGTAATGTTTCGCGATTTAGGGACAATTAACATTTTTCGAAAAATATTAATATAATGTTTTGCTCTTTGGGAGTATTAACATATTTATCAAACTTAGATTTGTATAAAGTTAATCAACATAATATTCTTCTAGAATATTGATTTGTATAAAATTTTGATTTTTTCATGAATTAAAAAAAATATCTTTCTTGAATATTTTATGTAGTTGTGTTATGTTTGTTCAAGAACATCAACAGAATTTTCTAAAATACTATTTATATAAAGTTTTGCTTCTTTAAAATCATTTAATTTGTTAAAACAAAAAATTTAACGTATAAAAATAAGTTTTTAGATTTTCTTGTATTTTTTTGAATTCAATTACCAATTCAAAATTCGTTAATGTTCACGTCATGATTTCTTATGAACCGTTGATCTTGATCATAACCGTTGGATTTGAAGAACAACGAATTTTGAACTTGTTGTCCAAATTTCACGAAGATCAAATCGTGAACCATTGAAATATCAACGTTTGATCATAATTGTGCAGGCTGTCCAAATTATACGAATTTTCTAAACCATTGCTCTTGAATTTTTTCTCTATTTTGGGTGGACTTTTTCGTGCTAATAACGTGTTATAGAGAAAATAGAAAAAAATTATATCTTTCATTATAATTAATTAATTATACATATCTAAATATAGTCAACAATATTATTTTTTCATAATTTATACTACATGGATATACTTTTTATTATATTTGACAATAAATTTAATAAAATAAGAGTACAAGTAGTCTTAATTTTAATTCTATTTTATTTTTACCCTAAACTCTATTTGACCAAATAAAGCAGGAATTTTCGTAATTGGCGACCCTAATCTTGTCCGACTCGGCAAAATATCGGGCCATTCGCAGCTTTCGTGGCACAAATTGATTGGTAAAGCTTATGTGGTCTCCCCTTATAAATAAGTTCTCCGTTCTTGTACTCTTAACAAGTTAAACCGTCTGAAAAATCGATTGCTCGATCCAAATCCTAATCAATTATTTATTTTTTCAATTCGGTAAAATAAGGTACAGAATTTGAACTCTTCCTTTTGAATTTTAGCTGCATATTCATCTCTCTATTTCTGTTAATTTATTAGAATTGTTCATAATTAGTTTTTGAATGTAATTAAAACCATAAAAAATCTGGATCTGGTGTTTTTGACGATTTGGTAGATTTTTTTTTTTTTTTTTCTCTATTTTGATATATTTTACTGCCTCGAATGACTAGTCTGATCTGAATTATGAGATCTAGAGATCTGAGCTGGTTTAATCAAATTAAATCTTACGGTTTTTTCCCCCATTTTCCATTGGTATTGGACTTGCGTGAATTCTCAATAGAATGTATTGTATTTTTTGATTTAGTTTTTATGTTAAAGTTTATGATTTCATTTCTATTACAAATTATGACGGTGAAAATCTATTAACATGAAATGAATTTGAAAGGTATAAATTTACACGAAGATAAAGTTCAAATTTTAATACATTGCATGCACGAGGAATTAGAGCTCCTTAAATTTTCTATCATGCACACTCGGGAAGATGCATATTGTTTGTGTGGATTTACCTAAATCCTGCTTTGGCATCCAAGCACACTAAACTGAGAGTGTGATGAGAGAAGTCTGGTGTAGCTTTTTCCAAACTTGATCGTCTTAAGGCAAGTAATAGAACTTGTGTAATATCAGGGAAAGGGGACATTTGTTTAGATCACTGGTTGAATTTTAGGAGCTTGACAGCTTTTGAGTTTGAATTGGAAAATAGTCTCTCTATGCAGACAATGTGTTGTGAGACTTGTGAGAATTTATTCTTCCGCAACATTGTCAAATTTAGAAAGAAAAAAAAGTCAGGTTTTTGTTCAAATTATCGGAAGGATATCAGTATACTACCTGCAAATATTTAGCTAAGCATTATTAATCTAGAAATTTTTAGTTTCCTTTCTCTTTGTTTCTGGCCTTTTAATTTCTATATAAACAAGCTCCACCACACATTCTTTCATGCAAACTCGTGGGAGCAGGGTCAGGGCATGAACGCCCCCATCTGTGGCAACTTAATAATCAAAAGAAAATTATTTGGCAACCAATCTTGTGAGACAGTAATGAAGAATCATAAGTTGGTCAAACTTGTGAGAATTTATTCTTCTGCATTGTTGAATTTAGAAAAATCAGGTTTTTGTTCAAATTATCAAAAGGATATCAGGATACTACCTGCAAATAATTAGCTAAGCATTATTAATTTAGAAATTTTTAGTTTCATTTCCCTTTGTTTCTGGCCTTTTAATATCTATATTAACAAGCTCTGCACGACATTCTTTCACGCTAACTGGAGAGGGAGCAGGGTCAGGGCATGAACGCCCCCATCTGTGGCAACTTAATAGTCAGAATAAATTATTTGGCAACCAATCTTGTGAGACAGTAATGAAGAAACATAAGATGGTCAAAGACCAAAAGTATAAGATTCTTTTGTGATTGCTTTTCCGAGTGTATGGGGGTGTTTTTTTGTGTTTTTGAGCCAATTTGTTAGATATCTGTTGTGCTTTTTTTTTTTTTAGTTTGTACTTCAAAAAGGTCTCAGGTTGTTGGAGACCAATCTTGGAGATTTGAACAAAGGCAGTGAATCTTGATTTCTTGCATGTACCTCGTGTTTACAATTTAACCTAAGTGTGCCATTGTATTTTATCCACTGGTGAGGTTGCAATTACTTGTGGAATATTCAGATGTACAGGTTGCTAACACAACTAGGCGTGCAAGAGCATTTATTTCTTATTTTTGGATGAGTTACCCATATCTGTAACGTGTTATTAGTTTAAAAATATGGTTCTAAAGCTTCAAATGGTGGGCAGAAATGGCTTTGGGTGGAGGTGGTCCCCAGAGAGGAACTGCTGCTGCAGCAGCTGCTAACATGCGTCGGAGGAGAACAACTAGTGGTGGAGCCACCGGTGGGGCAAGTGGTACCATGCTCCAGTTCTACACTGATGATGCTCCGGGACTTAAGATTTCTCCCAATGTCGTTCTTGTTATGAGCATCGGTTTCATAGCTTTTGTTGCCATTCTCCATGTCATGGGTAAGCTCTACTTTGTTCGTAGAGAAGCTTAAGATGGAGGTTGATGGTTAAAGAACATATATTACTTTTGTATGCCTTCGGTGAGAGGATTTGTTTTTTGATAGAATTTTGGAAGGATTATAATGAACAGATAACTAGGATTGGAGTAATGTGATGGGAAATTATGTAGTCTGGCAGTATTTAATGTCTGTTGAATTGTTTTTTGAATCTGGAAGAAGTTTTTGGTAATCTTATCTTTTTCGATACTCTTCCAAGGACCTTCAATTATTTAGCATATCGTCTGATTTGCATTGTCGAAATGGTCAAGTTTTCATCTCATAAAACCGAATGATCATATAATCAAAATAGAAGACGAGTTGCACATTAATTGTGTTTTCTGGACTTTAAGAACATGTTTGCCCAACTTAGAGTTCTCCCTTCCTCATCTTGACATGCCATTAGTCATGATCAATTCACGTGATCATATTTAAGTGCTTGTTAGGTAAAAAATTTGTAGATTAAAAGTATTGGATTTTACAAAATGTGTAGATAAAAATGATGTTTGGCCAACTTATAATAAAATGTTAAAAACACAATCAAACGTGCTTTGTCGGCAAGATAGGTTTCGAAATTGAATTCATTTCCAATTGAAAAACTGAAGTCATATAATGTTTTTGACAATAATTCAATTTGCAGGGTTTGAGTTTATTTCAAATTACTTCATCATAGGATAGTGTCTATAAAACAGTTGATACAGTAAATGGCAGCTCATCTTTCTCCTGTAGAACTAGTTTTATCAAAATTTAACGCTGCAGCAATTTATTTAAGCAACAATAATACTAGTGGTGTCAAAAAAGAAGGGCGGCCCAAGCTCGGAGTGAACCAGATCAAGCTTCACCTACCTGTTTGGACCACTTAAATTCGTTAATCTGCTATAATAGGCTGGTCGTAACTGGGCTGTCTAGCCCAACAATCTAAGAGAACTGATTCAATCAACCCAATTTATTGAAAAACATTAAAAGATAATTATATAGTTGAAAGATGCATAGGGCTTTCTTTCAATTTGAAAGAGAGCACTAACCTGTACATTAAGATTTTTATTTTTGTTTATCGATTATATCTTCATTTTATCAAAACTGACAGATTAAAACGATTCGACCAAGCCTGACCTAAATATTATTAGTATTTTCTAAAGCCAGTCCAATCCATAGATTTGGAAGAAGGTTATTTTTAGACGGGTCAATTCATGTTACAGGCCTGAACTGGGTCTGGATGCCCTACCAATTTTGACCCCTCTCGAGTCTGGTTGCTCTTCACCACAAAAATTAGCATGGCATATTGCAATCTTTCCTAGGCAATCCAACAACAAACCAAAATGGAAGGGCCAAAAACTATTCTTATAGCCTACGCCAATTTTAAAGAGAACAAGGAGTACAGGTTAGGGTAGATCACTTGAAAACATATATCTACAAAACACAACATTCCGAAAAAATAAAAATGAACTTCAAATATTTATCAATAGTAGTACAATGATCCAGTAAGAGGAAAACCAGCTTACAGATGCTGCTAAAGTAGTAGATCCGATGATAATTAATATAAATTATGAATGTATATATATATATATACATACAGCGTGATGGTTATCTACAGTAACATCGTTCGAGTATGAAGATCATCTGCCACTGGTGATAAATATGAAACAAACAGGAAAATACATGAACCACCAAAGTCTAGTGCATATTATCTGGTATTCCACCAGAACCTACACCGTCATCAGCAGGTTTTGGGCCCCCGCATGATCTTGATACTGATTCAAAGAGTTTCTCAATCTCCGGTGCACACCTTGTGAAAGATCGGCTCCAGAAGTTATACCTTGGATTCTGTTTTACGGACAGAAATGTGTGAGAAATAAAGCAATTTTGTGTATTCAAAGACTTCATCTGGGGGTAATGATCTCCTCCCCACCATGGGGAGGAGATCATTACCCCTTCATCTGGTGGAATGATAAACACGAATTACCTTAATAAGCTCGATAAAAGTAATTAGAAGACCCCAGGGATGAGGCCTATTAACAATAAGTCGCTCCAACAGTACTCTAGTGATTTGCTCCTGAATCATTTCCTGCTCAAATTGGAATACCATTACGTTAGAGGCCAGTAAATCTGTACTCTTCATTTTTGGCATGTTTGGTGAGGATGGTAGTGGCGGACACTATTAATGAAGAAAAATAAGCTAAAATCTTGTTCATTATATTGCCCAGTGCTAACTAGTACTGCGTATGAAACCTATGCTTTATAGTTTAAGTCAAACTATATATGCAGTCTGAGAAGATAATTGTAGGAAATTACAAGGACTCAGGACGATCAATCAGAATCAAATTCATTTTGTTTTCTTAGAATTGGAAAGCACAGGAGAACCATTGAAAGTATTTTAGCTTTGACAATTTTCTCAAATCACTCAACTGCAATAAAAGAAAATAATGAAGAGTAATATTCATCTACAACCTAGTAAACTGAAAAGAAAGATAGTGCGCACCTGGTTTGATTCGGCAAACAGGTAGAGAAGGATGAAAGAGAAGTAATGTGTGTGATTGTTTGGATAACGTAATTGGTTAGCAACTGCATTTAGAAATAAATAACAACCCTCGGTGTCCAGATCCATTATCAAAGTCTGGAAAATGTCCAAAGCAGCACTGACCAAGAACACAGTCATACTAGCCATTGATTGTGAATGAGGGGGGGCTCTTGCCTGCAGCTGCTGAATAGCCTATTGGAAAAATTTACCAAAGACAAATTCAGAAATGAAAATATATTGTGAGAGGAAATATCATGCAGGTAAAAGAAAAGAGTAGGAATAAATGAAAGGAAAGAAAAACATTGTCCTTGTAGTTACATTTTTCTGATCTATTATCAGAAGTCCAAGAGGTGGAAAATAATGAGCATACCTGCATCCCAACATAAAGTACAAGGGAGTTGATGAGAGGAACATTGTAACGGGTCCCAGCACGAGCTGCATCGCTTGGAGAAAGCAGAAGCTTTTGCTTTAACTCAGCAAGAAATGAGGAACCTTGTTGCCTAGTCTGTAGCATAAGTTGACATGAGAAATACTTGTATTTTAAGCATGAAACAACAAAGTAAAGAATCTTCGTTACTTTAAGAACCACCCCAGCCCCACAACACCACACCACACCACACCACACCACACACACCACACACACAGAAACAAACATACGTGTGCGCACGTGCGGGGGGGTAGTTGTATAATCCCTTATTGTACCCTATTTCCTCTGAAAATTCATGTAACATTTTCCATTCAGGATTACCTTGAGATACTCGTCAACATCATTCTTGATCTGCTTTGCTTTAAGAGCTGCATCAACCTCGGCAAGAATACGTGGCGATTGACTTATCTCTGCCAGCAGATCAATCTAAAAATAGAAACACGCACAATTCTAGTCAGTATTATCTATTGATGGCTAAGAATATTGATAGGAATTTTAGATTTGTAGACACCTTTAAGTTGGGAGTAGAAGGATCGGGTAGCCTCATATTACGAGGAAATGCGCTAAGGATTATATTTCGCATCTGTATGCAGCTTGGGGGAATTACATCACAGAAGCTAAAATGATAATCACACAGAAACTCTGGAAAATCATGTAGTAGCACCAACAACACCCTGAGTGTGCCTTTGTAAAGGAAGTGGACCTAAATGCCAGCAAAGATAAATTTATTGAAAAATTTGGAATGCATCATCTGCAGGCAATAATAATGATTAATTATACAATAATCTCATTCATATAAAGAGGCGCACCGGTTCACCCAGTTCAGCATTCCTCAGAAATGGCTCCATGAACTGAAACAAGTCTACTAACAACCGCTGAAAATAGGGCCAACCCTTCTGTGCATTTGCTGTGAGTAATTTTGGCATAAAACTTCTGTGACTAACCAACTCTAGCCATGCAAAGCTGAAAGCAATTCACCAAGTCAGTATCCAAATGAGTTCATGAACAGGAAATTGCCAAAGTGAGCATCTTAACAACAATAATAATCACAGTGAACTACAACTTATATCTGCCTTCTCTATAAGAGTCATCCTGAACCACAACTTCTATATGCTTCTAATAAAGAAGGTGAATTGTATACCTACAAAATATTGTTATAAAAATAGGCTGTTGAGGATTGCTGGGTAAAACAAACAAGGTGAGTAAAGTGAAGAACAATAATAATCATGGTTAACTGCAAACTTCTACATCCCTCCCTCCTAAAAAAGAAGGCAAATAGTGTACCGACCAGGAACTATCATCAAAATTAGGCTACTGAAGATTGCCATCATAAAATGAACAAGGTTAGGTGCTCTCTATTTTAGACACTTGTACATAATTTTCATCACAAGTCAAAACTGTACAGAAACATTTTTTAACATGTTCTAATACAACAAGAGCCCCAAGTCTTGTTCCTAAAAATCTTGGGCCCTTGTGTTAGCTACGTAATCGATGCCGTCACTCCAATCCACTGCTACATTCATTTGAAGGTCAGCTGAAATGAATCTTTCGCAACCAATCAGGCTATATTAATTTTGGCATCTCTACCTGTTCTGTTGGGATCCATATCACTCTAATGCATAAGCAATTTTCGCCATTTTTAATCATGTAAAAGTAGATCCCATATCATTATAGCATACCATGAAAAAAAACACAACTTTTGAACTTGTGAACATGCACTTAAGAAAAAGGTCAACAAAACTGAAGAAGGAACCTTCTATACATGGAACCACGTGGAAAATCTACACAGTGAACATGACAACAGCTTAGCTTGACATGCTATTGATGAACAAGAAACTAACCTGAATCCTGGAACTTTGAGAGGTTGAAGAGCATGGAAGGCATTTGCTAGAACAGTCAAAACCTGAAAGAACAAGTTACAATTGAAGTTAATTTATGATCTGAAAAATATATTGAATGCTGATATGCAGCGTACCTGAAAATTTGCTCCGTCAAAAACAGGGTCCAAGGAACACAAATCCAGCAGCCAGTTAATAAACAACCTAAAATATGGTCTTGGATTAAAGGATGTCCTCTTCTCTTCAGCATCTTTCTGAATGAACTTCACAGTCACTGCAAGAACCTGTAAAAATCCAATTATGGAATGTATTCAAATCCACAGAGAGGCCACAGATATTCTCGAATCATTGAGGTGGGAGATTAATACCTTAGGCAGAAGAGAGAGTTTACTAGATCCTTGATCAGGAGAAAACTGGAAAATTTGCAGGAAGAGAAGTCAAGACAATGACAATTGTGAAGTCAGTCAACATAATGAGAACAGAAGGGAAAGCCGGGACAATGAGAATTTAGTTGGAGGGAAGTTAATAATATAATTTCATGCACTTCAAAAAACGAAAACCAAAATTATGATTCCAACCTTCAGGATTGAGAAGACTAATTTGGCAAAGATGTCGATAGCAAGGAAAGATAGAGGTTGTCCCTGATGCAACTGAGAAGGGCCAGAATTGATCACCTCCGAAGATAGGCAATGTGACACTGACAATTCCTGAAATAGAAGCACAGTGAATTTGACGTCTAGACAAGCCATACATATTATACATACTATGTATTAAAATGGGAGGAACTTCACCATGAGCCGGCGGAAAAAGCGATCTGACATATCATCTCCTTTGAGTAGGCCCCTCTGCAGTAAGTGTAAGATGTAACGTGCACAAGCTGCATCGTTTGTTCCTGGAAGTTCACAAATTTGGTACCATTCCGCAAACAGTACAGAAACCTAAATGAATAGCAGATTCAAAGGTAACATTAGAAACTATTATGAAGAACGCCTGTAGTCTCTGGCCAATTGCAAGCCTGAGATGTCTATCCCAACGCACACCAAAAGTGAAACAAGAATAAATAAGAAAAGAGGTACAAGGGTAATAACAAAGGATAGGCAAATACATTTGATACGAAACGACGTGATTCAAGAAAACATAATCTCAATGAAATTTCCAAGTCAAGGTCCAAATCTTGACACGTGATTTGATACAAAACGAGGTGATTCAAGAAAACATAATCTCAATGAAATTTTCCAAGTCAAGGTCCAAATCTTGACACTGTAAAACACGAGACTTGATAGTACTCAGAAATTCTTGTTCAACAACAAACTAAGTATTATATCCAATAAACTTGGGGTCCGCTACAATAATCTTTTTTGTGCATTCCATTCGATCGATGGCTATATCTATAGAAATATCCACTCCAATCAAATTTTTTGCAACCACATTACGCCAATTTAATTTTGATCTATATCTTACCGTTCTAATCTAATCTTCTAAGATTGCGTCACTCTTGCGAATAAGCTTCTTCAAGTCAACTTAAAACATGCTAGTAGGGGTGGCAATGGACCGAGCCCGGTCCGGCCCACGAGCTCAGCTCGTTAATTTTTTTTTAATTTAATATTTTTCTTGGGATCATTAAAAAAAATTAAAATAATAAAATAAAATTACATGAGCCAGCTCGTTAAATGAAAGGGCCGAGTCCTAAGACGAGCCCGGGTCCATGATGGACCGAGCCAATGGGCACACGGGCGGCTGGGTCCAATTGCCACCCCTACATGCGGGATATCCACACCTAAATTTTTTGAAACTAATGTAGAAAAATAAGAAACCACCACCCCCGGATTTGATATTAATGGCTACTTCCTGATAGGCTTTGATATCAGGACCATCTTCATCTTCCCCACCCTTTCTCTCTATCAGAAAAGCCCACCAACAACACCCACTGAATCTTTAGACCATTATGACTCCCACTAGGCACTACCAAACCCCTAAAAGCACAGCAATCACGACCTCTATCCTAACCGAATCTCTAGATTTATCGCACTCACAAATACAATACAGCAATTATCACCTACACCAGGCACCACCTACCACAAACACAATATGTGAGAACCACGGATAATCCTATCTTTTTAGTCAGTTCAGCAAGGACCAAGAAACCACCCAACCCTGTATAACCATAACCATGGCAATGGTAACACAAGATACAAACCAATCATATCGATTACACCGTCTAAAGGAATATCCATGGCCTTAGGTGGAAACTATCAACCATCATGTTGCTAATATACACCAAAAATGGCGAAAAACCATCAATATCATTCAATTTTAAGTCTGCTTAAGCATTGATCCATATAATGTATAAAACTATGGCGGTCACCTGCTCCTGAAAACCAGCAGGATCAGGATCCGACAACTCTGTTGACGTGTAGTCTTCCCTGTTCACTCCAGAAAGCCCAATAGCCTGTTCCGACACAAACTGGAAATTATTATGACTTAGGAAGTTGGTTTACAACTAACCGGGAGGCTCAAAAAAACAAAAAGAGAAACACACTTCAAATACCTTTTTGTCTCTAGATGATCTGATATTTTCCTCTGTTCCAACAATGACACCAGATAAAGCAGCAGAATTACCAGAGGGATTCTTAGCAATCTCAACCAGCTGTTGTAATGATTCGGGAGATCCAGGTCTTGCGGCAAGCTGAAAACATGAAAACAATTAAATCCTTGTGTAACAAACAAATATGCTGTGCACGAGTCAAAATTGAGCAAGATCGTGCCTTTGCCAGAGCATCAACAAGATTGTGTAGTTCTGATATGACTTTAGAATCATTGGCAACTAATGTTTCTATAAGAGAAATCGTGAATTCTGTGGCAGCCTCTGCACAATGTATACAGAATGAGTTGTATTAGTTTCTTTATTACATCAATGTTGAACCAGTATATATGATACATACTGTTCCTTCCTGCATCAAGAAGCTTTGCCATGTGGACATTATACTCAGCAAGGTTTAATAGTTCACTGTGAATAAGACCAATAGTAATATCTTTATTGAACTTCCGTTCCTCGTCAGAGTAAATCACCTGTCAAACAAAAATAAAAATCAATCAAATAACTCTCTTTCATTAAGTATTCCAAAACAACATGATACCCAAATAAGCATAAAACAAAGAAGAATACAAATAACAGACAAACATGAATTAGACTTTCCTGCATAAACTTTAACTGAAACATTTGGGTGGTATATATCAATAGAAAATCAGGTTAAGTCTTTCATAACCAAAATATGTTCCATAACAGATTGCCAATGAAATAATGAGCAACACATGCCACCTCCCCAATTTGAATGTCTTTCATTTTCATCTCGGTTTTAGACCCACATTAGTGTCCCCTTGCTTAAGTCCTTTAATTGCCATTATTTAAAATAATAATAATAATAATAAAATATTGTCCCTCTGAACATTTTAGCAATAAATACAAAGGCATAAGGCCCTAGAATCATTTATGTTGCACGTCAAAGGCCAAAATAAGAAAATTTAAGACTCTCAGAAGCAGCAAAGTCGCTTGGACATACCCAACTAGTTAGCTCCTTAACAACAAGCTTACTAACATCACGAACGGCAGCCAGGATTGCAAGGTGAGCATTGACGTGAGCATTGTTTGAAGCATTTTCATACAAGCCTTTGAAAGTCTGCAGCAGAGCAGATAACCAAATTCAAATAGTGATTTTAGAACATCAATCCAATAAGATGCTGTAAAATCACCTTTTGAGCCACAGCCAAGGCAGCCTCATCTCGGCTTATGCATCTGAGGATGACTGCCGGAAATTCAGCTATAACTCCCTGCAAGATAACACATTGACAATATGATATGTCTCCAGCATAATCCAAGGAATGATTTGATTGTAATATTGTGCAACAGACAATGGACGTACGAAATAAAACAATTATTACCTGGATTTCTGCTTCCTTAGCATCACCACTCAACAGATTTTCAAGCTGCAATTAATTTTGGAAATAAACTTGTCAGACAGACCAAGCAGAACAGAAAAATAGTTTGTCTCTATGCTAGTTGGAAAACAGTTTTCACTTATTTAACATGACAACACAATCAGCCCTATATCACAACATGTATTAGAAGAAGAGAAGAATAAATAATGTTACAAAACCTTCTCTGAAATAGTCTGGTACTTATCCAATGCATCGCCTGTGGTCAACAACGGCTCTAAGACATTACTTCCAACGCGCTCGGAAGCCAAAGTAGGACTTGGAGTCTGTGGTCCACTTCCAGATTCCTGCAGCATATGGAATCTCTTATTAACTATAATACAATAACATCCACAACCTAAAATTTTGATTCAGAATTATACTTACTTTAACAGAGATGGAAGGATCAATATGCAGTTCAGGAGCTGAGACTGGAGGATATGAAGCAACAGTATCATTGTCGAGACTTCGAGGGCTAAGGCCATCAGCAGTTGCAATATGAGTTGAGGAAAGACTGAAACATTACCCAAAGGGGGAGGAGGAATAAGTTACTTCTTTGGTTATAAATATCATGAAGGTATGAAAGAAAATAGTGACAATCTAAACCTAGGAAGTTGAGCCGAACTATTGTCCATCTCCTCAGAGCCAATCTCCAAAGTCGGGGGTACAGCACTAATTCCAGTGTTAACAAGGCCAGATGAATACGTGCCCGGGTTTATTTGGCCAGTTACTGATGCAAATTGCCGGGACATGCCATTGCTGCCAGATGAAATGGAGGGACCAACAGGCACAGCATTTGTGCCATGGGTTGACCGATTCTGCCATGGCAACCGAACAAAATCCTGGAGAAAAGGAAAATGCAACGAGATATAAGGAAACTAACATAGACCTTACAATTACGTCTCCAGAAGGCACACTTTGATGAATCTACCTCATATACTCGCTGCTGTGAATGCGATAGGCGGCCTGGCTTAGGACGAAGAGCCTCTGGTAGCGCACCCATGTGACCTTGTGTGTACAGGCTAGCATCAAAAAATGCAGGACCAACACTCTCTCTATGCTTCCTCCTTATAGAAAGCTGCTGGGCAATCTCTCCATCAATTGTTTGAATTGCCTGCAAACAGAATTACAATACCACGGAAAAGGAAAGGAGAAACAAGTTAGCCACACAATGTCCCAGAAGGACTCACTATAATTTCATCTTAGAATATATTAACCCATCATCCAACTATTAACATGTTTAGATAAATTTATTGCCAGTGGCAAAAAGATGAAGACGTGTGCAAACAAAATGCAACTGCACAAATGAGATCCCTCCACACCCAACATGTATAACTAGCTGATAAAATTCTATGATCGAGACCCCTGAAATATGTGAGACATTTTGTTCTCCTGCATAACATTCTTAAACTACTTGTGAAATATTGGAAATACACTCTTTTAAAACTCCCACTAGAGAACTACTGACAATTTTAGACCTAAACTTAGGGTGTTCACTGCAGGAAAGGTAAAAGATATAAACCAACCAGATCACATTCATTCCATTTCCATAAAGCTTACAGGAAAGTGTTCTAATTAACTTAATGACAAGCTAATTGAGACATAAAACAATATGGTCTGATGTGGTGACATGAATTGACCATACATTCGCAGAGCATCAATCAGTCAAAATGTGATGAATCGAGTATATCTAATTAACTCAGTCAAGCAAAACATTATATGCATCAGCACAAGTAGCTTATAATCATGATGAGTTGCAAGTTCGTATATGACTAAGAAACATAATATTCTGTAGATTCCAAGTTAGCATACCTAAAGATAAGACTTAATCACAAATCCAAAGGTGAAATCCTTACAATGAAGTGAAGAATCAAACTTCATGCTTGTAGATATGGAGACACAAATTTTCATGAAAGCCTTTGACCACAATACTAATGTTATTAATAGCATTACAATCCCACTTATCCAATAGATTACCAAGAGATCTTTGTGAGATTTCACATACAACTTTTCATAATGACAGTTGACAATGATGATTTTGGTTTGATATACTTCATTTAATATATATCAAGTTCCTAAAAAGGACTGTTTCTATCAACGATGTCAATTTGTGAACTGGATTTTCATGAACTTAAACAACATTTCTAAAAACATAGAAAAAATATCGAAGGTGATTAGGCAATCAAGAGATGGGACTTCTGCTCTTATTAAGCTTTTGATGTGAAGCATATTATAGAATTCAGATGGAAAGAGTCTGATAGACGCTAAAGAGTAAAATATATTTCCAACATACACTGCCTGACAGATAATTATCAAAGAACTCCCCCGACACGTACAGGAACACTTACATTCACACAATGTGACTAATTAAATTTGTCTCATCTTTTCTAAAAGTTATTAAAAAAGATACGTATCAAGAGTGCTTACAGTTTGCAATTACATAAAAATGGAATCACGTGATAAAAAAGTTCCTGGATAGCATCCCTAATTCCTATCAGCGAAAATTAGCTTTTGGTTCATAATACTGCAATTCCATAGTCACATATAATAACATAATAGGAAGTTACTGTTTAGCATCCCTTCCGCCCATCTGCCACAGTCAACTCTTTAGTAAAGAAGCCTCATCACTTCATCTCTCCCCTATTATACCTTCACACCTCCAAGGTTTTCTTTTCCTTTAGGGGTAAGTAAGATTTATCTTAAGAAAATAAGTGCTCGTCCACCAATTTCATCAGTAAAATGTAACATCCCAACAGTGTATACCATTTTGAAGAGTCGAGAAAAAACGATTTTAAAGCATATAACTTCAAAGTTTATTTCAAGAAATTGCAGGACAATAATGGAGTCTTTTTGTTGAGAACAGCAAAAAACAATACAACTTATATGGCCACAGCTCCAGATGAGGAAAATAAAAATCTTCCATCACTGGACAGAACCATTTTTGAAGGTGAAATATAAATAAAAGTTGAACGGGTAGCATCACAAAAGCATATGCTATAACGTGGTAACTATAGGCATGTTTGTGTCATCTTAAATTTGATAGCATCTTTTACTCATTGGTTTCCTTTTGGTGAGTAATCAGTTTTCCTCTTGTCCCTATGCCTTAGTTTCTTTTTGGCGAGTAATTAGTGTTCCTCTTTTCCGTATGCCACTTGTCACAACATCAGCTTCAGATGATGAACAGAATTCACTGTTGCAGACATATACCACATATTAAAAGACTGATAGAGATCTAACCTTCTCTGTTGCAGCTTGTTCAATCAGCGCACAGCCAAGGTCAAGATTGTCATTGGTCACAATTTGAACAGCTTCAAGAAGTTCACTTGATATACTTGATCCCTGAAGTGTACTCCTGAGCTGACTTGATATTGAGCCACGCAAAGGTTCCTGACAGCAAGAAAAAAATTATCATGGAAAACCAGGTAATGATGAATGATGAATACTTGGATCATGTCAGCATATCATAAATAAGTCTGATCACAGAGAGTAGCAGTACAACAAATAACAACTCTATCTCTACCTTGCATGTCACATGAGCCAGACTCCCTGCCAATCTAGCAACCATCAAGTGTGCTGCATTACGTATAAGAGTCTCATCCGGCTCCATGGCATAGTCCTATCATTGAATGTTTCAAAAGGAGAAAATTAGTTTTGGTTGGCAATTTTTTAAAGGAGTATACATCTGGTGACAATAATAGTGTTCGTAATGTGAAATAAATTGTAAAAAGGAAACCTTCAAAACAAGTTCCTTTGTTGTCTGAGTTGCTATAGAAACACTACGCTGCACAATACTCGACACTATTTCTTTGATAGCTCTATCCATGGCAATTGGAAGTACACTGCCGCAAACACAAAGTAAAAAGCATTAAACTAAAGATTATTAGTTAGTTAAAGCAGAAAACGAAATTTCCAATAACCAATTCAAACCTCTGGAAATGCAAGTGTAGGCCTAAAGCATGAAGCTTTGGATTGACAATGACTTGCTGCTCGATATTAGATGCTGGAACAGGAAGCTGCAAATATGGAAAACCTCATTGTAACTCATCAATGTTTACCCCAAACAACTAAGGAAACACCAATAAATATGATCATAACCATACCTGATTAACTGATAACTGTGTTTGACCTTGTAGAAGATTTTGAGCAGAAGGAAGCTGATCGGATAAACCTAAAGCCAGCTTCTCATCGTCCGGCAATGTGCCAGATGAAAGATGGAGAGGAGCAGTATACTGAATCCACCACAAAATCAACTTCAAATACCTAAAAAAGATTATGATGGACAAGATTAAAAAAAAAGAGCTGAAGCACCACAAACCTGAGATAATACACGTGAATGGCCAGTAGAATGTGGAGGACTGGCAACATCGAGGGGTAGCTCAACTTGATTTTGTGTAGATATTGTTCCAGATTTGACTTCATTTACCATCTGTGGCAGGGAAGATCCAATATCTTTGTTGGAAAAATCAGGATTCCCTTCAACCTCGCGAACTCTGTCCTTGAGAAGTGAAGTTGGGGTTACATCCTTTAAATCTACGCCAAGGTTCTTAAACAGGACCTGAAAGGAAGAGCAATTTCAAAAATAAACAAGAAATCATATATTTTGGCAGTCATCCCATAAGCGAAATAGAAATAAATATATACATATAAACATACCTCAATGTCAAACTTGAGGTTCATTTTTAAATTAGGCATTGCGTAAATCTCGGTGAGTAATCCAAGAATACCCATGGTCCAAGGGTTAGGAGGTTGATATGCAAGACTGTTTGAACATGAATCCAGAACCTGAAGCAAGCATACAGAGTGAATACAATATGCAGTAGTACAATGACGAAACTGCACATCAACCACTGAATAAACATACCTTGGAGGTAAAAGGAATAACAGCAATCATTAATCCTTTCTCATAAGCCTGCAAAACATACCAAATATCATGTACCATGAATCGTCAACTTCACGACATGAAGGGTCATATACAACATTATAATATCGTCCCAGATAAGAGGAGCCCCACAAACACTGCAGTGACCAGATAGGTACATAGAAGAAGAAAAAAAAAGGAAACCTCTATAATCAGAGATTTGGGATCTATCTCCCGTGCCCTTAGAACTTGATTTTTGCCAATTGTAATCTTCCCAAGCCAGCTTCCTAAATTTTTCAGCAATGAACGTTCTTCCGAACTTGATTTTATAAGCTCTGATCCTAAGAGAACCTGAAAGAATGTAAGGTCACCAAACGTAAATACCAATTGTAGCTCTGCCATTGGAGAGAATAAAATAGTTTATGGGGCCACAAACCTTGCAGTTCTCGTAAGTTGCTTGAATAATCTCTTTGTTCAAAGACTTCATATTTACTTTATCAAGGAACTTCAAGTACAAGTCGTGAAAATTTGGCTCAATGCTTGCTCTGTTAATAAGGGCATGAAGAATCACAAAGCAATGAGAACAGTCATTTGCTATTCACTATTTTATTTTTATTTTTCTTTTCTTTTCCATCGATGGAAATTTTCTGGTGGGGTCAGGAGGAAGAAATCAGGTGATAAATTGTTTGTGAAGGAAAATCTAGAGCAATTCCGTATTTTGACTTGCAGTAATTCCACATAGCACATCAATTAAAAGAAATTATATTGGAAAATTCTCACCTTTTCATCACCATATACTGGGCAAACCAGGGATAGTATTGCTCTTTCAAGATGTCAGTTAATTCTTTTGCTTTTGCTTCAAAATTTGTGACAGATAAGTTATTGATAATAAATGATATCTTATCCTGAATTTCTGATGCAGGAGCCTGTTCAAAGGACGTAAAACACTGTCAAATATTCACCCACAGCAAGAGTACAAACTATGGTAGCACAAATCAGGGGTAGAAATCATATACAATAAGAGGAACATATCCTACAGTTGTTGATTGAGAATCGGAGACTCAACCATTAATTTAAAAAGAAAACAAGTTGAAACGGCATATAATAAACACCAACATTAAGTTTAAGTACAAATAGAGCATTTGGTGGTGATGTCACAATTTGAGACCAGAAAAGACCACACATCTCTTGAACTCTATGAATTCCATAGGTCCTTAATAACATACCGCATTACCCTACCAATGCTTGTCCACAAGTGAAATCTTTAAACTTTGGCAGATGTTAACGAATGAAATGCATAGTTTTGAAGACTTCCTACTTCAAAAGAAATGCCACATACAAAGCAGATCTCACAACATGTCATTATCAAGTGACATCCATACACATTTTTGTTATATATACTGCACCAAGTTTAAAGACCTATATCAAAAAGAGAAGACAAGCACGGGGATGGGTCCAAAACCACCTACCCCAGCCCGCCCCCAAAAAGAAACCCTAGATAATACTTCCGAATCAATGGATGACAGTATCCTGATGAATGAAATACTGGAAGTGAATTATTTCCAGTTTTCAGAGACAAGTGATTAAAAAGAAATGAACTGCCCTGTCTGAACCAGACCTTCATGCATTTTCATGTAATGTTCCCATAGATAGTCCAGTGAGTATATCAAACTCGAGGCAACCTAACTCCTTATTGTCAAACCACCTCACCTAAAAGCTTAAGCTATTAAAGAGGAGACAAAATAATTATTTAAATGATGCTTTTCAACTCTCCCCCTCGTGTAAGCAGGATTCATTTTTTATTCAAAGGCCTAATACGTGCATAACTTTCATAAATGAGTGGTTGTAAGGCTTGATTACAAAGGCTTGCATGCCCTGCTATTATATTGAACTACCTTATCTGAAAGCTTAAACTAATAGAGAGAGAAAAACATTATCATTTAAGTCTTTAACAGTTATACTATCGTGGTGTATTTTTTCTAATTGCCAATTATTTTCAGAAATATCCAATGCATGTGGAGCAATATATTAAAAGTAATCAACAAGATAATAAACAAATCTCCCACCCAAAGCCAACACAGCAGTCGGAAAAAATATAGGAATTCCATTGAAAGTTGAACAAAGATTTATTCAAGCCAAAACGAAAAGAGGAAGCTGGAGGAAAATTCACAAATCCTCAAATGCTCTTGGTTCCTTGTACCAAAAGCACAAGGCACAAAATATCTGTGACTAACCATTCTTCCATTGCTAAAACATGTACCACAGAAATGTCATCCACTGGTCACACGTACAGTTTGACTTGTGTCAAAATGGTCTCAAAACAAAAGGACAAACATGTCAATCAATCTGTTTTGTTACTATGTCAGTGGCACCAATTATTATACTAGTTTCTTTTTGACAAGTCTAATATATATGCCAATAAGACAACAATTGAGGATAAATTAAAGGAAGGACAACTTACGTTATTGATGAATGTCTTGCAAGACCTAAAGATGCACGAGTTCTTAAGGCCAATGGGATCTGAGTAAAACAAGTTTGAAGGAGAGAGACACTAAGGAGGGTGTCGGGTGTCCTCAACTCAGATTTTAAAAAATTTATTAATATTTATGAATTTGAATAGAATTTTATTCTTTTCATTCAAAAAGGTGAATGATCCAATGGATTATGAGGTATACCAATCCAACAGTTGTGTCAACTAAGCTCTTAGGGAATAAACTAATAAATAGGTCATCCGTCGTCTCTAAACTCAAAGTGCAATTACATCTATTGTTTGGGGGATTCATATTACTATAATCAATTTCCTGAGTTTTGAATTTAAAATAAATAAATAAATAAAGTTTAATTTTTTACTTTCTTTCTACTTGTCTTTTTTTTTTTAAAAAAAAAAAAATCTTTCATATTCGAGACTAAGGATGTGTTTGATTGGGAAGGGCGGAAAAAGAAAAAAATTTCCATGTTACAAGAAAAATAAAAATCATCAAAATGGTGAAAAAACATTTTCTAACAAAGTGGCCAAATCCATGCTTTAAGTGATTATACCTTAGAATTTTTTTTCTTTTTCCACCTTGTATCAAACAGCCAAAGTTAGAAAGCATTTTCCTCTGATATGACATTATTTTCCATGGATGTGACATTTTTTATGAAAAATAGTGCAATCAAACACAGCTTAAATGATGGATATTTAGCATTCATTCTCTTCCAAAATTAGTTGTTTAACCATCTTGTATAAAAAGTTATTTTATTGCTTAAAAAGATAATTTACATGTGTCGCAGTTGACGAGTAAATCTTTCCAAGTTCAAAAAAAAAAAATTAGTACTATACTGATTTTACAGTCTAATATCTAATTGTCAAATATAGTATTAGACTAATTATCTAATTAATATTTATCAATAGATTATTTATATTTTTCAATCTAATTGTTTGGTTCAATGAATGGTTATGAAGCATCAAAAATGAAATTTCAAAACAGATGTTTGACAATTGTACAAAAAAAATAGTAAAATAAAAAATAAAAAATTCAATAAATTTCCATGCTAATATAAATTCAAAATCAAGAACAATAATTTACTACAAAAACTTGTGGCACAAATTGAGGAGAGGCGAGAGGGAGAGATGAATAAGAGAAAAGTTGGATTAAAATTTTGAGAAGTGAGGATAAAATTCATAAAGAATTTGGTATTCATATTTATGAGCTCAAAATCCATACAAATCTGTTTAAATCTTCTAATTGATGAAATATTTAGAAATCCACTAGTAATTTGGGACACCTAAATTTCTAAAAAATCTATTTAAATCTGAGTTGAGGACACCTAAATTCCAATTAAATCTATTAAATCTGAGTTGGAGACACCAAAATTTACATTGATTTTTAAAATCTATTCAAATTTAAGTTGAGGACCCCCCCAAATCCTCCTCCTCCTCCTCCTCCTCCTCCAGTTAACATGGCACAAATGAGGCTGGGAAGGATGTGATTATATTGGATCTTAAACTAGATGTAGTGATGCATCATAGAGAATGTGCAGAAGCCGAACCCAAATTTATTGGAATAAAGGTTAGTTTTTTGCTGTTGTAATATATTGAAATCCTTCAATCAGAAGTGGCATAATGGTGTGACAAAAATTCAACTGCGTTATTTGTAAAAGTAGCTATAAGCAGCTTCAATGAGCCCAAAAAATATGCCAGTGGCAACAACTGAGGTCAGAGCAAGTACCTCTATAGGCGTTTCTCTTCTATCTGCAGCGGCAACAAGTGTTTCAATATTTAGAGCAGAGCCAAATCCTGTCACAGAACACGGACCCTCAAATGTTCAGAGCAAGTCATGTAAGCTTAAGGGAATGAAACTAGAGAAAGTACACATTCATATACACAGTGGAAAAAAATAGACATATATGCTTGGAAGTGGGAGAAAAATACTTGCTGAGGTAGCTCGGGATGAACGAGCAAAACTAGAAGAAGGTTGTGCTGATAAAGCATTCACCAGACTCTGTGACTGCATTGTAGCATTAAATAGGTCAGTTGAAAAACATGTATATGTGCACATTGAAAGACATATCAAATCCATGCTACAACAGCAAGATAGATAACGTCTTATATCCACTTATCTTTTAAGAGTATATTTAAGAACTAGCTCATGGATCATGGTTTCAATAGATCAATTTTGTTAGAAAATCCAGGTTATGAAAATAAATCCAGTTTGCTAATTTATCAAGTCCATAAAACAGCACTTAGAATAGACTTTTTAGCACTAGCCTTCTGAATGCTAGACATATCGCTTGAAGAAACAGTAGCAGATTGCCCAGCAGTAGTTGAAACTGGCTTCATGTAATTAGGCAATGTTACAGAGGCTTTTCTCTCATCTAAAGCATTTGTCTGTCTTTGTGATAGTAGGATCGGAGAAGAGACTTGCAATCCCGTCTGTGAGCTACCAGGTCCACTTAGTGAAAATGATGAGCCCAGCATCTGAAAATGAGAAGAGGATCTAACTTTAAGCCACACAAACAGCAACTTAGAACTGGAAACCAATAAATTTGATGGTCTTAACTCGGAAACAAAATATACTTCATTAGAGTGGGACAATTAAGGAAAAATATAACAAGAACAAAATCGCAGCTTCCTTCAGGAAACATTGACATAATACACATTACAGTTGTCAAAAAATATTATCACAGCATGTGCAAAGGAATTCAGCGGATAAAGATGCCAAGCAATAACAAATCTGGTATAATAATCAAGCTATCAGAATTGAATTCCTTGAATCTTTTCCATTAGATCTTTGCCATTTAATATACAAACCCGAATATTACATCATAATGCAGTCGAGTACTGGAAAAAATCTCAATTTCTGCTATATATTAACAAGCTATTGATATAAACAACTTCACTATGAGCTGCATCAGGTGGGCAATCACATCTGTTCTAAACTGTCTATTGTTGTCTGCCTGGTGCCAGAACTAAGTTTTATAGCTAGAATTACTAAAGATGGAAATTGCGCAAAGGAGAAAAGGCAGATGGTCAGCTCGCTGTTTGCTCGTGCACATATATGATTGTTCTAGTGCAAATATTAGGAGTACCTTTGAAACTTAGACATAAGCTTTTCCTTAGTAGTTCTATGAACTGATGAGAACAAATGTTCAACGACAAGATAACAACAAATGAACATTGAGTTAACTCAGAGCAGAACCCAATTCAAGTAACAAAATCCAGCAAATTTACCAAAAATGAATCATAAAATTCTCAAAGGAAAGGTATATGGCCATTCATCTCTGGAGATCAAATGTTTGGCTCAGTCCATATGGACAGAATAACAAAACTAATGAAGGAAAAAGTAGAGAGCAGCCAAAAAAGAAAAAAAAAAGAAAAAGGAAAAAAGAAAAACGGGTGAACAATTGCAACCACAATATAAGTTAGTGTGAAACATAATCGTCGCAGTTGTCTGAAAAGAAATAATGACCATGCAAGAAAGCCAAAATGGCAAATGTTATTCCAGTTAAAATAGTTGTGGTGATAATACGGCAGTCCTGCCACATTCATAGAGCGATGTTGGCAGACCCTTAAGAATCAATTATCAGAAAAAACACATGTTAAAACAAAGAACTATATTATCCCATTTAAAACAAAATTGAAAAATGCTCAACCAAGACATAATCTCAGTGCATAATAACTGGAATTGACTGGCATTTTAGGTGCAAGACACACAGAATCTACAGTTCAACAAATGTTCCATTTCTTCATAATAAATAAGATCTAGTCTGGTGAAAAGGGAATCATCTTACAGTTGATTGACTGAGCAAGAATAAATCAAGATGGCGTCTCACTCGTTGTTTGCAGAAAAGTTATAATAATTATGTGAGAAGATCACGAAATGATGCAACAGTTTCACGAGACCTTCAATAAACAAAAACATATACCTCCACATTCGTCCCGGAAGTATGGATTACATGATGCTGATCAGCAGTGGCACTGTGTCCAACCTCTGGTTCTGCATGTGATGATGAAATCCTGGCAAGGGTCCGTTCAATGAATGCAACAAGTTCTGTGTGTGTACCACGCAGATGAGATATTTGTAAGATATGGTTGCAATATTGTGGCCACTCTACTAGGCGGTCCACAAATTGTTCCAGAGCCTTAGTGCCAAAGACAAACATCTGTATGTTGTAAAACCATTGGTCACAGTTAACAAAAAAACAACAATATGAAAAGTAAATACATCACAAGGAAAAAAGTACACACTTTTGAATCTGCAGGTTTTCGCAATGCATCCAAAACAGCTCGCAAAGCAATACCAAGTGTCAGATGAGTTACGAGTTGATGCTTAATGAGCGATCCTAGAAACAGAAGTATTAACCACAATATCAGTAAAATAAAATTAACATTTCTAATTCAAAATCAAAATCTCCAAATTACAGATCCAACTACCTGGATAAAGAGATTTAATAAACAAAGCATAGCAAAGCCTATAGCAAGCAGCTTGCTGAATTTACAGGTGGCAAAGCAACACGTTGGGAAATTAATTTGGTAAAGAAATCCATTATGTAAATTCATGAACATTAAGAACTTGTTTGATATAAAATTTCTAAAGTTTTGAAGTGGTCAAACTTCAATTTTAACCACACATTTCATGGGACCATAACTTTTCAACCAAACATTACACCATCAAGATTTGCTAAAAGCTTTTATCAAAAGTTTGTCAAACAAGCCCTAAAATCGCATACCAAATAGGGATCTTTCAACCATATTGAGCATCTCACAAAATCACTAATCTTCACCTGGACTAAAACAAATCGATACTCAAATAACATCCTAAGTTGGTATGACAGCCAAACAGCAAAGCACCATCAACTAAGGCAGCCACCTTCTCACTGTACATGTTAGACTTCATTTGACTAAGATAACCAATTACTAACACTAAAATATGGACAGCCATGTGAAATGAAAATTGAGGATGCTGCCTGTACCTATTGAGTCCAACTAAGTTCCTCACATCATGTTAACAAGCAGTTAGAGCAATTATGATTGTGCTTATAGAGTAAATGCCAATTGAACCGTGATAGGTATTTCTTTTTAGTTTATTCATGCAATACAAGCCAAGTTTTATTACAGCCAAGAAAATCTCTCTTACAGTAGTCCAAATCAGCACTATAAAACCAAGTTCACTGGATCCAGAAAGTGTTCTGGGACTCCAAGTATACATGTCACAGGTGTTCTTGGTCCACTTACTAAGGAAAAAGTCATACTAGCTTTTAACTATGAGCGCACTCCAATTCTCAAAAGCCCCATTATGGAAGATAACCTCTGATACAGTGAGTGGCACATCTTCCCAGGGGCACTAATGCCTGGTGAACAAATGATGACGGCATTAAATTAAGGGAATACTGGTGAAATGTGCATATTTCTCAATACTTTTGAGATCATTGCATCCTAATAGATAGCTTTGATAAATAAATAATAAACAAATAAAACCATTATTTGACAGAAACCTGATAATCTTCAGGAAAGCAGTTATAGGGGGAGTTGATAAAACTGAAATTTCAAGACTGGACACTGAATCACTTAGTGTTGAATAAAACAAGTATCAAACATGCAGCATGAAAAACCTTCTGGTTAGGCACTGAGTTTCAATCACTGAATTGTCAAATTCAATCTAAATTTTTATTCATCACAGGAAACAAAACATGTCTTCGTAAAAGTGCCATTGCTCCATGTCTAAAATCAACCCTGATCTTTACTTGATTTGGATTCCAGCTACCCAGCTTCTTCAACCATTAAAAGACCATCTCAAAGAAATGAACAGAAGCAACTTACCCAAGGCAAAAATAAATAGTAAGGGAAGAGCAAACCATGGTTGGGATCCCTAGGAGTTAGTTTTAAACAAGGTAACTGGAGCCGAATCCAAAAAGGAAATATATGGATTTGCACGTGATTCTAAACCAGTAAAATTGGACCGAGGATTATATGTGTTGTGAATTACATGCATACAGTGCAGCTCATTAAATGTTTTACTGTATAGTACCACAGCAAAAAGAATAACAAAACGGTGGGAAGAAACAGTAACTCTTCAATACATGAAATAGGGTCAAATGCTACAGAATGCATAATAAGAGCTCACCAAAAAGAAATGCAGCAATTTTGAGCTGCCTTTCAGGGTACTTGGAGAAGAATTTGTACTCCTCAAATAGATTAGCGATCATGCACTCAAAAATAGATTGTTGCCTGTCAAATGTGCAAACTTCTTTAACAAGACCATAAATCAACTCAAACCTTAACAGCATGCAAAAGACTAATCATAATACACAAATCCATGCCACTCAAAGTGCATTTCATCATTTTAAGTGAGATTTTAGCTAATGATATTTACGGGTTTCTTCATGTACTAAAAAAACTAATACCAGTTAAATGGCTTTATTTCAGTCTTAAAGTTCTATCCACAATGACTAGTTTTCATGCTGACGTGTAGAATGAATAGCATGCTGGACAAATTTATTCAGACATTGATAGACAGGCATGATTTGAGACAAATAATCATGAAAGAAAATAAAATCCATAGAGTCAATGCTTGATTTAATGCAATAGGCATCATACAATATGGGCTCATTGTGCCCCCAAGCAGGAAGATGGTACAGCGAGAAGTAGTATGCGTAAATCACTAAAGACAAATTTGAGGAGGAAAATTACCTTTTCTCCGAAGATTCTTTGAAGCGAGCAAGCATTTGAATCATCGCATCAATTGTCAGCTGACCTGAAAACAATTGATGGAAGTATGAGTTCGCTTCTGTCTCAATATCGTCAGCATAACCATCAGAAGTTGCCGAGTCAGCAACCCCGCCATTCTTAGGTCTTGTAGTAGCATGCAGATAACTTGCATGCAGTTTTTCCATTTCCTCAGACAAGTGACTAGAGGAAATAATGCCAGAATGAGACTGAAGGACCTGCAGACCAAAGATTCAAAAGGTTTAAGCCCTATCATTTAAAGGCAGCGATCATCCAATTTAACAGATTATGCAAGTGTCCGAATAAAACCTTTAAGGTGGTGGAACAAGCTTCCAAATAAATATTCATAAGAGAACCAGGGGAATGAAAGCGGTTAATAGAAACTTCCTGAGCTCCGACCACAACCTCCTTTAGGAACTTGAGGCACTCCTGAAAGCATCAAGACTAGTTTCTATGAGTTTTGTGATATCTTTAACATTTCATCAATTAAGAGCACGGTTTAGAGAACAATAGTACAAAACAACCACCGTTGGGCATATAAAATAGCACACTCGACTAAATTTGCATCTAACTTATGGCTGTGATTTTGCTTGAGGGATTTTTCTTTTTCTTATTCCAGGGGTGGGGCAAATGTGGAGCAAGAGGGGATGAAGACAGAGTATCAGTTTACCTCATAAAAAGCATCTTTATATGTACTTAAATGAGTGCCCAACCACTTCTCGAGATCTATGAGTTCTTTACTAGAAGCAAGGGCAGCCAGTCGAACACCAAAATAAGAAGGAATCATATCCAACACCGGAGTTAGCATCTGTATCAACAACAGAGACATTATGAATGATTTGCCAAAAAATGGATGGTGCAGGCAGAAAATTGAACATGTTTTCTTTTCAGTGTTGTAGGAAGTGGAGGAAGGAGGGGCATATGCAAGGTCATAGACTCGGTAGTCTATATCTAGGACAAATACAAACAATTCAATATAAAATTACTAGTTCCACCTTTCTGGAAAATGAAAGTCAAAGTGAATATACTGCTGCATGTAAAAGCTTGATACAGCGACCTAATACATACAAATATAATGCAGGTGGTACTAAAAAATGCCTTCCGCACAGAAACATTGCAATCAGTGGAACAATAATTTTTATTGGAAATAACATACAGATGTTCAAATAAAGAAGTGTCTTCAATCTGACAAATAGCAATTAAATGTATCAAAATATTCCAACCTTATAAGCAGCATAAAACAACTTCATCCAACTGCTAGAGGTTCATTTAAAAGTGCTTATATTTATACAGAGAGCACTTGTGTGGCACATATCGTGCTTTCTCTTAAGGTTGAAACTAATTCCTCAAAAAAAAAAATGCATGAGTTTCAGTATTTTATATGCAACAGAATATTGTATGATATATTTAAGCTTGTTATGAAGTGAAAAACCTTCAATTCCTGGCAAGCATCCAAAACTCTAGTCAAGTTGTCTGGATCAGAGCTCACAGCATCAATAAATCCTCGCAACAACATGTAAGGGTTGACATGCCACAGGTGAAGTATTACACTGTTTCCCAACACATGTCTGAGTACCATGGGAAAAACAGTAGAAGACACTTCATGCTGGAGGAGATTATATGCAGTCTGCAATTCAAGTAACAAAGTTATTAATTGAGTGACTACATGGAACAGCACAGCAATAATCACAATTCATCTCCAAAATCAGTACATTCACGTGGGCCATTCCAAGAAGCAAGACTTCTGGACAATTATCAAGAGGATCTTTCAGAATAGCTCGCACAGAACTTGCATGACCCCTTTCGGCTAGCTGACACAACACCTCCAGCAGATCACGACATAACCAGGCATGATTTGTATGTCCAGATTGGAACTTATGTCCGTTCACGGCTTCAGCATAGGTCTGCGCAAGTAAAAATCGTAACAGTTGCCTCCGTGAACGTGTTATACATGAAACTTCTTTAAATGAGATTAGTATGGGGTGATATGAAGACGTTTAAAATAACATACCAGTTGCCTTCCGGAATGAGCAAATGTAAATACTTCAGGTGGCACTGCAATGGCGTATTTCAGAAAAGATAGCTGACCCTCAACATTCTTCCAAACAGAGCCACAAACAGCATGGAGAGGAAAGGGATCCTGAAAAGCACCAAGGTCCAGCATTTATATGTAAGGAACTTTACAACCGCTTTCTTATTAACATGCCTAACAGAAATGAAAAAAGCAAGTCCAACTGTTGAGGCATACCTGACATGCATGTCTATAGAAGGACATAAAAAAGGAAAATGATGCTTCATTAGGAATATAAAAGCCCTCGTGGTCCAGGCTCTCCATGACATTTATCCAGTTAATTCCAGGAGCCTGCAGTTAAAGTGTTGAAACACAAATACAAATTCAGGGTATCGGCTGACATTCAAATTTGAGGTACCTCGTAATAAAGCTAGCTGGATAAGCATGACATGAATCACCAGCTCATCAATGCTACAGAGGCAGTGACACAATGATGTGAAATACAAAGCAAATTAAGCTAGAAGATATATCTATGGAACTTACTAGTTGTTTGATCGAATCAACAAGAATTTCTATGTTCCAAGAGTTCAGCAATGGCGGATCAGAAACACTATTGCTACCAAGAGCAGAGCGGAATGTCGTGAACGCAGTTTGACCGTCATCAAGACCCGCATAGGTCTGGGCAATTGTACCAAGTATCCTGGCAATTTTGACTTCAGTAAGTGGCAAGAAAAGAGACAACATTTCTTTGCACTGTGATACATCCACGGTGCAGCCATAACCTAATTCCTTCATCATATCAGCCATGCTGATTTCCTTTTCCATTTCTGCTAAAATAGCATCAAAATCATCTTCACTGCCTTCATTGAACAAATCTAAGTGCCTGAAGTGAACAAAACAAGCAACAAAGAGAAAACGCATGATTTTCCAAACAACCAAAATCAATTGCCAGCAATTTTTGAATTAGCGAGTGTCACAAGGAGGTACCTGAAGAAGTTGGCTTCCCGTAGTTCGCTGGAAAGAAATGGAGCTAAAATGAATTGGGTCTCCTCCTTCAATTGCAATAGAGATAACATTTGCACAAATGAATCTACATGCTTGGAAAGGCCTTCAGATCGATTAAGAAACACTATAATGTGCTGAATTAGATCAGTGGAATCCCAAGCAACTGGATTGGCAGACAACTCTGCAATCTGACCCATGCAGAAGTTCTTTCCTGCAAATCAGCCAACAGAAATGCACAACGTGAGATAAACAGCATGAAGAGCACAGATTCCAATTAAAGGCACATATGTATTAGAGATTCATCCTCTGATTTCAATTCAAAGGACACTTCTGCAGTTCAATTTTTTCCATGTCCTACATCATGGTGAGACAGAAAGAACTAACCACACATTCTGATATCAAGGTTTTCAGAATCTGATAAAGCAAGACCAACTCCAATTTTCTCATACGATGACAAGTGTAATGCATCAGATAGATTCTGCAGAACTTCTTCATTTATTGCTGCAGTCGTCAGTGATCCACAGAAAACTGTACTGAAATTAGGTTTATCCAACATGTGCTTAAAAATTGAAGCATAAACTGGATGCAGCTGCATATTCTTCAAGTTCCCACAAATATTCAGTTGATCCAAACAAGTTTGGAGCACCAATATGCTTCCCTCCATTCCATATGCAGCATACTGTCACATGAAACATGACACCACAAAGAAAGAGCAAAAGTCAATAACGAAATTACCACAATCAGTAAACTGAAACAGTTGAAAAAAAGGGCACAAAATTGTTATCCCATTACATCTCTTCCCCACCTTATAAGCTACTTTTTCTGCCAAATGCTAATCAGCAAAAAGGCCAAACTCAAAATCTTAGAAAACTGCAAAACTGCCTATGTGTACAGCCTTCCTCCATTGATCTAAAGTTTTAGCCAAGTGCATCAAGTTATTCTTGAGCATCCAGAATGTGGTGACATCAACAATGTGTCAAGTTCTTTCCAAGTATCAAAGAAGTGTGCATAAAGAATGAAGAATTCAATGCAACTATTGGCCCGTTCTTAATAGGGATTAAAAATGTCTGTACTTAGCCCCAGGACAGACATAAAGAACTAGAACCATAAATTCAGTAACATGCACAGTCAGCACAGGCGTGAACCAAGAGACCCCTTTCTAGTTCTGGACTAAGCACATCCTTGTATAAGGCGCCACTTGGGCACAGCACATCTACATAAAATAGTTAAAAATGTTGCGATACAGTGCTTGTTTGGTAAAGCTTTTTGTAAATTATAAACCGTGGGACCTACGTAATGTGTGGATAAACAAGCCCAAACCGGCCATTGGCCGAGCCCAAACGGGACAAGCCGGCGAGCCCACAGGCCGCTCGGCCCATTTGCCACCCCTAGATATAGTAAATCTGTGAAGTTGTTCTATACAATGTGGAATGTTCCCGTATGTCCTATTCAAATTTATAGTGAACAAAAGGCACAAAATAAGAGGGAGTAAATGAGTCTTGCTCAAGTCGTTCGAAGCATGAATTGGATAAGTTAAATCAACTTGCACTTTTTAAGGTAAGGAACAAAACAACTCTTTGTCTAAATCTAGTGGCTCACTACAAAGGGTGAACAGAGAACTGAGTTTGGAATGGGACTACTCATGAGGTTGGGTATAGTTGGGTTGAAGTCCCAAAAGAATTGGCACAGGTTCCAAAAGTCATAACCGACCTATTACAGGTTGTGATTCAGGAACCAACTGTTCAGATATATGGTCAAACCGACTGAACCTCCATATTTCTTTTTCACATTCGTTTGGAAGTAAAATTTAGTTATATTACGCTAGAATTATGAAGGTGCTTCAGTTTTGCTTCTTGTGTATTTTGAGTCATGCTTGACATTCTACTAGTAGAAATAAACCTATTTTTAACCCATTAGATTAAATGTTTGATTAAAAAAATTAACTACAAATTTTTACACCAAATCAGGGCATACCCATAAACTAGCCCTATCTTGACAGGAAGGATCTAGTTCAAGTTCCACGGGTACTATTTCCAAAATCTAAAACCAAGGAGAGAAATTGGGTGGGGTACATGGTATGTTGGACTATGTCCAATAACCTACCCTGCACAATATATGCTCACTGCAAACTGCATGAAAGGGCAGTTTGTGTGTAAATATAAGAAATCCATTAGACAGCATCTTGAAGGACAAATAACTAAACCAAGGCAACCAAAGCACAGCAGTTCCCATAATTCAGTCCAAAAAAATAAAAATAAAACTCCTAACAACTTAGTATAAATCTTAGGAGTTCGCTAGAAAAATGATTAACCAATGCAACGAAGATTTTAATTGGAACAAACTATATCTAATCCAACTTCAAATGAGCTCGCACTCAAACCTACTTCGGTTCAATCACTGGTTTAAGTTTCAAGAAAAAAGGTCTTAAGTACTTCGTTAGTCACCCAGAAAAAACAAATAATGTGTGGTGCACATGATCTAATGACCTGATTTGATAAGAAAGTCTAATCACCTCTTTGAGCAAGAAGATTAACAAGATTCTGCCTAAAAAGCAGATCCACCATAAGTTGCACTTGATCAAGCTTTAAACTATAATTGGATATGAACACGGACTTGTAATAGCCAAGCGTGGTCAGCGTGAACTCAACCAGATAAGTCCACATTAAACGCAGTTTAAGGATTTTCATAAAACTTTCCTAGATTTGAATTAGACCCAGTTCACTTTCCTGACATTTTTTTTTCCTTTTATTCCCTCAGATAAAACAATTCCCAGTACGAGGGCTTTCTCGTATAGGAATTTCAAGAGCAATAAGTCAATAACTGCCACTTTGACGGGTCAAATGATGCTCCCTTAAAATTTTCAAAAAGATATTTTCCACTCATCGGCACTTCAACTCTGTGCCTCAACTTCTACTAAAATAAGCATACCATCCAAAAACAAGTTAAGAATAAATGCAGAAACAATGATGTCATCAACAGCTAGTTTCCATAACATATGCAATATGGTTTCATCTCCTCCCAATTGTTTTCAAAAGAAAAAGGGAAAAACAAGTTCCAAGTATAGGGCCCTTGTTGGCCATCATTAGTCCAATTTTTCAATAAGATGCATAACTTGTCTATTATTCTAAATTCTAAAGACGGTAATCTCTATAATTATTTCCACTTACATACCTTATGCCAGTATTCAAATTTTGAGCAATTCACAATTATTTTCTTTCCTCTGAAAACTATTCAAATCTCATAAATACAATCAAGTTCCAGTCTTTCCATCATTTTTTAAAAATTACCATCAAATTTCAAAATAAATCCTCCCAAAAAACACTGAAATAAACAAATTAAAACAAATAATTAAAAAAAAAACGAATAAAAAAGTGAAATTCAAGTAACCCACAAACAAAATCCTCAGAAACAAAATATGAGGGAGGTTTCCAGTCATCTCTCAATTCAAAAAAATAAAAAAAATAAAAAAATTCCCAAACAAAAAAGAAATTACCCGTGCACATAGCACATACAAACACGCCAGAGAAAAACATATATACATACATAAACAGAGAAGGAGAGAGATTTGTGAGTGTATTGTTTACCTGACAGAGCTCTTGAAAAACTGAATCTGAGTTGGAGTCGTTCAAGCTTTGAAGAAGAAACCGAATCTGACTGGAAACAGCGGATGAGAATGGAATCATTGTGAAAGATCTTTCTTATAAGGGTTTCGGTGAATTGAAATTACGCTAGGGTTTTCGAAATTGATGAAATGGGGAATTATCAAACTTTCAGGAGATAGAGAACACAGTGCAAGAGTCGAGAGTGGAGATTTGGTGAGGGGTCGGGTGCAGGTATATATGCGGGTCGAGTGCCTCGGAGTGGGTCACCGGACTCACTTTTCTTTAGAGGGTTTTTTTGTGGATTAATTTTACCAATGGTTACTAAAGTTACCTTAAAATTATAAAATGGTCACTAAAGTTCAAAAATTTCAGTCGTAATCATTAAAATTAGAAATTATTTCACTAATGATCACTCCATTAAATTTCTAATTTAAAATAATGATGTGGCATGATGATGTAGTATTTATTTATTGCATGGTAGTCTATATACTTTATATGATATTCACTTTAGTCCCTATATTTCAAATAAGTCTTTCAAAAATTATATCTTAAGTCCTTACTTTTTTACATTTACACTTTAATATCCAAATTTTCAATTATCTTTCAATTATGTCCTCCAAAATTGCACCTTAGGTCCTTCAACTTTTTATATCTTTACACTTTAGATTTTAATTATTTTTTAGTTAAGTCCTCTAAAAAATTACATCTTAAGTCCTTCAACTTTATACATCTTCAAACTTTGGTTCTCCAAATCCTTGATTTTAAAGTCTGAGTATAAGCTACAATACACGTCAAGGATTTAATCTTCAAAATTTTCTATTTTGTTTGTTTATGTGAAAATTCGAGTGTAAATTCAAGGATTTAATTGAAAGTGCACTTATTTTGACTACTAAAATTACACTTATTTTGACCACTAAAATCAAAAATTTGGATGACCAAAGTGTAAAGATGTAAAAAGTTAAAGGACTTAAGATGTAATTTTTTAGAGAACTTAACTGAAAGATAATTAAAAATTTGGAGACCAAAGTGTAAAGATATAAAAAGTTGAAAGACATAAGATGAAATTTTTGAAGGACTTAACTGAAAGTAAATTGAAAATTTGGGACCAAAGTGAAAAGATGTAAAAGATTAAGGACCTATGATACAATTTTTGAAATACTTAATTGAAAGATAATTGAAAATTTAGTGACCAAAGTGTAAAGATGTAAAAGATTAAGGACCTAAAATGTAATTTTTGAAGAACTTAATTGAAATATAGGGATTAAAGTGAATATTATATAAAGTACATGGACTACTATACAATAAATAAATATCACATCATCATGTCACATCACCATTTTAAATTAGAAATTTAATGGAGTGACGATTAGTGAAATGATTTCTAACTTCAGTGACCACTACTGAAACTTTTGAACTTCAATGACTATTTTATAATTTGAAGGTAACTTCAATGACCATTGGTGAAATTAACCCGTTTTCTTGTTGTTTGCCCCCACTAGAATAGAGTTATCATGATGACGGGGCGATTAGGCCCGCATCAGCCCATTCGTGGAGATCTGCAACGTGGATCAGCCTATGAATCGAGTGAGCGGTTCACAAGTCGCGGATTTGGTGTATCAATGTCTAGCAGGGTAGCAGTTGTTTAATTTTAAAAAAAAAATTATGGCAAAGAGTCGTTAATTGATGTGACAAGCGATACTGAAAAAGAGTCGTTGTCAGTCAACAGCAACAACAGGAACTGTCGCGTCCCAGCTACTACATCTTAAGCTACATGCATGCAATTGCAGGCATGCAGCAAATAAGGAAAAAATAAATAAATAAAAATTTATGTATAAGTGTGTTGTCCATTATACTTACAAGCAATTTCAAATTTTGAACTTGTGCACAAAAGTGTGTAGTGTGCATGTGTATGTAACATATTTATTATTTTCATCTATAAATTTGAACAACACAGCAAATTTTTAACTACACAAATATCATTTATCATTCTCCTCATCTCTCTGTGATTTAGTTTGCATATTACCAGATAACTCTGAAAATTTTTGAACCTCTTAGTCTTAGACGTTCATTATTTCACATTCTACTGCAGTATATTTTTTTATCAACTACAAATTTTCACTACTTAATTAATTATTTCTATTTTCCAAAGTTGTACTACTGTGTTACGGATTTCAAGTATGTAATATTTGCATAAATGCTTATGTGTGGAGAAGTGGTCAAGATAACGGCACGCTACGAAGATACAAAAGCAAACATCTAAATGAAACAGAACATTATATCCGAGACAAGCTCAAATTGCTTTATTTACTAATGCTAGTAGATCTGTGACTTTTTCTAATTTTACTTATTCGTAGAAACAAATAAGAGTCAGAATGTCAGAATATATTTCAACAAGCAAGATGCCCTTCACTTTGTAAAAGATATGTATTTTAAAGAGTTCGTACAAAATTATATTCAACCCTCTTACAGGAGTGTAAGTAGAAATAATGTTTGTTTTGATTGTCTGAAATTATTTCATACAAAGATTGAAAAACGAACTTTCAAATATTGGTGGAATTATGTGTTTTACGTCTGATTGTTGGTCTGGATACAATTACAATGGGTACGCTTGTATTACAATACATTTTATTGGTAGTAATTGGTTACTGCACAAGAGAATAATTGCTTTTTGTTTACTTGAATATCCACATAATGAAGTAAATTTGTGTCAAAATTTATTACAAGTATTTAATGAGGTTGTTGTATTAAATAAATTATTTAGTATTACTTTTGATAATGCAAGTCTGAATACTGCATGCATTGAGCTTTTAATTAAAACAGTTAAACCCCTATTTGATTCCAAATTATTTCATGTACGATGCAATATGATTTGAAATTAATAAACCCACAAGTATGTAAAAATTGGATAAGCTATTAATTATATTTCTTATTCAAATTTTAGACAACAAGAATTTGCAAAAATTTGCAAAAATTGTAGACTGAGAAGAAGAAAATTTGTTGAAGATATTCCAAATAAATGAAACTCTACATTCCTTATGTTAAAATCGTGTGTTGGCTATACCAATGCTATTAATACATTTGTTAATTTAAAGTAGGATCAATTTCATATAAATGATTTGTATTGGTTAATGCATTTAAAGTTGTGAAATGTTTGAAACATTTCTATAAGGCAACAAAAGTTAGTTCGGGACTGTTTTACCCAACTAGTAATCTTGTACTTTTAAAATTAGTAGAAATTGCTAGCCAATTTTTAAATTTTAGAAACGATCATTTTTCTTTCAAATTATTATGTCAATAGGGGAAAAGTTTCAAAGATCTTATGAAAACATGCCACTAATTTTTCCAGTGATAGCTGTAATAGATCATTGCATTAAATTATTTGGAGTCAATTGTGCTTTAGAATCACTTTCTAAAACATTAGCTTTTAACATAAATATCACAAATCGACAATTGGAAATTTTTACTAATGAAATGTATAACTACTATTTTATTAAATATGGTAACAATGAAAATCTTTCTGCTTCTATAAACTCTAGTACAACTTCTAAAAGTAGATCTTCTTTTTTTCCATGATAGCTAAGAAACGTAATGTTGTTAGTACTTCATCAACTGTAGACACGAAAACCACACCTGCAGAATTAAAAAGATATTATTAATTAGAAGATGAGGTAGACAATTTAGATATTTTACGATGGTAGAAATTAAATAAGCGGTCATAACAAGTATTATAAAAAAAATGGCATGAAAAAGATCAAGACTTAAAGAAGATATTTTAGAAGTTCTCATATACGTGAAAGATTCGCTATTTGTAGATAGAATGATGCAACATAAAATTTCTAATGATATTGCTGAAGACTTTAAAAATCTAGTAGTTGCTGGAGATTGATTTGCAAACAATATATAATTTTCAACAATTAAATTATAGTTACGCAGGTGTCAACCTAGTTTGGATGTACTTTAACTATAGCGATGTATTTAGTTCTTATTTGTTTGCGTTGTATTTGAATTCACAAGTTAAAAATAATTCAATGTAAAATAAGATATAAATCTCATGTAAACATTTTTTGCTATAAATAATAAAAGGTAATTGGCACAAAACGTCCATACCTTTTGAAGTGATTGTACAAATCATCACTACCTTTAAAATTTTGGCATTTTCACCATCACCTCCACATTTTCTTGCGCAAAAAATCATTTTCGTCCATTGTCATCCAAAAACATCTGCTAACTCTGTTCCACAACGCGACTCGTACTACATAGGAAGGGTAATTTTGTCCACGAACCTATTTCACATGTAAAGAAAATGGGATCTTTTAGTAGTTTAGGGACTGGGTTGAGTTTTGTGTTTAAATTTATTCTAATGTGGCTTGTGAAAGAACTGTATTATGTATTATTTGATATGGTGGAAGAAGAGAATGGTTAATAGAAGTTCACAAAATTGAAAAAAATTCTTGTCTATTTTGTTGGAAGAAGCCTAATTTTGTTAACAGTAGCCAAGAACAACATACAATTTCAGTGAAAAATTCGGCCGAATCCACAAATGGGCATGAAGAAATTGACCTAGAAATAGGGTCAAGCAAGGATTTGTTGTTGAAAGGCTTGTTGAAGATGGGGTGGAAACTGAACTGATGAGGTTGCACAATTTTTGTGGACCCCCAAGATTTCTCTTCACAATCAAGGAAGAAAGTAAGGAGGATTTGGAGTCTAATGATGGGAAATCAAAGGGTGATAGAAGTAGCAGAAAAGGATCAAGAACAAGACGTTTGAATGATCTTTTTATTAGTGTAGATGGAAGTGGCACACCGTATTTAACCTCTATTTCTTCGCCCTCAATCAGGGCATTTGATTCTCGTTATAACCATGGATTCAATTCCCTTTTCGAATCATTATCAGATATAGAACTTAATAGATTGAGATCTTCCCTCGTCCGAAGTTCAAGTTTGTGGACAATATTACCCTTCCTATGTGGTATGAATCGTGTTGTGGAAAAGAGTTAACAGATGTTTTTGGATAACAATGGACAGAAAAGATGTTTTGCGCAAGGAAATGTGGAGGTAGGGTGAAAATGCCAAAATTTTAAAGGTATGGATGATTTGCACAATGATTTCAAAAGAAATAGACGTTTTGTGTCAATTACCCAATAATAAATATGAATTTATCATTATTATTTATTTTTTATTTAGTAATTTAACACATTTTTTGCTATAAATGTAAATATTTTTTTGAAGTAAAACAAGTTAGTAATTTTTTTAGTAATTTCAAAAAAATTAATTTTTTATTTAGACGGGTCAAACCGCAGCTCACATGGGCTCGACCTAGATAGGTCGACGGGTATACTAGGTTCGCATTCAAATTTAATGGGCTGAGTTGACTGGCCCACAACCCATTGCTGGTCAAACTTTTTCTAATGCGGGCTATCACTTGACTTCATCGGAGGCCAGTTGACCTGGCCCGTCTGACCTAGATTGACACATCTACTCTATAATCGAAATTAAAGAATTATATAAAAGGTAATTATGAGCTTGTTCGGGGTAAATTTTTTCCAAAAAAAATTTATTTATTTGCATAATTTTGTTGACTATTCAAACTTTATAATTGGTTAAATGACAAAATTGTCCTTAATAAACAAAATGCCATTTCATAGTAGAAAGGGAAATTTTGTCATTTAAACAATTACAAAGTTTGAATAGTCAAAAAAAGTTGGCAAAAAAACCCATTTTTGGGAAAAAATATGCACCGAAAAAAAATAAAAATTGAGTGGGTAGGAAAATTGTAACGAAAGTTTCTAACTATTGCTTATTTTCATATTTATGTATCTAATTATTTTTTACTAGTATACCGCTTATCTTGTGGTGGGATCTGACCGTAGAAAAATCAAAATTGAGTGCGTAGGAGAATACCTTGCTCACGTTGAAGATAGAAAAATGGAAATCGGTAAAACTAGTGAGTGATCGACGGTGAATGACAATGAGGAAAAGAGTTGAGAATGTGAGATTTGAAGAACAACATGAATGGCGAGAAGAAATAGAGTTAGGAAGGAGAGATTTAAGGAGATGAAAAATTGTTATCCAAAATGTTGAAGACAGACGAATAGTCCTTTTTATTGTGAGTAGGGGTGAAAAACTTCACCCCTATAAACTGGTCAAACATCATTTTTATTAACACATTCCGTATGACCAACAACTTTTATCTATTTTTTACTCACAAATTCCATAAAACTCACATCTTATAATAATAATAATAAAAAAACTTTACCAAACAAGCACTATGTACTAAATAGATTACATACGCATATATTAAAAATGTATTTAGGAACATAAAAAAATAGAGTTTTGATAGTCAAAAACAACTATTGAAGATAAATAAAGAGCCTACAAATTTGTTGACAGATTGTGGTCATCATGCAATGTTCTCGAAATTTTTTATTCATTCTCATGCTTCTGTCATGGAGATGGATGGTGTTATTGGAGTGTCTATCATAAAATATACATAAATAGTACGTAAGTGAATATGATGTTTGTATTAATTGCTATTCATTGTAGTTTTTTTTATAAAAAAATATTACATATTCTTGATGGACGACACTTAGAGCTTCACTTTGTCTTATCTTGTACTCCAACTCTTCTTTCAAAGAAGCAAGAAGTTTTGCATTTCCAAGCTCCTTTGTTTGCAGTCTTCCAAAAAAATAGTGTAAGGGTATCCTTTTTGGATTAAATTTTTTTGAGTATTTTGGTTGGATTGTCATAATCTCATTTGGCGGCCATGCATCCATATATTTTGTTTTATTTTATGTGGGTTCGTACTAGTATTGTTCTCTAGTTTTATTTGTCAATAAGTACTTGTCCAGTCGAATTGCATTGAAAAATCGTTGCCATCCGTTTCAGAATTGCAATACTGATAATGTGAGTGTCCTTTGCAATACCACATAGGTATAATTTTCGTTGGAACGAAGCCTTTGGTTACAAAATGCTCTTTGAGGTGTTGAGCACTATCTCCATTATATTGGTCATGTTGGAGCTCTCGTAGAACATTTGCGAGTACGATCATTGCTAGATCCGTTCACAATCTTTAAAATTGTCTGAAGTTGAAGACGAATATTATGACATATTTATGCACATACACATTTGAAGTAAAATAAAAACTATGTTCACTGATATAAAGACTAGTGCAATAAAGGAAATAAAAATATAGTATAACAAAACCAGAGTTATATGAGAATAATCAAAGAGTGATGAAGACATAATATAAAAATTGGGTTTGATCTATTTGTCTATTTTTTTAGTAAAAGATTACAAGAAGTTGACTATTAGAGGAAAATAGACTAACTAACACAAGTTCATAATTTTATTTTTTAATTATGTAATAATTGATTTTTCATTTAAGAAGTTTTTTTAAAAAAAATTGTTTCAAGACTTTAACTCTTCCACACTTAAATTTAATATGAACAACATTAGGTTATTATCCAATTTCAATTAGACTTTTGAAGGACTCAACTATAAATCTTTAGTGTGTCCATTGAATATATTTGTAAATTTTTAGGTACAAATATTAAAACATATATATAATGTAAGAATAATACCTTGATGGTGAGGTTGGAATGTCGTGGGTTTAAGCAGTGTATTAGTGACGAGAGACGAGAAATAGCAGGGACAAACATAAGCTTACTTGAATCCAAAACAATTTAGGTATAATCTATACTAATTCTAAGAGGTCCTAAAAGGAAAAAACAATTTTGGACAATTTTACTCTTATATATTACAACTTTAGATTATTTTACACTCATATATTAAATTAAAAAAATCAAAATCCTTTCATCTCTCGGACTATTTTACTCTCCTACATTAAATTACCTCTTACATTAAATTAAAAAATCTAAAACTTTTTAATCTCCCGGACTATTTTACCCTCCTACATTAAATTAAAAATTCAAAATCTTTTTATCTCCCATCATTATTGAACAAAATAAGTTGTTTGGGACCTTTGGAAAATTTATCTTTAGTTTTTTTTTCACTGCGGAATACAAAAGATAGACCATAAAAAGGGAGAAATATTTTGGACTATTTTACCCTCGTACATCTAAAAGTCTAGAAAAGGGAGAAACATTTTTGGACGAATACGTCCTCATTAATATTTTATATTTTCTAAATCATCCTTCAATTAATATTATAATTGAATTCCCAATTAAACATTTGTAACCACATTTAGTCCTTAGAAGTTGAAAATGCTAAATCACGGTTTAGTACATTTAATTACTGAATTTTAAAAATATTACTATTGAATTGTGACAACATATTTGGCCAGTTGCAAGATAAATAGTCATTTACTTTCCAGCAACAATATATTCAACTTATTTCATGCCTAATTTGAAGTTTAATGTTACTTTATTTGAAGGTAATTATATAATTTGTGAAATCCATGAAAACTTCATTTGAAGATTGGTGTTTGTGATTTTGATTTTTGTTACTTCACATGAATAATTCTCTCTCAGTTATCTCTCTCTCTCTCTCTCTCTCTCTCTCTCTAACTTCAATGATTGATACGGATCTCATTTATTTATTTATTTTTATGTTTTTGAATTGAATTATTATCTATTGCTTAAACTAATTTTTCTTCACTATTTGTGCTCTCACGTAAGTCACTTAAATCGTTAGAATATTTAGCTTTGGTAATATTACTTTACTTCTCCATTACCATTTGGATAAGTTCACGCGAAGATATTTGGGTACTGAATTGTGCAAATGAGAATGTTTAATTTTGTCATAAATGTTATTTTGTTTCATTTTATATACTGATTGATAAATCTACATACAATTGCTAACTTAGTGTGCTATGAGCCCAAATTATATGTGATATTTTAGGTTAAAACTTCTTCATAGTTGGATAGTTATATTAAATTACAGAGATTTGTTATAAGTCGTTTGCCATCTTATAAAGAAAAAAAATTCAATGGATTTGAGTGTTCAATATATTTAAGAATTTACGTATACTGTCTTTGACTCGCTAGCCACATAATTGTAGAAAGTACTTATTTTGTTTTGTTATGCATCTAAATTGAAATGAATGTATTGATTGGTAGTTAAAATAAATACATCATTATTACAAATGAACGTAGTTATTGTGGTGATTGAATACAACAACATACAGTATATTGCACCGTATTTTTAATGTTAGATTTTTATATTTTAATGTAGTATTAACATAAATATAATTATTTAAATATTTGAATAAAAATATATCTCAAAACACCGTTATTAAATCACGTGCGAAGCACGTATTACATACTAGTTAAGTAAAAAGCAACATATATTTTACGGAAAAGCAAACGAACGATTCAGTATATATACATATACACATATATTTGAACTTAAAATATTTCAGATCTAAAATAAGTAAAAATAACATATACATCCTTATCGTTATCATTATCTTTACAATAATATAAGAGCGGGGTTTCGAAACATACTTTTCACTTTTTCGCCCAAACAAACATTGTTTTGTTGACATCATCGTAACACCATTTTTTCTAGTGTTGCACAAAACTACGTCGTTTAAGTGGGACAATGTCATTACACACCGGATTTTGGGTACTTCTTCTCTTCTTTCCAAAACCTAACACCACCAACTATCATGCAACCATGGATACTAGCGGCTCTTGCATTTCTCTTTCTCTCTCCATTGATTGTTGGGACTTTTCTTTGTTTTGGATTTTCCAAGACTAAGAAGACGCTCATATGTAAACTAGACTCTATTTGCACATTAATATGTAGTGCAACTACTGAGCCAATCTCAATCATCATACAATGAATTTGATGGCAAACCTTGGGAAGGTTTACTTGCTTGGTATGGTGATTCTGACTTTACAATGATGAGTTTGCTTGATGTAGTTTTAAGGTGATTTGCTCTTTCAGTTTTCTTTCATTATACTTTTGGAACCTTGTAAATAACATTTACTTTGATAGAAAAACTTGGCAAATGTTACTTTATGGACTTCTATGAAGTTGGTTGTCAACTTCTCATCCAATCATTCCAATGGTGTTTCTGAGAGGATTTATTTTATAGATGCAGTTTACAAGAGAAATGTGAGAAGAAAATTGTAAATACCACAATACGTTTTCCTAATTATTACGTCATGCATATTTTCTAGCTTAATTATTGAAGCATACGAACTTTTCTTTATGCTTGGATCAACCTCAGTAATGGGTAGCTTGGACATTTACCGAAATTTTAATGTGATTTTAGTGGGTGACTTTCTTTTTGGGACATTTTTAAAAAACTATAGGTAAGCCAGTTTTGTAGAATGATCATGACCTGAATTATGCAGTATCTTCACTATAGAAAATTATGGAGATGATTTATACGTGCTTTGATGTGATAGATCAATTCTAGAAATTTATTCTATTCTGATAAGGGGAAAGTTCCGAAGGCGAAGCGCCCCACCTGTGTCAGAGGCCATTTGATCAGGCGGGTTGTAAATCGAAGGATGTGCACAAGTGACAGGGACCTGAGGGAGAGAGCCAACAGGTCAACCCCTAGGACAGACCCTTACAATATTTCAGTAAAAATCTGTCCCACACGAGAATCGAACTTGCGTTGCCAGAGGATTTCTCCCCACGTCACCTCAGGCCTTATCAACTTACCTATGCCTCTGGGGGCCTAGAAATTTATTCTCTTGTTAGTATTTGCAGACGTTTTTCCTTTTTAATTATGTTGTGGACACATTAGTTTATGCAGCAATCGAAAAAAAATTCGGCTTAACTTTCAAGAAAATAAATTTTTAACTTTTGGTGTCGCTACGAACTTCTTAGTACGTTAAAAAAAAAAAATTAGCCACGTTAATTATTGCAAGTGCTCGCCTTTTATTTTCATATGAAATTTTTATTAATCACCGATACTAATTAAATTTTCATAACATGAATAATTTTTTTCGAGTTAATTTTGTTTTAATCGTAGAACAATCATTTAAATTTAAGTTATCTTCTGGACCCACTTTCGGTCCTTTTAATTAGCTTATTTCGACCATTTTCCCGTCCTAATCTATGGCCCAATTCTTAACTATAAAACCATATTAAAAGGAACCAACTTTCATCCATAAACCATCTTTTGTTTAACCAAAGTCGGTCACCATGTTAGCCAAAAATATAGTCAATAACCTAGCCACCAAACTGTCCCAAATGCACCCCCCTTGAAGCCAACTTTTAGTGATTTTTTCGCCACTTCTCCGCTGCCAAACAGCCATCCTCTTTCACAAGAAAACTACCCTCGATCTAAATTAACCAAGTCACTCTCTTGAAGTCCAAAATAAAATTGCCCCACAGCTTCTCCACTCCCCTCTAAATTTTCAGCCCTTCTCCACTATCTAAATAATTGCAAAAAAAAAAAAAAAAAAAAAATCACTGCTCCAACATCCATCCAGATTTCAGCCTTCCCAATTGTTCTCATTTTTAAGCCACTAAATTTACTAATTCCCCTCCCCCCCCGAAATCCCCCAACTTTCGGCTCCATAAGTCCTCCCTAATCCCTCCATTTTAGTCCTAACATAAACTTCAGTTTTTGTTGTTGTTGTTGTCGTCTTTGTGAACATCAATTTCGCCCCCCCTATTTTAGCTACAAGTCCCATTCTTTTCTCTAGTTTCGGCCCTTCCAATACCTCTTTTTGTCCCACTAATTCAACCTCCAAAATCAAATCTTTACTTCATTTTGCTGTCTAGATTTTGGCCCTTTTAAGTCTTGGGTTTCCCTTCTTTTTGTAGTCCCAAATACTCCATATTTTAGTCATTTTGGGCCAACTTTTTCTCCTTTTTCCTTCCCATCTTTGGCTAGACAAAACAACCAATTTCCCTCACTTCAAGCCAACCATAAGTCCTCTTATTTTCTCTTTTTTCAAGTCCCCACAAAAAGTAGTCCAACAACTCCCTTCCTTTCTATAATTTTTGGCCCCAACTACTGCCTTCCATACTCGAATTTTACATCAAATTCTTCTTCTATTTTCTTATACATTTTAGCCTCGAGCAGTAGGCATACAATACCTTATTTGCTTAATCATTTTCCTTCTTTTTTTGTCCAAAGATCCGGCTTCAACAATGTAAAATCAGTAGACCTTTTGTGTCAATTTTGCTCTGTTTCAGCCCTCATTTTCAGCCAGCAAGATCATATTTTCCTTCTATTTTAGTCACTCAAACTACACTACAACACACAAACTTTGTAAATAAAAAAGGCAAGGACACATAGTTATTATTTTGAGAAAATGTGCATCCATTGTTCACATTTCAACTCAATCAAAAGACTACGAATTTACAAGGTAGTTTCTTATACTACTCATATTTCACATATTTTTACGTTGAGAAAATGATATGTAAATTGTATGACATGTCTAATGATAAAGATAGAACATTATGATAGTGATTGAAGGTAATCATATGATAGTGATTGAAGGTAATCACTCAAGTATGTTAGTGATTGAAGGTAATCACTTATGACTTCATGTGGTGCCGGTTACCAAAAATATGTTATTTCTATATATGTTTAAATGAATGGCATGTCGCATATTAATTTCGTATGATTTTCGTATATGCTAATATAATATACTACTGAGTGTTTCTTATGAAATACTCACTCCAAAATGATTAAATCCCCATATTGATGTGATTGGTGTTGGTGCAACAATCGAGCCATTTATGATGTAAAGTTTAATACATTGTTAAACCTGCTTTTAATTGTAGAGATGAGAAATATCGAATTTGTTATTAAATTTTCGTTTTGGAATTTGAACATGATGTTGTCTAGTTAAATTTCTGGAAATTCAGCTTTCTATCCCCAACTTTGAAATATCATAACTTGTGTACTTTGAATTTTTGAGTCAAATTAGTAGAGTTTGATAGATATATAAGTGTTCTAATATCAAAATTTAGAATTACTCAAAAACTTCGTCGTGTGAATTTATTATGTTAGTTTTACCAGGTTGGGTCAGTGCACAAGGACAATTTTTCAATCAATTTTGGCCACATTTTTTACATATCAAATGACATGTTTAAGGTTTGAAATTTTAATATGTTGTAGCCCATGGTCTTAAGTATTTACAGTTCAAATTTCAAAAATTTTGGAGTACATTGAAATGGTCAAGCGACACCTATAGCAGTTTTTGTAAAATCTTAAGATTTTAGAAGATTAATTATATTTCCCTTGCACACTTGTTTCTTTTCGCAATAATTAAATTTTTAAAAACCTTTCAGGCACGGGAACGTTTATTTAGAGACATCAAATATTATTTAAGGATTTTTAAGTGACCCTCAGGGTTGAGAAAATCCGAAGCGTTACAATGTATGTTTGATTTCTTATAAATTTTAAATTTTGAAGCTGATAGCATTTATTTGTTGTGTGATAGTTGTTACTAAAATCGACCTAAAAATGAACACATCAAACATTATATATCTACTATGTATTAATGTTCTGTAAATTTTCTTCGTAACTTGTTTAATATAATTTACATGCAGGCTTCTAGACCCTGAATTAGAAAGCTTTGGATGACTTTTCATTGGTATATATATCTTACTACTTATTTTACATCTTTCTTTACAAAATGGCACATCATATCAAATGCCTTGTTGCTCCTTTTCTAAGCAAGAAATAATCACATGATGGTATGTCTGACACAGTGTTTACCAAAAACACTTTTATCATCAAAGGGCTTAAGTATAGAGACCGGAAATTTTTTCCTATTTTAATTTCAAGGAAATAAAATTTTCACTCTTGGTATCGCTACGAACTTCATACTACGATTTAAAATATTTTAGCCGGGTTAATTTTTGTACATGCTTTCCTTATATTTTATGTGACGAACATAAAATTTTATTTATCACCAGGACAAATTAATTTCTCTTAACCCGAATAATTTTTCTTGAGTTAATTTTGGGTTAACTTTAGACCATTGGGTTAAATTAAAACTAACAGAATTTAACATCTATTCGGCCCATTTTTTGATCATTTTAATTAGCTTAGTGTTGATCATTTTTCAACCCATTTATTCTCCCATATTTAGCACAAAATTCGGTCCACCTAACTGCCAAAAAAATACCGCCAAAAGTCCCTTATGCCCTGTCGGGATAACCACCCAAAGAGTCATTTAATTTCTGCTAGAATAAACCTCAAACAACCCCTAAATCTCAGTAATAGCCGCCCACCTTCTACCCATTTTCACAATTTTTTTACCCACTAAATTTACAACTAAAGTGCTCTATGAAATCTGCTAGAAACCGCCCACAAAATTTTCTAGCAACCTGTGTTTCGACCTCTCATCTTAAGCCTTTTCTCCTTTTATTTTTTCCATCATACACTCTAGTTTTGTTATCCATTTCTTTCCAGGTTTCTGCCCCTTAAATACATATTTTCCTCCATTTCAAGCACCAAAGATCCTCTAGCAACCTGCCTTGTTTCCTCAATAGTTCGACCCCTTCCAACAATAAGTAGTTAGTTTTTTTTAACACTTTTCTCTCCTTAAGCACGATCCCAAAGTTCTAGCAACAAGGACCTTTTTTTCTTCAGTCATTTCTCCGCTTTTCTATCCAGATTTTTGGCCACAATAGTGAAAAATCAGCAGCCCATTTCGCGTCAATCTGCTCCCGTTTCAGCCCCTCATTTTGGCCAGCAAGATTAGATTTTCATTTTCCTTCTTCACTTCTTTTTTTTAATCACTCAAACCATACTACAACACACATATTTTATAAATCAAAAAGGCAAAGGTACGTAATTAATTTGAGGAAAGGTGTAGTCAATTCTTACACAAATCAACTCAACGAGAATTATTATTTCAAGGTAGTTTCTTATACTATTTAAAGCAAGTTTCATGAGTTTTAAATTTGGAGAAATGATATGTAAATTTTTATGCCATGCTTAGTGATTAAAGATGAAATATTATAATAGTGATTAAAGGTAATTACTTAAGTATGTTGTGATTGAAGGTCATCACTTTTTGATTTCATGTGGTGCCGGTTACCAAAATTATGTTGTTTTTACGTATGTTTAAGTGAATGACACGTTGTATATTAATCTCATATAATTTCTCTTGTGTTAGTATAATTTTCTATTGAGTGATTTTTTTTTTAAATACTCACTCCAAAATGATAAAATTTTCAGATTGATATTATTGGTGTTGGTGCAATGGCGTAGAGTAGCGACTCTGAAGAAAATAGCGTAGTTTGATATTATTTATATTTAGCGTCGATATAATCGAGCCATTTATGATGTAAATTTTAATATAATGTTGAACTTGTTTTTAATATTGTAAAGTTGAGGAAACCCGAATTTATTATTAAGTTGCTGTTTTGGAATTTGAAGATAAAGTTGTTAATTATGATTTTGAAAATTCCAGCTTTCTATTCATAACTTTGAAATACCACAACTTTTTGTACATTTTTGAGTTTGTAAAAATATGAGGGAAAATATATGCGGTGAAATAATTCTCTGTATTGATTCAATTGAATGAATGATTGAATAAGAGTACAATGTATATATACTAATAGGAAAAAGAATTCTACCTAAAATAGAAATATTACATACATGATATCTTACTATAAATACAATTCTACCAACAAGGTAAATATCAAATATGGTAAGTAAATATTTGTTAATACTCTCCCTCAAGTTGGAGTATGTATGTCAAAAATGCCTAACTTGGGAGTGAAACTGTGAAATGCCTCATTGTCCAGTGCTTTAGTAAATAAATTTGCAACCTGATTATTGCTTGGGACATAGGTAGTCTTGATCTCTCCCTTAACGATTCGTTCACGAACAATGTGACAATCTATTTCAATATGCTTTGTCCTCTCATGATATACCGGATTAGCCGCAATGTGTATTGCTGCTTGATTGTCACAATATAAGGTTGCTGCTTGTGGGTGATCCATACATAAGTCTGTCAGCAACTGTCTCAACCATGTAAGCTCACAAGTAATGGAAGCCATCTCCCTATACTTTGCTTTTACTAAAGATTTGAACACAGTTGTTTGCTTTTTACTTTTCCATGATATAAGCGCATTTCTCAAAAATATACAATATCCCGTAACTGACTGTCGTGTAGTAATATCTCCAGCCCAATCTGCATCACAAAATTCTGCTAGCTGCAATTTTCCATTTGATGAAAAATATAATCCTCGTCCTAGTGCCCTTCCAGTATCGGAGCAATCGGTGAACTACATCAAGATGAGGTTGCCTAGGTGCCTGCATGAACTGACTGAGTGTATTGACCGAATATGAAATTTCTGGTCTAGTAATGGTGAGATAAATGAGCTTCCCTACCAACCGTCAATAATATGTGGGATCTTTCAACAATTTTCCATCTGTCAAATTAAATTTTAATGACTGTTCTATGGGAAATGCTGCAGGTTTTGCTCCAAGTAATCTTGCCTCTTGAAAGATGTCAAGAGTATACTTCCTTTGATTTATTGAAATCCCTGATCTTGAGCGAGTAATTTCTATTCCAAGAAAGTCTTTTAATGTGCCAAGGTCTTTCAACTTGAATTGAGATGCAAGGAACATCTTTGTAGAAGAAATTTCTTATTTATCATTTTCTGTGACGATCATATCATCCACATATAATAAAATAGCTGTAAATGAATCACCACTGACCTTGGTAAAGAGTGAGTAATCTGCATGTGACTGTTTGAACCCAAACTGAATAACAGCAGATACAAACTTTTGAAACCAAGAACGAGATGCCTGTTTTAATCCATATAAAAATTTATAGAGTTGACATACAAGTGGCTCCCCTGTCGACGAAATCCAGGGGAAGGAGTCATATAGACCTCTTCATCAAGATCACCATGAAGAAATGTATTTTGTACATCTATCTGATGAAGTGACCAGTCTCGAATAGAGGCGATAACAAGTAAGCATCTGGCTGTTGTTAACTTGGTAACTGGAGCAAAAGTTTCATTATAATCAATCCCTCCTCGTTGTGTAAACCATTTTGCCACCAGCCGTGCTTTGTATCGTTCAACTGTACCATCAGAATGAAACTTGACCTTGAACACCCACTTACTACCAACAGGATGATGATCTAGAATAAGCGAGACAAGGGACCAAGTATTGTTTTCTTCCAAGGCACTAATTTCATCGTTCATAGCAGCTCCCCATTTAGGATCTTGACACGCTGTCTCATATGTAGCTGGCTCAATGATGCGAGAAACATTGTATGTAAAAGCACGATGAATGGAAGAAAGATTAATATATGATACATACCTTGATATAGGATGGCGAGTACTAGACGTGACCAGAAGAGACCCGACTTGAGTAAGTAGATCATGATTGACATAGTAATCTTTCAGGCGAATTGGGGTATGAACTGATCTTGTGGAACGTCGAATTTGGTCATTTGGTAAACAAGAGGTTGTTCTGGGCCGTCTCGCGGTGAAGGTGGAAAATCGCTCAATCGGTCGACTGGTAAGTGGAGACGGTCGACTGTGTGAGCTCTCTATTAAAACAGATGAGGGAACCGTTTGAACTCTCTGTTGAAATGGATGAGGGAACCGGTCGATCAATAGGTCGACCGTCTCGACCAGATGTCTGGGACCTTCGTGCAAGCTATCCGTATACGCTATATATGTTGTTCATCAGGGTAAGTTAAATGTGGCATGTCAACATCTAGAGGCATAGATTGGGACAACGGGATGGGGTTGGTTTCATCATTTTGCTAGGAGGTGTATGAAAATATGGTTTCATGGAACACAACACCTCAGGACACCACTAACTTTCTGTCGGTTAAGTCATATAAGAGGTATCCTTTTTGTCCTGGGGGGTATCCAAGAAACACACATCGTCTGGCTCTTGTGTCAAATTTATGGTTGGGTTTGATGTTGGTGGCAAAACACAGACAACCATAGTCACGTAAATGGGAATAAGGTGGTGGTTTCTTGTGCAATTCTTCGTATGGTATTTTGTGTGAGAGCAATGGCGAAGATATCTGATTGATAAGGTAACAAGCTGTCTGGATATGTTTCTCCAAAAATCGAGAGATTGGCTTGAAATCTGATGGCACGAGCCACATTAAGGAGGTGGCGGTGTTTTCTCTCCACTACTCTATTTTGTTGGGGGGTATAAGGGCATGATCGATGAAAAATGGTACCATTTTCATCTAGGAATGTTTGCAAGGATAAGAACTCTTAACCATTGTCAGATCGTAGGACTTTTATAGTCAGATTGTGTTGAGTTTTAACCCAAGCAAAGAAATTCTTAATTATGCATTGAGTTTCAGATTTGTGACGCATAAGGTGTACCCAAGTATAGCGGGAGAAATCATCAACAATTGTAAGAAAATATCTAGCACCAGAATAAGAATAAATTCTATGAGGTTCCCAGATATCACAATGAATCAAATCAAATAGTTTATTGCTAGAAATTTGCCTAACTTTAAAAGGTAATCTAGATTGTTTTGCCAAATAACATACATCACAAATATCGTGGGAATCAAAACTAATATCTAAGGCACTTTGTGCTAGGAATTGAAGTGGTGAGGCTGAAAGGTGCCCAAGACGTCTATGCCACAGATTGGTTGATTTAGTGGCAGTATGATGTATTTGTGGTCTTTGTGAAAGATAATATAGGCCGTTACTCTGCCTTCCCAAGCCAATCGTCTTCTTCGTAGTCAAATCCTGCATGACACAAAAATCAGAGAAAAATGTCACATAGCAACCTAACCTTCTAGTAAGTTTACTGATAGATAACAGATTAACTTTGAAGTTGGGAATATAAAGCACATTATCAACAGTCATATTATTCCCTAAGTTAACAGCACCAATAGATTTAATAAGGGCATGACCCCCATCCGATAATTGAACATTTTTGTGCTTTAGCATGGATTTATTCTCAATGATCCCATCCTTCGTTACATGGTCAATGGCCCCGCTATCAATAATCTATGAATTACTCAAAGAGGTAGTAGAAGAATTGATACCTGATGTATTAATATGAGACTTATCATTACCGTCTTGCTGTTTAGAAGTGTCATGATCTGCTCGTATTCCTTGGCTGTGAGGGTTTTTCCTTCCTTTGGGCCAGGTGTAGAAGCGGCGGCAGTGTTTGTGAAGCGTTTGTTTCTTGGCTTCATGTCCTTCCCATGAAACCTATGCCCTGGAGGGAAGCCATGGATGAAATAGCAGGTATCAACAACGTGGCCAGTCATCCCACAATGGGCGCACTTTTTCTGTCTAGTTTCTGTTGAAACAGTCGACCGGTTGGATCGATTGGTAGGATGAACCGGTAGGATCGACCGCCATAGGCGATTGTCGCTTTTTCGATTTGATTTCTCCCAATTGATTGAATGTTGCCCTTCACGATCTGTTGTAACTTCAACTTATCTTTCATGTTACATTAAAATAACGTGGACTTTTATGGTATTTGGAAAGGGGCTCATCATAAGTATGTTTCCACGAACTGTGGAATAAGAATCATTCAACCCCATCACGAATTGCATGGCTTTCTCCTTCTCATCTCTTTCAGCCAGTGCTTTAAGATTCTCACAAGTACATCCAATTGGGTTGTGATAAGAACCCAATTCATCCCATAGTCCTTTTAATTTGGTGTAATAAGCTGACACCGATTGATTTTCTTGTCGATGCTCAGCAATTTCTTGACGAATCTGATATATTCGCGCATCATTACCTTGAGAAAATTGATCTCGTAGGTCGTTCCATACTTTTGTGGCAGATTCGGAGTATATGATACTTTCAGCAATATCTAGATGTACTGAATTACGTATCCATGATAGTACCATGTGATTACTCCATTCTCAAATAGAATACTTATCATCTTCTGCTTCTAGCACTTTGATCTTTCCATCAACCAAGCCAATTTTATTCTTAGCAATGAGGACAATTCTCATAGCCCTACTCCATTGTCCATAATTGTTTCCATCAAGTGGTTTAGAAATGAGGATTAGAACGGGATGATCGGATTGCTGTAGAGCCATGGGATCCGATTGGACAATCGTCGTTTCTATGATTTTTGTGCCAGACATCGTTGCTCAGGATCGTCGCTCTGATACCATGTAAAAATATGAGAGAAAATATATGTGGAGAAATAATTCTCTGTATTGATTCAATTGAATGAATGATTGAACAAGAGTACAATGTATATATACTAATAGGGAAAAGAATTCTACCTAAAATAGAAATATTAGATATATGATATCTTACTATAAATACAATTGTACCAACAAGGTAAATATCAAATATGGTAAGTAAATATTTGTTAATAGAGTTTTTGAGAAACATAAGCCGTGTTTGATAGATTTATAAGTTATCTGATAGCATAATTTAGAATCACCCAAAAATTACATTGTATGAATTAATTATGACCATTTTACTGTGTAGCGATTTTTCAAGCAACTTTGGCCACGTTTTTCTCATATCAAATGACATGGATAACGTCCGAATTCTTGATAGTTGTAGCCTAATGTGCCAAATACTTATAGTTCAAATATCATAATTTTTTGGAGCATTTTAAATGGTCAAATAATTTGTGGTGACACCTAATGAAGTTGGTAAAACCTTAATGCTTTGGAAGTCCTTTTCAATTTTTCTTGCGCGCTTGCTATTTTCCGCAATAGATAATTTTTACAAACCATTCAAGGTTACAAGGAAAATCATTTGGATTCGTCAAACGTTAGTTTAAGATTTTTTTAGTGACCATCTGGGTTGAAAAATTCTGCAGTGCAAGTCTATTGTGCTATTTGTGTGTGTCATCGGTGTAGTTGAAGAAATAGAGGAATTAAAACCTCTTATTACTTCAGAAGTAGTAATGTATATGCCATTTTTTTTTCACCCCTTTACAAGTCACAATAGCATCCTTAATCATTTTTAACTTCCAATTTTCAACCTTACCAGGTTGTCCACTCTCTTCTAATTCTATCATCGAAATAAGATTCCTAGACATTTGAGGACTCTTTTTAAATTAAACACATAGCCAGTATCAAATTTAACAACAATGTCACCAATTCCAGCCATTTTGCATGCAAGGTTATTACCCACATGTCTACACTCATATTCATGCAAGTTTTTAAACCATTTTTATGAGATATACCATGGAAAGGTGTACCAGAATCATGTATTCATTCATGCAAATAGAATTTCACAGCCAAATTTAATTCAATAGAATCAGAATTCAGAATTCAGCAATACATAGACCTCACCCAAGTCATCATTAGAGGTGGATACAACATTGGCCTCATCTTTCACTCCTTGTTTATTTTTCTCTTTGTATCAGTCTTTTATGAAATGTCCAGATTTACTACATTCATAACATTTCTTACCATTCGCTTTTGTTTTTGACCTAGCACTTTTACCTTCATAACTGTTTTGACTATCATGATTTCTAGTTTGAGACCTACCTTTCATCATATGAACTTCACCACTTTCTCTCTCAAATCCATTTCTTTATCTTTTAAATAATCAATAACAATTTTAGGTGTTAACGTGTTCCTCCCATACTTAATAGTATTTTTACTTCTTTATACACCTTAGGTATATCATTTAGCAAAATAATGGCTTCATATTTTTTGTGCACTTTTTCATCACATTTTGTAATATCTTGTATCAATTTATTAAAGATATCCAAATTGTCATCCAAATCTTTAGATAAGTCAATTTTGAAAATGAAAAAACTTTCAAGTAGAAAAAGTCTGTTTGGAGTATATTTTATTAAATAAAGCTCCTCCAATTTTTTCTAAAGTTTTTTTGTGGAATCAACTTTGTCAGCTTTTCTCAAAACAGAATTAGACAAGTGTAAAATAATACAAGTATAAGCCAATTCATCGTATTGTTTTTTCTGATATTTAGTTACCGTGTTAGGAAAAGTGCAATCAATAGCTTTATAAATTTTTCGTTGAAAAAAAATACCTCTCATTTTTTGTTGACAAATTCAAAAATCAAAATTTCCATTAAAGATCCCCAAATCAAAATGATTTGTTGTTATTTTTACAAAAAAAAAATTCACAGGACGCAAAAATAGAAAAAAAGTAAATAAAAAAACTAAAAGAGGGAAAAAAATAGATGGAGCAACAGAGGGCAATGGCGGTAGAGGACGGTGGTAGCAGCAAGCGGTGGCGGCGGAGGGTAGTGGGGACGGGCGGTGATGATCATCCTAGGATATGGATATCCAAAAATAGATTCGTTATATATTATAAAGAGTACGGTCGTCTTTTAAAAGAATTAGTGAATCCGTATTCGGATAATTTGTCCTCATCTTTCTAAGGATAAAACTTCTCCTCATTTTTTGTTTAAATTATTATACAGATAATATTATATCCGACCATAAATTTTGTCCAAACAAGATGAGATAAATTTTATCCATTATCTTTAAACATTGACCATATACCAAACGGGCCTTTGTATTCATGTAATGTTGGAAACATTGGAATAATGAGAGGATTATTATAATTATTAAGGTTCTATTAAATTTATAATAAATTTCTTGAACGAGTAAAATGTAATTTATATATGAAGTACTAAAGTTCCTAAATCACAATATAAAATATGAGAACACTTCAAACACATAATAAAAAGTTAAAAAAGAAGTTTATATATAACTATCCTGATGATAATTTGAGTCGTTGTAAAGAGATTGTGTTTGAATGTTTACGATGATTTCATTTGTAATTTTTTCAAATGTAGGATCAATTGGGATTGAGTTCCTTATGCTTGTTGAAATTGACAGGCTTGTGAAATAAAATGTATTGTGAAGCATTTCTTGGAACTTTGTATAAGGAAGTTTGTACATAGACACTTAGAAAATATTTATTGGTTTTTTCGTTGGCAAGTCTTCGATTTCATTGCATTCATGCTCAACAAATCTATGCTACACTCTCAGCACTACGACTTGCAATCTACAAGGTTTACAAAGGATGAAAATAATTAAAAATAAAAAAATGTCAAAGCTAAAAACATGTAATGGATATATATCGGGAAGACGAACCTTTTATCAAAGTAACATGTTGAATAGTTCAACCTACCCCACTATGGACTTGAATTTGTCTTCTTGGGTGGATATTGATGGCTATACAACACCTATAAAGTTAATATGTACAAAATATATTGAAATATATGTAAGAAATCAAATGATAGAAAGTCGAATGTTGCAACTACAAGTGTGTTGTAATCTTCTTGTACCTCTTCAACTATAGTTTGACCATTAATGATCCATTGAATCTCTCCAACTTGTGACCTCTAGCGTTTCTTTGTCAACTTTATCATTGCATTGGAAATCAAATATGTTTTTGACAGAATCAAATTATCCTGAAAAGCCCTAATGTCGTTCTCATTTAGTGTTGCCCTTACTTTATTTTCCTAAATGAATTGAACTGAAAATTATGTTACAAAAATTATGAATATTAAACTGAAAATAATATACGTATAAATTAGAAGAATATACTATACAATTGTAGATGATAAGAACACAGCGATAGATAGATAATAATAAATTGATGAAAATTATAGAGACATACAAGAAATAATATTTTAAAATGTGAAAAGAAATATTTGCAACATGCACGAATATTTGAAGGCTAAAGGAGATGTCTTCAATTGAGATTTGAATGAATTTAAAAAAAAAAAAACATCTAAATGTAGATGTCCTAGTTAAAATTTGAAGGAAAAGTTTCTCGTAGCTTAAAGCTTGAAAAATTTTCATTGATGTGGCTGGTACTTATAACACAGCAATTGTTCTTTGTAATACATACATACTTGAATACGTTCTATACCAACCATACACCTAATTAAATGTGTCCAAATAACTTGTAAAATTCCTAAATTCTAGGAAATGAAATTTGAAGATGCTTCCACATATACCAGAATCTGAAATGGACAAATGCAGTTTAATAGCTCAACCCCAGACTTCATGAATGCTCCAGATCAGTCCTCGGCTTCAGTAAGCAATAGCTGATCGGTCCTAGTCTTCAATCTTAACACCCTTCCTTAAATTAGAGTGTACTTCAGTAATTCCAAGTTTGTCTTTCAAAAACAGAAACTGAGTGAAAGAGGTTTTGTCAATAAGTCTGCTATTTGTTCGGATAGTGGAATATAACATATTTGTATATCTTTTTCAATAGCATTGTCTATGACAAAATGAATATCAAGTTCTATATGCTTTATGCGTGTATGGTAGACAGGGTTTGAAGCAAAGGCCTTAGCACTTAGGTTATCACACCACAAAATAGGAATTCATCTTTAAGGAAGATTTAGTCCCTTGAAAAGTGATTGCACCCAAGTTATTTCCGATGTTGCATGAGCCAATGCTCTATACTCTGCTTTTTTACTTGATCTAGCCACCACATATTGTTTTTTTGAGGACCATGATAACAAACTGTCTCTCAGATACACATAATAACCTGCTCATGATCTTCTGGACAAGAAGCCCAATCAGCATAGGCTTCTATATCTAAATTGTCACACCTTTTAATCATTAATCATTTATCAATTGTTCTTTTTAGATACCTGAAGATCCTTTTTAGCGCCTTTCCGTGATCATCAGTAGGCAGCTGTAAGAACTAGCTTGCTTTATTTAAAGTAAAGGTGATGTTAGGTCTAGTGTGTGATATGTATTGTAAACCTCCTACTGCACTTCTATATAATGAAGGTTTTCCATCAGTTTTTCCTCATTTTTTGACAACATTTTACCAACTTCTATAGGAGTATTGCATGGTTTCAAATGTTGGTAATCAAATTTCCTCAGCAAGCTTGCTATATATCTTGTTTGAGTAAGATGCAGACCTGAGGTGCATCTATGTACTTCAATCCATAAGAACTAATGGAGTGAGCCCATATCTTTCAAAGCAAAACTAACATTTAATTGATCAATGAATTTATGAAGTAGAGTATTGTCATTTCCTGTCACAACTATATCATCTACATATATAAGTGCAAACATAATTTCTTTCTCTCTTACAAAATAGAACAATGAATTGTCAGCCTTGGACTCCCTGAATTTCGAGTTTATCAGTGTGGAACTTTTTCTCTAATACTAGGCTCTTGGAGCTTGCCTAAGTTCATACAAAGCTTTTTCTAACTTGCAAACATATGTTGGTTTTGTCTTATCAATAAAACCTTTCGGATGCTTCATGTACACTGTTTTTTCAAGTTTACCATTGAGAAAAGCATTGTTGATATCAATCTGCCTTATATCCCAATCTCTAGACACAACAAGTGTTAAGATAATTCTCAGTGTTGATGACTTGATCACTGATTAAAAGTCTCATTGAAGTCTATTTCAGGGGTTTGGAGGAACCCATTTGCAACTAGTCTTGTCTTAAATCTTTCTACATTTCCTTCAGTGCTATATTTAACTCTATACACCCACTTGTTGGCTATTACTTTCCAGGTAGACGAGGCTGGTACAAGTTTCCAAGTCTTATTTTTTACTAATGCATCACATTCATCTTTCATAGCATCAATCCACTTTATGTCTGATATAGCCTCTGATACACTTAATGGTTCAGGTTCTCTTTGCTTCTCCACATACTCAATAGCTTGCCATGTATACACTTTTGGTTTAAACACGCTTACTTCACTTCTGGTAATCATAGGATGCTCATTATGTGTTTCTATTCTCTGTTGATTTATCTCTCTATTGTCTTCAATATCTTTATTATTTTTATCAACATTTACTGATTCTTCATTTTCATATGATACTTCAAAATTGTGTTGATCAGTATTGTCAAGAGTAAAATGCCCTGACTTGTTTGATAAAGATGCTTTGGGATGAGTTATATCATCTAGAGAGTGATTGGTTTTATCATGACTAGACTGAACGTCAAAAGGAAGGTAGGAAATTATTGTTTCTTCATTTTTATGACTAGCATTTTTTGTTTAGGAATCCAACTTTAAAAGGAAACTCTAGTTCATTAAACACCACATGTCTAGATGTGTAGATTCTTCCTACCGGAATGAGGTATTTGTACTCTTTATGTGATTCACTTTTCTCCTGAAATACACACTTCAAAGAATGGAAGCTAAACTTGTGTTTTTTTATAAGGTCTTAGGCAATGAAAACAAGCATACCCAAAGGTCTTTAATGACTTGTAATCAACATTTTGTATAGGACTTGAAAAGGTGATTTCAACTTTAGTGTGTTTGTAGGCATTCTATTTATGAGGTGAGTAGCAATTTGAAATGACTCCCACCAGTAATGTAAGGGCCATTTTGTTTGAGCTTGAAGTATCGTCCTTGTCTCTGTTGCATGCCTATGTTTTCATTCAGCCTTTCTATTTTGTGCTAAAGTGTATGGACATTAATGCCTCAGCTCAATTCCTAACAATGATGCTTTGTGTGCAAAGGTCCCCACCCCACCCCACCCCACCCCACCCCACCCCACCCCACAATCTAATTTTATAACTTTGATTTTTCTTTCAAGTTTGTTTTTTATAATTCCTTTAAATTGTACAAATATGTTTGCTGCTTCAGACTTGTGTTTCATTGGGTATATCCAAGTATATCTAGTGTAATTATCCACAAATAGAATGTAGTATCTAAAACTAGAGGTAGAATTAATGGGTGCTAGTTCCCATACACCAGTGTTGATTAGGTCAAGTTGAGCAATGGCATGTGATGTTGATGAATTGAAAGGAAAAGAGTGTGATTTTCTATATTGACATGCATCACAAAAAGAAAGCATTTAATTGATTTTGAACTTTTCATTACATAGGTTAAGAACTTGAGACAATACATGTTTTGAATGATGTCCAAGCCTTCTATGTCAAACATCTAACTTAGACTTTAATGACTCAACAAGAACTGAAAAGTTTCCAAAACTAGAGCTGGTGGTAAAAGTAGTATTTTTGAATTTGTTTTGATGACATGACTGTTTTGATAAAGTGTTGATGGATTGATTTGGGAACTCCAATTGATACAACCATTCCTTAAGCATCCAATGTAGCACTACTTTCTTCGTTAGCTGATCCTTGACAACACATGTATTAGGATAAAATTCCATGAAGGAATCACTATCAGTAGTTAATTGTGATACACTCACTAGATCTTTCTTAATAGCGGGCACATGTAGCAGATTTTTCAGTAGTATGGACTTATCAATCAAAGCATGTAGACATTTAGCGCCAATATGTGCCATATGCAGTGAATTTCCATTACCAACTATTAACTTTTCCATACCATTATACTCTTTGGCTATGGTGAGATTAGAGGTAGCAAAAATAATCGTTGGCTCAGGCTCGGGCTCTGGCTCGGCTCTGGCTCTGGCCTGGCTCGAGCCCAAAAAAAAAGAAGACCGAGCCAGGCTCGGCCACAAAACGAGTTGGCTCGTGGGCTCACCCTACGAGCCATCTCGTACAGCTCGTTATGGCCCGTGCCCACGAGCCAAAAAGTACAAGCCACAAGACGGCTTGGCTCATGGCTCGTGGCTCGTGCAATGGTTACATTATTGTGACCCTTGGATGTTGATCCAACAGTCACGATAATATGACCGTTGGCCACTTTTTTATTTTTATTTATTTATTTATTTTAATTTCATTATTTTCCTATAAATACTCATATTCTAAACTTATTTTTTTCACACTTCAATCTCTCATTCTATTATATACTCAATCCATTAACAATTTTCAAATTTCATTATCTCAAGTCTCAATATTAGTGTTATAATTATTATCTAATATCTCATTATCTAGATATTACTCTATAATTTGAAGTTTTAATTTTCTACTTCTACTAATTCTCTACATTTCCATTTTCTAGTTTCTACTACATATTCATCTTCTCCTATTCTCTTTATTATATTATTTCGAATGGCCTACAATCGAAATGATGATGATTTCAGTAGTCTGAATGACATTCCAATTCCTAACAATATTATTGATCAGTTTGGTGGTAGCACTGATCCAATTGATTTGGAAGACGTTCAAGAAGATGCCGATACACAAACAATCTTCGATTTTAGCACTAAACGAAAAGCCACTAAACAAAAGGCTAAGTGCTGGCAGCATTTCGAGTTGGTGCCGACTGGTAAACTAGTAGATGGAGTCCCTGAGTATAAAGTACAATGTAAATACTGTTAAGAGAAGTTAGCCTGACAAAAGAGGATAGACACGACTCATCTAAACAGACACTTCAAAAGTGTCAATTCAAACACGGAGGTTTGTAAACAAATCAGGCACAACTCCAGTTCGGATCTCCAGGAGCCAGGAGCCGGGAGCCGGGAGCCGGGAGCCGGGAGCCGGGTCCAATATTCTCAATCTCAATACTTGGATATATTCACAAAAACTCATGCACCACGAAGGACTGTCGGAATTGGTGGCAAATGTCGAGTTTCCACTGACCTTGGTGGAAAATTCTCATTTCACGAGTTTCATCCAAAAATATCTCCAACTTAGGTACGTTAATATTTCTAGAAATACTCTTCGTAAAGACATTATTGTTAGATATAATAAAAAGAAAGAAGTTATTGTAAATGATATTAATAATTATAATGATATTTTATTTTTTACGTCAGACTTATGGACATGTAATAACCAAAAAGGATATATAGTTGTAACTGCACAGTACATTGATAGTAAAATGTAATTGGATAATGCATAAAATAGTAATAGCGTTTAAACAAATATACTATCCTCATAATGAAAATAATATTTTTCATGTTTTATTGGGTGTGTTATGTGAATTTAATTGTGATTCTAAGGTTCGTAGTTTTACATTTGATAATGCAAGCCCCAACAACATAGTAATTGAGAAATTAATTCAACATTGTAGTCCAAAATTTGATGGTATTTTATTTCTCATTCGTTGTGTATGTCATGTGTTTAATTTAATTGTGCAAGATGGATTACAATTTATACAACCCCAATTACAAAAATTAGTTATGTTATGAATTATATTATGGGCTCACCAAAAAGAAAACAAGTTTTTGCTGTTCTATGTCTGGAAAATGGGCTGCAATCAAAATATTTTTGTACTGATGTTGGCCATAGATGGAATTCAATATATCTCATGCTTGAATCTTATGAAGGTTACGAAGATTGCATTACTGTATATTATAATGGCCGACACTCACACAGCTCAGAATATGATTTGCAATCATATGACTGGAAAATATGTGCTCATATTAGAAAATTTTTGAAAATTTTTTACGACACAATAACTGCATGTTCTGGTGTATATTATCCAACTACACCACTTATTTTAAATCATTTCTATTATATTGCTAACAATTTTACTAGATATAAGAATTTTGCTATTTTTTCTGATATTATACCGGTCATGGAAGCTAATTTAGAAAATATTGAGAATAATTGCCTATGTTATTTCCATTAGCATATATTATGGATCCTAGACTTAACTTAGAGGGTACGAAAGTAATAATAATAGCAATTTCACAAAAATTAACTTACACTAACGTGTGGTAATTTAGAACAAACTTTATAGTCTATGCTGAAAAAGTCGGTAAAAATGTTGTACGACCCCCTGTTCCAACATGTACTTCGTCATCAATTGATGACATTGACTTATAGAGTTACGTGAGTACACATAGGAGTGGTCAAGGTCAACAATCCGTTGGTTCTTCTGCTACTTCTTCCTTTCTCCGTTCTAGTGATGCACCTGTAGAGTTAGTTAGGTATTTCACGCATGGCGTGCTTAGTATTTTAGATGACAAAGGAGAAAAATTTTGATAAACTACGATGGTGGAGACAACATCAACGTAGTTACCCAATTCTTTCAAAAATGGCCCGTAGTCTATTAACACCTTCGGTCTCAACTGTAGTATCGGATGCTGCATTTAGTATAAGTGATAGAGTTCTGACTGATTTCAGGTCAAGACTCAAAGCCGACATTACTGTGTCTAAAGGATTGGAATGACGCCGAACTTCGAATCCAAGACAAAGTGGACAGAATAATGGTCGAAGATCTTGAAGATTTGAATATGGATTATTCAGATTTGTAGTAAGTATTATTTTGCATTAGTATTTGATATTTTTTTTTGTCTTATTTTAATAAAAAATTGTACACGTAACATCTTGTTCTTGTACAATTTTAACTCCGCCTACTTTTAAAGTAGCCGATCCCAAGCCCGAAAAAATAAGTAGGATTTTCAACCTTTAATTTTTAATATAAATGATTCATGATATTTTCTTTCATTTTCATTTTCAAATTTTAAAAAAAAAAATAAAAAAATTTAAGGGCCGAGCTGAGCATGTGGGTAGCTCAGCTCGGCCCGTTCGGCCTATGAGCTCGTGGGCCGAACCAAGTAACATTTTTAGAGACGAGCCGAGCTTGTTTTTCATGGTCAAAGCCCGGCTCGACCCATTGCTATACCTAGGTGAGATTATCTTTCTTTACTGTAACATGATGAGTTGCCCTAGTATCTTCAAACCAAGAAGTATCTGCAACTGGGCTTGGAGATGCAACGAATGCTTATGGTGCCGAGTTATTCTTGCTGTTGTTTTGATTGCTTGGTCTGCTACCCATGTACATTTCATCATATCTATTGAAGCACCAAGATGTAGAGTGATTGCCCATTCTACTGATCTGACATGAACTCTACTACTCATTAGCTCTATCTCATCTGCCTCTATTCCTTCATCTTTTTCTAAAGTTAGAAGATCTACCATAGTTACTTGATTTGGTGGTTCCACTATTGTTGAAACCAGTTCTTTGATCCAAATTAGCAGAGGCTTGATTGATGTTTATTATGCTCATACCATTCATAACAACATTCAGATCCTCAAGTATGCTTTCGAAGGTCATGAACATTGATGTGGGTTCATGCCAGGAGACTGTTTATCTGATGTTGATCTGCACTACTATGGGTGTGTATTCTTCATCCAAACCAGCTAAAACTTGTGTCAACAAGTCTTCATGAGCAATAGTTTTGCCAGCAATTTCCAGATTATGAGCAATTGCTTCACAGTGGTAAGAATATGTTGATGTCCACTTGTTGTATTCTGGATTTGGTGACATCTTTACACTTTTTCCTTCATTGGTAATAGTTTGAGTACCAAGAAATTCTTGTGGACACTTCCCTAGTATAAATCCTTCAAGATTATGTCCTTTGATGATGGGCATAATCATATTTTTCCATAGTAGAAATTTGTTCTCATCCAACTTCACATATTGGGTTTGAGTTAGATTCCTCCCAAAGTGTGAGATGTAATTTGCAGTCATTGATATGGGCACTGTTGTGCTTGATTCAACCAGAGGAGAATCATTGCTTGCATCGGCGTTGGCCATAATTAGCTCTGATACCAAGTTAAAATTTGAAGGAAAAGTTTCTGGTAGCTTAAAGCTTGAAAAAATTTCATTGATGCTGCTAGTACTTATAACACAGCAATTGTTCTTTGTAATACATACATACTTGAATACATTCTATACCAACCATACACCTAATTACATGTGTCTAACTAGCTTGTACAATTCTTAAATTCTAGGAAACGAAATATGAAGATGTTTCCACATATACCAGAATCTGATATGGACAAATGCAGTTTAATAGCTCAACCATAGACTTCATAAATGCTCCAAATCAGTCCTCAACTCCAGTAAGCAATAGCATATTGGACTTAGTCTTCAATCTTAAGAGTCATCAGTTTAGATTTTAATAGATTCTGAAATTTAGGTGTCCCAACTCAAATTTAAATAAATTCTTTGGAAATCTAGGTGTGCCTAATAACTAGTGGATTTTTCAAGATTTCATTAATTTAAAAAATTTTAATAGATTTTAATGGATTTCAAACTCAGGGAAATTTTCGTATATAAGCCAATAAAAGAAAATAATTCTAAAAATGCCGCATCAATTTTATTATTCCAAAATTACTTGATACTCTATCAAAATTGATCAAAATTGATGTCATAGTATAATTTGGCTATTTAGAGTAATTGAGACGAAATAAAATGAAAATATCCACGATCCAATTGATTTAAATTCCTGAAAAATCGCAAAATTAAAAAACCCACATAATTTGCACTCATTGCATCGAAAAACAAGGAATTCAATATGCTGTTTCAAATTCACGATCTTAGATCTCTATCGTGTTCTTAATTGATAATAGACTTTGCTCTAACTTTACACTACAAAACAAAAAATTGGGGTTCGATTTACCATATCGAAATTGAAGAAGAGATTCACAATGCCTGGAGGTATAAGAAATATTAGCAACCCGAGACTCAGCTTATTCATGGCTTTCTTGTATTTACATTAAAAATGCTTCTCAAATCGGAGCTCTCTTTTCATAAAACTAGCTAATTTGAGTGAATCAAAGTTGTGTTTGGTTTATGAACTCTTAGCAGTAGGCATAGCAATGGGCCGAGCTGGCTCAAAACTGAGCTCGACTCGTCTCCATAAAGGCCGATCGGTTCGGCCCTCAAATTTTTTTTAATTTTTTTTTGATTTTTTTAAAATTTGAAAATAAAAAAGAAATACAATATCGAGAATCATTTATGTTAAAAATTAAAGATTGAAAACTCTCCTCATTTTTTCGTGCTTGGGAACGGCAACTTTGAAAGTATGCGGAGTTAAAATTGTACACAAACAAGATGTTACGTGTACAATTTTTTATTAAAATAAGAAAAAAAATATCAAATACTAATGCAAATAATACTTACTACGAATCTGATTAATCCATATTCAAATCTTCAAGTTCTTCGGACATTATTCTGTCAACTTTGTCTTGGATTCGAAGTTCAGCTTCATCCCAATATTTTAGACATAGTAAGCTTTCTAAAATGTCGGATTTGAGTCTTGACCTGATATCAGACAAAACCCTGCCACTTGTACTAAATGCAGCCTCCGATGCTACAGTTGAGACCGAAGGTGTTAGTAGATCACGTGCCATTTTTTACAGAATTGTGTAACTACGTTGATGTTGTCTCCACCATCGTAATAGATCGAAAAAATTTCTCTCTTCGTCATCTAACATACTAAGCACATCATGCATACAATACCTAACTAACTCTACATGCGTATCATTAGAACGGGAAAAGGAAGAACTAGAAGAAGAACCAGCTGATTGTTGACTTTGACCTTGACCACTCCTATGTGTACTAATGTAACTACATAGGTCAATGTCATTAGTTGATGAAGAATTATATGTTGGATTAGGGGGTCTTACAACGTCCGTATCGACCTTTTCAGCATAGACCTCATACATAGAACATAAAGTTTGTTCTAAATTAGCACACGTTACTGAATTTTCGTAAGTTAATTTATCTGAAATTGCCATTATTGTTACTCTCGTACCTTCTAAGTTAAGTCTAGAATCCATAATACATGCTAATAGAAATAACATAGGCAATTTTTTTCAATATTTTCTAAATTTAACTTCCACGACATGTATAATACTAGAAAAAAGAACAAAATTCTTATACTTATTAAAATTGTTAGCAATATAATAGAAATGATTTAAAACAAGTGGAGTAATTGGATAATACACACCAGAACATGCAGTTGATGCGTCGAAAAAAACTTTTAAAAATTTTCTAACATGACAACATATTTTCCAGTCCTGTAATTCTAAATCATATTCTGAGCCGTGTGAGTGTCGGCCATTATAATTTACTGTAATGCAATCTTCGTAGCCTTCACAAGATTCAAGCATAAGATATGTTGAATTCTATCTATTGGCAACATCAGTTGTAAAACTTTTTGATTGCAGCCCATTTTCTATATATAGAGCAGCAAAAACTTGTTTTTTTGATGGTGAGACCGAAATATAATTAATAGCATATCTAATTTTTTTTTCTAATTGGAGTTGTATAAATTTTAATCCATCTTGTACAATTAAATTAAATACATGACATACACAACGAATATGAAATAAAATACCATCAAAATCTGGAATATAATGTTGTATTAAATTTTCAATTACTATATTATTTGGGCATGCATTATCAAATGTAAAACTACGAGCCTTATAATCACATTTAAATATATGTAACACACCTAATAAAACATGATAATTATTATTTTCATTATGAGGATAGTCTATTTGTTTAAACACTATTACTTTTTATGCATTAGCCAATTATTATCAATATATTGTGCAGTTGCAATCATATATCTTTTTTTGTTACAACATATCCATAAATCTGATGTAAAAGATACAACATCGTTGTAATTATAAATATCATTAATAATAGCTTCTTTATTTGTATTATATCTAACAATAGTGTCTTTACAAAGTGTATTTCAAGAAATATTAACGTATCTTGGTTGGAGATATTTTTGGATGAATTTCGTCCAATGAGGATTGTCCACCAAGCATAGTGAAAACTCGACATTTGTTATCAATTCTGGCAGTCCTTCGTGGCGCACGAGTTCTTGTGAATATATCTAGTTGTTGAGAGTGGGACTACTGGACCCAGCTCTCGGAGATCCAAACTGGAGTCTTGCCTGATTTGTATCCAAACCTCTATGTTTGTATTGACACTTTTTGAAGTGTCTGTTTAGATAGGTAGTGCTATCCCCTTTTGCCAAGTTAACTTCTCTTGACAGTATTTACACTGTGTTTTGAACTCAGAGACTCTGTCCATTAGTTTACCAGTAGGCACCAACTCAAAATGTTGCCAGCACTTAGCTTTTGTTTGGTGGCTTTTTGTTTAGTGCTAGAGCCGATGGTAGTTTGTATATCGTCATCTTTTTGAAAGTCTTTCAATCAATTGGATTACTGCTACCACCAAACTGATCAATAATATCGTTTGGAATTGGAATGTCATTAAGACCACTGAAATCACCATCACTTCGATTATATGCCATTTGGAATAATAGAATAAAGAGAATAGAAAAAGATGAAGATATAGTAGAAAGTCAAAACGAGAAAATAGAAATGTAGAAAATTAGTAGAAATAAAAAATTACAACTTAAAATTATAGAGTAATATCTAAATGATGAGATATTAGATACTAATTATAACAATAATATTGAGAGAATGAAATTTGAGAATTGTTAATGGATTGATTATATAATTGAATGATAGATAAGATATTGAAGTGTAAAATAATGAGTTTAGAATAGGAGTATTTATAGGAGAAAAATGAAATTAAAAACAAAAGGCTAGGATCGTTGGCCAACAGTCACAAAATCGTGACCGTTACATGAGCACACGAGCCGAGCCAGTTCGTGGCTCGTGATTCACAAGCCCACAAGTCCAAAATCACGTTTTTTGGCCGAGTCGAGTGAGCTCGGCCCTCTTTTTTTTTTTAGTTCGACCCTAGCTCGTGCTCGTCCCTCAACGAGTCTGAGCTGGGCCAAGCTTTTATGGGCCGAGCCGGCGAGCTCACGAGCTGATAAACCTTTTTGACACTCTTACTTAGTAGTATATTTTTATGACTGTAAATTTGTGAAGGGATGTGTGTGTGAGGGGAGGAGGAGGAGGAGGAGGAGGTAAAATTAATTATGTGTGTATTTTAATTTTGGTTGTCAACGTTAACATTAAATCTCTCTCTCTCTCTCTCTCTCTCTCACACACACACACACATATATATTTAGATTCATATTATGATATTATACGTTTTTTTATTTTAAATATTTAATCATTTTATTTTGTTCAATAAAAATAGTATGATTGAGATAGATTGTTATATACTAGTTGTTGATATGTGCGTTGTATCTATGTATTGCTTGAATATATATGTATAAAAAAATTTATTTTAAAAAATATTAAATGTATAACACGTAAATAATAAATATGAAAAACATATTTTTGAACATACCATTTAATATAATTAATTAAGTAAAATGTTAAAATTCTATTAAGAAAAGCAGAACCAAATAAACACATAATTCGTGTATAAAAAATTAAATAACTCGTACAAAAAAATTAAATAACTAAGATTTGTAAAAGACATTTGAATATTGGTAAAGTGATGTGGTAAAGTGACCATTTTTATATTTTTATTCACTTGTACCACTTCGAGAATTTAAATGGGACAAAATCCTCATTCTTCAAACTCGGCTCCAAGTTTTTTAACTTTTTTTACTAATGACCTAAAAGCCAAATATTAAAGAATTGTGTACAATTTACTTATAACATCAAATAAAAATATAAAAAAAAAATCTTTGAAAAATTGAATGAAAATCTAGATGAATATGTGAATAGTAAAAGAAAAAAAATAAAAAAAAAAGGAAAAAAAAAATTTGTGATTGGCACACACCACAATAATTTGGTTGTCTCACTTATCTAACTAATGTAATTCTACTAAAAATGAAAAATGAAAAATGAAAAGGGATGGGGCGGGGTAGATTTTTGAAGAAGATGAAGTTATTTTGTACTTTTTAAAAGTTGTAGGACTTCATTTACAATTTTATTTTTTTTGTTGTTTTTAACTTTTTCTTTTTTTTTGTTTATTTAAAGAGGATGGCAAAACTGTCAAAATATGTCAAAAGGACGTGATTTGCAACTAAATTCAAAGCCGGGGATAGTCAACACTAAAAAAAAAGTTATTGATAGATTTGTTATAAATTAAAAAAATTGGAGACCACACAACACATTTAAAAAAAAAAAAAACCAATGAAACTCGACAAGATTAATAAAAAAATAAAAATTCAAAATCAAATCTTGTCGAGTAACTCGACAACATATATAAAAAAAATTCCAAATCACATGTTGTCGAGTTGCTCGACAACATTAAAAAAAAAAAAGTTAAAATCAAAATGTTGTCGAGTTACTCGACAACAGTTCAAAAAAAAAAAATCAAATATTATCAGCTCGACAAACATAAAAAAAAAAATTCTAATCAAAATGTTCGACAAACATTTAATTTTTTTTTTAAATGTTATTGTAACTCGACAAAGATTTAAATTTTTTTTCTCTTATTGTTTAGTTTATTTTTTAAAATTTTTGACTGGTTAATTATTGGACTCCTATTTGTTCGCTCAATACAAAAAAAAATGGTATGGGACAGTGTTGAGCTGCTCCAAAAAAAAAGTATCTAGACAGTGTAACGTTGCTCGACAAAGAAAAAAATGAAAAAAGGAGAAAAAAGAATTGTGTATAATTTACTTATAACATCAAATAAAAAAAATTGGTAAAAAATTGAACTAAATTACGGACGAATAAAAAAAAATTGTTGGGTGCTTGACAATCACAACAACAACAAAAAAATGGTGGTGTATCTAAGTAATGTAATTCTGCTTAGAAAATGAAAAAGGAAAAATGAAAAGAAAAGAGAAGAGAAGGGAAGGAAGGAAGGGAAGGGGTGGGGGGGGGGGTGGGGCGGGCGGGGATTTTGAAGAAGATGAAGTTATTTTGTATTTTTTAAAAGTTGTAGAACTTCATTTACAATTTTATTTTTTTTAGTTGGTTTTTTAAAGAAGAGGGCAAAACCGTCACAATATGTCAAAAAGACGTGATTTACAACAAAATTCAAAGGATGAGGATGGCCAATGCTAAAAAAAAAGTTATGGGTAAATTTGTTATAAATTGAAAAGGTTGAAGACCAAAAGTGCAAATTATCAAAAAAAAAAAAAAGAATGGGCTAAAAGTCCACACAACACATTTAAAAAAAAAAAAAAGTAGTTTGATCGACAAACAAACCAAATTAAAAAAAAACAATGAAATGTTGTCGAGTTGCTCCAATTCGACAACATTAAAAAAAAAAAAATCGATTTCAAAAAAAAAATTCAAAATCAAATCTTGTCGATTTGCTCGACAACATAAAAAAAAAAATCAAAATCAAAATGTTGTCGAGTAACTCAACAACAGTTCCAAAAAGAAATTCAAATGTTATCAGCTCGACAAACATTAAAAAAATCAAAATCAAAATCAAAATATAGTCAAGTTACTCGACAAATATAAAAAAAATCAAATGTTATCAACTCGAAAAAAAAAATCAAAATTAGAATATTGTCGAGTTACTTGACAACATTAAAAAAAAAAAAAAATCAAATGTTATCAGCTTGACAAACATAAAAAAAAAATCCAAATCAAAATGCTCGACAAAAATTTTTTTTTTAAAAAAAAATTCAAATGTTATTGTTACTCGACAAAGATTTAAATTTTTTTCTTTTATTGTTTAGTTTATTTTTTAAACTTTTTCACTGTTTAATTATTGGACCTCTATTTGTCCGCTCGAAAATAAAAATTTAGTATGGAGGCAGTGTCGAGCTGCTCAACAAAAAAAAAAATAGTATCTGGGTAGTGTCAAGCTGCTTGACAAAGAAAAAAAATTGTATACAATTTACTTATGACATCAAATTAAAAAAAAATGGTAAAAAATTGAACTAAAATCGACAAGTACACAAATAAAAAATAAATAAATAAATTTGTGCTCACCAAAAAAAAAAAAAAAATTGTGTGTGTCGAGCTACTAGACAAGCACTTTGTGCGCTTGCCTTAAAAAAAAAAAAAAGAAAGTCAAAAATTACGGCTATAAAAATAGGCTAAAATTAACTTAAAATTGGCTTTGGTTTGTTGAGGCTTTGGTTTGTCGAGTAACTCGACAAACCAAAGCCAAATCTCAAATTAAAAGAAAAAGGAAAAAAACACAAAGGTAAAAAATCGCGGCTATTTTCAATGTCAAATTGATGGAGTATTGGACGAAAAATCTACAATAAAAATTCAAGACTCTTATATTATTGTAGGGATATATTTTACAATACATGTTTAACACAAGCATTTGTATGGCTTTGTACATTATACAATGGTTTAATGACAATTGGCTTCAATTTGGGATGTGTAGTTGCATTCAATTCACCATGAATGTGCTATGATTTTTATCAAATTACACCATACAAAAATATTTTTTTGTTTTGCTGTATCATGTAAAATTTCATACATACCTCGTAATCCACATGAATAACATATTACGAAATATATAATGTTGTATGTTACAAATACTTCATGTTGGATATCATATATTACAGTGTGTAATATGTTACAAATATTTTATAACATCACTTAATTAACACGTTAACATATACATAACATGATATGTTACAAATGCTTCCACTACAAGAAAAACAGTCTATTGCAACGGGCGGCGTTGCTATGAAGACCTTTCGCATAGCGATGCATGCGCAAGTTGCGTCCTTCGATGTTGCCGAAAAGTATTCATTTACGGCAACGGGCATTGTACGTTGCCATTTAGTTTTTAGCAACGTTCAATGTCCGTTGCCATTTAGTTTTTAGCAACGGTCACTGTGCGTTGTCATTTATAGTTTTTAGCAACGTTCAATGTCCGTTACCATTTAGTTTTTAGCAACGGTCACTGTGCGTTGTCATTTAGTTTTTAGCAACGTTCATGTGTCTGTTGCCATTTATCTTTAACAACGTTCAATGTCCGTTGCCATTTAGTTTTATCAATGTACATTTGCACGTTGCCTTTGCCTATGTATTCATTTTCAACAACGTTCTTGTGCATGTTGTCGTTACCTTGGGTTTTTTATCTATTATTTCGAAATATATTTTATATATATTCTTGTACTTTCTCAATCATTTAAATACAAAATTACATTATAGATATAATAAAACTCAATCCATACACCACATGAACTCTTAACTGGAATTTATACAATATTAATGAAATTTGTCATACAAAATATAGCCTACAAGTTTCTTTAAACATACAAAGTTTGAACCAAACCTAGAAAAACACGTGTCCTGAAAGTTTTACAATGTTGTACATTTAATCTACCAAAATATAGCAAAACAAACTTGATAACTAATACCCCGAATCAACGAATCCGTAACGTCAAACATGATGACTATGAACAGAGACCACCCCAACATGACCACCTCGGTTATGTCAAAAAAGAAAGCACTACATAAATCTATGTAGTGCTTTTCAGTGATTTATTTGAGTGATATCTTTTACTTCCTAAGCCTGAGCAGGAGTAGCAACCTTCCCCGTTCCAATAGCCCAGACAGGCTCGTAAGCCAAACTGAAATCAAACCGTTCCAATACATATACAAGCTATTTGCAGCAGCACAAGCAATAGAGTTTTCAGTAGGGTGCCATGCCAGGTGGAGCAGTTTCAGAGTGAAATCAAATGAATTTCCATTTGCATCAACTCCCGAACTTTCTCGCACTGCGAGAGAGAATCCAACATTCATTGAGTGGAGAAGAGAAAACACAAAACCTAAAAGCGGAATTGTTTTGAATGTTGGACCCGAATGAAAGAAGGCAAGTGGTTGGTAAAGAGAAGGGGTGAAGGGGACAAGAAGAATACCTCGCTGACAACATGAAGTTATAGTCTTCGCTAGGCCTCTCAAGTCCTTGAAGGGTCTCGACTTGTCTTCGAAAAGGGCAATAAAAGGGATTATGTTGTAAATTGTAATAAATAAAATACAACATATATCAACAAGAGACCAATATGCCAAATTAATCTTTAAAAGGATACCTCATTGGATTTTGCTTGCTTGAGAGTAGTTGCTTCAAGACTCTCTCAAAGACATCCAAACACGCTGAAATAAATTGTTTGAATCACGTCCGACCTTTTGTGAGATGGATAAAATGAGGAAAAATATAAAGGAGCGATAAAAGAGACTCGAGCATACCAGAAGAACCAATTGCTACTCACGACCATTGCCACTCAGCAACATTCGAATTTGTCAAAAATGGAATCATTTTCATACAAATCACAAAGTTGGACATTATCAAATTACAAACACGTCACCTAAATCACACCATATATGCAAAAAAAACTCGGTAGATTTTCCAAGAAACAAAGCTATTCACCTTGGGTCTCGGATGCTCATGAACACGGAAGGTTGCCACCGGACCGTAATCCATATTAACATCCCATAACCGAAACCAAGACAGATCGGTAAGTGATGCACCAAAATTGAAACAATATAGAAAAATGAATACAAAGAATAGGTGTGTGCTTCAAAGAAACCGAACTACAAATCTTCTTTACGCCTCGAGAAGTCATGGAATATGGCCAATTAGTGATATTCCATAACAAGTAATTGTGCTAGACTCTTTATATTTAGACATGCTTGAGATCCCCATACATTTGCAATTATAAATGAAACTTAATGAATGCTTAATCGCAAACAACTAGTTTCCATCATCATTATTTTTCGCATAAACCCAAAGAGAAAGCAAAACCAAGCATGTCCAAATGACAAAACACAAACATTAACAAAGATTATAGCATTAAAAACAAAATATAGATCAAAGTGAAGAAATAAACTATAGAAGATGAACACCTTAAGGGTCATGTAATCACGACTAAGTAGGTGTCTTCCATCCTTTGCAAACTTGATATCTGAAATTGAAGCTATTATCTCAGTGAAAAATGATCTTGAACCAGGTGCCTCCTGTTCCTCAAATCAGTACATTAATGAAAAATCAATTTTTTTTAATTCATTTATTTTAAATGTAAAAGAGCAATTGAACGTAACATAGTTAATTTTTTCGGAGAAAGCAAAACGACTTAGAATTCCTAATATCGCCAACTTTGACTTCCCATTCTGGACAATTAATTAAGTTCAAATGTTAAGCTACTTTGACCTTCAGACCTTTAGAAAGAGCATATGCAACTTTTTCTCCAACAAACTGAAATCAAAATGGCAGTAAGATAGACTTTCAACTATTTTCACAGATATCCTGGAACTAATGAAACACAAGCCAAAGGTTGATATCATTTAAATTAATGTTTCATATAAAGAATCCCATAATCTGAATGTTTCTTGATAAGCAAAACATAAGGATGGCATTATATCTCAGCAAAGTCTTTCTTTCATACCGGATGCATAGAATTTGCACGGTGCATGGGCTGACCCTTAACCAACAGATAATATTTGGATAATCATCAAATTAAGTCACGCCAACAAGCAAAGAAGCAATCAAGTTTCAAAATGAAAAGGAACCAAAAAGGTGGTTACCCTGATCAAAGAATTCAAACAGCACCACAAATTTCAAAAATGCAAATTACCAAGCACCTAAAATTGCGTGGTCTACAATATCTAGCATGGTCTACATTAAGGCATTTGAAAGGACATTGAGCATTTCTCTCTAAAACAGAAAATTGCCATTGATTCTTGCATCTATAACATCAGAAGGGCTAAAAAGCTCTGTTTTGTAAAGAATGGACTCTTCCAACTTTGGGTTTCTCAATAAAATGATCACTTTAAAAGAAAAAAGGCTCTCTTATCCAAAATTGTCCCTACTTAAGAAGTACACCACTATGCATCAAAACACTAATTTCCTATTCCAAGCAGTGGAACCCAGACAACCAATCCACCCTACTACCTTCCATTACCACCAGTTAGTCCTCTCTACAAATCAAGAACTGCTTGCACAACCAGTGTCCACAAACAACCCAGTCCAATTACCTTCTCGAGAGTTGCCACTTAATTTGAGTTGCTGTTAATAATGGTTAGTGGTTACTTGGATGTCCAGACAACAGCAGCAACACCAACAAAATAACTTCCACATTTTCCAGAATTTCTCTATCTCTGATTTTATGTTTTCAGTGATCTTTCTACTGTTTTTATCTCTTCAGAGAGTTCACTGACTTATTAGAGATGGTGGGAAGTGAGTGGTCAGAATTGGTGTATTTGTTGGCTGCAAGCCATGAACTTAAATTGCATAGAGATGGTATTGGTATGAAATCGGTTATTTTGGAGCTACCACAATTATACACTCATAATGAAGGCAAAGGTTAAGCTGGGATGACAACAAAAGTCAAAAGAATTCACATTTTACGTCGATAATTTTTTTTTGTGGCCATTTGACTAAGAGTAAAAATAGAACACAGAGGGCCTCGGAGGGATTATGCAGTTACTATGCATAACCAAACTTGAATAGAAATAAACTACACTGAAGAACTAATAAACCTAGCCAAATTTTACATCTAGAAAAAATAAAATAAACGGCAGCTTCAAAATCTAGACACTGCAGCGTTTTTTTGCCAAGAAGTATAACGTATTAAAGACAGTTGCATGTCAAGAGGAACATATTCGTATGCTCGTGCTGGAAGTTATACCTTCACCACAAGGTGACTTCCTAGTAGTGATAAGAAGAACCTTAGTGGGCATTCTCACCAGTCCCTTCACCCTGAGCCTCTTGTCTTTAGCACCACGAACCAAATCAGCACACACTGAAAATCAAGTCAACAAAGCATCAAATTTGACAATTATTACAATCATCACCACCACCACAAACTATTTAATAAACAAGATACTAAGGGTCGAAATTGATTTCAACAAGTACTGGATCCAATCCAATCTGTATAACAATTGCTAGTCTTATAATTGGAATAAAAACCCATGATTACGTAGTAAACCAATAAGAACCAATAAGTGACTCACAAAACTGAATGATACTTTATAAATCGTTCGGTTTATGACTTATAATATATACTATATGGCTGTATCAATAAACAGAGCACATTCAAAAAGAGTAATCATCAAGTAATGTAAAAAATTATACAAAGACGATCAAATTGCACAACAATATTAACACCATGATACTATACCTTTCTCGAGGTTCTTCACATTCTTCGAGGAGAGAGTGATACGGATCTTGTGAATTTGCTCCTGAGGCTCCTCCAACCCAGACTTAGTTGGCTTCATCGCTGCGTACGCCATTCTTTTTCCTCTGCTTTATTTTCAAAAACACATAAAATCATTTCACGTTTGTGAAAAAAATATATATATATATATCTACGCAAATTCGAAAAATACCCGCAAAAAAAAAACAGTAATATGAAGATAGGGCGGCAGAATACTTTACCGACGGTTGATAGAGTCGGAGCACGGAGGCGGAGTGAAGGTATCAAGAGATTTGGCGCTACGGTACGCTTCTGGTGATGTTCTCCTATATAAAACACCTGCATCGCAACACGAGGAATATGATCACTCTCCCTTTTTCCCTCTCCTTCACAGTAAATTGTTCCCAAATTTGAGTGTAAATACCAAGGAATAAACCATTTGCGGCTTTTCAATTGGATTTTGGGTTAGATTTAGGGAGGAGCAAAGGGAGGAGATGGATACAGAACGTATTTTAGGTTAGAAGTTTAGGTTAGAACCAAATAATTTTAGTTTTCGCGGGCGGTGAATTTGTTAAAAGGGCGTATTTGGGCTCCAGATTGGCAACGTTCAAAGAACGTTGCCAAATCCTTTTTTATAAAACTTTCCGCAACAAACGAAGACATCGCTGCAAAATTATTGTGGTATATTTTTTAACAACGCTCAGTGAACGTTGTCAAATCTTTTTTATAAAACTTTCGAAGAATGATCGAAGACCGCTGCAAAATTGTTGTGGTATATGTTTTAACAACGTTCGTGGAACGTTGCTAAATCTGATGATATTTGTAACGGTCAACGCTTGTTGTTGAATACGAAAATATATTATTATTTTCGCAACGGTCACTGACCGTTGCAAAAGGTTACATTGACCGTTGCAAAAGGTTACATTGGCAACATTCATTGAACTCATCAAGCCAAATGTCATTTGAATTACTCAATTGCAATGATATTTCATGATCATGTCAGAGACTGTTTTAGCAACAAGCTTTTAATGATTTGTTGTCATTGAGATGTTGCAAAAAGCTCTTTTTGTTGTAGTGTTCGTGTTGGATATCACAGAGTGTTTATTCATTATAGACTAAGTGAAGTGACATGTTATCTACATTGATAATATATACTTAATGAATATGTTACAAAACATGTGATATGTTACAAATGCTACATGTTGACTGTTATGTAACAATAATAAATATAAGGCACTGTGGCAGCAAAAATAGGGTGTGGCATGTGTGTGATTATTTTAGCCGTCTTTTATTTGTTGAAGCCAGCAAGAAGTCTAGTACTTTAGTTGTCATCCCATTTTGAAATGACAGTTTTGAACGATTTTATTTTTAATATATCTCAAATCAGTTATTGCAAAAATAAATATTTGCCTCGAATAATCAAATTTAATTCTCATCAATTATTATAAGACTTTATTATTAATTGTGGCACTATAAATTTAGCCCAAAAAAATAAATTCACTCTTTATTTACTAAATTTACCTTTTTTAATAAGAAATTTTTATATAAAAAAAATTCTATTTCTTCGACTAATTTATTAATTATATGGCTTTCTACTAAATATTTTAATCATCGCCCATTATTGTAATTTCATTAATATAATATTATGTGGGATACCAAAATTAATAAATTTGAAACACGAGAAAAACACATCAAGTATGAATAAAATCTAAAGATGATAGAGTTTTAATATCTGCTCAAGAATTTAATATTTATTAGGGTGGTTATATTCACACAACATTTTATTATAAATGCACTGCATTTTAATTGTATAAAGAGTCCTTAATTTTTATTTATTGTCACATTTATGTCCTTAACTTTTTTTTCCATCAAATTCTTATATTTATCATGATATTAATAACACATCTTGTTTCTACTAGCGATTTTCCTCTAAAAATTCTATTAGTGTGCTTTAAAATGAGAGACAAATATTTAATCAAAAATTTGCGTTTATTTATTTATTTGCTTAATTAAAAAGACGAGGAGACAATGAGTAATTTTTTTTTCTTTCTTGATAAAATTTTTGGATGAAAATCATTATCAGAGATAATATGTGCTAATTAATTGAAGGTTGATGATAAAAATATATAATGAACATAAATGTAATAATAAGTAAAGATTATGGATTTTTTATGCAATTTAAATGTAGTGTACTTATAGAAAAATGTGGTGTGGATATATTTAGCCTATTTATTATCATCATTTACAATACCAATTTCAATTTGAGCAATATAAAAAAATGTAGATTATGCACAGATGTGGAACATTTCATTGTATTAGACAAACTGATTATGTTAATTCTCTAACTTAATTGAGAGTATTTGGGGTGGGGTGGGGTGGGGTGGGGTGGGGTTGGGTGGGGTTTAAAATCCTCTAGCATAAAAAGTAGGATACTGTGTTATTTATGTTTTTGTATTTTTACTTTCAAAAAGTCAGTGTTTCAGAAATAAAAAAGACTGGATAGTAAATTTGAGTATTTATATATAATTAAAGTAATAGGTGTAATTTTCACTTTATGGTATTTTACAAGTAAAGCTTATTTATTGAAGGATTAGAATTTAGAAGTGAGAAATGCGTTAGGATGGAGAAGAGGAAGAGGAAAGAAGTGAAGTGGAGTTATGCTAGAAGAGGATACTAATGGAAAAAAGTGCAGACCATTCTTTTATCTTTTATTATTATTATTTTTTAAATGCCAGAGCTTATTTTGAATTTGCTCTTAACTTCAACATCTGCTATCTTGTAACTTATAAATTATAATACATTTCCTATGACAAGTTGCATCAAGTTCAACTTTGGTTTCATGTTGGCCGAACTTTTCTTTCTTTTTCCAAAACAAAATTTCGCATTAAAATAAATTATGATGCAGCTAGCTAAAAGTGCAAAACAATCGAAGAACATGATCAAAACCCGTTAATACCTAAGAATAACAGGAATTGACAATTAATAGTCGCTGATTCACACATAAATACCAAGTACTAAACTTGATCGACAAAGTCGTTAATTACAAGAACACTCATATTGGATTGACAAAGGATCAGAAAAATCCAAGTTCTATAATTTTTATTTCAAAGAATAATGGAGTTTATATATATAGCAAAACTGGAAAAGCAAAAACCCTAAACTACATTAATTAATGCCCCGATTTAATTAAAGAACATAAATAAAAATAAAAGTAAAGGAAATAAAAGGTTTGGAGTAATAGGTGAGGGTCCATCACATTGCATGCGAAATAGAGATCGAAATAGAAGTAGAAATACAGTCAATCCAAAGGAACCCATCGGCACTTAAAATCGCAGCCAACAAAGCCAGTTGGCAGGCTACTTCATTCCCGTACAGGGCGTGAAGCAACAAGTATGACAACCAACTTCCGACAAAATTGCTACGATGTCTAACATCACTAGAGCATTCGATGACAAAAGAGAAAACATTAACTACAACTAATAAATTGACTATTATTGAGAATATAGTTCTTATGAAGGTGATGAAAGAACCCCAAAACTTTCCCGCTTATCAAAACTTATAATGGATATAAAGAGAGCCATCGATCAACCATGGCAAAACATTCTTTAGGATTGTATTCTGGAGGTAAATGACCTGCACCCTGCAAAATACATTATAATTTCACATTAATTTCATATTTTCTTCACATCACTTTGATAAAGAGAATAATTAATTTTTCTTGCCTTTACTGTTGCAAATGTGAGATCAAATTCATTGTTCTTGTACTTCTTTGTGTATCTACATGGGATAAATTATAGTACAATTGTCAGAATAATACCATGCAATATATATATATATATGAGATAAAAATGGAACACCAACCCTGCAACTTGGCCATTGAAAATCCAAGGTCTCCAGTCCTCATCAACAGTCAAATTGAGATCTCGGATCCATTGTAAAGTAGCCGTATAAGGAACAATCATGTCATGATCACCACTGGAAAGAAACGAAGCTAGCATAATTACGTACAGAACACACAAACACCGACATTACACATTTGAATTGCCGAGTGTTTGTGTATATGTTTGTCTAAGCTTAAAAAAAAGCAAGTAACTTTTGTTTCCCAAACATGTTATAAGTGAATTTTTCAAGCTTATATTAAACTTAGCAAGAAATTAATTATATGACTAATTACCTATATACCAAAGCTCGACCTCTTTTCTTGCTGAGAAGTTTATGATATGGGACAACACTTTCTGCACTATGTTCATGGGATATGCTGTCATTGCATTTTGTCCATTCCGCTATCGTACCCTGATATATAGAAAAAAAAAAAACGTCTAAGTTAACCTAAAAATTAACCCTCATATCGAACCATTTTTCCTTTTTGTTTGACAAATAATAAATAGGGATGCTTGTAATAATTAATCCGTAGTCTTCTTGTTTTTAACTAATTACCTTTCTAGTATGAAGAGCATCTTGGACAGTTGGATCATTTGCCCATTTACCAGATAATGCATAAATATGATCCTGCACACCAGAAAAGAGCCCAATCAAGACAACCTAGCGATATATTAGCGTACATAAGTGAATTAGACAGTATCGTTCGATCCTATCCAATCTTACGTACCAAAAGTGCACTATAATAATGTTTGAAGTATAGATATATTTGAAAGGAGGATGAAGTTACGCGACAACGCGGTCCGTCTTGTTCGGATGGGAGGAAGAGGGGGTTAATTGAGTCATCTTCCAGTAATTGTTTTCCCCGTCCAAAATCATTTGGTATTGATGCTACGGATTCGCATTCTGGTTCCAGAATATGTGGTTTGTGTACATTTTCTATACACTGCAATGCATTCGATCATACATTGAAACTCTTTTTATGCTATGATGAAAAAGTTGACGGAATATGAAACAAAATGAAAAATAAAATAAACATTTTTTTAAGAAACACGAAAAATGAAAAAAAAAAGAAAGATAGTTTCAAATAAAGTATATACACAAAAGGATAAAATAAAAAATGCATAATTGTATTTTGTTGCAGGGAAAGATTTTCGTAAACTTTGTATATGCAAGAGGTGTCAATTGTGATAGTCATGACTTCAAGGAATCTCTCTTTGATTTACACTAAACAAAATAAGATGAAAATTTGTTTACCTCATTGATGAGTCGAAGAACATAATTACATTGTGCATTACTTGGATCGGGATTGAGATATTCTCCGTTGCAGCTAACTTTTGCTTGCTGAAATTGTGTTAGATTTGAAAAAGTTATTGGTAATGTCTTGCGTGAATAAATGCAATGTTATGGTGAATAACATGTTTGATAAGCAATATTGGACAAGACTTGATAATTCCTTTTTTTTTTGTTCGGTAAGCAATATTGGACAAGTTTTTTGTCTATAAAAGTGTCTAGTGTTGTCAAATCCAACATATCAAACGTGGCCTAATGATTTTGGACACCTAAAGGTCAAGTTCAATTGGGTTATTTTTGGTACTTTTCTGGTCTTGAGCTTCAAATTTTGAACTATTAGGTATCCAAGTGTGAATACGAGAAGATTATTACCTACTAATAAGCATTTTATATATGTTTACAAAAGTAGTAAAAAATAAGATTGATGTGGTTCTTGGTACTGATTAAATTTCTAATATATTCCTGTTTCAATAAGTAGAATTGCTCTAATGAGTCAGGTCCTTGTAATTATATATCATCTATAAAAATAATTGAATCCAAACTACCTCAAAGTATTCATCCGATATAAGTGCCATGCGATGAGCAAAAGGAATTTGTTCATTACGACAGTTGTATCCGTATGTAAATGGGTTGCCGACGAAGTATCCCTGTTTCAATTTTCAAAAGTACTCTTTTATTAATGTTGAAATGCATCACATTAGAAAAATAAATAATGTGTAATATAATTGAAGATTTGGCAACAATGAGGTCCTAAACATTAAAATATAATTACAATTAGCATAACAAGTCAAGAGTTTAAACAAAAATAATTACTTACTTGGAGGGATATTAGTGGTTGCAGTCCTGCTTCAATACCTGCGATAGATTAAGTTTAATTAATGTAATAGAAATTTTATAAAATCTAATTAGTTTTAATAAATAACCACTAAATTAATTTGAGGTTATTACTTACTCACACATCTTGAAAAGATTTCCAATTGCTCACCAAACCTCCCAAATGATTTACCATCCACCACCCATTGGAAAACATTAGACTACGCAGATAGAAATTGCCAAATGACAAACGGAAAGCTGATGTGACGTAATTAAATCGTTAAAATCGTCCACGTAACTAAATTGCAATAGCTAAACACGTATTTAACTTTCTTTAAAAAGTGTTTTCCAAACTAAAGATATTTTTTTTAAGTTGGAGAAACATTTTTAAAGCAATCTAAAAGTTTATTTGGCTATTGCGATTTAGTTACGTGAACGATTTTAACGATTTAATTATGTCACATCACTTTTCATTTGCCATGTCAACCTAACGTTTGCGAACGAGTGATGAATGGTAAACCATTTGAGAAGTTGGGTGAGTAATTAAGTGCTTGTTCCATTTTTTTTTGGGAAAAATGGGTTTTTTTTTGTTACTTTTTGACTTTTCAAATTTTTTCGTGTAAAAGGGTTGAAAAGTAAAAAATTATAGGCAAAAAATGGGTTTTTTTTTTTTGAGAAAATGGCAGCCATATCTTTTCAAGTTGAATGAGTAAGTAGTATTTATTAATTAGTTTTTATTAAATTTACTCGTTTTATTATCCTACCTCGTGATATTTTTAAAGCAACCATGGGAGCAAGTTTTCCTCCATATGATTCAGCCCCAACGTATAGACGATTTTTGATAAACATTGGGTGATTCAACAACCACTGCAATTTAAATATATTGTTAGCTTTCAATGCATTTTTTTCACAGCTTTGGTTAGTTCCCAAAAAATAAGTAAATGTGTGTATTGGGGGTCGGAATGGGACCTGGGGAATGACATCTATGAATAATTGATTACATTGCAAGAAATTTCACTTTTTGACGACAAAGTTTTCGGTCTACTTTTTCGACGAAACAATTTAAAATTGACTTTCTACTATCAAAATTTACATCGTTAAAAATGAAATGTCTTCATTCGACTTACTTTTCTAAGAAATGTGTAAACATCTTTTGCTGCTTTCCTATCTGAGTAATGATAACCTTCTGATGTATTTGAATATGAGAATCCAGTACCAGCAGGCTGGTCTAAGAATATAATATTGGCGATCTGATAATCATATAACATGATTATATTATTGCAATAGTAATTAAAATTAGAGATATTGAAGACATATAGGGATGAAGTTAGATGTTTTTTTACCTTGGTCCATGAATATGGATTTAGGATAAAAGATGGCAACCTTCCATTAAAACTTGAAATATCAAATTTTAATGGACCTACACACAAAATAGAGAGAGTTGGTTAGAGAATTGCATATATAAAAATAATTTTTTTTTTCATATTAATTAATATTTTGAATTTGTAATTAATAATACCGAATTCAAAAACAAGAGGATAGAAACCGGTGCAACCCGGTCCACCAGCGAGCCAAAGCACAAGAGGATCTTCCTTCGGGTTCCTTTCTGACTCAATGAAATAGTAAAATAGCTGGACTTGTTCATATTCTCCCACGCCAATGTATCTATTCATGTCATCCATATAAAAATTATATAAAATAAATGTCAAAAGGCCGAATGAAGTAAAAGGGAAATGAATGAAAATGAACTGACCCGGTTTCAAGTTTGAAAGGCAGAGTACCCGAATTATAACCCGGAAGAGTCTTGATAATGGATTGTGATTCTGCTCCATTGTTGAACAGAAACACAAGAACAAAAAGTGCATGCAGCATTCTCCAATTCATAATAACCAAACTGCAAAAGAAGAAGAAGAAGAAGAGAGAGGGTGGTTTCGATGTTCATGAAGACTTCTGGGGATGTATTGGAATTAATGACTTTGTTACTGTGGGTAGTAAAGGTGTCACATTGGGCAGGTGCCAGGTGGGTAAAAGAATCAGGCTTTTCACAAGTGGTAGGCTGAAAATATCAAACAATTTTTTAAAAAAATGGATAAATTGCAGTTAGTGTATCATTATTTATTAAAACTACAGATCTTTAATATTTAATTCTTGGCATCCATCACCCCAACTTTTTATAAGATTACCAGAATCTTCATATTTTTGATATTTTGGTACTTATGTTCGTGTGAGGCATTGATTGCTAATTATATAAAAACTTTTAATTAAATATTTACATCTTTAATATCTTTGATATTTGATTTTTCAAAGATTGGAATATTATGCTACAATTTATCCAAATAAATCGTGAATAGAAACTAGATAAATATTTTGGGTCCCGAACTTTTTAAATTTGTAATAATAGATTTTGAACTTATTTCATATCTAACACCCCGGGTCTTTAACTTTTAAAAAACGCACAAGCAAAGTCCTTCTATTAAAATTGTTAGATAGAAATTAAATGATCAAATTTTTCTTAAAATGACCAATCTACCCTTTTCGAATTAAAATTAAAAAAAAAATTGCAATCAACTCTCTCTTCCACTACTTCTTTCCAATCAACCATCTCCTTAGGATATTAAATGTGAAATCAGCAATAGTTAATGATCTTGCCACCAATGGAATCCCGAACCTTTGAACTTTGTAACAATGGGTCCTGAACTTTCAATGTCTAGCACCCCGGGTCATTAACCTTTTAAAAAACGCGCAAGCAAAGTCCTTCTGTTAAAAAAATTGTTAGTTTGACCGTTAAATGATCAAAATTTTCTTAAAATGATCAATCTACTATTTTCAAATTAAAATTAAAAAAATAAAGAAAAAATTACAATCAACCCTCTCTTCCATTACAAAAATCACCGCCAGAGGAGATCTTGCCGCCAACCTCCGAAAAACAACAACACCAACGGCGATGGCAAGATCTCCGACGAGGAGCTCGCAGGCGACCTTAAGGCACTGGATCCAACAAAGAACAAGAACCGATGTATAAATCCTTCAAACAAAACCTAAAAATTAACCATGTCCGAACCTAAATCTAACCTTTTCATCATCTTTTTCTTACTCTTCCTTTCTTCTTCCTTCTTTTTGTCCATTCCTTCACCTTTTCCTCCGACATTTCAACTGTAGCATCACTTCCAGCAGCGGCGAGTTGTTCAACTCACCCTCGACTCACAGGGATACTCAGGAACACTCACTCCACTTATTTCCAATCTCACTCACCTGTTGAGTCCATATCGGAAGGAGCCAAATGGCATTCTTCATAAATTTACGAAATAGATTTAAATAACCGTGGGTGGTGAACCGGAATTATGTGATCCTCGCTTTTAGAGCGCTTCCATCTTTGGTTGGTCTCATGACCCACTTCGTGGCTTCCTACATTCACAAATTGTAAGACATTCCACTTCTATGATTGCAATTGGTTGATTATAGAGATGAAATAGGTTCTTGTTTTAGCAAGTAAAATCCTAACAGAGCAGTGTTAACGTAGAGATAACCAAAAATGTCAAAGGACAATAGAGACCAATACATAAAATCTATTTTTTGGTCCTCGTTTGAGAACATATTATCTAAATTTAGAGTTTCAAACGAAACCAAATTTTAGCTTCAAAATTTAAGACGTGACATCATATTACACATCTATAAATAGATACCCAGTGATGATGATAGACTGAGAAGCCCTTTCTGTTGAAGATCTTGTTTTTGTGGTTGTTGTTGTTGTTTTCTAGTGGTTGGCAGCAAAATCTCTTCCGGCAATGAATTTTGGTAATGGGAGATGGGATTGATTGGAGAAGAAGAAGTGGAGTGGGGGTTGGTTGCAATTTTTCCTTTATTTTCTTTATTTTCTTCGTTTTTTTTTAATTCGAAAAGGGTAGATTCATCATTTTAAGAAAATTTTGACTATTTAATAGTCAAACTAATAATTTTTTTAACAGAAAGACTTTGCTTGCGCATTTTTTAAAGGTTCAGGACCCCATCGTTACAAGATTCAAAGATTCGAGATCCCTAGTGCTATTTACCCTAGAAACTATGAGTGGGTAAAATTAGAAGATTCGAGACAACAATGTCAAAAAATAAAAATAAAAAGCAAATACCGAGTTCTTTTTGAGATTGCTGATGGTTTATTATTATTTTTTATTTATTGATTTGTGGGCTTATTTGCTTGAAGTGGTGAGGGATGTCTGGGTTTGATGGCCAAAAAGTGTTATTGGAAATTGGTTTATAAAATGTTGTTTTGATCAATTTTGACTAAGTTATTGAGCGACATTCATTAGTTAATTAGGGTGTGTTTGATTGGCTTAAATTTTCCCACCTTTTTTTTTGTTGTGTTTGATTACAACCTTTTTTTTTCTATGGAATTTTTTTTCTCATTTTCCCACTTTTGACCACATTTTCCTTGTTTTCAAAGAAAATATTTTCTTTGTGGGATAGGAAAATTTATTTTTCATGGAAAATTTGTTAACCTTTTCCAACCTATTTATTTTCCATGGAAAAGGCGTTAACCTTTTCCAACCCATAATTTCTTGGTAATTCATTTCTATGGAAAATATTTTCTTTCCACCTAAATTTTTCATTTGCAATCAAACACAACCTTATGGGAATTCGGGTTGAACGTGTTCTATTCTGAGAAGAGATGGTCGTTATATATTTAATTACTTAAAACCAATTTCAAGAGTATGAGAAATTAAGGCCAAAATTAAACCGCATAAAACATGAAAATTGGAATTAGAATAGAATATTGTGGAATATTCTAATTGAATTTTGACACATGGCCCAATACTCAATTGACACAAGTACATGGCAGAATATTTTAGAATTTGTTTAACTGAAAAGTCATCGTTTCGATACAAATAATCATATATTTTTTAGTATGTTCTTTATGAACATTCATGCAAGAAACAATTCTAATAGTCATGTCTTTTTAAAAATTGTCTTTCACAACTGCTTTGGATATTATAAATTAGGGGTGGACATTTTAACGAGAATCAAATCTTCCGAATCGAATTGGAGGTTACTGGTCCGATTCCAAAAAATATATTAGGAATCAAACATAGAACCGAAAGCCGACCGGTTCGAGTCGGTTCTTAGTTATTGAATTACAACCGTGGGTACCCGACTTGGAATCGAATTTGTCATTTTTATAAATCTTTTATTTTTTACAATTTAACTCAACCCAACACTAAGGTACCAAAGACAAGAGTCAACTGTCCAAGACTAAAACCAAAAGTCTAAAACCCACCACCTTTAAACCCAAACTCAATTGACATAATTTCAAATACCCAAATCTCAAATTCTCAATCGTTATTTGCTCAGATACACTATACAAACATTGATGTCTGCCTCGTACTCTCACTTAGCTCTCTCGGGAAGACGAATCTCCTCTGTAACTAAAATAAATCTTCAACTTTGAGAGATAATTTTCTTTTCTAATCCTAATTTATAAGTTTGCAATTTTGGTGTGCTAATTTATGTCTTAAACCACCCTTTTGTTAAGGACTATAATGAAATGGTGGCTCCACAACTTAAAAATTATGTTGCCAACTCCATCATCGTCGGTGGGGCTCCAGGTCATGGATAGCTCGTGGAATATCAAAACAAACTTTCTAGACCAAAAAAGACGATCGAACGCACCCTTCCTGTCACAAGTTACTGACCTTTTCTCAGGACTCTACTCCAAAATCCTATCATCTATGGATCCAAATGGACCAACCAAAAGCCCATAGGTCGTATTTCTCTTCGGAATTTCCTCTTCCTGCACGTCAACACCAATGTCTACAACTTCCACCGCCACCTTTGGCTTACTCTGGGTCTTCATACGCCGCGATTTCTTGCCTTTATTCTTTGATGATATACTACTATTTGATGAATCACTGTTATCCTTCTTTGTCAAAACCACCTCCAGATCCTTCAAACTAGACTGGTTCGTATCATTTAGTAATTTAGCTGCCCAAGAACCCTCATTTGCAATCAAGTCCCTTCGGTTTTTTGGTTGTGCCTCGAATTGCCACCAGGGGCGGATCTAGGGTTGAAGTTCAGCTAGGACGGACGTTGTTGACCGTTGACCAGTCAACGGCCGATGCTTGTTAGAAATATAAGTATCAGCCACACATTTGATTCGCTTCCAACACTAGCATAAGAAAAAATTTAAAATAAAGTCAAATTTATGGCAAAAAAAAAAAAAAAAGAGAGCAAAAGTTCAGTGGGGGCGATAAAGATTTACGTAAAAAATAATTTAAAATAAGACAATAACGATAATTCAAAATGTAGTAAATTTTTTATAGTTGTTCTTTACGATTTTTCATATGTTGAAAAGTTTAAAATAAAACCAAATCTATGGCAAATAAAAAAAAAAAAAGAGCAAAAGAACTGATAAATACTTTTTATATTCTTCAATTTTGACCCACTTTTCAAATTATGCAATTATCATATTAAAAAGAAATAATAAATTCTTATTACCTTATTTTTAATTTCTCAAAATTGAGGACCATAAATGTAATTTTGAATTTAAAATACTCTCTCTCTCTCTCTCTCTCTCACACACACACACACACACACACACACACCCATGTGACCCTGCCACCTTCCTTCTTTCCTTCAATCCAATAAGCTTTATATACATATATACATACACGCAGACAGCCATTGCCACAGCATGAAGGAAAAAAAATTGATAAAATCCAGTGGGTCCGCCCCTAAACCAATACTATTTTTTCTCGAAATTCCAAGATTGGGAGGCGGGATCTCGCCATGTGGTAGATCCGCCTGATTGCCACCACTTGATTCACCCCCATAACCACCACTCAAAAGCCCTTCTTTATTATCCCCATGAGCCCACCTTGACCGGACATAGAATCCACCATAAGTCCGTAGAGTGATCAAAACCAACCATAACACAATGCGGTTACTTCCGAACCACTAAGGACCCACCCCACCATTCTTGCTATCTCTTCTTGGAGTCTTGCTTTGGAGTTCATCTTCTAAATGAAGGGAACCCTTGGCGCTGATCTCCCGACAATGTGGACTTCAAGGCTCCACCACTGTGCCTCACCGACGATCGTCTCACAACATTGCCTTCCTCCATCACTCAAATTATCAACTACTCCTATATTACAAATTCTAAATGTTTGTACAACAACATAAAAACAATTTCACCCTCCAAAATATCGAGATACCCCAAGAATTTGTAATGAATAAAGCTCCTTTGTTCCACCTTAATGAGAATTTAATGATGTGCTCCCACAAGCACCCCAAATTTCTTCATTATAATATTTTCCACCAAGATTCTTGAATTCCAATTCCGTTAAATGCAAAGAGAAATGAAATATTTTCACTTTCTTTACCACGAATAGCGGTACAAGCCAAGACTACTACGCTATTATAATTCCGCCAAGAAAATGGAAAAACTAGAATAGTTAAACATCAAACTCCTAATACTTCATGGAGAAATTTTTATTTTTCATATTTATTAATAAAATGTCAACTAAGTAGTATTATGGAGATTCAAATTGTGAACAATTAAACTCTTACATGACACGAAAAAATGCTAGTAGCGAAATACTTCGCTAATAATAATAATAAGAATCCAAAAATAAAAAACATGAGAAATAAAATTCAAAACCCCAAAACACACCAAAATAACGCAAAAAATATCAAAGTGGAGTAATCTTTGAAATTCATCAAGAGCCACAAGTGATCTTCACAGTAAGCTGTATAGAGATAGTATAAGGCCAAGAACGATTAGAAACTTTCAAGAAGATTAACTTTCAACAAAACTAAGCAACATAAACGAAATAAAACTGTAAAGAACACAAGAGATTTTTCGGCCTAAGCCCCAGAGGTTCGGTGACCAAATCTAACACCTACATCCTCTGTTGAGCATTCACAATGTGGAATATGCTCTAAGCATCAATATAACAACCAATCGGCAACCAAAGTACAGAGTAGTTCAATATTACGACTTCCCTTAAACCACCAAGGTTTAACTCTCAAGTAACCACGTAAATTACAAAATCAACCCTCGATTCTCGTTCACTCAAGAACATCGCATTTCGAAGGTTTGATTCGGTAACTAAGAATAAAACCAAGTGGTCTTTATCTATCACCAAGAATCATCGATTGATGACCTTTAACAAAAGAAAAATGAGATGAAGATTTCAGAGACGAAGAAGACGAAGAAGACGAAGAGAGTATTTCACAAAGAAACCCTAATCTGTCTGACTGAAGTGAAGTATCCAGATGAAATGAAGGAGTATATCAGACGCCAGCTTCATCCCAGGGTTGTAAGGCCTCCACGTGTAATCATCTGATCAATTGACTCCACTAAGAAAAGCGCGTTTCACTTTTAACTGAAGATATAAGCAATTCTGGTGGCACACGTTTTTTTCCCAACAGCTCCACCTTGCTACCAGGAATTGATCATCTTCATTGATACTTAGAACACTTCCATTACTGTTTCATTGCTCAGTACCTGTAAAGAAATTTAAAACAAATTAAATGGAGGGAAAACAAATCAATCAGATTCAATCTGATCAATTGAAAGAATCTTCAAACAATTCTTAAACTTATTCAAAGGAATTACTTTTGTTCCCATATCAGAAGGATTGAATTGAGTAGCAATCTTCTCAAGTTTCAAAATGCCTTTTGAAATAATATCTCTTATGAAATGATATTTAACATCTATATGTTTTGATCTATCATGAAACATGGGATTTTTACTCAAATGTATGGCACTTTGATTATCAGAAAACACAATAGCATTTTATCAACAAAACCAAATTCTTTTAATAAACCTTCAAGCCAGATACCTTCATTTATCGCATTAGCGGCAGAAGAATATATTCGACTTGGTGGAGGATAGAGCAACTACCTTTTGAAGTTGAGATTTCCAACGATTACGCTTCCACATAATGTAAAGAAATAAGCGGATGTGGATCTCCTATTATCTTTATCACTGCAAAGTCGAGTCTCAGTATAACCCCCAAGGGTTATACCTTCTTTACATTTTCGAAGACCAGACCCATATTTGAAGTGCCTTTCAAGTATTTGAGAAGCCACTTAAGAGCTTCCCAATGGCATTCACCAGGGTTAGACATAAATCTACTTAATACACTAATGCTGTAAGCAAGATCAGGTCTTGAACAAATCATTAGATACATCACAGATCCAATCAGATTAGCATAAGGAACATTTTCCATTCTTTCATATTCTTCTTTTGAATTTGGACAGTAATCAGAGGACAATTTAAAATGATTTGCAAGAGGTAAACTAATAGGCTTTGCATCAGACATAGCAAATTTCTCAAGAATTTTATCACATAAGATTGTTGACTCAAAATAAGCATGTCATTTTTCTTATCCCTTTTAATTTGTATCCCTAAAATTCTTTTGGCAGATCCTAAATCTTTCATGTCAAACTCAGAATTTAGTTTATTCTTTATACTTTTAATTTCATCTTTATCATGGCTGGCAAGTAACATATCATCAACATACAGCAAGAGATAAAGAGAATTTGCCCCTCCAGAACCTTTACAGTAAAGACATGAATCAAATTTGCTCCTCTGGAATCCCAGATTTTGTACAAAAGTATCAAATCTTATGTACCACTGTCTAGGAGCCTGTTTCAGACCATATAAAGACTTCTTTAAAAGACAGACCAAGTCAGACTTACCCCTTTTCTTGAAACCTTAGGGTTGATTCATGTAAATGGTTTCATCTAACTCACCATAGAGGAAGGCAGTTTTTACATCTAACTGATCCAACTCCCACCCAAACTGAGTTACCAGAGACAAGATGATTCTAATAGTAGTATGTTTTACCACAGGTGAGAAGATTTCAGAATAATCAACACCCTCTCTTTGAGTAAAACCCTTAGCAACAAGTCTGGCTTTAAACCTGACATTGTTAATACTACCTTCACTTTCTTTTATCTTGTAAATCCATTTACAATCAACTACCTTCTGATTTTTAGGTTTTTCAACCAAAATCCAGGTATTGTTCTGCATTAAGGAAGACATTTCTTCCTCCATAGCAGCTTTCCAGTTTAAAGAGTCTTTACATTTCATTGCCTCATCATAAGAGAGAGGCTCATTTTCTACCACTTCCTGATATGTGAGAAAAGAGACAAAATTATCATCATTGAATCTAGCAGGTGGTCTGATCTGCCTTCTCTGTCTATCTCTTGTGAGTTGATACTCATCAATAGGCAGAGTTGCTGTATCAGTATCACCTTCTGTAGATTCATCATCATTTTGTAAAGTTATTTCTTGATGATTTAGATTTTCTTTCTCCCATATCCTCTCCATTCCCTAAACTGGAAGACTCCACCTCAATCTTAACATCTCTATCTTTCAGATTAGTAGTGGTGTCTTTCAAACATGGCATTAAGGACTCATTAAAGACAACATCTCTTCTAATTATTACCTTAAACCCTCTCTCTTCTTTTACCCATAGTCTAACCTTTTGTGTTTTCTCCATATCCCAATAAAACACACCTTAGAGACCCAGGCTCTAATTTGCCTAAATTTTGGTGAGCATAAGCAAGACAAACAAAGATTTTTAGATGAGAGTAGTCAATGTGTCTTTTGGTCCAAATGATTACGGGACTTTAAAGTTTAAAGCACTTGGAGGACTTCTATTACACGATAAGCAAAGATTTAAAACAGTTTCACTCCAGCGATGTTTTAGGCGGACTGAAGTTAAAAGCATGCATCTTACTTTATTTAGGAGAGTTCTATTCATCCTTTCAAAGAACACCATTTCTTTGAGGAGTGTAGGTGATGCGATTACGTGTCTAACAATACCATGCATGTGACAGAATTCATTAAATTCATAATTGCAGAATTCAAGTCCATTATCTGTTCTTAAGGTCTTAATCTTAAGATCAACTTGATTTTCAATTTGGGTTTTCCAAGTTTTAAACACAGAAAAGGTTTCATCTTTAGTCTTTAACAAGAAAACCCAAGATTTTCTAGAAAAATCATCAATGATTAACAGATAATATCTAAAACCAGATTGAGTACACACAGAAGCAGGTCCCCACAAATCAACATGCAAATAATCAAGTATTTTTTTAGACTTGTGAGTTCCCTTTGAAAAGGGAAGCTTTACCTGTTTTCCTAAAATACATGTTTCACATGAAGTAATATCACACAGATTCACATTCTCAAAAACACCTTGTTTCTGAAGAAATTTAAGCCCTTTATTGCCTATATGACCAAGTCTTTCATGCCATAGTTTTGAGAAAATCAAATTTTTATCTGAAGTAGCTGCTGATAAACTGTGGATTGACTTGGTTTTTAGAAAATATAAACCATGTTTCTTCTCAGATTTGATGATTAAATCACCATCTTTGAAGATATTGATTTGTCCCTTTCCAATCCTAATATCAAACTCCATATCATCAAGAACACCTAAGGATATAAGGTTCCTTTCAAGATTAGGTACAAGTCTGGTATTATGGAGAATCAGATTGGTTCCATTTTCTAAAACTATACTAACATTGTCTATTCCTTTTATATCACAGGTCATGTCAATTCCCATAACCACATGGCCCTCATCGACTCGAAAATTGGAGAACCAGTTTCTATTTGGGCACATATGGAAAGTACAACCTGAATCAAGGATCCATTCCTGATTTAGGTGTCTTTCAGAATTGACAAGAACAACACCATTTTCAGATTCTTCATTATTATAGGCTAAAACAGCAGTACCTTCCTTTGTACCCTTTTCTTTTAGCTCATTTTGTCTCTTAAAGCAATCTTTAATAAAATGCCCTGTTTTTCCACAGAAATAACATTTCTTCCCTTTGACATTATTCTTATTCTTTTCTTTACCTTGACCCTTCCTTTTTCCCTCAGACTGATCTTTCTTAAAATGAAAACTAGATTTTCCTGAATTTTTCCCTTTAACCACTAAGGTCTCACCTCTCAAGTTCTCCCTATTTTCTGATTTAAGCTCTAGATCTTTGTTTCTAAGGGCACTAATTATAATGTCAGTGGTTAGGGTATCCCTTCCATATTCTAGAGCATTTTTCAGATCTTTGTGCCTATCACTTATTGAATTTAGGAGAACCACAGCTAATTGATCTTGTGAAAGTTTTTCATCACAATTGGCAAGGTCTTGGGACAGTTTTGTAAATCTGTTTAGATTTTCATCCAAGTTAAGGGAAGAGTCCATTTTAAAAGAAAAGAACTGTTTCAAACGATAGCATTTGTTTGGAATAGTTTTTGACACATAATGTGTCTGTAATTTGGTCCACGATTCAAAGAGCGGTATTCGTTTCTCCTATGGTTCTTATCACATTATCAGATAAATGTAAAAAGATAGTACTCCAGGCAATTTCTTCCATTTCAGACTTCTTATTTTCAGGCATATCATCAGGCCAAGAGTCATTAAGAGCTTTTGCACATTTTTGTTGCATCAAAATAGTTTTTAATTTCTGACCCCACATATTAATATCCCCTTTCCCATCAAAGATATTCAACTCAAATCTTGTTGAAGTCATATTTCAAAAACTTCAAAAAACACTTTACAGAAAATTACTTAGCAAACTATAAGAGAAAATAATCACAAAGAAGTTTTTCAAGTTATAGTCAAGTTCAGAAGATCATATACACAATATGAAAAGTCTACTCTATACAGATCACACAAGTTTTGTCTCCAGCAGAAAATAACTCCAGGATCACAACCCGTACTGGATTTATCTCAGATTCCCAAGGCCTCTTATGGAGCCTTTGGATAAAGAATAGTCTCCAGGGGGTTTCTTTGTGAACGGAGTAAATTTTAGAAACAAAACACAAAGAAACCTATCTATTTAACAAGAATAGTTAAAAGAAAAGGTTAGATCTCACCCAAGGATATCTTAATGCATGCGACGTTGAAGTTTTTCGATTTCCTCTTATCAAAGCGTAATCCAAAGCTCGATACCACCGTAAGGCCAAGAACGATTAGAAACTTTCAAGAAGATTAACTTTCAACAAAACTAAGCAACATAAACGAAATAAAACTGTAAAGAATACAAGAGATTTTTCGGCCTAAGCCCTAGAGGTTCGGTGACCAAATCTAACACCTACATCCTCTGTTGAGCATTCACAATGTGGAATATGCTCTAAGCATCAATATAACAACCAATCGGCAACCAAAGTACAGAGTAGTTCAATATTACAGACTTCCCTTAAACCACCAAGGTTTAACTCTCAAGAAACCACAGAAATTACAATCAACCTCGCCATCGCTCACTCAAGAACATCACATTTCAGTGTTTGATTCGGTAACTAAGAATAAAAACCAAGTGGTCTTTATCTATCACCAAGAATCATCGACTGATGACCTTTAACAAAAGAAAAATGAGATGAAGATTTCAGAGATTTCAGAGACGAAGAAGACGAAGAGAGTATTTCACAAAGAAACCTTAATCATGTCTGATGAAGTGAAGTATCTAGATGAAATGAAGGAGTATATCGACGCCTTGCCATCCTGTGGTTGTAAGGCCTCCACGTGTAATCATCGATCAATTGACTCCACTAAGAAAAGCGCTGTTTCACTTTTAACGAAGATATAAGCAATTACGGTGGCACGTTTTTTCCCAATGAGATAGAGAAAGAGTTAATGATTTCGATTAATAGTTTATCAATCAAAGAATTAAGTGATTTCAATCTAGAAAAAGTTTTGAGGAACTTACTGATTGAGGATCTTGAATGCAAATCCAAATGTGACGACAAAATCAAAGTTGATTTTCAAGAATACTATTTCCAAGTATTTTGTAATTACTATTCAGACTTTCTTGTTCTTCACCTTAAGAACTTCTAGAGAGAGAAAAATGGCCGAGAGTTGCCATGTCGTGATGAATTGAGTGGAATTTGAAGTTGCGGTGTAAGTGCAACAGCAGTGATAGATATAGATAGAGAAAATGTTGTTTTAGAGAGAGAGGGAGAGGGAGAGGGTCCGAAACCTGAAGGGAAGAAATAGATCGCACGTGCGAATATACTCGTGTCAAATAGGTCCAAGCGACGGAAGAAGATTTTATATTTTGAATAGATTTTGTTTTTTTGTTTTTTTTCCCCCAAAAAATAGTAATATTCTTCCCATAAAAATCTTTTAGAGTATGTTTGTATGTGTTTATAAATACTTATAAATATATTTACACATTTTATAAGATCTACTATTTATAATTTACAAATTTTTTTTATCAAATATACTCTATTGTACTTCTTTTATTTCTATTGTTTTCTTTTTCTATTTATTTGATTCTTCAAATTATTTTAGAATTGACAAGAGGAAGATAAGATTCTATACAAAGACTAATGATATAGTCTGTTGGAAATCGGGATTTAGACATAACAAAAATTAATTTTCTGTAATGATCAAACATCCCTCCACAAGATATGATTTATTTCGTGCATTCAACTGGATTAAATGAAACTGCAAGAACACAGGTGTTGAAGAAATTACCCTTGTAGCGTGTTGTTCTTTAAACTTCCAAGGCTCCAAACCCTCAAGCCTTCTCCAGTGTTTTCCAAGAGAAGCTATACTGGTGTGTGGTCACCTCTCTCGGTCTAGGTTATACTAGGGTTAGGGTTTTCTTTGTTAGGAGAAAATACACACTTCACACTTTAGTGTGTGTCCCGCCTATCTGCTTCTCTAGGTTAGAAAAACAGTCTTATGAGACTATTTATAACCCACTTACACTCCAAAACCCTACCAACCCTAGTACCATAACCCAGGCCCATTTCTGCACAGCCCAAAATAGGTAATAAGCCTATTTAGCTCTATATATTAGAGCTATTGAGGGAACTTGATCGGACCCAATTAAACTAAGCTCTAATAAATTAATTTTGACTCGGTCAACTCTTGATCGATCAAAATAATTTATTAATCGTGTTCTATTCTACTAAAAGAACAAGATCGCACTCTTAGTCTAATTGAAATTACGAATCAACACTCAATAATTATATCCTCCGACTTATCGATCTTACATGTTAATCCGTCGATCAACTCGAATATTCGAATAAGTAAAATGACCAAAATGCCCTTATTCGAATATTCACAAATTCTCAACTCTCATCTTCTATCTCGGCAGTTCGATGTGATCACATCACATCATTGAATTCAACAATCAATGTCGAACTCGAGCTCGGGATTAAACGTATACTAGAAGAACCAAGTGAGATCATGATCATACCTTAAAGGTGATGGATTCTATATTACGAATATATGTTCCTCGTTAGTTCACTCTAATTCCCAAAGTATTGAGATATTGATCGCCAATTTGATCTCACTCATTGACACCTCAAATAACTTCAAGCTAGTAACCATAGTTCATTATCCGCTCAGGATTAAGGTCTCATGTACGATAGTCAAGTGAAATTAAATTTGTCTGGTCAATGGTTCAAATTAATTTCACGTGGTCCCGTTCAATACATTTCAAATGTATTCTCAATTTTATTACCAAAGTCACAGATAGACTTTAATAAAATCGAGACGATCTTATCAAAATAAATTATCCATATTTATTTACTGATCGTGAACGATAATTTTAGATCGAATTACAGATTAAATATTTCCGTGTTTAACAACTTAAACACTCAATTTGTAATATCAAATCGACCTATGGACAAATGTAAGCTCAAAATAACATAATAAATATATCAATCAATATGTTAATTTTATTTCAAAATGTCACGAGTACAAATAATTTACTCGACGGGCAAACACAACCTAACAAATCTCCCACTTGCCCTAGAGTAAATGAGTCATGTTAAGTACACCCATATTTTCAATATGCCCCTCAAAACTCTTAGCTGGTAAGCTTTTGGTAAAGGGGTCAGCAAGATTTTCTGCAGATGCAATCTTGCACACTGTAGCATCTCCTCGTTGAACGATATCTCTAACCAGGTGGTATTTTCGTTCAATGTGTTTCCCACGTTGATAGCTTCTGGGCTCTTTTGCATTTGCCACCGCTCCACTGTTATCACAGTATAGAGTGATGGCCTATGATGCCGAAGGAACCACCTTAAGGTCTAGCAAAAACTTCCTTAGCCATACCGCTTCTTTGGCTGCTTCACAAGCTGCCACATATTTTGCCTCCATGGTAGAATCAGCAATACAAGACTGCTTGATGCTCCTCCAAACAACGGCACCGCCACCCAACGTGAACACTGACCCTGATGTGGACTTGCGAGAGTCCCTATCAGCCTAAAAATCAGAATTAGTATAACCCGTAGGCACTAAATCTGGAGCTGAATAAACCAGCATATAATCTCTTGTTCTACGAAGATACTTGAGGATGCTTAATGGTGATCCCAAAGCTCCAGCTCGGATTTGGTGATATCTACCGACAATTCCAACAACAGTAGCAAATATCTGGCCGAGTGCATAGCATAGCATACATGAGACTTCCTACAGCCAAGGCATAATGAACCTGCTTCATGTATTCCATCTTATTTGCCTTTCCCTTAAGCACATGTCTTTGGACATCTCCATATCGATATGTCTTAGATTAGGCTTCGTCCATTCCACACAATACGAGGGGTGTCTTGGGACGGACTTAGATGGAACTACATTCAACAAGTATATTGCGGTTTGTATTGCATATCCCCAAAAGGATGTAGAAAGTGTTGAGAAGCCAAGCATTGATCTGACCAGGTCCAACAAGGTCCTGTTTCTCCTTTCTCGAGACACCATTACATTGGGGTGTTCCGGTGCACTCGGTTGGGATAAAATCCCATTCTCACAGCGGTATGTTCTAAAGTCGTGGGATAGATACTCTCACTTCGATCCGATCAAGTATTTTAATGCTATTACCTAATTGCTTTTCCGCTTGGTCCCCGAATTCTTTGAACTTTTCAAAAGCTTCGACTTGCGAGCCATTAGGTAAACATAACCATATCTTGAGTAGTCATCGAGTAAAAGTGATGAAGTACTCATACCCACCTCTAGCTTGGACACTAATTGGCCCACATACATCAGAGTGTACTAATTCCAAGACTTCTTTGGCCCTATGTCGTTTTGATGTAAAGGACTTTTAGTCATTTTCCTTCCAAACAGGATTCGCAAATTGGTAGGGACTCCATCTTTAAGTCACTTAAAGGACCACCCTCACGAGTCTTTGGATCCTATTAAGGTTAATATGGCCAAGTCTCGGGTGCCACAAGTAAGTCTCATTAGTAGGAGACAATTTAATGCGTTTATTAGATTCAGTGTGGTGCAATGAGCTATCAAGAGGTTTTAAAACATATAAATCATCATTCAAATGTCCCCTACAGATAAGAGCTTTATTTAGAGTAATATCCACCGAAAAAGATGAAAACTGGACAAAATATCCTTGTCTAAATAACAAAACAACCGAAATCAAATTTCGGGTAATATCTGGAACATAATAACAATTCTTTAAAACCAAATGTCTTTTATTTCTAAAATAAAGAAAGACATTTCCAATAGCTCTTGCAGACACCACTGCTCCTATGCCAACTTTGAGAGTTAGTTCCCCTTCATTGAGTTCCATGGTTACCTGGAACCCTGCAAACAATTGCAAACATGATTAGTGGCTCCAGAATCTACAATCCAGGAATCAGTAGAATCAATCACCAAACATGACTCAATAAAAGATAACTCACCATTACCTGACTTTTTGGAAGCTAGGTATTCCTGGCAGTTCCTCTTCTAATGACCCTTCTGTCCACAATGAAAACATTTTCTTTTAGGCTTACCATCTGGATTTGCCTTTTTAACCTGCTGCTGTGGGTGTTTCTTGTTAGATCTCTTCCTCTTATTGCCACCTTTGCCTTTCGGCTTGGAAGATTATGATTCAGCAGGAAAAACAGCTAAGGCATCACCACTCTTGGTCTTAAGAACAGTTTCAGCATTTTGGAGCTCCTGCATCAGCTCGGTCAGGGACATGTTCAGCTTGTTCATGTTATAATTAACTTTGAACCGAGAGAACATCTCGTGGGAGAGTCTCTAAAGCCATGTCAACTGAGTCTCCGATTTGATTTCAAATTTCTAAAATCTCAAATGACGTTAAAGCGAGCAATCAATGCAAGCATATGATCTCTCACGGGCGTACTTGGTTTCATGCGCATGTTCATTATAGACCTCATGGCAGCCTAACGGGCCTGGTGTCCCGATGCTCAAACATTTCTGAAGGCATGTCCATAACCCGAGTGGCGCCTCAATATTCTCGATGTTTCTCTTGCAATACATTTGAGATAGATTCCAAAATGTTGCAAATGGCCATCTCATCGATTGGATCCACTTCTCATATGTACTTTCGAAAGCGGTGGTGGACCTCGGTAAGTTCATCGGGACGGGGTTCACTTAACACAAACTTATGCTTCTCGTGAAATGAGGACAATCATCAAATTACGTTTCCGGTCAATATAATTCTCTCCTACTAGTTGGTTTTGGTCAAAATCATAGACAAATGAATTGCCCGACATTTTTCCGAAATAAAATTAAAAAGTTGAAATGAGCTACACATAAAATAATGATTTCATATATGATGCATGAATTGCACGAGTAGACCCAAGAACTACTTCTATATGGCGAATACCTAAAATCCCAAAATCTTAAACACATCCCTCTTTAGGAGAAGATAGTGTGATTTACGGCTAGGCTGGGACCCTCCCACTAAATTCAATATATCTAGCATCTCATGCAATATTAATTTAGTATCGCTGTATTTAGGCCATCAATAACACCGTTTGGATATTCTATAGGAAGTCCCCATGATGTTTTTGATTTAAGTGTGCAACCCCTATATTTGATAATTTTATGTTTTAAATTAATTATGTTACCTATGGGGCAATCGCGATTAATTAACACTAAAAAATTATCACCCGATTGGGCCCAATCTAGTAACCGAAACAGTGCAACCCTCCTATAAGGAGGCCAATAAAATTAGCATAAGGCATACATTTATTCTTACTAATGGGCTAATAAGGGAGGCCGTGGGTTCACATAAACAGTGCACCCTCTCCCACTTAATATTTTTATACTGTTTGAGTTTTTTCAATTAATAATTTCTAACCAATTTTAACTCTTAAAAAAAATGGTCCAATTATTAATTAAAATATTTAATCTTTCTAATCTAATAAAATTAGAACAGTAAAATAAATATTATATACAATGCATGATGTAATAGTACCTAGAGCGGTGTAATGTGATCTATATGGCATGTTATATGAATGACATTTAATCACAAATAAATTAAAGCAATAAAGCGATAATAAAATTAAATAGAACAAATTTATGGTCCAAATCTAGACACAAAATTATAAATAAATTAAAGATCCAATTGAGCCACAAGTCGACCCAATTCTTCAATTTCCAATTGCAAGTGTCTAGCTCATATATTAAAATTACGGAGCCCAATTCTTCAAAAGATTTAATTTGATTCCAATTCAAACATTTTGAATTCGCCCAAATTAAAAATAAACAGCCCACGATTTGGATCCAAAAGTCATTAAAAAATTTTCAGCGTGACCCGCCCAATTCCATTTGTAGATCCTGCACCGTTACTCGCCAAAATCCAAATTCCGAAAAAATGGGCTTCACTGGGAACCCATTTCGCGACGCAGACAGGGCGGCCGCCACCTCAACCACCAGCGACCACCTGCGACTTTCAATCGCCGCCATCGTCTTAAAAGCGGCCAGCGCACATCGGCGCTGCGAATTTTGGTTTCGCGCTGCGGCGTACCATGCCCATCAATTTTTCCGGCCAATAGAGGAGCTTCCAGCGGTTACCGAACAATGGGTAAACATCCACATGCGATTCCATGCGAGGGAGTGCCAAGAAGAGTCAAGAACTAGCAAAAATGGATATTTGTAGCGCAGGCCCTCCATGAAATGAAGAAGATGAAGTCCGGTCCTCCTTTGTAAATTGCAGCAGAGGAGCTTCAATTCTTGGACAGTAGTCAAATCGATCCTCATATTTTAATTTGTACAGCAATACAATTAAAAAAATAATTTCTAATACAATATTGCAATAAATTAAAATCAAAGGGGAAACATGGAGTCGTAATCCACCCCATTTGTTACAAGACTCGATTAAACACAATACAAATTTTCACCAAAAAATCTAAGGCCATAAATTGTTCAAAACACAATTAAAAATCATTCTATCTAATAACAACAATAAATCACATAACCCTAACACCGCTCCAAACTAATACATGCATTAAAATACAATTTTATTTAATCCTAAATACACGGAATAAAATTAAAACCTTGGTTCTGATACCAATTGTTGGAAACCGGGATTTAGACATCACAAAAATTAATTTTCTGTGATGATCAAACATCCCTCCACAAGATATGATTTATTTCGTGCATTCAACTGGATTAAATGAAATTCCAAGAACACATAGGTGTTGAAGAAATTACCCTTGTATCGTGTTGTTCTTTAAACTTCCAAGGCTCCAAACTCTCAAGCCTTCCCCAGTATTTTTCAAGAGAAGCTATACTGGTGTGTGGTCACCTCTCTCGGTCTAGGTTATACTAGGGTTAGGGTTTTCTTTGTTAGGAGAAAATACACACTTCACACTTTAGTGTGTGTCCCGCCTATCTCGCTTCTCTAGGTTAGAAAAAGCAGGTCTTATGAGACTATTTATAACCCACTTACACTCCAAAACCCTACCAACCCTAGTACCATAACCTAGGCCCATTTCTCGCACACAAACCAAAATAGGTAATAAGCCTATTTAACTCTATATATTGAAGCCAATTTGAGGGGACTTGATCGGACCCAATTAAACTAAGCTCTAATAAATTAATTTTGACTCGGTCAACTCTTGATCAGTCAAAATAATTTATTAATCAGGTTCTATTCCACTAAAAGAACAAAACTGCACTCTTAGTCTAATTGAAATTACTGAAGCAACAATCAATAATTATATCCTCCGACTTATCGATCCTACATGTTACCCCCGTCGATCAATTCGAATATTCAGAATAAGTAAAATGACCAAAATACCCTTATTCGAATATTCACAAATTCTTAACTCTCATCTTCTATCTGACAGTTCGTTGTGATCACATCACATCATTAAATTCAACAATCAATGTCGAACTACTGAGCTCAGATTAAATTGTATACTAGAAGAACCAGTGAGATCATGATCATACTTTAAAGGTGACAGATTCTATATTACGAATATATGTTCCTCGTTAGTTCACTCTAATTTTCAAAGTATCGAGATATTGATCAGCAATTTAATCTCGCTCATTGACACCTCAAAGAACTTAAACCTAGTAACCGAAGTTCATTATCCGCTCAGGATTAAGGTCCCATGTACGATAGTCAAGTGAAATTAAATTTGTCTGGTCAATGGTTCAAATTAATTTCACGTGGTCCCGTTCAATACATTCCAAATGTATTCTCAATTTTATTACCAAAGTCACAGATAGACTTTAATAAAATCGAGACGATCTTATCAAAATGAATTATCCATATTTATTTACTGATCGTGAACGATAATTTTAGATCGAATTACTGATTAAATATTTATGTGTTGAACAATTTAAACACTCAATTTGTAATATCAAAATTACAGATTAAATATTTATGTGTTTAACAATTTAAACACTCAATTTGTAATATCAAATTGACCTATGGACAAATGTAAACTCAAAATAACATAATAAATATATCAATCAATATATTAATTTTATTTCAAAATGTCATGAGTACAAATAATTTACTCGACGGGCAAACACAACCTAACAATAGCACCCACGGTGGGTAATAATTATTGTGTCCATCGTTCACGTGGCATTACCACATTGGGTGTTATACAAAAAGTTGTTGACAACTTTTTAACTTTTAAAAGCACCTAATATGGTAATGCCACGTGGACAGTGATCACTATAATTGGTGCCCACTGTGGCTGCTATATTATTTTTGTTCATTTAGTTGAAATTAAATTAAGATTAATATTAATTCACTTGATGCATCTTCAATTTTAAATAGAAGTTGAGTAGTTTGTATCTTTGACAAGGCTTTATATATTGTTTTAAATCTTTAAAAAAAAAAAAAAAAGTTAGTTCACAAATATACAGACCCGACATATTTCGACGTAGGTTAAGCTTGTACATTGTGTAGACTATAGATATTTTTTCTTTAGACGTAAGAGATATTTTTCTAAAAATACACATTGTTGGCTTAATAGTTAATACATGTTAGTCGAACAATTATTGATGTCTGTAGTGGCAAATCTAAAAAGGAGAGTTGGTCCTTTTTTTTTTTTTTTTTTTTTAGGGGGTGTAAATGCGACCTTACAATTGAAGACCCTCTTCTTGTATTGAACTAGAGTCAAAGTCATAGGTTTAATTTAGTGATGGTTGGATTGCCTAAATAAAAGTTGTTTGATGAGGTCTTCGGACTTAGAATCTTCTTGTTCACTTTTTGCATTAATTTATCAATCTTGTGTATACATAGTTATCAATGTTATAAAAATTAATACATGCATTGACTCGAAAAAATAAATAGACAAAGAATTGAACTGGAGTCATATCTAAGGCCATAAAAAATTATTTTTTTAAAATGAACTAGTGAAAATGGTTCGGGTTCCCATGTTTATCAAGTGAATCAACTGGTTTCAAATTTCTTTTAATGAATTTGACATTTTCAATTTTAACACGTGTCTTGATTTTTTCTGTTGAAACTGCATGATATATATTAAATTTTATAGGTCTAATGTCCTTAATAGCGTGAAGAAAGAGAAAATTATTGAGAATTATCATAAATGTAATTGTTGTATACTTGTATTCCTACTATTTAATGTGTGAAGAGAAAATTTATAAAATAGTGCTATAATCGACCTATTTACTATTATTTATGTCAATTCATTACAGTTTTTATCGTCAAGCTTTGCAATGCATAATGCATGCCTAGTTGAAATTGACCCAAATTCTAAGTCCAATTATAATTTGTTGAGCTTGGATTATGTCAACTCGACTCAATTTAGTCTGATATAAAAATTAGTGATATATTATCTTTGAATTATGGAAAAGACCACTTCCGTCCAATTAACATATCTTAATTTGTATATTTCATAAAATATAAATTAAGAAAATCACTCGACTTGCCAAAACTTGTCACAAAGTTATCGTCTAATTAAAATAGAGAAAAGAAAGAAAAACCAAGATTCTATTTCTACAAAGTCAAATTCTAATCCTACGGCAACACAATATATTTGTATAAAATTATATGGAAACATCCCATTAAAAACCTGTTTCCTTATCCTTCAAGGAATAGGACATGCAAAATATTTTCTGCTATATATATAACTTTAAGCACACCCAATTCCCCATTCTCAACAATTCTCGGTTTTTGAATTACAGCGATTTCTGCTGAACTTCTTCATCACCAAACTTTGAAGGTAGTATCAGATTTATTTGTGTAAAAACAGGCTTTCTATGTTTGATTTCACATTGTTTTGAATTATTTAATTTGAACGCAACCTCGCCATTCTCATCTTCCATCTCCTTACAATTTATTTTTATTTTTATTTTTTCAAAATTGTTGTTTCTTGATGGTACTAAGATTCCGTTCCATTCTCATCTTCTAGATCATTACCATTTTTTATTTTTTTTTCAAAATTGTTGTTTCTTGATGCTAATCGTCCTTGCGCAACAGCAATTTTCTCGACAATATCTCTCTTGGCGGGTGATACAACCGGTAATCAGTGAAATACCAAAATCCCCCATTACATCCCAGGTGGCTCCGCCCCTGCAAGGGGGTCAATATGGAGCAAGAAGAGGAGGAGGGGGACGAGGGTTGCATGGAGGTGGTGGGGTTCGACACTTGTGATATGAGCTATATATACAAATAAACCCTAAAGTTTTGAAGGACAATAAATTAATAGTAGTGATGTAACTTCTCTACTGAGGCCATAATTATTAATTCTTTTACTCACTATATCTTGATTATAAAAAAGATCTTTTCTCGTCCAATTGACATATTATTTTTTTTAAAACATAAACTAAAACAATCACTCGACTTGCCAAAACTTGTAAAGAGATGTCTGTTTTTACAATTATGAGTTTACAATGTGTTCAAGATTTTTTAAGTAGATAATCCAGTTTTGATCGTTTAGTAGTCTCAACATACTTTATTTTACTAACGAATTTACTAATGGTTGTATTTTGTTCTTTCTTAGCAGTAAGAATTTATTTGGAAGGATGACAAGGCGTAGCACAAGTAAAACTATGCGCAAAAATGCAAAGCGCATTGTCTCAACAATTAGAACTATTCCGATAGAACTTGCTAGTGATATTATGGCTCGAGTAGCAGCGAATTCATTAACTGATATAACTAACGTCAAATTGAGGTACGTTTTTTTGTAACCAAAAATATTTCCTTATCTATACTTTCTGGTTTTCAAATCTAATTCTTCGTTTGTGTTTTGCCTGTAACTTGTAATTTGAATTGTGCAATCCGGTTGGTCTAAATTTCTCCGTTTATTTTTTGAAATTCTCTGCAACTTTTAATTTTCAATTCTTTTTTTTTTTCTTATTTCACATTGCATAGCCTACGTGTTTGTTTTTTTATTTTTGAAATTCTATCTCTCTTTGTTGAAAAACTTATAGCTATAATTTTAATGCATTTTTTAAAATTTTGTAGATAATTTACGTAAAATATTTTGGATAGACAAGAATAGATTTAAAACAATATTTATTCATTTGTTTCCTTGTAGAAGTAGGCAATTTTCTTAATTAAATTTTACATACAAACTTGGCAAATAGATTTCACAAATTCAAAACAACAACAACAATAATAAAAAAATAAAAAAAGTTGACATATAAATACAAACGATTATAATTATTTGTGATTTTTATATATATATATATATATATATATATATATATATATATATATATATATATATATATATTACATTACAAGAAGTATTAAAATGAAATTCTTTGAAGATCCATACGTATATCAAAATGTATCTCTCCAGAAGTTTCGAGTTGTGCCATGGAACCCTCTAAGTGAAGAGGAAATTGCTTTCTTGAATAAGTGCTCGGAATTTAGGAATCCTGAACTTTTGTATAGGAGAGGAGTGGTAATCTTATTTCATTCTCCTTGCTATTGAATATTTTATATAATATACATACCACCATTTAATGTCAATTTGCAAGTTCTTATCGTAAAAATTTAACTATGTTTATTTGTTCAGGTTGATTACTTTAGTCGAAACCAATTAGACTCAGCTTTCAAGTGCTTGAAGAATGCTGCAAGTTTAGGACATATTGGAGCACTTTACGTTATTGGCATCATCTTGCTATTTAGTGACGATCAATTCAAACAAAGGGGAATAAATATATTAAGTGCAATGAAGAAGTCAAGAGACTTTAGAAGAAAGTTGAAGTACTGTCGGAGAAATTTAATTAAAATATTGAGGATAATTTGGGTAAAAAATTCTCTTATTATAAATCATCGACCAATTTGTTGTGCCCAGAAAGATCAACATGCGGGGAAAGAAGGTTGGCCATCAACTAAAAGTGAGGAAGAAGACAACATGACATGTAATGCTTGTATATGTGATGCAGAGCTTGCTTTCATATTTTGCGTGCTTCCTCGTGCGCAATATTAATCTTGTTAAGATTAATTTAGATTGAGTAAATACATGTACTTTTAAGTCACTATTGGAATAATATTGCCCAATTTTTGTTTTTGCATCTTTCTTGTTAAGTTTGATTATAAAAAAATTATTAAATCCAGAGTGTTTGTTAAAATTCAGACAATACAAGTTCTTTCAAAACATCTGGAAAGTAGCCAATACAGACTAATTATGGAATGCAAGGAAATATCACTACCATTTATAAGAACGAACAAAAAGAACTTATTACAAAAAACAAACACAGCTACAAAAATCTCATTCATGATGCATTTTTGAGAACATGCAAAAGATGAAGCAACCCAAAAACCATGAAATTTCACATCATTTTAAATTGTTTGATTTTTCCTCTCCACTCTTCAATCAAAAAAGTCCTATTATTCAAAATGCAGTTGCATTGCAGAAATTGAGATGGGACGAAATCACTTGGACGACTAACAGTTTTACATCCCAATTTTATACGATATAAGTATCGAAAACCAACAATAAATTGTATAAAAGACAGAATTATTTGTAAAATATCAGTTTGTACAACTAAATTAACTTGACCATTTGTTATTCTTCAACATTCTATCTTTTTATATGTCATAACTCAGAAGCAATGGTTGAGCAGCTCGGGTTCAAAAATAATCCTAGTATAAAGATCAGTAAACAAAAGACTGTAAAACTACACGTGAAGGATCCTAAACTCTTGGACAAAAATGGGGAATGTGCACAGAGGTTTCATTTTATATAAGATCAATATTCAGAACCAAGCAAGAAAAGAGCCATTACCTAAGTTATCTATTGATATGCAGCAGCCTGAAGTGCTGTAGACCAAAACTGGACAACACAAAATGCTTGGAGAAGGCCTGCAGCACCAAAAGCACTACTAATGAACTCTGCAACACCCAACAGATGGAAGAGATTTTGTCTGCGAAATTTGGCTATCTGCTTAGTCAAACAGGTTTCACCTAACTAATTATTTCACTATTTACTTTCACAGAATTGGGAAAAGCAAACATCACCCATTCACTGGAAAACAATTGCGGTAAAAATAAAATAAAATTGGCAGCTCAAATACAGAGAGAAGGAAAAATACATCTAATAAAATGTCAACTAGTATTATTAAGATTCCAATTTTGAAAAATTAAAAAAAATGATAGTAGTGAAATACTTAGCTTACAATAAAAACAAACCAAAAAATGAAAAACATGAAAAATAAAACTCAAAACCCCATGAACTCACCAAAATCAGGCAAAAAATATCAGACTGGAGAACTGGCGAAATTTATCAAGAGCGGCAAGTGATCTTCACAGTAAGCTATATGGGTTTCGATAAATAGTTTATCAATCAAAGAATTAAGTGATTTCAATCTAGAAAAACAGTGTTGAGGAACTTACATTTGAGGATATTGAATGCAAATCCAAATGTGACGACCAAATCAAACTTGATTTTCAAAATTACTATTTCTAATTATTCTGTAATTTATTGTTCTTCAGCTTAAGAACTTCTAGATAGGAAAAGAATGGCAGAGAGTTTCCATAAGCTGATGAATTGAGTGGAATTTGAAGTTGCAGTGTATGTGCAACAGAGTGATAGATCGAAATAGAGAGCGAACATGATGTTTCAGAGAGAGAGAGAGAGAATAGAGGTCTGTACCTGAACTGAAGATAGGTCTAGCCTAGGCGGGTGAATTTAAGAAGATTTTTATATTTTGAAAGGATTTTTTTCTCTCAAAATTTTTTTTTTTTTTTTTTTTTTTTTTTTTTCTCAAAAATAATATTCATCCAATGGATGGAACGAGTGGTGAGTGTACATTATGCTCTTTTATTGTACCTATAAATGAGTATTACATCCTTTTTCCATTCGAACTCCCGCTCACGAGGTTCCAATCAAGCGTGTGGTGAGAGTACATTATGCTTTTTTTATTGTTTTCTTTTTCTATTTATTTAATTCTCCAAAAAAAATTATAATTTGAGAAGAAAATGGAAAAACTTCATTTCCTGTGTTTTTTTTTTATTAAAAAAAAAAATTTATCTCTTGTTGTTGATCGGTTGAAATTAAAGTAAGAATAATATGATTTCACTCGATATGACTATAACTTTAGGTACATGTCTAAATTGAGTACTTTGTATGCTTTAAAAAATGTTTATATTTTGTTTTAAATCTAAAAAAAAAAAAATTAGACCACATATACAGACTACAAATCTCGATATGGATTAAGTTTGTATGTTATATAGACTATAATTTTTTTTTTTAACGCAACACATATTTGACATAAATCGAAAAAGACCAGAATCAACCACTACAAACACATTTTCTATCCACATAAAAATACTCACGTCTTCTGGTTCAATTAGAATTTCTCCATAGCCAACTAAAGAAAATACATGACACACATGATGAATCAATTATGTCACTAAATTAATCAAAATGGATTTAAGAATGAATATTGGGGAAAAAAAAAAAAGATTGTTTTTGACATTAATATTATCTCTAATCGTTATAATAATATTATCCCTAATCGTTTAACAATCTTCTTATGGAGTAATGTTTTTTTTTTCTTTCAAAAAATCATCTTAAGTATAGGTGGAGTTCTTGAATACTCCCCTAAAACTAGACGAGGAGTTTGGAATTTGGTCATACTTATCTATTAATAGAAAAATTTGTACAAAAAGAAGGAAATATGTCAATTTTTCTTTCAAAATTACAAATGAGCAAGAGGTAGAGGAAATTATTTTTAGAAGGAGTGGAACGTTTCTATATTTAATTGTATTCTTTAGTTTTTCTTTCTTATATAAGTTATAAGAAGGAGTGAGACGTTTCTATGTGAACTTTGTGACATGTGTGGACATGAGAGCTATTATCTCAACTTACTTTTTTCTAAGACATTGCGGCTTAATACATTTCAATTGAACGAGAAATCATGTTTTTAGTGACGGACAAATAAATAATATTATATGTTACGACTCGATTTTGGTAGGACCTCCACGTTTTCAAATGTCCAATTCAGGCCTCACTAAAGCCTTATAGGCCTAGCGAGTATCTCCAAGAGTCATAAAAGTCCCATAGAACCGGCGAAGGCCTTGTAGGCCCATTGGACATCGTAATATCCCTGGATCAAGGTATTACGAAGCCCATGAACGTTCTCAACACTAGCGGCCGACCCATAGCGCATCGCCGGGTTTCGTATCTATTATAACTAACGGACAGCATGGTATTTTGGAATGACCAAAGAGATAATTAAAGGCAGATTGCGTTAGATTGGCATACGGATCCTTACAAGGAAACCTAATCGCAATCTTCTAAAGATTAGACAACGTGATGAATTCAAATAATGACAGTAATATGAGAGATTACCTTGACAACCAATCATCCATATCCCATAAGGAAGGAGGATCCGATTAGATATCTAATTGATTATTTCCCAAATCAATTAGAACTCTTGTGCTATAAATACAACGTCTCCGGTTATTCTATGGTACGATCTTTTCGCACTTAAATTTTACCCTAAACTCTGTTCAAATCTCTGTCTGCTTGTCCTTTCCACACCCAATTACTTTCACCCCCCGTGTATTACTCTATATACCGGACTGTGCTATTTTCACATTATGGATTAATCTCCTGAAATATCTTATGGTTGAAGGATTTAATTTTAGTTTCCTTTTGATTTCATGCATTTTCTCTAGGATACTTTCTTTTGCATCGGCAACAACAACATACATTATTCACTTCAATATTAATCAGTGAAGAACTTTTATAGTACTTGAGGATAATGAGTGCATTTTCCTGGACATACATCGATGCAATAGTTCATAGGAAGTGCTAATTGGCTTTGAAATTTCCCTTACCATGCTAGATGCTTTGTGGATACTTTTCTTATTGTGTGCTCTAAGTAGATCACTGATTTTGTATTTGCGAATGACTGCGAAGTTAAGCTAGGATCTTCTCTTTTCCAATTTTGGTATTATTTCACAAGGAAGTAAACATGATACTGCAGCTAATGTTGATTGAAGGAGTTTTGACCTGTCTAAAGATGCCATTGAATTTTTCTAACTTGATTGAAAATTTTACTCATAATTGAACTTCTTTTAGATATGTGCTGGTGTAAAATCTTTGTAGGATTATATTTCATTAATTTGACTATGTTTTTCTCTCTTTATAATGTTCTGTATAGTCCATTGTTAAACTTTTTATAGTTAGAAATTTATGACAAAAAGTCTAAAAAGTGGATCCTTTCTCATTCTATTTATCCACAGAATTCGATGTCCTAGGAGCTCATATGGTTCTTCATTTTAATTATAGTTCCTATATAATTTCTTTATTTTTTTCTCCAAAAGATACCACATCTTCTTCCAGATGACATCATGTGTCTACTATAACTGTGATGCATTTGGGATGATTTTAGGAGACATTGCCTATATTCTTTTCAATTGTTAATAACTTTATTTTGTATACACACCCCAATATCATTCTGATTTCATGGTTTTAATGGAGATATGTCACATGTAACTGTGATATGGTTGGAGTGGTTTTTTAGGAAGCAATAATAATAGTCTTATAAACTACTATTTGTTTTTACGCACACTCCAATATCATTCTCACTTCCATGGTTTTAAAATTTAAACAGATATGTGTCAAACGCACTTAAATAGAGGAGTTTGATCCATAATTTTCAGTGGTAAAACATGTGATACACGGCGTTTCTTTTTCACGGATATTGTCTAAATGTTCATTGATTACGGAACATTTTTCTTTTAAGTTTCTATGATGGCAAGTTTGGAGTAAATTAGATAAAATACGAAACTAAGAAACTAATGTTCAAGTGTGTCATTCGTGGTTGTGTGTCCAAAAAGATTTTGGTATATGGTCTTTGAGAAAAGATCGGACCCGTGACCGGGGTCGGATCAATTCTCGTCTGCTGCGTGTCAATCACGATTGACACGCAACCATTGAAAAAAAAAAAAAAAGGTCCCCCATCCCCACCCCACCCCCCCCCCACCCCCCTGCAAGAAAAAAAAAGCACCCCCTACAGCAAAAAAACCCCACCCCTCATTTAACTTTTTACTGACCTTTATTTAATTTTACACCCCACCCCAACAAATTTATTTTCTTTCTCCCTTTCCCCACCTATTTATACACTACTCAACGTAACAATTTTTCCTTATCAAATATATATTTTTCCATCTTTATCAGAATATATATTTTTTCCTCCTCATCATAATACACTTTTTTCTTGAAAATTGGCCAACACAAACGCTTTATTTACTTTATCAAAATTTGGTCAACATTAAACGTTTTCAATCACTTTTGTTCTCTAAATTTATTTTACCAAATTTGTGTCTCACTTATTTTTTTTTTCATATTCTTAAAAGGTTAGTAATAAATTATTAATTTTTTTTATTTTCATTTATTTGTACAGATTTATTTTTTGTAATTTGCAAGTTAGTTATAATATTGTTAACAGTTTTTTATGTTTTTTTTTTTTGCACGTATAATTGATGTGGCACCCGTGGCCATGATAGAAGAACTTGTCCTACGTTGCAAAATAGGTAAATTAATGTTATATATTTCCTTACTTATTATTTTATTAGTGTGGGTCCATTTGGTTTATAATAGGTAATAATTTGATTTTCAGTTTGGACAACACAAATCAACCATAGTACTCGCAAGATCTGTTAGACTAATAATATCATGCACCGGACCCACAGTACGCATATCATGCGCTGAACCCACAGTACCCATATCATACTCTGGATCCACAATACTCGATTACAGGCAGTAAACAATGCATCATATTTATTATGCACGCTTTATTTATTTTTTTTTTTTAAGTAAAATTTAATTTGTTACTCAAATATAAACTAATTAATTAGTCTCACTCTAATCTTAATAATAAAATTAACGTTAATTATATTATTTATTATATGATATAAATAATATTTAACTCAATAAATATTATTATATATTATATTTTAAAAAGCGAATACAATAAATATAATAATTAAAAATTATTTTAATTTAATAAATTTAATTAAATTAATAATGTGGATATAAATTTGGTGGTAAATAAATATGTTGAAATTAAAGAAAGTAGGGGTTAAAGTATAAATAAATGAGGGAAAGGGGTTTAAATATAAATAAATGATGGGGGAAGAGGCGGGGCTTTTTGCAATTGGGGGGTGGGGTGGGGGTGGGGGTGGGGGTGGGGTGGGGTGGTCTCTTCTGAGCAGGGAAAAGTTATGGACCCGTGATTCGGGGTCTAGAACTTTTCTCATATGGTGCTTCCTTTGGCACTGAACTGCATGTGATTTTGAGCTATTTTTTCTATCTTCTCTTTCAATAACTTTGTTGTTAATGTGATGCAAAAATTATTACAAATTAGCTTTCATCTTGCTGAAAAGTTTGGACATTATGTGTCCGGGTTTGCAGGATGCAAGGAATTTCGGTTGGGAACTGAATGAGATAATTGATTTCAATTGGAAGAAACTTTTGCACACAAAGGTCGGTGGAATGTATTAACATTGTTTTTTACATGTGATGAGCTTAGGACTTGAATGACTAGTATTTGATTATGCTTATTATGTTCTTTGATTTGTCATGTACGACTTGAAATCAGTATGTTTGATTGTGGAACCCTGTTCTCTCAACTCTAGTAGTTTTGCATTCATAAAGATTGAGCCTTGCAGTGAAGCCTCTACATCCATTTCAAAATGTGTATCTTTTGATGAACAATTACAAGTCTTTTTTTTTTTTTTTTTGGGTGGGGGATTGTTGAAAATGAATCTCTTAGTTTATTTGGAAGTTTTCGTGTTATGATAAACAATTACTATCATATTTTTTGAAACAATGTATTAAGTCTTCATTTCGTATTAGTTACAAAATGAATATTTGTCTATTTGATGTTCGCATTAGACATTTTCAGAATTATTAGATTATCTTTAAGCAAGATATATGTTTGTTTTTAGGAAAATGTTCTAATGTTTAAATACTATAAATTAAAGTACTCTTTAGTTTATTTTACATTATTACTATAATATTTGTATTTTTAACAAATTGACACTATTAAATACTTATTGAAAGACACACCACGTGTGTAGCACGTGACCCCACCAGTTATGCTAAAAGTCTAAAACTTTCCTTTATCTTCATCGATAATTTAGCTGATTAAAGAATATTTTTCAAAAATATCTCCTATTATTAGTGGGATTATTTTCAAATTCTATATAATGAGAGTTCCCTATTCAACGTATAACATACATAAGACAAAAATCAGATTATGGACTCATCCAATATTTCTTGTTTCAACATGAAATTGCCACTTCTCATGTTTTCTAGGAGGAAGAAATCAATATTTCTTTCTTCAGTGTTATAGAAAGATTATTTTTTAATTGAATGTTGTACAAAACCTTCAAGATTGCCACTTCGTAGGGTCTTCTCATGGATGGTTGGTTTTTTTGAACAAGAAATCAGACCCGTTTCTCTTGGATATTGTTTTAGAAACTCATTTTCAACTCCCTGAAAACCCAAATTTTCAGCACATTCTAGGTGTTCGTGAAATGAAGAATGAAGAATTTGAAATCTAATACAAGGGCGAGAACGATTCTGCTGGCTACTCTTTGAAAACACTTCAAGAATGGTTAATGGTTGATAGTATTTGTTGGATATGATAATTATTTTGTGAAGTTGGTTAGAAATGTAGTAGTGATTTTTATATTAGACAATTTTTGTAGAACTAGAAGTGTGGGACTTAATTGACAAATTAGGAAACTTGACTTCAATATATTTGTTGGCATCCTTTTTCCAATTCCATACATTGAGTATTTGGGCCTATTTATAGGTTTCATGTGGTGGTGGAAACACCATAATAGATTATTCTTTTTTAAAAAAAAAAATACAACGTCTAGATAATTCTAAAGATATTTTATTAGATACTTGTTTAGACTAGTCTAGATAATTCTATACAAATATCTTCTACTTATGTATTTTTAATTCTAGATAATTTTGGTCCATTCTAAAACTTTCTAGAAATATATGCAACAATTTTCAATAATGGTAAAAGCAGTTTTATTTGGTAATCCGTCTTGCAATGCAAACTACATGGTGATAACCATGGGCGGATCCAACACTGATTTCAAATTTTTTGTTTTTGTTTTAAATAAATTTAAATTTTATAATTTTGCCCGCTCAACAAAATAAAAAATATATATGTAGATAAATTTATTGGAAGTGCCTCTATCCTAGTGGCAAGGCTTTTCATCTGTCTGAGCAAAATTGGGTTCAAGTTCGTCTTTTTACATAATTCTATAAATTTCAACGCTAATTTTCTCATGTTTTAAAAAGATAAAATTGCCAAAATACTATGCTTAACACCGAACTTAATTTTTTAGACTATAACGTTTCTTTGATTTTCAATTCCAAAATCTAAAAATTAAAACAAATTACCCTTTCCTTTTTTACGTACAAATCTCGTGAAAATATGGTTTAGTTTTTTAATTTTTAACTCGAACATAATTTTTTTTCTTCACTTATGGGGAATAGCTTTTTCTTTTATATTTTATTTACTTTATTTTCATATGTATATACGGATAATGCTACTTGTACACTCAAGGTTACCACCATACTTACACCTTGAGTGTACAAGTAGCATTGTCCATGTATATACATGAGTAACTAAGATTTTTATTTTTTCACATTTTTATTTTTATTTTTCAAGTTTGGTTTAATTAAATCTTGATTTTTTTAATAAACAAAATATTGATTCTATTGGTTATCGCTATGTTGCCTATTGTTATAGGTGTCACAGGCCACCGTAGTGTCGTCAGCCAACACTGTAGTCCCGCTAATTGTCATAGCCCCTCCATAGACTAAAATTTCTAGCTCCACCCTTGGTGATAACCATGTATAACTTGCATTGCAAGTCCAAGCTGGCTCTCTGCAAGCATGGATGGGTGACCTATGTGGGGAACTTGATTCGTATGACGATATCTTATGCCATGAGAATCTAATTTGTGCATTGGGTTGTGTGCCTTTAGTCAAAATATGGGACTTGAATGAATCTACTCCAAGGAGCGAGATGATGATTAAGTTCTTTGCCCAAGAAAATTTATAGAAGTCCATAAAAGTTACCCGATGAATCTTTATACTTCCAAATGGTATTTGGCTTCATTTTCTGAGGATTTTTTTTTTTTATGAGGTATATCAGGGAGTTCGTTAGATATGATGAGAAGTCATTTATGAGAGAGATAGTATGTCCTTGCAGAACAATTCGATTTGATGTCTATAAGCTCGATCACAAAAAAAAAAAAGGCCAGAAATGGAATCGCTGAATGATATCGCGCTATTCATTGGTGGAAATCACTTTGCCTCACTCCAGGTTAAGGAGTATCGGGGATGCAAGGCTAGTGCAATTTGCTTTACTAATGATTTTTAGGATAGAATCGACGAAGATATCTACTACGGAGGTCATGATTTTGGTGTCTTCAACGTGGGAGATGGAAGTATTGAGCCATTATTCGACTGCAATCAAGAGAGATTTGAACCACCATCCTTTTGGATTGTTCCTAACTAGGTCAATTTTTGTAACCTCGAATCAATTATTATCCGTACATAATAATTTATAACTTCAAGACGTCTATTATACAAGTAGAATGTCTACTCTACTTTGACTTTTGATTAAAAGATTCGCATGCTTTATTTTGATTTATGTAAATGGTTTTGTTCATCTGATATATGATACGACCATTGATGTAGGCCTATTAGTCGATTTTTTTGGTTCTTTCATTTATACTTTGTGTTTGTTTTCTTCTTCTTATATATAATTCCAAGCATGATTTTTCAATGGAACATAACATTCAACAATGTAGTGCAGGCAAGAACTTCCATTTTATGGTTTAATCGTTGATTATTTTTTTGCCATGTTAATTTTTGAATACTTATTGGGATGACGCCAATGTGCTAAAAGCCGTTGTGCAAATGCAGAATTAATGCCCTAATGAATGTTAATTTAGCGAAAAAATATGATAGTACGGTGCAGAGGCGATGGAAATAAGAAACCTTACAAGTAATTTTCATAATTAGGAGTATGGCATTGTTGAATGTTACTGTGTAAACTCTTCTCATTACAGTGCCAAGGTGATGTAAATATGAAACCTAAAAATTCTCCGAGTTTTTCTTTTTCCTAGTCCTATTGCTGTGATTCGTACTTTTTTTAAGGAAAGTTGAGTAAAAACATATATGGAGTCGATGACAATTAGATGTTAGAAAATCAAACTTGTAAATTATTTTCTTTTTATTTCTGAATCAAGGATACATAATGATTCGTCGATTACATGATATTCTCATTATTTTTAAACAGTATGCATTGTATGTTAAATCCATCAACGATACACTATTTTTTAGATATGTTACATTCATTGTTATTGTTTATTTTCTAAAAAGGTGCAGCTCTTACGTCCTTAATTATTCTAAGCTATCTAAGTATTGTGCTCTGCCCACCTATGTCAATTTTGGGTTTAGGTACCTATTGTTTAAAAGGTTGTTTGAGCTTTTCCCCGACAGTATAGCTTGGTTTACATCAATCACGTCAGAGCTTCCAAGCGAAAAGAGACAGCATGGGGGTTCCCTTCCACTCCAAAATCATGGATTTTCCATTCGTGTTTAGAGTACAAAAACTCAAGCAACCAGGTCTCTTAATTAACAAACTTGCTTGACACAAAGATGAAGGACTGAACTCTGTTTCCACAATAACAAACCTCGAAAACAATTCCCTCCAAGAATCAATCTTAACATTTCGAATAATTTGGATGTAAGAATATTTCGATAATTTTCCTTCAATGCCCTTCTTCGGCCGCCTCTCTAAATTGGTTGTCTCGTTTCAGACATATCTCGAGGCAATCAAACATGCCGCTAAAAAGAATTTGATGGCTTCTTTTTCACCGAGGACATTAAAAGAGCTGTATTCGATATTGATGATGATAAATCCCCAGGTATGGATGGTTATACTTCGTGCTTCTTCAAAAAAGCATGGCAGTTTGTTGGGGATGATGTGTGTGGGGCTGTTCAGGAATTTTTTTCCTCTTCGGCTTTACTTAAGCAAATTAATCACTCAATTATTACTCTTGTTGGTATCCGAACTGACCTGTCATATCAACCACGTAATTTTCCATCAGTCAACTAATGGGAATGCCGTTTTGATCCCAATTATGAGGATAGTTCAGGTCGGACTTCTTCCTAGCCTTGGCCGAAGTTCGATTTTGGAATGCATTCAGGTCGGACCTCATTCCTCCTTGGTCAGACTCACGTCATCTACCTAGCTTTGTCCTTTTTCGGATGTCGGTGTCCAGCTAGCCGCCCCAATTAATGCAAGTCACTTCACAATAAATATTCAAAAAGGGGATGTCTGGTAAATAATTAATGATGAGCTTGACATTAATTATCAGTCATTATTGCATATTTTCCTATAAATAAGAAACATAAATGTCATTCAGGTCGGACATTGAAACGACTGAAATAAAAGCACTCTTACAAAGATTATACAGACAAATCTTCCAACACTTTTACATATCTACTATCTACTATGGTCATAGCCGACCTCACTACTTTAACATTAAGTTGGCTCGAAATCAATATAAACCATTTTCCAACGTCAACAGTTTGGCGTTGGAAGGAAGGCCCCACGCTAAAAAGCTCTCTATATTCCACATACTCACCAAAAAATCAACACCCAATCATCATAAATAAACACTTCAACCCGTAAAGACACCTTCAACATGAGCCGCAGTCACGACTCAAGGATTCGTAACCACGGAAGAACTGGAAGCCAACACGTTGATCTCTCCCAGGTCTGCCGCCGGAGACATCAAAGAGAAACTTTAGCTCAAACCCACGCCCTCGAAAAGGACGTAGTTTTACAAAAGCTGGAATTCCTAACTCACGCCGTTGAACGACTTGAGAAAAAAAAATTTCCACTAGACATATCTTCGACTCAGAAGCAGAGTCACCAGCAAGTGACAAATCCGAAGATCGCCACGTGAAAAGAAGATTGGACTTGACTAGAAAAATCCATCGAAGCAGCGAAAGGCGAAACGGATGCCCGATCCTCATAGAAAGGTAGCCACACAACAATCGGCGAGCATCTTTGACCGTCTAGGTCATCCTCTCGAGTTCCACCTACACCGCATAGCGAAGAGAAAGTCCAAAAGAAAGAAAGAGCCCCATCTGCGGCGTGATGTCGGCGTGTACAAAACACTCGGGACAAACTAGAACTAATGAAACAACATCTAGCCGAGCTCGAAGATAAACAAAAGAACGTCCCGAGGAGTACATAACCGATCAACACTCTTCATTTTCGAAGGACATCCCGGCAAAGCCCCTACCGGAAAAGCTCAAAATGCCGCTATGAGGGGCGACAACGACCCGGGCCACTATGATAGGTATACATCTTGGATGGAACTCCCTAGTAATGCAATCATGTGCGCTTTCCTCTAACCTTCGATAGGTATACATCCGGCTTCTATGAATCATTGGAGGTCCTACATGGATAGATTTCAGCAAAGGATAGTACTCCCAGTGGATAAAATCTCCCCGACGACGCTTTAGCAAAAGGATAGTAGAAGTGGATAAAATCTCCGATAAATTTGTTCTATCGAGATTATGAACCAAAACTTGGTTACGGTGGTCTGCATTCGAGGATGGACCGGCGACATAATAGGAATTCTTAGCTAGAGCTGAGAAGTACATCAATGCTGAAGAAGCCACATCCGACCAGGAGAATGACAAATCCGACCGGAGAGACAATGTCAAGAGTAAAGAAAAAGATTTCAAATTAGAGAAGAATGAAAGTCCCAAGAAAGCACCGGAGTTCCAGCACCCAAGTCGGCTAAGACCTGCTCCGTAGAGGTTCCAGGGATACCACATCTTGAATACCTTACTTGAGAATGTCTTGATGAAAACCAAAGGCAAGGACATCCTCAAAAAACCCATTCTTATGAGGGCAAACTTGTCCGAACTAAACCAAAGAAAGTACTGCAGATATCATCGGTCCGCCGGGCATGACACCGATGATTGTCAAGACCTGAAAGGTGAAATAGAGAGCTTCATCAGGCGAGCACAACCGATTGGCTAGAGGAGTTGAGCCATCCCCACCATAGGACTGGGCTGAACTACCACTTCCACATCCACCTCAACCTCAATAGGGACGAGGTGAAATTCACATGATAGTTGGAGGAAGTCAATACTTGGAAGGATCAAGGAGGCAACGCTGCAAACTCTCTAAGAAAGCTCATACTAGCTACAAGGTGATGTCAAGCGCCATAACTAATCCAGATGCAAAGAAGTTCTCTTTCTCCGAGGAAGATGCGTCCCATATATTGCAACCACATTCAGATGCACTCGTCATTACTATGCTAGTCTCCAGAATAAATATCCATCGAACGCTAGTGGATGACGGGAGCTCCGTAAATGTTCTATACCTGAGAACATTCAAGCAAATGGAGATCGACGTACGACATGTTAGGCCATTCCCAAAGCCTCTCCAGGGGTTCACAGAGGACTGCGTGAATCCAAAGGGACAGATCGCCCTTGTAGTAGAGCTCGGCCTACCTCCATGCCATAGAAGGATCATCGCAGATTTCATGATCGTAGACCTCCTGTCTAATTACAATGCCATTCTGGGATGACCATTACTGCATGAACTCAAAGCGGCCGCATCCATCTACCACTATGCTATCAAATTCTCCACTTCCCACGGAGTAGGAATAGTAAGAAGTAGTCAGATGGTGGCAAAAGTAGTTTCCCAGTAGGTATCGACATGCTACAGAAGAGCTCGGATGTGTTGACCCCAGGTCAAGCATGGACGAACTGGAGAAAGAGCCCGTAGAAGAGCTCGGACGTCTCGACCCTAGGTCAAACCAATATGAGCGGAAGGCCGAACCAGTGAAAGAACTGGAACTGATTGAGGTAGACCCCAACCATCCTGAAAAGGTCCTATGTATTGGGAAAAGCTCGATGAACCAATAAAATATCAACTTACAAATTTACTGAAGGACAACATGGATGTCTTCGTCTGGGAACACGCATATACGGAGGGAATAGACCCGAATGTCGCATGCCACAGGTTGAACAACAATCTGAACGTCCGAACCAAAGCAACAACGCCAACGTCCTCTCAATCCAAAGAGGTATGAAGCCCTTGCCAAAGAAGTTGACAAGTTACTCAAATATGGTTTTATCAGAGAATCACTATATCTCCGATGGGTGGCCAATCCCATCCTAGTAAAAAAGAGTAATTTCTCTTTAGCTTGGCGAGCTCATCCTTCAAGAACTAAACATCCCAGTCTGAACGTTTTTCAGCTGCCGTCTCGATCAGTTCCTCCATCGTCAAGAAGTAGACCTTCTCTTGATCGGCCAGGTAGGCATCAAAGAATTTGAAATCTACCACGGCCTCGTCCCTGTCAACAACCTTATCCAGAGCAGCTCTGAGCTCGGCCCGGCTCTTCCTCTCGTCCTCCAGTTCATGTTCCAGCTCTGCCTTACTCTTCTTCGCCCCAGCTCCTCCGCCAACGCCTTCAGCTCAATATCCTTTCCTCTGAGTTCTTCCTCTCGACTCATAAGGACGTTCTCAGAGGTGGCCTTAAGTCTCTTCTCTTCAATCAGTTAAGCCAGAACCTTCTTGCCTTCCTCCCTCATAACATGGACGTCAACTAACATCTTCTCTATCTTCTCGATGGCCGAAGTAAGCTGAATGGCCGCCCTGGAGAAATTAACCGACGCCACAATGATGGACTCTACAGTCCCCATGCTATCTATATATCTCTGCTGGACTAGAGTCTAGCTCTTTCCGATTACACTTATGGCCCTCTTTGCTGAAGATTAAAGGCCAGAAATATTCTCCATGGTGGGAGAGTTCGACCTAAAAAAGTCGCGAACAGGCTTGGGAAGAGACCCTCGTAGCCTCAAATACTCCTCATACTTCTCTGGGGTAGAGCCCAAGTATACAGGAAGAATCTGTGGCGACGGTGGAGGAGGTCGAGGAGGCTGAGATGAAGATGGTCCCCACGAATTGGAAAAGAGGTTATCTCTTCAACGCCCGTCTTTGGGCTTGGAGCGCTACCGAGACGACTACGGTTGTGGTTGAGGCCGAGCAGAGGGCACTTGATCGTCAGCTGGAGCTTTTCTCTTGCCCTTCTCGGCCTAACCCTTCTTCTTGAGGAGAGCCGATATGTCCTTCATCCCTTCTCTGGATTGACCTAAAAATGAATGAAGTCAAAACTAAAAGTTGACGGATATGAACCAAATAATAGACAATCAACTAGTACTGGATCCAAACTCACGAGCTCAAGTACGATATGAGCTAGACAAAGAAAGTCGGGCTGATATCAAGTTCTCCTCAGTTATTAGAGCACTGCTAGATTGACAATCCTCGCTGATAGCTAGAGCTTTCCAAGCTCTCTCTGAAGATTCCTCGTTGGATCGTAAAAATCGTACCTTGGAGGAACAAGCAAATAAGAAAAGTCAGCAAAGAATCAACCGTACTGACCTAAAACAGGAAGAATTTAGCTTACTTAGTTCGTGGTAACGAACTGGAATGTTTACGTCAGGCCTAACATCATGTTCAAGAACTGCTAGGGACCTCGGACGAAGAACCAGAACTTCTTCCAATGTTTTATGGAATCAGGGGTCTGGATAATGACTCCACTCCCAGTCTTCAACTTTGCAGACGCATACGACCAGCTCGACTTCTTCCCATCCGACTTAAAGGAGTACAAACTATTAAATTCACTAACTGATGGATGAGGAAAGCCGAGCTGATCCAACAAGATGAGAAAATCTTTCATGATTCTCCAACCATTGGGGTAGAACTGAGTTGGAGCTATCCTCCACTCCCGCAAGAACTTTCTAACTATCCTAAGAAAGGGAAGTCGAGTCCAGTGACTAATGTACGGCTGATTTAGAGCCACGCATGACCCAACGGATCATCGGCCAGTCATTGGGGCGAGGACAAAAAAAATCTATGTCGTGCAGGACCCTATGTCCGATGCCGATCTACGAGTTATTTTTCGTTGACCTCGAAAGGAAAAAACCTACACTTCCAAACATGGGCAGTCCTAACACCGGACTCAACCTCTCTTTCTTGCCAGCCTAAAGCCCCAGGTTCAGCTTCCCTATCACCACTCACCTCGGCCTATGGGGACGACCTATCTAGTGGAGGAACAGTGGTTAACGGAGCTGGACTAAGGACCTCATCCTCGTCTATTCCCTCGACCATCCTACCCGAACTAGCTTCTGCTTCTTCTTCCTAACCCCTACCCTATGATAAAGTATCTTCCTCGCTCCCACTTCCAACCTCGCTAGACATTCTATTGACTAGAAAGAGAAAAGATAGAAAATAAACAATGTGAAAGAGGAAATAATGGATACTGACCGTTCTGACCCTCAGCTCGAACGCAACAAACCGCTCTGACCCTCAGATCGGATTGACCTTAACCATTCTAGTAATCAGCTCAGACAAGGCGACTGGAGAGAAGATTTCGTTAAGTCAAGAGTCTCAAATGAACTTTAGTTCTTCTTATTTATAGAAGAGGAATATGAATGGTCAACTCAATTAATGCCCTATTTATGAGATGTCAGAGTAATGATGGCGTCCTATTAAAAACACGTCCTCGAGCCATGCAAAAAATTGACATCACTACTGGGATTGTGCCATTTGTCAATAAACGAGCTAGATCACAAAATAGACCGAGTCCATTTGTCAGATAAGAATTCAGATCAGTATGGATAACAGTTTGAGGAGCGAACTAAAGACCACCCTTGATTTATTCCAAGGCAGGTCTTGGGGGCAATTGTTGGTATCTAAACTGACATGTCATATCAACCACGTAATTTTCAATCAGCCAATTAATGGGAATGCCGTTCTGATCCCAATTATGAGGATAGTCCAGGTCGGACCGCTTCCTAGCCTTGGCCGAAGTTCGAGTGTGGAATGTATTCAGGTCGGACCTCATCCCTCCTTGGTCAGACTAAAGTCATCTATCTAGCCTGTCCTTTCAGATGTTAGTTGTATTCCTGGGAATGCAATGAGTACCTGTACAATTATTTTGATCTATATATTTTTACATTTCTGATAAAAAAAAAGAACGACTACCTCATAAAAACGTCGTATTAGTATTTTCTTCGACTTCAATTATCACCATCACACACGGATTGAGTCATTTAATCACTCTCATTACAGTGTCTAAATGATTAGCACAGACACGTCTTCAAGAACACGGCCACCACATCATCACCCTCCGACTCGAACATATCCTTCTTAACGTCGTTCATTTATGACAACACAATTTTAAACGAGAAAGGTAAATTCATCAACTTTGCAAAAGAGGAAATTACTAACGTCTCTTGAAGACTATTTTTCGATGTCCCAACATCAGTTATCTTGAGAAGCTCCAACGAACAGTTCTTTTTATTAGTAAGAGCATGCATACCATTGTCCAGTGCTACCGATCCCAAGATGGACCAAATGAATCTTTTTAGCTCATGATGAAACATTGTCTAATATGACTTGAATCCCTATGAATTGAGTAACTTGACAAAAGGGAAGTTCTTGTTCATGTACAAGTTCATAAGGTTATAGATTAATCAGAACTTCCACATCCACTGAATTCCTTTGGATATTGGTCCTCATTTCTCTATACCAATCCTCTCAAGAAGTGTCCGTACAAAAATTTTGACAACTTTTTGAAATGAAGTACCAATTGTTCACTACAAAAAATCGTGGCTTCAGAAACGGATTTTCTGTTGCTGAAGCCACGATATCCGTGCCTAATGGTTGCTACCAAAGGAATATTTTCAACCGATATGCCCAACTAAAGGGATGTCGTACAATAGCTAAACTACTCCACCTATGTTATCTTCGTACGAAATTATAGTTTGAATTTTTTTTTATTTTTGTAATTGTATAACTTCGTAGAAAATTCGAATGTTAAACGAATGACACTTCATTTACGGCTATTCCTTAAGTGATTTTTTTTCAACTCCATATAGTTGAATCTTTTTTCATTTTCAAAATTTGATTTACATTACTCATGAAAATATGCGGGTAATAAGATTTACTCTTCACCAACATACTTTTCGTAGTTCAATGGTTGAATATTAATATGACATACGGATTATCTGTAGGTAATAGGTCGAAAGATTTTTTCGACTTATCAATTACTCTTCAAATAAATTTCTAGTCGGTGAATAGTTGAATTGTGTTTTTTAATTTTCAAAATTGATTTATATCACCTACAAAACATCCGTAGGTAATAAAAATTACTATTCACCAACGGATATTCCGTTGGTGAAATGTTGAAATATTTTTGGTCTTCAAAATTAATTAATATCACCTACAAAATTTTAGGTAATATGATCCACTCTTTACGAACGAATATTCTGTATGAGAAATGTCGAAATATTTTTTGTTCTTCAAAATTAATTAATATCACCTACGAATTTTCATATGTAATATGATTCACTCTTCACAATCGGATATTCCGTAGGTGAAAATGTTAAAATATTTTTTTGTCTTCAAAATTGATTAATATCACATACAAAATTTTTGTAGGTAATATGATTCACTCTTCACCAACGGATATTTCGCAGGAGGTGAAATGTTGTAATATTTTTGTCTTCAAAATTAATTAATATCACCTACAGAATTTTCGTAAGTAATATGATCCGCTATTCACCAATGGATATTCTGTAGGAGGTGAAATGTTGTAATATTTTTGTCTTCAAAATTAATTAATATCACCTACGGAATTTTTGCAAGTAATATGATCCACTATTCACCAATGGATATTCTGTAGGTGAAATGTCGAAATATTTTTGGTCTTCAAAATTAATTAATATCACCTACGAAATTTTCGTAGGTAATATAGATGACTCTTATAGGCACGAAAAATCCGTTGGTTAAAAGCTATTACCTTTGCCAACGAAAAAATCGTTGCTGATTGTCGTAGGTGAAAGGCTATAACATTTGCCAACGGATAATCCATTGTTGATTACCAACAAAACAAATCTATTGGTAAATATCCGTTGGCGAAAATGCAATTTTTAGTAGTGGTTGAAAGAAGAGCCATTGAGCAATTGTTCTACGCGATCAAATTGCTTGTTGCTAAACTTGTCTGCACCAACAAGAAGACGTAAAACAAGTTCCTCACCCCTTTGATTTTCATAAGAACCATAATCACCAAACAGTTTAAATTGCCTGTTTTCTGAGAGGTCAGATGCACAAGAAATCAATTGCTATTTTCATGATGCTTTCAGCAGACAATACTCGACAACTTGATCCAGTATTGCACGTTGTTTCAGAGTTGTAAATCGGTTAAGTTGGCTCGAATACTTATTCAGAATTTCGAATGAGGCTAAAGGAATGCACTCTTCCTTCCCTTCGACAAGATAAGAAATTCTGATCGGATTCTTGTCCGTATTTTTGGCTTCTACAGAGTGAGACTCCATTATTTCCTTATTCTTCTTTTGAGAGTTTTCGTGTCTGTAAAAGCATAGAAATTTCTGGCAGAAGCAGCTATAATATATATATTTTCACAAGAGATTAATACGGTAAAATAAGATAAACTCTCATTCGTTCTACTGTATTACCAAACTTTCACAAAACAATCAATTTAGGAGACACGAGCTGTAGTCTAGGATTAATCTATGCGAAGTAACTAAGTCAAGAACTTTTTCGGTATTCCTGTCGATGTTTTATAGTACTTGTTTGGAAGAGATTTTAATAGATTTTTCATTTTTTTTTCATTTTTTGACTTTTAGGACAAAATGACCAAAATGATCATTTGCTTTTCTGAGGAGTTGTAATATTTGACTAGAAAATTGGGTCATTTTGATCATTTTGTCCCAAAAGTCAAAAAATGGAAAATAAAAATCCATTAAAATCTCTTCCAAACAAGCACATATAACTAACTAAGTGGAAAGACTCGAGACTAAGCACTAAAAGAAAGAGACTATTATTCTTGTTTGATGTAAACATTTTGATGTAATCTGTTTGTCTAAATTCAGGTTAAGGTTTCCAAGAAGTGAAGCAGAATTATACAATGTGTCGAACTATATGAACTTAGGCCATCAAGAAATCTATAAGATACTGAAAATTTATAACACGAGGGAAAGAGACTTGACTTAAAAAGATTTATCACTCTATTTGAGGTGTTACTTCCATTGAAAATCTCGTCTCATGTCAATTTGTATAGTGTTCTATTAAACTAATTTATACTACTCCTCCGAAAATATATATATATAGTTTTAATCTTGATATTTTAAATTATTTACATTACCAATTAAACTAATGGCATCCCCACGCCTTTTGGGAAAATGAAAACAATAAAAATTGACTCTCTCTCCATATGAAAGTCATGACGAGATGATGTGGTTCTATAAACTTCCACTTTTTTCCATTTTGTGACAAAGTTTACCGTGTAGTATCCCAAATGATAAAAATATATCTACCAAATATTATGAGCGCTTTGATGCTTTCCTCCTAAAAATAATTTTGAAGATTTGTGGCAATTGTTTTTCGGTTTATCGATGCTTGAAATAAAGTTCAAGATGGATTTTCACTACTTATTACATGTTGAATTCTCGCAAGTGGTTAGACTATGAAAATTATGATGTTGCTCATGTCAATGCCTTCAGAATTACTATTCTACTAAACAGAAATTTGTTTATCCCTTCATATATTTTCGTTTTTTATTCGGAGGTTGAGATTTAATTCATAATATAGTTACATATTCATCTAAACATCTTCGCCGCCATTACATATACTGTCTTTAATTGATTGGCTGGAAATATGAGACAACGATCATTAGACCTCCCAAACTTTTAGAGTTGCTAGTGAATTTAATATTTCAAAACTCATGTCAATTTGATACTTAAAATTGTGTTCTATTAAACTAATTTATACTAATTTTTTTGTATACCGATGTAGCGTATTCGATATTTTCAATTCAGTATTTTGATTGTTTTATTAAATATAGACTCTAATAATCGAGTATTACTACTACATTTTGCTTATCAAATTATTGTTAGACTTTATATTGGCATAAATAATAAATAATGTAATTTATTTATTAATTGAATAGAAAACACAAGAGGATTACAATAAAAGCAAATGCAGAATATTGAAACAATAATTTTGAAGATAATTGATTTAAGCAAATCGAGGCATGTGTATTCACAGTGTCCTTTAAACAAATTCGCTCTCTCACTATAAGTGCTTAAGGAATATTGGACGCGTGGCTCTCATGATACAACGGTGAGAAGCAGCAGCAAGTTTAGCACAAGAACTTTATGCTCTAACGAACTGAAGTGGGGATTGAATAAAATCACCAAGTACTGGAAGTTTATGATAAAATCAGATTGAACAAAACACTGGAATTTTTTTCCTGGACTGGAAACAAAGATAGCAGAAAAATCATGTGTATTATTGTGGAAATTTGGGTTTGTTTATACCTTTCAATTCTCGTTAAACATGCCAGTTTCAGGTTTTACATAATTAACTCCTAAATTAACCCAGCATTAACATCTTTCTGGAGTTAATTAGAGAAGTTGAAAGGTTTAGAAAATAAATTAGAAAAAAAAAATTCAAATTTTGGTTCGACATTCGTGTACGCAGGTCGCGTTCGCGCATGAGTTTTATGGTCGGATGTGTTAATCAGACCGTGATTCGCACTCCCCAAGAGGAACGCGCAAGAGAGAGCTTTTATGCCACACAATATTGCACATTTGTAAATTGTGGCCATTTAAATATTAGTCAACCGTTCATCGTTTTTCTAATGTGGGATAACCCACTTATTTTTCCTTTCAACTATTTTTCCAACTCCATTTTGAGCTTCAATTTTTCATTCACATGAGCATCAATTTTTTCAAGTAAAAATATGATTTCGATGTTCACGCGGAGAAGAACAATAATCTATTTTTATTGTTAAGCGTTCACACACACAGATTTAAACATGCATCATATCTTGAATCACACAAAGTAATACAGAAATATGAAAGAGAAGATCAAGAACACAAGATTTGTTTTGTCGATTAGGCAGACAGTTCGACAAAAGTCTAATCTGCCTTTGAAGCTCCCAAATGGGATTACGGCCTCTCTACACTAAAAGAAAGAAATCAATGTACAATATACAACGGAGATCAACACTCAAACAGAACCTCTAACTTCACCCACAATGATTTCAGCCCTAACTTTACCACACAACAACCCCAAGGTTACAGTTCACCTGTCTAAATAGAATACTATCTTTCCACACGTTTTTCCCTCAGAGAAAACTAAAGAAAAGAAGAAGGAGATGAAGGAGAAGAATCAGAGATAGCACAACCGAAAACACAGAGAGGAACAGTATTCGGTTATGCCCTAAAAATAAAAGAGAGTGGCTCTCATATACACACAATCAACGAATCATATTTATCACTTGTAATCCAACGCTCTAGCAAAGAGTCAGCATTGTTGAAAGTGTAATTTGAGAGAGAACGCATTTCAAAAATGCAACTTTAGTTGATATGCAAAAATATCAACATTTATCTTCCACAATGATAAAACGGGTCCCACACAAAATTATGCCCAAACATGACATAATGTCACTAATTTTCAACAATTATGCATGTACTCAGTAATTTAGTTAAATTGCTTCATATTAACATAACATACTTGCATATATTAGAAGTATGCCCATAATAAATAACTTTATTTACTTTTTATGTGTTATCACCTGGATTTGGCAGATTTCGAGGTCAACGATATGCCTTGACAAATTGCATATTTAAGTTAGTTTTATAATTGACAAAAATGTATCTATAAGTAGAGTTATAATGTAAAATGATGGAAAATGAGTTTATCTAATAAAGAAAACAATATTCTATTACTTTATTAGGTAAATTAACTCATTCCATCATTGATATTTTAACTAATAAATAATATTTTGTCAACTATAAAATTACGTATAAATGTTATTCACTAAGATATACAGATTCCAAAAAGTTATTATTGCTTATTATATTACATAGTTCGTATGACAACAATGAATGACTTGTTGTGTAAAGTGTAAGTGTCGTCCAATTTATTATATCAAATATGTCAATTTGATATGTTCACAAAGTGTATAGATTTATAAGATATTGTTTTGAGGATATTTTAATAATAACAGAAATAACACGAGACTTTCAATGAAAGCAATGCGTCAAATAGAACTATAAATTTTGTACAAGACTCGTAAAAAGGTCTACGTATCACGAGGTGTCTTTATTTCTAGTACAAAAAAAGGCACCGTGCAACAATAGTCTACTCTGCTAAACTATCTTTCACCTGTTGTCGATCGATTTAGTAATGAATACAATTTAAAAAAAGCTTTGCAACAGAAGATTTGAATGCAACGAAAATAGCTTGTTCATTAATTAACGAAAAGCGAAAAAATTACAATAGTTGGTGCGGGGGTGAACACCAGTGAACTTGACAAGACTTCGAATACCAATTACCCCTTATAATAACTTAAGTAATCAAAATCTAAGTTACATGAGTAGACGTTAAAAAGTTGAAGAATCATAACGGAAAATAAACTATTACAAAGTAATGGAACTAACAACTGAAAGTAATATTTACAAAGTGCGGTCGAAGTTGGGCAACTACGACTACAAATGCTGTCAGTGGGCTAAGTATAGCTGCAGGCTTTGACATTCTCCCCTATTTGATTTGGCGACGTTATCGGCGCAATCTTTACATGATATTCTTCAAGTAGAGGTTTGAAGGCTCCAATATCTTTAACTCTTTCCCAAGTATTCTCTTCGCTGCTACATCCGCTCCATTTAACTAAGTACTCCCGATGATCTTTCTTGGAAGCTCGAGTAACTCGGTGATTAATAATAGCTTGCAATCCTCTTACATGTTTTCTTCAATTCAAATATAGGTCGCTTTGACTTATTTCTGGATGCATCCTCCTTATCTGCAAAATATGGTTTGAGTGCACTAATATAAAGGATATTGTGGGTTTTGCACCACAAATGAAGTTCAATTCTGTAAGCAACTCTTCCAATCCACTTCATGATAGGTAATGGCTCGATATATTTCGGCATCAATCGAGAATCTGCCCCTTTTATTACCTTATAATGGCATTTTTCAGAGAGTTTGACAATCACCAGATCTCCCACGTTGAATTCTAGAAAATGATGTTTCTGATCAGCAGCTTTTTTGTACCGTTTATGTGCTTTCTCAAAATAACTCCAAGCAATTTCGATATTTCGTTTTCACTCTTGAGAAAAGCCCTTAGCTTAAGGAGACTTTGTACTTTGATCAATGTCCACCATATGAGGAAGTAACGATTGTTGGCCAGTAATAATATCAAAAGGACTCTTATTGGTGGAAGAGCTCTTTTGGGCATTAAAGCAAATCTGAGCCACATCCAAGAGTTTTACCCAATTTTTCTGCAAAGTAGAGATAAAGTGCCAAAGATATTCTTCCAGCATAGAATTGAACCGCTCTGTCTGTCCGTCAGATTGTGGGTGAAAACAAGAACTCATGCTCAAAGTTGAACCAAGGAGTTTGAACAACTCGGTCCAAAAAGTGCCGATGAATCGGGGGTCTCGATCATTGACTATATCTTTAAGCAGTCCCCAGTATTTGATAATGTGCTTGAAAAAGAGGCAAGCGGTATCTTCAGTAGATATATACCTAGGTGCTGCGATAAATGTTACATATTTTGATAAACGGTCCTACCACGACGATGATAGTGCCAAGATCTCCCATCTTTGGCAAGCTAACAATGTAGTCCATTGATATACTCTCAAATGGTCTAGTTGGAATGGGAAGGGACTCTAGTAATCCTGTATTTTTATGATGATTTGGTTTATCCAGTTGACAAACCAAACAAGTTTTCACATAGGTCACAATGTCATCCCACATTTGTAGCCAATAGTATGCACGATGCAATAGTACATAAGTGCGTTCATCTCCCTGATGTCCAGCCCAAAGCGTGTCATGGCATTCCGTTATTAAGGACTTTCTTAGATCTCTTCATTTTGGAACATAGAGGCAGTTTCCTTTTGTCTTCATTAGACCATCATCCATCCAGAACTATCTAGTTTTTCCTTTTTTGATGAGGTCGACCAAATAATATGTTCGCAGGGTCCTTCTCCAAAAGTGCCTATATTCGGTCCCTTGTGGTTGTCATAACACCGCTCCCTGAAAGAGTGGCCATTGAGCAGATAACAGCTAAATCAGTCTGTCGACTAAGTGCATTTGCTACATGATTGTTGGATCTAGCACGATACTCCAATACAAAGTTGAACTATGAAAGAAGTTCCTGCCAACGAGCTTACTTGCTCGAAAGTTTCGGTTGTGACATGAAGTGACTCACAGCAGTATTTTATGTCTTTATAATGAAAGGAGACTCAAGTAGAGAGTGATGCCATACTCTGAGGCAATGGACTACTGCTAACAACTCATTTTCATGCGCCGAGTTATGGCGCTCTGCATTATTCATCTTTGGACTTTCATATGCCACCGGATGCCTTTCTTACATTAGGAATCTTCCAAGAGCAAAATATGATGCATCGGTTTGCACTTCAAAAGCTTTAGCCATATCTGGTAAGGCCAAAACTAGATCTGTCCACATAGACTCCTTCAGTTTCTCAAAAGCAACTTGGCATTGTGCCACCACTCCCAAGCTTTCTCCTTCTTGGTTAATTCAGTTAGGTAGTGCGTTTTGAATATTCTTTCATAAATCTTCGATAGTAGTTGGCTAACCCGAGGAACGAGCGTACATCATGTATGTGCCTTGGCGGTTGCCAATCTTTGATTGCCTTAACCTTTTTAGCATCCATGCGGACTTTTCCTTGCTTAATAATGTGATACAAAAAGTTGATCAAGGTCTGGGCGAATGAGCATTTCGATGGTTTTGCATAAAGTTCATTCTCCCGTAATCGAATAAGAACTTTTCTCACATGCTAAACATGTTCATCCAGAGTCTCGCTATAAATTATGATGTCTTTCAAGTACACCACCATAAAATCATCCAGAAACATGTGAAGTATCTGATTCATCATCGTGCAAAACGTTGTTGGAGAATTTGTCAAGTCGAAAGGCATAACTTTGAATTTGAATACTCCATATCTAGTTACCAATGCAGTCTTTTCTTCATCTCCTTCTTTGATCCGAACTTGCTAGTATCCGGATCTTAGATCAATTTTTGTGTAGTACTTCGCCCTACTCAAATAGTCGAAGCAATCTGCCACTAGCGAAATCGGATAACTATTTTTCACCGTGATTTTGTTTAAGGTACGATAATCATAGCACATCCAAAGAGAACCATCAGAATTTTTCTGAAATAGCATTGGAGCTCCATATGGTGATTTCGTAGGCATAATAATCTCACTGTCCAGCATTTCATCCAATTGCTTCTTAAGCTCCTCTGGCTCAGGTTGAGCCATGCGGTAGGGCGCCCTAGCAGGAGGCTTGGCACCCGGTATAAGCTTAATTTCATGATCAATAGCCCTCCTTGGCAGAAATCTCTTTAGCAATTTCTCCAGCATGACATCTTCAAATTCTTGTACAAGTCTTCCAACAGGTTTTGGGATAGGGCCAGTTGCTTCCTCAATCTCTTCCAGTCGAAAAGTACACAAAAACGAGGGTTCATTCCACTTGAAGCCCTTACTGAACTGCATGGCTGAGATGCTCTTCTTATTCATTTTCCCAACTAGCGTGGGAATGACACAGGGCTTGCTCTTCATCATCATTAAGGAATCAGAAAATGGAAACACTGCTGTCTTCGTATCCTGAAGAAACTCCAATTCTAAAATCAGCTTGAAGTCATCCATCTGGACTATAGATAAATTAGTCCTCCCTTCAAAAGGACCAACTTTAATGAGCACGGACTTGGCTACTCCACCAATCGGTTAAGCAACTGAATTGATTGCATTGACCTTTCCACTACCTTTCTCCAACACAAGTCCGAGACGCTCTACTTGGAACTTGCAAGGTAGTTGTGAGTAGCATCGGTATCTACCATGGCCTTGATTTGTTTTCCATTGATCTTCAAATTAATGTACATCAAGCTTTTAGCCTTACAAACACGAGGTTTCGACATTTCTTTATGGGATACATCGCCCTTTCCAATCACCCGATCCGATATTGTGCTGCATCGGTGCGAGAATACACCAACAACATCATCATCCTCCTCGAAATCGGCCTCGCAATGACTGCTGGCCTGTGGGACGTGTTGTTTCAAACCCGATGCTCTACTTGTCAGTTGGCTCAATGCATTCACAAATTATTTCTGTGTGCAATCCTTCACCTGGTGAGGCCCACCGCATAAGAAGCATCAATCCTTTCTATAAGTAGTACTTGATTTGCTCTCTGGCGCCTTTCCTTTGTTCCAATGGCTACCCTGATGGTTACCCTACCAGTTGCTCTCGATGGTTACCCTTATGGTGAGAGTAGTGTTCTCCCCCATTTGAGTTTGATGTGGGCTTGAAGGATCTATTTCTTTCCCTCGATTGGCTATTTACTTGCACCCGCTCCTTTCTGGGTTCTAATTGATAGTCCATCAAGCATTCGACAACTCCTATTATATTGCTTACATCAGCCACATTCTGTCTTTGGAGTTCGGTTCTCGCCCATGGTTTCAGCTCTTCCATGAAAGTAAAGAGCTTGTCCTTTTCAGACATGTCTCAGATGTCCAGCATATGCACTGAAAAGGTTTTCACATAGTCCCGAATGGAACCAGTATGTTTTAGTTCTCGTAATGTTCGTCGAGCATGATATTCCACATTCTTTGGAAAAAACTGTGTTCCGATCGCTTCCTTAAGGAGATCCCATGTGTCCATCTGAGCCTGTTGGTCTGAATATCAACATATTTTGTCCGCCACCATAGTTTTGCATCTCCACCTAGATACATGATAGTTGTCGTCACCTTTCTTGCTTCATCTTCAATATTGACAGCAAGAAAGTATTGTTCCATGTCAAACAAGAAGTTCTCAACTTCCTTTGCGCTGCATGCCCCACCATAGGTACGCTTTTTGGAATTCTGAGCCTATGTTTATACTCTTGTGCCCATTGCCAACTGCACGTTGAAGTATTCACAACTAAAGTCTCATAGCTTCCATTTATTCTCGCATATTGGGAAGGATTGCAACATCATCAGTCATCGCTGCACACATCATCTAACTCTTATCCACCTGGATGTTCAATTGGTAGATGTCCGCCTCTACTGTCTCGAACCTTTTCCTCAAGGTTGTCGATAGCGTCACACAACCTAGTACTTTTCCAATCGAGCGCATCTAAGCGCTATTTAGTACTCTTTTTTGATCCACCACCTCAGTAGTGTATGATGCATTCGGATCCATAGCTTTCTTCTCGAAGGTCATGAGCCCCAGCTCTGATACCAACTATCATGGGCGCCTTTCTTTCTAGTACAAAAAGGGGCACCGTGCGGCAGTAGTCTACTCTGCTAGACTACCTTCCGCTTGTTCTCGATCGATTCAGTAATGAAGACAATTTAAAGAAAGCTTTGCAACAGAAGATTTGAATACAACGAAAATAGCTTATTCATTGATTAAGCAGAAAATTACAATAGCTAGTGCAGGGGGTGAACACCAGTGAACTTGACAAGACTTCGAATACCAACTATCCCTATAATAGCTTAAGTAACAAAAACCTAAGTCACATGAGTAGACGTTAAAAAGCTGAAGAATCATAACGGAAAATAAACTATTACAAACTAACGGAACTAACAACTTAAAGTAATATTTACAAAGTGCGGCTGAAGTTTGGCAATTACGACTACAAATGCTGTTAGGGGGCTAAGTATATAGATGCGAGCCCTAAAACAATGTCATTATTCATTCCATCATCTCGAGATGTCGAAGTAAACAATGTCTCCTAAGCTTGAAGCAAAAATAAACGAAGTTTCTCATTAGAAAAGAGTAATTCATTAAACTATTCCTATGACACCAAATTGAAAACCAATAAATTGCAGCATAAAAAAGAATTATCTGCAAAAGTATAACAAGAAACAATTAGATGCTGCCCATAAAATATGTTGCAAAAGAGAAAATTAAACGTGCTCCAATATTGGAACTAAGAAAATTAATGGTTATTATTAATGAGCATAAGAAAGTATATAATTGCTAAAATCGCACCATCACAAACAGGTACAACTTTTAATCGTGATCTTCTTGACTTCTGGATCAAAATCAGTAGAGGAAAGGATTAATGATCATTTGTATTTGTCACATTTTGAAATAAAGTATTATTTGATTATATTTTCCGGTCCTAGCATTTATTTCTAAATCGTTTTGATATTATAAATCGAGTGTTTAAATTATTAAGCACGGAAAGATTCGATTTGAATTTTATAGTCCACGATTTGTAAATAAAAATAGACACTTTACTTTGATAACATTGTCTCAATTTTATTAAAATCTATTTTTTACTTTTGTAATAAAATTGAAAGTTCATTTGGAATATTGGAATGGGCGACGTGAAATTTAATTTGTAATATTGACCAAATAAATTTAATTTTACTTGATTGTCACATGTAGTACATTAATCATGAGAAAGTAATGGACTTCGATTACTAACTTGAAGTTCTTTGAAGTGTTAATGAGTGAAATTAAATTAGTGGTCAATACCTCATTGCCTTGAAAATTAAAGTGAAATAAAGGGAACATATATTTGCAATATGAAATCCGTCACTTATTTAATAGGCACGATTATGGCGTCAAATGATTTTCCAGTGGATAGTTAAATATCGGCTCAGTAACTCGACATCGATTGTTAACATATATTTGGAAAAGGACAGGGTTAATACATAACAACAACGAGTCGAGGATATAAAATTAATTATATATTTTCAATAATTTCAATTGAACTGAAAGTGCCAGTTTCATTCTTTTAGTGGAATATAACAAGATTAATAAATATTTTGACTGGACAAGAGTTGACCGGGTCAAAAATAATTTATTGGAGCTTAGTTTAATTGGGTCCGACTAGGTTCATTTGGTGGCTTCAAAGAATCGGGATAAATTATAAGAGTTATAATTTATTATGAATTATAGAAGAAATTTAATTGGACATAGTGCCACATGTACTGGACACGTGGCAATGGTGTATGCCATACACATGCTCGGCGTATGCCAAGTGTGTGCCCGACGTGTGCTGGCGTATGTCACTTATTTATGAGACTACGATAATTAGTAAGAGGAAAATATTGATTTTTCTTTTTTCTTATTATGAACTCTTCTATAATTGATTTTTTATATATACACACACATGTGTGTGTGTTATCTGGCCAATTAATTGATGATTTTACAATACATTTGAGACAACACACAAGAATAGAATTTCTACGATTCTTGGATTCTTGAAAACACTACTAGAAAATGCGGCAATCGAGACGGAAATTTCCGTGGCTAATGCAATTTCCGTTAACCACTTTTACCGATGGAAATCATCCGTCGGTAATTCCGACAATGATAATGAATTTAAATTACCTACGAATATATTTATAAAGGTAAATTAGCAACAAAAATTGGTTGTTGGTATTACCAACATATGTTTCAGTAGCTAATCGTCAATGACATTGGTTGTCACTAATGTTGGTGATTAGCTACTGACACCTTTTCAATGTATTTATAGCTACTAAATTAATGACGCTTTATTTTTTGCTATATAACTACGGGGTATTCCGCTTTATTTACATTACTAAGTTGCAAACGAATTTTCCTACAAAACTAATCATTGCTAAATAAGAACGAATAGTTCGTTTTACATCTGTTTCAATTTTCAACAAAATGAATCGGCCGAAATTACATTTAAAAAAATGCCATTAATTATTATATTAATATATTTTTATTGTGAATTAAAAGTATTTAAAAAGTGAAAATATTTAATATACATAAACAAACAAATATGAAATTACAAACATTTCCATTCCATAACTTAACCATTCAAAATGACACTAAATTACATTCCGTCATAGTCCGAACCCAAAAAAAATTGCACAGCTATTTTATAAACAAAAAAAGTTCTAACCAATTTCAATGTGAATATTTATAAACAAAATTAACATTTTTCATGCTCAGCCATTGAAGATCACTGTGCTTGAATGACCTAATCATATGACCTATTCCTTTCTTCCAACTTTCGAAGTATGGTTTGTTCGAACTCAATGTGCTTCTTCTCTTCTTACGCTTTTTGCCGCCATGTTCCATCTTTTGAAGTAATTCATTATTTTCCCGTGTAAGATCATCTATCTTGTCGCAGCACTACGAAATTCCTCTTGCAAAATGATTAAAGAAGCATTTTCCTCTAATGGAACAAAAGACGAACAAAAGGAGGTGCCAACTTTGTCCAAAATCGATGACAAATTCCAAGCCCATACACGCGACCACCCTCACCAAGGCCTTGACTTGCTTCACCATGCATGAATATCAAATTCAGGTTGTGTTGACATATCGGAACCATACTTTTCATCAATTGAGAGGTTATATTTTTCACACAAACAAATTTAAATCACACATATATATAATGTGAAAATTAACCATTAAAATTGCAACTATGAACCATTAACCATTTTTTACTTGGTAAAATAAAATAAAACATAAATAAAATAAAATTTACCCTTTCATATTCTGCGTCAATTTGTAATATTCTATTGATAGTTACCTACTTAATCTATTCGTTAGTTAATATTCTAATTTCCGTTAGTAATATATCCTTCAAAATTAATAAATTCAAAAATAAAAATTTACCAAAATTTTTATATCTCGTAATTTTAACATTAACAATTATAATGCTCTAAATTAAACATTAATTGGACTAAATTATTAACTTTCAATAAAATATGATTTAGTATGTACAATTGAAAATAAATCAAAGTGAGAAACGGGTCTCTCCTTCACACTCTTCTACAAACCCAAAAATCCACTTTCCAAACCTCAATCCCTCTTTATCGCCTCTTTCTCCAGCAGACATGGATGATGATTTGAAGGTACGAAGAAGGTGTAAATTGCTGTATTATTTGGGATTAGGAGATGAATCTTCGAGAACTCCTGTATATAATGTTAGCTCGCTGCTCTAAATTTTTTTTTAATTGTTAAATCTGTGGCCTTTAATTGACATTGTTAGTTAGGATTAATTATTTTCGTTGATTGGGAATTGTGAATTGAAGAAGTTTGATTTTTAATCATAATTGAAATTGCTTGCTATGTAATTGTTTGAGTAATTGCATCACTTGCTTATTGTGTACTTACAAAATAAATTGAGAATAATTTCAATTGCATGTCTCATGTGTTTTACATCACTTAAAAAAAAGTGAAAATCGGGCTCATGTTGAGGCATCTATTGTGGAGACATACCTAGTAGAGGAAACATCAACATTTTGCTCGTTATATTTTGATCAAAATGTTGAAACAAGATTGAATCGCGTGTCGAGGAATGATGATGGAGGCTTTGTCGAGACCAAAGGAAAATTGTCAATTTTACGCACCCTGGACGACCCTTTGGCATCCAACGTCATAACATCATGTTAATGATAGATGAGGAATTCAAAGCAACTTCCATATATGTGCTCTTGAATTGTGAAGAAGTAGCCCCTTTTGTGGCGTAAGTTTTTATAATTACATTGCAAAATTTCAGATTTGTAATTTTGGTTCCATTTAGAGTCTGTCATTATTGTGTAGGGAGTTTGATAAACAAATGAGAATATTGTATCCCCAAGTATCTGATGCACAACTTGATGGTTTACGTGAGGAACGTTTTTCATGTTGGTTGAGGGAACATGTAAGATATTATGTAAATATTATCTCAATTCCCTGACATAAGTATTTTGCAAAATAAGTTCTAATGCACATGATTTTTCCTGCTCAGGTTTTGGATGATCATAATACAGTTGATAATCGTATAAAGGCTTTGGCTATGGGTCCCTCACATAGAGTGAAATTCTATAACGGATACTTTGTCAATGGTTTTAAATTTCACACGGTAGATTATGGTTTTCACAAAACCACAATGAACAGTGGAGTGTGTGTACTGGGAAGTTGTCTTAATGATTATGAACGTGACTACTATGGTATGCTAACTGAAATCTTGGAACTGGAATATTTAGGAGATGTTGAAAATAAGGTTACCTTATTCAAGTGTGATTGGTTTGACAACAACAGTGGAGTTGGGGTGCATCCACGATTTGGACTTGTTGAGATTAATCATAAGAAGAAACTACTAACAACTGATGTGTTTATACTTGCTCAACAAGCTCAACAAGTATATTACACATGTTTTCCTACCAAGGTTAGATATAGACTTGATTGGTGGGCTGTTGTCAAAACAAAAGCAAGAAATGTCCCCAATATACAAAGAATCATATCAGAGAATGAAGAGTGTAATGTGTGGGTAGAAATTGCATTCCAAAAGGATCATATATCGTCCAACCAGCAACTTGTTCAAATAACTTCAGAGTTCGATCAACCAAATTTAGTATGTGTTGATGTTGGGGCTGAAGAAGTAGACGGGGTTGAATGTAGGATGTCCAATATAGATTCTGAAATGCTTGATGTAGAAGAAAATGCACAACAGATTACGTGGACAGTAGTGATGGTTTCACAACAAGTGCAAGTGAAGGAGAAAATTGTATTATTATTATTTTCAAATATTTTTTGTTCTTTATTCAAGCAATGTTATTGCCTTTCACGTTGTCATTTGATAATATTTTTCATGGGTTTAATGTAGGATGATAATTGACAAGTAAAGTATATATGTGGTGGGCAAGACAACGGTGGCCAATCTAGACAAGGAAGCTCTATGCATAAAGGTGAAGTTTTGGTTCAAGAGACATGCTATAATTGGCAGGGACTACCATAATGAGAGATGGAGGATTTATATGGGAAAAGTCACACTTTCCAGACTTAAGAATTTTTGCTTGTATCACTTGTCACGATATTGTATTGCAGTGTCAACCTCAGCAGACAAAAATTGTATACATTGCACTTCAAACTGATACAATTCTGATTTGTTGGATATATTGATGGATTGCGTTGTGTGATGATGCATATACAAATTTAGGTCATTGGGTTGCCATGAAATTATGTATTCCTTCGTTTTTATAGGTGCGCAGAAGTGTTTGATAAGGTGACTAATCGAATTTTATCGTTTCTTAGAAAAGATATGAATGGTAGAAATTGATCTTAAGAATGGATCTCATTTATTACTTGTGCATAATATTTGACAATAAGATCGTTTTAATGGTGGAAATTGAAGGAGTTTCTAACGGTGATGACTGTTATTTGGAGGAGTTTCAGATGTAAAATTGGGCGATCACCCAAACTTAAAGTTGGACGATCACCTAGATTCATATAACAACAGCAGAGAGTTTTCATGGTGGCCTGGGCGATCGCCCAGTTTTGGGCCTCTTTCAATTTTTTTTTTCAAAATCAGCCTACTTACTTAGAGAAGTTTTAGACATTAAGCTGGGCGATCATCCAGCTGCATATAACAACAGCAGAGAGCAAAATGGTGGTCTGGGCTATCGCCCGGTTTATACTGGACGATCCACAATCAGCTCCGCATAGTGCAACAAATTAGGCTTCACAACTTAACACAAATTATAACTATTTTTTTAATTGTCAGTTTTGGGTCTACAATTCTGGTTTGGTAACAAAACGCAGTAAGATAATAGTTTTGGGTCTACACTTGTAATTTCAGTGAAAAAATAGTTTTTGGTCTATACTTGTAATTTTAGTGGGAAAATAAAAACAACTCAAATCAATGATATGAAGTAATAGAATTTCTAAAACGCAGACATAACTTTAAACCAATTGCCATTATTTCTAAACCCACGTTTACACAACCATTTCCAAAAAAATAAATTTTCCCCAAAAGTAAACCATTCCCTCCCAAAATTTCCCAAAATTTTCAATTCCTACCGCCACTTCTTACACAATACATAAGAAATTTTTCCCGTCATTTTCTCAAATCCCCGCTCATTTTCCCCTTTTGTCCCAAATCTCAAATTTCTGAAAATCACAATGTTCTCTCCATTTTGAAACCTTTCAACCATCTACTTTTCATACAGCATACTTGAATTGAATATGCCTAATAGAGTCAGATGGAGCTCCATGCCCTGGGGTCCCAGGTTGCAAGATGAGGACGACAATGACTGGAGCGAGAATGGCTTTGAGACTGATACTAAGGCGTCTCTTTCTGCAGAGGATAATGATGGTAGGAAAATGGGTCCTAACCTAGGTACTAATGGCCGTGCAGATGAATGTGGAAGAACTTCTTTAATTGTGGGTGACAATAGGTATAAATCTGAGCTTCATTTTGAATAGTTGAAATGCCCCCAAGTGCCTTTTCTTCTTTACATCGATGTCTTCATTGAAAGAGCAGTTGTAGATTCTATATGTACTATGACTTGATAATGTTGTAATTCTACTGTTCGAATTGGAGTTTATATAAACATTGTTGTTACCTTACCTATGAGTTTTTAACTTGTGATGCAAATGTCTGGGTTGATTTTCTTTTTTTCACACCACAATTTTATGCTGTAACAATATTGTAATTATTTAGAACAATCCCATTAATTGTTTAGCTGTATTTCCAGTAATTGGAACAATCCAATAATTGTTTGACTTTATTCATCTTGTTTCAAAAATACTATGTAAAAGATGAATGTGTGTACTGGAAAATTCATTATCTTGTTCATTGGTACTGTTGTTATGATTGCAGATTCATTATTCCATCGACATTGCATGCTGTAAGTGCCAATTTGAAGGCTTATTTGGGTGGTCCTTACACTACGTTCAGTTTGGTGTCAAATGACAAAAAAAAATTATTATGGAAAAAATTTGAGGTAGTATACTTATGTTTTTGGTGTTTAAATATACTTATTGGCTTTAAAGTTTTGTTATTTCATACTAATTGAAGTTGTATCTTCATTAGCAACAATATTCTTGGCCAAAACATAAAGACAATGAGGTGGCGAAGGCATGAAAACTGCCTCAACTGATCGACTCTGAGACATATTTTGTGTGGCTCGAAAGAAGGCTAACGAAAGTAGTGGATCTGATAATGTAACTCATTGGAAGGGATTTGGACCACAGTGGTTAAGTGCAGAGCACTGGAATGAGATAATTGAAAAACAGTGGAACAATAAACGATGGAAGACGAAGTCTAAGTCTGGCCGTGATAATCGGTTAACTCTGAAGTCAGGAGCCATCACTAAGCACACTGCTGGTTCAATAACAATTGCTGCCCACAAGCTCAAGCTGGTATTGTTTATCTTTAAATGAATCAAGATCATAGGTAATTGACCTATTGTATAAGAGTTGTGTCTTCTTCTCTCCATTTTTTCCATTGTCTATTATTAGAATTTATGGAAATGTCAACTGGGTGCATATGATGTTGATAATGAAACTGAATTAAGAGCTGAATAGGATAAAAATCAGCATGCATGGCAAACACCGTATGACTGAGATATACTTTTTATATTTTTTAGAGATGTATCATTCATAAAATCAGATTGATGCACTAAGCACGCTGCTGCACTTTAATAGCAGACTGCTGCATTTCATGTATAAAAATAAAACCTCATTGGCACACACACTGCTGCACTTTTATTTTTTGTCAACCTTACAAAATCAAACCTTATTGGCAAAGTACTTTATTCATAAAACGTGCATCTGATTCTGAATATTCAAGTAACATACTTACTAAACTGAAAACGAGAATGTCGGACAAACACCGGTACAAATGAGTTTAAATTTTATTTTCTTAGGAGCATATAGGATGATTGGGTACGCTAATTAGAAACATGTTGCTTGTTTACATTGTGAGACATTATGCAAGACTAATATTAAAACCGAAAGAGAATGAGGTGTTGAACCGGAGAAAGACCAGTATGAATATGCCTACAGTTCCATTTTGTAAAGTGTATGACACGTCAGCCTTCTTACTTCAAGTAATCGAAATTTATTGCTTGTTTTCAACATGAGAAATTAGGCAAGTCACCTATTGCTTCACAGTTGTTCGAACGTGTACATCGGCGGAAGAAGGGAGAAAGCAACTTTGTAGACAACAAATCAAGAATTGTCTATGTAAGTACAATTAAATTATAGTTATTGACGTGTAATATTTGAAAGGGCAACCTTTCATCTTGAGCCTTTGAGTCTTCATTATTTTCATTAAGTTATATTTGAATGGTTAATGGTTTATAGTTGCAATTTTAATGGTTAATTTTCACATGGTATAATGTGGGATTTAAATTTGTTTTGCAGGAAAAATATAACCTCTCAATTGATGAAAAGTATGGTTCAGATATGTCAACACAACCTGAATTTGATATTCATGCAAGGTGTGAAGCAAGTCAAGGCCTTGGTGAGGGTGGTCGCGTGTATGGGCTTGGAATATGTCGTCCAGTTTTGGACAAAGTTGGCACCTCCTTTTGTTCGTCTTTTGTTCCAATAGAGGAAAATGCTTCTCTAATCACTTTGCAAGAGGAATTTCGTAGTGCTTGCGACAAGATAGATGATCTTACACGGAAAAATAATGAATTACTTCAAAAGAAAGAAGATTGCAGGCGTGAAGAAGAGAAGAAGCACATTGAGTTCGAACAAACCATACTTCGAATGTTGGAAGAAAGGAATAGGTCATATGATTAGGTCATTTAAGCACAGTGATCTTCAATGGCTGAGCATGAAAAATGTTAATTTTATTTATAAATATTCCCATTGAAATTGGTTAGAACTTTTTTTGTTTATAAAAATAGTTGTGCAATTTTTTTTGGGTTCGGACTATGACGGAATGTAATTTAGTGTCATTTTGAATGGTTAAGTTATGGAATGGAAATGTTCGTAATTTCATATTTGTTTGTTTGTGTATTTTAAATATTTTCACTTTTTAAATGCTTTTAATTCACAAGAAAAATATATTAATATAATAATTAATGGCATTTTTTTAAATGTAATTTCGGCCAGATTCATTTTTGTTGAAAATTGGAAACAGATGTAGCAACAAACTATTCGTTCTTATTTAGCAATGGTTAGTTTTGTAGGAAAATTCGTTGCAACTTAGTAATGTAAATAAAAACGGAACACCCCGTAGTTATATAGCAAAAATAAAGCGTCATTAATTTAGCTATAAATACATTAAAAAGGTGTATGTTGGTAATACCAACAACCAATTTTTATTGCTAATTTACCTACAGCCGAATATATTCGTAGGTAATTTATCGACGCTGTATCATTGTCGGAATTACCGACAGATGATTTCCATCGGTAAAAGTGGTTAACTATGGAAATTAAGGCATTAGCGACGGAAATTTCCGTCTCTGATACCGCATTTTCTTGTAGTGTTTTTCAAGAATCCAAGAATCGTAGAGATTCTATTCTTGTGTGTTGTCTCAAATGTATTGTAAAATCATCAATTAATTGGCCAGATAATACACACATGTGTGTGTGTATATATATAAAATCAATTATAGGAGAGTTCATAATAAGAAAAAAGAAAAATCAATATTTTCCTCTTACTAATTATTGTAGTCTCATAAATAAGTGACATACGCCAGCACACGTGGGCACATGCTTGGCATACGTCGAGCATGTGTATGGCATACACCATTGCCACGTGTTCAGTACACGTGGCACCATGTCCAATTAAATTTCTTCTATAATTCATAATAAATTATAACTCTTATAATTTATCCCGATTCTTTGAAGCCACCAAATGAACCTAGTCGGACCCAATTAAACTAAGCTCCAATAAATTATTTTTGACCCTGTCAACTCTTGTCCAGTCAAAATATTTATTAATCTCGTTATATTCCACTAAAAGAATGAAACTGGCACTTTCAATTCAATTGAAATTATTGAAAATATATAATCAATTTTATATCCTCCGACTCGTCGTTGTTATGTATTAACCTGTCCTTTTCCAAATATATGTTAACAATCGATGTCAAGTTACTGAGCCGATATTTAACTATCCACTGGAAAATCATTTGACGCTATAATCGTGCCTATTAAATAAGTGATGGATTTCATATTGCAAATATATGTTCCCTTTATTTCACTTTAATTTTCAAGGCAATGAGGTATTGACCACTAATTTAATTTCACTCATTAATACTTCAAAGAACTTCAAGTTAGTAATCGAAGTCCATTACTTGCTCATGATTAATGTACTACATATGACAATCAAGTAAAATTAAATTTATTTGGTCAATATTACAAATTAAATTTCACTACAAGAAAATGCGGTATCGTAGACGGAAATTTTCGCCGCTAATGCCTTAATTTCAGTAGTTAACCACTTTTATCGATGGAAATCGTCCGTCGGTAAATCCGACAATGATACTAGCGCCGGTAAATTACCTACGAATATATTCGGTCAGTAGGTAAATTAGCAACAAAAATTGGTTGTTGGTATTACCAACATATGTTTCCATAGCTAATCGCCAATGACATTGGTTGTCACTAATGCATTGGTGATTAGCTACTGTTTACCTTTTCAATGTATTTATAGCTACGAAAATTAATGACGCCTTTATTTGTTGCTATATAACTACGGGTGTTCCATTTTATTTCGCTGCTAAGTTGCAACGAATTTTCCTACAAAACTAATTATTGCTAAATAAGAACGAATAGTTCGTTGCTACATCTGTTTCCAATTTTCAACAAAAATGAATCTGGCCAAAATTACATTTAAAAAAAATTGCCATTAATTATTATATTAATATATTTTTCTTGTGAATTAGAAGTATTTAAAAAGTGAAAATATTTAAAATACACAAACAAAAGGATACATCCATCGATATTGAACTGGACCTCCAACATTTGCTTCATATGATAAATGAACTGGTAAATGCTCCATGGAATCAAAAATTTCTGGTGGAAATATTTTTTCAAGCTTGCATAACGTTACAACAATGTTTTGTTCTAGCTGCTCCATATCTTTCACCCTCAAAACAGTAAAGCATATATCCCTAAAAAGATGGCTAAGTTCAGTTAAAGCTTCCCAAATTGTCTTTGGCAACAAATCTTTAAATGCAATCGGTAACAACATTTGCATAAAAATATGACAATCATGGCCCTTCATTCCATAGAACTCACAATCACCCTTAGCACAACGTGAAATGTTTGATGCGTAACCATCAGGCATTCTTAAATTTCTAATCCAATTGCATACTTCTCGTTTTGTACCCTTAGTTAAGCAATAAGAGGCCTTTGGCATAAAAAGTTTTCCTCTTTCGTCTTCATATATGTGAAGTCCGAACGGTTGCAATAAAGCTCTAAATCTTTTATGGTATTAAAGTTGTCCTTGGTTTTTCCTTTTATATCCATAATTGTGTTGAATATATTGTCAAATGCATTCTTTTCAATGTGCATCACATATAAATGGTGTCTTATGAGATTTGTATCCCAATAAGGCAATTCCCAAAAAATGCGTTTCTTTACCCAATTATGGCTACGACCAAAACCTTCTACATCTTGTCTCTTAATAGATCTGCCACTTGCAATGTCTAGGAGACTCTCCACTATACTTTGCAACTCATCTCCAGTTAGCCGATGTCGTGCAATATCTTTCTCAACTCTACCTTTGTAAAACTTGTCCCGATGTTTTTTAAAGGCATGCTCGGGTGGCAAGAATTGGCGGTGACAATCAAAAAATGAAGTTTTTCCTCCATTTTTAAGTCTGAATGATTTAGTTTTACCCATACAGTACGGACAAGACTTTAGGCCATGCGTACTCCATCCACACAACATGCCATATCCCGGAAAATCACTAATAGTCCACATTAATGTAGGTTTCAACTGAAAATAATTGCTTTGTATGCATGTCATAAGTTTCAACACCTTCATCCCACAACATTTTTAGTTCATTTATGAGAGAACCCAAATAAACATCAAGGTTTTACCCTGGACTCTTCGGTCCGGGGATAACCATAGTCAAAAATAAGTTATCTTGTTTCATACACATCCAAGGCGGGAGATTTTACACATTAATGATAACTGGCCATCATGAGTACAGCACATTAGACATGCTAAACGGATTGAACCCATCCGTGCATAAACCAAGGCATACACTACGCGGTTCAAGAGAAAATTGTGGATAAGTTCTATCAAAGTGCTTACATGTCTCACTATGTACGGGGTGTGACATTTCGTTGTCTGATAATTGATTCTTCGAATGTCATATCATATGCTCTGCAGTATGCCTTGACATATACAATCGTTGAAGCCTGGGAGTTAAAGGTAGATACTGCAACACCTTCTGAGGCACCCTATGTCCAAATCGAGACACATTCTCTTTGTACCGTAGGCTAAAACAGATAGGGCACCGAGTCATGTTCTCAGTTTCTCTATAGTACAACATTCAATCCTTGACACAAGCATGGATCTTCACAACACCAAGGCCAAGAGTAGATAACATTTTCTTTGTTTTATAGAATGTAGCTTCTAACCGGTCACCTTCTGGTAGAATTCCCTTAATGATAGATAACATACAATCAAAACACGCTGTAGGCATATTAGATTCAGACTTCAAATTCAATAGTCCTACCATTGTCGAAAGGTTGGTGTGCTTTGTACAACCAGGCCAAACAGGTTTGTCTGCTTCTTCCAATAGTCTAAAGAAATTTTCCGCCTTTTGATTTAGAGCTTGTTCCTCATGACCACACTCATGACCACACACATCTGGATTGGTGTAATTATTGTACATTTCAGGGCCCATCGCGTCTATCACCATTTTTTCATGGGTAAAATTTGTTGTAGCTTGTGCACTTGAGGATTCAGCCAAATTTGGAGCGTTGATATTGAATGACTCTCCGTGTGCATTCCACTGTGTATAACCCCTTGTAAATCCATTTTTGTAAAGATGAAGTTTCACATGATCTTCTTTCAAAAACCTTCTCTTATCACATCTAGAGCATAGACATTTAATTATATCACCAACTCTTGTTTGAGATAGGACAAATTGAATAAATCCTTCAACACCTTCAATAAATCTGTCTGAAAGAAATCCATCATTTGACCGACGCAACATCCAACTGCGGTCTGTTGCCATATTGTTCAACAAAAATTCATAGATTCTAATTGCCTGTCCTTAGTGATCTTGCAAAAGTGGTCAAAGCAACAAACACATGAATTATACATAGTTCAAATGTAGCACTTGCACTTTAGAACAAGGAAAATAATACTTCAAATATTGTAATAAAAGAAAAACATAATGGAGGCAATTAATCAAGAAAATTAAAGAAGCAATTCTTTCAAGCACAAAGTAGTGCTTAAACAACAATTAATCAATAATACAAAATTACCAAAATCAGTTTCAACAATAACCAGTGAGGCAATTACTCAAACAATTACTCAGCAAGCAATTTCAATTATGATTAAAAATCAAACTTCTTCAATTCACAATTCCCAATCAACGAAAATGATTAATCCTAACTAACAGTGTAAATTAAAGGCCACAGATTTAACAATAAAAAAAAAAATCAATGGACGTAGTGCTACATGGACTGAAAGTCCGTCTATTTTACCTACCACATAGACTATAATAGACGTAGTGCATTGGAGATGTTCTTATCGATCTTGTTTTTGTTTACTAGTTTGTTTGGAATACTCGTGATACGATTGATAAGCTAAATTGAATAGGACAAATCTAGAGTTTGTTTATATCTTTTATCTTCAATTTGTTTAATCTTATTTCAGTTACTCTACTAAATATTGTCATCAACGTTTTGTCCATCAATCGTGCATGTGGTTTATTGGATTAATTTTAATTAGTAATATATTGGAGCTGATTTATATGTGAAGAATTGAATATAACTCTAAAATATTCAAAAATAATTTATTCATTATAGGTTAATATAAGATAAGTGAGGTAGTTTTTGTACATTTGACAATTTGGTCCTTCTTTGCTATTGTTCAAATGTTTAGGTCGTGTTTTGATGTAATTTTTCACTGGGGTGATTGTTTTTTTTATCAAAATAATGACTGGGTTGTAAGTACGATGTAGGGACAGAAGTATAAATGAGTCAGGTTGAGTCAACTTGCTTTTCAAGTTTGCCAGTGATGAAAAGTACGAGACTCGACACGGTTAGGGTTGTGCTTGTCCGGTTATTGAATCTAACACTTTTTTCTTTTCATTTTTTAAATTTTGTTTGTGTTCTTGTTTTTGTTTTATTAATTGTGCCCCTTTGTTAATTGATTTTCACCTCCAAGCCCTAATGCTGAAGTTGTGCCCCTTTGTTAATGTCTACACTTGACCGTGCGCCTATTCCGAAAAATGTCATAATTAAGCTAACTTGCCAGTCATGATTTGAGTCGAAATATCAGGATTATAATTTGTATCGATTAAAGAAATTGTTAGAACTTTCAAAGTAATACATTCTTGCATGTTCTTATATTTTAGGACTGCACAAAAAAATCGCAAAACTGCAAATCGAATCAAATTCATTGGTTTGAAACCACTGAAAATTGTAAAAATAAAACTACTCATTATACGAAAAAAAGAACTGAATCGGATCAGCACGTAAAATCACATTAAGAAGACCAAACGCCATGCAGTGAATTAATGTCACAAGGTAGCCCAAGGGTTGTTTTAGAAACTATAACATTCTTCCGTGAACAAATAGAAAAACATAAAAATCTAGTATTAATTCAAGATTGAACTTGTTCTAAAATGGAAGGAAATCTTCGAGTATCAAAACATTTTTTCAAGGTTATGTCTCGTGATTTTCATACAAAATTGGTACGTTTTTCTTCTTTAATTTTGCATATTATTTTCTGTGTTTTTTACCCTGCAACAGAGGAAATCTGGTAGTTGCTAATTGATTTGAGGAGAAAGTAATGGAGAATTTGTAGAATAATTACTAAAAAAAAATCTTTTAGGGTTTATGTGGACTCTCTTTATTGGGTATTTTGGTATGTAATTTATAAATAAATATTTTGTAAATGGAATTTAGATGATTTAATTTTTATTTGACCTTTTTCTATTTTATGTATGGGCAGGCCCTGCCAAAAGCTTTTTGTAGAAATCTAAATGTAGAGAAATTGGCGATTATAACAAGTGGCAAGGGAATATGGAAGGTAAATGTTAGTAGAAGTAATAGAGATACTGTGTTTTTTGAAGAGGGATGGGGCGATTTTGTTCGTCAACATGATCTCGACATAGGAGATGTTGTCGTGTTTGAACACATCGGGGAAATGCATTTCAACGCTTTTGTGTTTGATTTAAATACTGCCTGCGAGAAAGAATTCGACAAGGATTTAGATGGAAGAAATGAAGGATCTGCTCGAGTATGTACTAATTTGGAAGCCATCAAGAGTAAGTTTTGTTCTAAATACTATATTGTTCTTTTGTTTTTCCATTAGATGCATCCCTTTAAAATATGGCTTCTCAAGTAGATTTGGAGGATTATGTGTTACAATTGCATGCATTTCTGGTAGTATTGAACAGAATTTCCAAAGTGTCCTAGAATTAGATTGTCTTCACATCGAGGAACAATGCACAAGTTGATAAGAGCTTTATGGTTAATTGAAAGCAGTCTGAAATTGTTACGTAAAGTGGAAAATGAAAATAAAAAAATAAAAATTAGGTTAATTCGAAGGAAATTGAACATACCAAATATGGGTGTTTTGAGGAGCCAATAATTTCCTTCTCATCTTATTCAATTGTTATTTGGACTTAAATACATAATAATCACAGACCATATGTCCTAAAACTAATGGGCACAATTGGGCTCTATATTACCACTACCTTCTAAATAAAAAAAAAAATCTAATAAATTAGTGATTACTGTTGGAATTTAAATATAAATCTTTAATTATAATTATTATATAATTAAAGAACTCAAGATCATCGTCAATTATCAAGAATAGGTGTTGAGGAAGAATACTTGAATTCATTGTGTTGAAATTAAGAAGGCTGGGATCTTCCATAGTCGAATCTCTTTAGTACTCAATGGGACAGCGCTCCAAGACGGGATAGAGGAGAAAAGCAAAATTATTTGAATTATTTGACTTGGAGACATAATCATATAAAACTCGTTATATATTAGTTAATTAAATTCTCATCAATTATAATTAGACTAGTATTAGATTTCTACACAACATCTAGATGTTTCTAGAGCTCAATCAATAGATTGCTTATTATATGGCTATATATATTAAATTAGATATCTCCATAATATAATGGTATTTTAAATATGTAGTCCAAAATAAAACATGCTATTAAATGAGGTCTCATGTCAATTGGATTAGCCAAATCGACTATCTAAATTTGCTCACTTAGCAAAACGATGGAATGCTTGGCCACCAGGGAGGAGAGGTGGTCGAAAGTACTCCGATAATTAAATCGGTTTAGAATTTTGAAAAGTGAAATGGCGAAGTATTGCCTACCAAAAAAATGAGAGAAAACCGAGGGTTGATATTTAAAACTCACCATGTTGCAGGCGGTGTAGATGAGTGGTCGATCTAGGCTAGTCACCCATATTATCATGTTTGTATCAAGCTGAAAAACATGTTGAGTCAGACAAGTTGACCTCTTGGCTTATCATAGATGACGTCACCACCTCGGAGTGGCCGAGGAGCCATTTGTGAAGTTGGGTTTTGTCAACTTCGAGGTTTAGTTTCATTATCTCTTAGGAACGAACTTGTACTTAGGTGTTTGCGATTTGATCGGTCTCCTCGACTGTATTTTACTCATACCAACAGTTACCATTGCTAATTCATCCACTATTTTTCAATCCATAGTAATAACATTGTCTTCTTTTTTTTTTTTTTTAACTAACGATGTTGATGATTTGCTAAGTTATCAAATTTTGTTATGGAAAAACCACAGCAAATGCAGGTTCTTCTTCATGCCAGCATAGGGATCCATATTTCGTCATAACAATGAAACACACAAATACTCCTGATTATAGACAGTCACACGTGGTGAGTTTTTGCCTCTTATAATTTGAATCTTGGATATATTTTACGTAAAAACATGTTGATCTTCGGAATTGTACAGTTATTTCTTAATTTCATGAATTTCAGCGTTTGCCGATTGAATTTTGGAAATCAAATGGCCTGAACGAGAAGACGAGTGTAATTCTAAGAGATCCTTCAGGCAACAATTGGTCAGTCGAACTAAAATTTTACAAAAAGGGTAGTAAGTGTTGTGTTCTCATGCATACGGGTTGGAAGCAGTTTTATGAATCAAACAAGCTCAAGATTGGAGATGTTTGTACATTTGAACTCAATCACAATCCAAAGGGGTCTTCTATTGCTTCCATGAGTGTGCACATTTTACCAGCTCCGACCTCTCATAGTTGAATACCAAAATGTTGTCTAGTCATGTATGAAACTACTTTTTTTTTCCCGGTGCCATTTACTATTGATTTAAGTTTTATGTTTTATGTTTTAATTGGGTTGAACTATCGAGTATTGGGGTAACTAAGATTAATGCAAGAAGTAAACTACTTTAGGACGTGGGAAGAAGAAGAAGAATAATAAATTTGTTGCTAAATTTTATTTTTTTTCTTTTAATATTTTATTTGTCTTTATTGAAATTGAAATTACAATAATTTTTTTGATTTTGTATTAATATTCTACAATTACTTTTCAACATTTTAATTGTAAATATAATATATATGACACACTTTTTTGTAAAAAATGTAACAAATGCAATGAGTATTTTGAAAATTAAAACAATTTTTTAGACTAAAAAAAGTAAAATAGTTTTTTTTTTTTTTAAAAAAAAAACTTCTTTTATTTTTTATTATATATGGTGAAATTATCCCATAATTTTTCAATAAAGTTTGACAAACTTGTGAATGGTTTCTATCTTTATAAACCCAATTGTAAGGAGATGGGGTCCAAAAATTTTAAGAGTTTATTTTAAGATTCTTTGAACGTGTCTTGGATTTGTCAAAATTTGAATGAAAATTGTTTCATATTATTTTATTCAATGAATTTAATTCACTTTGTGTTTTCGTTTTTCAGATTTTCAATTTTCAATTCATTTTTTTTCAATTTTAGTTTTGAATATTAGTCTTCATTTAATAAAATTTGTTTTGGGTTGAAATAATGTCTTTAAATAAGGTTTGTGATTCTGAAAAATTATTTCTAAAAATAGACAACCGGAAAATATGTTTTATTGGATTTGAGAACCATTTTATTTTCATTTTAAATACTTTCCTATTTAGAATTTAAATGTGTTATTCAATTTTCATTAATTCTTACTTTATAACTTTTCAAAAAAAAAAAAAAACAACAAAAAGTAACGTACATAAGAAAATAGCCAAACATGTTTCAATAGATTGAATGGTTATAGAACTATTAGAAAAGTTGTACTCAACTAAAACACTATTATGACATGATTTAAGATATCACATTTAAAATATTGCATTTTCAAGATTATTATAGAAGACATCAATACAAAGTGAAAGAAAAATAAGTCAAAATTCATATTTTCAAAGTTTTGTTATCATTGTAAAAATTAATTTTTCAATACGTTTTAAATTTAATTATCTATAATTTAAATATCTAATTAATTTAATTTAATTAATTAATTATCTTCGTTTTGGTCAATATGCATGGGTTTAATACTAATTAAAATTTAGTGTTTGGTCAACTTGAAATAAAAAAATAAATATTTTATTGAATTAATAATAGGTTGAAAATTATATAAAATACTTAATTTGAATTTTTTACAAAGTAAAAACAAAAATTTCCAGTCATCTTTCTAATTGACAAATTCTGTTTAATGAATAATAAATAAATAAATAATTAGTCAAATGACTTTTGATGTTAGTTATTATTCTTATTCATTTTAATTTGAAATTTTTAGTTTTTTATTATTTTACAATTTAAAAAAAGTTCAAAAATGAATGTGTTTCATTGGTTTTTGTTGTGGATGGTTTTTTACTTTTATGGGAGGAAGCTTTGTAGAAAAATAAATTGAATATAAATATTGGGTAAAAATATATAATTTTGTGTAATAAGAAAATAGAATAAATAAAGTTGTATTAGTAGTGTAGTCAATAGATTTCTAGAAAGTTTATTTACTGGAGAAGATAGATGAAAAAAGAAATTATTTGTTCGAATGTAGAAGTAATAATAATTAAAATTTAAAAAAAAATACATGGATTTTTGTAAGTGCCGAATCAAAATTTTATTTTTCCGCTTAAATACTTTTATATTTAGAATTTCTATTTTTTCTTTCAATACTAATTAAATTTAAGATATATTTTCAAGAGTATTTTATTATAACTAATTAAAATAGAACAATTTAATACTAATATATGATAAAAATATATATATATATATATAGTCATATGGATCTTATAATTTTTTTATATATACAAAATAAAAAATACAAAATAAATAATAAATTAACAAAATAAGAAATAAAAATTAATGACGTGATAGAGAATTTTAATCAATTTTTATTTAAATTAATTTTAATTTTTTTTATTTAAATAACCAATAACTAACGGCCCATTCAGATTATAAATTTTTATAAATATTTTTTGAATTTTAATTTTTTTGGTTTATTTGAGTTGAAAATTTGATTATTTAGAAAACTTAAAGTTTTGAAAATCAAAATTTTGTTTATATAAATTTTTAATTAAATAAATTTTGTTTTCCTTGTCTCAATTATTTTTGTATTTATAATTTTAATTTTTAAGAATTTAGAATTTTATTTTTAGAAATCTTATTTTTAAAATTTTTGTTTATAAAATTTTCATTTAAATAAGTTTTGTTTTTGTTGTTTGAAATATTTTTCATGTTTTCACCGAAAATACTCAAAAAATCAAAAATGTATTTTTTAGTTTTGTTTTGTAGCTTTAAAATGAATTTTTAAAAATAAAATAGTAAATCTTTGATTCATTGCTGGATGAAATTTTGATTCATTTAATGTATTCAACAACCCCACTGCCATCTTATTCATTAAATCCACCTCTTAACGACAGTCAATGAAGTGAATGTAATTTATTACGAAACTCTGTCCGTTATTCGACGCAAGGAAGCGGGAAACCCAAGGGTTCTTTTAGCAGCTTTAACATTCTTCTGTAAACAAATAGAAAAAAAGAAGGAAAGATCTAGTAGTAAATCAAGATTCAACTTGTTCTAAATGGAAGAAAATCTTCGAGCAACAAAACATTTTTTCAAGGTCATGTCGCGTGATTTTCATACAAAATTGGTATGTTTTTCTCCTTTGATTACAGTTCTTTTTGTATTTTATCTGTGTGTTTCCGCTAAAGCAGAGGAATTTTGTAGTAGATTCGAACCGGTTGAGGAGAAAAAAATGAAGTATAATTCTCTTAGTGCATGATTGGGAGTTTTGGAATATGGTTACGAAGGTTTTTAAACTATCGGTTTTCGACGTATACGAAGAAGTCGGTTTTGAGAAGTTCTAATAACATTTCTTAAAGCGATTCTGAATTTTTTTTTTAATAAAAATAATAAAATTATATATATATACATATATAAAATAGGTAAGTATTATGAAAAAAGGTTAAATGTAAATATATATTCGACTGTAAAATTTTCAAAAATAATTAAATATTACACGAAAAAAAATATTGTTTGGACTGAAGAGGCAAAATGTGTGTTTAGAGAGAAGATGAAAAATGAAGTATGTATTTTAGGTTTATGTTAGATTTAGAGATAAATATTTTTAAAGAGAGTACCATTGAACGATAATTTGGAAAACAGTCAAAAACTACCGATTTAGGGTTGAGAAATAGACTTTAAATTACACTATGTTTTGAGTGGTTTTTAGTGCCCTCGGAAAACTAACAAACATCATTTTTTTCAAACTCTCATAAATGGTACTATCCAAAACCGATATATATATAAAAAAAAAAACTCCCCCAAGCAGACCATTAGGGTTTATGTGGAGGCTAGTCTTTACCCATATTAATTTTGGCTACTTTAGCACAAAGGTATAATACTTGCATTTTTTTGAATTATAATATTTTGACTGGATCATCTACTTTTCCATTGATATGCATTTGTAATTTATACATGTTTTGTAAATGGTATTTATATGTTTTCCTATTTCCATTTTGTGTATGGGCAGGCCCTGCCAAAAGCTTTTTGTAGAAATCTAAATGTAGACAAATTGTGGAATATAACGAGTGGCAAGGGAAGCTGGAAGGTCAATGTTCGTCAAGGTATTGACGGTAAGATGTGTTTCGAAGAGGGATGGGCTGATTTTGTTCTCCAACATTGCCTCACTGTTGGAGATATTGTTGTGTTCAAACACGTCGGGGAAATGCATTTCAATGCCTTCGTCTTTGATTTAATTACAGCCTGCGAGAAAGAATTCGACAAGGATTTAGCCTGTAAGTTTTGTGCTAAGATACAAAATTGCATTTAACTACTGGCAATAACTCAGCTAGTAAATATATATTGTTTCTTTTGTTTTTCCATTAGATGCATTACTCTAAATATAGGTTTGAAGCAATGGCTTCTCAAGCAGATTTGGAGAATTATGTGCTACAATTGCATGCATTTCTAGCGTATGAAAAACCATACATAACATGCATGGCAGTAGAAGAGGATGTGTTGAGTCCAATAGCTGCTGGACCCTATAGAACAAAAGTTCTGAATTGTCCCCAAACTCGACCGTCTTGGGACTGAGGAATGATCCAATGGTTGAGAAGTGTTGTATGGGCGACTCAAACACTATGCAAACACAATACTGAAACAAGTTTGATATGAGAGTTGAAGCTTATCATCTCTAGGTCCCTAGTTCTAGTGTCTTGATACAGTTCAATCCATAGTAATTATACTGTCATTTTTGTTTTCAACTAATTGCTAAATCTCTTGGCTGATTTGCTAATTTGTTGTCGATTTTGTACGTCAAACTGCAGCAAATGCAGGTGCTTCAAGCCAGCAAAGGGATAATCCATATTTTGTCATAACCATGCAACACTACAATTCACCTGATTTAAAACGGAACAGGAGGCCATGTGTGGTGAGTTTTGCCTTAAATGGATAGCTATGCTGAAATCTTGATCTTCTTTCATAGTTTTTCTATAAAAAAAAAATTGATTGCTTGTGCTTAGATTATAGTGGATGTTTGGCTAAGCTTAAAAGACTTACTTTTAAGTAAAGAAATAAGTATAAAACTAAATATTTTTTTCTTGATTAAAGTTGAAATAAGTAAAATAACTTCTGAAATTAATGCAACAATCCAAAATAGTACTTTTTTTTTTTTTTAACTTATTGACTAGAGCAAAGTAGCTTATGCAAATATGTTTAGAAACGAAAAGTTACTTGTAAATTTTTGTATACTCGTCTTTGGTTATTGTGTAATTTTCTTTCAATATTCTTTTCCCTTGAATTCTTGTTTTTACTCTTGTTAAGATAGATTAGTGCACTTGTAATGGGAGTGGGTACTGCAAAGTTTACTAAAGAAAAGGAAAGAAAAGCTTAGCCGACATGCTCTCTTTTTTTCATTTTATGTTCAAACGTGTTGATTTTCCGAAGTGTGCAGTTATTTCCTAAGTTCATGAATTTTCAGCATATCCCGGCAGAATTTTGGAAATCAAATGGCCTGAATAAGAAGACTAGCGTAAATCTAAGAGATCCTTCAGGCAAGAAATGGTCAGTGGAACTAAAGATTTACAAAAGTTATGGTAATGGTCGTGTTATTATGGGTAGGGGCTGGAAGCAGTTTTATGAATTCAACAAGCTCAAGATTGGAGATGTTTGTACATTTGAACTCCTCGATAACAATCCGAAAGGGTCGTCTGTTGCTTCAATGAATGTACACATTGTACCAGCTCCAATATAAGTTATTGAATGCCAGAATTCTGCCAGTTTTTGTAATCCATACATCTCCATTTGGTTGGGAAGAAATGGACATCGTTGGCTTTTGTCTTTTGATTGACGAAGCATTTGATGTATTATAAACTCCAAAGTATATCTTTTGTATGTTGGGTTTAACAAAACAATGGAATTTTTTGTCTTACTTGTGTGGCACATGGCATCACTTGATTAAGTTGATCCAGACGATGATCTAAGTTATGCGATTTAGAGGAGATGGAGGATGGGACGATGGAAATTGTTTGCCAACCCACCAACGTGGCGGTTGTAGACAGGCAAGATCATGATCTTACTTGTCACCTCAAATTAAAGCATGTTGTATTTGGGTTATGCTATGTTCTCATTAATCATGAATTGAGTTAGGTTAGGTCTAAGTAAACATATAATTATTGATCTTAAATTCTAAACCCCTAAAATATTAGATTGTATTTAGATCAAGCAGTTGGAGAAATACATCTTCACACAAGCTATTCATCTATTTCTAGTTGATTGTAGTTATTATGATGGTGCTCTATAGGAGTTATATTTGTAAAAAATCTTCTTGTTGCTGTCTTCTTATAGATTATGAGCATTCTAATTATAATATTTATAATACTCTTTCAATTTGTAGAAATATATCGTTAAAATCTTTAGAATAAAATCATGAGAGTTATGTTTAGTGTAAAAATATTATTATGAATAATCCTCCGTCGTTAAAATTTTTTTTTACATGGAAAAAATCATATGATAAAAATCCAATTTTTCCAGTGAAGGAAAAATAGTACAATTATATATAGTCAATAAATATTATATATATATTTTTTAAAACAAATACAATGAATATGATAAAAAAAAATCCTAGTAAATAAAAAAATAAGGGTATATTAAAAAAATCTTTAATATATCATGGAGATGTTTTAATTTGGGACATAGAAATTTTAACATATATTACAATCAATGAATATGATAAAAATCCTAGTAAATAAATTTTTGGAGATGTTCTGGTTCAATCGAATTCCCAAGTATAGTAGGGAAAACTAATGCTATAAACTTTATCACGCTCGTAATATATAACTAACTTACTTATTTCTAACTTTAACTAATAAATGAACTTATTTTAAAACTCACTCATTTTACCTTATTTATTTATATGAAAATACTTATTTCAATTCAACTCAAGGAATGAATAATTCTATCTAAACCCATTTTATTTTATTGATTATTTTAATCATGTGTGACTAATAGAAAATAATCTATGGAATTAATTTAATTTGAATATAAGTTGAATATAGTTAAATTAATCCTTATCCGATCTAATCAATTTACTAACTAGACTATAATCATGAAAGTATTAGGGGTGGTGAATTTGTAAAATAAAAGAGTTTTCCACCCTTGTTGAGAGACCACAAATTGGAAACATAGATTTCTATTACCTAAAATGAGAAGATCTTAACAGATAATCTTAAAGCCTCTATTTTCCTATATAAGATGATCGTGTCAACTTCACCTACAGGCTACAAGAACAAGATACAACTCAAGAAAGAGAGCAAGAAAAACATGATTTGGAATAGAGGAGAAACCATTGGGAGAGGAGGGTTTGGCTTGGTGTCCATAGCTAACGTACAACACCAAAATGGTGATCAATTTCCACCCATTATAGCTGTCAAAACTGCAAAAGTTTCTGCGTCCGATTCGCTCATTGAAGAGAAGAAGTTACTTGATTTATTCAAAGAGTGTCACTGCATTCTTCATTGTTTTGGCGATGATGTTACCACAGAAGAAGGCGAGGAACTATACAACATAGAGCTCGAATATGCGTCCGGAGGATGTCTAGCAGATCGTAAAGGCTTGCCGGATAATATTGTGAGACAACACACAAAATCGATACTTATTGCCTTGAGTCATGTTCATAAACTTGGATACGTTCATTGTGATGTAAAGCCACACAATGTATTGCTTGTGGCTGATTCTTTACATTCAAGAAACAAGGTTGTCGGAGAAATCGCTAAGTTGGCTGATTTTGGGAGTGCAAAGAATATCAAAGATGATCAAGATAACAAGGAATTCAGGGGTACTGTTCTATATGCTGCGCCAGAGTCTATTATCCATCAAGAATACCAGCCAGAGTCGGATATTTGGGCATTAGGGTGCACCGTGTTGTATATGATTACAGGAAAATCACCTTGGAAAGTTGAGAAAGGGGCCAAGGCTGAGGATGTTTTATACAAGATTGGTTGCAGTCATGAATTGCCCGACATTCCGAGTAAGGCTTCCAAAGATGCCAAGGATTTTCTGAAAAAATGTTTGATCAAGAATCCAAAAGCAAGATGGACCGCTGATATGTTATTATCTCACCCTTTTCTTGCTTCCATTGGTGACTCCCATCAACAACATTGTGGTAGACAGAAGCATCGTTTTCCAAAATTATTTCGTGGGTTTTCGCCCATGCATCAGTGTTTTCATGTACACAATTCCGTGTCCAAGCTTGTTGAGTTCAAGTGTAGTTGAGAGATCATATATTGTTTTAGGGAATTAAAAGTTGTATTATTAATACAAATTTTTATGAGCCTCATTATTTCCATCCCTTGCAAGAAGATTCAAGAAAACAAATTTTGTATCATGCATACTGATGATCTATGATCTGCGTGCAATGTGAATGTATATGTCATACAAATATGTATAGCCCGAATGGTTGGTATAGAGTAGGGATTGTTAATGCACAACAGCGTAGGTGTTTAATTTCAAGTCAATTATTATATATTTTCTGCTTTTTGGCACTTTTGAGATTGTGATGGTATAATCTCTAGTTCTATTTTTTACTTTGATGCAATGGTTTTTGATACTTTAAAGATTGTTGGGACTTCTGCGTAAAGTTTGAGTTACTATTTTCCAATGTATGATAATGGAATAGGATGAACAGAGATTAAAGACTCCTGTGTACACAAGAGATCTCATTGTTTAAGAAGTGACCCAAAAAAAAAAGAAAGAAATAATAGAACCTTCAATGAAAAATAAAAAATTTGGCTTTGGAAATTCTGCACAGCCAAAAATTAATAGACAAAGGTTTCAATAGGAAAGTGACTTATTAATTTCAATTCATTAATCGGGCCAAATAGAAAAGGATATGTTAGTGATTTATCACGACAAAGCACTATAGAAGACCGACTTGGATGGTCGGTCAGACCGTGCTCTCGAATGGCTAATTTGTGTTGCTGGATTGTAAGCTATGTGCTGAAGTCATGAAGATATAGACTTATCCAATTTTTAATTTCACCCATGTGATTTGTATTGTTCAAAGAGTAATGTGAAATTATTTCAATGTATTTAATAATAGAGAGTGAGTTTGGTTCTCCACATTTGGAGAGCCAAACGCACTCTCTAAATTAAAATATTAAATTGAAGAGTCCATAAAATTTTAAGTTTTGGCTCTTTAAATTAAAGAGTAATCTATGTTTAAAAAACTTGTTGGAGATGCTCTTATATGTTAATACATAAATTAGTTGATTAGCTTTATGTAAATCAAATAATACTATGTATGATCATAACTAACTAGTACCCAATCATGAGCTATAAACAATATATAATAGTGTATCTATTGCACTAAAATGTCATATTTCAAAACCAATAAGTTATTCATTATTATCTCGAAGACAAAAATTTTACTATTTTCCCTTCAAGTGAACAAATAAAAATCTGATATCAAAAAATGATGTGTCATTTTCCCATATGAAATCTTTTCAGTGTTTAGTACTTTTTGTGTATAAGTTGACTGGTGAAGAAGAATTCAATTGGCTAAAAGATTGATCTACAGGCTAAGACAAAATTTTATTTGTTTCAAAATCTTTCATCGTGAATTCACTTGAAAGTTCTTCACGAGTTTCAATAATGTTTAAATCATCAACAACAATAATGGCAAATCCAAATATTGATTTCTTTATAAAAAAAAAAAAAAACATGGGCATATATGGTCATTCTTGTAACATTTTTTCAACATATATTCATTAAGACGATCATACTGCGTATGCCCAGATTACAATCTAAATAAGTATCTACACATTTTGATTAAATAATTTCTCGATAACTTGAACTATATGCTCGGTATATTAAATCTTCCAAGAATTATATACATAGTATTATTAATCATGCCAAATGAATTGGTAATAACTACATTCTTTATAAGCATATTAAGATTTATTCATTGTCGGGCTAACAAGGCGTATACTTGTGATTTAGGCATGGAAATGGGCGGCCGAGCTCGGCTCGGCTCGCCCAAAGTGGGCACTCGGTTCGACCAACGAGCTCGTGAGCCGAACGAGCCGAGCTGAGCTACCCACGAGGTCGGCTTAGCCCTCAATTTTTTTTTTTTTGTTTTTTAAAATTTGAAAATAAAATGAAATACAATATCGAGAATCATTTATGTTAAAAATTAAATATTGAAAATCCTCTTATTTTTTCGGGCTTGAGACCAGTTACTTTGAAAGTAGGCGGAGTTAAAATTATACACGAACAAGTTGTTACGTGTACAATTTTTTATTAAAATAAAAAAAAATATCAAATACTAATACAAAATAATACTTATTACTAATCTGAATAATCTATATTCAAATCTTCAAGTTTTTCGGACATTATTCTGTCCACTTTGTCTTGGATTTGAAGTTCGACGTCGTCCCAATCATTTAGACACGATAAGCTTTCTAAAATATCGATTTTGAGTTTTGACCTAATATCAGACAAAACCCTGCCACTTATACTAAATGCAGCCTCCAATGCTACAGTTGAGACCAGAGGTATTAGTAGATCACGTGCTATTTTTTAAAGAATTGAGTAACTACGTTGATGTTGTCTCCACCATCGTACTAATAAAAAAATTTCTCTTTTCGTCATCTAATATACTAAGCACATCATGCGCAAAATACCTAACTAACTCTACAAGTATATCATTAGAACGGAGAGGGAAGAACTAAAAGAAGAATCAACTGATTGTTGACCTTGACCTTGACCACTCTTATGTGTATTGATGTAACTCCATAAGTCAATGTCATTAGTTGATAACGAAGTATATGTTGGATTAGGAGATCGTACATCGTTCGTACCGGCCTTTTCAGCATAGACCCCATACATAGAATATAAAGTTTGTTCTAAATTAGCACACATTACTAGATTTTCATAAGTTAATTTTTCTGAATTGCTATTATTGTTACTTTCATACCCTTTAAATTAAATCTAGAATCCATAATACATACTAATGGAAATAACATAGGTAATTTTTCTCAATATTTCTAAATTTAACTTTCATGACCTGTATAATACTAGAAAAAGAGCAAAATTCTTATACCTATTAAAATTATTAGCAATATAATATAAATAATTTAAAACAAGTGGAGTAGTTGAATAATACACACTAGAACATGCAGTTGTTGAGTCGTAAAAAACTTTTAAATTTTTTTATCATGATCACATATTTTTCAGTCATGAAATTCTAAATCATATTCTAAGCCGTGTGAGTGTCGGCCATTATAATATATAGTAATGCAATCTTCGTAGTCTTTACAAGATTCAAGCATAATATATGTTGAATTCCATCTATTGGCAATATCATTTTCAAAACTTTTTGATTGCAGCCCATTTTCTATACATAAAGTAGCAAAAACGTGTTTTCTTGATGGTGAGACCGAAATATAATTAATAGCATATCTAATTTTTTTTCTAATTGGGGTTGTATAAATTTTAATCTATCTTGTACAATTAAATTAAACACATGGCATACACAACGAATATGAAATAAAATACCATCAAAATTTGGACTAAAATGTCCTATTAATTTTTCAATTACTATATTATTTGGGCATGTATTATCAAATGTAAAATTACGAGCCTTAGAATCACATTTACATTCATGTTACACACCTAATAAAATATGATAAATATTATTTCCATTATAAGGATAATCTATTTGTTTAAATACTATTACTTTTTTATGTATTATCCAATTATTATCAATATAGTATGCAGTTGCAACCATGTATCTTTTTTTGTTACAACATGTCCATAAGTCTGATGTAAAAGATAGAACATCGTTGTAATTATTAATATCAATAATAATAGTTTTTTTCTTTGTATTATATCTAACAATAGTGTCTTTACGAAGTGTATTTCTATAAATATTAACATACCTTGGATGGAGATATTTTAGATGAATTTCATCCAATGAGGATTGTCCACAAGCATAGTAGAAACTCGACATTTGCTATAAATTTTGGCAGTCATTCGTGGCGCATGAGTTCTTGCGAATATATCCAATTGTTGAGAGTGGGACTACTGGACCCGGCTTCCGGAGATCTAAACTAGAGTTGTGCCTGATTTGTATCCAAATCTCCATATTTGTATTGACACTTTTTAAAGTGTCTATTTAGATGGGTTGTGCCTATCTCTTTGTGCCAAGCTAACTTCTCTTGACAGTGTTTACACTGTACTTTAAACTCAGGGACTCCGTCCACTAGTTTACAGTCGACACCAACTCAAAATGCTGCCAGCACTTAGATTTTTGTTTGGTGGCTTTTTGTTTAGTGCTAGAGCCGATAGTAATTTGTGTATTGGCATCTTCTTGAAAATCTTTCAAATCAATTAAATCAGTACTACCACCAAACTAATTAAGAATATCGTCTAGAATTTGAATATTATTAAAACCACTGAAATCATCATCACTTCGATTGTATGCCATTTGAAATAATAGAATAAAGAGAATAGGAGAAGATGGAGATGTAGTTTAAACTAGAAAGTAGAAACCAGAAAATAGAAATGTAGATAATTAGTAGAAGTGGAAAATTACAACTTAAAATTATAGAGTAATAACTAGATATTAGATATTAGATACTAATTATAACACTAATATTGAGAGAATGAAATTTGAGAATTGTTAATAGATTGAGTATATAATTGAATGAGAGATAAGAGATTGAATAGAACAAATGAGTTTAGAATAGAAGTATTTATAGGAAAATAATGAAATTGAAAAACAAAAAACAAAAAAAAAGTATGACCAACGGTCACTTAATCGTGGCTCATGCTTTTAACGAGCCCACAAGCCCAAATGAGCCGGGTTCGTTCTCATGAGCTCAACGAGCCGGGCTCGTTCCCACAAGCTCAACGAGCCAACTCGTTTTTTGATTGAGATTTTTTTTTGGACTCGGCCCTTGCTCGTGCTCATCCGTCAACGAGCCCGAGCTCGAACCCAAGCTGGGCCAAGTTTTTATGGGGCGAGCTGACGAGCTTTTTTGCCACCCCTACTTGTGATTGCATCCACCATATGAGAATTATGAGTGGTGATCTTCTACTCCTTGAGAGCAGGATATCAATCACCCACTGCTGACGTAGACGTGGCATCCTCCACGTCAGCAATAGGCCATAGCAAGAAAAAAATGAGGCGACCCATCTGTTGTCCCATTTTGTGGTCATTGAGTTTATCTCTAAATCTGTAAAACTCTCTCTCTCTCTCTCTCTCTCTCTCTCTCTCTCTCTCCCCGTCCGCAGCCATGTGCCCATTTTCCCACCACTCCACTGATCTTATATATCTAATGATGGTTGACATTTATGTAAGGGTTCAAAAAACTATGAAATTTGTGCTAGATAGATAAGCTGTCCACACAATCATCTGTTTGAGTTTTCTCCGACGAACCAGCAGAATTCGTATCTTCTCCAGGTGACTAAAGAACATTCTCCTTAGAAATCAACGGACATTTTGATGTACCTGCAAATGAAGAAGGACTCAGTAGAAGCAGGTTTCTCGCATATTTGTTTTGCAGCAACTTTTTGTTCGATGGTCGAGGAGCCTCTATGTTTCTTACCCATGGAAATACATCTTAAAGAATCACCTCACTGTAGTTAAACTAGGGAGCTAAAATAAAGAAACTGAAAGCAAACAACTGAAGCACACAACTTTCAATCCAGAAAATTCAAACAGGAACAATAACTCGTAAGCAAAATTTTATGGGCAATCATCGAACTTGTATAGATCTCGAAAATAGACTTGACCAAGTAGTATAAAGGGTCTAGGCGAGCCTGGAACAAACAAAACCCATACAAATCCACAAGCTTGAAGGCAGAAATTGAAAACTTCAAACTCGGAGATCTAATGCAGCAATTTTAAAATTTTGCTTAAAAGCACATTTTTCTTGAATTAAAACCAATCAAATGTTCCATCAAACTCCAAACGAGTATTACAGGATATTATATTAGCAATAAATGGTCCACAATCACCATGAAAACATAATATGTTGGCAAAAAATGAAAAATAAAGGAAGATGTTCATTGTTGCAATTTGGGTGCCTGTGAGAGTGTTTCTCTCTCTATGGGGCAGCCACAAAATGGGGCAGGAGATCACCACTCGGAGAATTAGATAAGTCTTTGTGAAAGTTATTATGTCAAAAGTTATACATTATATCTTATGACTTCATTTTTCTCATTTTCTTTTAGTATAAATACCATTGTCTAAAAACTTCAGGTTTGTCTAATTAATTCAATGTTCCCTAGATTGCGTCTTTTTATTTTAGCCAATTATTTCTACATCGACATTCTTCGACGGATTTTGATTCAACGTCTTGACTATCTTTCATAATATCACATGCTATATTATCTATAAATACGTGGTCTATTCTATTTTTTTTTTCTCATAATGACACAACTTATCGAGATCTTTTCAATTTCAATATTTCAAAGTACATAAACTTCTTCTAAAGTTTTACAACTAGTCATGTATTTGAACTCTCCAGGAGCATACACCTCTTCAATGAGACCATCATTACTATTTTTTCCATTTTGAGAATTTCTATCTTGAATCGAATGTTACCACGCTTCAAGCTTGCCATCTATAATGGAGAGAAATTGATGCTGGCATGATGTATACCAAATATTGCTGCATATAAAATACCATTCTCTAAGAAGAAATTGATTGTTCTCAATAATAATAGTTTAGTAATATTCTGAAGGCGTTTAATAAATACTAAAACATGGGTAATAAGATGTTACACAATTATCACAACCAATAATCATAGAAAAATTTGGATGAAAGCTGAAAACGAATTGTCTTAATTGGGTAATTTAGAAATTATGTCCGTAATTAAATAATTGAGAAAATAATATTGCAAGCGTTAGGTTAAAAGTGTACAATAAATACACATGTGACTAGGGATGGCAATGGGGCGGGTCCGGGGGTCGGCCCCGCCCGCCCGCCCGCCCATGAACTTTTTGCCTGCCCGCCCTTCACACCCAGCGACCAGCAAGTCAGCGGCGGGCTGGCCAAGGTCATGGGAGTATGGGTGATCGCTCATTGGACCCGCCCAACCTTTTAGCCATGAACTTTTTTTTTTTTTTTTTTTTTGTTAAACTGAAAATAATTAAAAAATATATATACAATTTTTTAAATATTTATACCAAGCAAAACAAAAAATTATAAGATTTGGGTTGTGGTATAGTGGTTAATGTTAATAGTTTATAAGTTTTAACCGGGTTTGATTCTTCTTTAGTTTATTTTTAGTGAAAATCATAATTTCTACTATATTTTATGATTTTCAAAAAAAAAAAAAAAAAAAAAAATTTTTTTTTTTTAGGGGGCGGGTCGCGGGCGGGAGGGGTCGCCCGGACCCGGCCCGGCAGATTTTTTCCAAACCCGCCCCTATTGCTTCATGGGGCGGGCGGGCGGCTTTTGACGGGCGGGCGGGGGCGGGTTCGGTCGGCGGGTTTTTGCCATCCCTACATGTGACCATCTAGTGAATCTATCTATTATTATCATAAAATCTCTAGATGGTCTACATGGAGAGTAAGTGGGCCCACAAAATTACCCTAAATTTCTTCCATAAATATTGGGATTCCAACTCCAACTTTAATTGGTGATCCAATGATTAATTTACCCTTGGAATAAGTACACGTGTGAATTCGATGATTGGGGACTCTTTTAGTTCTTCAATACATATACAAGGGAATTCTGAATAAATTTTCGTACTATTATTGTTCAGGATGATCTAGTCGTGCCAAATAATAAACATCTTCGGTCAATGAACTTCATATCCAATATAGTATGTACTTACCAATTATGTGCTTCAATTGTACTAATATTGGTATAGTACCATTTATGATACACATTTTGAAACTTAGTAGGTTTTATTTATTTTTATTTAGTGAAGAACAAATTACTAGCAATAGCATAATTGTCCTTCCATATTACACAATATTAGCTTTTTTGAGACTTCAATCATATTTATGGATTTTTATGGGGCGAGCCGACGAGCTTTTTGCCACCCTACTTGTGATTGCATCCACCATATGAGAATTATGAGTGGTGATCTCCTACTCCTCGGAGCAGGATATCAATCACCCACCGCTAGGGCTGGGCAAAAAACCCACGAAACCGACGACCCGACTCGACCCAAACTGACCCGAGTCGGTTCGGGTTGGTTTTTGGGCCCGTTCGGGTCGATTTTCTTCAAACCGGCCCAAACCGAAAACCCGAACCGACCCGAGTCGTTCGTTCGGTTTCAGTCCGCTTTTTTCAAATTTTTTGTGGTTTCGGTTTGGCCAAACCGATTTTTGGTTCCTGGTCGGGTTGGGCGAAACCACCCAACCCGACCCACGCCCACCCCCCTACCCACCGCTGACGTGGACGTGGCAAATAATCAACATCTTCAATAAGTGAACTTCATATCCAATATAGTATGTGCTTACCAATTATGTGCTTCAATTGTACTAATATTGGTATAGTATCATTTATGATACACATTTTGAAACTTAGTAGAATTTTTTTTTTTTTTGAAGTGAAGAACAAATTACTAGCAATGGTATAGTTGTCCTTCCATATTACACAATATTAGCTTTTTTTTAGACTTCAATCATATTTTGACATTATATCAATATTAGCTCCATTAGGGGACTTGATTTAGTTCAAGTAGATATTCAAATCTCTTCGACATGCACGTGATCAATGTTATTTCATGTAATTGTTAAAACATAAATTTTTATATTTGAGGAAGTTTTCTTTTGTCATAATATACGGGATATTATATTCACACTATTATTTACTCTACATTTTAATTACAATTAAAGTCCTCCAACTTTTAATATTTTGATATTTATATTTTTTAACTTTTTTGTCACATTTTTATCGTTAGCTTTCAATTAAATTTCACGTATTGTCTCTGATGACGATTTATGTCTAAATATTCTGCTAATATGTATTGAAATGAGAGATAAATATATTGTCAAACTTTTGTATATGTTATTTATTTTTGCGAATTTAAAAATACGAAAAGCAAAACAAAAATATTTTTACACCCTCCTAATTAACTTTTGAGACAAAAACCATCATTAAAGACAAAAATAAGATGTGTAAATTAATAGGTTGATGGTAAAAAAAATTTATAAAAAATAGTTGAGGTTATAAATACAAAAATAAGCAATAGTTGAGAATCTTCATTAGAATTTAAATGTGATGTGGTAAAAAAAAAAATGTGTTGTGCATATACTTACCCTAAACATTTGTATATATATTTCTTTTAATCAATAATCACAAATTCATTTCAACAACAAAAGCATAGATTCTTGTCCCTTACCAATTAAACAGACCAAAGAAAACATCAGATATTCCATAAACTTGATTGTTTTTTAAAATTTATTTTACTAATCACTACCATATTATATAGCAATATTTTATTTCAATAAAATTTGTTATTCAATGCACAATTGCTTGGCCATTAAAAACGTTTAATTCTACATTGTAAAAGGAAATTAATCGAACAATTTAAAATTACCATAACATAAAAAATTAGGGATTTCAATTTCAATAAAAATAGATGATAATGTAAAGATGGAATTCCAACATAAACATGGCACCTTTTTGTACAAAATTACACCACCAAGTGTCAGCATTAAAATTAAACTAAATATAGTTATCAAATTGAATAAAATTGAAATATAGTCACCTCATTTACATCACTCTCATACTTTAACAACATCAAAGGTTTGGGCGTTGGGTAGATTGGTCATAGTGTTTCAATACATGAAACCACCCGTTATAATTTGGATATTTCATGTAATTTGTTGGAACCAAACTCAAATCGGAACCGTCGGTTCGAATTCGAGTTCAGTTCTACCCATAACATTATCTTTTAAAATCATGTTTTAAAAAAAAAAATTTGAAAATTGCAAATTGAAAATTGCAAACCCGCTAACATTAAAGTACGTTAGATATTAAAATAATTTATGAAAAATATAAACATTAACTGGAAGAACAGACACCAAAATTACAAACTCATAAATTAGGGTTAGAAAAATGAAAATTACCTCTCAAAATTAATTATTCGTTTCGGTTACAAAGAAGTTTCGCTTTCATCGTCTCAATGTGTGTTGAACGAGAGAGAGATGAGACGACAATGTTAGTATTAAGTATCTGAGCAAATAGCGATTGAGAATTTGAGATTTGGGTAATTAAGTTTGAGTTTAAGAGTTATGGGTTTTATACTTTTGGTTTGAATCTTGGACAATTAGATTATTGTCTTTGGTACCGTAGTGTTGGTGGGTCATTGGGTTAAGGTGAATAAATTGTAAAAAATAAAAAATATATAAAAAATGACAAATTCCATTTCAATCTGGTACCCACAGTTCTAGTTCAAGAACCAAGAACCGACTAGTGATGGCAACGGGGTGGATCGGGGCGGATCGGCCTGATCCAAATCCGCCCCGCAATAATTGTAGGAGATCCAAATCCCCCCCAAGATCCGCTCATTTTCGGGCGGATCGGGGCAAATCGAATATGGATCGGGCGGATCGTGCAGCCACGATCCGTATCTCGATGCATATTATTTTTTTTACATTCAAAAAATTTAAAATATATTGAAACAAGTTTTACTACTATACTATAAGAGTTTAAACAACATCATCCTCCTCACTAAACCTTGTGCAAGGTCCACAATATGCCGAAAGTGATAAATTTTTATTCAAAAATATTTTAATTATCAAATCACATATAAAACAAAATATAAATTCAATATTTTAACTTTTTTTTTTAAATTCGGGCGAGCGGATCGGCGGATCAGGCGATCCGATCGGGTTCCCGAGAGATCATGCGGCGGATCACAAATATCTGTCCCGATCCGTCCCGTCGATCCGCGGATCAGGTATTTTTTGCTCCATTCGGATCGGGTATCCATCGGGTTCGGGACGGATCAAATATTTTTTCCATCTCTAGAACCGACCTGGACCCAGTCGGTCTCGATTTTTAGTTTCGATTCCTAATTTTATTTTATATTAAAATCGAACCGGAACCTCCGATTCTAGTACGATTCTGATTAAAATTTCGATCAGATACCTACAGTTCTAGTTCAATAACCAAGAACCGACTCAAATCTAATCAATTCTCGATTTTCAGTTAATTTTTAATTTTATTTTTTTAATAATCGAACAGGAATATCCGATTGTATTACGATTCCAATTAAAATTCCACAACCCCCCCTTTTCCTCGCCCCCGCCAAACCCCAACACACACACACACAAAACAACCTCATCTGACATCCGTACAGGAAGTAATCGTCGTGAGGGATTCTTGTAGCAGCTTTAACATTCTTCTGTAAACAAATTAAAAATAAATAAATAAATCTAGTATTAATTCAAGCTTGTTCTTAATGGAAGAAAATCTTCGAGTAACAAAACACTTTTTCAAGGTCATGTCACGTGATTTTCATACAAAATTGGTATGTTTATTTTTCTTTGATTTCGCATATTATTTTCTGTGTTTTTTCGGTTGAAACAAAGGAATTTGAGGAGAGAGTAATGGAGGTTTTGTAAAACAATTACTAAATAAAAAATATATTTTAGGGTTTATTTGGACGCTTATATTGGTATTTGGTTCTGTATCCATATTACCAAAATATATATATATATATATTACTACGTATGACGAAATAATTTTGTGTAATTTTTACAAAGGTATAATATGTTCACTGGATCATCTACTTTGCCATTGATATGCATTTGTAATTTATACATGTTTTGTAAATGGAATTTATATATTTTCCCTTTTTCCATTTTATGTATGTGCAGGCCCTGCCAAAAGCTTTTTGTAGAAATCTAAATGTAGAGAAATCGGCTAATATAGCGAGTGGCAGGGGAAGTTGGAAGGTCAATGTTGGTAAAGGTAGTAACGGTATGATGTGTTTCGAAGAGGGATGGGGTGATTTTGTTCACAAACATGACCTCGCTGTTGGAGATATTGTGGTATTTGAACATGTTGGTGAAATGGATTTCAAGGCTTTCGTTTTTGATTTTACTGCCTGTGAGAAAGAATTCGACGAGGATTTAGCCGAAAGAAACGAAGGATCTGCTGGAGTATGTAATGATTCGGAAGCTATCACGAGTGAGTTTTGCTCTAAGATACTAACTAGTAGCTATTACTCAGCTAATATATATTGTTCTTTTGTTTTTCCATTAGATGCATCACTTTTAAGCAGATTTGGAGAATTATATTGCATGCATTTCTGATGGATACGCACATGTTATGCGTATACAGAACAAGTGTAAATTCATCTAATCTGGTGTAGGAAATGAAAGTGAATGATTCTGGAATTATTCTTGGCTGTGTACTTATTCACAGAATATATGGTGTAGTATTCTCTTTCCTTTCTTCATCTCTGTAAATTGTGTATATATACATTCATCTACAGATCAATAATACTGGGACATTTTCACAGAACTTCATTGTTATTATAGGAAAAACCATACATAACATGGTAGTAGAGGAGGACACGTGTCCGGTCCAAGATGTTCTGGATGCTTTAGATCAAAAGTTTCAAAGTGTCCTTAAACTCAACCTTCTTGGGACCGAGAACGATCCGTGATTTGATAAGAGCTTTAGACTGTCAGATTTCAAATAGTGAAGGTGTTAATGATTCACTCATTTGTAGAATTTGCCCTTGATATGAGAGTTGAAACTTATCATCTCTAGGTCCCTAGTCTTTTGATACAGTTCAATCCATAGTAACTTATACCATCGTTTTATTCTCAACGAAATTGCTTGGTAATTCACTAATTTGCTGTCAATTTTGTATGAAAAACTATAGCAAATGCAGGTGCTTCATGCCAGCAGAGGGATAATCCATATTTTGTCATAACAATGAAACACCACAATTCACCTGCTTCCAAACCGCAATATGTGGTGAGTTATGCCTTGTATTAGCTACATGGACAACATATGTTGAAATCTTGATCTTCTTTCATAGTTTTTGTATAACAATGTTGATTCTTGTGCTTAGATTAAGTGCACGTTTGGCTAAGCTTAAAGAATTTACTTATAAGTGAGTAATAATTTTTGCTTGATTGGAAATAAGTAAAAAAAATTATTTTGCATACATGTTTACAAACAAAACATAAAAATGTGTTGATCTTCCGGATTGTGTAAGTATTTCTCAATTTCATGAATTTCAGCGTATCCCAGCAGAATTTTGGAAATCAAAGGGCCTGAATCAGAAGACTAGTCTAAATCTAAGAGATCCTTCAGGCAAGAAATGGTCAGTGGAACTAAAATTTTACAAAAGTAGTGGTAATGGTCGTGTTATAATGGATAGGGGCTGGAAGCAGTTTTATGAATCCAACAAGCTCAAGATTGGAGATGTCTGCAAATTTGAACTTGGTCACAATCCAAAAGGGTCTAGTGTTGCTTCAATGGATGTGCACATTTTCCCAGCTTCAACCTAACTCGTCTTCCCATATTGAATGCCAAAATTCTTTCAGGTTTTGTAATCCATACATCTCCCTTTGGTTAGGAAGAATTGAGCATTGTTGGCTTTTTTCTTGCTTGAAGCATTTGATGTTATGCTGTAGGAACTCAGAAGTACATGTTTTTTATGTTGGGTATAACAAGACAAAGGAAAATTTTTTATGTTATTTGTGTGGCATCACCTCAGTTTATCCTGATGATCTAGGTTATGCAACTCGAAGGATGTGGGTTAAAGGAGGACTAGACTTGTTTAAACCTGGGATTGAGCAAAGAAAGGAGATAGAGGACGAGGCAACAGAAACTGCTTGCCAACCCTACGACGGTCAAGATCGTGATCTTAGTCTTCACCTCAAATTATAACTTGTTTCATTTGGGTTATGCTGTGTTCTCATTTATCCCGAATTCAGTTACGTTAGGTCTAAGTAAACGTGTAATTCTTTATCTAAAGTTCTAAAACCAAAAATATTAGATTGTATTTAGATCAAGTTGAGTTGAAGACTTGACTCAAACCCACTAACAAACTTAGTTTTGCCCAGTATACTAAACAACTTGATTGCTAGCTAGGGTTACAGTTGACTTTTATCTTTAATATATTATAATATTAGTTTGCAGAAAAAACTGGCTTCTCAAGCAGATTTGGGGAATTATGTGCTACAATTGCATGTATTTCTGATGGATATGTGCGTAATACACATGCGTGCACTCAATTCATCTATCTAGAGTAGGAAATACCATGCATAACACGGTAGTAGAGGAGGACGCGTTAGGTCCAAAAGGCACTCGACCTAGTAGAACAAAAGTTCTCAATTGTCCCGTAACTCAACCGTCTTCAGAGCGATGTTGAGGAACAATCTGTGGGTCAACAAGAGCGTTAGACTACAAGCACAATACAGAAACATGATGAGGGCATTAGCACGTACAGGTTTGCGATCGAGTCCATCAGGCATTAAGCTGCTTATTTCCTATGATTTGTGTAAGAGCTCATTTTATAGCAGTTTTTTCGAGGCCTACTGAATTTGTTACCATTGCATAACAAATTTGATTATGTGGATATTTGGCTAAGCTTAAAAAACATACTCTTAAGTGAATAAATAAGTATTAAAATAAATAATTTTGCTTGATCAAAGTTGAAAATAAGTAACTTATTTTCAAATTAAAGCTTAATTATCAAAATAGTTGACTCTTTTTACTTATTAATAAGAGCAAAGTAGCTTATGCAAACATATTTAAAAATGAAAAGATACCACCAGTATTCTTTTCCCTAGAAATCTTGCTCTTACTCTTGTTAAGATAGATTAGTGCAATTATAATGGGATTAAGTCCTCCCAAGCTTAGCCAAACATGATCTCAATTACGTAAAAATGTGTATATCTACCGATCTTAATTTCATAATTTCAGTGCATCCCTGCAGAATTTTGTTAATGTTATCTCATGTTTATTGAGTGTTAATCATTAAATAAAACAATAAATGGACTCTTAATCAAGGAATTACCCCTGCCATAGATCATTGCATTCACTTGACAATGCAAAACCATGGAAACAAAAATGAAACTTATCGCTTTAGCTTCTCAATAAATTTTACTACGACTTTGATTTCTGGGGCACTAAGCAATTTACTTTAGGTCACAAAATCAGCAATGACAATTTGACATTTTGGGGGAATAAATTCATCAAACCAACTGATATGTAATGTGCAGGCAACAAACACTGTCATCCATCCTCAAGGAGGGGCACTTTAAAGCATACAAAATTGAATAAAAACTACTTAAACAGGCACCCACCCCCTTCGCGGAACCATCCAGCATCCCTTATCAAACCTCATCATTCGTTTCTTAAGATAGTACAAAAAATCACTCTTCGTTCTGACTTTCATCTTTAACAAGCTTGATCATATCATCGATTCGAAGAATAGTTATTGCTGCTTCAGTTGCAAACTGACCAAAAAAAGAAATACAAAAACATTTAATCAGGCATTTACTACCTGCTAAAAGGTCAAATTTCATGTTACAGACACATACCTGTATTATCTTTACTTTGCTCATTGCAGGCTCAATGACTCCTGCTTCTAAATTGTTACGAACACTACCCTTCACCAGGTCAAGGCCCATGCTGCAACCGTAAAGGGAAGGCATGGTCAGAGAACGTCTTGAAAAACAATAAACCAGTTTTAACAACAAACACAAAAAATCGTATTTCATGACAGTAATGCAGGTTCAGATTTTAGTTTCCCATGCATACGAATTGCGATAACAGGAAGGTGGAGGTTCCAAGAACTAAAGCATCCTAGCTTGTCATGACCAATGCAGATCGTATGCCTCGCATAAAGATTACCAAAGACATTCTTTCCTACTTACTATAGGTAGTTGCGTCTCCTAGAAGATCTTGACAACTTCATCAACAAGCTCTAAACCAGTATCGTAAGCACATATACCTTATCTTGCTTCATCCCGTATTCTACTGATCACCAGGTAAATCCTCAGGAATGAAATGACAAACACTAACACTACAGATTCACATGAAACTACATTCGATTCACTGCCGAAGAAAATGGTAGCAAATCCTATGAACCAATACTGGGTAGAAAAGATTAGTGGAAATGTAAAACTACAAAATCACAGAATAAAAGGCCTTTTGTTTGTAGTTGATATCCTTTAAAAGAGAAAAAAAAAGTGACGTGGAGATAAACTATATTGTATTTTATAATTTCCGAAGCGAACTACAACATACTGTGAGCCAATGCTTACATTCTCCAAAATCAAAATCGAGTACCTTGATAAATGCTTCTTATCTGCTTTGGTTTGTGCAGTGTGATGGTAAGCACGTAGCTTAGCAACCAACTCAGTTGCATCTTTAGCAGCATTCACAGCAAGCACCTGCAGAGAAATATTCCCAAGTTCACTACTTAAGAAATCCGAAGACAAACTATGAGAATAAGAGATTGATTTTGTCAGTGTTAAAATATTTTTGTTTCATGGATGACCTTCGGTATAATTAGTAAAGATTCCGCAAACTCTGCAATAGCCAGCTGCTCCCGAGATCCAAGAGTAGTGGCTAGGTTCTCGAGATAGACAGATAAGGCAGCTTCAACTGCACCTCCACCAGCAACTACCTATGTTTCCATAATATTCCAAAAACACAAGTGAAACATTGTCCTGAACTCTTTTGTTTTTCTATGCAGGCTATAAAGCATTAGCATTCCAATCTATGAACAAATCAACCAGCTAAAATACATAAAGGCCATGCAGGTCTAATATGCCTACCAAGAGGTAATTATCTATTTAAGAACCACATAAATAACAGTAACATTTTCATCCATGACTGCATTTATATGTAATTGCATAATTTGCTATTTTTTCCCCAATTCCAAAGAAAACTCGTACAATATTGATTTATGATGATATTAATTACCTGAAATGATGTAAAAACAGGTAAAAGCCCATAATAAAATTAAAGAAACAAAAAAGAATTGCTGGGTGTAAAAGATTTGACAAACAGAAGGAAATGTACAGTGACAATTGACAACTGAGAGCAACAAAAACTAGGTTAATCTTCAGAATAGAATAAAGCAATCACCACTAGCAGGGATTTACCGTATTAGATTCCAGAGTTCTTTTGACAATGCTTAGAGCATCGTGCAAAGCCCTCTCCATCTCGTCGAGCATGAAGTCATTGGCACCCCTGAGTATCAATGAGACCTGAAGAAAGCACATGATTCAGACAAATCATATAATACTCCAAAAATGTCCAAATCAGAATGAATTATACATCTTGATCTTGATCATTAGTTGGTGCTTTGAATAAAAAGAAACGTGATCTAGTGGAAACACATGTAAATAGACCCAATACTGGCACCAGTTCATGGGTGGTAGCAAACTCTAAAATTAAAAGTAAACAAAGCATTTTAAGAAAATGGATATACTCAATTTCATTTGGAATATAATCCGTACCGCACTGTTAGTTTTGGTCCCTTTTATCATAATCACATCATCATCAGCAATACGCTCCTCCACTACTTCATCGGCATAACCAAGAAGAGACGAATCAAATGTTTCTTCTCCTTCCATATCTGCAAACGTCGAAACCTGCAGCAATGGAAAAGAATAAAATGGTTGCCCATCAAATACCGATCAAATTCATTAATGAATGGCAGTGTTTCTTATTTTCCCGGTCTTTCAACTGCTTGATTTAACTAGGATACATAAGAAAATATACAGAGTTAGAAGTTCCATTGGATCCATTTTTTCTTTTGTCTGCACATAACATAGCCTCTCTTTTTTGACAACTAATACATTCATTAGTAGTAGGGCTGGGCGTGGGTTGGGTTGGGTTGGGTCGGGTTTGGGCCCAACCCAAGAATATCGGTTTGGAAAAAATCTTAATGCGAACTGAGCAAGGCAAAAAATCCTTAATGTGAACTAATTTAGTACCGCATTAGGAAGTGAACATCAATTGTAAGTGCAAAAAAGTAATATAAATGTCTTCATCAATTTAATGAAAGGTGACCATAAAAATCTTTAAAGACTTTCTAGCACATAAAAACTTCAAGATAACCGCAGGCAAAGGTAGCTGGTCGACCTAAAATTGATATTCTTATATATACGTTTAATGTGAACTGAGCAAGGCACATACATCAGAAATATAAAAAGGTCTGTCTTTCTACATTTTGCAATTTAAATCCAATGGAACTTTTAAACAACCACGAAGACAGAAAAATACCGAAGAATGACGCTTCCCCTTGAATACAAAAAATAGTAACTCTAGATACACCGGCAAAAACTCCTCATTTACAAAAGTAGCAAATGTCAGATTTACAAGTTTCCCTACATGCTGTTTTATAGCTTTCTTTTTTATATTCTTGGTCCCTTTACCAACATTCTGAACTCTGGAAATTTTACAAGGCTTTGATCTGTGTATAGTCCTAGTCATTTCAGAGCTGAATATAGTCATTGTCATTCTCTTTAAAAAACAAGATTGAAAGGAAAACTATTGACGACAGGAATATATATGTTATGTGATAAAAGTTTAAGAAATATACCGCAGTTGCACCAGTCGCCTTGGCAACGTGGCGCAAGTCCTCCTTGCGAACACGTCTCACAGCAATTGCGCCAGCTTCCACAAAGTACTGGAACAACATGAAGATAGAATTTAACAGGATGTTCATCAGAAACAATACAAGGAGATCAGAGAAAAAATGTAAACACAAGCTAAAGACAAAAGCTGAGGAGTCAAAAGACAGGTGAAGATGTTCAATCTTATTCTGAATCACATGGGTAATGACAGCAATAAATAATCTATAAAAATAAATAGAGTTTAGATGTTCGATGAGACAAACAAACTCCCACAATCACTTGACACTAACAATTCAAAGGATATAAAGAATATTCAAAGGAAACAAATCAAGGGAAAAACTTGCCTTAAGTGCCATGTCATCAATTCCTTTTGTGGTTAAAACGACATTTGCTCCAGCCTTAAGAAGCTTCTCAATACGCTCCTTTGTCATATCAGCTTCTCTGCAAGAAAACATTCCTGTAAGTCCATTAACACACTAAGTAGCAGAAGTTCAGGGAGCACTATATTATAGAGATTTACATAGTGAAAATTGCAGTGCTGCTGCCTACAAAGCTGTCTCTAAGCAAGCATAAGCACTATCAGAGGGTAAAAGATGCAACAGCATTCAAGAGTACATACTTTGTAGAAGTTATTGGTTTTGATATAATTTAGTGGCATAACAATTGCATTTTCACTTACTCCATCTACTCATGCTAACCTAGAAGATAAAAATCAAACATCGCACAGAAGTACCCAACAATCCTATGCACAAAAGTTTTAGAGAGCACGTAAATTGTCAAAATTGCTTTAATCTATGTTGCAATAACCTTCAAAGGTTCATAAAATTAATTACCTCTGACGAATCTTTTCCAACTCCCTGGGATCAGTGACCAAAACCTGGACTCCCATTTGCATTTTAGTCTTCTGAAGATTGAAGTCGAGACAAGCAATCCTTGCAGGGGCAACTCTCATCGGCATTCCCTGGGCAGCACGGCCAGTGTTGAGAGCATATCCTTTTAACAGATAGCTTTCTTTAGCACTTTTTCCATGGGCTTTAAGAATATTAATTCCCTGAACAGCAACAAGATTATTACAAATCACATATTCCAAATCAAAGTCTAGAGATAGTGACAAAAAAAACTCATTTTTGGGGGGAAATTTACTTTCTCGAATTCAGTTGTCAATTCTAAATCCACAAAATGTGTTACGTGTTTTTACCCATCAATTGGCAACATTGTACAGAAGTATTCAAACTAAATCCAACATAAAGTTCCTATCATATATAAAGCTCACTGGGTTCAGTTACATGATATTAGAAAACCATATCAAAAGAGGCAAACAAATTTAATACCGAACCATGAGCCACCAACCTTGATTGGATATTTAACTTCTCCCCGCGCATTTGTCATCTTCACTGCTTGCACAGCTTCAACAACCTAAACGCAAAAGTAAGTTGCATGGTGATTCCTCGATAAAGATACAATCATTAAAAGGGAATGCCTTCCTTATTGCACAAAATCAAGCCACTAGAATAGAGACTCTCACATGGCAAAAGATTCGTAGCACAATAAAGTAGAAGGAAAATGAAGAACTATATATTGGTAAGCAGTAACAGTCTACTCAAGCAACACAATTGTATGCAGCGAATCTGGGGTAAAATTCAAAATTAAGAATAAAATTTCATATTGAAAACTTGACCTCAAAGAAACAGGCATTACTTCAACAGGTAATTGGCTGCAGATAGACTAGAAAATGCTATATTATCACACAAACTATAAGTTTATATATTCCCACAAAATAGCATGACCAAAACTGAAGAGGTGTTGATAAAAGATAAAATTTGACAGACATATTGCCCCCCAGCCCCTGGATGCACAAGACAGGGAAACAGGAGAAAAACACAGTCGTTGGAATTACAAGTTTAACAACCACATGCAATTTCAGAAACATTGCAACAATAGTTAGTTAGGCAGTGGAGCACAAACTCCACAGAGTAACTTGTAACTTCATCTGTTGATTGCTAAAGAGAACAAGAAAGAATGTGCAGTACCAGATTCGCATAGAAGTCGTTGTCACCACCTATCAACTTTGAGGACATGCTGGTCTTGGCACAGTTTACAAGAGAATCTTTACCGAGTTTTTCAACCTAAGCAGAGATAAGGAAAAAACTGTTAAGCTCAATAGATTTTGACACGTAACGCCACAGCACGCAATGCAGAAGCACCTAAATACCAGCACCATATTTACACATTCCAATATTTCATAAACTGGAGATTCATGCGAGTATATCATCTAACTTCAGAGTTTTCTTTACAAGTATTAGACTATTAGTAGTCATAGACATTATGTTTAAAGAAAAAAATATCCTTTTGAGTTAAAACAACCACAACTCTGGAACAATTTTTCTCAAAAGAATCTGAAAGGTAGTGCCACATTATGTGAGCTTTCTGTGATATGACACTGTTTTGCATTATATTAGATTGTAGCAGACTACAAAGAGCTTTGGAGTTTTGGCTGTATTGATTCGAACATGCACAGAACTACAATAACTATTTGGAACAAGTAAAAGTTAAAAACAACTCTGAAGGAATCCATTCACAGGGGGACTATTACCTTCACAGCCAATTTTTCATCAACATATTTGCACGCTTCCCTCATGGCAAGCTGCCACCAAAATGTTTTTAATGAGTAACATGCACAGCATAGACGTGCAACAGAGCAACGAGGTAAAAGATGTTATTCCAACTACATCAGATAAAATCCTATTGAAAAAGAAGAAAAGAATCTTAGAGTTCGATACGCACTCTGTATCCACTGATTATTGACGTTGGATGGATCTTATTTCTGACCAAATCATTAGCTCTCTGCATAATAATATCAACTTAGCAACAAGGGTTAATTCTGGTGAAAACTGAACACCAAGCACATGAAATGAGACAATAAATGTTCTATCTGTAGTGCAAACAGGAAATAAAATATTACCTTGAGCAATTCTGCAGCTATGATTACCACGGATGTTGTTCCATCACCAACTTCTCGGTCTTGAAGTTCCGCCAGCTCAACAAGAACCTGTGATATCAGAAGAAGTTAATACTCATTTTTCAAATGTTTACTATTGAATAACGAGCAAGAATACTCTATTCGTTGACCTTGGCAGCTGGATGCTCAACTTCCAGCATCTTCAGTATTGTGGCACCATCATTAGTTATTGTCACATCACCAATATCGTCAACCAGCATCTGGGAAGTACCAACACCAGATAGTCAACAAAGATAATCCCACATAGATTGCGAAGTTCAAAGTTCAAAATAAAAAGGTTAAACATTATACGTTCACCATTGGATCCAAATGGTTCGTCTAACAAGTTGATATATAAAATAATGACTTGCCTGCAAGTCATCATGAATAGAAATATGCAAAAAGTGAAATAAAAGTAGCCATTTCTACAAGTAAAAAAGTTGCATTTCCTATACAGAGAAGATGTAAAAATTAGAAGTTATCATAAAAAAACCACCCCTGAGAAGTATAGAAACCGGAAAAGTAGAAAAATAGGGTTAAACAGCTAGGCTATACAATAATTCAACCTATAGGTTACAGAACATAGATCAACGGTCTTATATCTTTTCAAAATCAATGAAAAAAAAATACAGAAAATTGGTGCAAAAAAAAGCATCATGTTATGTACATCGGTGCTCAACGTCTAACCTACACCAACCCCTAGGCCCTATAGATGAGAGGCAGATTAAAAATTTACATCTCACAAAGTTCAACTTTTGGATTTGATGTAATGCAGAAGATGCACCACAAGGGTAGGATATCTCCTTCAATAAAATTTTCCTGCAGATTTTCTTCACGTTTTTAGGACATGCAAATATGAAATACTCAATGCGTATTCAATGCAGGATTACAGAAAGTGCAGTGAGTCAAGGAATAACATGACATCTTCTTCATTTGTTGGACATTTGGAATCTTGTTGTAATGTAGAGTTGTTATTCCAAATGTTATATTAAATAAGAATCATTGATGAAGATTTCTTTTAATAGGATCCTCCATTAGTTCCATAACCAATTTGCATTGCACAGTGCATTACAGAGTGGCCACTTAAAGAGAACACCAAAAAGATTTAATTAGGAAACAAAAACAAAAATAAATAAAAGAAAATCCAACAATCTTGACTTTCTTAGTTTTCTGTTCTTTGTACTCTCCAATTACCATTCCCAAGACACCAGCACCATTGAATTTGTCACTATCGTACACCGGAAGCAAAACTAGGATTGTATGGTCACTTCTCATGGTGCTACTCTCGTCCATGCACACCCAAGTACAACATTTCAACAACCTAAGGAGAGCTAGTAATTATTGAAACGTGGTAGCCATACTTTTCAAAATTGCATTATGATGGTAAATATAGTATTTTTCTCTAGTTGTAAATAGTCAGAAAGTATATTTTGTTAAACTTAATGACTTTATGGTGAAGTTCGGTGAAGTTCAGGAAGTTACAAAAATTGCTCCGTTTTAAAAAATTGAAGGTTTTAGTAGAGATGAGTCCTAGATTGGCTTAGTAGGAGAAATGACTCGTCCAAGTCATGAGAGTGGGAAAGATTGCAGTGGCAGGAGCACCAGAAATCCATATATCACGGATGAGCATCCAGTTCAAAGAGCACGTATGCGAAAGTGATTCATATACTTGCCACTATAGCTAATTGTAGTTTAGTCCACATGTGAACTTACAATTATATTTTCTTTTTGGTACTATATTCCTTCTATTTGGTACCCCTTAAGAAGACCACACGGACGGCAGGATTTGGAGTCTCTAAACTAAAAGTAGAGAGAAGTAGTGTGAATCAAGGGTGCTGACTTATTTCCCTGTCCTTCAAATCTAGGTTACCAAGGAGACCAGAAAATCCCCACTCCTGATTGTTCCATTTCCCACTATACCAGCAGAGCTCCAAATCAGTGGGGCAGGGGACTACAGCAGACACAATCATAACTCAGTATTTTGTAGCTCAATACATAGGCTGGGTAAAGGCTAATCGATATTTGTAACCGTCGTTCTATGAAATCTACAACATTTGCCACCAATACCTTTCCAACCTCTAGAATAGCATGATATTCAGCAGCCAGAATTTTAAATTGAATACAATACAAGAGACGTCTAAACCACAAGTTGTCAAGAAGCATTTCCTAATAAATAAAGGGTTTTAGTGGATATTACAATCACTTGGTAAAGTTACTTACTTCAACTCACGACCCTACAAATTTCACTAACACATGATGGAAAATATTAGAGTAATTATATTACCCAAATGGAATGAGCTCGGTGCCTTTTTCTCCTAGTATAGTGTAATTATATTGCTATCTAATATCAGTAGCATAAATTCAAGGCAACTTTAGACAACAGATCCCTCTTTAGCCATATGGATCAAAACTTCACTCTTCTCCATATCACTCCAAAGTCTTAATTAAAGCAAAAACATAAAAAAAAGCAAATCGAACTCCACCTAACTATATATCTAAATCTATGTATTCATGTGTTTTATACACGCAACTATGTCTTGAAATACCTTGTCAAGGCCAACCGGTCCGAGAGAGGATTTCACAATGTTGGCAACTGCTTGGCATGCCATCACTGCACATTTCCAAAAAAAAAAAAAAAAAGATCAATACATTAACACAAAAACATAACTAATAGACACGAAGCCATGCATAACAAGAATGTTAAAGTACCATTTTGAGTTCGAACGTCCTGGCCAAATTGTCGTTCGCCGGAAATATCAGGAGTCCGTGATGTAATCGCCATTTTCTATTGAAAATAAAAGAAAAGAAGCAGGAATTTGAAAGTACAAACACAGAAGCTGCAGGAGATCGAGGGTGCGATTTAGAAAATGAGAGAGAAATGGTATCTCCGGAAAGTTCCGCGCTCGATGAATAGTGAAACCTCAGTGGATTTGGAAGGGTTTGAACGAAAAAAGGTTTATGGGGAACCAACGACGTCGTATAAGGGTGGCTTGGCATACAATTGGGCTGGGCCGCTACTATTTGAATGTTTTGACAAAGCATCATATTTACATTACAAAATGAGTCCAATGGATCCGCAAGTGGAAATGTTGCTGAATGGTCGACTGACCTGACCAATTTATTAAAATGGTGTTGACTAATTTTGGTACGTAAATTATCAAAAATAATCATGTTTTCTTATTCGCTTATAACCATTTCAAGCAATTGCAAACTCATTTGTCTGTGAAAAAGTGAAAATTTCAAAGTTAGAATATAACTCATTTCAATGTTAGAATCCAGTCCATTTTATTTATGTAAGAAATTTCATTTCAAAATTGGAATTCATCATTTTCTATTTTCTTTTTTTATTCACTGTAGAAATTGTGAATTTTGTAGTATAAATTATGAAAATATGTATAAATTTGAGTATGAATTGAGATTTTTACTTTAAATTTCTGCAAATCTGAGTTCATTTAAAGTAGTTTAATTGAAAAAATCTGTTAAAATTGTGTAAATTTGCGTTAACAAACTCATGGTTTGTTAACAGGTATTAATATCTGTTAAGGCCAAAATTGGCCTTAACATACCCCGGCCTATTAACAGGCATGCAGACCAACATGCCTATTAACAAGCCTGGGGTCTATTAACAAACTTTCTGTTAAAAAGATGGTCGGTTAACAGTACTGATAAAATAAGAATATTTTAGTCTATTCTACTTAAAATAGACTTTTTAAACTTAAATTGTATAACTTGGGTGCTTTTGCGATTTGTCTACTTTGACACGACCATTTAGCCAAAGTGGCCAACTGCTGCAAGTTGATCACCCAACTTTGATCGGATTTGTGTGTGGATCACTTAACTTCATTTTAGTACAATCACATCATTCAATTTCGATTTAAATCACACAACTTCGATTTGCTTGCAATCATTTTATAACAAAAGAGTAATATCTAAAATATTCCCAACTGTGCAATAAATTCAAAATTGATTTCCAGATGACAAGGGATGTGTCAATAATCCAAATTTGATTTAGATGAATGAAAATTAAGTTAGAGAGCATTTGTGCATGTGTTTGGGATCTTTCTTAAAAAATATGTCATGTATATATTTACCGATCACTTTATTTATCTATAACACCATACATATTTCAACAATATCTCAAAATAAGAATATACTTTACCATCACAAACTAACAATATGTATATATTACATTGAATTTTGTTCATGATTCACGAGATATGGGCAAGTGCAATAAACTGAACAGGTTTGTTCACCATCCTAAAATTTGTTTTTATTAATATTTTTTTCTACCCTTGATTCGACCCTGGTCGATCCAAGTCCGATTGTTCGACCCTTAATATTTTTCTATTTTCAAGTTGATGTCTATGTCAATTTTTAAAATTAATGCATATAACGAGTATAAATGCACGTTTGTACAAAATATTTACAAATTGGTATACAATTGGTTGTGTGGTGATCATAAAACAAATAATCTACTCATTTACACATGGCCACAAACACGTGTCTTTATATTCCCGCCACTCCCAACTTTTGAATGAGCATTACTAATCTCACCTGATCATCCCTCACAAACCAATCACAATCCAATTTGTTTCCCAAAACCGCCAAGCACCACCTCCTTCGCCTCATCTTCGACCATGATTGCGGCCTCAAACCCCAATCTGATCCCCAAAAGCTTTCCCAAATAATCAAAGCCGTCAATTCTTTACCGCCACCAGTCGTGATACTGCCACCACCATCGACTTCCTCTTCACCACATTCTTATATGCCTCCTTATGAACATCTCTCTTTATTTGTTTCAGGCTAGTCTAATGATAATGAAATAAAGTCAGTCTTTTCACTAAGTGCATGTAAGTAGTTGTTTAGTGTATAAGTAATTCGCTTGTGGTTGCACATAAAAGTATGTACGGTGAAGGTTAGTTCTACAGCATGTTCATCGCTACCCTATGGAATAATAAAGAAGGGGATGGGAGGCAAGACTCTATTTCTCAAAAGGCTCTTTTCATGCTAGGTCCCCAAAGAGTAACTTGTTTTCCACTATCTCTCATATGCCGTCCTAATGCAACGCATGCTCTGAACCACCGAAAAGAAACAGATATTCATAATTAAGAATGTGCAATTTTTCGATACCTCAACTGGTGATGTTAGGTAGGTCATTGATGTGGAGGAAGAGTGATCAAATGATATTCTCTTAGTCATTCGAAGCTAGCTCCCACCTTGCCCACGACTTCACAGAAATCTCGTTCAATTTCCTGTAAAAGTCCTGAAATGACTACGAATTGTGACAATCAATGACTAAAATACGATGCATTTGTGATATTGCATATAATTGTATCTTTTACCTTTCTTATGACCCTTTTCATAAGCAATACTAGTACATCGAGTGCTTAATTTAAAAATATTTATGCAACTTTCACTTTTTGGCCAAACTTGGTAGACAACTCTTGTCCTCTTTTGGGCTATTTATGCCCTCTTGTGGGTAACTCTAACCATTGAGCATAATTGATTAACTCTTTATTTGAACAACTCTCGTCCTATTATAGGCTACTCATGCCCTCTAGTGGGTTACTTTAATCCTCGGATATAGTTGATCAACTCTTTATTTGAACAACTCTCGTCCTATTATAGGCTACTCATGCCCTCTAGTGGGTTACTTTAATCCTCGGATATAGTTGATCAACTCTTTCTTTGGACAACTATTGTCCTCTTATGGGATACTTATGCCCTCTCATGGGTTACTCTAACCTTGGCTCTAGTTGATTAAATTTTCTTTGGACAACTCTCGTCTTCTTATGTGCTACTCATGTCCTCTTGTAGGTTACTCAAACCATTGGCTATAGTTTATCAACTTCTCTTTGGACAACTTTCGTTCTCTTATGGTGTACAAATAGGTTTAGGGATCTTATTGTGTTATAAATCAACTTTGTCTTTGTTTTTGTATTTTATTTTCATAATTCAAGTTGAACTTGTATAACAAAAAAATAAGCTTTTTATGTTATTTCTTTCTTCATTTTGCATAAATAACAAGTAGACTCAAAATGCTCACAATATCTCATATCTTTACTTGGATTAATCTCATCAAAATAACTTATTTTTAGTACATATAAGAGTAAATATAATTTATGCAAATATATAACTTATCATATTGGACACAAGATAAATAACGTAATTTATTCACAACTTGTTGGAGATTGTCTTGATAAATCTAAAATAAAATGTTCTATATGATACAATATTGTAGAAGATGAGTATTAATTAAGTCCTTAAGCAGAGGTACTACAATCTTGTAGAACCAATTTTAGGCCTTCATGGTACAGAGAATTTTAGAAAGGTATTGATATCGTATTTTTAAATAGAGGATCCGAGGTACCAAATACCCTCCAGAATAGAAGAGTTTGAAGTGTGTTCTTGTTTTAAAAAACTAAAATTTAGCCCCTGAAAACCAATCTTCTCATACACCATTAAACCTGAGATTTTTGGTCCCTTTTTTGCTATTTCCCTTTAGGATTCTTGATACTCAAGTGTGGAGAATACTCTATTAACTTAAGGGCTTCCACACCAAGTTCTTTAATTTAGAATTTTAGATCTTAACTCACATTTCTCTCTTAGATAGATTATTCTCTCTTTCTTCCTTTAAGTGTTAGTATATGAGTGTATGTGTATGTGTATGATTATAAGAGTTGTAGAGAATGAGAGGATAAAAAGGAAAGCCTTTGTTTGGGGGATATTTATAGAAAAGTCCTACCCTCATCTACATATATGTTGGAAATTGGTTTAAAATGTCGAGAAATTAACTAAGTGACTTTGTGTCAACTTAACCAAATATACAATACCCGACTCAATCCGTTTAGGCAAATTTGTTTGCCACTTGACGCCTCGGGGCAACGTCCCGAACGGGGATCGACCGCGCCCGGTCGGGTTGCGGTCGGTCGAGGCGGCGCCACCGTCAGGGGCTCGGGGCAACGCCCGAAAAAAAAATTCGATTTATCCGTATGTTTAAAGGGTATATTTGGCATCTCGAAACCAACTTCAATGAATGAGAAATTACGCAAAGGACAAAATCGTCAAAGTTTGACCCATGCGATCGCATGGTTATTTTAACTGCGATCGCAACATGCTTAAAATTTTAACGAGAATGTATTTTGGTCCTTCCATGCGATCGCAGGATGCAAAGCCTTGCGATCGCATAGTTAATCTGGATAAAGATCTGCTCCAATTTTTGTACCTTGCGATCGCAGACTTGGTTAAACCATGCGATTGCATAGGTTTCTGTGACAGATATGTCCTTTTGAAGAGTTGCACATTTTGGTTCAATCATTTTCGTTTTCAACCGATCTTCAATGTTAAATAGGACATGTGGACGTCCTTTTTGACAGAGAATTGATACAGAAAGATAAGCAAACACAAAGAACTCATTTCATCATCTTTTGAACCAATTTTATTGCATTTAAGTTGCACAAAAATCTGGTTTTTCATTTCACTTTCATCCGTTGGAGTACAAAGCCATCTTTTGGTTCGCTGTACTTGAGTTTTTGAAGTGCTACAAAACTCAAGCGAAACCGTTGTATCTTGGGAGTCATTTGCCAAAGACCGAAAGCACCTTGCGGGGCAATATTGACTTAAGGACAAAGAGTTCAACTCTTGCCTCGATTTATATTTTCATCCTTTCCATTTTCGGTTTCTAGTTCCTACTGCTTTGGGTCATTTCCACAGAAATTCCGCCAACAATATATACACAAACGGCTCCACATATGTATAAACTCACTTATAATTATTTTATATATTCCCCCTTATGATTTTAATCAATTTCACTGGGTCAAGTGTAAAGTTTTTCTTGATTTGTTTAAAGATTTTTATATGGCCTCCAAGTAACTACTTCTACATATTCCTAAAGGAATAATATAGACAATATGGGGGACAAAGCCATGCACAAAAATCCAATTGGCTCATTTGACAATTGTTTAATACAAAATTGATAGATTCTTTATTTCTTGGCCCCGTTTTTTGGCCGTAATTTGGAGGTCAATTTTTTATTATTTTTTGACATCTCTTATACGGTCTCGAAGATTTTACGGAAAGTTTCACAACGCACTTTGAATTGTGGAAAATGGAAAATCACGGTGGTCAAATGATCGTTCCAAATATGGTTGTTCAAACACATGTTGCTGGAATTTTCCAAGTGTTTCCATATTTTCTAGTTTCTCAAACACTTTTGGCACTCGATTTTGGGGCTCATTTCTTAGTCGAATGTATGCATATTTGGTATTTTGAAGTTCTAATTACGTATTTCGCAACGCCATAAGAGTCGTAAAATTTTGACCAACGCATAACTTGTACGATTACCTCAAAGACGCTTGCTCTATTTGGTTAAAATGGCTTAAAATAACACTTCAACCTTTTGGTCTCTAACCCAATTTTTTCACTTTTATTCAATCAAGTCTTAATGTGAATTATTAACTTCTAATTTTATTCACATTAGTCCTTAAATAATTTAATTGAAACCGATTTTTCCCTTTTTATTTTGCATATTTAACTTAAATGATAAAAGTTACGACTTTCGAGGTATTTTTCTAGACAACTTAAATAAATTTTTTATTTTATTCTATTTTTCAACTTTAAAAATAAATAATTAAAGCTATTAATTTCTGGGGCCTTAAAGGACTATTTAAATATTTTCTTAGTGTTGCATTTTTCGTAAGAAAGCACTTATGTCTTGAAAAGCAAGAAACAAACAAATGTATCAAGGTCTTTAGCTAAAGTCGAGCATTGATCAATGGCGGCAGTTAGACTTGGCTAAAATATTTGTTACAGGATTTACAAATCGGTCACTAATAGCCAGCAAAATGTTTTGTGCCAATCAATCTGTCATATACATAGCAATAAATCCAGTTTATCATTAGCGGACTAAACACATTGAATTAGATTGCCATACAGTTTGTGAACAAATACAAAATAGAGAATTAGAAAATGTCTATGTACAAACGGGAAAGCACATCACTAATATCTTCAGAAAGGCGTTGGGACAAGTCGTTTTCCTATCGCAATTCAGTAAGTTGGATGTTCTTGACATTCACACACCAACATGAGAGAGGAAGTATTAAAGGAAATCTATACGAATTATAGGAGTTCAACATGTGGTTTTTACTCTAGAGATATTCATTCAATTATGATTTAATAAGGATGATTTATTTGCTTAAAATAATTTTCTGTTTTTTGTATAAAGTTGATGTAATATTGTGCATTTCACATACAAAAATCTTTCACAATCCTTTGTCTTTTATTCTTCACAATTTTTCACATAGAGTATATCGCCAGGCAAACATTTTATTTTAACTATAGAGTTGATTCATTGTTGTTTTATATGTTACCAGGAAGATGTTGAACTGTGACCAGCTATATTACCAATTGTTGGGTCGGTCCCTTGAGATGTGAAAATCCCATTTTTCGTTTAATTGGAACTTAGTGACCCTTAAAAAATTGAGAACTTGGACTATAATTTAGACAAGCTCGCAAAATAAGCATAGGTATCAAATCAATATGAAGTCACAAAATAGACAAAACAATTAGCGATATACATATGCAATAGGTTAAAAAATTGTGGCAAAGAAATTAATCACAAGCTGTGATGCCCCGACTCTTGTGTCGAACTCATTTTTTTCTTATTCCTTAACACTTGGACAGAGTCGCCATGTTTTACTCTAAAAATTCTGAAAATGGTGCCAAATTTTAGCTAACACCCTAAGGCACATTCATTTCGGAAGACCTTCAATTGCTTAGAGGGGAGAAGGAAGTTTCAATAGGGCATTTCAATGACACATTTACTTAGAAAATTCTCAACATTTAGCACGTAAGGAGTTAATTCATGTATTTTATATCGTTGGAAAGATAACTTCACATAAGAGAACACATTAGAAGGGCAGAATCTAGTATGTATAAAGCTCGCAAGTTTCAAAGTAAGACTAAGGTCTGTGTTGGAATTTTTGGTCCCAAACAAACAAAGGGACTATGATGATTAAACGGGTCGATTTAATTATACTTAAGTGAGGCTTGGCCAATGATCGAAGACTTATTTTATTGTCCAATCTCTAACAATTAGGCAGCCCAATTACATTAAAAAAACGGGTCAAAGCACTTTATATTTCACTTTGAGTAATGGGCCATGACCCAGCTTGTTCGGTTCACTAATCTTAGATAACTCACTTATCTTTATGGCTCTTTTGTGAGTCCTTGACTGCAATATCTATATATGTTATTTCCTTGGTTGTAATTATATATAATGGTGCTACCCTATTTAGTAAAAAAAAGAAAAAGTTAGTACTGTGTGCAGAGAGTTTTGTCGGCTTGGAGCTGCGTGAATAGGTTTTCTTTGGTGAATTAAAATACACGCACAGAGAGATTCTTTGGCAGCCATTTTTCTTCCTTGCTTCTTTCGCGTCCCTTTGTGAGGGCGCTTTAGCATCCTTTGTTTCTTGGCCATTTACTCTTCTTTTTCTTTGTGGAGAATAACATTCCCTATCGTGTGAAATATATTGGGTTATTTAGGAGTGTGCTTTGGCCAAGATTTGTGTTGTTACCATTGTTGGAGATTGGCTAATCTAAGCCTCTTTCACTCACCACTATCATCCCGTTGATTGAAGATTGAAGATTTTCTTTTTGCTTTCAAATATTGTCCATTGTTATTTGTTTCTCATTAATAATATAATCTCATTATTCTTGGTAATTTGCAGATTTATTATTCCAACAGTCTGTGTTCCAGAAAATGCCTAAGTAGAACTACTGACTTTGTAAAACTAATAAATATTCACCCGACCGTTTAAGGCGTACTTCATATGAAAATGTAGATCTTTGAGTCTCCCAACTCCATGAATTTTGATCAAACATTTTTTATAGCCAAGCTCACGAAATTATGATGAAACAAAAACGTGACAATGCTGGGACTGAAAAAATAGCCAATACATCAACATATGAAGAAAACTGGATATTAAGAGCTTGTTCCAATAGGTTTTTGAAAATGACCAAATTGCTATTAATCAATACCATTTAGTTTGAAAGTCCAAAATGGTAGCTGAAAAAATAGGTTATTGGGAAAAAAAAACTCATCCGAACAAGCTCTAAATCAATTAAAACCAATTCCTGAAGCAAAAGAAACATTTCATAACAAAAGTAAATGAATCTTGTTCTTTATCTAATCTATCTAACGACAATCTTAAGCACCAATAGTGAGTGACAAAGGACAGCGTCATGCCCGGACTTTATATGAGGCATAAGAGGCAGCCCTCGGTCCTATTTGGGGCCCCTAGATCTAAAAAATTGTGTTAATTTTTTTTTTGTTTGTTTATTTGAAAGGATTAGCTAGAGCAGTCCAAACCCACATTTAATTAAAATGTCATCCTAACTAAAATCTCGTCTTTTCCAAATTTAAAAATTGAAATATATAATCTCAACTCGATTTCAAAGTTCAGATCACCCATCTCCTTCTCTAGTCCGGCAAAAACCACTCCATAGTCTACGTTAAGTTGTCATAGTTGTTTTATTGTATTTTTCTACGAGAATTGTAAGCGATACTTCTTTTTTAACCATTCTAATTCATTTTAGATAATTTATATATTTTATAAGTTAAACTTTTATATTTTTTTGGTAATAATTGAACCAATTGAATTCATTAAAATGAAGTTGGTGTTGTCATTTATTGTCGACATCAAATTTTGCATCACTGAAATTTGTTCATCGTATATGTCTATATGCTGATAATCTTCTTGCAAAATGGGTTATGATAAAAAAGAAATTATGGGTTTTCTTTATTATTGAATATTACATTTTATTTGTCGTTTTATTGTTGAATTTTGAGTTTATAGATTTAGTTTTGAAAACTCTTACGAAGAAAAGAATTTGAATGCACACTACGATTTAAAGGTCCAGTTTTTAAAATTTGACTTAGTCCGGAAAATATAAAGTCCGCCCCGACAACAGACGACTAGAGAAGGAATTCCTTCGACGACTCTTCATGGTCTAGCCATGTCTTTTCGTATTTTGTTCCAACAACGTCAATTGACATTGTATGGTTTAATCACTTTTTTCTCGGTCAAATCCTTCTGATACGATCAAGTCCTTTCTTGGTAACAACCAAGATTTATTCCCTAGCAATCCCAAGCGACCCTAACACCTGCAAAGACATATGGGGCTTTGTCCCCCGTTGTCTCTCCGGTGCAAGAATTAGAATATTGAGGAGAAAAATACTAAAGAGAATCTATATAAAAGGAACAAAGTATAAAAGTGCTAAAAAGATGTAAATTGAAATTTATCTTGAATGCAATGATGCCTTTACATAGACACTTACCAAGGGCACGTGAAAGAAGATCCACAAAGTGTAGGAGGGCACATGTCGCTTGATTTGGAGCCCTTGAAAAGACACACGGCAAAATGTGATAGAATCCATTTCAAAGGAGGGGACCACTTGAGGTCATCTTTTGGAAGAGGTCGGGTTTCATCGTGGCGGGCTAACCTGCTTTTGGGAATTCTTCCAATGAAGAAGTCTAGGTTTCTCATTAATGGACATTAAATCAATTGGGCCTAATGACTTGTTGAACTCAAACAACCTACTTATGACGGTTAGCGAGCAATTATGCCATGTCCAACAATGGGTTGATAAAAGGCACCGAGGGAAGAGGGCAAGGAAAAAATGGTTAGGCTTGGAAAACCAGTTGAGCCCAACCAAGATTGGAAGGTCAAGCCCGGCTGATGCTTCGTCCACCAATCGACTGTGTTTGCTTACATGTGGGGGCAACGTGCGCCAGCGACATGAGAACGCGTGATGGTCAAGATGACCAATTTCTTCGTGGTCACTGATAAGTGCATTTTGTGCACTTATTCGGGTCCTTAAACTAAGCTTTTAATTCGTTGTTTTAGTAATTTTCTACTTAATTCGGTGCATTATTCTTTACATTTCAGTTTTGGACCCATTTGTGAGAAATTGGAGAAGAATGGATGAAAAGAGGCATAAATTGAAAGTTGAAGGACCACATTGCACATTATTGAAAGATGAAGGATCAAATTGGAGATTATCAAAAGTTGAAGGACCACATTGCACATCATTGAAAGATGAAGGACTAAATTGGAGATTATCAAAAGTTGAAGGACCACATTGCACATTATTGAAAGATGAAGGACCACATTGAAGACTATTGAAAGTTGAAGGACCAAATTACAAACCATGAAAAGTTGGAAGATCAAAACATCATACTTGGAAGTTATGAGTCGGGCGATCGCTTCATACATAGTCGGGCGAGGCCAATGGGGGTGAACCACAAACAGAATGCAAACCCGGACCACAGGCGATCGCTCGAAATGGCACAGGCGACAAACAGAATGCAAACCCGGACCCACAGGCGATCGCTGGGATCGCCCAGAGCCAAATTGCCACTGCAGAGATTTTTTTTCCTTTTTTGAATTCTAGTCTATTTAGGTAACTTTTGGCCCACGATTTCTGGATATTTTTGGCATATTCTAGGGCATCATTAGGGCAATATATATATGAGTTATGAACTCATAATAGGTTGTTGAGTTTTTGGGCGAAAAACATAGACGAAGGCATTAAACGGAGATCAAGACTGCTTCTTTGAAGAATTGAACGAAGATCAACAACGGGCAATTATTCTTTCAAGTCTTCTTCTTCTTTTCCGGGTGATGAATTCCATGTGTTCTTCCCCTTCTTATTTTCTTATATTTAGTATACTAAGCTAGTTTAATTAGCGCTAGAATTACGATGAAACTTGTCGTTTAAATTCTTTTATCTTGAGTCTTGGTTTTTGACACTTTACTTCAATATAGTTTTGAATAATTAATTTTGATTTGTTTGCATCTACAATTATATACGTAGTAATTGTATGATTGTTGTGGTATGCTTTACTATCGAAAGGTCGAAAGCATGCTAGACGCTATTTTAATTATCTTAAAGTCCGATAGGGGATAGAAATATACCGCTATGTTTTAGGTGATCTTTAATTATCCATGGAAATTTAATACTTTCATTTGTATTCGCATTCGTCATAGAAATATAGTCGAGTCATGCATATGAATAGGTTTAACTTTATTCGAGAGAAACAATCTAGGGATATTGATCTTCATAACTGAATTAATTTGTCAAGACCAAGAATCAAGATAGAAGAAATAACAACTACAAGTGGATTCGGAATTCTAATGCTTTTCCTCTTTTTAAAGTTAAATTAATCTTTAGTCAATCTTAATCCTTCATTAATTTGAGCAATAGTTGTTTAACTGTTTTTATTTCACTCTTTCATTTAGTTATAAAACACAAAATCTTTCAAAGTTCATTAGATTCGGTTAAGGTTAGCGTGATTAAATTGAATTATCTAAATCCTCGTGGGATCGATACTTGGACTCAAAATCCATTTTACTACTTGAGCGATCCGTGCACTTGCGGAATTATTAAAGACATAAAATCGCTATCAAGTTTTTGGCGCCATTGCCGGGGATTTAGTTTTAATTCTGTTCAATTACTTTAACACTAATTCGAACTTTTTTTTTTATTTGCTTTAATTACTTATTTCTTTAGGATTTACAGTGTTTGCTTTGCTTCCTTTCAGACCATTGCATGCGAAGTGAGAGACACGAGTCTCTAATTCCAGTTGATCCAGAGATCGAACGCACTTTTCATCGCATAGCGAGAGAAGCAAGAAAGACACAACAAAAAGAACAAAAACAAAGAAGACATAATGCGAACAACGAGATCGCTTCGGGCCGATAAGAGATAGATGAAGACAATATGCTAGTTGGAGACTTTTGACTCCACGGATCATACAGAGCCAATCCAAAGATTGTCTACCCACCTTTTGGGCGGCCGAACTTTCACCAAGACTAATGTCATTCATTTATTTCGTAATGGACACCAATTCTATGGCGGACCGATGAGAATCCACATACACACGTTCAAGATTCTTGAAATGTGTCAACACTTCAAGTATCAAGGAATCTCGACGACGCCATCCAATTCACGTTTGTTCCCACATACTCTTCTGGACAAGGGTCTTGAGTGGTTGGACTCATTACCAATTGACAGCATAACCACCTGAAATGATCTAGCCCAAAAGTTTTGTACTAAATTTTTCCCACCACTAAGGTCTCGAAGTTGAAGCATGATATCTCCATATTTCAACAATCGAAAAGCAGAATCTTTTGATGAGGCGTGGACCGTATTTCAAGAATATGTTAAGAAAGTGTCCTCATCACGGTGTTGGCGGGGGCAACAAATTCAATATTTCTATCTTTGGCTACTACCTTCATTTAAGAGCATGATTGACTCTTCATCCAACGGTTCTCTATCTACCAAAACAGTGGTTGAAGCTCTAGATTTGTTTGAAAGAGTCGCTACCACCACTGCCATGTGGCCATCAGATAGAGTTATACAAAAGAGAACTGCGGGGGTACATGAGGTAGATACTTTCACAGCATTGTCTGCACAGATAAAGTCATTGGCACACAAAGTGGAAAGTATGTCATATTCACCAATGCGGTGCAACAAAGAAATCAAAGATGTGAGGAATGTGGAGCCACCATAGTACATCGAATGTCCTATTCTATCACTACAAATGAACAGTCGATTACATTCAAGGTGGTCGGCGCCAACAAAATAACCCGTACTCAACACATATAATCCAGGTGGCGGAACCATCCAAATTTCTCTTGGAAGGACAATCGAATAATTTGCACCACGCTTTAAAGACCCGAAAAAGAGTACATCATTAGAAGACTCAATCACTAAATTTATCGAGAAAACTATAAGTTCATAGAGAGAACCGAACAATTCATGCACAAGACAGATACTAATATTCAAAATCAAGGCATTAATATTCAAAATCAAAGTGCTGCAATAAAGAATCTTGAGACACAAATGGGTCAGATGGCAATTGCTTTATCAGGCAGAGCACCAGGTACTTTGCCTAGTAATACAGAGGTGAACCCCAAAGAACATGTTAAAGCTATCACTACTAGAAGTGGGGTTCAGTTACCAGAGATCCATGTCAAGAGATCAGTTGCAAATGAAGAAGTGGTACCTTCCACTGATGAGGAACACGTGGTACATGCATCGAGCGGAATAATGACTATGAAAGAAAGTTCGAGCACACCATAGGTTAAGGCAACCGCTCCTATCAAGCCATATGATCCTCCAGTCCCCATTTCCTCGGAGGCTACAAAAGCACAAGTTGGACAAGCAATTCGAGAAAATTTCTTGAGATCTTCAAGAAACTATATATCAACATCCCTTTGCGGATGCACTTGCTCAGATGCCCGCTTATGCTAAATTCTTGAAAGACATCCTTTCAAATAAACGCAAGATGGAGGAAATGAGACGGTGATGTTGATGAAGAGAGTGTAGCGCTATTTTACAAAATAAACTATCTCCTAAACTCAAAGATCCAAGGAGTTTTACAATACCTTGCACCATTGGTGATTTTGTTTTGATAAAGCTTTATGTGATTTAGGAGCTAGTATTAACTTGATGCCGTTTTCTATTTTCAGGAAATTAGGTTTGGGGGAAGCTAAAGCAACTACGGTAACTCTGCAGCTGGCTGATCGGTCTATTAAACATCCTAGAGGAGTTGTTGAAGATCTCTTGGTAAAAGTGGACAAATTCATCTTCCCAGCTGATTTTATCATTCTCGACATGGAGGAAGATAAAGATGTCCCACTTCTTCTTGGTCGACCATTTTTAGCCACTAGAAGAGCTCTGATCGATGTACAAAAAGGCCAACTGATTCTGAGGCTTAGCGAGGAGCAGGTCACATTTGATGTCTTTAAGGCAATTAAATATCCAACCGAGTCAGATAGCTGCTTCAAAGTTGATGTGGTTGATAATGCCGTACATGAAAATTTTCATCTCCATAATCCATCGATCCATTGAGGGCTTGCATTGTGCATTCTCAATCCTCTCACGCCGAGTCTAGTGAGGTTGAGATGTGCGCAAGATATCTTGAAGCTAATCCTCCATATACACGCCGACCACGCTTTGAGGAGTTGGGCATGTGTTCTATAAAACATCCGCTTACATTCAATGACCTCCAAAATAGAGCTCAAACAGCTTGCCCTCTTATCTCCGTTATGCCTACCGGGGAGTCCTCTACTTTGCTGTAAATCATTGCAAATTCAATTAATAAGCTTGAAGAGGAAAAATTACTCCGAGTGCTTCGAGAACACAAGACGACTATTGGGTGGTCTATTGTTGACATCAAGGTATCGACCCCTACTCAGCATGCATAAAATCCTCATAGAGGATGATTTTAAACCAAGTATCGACAATGAGAAAGTCAATCCTAATATGAAAGAAGTGGTCCGAGGAGAAGTCATGAAGCTAATGGATGTCGGGATAATCTACCCGATCTCGCATGCGATGCTTGGGTCATCCAGCTTCAAGTAGTGCCAAAGAAGGGAGGTATCACCGTGGTTCGAGCGAAAAAGAATGAGTTGATTCCAACCGTAGCGATCACGGGATGGAGGGTTTGCATTGACTACCGCAAACTCAATCATCGCTACTAGGAAGGATCATTTTCCCTTCCATTTATTGATCGGATGTTGGAAAGATCGGCCGGATATTCTCACTCATGCTTTTTGGATGGATACTCCGGTATAATCAAATTCCAATAGCACCCGAGGATCGAGGAAGACCACATTCACTTGTCCCTATGGCACCTTTTGCTTACCGTAGGATGCCTTTTGGTCTATACAATGCTCCCGCCACTTTTCAAGATTGCATGATGGCCATCTTCTACGATATGGTGGAGAAATTCATTGAAATATTCATGGACGATTTCTCATATTTGGCTCATCCTTCGACGAGTGCTTAGAGCACTTACACCGGTTTTGCAAATGTGTGAAGATACCAATTGGCTCTCAACCGGGAAAAATGTCACTTCATGGTTCAAGAGGGCATCGTGTTGGGACATCGAATTTCGCCTAAGGAGATTGAAGTGGATAAAGTAAAAATTCGGGTTATAGAAAAATTGCCACCACCAACTTCATCAAGAGTATTAGAAGCTTTCTTGGGCATGCCGGGTTCTATCGTCGTTTTATCAAAGATTTTTCAAAAATCACAAAACCTTTGTGTACTCACGCTGGTCAAGGATGTGCCTATGTCTTCTCTCAAGAGTGTCTATTGGCATTCAACACTCTAAAAGAGAAGCTCATTTTAGCACCCGTGATAGTTGCACCGATTGAGTCTCCCGCTTGAACTAATGTGTGATGCAAGTGATTATGCGGTTGGGGTAGTGTTGGGGCAGCGAAAAGATAAAGTTTTTCATGTGATACACTATGCCATCAAGACTTTGAATGAGGCACAACTTAATTATGCCACTCATCGAGAATGAGCTCTTAGTCATCGCTCATGCCTTTGATAAATTCGGATCATATCTTGTCGGATCGAAGGTGATAGTTTACACCGATCATGCAAACCTCAAGTACTTATTGGCAAAGAAAGATGCAAACCGAGGCTAATTAGATGGGTATTACTTCTACAAGAATTCGATCTCGAGATAAGAGATAAGAAAAGAAGCGAGAATGTAGTAGCCGATCACCTATCCGCACTTGAGCGGGAAGAGCGGATCGAGAGCTTGGATATTAATGAGGTGTTTTCGGATGAATGTATTTTTCAGGTTGGAGAAAGCACCATGGTTTGCGATATAGTAAATTTCCGCCAAATCCATCATCCCATGATTATTCAAGTCATCAAAAGAAGAAATTTTCTCTCGACTTGAAGCACTATTTTGGGAGGATCCCATTCTCTATAGACGGGTCCGAGATCAAATTATTCAAATGGTGTGTTCTCAAGAAGAGGTCCCTCGATACTTGGGCATTGTCACTCTTGACCTCTACTGGACACTTTGGTGCCTCTAAAACAAATTGCTAAAGTTCTACAAATGGGTTCTCATCGGCCTTTTCTTTTTAAAGACGCTTACCTTTTTGTGAAGGAATGTGATCGATGCCACTCACGGGTAATATCTCAAAAGGAGTGAAATGCCTCTCAACAAAGATACTAGAGGTCGAGCTTTTTGATGTTTGAGGTATTGATTTCATGGGGCCATTCTCTTGATTTCATGGGTTGAGGCCACGCCTTACCTACTAATGATGCACAGTGTTGTGATGGATTTCTTAAAAAAATGCATTTTCACTCGTTATGGCACACCCGAGCCATTATTAGTGATGGTGGTAAGCATTTTTGTAATCGTCAATTTGAGTCCTTGTTGGCTAAATATGGCGTTCGGCATCGCATTGCTACTTCTTATCACCCTCAAACAAGTGGACAAGTGAAAGTCTCCAACCGGGAGTTGAAGTGGATTCTCGAGGTAACGGTGAGTTCATCAAAAAAAGATTGGTCAAAGAAACTCGATGATGCTTTGTGAGCCTATCGAACAGCTTTCAAAACTCCTATATAGGCATGTCTCCCCACCGGTTAGTTTTTGGAAAAGTGTGCCACTTACCAAATTGAGTTGGAGCACCGAGCATATTGGGCATCAAGAAGTTGAACTTTGATCTAAAGGCGGTGGTGAAAAGAGACTCCTTCAATTGAATGAAATGGATGAGTTTCGTTGGAAGCATATGAGAACGCGAAATCAGATAAGGAGCGGACCAAAAGTGGCACGATATGCACATTCAAAGAAGAAATTTTGAAGTTGGGCAGCAAGTCTTGTTGTATAATTCTCGCCTCAAGATTTTTCTCTCTCGGCAAATTGAGATCTAGATGGTCGGGTCCATATACAATCACACAAGTCTACCCATATGGGCGGTAGAAATCGACCATGAGAGTAAAGGCATGTTTAAAGTCAATGGGCAACGCTTGAAGGTCTATTGGAATGGTGGATTCTCGAAAGAAAAGTCCACCGCTCAACTTGCACACCCGTAATGATCAACTCAAGAGTCGAGCTCTAGACTATAAGTCGAGCGCTTAATGGGAGGCAACCCATTTTTCTATCCCTTTCCTTTTTAGACGCCTTTATTTTCAATGCATGTAGTAGGAATAGCTTTATTGCTTTAGTTTTGGTTTTGCATTAGTTTTTGCACTAAGTTGATTTTTAGCTTTATTTCGTCCTCATTCTCAATTCAACACCAATTTGGGATTTCATATGATCATATAGACCATACATTAGTCAAAAGCGTGAAGTGAGTTTTGGTACCGGTTTGGTTGTTCTAATTCACCATTTTTCAGTTTGGCTTGTGCCTCAAATTTCACATGTTAGAGTAAGTCTTTCAACTACATGTGTTTGCCTTCACCGTTTCTATTTTTGCACATTTTCAATGTTGACATGTTGAGTTGGTGTATTTGAACTTAGTTGGTATATAGATATTTCACCAAAAAACCATTTTCGCTTGGTTTGAGCTTGGAATTTCACATGTTCAAGTATATCTAGTTGGTCATATTTAAGCTTCATTTGCATGCTCGCATCATTTCCATTTTAGCACGCTTTTAAATGTTGGACATGTTAACTTAGTTTATATGCATTTATAAAAAAAAAAAAAATTGTTGAACCGGGCGATCGCCCATCCATTGACTCGGGCGATCGCCCACTCACATTCACCCTCGCGAGCGCGCCCAGACCACCCCGGCGATCGCTGGGGTTCTCACCGAGCGTCGCCCGGGTCCTACTGGGGTTAAATACCCCACCGCATGCTTAAACGTCCCAAACAAATTTTATGTACCTCTTTCCACACCAAGCGACCCAATCTCAATTCTTGGCATGTATATCAATTTTGATCTTCCCTCTATCACTCCTACATTGGATTTGCCTCTCCTCACGCTTCACTAACGTGATTTTCATCCTATCGGCCGAAAATTCTCCTCCAAGGTATGCCCTTTCTTCCTCTTCTCGGTTTTGCTTTTCAATTTGTTATTTTTTTGAATTCTTATCTTGCTAAATTGAGAAGGATGGGTTTAGGAAGATGTTGGGTATTTGGATTGTTGATTTTACTTGCAAAATTTTGGGTTTGATTCATACCCCCAAGTCTTTGAAACTCTTGAATAAATTTGGCGCCCACCACGTGTTTGATGAAATTTCTAAGTGGCATTTCTTGTGCAATTCAGGCTACTCTGTGATTGAGCTTAGTTCATACGCCTTTACGCATGCTAATTGTGCCTACATTCATTCGAATCACAATCCACACTTGGCCATTACACTTAGCCCCATGTTGGGAAGCCATGGCAAGCCATGGCTAGGTCCATGCCATTTCACATCACCACCTTCGTCCCCCCTTCCGTCCAACTCATATAATCTCTGTTCTGCCTCAATTTTGGGCACGATAAAGACCAATTTATGTAGTATCTTGTGTCCAAAGTTGTCTCGGGGAAACTTTAACATTTCTTCACTTTTCCCGGTGGTCAAAAGTAGTGCATGGTCTATGTGTAAACTATGAAATTCACCTTTTTTTATTGCCATTTGAGATGCTTTGCATATTCTTGAGTTTCTTTCGATGCCTAAATATGTTTCTCTTCTCTTTTTAGGTCCTATGGCACCGAAACGGAAAACCACAACTCAAGACAAAGGAAAGAAGAAGGTCGGTGAGGGTTCTACCCGTCAGAAAGCGGGCCGGGGAACCAACTAATGATGGTGGCATACCACGGTTCCAAACTTCGAAAGCCCATGAGAGATATGAAACAAAATGGAAAGGGAAGAACTATCACCGAGAGAGGCGGGTGCTAAGGGATGATTTTCGTGGGCATCTGTTGGAACTTGTGATCCAAAGAAAGTGGTTGGAGTAAAGTGGTCATGACTCACATCCAAATGTGATATAACTTTGGTTGTGGAATTCTTTGCCAACTTCAACAAGGAAATAGATACTCCAGATTCGTCTCATCTATAAGACATGGGTATGGGGCAAGTGGATCCGTTTCACCGCCATAATTGATCGATACTATGAACTATCCCGCATGGGGTGGATCCTATGCCTCATCAAGAGGACATGCATCTCAGTGGCTCGATTCTTGTATCGTATAGAGAATGCATGGCCATTGGCCACTTCAGTATTTCAAACATGATGAACTCGACTCGGGAGTCATGCGAGCTTTACACATTTTATGTCTCGCACCAATATCAATCCTACCACCAACAGACAAGATTTATTGGGGAAAGGGCTCGCTTTCTTTACCATTTAGCCCAAGGCGAAAAATAGATTTGGGGACGATATCTTTGACTTTGTTCGGGAGTTAGCGTCCGATTGACTCCAACTCCCAACGCCTATTATGTTTCCATGTCTCGATTAGTGGGATCTGTCTGGAGGCCGAGTCCCCTGTTGCCATTTGAAGAAGTCGACACTCCGAGGCCCTCTCACCCATAGGATCGCTGACAATTCGAGGCCGTGATGAGAGCCGAGAGATCAGACGCAACGTGTGCTCCAGCCGGTACAACCCGACGAGGAAGCTCATGATCCCAAGACCTCCAAAGATCCCGCCCGGCTATATAGCCGCTGAGCCCCATCTTGGCATTCGCTTAACTCAAATCCAAGTGGCTCGACAGAGATTGGTAGATCGGTGGGCAACCTCGCACGACACTTTGCGCGAGGTGCAACACACGCAAAGACATAACATGCAACAGAGTCGGTTTGAATAGTGTGCATGTCCGTGGACCGGAGCATGCGACGTCGGCATTAGGTTACTGACGGCACTATCAATTACTCCTATGATGATGTCAACCTGGAGGATGATACACTTTGAGAGTCGACTCGAGACGATTGACGGGGCTATCTCCTGGATTGCCGATTCCATTGACTCATTCGTCCCTCCCGCCATCGTTGACCATCCGATCGCCCTCGACCGCCTCTCCACATTTACCTCCGTGAGTACCGATCTTTTTCCTCCTTTACTTTTGTTCTAATGTGCTTACATTGGGACAATGTAATATTTTCTTTTGGGGTGGGTAAAGTAGTATCGTGGATACTTATTGGCTACTTTTGAATCGTATCACTTTCGGGTCTATATAACTGAAAAAAAAAAAAATTTGTCTAGTTGTTGTTAACTTCTTACTGCCAATGATGATATTTGTTTGAAAATCAAGTATATTTTTTAGTGGAATATTAGACAACGCTTGAACTTGTGCTTTTATCTCGAATTATTATCCATGTTTGACCCGCTTAATGAAGCACAAAGCCACTATTGATTTATCATTTATTGGGACCATGATTTGAGAGTATGAGTTGATATTGTTGACTTAGTATCATTATGAAAAATTCCGTTCCTAAGTCCTTAAGCTAGTAACCAAACTGTTTGAGAACAGTTTGGGGGTGTTAAAGTACTACTTGTGTTTTGAGAATTTTGATGGTTTTGGTTTTCTGAGTCTCATCTTTGGTTGAATAGGTTATAGTAAAGGAATCTAAACCGAGCACTACTTACTGCTGAATAAATAAAATAAAATATCTGACTCGAGCAATTAAGTCTGTTAGGGTATTTTAAAACCTGGTGCCCTAAAGTCATCTGACTTGAGAGTCATCGGCTCAAAGCTCGTTACATGAGTCCAAAAAAAAAGTATTGTACATCTTTGCTTTTCTTATAGCCTGTGGGACTCGAGCAATTAAGCCTGTTAGGGTATTTCAAAACCTGGTGCCCTATGGTCATCTGACTTGGGAGTCATCGGCCCAAAGCTCGCTACAAGGGTCACATAGAAAGCTAGTATGAGAGAAGTATTGCACAGGATGTGCGATCATTTTATGAGTAAAATAAATAAAAGTGCTAAAGGTGCTCGGTAAGGATCGCTAGATTAAAACCCAAGAGATGAAGATGAGAATTTAGAAATCATTCACCACCCTAGTTCTGAGAATACAAGTTCTAATTTTATCACTTTATTTGAAAAAAGCATTGTGTTGATCAATAGGAACCAAATTTGCTAGAACACCTCGGGATTGGAGAGAAAAGCATTAGAAGTGTGATAATTTACGAGAGGTGTAAGGAAGAAGTGCCTACAACGGGTTCGGATCAGTAAAATATCAACAACACAATATTAGTCGTGGTCTAATATATGAGTAAGTTCAATATTTGACTAATCACACACTCAATAAAGGTTGAGTAAGTTCAATATTTGGATAATCACACACTCAATAAAGGTCGAGCAATGGATAAGTGAAATTTTTTGTGTTGTTTGATCTTTTTCTAAACGTATTACTTGATTTTTTCAAATATGAGGCATATAGTAAGACATTTGACATAAACTTAATCATTGTTATTTTGTTTAGCTTAGTTTAAATTTATGATTTATTTTTATTTTGTTTTGTTGTTCGAGGACGAACAAAGGTTTAGTTTGGGGGTGTTTGATAAGTGCATTTTGTGCACTTATTCTGCCTTTAAACTAAGCTTTTAATTCGTTATTTTAGTAATTTTCTACTTAATTCGGTGCATTATTCTTTACATTTCAATTTTGGACCAATTTGTGAGAAATTGGAGAAGAATGGATGAAAAGAGGCATAAATTGAAAGTTGAAGGACCACATTGCACATTATTGAAAGATGAAGGACTAAATTGGAGATTATCAAAAGTTGAAGGACCACATTGCACATTATTGAAAGATGAAGGACCACATTGAAGACTATTGAAAGTTGAAGGACCAAATTACAAACCATGAAAAGTTGGAGGATCAAAACATCATACTTGAAGTTATGAGTCAAGCGATCGCCATATACATAGTCAAGCGAGCGCCAAAATGGGGTGAACCACAAACATAATGCAAACAGACCGGGCGATCACACAGAAATGGCACAGGCGATCGCCTGTGCCAAATTTGGTCATTCTTGAGATTTTTTTCCTTTTTGAATTCTAGTCTATTTAGGTAACTTTTGGCCCACGATTTACGGATATTTTGGCATATTCTAGGGCATCATTAGGGTAGTATATATATGAGTTATGAACTCATAATAGGTTGTTGAGTTTTTGGGCGAAAAACATAGATGAAGGCATTAAACGGAAATCAAGATCGCTTCTTTGAAGAATTGAGCGAAGATCAACAACGGGCAATTATTCTTTCAAGTCTTCTTCTTCTTTTCAGTGATGAATTCCATGTGTTCTTCCCTTCTTATTTTCTTATATTTAGTATACTAAGCTAGTTTAATTAACGCTAGAATTACGATGAAACTTGTCGTTTAAATTCTTTTATCTTGAGACTTGGTTTTTGACACTTTACTTCAATATAGTTTTGAATAATTAATTTTGATTTGTTTGCATCTACAACTATATACGTAGTAATTGTATGATTGTTGTGGTATGCTTTACTATCGAAAGGTCGAAAAGTATGCTAGACGCTATTTTAATTATCTTAAAGTCCGATAGGGGATAGAAATATACCGCTATGCTTTAGGTGATCTTTAATTATCCATGGAAATTTAATGCTTTCATTTGTATTCGCATTCGTCATAGAAATATAGTCGAGTCATGCATATGAATATGTTTAACTTTATTCGAGAGAAACTGTTGAACAATCTAGGGATATTGATCTTCATAACTGAATTAATTTGTCAAGACCAAGAATCAAGATAGAAGAAATAGCAACTACAAGTGGATTCGAATTCTAGTGCTTTTCCTCTTTTTAAAGTTAAATTAATCTTTAGTCAATCTTAATCCTTCATTAATTTGAGCAATAGTTGTTTAATTGTTTTATTTCACTCTTTCATTTAGTTATAAAACATAAAATCTTTCAAAGTTCATTAGATTCTAAGCTTAAGGTTAGCGTGATTAAATTGAATTATCTAAATCCTCGTGGGATCGATCATTTGGACTCAAAATCCATTTTACTACTTGAAATGATCCGCAAGTGACTTGCGGAATTATTAAAGGCATAAAAATCGCTATCACCACTAATTTGATCATAGAGGTCTATTGATTGAGTTTAGTTCGAAAATCACCTACAAAAAAAAATTATTGTTTACATATAGAAGGAGTCTTGTACATATTCACAAATCATTCTATTTATTTATAACACCACACATATTTCAACAATATCTCAAAATAAGAATATACTTTATCTACACAAACTAACAAAATGTGTATACTACAATGTTAATTTTATTCACGTTTCACGATAGATGGATCAGTGCAATAAATTGTTACTACTAAATCACCATCCTAAATTTTGTTTTTTTTTTTTTTTTTTTTTTTTACTCTCAATTTTACCCTAGTCGACATAGTCCGATTGTTCGTTCTTTAACCCTTTTTTTTCCCAAGTCAATATCAAAGTCGATTTTTAAAATATTTGCATATACAAAATATAAATGCACGTTTGTACAATTAGTCATGTGAGTTACCCATTAGTTAAAAAGATTTTTCTCTTTTCGAAAAATAAATTATTCTTTTCAAAGAAAAAAAAAAGGAAACAAAAGTTGTGTGGTGACTGGTGATCCTAAAACAATCAACAATCTCGCCACATTTACACATGGCCACATATGCATGCCTTTCTCTTCCCGCCACTCCCAACTTCCGAAGGAAAATCACTAATCTCACCTACTCGTCCCTCACAGACCAATCACAACCCCAATCCACTTCCCAAACCGCCAAGCGCCACCTCCTACGCCTCATCTCCGACCAGAACCGCGGCCTCAAAACCCAATCGGATCCCCAAAAGCTCTCCCAAATAATCGAAGCCGTCGATTCTCTGGCCGCCATCGGCCGCGATACTGTCACCACCGGTGAATCTCTCTCCGCGACATGGCGCTTGCTCTGGACTACCGAGAAAGAGCAACTGTTCATAATTAAGAATGCACCGTTTTTCGGTACCGCCGCCGGCGATGTTTTGCAGGTCATTGATGTGGAGAAGAAGACTCTGAATAATGTTATCACTTTTCCTCCTGATGGAGTCTTCTTTGTTCGGTCTGATATTCAAGTTGCATCAGCTCAACGAGTGAATTTCCAGTAAGTGCTTTTTCTGGAGTTTTCAATTTTCAGATGTATTTTTGCTAATTTTTATATCAAAAGAGTGCATATTTTCCAATTATTGGCAAGTAGAATAATAGTGAAGATTTTAGCTGGTTTGCTAAGCTTTAAAACCTCACTTATAAGTAATAAGTTTTAAAATAATTTATTTTTTATTAGTCAAAGGTAAAGTAAAAATTACTTTCTTCAATATTAGCCACAAATGCTCTATGAACACACACAGTCACACTGGCAGTCACTTTGGTTAAACTTAAAAATTCACTTATAAGAAAACAGGGTAAATTTTAATAAACAAGGTTTTTTTATTTATCAAATTTGAAAATAAGTAAATTGATAATTTTGAAAAGAAATGCATACATTAGAATCAAGATCGAATCAGATTTGTGCTAAATCTCACGGTTTACTAATTGGCAAGAACGAGTCACTTAAATATATAAATATTGTTGAAAAATATATTAGAATATTCTAGAATCTGTTTGACTGAAAAGCTCGTATCTTTTTGAACATGTCATTTCCAAGCAGGTATATCTTTTAATCTTAGAGACATATCTTTTGGACACGTATTTTCCAACAAAACAATGTCTTTTGACGTGCCTTTTTATGAAATTGTGTCTTTTGGTACACAATTTTTCAGATATTATAAATAGGCCCCTTATGATTGCAAATTAAATCACTTCACTTTCAACCAAATGTCTCTACACTTTTTGCACAAATCATTTTAGTATAGAAATAATTTCTGCATAAAGTTGAAGTCCAGTTTTCATTTAAATAGAGAACAAAATGCTGTTCGATTTGTTGTTCTAGTAATTTGGAGTGCTACTATTACGAGAAGTGGTAGTTGTATTTTGGGAGACGTGTGCTGAAAAACCGTAAGCACATGTGCCGGGTAATTTCGTTTTAAGGAGAAAGAGTCAAACTCTTGCTTCGACCAAATCTAATTATTCATTTCTCGATATTTCTGTAACTCGTGATTTTGCTTGTTTTGCATGGGCGTGATTAAATTATCAGAATATAAATTATGCTCCAATTTTACCAACACTTTTCACTTCAAAAAAGACAATAATCAAAATGAATAATTTTTAGTTATACATAAGGAAAAAAATAAAAAATATTTATTACTTGAACAAAACTTTAAAATGCAATATGTTTAGTTTTGTGGACTATAGGCTTGGAATTAGAATTCACGGAAGATAAATTCAAATTTGAATGGAATATTTGTAATTCTAATGATACAGCCCAATTCCTTGATACCAAACATTATGAGATATAAAATTTTGATTCTTTTTTCTTTGTAGGGAAAAGGGATATATCAGGAAAAAAAAAGAAGGGAATTCTTTTGATGGTTTATTAATTAATTTTGAGAAATGTGTTGTAGGTTCACAAGTGCAGTTCTACGAGGAAAGGGTTGGGAATTTCCTCTGCCGCCATTTGGTCAGGGTTGGTAAGTTTGCCCTTATTTTTCTCTAACCATTTTCTCACTATTACTTAGCAATGTTGACGACTAAATTTAACAAATAGTCGCGTGTAGTTCTCTTTAGTATCAGAGTAGGTAAATAGCTTGAGTCTGAATTAACACAAAAAGTTTAACAATAAGTTTGCATAGATGAAATAGTTCATTGCTGTCCATTTATGAAAGTTTTGCACATGTCAATTTTTTAATGGAAGAAAAATCCGGTTGATGTATTTAATACTAAGTTTAAATAAATAAGTTTATTTTCTCCGTAATAGCTTAAATTTTTAGATTATATAGTTCAACGGGCTCACTCCTATCCAAAGGTTTGTGACAACTCCTTTTTCCCATGACTGAAATTAAGCCATCTTTTGTTGTGCAGGTTTGAGACAGTGTACATTGTTGATGAAATTCGGGTTGTGAAGGATATAAGGAAAGATTATCTGATTGTTGAGCGTGCTCCTTATTCTTGGACCGAATGAGAATGATGGCATTGGAAACTTAGTTATGCAATTTTAAAGACATGCTTGGTATGTTAAATTAGACGAGACTGAACATAATCAAATAAAGAAAAACATATTACAAATTTTGATAGTTGTTCAATCTAATCTAGCGTATTAAATATGTTATTAGTATTTTAAAATTCAATTTAATTGTCTAATTCTTCAATTTTTGGGATCACATGATGACCGTAATGCACGAGTAGGAGTGACCATTTTTACCCAAAATTACCCGACCTGGACTAGAACTGGACCGAACTAGCCGATTTTGTCCGATTCTAGTTTTTGGTTTGGTTATGAATCTTAGAATGAACATTAATTGAACATTTTGGTTCGCTTGGTTTTAGCTACAGAACCAAATTTGGATATAGTTCCAAATTGTTTTTATAATCTCTGAATAAAATCATATTTTATATGAATTAATATGTATTCTGAATTAGGAGTTGGCAATTTTTTGCGGAATTGATCGCACCAGACTAGAATTGCCATGTTCAGACTAGTTCTGACAATAGAAAACGGTTTGGTGCTTAAAACCGAGAACTAACCGGTTTCGATCTGGTTCTAGGTTCTAATTCAAGAACCAATTTGAAGTTTGGTAGAATGGTTGTAATTCAGTTACCAATTTGAAGTTTGGTTGTACCGAGATTCCTTTTTATCGTTTTCATTGAGTCAACCCACACTAGAGGCCTAGTTCATTGAATAAAAGTATGTTCAAACAACCCAAAAACAAAATCAAAATTTCACCAATTCACACTTTGCCTTCGTCATCTCTTCCTTGCTCACTAGCAGGCGATTTTGAACCTTCGAAGTTCTAAAATCCCCTTTTCATACTTCCCCAAATGACCAAATCACATAGCCAGCCCCAATTTGATATAAAATAGTGGAGATTCTTCTTTGTCCTTTGAAAACATTATATTTATATTTATATCCCAACCTGTGACTCTGTGTTGTTTGTAAATATACAGAATTTTATTTATTTATCAATTTGTTGGATGAATCTCCCTTTTTCAATTTTTGAAAAAATTACTTTATCTTTCTGGTTGTTACAGTTCCCACAGTTTGACACTGCCTTCCTTCCAGTTTCAGGCATGAAATTTTGAAGTAGACCCATTTCCTTGCAGTTTCGAGTTTGACATTTAGACTGTGGGGATTTGATGTCCTGCCCATTTATAATGTCCACGCTGAGGTGGCATCACATACCAATCATGTGATGCCACCTCAGCATGGACATTATAAGTGGATAGGATATCAAATCCATTGGACTGTATTCATTAGTTAATTTGGTTAATACTTGGTTGCTAAGTGGATACTTAATTACTTAATTTTCAGTTAATGCTTGTTGGATGATATTTGAATATGAAGTTAGTGTAATTTTTAATTTGAATTTTTTCTAGTTGGTGTCTGAATTTCATGATATTGATATCGAAATTCATGTAATTGATTATTTTTGAGTTCCGCTTTATCGCCCCTAGTTGTAATGTAGATCAATATTCTATTTTGTTAATGCCCACCGAGCTATTAGATCAATATTCTATTTTGTTAATGCACGGTGGATGATGAAATGCTTCCCCATCTAGCTAAGTAGGTCCTCGGGGTCGGGGAAGTTATAGGTACGTTTCCATACTTTGTATCTGTCATTGGTGTATTGGAATTGTTTGGATGTAGAATTGAGATTGAGATTGAGATTTCAGTTGAAGTTTGTTGGTTGGACTTTTTGAAATTTATTTACTGTTAATTTTATTGCTATTTAATTAAAACATGTGAAGTAGCATTGCTCTTTCATTATTGTCTGTACTTTCAAGTATCATTATGCAATTGAACTTGATGATTAGCTTTCACGTTTCATCACCATTCTCGACATTAATGTTTAGTTTCTTTTCATTCTTTAACTTAAAAAGTTTGGCATCCTCTTAATTTCTTTGTACTTAGCAAGAGAATAAATATTTGCTCGGTTCATTACTCCATCTGTTCAGTAACTTTAGTTTTTAACATGTCAGAATCAGATTTAATGCTTAAAGTCTTAAGCATTCATGGAACCAGACCAGACTAAACCGGAACCAAATGGTCTGGTTATGTTTTGTGTGTGGAACCATTGGTTTTCCATTTGCCAAATTCCAATGGGAGTTGGTTTGGTTTGGTTCTCAAGATAGTTTTATCGTTTAAAACAGTAGGCATGAAAGTGAAAGAAAATTTACTCAATAGTTTACAGTTTATAATTTATCTTTGAAGTATATAAGAATCAGACCAGAGCGATTGGTTCTGGTCTGATACACTTCTTTTTTTCTCCAGAGAAGTGATGGTTCCATTTTCACAATTCTCAATGAAAATTGGTTCGGTCCGATTCTCTAGATACCTAGACCGACCCACCGATGTGTGTAGGGCCCAAGTTGATATACTTAGCCTCCTCGACCTTTTCGAAATGCGAATTGCCTAACTTCGGCCGCACTTTGTAAATATTACTTTCATTGTCATTTAGCTAGTTTGTCATATGTTATTTTTGTTATGATTCTTCACTTTGATGTCTCACTCATGTAACTTAGGTTTTGTTACTTAAGCTATTATAGGGTAGTTGGTATTCAAATCTTGTCAAACTTCTTCGGTGTTCACCCCTGCACCATCATCATTTGTAATTTCATCGCTTTCATCAATCAATGATCAAGCTATTTTCAACGCATTCAAATCTTTTGTTGTTAAGCTTTCTTTAATTTGTTGAATCGACGAGAAAAGGCGAAGGTAATCGAAAGGAGTCGACTATTGCTTTGCATGGTGTCTCTTTCTCAAACTGAAAGGCGCCCATGAAACGATGTCCACCCTTACATGACATTAAATTTCAAGCCCATTTCTTATGGTAATGATGGCGTTGTTGACTATTAAACAACAACATTACTCTCTTTCGATCAAGCGCATGGCTATTAAGGAGAGTCCCAAATGTATGTCCCTCATGTTTCTTCCAATAAAAATTTTACACATCATCATATAAATATAAGTCAATCTTAATAGCAGGTGTGAACACATTAAAATGATTATATTTATTTGATGATATGTAAATTTTTATCGAGAGGACAACAAGAAAGATTTCCAACAAATTCTTTAAATATAAGATGCTCTTTAATTTGAAGAGTCGACACTTAAAATTCAAATTCCGATGTGACTCCTATTTAATATTTTAATTTAGAGAGTGAGTTTGACTCTTCAAATTTGAGAGTCAAACTCACTCTATTATTAAACGCTTTGAAATAATTTCAATTTTCAATATATGATATATTGACTTTAATTAAATAATACATAAAATTGGGAGGAGCAAAAAAAAAAAAAGATGAGAGAGAAAGATATTAAATACTTCTTGGAAGAAGTAAAATGAAATTATGGATAAAGAGAGCTTCATGAATGTTTAAAAAAATTTGTTCTTCAAATTTATAAATATTTTGTAAAAAAGGAAACGATGTTTTTAAAGCGAGAGAAAATAAATTAGATGCGTGAGTTGCACTGCAATGTGACTCTCCACCACCTTATATTCCACCACCGGCCACGTCCCTCCTATCCCATTTCCTCGTAGGCTCATGAAACACAAGTTAAACCAAAGAATTCAAGAAGTTCTGGATGTATTCAAAAGCTTCACATCAACATACCATTCACCGATGCCTTAGCTCAAATGCCTAGCTATGCCAAATTCATGAAGGACATTCTTGCAAATAAGCGAAAGTTGGAAGAACACGAAACAAAGAGGCGCTTAATCAAGAATGCAGATGCCATATTGCAAAACAAGCTACCACCAAAATTAAAAGACCTGTGGAGTTTTAATATTCCTTGCACTATTGGTAGTTTATATTTTGATAAAGCTTTGTGTGATTTAGGTGCTAGTGTAAATCTAATGCCTTATTCTATTTTTAAGCGGCTGGTTTAGGAGAAGCGCAGTCGACAACAAGAACACTCCGACTTGCGAGATAGAACAATCAAACGCCTAGGGGAATAGTTGAAGACATATTGGTGAAAGTTGGCAAATTCATATTCCTCACCGATTTTATTATTCGGATATGTGTGAAGACAGAGATGTACCACTCATTTTGGGTCGACCTTTCTTGCCACTTGGTCGGGCAAGAATTGATGTTCCAAAAGGAGAACTTATCTTTGAAAGTGAATGATGAACACATTACATTCAATGTGTTCAAAGCAATTAAATTTCCAAGCTCTTGATTCTCGCTTGAGATTGATGTCATTGACCGTAAGGGAGGAGCTTAGATGATAAAGTTGTTACCCAACACCGGAGGCACCACTTCGAGAAGAAGAATATGTGCGAGAAGAGGAGTTTCATCCGCCTTACGTAACCAAAGTCGATGAAGAAGGTGAAATTTTCTTAGTTGAATTCGAGCATGACGGCAAAACAAAATCATATCAAGATGATAAAGGAAAGATCAAGCTCGGAAGGTAAATAAAATTATACAGAGATTTGATCAAAGCAAGAAGAGCGGGGCCTCCAAAGATTTATTCAAAGTGTCTTGAGCGATCACCACGACAAAGTCAAGCTAATGACTTTAAAGAAGCGCTCAATGGGAGGCAACCCATTTTTCTACCCTTTTATTTAAATTTCAGTATTATTTTAATTTTAGGATTTCAATTGACAATTTGCACGCTTTTAGGTTTCTAGCATTTAAAGTAGGTTTTAATTCTTAGATTTTGAGGCTACAATCATCGTCATCTTGCATAAGTACGTTTTTCCATTAATTTAAATTAAAAAAAATTATTAATAAATTCTTTTTTTTCTTTTCTTTTTAGGGTTACAACCTAAGGACTGGCTGGATGACATTCAAGCAAAGATTTGTCGACCAACTTGTACAGATCTCTCCACCAATTGTTCATACCATACTTCTTCTTCAGCACCATCCGATCCACATCTGGGTAGTCTATGATCTTTATATACTCCTTTGAATTATTTTTACATTGGGGACAATGTATCTTTCAAGTTTGGGGGTAGTGAAAAAATGTTTGGTCTGATGATAATACTTGATATTGATTGTTAAATTATTTAAAAAAAAATTAATTAAAAATTATTTATATTTATTTGTTTGCATATTTATATGATATGAATAGTCTTGCCGGCTAATGATGCAACTTTTTATTTAATTATTTAGCTTTAATCCATGACTTGTGAACAAATTATTACTATTGGTTAAATGTGAGACTATTTGACCATGTTTGATATTGCAATGTGTCGCCCGGTTTAAATGATTTTTAGCTATGTTGGTGCACTTAAGTTGAAAATAATAGGATACCGTTTAAACCTAAAATCATCCATATCTCGAACAAATAACCAATATAGTGAGAAAGTGTGGTAATTAAACTATGATAGTGGCTATCTAGGTTATGATTGATTCCATGTATGTTGAAAATTTGTGTGGAGCACCATTGACCGCTTAGAGGAAACTAAGTAATGACCGAATGTTAGGAATCTAATCCTCACGCATGAACTTATTGCACGCAAAGAATAAAATTATTATTATTATTGCTTAACTCTTTTCTTAGCCTAATTGACTCGAGTGAAAAGGTCCGTAGGGGGGTTTCTCAAACCCCGATGCCCTAAGGTTCGAAGACCAGGAGTCATCGACCTCAAGCTCGTATACATGAGTTATTTAGAAAGCTTAATGGACCGAGTTTTGCACCTTATTAATATCTTATAACTCATTTCGTAGCCTATTTGACTCGAGTGAAAAGGCCGTAGGGTTTTTCAAAACCCGATGCCCTAAGGTTTCGAAGATCCGGGAGTCATCGACCTCAAGCTCGCTATATGAGTCATTTAGAAAGCTTAATAGATTGAGTTGTGCACATAAGATCTATATATATAAAAAAAAATTATTTTTTATTTAAATTTAATTTTTATTTACGTCGAAAAAAAATGATTGATGAAATTCTTTGCAAAGTAAAAGGATTAGATGACTAATGGGTTTGACTTATTTAGTAGAAGCTCGGGTCGAAAGTGCTCATAAATTGGAAAATCTTCATATACCTAGGTTGTCACGATTATTAGTTTTCTCAACCAGCATCGAACAAGAAAATAATGAGCGAAGTGTTACCTTTGAACCAAAATCTCGGGATTTGAGAGAAAACATCATTTTGGGAGAAGTGTACCTTACGAGAAGGAAAGGAAAAGTTGACCAAGTGGTTGGGCTATCACCACCATAGAATTAAGTTAATCAGATTAACTGTTCTCACACACGTATCAAGTATGGTTTGAGTATAATCACATTTGCAATAGTAATACCTGAACACTCGTCATGAATTATAAGTTTTTCTTTTTGCAAAATCTGAAGCAAGAACGGCAAGCTATTTATATTGTGAAGTATGTTACTACTTATTTTATTAAGTGCATGATTATTTTTAGCTAGTTTATTCGAGGACGAATAAAAGTTCAAGTTTGGGGGTATTTGATAAGTACAATTTTGTACTTATCAGGGCTCACAAAAATAGACAATTATAAGTTCTTTTAGTTGTTTTCAGTTTAATTGCATGTTGTTTTCTTATTATTTTAGGAAATAATCAAAGTCAAGTGTAAATGGGATGAAAAGAGCGCAAAGAGAAGAAAAGATGACTAAATTGAATGTATAAAAGAGACCGGAGGGCTTAGCATGCAAATATCAAAGAAACGAAATCGAGAACAAACCTAAGTTAACCATGCGATCGCATGGTTAACGAAGGTCGCGATCGCAAGACAACAAAAATTTCAAAGAATGTCAAACCATAGAACCATGCGATCGCAGGTTCTAAACCATGCGATCGCATGGGCATACGCAGCGGCAGTTGGCAGTAATGGATTTAGAACTCTGCGAAGTCCATATTGATTCAACAACTTAAACACACGTCTTGGAGTCTTTGGAGAGCATTATAAAAGCCAGATGATAGCCATAACAAAGGGAGACGAATTTTGGAAACAAGATACAAGAGGAGAATCGAGGATCAAGGCTCGGGATTGAGGATTCTTCACCGTGGAGTCACGGGTTGTATTTATTTCTTCTTCTTTTTCTTTCACGGATCATGATGAAGTCAATTATTATCATAATTGACGAAATCATGTCCGACTAATTTACTTTTTCTAGGATGAACGATGAAACCTCATGATTTTTAATTAATTAGAAGTTTTTCTGCTTTAGTAATTAATTGCTTTTGGATTGATTATTATTTATGCAGCTTTTCTATTATTTTAATGTCTCGATCACCATTAGAATATATTGTGATCTATATTGAAGTCGAGAGATTCAATATAGATTAAGCACGTGGTATTGAATAACATAGGGTCCAATAATAGATAGAGATTACTATTATGCTTTATGAAATCTATTTAGGTGTTCTTGAGATTTTAATGCATGTGTTTATGTTCAAGCTTAATTAGAGATAATGAAGTTCGCATAACATATAGAATTGATTGACCATCGAGAGAGCTTTCGATTAATTTAGGAATGCTGATTTTCAATCTATGGTAATTCTAAGCTAAAACAGCTTAAACGGATATTTGATTAAGGAAAGTGTTGGTGAATTCGCAAATCCTAGAGTTAGTAGATCTTGAATTCGTTCTTGCTTTTTTAAAGTTGCTTTTTATTGTGAATTTCAATTTAATTTAAAATAGTTAATTTAGTTTAGAATCTTAAGAATCAAAAATTGAATCATGTTTATTTCCATTGTTAAAATTTGAGTTGTGAAATTAATTAGTATTTTAGTATCTAGTCCTAGTGGGTTCGACACTTTATTTTAACACTATATTACTTGTCAACGATCCGTCCACTTGCGGGATATAAATCGCACAACAACTTTAATTAAATAATACATACAAATTGGGAGGGAAACAGAAAAAAAAAAGATGAGAGAGAAAGATATTAAATACTTCTTGGAAGAAGTAAAATGAAGAGTATGGATAAAGAGGCTTCATGAATGTTTAAAAAAAATTATTCCTCAAATTTATAGATGCTTTGTAAAATGCTAAAGATGTTTTTTAAATATAGATAAGTTGTTGTAGATAATCTAATGAGACATACATTTGAGATAGCAGATTTGAACTTCATTAAAAGATGCTTTAATGGAATGTGTATTAAAATGCTGCTCGATAATTAACCGCGACCCACTGACGAATTTAAAATTGGTTATGTAAAACATAGGTTATGTTATCACATGTTTGCCATGTGCGGGTGATCAACTTTATTGTTTGTTCATGCATATATATGATTGTACAGGTGCCTTAGCAACGTAGTCCGTACACATATGCCTTTACTTGGTAGTTGTATGAAGTGAAGAACAAATATTCAGCCAGATAATACCAAATCACCATAGAGTAAACTCAGCAGAAACCCAACTCATGAAACAAAATCAAGCAAAGTTTCCACAAATGAATCATAAAATTCTTAAAAGGAGAAGGTGATGTGGCCATTGATCTCACAAGATCAAATGTTTGGCGCCATAATCACCTCACGAAGGAAAAGGTAGGGATCAGCAAAAAGAAGAGTTAACACGTGCAATGACAATATATAACTAAGTTGAAATATAGTTGTTGGAGTTGTGTTTTAAAGAGCGTGCAAGAAAATCCTATGTCATTCACAATCACGTTACATTTATAGAGCAATTTTGGCTTTCTAGCAAATAGCTAAGGTTAAATTTTATGAATCTTGTTCGCCCGTAAAAAGATCATATAAAAGAAACGAATGAAAGCAACTATCCTAGGGAACAGTAAATAAAGAAGGACGAGGGAACTGCAAACCATAGTTGTGATCTCTAGGAGTTAGTTTTAAGCAAGGTAACTCGAGATGAATCCAACAAGGATAAAATCTATGGATTTGAATATGATTCTTAACCATAAAATTGGATTGAGGATTCACAATATATAGCTCATTACCAGCGAAGAGAATGCCAAAAAACGAGGAAGAAAAAGTAAATCTTCGATACATGAAGAGTAATGTTATTTATTACAATTAGTGATAATCACCGATATATGTGATAAATAATATTACTCGTTGCAAAATACATATAATAAGAGCTTACCAAAAAGAAATGCAGCATTTGAAGTTGCGTTTAGGGGTACTTGGAGAAGAATTTGTATTCCTCAAATAGATTAGCAATCATGCAATGAAAAATAAGTTCAGATCTGTTGTTGCAAATACATATCTTCTTAGCGTCTCTCAATATAAACTTTACACATCATCAATAATAACAAGTGTAAATACATTAAATGTTGTCTATAATGATACTCTCATCTATTTATTTTATGATGTGCAAAGTTTTTATTAGAGGGATGGCTAAGTGAAAATGTAGTTGGGACAAGATCTAGACTTATCAAAAATTGAATGTTGCCTGTCAAAAATGTGTAAACTTCTTTAACTAAAATCTTAATTGCGTGCAAAAGACTAATCATAAGAGACAAATCTTTATGAGGATTTCCCTCTTTGTTAACTCAAAATCAAGAATTTTGTTCACTCCTGCAATGTCGAAAAATAAATCATAATATCAAAGGTCCATCACTTAAATTTAATTCTCCACATCTTTAAAAAATTGACCCTTTTATTTATGGGTTAATTTCACCAATGGTCACTGAAGTTACCTTTAAATTACAAAATAGTCACTGAAGTTCAAAAGTTTCAATAGTGGTCACTCAAGTTAGAAATCATTTTACTAATGATCACTCCATTAAATTTCTAATTTAAAATGGTGATGTGACATGATGATGTGGCATTTATTTATTGTATGGTAGTCCATGTTCTTTATATAATATTTACTTTAGTCCCTATATTTCAATTAAGTTTTTCAAAAATTGCATCTTATGTCCTTAATCTTTTACATCTTTACAATTTGGTCTCCAAATTTTCAATTATCTTTCAGTTAAGTCCTTCAAAAATTGTATCTTATGTCCTTAATCTTTAATATATTTACACTTTGGTCTTCAAATTTTCAATTATCTTTCAATTAAGTCCTCTAAAAATTGTATATAATGTCCTTCAACTTTTTACATATTTACACATTGGTCTCCAAATTTTTAATTATCTTTTAGTTAAGTCCTCCAAAAATTACATCTTAGGTCTTTCAACTTTTTACATTTTTATACTTTGGTCCCCAAATTTTCAATTATATTTCAATTAAGTCCTCTAAAAATTTGCACCTTAGGTCCTTCAACTTTATACATCTTCAAACTTTGGTCTCCCAAATCCTTAATTTTAGTAGTCAAAATAAGTGTAATTTTAGTGGTCAAAATAAGTGCATTTTCAAGTAAATCTTTAACTTTACACTCGAATTTTTATCTAAACGAACAAAATAATATTATAGGGTCTGACCACTAAAATGTCTACTTTTAGTGGTCAACTCTAAGTGATAAGTGCGAATTTTACACTAATTTTGATCACTAAATAGTTTATTATTTAATTATATTATATTGTTCGTTTAAGTGAAAATCCGAGTGTAAAGTCAAAGATTTGATTGAAAGTACACTTATTTTGACCACTAAAATTGTACTTATTTTGGCCACTAAAATCAATGATTTGGAGACCAAAGTTTGAAGATGTATAAAGTTGAAGGACCTAAGATGCAATTTTTTAGAGGACTTAACTGAAAGATAATTAAAAATTTGGAGATCAAAATATAAAGATGTAAAAAGTTAAATGATCTAAGATGTAATTTTTGGAGGACTTAACTGAAAAGATAATTAAAAATTTGAGGAACCAAAGTGTAAAAATGTAAAATATTAAGGACCTAAGATGCAATTTTGAAGAACTTAATTGAAATATATGAATTAAAGTGAATATTATATAAAGTACATGGACTACCATGCAATAAATAAATACCACATCATCATGTCACATCACTATTTAAAATTAAAAATTTAATGGAGTGACCATTAGTAAAATGATTTCTAATTTCAGTGACCACCACTGAAATTTTTGAACTTCAGTGACCATTTTGTAATTTTACAGTAACTTAAGTGACCGATGGTGAATGTTTATTTATCAATTAAAAATCTTGAATATAAAAGTATAATGTCTAATTGTTAAAAAAAAGTCATATGAGAAAAGTTTAGCAGTAATTTATATAATTACATTAATATTATTAACTTCATTAAAAAAAATTTAATTTATAATGTTCTATTTTTATTTGATGTAAGTAAACTACGTCCCAAGTTAATGACATAGATTATTGCAATACATAGACTCAAATTAATTGAAATAATTGAAGTCATATCAAAACAATTTTACGAAAAAAAGACACCCATACTTATCAAGATAAATAGAAAAAATAAGAATAAAAAATACAAGAATAAAAGATTAATTTTTAACCTGATGAAATTTATTAATAAATTACAAGCAACCGTTATATAAGAATATAATTATAAATTTATCTTATTGTAATGAAAAATAGAAAAACGATGAAAAAGAAGAAAGATAAAAAAATGTTTATGAAAATATTGAAGAAAAAATTACAATGAAGAGAGAAAAAATATATATAATCTTCTTTTTCATAAAAAAAAGTAATTAATTATGTGTCTAGGGTTCATAAAAAGAAAAAGAAGAAAGGAAGAAAAATAGTTAGGAAATCTTGAAAAGAGAAAAAAAAATCACATGTAATAAAGATGAAAATATTAATATTCTATTTCATAAAAAAATATTGATAATTAATTATAAATATAGGGTTCATAGAAGGAAAGAGAAGAAAAAAAAAAAATTTAGAAGAATATTGAAGATAAAAGATCACGTTGAAGAAAGAGAAAAAAATTTGACTTTAGAATTCCTAGAAAGAAAAAGAAAAGAGAAATATTAACTACAGAAAAAAAAAGCATTAGATGAAAGATTTTTGTTTTTTTTTCCGAAAGTCTTTAAAAGTTTTGGGAATGAATGTAGGAGAAATTATAATATCTTTTATTTATATCTTGTGTTTTAAAGTTAGTGTATAAAAAATTCTATAAAAAGTCATTTATATTTTGAATACTTCTAAATCTCGTAGGATTTAAAATAATCTGAATTGAATAATACTTGATATTTAAAGACTTTTTAAAAATATATATTAAATACCCAAAATTTTAATAAAATTTAAAAAATCTATATTAAATACACATAAACTTTTAAACTCTATTAAAAATTTTGAAACTCTTAATTAAATACATATAGACAGATAGCAACATAAATATTAGGGTAATTAACACATTTCGTTCATATTCTTTGAGTCTATTATGTAAATCGTCCCTATCGTTTGAATTTTGACATTTGAGTCCTTAAATCAACAATTCTTTGTGCAAAAGGTTTTACCGTCTATTTCTGTTAACTTTTGACGTTAAATTATTGCTTCATATGTAATCTCTCATTTTATAAAGGATATTTTTGTTAAATCCATTTAATTATGCCATGTGTCTAGCAAAAATCATTAAAAAATTTAAAACCCCTCCCCAACACACACTCTCTCTCCTTTAATTCTCCTCTTCTACACCACCTTTCTCATCCACCGCTCCTCCTCCATTTGTGCTTTTACCATCTACCCACTTCAAAATTCCACAAACCCACATCAAGAATCACAAAATCCAGCCATTCCAAGTCAGTCATGTGACAGGATCGTCCTCATAAACCCACATGTATTTCCTATCTAATATGCTCCCAAATTAATAGAAATTAATTCAAGAACCATACTTTGATAGATTGGAATGGACCCTGAAGATTATAAAAGTCTATTTTCTTATTCTTCTAGGGAGTCTGATATTCCTATACCGTCTAATACGATGCCATTTTCTTTGTTGGGATCCTTCCCTTTGCCTTTATCAGCTGCACCACCATTTCCTGAACTAACAGAGCCATCATCTTTACTAAACTTTGATTCTTTTCCTCCCTAGTTTGATTTTGAAGGCGCCCTTCCAATTGGAGTAATTGCAACTCCTAGTCATGTAGGAGGTGCGGGGGATTTATATGTTTGGAGGTGCTGAAATTATAAATTAAGTGCTTATATTATAAGTTGTTGGTGAATGTGTGAATAAAAAGTAGTTGTAAGTTATGGATCCCATGAAATGTGTGGATGAAAATTATGTTTGACCAGTTTGAACAGCTGAAATTATAATTTAAGTGATGCCAAACATATGCTTAATCGGTGTGCCACAACCTATGGAGTGCTTGCATGGGACTCCAATTCCTCCTTTCTTGTCCAAAACATATGATTTGGTGGATGACGTTTCATTGGAATCTATAATTTCTTATGGAGCAAACGGTGATAGCTTTGTTGTGTGGGACCCTGTGGAATTTGCGAGGAATATTTTGCTAAGGAATTTCAAGCACAACAATTTTTCAAGCTTTGTTCGACAGTTTAATACTTATGTGGGTATACACTTAATTTAACTTTGGGATGCTCTTAGTCTACATATCTATTGATTCTTAATTTCCTTGTTCCATTATTCTTGCTTTTGTATGTATATTCTTCTCTAATTTTTGTGTTTCTTTCTATGTACTTTTTTGGAATCCATATCCTTATTCAAGAACATGTCCCTAAACAAAGAGAGAGTGTGTTTGGAGAGGAGTTTTAAATTTTTTAATGATTTTTGCCAGACACGTGGCGTAATTAAATAGATTTGGCGAAAATATCCTTTATAAAATGAGAGATTGCACATGACGCAATAATTTAATGCCAAAAATTAACAAAAATAGACGACAATGACCTTTTACGTAAAGAATGGTTGATTTAAGGACTCAAATGCCAAAATTCAAATGATAGGGACGATTTGCACAATAAACTCAAATGATAGAGACGAAATGTACTAATTACCCTAAACATTAATACAACTTTTGTGGAAACATGGCATAGGATTCTCTTACAAAATTTACCCAATAAGCTAAAATCAAAAGGAGGCTACAATTTCTATCCATTCATTTATAAAAAGTGGGTATGGGAGAAAATGTCATTTTGTCAACCATAATTTTGAAATATCGCAACTTTTGAAAATATTTGTACCACATTATTTGTTAACCACACCATATTTAAATTGTAATAAAAGTCTCTAATTATTGCTCATTTTTGTATTTATGTCTTCAACTAATTTTTTTATCACATTCTTATTATAAACCTATTAATTTGCATATCTTATCTTTGTCTTTGATGATGAATTGTGTCCCATGTTAATTAGGAGGGCGTAAAAAGATTTTTTGCCTCTCGTATTTTTAAATAAGCAAAATAAATAACAAATACAAAAGTTTGACAAAATATTTTCTCCTCATTTTAATGTACATTAGCAGAATATTTAGACAAAAATCATCATCAGAGACAATAAGTGAAAATTAATTGAAAGATAATAATAAAAATACGAAAAAAAAAAGTATGAGACACAAGTGCTAAAATATCAAAAATTCGGTGACCTTCATTGAAATTAAAACGTGATGCAGATAATAAAAACTGTAATGTGAATATAATCACTCTTAAACAAATAGTCATTTTATTCAAAATGTGACCAAAATGCACTCAATAAATTTAATAAAATTTTGTCAATATCGTTAAACCATTTTCATATTATCTCTCCTTGAACTCGATTTTGAAATTTTCTCACCCCACCCAAACCCCCACCCCCACCCCCCCCCCCACCCCTACCCCTCAAAATCGATGCACCATTGAACATAAACTTTTACACCTCACCGAAAGCTACACGGAAGTACAAAAAGAAGGAAAGGTATCCTCAAAAAAGAAAACTCATTCTCTCCTCATAGCACCATTTCTTCTCCACGTAACAAAAAAAAAAAGAGAAAAGAATTCTTCATTAGTTTGATTTCGAAGACGCCCTTCCAATTGGAATAACTGCAGCTCTGATACTGTAAGAGGTGCGGGAGATTTAATCGGCGTGCCACAGCCTATGGAGTGCTTGCATGGGACTCTAATTCCTCCTTTCTTGTCCAAACATATGATTTGGTGGATGATGCTTCATTGGATTCTATAATTTCTTGGGGAGCAAACGGTGATACCTTTGTTGTGTGCGACCTGTGGAATTTGCAAGGAATATTTTGCCAAGGAATTTCAAGCACAACAATTTTTCTAGTTTTGTTCGGCAGCTTAATACTTATGTGGGTATACACTTAATTTAACTCTGGGATGCTCTTGTCTACATATCTATTGATTTTTAATTTCTTTGTTCCATTGCTCTTGCTTTTGTATGTATATTCTTGGGTAAATTCAAGGCCGGTCACTGTTTTGGAACTTATGGGTTCTAAAGTCATATGATCAAAACTTAATTCAATTAAAATCACATTTTAGAGTTAAAAGACCAACATACCCTTACTTATTGTGATATTGTTTTGTATGATACTGTTTTATTGTGATACTATTTTGTTGTGATACTGTTTTATTATAATACTTTTTTTTATTGTGATATTGTTTTGTATGATACTGTTTTATTTAGATAATGTACATTGATATATTTATACCATGCTTTTATCTTTGATACTATTTTATAATGAAAATGTTTAAACCTATGATCTTGTACTATTAATGGAGCATCTTAAGAACAGTATCATTATTTCAACCATTAAAACATCTTGTACTTAATTTTATTTATAATAATACTGTTTTATCTATGATATTGTTTTATATAAATAATGTGCTATAGTACACTTACACCATATTTTTATCTTTGATATTGTTTTATTATGATAATGTTTCAACCTATGATACAGTTTTAATTTATGATAATATTATTGAATGTAAAAAATATCAATGGTTTTATACTACTAATGAAGTATTTTAAGAACAATATAATTACTTTAACTAGTAAAACATTTGTGATACATTTTTAATCTATGATAATGTTATTGAATACAAATAATATCAATGGTCTTGTACTACTAATGTACATTTTAAGAACAATATAATTACTTCAACCAATAAAACATATCTATGATACTGTTTTATTTAGATAAAGTGATATAATATATTTATACCACATTTTTATCTTTGATACTGTTTTATTATAATAATATTTCAATCTATGATACTGTTATTTAATCTATGATATTGTTATTTTATTGGGTCGTAGTTTATGTAAATGATACTATTTTATTAAGATATTTCATGTATGATACTAACATATTAAGGAACATTTATCTGTGATACTGTTTTAGTATGTATAATACTATTTTGACAAGAAAAATTAATAATTGTCATTTTAAGCTAAAGAGACGACTTCAAACGACTAAAATCCATCGTATACAGACTGGTATTGACCAGCTCGTCGAGACCATTCTAAAATATATTATAATAAAAATTCTGAGTACATATGCGAATTTTATGTCATTTCTGTTATGATAATATTTTGTGATACTGTTTATTGTATAAAGCAGTATCAAACAACTCACATGACTAATTACCAACACAGAAAATAATCTAATGGCCAACTTCGATCGTAGCAATGCCCACATCGAACTTTTTCATTCCTATAGAAATTCAAGCTGCTATTTACAACAACAAATTATAGCAACTTTATACAAATTCATCAAACAAACTTCCTTAATATTTTCTATAATACAGTATCACGATACAAATATGTTTATAATGCTGTTTCTCATTCTTGATTACAAAACTACCAGTTACCATTCTCTCAAATCCACATTCATTATCTTCATCAATCAGTTTCAAGATCTACACAAAATCTCTTACAATTCTTGAAAAATTTCTTTTCTCTCACAAAAATATTTTGTTCACTCCAGTCTTTATTGTCTAATGTAGAATTTCTGTTCATTAATGGCAGCTTATTGGAATAGATCTAATATAGAATATCAGAAATTCACAATCTAATACTTGAGCCAGAAGAAATTTTAGTGGAAACCCTTTTTCCAAACTCTCCGTATACAAAAATCCCATAATTTTTTACCCTAGTACCATGCCAATAGCCTTTCATGTTTTTTCATTTAGTTTCTTGATTTAAGTACTTCTGAGATTTTTTTATGAATTTTTGTAAATGAGTTCTAATTTTTTGTTTTGATTTGTGCTAATGAATTTTCAGATTTTGTGAGAAGACGCTCAATGGGTAAAGATGACATCGTTGCTTTAAGATATTGTGAAGAAAAAGAAACAATGAAAAAGATCACGACATAAAAGCAGAAAAAATCCGGCAAGTGGCTATGGGTTCCAAGAATATCATGTCTCCAACGATTTCCAGAACCTCCAAGTTCAGTCCATCACCAAGAAAGAAAGTTTTGGTGTTAATCCAAATTCTGATATGATGGATTCATATTATTCAGATCTGAATAAGATCTCGAAATGTTCTATTGACTTGACAGCGACGATGGTGGTAGTGGTAGTAGTGGTGGTGGGAGTAGTGGTGGCTGTGGCGGTGTGTGGAAAATATGGATCACAGGGATAATTTTGGGATGAATATGAAAATTTGATGAAGAGTGTGACTTATTAACAATTTTAAAATTTGTTTTGACTTAATTTGAAACAAGTCACTTACAGATGACTTTAAGACAATTTTTCCTATATTCTTCTGTAATTTTTGTGTTTCTTTTTGGAATCCATATCCTTATTCAAGAACATGTCCCTAAACACACACACAGAGAGAGAGAGAGAGAGAGAGAGAGAGAGAGAGAGAGAGGGAGTTTAAATTTTTTAATGATTTTTGCCAGACACGTGGCATAATTAAATATATTTGACGAAAATATATTTTATAAAATGAGAGATTGCACATGAAGCAATGATTTAACGCCAAAAGTTAACAGAAATAGACGGTAAGGACCTTTTGCGCAAAGAATAGTTGATTTAAGAATTCAAATACCAAAATTCAAACGATAAGAACGATTTGCACAATAAACTCAAAGGATAGAAAGACGAAATGTGCTAATTATCCTAAACATTAATACAGCTTTTGTGGAAACATGGCATAGGATTCTCTTACAAAATTTACCCAATAAACTAAAATCAAAAGTAGTCTACAATTTCTATCCATTCATTTATAAAAAGTGGGTATGAGAGAAAATGACATTTTGTCAACCATAATATTGAAATATCGCAACTTTTGAAAATATTTGAACAAGTAGTAATTATATTTGTACCACATTATTTGTTAACCAAACCATATTTAAATTGTAATAAAAGTCTCTAATTATTGCTCAATTTTGTATGTCATCAACTATTTTTTTTTATCACATTCTTATTATCAACCTATTAATTTGCATATCTTATCTTTGTCTTTGATGATGAATTTTGTCCCATGTTAATTAGGATGGAGTAAAATTTTTTTGTACTTATCGTATTTTTAAATAAGTAAAATAAATAATAAATACAAAAGTTTGACAAAATATTTTCCCTCATTTTAATGTACATTAACAAAATATTTAGACAAAAATCATCATTAGAGACAATAAGTGAAGATTAATTGAAAGATAATAATAAAAATATGACAAAAAAAGTATGAGACACAAGTGTTAAAATATCAAAAGTTCGGAGACCTTCATTGAAATTAAAACGTGATGCAGATAATAAAAACTGTAATGTGAATATAAATACACTTAAACAAATAGTCATTTTATTCAAAATGTGACCAAAATGCCCTCAATAAATTTAATAAAATTTTGTCAATATCGTTAAACCATTTTCATATTGTCTCTCCTGAAACTCAATTTTGAAATTCTCTCACCCCACCTAATCCCCCCACCCCCCCCCCCCCCACACACACACACTCTCTCTCTCTCCCTCCCAAAATCAACGCACCATTGAACATAAACTTTTACACCTCATCGAAAATTTCATGGAAATACCAAAGGAAGAAAAGGTATCCTCAAAAAAGAAAACTCTCTCTCTCCTCTAGCACCATTTCTTCTCCACGTGACAAAAAAAAAAAAAAAAAAAAATTCATTCAAAAACACTTGTTCTCCATCGCACAAAAAGCGAAACCAATTTCTCTCACCTTAGAACTCTGGTTCTCCATCACTTGAAACATCTATTGATTTTTAGTATACACATTTGAAGAAATGTCGAACTCGACAATTCATCGTGATGAAATGTCTTGGATTACTAATATTTTTCTAATATAATTACTAAAATATCAATCTAGGATATGTATTGGTATAATTAGAAGGTGGTGCAAGTTAGAGTGTGAGATATGTGGTAAGCGAGTGAAATTACATTTTTATCACTTGCTAATTTATTTTGACAAGTGAGTGAAAAAAATGAGTAACTTCTTGTCTTACTTTTTTTTTTTTTTTTTGAAATACCAATAAATTCAAATATTTATGTAAAAAGTTTATGATTAATTGTCTAAAAAGACAATTCATTCCCACTAGCTGTCTTTTTGACAATTCATCCCACGAACTATTGTTTTTCAAATTTACGAGCTAATTGGAATTATATTGTGTATAATTACAAAATCCCATGTCAAAATTTTTTCGCTGGCGCTATTTCAGATCGAAAAAAGTCAAACACCGAGTTCAAAAAAAGAGTCAAAGATGATTATTCGAAATGAATTTAATGATTCTATTTTTTATCTTCTAATTCTTATTTTGACATCACCTCTTTCAACTTATTTTCGGACTACGTGCTTCACTCGTTCTTGATATTATTTCGAAGTATTCAAAGCAAACTTCGCAAGACATCTTTTGAATTGAAAACTATTTAACGGATAATTAAAAATAACAAGTCAAAGATGATAGCAAGAAGGGAAATAATAATCTAATTTTTTATCTTTTAATTGACCCCGTCTTTCGACTTATTTTTGAGTTATGTTTTTTCACTCGTCAAAATAAGTTCTTTATACCGTTTGAAAGTATCAAAGGCAAATTTCGTAACACATTTTTTGGATTACGAAACCATTAACTGCAAATTCAAAATAACAAGTCAAAGATGACAGCCAGTGTTATTAAACCTGAACCGGCCCGGCTAGTCCGATAGAAAAACCGACGACTTGTTCCTCAACCGGTTCCGGTCGTCTTAATTTGACCGCCCAACAATCCAACTGTTTTACGACCTAGAAAAATCACAAATTTTTTAAGCAAGTCGGTGACTCGTCCGGGTCATTACATAATTTAAATTTTTTATTATCCTATTCTACCCAAAAGATGCACTAAGTACTTCTCCACTTTATTAATGAGATGTTAATGCAATGAAGTATAATAATTTATGTTATGTTTTCACAAGAATAGTTGATGATATTAGTAGTCTCGTACTTATTTTACTAAATATATATATTTTATGATGGTGATGATTTTCTATATATATATATATATATATATATATATATATATATATAGTGTTTTGCTTGATTAACATAGTGTTTTGTTTGATTTGAACTTGCATAGTGATATTTAGTTACAAAATTAATATAATGTTAATTTATTAAAGTGTAATAATTTATGATTTAATGTTATATTTAACAAAAATAGACTTATCCTTTCAACATGAATTGACCCACCGATTCTTCAACCACTAAATCATCGGTTGAACCAACAACCCAGTGACTCGCCTCCTTGTCCGGGTCAATGTCCGGCTGGTTTGATAACTATGATGGTAGCTACAAAATGGATTTAATAATCATATTTTTTAATTTTAATTTCTATTTTTGTGTCATATTTTTTGACCTATTTTCGGGTTATATTTCTTCACTCATCGTGTAGGTACTTGGTACTATTTCAAAGTATTCATGACAAACTTCTCAATACATTTTTCGGATTGAAAAAAGCGTTAAATGACGAGTTCAAAATAATAAGCAAAATGACTGCTAGAATTGAATTTAATATTCTCATTTCGCTTTCGTGTTTAAATGTCATTAATTAAAATTTTATTTACCGTCATTTTGACTCGTCTAATTCGTATAATTAAATATAACATTATATTTTTTTGAAGTACTATAGCGAGATTTTAAGTAAGTATGTTAACAAAAAAATTAGAAAGAATAATAATAATAAAAAAAAAAATCAGAAAGGTCCTGGGACCCCCCAAGTTCCCTGGCTCCACCAATGCTATTAGTTTAGAATATGATGAAATTTTAACCATACAAAAAATAGTCTTTTTGCAAAAGAAATATATATTTGACATTTTGTATTTAAAATTGGCTATTTTTAAAATTAGTCTTATTTCAAATCTAACTTTTGGCAACATTTCAAAAATTCTCTTATAAAAATACTTATATATATATAGTGTCGGTTTGGTGTAGATAAAAAATAGATTCTTAAGAAATTTTAAAAATTGATGAAATATGTAGTTAAAAAATTGCAAGTTTTGGATTCCATTGAATGTCAATGTATAACTGAAAATAAGTCTAGAGAAAAAATGAATTTAAAAAAATAGATTAAATAAAGAATGAACTTTTAAATTAACACACACAAACACGTGTGTATATATGTATATATACATATACGCACACATTGAAGTTAATGGAGATCATAATCTTGAGAGGTTCAACTTCAAAGCGTCTTCTCCGGTAGATAAAATCGACTTGGTCTAATAAGACAAAAATTAATTTACAACCGTTTGAACATTGACAAATGACGTAACAAATTTGTCACAGATAAGTTAAAACTAACAAATTTCTCACATTTTTGTCTAGTCATCAAATTTTGACATCTCAACTCCTTCTCAAGCATCAATTTGAACGATTTTCCCATTTTTTCAAATTCATTCTCAAAATGTGGTCAATAATTACTATTTTTATGGAAAATCAAAATGTACTGAATTGAAAAAGTGAAAACGATCTTTAAAGAATGCAACCTGTGGTCCACTTTACTGTTTATATATGTGTGTTTCACGTACATCAATATATATTATATATGGAGAAATTATGAGGTATGTATAAATGAGATGCGCACACTGACTTGGACTTGGACTTGGACCATAAATCTTCCTCTCCTTCCAAGTTTCTGTTCACTTTTTTTTTCCTACTTTTTTTAAAGGGGCTTTGATTTTCTTCACAAATTAAAAAACTCAAGGTGTTCAAAAATGGTGGATCTGCAGACTGTGTGTTGTATGTGCGGCGATGTGGGCTTTCCTGACAAGCTTTTCAGCTGCATCAACTGCCGCAACCGCTTCCAACACTCGTACGCGCCGCCGTCCTCCGTCAACAAATTAATTAATATATCTTACATTTATATATACATACATGTTTCTGTGTGCGTGTACTGTAATTTCCATGCAAATTTATGATGATGTTCAAGTTAGTGGCACATACCCCAAGATTCATAAATCGATGAACCCTCTCCCCCTACCCACCCATTATCACCACCACCACCACCACGACGCACCACCACCTATGTTCATCTTGGTTTAAGGGAACAACCCCCATCACGAAGAACTCATTATATACAACAAATCAAGAATACTATAATAAACAAGATTTTAGTTTCTTTTTAATCATCGACAAAACGAGTCAATCATGATCATATGATTGTTATATTCTACAACATTAAAACATGGCAATAGCCCTTGTGTTATTGGTGCTAAGTTTTCTAATTTTGCAGGTATTGCAGCAACTACTACAAAGAACTTTCGGACCCTATTGAAGTTTGCGACTGGTGTCAAAGTGAGGGAAGAAATTCTAGGCATGGCAATTCTTCAAGCAAATCCGTGCATAAAAATGATATTCGATCAGCTTACTCTGGTGAAAAAATCAAGCATGATCGAGAAGAGGGCACAGTGAAGGCCGGAAAGAGTCCGACTGGCACACCTTCACCCCGGCCTACTACACGCAGGTATAAGCTCCTTAAAGATGTAATGTGTTGAATAAATGAATGAAAAAAAAAAAAAAAAACCTAATGTTTATATCACTATAATGTTGTTTTCAAGTGTTTTTTTTGACTTAAATAAGTTTTGCTTGGCTCATATTTCCCAATAAGCTGTTACATCAGATGGGACGACTATTTGTATTGTTTCATATGAGATGATCATCAAAAACCTTACACTTTTGTCTTTGTTATGTTTAATAAGCTTGATTATTAGTCAATTATATTCATTTCAAGCACTTGTTGAGATATATACCTTAATTTAGGTATCAAAATTAAAGTGCCTTCGACCGATCATATCTAGCTCCCACATTTTCTGGTAGTTGAGCTGTCTTACCACGCTTCATCTTACGTGCATATGTTTGATAGAGTTTAAAAATAATTTTTTAGGAGATTATGAAAAAAGTTAGTAAAATATGTAGTTAAAAATGAGTTTGAATAAATTTTTTTTTAAAAAAATACTACACCAAACACGTAAACAATTCAAAACTAAAATCATCAAATAGTATTTTTTTGAGTGACATAGGTTTCAACCTAAGGTAGACTTTGTTGAGTTTCTTAAGGAAAATTGAATGCAGTTTGTGGGTCTCCTTTTTGCCTAAGGAAATTCGTAGTACATAAAGCTGCCAACTTTTCCAGACTCACTGGAACTAGGCTTTCTTATTAATTAAAGTATTTACTATATAATTACATGATTAATTTAGCAAAGACTCAATTAGTTGGATTAAATTGAAAAATATTCAAGAAAAATTAAGAGCAAAACACGTGCTTTTGTTCATTTATGTAGGATTTAGTGTCCGTTTTGATTTTGCTAAAAAATAGTTTTTTTTTGTAAATTTTGATAAAATGTATAATTGAAAAGTTGATAAAAATTGTGGGTGCTATGAAATGTGTAGTTAAACTTTGTCTTTAGCTTTTTAACAATTTTTAAAACAAAATCAAACAGAGCCTTATTGGGTGTTGCCACCCCGGGGCAATATATACACAAATATATGAGTAAACATATTATTCAATAATATGAAAGTGACTAAGAGAATGTGAAGTTTAAAACTTTGAATTAATAAAACTCTAGACAGGATAACTTTCGATTTTATGCTGATGTCGATTGACCTCTTTAATGTTTCATTTTCTATCTTTCTCGTTTATCTTTGGAGTCGATCTTCTAGAAATGAAAAGACAAGATACAAAAATAATTAGGGCATGTTCGGTAACTATTTTTTCTCCAAAAAAACTCTTTTTTTGCTTACAATTTTTGACTTTTCAAACTTTTTATACTACAAAAAAGTTTGAAAAGTCAATAATCTCAAAAAACCCACTTTTTCCAAAAAAAACTACACCGAACATGCCCTTAATAAACTCATGTGTACCTTATTTGAAGATGAAGGAAAGTCATCATGAAGAAGAAGTAGTGACCAATTGGAATTAGTTTCATTCAGTCTTCTCCTTTATATATCATGTATCATAAATGGGGCACATGGTTGCTTGCCTTCACACTTAAACCTTTTCTTTCAAACTTGCAAGCAACATGCACACACATGTACAAGATGTAGATTTTAATCTTTTGTGTTTTATGCAACTAAAGTTTATTTCATTTCTATAAGTCAAAATTTATTTTTAATTAGTAAACAAATATAGAATATTTCAACCTATGAAGCCACATGTTGCGTATTTAACTAAGTAGAGGCGGTACTAATTGACGATAAAATAAGAAAATGTTGATTTAAAGTATAGTTGGAGTACGTATTTTGTGAGAAAAAATAATTTCATATAACTACTTCGATTGCTTTGTTATTGAGGTGATCAATATCTTCTTTTGTGCATTCTATACGACTCGATATGAGTAGGAGTATGTAAGGTAGTGGACTAAATAGAGCCATGAAAATTTTTACTATGCCGAGCTTGGTCCAACAAAAATATTAGGTTTAGCAAGTTTGATAAGAACAATAAAAACCATATGAGTTGTGTCACATTCTACATTCTAGACCACGTATGTTCTTAGAAAAATAAATTATGACTTACCTTATTCATTCCATCGACGTCAGCATTTTTAACAGAGTTTAATGATTTTTCTCCAAGTGATTATTTTTGGGAGTAGGGTGTATGTACAGGGTGAGATCTAATGGTACACCCTAATGCAGCACGGTACGGTTTATTTTATTTGCCTACGTACTTTTATTGTTGTACCTTTTCATTCATTGAGTTTTAATTATAATCAATTTAATATTAATTTACAAGAAAAGTCCACAACTATTTAAGCACACAAAATAAAGTTACAAAAGAATATCATTGATGTGAAATATTGTTATACCTAACAAATAAGGTTATTAAATGAGGAATTTCATATAAGAAATGACTAGTCAAGTCGTCATCAAAAGTCAAAGGCCATAGTTCGAATTGGCAAGGAGGTATGGTTCAAGAATATATGAACCACGAGAAAAATTATAAGGAGATGTCGAACAAATGATCATTGTTAGGTCGACCTATGTTGATATTATAAGAGCAAAAAGTGAGCTCAAGCAGAGAAGACCAAACACTTGTCAGAGAAGACCAGAAGTCAAGGTCAACTAGAGAAGATTGATCTCACGCCAATAGAGGATTAGAAAGAGAGGCCAACTAAAAAAAGGTAGAATCCATATTGATAGGAAAAACAAAGATTTGATTTGGGACAATATTTTTTTTTCCAGATTGGGGAAGATAATCATAATTAACCAAAATAAGATATTGTGGTTGGATATTCACAACTCTAAATTCTTTATTATGGTGAGGGGGCGGATTGAGACAGGAGTTAAACATTTATTGGATCGAACTAATGTATGAAAACAAAAAAAAATTACATTTGATAAAATTTTTTTTTTAACTTAAAATAGAAGAAGTTTTGAGCCAATAGAGACTCCAGCACAAAGAAGCCCCTGTATCCCCTCTTGATTATGACACTTACATATGTGCGCATGTCTTAGTATGTCTAGAGAAAGGTGAACGAACTAAATACGATAAACTTTGTTAAGTTTGGAAATCGATACCAAGTGATTCATTAATTAAAAAAATTATTGTGAAAACATAAGAAATAAAAAATATATTCAAATCATAATGTAGATTAGGTGAAAGAAATGATTTCAAATCAGCCAAAAGATAGTCCCCTCAAAAGTACACCCTTCTTGAAGAGCCTCTCTATGCTTGAAGTTTTCTCCATTCATGCAATGATACAAAAGCAAGGCTGTGTGCTTAGCTAACTTCAACTAAAGACTCTCTGTCAAGTCACTTAGTGGTGGTTCTATTACTCCACTCACATTAATTATATTTCGTAGAGTAGTTAGCATAAATTTTTAGACGAGATTGTTAATATTATGGTTTACTTATTAATGATATTTTTTGCATCATGTATCATACTTTTTTTAAAGATAAATTCAATGTTTATTATAAAAATTAAATTCAAATGAATATATTTGTTCGTTTAAAAGCGTTTAAACTTTCAAATAAGATACGTGGTAGAAGTTCTACGAGTGGTGTGGTCCATTGATTGTGGCTTTGAGTGGGGGATGTTGACTCAATGAATGCATACGTGGCTTGCCTATTTAGTTGACAAGTGGCTGTCACTAAGTAGCCTATCATGTTAAATAATTTGAAGTTCTAGAGAGTTCATTAGAGGAAACATGATGGGCCAACAATGACCATGACCATTATCAAAGATTAAATTTTTGAAGTATTGACTTAGTTCTCCAAAATAATTGGTATTAGTTTATGATTTTGGTTTGGATGATTAATGTAATCAAACCGATTTTACTACAAGAAAAAGCAAGAAATTCCTCACTAAAACTTAAAGATGCTCCACTAACGATTGTCAATGAAATCTATAGATGCTGCTTGACAATAAAAATTCTTCAAGAATGAAGGGCAAATAAAAATGTATGAAATTATCAAAAGGGTGTTTATGTCGCATCACAGTTTTCTTTTCTTATACCACTTTTTAATTACATTTCAATCTTTATTTATTATCATATATATGTCTCCATTATTTTCCGTCTTCGTAACTTCAATCTTCTATTTATTAGCAGACTTGGTCCCTGATATTAATGGATTTTGTTCAAATTTTTTGTTAGCAAACTTTGAAATGAAGGAAAAATATTTAGTCATACTTTTGTATTTTTAACTCTTTTAAAAATTTGAGGGGCACATAAGTCTTTTATACCTTCCTAACGGACTTTTCATATGAAAATTGTTATTAGAGACAAAATGTACTAATTAACGAAAAATTAATAATAAGAATGCGATGAAAAAGAATTGAAGACATAAGTACAACAATAAGTGAAAATTAAAAACCTTCAATGTTATTAAAAAGTGATGAAAAAAATTTATAGTAACAATATAATCCTTATGAAAAGAAAAGGGAAAAGGGATGATATTGATAGTTTTGTAGAAAGTTCCTTGTCATGACAATGGATTATCCAATAGAATTCCATTGTTCAGATTAATTAATAACCTTTTAATGGTTTGGTTGTAATATGATATATATTAAGTTGACTTGTGGAGTTAGGGACTTAGGGTCCATTAATTAATGTGGGGTTTTCAGCTCTTTTAGTTGGACATATAAATGGTCATAAAACCATAAGGTGATTGGTTAATGTTGATAATGGATGTTATTTATTTTTGGAGTATTTCTTTTATTTAAGCAAGTATTATCAGTACTTGTTATTTTATTTAGGGCATGCTTGAGAATTTTTTTTCCACCGATTTTGAACAGTTTTGGATAGTACCGTTTATGAAGGGTTGAAAAAATCGGTGCTTGTTAGTTTTTTGGAACATCGTTTTTGGAGGGTTTAAAAAGTGGTAAAAAATGGTGTATTGTAATTTGGAGTATATCTCACAATCCTCCCAAATCGGTGGTTTTTTACCGTTCTTCAAAATTTCTTCCAATTTTATCCTCTTTCAAACAATTATTTTCAAACTTTTCTAAATTTAATGTTTATAAAATAAAAGAACATATGCTTGTACACACACACACAAAAATATATTTTTTTCTAGTCAACACACCATCAAATTCTCAGTGTGGTTGTCAGACTTCCATCAGAAAAAGATTGAGGAGGGTTTGGATACCTCAACCTTATAAAAATAACTTATAAAAAATACATAGGATGGGGGCATAAAACCTGACCTCCAATTAGAAGAGTTAAAACAAACAAATAAATGAATAATTAATAAAGCAATAAATAAGGAGGTACTACTTCCCAAACAATAAGTTCAAAAAAATCTATAGACCTCTAATTGTAGGAAGTCCTTGTCTATCAATTTGAATTAAGCTGCGGTATCGCCGCGGTAAGTTTTGAGTGCTGTACTCGAAATAGCAACAACGAACCCAACGCTTTGAAGCAAGTAAATAAGCCACCTAGTTGCCCTTTCGATAAATATGATAAATAGTATCACGGTCGGATGCAATGAGATGTCTGATGTGGCGAAGAGTGACCTGAATAGACCAAGATCCCCCACCTTTGGTGATGTAGTGAATAGCCAAAGTAGAGTCGGTCTCAATAAATAAATCTTTTAGGATAGTCTTCCGAGCGAGAACGATACTATCAAGAATAGCCATGAGCTCGGCCTCCAAAATAGGTCACTCGCCATATGAAGAGAAGAAGGCGCGAACACACTAACCTGATAAATCTCTAATAATCTCCTCCACTCGCAAATCCATCTTTGATACATCTATCAGTATTGACCTTATAAGATCTCCATTAGTGGAGTACACCAATAAACCAAAATAGGAGAAGGAAGGGATAGAGTAGTAAGAGATATACCAAAAAGAGGAGCAATATCCATATCCCCTCGCCAATAAATAACCCGAAATAAACGGTCTGTATGTAGTAGTGAGATAGTATGATATACTCTCCAAATGATCCGTCTCGGTTCCATAGAAATATCCTGGTACTTTGCATCATTCCTCGCAGTCCAAATAAACAAGAGAATCAAGAGAGGAATAATTGTGCGAATATGACCATTTTTGACAAACTGATCCGAGAAACACCGTATTGAAAGCGATCATCGAAAACCTTCAATCGGTAGAAGGTTTATATGAAAAATGTAAGAAAAATGGCGACAAATCTGGTCGGCAATACTATTGTCAATAAACAAATGCTGAATAGTCTCAAGAGTCTAGCAACACTGACAACGAGAAGCCATATGACTCTCAATCTGCTTCTAAATCACAATATCAACTGGGATAAGACCTGCCACGCCTCTCAAAGAGAAGAAAGAGACAATGTCGGATAATAAAACTCCAAATCATGTCAGATACATCTTGAATAATATGTCCCATGCAAACTAGCTACCATGCGAGACTTGGTAGCAAATCTACTATCCGAAGTATCCTTCCAAATAATCTAATTGTGCACCTCAAGAGAGTGATAGGTATGTTCTCTATCTCGCCAAAGAAATAATAAATGGTACAAGCTGAAGAAGTCTGCCAATGTCCCATCCAGTATCATCAAATAATTCTCTAACCTGGATAGAAGAATGTATCAAGTGTGGGTGATGATCAGCTAATGTAGACTCGCCCATCCAACAGTCATGCCAAAAGAATATCTGCCCACGCCCTAACTTCCAAGCAATGTGTGTCTCCGCCTGTGGTCTTATATGCTTAAGCCTTTTCCACACAGCTGAAGCATAGTGAGCCCATTATGAAGCAATGGATAGGTGCCTTTACAATACTTACTCAGTAAAAACTGAGCCCATAATGACCGTTGATATCTAAATAACCACCAAAGCTTTAATGAGAATGTATCAACAAGATCCTGTAGTCTCCTAAAGCCCAGTCCTACCCTCTTCACTAGGAATACAAATATCCTTTCATCTCTTCCAATGTAATTGGGTGCATCATCTTTGGAGTCCCAAAGGAACCTAGCAAATATGCCATCTAACTTCTTCAAAATAGGCATGGGAGGCTTCATAATCTGAAGGAGATAGAGAATAATTGAGGATAGCAACTATCGAATCAAAGTAATCCATCCCCCAAATGATAAGAGCCTCGAGGCCCGCTTGAAAATCCTATTCTGGACTTTCTAGATTAAGTCATCATACAAGAAGATCTTCCCGGCTCCTTTAAATAAAGGAACACCAAGATAAGTGAAGGACTGCTGCTGATGACGAAACCCTGTCAAATTCTCCAATCTATGTATCTGACTAGTAGAAAATCTCCTAGGTAAGATAATCCCACTCTTAACTCTGTTCACCAACTGCTTTGAAGCCCCCTCATAGTGCTCAATACACTGTAATACTCGTCTGATAGACTGCTTCTGGCCATTGGTCAAAATAATCATATCATCTGCAAAGGACAAATGAGAGATAAGAGTATCACCCCCATGCCTGTATGCCATCGAAGGAATATGCTGATATTGCTGAGTGAGTAGTTATGAAAAATAGTCTGAAGTAATAATAAACAACGATGGAGATATGGGATCACCCTGTCTGAGCCTCCGAGATGATGAAAAAACTCCACATAGTCTGCCATTAAGAAAGATTGAGAATCGACATTTTGAAATATATCTCCATATCCAATCAATCCAAAGAGCATCGAATCCAAAACTCTCCATAATAGATATCAAGAAGCTCCAATCCATGCGGTCATAGGCCTTAGCCATATCAATCTTGAGGATAATATTACCCCATCGCACTTTCGTATCAATTGTATTTAGTAACTCTAGTGCAAGTAGGAGATTATCCCCAATGAGCCGTCCCGAGATAAATCCACTCATGAGTAGCTAAGATGATCTGAGGTAATAAAGTACTCAGTCGTGAAGTTCATCAACTTTGTAATCAACTTATTAAACAATGTACATAAGCTGATAAGACAAAATTTTGACCACCTACAGGCATTGTCCCACTTTGGAAGTAAGACAATATAAATAGCTGCAAAACCCATCGGTAGGGGCCCTCTAGCAAAGAAGTCCAAGACTACCTGAAACATATCATCTGATACTATGTCCCAACAAATGACCTGAAAAAAGTGAGAAGAAAACCTATCTGGCCTAGACAACACTATTTGGTTCAATACTAAAAATAGCTTCTTGCACCTCAGTCAAAGTAGGATTCCTAAGAAACTGCAAATTGTCCTCACCGGACACCAATTTATGTATAATACCAGGTCGAATAGGGTCGATAGGTTGAGGAAGATTCGATAGAAGCTCCTGGAAGAAAGATACTGCTGAAGATTGAATAGTCTCAAGAGACTCAAACACCTCGTCCAAAGTTGAAGTAATAGACCGGATCCTGGCACAAATACGTCATCCCTACACTATAGAATATAAGTATCGGGTGTTATGATCACCCTCACAAGTATGAGTATCGGGTGTTATGATCTTCCTCAATAGATATAGTACGGTTCAAAACTGCCTGAGCCTGATGTAAAGTATCACGATGGGAAGGAGAAGGATCTCTGTCATGGTCTAACTCTGCCTCATCCACCTTACACTTTGCATCCCTAATCCTCTGAAAAATATCACTAAAAATATTTCGATTCCATATCGGTATTTTAAAAAATCTTTATAACCGGTACTCAAAACTCTCAAGCAGACCCTTAGGGGTGTAAACATTTGATTTGATGGTTTTTTATATATTTTTAAATTAAACTATTTAAAACCATTTGGTAGAACTCCAAACCTAAACCAAATCGTTTCAACATGCAAACTAAATCATAATTTGTGTTTTAGTTCGGTTTCAAACTAGGACTTAAATATTCTCTAAGCAAAAGCTCCTCTAATCTCTAAAATCCTTCATTCCAAAATCACATCTCATTTTTATTGGTATTGACATAAATCATTTCTACGAGAATTGAACTTAGACTCCATTAACTAAAATCTTGCATTTCTAAAATGACAAAAATGAAAATAGAATTTCTTAAGGTGTGTAGATAACTCCTGGGTGACGCTAGACCAGATCATTTTCAAAATTAAAATATTGGCGGATCCACAGACTTAAATTAATAGTTTTGTACAAGCGGTTTAGAAAAGTGCAGTTTGAGTAGTTCCCTTTAGAGGTGTCAAGACGGGTGGGCCGACCGAACCCGCATCGGCCCACTTGTTTCGACCAAACCGCCGGGCTACCGTGAATCGGGCAGCTTCACGGATGAAGAGACCGAACCTCGGGCCAGCTCGTGAACCGGGTCGACTGTTCACGACCCGGGCAGTTAGGCCTTTAACCGCTGGCCTATTTTGATTTTTTTTAAATGGCGGAGAAACGTTTAAAGTGAAAGATATGACATATGCGTCTTTGTTTTAGTCTTTAAGTATATATAAAAAATAGAAATTAAATTAAAAAAAATTAAAAAATGGGAATTTATTATTGTTTTTTATTTTTTATTTAGTAATTTAACACATTTTTGCTATATATGTAAACATTTTTTGTAAGTACAATAGGTAACTAATTTTTTTTAATAATTTTAAAAAAAATTAATTTTTATTCATACAGCCGAATTGGGTTGAACCGCGCCCACATGGGCTCTACCCGGATGGACGTATTCAATTTTTGTGGGCTGGATTAACCCGGCCCGCAATCCACCGCTATGCGCTTGTGAGCTTTTTCTTATGCGGGCCGTCACCGGACTTCATCGGAGGTGGGCTGATCCAAATCACGACCCGTATTGACATATTTAGTTCCCATGTAACTTAACCTAAATTAAGTTAGTAAACCTGTTAAGATATTAGACTCGAAAATCAGAAATTACAACAACAAAAACAAAATATCCCAAGCCAAAAGTCACAAGTACACACCGATCATAGCACGGCCATCCAAGAGAATAGCAACCGAGTTTCACAATGAATTTTTACCAAGAAATTCTCAAGGATCCTAAAACTAGAACCCAAAGCCTAGTTTATATGAACTAGTTGATGTTCATCAAGGATCTAACCACAAAATGTCGAATGAGAATGAATGGATTGGCAGTCAAATGACCTCAAGGCCACTTAACTAACTCCGCAGTTGGATTTCATCCTAGAGTTGATATTAATCAATAACAAGCACAATCCAGAGCTCATGTCCTTGCCCAATCCTCATGTCACCTGCCCACTTAATGTCCTATTTGCAAAAGTGTGTTAGTGAAACACGTTTCACATACTTTACCTTGGTCCATTAACTCACTGCCCAATTCTTATGGTTGCTCATGCTACTTTTTGTGGACTTGTTTTCATCACTGTCCACTCCAGTTTAGTACATGCCAAGTAAATTGCCCGTTATCAACATTTAAAGTTGAGGCATTTATTAAACTTACCTATTGCATGTACTTTCGTAGTCATATCAGTTGGATTATCATTAGTGGGAATTTTTATCAATATGACTTTGCATGCAACTAACTTCTCCATTATGAGATATTTTACTTCAATGTGCTTAGATATTTCATGATAGATTGGATTGTTCATTAGCATGAAAGCACTTAGTGAAGATAGTTGCAACATCTTGTAAATAAATTAATTCACTAAATATGCCTTTTAACTACAAACACTCTTTAACATATTCAGATATTGCCACATACTCGGATTGAGTGCTTGATAATGTTACCAATGAATAGTGATTGAAGTTCAGACTTTCAAGTTATGAAATTATCTCCAAACGTAAAAAGGTAAGTAGTAGACTTCTTTTGATCTTTGTCGCTAGCAAAATCAGAATCTACATACCTTTTTAGTACTAGTTTATCACTCATCTTTTCATTTAATAATCCTACATTTAAAGTGTAACGCCACAGATTTTCTTAATCCGGAGAGTCACTTAATTTTTTTTATAATATTTGACGACTCCAAATAAACTTTTCATGCCCTTGAAATGATTTAAAAAATTTAACTATTGCGAAAAGTAACAAGTGCGCAAAGGAAAAAGAATTAATCTTCTAAATTCCTAAAGTTTTACTTAAATTGTATTAGGTGTCGCTACAAATTATTTGACCATCTAAACGTACTCCAAAAATTATGAAATTTCAATTGTAAATACTTGGGACCTTAGGCTACAACATATTAAAATTTTAGATCTTAAACATATCATTTGATATGTAAAACACGTGATCAAAGTTGCATGAAAAGTTGTCCTGGGTGTACTGATGCAACCTAGTAAAATGGTGATAATATAAATTTATACGACAAGATTTTTGAATGATTCCAAATTTTGTTATAAGAATATTTATTTACCTATCAAACTCCACTAATTTGACTTAAAAATTCAAAGAACATAATAAATTATGATACTTCAAAGTTAAGAGGAGAATGCTGAAATTTTAAGAAAACACTTCACAATTCTTCATCTTTAAAGTTCAACTTGCAATCTAAATTAGAAATTCAATTTTTCTAGCACTTTACATAATTAAACAAAATAAATCCAACATTATACTTAAGTTTTTTTTACATCATAATAAGGGCTTGATTATATCGATGCCAAACTGTACAAAATAAATAAACTAAGTTTCTCATTCAAGGTCGTACATTTGTGCTGTCGCGTCAACGCCAACTAATTCAATCTGGACATTTAATCATTTTGAAGTGAGTATTTCATAAGAAACACTAAGTAGTAACTTATATTAACATGTGAAAAAATATACGAAATTAATATACGACATGTCAATCGTTTAAACATACATAGAAACAACGTTTTCGATAACCGGCACCACATGAACTTAAAAGTGACAATCTTCAATCACTAACATACAAATGTGATTACTTTCAATCACAATCATAAAACTCTGACTTTTAATATTAAGCATGGCATAACAATTTACATATCATTTTCTCAATTAAAAATCATAGAACTTAATTTAGGTAGCATAAAAACTACCTTGAAAATAGAATTCCCGTTGAGTTGATTTGTGTAAAAAGAATGATTGCACCTTTCCTCAAATTAACTCCGTGCCCTTGCCTTTTTGTTATCCAAAATCTAGTGTGGTCACAAGCTTTAAATGAAGTTGAAAAATAGAGAATTATGGGCTGAATTTCAGAGATGAAAGTGCTGGACCATAAATTTGGTGACGAAAGAGAGAGAATAAGACTTATATATATTGGTTGATAAATGAAGAAAATTTCAACGAATTTTTTGGCCAATTTTGGTGGCTGAAAATGACTAAAAATGTGAAGAAAAAACACAGCAAACACTTATTGCTAGGCCGAAATTGAAGGGAGAGAAAGTGGAGCTTCTTCCTTAAGTTCTATGTTGATTTTCTTTGGGGATAAGAGTACATTGCAGGGGACAAATTTGGAGAATGATTAAGTGACCTTTTGTTGCAAAAAGTTATGAATAAGAAGCAAAGGTAAAGTTCCTAATGATGGCCAAAAATCTAGAAAGAAATGGGACATGTTGCTAAATTTCTAGGTCCGGAATTGGAGTACAACAATGAGTGAATTGCTGGTGCTTATGTGGGATTGAAATGAAGGGAATAAAGGAACTTATAGGGAATGAAATTGAGGAATTTTGGGGAGAAAATAATAGTTAGGTTGGTGGATGAAATGTGAGTAAAAAATAGTAGAAAATGGGGTCATAAAGTGGTAGATGGATGACGATTTTCTTCAGGTTAGAGAGGGCTGTGGTGGATGATTTTTAGCAATTTGATAGGAGGTAGAATAGTTGAAAATAAATGGGTAAAAATGTGATGAAAAAGTGAGGAAAAATGGGTAGATAATGAGCTAAAAATAAATCTTGTTTTTTATGGGCTGTTTGGGTGGTTATTTGGTAGGGTATAAGAGATTGTTTGGGGTGATTTTCTAGCAGTTAGATGGACCGTATTTTGGGCTAAAAACAGAAGAATACTTGAGCCCAAAAAGGGTCGACACTAAGCTAAATAGATTTATCGAAAAATGGGATGAGAATATGTTTTTAATTTAAACGATTGTTCTATAATTAATCTAAAATTAATTCGAGAAAAATTATCCGGTTATGAAAATTTAATTAGTCTCGATGATAAAATATATTTCATGGGCAAACATGTGCAAAAATTTAAAATATTTTAAATCGTACTCGAAAGTTCGTAGCGATGCCAAAAGTTAAAATTTTATTTCTTTGAAATTAAAAGACAAATTTTTCTAGTGGCTACATAAAATTCTAGCTAGATACCATAAAGCCACTTAAGACGAGCCCAATGTGGTTTACCAGAACTAGACATAGCTAAATCTGGCATTGTGGTTATCATTGAATACATAATTGATCGTATAGCATTTTCATAAGGCACAATTTTTACTTCTTTCAATTCTTCTTCAGATTTAGGTGAATGGGCAAATGGTACATTTATAGACTTATCAAATTTCATTCCAAATTTGGTCACTACTTTATTCAAATAAGCCTATTGTGAAATAGTTAACCTATTTTCAAACTAATTTCTTTTAATAATCCTTCCAAGAATCTTTTTCGCTTCACCTAAGTCTTTCTTATTAAATTCAGATTTCAAAAGGTGCTTCATTTTACAATTTCACTCTTACTTTGGCTAGTAAGTAACATATCATCAATAAATAAACTCCACTTATCATTTTAGAGTTATTGTAATACAGACAAGCATCATATTCACTTCTTTTGAAACTAAGCACATATGCATCAAACATCTTGTAGCATATGACTTTGTTTAAGTCCATATAAAGACTTCTTATGTAAGCACACAAAATCAGATTTTCTTTCACCTCAGACCCTTGAGGTTGAGTCATATAAATGACTTCACCAACTCCTCATTAAAAAAATATGTCTTAACATCTAGTTGTTCCAATTCTCAATTGAATTCGAAAACTAAAGTCAATACTAACTTAATTGTTTTATATTTTATTATCGAAAAAAACTTTATTGTAATCAATCGCTTCCCTTGTGTAAAACCTCTAGCAACCAGGCCAGCTTTATATTTATTGAAATCATTTAGTCTAACAAATTCATTTACCTTGTAAATCCACTTACATTGAACCAACTTTTTACTTTTTGGTTTTTCTACCAATTTCCAAGTTTGATTTTGAATTAGGGACTGCACTTATTCTTTCATTGTCTCTTTCTAATTTTCTACCTTACTACAATTAATTGCTTCTTCATAACAAGATGGTTTTATAGATTCTAAGGTTCCACCTAAAACTAAGATAAAATCCATTAGGTTTGAAGAACCATACATCACATTTGGTTTGATTTGTCTTCTTTTCCTATTTCTCACTAATCGATAATCTTATAGATTAGGGTTTCGAGTTTTGTCTAGATTAGGTATATGTTTGAGTCACAACAAGTTCAATTAGATCACTTAAGGTATTTCTTACTCTATATCAACTTCATATTCCATCTAAGGATCAACCACCTTCTTGAACATATCTCAAACTTGATTCTAATTGCTACACCTCAATTTGAACTTTCATTCCCCCAGAAGTTAAAGTTACCTTTTCAATTTCACATTGTTGGTTATATATAGATTTTAGTCAACGTATTTCATTTTTATTGAATTCACATCTTTACTATTAATTATTTTAATACCAGGTACTCTTAAAACCCACAACCTATATCCCTTAACCCCTTCTGGATATCCCAATATAAAAACTTAGTTGCTGTATGATCTAAATTTCCCTAGTTTGGTGTGCATAAACAACACATCCAAACATTCTAACATGTGACAAATCTGGAGGCTTTCCAGACCACAATTCTTAGAGACAATTCTTGGGACTTCTAAAATTTACTGAGCTAAAAGGAGACATATTTATCAAATATGCAGTAATGCGCACAACTTTACCCCAGAAGCCTTTGAAAATGCCATAACTAATTATCACACACCTGACTTTATTCGTTAAAATCTTATTCATTCTCTTAGCTATTTCATCAAGTTTAGCTTTTAGACCATCAGGAAAAATTACTAGATCATTAAAGGCCTTAGAGATCATTTGTTGAATTAGTATAGCCCTCATTTTTTACTTCACTTTCTATCGAATTGTGTTAATTCAACCTTCAAACTCATGGAAGGTTCTGTAAAAGGAGAGACTATCTTGGATGTCATAAACTAATCTTGAATTCTTGTGACTAAAATAGAAAATGGTTTACTAAGGTGGTGTTCTCTTTGTGTTTGAGTTTTGTGTTTTGAGTTTTGAATTCATTTTGTGTTTTGTGTTTTGAGTGTTTGTTTTGATGTTTTGAAAATACGTTCTTTTTGGTGTTTTTGAAAATTGTTTCTGAAAACAGAAAACTCGAAAACGCGTTTACGTTGAAAATTTTGAAAAATGATTTTGTATGATATGTTATTCAAAAAATTTCATTATTCAATATTTTTAATAGTTTGATGTTAATATAGTATAAAAATTCTAACAAGATAGACTATAGATAATGCTAATACAATTGAATACTTTCTCAAAATAATTTAATGATAATACAATTGTTATATATTTTTCATATTTTATTTATTGTTGTTTTACAAATTGGCCCCTCCGAAAGAGAATTTTGATTTACAGATATGTGAAAATAATTGATTTTTGATTTTCGTATATATATTTTCAAACAATTTGATGTTAATAATTGATTTTCCAACATGAAAATTATCTATACTTATATATTATAACCTCTAATACACAAATATGTATTAAAACAAGCCAAAAGATGCAAATCGTAATAAAATGTGATCGAAATTAAAAAAAAAATCTGGAATTATTGTATCAAGCGATCGCCCAACATAAAAAAAAAAAAAAAAGGCGGAGGAATGATTCGAATCAGAGACCAAAACGCCAAAACGCGTTTGGCCGTTTTAACTACAACCAACATTTGCAAAGAAAACGCCAAAACGGTAGAAATGCCGCTTTGTGTTTTCTTTGCAAATTTTTTTTTTTTTTTCAAAATCCATTTTGAAAATTGTAAAGAGAACACGCTTTTGGTTGTTTTCAAAAACTCAAAACAGAAACGGGTTGAAAACAAAGAAAGAGAATGTGTGCCTAAGATATCTACTTAGAGAATTTTCACACAGAAACATGCCAATTACACAACTAACAGAACAATAATTTTTCAAGATAATTGCAGATATAACTCAATAGCACAACATTGACCTAATCAGCAACTTAAACAAATTTCAGATTGTTCACAAATTTCATTTATCAAATATTAAGCATAATCACAACATGCACTTCACAGGCTCCAGAAAATACTAAGGATTGATTTATATCAATATAAACGTTCATACCCAAATCTTTACATACAGATGCATCTAGACATAGGAGAACTAAGATTATTATCGAATACTGTTGAAAAATAGCATACCACTTTTGTACCTTATTAGAATATCGGACACCTCACTGGATTGTCATTAATTCACTCTAAACTCATTGCATGTTCAAGATTGGTGCACATTTCGCAAAACCATCACTCAAATCTCACATATGTGAGGATTTACAAAATTACCCAGTGTAAACTCATAAATATTTACACAAATCCAAGCCAAGAGACCTATAAAAAAGTCCTCAAAACCACTAATTGGCTTAGGTACAAAATTTTGAAGATATCATACTCGAAGATAATATATATGTAATAGCCCCAAGACAAAAGTCATACACATGTCGCTCTTTGTTAATTAGCTTCCTCAAAACACTTAGGCTCAGATTATGCCACACCGATCATTGCACGACCCTCCAAGAGAATAGCAACCATGTTTTACCAAGGATTTCACCAAGAAATATTCAAGGAACCTCAAACCAGAAACCAAACCCTAGTTTATACGAACTAGTTAATATTCATCAAGGATTCATCTTCAAATAGTCTAATCTATCCCAATAATATCAAAGGCCGGTACCCAAAATGAGATTAGAAAGTGATGAAGAAAGATTTAGACTCGATGAGTGGTGAGACAAGAGAGAAAGTTCGAATAAGAACGAATGGATCAGAAATCATATGGCTTGAAGGCCACTTAACCTACCAGTGTTTATCTCAGCAATTGGATTTCATCAAGTGATTGAGATTAATAAATAATAAACACAATCTAGGACTTATGTCCTTGTCTAATCCTCTTGAGCTACTTGGCTACTTAATGGCCTATTTGCAAAAGCGTGTTAGTGAACACGTTTCACAAAACCTATAGTTGAGTTGTTGTCCACTTAACAAAAAATTCTTATCATTTGGTAACATCAAACTCAATTTGTAGACCCCAATAATTGACAAGAATCCTTAGGCCAATACACCTCCAAATTTTTTCTCAATTATTAATATTGCAAATTCACAAATAGTTTCACTACAAGAAATGAGAGTTATAGAGATGTTATTAGTGTAGGGATACAACGACGACAACAAAATATCATCGCTATAATTTATAACACTACATATGCAACAAATATCAACGCAATAGTGCATTAGTCATCGCTATTTGCCGTAATCTATAACGACGATATTAGTTGTCACCGCTATAGAATTTGCAAATGGCGGGAAAAATTCATGCTAATTTTTTTTGCATAGAGACGCCATATCGCCACAATAAGTTTTGAGTTGTATCAATTATTCAAATTCTAAAGTAGCGAGTACTTGATTTGACGTCGCTATATATAACAACGAAGTATTGAGACGACAATTTTCGTTGCTATAACACTAAAATGTTGTCTTTTCAGAGTTGTCAAACATCAGAAAATATTAACGTCCTTTTGGATATCTGTAGGGACGACTTACGACCTTTATTGAGACGACAATGTCACCGCCATAGTTGGTTCCTATTTTATCACTTTATTTCTATTGATATTGGCGTGAGACACATAAGCACCGGGAAAACTATAAAAGAAGCCATTTTTGGACCTTCGGTGAGCTACTCTTACATATTTCCAGTATTTTCTTTGTTGCATCTTGCTATAATGTGTTTTTATTATGTGTTGTTGGATTTTTGTTGATGGGTTTGATTATGTTGGTTGCATAAATTTGATTATTTGAGCCATCATATTGTACACACTCCAGTACGCTTGCATAAACCTTAGAAAACTATTTAAAGATTAGTTTGTACATAAAAAATTGTCCACATTTTGGACAGTTTTTGATTTACAAATTCATCTTCGAGTTCTCCTATTTTTGGAGAGTTTGTCATTGATATGTGAATTACAAATTATGTTTGCTAACAATTTTTTGTTAAGCATATATTTTTGAATGTAAATTTTGGTGGTATCTCTATGTTGTTCTCCGGGTGCATGATTGTATTTAATATAGATTACACACTTAGGAGAACATTGGGGATATGTTGCCAATATTTACACGTAAAAATAGTGGTGGTAAAAAAAAAAATAACGCACTTTGTTATTCACATATCAATGATGAATGGTTAGAGACCTTACCTTTTAATTAGAATTGGAGTAGTAACGCGGACTTATGACATGTTCACGTCACTCGAACTTTTCACATAATTTTTTTTATGTGTTCTTGCAGGAAATCAAAGATGGATATTGATAAGAATTTGACAAAGATTAGAAATTGCACAAAGTGTCTAGAATTTTAGAATGGTTTGAAATAATTTATAAATAGGGTGAGGTCATTAAAAACGACAAGAGAAACATTAGATGTTTGTGCACAAGATGTTTAAATGGGTTCACGCATCCATTGAAAATTGCTTGAGGATCACATATTTTGTAATATTTTTGTGGAGAGTTATGTCATGTGAATTTACCATGATATGACCAAGATTCATCATGTGAATGTGCATGCACAGAATGAAAGGACGAGTGCGGAAGATGAGATGATGGATGTCATAGACAACATAGTTGGGGATGAGTATGCTGCAAGTTCCGATGTTTACTATGACAAATTGTTTGAGGCTTTGCATTCATAATTTATGGTTCTCATCCTTAATCTTTTTAGTGATGTTGATGCACATGAAAACAGAGAATAAATTGACAAATAAGTCTGTCGATGGTCTTTTGAAACTCCTAAGCTAGCGTTCCCAAAAATGAACCCTATGGACTTTCACTATGAAGCTAAAATGATGATAACGAAGCTTGGTTTGGGTTACAAATTTATTCATACCTACAAGAATGACTATGCACTGGTATGGGATGAGCATGCAGATAGACAAACTTGTTCAATCTGCTAGAATATTCGTTGGAAGCACACTTCTGGTAGAGTATTCGAGAAGAATGTTCCGCATAAGGTGTTGCGATATTTTTCATTGGATCTCTAGAATGAAATGTCCATTTTCCATGAAGGATAATGCAAAACTCATGAGGTGGCATAGTACATATCGGTCGAGGGATGAAGATGAGATGTAGCATCCCGTAGACGGGAAGACGTGGCGAGAATTCAACAGAAAGCATCTGCAGATCACAAGTGAGATTTGGAATGTCCGATTGGGTTTAGTTGTAGACGAATTCAATCTATTTGGCAACATGAGTTAGGCTTACATCATGTGGCCATTAGTTGCGACACCTTACAACCTACTACCCTGGTTGTGCATAAAACTCTAATACCTCATGCTGACTCTCTTGATCCCAACCCTCAAGAACTAGGTAAAGACCCCATAAATATGCCTAAGATTCTCAAGTTGTTTGAGTCATCTCTGCATGGCACATCATGTAAACAATTCACTGGGCTGAAATATTTAGCTCATAAAAGGAAAGAGCTATGCCATTCATTAAATATTGAGTTAGGAAAAAGGATGAGCACGAGATACCAATGCTCACAATAAATTGATGAAGTGAGATGCTAAAGGTCGAAATATATACAATAATATATATCGACATAGAACCGAATGTAACAACTATTAAAAGGAAATTGAAATTAAAATGTAACATACAATCGAAATATTTAACATTTAACATTACCACTTAAAAGGAGATTGAGGTGTAACATTCAATCGGAATGTATAACATTTAACATTACCAACAAAAAAGAAAATGAAATGTAACATCCGATGCAACTAATATAAATAAAAATCTCACATTTAGCATCAGAGTATTGAATATGACTAAATCATTTGCTGATTTTGTAACAATTAATCCATTTTGTCATTCAAATAGATGTATCGTGAACTCAATTGATAAATATGTAACAACGAATGCTATATTGTGTGTCCGATAAAAAATCAACATCAGAATAAGCAGCCAAAGCAACTTATTGTGAATTGACAATTAAAATCTTTGCAACAGATAGTGAAATGTAACATTACATGCATTTAAAAGAAAACACAATCATTTGTTGATATGTAACATTTGTATACAAACATCAATAAACAACAAATAACAAATAATCCTACATATTCGTTATCATATTATTTAACATAATATATATCATGTCACGCAATACAACGTAACATTATTATTTGATGTATTTATAATATAATTATCCAAACATGATTTCTTTTAATAGATAACATTAAATGTTACATACTAGTTAAGACAATAATTTTACATCATATAACTCAATACATATTTTTTAACATAGCAAAATTTAACAGATAATAGAATCATCACAAAACACTTATAAATATATGAACTTGTAAAAATTCGAGTGAAGCAGATTATCATAGAACGAATTGTTGAATTGAAGCCAACTAATCTTATTTTACATAATCTGCAGAAGAAATAGTAGATGTATATGTAAATGAAAAATATTATACGCACCGCCGTCGGTTGTTTGTGTTAAGCCAAGAACAATGATTTCAAGATAGATGTTTTTTTTTTTTTTTTTTTTTTTTTTTTGGGCCAACATATTAATTAGCATTATTATAGGACGATAATGATTGCGATTTTGAATTACAATAAAATTAGATTACAATAAAAAATATACCGTAATATTTGATTATAATAAAGTGTTTTTTTTAGGATAGTATTTTAGGAAATTAAATAATAACATTAATAAAAAAAAATGTTTAATCAACATTATTTTTAAAATAGATGTTACATAAATGATTTTCTATTATTTTTAGAAGGTATCTTATTTTTGTAAAAATCCCTTGTTTTAATGAGAGACTCTTGGCTTTAAGGATATGATATGGTATAAACTTTTTATTATTATTATTATTATTTTTTTTGAAAGCAATATAATACATATTAGCTCAAGTTTAGTTAATTAATTTTTTTAATAAAACCCATGGCATATAAATAATTTTTATAAATTGGTAGAGCAATATTAATTCAAATTCATAATCTTCATGTGCTTCAATATCATGTTGAATTAGCTCATTTAAAAATTTAAGTTATTAGAGAGTAAACAAATTTTTTATTTAAATTTTGTTTTCAACATTATGTCCCATATTTTCCCCCATATTTATATTCACTACGGATTATTGACATAATAAAAATTATATGGCGCATGCACGAACATATATAATAATATATAAGCGATCATTAATCATTAATTTATTTGGTACCCAAAGGCAGTGTTGGCATTGATACCCTCTACAAAATGAAAAGCAAAGGGGTCATAGTTTACCACCATGGTCACCTAATGAGGTATATGTTGATTTCATCACATTGATTGTTGGGTTTATGGTTCTAAAATCAACACATTGGAGACAAAGGGCATAATTCCTATGACAAGTGGAATTTGTAAAAAGATTTATATGATTTTTCTGATTTTTTTTTTTTTTTTTCATTTTGTGTAGTTTATTTTATGATAGTTTAATTGTATAGCTATCATGTATTCTTTTTTTAAAAAAAAAAAAAATTATTTGTGATCTTATAAATATGATCATTTTCTTTGTACTTTATAGACGAAAATATATTAAAAAATTTCTTATTTTATTCTTGTAGTTAACCAAAGATTCTTGGATGCTATGCTTAGGTGACAAACATGTGATTTTGCATAAAGATGTAGGGAAAAATGTTGTTTTCCAATCATATAAAGCTTAGGGTTTGAGCTACTTTGTTTCCATTTGAAGAAAGTTAGGTATGGATCATATATAGAGATGGCCAAAAATCCACCCCCGCCCCGCCTCCTGGCCTACTACCCCAATCCCCCCTTGGGACACTAAGCGGGACGGGGGACGAGAATCATGGTCCCCGCCCGAATTCTCCGAACCCGCCCGAATGTTTTTATTTTATTTTATTTATATATTTTAAATTTTGAATTGTATGTAAAAAAATAAAAAATAATCAATTAATTAAATGGATATTTTTCTATACCAGCTGCCACGCCATGCCGCGCCGCACATCTGTCCATATTATTAGAAACTATTTATTATTAAAAACCAAAGATCAACAACAGCTAGTAGCTACTAGTTAAAAAAGAAAGGATAAGATCATTTCCATACACTTATTATTCGTCCAGAATTTAAATAGTCAATTAGGACGTTAGATCTAGAAAGCACTTCTAGTAAGATTGACGGCTTCCTAGACCTTAGTCACATTCATTCAACCATCAAGAACTCATCAACCCTTTAAACTATGATAGGCTCCTACCCTTTTCGACGTATTTGAGGGATTCTTTTGTCAATCATAGACAACAAAAAACTTCATAAAGTGCGTTGCTAATATGACAAGTGTAACTCCAAGTAATTTGTACAAAACCAGCCCCATCCCCAATTGATGTAAGGTATTGCTAGGATTTTGTTCAAAAGTTATAGCTCATAGCACTAATGCAATTCATCCTATATCACCTAAAATCAAGCCCGGAAATCCACACCAAGCCTCATCCCTCTGGGCTTACCCCCTTGTTTCAAGCATAGACGTGCATTATGTGTCATGACCCTTTTTTTTTGTGACTATTTTCTATTTCATTTAGTAACAGATGAAATAAATAAATTTTTTATGATTTAAAATATCTCGATCTTTCAAAATACAATATAAAATCAATAATTTCTAAAAGTGTATAGCAATTTATTTATAAACAATTTTGAAATATATTTTATTATCCATTGGTACTAACTAAGGGTAGTGTATAATAAATATAGCGCCAAAATCGTTGTCGAAAATAACCTTGTACCGAGGTATTTTTGTGTTAAGCTTAACTAATAAAATACCGTGCTTAAACTCACAACATTTAGAAAATAGTAACATTTATTTGTTGATAAGTCAATAATGATAGACCGTCACCTAGCACATCATCATTTGTCTAGTCATCTCATATCTTGCGCTAACTCTTTAATAATCATACTACCTCAAAAGATGTAAATCGTGGATTGAACAAACACTTGTGCTCTTATCACTATGGATTTTGTTATTGGACTCCCCCACGCTCAACGTGGCTTTGATGGTCGATTAGTTTTCGAATTGACCTACTTCACCTTGTGTAAGAAAACCACTAATGCTCTTAAGGTTGCTCTTTTATTCTTCCATGAGATTTATCGTATTCATGGGTTGCTATGTTCCATTATCTCTGCCCATGATACACGATTTCTCAGTCATTTTTAGTTAAGTCTATGGAAGATGGCTAATAATAGCTTGAAATTTAGTAGTACATACCACCCTCAGACGGATGGGCAGACTAAGATAATTAATAGCTCTCTGGGCAACCTTATGCGCACATTATGGGGGACAAATTAAAGTCATGGGACCAAAAGCTTTGTCAAATTGTTTACAATGTATTGCCTTGCAGCCCTATGGATTTATTGTCTTTGCCAAGTAAGCAACAGTGGTATGGGAAAGCTAAGGATGTCATAGCTCAACTACATGTGGTACATGAAGCCACCCATGCTCATCTCACTCAGGCTACCCGAAAGTACAAGGCAGCTGCTCATCAAGGGTGTCACCTCTTGGAATTTAGTGTTGGTAATTTAGTTTGGGTTGTCCTCATTGAGGATCATTTTACTCCATATGAATATAGTAAGTCCACAATACGAAAAATTGGACACTTGGAGATCATTGCAAAGATTAATTAGCATGCATATAGGCTTAGGCTTTCTAGTCACATTCTGACGCAGGTAGAAACGTGTGTCAGAAACGTGAATGAATGAAACAAAATTCAAACTCAACTCGTTGATTCCTATGAATATCAAATTAAATTGATTATTATGGAGAAACTCCAAGAATAATAATCTTATTCAACAATTACTCCTTTAATGAATGAAAAATGACTCTTAATTACTCAAACTCTAGTTAAAATAAAACATTAATCGATAAGTAAATGCAAAAAGACAAAAAGAGACATGACAAACTAAAGATTGCTATTTTAAGCTAACGTGTCACTTCAAAAGATAAAATATATCATCAGCAGTGGGCCACTGGTCTTGACCGACTCGTCGAGAAGATTCTGAAAATATATTATAATAGAAATTCTGAGCATGTATGTGAAATCTATGCCCATTTCTTTGAAGAATGACGATTACGATCCATCGCGTCCAGATAAGCCAAAACTAGATTCTCTATGCCATCACATTCATACCGTAGATGTTTTCAATATGCAGCACTTGGCTCCATTCGTAGGTGACAATTCTAGCACTGTTTATACACTTGGAGATATGGGGATGAATCTTTTTCATGGAACTTGGATGTGGCTCATGTCTTTATGGGCCAAATGGAGTAACTTGATGGCTTGAAGGGATGGGCGACTTTGGTCGTGACTTTATTAATTTAATTTGAGTCGCTATTCGCGTTTACATAGGGTTTATTTTGTGGTTTAAATACTTGTAAACTCATTATTTTTTGGGTAGTTGAAATTTTATGTGATGAGTAATTTAGAGTTATCTTTCAAATTATTCTTCTCAACGTCATTTTAAGTTTAAAAAAAGGGTTTCAAATGAATAAAAGCAAAGACAATATAAGGATGAAATGATATATTCTTGTGTATTTCAATTGTTCATATAAGGACGAGGTGAACACCAAACTTGAAATGAAAATCTTCAAATGCTTGCATGTAAGTGCTTTAGTAAGGAGATCATCAATCAGTTTAGATGTGGGCATGTACCGAACTTGAAAAGCATGGGCATCGACATTTTCTCCAATAAAATGATAGTCAAGCTCTATGTGTTTTGTTTGAGCATGGAAGACTGGGTTCTACGTTATAGGAATTGCACTTTATTTATCGCACAACAGTAACGATCGTCATTCAAATGAGATGCGAAGATATTGAAGCCAAGTAATTTCTGCTGCTATTGTTACTATTGATCTATATTCATCTCCAGTGCTTGATCAAGAAATAGTGGGCTATTTCTCAGATATACAATTGGAGCCAAGGAAAATGTAGTAGCCTATGGTTGTTCTTCATGTTGTTAGACAATTAGCCCAATCTGCATCGCAAAAATCATTTAGTGTGATAAAACTCTGAGATAAATATCAAAGACCATGTGTTAAGTAATGTGCCTATGATGTAACACAAAATTCGTTTCACAGCTCGAATGTCCTTTTTATTGGGATTTTGGAAATGTTGACATGCAAATTAACAACATGAGTGAGGCCAGGTCGTGTAAATGTGAGTTATTGGAGTGAGCTACAAAGTTGACAATATTCAGTGGGATTTGTAGGTTCATTGTCATCAGGAAGAGGATTAGGTTTTTGAGTTGGCCGAAAGGTCTTTGGCTTTGGTTTGAGAGTGTAATACCACTGAGGAAAATATTTTACTTCGATGCCTAAGAAATAATGGAGCTTGCCAAGGTCTTTCAAATCAAAGTCTTTATTGAGGTACTCAATGAGAGTTGTTGTGCAATGACACATTAATTCAAATATGTAGTAAAAGCATTTAGATAAATCATGAATCTTCTTTGCTTCCCTATCCCGATCTTTACAAATAATGTGCCAAAATTCAATGTAAATTCACCTCTTCCATCACTCTTGAAAATTACTTGTCAAAATGTTTTTCAACAAAAACTAGAAATTTAAGGAAGCAATTAAAGAATCAAAATTTTTCTTTAAAGAATACAACCATGTATAACGAGTAAAATCATCTACAAAAATTATGTAGTATTGAACTTTTTGAGAAGAAAGTGTTGGGGCTCGTACCCATAAATCACTATGAATATTTTCTAAAGGAAATTTAGTGGCCAAATCAGATTTATTGAATGGAAGTTTACAATGTTGTCCAAGTTGACAACTAGTACATAAGGTATTTTTGATCAACCAATTAGAAACATTGATAACTTTCTTATTGTCTAATGTGTGAAGAAATTTTAAATTGGGATGCTCTAAACGAGCATGCCATATTTTTGAAGAAACGCCTTTCAAGTTGTCCATCCTCAAGTGCATACAAAGTTTTTACTATGTCCATTGGCCAAAATCCGTTGATTGTGATCCTTAATGACAAAACCATTGGAATTAAATTCAAAGGTACAAGAATTATCATCCAAAACTTACTTACCCATAATAAATTCTTTTTGAGTTTTGGCACAACAAAAACATTGTTGAGTTCAAGATTACCTTTGGAGGTTTTAAGCAAAACTTTACCCGTGTGCGTAATGGGTAAAGTTTGCCCATTTCCAACAAAAATGAATCTGCACCAAAATATAGTTTTAAAAATTTTAAATTACCTCTTTGGTTTGTCATGTTGCACCTGAATCGGCATAAAATTTTGGATCACCTTGATCATTTATTGTCATGGTCACCAAAGCTTTTTGAGCATCGTCCTGGCCTGTGGTATATATTAGCACAACACAACTCGACAACAACAACTATTATGTTATTCAATGGAATGATAAGGTGACCTAAGATTATCGGAGTGATAAGGCTAGGTACTTCCACATTAATGCATATCTTGGTGATGCCTATCTTAATGGAAAGAAGTTGGGGGATAAAGGAGTTTCAACTGCAACAAATTTAAACCAAAATGGTAGTCCAACAAATGACAATACTCCATCAATATGCATAGATGCAATTTCAAGTCTAGGTGCATTTGAAACCAGTCAATCAAAGATATGAAGAGTATATCATCATCCAATTTTTAGAAAATTTGTTTCTTATTTTAGTTTAAATATGAGTTCTCTGTATTGTTTTTATTCACTCCAAAATCAATAAAAAATACAGATTATTCTCAAATATCTTTACTATATTTCTTTTTCAAATTCTCTTCTTGGTATTAGAGTCAAGTGTGAGCACTATGCACAACACAACTTTTTTTTTTCTTCAACCATGACTTCACTATCTCTAAACGTTGACAACTTCATTACCCTCAAGCTGATTTCAACCAATTACTACTTATGGCGTGAACAAGCCTTAGAATTTGCAGAAAGCCAAGAATTGGTTGGTCACCTTACTAACGAAGAACCTGCGCCCACCCAATACAACACACACCAAGTACCGACAACACCACATATACATAAAATTTCATTCCACATTAATGGAAGCCTTCATTGCCTGGCGAAAGTCTGATTGTCTTCTTCGTGGGTAGATTATTGGACACTTTTTAAACAAGTGCTCAGCCTCGTTGTTGTCCTAGACACAGTCCATACTGTATGGAAAGCACTAAAAATGCATATGCTCAATATTCGAAAGAACGTGAATTCACACTCTGTCAACAGGTAACATACTCTTGCAAAGAAAATGATAAAATAATTAGAGAACATATTCGTTCGTTCAAAGGTTTATGTTATAGTCTCACAACCATTAGGAAACCAGTTCTAGACAAAGAAAAAATCTTTTGTCTCCTCACTATTCTCGGCCCTCAGTATGAAGCCTTTACAACTATCATGTTGAAGCCACCAAGGCCATCGTTCTCTAAGCTGGTCTCACAACATCAAAATATTGACCAACGGTGCAGTTGGTTCTCTACTCATACAAATGTTGTAACTTCACAATTCACTCATCAACAGTGTTCCCAGCTACCTTCCTCGGGATATCATGGAAACCCATAAAAATTAACATCCAATGGGAATGGAATTTATGCACAGCAACCTAAGGACCAAAATCGAAGCTATTCCAACAATCTCACTTCTTCCACTCAACAACGGTGTCCACCACCACCACCACCACCACCAAGAGAACGCCGCATGACTCCAATAGAGAGAGAGAGACCTTTACCGTAAAGAAAAATGTCAATATTGTGGCACGGTGGGTCATATTGCCAAAATCTGCTAGTGGGTGTCCAAGAAGCCTACTCAACATGATGAAATTCTACAAGCTCTTGCAGCCCTTACCTTGGATAACACTATTGCATAAACAAAGTGGACCTCAAGACACGGAGCTTCCAATCATATGACAGGTAAGCCAGGTATGTTAACCAATATTCTAGGTGATGGATCTTCTATACCAATTCTCGGTATCGGAAACTCTTGTATTAAACAAAAAAATATTGCCTTATCTCCAATGATGTCCTGCTTGTTCCTGACTTAACAAAAAATTTGCTCTCTATAAGTTAGCTAACTACTTACTTTCCTATTAATTGTGAATTTTCTAATGTTGATTTTTATGTTAAGGAACGAGAAACTGGACAACCAATGATCAAAAGGAGGCGTATGGGTGATATCTATGTTCTTCCCACTTTCCCGGAGCTTCATTTTCCCATCATTTCAAATCCAGCTCAACATAATTTTGGCATCAACGCTTAGGGCATCATTTGTTTTCGACTTTACAATTATTAAAAATAAAAGGTTGATTGATGTCATAGGAGCTATAAAATCTGAACATATTTGTGATAGTTGTCAATTAGAGAAGCTTAGTAGATTACATTTCTCTTGTTTTAAACATTCTTGTTATGGTATTTTTGAAAAAATTCATTGTGATTTGTGGGACCTACTCATGTTTTATCAATTGGAAAATTCAAATATTATGCATGTTTAGTAGATGATTTCTCTAAATATACGTGGATCATTCCCTTACATAATTAATATGATTTTGTAAATGCATATTTAGCCTTTGAACATTATGTTAACACGCAATTCATACAAACAAATCAAAAAATTTTACTCCAATGGAGGAGGAGAGTTTATCAACTCGAAACTCTCATATCATTTTCTCTCTACAGGCACCATTCATCAAGTATCGTGTCCCTATTCTCCTGAGCAGACATGTATGGTTGAAAGGCATCATAGGATTATACAAGAACTAGGTGGTGCTCATCTATTTCTACGGTAGAAGCATTCACTACTGCTGTATACCTTATTAATCTGTTGTCTTCATATGCACTTAATTTTGAAACCCCATACTTCACACTGCATGGTGCTCATCCTGTTCACTCTTCACTTCATGTCTTTGGCTCTAAATATTTTTCTTACACTAGGGATACATGACATCACAAATTTGATCCAAAAACTGTTCTTTGGATTTTTGTAGGCTATAGTGATAAACATAAAGGATATTAATGTTTTCACCCCTCAAGCAAAAAAATTATTAACTCTCAACATGTTGTTTTTGATGAGTTAATCTTTCCATATAAGAATGCTCGCAATTCCAACATTATTCTTCCTCCACCACATGTCATTAGTATATTTGATTCTTGGCTACCTCATACTGACTCCAACTCCTTTGTAGAGACTTTCTTGCCACCATCTATACTACCATGCGTAAGCCCTTTACCTATAACAACCATACATACTCTAGCTCCATAGTCTTCTGATGATCCCTAGACCCTATCCAAAGATACAAGTCTACTTCTCCATGATCTCATTCCTTTACATACATTAGTAATCTCACATGCTCCACATGTCATTAATACAACACAACAATTTGGACAACCAGAGCCAGAGTAGCTTTCACAGTTGAACCATCTCAATCAGACCCACAGCTCGAGAATGAGCAATTAGAAGTGCCTCAACTAGTTGGACCTTTTAGAAATCGAGCCTCAGTTATTTCAACCAACTCAACCCCCTCAAGCACCAATCTCTCACTCCATGGTTACTCGGTCTAAACCCTATCTAAAGTGTGCTTTGACTTCCACATCTTTTGCCAATATTTCTCGCGAGCCACGAAATGTTCAATCTTCCTTTGCTCATCCTAGATGGAAAGCTACTATGGACGAGGAACTTGCAGCTCTACATCAAAACCAGACATGGCGACTTGTTCCTCGCACCTATAATTTGCATGTCATTAGCTCTAAGTGGGTATTCATAACAAAACTCAAACCCGATGGTTCTCTAGATTGTCTAAAGGCTCATGTTGTTGCAAATGGATATCATAAAATTGATGAAGTTGACTACACCAAAACCTTCTCTCTAGTTTTCAAACCAGGAACCATTCAAATATCATCACCATAGCACTTGTTCAGCAATAGCTATTTGTCTACTTGACGTAAAAAAATGCATTTCTGCATGGTCTCATTTCATAAGATATATATATGGGACAATCACCAGGGATGGCTGATCCACAACATCCAAAACATGTTTACAAGCTTCAAAGAGATCTCTATGGTCTCAAACAAGCACCTCGTGCTTGGTTTTATCGGTTTAGTGCTTTCCTCCTTAAATATGGTTTTTTTTGTAGCCTAGTAGATCCATCCTCATTCATTTTCATTCTAATTATGGTTCACTAATTCTTCTTCTTTATGTAGATGATATACTTCTCACAAGATCCACTATAGCACTTATTACAGACTTCATTCAACTCATTCAACTCCTGAGCTATGAATTTGCGATAAAAGAATTGGAACTAGTTCATCACTTCCTTGGCATTAAGATCTCCCAAATCACCAATGGTCTTCATTTATCTCAGTTATACTATACTCTTACCATATTCGAACGAGCCAACATGGTAGATTGTAAGCCCATTAGTACACCGTTTGAAGCAAAAACCAAAGTTTCATCAAATGACACTCCTCTAGACGACCTAAGTTACTTTAGAGGACTTGTTGGTGCTCTACAATACCTCACCCTCACATGTCCAGATCTTTCATATAGTGTTAACTACGTGTATCAATTCATGCATGCTCCCAATACTACACATTTGAAAATGGTTCAACGTATCTTATGATATGTCAAAGGCATTATTGATATAGGATTACACTTTACTTCCAACAATATACTATATGCTTTTTCATATGCAGATTGGGCAGGCTGTCTCACTACCAGGCATTCTACCACCAAATATTGCACATTCTTTGGATGAAATCTCTTCTGCTTGTTCGCAAAGAAACAAACATATGATCTCACGCTCCAGCACTAAAGCTGAATATCGAACCATGGCCAACACTGTAGCCGAACTCACATGGTTGACCTTTATTCTGAAAGATCTTCACATTCCAATAGGCATCTCCCCCGATACTCTACTGTGACAACCTAAGTGCTATTCATATGACAGTCAATCATGTGTTTCATGCCCATAGTAAACATATTGAATTAGATTACCATTTTGTGTATGAACGAGTTGCACTTGGACTACTTTTCACTCAACACATTTCCACTAATGATCAAGTTGCTAATCTCTTCACTAAACCAATGTCAAAGGCTGCTCTAAATTATTTTTGAACCAAACTCTGTCTCCAACCCCGACACAGTTTGAGAGAGAGTATTAATACAACACAACTCGACAACAGAAATTATTGTGTTATTCAATGGAGTGATAAGATGAACCAAGATTATCAGAGTGATAATGATGGGTGCTTCCATAATAATGCCTATCTTAGTGGAGAAAAGTTGGGAAATAAAGGAGTTTCAACTGCAACAAATTCAAACCAAAATAGTAGTCCAATAGATGAGGAGACTCTAGCAATATGCATAGATGTAACTTCAAGTCTATGTGCATTTGAAACCTGTCAATCAAAGATATGAAGAATATATCATCATCCAAATCAAAGATATGAAGAGTATATCATCATCCAATTTCTTAGAAAATTTTGTTTCTTATTTTAGTATAAATACGAGTTATGTGTATTGTTTTTATTCCTCTAAAATCAATAAAAGAATACAGATTATTCTCAAACATATTTACTATATTTATTTTTCAAATTTTCTTCTATATAATCGTACCTATATAAACACTTATCAACAACATCATTAGTTCAACCACACATTTGACAAGGAACCTAAAACTTTTGTTTATTGTATTGTCTTTATTATTGATCGTTGAATTTGTAATTGTTGTGCCTTGATGGAGACTGAAACTAGAAATTATGTAGTTTTTGTGGCTGATTATTTTGGCGATTTGGTATAAATCGGCCCATTTCTCTACTTTTTGGCTAAAGAATGCTTCATTTTGATTATGTTCAAAATTTTCTTCCTCCTATAGATTATTCGTGGTTTTTCGCAAGGCTAGAATAAATTGATTCATGCTTGGATAAGGGAACTTACTAAGCATGATAGTTCTGAAGGTTGCATATTTCGGCCAAGACCTTGAACAAGTCGAAAAACTTTGTCTACCTCGTCAAAAGGTTTTCCAATGGCAGCTAAGCTATTGCATATAAACTTAATTTTTGAAGTATTCTTCTAATTTCATCATGCCTTTCTTTATAGCATAAAATCTATCTTTTAACCATGATTCCTTTTCTTTTGTGGAGGAAAGATGTTGATACTCAACAGTGAGCCAGACTTGTTATGCAGTTTGTCCGCCAATTGTCATGCTCATTGTATCTTTAGTCATCATTCCATAAACCAAGACATCAAAAGCCCATCGTTGTTCAACTAGATTGCACACTTTGGATTGCTTTCTTTCTTTCCATCTTCTTTTTCAATCTCTTTCAAAGGGATTTCATCTTCTATAATATGGTGCTCTAATCCCAGACTTTTGATAAGAGGAAAAACTAAAATTTTCCCAAATAAGATAATTATCCGAAGAAAACTTGACAAAAATCAAACTTGCATACAGGTGGAGGGACTAAATATTGAGGCTGGGTTCTTTGATGGAATTGCTAGAATTTGTAGCCATGGCTATGATGCTATAAACAGTTTCAAATGAATAAAATCAAAGAATATATATATAGTCTCAATGCAATAGTAATAAGGAATACATATATAAATGAATAATTGATTTCTTAATAATAGAAAGAGATTTTGGTGTAAATGGTCCTTAATCTTTGTCCTTAGTGTGGAATTGGTCCCTAATATTTATTTTTTGGCATACAAGTCCCTAACCTATGTATTTTAGTGCGAAAATGGTCCTTATGGGATGAAAAAGATAAATATGCCCTTAGTTTTAATTAGAAGAAATTATATGTGAATTCCTAATCATTACAAAATGTGCAAATATGTCCAATACTTTTATTTTTTATAAAAAATTAAAGAAAACTAATGAATTTTTTTTTTAATTAACACTTTAGTAATAAACATGTCAAATAAAATTATTATTTTTATTATTAAATAATTATATTATTTAAAATTTAAATTATTATTTTTATTTTATTTTTGTATAAAAAAAATAACTTTGTCACAAACTTGATGTTCAAATACTTTTATTCAATTGAGTTATATGTTTATTAATTACAAATATTAGAAATCCAACTATATTCTTCATATTTTAATTTATCGTTTTGTTTTTGTTCAAAAATAAAATAAATAATATGTAAATTAATTTTTATTAGTATTTTTATGCTAAATAAAAATGTAATAAGATTAGTTCAAATTGTGTAATAATTTTCATTTAATAAAAATATAATAAAAATTTTATTTTTATTTGACATGTCGTATATAATTTTTATTTGACATGTTGTATGATTGTGGGTATATAATTTTCTCAATGGAGCGTGTACATACTATTGAGTATTTTTTTTTTTTTTGAATGCTCACGTTCCAAATTATTTTATTTACCAGATTTAATAGTTTGGTAGTAGCATGATAACATGTGGTAGTGACTCAAATTTTATGTAAATTATGTCGATAAGTGTTGAGATGATCAATCATGTTATATGTAACTTTAATTATCCATGTTTTCATGTTAAAATTGTGAAAGTTCGAGTTCATTGATCATAGGTTGTTAGAGTTTTCGATCAAGCATTTTCAATTTCAACGATTACTGTTTTGAACTTTTTCCATATTTTGCCCCCTTTATTAATGTCATAACTTAAATAAAAATATAATAAAATTAGTTCAAGTTGTATAATAATATTTTATTTAAATAAAAATACTAATAAAAAGTAATTTACACATTATGTGTTTTATTTTTGAACGAAAATAAAACGATAAATTAAAATATGAAGAATATAGTTGGATCTCTAATATTTATAGTTAATAAACATATAACTTAATTAAATAAAAGTATTCAAGTTTGTGACAAAGTTATTTTTTTATACAACAATAAAATAAAAGTTAAAATTTTAAATAATATAAATACTTAATAATAAAAATAATAATTTTATTTGACATGTTTATTAGTAAAGTGTTAATTCTAAAAAAAAAATCATTAGTTTTCTTTAATTTTTTATAAAAAATAAAAGTATTGGACCTATTTGTACATTTTGTAATAATTAAGAATCCACATACAATTTCTTCTAATTAAAACCAAGGGCATATTTGTCTTTTTCATTCCATAAGGACAATTTCGCACCAAAATGCATAAGTTAAAGAACTTGTATCACAAAAATAAATGTTAGATACTAATTCCACACTATGGCAAAGGTTAGAAACCAATTGCGCCAAAATCTCTAATAGAAATCATTGTCAGCTTTTTTTTTTGGATTGATTCTGTCTATACAACTTTCTTTCCAACGTGTCTCCATGATTATTGGTGATGTTAGTTTCCATATTGATTGACATCTTATCATTCTGGTCTTGTATTCTCAATTTTATGTTTGTACTGTCGTTTTACACCACAATTAGTGAGTGATAACAGCAATACTGGGATTGCAATGAAAAAACCCGAGGCAAGTTGGTTTACTGAATAATAAAATAAAGCCCTTGAGGGTTTCATTTTCAAACAATATTAATATATGGAACTATGGACTATTTCATATTTACTGAACAAAACAAGTAAGAAGAGACGGAGACCTCTGCCTGTATATTCATAATTTGAAATATAAATCTTATCAATGACATGACGTCATGTTATTAAACAAAAGAAAGAGTCCTCGAGTTGTGTTCCACTTTCAAATATTATCATTTATTAATGAAATCACAATATGATACGATTTCGATGTACATGTCATACACATTCAACCACTGACACCGCAATAGGCTTTTGCACTGCTCTCAGTCATCTGGGTTGCACCACTGAGGTAGAAACGGGCCAACCCGAAATTATCAAACGGACTAAATTGCAATGGATGATCCGAATCCACAAGCTCTTCAGGAATATTAGTAGTCCCATGATTAAATGAGAACAAGGCCAGACTATATCTTGCCTTTTCCCCTTTCATAATAACTTGATGCTTGGCTGCATGTATCCTCCCATTGCTCCATGCCTGAGCCAAAAGGCAAAAAACTCTTCTACTTTTTTGTTTTTGGCTCATTTGAAGAAAAAACTTATTAAACTATTAGAGAATAGTGAATTTATTGCTTATATTTTATGATGCCTTTCGCGTTCATGCTAAATTTATTTTTTTCATTAAGGGACTGTTACAAAGAATTTTCAAACATATGGATATAAAAATAGTTTTTTAAAAGATTTTAAAATTTTTTGGTAGAATATGTGGTTGAAAAATTGATAAAAGTTGTGGGTCCTATAAAATATGTGGTTGAAAATGAATTTGAGAAAAAAAAAAGTGTTTAAAAAAACTAGGGTTCCTAATAATTATAACGACATGTTTGGTTGTTCTTGAAAGTTACTTTTTACGAAAGCAAGTTTTGTTGATAAAAAGTAAATTTTGAAAACAATGTTTCTCAAAATAAGCAACTTAAGAGAATGTTTGATCCTTACAAGCACAGCCAAACATTCTCTCAAAAAGTCCCTAAATCAAGAAAAATAGAGCAAGAAGTACTCAAGTAAATGAAAAAAAAAAATAAAAAGTTTACTTACTTGATAAGCATCACCAGACATGACAACAAATGATGAAGGTGGTACTTCCACAGAAATCCACTCTCCATTCCTGAGTTGTACTTCTAATCCATTAACTTCATTTTGATGAAGTATGGCCAAGAAACCCTTGTCTGTATGAATATTTGTACCAATATTGTTGCTTATGTTCTTGTCTGGAGCTGAATATTTTATGGGTCTAAGAAGATATGTTGTTGATTCAACATGGGATTCATAATGTTTTTGTGTACCATAGCTTTCAAACACCATTTTGTCCACCATTTGCTCCAGTTCTGATACTACCCTTACATAAGATATTATGGTTTCACTACAACAAAATGAAATGAATAAGTAAATTAATCAAATCATATCATCAAATGGTGTTTTAGTTGAAACTATAAACAATTTTGAAAAAAATCTCTTGGAATGTTTAATTAATATCTCGAGTACAAACGGAATTAGGGTTTCACGGACGGCTATCAATTGTTAGGGAATCGAGACTTAATCCCACAACCTTTGCATACTCCCAAGAGTCAAAACTATAATTAGATATTAGGGTATAGCTTAAAATTTAGAGTTTAGTTGGACACGGACTTTTGGGTGAGTGAAAATATTTTCAAAATTTCATGATTCTACCGATATTACATATACTTCAAATGGTGTTGAGCTCAAATCTATTGAGAAATCTATCTACATTTTAAAATAAATCTATTATGCAGTATGCGCGAGCACGAGACGTAACATGTGAAGACAATATTTAAATAAAATAATTGATCCTCCTCTAACAACTTAAGTTTGTAGACGGGATTGTTCAATACTACATACCAGAATTGCGGGTTTCCAAAAGGCCACATGAGATCCGTAAAACGCTGAACTCCGTCGACGGTTGTTGCATCTGGAATTCCCATGCTTTCATGAAGAGGAGCATGAGGCAGTTGTCCAACATAACCATAGAAGGTCAAATCCGAAGTGTTTCGAGCTTTGGTCTTAGTGGGAAGATCAAACAATCCTTGTACAACATTAAAAACATTTTTGTCAAGTTCTGAGGAAAATTTATCATAAATTGCCACGAAAAATCCATATTCTTCAAGTGCATTCCGAACTTCTTGACGTGCTGCAATCCATGAACTTGTATTGGGCATCAAAATTTCCTTTGAAAAATGGATAATTGGAAGCTCGAAAAGTGTTTGAGATGCCATATAGCCTTAGATTTTAATAAGTTCTTGAATATGCTTAATTGAAATGCTTTAGAAATTGGCAAGGGAGTATCTGTTATCGTTTATATTTATATTGCACAGACTGGATATTTTATTAATTTTAATTTGAAGTATGTCACACTATGTTACATAAGGTGCATGTAGGTACATAATGCTTTAAACAATTATAATTTATTTGTTGAAGATAAGATATAAATAAATAATATTTTTGTAAACAAATTAATATTTATAATAAGATGATTTGACATATATAGTAGTATGCCCCAATTGAAGTTCTCTGTTGCTCGTGTATCAAAATTCCCCATATCAAGCATTCAAATCTGAATTATATGTGAAGATGCTTGTTGAGGATGAATATTAATAAATATTTAAATTCTCCTCTCCTAAATAAATAAATTTTTGAATCTGGCTAAATATTCTTAATTCAGGAGTATATTTTCTTTTATTATTTGGGTCCTTCCTACAAACTATTTAGAAATTCCTACATCTCTAATCATCACAAATGAGAAATTCCTACTCTCTATCTCTTAAATGTTTGGATTTTTCAAAACTCCATGAAGATGCAAAAGATAAATGTTATCCCTATTGAAACGAAGATATAAGTTTTACTTGTTCACATAACAATTAAAGGTGAAGTAAGGTGACGAACGACGAATCTCTTTATTATAAACAAATCTATTTTGCAAGTTCTTTATAATGGATAGCTCCTACACAAAATCGGACTAATGACGTATACAATAGTTGAATTCTTAATATAGATACTACATAGGGATATGTAGGTCGGGTCGCTGAGCTCTAGTCTTGCACTAAAGGCTAATGGGTCGGTTTCGTAGTAACCAGGGATGAGAATTGATTTGAATGCTAACATTACATAGACTGTCACTATTCTGAGGTGTAAGCATTTATCAGAGTCTGGCCCTGACTGACCAGCTCTCTTTCTTTACCGGCAAGTAAGAAATGACACTTTTTTTTTTTTATGTAGATTTGGTGGATGAATAAATATTTGTAAGGTTAGATTTCATAGGTTGTCTAGATCAATTGACCAAAGATTTATTGGGGCTAAATTTAATGTTGGATGTAGAAAGAATTGACAGATTGATACATGTTACCTAATTTGTTTCAAGAAAATATTGTAAAACAATAATAATTACAATTATTTTTATATTACTAGTCCTATCAAAAGTTATAACGAGAGCACAAATTGGACCACTTTGATCTTTGTCTATATTGGATTGGTTTTATATATAGTTATGGACGTGGGCATGCATCTGTGGTATATGCAATTTACATTACCATATATAAATTATATTTATTCTTTCATTTTCATTGAATAAAGATTAGTTATATCGATTATTAAACAATGGTTGCTGATGGGGATGCAAGGTTGGGCCAGTAATGAAGTCATACATTGTAGTGTTTGACATCGTGTTTGAATAAATTAGTGACTGATACATACATCTCAAATCAGTAAATTGAGATCAGAAGTTCAACCTCTAAACATACGAGATGGTGGCCTAATGTCCCACATTTAGGCAATGAAGGCTATCAAATTGTTGTAATAATTATAATTATTTATTTTCATAAATTTAATTTATCGACATAAAGTCTCTGTCACATAATACATAATAAAGTAGTAACTGTTAAAAAATTACTTATCAAATAAAACGAGAAACTGCATATTACATGAACAGGAAAAAAAATTAAAGAAACTGCAGAATAAACTAAAGAAGAAAGCAAACCGAGGCATGTATGCAAGACGCTTTTTTAAAACATATTAAATCCCCTACCGTAGGTTATGAGCATCGCTTTCTCGGGATACAACGGTAGAACCTGGCTGTACTAATAAACCGAGAACTCTTGCGAGAACAATATCACCGCGAGCAAATTCGAATGCCAAAGAGGAAAAACGAATGCTAAAGAACCGAATGAGGAAATGTTGAATTGTTGTATGTAGAATGAGGAAAAATGACATGTTTATATATGCCTTAGAGTGACCTTCCAATTCCACCATTAACATGAAAGTTACAAGAGTTACAAAACATGAATGGTTGAGAAGATGGAAGGTCTCAAACAAATGAAGAGTTTTAAAATTTCATTCAACTTATTTTTCAACAATCCTCCATATGAATGAAAATTGATAGAGAGACGCAGAAGACTTGGTGATAAAGTTCAACGTCCGAAACCTGCATAAGATAGGTAGGTGTTACCCTTTGAACATTCCCTCGTGAAAGTATATTTACTTTATTAGCTAACCAGTAGACGTGATGTCCTTGAACTATTCTGCCGTTTGTGTAAACGATGATATACTTCACACAGAATTCTTCCTGACATAATTCAGTTCTCATTGTTATATTAATTTATGGCCGTGAACATATGCCTGGTTCTGTGAGAGTTTTTCAAGAATTGCACCTCATACAATTCTCTTAGAAGCGGCCCCACTTCTCTCTTACATAGGTGATTTCTTATTAAGAGTAGCCCGCTCTACTCCACGCGTAAGAATCATTAAAAGCCTATTGCTTATCCTTTTCTCTACGCGTATCACTGTTTCATAATAGGAATGGACAGGAGAGAACCCCCACAGTGATCTAATTAAGTATTTACAATTAGGTTGTCCCTTTAAACCTAGATCTTGGGATCTCTGATCAACTAGGTTGGATTTCTATTGTATTAACTTATTCTTCCAAAAGCTTAAGTCCCATTCTTTTAACGACTTTCCAACTAACTCTCTATTCAAATCTTTAGTTAACGGATCTTCAATATTATACTTTGACTTCACATAGTCAATAGAGATAACTCCAGTTGAGAGTAGTTGTCTTATGGTATTATGTCTATAACATATGTATCTAGACTTACTATTATACATGTTACTCGAGACCACCAATTGCAGATTGACTATCACAATGTATGCAATTTGTTGGCACATGCTTTGACCATCTAGGAATATCCTCTAGGAAGTGACGTAACCACTTAGCCTCTTCACCACATTTGTCCAGGCTATAAACTCAGATTCCACAGTGGATATGGCTATAACTGTCTGCTTAGAGGATTTCTATGATATAGCTTTGCACCTTCCAAAGGTGAACATAAATCCACTTATAGATTTTGAGTCTTTTATATCGAGATATCCAATTAGCGTCATCGTATCCTTCAATAACGCGGATATATCGGTATAGTGCGATCCATAATCACGAGTATATCTCAAATACCTTAGTATTCTTATTATTTATTTCCGGTGGCGACTCTGGATTACTCGTGTATCTACTCGGTTTGCTAAGCGTGTAGGCTATGTCTGGTCTTGTACAACTCATCAAGTATATCGACTTTCGATAATTCTAGACTATTCTACTTGAGAGATACTCTTGCCTCTGTTCTTTGATAGATACTAACTTGTATCTATAGGTGTTCTAGCCATGCCGAATCATCATTGTTAAATTTTTCAAGAATTTTGTCCACATAGTGTGATTGATTTAGGACAATTCCCTCCGATGTTCTTGAAATTTTAATCCCAAGTATCACATTCGCTAAGTCCATATCCTTCATGTCAAATCTTGAATTTAACATGTCTTTATTAGATTTAATCATCTTATCGTTGCTTCCAACAATAAGCATGTTATCAACGTAAAGACATAAAATGACATAGCCATTTTCAGTGTCTTTGAAATAAACGCATTTATCGCACTCGTTGATTTTGAATCCACATTCCATCATAACATGATCAAACTCTTCATGCCATTATTTTGGAGCTTGTTTCAAGCCATACAATGACTTCACCAATTTACGAGACTTTGTTCTCTTGCCTTGGAGCAGAAAAATTCTCAGGTTGTTCCATGTAGATTTCTTAATCTAAATCTCCATTTAGAAATATAGTTTTCACATCCATTTGATGTACTTCGAGATTTCGAAACACTGTAATTGCAAGTATCATTCTGATGGATTTTATTCTCGTTACTAGAGAATATGTATCAAAGTAATCAAGACCTTCTCTTTGTTTGTATCCTTTTATAACAAGTCTAGCCTTATACTTTTTGATTGTTCCATCTGGCTTCATTTTCTTTTTGAAAATCCATTTGTAGCCTAGTGGTTTGCATCCCGGAGGAAAATCCACTAGCTCCCATGTATGGTTTTGTAGAATAGAATCTATCTCAGTTTTAATTGTCTCTTTCCATTGAGGTCCTTCTGAAGAATCAATGGCTTCTTTAAAGCTTTGGGGCAGATTTTTCAGTTCTAGATCTTTTGCTACGTATTGGTTCAACCTCATCTTCTTCTTCTTGTTCTTGGTATGTGGCTTCATGTGTTCGTTTAGAGGAGCTTGCTTTCTCTTTGGATCAGTATGGAAATACATGTTCAAGAAATGAAGCATTTCTCGATTCCATTATCGTATTTTTGTGTATGTCTGAGATTTTAGATTCATACACAATAAATCGATAAGCACTGATGTTATGTGCATAGCCAATAAAAATACAATCAATTGTTTTTCGACCTATTTTCACCTTTTTAGGTATAGGTACAGCTACTTTGACTAGGCACCCTCACACTCGCAATTTATATGAAGGCTTCCTTCCTTTCCACAACTCGTATGGGGTCTTCTCTTCTTTCTTTCGGGGCACCTTATTTAAAAGGTAATTAGCTGATAAAATAGCTTCTCCCACATGTTCTGAGGTAACCTAGAACTTAATAGCATTGCATTCATTATCTCTTTTAATGTACGATTTTTACATTCGACAACACATTTTGTTGAAGTGAATAAGGTGCTATGGTTTCATGTGTGATTCCACTTTGTGCACATAATTCAGCAAATGATAATTCATATTCACCACATCGGTTACGCTATTGTAATTACCGAAATTACGCCAAATTTAAAAAAAATGAAAAAAAAAATTTGCAATTGAAAACTATATCAGTTTTATAAATACACTAGTTTCACAAGTATGAAATTCACTGTATTCCATGTAATATAAGTTTAGTAAGAATATATTTTAAGTTTGTTAAAAAATTACTTATCAAATAAAATGAGAAACTGCAGGATAAACTAAAGAAGAAAGTAAATCGAGGACTGTATAAGTACAGGTTTCCTTAAAACATATTCGCCCCCTACCGTAGGTTAAAACAAGACAAGCTTTTCCCGGGATACAACGGTAGGCCCCGTTGTACCAATGAACCGAACTCTTGCCAAAATAATATCACCGCAAAAAAATTCGAATGCCAAAGATGAAAAACGAATGCTAAAGAACCGAATGAGGAAATGTTGAATTGTTGTGTGTAGAATGAGAAAAAAAATGACATGTTTATATAGGCCTTAGAGTGACCGTCCAATTCCACCATTAACATGAAAGTTGCAAAAGTTACAAAACATGAATGGTTGAGAAGATGGAAGGTCTCAAACAATTGAAGAGTTTTAAAAATTTCATTCAACTTATTTTCCAATAGTAACGTCCCCAAATTTCGTATTATAATTAATATGAATTTAATTAATTTCACCGTGAAATTTTTGAAACAATAAAATATAATACTATATCAAAAAGTTTTATTGTTATTCCGAAAACGTGTTTTAAATTATTTAACAATACATAAAATAAGTATTTAACTTTAAAATCTCATATCTTACTATAGTATAGATACACTTGGAACATGTTTGGTTTGTTGATAAATTATTATTTATTTGGAGTTATCCGGATAACTTGTTAATCATTTTCCCGTTTGATTTAGTTAGATATAAGAATGAAAAAAGTCATTGTTAAAAAGGTCAACTTTTAAATGAAAAAAACAATTATATCTTTATTTTTAATTAAACAAACAAAATGTAAATAAAAACTAAATGACAAAATGGGTGGAGAGGTAAAGGGTGGTGACAATTATCATAGGATATAGATGTCCAAAATTATATTTGTTCTCTATTATAAATGATATATTCATCTTTTAAAAAATTTGAGCACGTCCGTATCCAAATAAAAAATTTTGTCTTCATCTTTTCAAGGATAAAACTTCTCCTCATTTTTGTTTTAAATTGTTATCCATATAAAAGCGTATCCGATCATTAATTCTATCCAAGCAGGAAAAAATAAATTTTATCTACTATCTTTAAGCATTGATCATTACCAAACGGACCCTTAAGATAATACATACTGTGATATTATTTTATTAATATTTAATTTAACCCTAATTGACAAAAAAAACATAGTTTGAAACTTGATATGTATTTATTTAAAATAGGGAGGCGGATGACCGTTGGGAAGTAATATTATAGAATATAGTTAACTATTTTCAATATTTAATACATTTAGATTTAGTAGTAATATTTTTTCGAGTTTTCCTAGCGATAGATCCACCGAACTACGATCATATATCCAGTTTACAATCGTCTCGTCATCTAAGAGTAGGCACCAACCTTCAGTATATGCATTGCTACACTTACAATGCAAAGCTAGACGCACAAAAACTGAGTAAGTAACAATTTGTATGAACACACGCATGAACATGTGTAAGATTTCATATTCCTCGTCTCATTCTCGAAGTTCACATCTTTTCTCACTATCTCAACTTAATTGTCTTCTCTTTCTTGGGTCCTGAATCCCACTACAGTGAACCATATGAACTCAAATCAATATGGCCAATTACAAGCACACATCCTCATTTATCAGTGTTTATGTGTCCGTCATAATCTCAAACACGACTCTTGAGAATACACTAGTACACACGTAGGGCAATTCTATTTTATTCTTGAGAGTGTACTAGTGTATTCAATTAAAATGCAATATATTTATTCGATACCAAATACTAAGGTACACACGTAGGGACATTCCATTTTATTTTTTCCATCTCTCCTTATTCTCATTATCTCTTCCTTTACAAGTTAGGAACGACCACTTCTTTTTAGGTCCATGAAATGCACGTGCACTTTAATGTCAGAGAGTATATGTGTGTGCTTATAAGTACTTATCCATACATTTCTTAGAACCTACAATTTTTCTCCACTTTTTTATTCACACATTTTGTAGGACCTATCATATAAATCTACAAAAATTGCTTATAAATTTGTATTATAATTCATATGAATTTAATTAATTTCACCGTGAAATTTTTGAAACAATAAAATAATACTATATCAAAAAATTTTATTGTTATTCCAAAAACGTCTTTTAAATTATTTAATTTTTTTTGTATAGCTGTACATAAAATAAGTATTTAACTTTAAAATCTCATATCTTACTCTCGTATAGATACACTTGGAATGTTTGGTTTGTTGATAAATTATTATTTATTTGGAGTTATCTCGGATAACTATTTATCATTTTCCCGTTTGATTTAGTTAGGTATATAAGAATGAAAAATAATAATAATTATACCTTTATTTTTAATTAAACAAAAAAATGTAAATAAAAAACTAAAAGATAAAGGGTGATGGCAATTATTATAGGATATGGATGTCCAAAATTATATTTGTTCTCTATTATAAATAATGTATTCGTCTTTTAAAAAAATTGAGTAAGACCATATCTAAATAAAAAATAATTTGTCCTCGTCTTTTCAAGGATAAAGCTTCTCCTTATTTTTGCTTTAAATTGTTATCCCGATAAAAGTGTATCCGGTCATCAATTCTATCCAAATAGGATAAAATAAATTTTATCCATTATCTTTAAGCATTGATCATTACCAAACAGACTCTTAAGATAATACATGCTGTGATATTATTTTATTAATATTTAATTTAACCCTAATTGACAAAAAAAATTATAGTTTGAAACTTGACATGTATTTTTTTAAAATAGGGAGCGGATGTCCGTTGGGAAGTAATATTATAGAATATAGTTAACTATTTTCAATATTTATTACATTTAGATTCAGTAGTGGTATTTTTTGAGTTTTCCTGGCAATAGATGTATATCATGTTAATTTTCAAACGCTTTCGATCAACTTCCATGTAGCTATATATTCTTCTTTTTTGCTCAATTTACCTCTATTTTTGGGTTTTACTTACAATGACAATATTTATACTAAATTAAGTAGAAATCCACTCAAATTATAATTATATAAGAAGTTTATATGATAGGATAAGCGTGTAAAATACACTTATCAAATACTTCCAAACTTAAACACTTGTTCGTCTCGAACAAGATTATCTACTTAAACAATCAAGAAAATAATAAAATTTACTATAATAGATATCTTGCTTTGCCTCGGGTTTTTGAAACAAATCAAACAAATCATAAAAGACTTCTAAATCATGCTACCAAAATCAATCTCTATTTATCCGATGCTCGACCGACCTACGTAGTGTATGTGTGTGTGTACTTGTAAGACGCATAATCAATCAATCATCATAAACCTTTAGATTGGTAATATTTTGCCCTTCAATGGTCAAATATTTCATTTCTCTCTCGTAAGAATACACACTCCTATATTGATACTCAATTTCTCACCCTGGGTGTTAATTCTAAATTTGTCTTCAAACCACTTATTCTTTTACCGCTCAAATTTGGTTGGGTCTAGTCAATTCAATAACTATATAGATCTGTGATGATTATCTATTTATTGAGTGTTTTAACCGTCAAGCTTCTATTAGGCAAGTCATACCCACTAGTTATCTACATCTCCAATTTATACTTACAAAGGCTTAATCTTGACCTCTCCTTTCCTTTTTTTTTTAATACATCTTATATGTAAGACCTCACTCTATTAAACTTTCTAGATGACTCTTGTAACGAGCTTTAGGCCGTTGGCTCCTAGGTTTGATAGACCTTATGGCACCTAGTTTTGAGAACCCTTACGAGTTTAATCACTCGAGTCAAATAGACTGCGAAGAAAGGTATAAGATGATGCAAGTGTAATGCCTTTTCTTTTATATTTTCTTTTTGCAAGATAAATAAGCGGGGATTATAGATTATTAGCATCCGGTCAATACTTAGATTCCATCTAGTAGCCAAATATACTCCATACAAATATTACACATGCACGAAATCAACACTTATCTAAATATTTTTCGCATTGGATTAACCACCCCCAAATTGTCCTTTTAACTGGTTAAGTAATTGAGTTTTTAATTGGTGGTCTTGATTTTCACAACTTATGTTCACTATTCTTTTCTTGTATTCTATTCAATGAACTAACTCAGGGTAATGATAATCATGATTATTGTGCTCACAATTAATCATATCTCACATGGATAAGTATAATATACAAAATAAGCATAAGTAGCATCACCTAGTCATAATTCATGAATTGATAACTGTTGACGTCGGAACCTGCAGCGTCCACGCGTGTTATGATCTCCAATCACTCATCCGCCAACCTCAGATGTTACTTGTATACTCGGACGACCGTTAGGCACCAAGATCTCTAGAGAAAAGGGGTCCGCGATCGTTGGTACTCAAACGATCTAGTCAATCCGGTATATAGAAATAATACGGTGAGGAGGTAAGTAATTGGGTGTGGGAGAGACAAGCAAAAGTAAGTTTGAGCGAGTTTAGGGTAGGATTCCGATGTAAAAAGAGCGTCAAGAGTACTAATAAAAATTGTGCGTGTCATAGAGAATGCGTAATCAAAATTGTGTCATCAAAAACGCGTCCCTTAGAATAACCAGAGTCCTTGTATTTATAGCTGCAGAGTCCTAATTATTCTGTGTTAGCAATCAATTAGAACTCTGATTGGATCCTCCTTCCTTATGAGATAAGGGCAATCGGTTGTCAAGGCAATCTCTCATATTTCATCCCTTATCTGAGTTGATCACGTTGCCTAATATTTAGGAGATCGAGATTTGGTTTCCTTGTGAGAAGCTTTATGATAATCAAATACAATCTTTCTTTAATTACTTCCCTGGTTGTTCCAAAATATCGTGCTTCCTGCTAGTTATAATTAATACGAAGCCTGGCGAGGCTCTCTAGGTCGGCCATGGGTGTCGAGGCCCTTCACGGGCCTCGCAATACTCTGATTCAGGGATTCTAAGACGTTCGATGGGCCTCTGAGGCCTTCTGAGAACTTACGAGGCCCTTGCTGGGCCCCTGAGGCCTTCGTCGGGTCTATGAGGCCTTTATGAATCTGGGAGGCCATCGCTGGACCTGTAAGGCCTTAGCGAGACCTAAATTAGGCCTAGATGGGACCTTTACAAGACCTTTGCTGACGTGGAGGTCTTACCAATTTCGGGTGGTAACAATAGTCCCCCATGTCCAAGCCTATTATTTATATCAGGCGTAGGACTTTAAGAAAGAGTATTAAATGCGGACGAAGGCTTTTAGAAAGCGAACCTCCAATGGAATCTGCAGGATCACCTCTCCCATTACATTTTTCCATAGGAGACATTTTGAACCCTGCAGAGAGTTCTCTAGCCTTCAACTCTTTGGAGAATGGGAGGTCTTTGTCGTCGTCATCAAGGTCGCACGACCGTTCTAGTCTTTCATCTTTGGGCTTCTCATCCGCAACCACGAGGTCTCTTCTCTTCTCTTGGTGGTCATCGCTGGGCTCGCTACACCGGCTACTCAACGATTGAGGTCGAGCCACAGAAGATACGACCCCCAACCTGTCGAATACGCTGGCAGAGGCGACCGACTTTTCCACTCGCGAGGCACGAGGTCTCTCCTGCTTACTAGAATTTTGCCCGTTAAGGATTGGCGAATCATCTTGAGACTGAAGATTTTCGATGGAGCCGAACCTCGAAGGCTTCGCTGGGCACAGCTACGCTTGGGTCCATGTCGAAGGGATTGATTCTCCAACAGTTCAAGCGCCGCCTTCATCCGGGCATTGTCCTGTTTCGGGTCCCGCCCGAATTTTTGTTGTCATGCTCTTTGGGTAGAAAACACGTTTTACTACAAATTTTTGGTCATGTAACGCTTTTTCGCTTCCCACAAACGGCGCCAATCATTAACGTCCGAAACTGCAGGCGTCTCGTGTCAACAGATTTCCGGTCGCTCCTACCAACCTCAGTATGTTACTCACACTCAAACGACCGTTAGGCACCAAGATCTCCGGAGAAAAGTGGTCCGACGATTGTTGGTACTCCAACGATCTAGTCAACTGTCGGTATATAGAAATAATACACGGAGGTAGGTAAGTAATTAGGTGTGGGAGAGACAAGCGGTGGAAGTTTGAAGCGAGTTTAGGGTAGGATTCCAGTGTAAAAAAGAGCGTCAAGAGTACTAATAAAAATTGTGCGTGTCATAGAGAATGCGTAATCAAAATTGTGTCATAAAAAACGCATCCCTTAGAATAATCGAGTCCTTGTATTTATAGGTGCAGAGTCCTAATTATTACGTGTTAGCAATCAATTAGAACTCTGATTGGATCCTCCTTCCTTATGAGATAAGGGCAATCGGTTGTCAAGGCAATATCTCATATTTCATCCCTTATCTAAGTTGATCACGTTGCCTAATATTTAGGAGATCGAGATTTGGTTTCCTTGTGAGAAGCCTTATGATAATCAAACACAATCTTTCTTTAATTACTTTCCTGGTTGTCCCAAAATATCGTGCTTCCTGCTAGTTATAATTAATACGAAGCCTGGCGAGGCTCTGCTGGTCGGCCATGGGTGTCGAGGCCCTTCACGGGCCTCGCAATACTCGATCTGTGAATTCTAAGACGCTCGATGGACCTCTCGAGGCCTTTTGAGAACTTACGAGGCCCTTGCTTTGGGCCCCGAGGCCTTTATGAACTGGGAGGCCATCGCTGGGCCTTATCGAGGCTTGAATTAGGCATAGATGGGACCTTTACGGGACCTTTGGCGATGTGGAGATCTTACCAAAATCGGGTGATAACAATAACATTTTCGGATAAATATCATCATCGACTTGCAAGGTTATCCAACACACATTATTTATTTTTAATTTTTCTTATAATCAAAACACACAAACGATCAACATAAAAAAAAATGAAATGACTGCTCTCCCAAAGTATAAAATACCCAGTGTCCTCAATGAGAGCGTAAGAAAGTAAAATAAATAAAAAGAAAAGAGTGTATCGATTGCGATGGTGTGGAGACACCATCGAACTTTCATCGACCAAAGAAGCATCGAGAGGTGATTCTTCATGTCACCTTTATCGTTGTGCAATAATAATAGAGAAGATGAAAATATAAGAAGTTATGCCTAAATTGCAATGAATATGCACATTTCTATGATGGAACTATTTTTTTTTTTTTTTTTAACGACGATGTCTAACCTAAGTCAGAAAATTTAAATTTGCTGAATTACTAAAAATTGGGAAACGATACTCTAATTTCTAATGCAATCCTAAAATTTTACGTATAATACAATGAACAGATAAGTGATAGAAATATGGGTTGTATCCCATTAAGCACTTTCGGTTTAGAGTCTCGAGCTTGACTTTTCATAAGTATCACTCATGGATATTCGAATTTGACTTTGAAAATCTTGCATTGCTTGCAATTACCAATTTTGCAAGACTTTTTCTTTGCTCTCTATATTTTAAATTGGCCATTTTCATCTTTGAATGCTCCAACTAGTCTACCTATATCAACATCCTGTTTGCACTTTTCTTGTCCAATTCTCACCACTTCATCAACTCTAAAGAACCCTTCAAGGTCGACTGGTTGCTCGAGTACGGTGTAGCTTGGTCATCCTGTACCCTCAAGATCAGCTCACATTGTTCAATATTAATAAGGGCTCGACTTGTTGCTAGGAATGGTCAGCCCAATATTGCTAGTATATCATGGTTCTCATCGATATCAAGGACAACAAAATCAACTAGGAGGATAAATTTATCCACTTTGATGAGCACATTCTCAATCACACCTCATGGGCGCTTGATTGAAGTCAGAATAATCATTAACTAGATACATTAAATCTTCTAAGAATTTAATTTAAGACTGCAGTAATAACAAAAGCGTATCTCTATCTTTTATCCAATTGACAAATTTTACTACGTGGTCTAGATTAATAACTTACCTCCCGAGTTGTTACAATCTACAATTCAATGAGAATTAAAATTAAAGAATCTAAACTAAGTTACATCATTAATCCAAAATATAAATTTAGCTACTCATCATACGGAAAAAGAAAATATGGAGAGTTTGGAATAACAACCGATTCAAATAAAGGACAAGAAAATGTTGAATATCTTGCACCAAGAATTTGTCGTCTTCAAATCCCAATCTTCAAAGCCTTCGTCGTTCTTCCTCCGCTCTTTACTTCTCTATTGTTTATCTACTTTTTCGGCTTCTAATTTGACTTGATTAGGTCTTAATATAGTGTTTACGTTCCTCCAACTCGTTTTAATTAAAAATGACACAAATACCACCTAAGTTTTAACTTAAAAAAGCCAAAAAATAACTTACGTAGGCTGTAGTCGAAAAGCGCGGCCCAAATTGCGGCAAACATAATTTTTCTGTTTGCCTTGGTCTGGCGGCGTTTTACAAACTGCTGCCGGACCGTGGCAGATAGAAAATTTGTAGTTTGGTCTCTCAACTTTTAAAATTATGCAATTTGGTCCCTACTTGAAATTTTTTTGTGCATATTTTATCACTTTTGCTCCAAGTCCTTCAACATTGATCCCATAACTTCTAAAAGCTTTCGTATTGGTCTTCAAACCTCCTTAGTCATCCAAATTTTGTCCTTCTTAAGTTTTAGAAGTGTACAAATCAGTCCTCAAACTTTTCGTACGCTAAAATCCACTTTTGAAACTTGTGACATTCATCCATTAACTCTTTTAATGGTTCTTATCATTCACATATAATCATGTCAATCTTCTAACGCTTTCGATCAACTCCCATGTAGCTCCATATTCTTCTTTTTTTGCTCCATTTACCTATATTTTTTTTATTTTACCTACAAGGACAATATTTATACTAAATTAAGTAGAAATCTACTCAAATTACAATTATACATCAAGTTTATATGATAGGATAAACGTGTAAAACACGCTTATCAATACCAAATACTACGGTACACACGTAGGGCAATTCCATTTTATTCTTTTCATCTCTCCTTATACTCATTATCTCTTCATTTACGAGTTATGAATCATCACTTCTTTTTAGGTCCAAGTAATGCACAAGCACATTAATGTCATAGAGTATGTTTTGTGTGTGCTTATAAGCACTTACAAGCCGGTCAAACATTATTTTTATCCACATATTTTGTAAGACTCATAACATTTCTCCACTTTTTATTCACACGCCCTTGGGGACTCATCGCTTTATAATCTACAAAATTGTAACCAAACATATTCATAATATATTTCATGCACAATTTACAAGTCATAATAACATATGACAATATGCTAATGAAGGTCCATTTACATTGGTATCAACATCATATTCGACTACTTCCATCGTATACAAATATTCAACAACAATATCATATTCCATGTACATTTCATATAATTACATAGAAACATATTATAATTTAGATACTATTGTTTTGCATTGTAATTGGATCGTTAATTACCTCTATCATTGCTTATCCTAGTTAGCACTTACGACTTCGTTCCTCTACGTTTCGTATCTAAGTTAGCATCTGCGTAAATTAAGTGTCTATATGTTGATCATGATCATATTACCTCTGGGAAATAACATAAGAGCTAAACGGGGCTCAAACTACCAAAGGTGGGAGTTTCGTGGAGAAACATGATGATGGGCGTTGACACGAGTGAACTAACGCATATATTACATGGAGAAATTAGAGTGTCAAGATTGACATAGAAATCTCAACAAGGAATGTAACATACTCATGAAAAGCTTATCGAGTCAGGAACTCATTTTAAGGATCTCAATTTAGTGTTTTCTACATTTATGCGCATTTTCGTCCGAGGTACGTGAGCTGCTCGATGGGGTTGACCTCTCACCAGTCTTCGAGGGGGTCAACCTCTCACCAGTTGGTGGGGGGTCCACCTCCACCCAAAAACACCTGGTGGCAAACACCTAAGATGGGGTCGATTCCCAACACCCGAAAATCACCTAGGGGTCTACCCCATGGGTTGGGGGTCGACATCTAGCATCCTAAGGTTGGGTTTTTCTTTTGTTTTACGTACAGTACTACATCGGGGACCATTTTTATTATCTTTTTATTATTCTTCCTCGTCTAAAAGCAACTAAAAACATTAAATAAAGAAAAAATATCTTTTTTCTCTGTTGAGCACCTAACTTATTTAAGGCCTTTTGTGAATAAGTGATTTCAAATGAAAAAGGGACCCTATTTATAGGGTGAGGTTAGGAACATAAATATTATTTTGAAATTTCTTTAAAATAATACTTGTTCCTTATTAGTATAGGGTGATTATATTTGCACCATAATTTTTATTTGTAACACTATATTTTAATTGTACTTTATGTCCTCAATTTTTGTTTATTATAGTATTTATATCCTTAACTTTTCTGTCGTATTCTTATCTTCAACTTTCATTAATTAGCACATCTCATATTTAATAATAGTTTCTGTTTGCATCCTTTGAGTTGAGGAAAAAATAAATTAGTCACACTTTTGTATTTATTGTTTTTTTAAAAATATGACGGACAAACAAGTTGTTTTACTCTCTCCTGCGGACTTTTTGTACGGAAACCGTTGTTAAAAACAAAGTATGCTAATTAATAGAAAGTTGAGAACAAGAATGACAAAAAAAGGTTGAGAACATGAGTGCTACAATAAGCAAAGAATAACAACTTTAAGTACAATTAAAATGTGGTGTAAATATAGTTACACATATTCTTAATTATCAACATTTATTGTGCATAGTGCATATGCTTCTATCGTTGCGCAGCAGCTTTGCAAAGACAGCATAAATATTTCTTACTTTCAACAGTTTAACTTTCTTATTATCAATATAAGTAGCACCATTTCAATATTTTTATGTTTCACACTAATTGAATTACAGCACCACGTTTCTAAAAATCATCGATAAAGTTCTAAAAATCACATAAAATTCTAAGATGTTACAAAATTAATAAAATTTAAAAAATTATTATTGACAAAAGAGTCAATCGTCCTCCTCATTACAATCTTCCTAAAATCAATAGCATTTCGTCGGAAAGAGGAAAACAGAATTGTAACCTCCCGGTATAAGTAACAAAATACTAATTTAAGATCAAAACTTTGTTTGATAAATATTTTAAAAGAAACATCTTAATAAATTTACTCTATCAATAATTCTTGTCTTTAAATAAAATTAAAAAAGAGATTAATATACCTTTAGACAATAATTTCAATAATTAAATAACAATTTAAAATAATTTAAAATTACAAACGAATTTTTAGTTTGTAATATTAAAAAATAAATATTTTTATAAATTCAATTTACTGACAAAAATTTGACTATAACTAAGGTAATATAAACATCAAATTATTAATATCAGAAATTTTTGTCGGTAATGAAACAACAGTTACACAAATAATTTATGCAGTAATTTTATAATAAAAAAAAGCTTTGAGACTTTTAAAGACTTTTAAGTATTTAAAAGTTTAGAGGTATTCAATATAGACTTTTTAAGAATCTCTAAAAGTATTGGTGTATTCAATTGATACTTTTAGAGACTTTTAAAAAGTCTTTAAAAAGTTACGAGAATTATTCAATTAAAATTTTGTATGCTGCCTCTATAAATTACTGGTATTCAAATTGTGAAAAGACTTCAGAGATTTTCTATTTACCGACTTTCTAGAGAGACTTTTGGAGACTTTTAGTGAAAAGTATATATAAGAAATCTAAAAAAAGTCTCTCATCTACCGTGAGATTTGTGAAGACTTCGTCCCAAAATAAAGAACGTCCATTTTTTTTTCACTTCTAGGATTTTTTTTATCACTTCCATTTAAGTAAGAATTTGTTGTAATCAATAATTTATATGCAATTGTATCTAGAATTTGCAGTAATCAAAACTTTGATATCACATAAGTCTTGTGTCAAAACTTGAGGATATTTTACGTGATGAATTTACAGTATTTTGATTAATGTTAGTGGGAGTCAAATTTTTCGCTTAATTATTAAAAATTATTCTATGGTAATAGTTTGGTATTGTACTTGGAAATCTTTTGTTTTACTTTGATTATTTTATTAATGTAATTCAGCCAAGAATTAATTTGGCTAATAGGTCAACAAAATAGGTGTGTCATTATTTGTCTGTTATTTATATTAATATAAACATCATTAAAATAATTTTGTGCCAAAAAATGAATATACAATATACAATCTTTTATGATTTCTCTTTATTTTAGAGAAATTTTTTATTGAAAATAAAGAATGAATCGATCAATACTTATGTATATATACAATAACATAAGTTAACCTACTTTATTAATTTCACAGCCAATAAAAATGATAGGCTAACAATAAAAAATATAATTTATTATTTTGAGTTTTTAATTACATGTGTTGTGGATGATTTGAACATATAAAATGATATTATAGTATATATAAATTTAGCTTAATATTTTAAAAAAAAATAAAAGTATATAAAAATTTACAGAAGTCTTTAATAAAAGTCTACAGAAGTTTAAAGAAGACTTTTATTAATTTCAAACAAATCTATAAAAGTCACTTAAAAATCTACGAATTCTACAAAAGTCACTCACTTATAAAAGTTTTTAAAAGTTTCAATTGAATACACCTCCCTCAATTACTGACGTAATATTTCTTCATCACTTATTAAAAAGTAAAAGAAAAGAAAAAGAAAAACTTCCGTCAATGACACTTATAGCTTCTCTCTCTTTTTTTTAATTAATTTCAAACAAATCTATAAAAGTCACTTAAAAATCTACTTAATTCTACAAAAGTCACTCACTTATAAAAGTTTTTAAAATTTTTAAAAGTTTCAATTGAATACACCTCCTCAATTCTTCGACGTAATATTTCTTCATCACTTATTAAAAAGTAAAAGAAAAAGAAAAAAGAAAAAACTTCCGTCAATGACACTTATAGCTTCTCTCTCTCTCTTTTTTTTTTTAATTAATTTCAAACAAATCTATAAAAGTCACTTAAAAATCTACGAATTCTACAAAAGTCACTCACTTATAAAAGTTTTTAAAATTTTTAAAAGTTTCAATTGAATACACCTCCCTCAATTATTGACGTAATATTTCTTCATCACTTATTAAAAAGTAAAAGAAAAGAAAAAGAAAAACTTCCGTCAATGACACTTATAGCTTCTCTCTCTTTTTTTTTTTTAATTAATTTCAAACAAATCTATAAAAGCTTAAAAAATCTACTGAATTCTACAAAAGTTACTCACTTATAAAAGTTTTTAAAAGTTTCAATTGAATACACCTCCCTCAATTACCGACGTAATATTTCTTCATCACTTATTAAAAGTAAAAGAAAAAGAAAAAGAAAAACTTCCGTCAATGACACTTATAGCTTCTCTCTCTCTCTCTTTTTTAATCGAAGACACTTAGCTTCTCTGTCAGACTGAAAGCTTCCCAAACACTAATATCAACAAATTTCAATTCAAAAGCGTAAATCAAGGAAATCATGTTCCTAAATTCTTCCTCATTCTTTAGAAAACACCTATCATGTCCGTGAATACAATAACGTAATAAAATAGTGTCGACTTCTAATGAATTCCAATTATCACATAATTTTCGCAAAACACCATTAAAATCCCCACCGAAGAAACTTTTATGGAAAGTGTGTCCGAAATATACTTACAAAGTAAAATTAGGCCACATTCCATGATTGAGAAGAGAAACAGAATCGAAAACCATAAAATTCATGAAATAAGCAATTGCAAAACAAAACAAGGTTTTTAGAGTGTGGCGGCTCACATAACGTCGACTACGAGTCTTGTGCCACGTGATGTGATCGTCGACGGGAGATCTGGAGAAGAAAGTTGTTAATGGCGAATTGAATAAGAATCGTGAATTGATGAAATCTGGTTTAAAGTGGTTTAACAGATTACAGGGTAATTATGGTATTAGATAAATTCATATGACTTATTCACAATTTTGGAAAGTGTTTGGACCTAATTAGAAACAAGTCACCTATGGATGACTTATTGGCAATTTTCCCCTTTTTTTTTTTTTAGGAAGTCAGGCCTAGTCCCCATTTTGTATTATTTTTCTTACGTTATTAATAAATGGACTAAGTTGTTTGATTTATTAAAAACAAATACAAAATCTGAATCTTATCATTAAACTTGAATTATTATTTTAACTTATTTGCACACGAAACAGTCTATGTGGATAAATAAGTTAAAATAATAATTCAAATTTAATGATAAGAATCAGATTTTTATTTTATTTTTAATAAATTAAACACACTAAGAGCATCTCCAATGTATTCCGTCTATTGTTTTTTAGACGTGCCACATAAACATATATAGACGGAGTTATAAAAAACCATTTCCAATGCATGTTGACAAGGACTCCATTTACCTGATGTGGCACATTAAAATATAGACTCCCTATATAAGTTCGCTCATATTTAGACGGACTTCAAGACTGAGTGAGTCAAAGAAATTTAATTTTAGACGGAGTGCATTGAAGATGAATTTTAATTTGACCGACTATTCTATAGACGTAATGGCACATGGATTGGAAGTCCGTCTATTTTACTTGCCACATTAACTACAATAGACAGAGTGCATTGGAGATGCTCCAATACACTCTCGTCCATAGCTTTAGAGACATGCCACATAAGCACATATAGACGGAGTTATAAAAACCCTTCAATGCATGCCGACGAAACCTCCGCCTAACCGATGCGACACAAAAAAATAGAATTGCCTAAATTTAGACGAACTTTTAGGCGGAGTGAGTCAACAAATTTGAATCTCCACCATTATGTGGGCTTTTTTATTATTTTATAAGAAAATTAATGCCACATAAGCGGTAGTATTGGTTTTAGATAGAAACTATTGGAGAAGAATTTTAATTTGACTGTCTATTCTATAGATGTAGTACCACATGAACTAGAAGTCCATCTATTTTACCTGCCACGTAGACATAGAATGCATTGAAGTCCATTCTATTAATAAAGAAAGAAAAATAATTCAAAATGGTAAAAAACAGAACTTACCCTGTTGAAAAACAATTTAAAATTTTCACATTAAAGAGTATTGGTTTAATGTCGTGTTCTTTCAATAATTCTTGCCACTAATAATACTCTTTTACCTTGCTCAACTAGTGGTAGAACTATATATGTTGGAAGACAACAACTATATTGAAAGTCAGTAGTATACAAGGAGAAGAATCGTTGAATGTTCGACTTAAGTATGATAAAGCATGATCAAGATCTGAATTTACCTGGATGGCAAACCAGGGGAGAAGGCCACCATTTTTCAAGATTAATCAGACGAAGCTTAGAACACATGAGTCATTAAAAAAAAAAAAAAAAAAACATAAAGTAGAAGAGATATTCGTTCCAAATATAGGCAGCTTAAACAATTAAGAGGATTTAAGCAAAAAAGTTGACTAGGTCTTTTAAAAAAGGAAAATTTGTGTTTTTGGTTCTCAATCTTTGTAGTTTATTACAAATTTACTCTCAATCAATTTTTATAGTATTAGACATCCCCAACATTTGCAGTTTGTTGCAAATCACGTCCTCATTGACATATTTTGACAGATTTACCCTCCTCTTTAAATAAACAAAAATAGAAAAAAGCTAAAAACAACAAAAAGAAAATAAAAAAAATTGCAAATGAAGTCTCTATAACTTTTAAAAAGCATAAAATACTTCATTTTCTCTAAAAACCTATCCCACTTATTGACCAAATCACCACCACCCAACAATTAGATGAAAAATTCAGCAAGCCAGAAACGTTAAGAAAAAATTGCAATAGTTATATAGTTCCAATGGATATCTAGTTGGCATATAAACATCCCAATCATTTTGAGCAAACATCCAAAGCATGGGGAATAAAAAAAATCATAGGAAACGAAAAATGAAAAAATTATCTTAGGAAATGCAAATTACTTCAGGTTCACAACCATCGGAATTAAATATTCTCATGGTATAATATGTGTCATTGATGCCAGGCATTGCAAATATCACTCCATCAGCTCCAATGCCAAAGTTTCTGTTGCACAATTTCACAGCTTGCTTGGAGTAATTTTAGGCTCTGCTGAATCTCGATTATCAACCTAATCAACCCAACAAACCAAAAAGTCAGTATAGAATGAAATATCAAACCTATCCTGAGAAATCTAAAAATTCTTATTTGTGTTTACGTGTCTAAATATAAAACTTAAAAGGCTCTACTTAATTCCTAGAAAATAAGAGGGAAGAAAATAACAGAAGACTCACTTTTTTATGCTTAACTCTGAAATATCAGCTAATTTTGATGGATCACTTTATTATGCTTAATTCTGGTGATTTGGCCATAGGGTGGGGGGTAGATTTTTGGGGGAAGATGAAATTATTTTGTACTTTTTAAAAGTTATGAAACTTCATTTACATTTTCTATTATTTTTTGTTGTTTTTAGCTTTATCTATTTTTGTTTATTTAAAGAGAGCAAATCCATCAAAATATGTCAATGGCGATACGATTTGTAGAATAAACCTACAAAAAATTGGGACCAAAGAAAAGTGCAAAATTTCCTATAAAAAATAACAAAAAAAAAAATTAAATAAAACAAATGACCACCAATAAAAATTTCATTGGTGATCGCCAATTACTTTATTGTTGGTGATTTTGACGATGAAAATCAATATTTATCGACACTCTCAAATAAAATTATCGAAACTGATATCATCGATTCCATTTAGATATACCGATGGCAATGTGATCGACGATATCACCCACAAAGTTATAAGTTTTTCTTCTTCATTTTTTCTTATAATTTTAGTACAAAATTTTGTTATTTTAAAAGCACAACCTCCCTTCAAAAAAATTTAAGTTTGCTGATTTCTTTAGGTTCAACCAAACATGCTTCAAGTTTAAAAGTTCATTTTAAAGTAAATTTCTTTGTATTTGGTGCTTACCGAAACGTGCTCGTTAATTCATACTAACACAGCATTTATCGAGTATCGGAAAAGTGAATTAAAAATGTGTACAGAACTATTTATTATATTTAAAATAAATATTGCAGAATTAGGCATTTTTGAAGTCTTTATACTTTCAGACTTGTATGAAGAGAATTAAATAATTAAAATTGAACTCTAATTATTGATTCTATCGAGCATATGTAACTAGTGTTAAGAATTAAATCAAAATTTGCAAAGTTTCACATGATTCTATAACATTAACAAGAATAATAAAACAAGTTGAAAAACCACCAACAATATCAATAGGTCGATACAAATCGAGATCGAACTTTTTAGGGGTCGAAACTAGTATGTCCGTGTAGGCCTTTTTGTAGTTTCATACATTTCAAATCAACATCTAATTTGATGTTCAAAATGATGAATCATAAGTTGTTTTTAGTAGGGATGAACATTTTAACCGGAACTGAACCTTCCGAACCCACACCTCCGGTTTCGGTTCGGTTTCATAAAAATAAAATTAGGTACCATTCTGATCAATTCTTGGTTCTTGAACTAGAACCGTGGGTACCAGATTGAATTGAATTTGTAATTTTTTTATAATTTCTTTATTTTTTACAATTTATTCACCCTAATCCAATGACCCACAACCCAACACTATGATACCAAAGATAAGAGTCCAACTGTTCAATACCCAAACCAAAAGTACAAAAACTATCACCCCTAAACTCAAACTCAATTGACCCAATTCCAATTGCCCAAATCTCAAATTCTCATTCGCTATTTACTTATATACTCAATACAAACATTGTCGTCTGTCTCGTACTTTCGCCCATCTCTCTCGCTCAACACATAGTGAAACAGCTAAGGTGAAATCCATCTATAACCTAAACGAATCTTTAATTTTAAGAGGTAATTTTTATTTTTCTAACCCTAATTTATGATTTGCAATTTTAGTCTCTATTCTTCTAGTTAATGTTTATATATTTCAAAATTTATTTTAATATCTAATGTACTTTAATGTTAACGAGTTTGCAAATACCTGGACCGACCCACCTGACGCTCAGGCCTAGTTTTTAGTATTAATCGATATTTTTCTTGATTTCAAAACTATTTTTTTTTATCATGGACTTAATTTAAAGTAAATATGCTCGACAATTGTCAGATCATGTTGCGTAGATGTGCAAATGGATTCGAAAAGGATAGCATTCGACCCTTTACCAATTGATCTCAAAATTAGAATGTTGCAAAAATGAAACTCTATAAAAGAGCAATATATTGTTTTTTGTTGAATTAAGAGCTTGTCTGGAAACGTTATTTTACAAAAGTTGCTAGATTCTTGTTGCCCATTTGGTACGGTGGGACCTACTAAAGTGCTGACAATACAGATTTGACACAGCAAATGCAGAATTTGAAATGGCAAAATATCTCTTCAAAATGACCAAACTACCCTTCACTTTGCTTCCAATGTTTGTCTTCTCTATTCTGCACACATTTGGCCGTGGATGATATTCAACTCTGCAACTACTACCCAAAATCTGCACATACAAATATTCAGTTGTTCCAAATTAATCTACAGGTAGATTTGTTCGACGCAGGCACAAATTTCGTAATTACACTCCGTCGATCCGTCCCGAGAATTTGAGTTTGACTTCAAATCATTTTTGTGCTCCAAAACTTCCTCCAAAGATGTTTAATCCAAGAGGAGAGGTAGCATTTTTATGTATTCTGAACTTTGCCTTTGCCCTGGGGAAATTGTAGTTGTTGCAGTTTTCTCAAACGCCAGGGCTCTCCGGTATAATGTTTGGGCTGTTTTTAGAATTTTTGTCGTGTTTATTACGTTTTCATCTCTGTTCTTTCTTTTCCAGCACTTTCCTGATGAAGATTCCACTCACAATATGAGGACCGAAAAGTCGACTCCCGTGAAACCAGCCTTGCCTACTAGGAAGAATGCGAAATGGGCCGAGCGGAACACCAAATATTTCTCACCGCTTGCGACATTGTTATTGCTGAGGGTCACCGTAGAGGCAAGTGCTTCAAAAACACGGTTGGGAGAGGTTAGTGAACTTGTTCAACAGCTCCGCTGCCAAAAGTTGGAGTCGTACCTAGCTTAAGAATCATTGGGTTTCAATGAGGCGGGAACACAAACACCTTCACAAGTTGCTGCGCTGTACGGGCATTGAATACAACCAATGTGACAACGTCATTGTTGCCGACGACGAGTGGTGGGAGCGAAAAATCAAGGTTTGTTTCATACAAAATTGTCCTAGTTCCATATCTGCTTGATTCGGGCTTATGTTCGAATATTGTCATGCTACTTGGGTTTGTGATAATGAGATTGGTTAATTTGTAGTTCTGTTCTGTCTATATTCTAATTTCAAATACTTTGCACTTGTGGGTAGCGTAACGTCACATGATAAATATAGATACGTTCGAAGTTCAAGGAACGTGAATTTGTCTTTACAAATGATTTTTATGCACATAGTGTGGAAAATATATTCATTTGAATTAAAATGCGTTCCAATGGAGGTGATTATACAATAGTCTTTTCGTATGAGAATTTTGAAATGTATACATTCGGTGTAGGAAAAGTCGGAGTACGCCAAATTCAGAAACCGTGATGTGCGTGAAATATATCACCAGTACCCCCAGTTGTTTGGTCAAGCTTTCGACTCAGACAAATACGCAATGACGCCAACAAAGTTATCGCAACGTGGATTTGACGGGGTGATTAACAGTGGTAGTGATAGTCCCCATGACACGTTGCCCATCTTTGCAGAGACACGAGACTCAAGTGATGAAGGTCCGGTTCAATTGGGCTCTAGTTCGAGAATGGATATCTCTGGTTGTCACGGTGGAGATAAGCGAAAAGGATCAGCTAGTAGATCAAAGGGAAAAGTTAAAAAAATAGGAAGTGTCGAACTTTCTTATTTAGTAGAGCATCTTGCAAGTGTGGGAGAAGCATTAGCTGCCAGTCGTCAAAACTGTCAAGATGATGTCTCGAGCTGTCGCCAGTGCATTAACGAACTCGTGGCAACGGGTAAAGTGCCGAAGGGTAGTGCTATTTATAATTTTGCTTTGACATTCTTAGTTAATCGCAAGAATAGGGAAGGGTTTGCAGCTGCAGAAGAACCCGAGTACAAGTTAGGTTGGATTCAGTACAACTTTGATCAATTGCATAAGTAGAACTTATCATTATAATAATACTTTTCTAAATGTTGAATTTTCAGTCGGGTTGTAATTCAATTTTCTTAAACTTATTTGATATTGCACTCCAGGTAGACATTATTCTTGATTTTAATGGGATCCCATCTTGGTATTTTAATGGGATCCAATCTTACTATCTAATATGACCACGGTAGGTTTATGAATGGGTACTATTTTTGTCAAACATGTCATATTTCACAGTGGTGGGACTTTAATTGGGTACATGCATGTTGACAGGCTATTATTCTGTCAGTTACTTTCTTTATTGTGTGCTATTTTTTTCAACGCTTGAACAATGCTAACAAATGCTTTTGACAGAGGGTAGGTCCGAAAATATTACGTACAAGTTCTATAACCTGTACTGCTTGAATGTTAACTTAATTCAAGCAGTCAAATATGGCCAACTTGGATTTTGATTGTGTACTGAGATCATATTTAGACGATGAGGACGAGCACGATGAGAATGAGTACAAAGACCAATTACAAGAAGATATTAGCATATGGCTCGAGTTATGTCGAATGACTGATCGTACCGTTCGTGACTATATACGTAATTCAAGACGAAGAATTCGTAGAAATCCTAGAGCACGAAATGGACACATGTTCATGATCGAAGTATTGGACGGTGACGGCCAAATATCATATCAGGAATTTCGAATGTATCCTGATGCTTTCATTCGTTTCACACATGTTCTTCGTGATGAGCATGGCTTACGTGATGGCACCGAAGTTTCAACATACGAACAGGTTGGCATGTATTTATATATCTTAGCACATGGTAGAGGGTATAGACAGGTGCGGACCATGTTTGGACACTCGTTGGAAACCATAGGTCACTATTTCAAATTAGTGTTACGTGTCATTGTGCAATTAGGTAGTCGGCTAATCAAACCAGATCCAAACTACAACCTTAGTCCGCCCCACCATTGGCCAAAAGCGAAGAAATTTCCTATGTTCCAGGTGAGTTGAACGTATATAAGTGTTCGAATTTTGTTAGTAGTCATTCTTGAAGATATCTATTCATACCTTCTTCCATGTACAACGTATTCATGCAGGACTGTATTGGGGCAATCGATGGAACACATGTTAAGGCTGTCCTACCTCAAGAAGAACGACTTAATTTCATTGGCCAGAAGGGTATCCCAACACAGAATGTTCTAGCTGCATGTGACTTCAACCTTTGTTTCACATTCGTACTTCCTGGCAGTACGAGAAACATACACGATAGTCGTATTCTCGCGAGAGCAATATATAGTCCAGATATAAATTTTCCGAGTCGGGACCGGGTAAGTATTATCCGGTTGATTCCGTTCGTGAATAAAGCCGTGTTATCTCGCCCCCATATAAAGGCTCGGACATTAGATATCACTTTCAAGAATTCGTGGAGTCTATAAAGCGGTAGCAATAGACGGTTCGTAAAATGCGAAGAGCGTTTCAACTTTAATCACTCATCGTGTCGAAATATGATCGAGAGGGCTTTCAGCAGTGTTGAAGATTCACCGGAAGGTGCTTGACCATATGCTTAGTTATTCCTTCCCACGACAAACCGTCAGTAGTTGATTGCGACAATGACAAGACACAACTTTCTTAGACGATTAGGTCAAATCGACCGTGTTTGATTCAATGGAATCTAATCATAATCATGATGAGATTGACATGCCGATTTAACAAGATCAAATAGCGGTAGAAGTGAATGCATATAAAAACCAAAATATAACATGGGACTAAATCGCGACTACATGGTGCAAATGATGCGGTAGTCATAAATGGCAACTAATATGCATGAGAATGCAATATTTAAAAAATTGTTGTATTTTTTGTATGAATTAAACAAATTTGGGACTGTATTAGAAATGAAAACTTCGTCGTATTTATGAAAATATAATACCCGACGTTAAACAGCTGTCGCTAGTTATCAACAAAATGTAGTCTTATGCCCCCTCAACTTGGTTATTCTTAAAAAGGATGAAGTTGCTCATTTTGTATATATGTAAAAAGAAAAAAAAAATGAAATGGGCCGCGGTTTGCATTCCACGATTGGACCAAGGCAAATAGTCGGGTTTGGACCTAGGCAAACATCGCTGTTTGCTGCGGACCAATCGCGGATTGCAAGCCAATTTTTGGACCGCGGATTGCAAACACCAATTTCTTCAAAATTGTAGGCGAACTGTCGATGTTGTCAGAAGTATTAATTGAAGGGTAATATTGTCCAGGGCTAGATTCAAGGTAGTAAAAAATAACGGTACTTTTGGTGGAAATTTGCAACCAATTTTTTATTTTGTCAGATTGGTGGAATATAATAATATATGTAAAATTTGGTCAAAAAATCTCCTTCCAAATTTGTGATTCCAGACAAAGCCTAAAAAGAAGGGAACTTGAAAAACTAAAGTTATATCTTTGAGCTAGAATTCAAGACTATTCAACTTCTCTTCCATATAAAGCAATTGATGGATTACAACTTAAATAGACTAGCAAAGAACAAACTTAGCAAAAAACTAAGAGCCAACTAGTTTCACGACTCAACAACCTTCTACTATTGGAGTGCTCCTAAAAATATGAGATACACTAACCCATATCAACAGACTTCTTCCTATAGAACAGGACAACCAAAGCTTATTCAAACAATAAATAAACAGTAAAATAAAACTTCAACACTCTCTCTTAAACTGATGTCTAGACATTAGACATCAAACATCAGACATCAGTTTAAAGAACAAACTCCATCAGCTTAGCTCTTCTTCATTAACATCTCATTTTCTAGAACATATATACTCCAAGCTGACTTCGAAGCTTCATAAACACAACAAGCTTGAGAGGCTTAGTAAGAATATCTAAAGTCTGATCCTCACTCTTACAAAACACTAAATCAATCCATCTTTACACAAATCACGCAAGAAGTGGTACCTCACGTCAATATGCTTGCTCCTTCCATGTAGGACACCATTTTTTGAAAGCTTTATTGTGGAAACATTATCACAATATATTAAAGTTGGACCTTGCTGTTGATTGTGTAGAACTTCAAGTAGTCTTAGTAACCAAATAGCTTGACAAGAGCTTGATGTTGTAGCAACAAACTCAGCTTTCATAGTTGACAATGTCATCATTTGTTGCTTCTTAGATGACCGTGAGATAGCTCCAGAACCCATCATGAACACAAATCCTGGTGTGCTTTTTTCTATCATCAAGATCTCCAATATAATCACTGACTATACCAAATAATCATCTAGATGACTGTACCAAGTAATGATATAAACACACAACAAGCATCTTTCCATCTTCTCCAATATAATCACTATCATTAAGAAAACCTTCATTGGAAAAATAATCATCTATATGACTGTACCAAGTTCTAGGAGCTTGTTTCAGTCCGTATAATGCTTTCTTTAACTTGTATACCTAATTTTCATGGCCTTGCTTCATATATCCAGGAGGTTGATCATTGTACACTTCTTTTTCCAAAGTGCCATGCAGAAACGCTGACTTCAAGCCAAAAATGATAAATGAGCCATGAATTCTGGGCGGCTATAGACAACACCAATACACATTGGCAAGTCTTGCGACTGGTGTAAACACCTCTTTGTAATCTACACCGAATTCTTGCTTGTACTCCCTTAAAACGAGCTAGATTTTGTATTTGTTAATTTTACCATCTTTATTCAGCTTTGTTTTATAAACCCATTTGACACCAATTGTCTTCTGTCCCTTGGGAAGATTTGTCAATTTCAGGTGCCATTTTTCTCTATAGCCTTGATTTCTTCATCCATAGCTCTTTGCCACTTTGCTTCTTTGATCGCTTCTTCGAAAACTACATGATCACAATATGCAAATAGTGCAAAATGGACAAGCGTATCTTCATCAGAAAGTTCATATCCACTTACATAGTCCATCATCCAAGCTGGTCTCCTTGCTGTACGTTCAGGTATTGAGCTTACAACTGCTGCTTAGACTTCGTTGGAGTCAAATGTAGTATCAACAGAAGATGGCTTCACTACTGTTGTTTCTTATTTTTCTTGAAAACTCACAAGTATTTGTTGATGCCCAATGCTTTTCTCAGACCAAATCCATGTGTTCTCCTCATCAAAAATAATATCTCTGCTACTGAAAATCATCTTTGTGATAGGATTAAACAGGCTAAGGATTGTTCACTGACCTCAAGAAAGACAGACTTTCTCCTTTATCATCTAATTTTCCCCTTCCCATCTAGAATGTGTGCATATGCAATGCACCCAAACTTTTGAAACAATCAATGGATGGCTTCCGTCCACTCCAACTTCATGTGATGTCATGTTTTGTACAAAAGTATGGGACTCCGATTCAAAATATGGATACTCCAATTCAGTGATTCAGGCCAGAAGCTGTTGGGGATTCTTCCTTTTTCAACATACTTCTCACCATGTTCAAAATAGTTCAGTTCTTCCTCTCAATATGCCATTTTCTAGGGTGTATAGACTTTTGTCAACTACCTTCTTATACCATGCTCATCATAGAATTTTGCAAATTCAAGTGACATATGTTCTTCACCATGATCGGTGCGGAGAGTTTTGATATTTTTTCCAGCTTCATTCTCTACCAAAGCTTTGAAATTTTTGAATGCTGTAAAAGTTTCAGATTTCTCTTGTAAGAAATAGACCCATGTTTTTTGGCAACAATCATCAATAAAAGAAAAAATATTTCTTTTGCCATTAGATACCAGGTTAATGGGACCACATATATTGGAATGGATCAACTCTAATGGTCTCTGTGCTCTCTATTCTTTTTCTTTGGAAAATTACTCGCGATGTTGTTTGCCAACAATATATTCTTCACATACTTTGGAGGGGAGAATAATCTAAGGTAGACCAATCACCATATTCATCTCTGCGAGAGTCTTCAATCCATTGAAGTTCAAATGACCATAGCGATAATGCCAATGCTATGTTGGATTATTCGTCTTAGTCATAATGCAAGTGTGGGTATTCTCGATTCGTAGGAACAACCTGTTTGATGTCATCTTCACATGAGAAATAAAACCCCTTCTAGGACCATAGATTTCGTAGGCTCCTTCTTTGATTGTAGCCACATATCCCTTCTCTTCCAGTTGTCTCACATTCAACAAATTGCTTTTATGCTCGAGAATATAAAAGACGTTTGAGATTATCTCAATATTGTCTTCTTTGGTCTGGATTTGAACATCTTCCTTTCCCATGTCATTTACTGTAGAATGATCATCAAAGTTCACAGTAGTACGAAAATATTCATTTAAAGAGAAAAAAAAAAGACTTATTACCACACATGTGATTGCTACAACCTGTGTCTAGGTAGTATATGTCTGGTTCATGCTCATTATCCTTAACATATAACGCCATCAAGAGTGTTTACTGTTCCTCATTTTTCTCTGCATAGTTGGCCTAGCCTTCTCTCCATTTTCCTGTTCTCTATGAAGTTTTGCATAGCATTCTAATAAAAAATGACCATAACCATGACATTTGTCGCACTCAATCTTGGATTTGTCAAAATACTGATCACGACATCTTCCTCGACCTTGAGAATTATCTTCATATTTGAAACTATGATATTGTCTACTTCCATCTCTATTTTCTCGACCTCTTTTCCCTCTGTCTCTAGCTTGACCTCTTCCTCTTGAACTTGAGGATTCAGATAAGGTTGAAACTTTTAGTGCTTGTTTTTCAATAGTGGTGTTACTGCTTCGGTTCAACTTCTACTCATGAACTAGAAAGGAACTCTGCAGCTCATCGATTGAAAGTTCATCTAGCTAGGTCATTTTATTCTTCTATCAAACAATCAACATAATCAAACTTTGGTGTCATTGAGTGCAAAATCTTCTCAACTATGGTGATGTCAGTCATTGTATCACCTTGCAGCCCCATCTTGTTTGCAATAGTCATCATTATGGAGAAATAGTCATTCACTGACTCTCCCTATTTCATTTGACGAGTTTCAAAATCTTCGCGGAGTGCTTGAAGTTGTGAACGCTTAACTTTCACCGAGCCTTTGTATTTTTTCTTCATTGAATCCCAAATCTCTTTGAAGTGTTCTTCTGGAGATGGTCTCCAAAATGGTACAATCAATCGCCTGGAATAAGTAGTTTTTCACTTCAAATCATTTAGTTTTTTCTCATCAAGTTTTCTTTGTTGTGCTTCTGTCGGAGGTGTTTCTCAGCCTCGTTCAGCATAACCAGTTTCCACAAGTGTCAAATACTCCTTGGACCTCTGAAATTTTCTATCAACATACTCCAATGGTCATTGTGACCATCAAATCTGGGAATCGTAGGTTGTACATGGTTGTTGTTCTCTGACATTTATCCTTCCTACTGCAAGTAAGCTACTGCTATACCTCAGGCCTAGTGGGGGTTTGATACCACTTGTTGAATTAAAAAGAAATAAACTTGAAAAACATAGGCTATATCTTTGAGCTAGAATTGAAGATTATTCAACTTTTCTTCCATATAAAACAAATGATGGATTACATCTCAAATAGACTAGCAAAGAACAAACTTAGCAAGAAACTATGAGCTAACTAGTTCCACGACTCAACAACCTTCTACTATTAGACTAATCCTAAAAATATGGGATACACTAATCTATATCAACAGACTTCTTCCTATAGAATAGGATAACCAACGCTTATTCAAACAATAAATAAATAATAAAATAAAACTTCAACAATTTTTACCGTTTTTAATGCTGTTTATATTAATTTTTCAATTAGCTTGTCGTGCTATAAGTTGTAGTCTACAAAAGAATTTGAAAATTCTTATTTTTCTCAATTCAGTGCTACTTGGGTGAAATTCTCCTCATTTAAAGTGAATTAGGTTTCTTAATTCCTAATTCTAATTATATTAGTAAATGATGAAATGGTAGAAATCATTGCCCACATTCTTGTTAATTTTTTTAACAATCATTTCTAGATTAATTTATTCCTCAAGAGAGATTATAATTGCAAAGGATCCGTCAAATCAATTTGGTCATAACTTTCTAATCTCACGTACATTACAAATTAAAAATAGCATTATTAACAATTTTGTACACATAAATATATTGTTGTTTTGAGTATCGAAGTAAAATATAATGGGAACACAACGATAACGATTATGATATTTTGATATGGGAAGAGAGTGATGATACTTAGGGTGGGAGTGGGGGTAAGATGGAAATTTTGAGATAGGGTGGGATGAGGAAGAAAATTGATTTTTTTAGGGGTAAATATATTCACACTGTTACAAAATTATAGGAAGCAAAGGAAAAAGTATAAGATATGCAAAGTTAAGTGTACTTTTATTATAACTATGGACATTTATTTATAGGGTTCTAAATAGAGTTACAAATTGATGTAGATGCAAACTTGTAAAGAAGATAAGACTTATCTCATAATTTTACAACACTCTTTATTTGATGACTATTAGTACGATAAGTGTCTCGTTAATTTTTTTTTTTTTTTGACAAAAACTCAGTGGGACAAAATATCAAACGAAATTAAAATAGAGCACAGTAAATTATTAAAAAATTTGAAGTACTAATAAAATATTGTCCCATTAAAACCTTGCTAGGGAAAACACAACACAGTAAGACAAAACCTAGACTAAGAAAAAAGAGTATAGCTACTCCTTTTCCAGATGTTATATCTTTGAGTCGATGCATCCCAATTTCATGCACTAATTTCTTGAACGTAGATGTCAGCAATACTTTTGTGAATAAGTCAGCCACATTATCACTTGAACGAATTTGTTCAACATTAATGTCACCATTTTTTTGAAGCTTATGTATATAGAAGAACTTTAGAAAAATATGCTTTGTCCCCTTTTTGATGTAACATCCTTTGACTTGTATAATATAAGTTGTATTGTCTTCATACAATATTGTTGGACTATCTTTTGTTGAACCTAATCTATGCATGATGCTTGGATACGATCGGTCAAGTTTCTCAACCATGCACATTCTTGACTTGCTTCATGGATTGCAATAATTTCAGAATGATTTAAAGATGTTACTATCAAAGTTTACTTCACAAATCTCCATGAAATAACTATTCTTCCACATGTCAACACATATCCTGTTTGTGATTTAGTTTTATGTGGATCGGAGAGATAACCTGTATTTGCATATTCCACTAAAGAAGATCCTAACTTTCGTGAATAAAATAATCTAATGTTAATAGTACTTTTTAGGTAACGAAGAATGTGTTTAACACCATTCTAATGTCTTTGGGTGGGTGCGGAGCTATATCTTACAAAGAGATTTACAGAAAAACTATGTCTAGTCGAGTGTAATTTGCAAGTTATATTAATGCTCTAATTGCACTTAAGTGTGGTGTTTCAAGTCCAAATCCCCCCTCACCCTTTCAAATAGGCAAAAGAAATTTTTTTTCACATTAAGTGATTGAACGACTATAAATGATGACAATGGATATGTTTTATTTATATAAAACTGTTTTAAGACTTTTCACTAAAAGAATATTGATGAACAAATAATCATTCTAGAAAATGTTCAATTTGCAATCTAAGACAAAATTTTATTTTTCCCAAATATTTCATCTCAAATTCATTTTTCAAATAATATGCAGTTTTGTTGAGTTATTCAGAGTTCCTATAAGATTTAAATTATCAACGTAAACTGCAATAATTGCAAATCTAATATCTGTTTTCTTTATGAAAACACACATGCATACATCATCGTTTGTATAACACTCTTTCAACATTTATTCACTAAGGCGATTATACCATATTCGTCATGTTTTAATCCATTTAATGATCTTTACAATTTAATTGAAAACATGATTATGGGAAATGAATCATTTGCTTCTGGCACTTTAAATCCTTCAGGAGATTTTTATGTATATGTCACCATCAAGTGAACTATATAGATATGTAGTTACTACATCCATAAGGCGCATATTAAGCATTTGTGACACATTCAAACTTATTAAAAATCTATGATTGTGTTTATTACGGGATAATATGTTTCATCATAATCGAACCCAGGTCTTTATGAGAAATTTTGGATCACGAGTCGGACTTTGTATCTTGTAATTTCATTGTTTTTATTCTTATTTCTTACAAAAACCCATTTGTATCTTACAGGGATTACATTTTCAGGGGTTTGAAGTACATGTCTATACACTTTGCATTTTTCTAAGGAACTCAACTCTGCCTGTATGACATCTTTTTTTTTTTTTTTTGGCCAATTATTTATATCTTGACAATCTTTAAGAGATTGTGGTTAATAATCCTCATTTTTCATAATATCAAGTGTCACGTTAAAGACGAGGATATTTTTCACGACAATATTATTTTGTTCTCTTAATTTATGAAATAACAAATAATTTATTGACACAACCAAAAACTCGTAAGTGAGAAATATTGGGTTTGTGACCAAATGTAAGTTGTAAATGTGAGTATTTATTATAAGCACTTGGTCTTATAAGTAATAGTATGACCCCAAATAAAAGTTGATAAATGACCCCAAAAGCATGCTCCCAAATAAAAGTTGAGAGTTTTGTTTTCATAAGTAATAGCTTAGCAATCAATTGAAGACGTTTAATAAATGATTTTGCTAAACTATTTTGTGTATGGGCATTATGAGTGAACACGGTTCGGTTTGGACGGTTTGTGATAAATTTTCAAACTAAACCATTTAAAGCGGTTTGAGAATTTTCCAAACCAAACCAAACCACTTTACTTTCAAAACCAAACCAAACCACTTTTTGATGTTTGGTTTGGTTTAAAACCACGGTTTATCAAATAAACAAAAACATATATCGAACAAGTTAAATAATAAATATTAGTCTACACAACGATAATTTATTTAATCCATCAAATCATTGTTCTCAGCTTGAGCTCCTCGAATAAGTTTAACTTTAAAAATTGAAAGAATAAGTTTGACAATACCCAAAGGAGCTTGTGAAAGAGTTGGGCTATCAGATTGAATAGCATCTTTTGATGGAACTAATGATGTAGTCATCATTTTCTTATAACATCCACAAATCTAGCACAAAATAAACTAAATCGTTACAAAGAAAATAGAGAACTTGTCTGAATTAAAGATCGAATCACTCCTCAAAACCCATATGAAGTTTGATGAAAGAAAATTAAGGTATGATTCTTGTTTAGGCGAGGGCGAATCAAGGGTTTCGAAACTAGGTCGGGATCGAGAACAAAATGTAGAGAGAGAAATGGTAATATGGATGATGGGTGGATTTGAATTGTGTGGAGTATTTGGTTTAATTGAGTTGGGTTTAATATGGATAATGGATGGATTTAGGTTTAATTGAGTTGAATAAAATTAAAATTAATTTATTTTTTATTTTTGATTTATTTATTTTTTATTAAACAGTTTGGCGGTTTGAAATGATTTGGAAAAATTGAAACCTAAACCAAACCACTTCGAAGCGGTTTAGTTCGGTTCAAAACCATAATGTTGACGGATTCACGTGACTCAAACCAACACTTTTGAAAAGTAGTTTTGGTTCGATTTTGCGCTTGACGCCGTTGTTCGGCATGACATAATCGAATGTTCAATGACAATCCCAATTCACATAAAATAATCATCGAATGGTTGAGATATAAATTCACTAACATTATTAAGACGGATTATCTTCATCTCGTAATTTTATTATTTGAGCAAGTCTCTAAACTATAATATAAGAGTGAATCATGGTTCACTATTCACAAGGAATGGTCCTTAAATGGCGAATACGGCGTCGTTTGAGGCCCTTTTTTTTGCTCTTTTACATTTTCTCTCTCTTCACTCCCACTCCCACACGTCCGCTCTTTTTCTGACTGCAATTTTTCTTCCCCCAAACTCCCCAAGATCTCTCCGTCTTCGCCGCCGCGGCGTGTCTTCTCAGGCAAGTTTAATGTCTTCCCGTTGCATGCATCTCACGTAATTTTTAGAGATGTTAGGGAACGCGATTAAGTATAAGCTAGATGTTTTCACCGCTTATTGTGATAGATGCTTTGAGATCAAAGGACTTAGAAGTCAAAAAAAGAGTCTAGAGAAGCACCAGGAGGAGAGTTTGTTTATTTAGAGAAAATGAAATGAGAGGAGAGAACAATCACTGTGGTAAGAAGGCAAGAGGAAAATCTAAGGGTAGGTCTAAGTCTAGGATAAAGGCACAAGAAATGTTACCATTGTGGAAGTGAGTACATTTCAAGAAAGATTACATGAGTTTGAAGAGAAAATCAAGCAAATGTGCCAGAACGAAGATCAAACATGTTGTCATTGCTAGATGCCCCCAGATGGTTTATATGTTAGCGAACCGTGGTCCGATGGTGAGATTGACCATGAATGGATATTAGACTGTGTACCAATTTTCTCATCTGTGTCCCGTGATATTTTGGTTTATAACTATAGAGAAATTGAACCTAGAAAGAAGTATACATGGGGACAACAATTTCAAATCACGTAATTTTTATTTTCTTGTATTTCCTAACTGTAAAGCATTCCAGAATTAAAAGAAGATGTCATTTTTTTTTTCCTATTTGTTGATTTCAGGAGGTTTTCTTATGGGATTCATATATTTATTTTAGAAAATTTTTGGGTGATTTTAGGGTATTGATTTGGTCGACCAAAGTAAGGGCAAGAAGATCTAGCGCTGTTTGAAATCGAATATTTTTACCTCAAAATTATTGTCAAGGTTGAAGTTACTTCATCTCCTATATTTTTTATTTTTTTCTTGTGTCTTTTTTTATTAATTTATTTTTGTGTGCTTATGAATTGGCAATAATGTAATCATATGCCATTTGAAGAAATTATTGGGCTTTCTGTTATTTTATTTTTATTTTCTTTTTTACTACATTTTTCTTTTAAGCTTTCTGTTATTGTTTATTTTGAAGACTTCTGACAACAATTTCAAGACTTCTGATGATGGATCAACCTGGTACTTCTCTTTGGACAAACAATCAGGTATTTATATCTATATGCCATGATCATTTGATCTTGTAATAATATGATTTTTTTTTATTGAATGGGTTATTCTTGTATGTTATGTTCATAGGTTGTGGGTTTATAACCAAGCAGAGATACAGATTTGGGTGGTTCAGCATGAAGCTCAAATTGGTGGGAGGTGACTCGGCTAGAATCGTGACTGCTTATTATGGAGTGATAAGTCGAGCATGTTTCGTGATTCAGTATTGGACAGAACAGGTTCTAATGGTATATTGTGATTGATGCAGATGTGTACTGAAAATGCAGCAGGGCCAGAGAGAGATGAACTAAATTTTGAGTTCTTGGGAAATAGAAGTGGGCAGCCTTACCTATTGCAAACCAATGTATACAAGAATGGAACTGGTAGGCGTGAAATGAGACACTCTCTATGGTTTGACCCCACTGAAGATTACCACTCCTATTCCATTTTTTGGAACAATCATCAGATTGTGTAAGTTCTGTTTTACTCATTTTGTTTGTCTTTTCTTGTAATTGATTGATTTGCAAAAGTGAATGGTGATGCTGCGCCAATAATCAATCTCCAAATCGAAGTCAAATATTGGACTCGGTAGAACTTAATTAATCTGTTCCTTATCCCGTCAACTATATATAAATAGTTTCTTAAGTTATGTAAATGTATCAGTTGGGAGGGGGGCATTTTTCTTGGAGATAAGATAAAGAGGTGCAAGAAAATTCTATTAATCTGCAAAAGATCTAGAGCGGTAAATGATCAAAACTCTCATATTGAGAGTTAATTCTATTATAAATCTGTGTTTTTGGGCTTTTTTTTGTTTTCATTTCGTTTCTATTTCTATCGCTGTTGAGATTAATATCATTCCTTAATTCAGTGATAGCATAGATATAAATTGTTTATTCTGTTATTGAATTTCAGTGAACAGTTATGCCAAAAAAATGTACGAAAAAAATCGTGCGGCCATCATATTTGGAAGTTTATTGATTGTAGCGTGCATCGAGGTCTCGATCTAATTGTAAGTTCTATTTTTTGTTTAATTTTATTTCTTTTGCTTGGGTCTATTGAAATTTTTGGTATGCAATGGTTTATCTTTCTTTAGTTCAAAATTTTTTTGTTGGATTTGTATGTCATATTTTTGTTTGCCGTTTATTGGAGCATTTGGTTGAAAATGTAAATAATTACACTTGGGTCAGTTGAATTATTTTGGCATTGAGTGATTCATTTTTGTCAAATTTTGTTGGGTTTTAAGGTTTGATTTTCGTTTGCTTCTTATTAGAGCATCTGGATGAAAATATAAATAGTTACACTTGGATCGGTTGAATTATTTTGGCATGGGATGGTTTATACGTGCATTTTAGTATAATTCATGAACGGAAAATTTGAAGATGTACTCTGTAGTTTTCATGCCATTCTCATGTATTAATTCTTTGATTTTCTGCTGCTTCGATTTTCTTTACCTGGTCAATGATGGATCTTGTATTGGAAAACAAGGGCTCATGACCATCAGTAAAATGTTTGTTTATTTCTTTTTTATTGTATGTATCTCATCAATACTTTCACGTAGTGCGTGAATTGTACAATTCTAGAATAAGCATTCATTCCATAAGAGAAAGAAAAGCAGGAAAAAGCTATTAGTAATGATCTGTGTTTTGCAAAAAGTATTTCATCTGCTCTTAGGATAAAAAAATGGATACAAGGCAGTGAAGAAACAAAAAAGCTTGCAATTGGATTATCCATTGTGTGATTATATTCTATTCTTACTCAAAATTATCTTACCAACGATCTTTGTAGCATATTTTTTTTCAAGTTGAAATGCTATCCTTTTTTTGTTTGCAAGAAAAGTGATCAAATAGATGCATATTTTAGTGTTTAATTTAGTATGATAAAATAAAACAAAAAGTATTTACACATTCTTTATTACTACTTTGTTAACAGATTCTATTCCATTATATATTTGTATAGCACATGTGAGATTTTCTGATCAAGGCCCATAATAAGTGGTCTTTTTATGTGTTAAAATTTATATTATGGGAAAACATAATTTAGCTTAGGATTATCCCTTTTTAAAGCTCGGTGTTTCTCTAAATTTGAAGTTATCACTTAGTAGGTTTCCTTACCAAGATGTCATTGAGTTCCTTATTTTAGGAGAAGAGAATGGGGTTAGTAGAAATAAAGTTATTCCACTTCTATCTCTGACTAAGGAAATAAGCATTAATTCCATTGAGGTCCATAGTGCAAGTCAAATTGTAGGGTAAAGCTCAACATTGCTTGTGAAGTTCCATTTATTACTTTATGACTTTGTATTCATGATTTTGTGGTTCATGACATTATGAATATAACATTCAAAACCCTGACATAATTTTTTTTTTATCTAATATAATTTACCTCTATATATGTTCTCACTTTCTCACTGGTTGTTCAGGTGACCAGCTCCCTCCTTGGAACTTTGCTTGGTTTGTTTTTAGTACAACTAGCACAGATAGAACTCCCGATTTGACTCGATCAAAGCTTCTTTCATTTATCTGATAATTTCATTCTTCCATTCACTACCATTTAGTTTTAGATATGATTTTTTTAATATAATAATTGAAATGTTGCTTTTTAATTGTGTTAGCCATGACATTTGTTTTATCTTCTAAGATGTTGTACCTTTAAAATTGAATTTAGACTATATAATAAGTTTTTTTTATTTATTTATTTATATATTCAATATAAATCATTTGTAAACAAACTTGGTCTCTCCATACTAATTATCTTTTCCTCGTGAGCTTTTCTTTTAAAAGCAAAAAAAATTCAAAATTAATGTGAAGTTTAGGATTTAAACTTATCAAATGTAGAAATTAATTGGTAATGAGTTGATGGGCACATTTAAATGTCAAAGATGGCTCCATCACTATGTTTATATTAGCTGGAAATAGAAACAATAGTTTGTCAGATCTGTAGACTAATTATGGTAATTCATTTGACTATTAATTGAGCATGGTTTGCATTGGGATAAAATAAATTCACTCAGTAGACCTAACCTTTTATCATCGGTCAAGACATGTTTTCCAGTATGTTATCTCATTAGGATTTGTTTTCAACTAATTTTTTTTTTGCCATTATTCTCAGGTAATTTTTTATCCCAATTATAATGTATTTGTAGCTAAGGTGCTTATTCTTGGATGTGAGTTGTCGCAGCACATCAGTACAGCAGGCATGGAGGCTCAGGCAAGTGGCACAAGCAATATGAAATTTGTGCTCAATGGATGCCTCGTTATAGGAACGCTATATGGGGCAAATGTGGAAATTAAAGAAGCTGGAGAAGAGAATTTCTTTCTTTTTGGTGCCATTACAGATGAAGTTCCTCACCTTCATAAAGAAAGAGAGAAAGGAATGGTAAAATCTATCTATATCCAGTGAGCTTAATCTCATTTAGACTGTAGCCATGGTAAATGACATTGCGATTTCCTAGGTTTACGAATTAGGTCTTACCATCTTAGTAAAGAATTGCTGTGTTTTATCTAGGGACAATTATTGCTGTACTATAAGTTGACACCTGATTAACTTGCAAATGTGACCTTGGGCTTGAAATAAGGAAGAGGCTTCTACGTAGAAGAAAGACAAAAGCAAATTATACAAATTAATTTCCAAGCATAGAGGTCTCATTGTCTCGATACTTGCTCCGATGCCTAATCTTATACAACGAACCCATCCTCCAAAATTGTTTCTTAATCCCATTACACTTTGGTATGTGGATATATTAGGAAGCTACTCATCCCCACCCCTTTACCATACCGAGAGATCTTTTTTTTAAAGAGTAAGAAAATTGCCTCGGAAATGATGATATTTCTGCGACTTAAGATGCAGTTCAAATCAGTTCCCCATTACGAAGAGGCCAAACAATTTGTCAAATCTGGATCATCTGGAACCTACGATTATAATCCATTCCTACACTCACTTGAGGGCGACTCTGACAACACTTTTGTGGGGGCATGATTTCTTTTAACGCAGCATCTATGTTTAGATTTGCTTTTAAGTTTTGTATATTTGTTTGTGGCAGCATTAAACAATGATATGGTAAAAAATTTGTCAACAACCCACTGACAAATATGCCAATTTCCACTCTTATGTCCATTTGACTTTGTCGAATTGGATTGTTACTGTTGTCTTTTATAAATAGAATGATACATTAATTTTTTGGATGCTATCAAGTTCCTGCTGAAGTTCAAAATGCAAACTTCTATGAATATAACTAAAATTTTAAAATAGTTTGTGGTAAATGTTTGAGTTTAATGATTTCTTTATATTTAAATGTGATTTTAGTGAATGCTTGATATTATTGCATATTTTATAGAGCTATTGATCACATAATTTATTTTTCTCCATATATTCTTGATATAGGTTGGGATAAGAATTAAGTCGACGGTTTTCCTACTAGAGCTTTTACAACAATTCAAAGCTTCAAATTTTATTGATTAAGAATAAATCAAGCATGGTAGAAGAGAAACATTAAAATGCTTGAGGTCGGACTCCTTTTACATCCACATACGCCACTGGATAAGGTCAATACTGCTGCTCAACGACTTCACAATTCAATCAGCCTTAGAGAGGGCAATGGAAACTGGGAGGAACAACAAGTCAATGCGAGTCCTTCGTACCAATGGAACTTGCTAGCAGATCATCTGATGGATCTTTGTTTGAGTCCTGCAATTGGGCAGATGGTATCCTATTGAATCTCCGGTTCAATGAAATGCTTCTAGAAGTATGCTTTGTCTACTAAAACTTGAGTGGCTGAAGATACATTTAACTCTATCATCAACACTATATATCAACATTTAATGCGATTACTATCGTATTATGTGTTATCTTGTATCATCATATTCATAAAGAAAAATTGCTTTTAAGTCAAACAATAGGAATCCATTAGAGTTTCCCTTTTCACCTTTATTCCATAAAAATATAAGTGATTAACCAGTCACTGAGTTACCACATTCTTAGTTTAAAAATGTTGTCACCTTCTTCTCCCCCACAACCCAAAGTGAGTTCTTAATAATCTTTCTTTTAATTCAAAAACTTCAGAAATTGGTATATGTTTGTATCTAATGCAAGAAGTTTTATCAGATGACAAATGGGCAGAAAATGGGGCAGCTTGCAAAGCCAAATGGTGGTACTCAATCTTTCACACTGTCACCGCCATGGTTGGTGTAGGCGTTCTTAGCTTAGCTTATGCCATGGCTTACATGGGATGGTAATCTCTCTCTCTACACACACAGTTATTCATTTATTTTTGTCATCTAACTAACACTTTAGGAGCAGTTTAGATTCTTTCTTAACAAGAACACAACATGTAGACATTTTCATAAATGAGTATAGATAATATTTGAAACTAAATATTTATTGGCTCTGAAGTTGTAAGATAGTGCACACTTCATTTATTTAAATTTAATCTTTTAACATGTTGAAATCAAAAGTTTAAATTATAAAAAAGGGATCCATTTTTTTTTAGAATTAGTTTTCAACCTGTCAAACTATATTAAATTTTTCAAAGGCTCATAAAATGAGTTCCAACGAGACTTGACGTCTAACTTATGTATGCTCTAATACCATTTCGAACACTCATTTAAGAGCTTAATTTCTAAACTATATTATAAGAGCCATGTGTAAGGTTACTATTCATAAGTTTTGGTCCCTCGATGACAAATACGACGCCATTTTGTCCCTTTTTTTGTTTGTTAATGAAACGACATCGTTTAGGTTGTAACCCTAAAAAAAATGTCCGGTCTCCAACCCCGGGTGTCTCTCTCTTCCAGCTATTGTCTTTCCCCGATTTCATTAATTGTTATTCACAAACTTGTAGAAGCTTTCCAACTGGACATCTGATACATGTGTTTTTTGTATCTTCCTCATATGCGTATTTTGGTGATTTTTGGTGGACGCACAATACTTGTGTTTTTGTTCGATTGCAAATTGTATTGATTTGAGTTGGACGCCTAATCTATGGTGTCTTCTCATTCATCTGCTGATAGAAAGTTTGATATCTTGCACAGATTTTGGTGCATTTTGGTGGACATGTAGTGCTTTATTAGCCCTGTGCTTGGAGATTTCTCTTGTTCTTCATCAGCATATTGTAGCAACTTCGTGGTGGTGGGTTTCAAATTTATGCACGTTGTAGCAACTTCATCATGGTGGGTTTCGAATTTATGTTAATAAATGCTTTACATTTATGAATAAATTTTGAGTACATGACAATTATCGCCAGTTGCTTTGTTAATCTGCAGATTTTAGTTCATTTGGCTGGACGTCTATTCCATGGGATTTTATTCTTCAATTCGTTCTATGACATGAGGTTGTTCACGTGCTGTTTGTCGCTGTTTGAACATGTCTTTACGATTTTCATTGAATATATGATTTACATTTATAGTTTATTTGTTATTAAAGTTTGGTATTGAGATTGGGTTACATGAGAGTTAAATATTGTGTCTTCTTTATATTTTTTTCATCCTTGGTGGTTACATTTCGTTTCTATGGTTAATGTTCTATCTTCCACTGCAACCATTGTCTTCTGTTTTGGGAAACGTGAATATTTGTTGCTAAATGTGATTGTATGAAAAAGATGGTGCTTAGTGCAATTTTTTTATGCTTATGTTTTCTGGATTTGGAAATGTGAATATTTTCTTCTCAAATGTGAATAATTGCTCGTGTGTATGAAAGTCAATATTAACTTGTAGCTACCGGGTAACATTACAAAGAATAAATATTTCTGGCCAAATAAATAAACATGTTGGTAACATGGTCTTTATATCAATTTCCTTTGTTTGTATAAAATTGGAAGGTTATTTGGTCGTGTTCGATTGCCAAGAAGGGATGTGTGTCGATAGGGGCTCCTCCAATGGTTCAGGTTCGAGAGGAAAGAAATGAAAATTAAATTTTAAGTGACTACTGCTATCGATTGCCTATTATCTATGCTGAAACATATTGATCGAGGCAAAGTTGTCATATAGTGAATGTACTAATTTTTTAAACGTGATGAGATGGTAAAAATAGAATGTGTGATATTTATTCTATTCGTATTGTTAGAATTTAGTCTTGTACAAGGACAAATTGATATGGATTTTTATATTAGAGACTTTACATCCGTCATTTTCACTTAATTTGATCATCGTAAATTATGAGACTTTCTCATTAAGCCATTAGGATAATAGATACGTATCAACTTCAAGATCCGTGCATACGATCGTCACTTAATTTGATCATCGTGAAATTATGTGAGAGATTCTCATTAAGCCATTAGGATAATAGATACGTGTCAACTTCAAGATCTAATTCCACTTGACCCAAATTCATTCATTCTATAATAACATTTGCTATTACGAGAATTCAATGAATAAAAGGACCAAACCTCCAAATGGCATAATTCCAAATCCTATAAGTACATAACTCACATTGCTTGAAAAAATTAAGTTCAATCAATCCACAAGACCACAGTTTTTTATTTTATTACTCCTCCTCCTCCTAACAAAATATATAATAATCTTCAAGTAGTGCAGCTAGAAAGACAATGGGAGACGGAAATCATTAAGTGACGAAATTTTTTCAACCTATTATATGCTCACGCAATCACGACATTCGATTGGTATGTTTTAATCATGTTTTACTTTGTTAATTCATTTCATTCTTTGTATACCTTTAATATAAAATTTGTTAGACATTTATCTTTGAATATTATAAAATATTCTGCCAAATTGTTTAATATTGCTTCTATATTTATATTGCGAATAAGTTTTTGGGATATATTAGATATCGTATCTTAACAATTAAATCTTCCATGCATGATAATTAACTTTCATCAATACATTTGTAATTCTCTCATATATTACACCCCATATTTCATAATTCATATGAACAGTGGTATTCATTTTACATCGTTGACATCAAAATTATTACACCGTTGACATCAAAATTATTACACTACCATGTACAACGCATGAGCGATCACTAATAGTATATTAAAAGTCTAGTGAAAAGTAAATAGATTCAATATATTGCTTTTTCCTTCACTAATCGCCATTCCACAAAGTTTAATAATACTCTTTGTATTTATTGTTTTTGTAAATTTCTATAATTGGAAATAAAAATGGATATTGTTGTTTTCCTGCACTAGTCGCCATTTCAGTTGCGACTATGCTTATCAGAAAAACTTACTCATAATCACGACTTCAAGCCTGGGAATTTTGAAGAACCTTCTTCCTGCGTCCACATGTTTGACTGTTAGAACATATTGCTTGGGCAGTTAATTTTTAAGATTCCCTCTCTTAATTTCTTGAAAACCGCCTCCAATTTATTCGATTCTTTAAATTTCCGTGTAAATTCTTCGTAAGAGTTTCAATTTTGGGATTATGTTCAAATAAGGGTTATCGAATCGCGTGCTGATTTTCGTTTTGTTTGCTGCAAGAAATCCCCCCCTTTTTTTTTTTTTCGTCAATACAATGGATTCTAGGAATTCGAAGGACGAAGAATCCAGCGTACCTTTTGTGGTAATTTTTCTTTATTGTTATGTTTTTGAATTCATCCTTTGATTTATTGATGCTTATAAATAATTGTTTTATTAGGGATTTAATAAATTTGATATGCACAATTTTTTGTAATCTTCTTTCAAAGGCTGATGAATATGCAACAAGAGACGATCGGCCTGGTATTCCGCAGCTATTTACATCAATGCCAGCCCTGAATGAGGCGGCGTCGTATTTTGCTGAAACAACTTCCATTTTCACGCGCTGTTTTACGGCTGTTCCCGGTATATGGATAACTCTTGTTTAAATTGTAGGTATAATTATGTTCAAAATGTAAGAAAAGGGTGCAGTACGTTGGTAATTGTTGGAACGATACTCTTAAGAAACATATACTAGCAATTTGCAATATTCAAATTTTGCGAATTTGTAGGAGCTGGTAAATTGGTGCTTATGTTCTATGTAGGAAATGCATTAGTTGGGGAATTGTTGCAAATTGACAAAGTTTGATGGAAACTACAAAGTTCCTTTTCAGAGTAGCAACAAAGTCCAATAATTTTGGTTTTCCAAGAGTAGCTCCCGTTAACATCTATATTGTTTTTATAAAAAGTTTGTTAATTTTTCATTTTTTTCATTATGAAATTTGGATTTGGGAATGGAGAGAGTTGGGTGGGATTAAAATTATTTGCTTCACTAAAATGGTTACTTTTTTAAAGATTTTCTGTTACCACTGCCAATTTATTGGTTTTAGCTTCACATAAATGGTCACTTCATTAAATATATTCTGATACTGCTGCGAAGTTATTGGTGATTGCACACAGACGTGGGTGTGAGGGAGAACATATATACACTTGCAGAATTGAGAATGCTTGTCTAATAAGTTATGCAACCTTGAGATCACTTTTGGAAAAATATTATTTTCATTCTCTAACCCATTGGAACTCCAACAATGCCTACGGTGGATTGACACATTATGTATACAGATATAACACGTCTTTTTCCCATTCATGCATCATTGTGGTCTAGGCTGATTGTGTGGTTTTTCTCCTGAGATTTCAACTCTACATTTCTATGTACTTGGGTAAGATGAGACAATTTACACTGGAAATCGCAAGCAACTTATAGATTGATTAGAAGCCTAAACCATTGTGAATTATTTCTGTCAGATTTCTCGACTTTTATGAGATGTCCTCCACATATGAGATATTTTCAAGAAGCACTTCCCTGTGTTCTGGACACTGGGGGACCTCTGAACTTGAAACAAGCCTTGAAGAGTTCTGGAATTGGAAACTAGTATTTCTGACTTTTTTGTTGCTTTGTTTTTATCCCCTCTTTTTTCGCCTGCCTAACACACCAGCACTAAAGATCAGATTAAATTAAAATTGATGCATATATTCCCTCTGTTGCAGCACAACCTGCATCTGGAGACTCCGGCGAACAGGAATTGGTGACATTTGCTTCTGGAGAAACCAGAGGGTTTGTAGCAAACAATGATGTGTCCTCAAGTGGAAGTATTTCGTCTATTTCTGAATCATTTCACACAGAGGTTGATGCTCCAGCAGTCCATGGTGAATTAACTAGGAGCGCAGCTGGAGAACATTCTCAAAATTCTAACATGCTCATGAGATCAAATAATACCAACCAAAATGGCATTTCTATTTTTCAAGGGTACTAATCATTTAAGCCTGCTTATATGGCTTTCATGATAGTAGATTTGAAATGTTAGCTTGATATCCAATGCTTACTTGGCATAGACGTATAGCATGTTTGCTAAGCTTAAAAAATGTAAAAGTCACTTTTAAGCTTCTTTTTTGCCAAAATAATTTTATAAGTTAATAGTTTTCTGACAAACTTACTTTTCTACAAAGTAAGTCTTAACTTACTTTCCAGAAAAGTAACTTTTAATCTTAGCCAACATGCTCTTAGTAATACTCTATTTAGCATGTTCACATCATAAATTCACTCTATTATTTTTTTAAGGAAACTTTGTTTATAGGCGTACATGCTTGTCATTTCACTGATACCTTCATCAGATTCTTGAAGAATTCTTATAGTTTCTTGATATTTATTTCATTTGTGCACGTATTTATCTTGTCCCCCTTTGCTATCAGTCTCATTGAACGGGTGAGGAGGACAGTTCGTGGTTCTGCTGATGACATTGGATGGTTACAACGAGCTGCAGAAATGCCTCCAGTTGAAGATGGTACTGAAAGATTTATGAAAATACTTGATGATATCAGGTATGAATGACATTACCATTTCCATATTTGTCTGACCAGATTTGCCATTATTTTCGAATTTGTAATTCAGTTGTAATTTCACTGTCAGGCATGGTTTGCACAAGTTGCCAAATACAATGGTTTATTTGTTGGTTCCAGGTAGCTATGCATTTCTCCTGATGTTTTTTTATAATAATTCATTTTCTCGTGATGCCTAATCTCCATTGTGGTTTGCCAAATGAGTTCCAGTACAAAGCAAAAAATGTTTATATCTTTCACTTGCACTTACCAATTGTACTGAACTGAAAAATTGCATTATTTGGCACTCTTAATCCACCAACATGAATCATTTGCTTCTCAATCTCCCTCCACTTTTAACTTGTAAATTCATCTAGGGGCATTCTACAAACGAGTGTTAGATTGGAGTCACATCAATTTTCTCAAAGCTATGGCCGAATTGATTCCTCCTCATTATATCTTCTCATTCTTTGTCATCATCTTCCACTTCTAATGGTGCATTTTCCTTCTCATTCCCCTTGTGTAAAGGAATAAAAATAAAACATAAAAATCCGTAAAAAGAGTGCACACCTGAGTCTCCCTGTGTCTTAGTCTTGAGAAGTTGGTTGTAGTAAATCGAGGCATAAGCCTTGAGAAATGGCATTCATGATGTAACTTTTGAGGCGTTCAAGGAAAGACTCATGTGATTTGTACCACAATTCGTAAGTCGCAAGCTGCTTTTAAAATAATGGTTGTGCACATATAATAACACAGATATTTTCTATTCTTTGTATCCTTGAAAATTTTGTTTAAATCCTGGGCTTTTGCTCTTTTTGCAGGTCTTTTCAGCAACCATGGGCCTCTTTATTTTACTAATACAAAAACAAGTTTTTCGAAGATGGGGCTGACCTGTCATATAGCCAAAATTCACAGTGAGGTAGTTTACTGTTAGCCCTTCTAATTTACTATTTATGTCTTCTGTTCAGCACTCATTATCGGAAACTATGCAGGCGTCGGTGGATAAAAATGCCAAAGAGATAAAACACTACATTGAAGAAATATATTGGGGTTCTGGTAAGCGTGTTTTGCTTCTTGGGCACAGTAAAGGGGGAGTAGATTCAGCTGCTGCGTTATCCATGTATTGGAATGAACTGAAAGATAAGGTTGCCGGTTTAGCATTAGCACAGAGTCCTTACGGGGGTAGTCCCATTGCTTCAGATATACTACGAGAAGGACAGCTCGGTGATTACGTTAACATCCGTAAGCTTATGGAGATCCTGATCTGTAAAGTGATCAAGGTATATTTCGCCTACCTTATACTCTAAATAATACTTTTCTTTAAATATTTGAATATATCTGAAATAATTACACAACTGCATTTTAGATTCCCCCCCCACATAAAACAACAGTAAGGATGAAGTATTTATTATTACTGGAAGGAATAAATCAAAATACAAAACTTAGGAGGGCATAAAATCTGACCTCCGGTCAATGAAAACACAAGGCAGTAAAATTAACTGTCATCTAGACTCATAGCTAAAGATAAGATAATAAAATAACCTCTAGATCTCGTGTGCTCTCTTCATGCTACACATTGAGTTAAATCTTTTGTTGACTGGGATGTCATTATATTGTTTCTACGAAGTCAATGGTTCTTTACACAGTTCACATTCTTGCCAATTGCACAAAAATCATTGGTTTTGCATGACATGCAATATTCTAATTTTGGCAGCTGTTGTGAAGGGGGACATGCAGGCTCTAGAAGATTTAACTTACGAGAGGCGGAAGGATTTCTTGAGAAAATACCATCTGCCGGAAGAGCTTCCCATTGTTTCATTTCACACAGAAGCCGGTATTTCTCCTGCTGTTTTGGCAACATTATCCCGTGTTGCGCATGCAGAAATGCCTATGTTTCCCCCTCTCTGCTGGCCAAACCACAACACTCCCAGTGGTGATGCCTCTTGGTGCTGCAATGGCAGCCTGTGCCCAACTGCTTCAGATTAGGTATGGTGAAAAGAGCGATGGACTGGTAACTTGTCGCGATGCGGAGGTTCCGGGTTCTGTTGTGGTTCGACCGAAGCGCAAATTAGATCATGCTTGGATGGTTTATTCGTCGATGAACGATGATCCTTCAGAAGCGGATGCTTCTCAAGTCTGTGAGGCTCTTCTGGCTTTGCTTGTAGAGGTTGGAGACAAGAAAAAACGTGAAATTGCCAACGAAGATGAATGAAAAACTGTTAATTAGCTTGGTTTCCTGTAATTCTTTTTTGGTGTTAATGAATGAATCAAATCGATTCTTTTGTTCTTTTCAAGTTTGTTCTCTGGAACTTTGAGACCATGATTGGGTTGAGAAAGGATTTCTCCACGTGTTTATTAATGTGGATAAACTTGACCCCGTCGAGTTAATTGTCTACATACTCGACTTCTTGCTGGTGTTGATTTAACTTGACTAGTTCGAGTTTTTCTGGTCTCCAACAAAATAATAATGTTAATGCTTGATAACCAGTGTTAAGATGGTCTATTTCACCATTCTCACACAATCATGCAGTTCAAGAATTATTCAATGGTTAAGAAAAGAGGAAGCGACCAGTGGTTGTGGTCGAAGCTTGGCTCCAAGTTCCGAGATGGGTTTCCTTGTGGGTGTGTTAACTTGTTTTCCTATTCAAATTTTGGTTCCTATTTCAAAAAGTTAAGATTGTTACTCCCACCATTTAGTTTACACTCGTTGAAAGGTTAAATGGTTCATTTTTCTTAACTTCAGATGAGTTAGGTTTTTTACGCAAAGAAGTCGGGCTGGAATGGGTCGAATCGGAAAGTGGACTCCCCTTTTTGAGAGACAAGAACGGCAAAGGCAGAAGTGCATTTGTGAGTTGGAACTGGGTCTCTTGTTACCGTTAAACAACGGCATTTAGTAGAGGGTCTATTTTCACCATTCTCACACAATCATTGCAGTTCAAGAATTATTCAACGGTTAAGAAAAGAGGAAATAAGAAGAAATTTAATTACAGCTATATGTTGGCCACTGGGGCTTTGGAGTTGGCTCTAGTATTTATTTTTTTATTTTTTTTTTTATATTTTGTGTGCACAAGACATGCATGACTAAATATATTTACATTATATTTTTGCACAAAGGTACCATATTATTACACTTAAATTCTAAACCTTTTTTTACCGCATTATTACACTTATGTTTCATAAATGGTTCATAAATCTTTACTCGTTATTATACATAATTATGTTCTAATTTTTTTTTTTCGAATTCTTATCTTCAATTTTTTATTAATTTGTACATCTTGTCTTTGATAATAATTTATGTCCAAAAATTCTATTAAAAGAGAGTAAAAAGACTCATTTGTCCCTTGAATTTTTTAATAAGCAAAAAAAAATTACAAAATACAAAATTACGACTAAATATTTGTCCCTAATTTTAAAGCACACTAATAGAATTTTTGGACCAATATTTCCAATTAATAGAAAGTCAAAGATAAAAATGTGATAAAAAAAAGTTAAAAACATAGATTTGATAATGAATAAAAGTTTACAAATTTTAGTACAACTAATTAGAAACACGTGCGTTGCACATAATTTTACAATAATTTTGTTAATTTTTAGTATTTTGAAAATTTTATTTTTAATTGTTAATAGTTAAAATATCAATATAGCAATTGCAGCAAAGGTAAAACAACACAGCTGTTGATTACATTTGATAATATTACTATTTGTCTTTAAGATACTTTATCTGAAAATATTTGTCCTTCATTGTTAGCCAAATCACCCCATTAAGCAATTTTAACTGTGTTAGATCTGTTTAACAAATGATATGAAATGTTATACAATAATAATATATTGTTATAAATCATTTAAAAATAACATTTGTAATATATATATATATATATATATATATATATATATATATATATATACACACCTACGTTGATAAATGTTATTTCTCTTTTTTTCGTGTTGCGTGCCGTATTTTTTCTGATTTTGATGCTTAAAGGTTGACTTACATTTATAACAATACATATAACATTTGAAAAAAAATTAGTCATAATGTACCAATGTATTACATAAAAAGAATTAACACTCATCATATTGACATTCTTTGAATCTTGATCAACTCTTCCAAAAAAAAAAAAAACTATATAGCCTCTTTTTTTTTTTTTTTTTTATCGAAATACAATCGTTGGACTCACAATCATTGGTTAAGGATGACAATGATATTTCAATCTTAGTATGCACATTAAGGTAGCTACTATTAACTGGTTTAATTAATCTATGTTGAATAAAGTATATTTTGTCATTTTCTATAGTCTTCTCTAGTAGGAACTATGGAAAATAGGCCGTCCATGATAAAAGCAACTTTTATCATGGATTTCGTCGACAACAAATTGCCGCCCACTACTTTAGCTTCTAGTTGGAAAATAGTTTCGTTTTAAAAAAAGTTAAAAAAATATTAATTAAATATAATGAAATAATTTATAATTTGAAATTAACAAAGACTATTAATTTAAATTTATATGTCAAGACAACGTACAAACGATAGCTATGTCAATAATAACACTAACCTCCTTGTCCACACTACAAGAAATGAGGTCAATAGCGGCGTCATATGTCGTCGCTGAATCCTCAGAAGTCGTCTCTTTAAATTTTTAGAGACCACAAAGTCATCGCTCAATGTCGCCGCAATATGTCAGTGTCTTTTGATATATAGCGACGACATAAAGTCGTCGCTATATATATTTGAATCTATAGCGACGACAATTTCGTCGCAACATTGTCGTGTCTATATCTCAAACAGATATAAAGGGATCGACAAAGTTGTCGTTGTTATAAAAATCATAGCGACGTGAAAAAAGTCGCTACTAGCTCGTCGCCATACGTACTTTTCATATAGTGACGACTTATTACTAATTGTTTTCTTTTACTACGGCGACGACAATGTCGCCGCTATAAAATTTTTGAATTTTTTTGTTAAATTTTTGTTTATTTCCAAATAATATAAATAATGTATGAAAAATTCTAAAAATCTATGGACCCTCCAAACCGTTTTCCTCGTCCCCGTTCTCCTCCTCCTCCTCCTCCTCCTCCTCCTCCTCCGCAGGCACAACTGGTATTCTACTTTTTAGAAACTCAATTTCACGCTGCATTTGGCCTAGCTGATCTTCATACATGGCAAACCGAAGATCGTTATTCTGGGGTCTCCAGAGAACTGATGGGAATTTCCTTGTGGGGCAAACGATGCAGCAGTCGAATCTAGTGAGGGAGATATGCCCTTCGGAACCCGGCCAACCCCACGAACGTGATCTCGTCGTTCCCCGAGAACCTCCTTTGTTGTATGGCCATCAAAATGAGCTTCATAATATTTAGTGGTCCACTACAATTTCACATATTGCAACAGTTCCTTTCGTCATCACTCGCACTTTTATAGTCCATTCCTTTTGATATAACTCAAGTCTTTTATAAAAAGTAAGAGATTTTTCTTTTACCGACATCACACCTACAATTAAGATAAATACAAATAAATAGAAGCTTTATTCATCTCATTCCCTTGCAAAAAAGAGGTTACATAAATCTAAGAATAGATGCAAGATATAATAGTAAGTTAGAGAAGGACTCTATATTGTTGTTGTTGGATGCTATAAAAGTGGGGACTATTCAAGCAGGGACTATTCAAGAAGCAGGCAGCTTGTTGAGCAATGTTTGGAGGTCTGATTTTGTGTTTTTTATTTATTTATCAAGGCTTTAAATTTTTGTTATCTCTTCTGAAAACATATATCAACTCCAATTTTATATTTAAAAATTTTCTATGGTTGAGTTTCCTGGTATTGCATGTCAGCTATAGACTAACACTATGCATTCTAATTAGTGGATGACATAATATTTCATTTAGATTTCAAAATTTTCAATTCAACTTAGTTATAAAATGTTGAAAAAAACTGAAGTTCACATATACAAATTCATTTCACCTATTTTCTTAAAAGTGATAAAAAGTCTTGGAAGTTGTTTCAACATTATTATACACAATTTCATCAAAAACCTTGCATCTATTAATTACTACACTGAACTGGACCCCAAAAAAGAAATTTTGATTTGCCCAAATTCATATCATTTATACGCCAAAATCAATATAAAAAAACTCTAATAATTCAACAAATTTTAAAACCCTAACCACAAAAATAAATCATAAAGTAAGCATTAGGACATTAAGACGCCAAAAAAAAAAAATCAAAAAATAAAAAACCAAATGTATGAAGGTTGACGCAAAAATTCTGTAAATACAAATACGAGCTTACACGCATACATACAGTGAGGAGAAGAAAGAACTTGAATCAAGGTTATCGAAACAACGTCGGATCTTCGCCGGTGGTAGACTTCTTGATGCTTCCGGTATGTCAAACTCATATATTGTGTTATATGGTTTAATAATGGTGGGGAAAGGTTTTTGGATTTTTGAATATGTGCGGGTAAAATAATATAAGATTATTATATATTAAAGAGATTGTGTTATATAATTTAATAATGGTAGGAGGTAAAAGATTTTTGGCTTTTTGAATATGGGTTGATTTGTGTTACACAATTTAATAATGGTGAACAAACTTGTGGTGTTAAAGGTTAACGGAGGCTTAGGGACAAACATGGGATGCACTGATCCAAAGTATGCATTACACTAATTTTTATTTTTTTTAAAAATTGTCTGCCATAACTTTTCAACTAGGAGATATAAGAAATGCATGTTTTATTTTCAATTTTGTTTAGAAAATTTTAATTAACTTGTTGTATCAATGTGATATAATATAATATAATATAATATAATATTTTGCAAACTAACATAAAATTAAGGGTGAATATGGAATTTTAAAAGTTTTGTAAGGATATAATTGTCCAAAAATATTTCTCTCTTTAAGCCTTGTGGTGTTAAAGTTTAACAGAGGCTTAGAGACAACAATGTGATTCACTGGTTCAAAGTATGCATATCACTGATTTTTATATTTTAAAAAAAATTGCTTGTTATAATTTTTCATTATGGAGATATAAGAAATACATGTTTTAGTTTTCAATTTGTTTAGAAAATTTTAATTGACTTGTTGTATTTGTGTCTTATAATATAATATAATATAATATTTTACAAACTAAAATAAAATTAAGGGTGAATATAGAATTTTTAAATTTTTGAAAGGATATAATTGTCCAAAAATATTTTTTTCTTTAAGTCCCTTATAGAAGTAGTATAAATAAATATAGATATAGATTTGTAAGGATATAATTGTCTAAAAATATTTTTTCCTTCAAACCCCTATTAAATGTAGTACATATTAAAATGTGATGTCAATATAACCACTACATAATGGTGAGGCTATTGCAAAAATGAAATTACTAGAAAGCCCTCACTCCACGAAAACACATGTTGTGCGTGGTAACAAGGGCTTGTGCTGGCAATTTTTGGTCTTTGGGAAGGAAAACAATGATTTAACAACATAATGTTAACAAGTTGGGAAGGAAAACAATGATTTAACAACATAATGTTAACAACTAATGAATTGTATTTGTGCATCGTGGGTTAATTTCAATAATGGTCATTGAAGTTTTAAAAAATTTTAAAATAGTCATTAAAATAATTTTTTTACGATAATTGTCATGCAAGTTTTTAATAGTTACATTAATAATCACTTGGTTGAAAATTTTAACTTAAAATCCTACATGTCATTATTAAATTCAAACTTGGACATAAATGTATTTTAATTGGTACGACACGTGAAACAAAAATGTTCCACTGTTAAAAATTGGAAAATTGCCTCAAATAGTCCTTAACATTTGCCTTCAGTACGGAAATGGTCCCTAACATTTGTTTTTTTGTTTCAAAAGTCCTTAACATATGTGTTTTGCTGCGTAGTTGGTCCTTATGTGATTAAAAGACAAATATGCCTTTAATTTTAATTAGAGAAAATTGTTATTGAATTTCTAACATTTGAAAAATGTGCAAATAGGTCATGTACATTTATTAAATAATATTTAATTTAATATATTAAATATATCATTGTAGTCATGTCAATTAAATTTTTCATAAGAGAAAAATGTAAAATTATTACGTTTTAAGTATACATATTTGCTATGTGATTTAAAAAATTTGAATAAAAATTAAGTTAAATAAATAACAAAATGTTGTATATAATTTTATGACATCGAACCAATCTTATTATGTTTTTTTTAACATAAAAAATACTAATAAAAATAATTTACACATTATGTATTCTTTATTTTTGAACGATAATAAAACGATAAATTAAAATATGAAGAATACAATTGGAGCTCTAATATTTATAGTTAATAAACGAATAACTCAATTAAATAAATGTATTTGAACATCAAACTTGTGACAGTTATTTTTCTTTTTATGTTGTAACAAAAAAATAAAAGTTTAAATTTTAAATAATATAATTACTTAATATTAAAAAAAAAATTATTTAACATATTTTTAAATAATTCAAAAAAAAAAAAAGAACTCATTAATTTTTTTTTTTTTTATAAAAAAATAAAAGTATCATACGTATTTGCATTTTTGCAAAGGTCAATAGTCTAATTGCAATTTTTTCTAATTAAAATTAATGGTATATTTGACTTTTTCATTAAATAAGGACTAATTACGCATCAAAACACATAGTTTACAAACTTCTGTGCCAAAAAACAAACGTTAGAGACCATTTCCACATTGAGGGCGAAGGTTTGAGACCATTTGCTCCAATTTTTCTCAAAAGTTCACTAACACAAATGTAAAATTTCACCACCTGATTCCTTATTAAAATCTAAAAAATATAGAGAAAATGTGTTTAAACAATTATTCTATTTGCTTCAATTAACACATACTTTGTTTGACATGGCGTATTAATTAACGTCTTTTGTGTCCATGTTGAAATTTAACAGTGATACGTTAAGTTTTAGGTTATTAATATTCTAGTCGAATGACTAATAGTATAATTATTAAAAATTTGAGTGGCCACTATTGTAAGAAAATTATTTCAATTACAATTTTTAAATTTTTAAAAATATTTCAGTAACTATTGTTAAAATTTTACCCTTGCGAGTTAGAACCTTTCTCTAGCCTGAGTAACATCTTTTGAATATTATTTCTTATTTTACTGGTCAAATTTGAGTAATTAAATTTACTTTATAAGTGAGAAAATTAACATTTGAGTATGTCTAATAATAAAATTTACTAAAATTACTTTTAAACCAAGTAAAACAGGATGTAGATGCATGTTGCTACAGAGTTGATTGAATGAAACTAAATAGGATAAATTTCGGAAAAGGTCCCCAATCTTTAGTTTCATTTGTACTTTCTTCCTCATTTTTTTTTTTTTCAGGCTACTTTGTCCACAATTTTTGAAAAATAGGCAACATTCACTCAAGTTGATGAATTGTATTCAAAAATTAAAAGGACAAAATTTTTATTCTATTGTTTTTAAATGAAATAATAAAAAAGGAAAACTACATATTCATTAAACAAAAAAAAAAAAAAATTTAAATAAAATAAAATAAAAGTAGAAATAAAGAGAGTAAATAAAAATAAAAAGAAATGTCATTTTCTTCCGCCCACCACAGCCACAATCTCACCATGTGGCACCACTTGATTTTGGCCATGGTGGCGGCACTGTGGAGGTGACAGTGTGGGTAGGGAGTTGTGTGGCAGCGATAGTAGTGGTAGTGGTGCTGGTAGCTAGAATGGTGGCAGTAGCTATGAGTAGGGGTTGGAGGATTGAAAATAATGACATTTTCAATTTTTTTTTCCTTCCTCTATAATTTTTTTGTAATTCTTTTCTTTTGTTTTTTGATTTAGGAATCTTTCATCTTTTTTTTTAAAAAATATTTTAATTAAGAATAATAGATTGATTTACAAAAAAATTGATGGAATTCATCTATTTGGATGAATGTGGTATATTTTTCAAAAGTTGAGGATAAAGTAATCTCGAAAAAGTAAAAAATGTTGACGAAGATTCAAATGAATTAATTGTCATAATTAATTCAATTAAATAAGAAAAATACGTTAAAATCTTGTTTATAATACTATACATTTTAATACTATTTATTAAACATCTACTAAACACGACCATATTCGACTATATATTCAAGGTTTTCAATCACATGACATGTCTACCATCACAAGCACATACATATTCCGGCCAAGAACCAAAGTAATATATACCAAGTATAATTTGTTGATTTTAATGAAATTATGCATATTGTGGGACCTCTTCCCATCACCAGTCTAATAGTAGACCACAAACTAAAGGGATGCCCTTAGACAAACACATTAGATTCTTTACAACTTTTTGGATATTTATGAAAATGTTTAATGTGAGAAGTTGGAGTTCCAACGTTCTGTTTTGTGTCTGGAATCTTGGCCTGTCGGAAACAATTACTTTAGAGCAAAAGTAGTGTTGGAGAAAAAACTCAAGAGAAAAAAATTCAAGGGAAAAAATCGAGGGATCTAATCTCAAATAATGTTATGGGGAAAAATTCGGGTATATATTTTTTGGTTTTTTAGACTACACATTAATTGAAATAAAGTGCCAAATTACAACACTATACAATATTTTTTATTTTTTGACTTAAATGTCGACACTTTGCACAATTTATATTGATTCTATTTTTTTTTTTTTAAATTCATACTAGTTTATATAAATCATACATCTCCTATCTCATCTTATTTTCAAACACTATTCTTCTTCACATCTCATCTCCATATCTGCAAAGTCAACCGCTATATTTGCTTTCTCATTTCACCAAACTTTCAATCTCATCATTCAACATGAATGAAGATCATTTCAACGAGATGATTACCCACATGGTGAAAGGAAATGAAAGAATTATGTGAAAGAAGAAATTGAAGATTTTTGTGAAGAATTAGAGTGAAAAGTGTGAGTATTTATAGGAATTTTTCATCCATATATATGGATTTTTTTTTAATTTTTTCCACAGGTTTTTAAGCAAAAAAAATAGCCGTTATTGATTTTTTTAATGCTTACATTAACATGCAATTCAACGATTGGATTTTATTTTCCATACAATTTCACCTCTTGACAATATATGAGAGAGCTCACATGTGAAAATCTCCAAATTTTCCCACCCTTTTTTAAATTTGTCCCATCTTTTAAATTTTCCCACCCCCTAGAATATGATTATTCTCCCCACCCCCCTACACTATTTTATAGAAATGGAATATTAATGAGGGGTTGGGTTTTTTCCCCCAACACTATTTTTGCTCTTCATTCATCTTCTAAAAAAATATACTTGTTTATATTTTTCAGTATTTTAAAAAGCGTAAAGCGTAGTTAGGCGTGGAGGTTGAGTTTTAAACTTTTGAGTCTAAGTGAGACAAGAGCGAAGTGAGGACGATGCGTGGATACCACGGATACCACGTCTCACACCTCACGCCTAAGCGGGCTTTTTAGAATAATACTTATTTTCACACAAATAAAGAAAATATAATTATTATAGTTAGAATAATAAATTTTACTTCAAAATTTTTAATTTACCTTTATAATTAATATAAGAGTAGTTCATACTTTGTGTATATGTTATAATATGAACAAAAAGTAGGCAACAAAAATAACAAGAACGCACAGATTTAACGTGAGAAACTCTAGAACATGGAGAAAAACCAACAAACAGATGAGAGAATAATTAATTATATCAAGATGGTTACAAAAAGGGGCTTATTTTCTAACTCTAGAATACATATTAGGAATCATAATCCATGATAAAACAGAGGTTCTCGTGTGAGAATAATCATAATCTTGATAAACATGTCTTCATGTGAGAAAAATCATAATCCTGTTAAAATAAGTTTTTATGTGAAAAGAATCCTAATCATGACTCAACTAAATTTGGGTCATCAAACTCTAACACTTTGTTGATAACAATGCAAATTAAATAAGTGCATATTAGAAAATTTAGATATTAACTATACTTTTAACAAGGAAAGTGGCTAAAATTTAGAATGAATGAAAAAAAAAAAAAAAAAGTCTATTTTTTTGGAATGGAAGAAGTATTAATTTCTTGGTAGAATTGGAGATAAAATTGAATGCTAGAGTGTTCCATATAAATATATGTTTCACCCATGCTTCAAGAACTCCTCAAACAATTATGGAGTGAAAGACAAGTGGCGAGGAGAAAATTGATTCGATTTTGGAGAAATTGGATAAGAGAGAAATTGTAATGGCTATATTCTACTTAATTTTTCTCTTAGCTTTGTAAATTTATTATTTGTTGGATACTAGTTCGTAAGAATGGTGAAAAACCAACAAAATAATAATAATAATAAATAATAATAAAATTTTAAACAATATGAATTGAAATTTTGTTAGATGATTTAATATGCATTGTAATTTTTCAAATCATTCACACGAACTGTTAAAGAAAGATATCTTGTTTGTGAATGAATTGTGTTCTTTATTATAGAAGTGTTGATCTTAGATCTTGAACTTCAATCGTTCGTGAATGCATTGTTCTCTCTCTCTCTCTCTCTTTCCATGTACTCATTGCTGAGAAAAAAAAACTCACAAAATATGTAGCAAAATACGAACAAAAATAAAATAAAATAACACGAATTAAATGTGATCCGATAAATTGCTGACCACCACGAGAAATGAAATCAATTAACTTAAAAAAATCCCACAACACGAGTTTTCTTACGCTCTCTACACCTTCCTATTAGAACGCTAAAAGAACAACATATGTACACTTGTACCTTTTTCTCTCGTTCTCTTTCTAGCTCTCTCTCTAGTCGCTACAATTTTTGGGTGCCAGATTCTCTCTCGGTTGTGTACTATTCACACCAATTCTTGAATTGGTCTTTTATCTTATTTATAAGTATCGATTACTATATATTATATGGTAGTGGCATATCACTTGGTGACCCAAAAGTATAGTGTTGTGCTACATATTATGGATATATATGTCACAACATTCTAACATGAGAGGTTATATGATATGCCATACATTGGTTTGTAGAACAATCTATGGTGTAATGTATTGGTCATGACGTTATTTGTGTGAGGCGCTGTGTGAGCTATACATATGTGATGGTTCACGCATATCATATATGATCATGTTTGATGGTCATATATATATAAGTGGTCCATCATGTGTAGATATCATATATGATTCTATATATGTGACAATTATATATGATTAAGCAATCATGTGTGGATGTTCAGTACACAATAGAGTGTTGAAAACTCTCACAATGTTCGATTGATATATAGTGGACCATGTTGATGTCTTTTTGGGGGTTGAGTGTTACATTTTAATTATTTTGTTATAATATTTCAACTTATAATTATTTTAAATACATTCTTACTTTTGGGGACTTGGTGTTACTTGATTTTCAGGATAGTGTGTGGGGTGATAGAATTCCTAATTACGCAGTACATATTATTGAATAAATGTTTTTTTTGTTTCCAAAAAAAAAAAAAAAGCAACAAAATTGTTTTTTGTTATTGTCTTGTAATTTTTTTTTCTTTTAACACTTAATTACAAAACTAAATCTAAATAAACTATTAGAAAATCCATCACATTTTAGAACGTTTTTAAGATTCATACATTATCTTTCTAAAAAATTCTTCCCATAAACTTAACTTCTTGAAATTGAATAGAAATCCATTTTTTTTCTCATACTTCAAATTGCTCGAAGTTGCTGAAATTTTGGAGGCTGCATATGTAAAAAGTACATGTTCTTAAATTTTGAAAGGTATTACCTAAATGTGGAGTTTTAAGGTTTGTTTGGAAGTTTTGAAGTACTGATTATGAGTATTTTTTAAAGTCTATCGGTTTTGAGCGTTTATGGAGGTCCGATTTTTGATAGTTTTAGTAGTGTATTTTAAAACAATCAAACTCATGCTTGAAATTGTATTATCCAGTGGTTCTAATATTTTTTAAAAGAATAAAATTACATATATAACGATATATTAAAAAATGTAGGTATTTATAAATAATATAAAGTATATAAAAATTTAAATGTAAATATATATTTGATTGCAAAAATTTTCAAAATTAATTCAATAGCACATAAAAAAAATTATTATTTGGACAGAAGAGACAAAATATGCGTTTGGAGAGAAAATGAAGATGAAGTATGTATTTTAGGTTTAGGAAATTTAAAAATAATTATTTTAGAGAATGTAAAATTAGAAGACAATTTGAAAAACGTTCAAAAACCACCAATTTTGAGGTTGAAATTCCAAATTACATTACACCATTTTTGGTAGTTTTTAAACCACCCAAAACTATTGTTCCAAAAATTAATAAGCACCGATTTTTTCAATCTCTCATAAATAGTACCACTCACAATTGGTCAAAATCGGTAAAAAAAAAAAAAAAACTCACAAGCAGACCCTTTAGGCAATTACCTCACTTGTCTTGAGATTGTGCTGACTCTACATGAGATGTAGATATTGTAGTACGTAGTGCATTAGTTCTCTCTCACTATAGACTTATATTATAATTCTACTTTAAATCTTTATTTGTTCACTTTAATGTCTTCCTTACCATATGCATCAATATCTTCAATGTCACCATCTTTTTAAAACTTGTATAAAATAATTTTGGTGAGATGTGCTCCATGTTATAACCTCTAAACAATATCATCTTCATACACTATCTCTGGTTGACTGTAGTCAGCATGATGGCTCGATGTAATAATATTAAAAATAGATCTTGTTATTGTTCCTCTTGGGGTCTCGTATATAATATATAGCACACAAGAGTATAACTATAGGTTTATGATGAGGGTAAATGTTTTTGTAGGTTATGGACATCCATAACTATAAGAATTATAACACTTCTAATTGAATGTCATTTATACAAAGAATATGTCTCATTAAAATCTTACTAGGAAAAATCTTGTGGAAAAATTCGTGAAAGAAAAAAGCGAGATATAATTCTTTTGAATATGCTATGAAAATTGCCTCATTAAAAATCTTGCCAAGAAAACCTAATAGGACAAAACTTCGGTCAAGATACAATGTTTATTTATTCACTCTCATTATAATATCACTTCAAATTTGTATTTTGATCGATTAAGTTTTCGAAAAGTTGAACTATATGCTTCGGACATATTAAATCCTCAATGGATTTATATACATAGTATTATTAGTCATACAAGATGAGTTGGTTATAACAATATCCATTATATGAATATATGTCATGCATTGACATGCTAACAAGATATTGACTTGTGATTGATTTACATATGCCTTAAATTCATATTGTTAAGAGTTGTGCATTACATGTTACGACTTAAGTTTTCTCATTTTCTTTTCGCATGAGTATACACACGTTTAGGTGTTCGAACTGTAGGTTCAAAAACTTCAGATTTCTCTAGTAAATTCAATTTACTTAGATTGTATTCTTTTATTTGGCTAATTAATTATTTGACAGATTTCCTTCAATATCTTCGCTACTATTCATAATATGAAGCGCTATATTATGTACAAAAGTGTTGTCAACAACATTTTCTTTTTTATTCCATTTCTTTCCATAACGACATAATTTATCGAGATCTCTTCATTTTGTTATTTCAGCTAGCTGAATACCTTCTGTGGTTTTATAATTATTTATGTTTATATACTCTCCAAGAGTATACGCCTCCTAATGGAACCATCTTTACTATTTGCTCCATTTTTTTTGAAATCAAATGTTACCACACTTCAGGCGTGCCATTAATTTATCAGATATAATGTTGATGGATTATCCTTCTAAGACATGAATTGGGGCATTTACAGCTGATATATGAGACTTGGTAGATATCATTAGTCAATAAATGAATTTGTCAATTGTATTACTTACAAATGAATTATCTGTTAAACTTCTAGTTCATATTGTCATTGTGTGAGGATCTAGAAAATATAATATGACGTATTTTTATGTATTTTTCCTATTTACTTAATTTCTCCCCCGAATGTTGAGAAAAATGTCTTATCAAAATAACATTTGAAAAATCGTACTATAAAATATCACTCATTAGGATTTAAGATATTTTATAAGGTTGCAAACTAAACATGTATTCTCAACATTCTACATTCTATAATACCCATCTCAGTGCACTATGGTGGACCGATTGTACATATTGTACTATAAAAAAAATCGTTAAACGAGTGATATTAGGCTCTGACCATAAGCCTACTATAGTGGGAATAACTTTGATGTTAGTATGATGCGTATAAGTGTTGCTGTATATAAAATAGCATTCCCTAAACAAAAATGAAAAATACTTTGTTCTCAATAATAATTGTATAGAAATTAATTGGATGCATTTAGCTATCAATAGAGCTAAACCAATTATCGTTGTCCAAACTAACATTTATTAGAAGTTTGAGATTTAGTCACACTAGCATTGACAAGTCACACCTTCTTAATTGTATAATCTAAAAATTATGCTCATAATTTAAAATTTGAACAAGTGATCTCGCAAACTTCAAGTTACAGAATATATAATAAAATCATACAATCATCTAGTAGATGTATTTATTATATACAAATAATATCTAGATAATCAACATGGAGGTTGACAGAGCCTATACATCACCTTAAATAATTTTCAAAAGTATAAGAAATTCAGTCCCAATTTTAGCTAGTGATGGTCTACTGGTTTATATACCACGTGAACAAGCAGCACGTGATGATTCATTATATTGAAAAATCTTTTGATTTTTCAATATATATTCTCATTAATAATTCACATCATATTGATCCGGATAGTCTAACCGATAATGCCAATCAATCAAAATATTGAGTTTCAATACAATGTAGCAAGTCCATATTTTCTTAAAGACAAACAATTTAATAACTAAATCATTGATATGATTGACTTGATTGTTGATAAGTAAATTAATTAAATAATTTAGATTATTAATCAAATAAATAAAATGATATGAAACCCTATAAATAAAGTTCATTGTCTAAAAAAAATGACGAATTGAACTAAATTTTATAAAATTATTGATATGATATTCTTCAAGAGTTATCATATCTGAAAATATTGAAACATTTAAGTTGTACTTCTTTGAGAGTATCAATACTCTAATATTACACAATACTAATATTCTGAAATTGTAAAGTTGTGATTTTTCAAGAATAAGAACATAATATTTTTTTCTAGGATATTGATATTTAAAAATTTATGCTTATGCAAGAGCAATCATATAATATTCGTTTAATTAAATTGTGCTTTTTCAACAGTAACAACACAATATTCTTCTAGAATATTTCTATACTTTGTGTTTTTATATGAACAACAATATCATTTTTTTTAGAATATTAATATTCATGATGTTATACTTTTCATGAGTATTAATACAATATTTTTATAAAATATTAAATAACCAATAATTGTTCTTCTTTAGGACATACTCAATATTTTTCATTGACATGTATAAATTTTATGCTTCTATGAACAATAACATAATATTGTTATAAAGTATTAGAATGCTCTTTGGGAGCAATAACTTAATATTAAGTGTTACAAAATTACGTTCTTCGAGAGCGAGTAATATTCTACTAAAATATTAATATAATGTTGTGCTACTTCAAGAATAACAACAGATTGCTTAATATTCCCATGGTATAATTTTAAAAAGAAAAATATATGACTGAATTTTGACTGAATTTTGAAAAGAGAATACCAAACAGTTCTATATTTCACACTTATGAGTCACACTTCAAGCATATCTCAAAAATTGATTAATTATTCTGCTTTGAACCAAGTCTCACTTGAATGTTTCAAATCAATACATACTTTTCATCTTGATTATCTACATTAATCATTTAATCAAGGTCATAAGATTAATTAATCTTCTACATTCTTAAATAAACAAAGTAATTTTTTATTTTGATTATTTGATCAATATAATCTTTTCAATCAAAACAAACTTTCTACCTAGATTTGACATACGTATGCTATCTTTTTGTTTATATCTTTTATTTAAGTTCTACAGTATCAAAAGTCATGTTAACGAATACCTATAAGTGTCAATTGTAAATGCCAAATATAATTTATTGATACAATTGAGGTTTAGATTCATGCCCAAAATTCAACTTAAATGAATAGAATAAAGCCATATATTCATGTTAATTACAATTGACATTGACATTGCTCCAGGTGGTATTACATGCGATTTTAACATAGAAGACATTCCGGCACATTAAATCAAAAATTTCATATGTTACATGATTAATTTATTTGTTTTGATCATTTGATTGTTGACAATGCAATCTATTAAAATAATGCTCACAACAATATTAATCACTAGTCAGATTTTACATAATTCATATTTCTTTGTGAGATTAAATCTAGTAATATTCTTTTGGAATTATCATATTTTAAAATATTAAAATTGAACTACTTTGAGAGTAACACAATATTCTTCTAGAATATTGATAAGTATAAATTTGCGTTTCTTCAAGAATACAACACATCATTCTTCAACAATACTAATATGTACAATTTTATGTTTCTTCAGAGTAGCAATACTATATTCTTCCGAATATTGATTTATAAAATTTATGCTTTTTTTGGAGAAATAATATAATATTCTTATAAATATTAATATATAAAATTGTTGTTTTCAGAATCACTAAAGTAATATTTTGTCAATATATTGTTATAATATAAAATTGTGATACTACAAAAGCAACAACATAATAACATTCCATAATATAATTTTACAATAACTAATAAGTAAATGAAAAATCGATTGAAGAAGAAGAAGAAGAAGAAGATGATGATGATAATGATGACTTAAGTACAACGAACGTGTATTACATAGTTTTAAAGATACTATTATCCATAAAAGAGATAAGAGCTACATCATTTTATGTTTGTCTCTTAATGGTTAAAATGGGATTAACCTAAGGATATTTGGATGCCAACTTGCACTTAATAAAATCATAGTTTGTTTTCTAACAAAATTAGCTGTATCAAACTATCAAGAATGGAATGATAAAAACAGTAGTCTTTAGTAGATTAATGAAACATCATCGTTCACGTCTCACTTAGTGGCCCCACCCCCACTTCCAAATAGTATTTTGTGATTTCAAACTCTTCACACGCTTTGTGACTTTATGAATGGACTGAAAAAGAGAGGAAAAAGAAAATACAATTAACTAAAGAAACATTTGTGAAAAAAATTGCAGAATTTTAGACAAACAATAAGTTATTTTCTCAAAAATAATAATTAATGGCACAACCTTTATTGAGCGAATATCTATCTATTTATATAAATTATTAAAGCATCTTCAAAACAATTGTAGATTGCTATTTTTTTTTTGTCATATAAAAAAAAATAGATAATGTCTAAAAAAATTCATCTCCAATGCAAGATGTTAATGATTTTGTCAAGCTTGACGTTGTAGGGAAAAAATAGACAATGTCTTGAACCCCGTCTATTCAAAAGCTCAAACCGTTAGACATCTTTGGCTCAAGAAAATTTAAATTTTTTATGTATATTTAAATATAATTTTATTTATGTATTGAAAACCAAATTTGAACTTGAATGTCTATTCATTAGACATCAATGCTATATAAATTAGAAGTATTCTTAATATTTGTGTCGCTTAAATAATAATTTATAGAATGTATTGGAGATGTTATTAATATTTATTTGTTTAAAAAAGAATCAAATTGATTTTAATCTTAAACACCCAATATTTCATACTTAGTCCAAAGTAAAACAACATAATAAAAGTAACTAAAATAAGGTCTCAAATGTACATATTTGAAGTTCAAGTCCCTATGAGTTTGAAAAAAGAAAAAAGAAAAAGAAAAAAAGAAAAAAGAAAAAGCATGTACTCTATATAGTCATTAATAATATGTATTGACGTCAGAATCTGCAATATCGACGTGTCAACAGATCCCCAATCACTCATCTACCAACGTGTATGTTACATGCACACTAGAATGACTGTTAGACACCAAGATCACCGCAGAAAAAGGTCCGGCGATCATTGGTACTCCGACGCTCAAGTCAACCTAGGCATATAGAATAATATACTTGGGTGAAAAACAATTGGGTGTGAGAGTGACAAGTAGTCAGAGATTTGAACAGAGTTTAAGGGTGAGAATAATGCGTACTTTAACAACCGGAGATGTTATATTTATAGCTTCAGAGTTCTAATTGATTTAGGAAAACAATCAATTAGATATCTGATTGGATCCTCATTCCATATGGGATAAGGACAATCGGTTGGCAATGCAATCTCCTAGATTTTAGTGCTTATCCGAGTTGATTCATATTATCGCGTTGTCTAATCTTTAGGGGATTGATAATTAGTTTTCTTGTGAGAATCCGTGTGCCAATCAAACACAATCTTTTCTTGAATACGTCTCTGGTTATTCCAAAATATCACAGCACCTGCAATTTTGTGATGGATCCGATTCTTTGGCGAAGTGTCGAGAGTCGATCACGCAAATATCGAGACTCTTCACGGGCTTCGCCATACTTAATTCGAGGATGCTAATGTGTTGCCGGAACTTAAATGCATCTCTGAAGCTCTCGCTATGTGTGTGAGGCTTTAGCAATTTCAAAGGGCCTCGCTAGGCTTATGAGGCTTTAGCGAGGTCTTACTTGGCCTTTATGGGGCTTTCTTTGACGTGGAGGTCTTACCAAAATCTGGTGGTAACAATATGTTTGGTGATGTTGAAATTATTTTTTAAGTACTTATAAGTTGTGAGTCATATGAAATGTGTGGATAATAAATAGATAGTAAATTTTAGGTCTTACGGAATTTATGAATAACATGTCTGTTTCATTAATTTGACCAATTTAAACTATAATTTGAGTATAACCAAACAAGGGCTACATCGCATGGATCCTAGACAGTATATTTAATCCTACGTATTGTATAATTAACAAATTAATCATCAACCATATGATGTTCGCCGTACTACTGACCAATCATGTCCTTGATTTTGTCTTAATTAATGTGATTTGAAATATTTAATTTGGATTATAGGGTGACATTAAGAGCATCTCCAATGCATTTATGGATTCTCATATTTTTGTGCTACATAAGTTCAATAAATAATGTCTACAACAATTCATCTCATGCAAGTTGTCAAAGATTTTGTCAAATTGAAGTAAAAAAAAAAAAAATAGACAATATCCAGAGTCTTGTATAAATTTAGAAGCTTTATTAGACACGCTGATTCAACAAAATTTAAGATAAACTTGCGTACAGTACAAGATGAGATAGAAATCTATTTGGTTAATAATTATTATTACTTCTTATTCAAGGTTTATTTTCTCATTTCTCTCTTAATTTATATCATTATGTGATATGTCTACTATTATAAAAAGGCTTGTCCAAAACTTATCACGTCTCCTCGATATGTGGTTTGTTTGAGAAAATCAATTTTGAAATTTGATGTCTCGTTTAAATTTTAGCATATGTTTGGCACCACTTAAATTATAATTTCGGTTAATTAAACCCATTAAACATAATTCTCATCCCACACATTTCATGGGACCCACAACTTACAACTACTTTTTTATCCACATTATCAATCTTATAATATAAGACTTAAATTATAATTTCAAAGACCTCCAAACATATGCTTAGATGGATCAAAATGTTCATTTGAGTTTTTCAATATGTCATACGATATAAAGTTCTATCTTAAATGATTAATTTGATTAGTGATAATTTTGCCACATACTTGATTTTATATTAAAATTCCATAATTACATTTTCAACATTTTAAATTCCAAATGTAATAAATATGACAAATATAATATACATTTTTTGTAAGAAATGTAACAACATAACAAATGCACTAACAAATATTACAAAAGTAAAAAAAAAATATTTTAAAATAAAAAAAAAGTAAAACAATATTTTTAAATTTTTTATTTTTTTATTGTATACAGTGAAACTATCCAATTCGATTAAGTGAAGTAACTACAACCCTCATTAACATGAATATCAAGTATAAGCCTTTCGTCGGCTTGCATCGAAACATAGAATAATACCTAATAATTCGACCGTCTAATAAATGATTTCAAGCATATCTCATTCTTGGCCCCTTATTATAAAGCAAGTCTAATTTGCATACAAAAATTATTAATGCAATATAAACATGCTGGTTAATTATACTATAGATTAGCTTGGACCCAGATAATTTTTTTAAATAAATTATACTCACTGTCTCCATTCTTTGAACTTTGTAACAATATTATTTCTATTCAATTTTATTAACAGATATCGTCTTAATCCTTTCATTAATTTACACATATGGTCCCCAAATGGTATTTTTGACGATTTTGCTATTAGTTTAAATAAATTAAAATAACATTAAAAAGAAAATATAATGAAAAAATTGTAATTGGAGACATAACTTTTTTAAAAGTTCAAATAAATCCTTTACTTTTTATTTTTATTTTTACAAATTTTCACTTAAAATAATAAAAATAGGATAATTTGCAATTGTCATCTCCAACCTTTCAAATATGTTACTAATCTACCCTCAACTGATTTTTTTAGCACCAGATATTTCAACCTTTCAAGTATTCCCATCGACGTATTTTGGTGATTTGACCTCCTCTTTAAATAAACAAAAATCAAAAAAAGCTAAAAAAAAGAAAAGAAAATCACAAATAAAGTCCCATAATTTTTTTAAAAATACAAAATAATTTCATCTTCTTCAAAACCTACCCAATTAGAGCACTATGTTTTGTTGGATACGCTGCTTTAATCTGGGACCCACCTGATTCAAGCACACTAATCAACGCTCATCACTGTTTGAGTTTTGCACTTGACACGTGATGAACCCTAACTTGATGATTATCGGCTCACCCTCCAGTAAGTTTTCTCTCTTGGAGAGCAAAAATATTGCAGAAACATAGCTTGTCGAGAAGGATGGGTCGTGGGAAAACCTGGTCCGCCGTAGGTTTTTTCGGTGGTGGTGCTCATGATAGGATGATAATTCATTGGATTATGCTCAGATACCAACTGATCGCGCCGAAACCAGTCTTCGACGGTTCACTTTCCAGATCGACGCCGATGGAGATCAAGTCCGGAGTTGGTAAAAGGAGAAAAAGAGGAAGTACGTTAGGGTTAAGAAAATGAGAGAACAGGCGCATCAACAGAAGGTACATGTACAATTGATTTCTTCAATGTGAGGCTATGATGATTTTTCTCTCTCTCTCTCTCTATATATATATATATATATATATATATATATATATTTTCTTGAGCAAAATCTAATTGGAGGATTGAGATAAATCGATCTGTATCTTAATGGCAACCTGGATGGCATGAAATGAGTATTTGTTTCTTGTAACCCATGATTCGCGACCATGTCATCTTTGGATTCTCTCTCTCTCTCTTCGCTTGATTACACGGATCCGAGTCTCAAAATTTTATTTTTTGTTTTCTCATTTAGTTTAGTGATATTTGAGTTATCTTTGACGGTTTGCCCTTCGAAATTTATCACGTGTGACGGGCGTAATGACTTAACAATGATTTGACCTTTTCCGTCCAAAAAGGACTCCAGCGCGTATGTTTGAAAGGTTAAGAACTCCTATGCTACTAAATAAAGGTTCATGACCCCATCATTACAATGTTTAAAAGTTTGGGACCCCGATGCTATTTACCCAAAGTAAAACAACATAATAAAAGTAACTAAAATAAGGTCTCAAATTTACATATTTGATGTTCAAGTACAAAAGGAAAAGCACGTGCCATTTACCCTATGAGTTTGGTGGTGTTGAATTATTTTTAAGACTTATAAATTATGAGTCATATAAAATGTGTGGATAATAAATGGATAGTAAGTTATAGGTCTTACAAAATTTATGAATAAAATATCTATTTCATCAACTTAACCAACTTAAATTATAATTTGAGCATAACCAAACAATGACTAAATCTCATGGATCCTAGACAATATATTTAATCCTACATATTGTATAATTAACAAATTAATCATTAACCATATGATGTTAGGCGTACAACTGACCAATCATGTCCTTGATTTTGTCTTAATTAAAGTGATTTGAAAATTTTAATTTGGATTTCAGGGTGACATTAAGAGCATCTCCAATGCATTCATGGATTCTTAATTTTTTTTGCTACATAAGTTAAATAAATAATGTCTACAAAAATTCATCTCATGCAAGTTGTCAAAGATTTTGTCATGTTGACGTAAAAAAGAAAAAGAAAAAAGGCAAATATCAGAGTCTTGTATAAATTTAGAAGCTTTATTAGATCACCGATTCAACAAAATTTAAGATAAACTTGTGTATTGCACAAGATGAGATAGAAATCTATTTGGTTAATAATTATTCTTACTTCTTATTCAAGGTTTATATTCTCATTTCTCTCTTAATTTATATCATTATGTGAATGTATAAATTATTGAGTTTTGAAATCCTATATTAAAATGTCTACTATTATAAAAAGGCTTGTCCAAAACTTATCACGTCTCCTCGATATGTGGTTTGTTTGAGAAAATCAATTTTGAAATTTGAAAGCTCGTTTAAATTTAAATGGATCAAAATGTTCATTTGAGTTTTTCAATATGTCATACGATATTGAGTCTTAAAGTTCTATCTTAAATGATTAATTTGATTAGTGATAATTTTGCCACATACTTGATTTTATATTAAAATTCCACAATTACATTTTAAACATTTTAAACTCCAAATGTAGTAAATGTAACAAATATAATATACATTTTTTGTAAGAAATGTAACAATATAACAAATGCACTAACAAGTATTACAAAAATAAAAAAAAATATTTTAAAATAAAAAAAGTAAAACAATATTTTTTTTTTATTTTTTATATAGTGAAACTATCCAATTCGATTAAGTGAAGTAAGTACAACCCTAGTTAACATGAATATCAAGTATAAAACTTTCCTCGGCTTGCATCGAAACATAGAATAATACCTAATAATTTGTCTAGTAAATGATTTCAAGCATATCTCATTCTTGGCCCCTTATTATAAAGCAAGTCTAATTTGCATACAAAAATTATTAATGCAATATAAACACGCTGGTTAATTATACTATAGATTAGCTTGGTCCCAGATAATTTTTTTGAATAAATTATACTAACAGTGTCCATTATTTGAACTTTGTAACAATATCATTTCTTTTCAATTTTATTAACATATATCGCCTTAATTCTTTCATTAATTTACACATATGGTCCCCAAATGGTCTTTTGACAATTTTGTTCTTAGCTTAAATACATTAAAATAACATAAAAAAGAAAATATAATGAAAAAATTGCAATTGGGGACATAACATTCTCAAAAGTTCAAATAAATCCTATACTTTTTATTTTTATTTTTATTTTTACAGATTTTCACTTAAAATAAAAAAGGGTAATTTGCAATTGTTCCCCAACATTTCAAATATGTTACTAATCTATCCTCAACCAAATTTTTTTTAGCACCAGACATTCCAACCTTTCAAGTAATTGCAATTCACGTTTCCATTGACATATTTTGACTGATTTGACCTCCTCTTTAAATAAAAAAAAAAAAAGCTAAAAAAAAGAAAAAGAAAATCGCAATTAAAGTTCCATAACTTTTTAAAAGTACAAAATAATTTCATCTTAACCAAAACCTACCCAATTAGAGTACTCTGTTTTGTTGGATACGCTGCTTTAATCTGGGACCCACTTGATTCAAGCCCACTAATCAACGCTCATCACTGTTTGAGTTTTGCACTTGGCACGTGATGAACCCTAACTTGATGATTATCGGCTCACCCTCTAGTTAGTTTTCTCTCTTAGAGAGCAAAAATATTGCGGAAACATAGCTTGTCAAGAAGGATGGGTAGTGGGAAAACTTGGTCCGCCGTAGGTTTTTCGGTGGTGGTGCTCATGATAGGATGATAATTAATTGGATTATGCTCAGATACCAACCGATCGCGCCGAAACCAGTATTCGATGGTTCACTTTCTGGATCGACGCCGGTGGAGATCAAGTCCGGAGTTGGTAATAAAAGGAGAAAAAAGAGAAAGAACGTTAGGGTTAAGAAAAGTGAGAAAACAGGCGCATCAACAAGAGGTACATGTGCAATTCCAACAACAAAAATTTCAACATAAACAAGCTGGACCTACTGATATGCGTTCTCTAGACTATGTAAACTTAAAATTCGGTTAAATAGATACCTGCTTGCGTTGAGATTTTTAGTTAGTTTTTATTTATTAATACTTTTTTCGGTGATTTTTTGCGCTAACTTTTCTAAATTCTACCGTCTATCTTTGGTTTCTACAGCATGAATGGTGGTGAATGATTGCTCATGGCTAGTTTGCTGGATTTTCCATCTCATGGTTGGGTGGTTGTGATTTGGTCATGGGGTGGAGTAGGTTTTTGAGAAGATGATGTTATTTTGTAGTTTTTAAAAGTTATGTGATTTTATTTATAATTTTATTTGTAATTTTTGTTGTTTTTAGCTTTTTCTATTTTTGTTTATTTAAAGAGGAGGAAAAATCCAACAAAATATGTCAACGATGACGTGATTTGCAATAAAATACAAATGTTGGAGATGTCTAATGTTATAAAAATTGGTTGGATGTAGATTGATAACCAACTACAAAGGTTGGAGACCAAAAGTACAAAATACACTAAAATATATGTCATCAAGTTCCAAACTTTTTAATTATGTTCACCGAAAAGACCTTTGGAATCTGGACAGATTCTGTTCACATGTCTGTTAATTGATAAAAAATTAAGTTTGTGACCTAAATTTAACCAATTTATTCACATTTTATTATTTAAAAAAGTAAAAAGTAAAAAGTAAAAAAAAAAGATGATCCACCCCACCCCAAAATAGGAACAAGTTTGGGCTGACAAACAGGGGGGAGAAATTCCTCCCGATTGTTCTGGTGGGGTGGGGTGGGGTGGAGTGGGGGTAAAGATCCTTTTTGGTTTTTTATTTTTTTATTTTTCTTTTAATTTTTGAAAATAAAAGGATCATGATTTATTTACAGTTTTTAAAAAGATTAGGGACTTATTTTCATGTTATTTTTTTTAATTTATTTAAATGAGATGCAAAATTGTCAAAAATATTATTTGGCGACCATGTATGTGAATTAATAAAAGAATGTGGACAATATCTGTAAATAAAATTGAATAAAAATGATATTGTTATAAAGTTGAAAGAATGAGGATTATAAGTGTAATTTACTCTACTTTTTTATGGTGCTCAAATAATTAGCTATGCCTCTATGGGTGTGGGTGTGGGTGTGGATGTGGGTGTGGGGGTAGGGATAGTGAAATCTTTAGATTAGCATAGGGTAAGCAAGATATTGTAGGGGCCAAAGAGATCAACTTTGTTGTTCATTTACTTATTGAATCATTGAAACGATTGAGCAAGAGACTATCAATCATAGTGATGTTGAGGTCACTAATCACTAACAAATAGTGCTTTAATATATTTATTTATATATTTCATCAATTTAGTAAAATGACACAATACGACCTATATGCATGAATTGTTTTTTATCATTTATGAGGTACTCACCGTAATCGTGCGAGCCGATTAAATAAGTAACAAGCATAGTTTGATTAACTCCGTGTTACTAATCCATTTTGAGTACTTCTACAAAAAAAAAATGTGAAGAAAATTAAAAAGTTCATTTTTCTCTTATCTTATATATATAGTGTGTTTGAATTATTTTAAATAATATCTTCTTGTGTATGACTCGTGACAATTGAGGAACACTCAATTTCACGAGTATCTAACTAAATCATGGTAAGTATACAAACAATAATGAAAGTCTAATCATTAATCACAATCATATAAAGTTAAAGGTGCAAGAATTAGCCATTAATTGATAATTATTAACCTAATGATTACAATTTTATTAACTCTAATGATCACAATTTTGGAAATTTTTTAATGGTAGATAATCGATTTTGCTTACTAAAAAGGTTGAAACTTTCCACCCAAATTAAATAATTTATTATGCTTAAAAATAGCACACGAGTTGAAACTTTCCACTCAAATTAAATAATTTATTATACTTACTTTCAGCACGCTCTTTACGTAAAGAGCTTACTATGTTGAAATTTTAATAAATATAGACAACAAAACTTAAATAAAAAATCTTTGTCTCTTTTATAGAATTTAAATTAGAAATAAATACACTTTATTTATTTTTTAAATAGGAAACCACTGTGGAAAACGATAACCCTGCACTGGATTCATTTCACACACACACACACACACACACACGTTTTTTTTTAACCAACAAAAAGGAAGAAATCCAACTCTTGACCTTTTGAACAGTGTTGCGGGTCCTAATCCTTTAGCAACAAAGTCTGTCCCCTTCCAACGAGTGGCTTTTAAACTATGGGCAATGCCACGTTAATTTAAGTAATGCTTTTTTTTTTTTTAAAAAAATTTAAACTTTAAATAGCGTAGTTCAATTTCATATCATAGCATATAAACAATGGCAGAATCAAAATTTTTTAGAAGAGGAATTACTATTTATTTATTTATTTATTTTGCACTTTAAAACTGGAGTGCTACTGAAAAAAAATTTGCATTACAAAAATTGGTATTTTTTTGGAAAAGGATTGGACTACATTCCGATCCCCCGTTCCCCCTATCTCCACCCTTGCATACAAGTATCGTGAGTTTAATGTCGCTGTTATTCATTTCTAAAAATTATTTATATATTATATGTTTGATAAGAAAAGTGAATCTGATATGTAAGTGAGACAACGTGTCGAATACTAATTAAATAATTCTCGTAGCTACTCATTTATGTAAAAGAAAATTATGTACGTGTCAAACGTTTAATAGTCCGATACTAAGAGTTTGTTTAGTGGAGTTTAAAAATCTGCTATAAAATTGAAATTAAAGACAACAATTAATTTTAACCGCACATTTCATGGGACCTACTATTTTTATTAACTTTTCAACTATATTTTTATTAAAATCTGATAAAAAATTTCACCAAACAAGCACTAAATTTAAATAAATAAACATGACATTAAATTGAAGGGTAACAAATTTAGAAAGGAATTTTAATTTTATAGGTAAGAACATGAATTTTCACACATAATTTACTTGTATGAGATCAAAATTCTGTAAATGTTGTAGTGCATGAGTTATGGAAGTTAGTAACTTTGACAAATGAGAAAATTGTTTACTTCTAGCAATCCCATAAAAATGGATCTTCAAGCTGGAATCCTATATCGGCTCCAACTAGCCGCCATGAAGAAGCTTCGAGGGAAAGATCCGGAAGGTCAAAAAATGGGTCATCATCAACAGTTGAAGCAGCACAATTGGTTGATTCTTGCATATTGTCCAATGCCAAATTTGTTGAAGAATGAGAACTGGGCAGCTTGGCTTCAACTTCAGTGGCGCCGCCGTGACTGTGGTGGTTGAATGCAGCGGCAGCAGCTGCTTTTACGGCGGCAGCTTGGATGTCCTTGGGTGAAGTGGAGGCGGGGCGAGGGAGTTCATGAGCTAAATGAGGGAAATTGAGATAAGCTGAGTGGCCTTTGATGGCTAAGGCTGCTACATCGTGCGCTCGAGCCGCCATTTCGGCTGTGGGATAAGTTCCAAGCCATATTCTTGATTTCTTCTTTGGCTCTCGAATTTCAGACACCCATTTCCCCCAACTCCGCCTCCGGACGCCACGATATGTGTGATGCTTTTCGTCGCCACCATTCTCACGGCGTTGCTTAACGTCCTCATTGCCACTTCTCTCTCCTTGAACCCTTTTCTTGTTTTTTTGAGCTTTGCACGACGATTTCGAGGAAGCGGACGTGGTGGATGGAGATGAAATCAAACCACCAAAAGAGGTGGTGGTGGCGACGTTGGCAACAGAGGAGCACGTCGTGGTTGTGGTGGTGGAAGAGGAATAAGAAGAAAGGTAGTCTAGAGCAAGATTACCCAAGATGAGTTTTTGTTCCATGATAAAAATGCCTTATGGGTAGCTAAAGCTAGAAAAGAATATAAATAATGGTACATAAAATATATAATATTTGATTTAAATAAAGAAAAGAAAAAGAAAAAAGCTTTGCACGTTAATAATGCATTATAAAACAACATATAAATGGAAATAATCTATTAAATCATAGTTACTTTGTCAATAACTTGGCTATATATCATTAACCACGTTTAGTACATCACTTTGGTAAACTAGGGGGCCATACCATTTTGGCTCATTCTAAAACCATGTATTTCACATGAAAAGTGGCTAGGGACCCTTGTATAGGTTATTAAGTTGACCCAATTCTTCAATTTTGAAGATTGTGTTTTTTCACAACGTTTTTTTATAGTATTATCAATGCGCGCGTTTGTAGGAATTGATGTTCTCTTTTTCTACGAGTGCACATATACATTAAGTAGATGAAGATAAAAATAATGAAGTGTTAGAATATGTCTTTTCAGACCTAAAAATGTTTCATAAGATTAATGCGGTCTTAGTAAAATATATAAAAGAGGAACGAATATATAAAAAGTACTAACATAATATTCCATTGTTAAGGATCTAGGTCTTACAATAAAGGCAACAATAATCAAATTAACCGTAAACAAAATTCAAGTAACCGACTCAATTAATGCTATTTTATTGTTGAATTCTCCCACAATTTTTTTTAATATATTGCTATAAAAAAAAAAAATCAAGCTGTTAACAATTAATTATTGAGAAATAAATTTTTTCATGTTGTCATGAACTTCTCATGTGGATTTTGTTATTTGGGATGAAGACAATATATGCACATGACAAGTTATTTTCAGGATGCATTTGATAATCATAAAATTATCCCAATATGCTTATTTTCTTGAAAATTTAAGACTAATTGGATCTTGAAAAATGAATTCAATTCAACCTGTCTTAACATAATACACATGGATCACATGCCAGTGGGTCCTGCCCAAGATTTTCTGGACAATTTGTTGATTAGAAGTCCAGCTTAATTCTAGTTTTCTGAAATTGCTAAATTATGTATTTTTCTTTCAAATTAGGGTTGTTAACAAGTTAAAACACCCCATTGTTACTGTACTATTTGAAAGGTTCCTCAAATGTCGCTGAAGTATAAATGGTCTCTGGTATGCCACTGCACTATTAAAAATATACTCTCATATTACACTCTCTTTAACTCCGTTAGAAATGCTAACAGAAGTGGCGACGTAGTGCCATGTTGCGCAGACAATATTTTTTATTTTTTTATTTTAAATAATCTGCCCAATCAACGGTTGAAAGAAGAAAAAATCTTGAAGGAAGAAAAATCAAACTTCTCTCTTTCCACATTCTTCTTTCCATATCATGATAGTTCCAAACATGGTTTTCCTATTCTTTGAAAATTTTCCTTTAAAGTGAGTTTGGTTTTCCTCTTTTCATGATTCCAAGGCACGGTTGTCCCAAATTCAATTGAAGTCGATCACAATGTTGCCGGAAAAGGGGCAATCATCAGGGAAACCCCTATTTCATTTTTCGTAATTAACACTAATCCCTACATTTTTTGTTCGTATTCAATGTTATCTCGCTACAAGAAAATGTACTTATAGCGACAATAAAATGTCACTACTACTTGTTGAAACATTAGCGACGACATTGAAACATCGTCGCTATACCTTAAAACTATTTAGCGGCGATATTTTCCGTCTCTATATTTTTCATGTCGTCGCTAATGTTTTTAATTTATAGCGATGACATATTATGTCGTCGCTATAGATGAACTAAACGGAGAAAACTATCCGCGCCATATTTGTCTACATATAGAGATGAAAAATGTCGCCGCAATAGAGTTGTAGCTGTAGTAAGAAGTCAAATGATGCAAAGCATCGTCATGATTCACCTCGTAATATGTTTTCATGACTATTGAGACGACATATGTCGCCGTAGAGTTGTCAATTTGGTGAGAATATTTGCGCCTGTTTCTTATCTATAAAGACGGCTTAGTAATTCCATTGAGGCGACATTGTGGCCGCTATAGAATATCCTATTTCAGCTCTTTTTCTTCATTCTTCTGTAATTATGCAAATCCAATCTCAACTTTCAGTTCTTCTTCTTCACTCTTCATCACCGTATTTTTGCAAATTTTATTCTTCACTGTGACAAAAAAAAAATAGTATTTTTCAGGTATGTATATTGATAAAAGTTGGACAAAAATTAGAAATCGCAAGATTTTGAAATAGTGTATTTATAAACATGGCGAGGTCATTCTTAAACGATAGGAGAATGATTAGATGTCCTTGCACAAGTTGTTTAAATGGTCTCACCCATCCATTGAAAACTATTGAGGCTCACATATTTTGTAATGGTTTTGTAGAGAGTTACGTAACGTGGATTTACCATGGTGAGACCGAGGTTCAGACTGCGAATGTGTATACATAGAATGAGAGAGTAGGTGCAGAGGATGAGATGATAGATGTCATAGATGACATAGTCAGTGATGAGTATGCTGGTACATGCACTGACTGTTACTATGACGAAATGTTTGAGGTTTTGCATTCAGAACTATACCCAGAAGTTTCATTGTTTTCGTCCTTAAACTTTTTAGTGAAGTTGATGCATATTAAGGTTGTGAACAAATGGACAAATAAGTCTGTCGATGATCTTTTGAAGCTATTGAAGCTAGCTTTTCCAAAAATGAACTTTGTGGACTCTCACTACGAAGCTAAGAAAAAGTTTGGTTTGAGTTACAAATCTATTCATGCCAGTAAGAATGATTGTACACGTTTTGTAGTGAGCATACTGTAGACAAATTTGTCCGATCTACCATGAAAGTACTTGGTTGGACACTTCTGGAAGAGTGAACAGGAAGAATGTTTTGTATAAGGTATTGCAATATTTTTCTTTGGCCTCCAGACTAAAATGTACGTTCATGATGAAGGATACTGCAAAACTCATGCAATGGCACAGTAAAAGAAGGTATATGGATGAAGATAAAATGTAGCATCTTGTGGACGGAAAGGCGTGGTGGGACTTTGACAGAGAACATTCACTATTTGCAAGTGAGATCCGAAATGTCTGGTTAGGTTTGGCCACAGACAAATTCAATCTATTTGGTAACATGAGTCAGGCATAACATGTGGCCAATTGTTGTAACAATTTACAACCTGCCACCTTGGTTATGCATGAAACCCGAATACATCATGCTTACTCACTTGATACATGGCCCTAAAGCACCGGGTAAGAACATTAATATATTCTTACGAACATTAGTGAATGACTTGAAGGAGTTGTGGGCCAATGAGATTGACATGCGTAACACTTGAACCAATAACAGGTTGGTATTAGAATCCGTGCAGCGTTGTTGTAGATAGTTAACGATTTTCCAGCGAGAAGTAATCTATCTGGTTGGAGTTGTCAGGGGTACATGGCATGTTTTACGTGCAACGAAGAGAAGCCTTCAGTTCGTGTGATAGGTAAGACATCTTACGTAAGTCACCTGCAGTTCTTGCCATCTAGGCATTATTTTATAAGCAAGTTAGACTTCAACGGAAAGACGAAGATGCGACCTCCTCCTCGTCAGTTAACGCCTACAGATATTTTAGTACATTTAAGCCGTGTGAGACATAATATTCTAGGAAAGCACCCTAACTTTGGGGGTGCTAGAAAGAAGAGAAGTGATGGGAAGCTGAATTGGAGAAAAAAGAGCATTTTCTATGAGTTGCCATATTGGTCTGCTACTGAACTAAAATATAACATCAATGTCATGCACGTAGAGAAGAATGTTTGTGACAACTTGATCGGTACAATTCTGGATGATCCATTCAAATCAAAAGACACGATTAATGCCAGGTGCAATATGATGCAATTAGAGATAAAAAGAGAGTTGCGCTTGTATGAAAACAAGAAAAGGTGTATCAAGCCTGCCGCATGTTACATCATGCCCATTGCAAATTGTTAGAGGTTTTGCAACTTTATCCGATTGGTTAAATTTTCAAATAGCTTTGCTTCTAATCTTCAGAAGAATATTGCTCCTAATGAAAACCGCATTATTGGGTTGAAGTCACACGATTGCTACATTATCATGCAAAGGTTGTTGCTAGTTGGATATCGCACGTACTTGAATAAAACTATTTCTAAATCATTGAACTGTGCATGTTCTTCAAGCTACTGTGTGCGAGGAAACTAAAGGTTAGTGACATGATGGCTGCCCATGATCACCTTATACTCATCATCTGAATGGTATGTTGTCGATGATGCATTGATTTTTTGTGAGGTATTTGGAGGACATAGAAACAAGGTTCAACCGTTTAGAGAGAAAAGAGGATGTAAGTGTTCCACGAAGACAACTTTTTATTTTTCAGTTGTAGTATCGCTTAATTGGAAAGAAGACACCGATGATGCTTTGTGCCGATGTTCAACATGTGATCTTCAAAAACTGTACTGAAATTGAGACACACCTACAGTAAGACCTCGTTGTTAAATGTTATTCAATTTCCTTCATCACAATATTATTTTAAAAGAACTAATTAGTTGATCTTATATGCCTTTTAAAGCAAATATAGGCAGGAGCTATTGCACAATGACTGCCCAAGCATCGACCAGGTGCATATAAGAAACTTTCACGGTTGGTTTTACAATAAGGTAAACGAACAACTATCAATCCCATTTAAAATATATGCACATTTTCCTTTATGTAACATTTACTAAAACCATCTTAGGTATATGCTCTGCACCAAAGCAACGCCCTCAAGTTTCTCATGAGTTGTTTTTGTTGGATAATGGATGTTACACGCAGGTTATGTCTCACACGACTTGTGTAGTAAATGGAGTTCACTTTCTAACATATGATTGTGATGTTCGAAGAAAAATGCAGAACATTGGTGTGTTTGTCCCAAGGATTAGGAGTGAAACTTACTACGGGCAGCTGTAAGAGATATTGGAGCTACAATTCGAGTCGAAACTTTTAGTTTTTATGTTCATATGTAAATGATTTAGGTGTGATGGCAGACAGAGGATAACTGAGAATAACATTACAAGTATTGACATCAGTTTAGATGCGTACAAGGATAATCAGTTTATACTTGCTACCCAAGCACAACAAGTGTTCGACATTGAAGATCCTTCTCATGGTTCGAACTGGCGAGTTGTACCAAAAATCCATCACAAGAGCACGTGGGATATTATGTGATCTAACGTTGCTATAGACCTGCTGCACAATCACAATTCTTCTTATTTTTCTCTGATTATTGATCTTAGTAACTTGGAGCACATATCCTTGCACCGGGATCAGGTACAAGTACATTTTTATTTTCCTATTACACATATTCAATGCATTACATATACATGTTTTAACTAAATTTCATACTTAAATTGTTATAGAGGGATCCCGAGACCCAGCAGTGGCCGGGCATTGTTGAGTCGTTCTGGACTTTTCTTTTTGCACCTTTCGCTAGTGACTATGTGAGGAAAACTTACATTTTAATGTTGTTATTGTTATTTCACATTTTAGTATTATTTATTATTTATTATTTCTTACTAAACAACATAAACTTGTTGAGGTGAGGAAGATTCAATAAACCAGTCGCCTCTAGTGGCGCGTCGGTTGACGAGCGCACTATTTCAATGGAGGTTCTCGGTGAATGACGAGGACATATTCGTGGGGTTGGACGGGTTCTGAAGTACAGATCTCCATCTCTAGATTTGACTACTACATCGAACGCTCCATGATGAACAACCAACCAGTTTTTTTAGGATGCCCAAAATGATGATTTTCGGTTTGCAATGTATGAGACCCAGCTTCCTTGAATGGAAAGGATAATTGAATGTGTTACAGTAAGTTTGCAGCAGAGATTACCAGAGGTTGTGCCATAAGATAATGAGGAGGTTGATGAGGAAAAGAACGACGGTGGAGATTTGGGGGATCTGTAGGATTTATATACTACTGAATTGTTTATAATAGTTTAAAAAAAAAATTTAACATATTTATAGCGGCGACACTGTCTTCGCAAAAAAGAAAAATGCGCGACAACTTTTAGCGACGACAGTGTCGTCACTCTATAAATGAATTATATTGCAGCGATAATGTCATCTCTATTAATGATAATAAATCAAATATAATAACGACAACAAAGTCATCGATAATTTTAATCTATATAGCGATTAGCGATGACGTTAGCGACGATTAAATCGTCACAATGACCCTAAATTCGAGAATTTGAGCACGACAATGTAATGGCGACATTGTCGTCTGTATAGATTAAAATGCATGTAGAGACGACATTATGTCATCTCTAATTACCTACATGTACTAATCTATTGAGACGACTTATAACGACGACATTGTTTTCACTATAAAGTAAAAATGACAGCTAATCATCTTTTAGCGGCGACATATGTCGTCGCTATAGACTCCACTTTCGGTAGTGTCTACATGTTCTTTATCTCAAACTTATCAAAAGGATGGTTTCTAATACTAGGAATTATGCAAAATAATTGCTTGAAGGGAAACACGAAGAACAATTTGATTTGTTAGGAAAATATGCAATGGAGTTGAGACGCACGAATCCTGGTTCAAGTGTAATCATTGCTCAAGGAGAATCAATGTTCAAAGGTATATATATATATATGTGTGTGTGTGTGTGTGTGTGTGTGTGTGTGTGTGTGTAAAAGGGGTTTTTTGCAGGGCTGTAGGCGTGTTGTAAGTATAGATGGATGTTTCCTAAAGAGAAAATACGGTGGACAGTTGTTAGAAGATGTTGGATTATATGGTAATTATTGCATATATCCAATAGCATATGCAATTGTTGAAAGAGTAAATACAAATTCATGGTGCTGGTTTTTGTTGCTATTATTAGAGGATTTGTCCTTTGAAAATTGGTATTTTGTGACGTTTATGAGTGAGATAGAAAGGACTTGTCAATGTACTATGTGAGTTGTTTCCAGAGGTAGAACATAGATTTTGTTTGTTGAATCTGTGTTGTTTGGGCAGATTATTTAAAAAATAAAATTTGTCATTTATGCCACGCCAGCCATGATTTTGATGACATGACACTTCAGCCATGCCATTCTACGCCATGTGGTGCTACGTTGCCAATTCTGTTAACATTTCTAATGGAGTAAAAGAGATTGTCATAAGAGAATATATTTTTAATAGTGCAGTGGCATACCAGATACCATTTAAACTTTAGTGGCATTTGAGAAACCTTTCAAATACTACAGTGGCAATGGGGAGTTTTAACTCGTTGTTAACATAATAAATTGTCTCGACAATTTTCTATCAATATCGGATTGGACAAATTGGTTCGGTTGAATAAATGATTGAACTTTTTCTTCGTGAAACGTACGCAAGATAAAAGTTTGCTAAGAGTTATAGTCGAAGAAAGAAGGTGTGATGCTCGTATTTACTCTAATGGTCAAGTTAGAATATATGTTTTGAAGGAAAATTAATATGAAGAAAAATATTTCTTGTATTGTTTTTTGGGAGGTTGAATTTTTTTACTAGTTGTAGAGTTAAAAGAAAAAGTTTAATAAAATGATATTTGTATTTATAGGTAGAGCACTACTAGAAAAATGTGCTAACAACGACGAAAATTTCTATCGGTAAAGCTTTGGAATTTTTTCTTAAAAAATGACATTGGTGAAAGCTCATGAGAAATTTTTTTTTTTGACAAAACTAAAATTGGAAAACACCGACCAAACATCTAACGGCGAATGATGTTGAAAATTTTTGTCGGATGGACTCGTTGAAAATCATCGACATACAATTGTTGTCTTTTTCAATGACTTGCGTATGTTTGTAATTTCTAATGAATTGTAGTCCATTGAGAAATCACTGTCGGCCTCTATCGCCAATTTATAATTACTATATTTTGCTTAAATCTCCCACAAATATTAATTCCCGTATGTAATATCACATGGCGCAATTTGGAGAAATGGATGAGCTTACTAGTGGTGGAGAATGTGTTTGGGGGGGGGGGGGCGGAAATGGTGTTATAGGTTGTTGATGTCAAACTTCATCTACAATCGAAATATTTGAGAATCTCAAAATCTCATTACTTGGGGGGTTAATGTGTTTTCTCATTCATATATGGGTTAGGGCTGGGGTTTTGGGAGAAATTAAATTTTGGGTAATTGAACAATCTGTTTATTTGAGACAAGAGAATAAATGATTCGCCACATAAATATTGCGTTTTAAAAAAGCGATTTGATGACATGGAGTGGCGGCGTGAATTGGTTGACAAAATTAACCACAATTGTGTGCTACGTGGATGTTCCATATGCACATGGGAACTTTGTGTCCAACTGAATCGTTAAGAGTGATGTTCGGAGTGTAACTTTCTAAAGTTCAATGAGCACGCAACAATATTTGAAAGTTAACGGGGTGATTGTAGACTTGACTCAAAGTTGATTGATTATTGAAATATTTAACTCACTATCTCACTCACCCAACCCCCATCCCAACACCACGCCTACATCAGAGCTGCCACTAGCGTCGGCACTGCCATCACTGCTGCCACCATATTCATTGTCAAATTCAGAGAGTTCGAGTTAAAGAATAGTTAAATATGTTCAAGTATTAAACATAGACAAATTGGCGTAAATAGTCCAAACTTATGCTCATCGTGCGCAAATTATATCTAACATTTCGTTTTTAGCTGAGAGGTCCCGAACCTATGCTTTAGTTGCCCAAATGGTCATTTTTGACAGATTTCATCCAAGATGTTCGTTTTTTTTGCGTTTGAACTATACTCTCCTTTTAAAATAGGGGTAAATTTATCAATTTAGTGTAAAATAAACAATAAATGGAATATAAAACAAAACATAAAAAAATATTATGTATCTTTTCTTCAACCCCCAACCCCAACCCCCAACGTGCCTCCACCATCAACAAACCATTGCCACCGCCGCCACCCATCAACACACCATTTCCACCACTACCGCTCACCCTATCATCGTTAATGGCAGACTTATTAAGGGAATGAGTTCTCTCCCTAAAATTCTTCCATTAACGAAAGATTAATGAGGGCCCTAAAAATCTAGAACAATTGAATAAATTTACTTTTCTTTGCTTGGTTGGTAAGGGCAGCCAAATGTTTGACATCTCATTTATGATTATAGGATGGATAGTTGGTTGTTAAATTAGTGAGAATTGTAGTTGTCTAATGTAGCTGTTTAAGGTTTGTTGAATTTTGTAAGACTAATATGTTGTTATTTTGGAAGAAGACAGTCTATACACATGACCAGTTATTTTGATGTTGCATTTTGATAATCATAAAATTACCACAATATGCATATTTTCTTGAAAATTTAAGACCAATTGGATCTTGGAAAATGAATTCAATTTGGTAAGCCCAGAAATTGTTAGTTGCAATATGATTTTGATAGATCTAAGAAAATAAAAGTGCTAGAAAGTATAAGAACACATAGATTTGTTTCGACCGAAGTTCTAGAGGTACATTGGCTAAATCTTACACCCAAGCTCCTGTTGAGCATCCACTAGAGTGGATTAAGCTCCAAAAGCACTATTAATCAACCAAACGACAACAAAGGTGTACAATATTGTCATATTACAAGCCCATAAGCCATATTTGGCTTAAAACCCAAGAATAGCCAATCACGTCCTAAGATTATTGTTCACATAGAATTAAGAAAACCTTATATTATCTAATTTGAACCCAAAAGGATCAAAAATACCAAATCCTTCATCCAAAACCATAAAACCATAAAGGAAGAAGAAGAAAAAGCATTTAAGAGAATAGCTTATTTTTTACCAGAGATAATTATTAAGAAAAATGTCTCACATTCTGATTGAACCAACAATGAAGTGCCAACCATCAAGTGAGTAGATGAGGGGCACTTTTATCCAACAACCAAGAATGAGCCAGGTGTCACAATATGATGATACGGCTCCACTAATGAAAACACAATTTAGGAAATGCGATTTCAACTATCCTTGGTGGCAAACACATCTTCTTCCAACAATCTCCACCTTGCTGCTAAGGAATGGTTGATCACCTAAACTTTAGAACTTTACCCCAATCTTCATGTTTCATATACTCACCCACATGCAGATTCACAATTAAACATATTCAACAGATAATAGTTTCAATCAATTCTAAAACTTGTTCAGAGAAATGACTTTGGTACCCATATAAGATGCGTTATACTGGGTAGCAATTTTCTCCAATTCTAGAACACCTTTAGATATGATATTCCTTACGAAATGATGCTTGACATTAACATGCTTAGTTCTATCTTGGAACATATGGTTTTTTGCTTAAATGAATGGCACTCTAATTGTCAGAAAAAAGCACACACAATGTTTTCATCAACAAAACCAAATTCCTTTAACAAACCACTTAGCCATATTGCTTATTTTATTGCATCAATTACACCAATATACTCAGCCTCTGTAGAAGAGAGATCAACTTCTTGAAGCTGGGATTTCCATCTTATAAAAGTTATAGGCAGAAGTTGATCTATTATTATCTCTATCATCAACAAAATCAGAATCAGTATACCCTTTCAAGGTAACTCTTTCTTTGAGCCATTTAAATACTTGAGTAACCACTTATGGGCTTTTCAATGACTCTCCACCAGGATTGGCCATGAATCTACTAAGCATGTTGATGCCATGAGCTAAGTCAGGCCTATGCATATCATAAGATACATAACAGATCCAACCACATTTGCATAAGAGATTATTTCCATTCTGTCAATTACATTTTGAGTTTTAGGATAGAGGTTAGAAGACATTTGGAAATGATTTGCAAGAGGTAAATTGACAGGTCTATTTTCAGACATAGTAAACTTTTTAAGGATTTTATTTACATAGCCGTGTTGATTCAAAAATAACAAGTTTTTCTCTCTTTGAATTTCCATTCCAAATATTCTCTTAGCAAACCCTAAGTCTTTCATTTCAAATTCAAAATTTAACTTGTGTTTTATTTTTTGAATCGCAATTTGTTATGACTTGCTAGCAACATGTCATCAATATACAAGAGCATATAAAGAGAATTAGCACCACCATTACCTTTATAGTAAAGACAAAAATCATATTTACTTCTTTGGAAACCAAGATCAAGTACAAAAGTATCAAATCTTTTGTACGTCTTGAAGCTTGTTTAGCCCATACAAAGATTTTTTAAGTAAACAAACCAATCCAGACTTCTCCTTTTTTTCTTAAAACCTAAAGGCTGACTCATATAGATTGTTTGATCTAAGTCACTATAAAGGAAATTTGTTTTAAATTTAATTGATCCAAGTCCCAATTCAAATTGAGTTACTAAGGTTAAATGATCCTAATGGTGGTATACATAATACATTACTACAGGGAATAAGCTAGATTTCATTATAGTCTACACTTTCCTTTTGAGTGAACCACTTACCCACCAATCTGGCCTTATATCTGATTTTATCATCTTCCATTCACCCACTTTTTATTTTAAAAATTCATTTGCAATCTATCAATTTTTGATTCTTTGGTTTTTCAACTAATACCCAAGTATTATTATTAAGAAGAGAATTCATCTCTTCTTTTATTGTAGTTTTCCATTTGTTTGAATCTTTACAATTTCAAGCTTCTTCATAAGTGCAAGGTTGATTTGAAGCAACTTCTTGAAAAGTGAGTAAAGAAATAAAATTTTCATCATTGTATTTCCCAAGAGGTCTGATTCAAATTGTTTCTTTCTCCCAAAATATCTCCATCGCTTAGATTAAAAGGCTCCAACTCAATTCTAACATCTCTTTGTTGCAGGCTTAAATTGTTTTTAAGACAAGGTATTAGTGACTCATTGAATACAACATGTCTTCTAATGATTACTTTATATCCTATTTCTTCTCTAACCTACAAACTGTAGCCTTTCACATTTTTTCATAACCTAAGAAAACACCTTTAAGAGACCTGAATTCTAATTTTCCAATGTTTGATGTACATAGGCAGTACAACCAAAAGTTTTTATGTGGGTATATCCTACATATTTGTGGGTCCAGAGAGCCTATGAGACGATAAAGTTAATTGCACTTGAGAGACTTTTATTTAACAAGTAAGCAGTAGTTTTTAGTATCTCACCCCAAAAAAGTCTTGGCAAACCAGAGCTCAAAAGTATACATCTAACTTTATTTAGAAGGGATTTGTTCATTCTCTTCGTAATGTTATTTTGTTGAGTATAAGTCACAGTCATATGTTTTAAGATACCACAAACTTTACAGAATTCATTAATTAAAAATTACAAAATTCAAGAACATTATTTGTTCTCAATACTTTAATCTTGTGATCAATTTGATTTTCTATTTGAGTTTTCCAATTTCTAAACATAGCGAATGTTTTATCTTTAGTTTTTAACAAAAACATCCAAATATTTCAGAAAATTCATTAGCAAATAATATTTAAAACTAGATTGTGTTGAAACAGAAGCAGGTCTCCACAAATTAGCATGCAAGTAATCAAGTAAATGTTCAGATTTATGAATTCCAGACAAAAAATGAAGTTTAACTTGTTTTCCTGAAATAAATTCTTCACAACCAACATCACTAATATTCAATCTTCCAAACACACCCTGACTTTGAAGGGCTCTAAGTTCTTTTTACCCATGTGACCTAACCTTTAATGCCACAATTTTGTTAACGAGTTTTTCTCATTTGAAATTGTTACTCAAATACCAATAACATGTTTTGCTTTTAGAAAATATAGACCATGTCTATTTTGAGAATTAATGATCAAGTCAAAGTCTCTAAATATTTTCATTTGTCATTGGCCAATTTTTATGTCAAACTCCATATTATCCAGAGTACCTAAAAATATTAGATTTCTTTCAAGTTCAAGCACAACTCTAGTTTTATCAAGGACAAGAATGACTCCATTTTTCAAAACAATCCTCACAGATCTTATTCCATCAATTTTACAAGTCTTGTTATTAATCATGATCACCTGCCCCCATTAGTTTTCTAAAAAATAGAAAATGAGCTCTTATTCGGACACATAGAAATTACAAATTGAATCCATTCTTTATTTAGGTGTCATTTAGAACTTACAAGCACAACTCCATTTTCAATTCCTTCCTCATTGTAAGCTAGGGCTGCAATACCTTCCCTTGTATCTTTTTCTTTTAATTCATTTTGTCTTTTGTAGCAATCTATAATAAAATAGCCTCTTGTTCCACAAAACAAACATTTCTTCCATTTTGCTTTATTTTTAGACTTGGTTTTATCTTGACCTTACTTCTTACTATCGCTACTTTCTTTCTTAGAGTTATTGTTTGATTTTCCACTACATTTTCATCTTATTACTAAACTTTTACCTTCCAAGTTATCTCTAGATCCAACTTTTAACTCTAGGTCTTTATTACTTATGGCACTAGTTAATATTTCAGTAGTTAGTGTATCCCTTCCATACTCTAGAGTACCTTTTTAAGTCTTTGTACCTGTCACTTATAGAATTTAACAGGACTACTGCCAATTGATTTTGTGAAAGTTTTTTGTAAATACATTCAAGTTTTCATCCAAGTCTAAAGAAGATTCTATTTTATAAGAAAAAGATTGTTTTAGAAGGTAACATTTGTTTGGAATAGTTTTAGTCACATAATGGGATTAAAGTTTGGTCCAGAGTTTAGCAGCAGTTTTTGTCTCACCTATACTTCCTATAACATATTTAGAAAAATGAAAGAAAATAGTACTCCAAGCAATTTCTTCTAGGGGTGGGGGTGGGCGTGGGTCGGATTGGGTCGGTTTTCGACCCACCCCGACCCAAACCGATTTATAATCGATTTGGAGAAAGCCAAATCGAAAAAAAATTGAAAAATTGGCCCGAAACCGACCCGAACCGACTCAGGTTTCGACCCTATTAAAGAACAATTTTTTAAAAAAAAACCGAGTCGGTTTCGGGTTGGGTAAAACCCAACCCAAAACCGACACGACCAGGCCCAAAAATTGACCCGAACCGACCTGGGTCGGTTAGTCGATTTTGCGGGTTTTTTTGCACAGTCCTAATTTCTTCTAATTCAAATTTCTTAGAAGGAGCAATGTGATTAGGCCAAGAATCATCTAAAGCTTGTGCACATCTTTGTTGCATCAAAATTTCTATTAACTTTTGACCCCACATATTTATAAATCTTTTTCCATCTAAAATATCAAGTTCAACTCTCGTTGTAGCCATTTAAAAAAATAAATTCAACGACTCATTTTTCTTTTGAAAAAACAAGTTTTAGAGAAAACATAGAATAATATACCAAGTAATCAAGGGTTTCTTTTGAAAAAAAAAAACTATAAAAAAATTAAAGAAAACTAATTCTCTTGCAAAAGGAACAAATCATCTTCAAAACTTCAAAAATAAAATTGGATCACAGAGGTTTATTTATACATAGTAAACTAATACACTATGATTAACTACACAATATGCACAAAAATCAGTATAAGGCACATATCGAATATTTCAGTATGTTGTTTCTTTAAAAAAACTCTGAGATCACTCCTTGTACTTGATTTATCTCAAATTCCCACGACCTCTAAGGAGCATTTGCACAAATAATAGTCTTCAGGGGGTTCTTGTGCATGGAACTTAAAGGAAAACAACTAGAAACCAAACAAGAAAGATTATCCTATCTAGAATAACGTAAAAAAACTCTAGACAGGAGAGATCTCATCCAATATACATGATATTTGTACAAAATGTTGAAATTTCCATAGATCTAGTCGTAAAAATGTCAGATACAAGTTTTGATACCACTGTTAACCCCAGAAACTGCTAGTTGTAATATGAACTCATAATATTTTGACAAATTTAAGAAAATAGAAGCGTAAGAAAGTATAAGAACACAAAGATTTATTTGGGCCGAAGCTCCAAAGGTTCGGTGATCGAATCTAACACCTAAGCCCATGTTAAGTATCAACTAAAGTGGATTAAACTCCAAAAGCACTAGTAATCAACCAAATGGCAACAAAAGTGTACAATATTGTTAGATTACAAGCCCATAAGCCACTCAAGCTTAAAATCTAAGAATAGCCAAACATGCTCTAAGATTACTGTTCACAGAAAATCAAAAAAACCTTCTCTAATCTAATGTGAACCCAAAAGGATCAAAGAATACCAAGTCATTTACCCAAAACCATAAAATCAAAAAATAAGATGATGAAGAAGAAGTTCTTGAGGGAAGAGCTTATTTTCGGCCAGAGAGAATTATCAAGAAAAATGTATCTCACATTCTGATTGAACCAACACCAATGAGCAAACCATCAAGGGACTAGATGAATGGGTACTTTTATCCAACTATGAACGAGCCAGGTGTCACAATCTGGTGATACAGCTCTACTAATGAAAATGTAATTCAGGAAATGCGACTTCAACTATATTTGGAAAACAACACGTTTTCTTCCAACACAATTCAATATGTCTTTACAATTCAATTTTTTGGACAATCTGTTGATTAGAAGACCAGTTTAATTCTAGTTCTTAAGTTGCCAAATTATGTCGTTTTCTTACAAATTACGGTTGTTAACATCATAAATTGTCTTGACAATTTATTGTAAATATCGGATTGGACATATCGATTTGGCTGAATAAATAAAGTGATCTTTTTCTTTTTCTTCGTGAAACATACGTAAGTTAAATGTCTCCTAAGAGTTATAGTCGAATAAAGGACGGGTGGTGATCGTATTTACTTTAATGATCAAGTTAGAATTTGTGTTTTGAAGGAAACATAAAATGAAACGAAAAATATTTCTTGCATTGTTTTTGGAAGGTTGAATTTTTTACTAAATGTAGAGTTAAAAGAAGAAGTTTATATTTGAATTTATAGGTAGAAGCACTACCAGAAAATGTGTTAACAACGATGAAAATTTCTATCAATAAAGTTTTTGGAATTTTTTTTTTTTTAAAAATGACGTAGGTTAATTACAAGAATTTATACTCTGCTTACAAAATTTTAGGAGACAAATTTAAATTTTTAGGTGGAATTCACTTTTACCCACAAAAACAAAACTTTAGGAGACAAATTTAAATTTGTAGGCGAAATTTACTTTTCTCCACAAAAACGATGTTTTATAGGGTTATGTTTTGCTCCAAAATTTCGAGAATGAGATGACTTGTGCCCATGAACATGTGCATTTTTCTCGACAAAAAATTTGTCACGTAAGATGTATATTTTGCCGTAAAAAATAATAAATTAATTTGTTTGTAGGCTAATAATTAACGGGAAACATTCCCGCTTTGTTGTTGTTTTTAGTCCATACAAACTAAATATCTGAAAAGAGAGAATAAAAAAAAAAAAAAAAAAAAAAATATAATTTACCTTTTATGCCAAATTCCATCTTAAAATATTTCATGCCAAAACCATTTCGAATTTGGTCCCAAATAAGATAAAATGAGCCCAAACAAAATAATTAACTCTTCCCAAAAACACACTTTGATACATTATCCACAGTTGGTACCGCCATTCAACTTAAGTGCCTCATAAGGTAGAGGTTTTAGTTTCGAATCGCTGGAGACGCGAAAGAAAATCATGAGGGGTTAAGATGAGCTCAGGCCCTCCTAAAGCGGACCTTATGGATGAGTGAGGCTGGGGGTAAAGTTCCGACTAGAGGGATTCCGGTCGTTACACTTCTTATGTGTTTGAGAGTTATTTAGTAATCCTAGCTATAAAACTTAGTTGTGGCACCAGGCAGACAACACCAGACAGTTTAGAACAGATGTGATTGCCCACCTGATGCAGCTCATAGTGAAGATGTTTATATCCATAGCTTGTTAATATATAGCAGAAATTGAGATTTTCTCCAGTACTTGACTGCATTTGCAATCTTTTTGGGTTTGTACATTAAATGGCAAAGATCTAATGGAAAAAATCCAAGGAATTCAATTTTGATAGTTTGATTAGTATATGAGATTTGTTCTTGCTTGGCTTCTATATCTGTTGAATTCCTTTGCATATGATGTGATAATAATTTTTTCACAATTGTAATATGTATTACATCAATGTTACCTGAATAAAGCTGTGATTTGGTTCTTGTTATATTGATAACTGTAATATGTATCACATGTACTTGGATTTTATTCCAAACTTAGACTGGAGAATCCTTTCATATCTACATTGAGCATGCATGTGCTTATTTGTTTTAAGTCTTGAGGCGTTCAACGTTTTATTCACACAACTTATTCTTGCATATGATCTTCTGTAACTAGTGACTAATAAAAGAAATAAGAACATCGGAGATAAACAGAATTGAAGGAAAATTTGTATCCCGTTTCATGCAAATCTTATTGAGATGAGAGAATCTTGAAACTTGATTATCCTATTATTTTTTGGTGTTCAGGGTGTAGTATAACTACGTGTGCCACCTGCCTAGCCAGCCAGCTAGCCACCAAAAAGTTATAATTATAATGATAAATTGATAAAATAGAGGAAAGAAATGAAAGAGAAGTGAAGTATTTATGACAAGCAGAAATTGTGTCTGATTGATTATTGTATTCTCATTATTCAAGGTATGAAATTCTTTTCAACTTATGGTTCACAATTTCTGCAAGTTGATATATGCCACCTTCGAGTCTTATTCGATCTCAAGGTTAGACATAAAAACTCATATATGTGCAATAAAGATTAGCATGGCTCAAATTTGGAAGAGTTGAATCTTCTTGTGTGAGAATGTTTCCTTGTGGATTTCAACATGTTTAATATGTCTTGTTAGGACGTGTTACAATCGTGATTTGCGGGGTTTTCCTTTGATTAATTCATCTAGAGATGTTTTGTGGCACCTTTAGACGTACATAGCATTTCCTACAACTTCAAAGGAAATAGTGCTAACTTGGCATGTGGGATTGTCTCCTTGTCGAATGTATTTTCTGCATTTTCCTACCGTAGTAACATATGAAACTCACCTTTCATACTTGCTGAAAAATAGGTTTACGAAGAGAGTTTGAAAATTGTTCCATCGGCTACGATTGTTCAATCTTTATGTTAAGTTTTTCAGTGATACAATTGAAAATGAAAGTGGTGGTGGAAAGTCTACTGTTTAGTTCAGCACTTGCTATCATACTGTTGATCGTATTTCGCATCTTCGGGTAGTATTTGAGAAGGCTAAAAGCCTGGGGGATGCAGTTGAAGTTAAAATGTTGTTAGAAAAGCTTTGTAGTGGAAAATTTTCAAATGCTGTGCATTTATGGACCCAGCTGCTATCAAATGAATATGAGACTTATTCAAAATAAATCTCCTCCTCCTAGCAAGGCTGATCTATCATCCATCTTTAATCTCCTAAGTGATGTTATGATAGGGTTGATTTAATTTATTGTAGAATGAGATGCTTGCTAAAGTTGATGAATGTCCTACAGAGAGGGAAAATGAGCAACAACTTTATGAAGATACTTTTTGGAGGAAATCTCTGTTAAGGATCCAGATGTTGGACTTAAAATCATGATTTCCATTCTAGGTGTGAAGCCTGGACATCAAATTCGTTGGTTGGGAGGTGGTCGTCATCGAGACATTGAAACTTCTTCCAATGTGCCCCATATGCAGAAGGAGCTGGAAGAAGAACTTGCTGCTCGAAAGGCACCTGATGCAACTCGAATTGAAATAGAGCAAATAATGAGATACAAGTTGAAGGTTCTAGGGTAACAATTCAATTCTACACTGTAGTCTTGGTATCATTTTATGCAACAATTATGTAGACAAGTTCCTGACTTCGTTCTACCACCATTTACACCATTGTCAATAGAGGACAATGGTAATGAGAAAGATGATGCTATTGGAGACGAAGAGAACGCTTTGATGAGGAGGTAACATTGATGAAGACGAGTAGCATATCCAATTTATGATGAAGAGTTATGTACTTTTTTTATTAGATGTATTATAATATATGGAGAGCATGTTTGTTATATACTTTTTAAGTTTATAAGATGTAACCATGCTTAGTGAATGAATTTTATTTGTATTTTGGTACAATATTTTGGGTTCAATATTATATTGATTGACACTAAAAGGTCTTAATTTAATTCATTATCTTTCTACATATTTTGAATAAGGTAAAAAAAATTATATAATATAAAATTTCTCCCAACATATTCTATGATTGTTGGGAAAAATAATATACTTAGCCCAAAAATAGTTCCCCAAATAAAACTTATTTGTAGAGAAAAGTAGGATTTAACTACAAAAGTTTTTCGACACAAAAAATTATTTATAGGAAAATGCATGATTTAGCCCACAACATAATTTTTACCATGTGCTCACAAAACTTGTATCGTGACTTGTGAGCTAGCCAAAGTAACTTTAACAAACAATAAATATATGTCGGGAAAGAACTTAGGTGACGAATTGTATTCGTCTCTAAAGGGTTCATGGGGAGAAACTTTAACCAACAAATTTCCATATTTTGTCATCTCATACCTGTTTCTATGATGTTTGCCTCACATCCCTGCCAAAGTTTTCGTTTGAAAAGATTTTTGCCCACAAATAAGAACATTTTCCTACAAATTTATTTTGTATGCGAAATATAAAATTCTTGTAGTAAACCTCACGGGAAATGTTTCTGACAAAACTAAAATTGACAAAACTAAAATAGGAAAATACTAACCAAACATCCAACGGCGAATGTTGTCGAAAATATTCGACCGGATGGAACCATTGAAAACCTTCAACAGCACAATTGCCGTCATTTTCTAGTGTACATTTGTTGATGACATTAATATTCATATATTATTTATGGTGCTATTATAGTATTATTACATATGAATGAGAGAGAGAGAGAGAGAGAGAGAGAAGGTTTTCTTTATCTTCACCTACTCCGCCGGAGAAGCTGCCAAAAAGAGAGAGAGAGAGAAAAACTTGGGTGGAGGTGTTTGGGGGAAGTTTAAATTCTATTCTTTTCTATTTGTTCTGATTTTGTTTTTGTTTTTTTTTTTTTGTTTTGTATTTTTGTTTTAATAAAAAGTTGACCTTTTAACTGCCAATTAAACCGATTTAGGGATGGCAAAATATCGCTCGTGTTGTCTTGCACTGCTCCGCCTCATTAGGCAAACGGAGTAGGAATGGGGAACATAGTCCACACCTCGAATTCACACTAATCTTTTTATTTTTATGTTTTTTAAATTCAAATTACTTTTAAAAATAAAAAATAATATTATTAAAAATAATTAATTAATTAAACATGATAGTAAATAGAAATATTTTAATCCCCAACCCGCCTTGGTCCCGGCCTCGTTGCCATCACTAAGCAGGTTCCGTGAGTTGGGGACTGCAGTGTGGAAACAATAAGTTGGAACATAAATGCCAAAAAATATAGAATGGGACCTGTTTGCTTCTAAATGAATAAATTAGAGACTGATGCTACAATTTTTCCACGATATTAAAAAACTCTCAATAAAATATTATTAACTCGAAAACAAGAATTCAACAATGAGCCCTAGTTCTTCATTTTATTTAAAAAATCCTACACACGAAATTATAATTTTATTAGACTTGCAAAATAATTCTTAAATTTTAAAATAATAGAGAATATAGCATATTTGGTTCCCAACCTTTCAAAAATGTATGGGATATACTCTAATATTTAAAAATAGCATTGACCATCCTCAACGTTTGAATAAATAGACATAGTAGGTCTTTTATGATGAAATTGTCCTCCCCTTTAAGTAACCAAAAAAAAAAGGAAAAAAAATAGAAAAATAACGAAATGTACCCCTCAAAAATAAAGAATAACAAATAGCTTATCTTCTTCCACCCAATTCTTTCACATTTCCTTCTTCTTCACTATCCATCATAGCCAAATGCACTGTATACCCATAAAAAAATCGCCCATTAAATCTCTAAACTCTCTGTATTTGATCTCCCCTTTCTTTTATGTCTAGTCAATTTTACTTACAAACCACACAAATGTATTCTCTTGGCTTTGAGCCAATACCCTCCTTTCACCATTCAATGTTTTAAGCTTCACATAGAGAACATTTTCGTGTAGTCTTGTTTTTTGTTTTTTTGTTATTTAAAAGGGAGGGTAATTTTATCGTAAAAGACCTACCATTCGATGCTATTTTTAAAAGTTATGGGTATATCCTTTATGTTTTTGAAAGATTGGAGGATCAAATATGCTATTTTCTCAAAATAATAAAACGTCCTAGGTTAAATAAAGTCCAATAAAAATAATAAAAGAAATTAAATAAGAATGCGTCCATCTTCATCATAAAAATGATAAAATATCTTTTGCAATTTTTCCTTTTTGTTTTCATTCCTTAATAACTGAAAATGGAGATGACCATTAAAAGAAAAACAAAAATGAAAAAAACTAACTAATTATAAAATCTTATCAATAAAATAAATAAATTGTGTATAATTGTCTGGATTTTAGTGGTTAGAATTTTTCTCCCAACACATCATTAAAGACCAAAACATTGTCAATTAATATACACTCAGGGGCCTTCTGTTCCTTAATCTCCTCCATTCAATAAAATGTACAAGAAAAAATTGATTAATTAATTAATTTCTCATATAATTGACTAATTACAAATAAAAAAAGAAAAAAAAAATAGCAAATCGCCAAAGAGAGCCAGTAATGAATTCATAGTTTAATCAACCAAATAAAATCAAACATGACCCGAGCCTTTTATTTGTTTATTCAAGAAAATTAACCTGTAGCCCGACTCAAGTTGACGGATCCTCACAAAGAGCTATCGACCTGCTGCATACTCCGTTACAATGGCAAGATGAATTCTTGAATCATATTATATTGGGATGCCCAAGTGATGTGTGATTAATAATGCCAATCTTGTGTCCTCATGAACCTAGCAACACCAAAATTCCCAGACCATATATCCTTCACAGAAGACAATTTTTTTTTTTTTCCCTACTACACCAACTCCTTGAATTAAAGTTCAAACCCGCCAAACTTTCAAAAGCCAAAGCTTTGTTTTGTTAAAGGCTTAAACTACTACTCTTCATAATATTGACTTTTTAAGATGAAATTCCAAATACCCAACTTCAGCTTATAAATCTAGAAATCCTATTTGAAAAAATCAAACGGCCTATATTGTAGATTTCTTGAAACTAGATATTCAACCTGTTTAATTTGAAGAAAACCCACCCAAAGAAAAATAGCAAATGACTAATGTCAACGATTTTTTTATCTTTAATAATTCCGCAAGTGTACGGATCGCTTAAGTAATAAAGTGGATGTTGAGTCCAAGTATCGCACTACGGCGAGATTTAGATAATTCAATTTCAATTACTATATCTTTAACCGAATCTAATGAACTTTGAAAAATTGAGTTTAAAAACTAACTAAAATCTAAAGTAAGAACAATTAAATAATTATAATTCAAATAAGCAAGATTAAATTGATAAAAATTAGTTTAACTTTGGAAAAGAAAAAAAAAAGCGTACTAAGATCCCGAATCCACTTATACCAATTTCCTTTAACCCAAACCATTGAATTTGATAACGTGATTTAATTATGAATATCAATATCACTACCGTAAATGATTTGAAATAAGCGGCGACATTTGTCGTCGCTGAATGTTCATAAGTCGTATCTTTAATGTTTTAGAGATGACAACGTCGTCGCAATATGTCGCCGCAACAAGTTAGTGTCTCTAGAGTTATAGCGACGACTATACGTCGTCTCTATATAAATTTGTATTTATAGCGGCGACATTGTCGTCTCAATAGATTCGTGACCATATCTCGAAAACGGACTTATAGGGACGACATAGTCGTCGCCGCAAACACCGTCGCTATAGACAAACTAATAGAGACCATTATGTCGCCGCCATATCGTTCATCCATTACGGTGACGATAAAGGCGTCGCTAATACAAATAATGTATTTACATGGCGAGGACAATGTCGTCGCTATAAACGTTATGAATTTTTTTTAAAAATTTTTTTTCAATAATGTAATTACCTATAGCGACGACAAAGTCGCCGCTATAAACGTTTTGAATTTTTTTTAAAATTTTTTTTTTCCAAATAATATAAATAATATATAAAAATTCAAAAATCTACAGACCCTCTAAACCGTCAGTCCCGTCCCCCCGTCCTCGTCCTCCTCCCTCATCCGCAGCGCACCGGTATTTTACTTTTAAAAGCTCAATTTCACGTGCATTTGGCGTAGCTGCTCCTCGTATATGGCAAACCGAACATCATTATTTTGGGGTCTGCAGGGACCGATGGGAAGTTCCTTATGGGGCAAACGATGCGTGCGGTCGAATCGAGCGAGTGAAAGGTGCCCTTCTAACCCGACCAACCCCACGGACGTGACTTCGTCGTTCTCCGAGCACCTCCTTTGCAATAGCACGCCTCGTCTAATGACGGGCTATTGGAGGCGACTTGTGTCTGTTGAGTCTCTCTGAACTCAACAAGCTTATCCTGTTCAGTGAAAAAATAATAATAAATAATAATATCATGCATGTCAGATAAAATTATATTCACATAATTTAAAAATTCTCACATAGTCACCAAATACGCTGCGAGTTGACCCAATTGCCATCCCTAAGGTGTGAAACGTCCGGAACGAATCAATAATCCCGGCCACTTACGGGTCTCGGGGTCCCGCTTCGACAATTTTAAACGTGAAATTTAGTACACATTTTTACGTAATGTAGTGAAGATATATTGAAAATTTATATGTTGTACTGATCGTAACGCGTGGCGTGGAAGCTCTTCGACCCTGCACGCTCGGGTATTTAGCCTTACCCGATTGGCTTTATTTTTGGAGGACCGGTCTGAAAGTATAACATATTATTGATTAGCAAAAATGTATTAGTTAAAAGAGTATATAACATATCGTAAACAATATATAAACAATACTTACCACGAAAGTAGGACTGGTGAAGAAGTCAATGCACTTACGCTAGGTCCTCGGCGGACATCTCGCCGTATGGTCGGCTTTCGGTCCATGCGCTTTTAAGTGATTATGCGCCTTGAGTTTGTAATCGCGATAACGATCGGCCGCAGACGATCTCTCTTCATGACACACATCTTGCCCGGTACTCGTTCGGGCGACCGATCGCCTGCGGATCGAGTAGCTCTGCAAGAGTGAAAAAGAAAATGTTAGTGTACAAGTCGTAAAACAAGTATTAATGAAGTGTACTAATAACAAAACTAATTTACGTTCATACCTCGATAATGCTACGTAACCGCGCCATTGCGCCTCCTGGAACCTCTGTCCATGAAGGGTAGCACGGGGCGGTGAATCTCACTGATTCCCAACCAAACGCGTGAAATACTTGGCGTTATTCTCGATCGGCTGCATTGTGCGTTCGACATTGTCGAACGCGATAGGAAAGTGGCATCTTCCCATTCGCTTTGCCATACCATCTCGAGATTGATGCCTCGAGATATACCCCGTCGCTTTGGGCGGGGTCTTTGAAAATGAAAACATTGAAAAATGTATTGATCATACGATTTTCTTCAACGATATGTATAAAATAATAAATAATTACAATTTGAAAGAAACGTCTTACCGCACTGCATCTTGAAGGGAGGCCGGTGAGATGGTCACATGGAGGATCTCTCTGCACCATCACCTCCGTCGACATCACGTCGACCATACTAACATATGACATAATTGCGAATATCACGTCGGTATACTAGCTTTTAAATGTATGTGAAAATTTGTATGTATTATATTTTATTTCAATTTGGTCCCTAAACATATTTTATTGCAAATAAGTCCCTAAAATTACTTTAAAATTATGGATAATTTTGAATTAATTATATTTTATTTCAAATTGGTCCCTAAACTACTGTAAAATTATAAATAAGTCCCTAAACTTTGAATTTATGAAAAAATTTTACTTTATTATATTTAATTATAAATTGGTCCCTAAACTTACTTTAATTTTAAATAAGTCCCTAAACTTTGAATTTATGAGAAAATTTGACTTTATTATATTTTATTATAAATTGGTCTCTAAACTTCTGTAAAATTGCAAATAAGTCCCTAACTTTTGAATTTATGGAAAAATTTGACTTGATTATATTTTATTATAAATTGGTCCCTAAACTTATTTTATTGCAAATAAGTCCCTAAATTTTGAATTTATAGAAAAATTTGACTTTATTATATTTTCTTATAAATTGGTCCCTATACTTCACGTAATTTCAAATAAGTCCCTAAACTTTGAATTTATAGGAAAATTTGACTTTATTATATTTTATTATAAATTGGTCCCTAAACTTACTGTAAAATTGCAAATAAGTCCCTAAATTTTGAATTTATGGAAAAATTTGACTTGATTATATTTTATTATAAATTGGTCCCTAAACTTATTTTATTGCAAATAAGTCCCTAAATTTTGAATTTATGGGACAATTTGACTTTATTATATTTTCTTATAAATTGGTCCCTAAACTTACTTTAATTTCAAATAAGTCCCTAAACTTTGAATTTATGAGAAAATTTGACTTTATTATATTTTATTATAAATTGGTCCCTAAACTTCTCAGTAAAATTACAAATAAGTCCCTAAATTTTGAATTTATGGAAAAATTTGACTTGATTATATTTTATTATAAATTGGTCCCTAAACTTACTTTAATTTCAAATAAGTCCCTAAATTTTGAATTTATTTTGCAACAGACTATACACATATATACCATGGTTTAAAAAACCCATTGATGCTTATGCGTCGATTCCGCCATAGACATGAGCCATTCATAAAAGGCATCAACTCCATGTACTTCAAGTGCTATTTGTGAGGCTTATCCTCGATTTATTGAGGCTTATGCCTCGACTTAGTCTTGACTTAGCCAAGACAACTGGGTGTTCACCCATTTGTCTTACATTTTCCACACATTAGTTACTTGCCTTAGATTTTAGAGCTACATCTTTATAACCTAAATGTTTCAAGGGTTCGTTTATTTTCTTTTTCTACCTACACGAAAGAAAAATGGGAAGAACAATACACCATTATGATGATGATGTTGACAAATTCACCAACATCCCGTAAAACACACACACACACACACACACACATATACATATTCACAAAGCGAGTTCATAAATATTAAAGATTGAACCTTCAAGTAAATATTATACCTCACTTGTTCAAGTCATTGTTCCAACTCATTTCTTAAAAATATTAATATTAAGATACCATTCATCCATTGAACTAACATAAGCTAACAACTCCTCCAAAATCACAACCGCCAAAAATCACCATTGATGCAAGTCTTCTCGCCACAAAAATATAAAATTCACATTCAAATTGTCAACTTCATTCACAATTACATAACCCGCAAAAAAACATCTCACAACACAACCACTCGCCAATATCAACAACCAATTGCCACCATATTCACACCAAAACACCATGCCACCACCATTAAAATCAACTAATATGATTCATTATATGTGGTTGGAAATGAATCAAATAATAACATAAATATGGCTGAAATGAATCAAATAGTAAAAATATTTAAAAAGATTACAAATACTGGATTGAATCAAATAACATGAAAATCAATTGAAAATAAAACCTTGAACTGATAATTGATAACTAAAAACATAAGAATGCCCATAAATTTCAAGAAATTAATATTTTCCCATACATCAAAAACAGATAAAAAACATCCAACAAAATTTGAAAACTATAACTTGCAACATAGAAGCTAAAAAATCGAAAATGAACCATGAAATTTAAGCAAATAAATGGGTTACGAGCTAATGTTTACCTAGAGAGATATGGAGATTGCGAGACGGAGAGTGCAGAGCGGAGAGAGCTTACCTTTGGGCGATTCGAAAGAGAGGAAGACGGCGCGCACGCAACAGCGGCGGCGAGCGGCAAACGAGAACGGAAGAAGGAAAAATTTGGCGAAATGGAAAATAAGAATGTTACATGTGAACTAAAAGGTCTAACTCAATAGCGACGACATATGTCATCGCTATATAAACCTATAGAGACGACATCTTTTCAGCTTTTTTGAACACGCGCCTTAAAGGTGGCGCCCAATTTTCAGCACAATAGCGACGACATATGTCGTCGCTATTGACAATACATTACAGAAAATTAAAAGTTGATTTCTCATTTGATGGGGATATTTTAATTGCAATAATTTTTATACTTATTAATTTTCCCGCTTTTTAATATTATGAAAAAATTTTCTTATTTAATATTATCAATTATTTTTAATATTTAATATTATCAATAATAATTATTATTATATAATTTTGAATTTTTAATATTTAATATTAATTGAGATTTAATATTATGAATAATAATTTTAAGTATTTAATATTTATATTTAATTTTTATGTTTTCATATTTATTGATATTTAATAATATCAATTATAAATTATTAGTATTTAATATTGAATTTTTAATTTTAATTTTAATTTTTCATATTTAATGAGATTTAATATTATGAATAATATTTTTATTATTTAATATTTAATATTTAATTTTATGTTTTCATATTTATTGATATTTAATAATATCAATTATAAATTATTAGTATTTAATATTGAATTTTTATTTTTAATTTTTAATTTTCATATTTAATGAGATTTAATATTATGAATAATAATTTTTAGTATTTAATATTTTAATATTTTAATATTATCAATTATTTTTAATATTTAATATTATCAATAATAATTATTATTATATAATTTTAGTATTTAATATTTAATATTTAATTTTATGTTTTCATATTTATTTGGGTCATTCAATTTTAAACATTTTTCATTTGAGTCCTCTTAATTTTTCTTTTATTTCAATTTCGTTAAATTTTATTTGCAACTTAAGTCCTTCAACTCGCGTTTTGACCAATACCAATGAACCAGATGAATGAATGACAAACATTCAAGCCGAAAACAAGAACAACAATTTGAACATGCGTTTTTTTAAAGTAATTTCATTACAAATTTAGTGACGCACAATAACATTTCAATCGATTCACTATCATGGTACGATTGATCTACGTCATCGCCATCGACGCCCTCATTGATTTCACTCGATGTTTCTTCATCCTCGTATTCGCATTTGTATCGTCTTCAACATCATCGCCGCTTATAAACGAAGTTTCTCCCCGCACTATCTAACGAGGCTCTCTTGATAACCGATGCATCGATCTCATCGACTTCATCATCATCGCGGTGCAAGGATACATGCTCTATGTTTCCAAGATCAACGACTAGAGATAAACCTAAGAGTAGTTATTGTGGAGCGGGTCAATCTCGTGATGTTAGCTCCCATGTGTCCCACGTGCTCCTATGATGGACAATTTGTACTACTCGCCACTTCGGACCACGAGATGGATCTTCAATGTAGAACACTTGTTGTGCTTGGCTAGCAAGTATGAACCGATCATCCTTGAACGCCTCACTGCCGATGTCAATCTTGTAACGTTATTCTCGCCACCATCCGTCTCCCATCACACCTAAACCACTTGCATCCGGACAGATAGATCGAAAGTTTCGGTCCATATTGTAGCTCCGATATATCTTGCACCGCCCATAGTAAACCTCACCCCGGTCCACGGGGCGGACACACCACTATTTTGAGTTTTTCTTGATTATCACGATCATATGTCACGAACCGAACTCCTTTGACAACACAAGTCGTGTATGACATAACTTTCTTTGGTAACATCCATCGCCAACGCAAATAACTCATGAGAAACTTGATGGTTGTGGCTTTGGCGCATTGCATATATAGCCGCATGACAAGCATTATTCTCGCTTATTGAAAGCAAGTATGTTGAAAACTTGCAATTTTATTTAGACGATGTTCGTTTACCTTTCTCAGAGAACCAACCGTGAAAGTCTCTTACATGCACTACTTGATGTTTGGACGACCCACTGTTCAAGAGTTCACCGCCATGTTCCCCTGAACAAGGTATTGAAGATCAACGTTCATTAGTTCGTTTCAAATGATAAAGTTAATTCGAGATAAAAGCATACTAATCAAGAATTAACGCCGTCTTCTCGCAAGAATGGCTCAACTTCATAACAGCTTGTTCGGGATGTAAAAATTGCTTGATTTCGAACTTGAGTAGGAAACGTCGTTGGTGGCGCTTTCCAAGTGGGTGACATGCGGTCGAAAAAGCGTAAAGTCGCGTATGGTCGTGGAACGAAGAGCATCCTCGCTTCGTCTCGGTCGATCGAACCTTGTCTCTATGTCACCGAAGTACCTCGAACAAAAGGTCAATGCCTCGTCCACAACATACCCTTCACTATTGATCCCTCGGGCCGAGCTCGATTTCGACGTAGCCTTCAATTTCTTCGTATCGCTCGAATGGATACATCCATCTCATGTGCACCGGACCTCAAGGATTGCCTCTTACGGTAAATGCATTACGAGGTGAATCATGATGTCGAAGAAGGTCGGCGTAAATATCCTTTCCAACTTACGAGAGAATGAGTACAAGGTGATCGGTAAAGCTATCATGTCGCCAACCTTTAGTGTTCTTGCACAAAGCTTTAAGAACGTGCACGCTTCAATAATGACCGTGGAAATTGTTTTATTCAAGAACGCCCGACATCCGATCGGTAATAACCGTTGCATGATAATATGGCAATCATGTGACTTCAACCCGATAATACTACCGTCATTTGGAGCAATATTCTTTCGAAGATTAGAAGCGAAGCCATCCGGAAACTCAACCGATCGGATAAATTGACAAAATTTCTTACGATTTGAAGACGACATGGTGTAACATGCGGCAGGCTTCATCCACTTATTCTCGTTCTGATACAAGTGCAACTCTCTTTTGATCCCTAATTGCATTAGATCGCGCTTCGCATTGACTGTGTCTTTTGATTTGAATGGATCGTCCATAATTGTGCCGAGCAAGCTATCACAAACATTCTTCTCTACGTGCATGACATCGATGTTATTTTTGAGCTCGGTAGAAGTCCAATACGGCAACTCATAGAAAATGCTCTTTTTCTCCAATTGAGCTCGTCATCACTTCTCCGAATTGTAGCGCCACCATAATTTGGGTGCTTTCACGGACTTCTATATCGACACGACTTAAATGTGCTAAAATGTCATGGCGTTAACCGACGCGAGGTGGTCGCCTATCTCCCTCCCATCAAGTCTAAATTGCTCAAAATGATGCATGGATGGCGGGAACCGGCGATGATGACCCACATAAGCCGTCTTACCTATGACACGGATCGAAGGAGTATCCTCGTTGCACGTCGGACATGCCTTGTACCGACCACTCCAACCGGACAAACTACTTCGCGGGAAATCGTTAACGATCCACAACAAAGCCGCACGCGATCTGAATACCGACTTGCTTGTTGGTTCCACCGTCTCTCTCGTGTCAATCCCATCGCCCATAATTCCTTCAACTCATCCACTAATGGTCGTAAAATACATCAATGTCCTTACCCGTGCTTTAGGACCGTATCAATAGAGTAAGCATGAGATATTCGGGCTTCATGCATAACCGGTGGTGGCAAGTTGTAAATCGTTACAACTCATCGCCACATGTCGTGTCTGACGACTCATGTCACCGAATGGATTGAATCCGTCTGCGGCCAAACCTAACTCGACATTCCCGATCTCACTTGCGAACATCGGATGTTTCAAGTCAAAATCCCGCCATGCCTTTCCATCAACGGGATGTTGCATTTCATCATCGACCCTAGACCTTCCTATACTGTGCCACCTCATAAGTTTTGCAGTATCCTTCGTCGTGAACATACGTTTTAGTCTGGGGGCCAAGGAAAAATATCGCAACACCTTATGCGGAACATTCTTCCGTTCACTTTCCCGGAAGTGTGAACCCAACGACTTTCCCGGCAAATCGGCAAGTTTGTCTATCGGCATGTTCACCCCAAAACGGTACGATCGTTCTTGCGAGCATGAATGGATTTGTAACCCAAACCAAGCTTCGTCATCGACTTCTTAGCTTCGTGGTGAGAGTCAACCAGTTTCATATTTGGGAATGCTAACTTCAAAGAATTTCAAAAGATCATCGACAGACTTGTTTGTCCATTTGTTCATAACTTTAATATGCATCAACTTGACTAAAAATTTAGGGATGAAAATGATGAAACTCCCGGCATGCGATTACGAATGGAGAGCACAAAACAGTTCATCATATAGTAACCATCGGTGCTTGTACCGCATGCTCATCACCAACTACGTGCGTCTATTACATCCATCATCTCATCTTCCACACCATCTCGCTCATTCGTCTATACACATTCGCAGACGAACATCAATCTCGCCATGATATATCCAAGTGACATAACTCTCATAAAACCATTATGAAATATGTGAGCCTCGACAATTTCCAATGGATGTGTGAGACCGTTTAAACATTTTTTTATACGGACATTTAATTCTTCCTCTCATGTTAACGTATGGCCTCGCCATGTTTATAAATGCTTGCAAACCGTTCAAAAATCTGCGGACTTTGTGCGATTTCTAATTGTTGTCCAACTTTTATCAATATCCATACTTGTAAAATACTATATTCTTACAAATACAATCTTGATAATAATTGGAGATGATTATAAAGAAATGGAGATGAAAAAACGGAGATGGAGAAGAAATTTTCTGAAGTGTGTGTACATGCAATACGGAGATGCAATACATAATTGGAAGATAAAGAAGAGTCTATAGCGACGACATTGTCGTCGCTATAGAAATACGTCGTCGCTATAGGATCATTCCCATTTTTCGAGGAAAGTAATTATTCACGCGTCTCGCAAAATTTAATCCAATAGTTATAGCGACGATATGTGTGTCGTCGCTATATATAACAATTAGGCGCCAAATTTCCGCCTAAATTGATGTTGGTATATAGCGACGACTTATGTCGTCGCTATAGACCACTCCACACTTTACGAGGAAATACATGATTCACGTGACTTACATCATCATCAGCATATCAATTGCGACGACATTTGTCGTCGCTATATATGCACCAAAAAGCCGCCATTAGTTCCCGCCCTTTCCTAATCTTAGTGGCGACGACACAGAAAGACGTCGTTATAGCCTCTATACAACAAATGACGAGTTAGGTTTATAGCGACGACATATGTCGTCGCTATAGGATTTGTTGGTATTGCGACGACATTTCGTTGTCGTCGCTATTATGTAGAATTAATAGAGGCGACTTTTTGTCGTCGTAATATATGTCGCCGCTATAGACCCATTTTGTTGTAGTGTATTCCTAATTTGTTTAACAATCTCTCTCGAGTAGAATTAAACCTATCCATATATGTGATTCGACTATATCTCTATGATGGATGCGAACATACAAGAATGCATTAGAAGTTGTGAATACTTAAAGATCACGTAAAGTATAGCGGTATATCTCTATCTCATATCGTACTCTACAATAATTAATACTTTGTATAACCTATTTTCCATCTTTCGAAGGTAAAACAAGCCACAAGAATCATACAACTATTGTGCACATAATTGTAGATGAAGAGAAATCAATATCAATTATTCAAAAATTAAAACATGCTTAAATATCAAAAACTAGGTTCAAATAATTAAAGATTCATAACACAAGCTTCATCACGATCCTAGCACTAAATAATTCTAGCCTAGCATACTAATAATAAAATAAAAAAGAAGAGATGAAAATATGGAGTTCATCACCCGGATAGGAAGAACTTGAAAGAGACGATCTTGATCTTGATCTTCGTTTCTTGCAATAATCTCTTGTCTTTCTCCTCAAATTTGGCTCCCCAAAATTCTACAAATTATAAGTTAATAACTCATATTTATAGTTACCTAATTGTGCCTCAAAAGTTCCCAAAATATTACAAAATTCATGGGCCAAAAGGTTTCCTAATCGAATTAGAACTAAAAAGAAAATAAAAATCCCATGACAAAATTAACACTTTGAATGGCTGTTTCTCAAACGGCCATAGCTTCTTATAGAAAGCTCCAAATTGAGATCCGTAAAAAGTGGTGGATTTGTAATTCGATTATCTTTCCAATGGTATATCATTTACTCATTGATTTCATCAAATTATTGCTCTTTCTGTCAATTCTTTTCCAATTACTTATAAACGGGTCCAAAACTAAAATATAAAGAATAATACAATAAATTAAGTAAAAATTCAATAAAATGACGGGATAAAAGCTTAGATTAAAAGCCCAAATAAGTGCACAAAATGCACTTATCAACTAACTATATATTCAAACTATGACAAAATAGAGCAAGATACAAACAAGAATATTTGAATTGTTACATTATTTAAAAAATGGATCTTGGTTGTGATTGAAATATTTGAATTTCCTTAAACAAAGCCATGTATTGCATAGAAGCATTCTTGATTCTACCTCTTCTCCCATTATTGCATGAGGCAACACTGATGTTGAGAACGTAATGTTCCCAAATCCTGCAACCATTCCATCGCGCCTACTAAAGTAAACGTTCTCAACGATGTCGTCCCCAAATTGCCTATAGAGAGTCACACAGCAAAAGGAAATTCCATAACAATAATTATTGCATAATTAATCACAAGTCCTTAATTTTCTTCTACTTACTCTGTGAAATAGTTTCGAAGTTGTTGTTCAGTGATTGGGCAATGAAGGGAATACTTGAAAAATAAGGTTCTTCCATCAAGTGCTGAAGGTCTAAAGTACTAATTATTCCTGCCTTTAATTTGATCCATTCCAACAAAAAGGGGAGAGGTTTGAATTCTCTCTGTGAAACTACTGCTTCTTGGTTCTTGATAGTAATTCCGAGAATGTATACTGTTGTAGAAATATATAATTGCAAGTGCACAATATTGCAAGTAATAAAGTGGACTTAATGAATCCGGATTATCGTTCCCACGAATACTATCCTATTTATAAACTAGTTTAATTTATCATAATCCTAATCTATTTAAAACACTTTGAAGTAAGTTTATTGGAAGATTCTAATCCTAATCTATTTATTCAAAAAAATAGTGTGAATGCAAATATCAATAATTTATCAAATATAATTATTAAAGCGTATGGATTCATGAATTCACCGTAGTTGTCAGATCTGATGTCTCCTCTCAAGATTTATTCCTAATGTTGTATTCGGTCGAATTCACGAATTCACGAATTTAACCTATCTAATTAAGTCAACTCACTATATATATCTCTATGTGAAGTCAGAATAATTCTTAACTAGATGCATTAAAACTCATAAGAATTCAATTTAAGCCCCCGCAACAATAACAAAAATATATCTCTACCTTTTATCTAATTACCGAATTTTACTACGTGGACTATATTAGTAACTTACATCTTGGCTTCTTACAATCCACAATTCAATGAAATAATGGTCAATTATTTCAAGCATTACGAGAAGGAGTAAAATCAATACATAATTAACTTATAATCAAAACTTCAGAGTTGAAATTAAAAAATCTAAACTAGATTACATCGTTCATCCAAAATATTAATTTAGGTACTCATAATTCGGGAGAAAGAAAACATAAAGAGTTTGGAATACATAATCGAATATAAATAAAGGATAAGAAAAAGTTGAATATCTTGCACCAAGAATTCGCCATTTTCAAGTCCCAATCTTCAAAGCCTTCGCCATTCTTCATTCGCTCTTTAGTTCTCTATTGTTTGTATACTTTTCCAACCACTAATTTGACAAGGATTAGGACTTTATATAATGTTTACGTCCCTCCAACTCGTTTTAATTAAAAAGACACAAATACCCCTGAGTTTCAACTTTAAAAAAGTCAAAAATAACTTACGTGGGCCGTCGTAGGGCCTTAGTTTGCAAATCATCACAAACATAAAATTTGCAATTTGGTCCCTTAACTTTCAAGTTTTTTGTGCATGTGTGGTCCCCTTTGCTCCAAATCGTTCAACATTGATCCCACAACTTCCAAGAGCTTCCATATTGGTCTCAAAACCTCCTTAGTCATTTGAATTTGGTCATTCTCAAGTTTTAAAAGTGTACAAATCAGTCTTCAAACTTTTCGTACATTAAAATACAATTTTGAAACTTGTGACATTCCTCACATGACTCTTTTAATGGTTCTTATCACTCACATGTCATCATGTCAATCTTCAAATGCTTCCGATCTACTCCTATGTAGCTCCATATTCTTCTTTTTTGCTCCATTTACCTCTATTTTTAAGTTTTACCTACAATAACAATATTTATACTAAAAAATAGAAATCCACTCAAATTACAATTATATATCAAGTTTACATGATAGGATAAGCGTGTAAAATACACTTATCAAATACCCCTAAACTTAAATACTTGTTCGTCTCGAGCAAGATTATCTACCTAAACAATCAAGCAAATAATAAAATTTAGGGTTAATTATACTAATGGTCCCCATTCTTTCGGGTTTATAATGATTTCATCTCCAATCTTTTTTTGGCACATATCATCCTCATTCTTTCATTTATACTCACAGATGGTCACCAAATCACTATTTTTCACTATTCTGACAATTCTTGGACAATTTTACTCCTTGACTTAAATAAATTAAAATGATAGGAAAAAAAAAATACAATAAAAGCATTGCAATTGGGCCCTTTATCTTTTCAAAAGTACAAATAAATCCTAAACTATTTTATTTTATTTAGATAAGTGTTCTTCCCCAACTAAAAAGGAACCCGACATGCCTGAGACCACCTTCATTGTCCCAACCACCAATCGGATGTGAATGTGAATGACCCTCTGAATGCTCCTTAGCACGCCATTCACATGTCCCATCTTCTTGTATGTGGCTGTGTCTATGGTGTGCCACATGTGCACGCATCTCCACAATATGCATTGCACCACCTTCCTCTTCTCCAAACACCTTCGCACTCTCCCTCTTTTTCTTCACTAGAACAATCCCTAATTTAGACACCACGCTTGATGAATCAAACCCAACGTTAGGACTCTCGTTCTCCTGTTTCCTCTCTTAATCTTGAGTCCCCGGAAAATCACCAACAATGTAGCCAATGAGGCCATCATTGCAATGAATCTGGAGAATGGAAATTTTGACCACGGCAATTTAGAGAGACAAGAATTTTTCGGATGTGACATCCGGTAACATGTGGACAAAGCCGATGGCCGAGGATGACACCAACAACAAAGGCTTTTGTAGCAACAAAGAGGTTGGAGTCGGTTCGAAGGAACTGGCACTTCTTTCTAGCCAATGGAATGTCAACACCACACACACTAGCAACGAGAATGGCAGCAATTGCCACCATTTTAAGGATGATAGCAAAGGAGTCATCACGACATCCCGTAAAATCTTCATCAACACCACCACACGTGAAGTTCAACATGGATTGAGAAAGATTCTAAAGAAAAAAGTCTGTATGAACTCAGAAACATAGCAAATCCCAGAAAATTAGAGCATTTCTAGTTTGCTAATTTCTTGAAAGATTATTCAAGGTGGGGGTGGGGCTCCTTTTTAGTTGGGGAAGAACACTTATTTGAATAAAATAAAATATTTTATGATTTATTTGTATTTTTGAAAAGGTAAAAGGTCCAATTGTAATGCTTTCATTGTATTTTTTTTCCTATCATTTTCATTTATTTAAGTCAAGGAAAAAATTGTCCAAGAATTGTCAGAATAGTGAAAAATAGTGATTTGGAGACCATCTGTGATTTAAAAAAGAATGTGGATGATCTCTGCTAAAAAAAAAAAATAGAGATGAAATCATTACAAACCTGAAAAAATGTAGACCATTAGTGTAATTAACCCTAAAATTTACTATAATAGATAGCTTGTTGTATTTGCCTCGATATTTTGAAACACATCAAACAATTCATAAAAGAATTCTTAATCATGCTACCAAAATCAATTTTTTACTCGTCCAATGCTCGACCGACGCGTGTGTGTGCGCATATAGTCAATCCAATCTCCATAAACCTTTAGGTTGGTAATATTCCGCCCTCAATAGTCAAATATTTGTTTTCTATCTCGTAAAAGTACACACTCCCATATTGATATTCAATCTCTCACTCTAGGTGTTAAATCTAAAGTTTTCTCAAAACTTATTCTTTTACCGCTCAAATTGGTTGGGCCTAACCAATTCAATAATTATCTAGATCTGTGATAATTCCTCTATATTGAGTGTCGATCGTCAAGCTTCTACTATGCAAGTCAAACCCACTAGTTATCTACATTTCCAAGTTATACTTACAAATGCTCGATCGTGTTTTTTTTTTTTTTTACATCTTATATGTAAGACCTCACTTCATTAAGCTTTCTAAATGACATTTGCAGCGAGCTTTAGGCCGATGACTCTAAGGTTTGATAGATCTTAGGGTATCGAGTTTTGAGGACCCCTACGGACTTTATCACTCGAGTCAAATAGACTACGAAAAGAGGCACAAGATAATGCAAGTGCAATGCTTTTTATTTTATTTTATTTTATTTATAAGATAAGTATGTGGGGATTAGATTCTTAGCATCCAGTAAATGGAGTAAGAACGGGGAACATAGTCCAAGCCTCGAATTCACACTAATCTTTTTACTTTTATGTTTTAAAATTCAAATTACTTTAAAAAATTAAAATTAATATTATTAAAATTAATTAATTAAACGTGATAATAAATAGAAATATTTTAATCACCAATCCACCCTGGTCCCGATCTCGTTGCCATCACTAAGCGGATTCCGTGAGTTAGGGACTGCAGTGTGGAAACAATAAGTTGGAACATAAATGCCAAATAGTATATAATGGGACCCGTTTGCTATTAAATTAATAAATTAGAGACTCATGCTACAATTTTTCCGCAATATTAAGAAACTCTCAATAAAATATTATTAACTCGAAAACAAGAATTCAACAATGAGCCTAGTTCCTCATTTTATTTAAGAAAACCTGCATACGAAATTATAATTTTATTAGAATTGCAAAATAATTCTTAAACTGTTAAATAATAGAGAAAATAGTATATTTGGTTCCTAACCTTTCAAAAATGTGAGGGATATACCCCTAACCTTTAAAAATAGCATTGAAAATCCTCAACGTTTGAATAAATAGGTATAGTAGATTTTTTATGACGAAATTGTCCTTCCCTTTAAATAACAAAAAAAAAAAAAAAAAAGAAGAAAGAAAAAAAATAATGAAATGTACACCTCAAAAATAAAGAAAAACAAATAGTTCATCTTCTTCCACCCAACCCTCTCCCTTTCCTTCTTCATCAGTATCCATCATCGCTAAATGCACTATCTACCCATAAAAAAATTGACCATTAAATCTCTTAAGTTTTGTGTATTTGATCTCCCATCAAGTTCTTAAAGTTCTCATTATTCTGCCGTTATTTGACCCATTCACTGCTTCTTGGTTCTTGATAGTAATTCCGAGACTGTATAACTTTGTAGAAATGTATAATTATTTTTAATATTACATTCAATAAAGTTAAACTTTGGCTCAAATCCCAAAATCGCTCCACCCTCACTATCCTATTTATATACTAGTTTAATTTATCATTTTATTTAAAACACTTTGAAGTAAGTTTATTGGAAGATCCTATCCTATCTATTTATTCAAGAAAATAGTATGAATCTATTAACAATTTATCAAATATAATTATTAAAGTTTTTGGATTCATGAATTCACCATAATCTAATGTCTCCTCTTTTATTCAAAATGTTGTATTCGGTTGAATTCATGTATCTAATTAAATTATATATAATCTAATAAATCGAATAATCCTTAACTAGATGCATTAAAACTAAGAATTCAATTTAAGCTCTAAAAATAACAAAAGTGTATATCTATTTATCTTTACAATTTTACTACGTGGTCTATATTAATTTTACATCTTGGCTTCTTACAATCCACAATTCAATGAAATAATGGTCAATTATTTCAAGCATTATGAAGGAGTAAAATCAATAATAATTAACTTATAATCAAAACTTTGAAAAATTTAAGAATCTAAACTACATTATATCGTTAATCTATAATTTAGGTACTCATAATAAAAAGAAAACATAAAGAGTTTGGAATATAATTAAATAAAGGATGCTTGAATATCTTGTAAATTAAATAAGAATGGTCCCAATCTTCAAAGCCTTTGCCATCTTCATCCGCTTTTAGTTCTCTATTGTTTGTATACTTTCCCAACCACTAATTTGACTTAGGACTTTATATAGTGTTTACGAACTCGCTTTAATTAAAAAAAGACACAAATACCCTGAGTTTCAATTTTAATGGATAAATTCAGGGGACTTCTTTTGTTACTCACGGGCTCTAAAGTCATAAAAAATTAATTCAATTAAAGTCACATTTTAGAGCAAAAAGACCAAAGAAACCCTTAATTGTAAAAAACGTTAATTGTGATATTTGTTTTGTGGTGATACTGCTTTTGTCATATATCTTGCTTTGTATATGAAACTATTTTATATAGGTAAAGTGCTATAGTATACTTACACCATACCTTTATCTTTGATATTGATTTATTATGATAATGTTTCAACCTATGATTGCAAAATATTTGATACTCTTTCAATCTATGATATATTTTTTGCAATTTGTCGAATTTTTCTTTGTTTCTAATTATACTAAAATATTATGATAAAGTTTCAACTTATGATAATCTTTTTTAATTTCTTAAATTTATCTTTTTGATCTTCATTTAATTATGATAAGGTTGTCTATAGAATACAAAATACTTGATACTCTTTTCGATCTATGATATTGTTTCTATAGAGATCATGGATTGAAACATGTCTGGATTAAAACAAGATTATAGATAAAACTAAGACATTCAAACAAGATTATAAAAAGAAAGAAAAACATGTTTCAAATGATAGTGAAATAACAAAATTTCAATAATATTGTTTCAATCTCTAGTTTTATCATATTGTTTAATTATGATAAAATTTTGTTATGATAATCGCTTTTAAAATTTTGATCCGCTTTAATTGAATTTTTATCTTTGATCTGCTGAAAATATAACCATTTTGTCAAATAAAATAAATTTTAAAAGTTAATGTTTCAATTATGATAATAATATATCAAACTTTATATATAATTGTCTGAATTTTGGTGGTTTGAATTTTTCTCCCAACATATTGAATCAAAATCCATCGTCAATTAATAGTAAACTCAGGGACTTCTGTTCATCAATAAAATATTACAATAAAAATTGATTATATTAATTTAATTTCTTTTTCTCTTATAATTGACTCATATAATTACAAATATAAAAAAAAAAAAAAAAATAATCAAATGGCCAAAGAGAGACGCCAGTAATGAATTCAGAGTTTAATCAACCAAATTAAATCAAACATGACCCGAGCCTTTATAATGTTTTTTTCAAGAAAATTAATCCAAAAAAAAGGTGTTGAGACCTGTAGCCCGACTCAAGTTGACAGTCCCACCAAGATATGCATACTCCGTTACAATGGCAAGATGAGCTATTCTTGCATACCCAAGTGATGTTATAATGGCAAGATGAATTCCTCATGAACCTAACAACACCATAATATATTGGGATGCCCCTAATCTATTTATTCAAGAAAATAGTATGAACGCATAAATATTAACAATTTATCAAATATAATTATTAAAGCATTTGGATTCATGAATTCACCATAGTTGTCGTCTAATGTCTCCTCTCAAGATTTATTCATAATGTTGTATTCATTCAATTCATGAATTTAACATATCTAATTAAATCAACTCACTATATATCTCTATGTGAAATCGTACTAATCCTTAACTAGATGCATTAAAACTCATAAGAATTCAATTTAAGCCCGAAACAATAACAAAAGTGTATATCTACCTTTTTTAATTACCGAATTTTACTACGTGGTCTATATTAATTACTTACATCTTGGCTTCTTACAATCCACAATTCAATGAAATAATGGTCAATTATTTCAAGCATTACGTGAAGGAGTAAAATCAATACATAATTAACTTATAATCAAAACTTGAGAGTTGAAATTTAAGAATCTAAACTACATTATATCGTTAATCCAAAATATAATTTAGGTACTCATAATTCAGAAGAAAGAAAACATAAAGAGTTTGGAATACATAACCGGATCTAAATAAAGGATGCGAAAAAGTTGAATATCTTGTACCAAGAATTAAGTCATCTTCAAGTCCCAATCTTCAAAGCCTTTGCCATTCTTCATCCGCTTTTTAGTTCTCTATTTGACAAAGATTAGGACTTTATATAGTGTTTACGTCTCTCAACTCGTTTTAATTAAAAAGACACAAATACCCACGAGTTTCAATTTTAAATGGATAAATTCAAAGGCCAGTCAATTTGTTTTGTTACTTACGGGCTCTAAAGTCATAAGCTCAAAATTAATTCAATTAAAGTCACATTTTAGAGCAAAAGACCAAACAAACCCTTAATTGTAAAAACGTTAATTGTGATACTGTTTTGTGGTGATACTGTTTTGTCATGATACTGTTTTGTATATGAAACTATTTTATATAGGTAAAGTGCTATAGTATACTTACACCATACCTTTATCTTTGATATTGATTTATTATGATAATGTTTCAACCTATGATTGCAAAATATTTGATACTCTTTCAATCTATGATACTGTTTCTATTTGTCGAATTTTTTCTTTGTTTCTAATTATACTAAAATATTATGATAAAGTTTCAACTTATGATACTGTTTTAATTTCTTAAATTTATCTTTGATACTGTTTAATTATGACAAGGTTGTCTAAGAATAGAATACAAAATACTTGATACTCTTTCGATCTATGATATTGTTTCTATTTGTCCGAATTTTGGGATGAATATAAAAAATTTGATGAATTTGATAAAATAAAAAAAATATATCATGGATTGAAAACTATATATTCAAACTATGACAAAAAACTAAAGATACAAACAAGAATATTTGAGGGTTAAAACAATATCATAGATTAAAACATGTTTCAAATGATAGTGAAATATTATGACAAAATTTCAACCTATAATATTGTTTCAATCTCTTAGTTTTATCTTTGATATTGTTTAATTATGACAAGGTTTCAATCTCTTAGTTTTGTTTATGATCTTTGTTTTATTTAAGTAATGTGCATTAGTATACTTTGATCTTTGTTTAATTCATGATACTATTTTATCTTTGATCTTGTTTAATCATGATCTTGTTTTTGTTTAGATCAATCTTGTTTTATTAAGTTAATGTTTCAATTATGATACTAATATATCAAACTTTATATCTTGGTTTGGATTCAGGAATTTTTATTGGGTCTTTGTAAATTTTTGCACTTGATTGTGCTATAAGTGATATTTATAATTTACGTATTTTGTTTCATTTCAATTCATTTACGAGTATGTTTGGTTAAGTTTAAAAGTAGCTTATTTTTGTGTATTTGATCTGATTTAACCATCGTGAAATGTTAATTCATTTGATTCAATTTATTTCTTGAGAAGCATTCTCGACCCTTTGCTCTTCTCCCATTATTGCATGAGAATGTGTGATCTGATGTTGAGAAAAAATAATGTTCCCAAATCCTGCAACCATTCCATCGCGCCTAGTAAAGTAAACGTTCTCGACGATGTCGTCGAGACCATTCCAAAACATATTATAATAAAAATTAAAAGTGCATATCACGAATTCTATGCCCATTTATATTATGATACTTTTTTTCGTGATCTTGTTTTGTATAATCTGATGATCAAACAACACATATGACTAATTAACAACACAAATAAATAATCTAATGGCCAACTTAATACGAATATCAATTCACTATTCTATAATATAGTATCAAATGTTTTTATAATATAATATCAAACTGCAAATCATGGCCACAACCAATATAATCATACTATATTCTATGATATTGTTTACTATAATACAGTATCATCTCCAATAGAAATTCATCAAACAAATCATCCATATAGACACTCCAGTATTGAGACAACTCTAGTTCAATATTTGATCTACAGTTTATTGCACTTAACAATAAATGATGAATTTAGTCCATCACCAAGATATGATGGATTTGGAACATTCAACACAAGACAATGAATTTAAGCTTGGTTCTAAGCACAGTGCGTAAACCAATTAATCTCATCGGCAAGTGCGATGAATGATATGGTATAGATCTCTCAAAGAATACAATCCTATTATCTTATTCTTTAGCCATCTCTTTTCTTGTTTGTCACGTGACGAGAGGCAATTTTGCCCACATATATTTTGAAGTGGGCTATTGAAGGAAAGCTACCATATTTTTCCGCTGCCTTTAATTTGATCCATGCCAACACAAGGAGAAATGTTTGAATTCTCTCTTGAAACTACTGCTTCTTGGTTCTTGATAGTAATTTCGAGACTATATAAATAAATTAGGATTCAGTTCCATTTATATTCATTTCAATATACTCAACTAAACCCCTAACTAACTTAACCAACTCAAGTCTTGATATCCTGTGGTTCATTGCAGTGCTGCACGCCTTTATACATTAAGGATTAGCTAGCGTTTACAGATTAATCGTGAACAATATGGATTAGGGTTTACAGATTTTGAGAAGGAACTCAAATCTGTTAGTTACTATATGTAAATTATATTTAAATGAAATAAAATTAATGTAAACTTACTTGATCGGAAACACAAAAAGAATTACTAAAGTAATAAATGGTAGCACTACAACAAAGAGGGTCTATAGCGGCGACACTTATTGCGACGACATAAAGTTGTCTCTATTGATTCTACACAGTAGAGACGACTAAGAAATGTCGTCGCAATATACGCAAAACTTATTGCGATGACATATGTCGTCGCCATAGAGTATATGTCGTCGCTGTTACGTAGACCCTATAACGACGTCTTTCCATGTCGTCGCCACTAAGATTCGGAAACGGCGGGAACAAATAGCGGCATTTTGATGTATAAATAGCGACGACACATGTCGTCGCACTTGAGTTGCGAATGATGCTGTAAGTTACGTGAATCATGAATTTTCTCGTAAAGTGTGATGAGGTCTATAACGACGATGTATGTCGTCGCTATATACCCACATCAATTTAAGTGGGAAAATTGGCGCACAATAGTTATCTATAGCGACGACATACGTTGTCGCTATACCTATATAGAACATTTTTCCAGGCGCGTGACTTATTAATTTCCTCGTAAAATGGGAATGATCCTTTAGCGACGACCTTTATCTATAGCGACGACAATGTCGTCGCTATAGACTCTTCTTTATCTTCTTCCCATCTCCGCATTTCGTATTAGTATCACTACATCCAAAAAATTTCTTCTCCATCTCTCGCATCTCCCGGTCATTTGCATTTCTATTGTTTTCCTTCATAATCATCTTTTTTATAGTTCATTTATTCATCTCCATTTATTATCAGTACTGTATTTGTAAGAATATAGTATTTTTCAAGTATGGATATTGATAAAAGTTGGACAACAATTAGAAATCGCATAAAATCTGCTGATTTTCGGAACTGTTTGCAAGCATTTATAAACATGGCGAGGCCATACGTTAACGACAGAGGAAGGATTAAATGTCCGTGCAAAAAATATTTAAACGGTCTCACACATCCATTGGAAATTGTCGAGGCTCACATATTTCGTAATGGTTTTGCGAGAGAGTTATGTCACTTGGATATATCATGGCGAGATCGATGTTCGTCTCGCTGCGAATGTGTATAGGCGAATGAGCGAGATGGTGTGGAAGATGAGATGATGGATGTAATAGACGACATAGTTGGTGATGAGCATCCGTGTACAAGCACCGATGGTTACTATGACGAATCTGCTTGTGCTCTCCATTCGTAATCGTACCTAGGAATTTCATCATTTTCATCCCTAAATTTTTAGTCAAGTTGATGCATATTAAAGTTATGAACAAATGGACAAACAAGTCTCATCGATGATCTTTTGAAATTGCTGAAGTTAGCATTCCCAAACATGAACCTGGTTGACTCTCACTCTGAAGCTAAGATGTCGATGACGAAGCTTGGTTTGGGTTACAAATCCATTCATGCTCAGTAAGAACGATCGCACCTTTGTTTTGGGATGAACATGCCGATAGACAAACTTGTCCGATTTGCCGGGAAAGTCGTTGGGTGCACACTTCTGGGAAAGTGAACGGGAAGAATATTCCGCATAAGGTGTTGCGATATTTTCCTTGGTCCCCGAGACTAAAACGTATGTTCGCGACGAAGGATACCGCAAAACTTATGAGGTGGCACGCTTTAGGAAGGTCTAGGGGCGATGATGAAATGCGACATCCCGTTGATGGAAAGGCATGGCGGGATTTTGACATGAAACATCCACCGCTCGCAAGTGAGATCGAAATGTCGAGTTAGGTTTGTCCGCAGACGGATTCAATCCATTCGGTGACATGAGTCAGTAAATCAGACAAGTGGCGATGGTTGTAACAGCCATAACTTGCCACCATGGTTATGCATGAAGTCCAAATACCTCATGCTTACTCATGATACCGGTCCTAAAGCACCGGGTAATGACATTGATGTATTTTTACGACCATTAGTCGACGAGTTGAAGGAGTTGTAGGCGATGGGATTGACACGAGAGACGGTGGAACCAACGACAAAGTCGGTATTCGATCGCGTGCGCTTTTGTTGTGGATTATTAACGATTTCTCGGTAGAAGTAGTTTGTCGAGTTGGAGTGGTCGGTACAAGGCATGTCCGACGTGCAACGAGAATACTCCTTCGATTCGTGTGATAGGTAAGACGACTTATGTGGGTCATCGCTTGGTTCCCGCCATCCGGGCATCATTTTCGAGCAATTTAGACTTCGATGGGAGGACGAGATAGGCGACCACCTCCGCGTCGGTTAACGCCTCTGACACATTTTAGCACGCTTAAGTCGTGTCGTATATAGAAGTCCGTAAAAGCACCCAAATTACGGTGGTGCTACAATTCGAGAAGTGATGACGAGCTCAATTGGAGAAAAAGAGCATTTTCTATGAGTTGTCAGTGTTGGACTTCTACAAAGCTCAAACATAACATCGATGTCATGCACGTAGAAAAGAATGTTTGTGATAGCTTGTTCGGCAAAATTATGGATGATCCATTCAAATCAAAAGACACGATCAATGTGAGGCGCAATCGATGCAATTAGAGATCAAAAGGAGTTGCACTTGTATCGAATCGGGAATAGGTGGATGAAGCTCGCCGCATGTTACACTATGTCGCCTTCAAATCGTAAGAAGTTTTGTAAATTTATTCGATCGGTTGAGTTTCCGTGATGGCTTCGCTTCTAATCTTCGGAAGAATATTGCTCCAAATGACAGCCGTATTATCGGGTTGAAGTCACATGATTGCCATATTATCATGCAACGGTTATTACCAGTCGGATGTCGGGCGTTCTTGAATAAAACAATTTCCACGGTAATTATTGAACTGTGCACGTTCTTCAGAAAGCTTTGTGCAAGAACACTAAAGGTTAGCGACATGATAGCATCCCACGATCACCTTGTACTCATTCTCTGTAAGTTGGAACGGATATTTTCGCCAGCCTTCTTCGACATCATGATTTACCTCGTAATGCATTTACCAGAAGAGACAACCCTTGGAGGTCCGGTGCACATGAGATGGATGTATCCATTCGAGCGATACGTGAAGAAATTGAAGGGCTACGTCAGAAATCGAGCTCGGCCCGAGGGATCAATAGTTGAAGAGTATGTTGTGGACGAGGCATTGACTTTTTGTTCGAGGTACTTCGAGGACATAGGGACAAGGTTCGACAAACCGCATGTAAACGAGGATGCTACTGTTCCACAGACACAACTTTACATTTTTCGATCCGCAGATGTCACCCACTTGGAAAGCAGTCACCAACGTCGTTTCCTACTCAGGTTCGAAATCAAGCAATTTTTTACGTCCTGAACAACTGTTATGAAGTTAAGCCATTCTTGCAGTAAGACGGCGTTAATTCTTGATTATTATTCCTTTATCTCGAATTAACTTTATCATTTGAAACAAACTAATGAACTTTGATCTTCAATACTTTGTTCAGGGAACATATGCAGGAACTACTGAACAATAGTTGTCCGAAAATTGAACTAGTGCACAAAAGAGACTTTCACGGTTGGTTCTACAGAAAGGTAAACGAACATCGACTGAATAAAATTGCAAGTTTTCAACATAATTGCTTTCAATAACTGAGAATAATTCTCGTCATGCAGCTATATGCAATGCACCAAAGCCACAACCATTAAGTTTCTCATGAGTTATTTGCGTTGGCCAATGGATGTTACCAACAGGTTATGTCATACACGGCTTGTGTTGTCAAAAGAGTTCGGTTCGTGACATATGATTGTGATATTCGAAGAAAAACTCAGAATAGTGGTGTGTCCGTCCCAGGGACAGGGGGTGAGATTTACTACGGGCAGCTGCAAGATATACTGGAACTACAATATGGACCGAAACTTTCAGTTTATCTGTTCCGATGCAAGTGGTTTAGGTGTGATGGGAGACGGATGGTAATTGAGAATAATGTTACCAGTATTGACATCAGTGCAGAGGCGTTCTAGGATGATCAGTTCATACTTGCTAGCCAAGCACAACAAGTGTTCTACATTGAAGATCCATCTCGTGGTCCAAACTGGCGATTAGTACAAATTGTCCATCACAGGAACACGTGGGACACAGTGGAAGCTAACATCACAGAGATTGACCTGCTCCACAATAACTACTCTTCCGGTTTATCTCTAGTCGTTGATCTTGGCAACATAGAGCATATATCCTTGCACCGAGATGATGATGAAGCTGATGAGATTGAAACATCGGTTATCAGGAGAGCCTCGTCAGATACTGCAGGAGAAACTTCGTTTATAAACGACGATGATGTGGAAGACGATACAAATGCAGAATACGAGGATGACGAAACATCGAGTGAAATCAATGAGGACGTCAGTGACGATGATGAGGATCAATCGTATCATGATAGTGAATCAGATTGAAATGATATTGTGCGTCACTAAATTTTATGAAATAAATTTATAAAAACGCATGTTCAAATTGTTGTTACTGTTTTCAGCTTGAATGTTTGTCATTCATACTATCATTGCTATTGGTCAAAACGCGAGTTTGGGTGGACTTTCAACATTTGTGGACACAATGTAGGACAAAAAAGTTCTGCAATTGTTGCAAATAAAATTGGATGAAATTTGTGGACACAATTGGGCGCCACGTTTTAGGCGCGTGTTCTTAAAAGCTGAAAAAACATGTCGTCGCTTTAGCGCTCAATAGCGACGACATATGTCGTCGATATTGAGTCAGACTTTTTAATTCACGCAAATGCTTCTTCTTTTCCATTTTGCCTGTGTTTGTTCTCCTTCCAGTGCCTTCACCTGACCGTCGCCGCCGTGTTCTGCCGCCGTCTTCTTCGGGGTCTCTGCCGTTGTAACCGTGTAAATCCTCTCTCTCTCTCACTCACACACACAAACACAATGTTGAATTCCTTAACTCATGGTTCATACATTCCAAGTTTAGGGACTTCTTTACAATAAAATAAGTTTAGGGACCAATTTAAAATTAAATATAATAAATTCAAATTTTCCCATAAATTCAAATTTGTGGACTTATTTGAAATAAAAATTAGTTTAGGGACCAATTTATAATTAAATATAATAAATTCAAAATTTTCCATAACTTCAAAGTTTAGGGACTTATTTGCAATAAAATAAGTTTAGGGACCAATTTGAAATTAAATATAATAAATTCAAATTTTCCCATAAATTCAAAGTTCAGGGACTTATTTGCAATAAAATAAGTTTAGGGACCAATTTGAAATTAAATATAATAAATTCAAAATTTCCCATAAATTCAAAGTTTAGGGACTTATTTGCAATAAAAAAAGTTTAGGGACCAATTTAAAATTAAATATAATAAATTCAAATTTTCCCATAAATTCAAATTTGTGGACTTATTTGAAATAAAAATTAGTTTAGGGACCAATTTATAATTAAATATAATAAATTCAAAATTTTCCATAACTTCAAAGTTTAGGGACTTATTTACAATAAAATAAGTTTAGGGACCAATTTGAAATTAAATATAATAAATTCAAATTTTCCCATAAATTCAAAGTTCAGGGACTTATTTGCAATAAAATAAGTTTAGGGACCAATTTGAAATTAAATATAATAAATTCAAAATTTCCCATAAATTTAAAGTTTAGGGACTTATTTGCAATAAAATAAGTTTAGGGACCAATTTGAAATTAAATATAATAAATTCAAAATTTTTCATAAATTCAAAGTTCAGGGACTTATTTACAATAAAATAAGTTTAGGGACCAATTTGAAATTAAATATATTAAATTCAAAATTTTCCATAAATTCAAAGTTTAGGGACTTATTTGCAATAAAATAAGTTTAGGGACCAATTTGAAATTAAATATAATAAATTCAAATTTTTCCACAAATTCAAAGTTCAGTGACTTATTTGCAATAAAATAAGTTTAGGGACCAATTTGAAATTAAATATAATAAATTCAAAATTTTTCATAAATTCAAAGTTTAGGAACTTATTTGCAATAAAATAAGTTTAGGGACCAATTTGAAATTAAATATAATAAATTCAAATTTTTCCATAAATTCAAAGTTCAGGGACTTATTTGCAAAAAAATAAGTTTAGGGACCAATTTGAAATTAAATATAATAAATTCAAAATTTCCCATAAATTCAAAGTTTAGGGACTTATTTGCAATAAAATAAGTTTAGGGACCAATTTGAAATTAAATGTTATAAATTCAAAATTTTTCATAAATTCAAAGTTCGTGGACTTATTTACAATAAAATAAGTTTAGGGACCAATTTGAAATTAAATATATTAAATTCAAAATTTTCCATAACTTCAAAGTTTAGGGACTTATTTGCAATAAAATAAGTTTAGGGACCAATTTGAAATTAAATATAATAAATTCAAATTTTCCACAAATTCAAAGTTCAAAGACTTATTTGCAATAAAATAAGTTTAGGGACCAATTTGAAATTAAATATAATAAATTCAAAATTTTCATAAATTCAAAGTTTAGGAACTTATTTGCAATAAAATAAGTTTAGGGACCAATTTGAAATTAAATATAATAAATTCAAATTTTTCCATAAATTCTAAGTTCGAGGACTTATTTGCAAAAAAATAAGTTTAGGGACCAATTTATAATTAAATATAATAAATTTAAAATTTTCCATAAATTCAAAGTTTAGGGACTTATTTGAAATAAAAATTAGTTTAGGGACCAATTTATAATTAAATATAATAAATTAAAAATTTTCCATAACTTCAAAGTTTAGGGACTTATTTGCAATAAAATAAGTTTAGGGACCAATTTGAAATTAAATATAATAAATTTAAATTTTCCTATAAATTCAAAGTTCAGGGACTTATTTGCAATAAAATAAGTTTAGGGACCAATTTGAAATTAAATATAATAAATTCAAAATTTTCCATAAATTCAAAGTTTAGGGACTTATTTGCAATAAAATAAGTTTAGGGACCAATTTGAAATTAAATATAATAAATTCAAAATTTTTCATAAATTCAAAGTTCAGGGACTTATTTACAATAAAATAAGTTTAGGGACCAATTTGAAATTAAATATATTAAATTCAAAATTTTCCATAACTTCAAAGTTTAGGGACTTATTTGCAATAAAATAAGTTTAGGGACCAATTTGAAATTAAATATAATAAATTCAAATTTTCCACAAATTCAAAGTTCAATGACTTATTTGCAATAAAATAAGTTTAGGGACCAATTTGAAATTAAATATAATAAATTCAAATTTTTCCATAAATTCAAAGTTCAGGGACTTATTTGCAAAAAAATAAGTTTAGGTACCAATTTGAAATTAAATATAATAAATTTAAAATTTTCCATAAATTCAAAGTTTAGGGACTTATTTGAAATAAAAATTAGTTTAGGGACCAATTTATAATTAAATATAATAAATTCAAAATTTTCCATAACTTCAAAGTTTAGGGACTTATTTGCAATAAAATAAGTTTAGGACCAATTTGAAATTAAATATAATAAATTTAAATTTTCCTATAAATTCAAAGTTCAGGGACTTATTTGCAATAAAATAAGTTTAGGGACCAATTTGAAATTAAATATAATAAATTCAAAATTTTCCATAAATTCAAAGTTTAGGGACTTATTTGAAATAAAAATTAGTTTAGGGACCAATTTATAATTAAATATAATAAATTCAAAATTTTTCATAACTTCAAAGTTTAGGGACTTATTTGCAATAAAATAAGTTTAGGGACCAATTTGAAATTAAATATAATAAATTCAAATTTTTCCATAAATTCAAAGTTTAGGAACTTATTTACAATAAAATAAGTTTATGGACCAATATGAAATAAAATATAATAAATTCAAATTTTCCTATAAATTCAATGTTTAGGGACTTATTTGCAATAAAATATGTTTAGAGACCAAATTGAAATAAAATATAATACATTCAAATTTTCACATACATTCGAAGTTAATATGGCTGACGTGATGTTCAATTATGTCATGTGTTAGAATGGCTGACGTGATGTCGCACGAGAGGTGATGGTGCAAGAGATCCTCCACAGCAGCCATTTCACCGGCTCCCTTCAGCCTACGAGTCTAGTAAGACTTTTCGTTCAAATTGTAATTATTTATTATTTTATACATATCGTTGAAAATCGTATGATCAATATAATTTACAATTTTTTCATTTTTTTTCACCCCCATGAAAGCGACGGGGTATCTCTCGAGGCATCAACCTTGAGATGGTTTGGCAGGCTAACGAGAAAATGTCACTTCTTATAGCGTTCGACAATGTCGAACGCACAATCTGACCGATCGAGAATAACGCGAAGTACTTTACGCGCTTGGTTGGGAACCAAGTGAGATTCACCGTGCCCCGTGCTACCCTTCATGGACGGAGGGTTCCGGAGGAGGAGCGGCGGGCATGGTTACGTAGCATTATCGAGGTATGAACTTAAATTAGTTTTGTTATTAGTACACTTAATAAATACTTGTTTCACGACTTCTACATTAACGTTTTTTTTTCACTCTTGCGAGCTACTTGATCCGAAGGGCGATCGGTCGCCCGACGGCAGTCTAGGCGTTATGTGCGCGCAATAGATCATCCGGCGGCGATCGTTATCGCGATTACAAACTCAAGGCGCATAATCACTTAAAAGCGCATGGACCGAGCCGACCATACCATACGAGAGATGTCCGCCAAGGACCTGGCGGTGCATTCACTTCTTCACGAGTCCTACTTTCGTGGTAATGCGTATTGTTTATATATTGTTTACGATATTTTATATACTTTTTAACTAATGTATTTTTGCTAATCAATTATATGTTATACCTTCGAGAACGATCCTCCAAAAATAAAGCCAATCGGGGTAAGGCTAAATACCCGAGCGTGCAGGGGTCGAAGAGCTTATCTGCCACGCGTTACGATCAAGTACAACATATAAATTTTCAATATCATTATACATATCTTTACTACATTACGTAAAAATGTATACTAACTACATTTCACGTTTAAATTGTTGTAGCGGGACCCCGAGACCCAGAAGTGGCCGGGAATTATTGATTCGTTCCGGACGTTTCACACCTTCCGAGATGGCAATTGGGTGAACCCGCAGGCGGCTGGTGACTATGTGAGAATTTTTAAATTATGTTAATATAATTTTATCGACATGCATGATATTATTATTTTATTATTTTTTTCATCGAACAGGATAAACTTATTGAGTTGAGAGAGACTCAACATACATAAGTCGCCTCAATAGCGCGTCGTTAGGCGAGCATGCTATTGCAAAGGAGGTTCTCGGAGAACGAGCGAGTCACGTCCATGGGGTTGGCGGGTTCAAGGGCACCTCTCCCTCACTAGTTTCGATCGCGCATCGCTTGCCCCACAAGGAACTTTCCATCGATTACTCTGCAAACTCCCGAATAACGATCTTGGTTTGCCATGTACAAGGATCACTATGCAAAATGCAACGTGAAATTGTGTTTCGAAAAGTAAAATACTAGTTGTGCCTGCAGAGGAGGAGGAGAACGGGGACGAGGACGACGGTTCGGAGGGTCCGTAGATCTTTAGAATTTTTTATATATTATTTATATTATTTGGAAATAAAAAAAATTTAAAAAAAATTCAAAACGTTTATATCGGCGACACTGTCGTCGCTGTAGTAAATTAAAACAATTAGTAATAGCGAAGATAGAGTCGTCGCTATATAGAAGAAGGACGTGGCTGACGAGATAATGGTCTCTATTTTTTTTGTATAATAGCGACGACTTTTTACGACGACTTTGTTTGTCCCTTTTATATCTCTTTTTTCGAGATATGGTCACAACATCATTATGCGGCGACATTGTCGTCGCTATAAATACAAATTTATATAGAGACGACATAAAGTCGTCGCTATATCTCTAGAGACACTAACTTGTTGCGGCGATATGTAGCGACGACTTTGTTGTCTCTAAAAACTTAAAGAGACGACTTCTGAATATTCAGCGACGACATATGTCGCTGCTATTGACCTCATTTCTTGTAGTGTAGATCGAAAAAAAAGTTCGTCTATTGCCTTTCATAGAATTTGTATGTGCTATTTTGGGGCCAATCTAATAGGAATAGGGCTACGTAGTTATGGCTCATTTACATTAACATTTAAATATACAACTAGGAGGGGAACATTTGTAGCCTTACTTCCACATAGTACATCAAGGGGAGAGATTGAGAAGAAGTGTAAAGCAATGAACTTAGAAGTACTACTTCAATTACAAAGAGTAAATGAAAAGGTAAATAACACTTAAATTTTTTGCAAGTCATGAAGAACATTCACACACATACACTACATTTGAGACTCCATTCTTATCAAGCGCTTAAGATCGGAACTCCGAACAAAATTCATGCGCTTAAAACTCCTTATAGTTTGATCTTGAAATTCCTTCGTTTGCTAAGTACGTGGAATTTTATTTCCCTCTCTCTATATGTGCGAGAATCGAGGGTCATTGAAGCCTAGCTAAAATCGTTGATTTGGTCAATAAAGAATTGGATATTCTAGGGCCCTCCCTCTTGATCAATAACATGTGGAGCCATAGAATAATCCTACTCAATCCAAACATGAGTGTATCCCATAGAAGGCACAAAAGGCAGCAAGACAATTTCCATTTCGAACTCTAACAATGTCACCTCCCGCTGCCAACTATTGGATTCTTTTTAAGCAACCATCTGTATTAAGTTTAACATGTTAGGGAAAAATATGTGTAATGCAACAATACACTTTTCTCTTTTTACCGTGCAATTAAAATGAGAATTGTCAATGATAAGTGTGATTTTACACTTATTTAGACAATTAAAGTAGACCATTGTGAGTGTATTTGAGTGTAATTTTATTTAATTATTTGTTTATTTTATTATTGTAGGTCAAAACTCGAGTTTAGTGATGTTTGGAGCAAAGTTGGTAAAAAGGACTAAACTGAAAGAAAAGTATAAGTATGGGGACCAACTTGCAAATGTATAAAAGTTTAAGGACCTTAAATGCAAATATATGAGGGCATAATTGAAATACAAGTTTATTTTGGAGGGCTCAATTGACAACGACATAAATTTCAGGGGCTTACTGTACAAATAAATAAGGACCAATTTCTCCTTCCATGCGATTGCGGGTCATTGGCCCTTGCAATCGCTTGGGCTTTTCATGATTTTCGGCCAAGTAGATTGTTTTTCTTTCCTTATGTGTTTGGGCTTCTTTTAGACTCTTTTTTGGACACAAATTGAGACACGAATTTAGGGCAATTGTTGGTCATATAAATACACATTATTAAGGAAGAAAAAATGGAGTTTCATATTATAACATAACACAAATCTTTGGAGGAATTCTATATCAAAAACATTAAATTATTAGAAGAAGAATTATAAGAAATCATTGGAACTTTGGATGATTTTGAAGAAGAAGACGGTGCTGTCCAAGATTGTTGAAGAGATTCAAGATTAATGGTTGTATCAACTATTATTCTAAATTATCCGGATTATATATTCACTTTTTATCTTGTATTTTCTTAATCAAAATATGATAGACTAAACATTTATGGCTAGGAATTTGATGAAACATTGTTTACTCTTTAATCTAATAAATTGCTCGTTTTTATTCTTGCTTTTGGGTTAATTATTTATTATTCATTAAATCTGTTTTGATACTTGATCACTATTAAAACGTGTTTGTGATTTATATTGCTTTCAAGAGATTCGGTATAAATTAGCACATGGTAATAAACAACATAGAGTTCTATAATTGATGGTCTATGTCATTATGCTCTATGAAATTGTTATATGATGATCTTTGTGAATTAATGCATGCTTACGTATACGAAATTTAATTAGAGATAATTAAGTTCACATATGAGTATAGAATCGATTGACCATCGAGAGAGGCTATTGATTAGAATTGGATCATTGGTTTTTAACCTAGGCATATAAATTCTTAATTTTATTGATTGTTTGTTATTAAATTAATGTTATCTTAAAATTTGGTCAATTTTAGGATTGTTCTTGGGATTTGTGTTGATGCCGAGAGGATCTACATGTATCTAGCTCAAATAATAAACGACATTAAATCCAATAGAAGATAGAGATATAATTTTATGCTTTATGCAATCGTTGGTAGTTTTCTAATTTTGTGTTGAGTTCTTTATCTATTCAGATCTTTGGTAGAGATATAGTTTAGTTATAGATGAGAATTAATTTAATTTGTATCGAGAGAGCAAATTAACATATAAAGAATACCGATTGTCAACATAGATCAAGAATTGAGTATAAACAAGCAATTGAGGGTTAAAGTAAGTTAATAATGGTGGATTCAGGATTCTAGTACCTTTCATGATTTGATTAATTCTAAGTTTTGAATAATTCTAAATACTTATTTTATTGGGTTAATTTCAGTGATGGTCACTGAAATTTTATTGAAATTACAAAACAATTACTGAAGTAACAAAGTTTCAGCAATGGTCATTGAAGTTTACTAAAGCGTGCACCAAAGGTCACTCTGTGAAATTTCCAACTTGAGTTGATGATGCGTCACTGATAAATGTCCACATTGCACACAATTGGATGACACGTGGCAAAACTTATTCTCATGTAGACTTAACCCACTAATTATAATAAATTTGGACCTCAATGAATACTTTTAAAATATAAGAACCTAGCTAAAAATACTTCACAATAAATTAGATTTCCATTCCATCCTGGTTCCATTTCCTCCAAACCTGTTCTTCATCCTCCAAACTTTAATTTTTTCCCCATTTGCTAGAATACGTAATTAATCATCACCAAATCAAATTGCAATATGTTTCAACAACATTACCATCTCGATAAGCGACATAATCTCTCTCTCTCTCTCTCTCTCTCTCTCTCTCTCTCTCTCTAATTGTCTCCACTAACCTGAATTTCTCCGACCCTACTTGCGCACAATCTAACTACAAATCCAGCAAAAAAGAAATAATGCTATAGTGTCTTAGTTTTTGAGGGAGAAAAATTGATTCCAGCAAAAATTGTTTCGGTTTTATTCTACTTTATAGGGTTTCCCATTGTTATTTTGATTTACCCTTTCTTTCAATATCAATATACAGTGATTTTGCTGATGTACAAAATCTTTTGAAACTTGGAGGGTAGGATTATCATGGGAGAAGTGGTCACCACAAGTCCGATGTGGGAAATGTTAGTCTTCTAGTGATCATGGTGCACGAGTTCCTTAAGGTGGCTCGGCCAATCGGGTTTAATTCCATCAAAGAAATCCGAGAAACTTATGTCAAAGATCCCTCCGACTCAAATTTGCAACTTATTATGAGATTTGGGTAGACGAAGGTTTCAAGGGGTATTTCACCTTTGACATGTGTCAGTGAGTTTATAAAGCAATGTTTGTCAACATGGTTGTCAAAGGAAGAAAGAGAGAATGCAGAGTTTGAGGCCATCAAATTGGAGCTTTCCCATATTTCAGTTAGTTTAAAAGAGTTCGAGGCTCGTGCAGCTAGTAAATAGTTTCGCTTGAGATTTTTCTTTGTTTATGTTCCCTCCCATACATCAAAGGTGCCAAGAAGATTAATTTTATTGATACATTTTGTGGGCAACTCTCCATTCCAGAGTTTTCATTGTAATGTGTTAACTTTTTGACATTTTCATATAGTTTTTTATTTTTTTGGTGGAAGGATGGGGGGATACATTTTCGGAAAGAGCTGAAATTTTTGCTCGGATCATGGAATCCTTCTTCAGAGTTGGACAATCTCTGAGATTTTTATGTGTTTTGATTAAATAGTCCATTTGAAAGATTTATTGTGAAGTATTTTCAATTAGGTTCTTATATTTTAGAAGTATTCATTATGGTCCAAATATCTTATAATTAGTAGTTAAGTCTACATGGCCCCATTTGCAGCCAATAAGATTTTGAGTAAAGTCTCGAGGTACAAGATCCCAAGTGCCATTACGCATTAAGGCATTATACTCCTCTGACATAGCTGTCCTCCATTCAGGTATTTTTAATGCTTGGGTAACACTAGTAGGCTCAAGAACATCAGTTGGTGGGGTTTTTAGAGAGACAAAGAATCATTTATTTGGTTCAAAGATGTTGTTTTTAGATCATGTAACCATAGTATGGTTTGGTGCTGGTGGTTGTATATAATTTGAAGGGCATGAGGAATAATCGTTGTTGGAGGAAGAAAAATAGAGATTTGGTCTCTAATTGTGCTTTTGTAGTACAGACTTACCATAGAATGATGGAGACTTCGCCTGGGAACAATCTATTGGTTGAGTACATAAAGATGGAGAGGATGAATGTCCACATACCAAATCATGTCTTGGAGTAGGCTGTAGTGGAATGTTAACAGACCCATGAACTAAGGGAAGTAAGCTTGATGAGTGAGTGGTAAGAATTACTTGTGAGGTAATTGAATTATTGTGGTCAATGGGTATAGAATTAGAATTAAAAGTATGGGATTTTCCTGCTAAAGTTGGGACAGTAAAATGAGGCAAGTCATGAAGATTCGGAACCCAATTTAATAAACTTTCAGGTGTTGTCCTTGTGGACTGAGTGTCACTGGATTTGAAAGGAAAAATCTATTCTACAAAATCAACATGATGAGAGATAAAAATTTGATTTGTGGTTGGATCTAGACACTTGAAATGCACTTTAATTGGAAGAGTAGCCTAGGAAAACACAAGGACGTGAGCGAGATTCAAGCTTGTTAGGAGCATATGGCTTGGGCCACGGGTAACATAGACAACCAAATACACGCAGTTTACCATAATTATGTGCAATACCAAATAATTTTTGAAATGGAGAGTCCATATCTAAAACTGGGGTGGGCATGCGATTAATTAAGCAAATTGTAGTGAGAAAAACGTTGGACCAAAAGTAGAATAGAAGAGAGGCTTGACTAAGGAGTGCTAAACCTGTTTGGACAATATGTTGATGACGACGTTTTGCAGTGCCATTGTGTTCGGGTGTATGTGGAGGTGTCAAAAAATGAGAAATGCCATTATTTTCAAAAAAATTACAGATTTGAGAAACTTACCCCCGTTGTCGGAATAAAAGGAAATGATAGAACGTTGGAAAAAATTTTCAACGACCAATTTGAATTTGGGAAAAATGGAGAAAACTTCAAATTTTTGTTTTATGGGAAACAACCACATATACTTAGTGTGATGATCAACAAAATTAAATAGTAGTTAAACCCATCATGAGATTGAATAGGTGAGGCCCCCCAAACATTCGAATAAATAAGCTCAAGTGGTGAATTACTAGTGAGAGTTGAATGAGCAAATGGTAAGTTATGCATTTTATTACATTTGCATAAATTGCAAGAGAAATCACTTATTGGGGAAGAGAAAAGTGGTAAATTAAAACAGCGAACAATGTGATTTAAAATTTTCAAGGATGGATGACCTAATCGGTTATGCCATTTTTGAAGTGGAGCTTTAACAGTGGCAAGAGCAAGAATGGATGACGACTGGGAAGACTTAGAAGACAGGTTTTGTGATGCATCATTTGACCATTCATAGACTCCATATTTATTGACGCCTTTCGCCAAATATGCCTCCGTGTGAAGATCCTTCACCACAAAATAGGATGGTAAGAATTCAATTGACACATTATTAGAAGAGCACAATTGGGAGACTGATATAAGATTCTTTTTCATATTTGGCACACATGAACATTTGATAGCAAAAATTGGTTAGATAAAGATAGTAAACTAGTAGATCCAATGTGAGTAATTTGATGCCCTTTACCATCACCGATCATAATGTCATCTGAGCCATCATAATCTGAGTGAAGTACAGATTATTTAGATCAGATGTCACGTGGTGCGACGCACCAGAATCAACTAGCCAGTTTGTTGAATGTTTTGAAGGTTGGGCAGTAAAATGAGCTCTCGGAGATGGCAAGGAGAATTGTGGCAGTGATTGTACATTAGATGCATGAGGAGCAACAGATAAATTGCCAAAATATGAGAAGGAATGTTGAAAGCCCCAAGGAAGAAGGGCTTGTAATTTATGGCATTTCAAAGCCTCATGGCCTGGAATATTGCAAAATTGACAGACTACTTTGTTGATATATTGACTAGATATATTATTCCCACAATTGTTGTGAAAGTGTTGCCCTTGACGTTGTTGATTATTGCCACTAAACTAATTGGGAAACTTGCCCTTGTTTTGATTGTTGTACCGATGATTAGTGCCTGACTTGTTGGCAAAGTTGGCTGTAATAGGGACACTATCAACCTCTATTTAGCGCTTGAGAAATGCCTCTTAATCAACAAGTTTTTCATGTAGTTCTTCAAAGGATATGGCATTGTCACAAGCACGGATTGCAGCACTGATCTCTTTGTAGTCACTGTCTAGTCCATCAAGAACATGGAACAAAATTTCATCATCAGAAAGTGGTGCTCCAGCGGTTGCCATTGAATCAGTAATGCTTTTAATACTTTGCATATATGTAGAAATCTTGTTGCTGCCTTTGATGGTTTTGCGAAGAGCATCTCGAAGACCCATTATACGTCCTCTAGTGAGCTTTGCATATGTAGTTTCTAGTTTTATCCAAACATCTCATGATGTTTTCGTAGATGGAACAAATGGAATGACTTCTGGTGCTAGTGAGGCAATAAGAGCACTTCAAAGCAAATGATCTTGACGAAGGGTGACATCCTCAACATTGTCCACCTTTATTATAGTTGCAGATGGACAAGTAGTGGTACCATCCACATAGCCCAATAAATCATAACCAATCAATAGTGAGTACCATTGAGTGTGCCAAGATAAATAGTTTTCTGGTATATGTTTGAGAGGGGCTTGAACAGCAGAATTAACGGAGATTAAGTGATTTTCAAGTGTGAAAGAACTAGTGACAATGGGAGATATGTTGTTGGTTGAGGATAACTCTTCAGTCATGGTGAAGATGAAGTAGAAACAAAAAGAGAAAGGTTAAAGGATCGGAAGGCTTTTGGGCAAAAAAACTGCTCTGATACATAAAAGAATTCAACACAAAGAATAATGGAGAAGAAGTAGCATATCTATTATAATTGATACAGAGAAATATATACAATTACATAGCATACAAGATCCAAATTTTAGGCCTAATTATATGCTAGTCAAATGTACAATTATAGATGGTATATATATTTACTGCTAATTGTTTTCAAACACACAGTTTCCAGTTCAGCCCCAATCTCTAGTTTTTTTATACTATTTCTCTTATTGATTGTGTTTGCTTTGGTTAGCCGCTAAAAGATGATCCAGAATCTACGACCACCCGGACTTCCATCATTTGCTAGTCTTCCCCTAATAGGCGGGAGAAAGCACTAATTGGCTAATTGTTTTCATTCCTAATAGGAGGGATGGAGTTATGAAGATAGGGTTGGGCATGGGAGAGGTGAACTTTTTTATTATTATTTTTTATTTAATTTAATTTGGATGATAAATTAATTAAAGTGTATGGACCATTTTACCCTTTAAAATAGGAGGAATGGAGTTATGAAGATAGGGTTCGGCATGGGAGAGGTGAACTTTTTTATTTTTTTTTTAATTTAATTTGGATGATAAATTAATTAAAGTGTATGGACCATTTTACCCTTTAAAAGTTAAATGCTTAGTGTTATCGCGCAGTTAACAGTCAAAATTGACGGAAAAATCATTTGCGCACCAAATAATAGGTTGAGGACTTTAATGCAAAGAATTGAAGGGTAGAGTTCGAAATCGCAGGAAAGCCATAGGTTAAGGACCATTTGCACAAAAATCTCTAAGATTAAGAGTAATTTTTCCTTTTCACATCAACCTATCAACCTAACAGCAATTTGCACAAAAATTGCGAGTGAGGATCACTTATGCTAAACAAATGAAAATTTGACGAGTAAAAAAAACAACAAAAATATTGATAAAACAACTGTTTCACTCAACTTCTTTTTTGCTGAAAATAGCCCATGCAATTTATCCTCTCTAATTTTATATATTACTTGAGCATAATAAAGAGATTTCACCAAAACATTAATTGAAAATCTTGTACGAGGGGAGGCGAGGGGAGCAACTTTTAAATTGTCATGACCTTGTGCAAAAATAATATATGCTATAACAACATTTTCTCATTGCCAAAGAAATAGATGTGACTATTGGTAAAAGAGTATTCCATTTAGAAACTGATAAGTAATATAATCAGTCCCAGCAGCGACGCCAAAAATTTGTTATCGATTTTAATCCTGCAAGTGAACGGATCGTTAACAAATAATATAGTGATAAAAAAAGTATTGAACCCACGAGTACTAGAAATAATTACCAAATTAAATGTAACTTCGCTTTAACAAAATTAACACATAATTTGTTTATGATTTCAATTTCTAAGATTATCCTATTCTAATTCGACTAAGTCTAAATTATTACGTAAACGAAAATAGAATATTTATCAAATTCAAGTTTTACGGGATCTAAGATTCACAAATCCAGTATCACGTTTGAACAATTAATTATCAATTTCTCGTCTTCACAAATTATTTTCCTAGGTCAAAAATCGATGAGCCTAATATAATCAAAAGTCTTTGTCTCGACGGTCAATCACTCATTATCTCTATATTAACCTAACTATCTCTAGTTAAATTTCGAACACAAAAGCATGCATTTAATCACAACAATCATCCGAAAAGATTTCATAAAGCATAATAGTAATCTCTATCTATTATTGAACTCTATGTTATTTATTGCCACATACTCATCTAAATTGAATTTCTAGAAAGCAATTTAGACCACAAAACATTTCAATGGTGATCAAACATCAAAACAGAAATAATAAATAATCAACCCGGAATCAATAAATTTACGAAAATAAATAACTTCTAATTAATCAAAAACATGAGGTTTCATCGCTTATCCAATATGTAAAAATTCTAGCCAGACATGATTTCTATGAATATAGGATTTAAAAAAAGAATTCATGATCCGGAAGAAAAAGAAAAAGAAAAAGAAAAAGAATAGATACAACCCTTAATCTTAAATTAATCCAAAATCTTTGATTGCACCGTGATGAATGTTGCCCAAGATTCTTCTTTTCCTTGATCTTGATCTCTATTTTTTTCTCAATTGCATAACCCCCTCAAAAGACCTAGAAAAGGTCTCTTTATAGTCCTTGGGAAGTCTTCAAAGTTGTGTCTTAAAAGAGTCCCAATCTTTCTTAACTTTAGAAAACTGCACTTATGACATTCATTTAGTGTAGGTTGCGCCTAGGTCGCACAATACATTACATTCAGTAAGTTTGCACAACCGCACCTAGGTCGCACAATGCATTGTGCTACCTAGGTGTGACATCTAGTAAGTTTGCACAACCGCACCTAGGTTGCACAATGCTTTGTGCTACCTAGGTGTGACCTTTTTCTAAAACTTACAATTTGGTCCTTGATTTGACTTTTGATGTATAGTTTTTGTACTTTATTCCTTAATTCTTCTCGATTCAATCCAAAAGCTTCCAAATGCATTTTAATTGGTTATCGCCCTTCTAAAGTCTTCCCAAGTGGTCTTCCAGATGTTCAAAAATTTGCAAATTAGTCCCCAAACTTTTTGAAATCTTATTCTTGCTCCTGAAACTTTTGAATTCACCACAATTGCTTTCTTCAACTTATATATGTGTCATTTGATTAAGCGTCAATTAAACCTTAAACTCTTCTTTTCGCTCTTAACTTATTCAAATTGAATTTTGTACCTACGTACAAAATAATTAAACTCATTTAAATACAAATTTGTTCATATAGTGAATATATAATAAGTTTACAAGTATAAATAATCGTATAAAAAAAAACTTATCATAAACCTTATTCATTGATTTCTCGAAATTTACATGAAATTTTTTGCATTCCAAGTGCAAGAAATGTGCATATAGTGTGTGTTTTGTGTGTGTATATGTCTTCGTAAGTGCAAGAAATGTGCATAAATAGTGTGTTTTTTGTGTGTGCCTTTTTAAGTGCTAGAAAGAAATGTCCATAGCATGATGTGTATGTTTGAGTTCCCACTTGATGTATGTTTTATTTTATCTATAGACTAAATCGAGTATATATCGTATTGATATAGAAAGAGAATTTGTATGGGGTCAAATATGTTAAAAATGAAAGGAAATTACACTCATTACTATGTATATACAATATATTGTTAAATTTACTTTTTAGTGTAATTATTCTAAAAATATTGAGTATTATTTGTATATTATTATATATATTTATATTTATATATTATAATATTTACAAAAAGGAAACATAATATATTTTCTCCGTTAATTCCGCAGAGAGAGAAAAACTCATATTCATCTTTACAAACCCTCTCTAGCACACCAAACTCGCCGACATTGCCGCCAACCGTATAATCTAATCCTCTAAATCTCTAGGGTTCTATCACAAAATGAAAGCCTAACCCCCAATTTGTAGAAATTTTAATCGCTGGAATATCGCCGAACAGATTTAAAACCGTTTCCGTTGAATTGTATTATGTAAGTTTTCCTTTCCTTCATATTACTTCCATTTATTTTCGTTTCGTTCTGTTTCATTAGAAAGTGTGAATTGCATAGTTATAATGTTTGCAGAAAAAAATGAATTAACATTCGAAGGAACATGATATGAAGAACTTTGATGTTAAAATTTGCAATCCACTTATGATATTATAAATTTTGTTGAAATTTTTCAAAATCTATTATTACGTTGTTGCAAACGATATTACGAAATCAGTTGCAATGGCTATATTAATAAACGATCTTACAAAATCAGTTGCGATTACATGGTCAACAATGTTGCAAAAGATGTTACAAAATAGTTTGCATTGTCTCTGTCATTAACGTGTATGCAAACGATATTACAAAATAGTTTGCATTGTCTCTGTTACTAGTCTGTTGCAAACGATGTTACAAAATCTGTTTCGTTGTCTCTGTCTCTGGTATTAATCTGTTGCAAACGATGTTACAAAATCCGATTCCTTGTCTTTGTTATTGATCTGTTGCAACCGATGCTACAAAATAGTTTGCATTATATCTGTTAATAATATGTTGCAAATGATGTTATAAAATCTATTTCAAAATCTCCATTATTAATTGGTTTATCGTTGGACAGGATTTTGCAAGAAGAAGACGAATTGCAGTTGGCCGAGATGAGTTGCAGTTTATTTTAATGGAAGAGAGATGTTGAAAAGATTATGATTGATTATGATTTTGAGACAAATATAGAATCCTAATTAAGATGGTAAACAGGAGATAAATACGGCGTCTGTTAATTATAATTAATTAGATTTGAAATTAAAAAAAAAAAAGCAGCCTCACCCAGTATTCATGTAATATAAAATATGTAACAGATTTTTTATAAATATTAACATAATATGGCTTATTGATGAAAATTTTCCTAAAAATGTCTTATTCTCTCCTTAATTACAAAGCAGGTCATCTATTAATAAATGAGAACCCCACAGGTTACCTAATGTTAACCTAGTTATAATTACTTTCGGCTGTATTCAGTGTTAAACATCGACCACCTAACTAGACATATCGACCAGCTACTCATTATTCCAGTCATATGACAGTGTGTGTTGAAAAATCACAAGCTCACAAGTTTTAGCTAAATGATTTCTGTTTATTATCATCATTGAACTAGGTTTAAATAGCCACTGCAAATACAGAGAATTTAAAAATTGCACAACCATATCTCAACAACCCTGAGATTGTGGTGAATCAACTAAGGACTCGGTCTAATTAAAAACAAACTCAACAAACTTGACTGACTCTCTAACTCTCCTAAAACATTGGAGTTTATTTGACTAAAAAAATTAGACCTTGACTAACAAGAACTTCTAACCACTTCAAATATATCTCAACAATCCTTCCCCTAAACTGAAGCTGCTGAGAGCAGTTCAGTTTACTTCCTTTTTGGCCACGACTCCAAGCAATTTTCGAAGTCTTTCAAATGCTTCTAGCTTCAGGGGTTTTGTTAATATGTTCGCGAGCTGCTCACTACTCATACAAAACTCAAGTTTCAAAACACCATACTTTGTAAGAGCTCGAATGAAATGAAATGAAATCTCACATTGATGTGTTTGCTCCTACCATGAAACACAAGATTCTTGGCTAATTTAATTGTAGAAGTATTGTCACAAAATAAAGTAACACACTTACAATGATCATAGCCAAAATTATTAAGAACTCTCTGCATCCAAACACACTGACAGGCGCAAGCTACAACAGCAACATACTCCACTTCCGTAGTTGACAATGTTACAATAGGCTGTTTTCGTGAAGACCAAGATACTGCTCCAGCACTCAACATGAACACGAAACCAGTTGTACTTCAAGAATCATCAACATTGCCAGCATAATCACTATCACAATATCCCACCAAATCATCAAGCACTTCTCTTCTATAGTATACTCCTATATCGACAGTTCTTTTGAGATAACGCAGAACCCTTTTAGCTGCTGCCCAATGTACTTCTTTTGGATGAGCCATAAACCGACTGATGAGACAAACTTCATACATAAGATTTGGTTTATTGGCGGTCAGATACATAAGGCTGCCAACAAGTTGCTTATATCGGGTTCCGTCAACCTCAGCTCCACCTCCTTCTTTTGACAATTTTGAACCAGGCACAATTGGATTTCTCACGGGATTACTGTCTATCATTCTGAATCTGTCGAACACTTCCTTAGCATATTTACTTTGACACAAATGTATCCCTCCTGCTCCTTGCTTAACCTCAACTCCCAGAAAGTATTTCATTTTTCCCAAATTCGTCATTTCAAACTTATGCATCATCGACTTCTTAAAATTCTCAATCATAACAAAATTATTTCTAGTAAAAATAAGATCGTCAACATAAAGACTTACGATCAAGATTTTACCTTTTTCTTCAACTTTCACAAATAGTGTGTGCTCATAGCTGCATTTTTCGGAGCCTGACTGCTATATCATGCCCTTGGTGCCTGTCGTAAGCCATAAAGTGCCTTTTTGAGTTTACAAACTGTCTTCCTCACCTTCTTTTATGTAACCAAGAGGCTAATCCACATAAACATCTTCATTTAATTCACCATGCAAGAAGGCACTTTTAACATCAAGTTGAAATACGATCCATCCTCTTTGAGCCACTGCCAATGCTAGCACCATTTTGATTGTGTCCCAACGAGCCACTGGAGCAAACACCTCACTGAAATCTATCCCGTGCTCTTGTGCATAGCCTTTTGCCACCAACCGTGCTTTACACTTTTCAAACTTCCCATTTTTATGAAGCTTTGTTTTATACATCCATTTCACACCAATCTTCTTTGCTCCCATAGGTAAGTCCACTAGCTCCTAAGTTTTGTTTTTCACTATGGCTGCAATTTCCACATCCATTGTTTTTTTTCCATTTAAGACTCAATGCAGCCTCTTCATAACTTGTAGGATCCTCATTAGAAACAAACATAGCAAGGTTTTGTAAATCTTCTTCTTCAGACAAACCTTCTCCGCTTTCATAGTCTCTCATCCATGTTGGATGCCTTGTAACTCTTCTTTCTTGAGCTCCTTCTTCTGGTGAACTTTCATGTGCATTGCTGCTATTAGGACTTGCTTCATTATTGATGGCTTCAGCTCCATTATGCTCTTCATCTACTTCACTGTCACCTTCATCTTCCACTGTACTTTCTTGCTCTTCATTCTCGCCCCAAGTAAGCACTTCCAGATCAGTTTCTTTTTCACTCCAATCCCAACAGCTGCTTTCATCAAACACAACATCTCTACTGGTCACTACCTTCTTTGCAATGGGATTGAAGAGCTTATAAGCCTTGGACTCTTCACTAGCACCGAGCAAAATGGCTTTGAAGCTTTTGTCTTCAAGTTTTGTTCTCTTGACATCTGAAACATGCACATGTCCTATGCATCCAAACACTCTGAAATAATCAACATTTGGCCTCACACCATTCTAGCTTTCTTCCGGTGTCTTGTTCTTCACGACTACTGTAGGACTTCTGTTAAGAACATGGACCGTCCATCTCACAGCTTCCAGCCAAAAGGACTTTGGTATCTTCTTCTCTGTGAGTAAGCATTGTACCATATTCATTATAGTACGATTCTTATGCTCTGCTACTCCATTTTGCTGGGGTGTGTACGCTGCTCTAAGTTGTCTTTTGATGCCATGAGTAGTACAAAATTCGTTGAAATCTTTTGAGATGAACTCACCACCTCTATCTGTTTTCAAGCAACAAATATACAATCCTATCTCATTTTCAACAAGTTTTTAAATACTTTAAACATTGCAAAAGCCTCATTCTTTTCAACAAGAAAATACACCCATATCCTCCTACTATAGTCATCAATAAAGCTTAATATGTACCTCTTTCCACTGTTTGAATCTGGAGTTATGGGACCACACAGGTCAGCATGTATAAGCTGAAGCCTTTTCGAAGCCCTCCATTTGCTTTCTTAGGTATGGCATCTCTGTGTTTTTTCCAACCATGCAGCTTGTACATACTTTGTTTGTAGGCTTAAGTTGAGGCAGTCCCTTCACTAAATTCTTGTGTTGCAAGGTATCAAGTGGCCATACCTTTGATGCCACAACTCAGTGATGTCCTCTGTGGTAGTGTTGAGACAATTTGATTGTTGGACAGCTACATGTGCAAGCACCACAAACATACGATTTGTTGTCATATGTGTCTGCATGATAAGAACCCTTGTCTTGTGATAGACTTTGCTAGCTCCATCTTGAATCAGAATCGCTAGGCCGTTCTCTTGCAGTTGATCTATGCTAAGCAAATTATTCTTCAATTCAGGAATATAATAGACACTGTTTGACATCTCCAACTTGTAGCTTGACACAGCCCATGCCCATCACACCCATTCTCATGTTGTTTCCAAGCTTCACAGAGTGCTTGTAATCTTTATCGAATTCAGTGAACCACTATCCGTTCCCTATCATATGATTGCTGCAGCCTGAATCAAGGAACCACACCCCTTCTCTACTTTATTTGTTCTCTTCCACAAAAGCCATTAGAAGCAGTTCTTCCTCCTCATCTATCTCGACATAATTGGCAGTCTTTTTCCACTTCGGACATTCATACTGAAAGTGCCCCAACTGATGGCACTTGAAACACTCAATGGTTGCTCTATTTAGACCTCTACCTCTACCTCTGCCTCTGCCTCTCGTAACTCCATTGCCTCAAAAGCCTCCACGAGCTCTCCCTCGTCTTCTTGTTCTGTCCTCATATGACACTTTTAGTGCTTGCTCATCTCCTTCAGGTTTCTGAATTTTTGCTCGTGTACAAGCAAGGAACTCTGCAATTGATCAATATCCTTTGATTCTTCAATTGAGCACACGACGTAGTTGATTCTTTCTGTGAGTGTATGCAGAATCTTCTCAACAATCTTTACATCCGGCATGTCTTCTCCACAGTTTCTCATAACATTAGCTACAACCATCACTCTGCCAAAGTAGTCAGTCACTGATTCTCTAAGCTTCATCTCCAGTAATTCAAAGTCTCTGCGAAGAATTTGGAGTTGAGCCCTTTTTGAACCCTTTCATTGCCTTGATATTTGATCTTCATCAAGTCCTGCAGCTACTTGGCAGTGTCTTTCTGAGTAATGGTCTACAGAATGGACTTGTTGATGGACTGTAAAAGATAGTTCTTAGCCTTCAAGTCTTGCAATCTCTGTTCTTCTAGAGTTCTGGTCTGGTTCGTCGTCAATACGGTTGTGGAGAAAGGCTCTGTATATCCCGGATCTATGATGCTCCAATACTCTTTCGATCTAAGGAAATTCTCCATAAGCATACTCCAGTAATCATAGTCGCCGTCAAATTTGGGAATGCATAGCAAATTCTATCCTTCATTGGCCATCTTCTCAGAGTAGACTTTTTCACACACACACACACACACACACACACACTCTCTCTCTCTCTCTCTCTCTCTCTCTCTCTCTCTCTCTTGTGTGTGTTTTCACTTAAATTTTCACAATTTTTCGCTCTTCTTTCACTCTCACACTCTTTTTCTCACACATACACACAATGTTTAATCTCTCTCACACTCAAGCCCCTTTCGGAGCTCTGATACCAGAATGTTGAAAAATCACAAGCTCAAAAGTTTCTGCTAAATGATTTCTGTTTATTACCATCATTGAACTAGCTTTAAATAGTCGATTGCAAATCAGAAATTCAAAAATTGCACAATGGGTAAATAGCACAAAACGTCCCTACCTATTGAAGGTATTGTGGAAAACGTCCCTACCTTCAAAATTTTGGCATTTTCACCCTTACCTCATCGGATTTCTGCAAAAAAGTCCTTACCTTCAAAATTTTGGCATTTTCACCCTTACCTCTTTGGTTTCTGCGCAAAACGTCCTTCAATCCAAAAATCGACCATTAACTTGGGGTAAATTAGTCCAACCACTTTTTCACATATATATTACTTCTTTTAAAATTGGGGGCTTTCCATGCAATTTTCAAAATTGCATGGCGTGCCCCGTCCCCCCCATCTGAAAAGTCAAACAAGTGGAAACCATGGCACCTTTAATTTTAAAAACCAAGTGATAATCTCCTTCGTGCAAAACGTTCCTACAACGCAATGCTTTCAATTGAAATTCATAAAATCTTTTACTGAATTTCGTTGAAAAAAAGCAGATTTAAATGGAAATACAATATTAATATTAATTTTGTTTTACGCACTCTTTTAGTTTTAGTTGATTGTTTACTTTGTTGGAGTTTTATGATAAAGTTTCTTCGAAACTTAACATGTTGTGCATAGTGTTGAATTAGATTAATAAATTTAAAGTGTATTTGTATTTCCGTCCTTTGTTTTGTGACTACGGAATGATGAAATATACACTTTCATTTTGTATAGATTTGTTATCATTTGCTGACGTAGCGAGAATACCATGAATTCCCTCAACCAATCCTCTTCATCAGTAGGGAGCCAGAAAGTAGTTTTTGTTGTATAAAATCCAGTGCTCTCTATTTTACCCTAATATCGTATAGGCACTAATGGAGCTGATATGCCCGAGAAATAGTTCAAGCTAAAGAATGCTTAAGCTGAATTTGTGATGTATTTTTATATATAAAAGAGCTGATATCCACCCAATCATTAAAATAGCATTTGAAATTGTTTTATGCTATCAGGAGCGAGAGAGCTGGAGATTCAATAGGAAAATAAACTTTGATTTTTACAAATGCTTTTTTTTCCACCGGGTTTGACTTTTGATTTGGGGACGGGGGCTGCCATGCAATTTTGGAAATTGCATGGAAGCCCTCAATTTTAAAAGTAAGTAATATATATGTGAAAAAAGTGGTTGGACTAATTTACCCCTAAGTTAATGGTGATTTTTGGACCCAAGGACATTTTGCAGAAATCCAAAGAGGTAAGGGTGAAAATGCCAAAATTTTGAATGTAGGGACGTTTTCCACAATACCCTCAATAGGTAGGGACGTTTTGTGCTATTTACCCTTGCACAACCACATCTCAACAACCCTAAGATTGTGGTGAATCAGCTAAGGACTTAGTCTAATTAAAAATAAACCCAACAAACTTGACTGACTCTCTAACTCTCCTAAAATATAGGAGTTTATTTGACTCAACAAAACAGACCTTGACTAACAAGAACTTCTAACCACTTCAAATATATCTCAATAGTGTGGCTGATTATACGTGTTTAATCGACAGTCGAAGAATTCATACATCAAAATCTGTAAAAACTAGATAGACACAAAAGTTTCCTACATTTTGTTACCGGAATTCAACCAAGATCTTGCATTCTCTAAACTACATTTGTTTTCATACCTAAGAAATAAAATTGTTGGTTGATACCTTAATTATCCAAGACCTTTTCAAATTATTGAGAAAAAGATCCCTTAATTTATACCTTAATTAATGAAATTTATACACAATTGTTAACATTGCATTGATATATATATGCATACTTAAAATAAATGGAAGTGTATTAACCGTGCAATTTATATACTATTCATTGGCCATCTTCTCGTAGTAGACTTTTCACACACACACACACACACACACACACACTCTCTCTCTCTCTCTCTCTCTCTCTCTCTCTCTCTCTCTCTCTGTGTGTGTGTTTTCACTTAAATTTTCACAATTTTTCGCTCTTCTTTCACTCTCACACTCTTTTTCTCACACATACACACAATGTTTAATCTCTCTCACACTCAAGCCCCTTTCTGAGACTCGATGCGAATGTTGAAAAATCACAAGCTCAAAAGTTTCTGCTAAATGATTTCTGTTTATTACCATCATTGAACTAGCTTTAAATAGTCAGTGCAAATACAGGGAATTCAAAAATTGCACAACGGGTAAATAGCACAAAACGTCCCTACCTATTGAAGGTATTGTGGAAAACGTCCCTACCTTCAAAATTTTGGCATTTTCACCCTTACCTACTGGATTTCCTGCGCAAAACGTCCTTACCTTCAAAATTTTGGCATTTTCACCCTTACCTTTGGATTTCCTGCAAGAAAACGTCCTTCAATCCAAAAATCAGCCATTAACTTAGGGGTAAATTAGTCCAACCACTTTTTCACATATATATTACTTTTTTTAAAATTGGGGCTTCCCATGCAATTTCAAAATTGCATGGCAGCCCCCATTCCCCAAATCGAAAAGTCAAACAAGTGGAAACCATGGCACCTTTAATTTTAAAACCAAGTGATAATCTCCTTCGTGCAAAAACGTTCCTACAACGCAATGCTTTCAATTGAAATTCATAAAATCTTTTCTCGAATTTCGTTGAAAAAGCAGATTTAAATGGAAATACAATATTAATATTAATTTTGTTTTACGCACTCTTTTAGTTTTAGTTGATTGTTTACTTTGTTGAGTTTTATGATAAAGTTTCTTGAAACTTAACATGTTGTGCATAGTGTTGAATTAGATTAATAAATTTAAAGTGTATTTGTATTTCCGTCCTTTGTTTTGTGACTACGGAATGATGAAATATACACTTTCATTTTGTATAGATTTGTTATCATTTGCCGGCGTGGCGAGAATACCATGAATTCCCTCAACCAATCCTCTTCATCAAGAGGGGAGCCGTAAAGTAGTTTTGTTGTATAAAATCCAATTTCTCTATTTTACCCTAATATCGTATAGGCACTAATGGAGTGATATGCCCGAGAAATAGTTCAAGCTAAAGAATGCTTAAGCTTTGAATTTGTGATGTATTTTATATATAAAAGAGTCGATATCCACCCAATCATTAAAATAGCATTTGAAATTGTTTTATGCTATCGGGAGCGAGAGAGTGGAGATTCAATAGGGAAAATAAACTTTGATTTTTGCTAAATCGCTTTTTTCCAATGGTTTCACTTTTCAGATTGGGGACGGGGGCTGCCATGCAATTTTGGAAATTGCATGGGAAGCCCTCCAATTTTAAAAAGAAGTAATATATATGTGAAAAAGTGGTTGGACTAATTTACCCTAAGTTAATGGTGATTTTTTGGACCTGAAGGACATTTTACAGAAATCCAGTGGTAAGGGTGAAAATGCCAAAATTTTGAATGTAGGGACGTTTTCCACAATACCCTCAATAGGTAGGGACGTTTTGTGCTATTTACCCTTGCACAACCACATCTCAACAACCACGAGATTGTGGTGAATCACCTAAGGACTTAGTCTAATTAAAATAAACCCAACAAACTTGACTCGACTCTCTAACTCTCCTAAAATATAGGAGTTTATTTGACTCAACAAAACAGACCTTGACTAACAAGAACTTCTAACCACTTCAAATATATCTCAATAGTGTGGTGATTATACGTGTTTAATCGACAATTGAAGAATTCATAAAATCAGAAAACTAGATAGACACAAAAGTTTCCTACATTTTGTTACCGGAATTCAACCAAGATCTTGCATTCTCTAAACTACATTTGTTTTCATACCTAAGAAATAAAATTGTTGGTTGATACCTTAATTATCCAAGACCTTTTCAAATTATTGAGAAAAAGATCCCTTAATTTATACCTTAATTAATGAAATTTATACACAATTGTTAACATTGCATTGATATATATATGCATACTTAAAATAAATGGAAGTGTATTAACCGTGCAATTTATATACTATGGAGTTCTCTTTTCCTATGCGCAACTAGGGTACGTGGGAATTGTGTTGGGTACACACCCCGCAATGAAATTGCTAGACGCAGAGTTCAAGAAAAATGTCTTATCATCATCAATGTTGCCTGCTTCAATACAGTAACGAGAAAGTGGTAAAGATTATTATTTGCAATATATCTGTTTGGCTGAAGAAATTCGGGTACCTTGATGGAAACAACTATCAAAACCACTAGCTTCGATTTGTTTGATTGCATAATACATGAAATAAAAAATACATTCTAAACATTCTTGAATTTAACTAATCACGTTTGGTTTTGTTGATTAAATTCTAAATTCTAAATTCTAAATCTTTCACCTAGCCTACCCTATATGAATTTTACAACACGAAATAATTTGTATATATATATCTTTTTTAAAGATTGATGTACATATAATGAGAAGTACACTTTAAGCAAAACATTATTGGCATTGACTCATTATTTTTTTATTTTTTTTTTTTTTGGAGGATGAGTAATGCTATTCATAATCGTTTCACTGTCGTAGTCATCATATGTGGCATTACTCAATTGGATGAATTATTGATAATTAATGGTTATAAATACATTACTCAATTGGAATAAATAATTCATCCAATTGAGTAACGCCACGTAGAATGACTACCGATAGTGAGCGACTATGAATAACATTATTTTTTGAAGAAGATATATAAAGCCCACACTGCAACGTTTTAACTTTCTACAATCAACCACAGGTGATCAAGACTTGAGTTAGTTTAGTTGGGGTTTTATTTGAGTCTAACAAAATGTCTTTATGTGTGTGTGTGTAGAGAGAGAGAGTGAGAGAGAGTATGTGTTGATATTTCTTGCTCTGTGTAGAGAAAAATAGTAGTCTCTAAATGATTGTTCAACAACCAAGAAGAATTGGAGCCTAATTTGTTGTACTATGCGGAGCTTAGTGCAAATCGATTTTAATTTGTATTTGTTTAAGGGTGTTTTCGAGATTTTGCCTCTGTAATTAAGTTCTCATAGAATTTCATTATAACTAGGAAACTTTAATTGGATTACTTTAGAATTTCATTATTGTTAGAAAACCTTCGTTGGATTGCCTTAAATTTTCATTATTGTTTGAGTTGTTATATATAGACTCTGGTATCTTGATAAACAAATATCATCATTCATTATATTGAAAAAACTGCGTAATCTCAAATTGAGGTGAACTCTTTATTTTCGTGTTTTATTTATTGCTCTATTTCTAACACAACATTATACAGTCTTGTTTCAATGGATGAAAGCAAGAATACTGATGGAGAATCATCCGGGTCTGATCTGAACCCGGCTGCGAAGCCCTTTAGACCGTCAGTAAATACACCCCGGGTTGAAAGAACTTTGATCATCGATCATGAAAGAACCCTATTCATGAGTTTTTCTGGTAATACCTCAACACCCACTCAGCAAGAAATTCACAACTACTTTACAGGGTAAGTAGAAGAGAAAATTATTGAAATGTATATATAGAAAATTGCTGTTGTTCCTTCTACTTATGGAATTTTAATTTTGGTTTGCGACTAGGCGATTTGGGAACTGCATTGAGAGCCTTTACGTACCCGGGCTAAATGAAAGAGATTCAGAGTCGGGACAGATTTCATTCTCAACATCAGTGTTTCCTAAGGTGATCATGGGAGATTGGGAAGAGGTGACATTGTTTATGAGCACTGATAAACCAGTTCGTTTCAAGAAATTTAGGCGCCCCCGTCGGAACAACAATTAGAACCAGTAACATTTTTCTTTTTCTTTTATTTATAATTAATTAATTAATCAATTTTTCTTGTAAATTTTATTGAATGGAGGAAAGAAACAGAAGATGTAAATGTTGGGAGAAAATTTGTCGAAAATTTCGGATCACCAAAATTTGTACTAGTTTTTTGGAGATTAAGATGAATTCAACTATGTTTAAATTAATTTACTTATTTTGTTGAGAAGATTTATATAATTAATTAGTTAGTTTTCTCCATTTTTAGTTATTCATAAATGGAAAAATAAAGGAAAAGAGCCAAGCCAAAACAAAGGAAAATTAAAAAATACTAAGGGCATGTTCGGTAACCATTTTTCTCCCAAAAAAATTTATTTTCTACCTACTATTTTTTACTTTTCAAATTTTTTACACTACAAAAAAATTTTGAAAAATCAATAAAGTAACCAAAAAAACCCATTTTTTGAAAAAAAAAAAAAAAAACAACCAACAAACCCTAATTAAACAACATGAGTAAAAGAAAATTTGTGAACGACCAGCATATTATTTAATTGCTTTACTATTTTTATTTCATTTTAGTAAACTTAGGATGTTTTATTATTTTTTCATTAAATGAGGAACTCGGGCTCAGTGGTTTTAAGTTTTTAATAAAATTTTATTGAAAATTTCTTAATATCGTCAATTGTTTGATATTCGACTTTGTACAGTCAACGTACGGCTCTTTGAATGTATTATTTCTTTGCATGATTTTGTTGTGCCAGTCCTGGGTTGGGCGGCCTAGGCCACTGGTGTTGATAGTTTTTATATTTTGTATTTTTTATTAATTTTCTATAAAAACAAAGACAATGGCTTACTTGGACTAACTGAACTATCCAAGTGAGATCCTAATGCTTTTTGACACCTCTAGGAGTAATCTTTGGAAAGAGAATTAAATCCTTTGCTACAGGATTTAGATTCTTTCGTCTGGTCAAGAAACCCAAGCTTTGGGCTACTCCTTCTAATTAGACCTCAAGTCGTGTATGTTTGATAAAAAAAAAATTATATTATAAGTAGTAGATCTTACAAAATGTGTGAATAAAAATTATGTTTGATCAGCTTATAAATATTTATAAACATTGACAAACATACACTTAATAAGTTCTTTTAACATCAATGTAGTTTGATCGCATTTTAAAACTTCTATTTTTAATAATATTGACGAATTTACCAAATCGTTATACAACGGCACATGTTTAATAGTCCAAACTCCACAATAATAACACCTCAATTAGAACTAAAATGACTTATTTTGACTAGATCACGACTATTGAAATATCACACACTTAAAATTCATTAACGTAGATGATTCAAACATATGATAATATTGAATTCAATTTACTTTATAAAAGCCACTATTCTTAAGTACCATTTTCCTCGAATTTGCATTCCTCCTCAAAGCCTGAGTTCATTCCTTTATAATATTTTAATCACGTAAAGAAAATTGAATGCATTTGCATTAAGAAACTTCACATTTACTCTAGAATAAGACTCTTGACATAAGTATCTACAACAACATCTGCACATTAATTTCAATTTTTTTTAAATAACTTAAATAAAAGATAAAGAGATGGTTGAATTGAGCTTACATCATCAAAGATTCGAGTTTTTAAGAACGAAAAATTAGGCTTCTTCAATAAGTGTACCAATTTGATCATCACGATGTTTAGTGCCAGAATAAAAAAGTTCATAAAAGTCTTCTTTATTGCTTTAGATGAAGCTTTGGAGATAATCAATAAGTTAATTGATCAAGTCGTTTCATAGTCGAATTAAAACTCTTAAAACAACATAATTTCTAAAAGTAAATAAATTATTTTGCAGTTGTTAATTAAGCATGCTAGTTTTAGTGAAGTTGTATATATTTGATGCAAGTCAGAGATTGTGGTAAAAATAGGATACAAAAGTGTAAAGAAGTAAACAAGTCAATAAACATATTAATTACAACTAATATAATTTGTGTGTAAAAAGTAACATCTTAAATACAATTTTTTAAAGCACTATATAGAGTTTGCGTTGCTAATATGCAAACAAGTCATTTTCGAAATAATACCCTAGAGATGCATTAATATTCAAAAGAAAAATGACAATAAGTTGAAACAATACTACACTGCTGCATTTCAAAACTCTATATATAAACAAGCAATTTTCAATCCAAAGCTCATGTAATTCAAAAAAAATAATATTATTCAATTACAACTAAACAAACCAAATTCCAAATTAAAGAATGTCTCAAATGATTATACATTTACAATGATAAACAATCACAAGAAAATTCCAAGTTAAGCAATGCCTCAAAGTGATAGTATTATCAAATTACAATAAGACTAAACTAAAATTTCTAAATTTAAAATTATTGAATAAAACTATAAAGTGTCTTCAATGAACACAAATATCAAACTTTGCTGAAAAAGAAACTAATAAAAAAAATTTGAAATGTTTTTCAAAATAATCAAATTGCTAATTTAACAGTCTGATAGACTATAAAAGTACAATTTTTTTTTCCAAAATTCAAACTCCTAAACAAAAAATAAAGTAAAAACTCATACGTCTTTTAATTTGAGTAAGAAAAAGTAATTGTAGGTAAAAATACAGCAAAAATTCAAAACAAACAAGACTATAAAAATAAAGAACAATAAAAAATTAAACTTTCTGAAATAATTAAAAAAAATTGTAAATTTAATAATCTAATAAATAGTAAAACTACAATTCTTCTGAAATTCAAACTCCAAAACAACTAAAAACTAAAATTAGATCACATGTCATCAAATTTAACCAAAAAGTTGTGCAAAACATTTCACAACAACTTTGAATTTGTCAATTATCTTCCTTCTTCTTATTGTCATTGCACTATAAGATTCGAAAACCTCTTACATTTGTTTTTGTTTTCCTTGAAACTGGATTTTACAAAAAATGAATCCAAATTAATGACATCATTTCTAATTCTAATGTTAGGCATCATTCATCAAAACTATTTAGTTAGATAATATCTTGAAAACTTGGAATAACCATAATTTAGTTTATTCAAAACTATAAAAGTAGACAAAATTATGCTAAATATACCTTTTGCCTATAGCCAGCAATTGCAACACGAATAACATTTAATTGGTGTAAGCCTATATAATCAGAATGAATTCAAATTCAAAGAAAAAGCAAACATATACGTAGATATGGATTTAAAAACACCCAAGTTTCACTGTGTGAAAAAAGGCAATAAAATCAAATATTTTGCTTATATTACTATAGTAATCTTGGTCTACTAATCTCCCATATAATGTGTTCTATCTTATTGCATTACTCACAAGATACTTTCTTTTGGTCTATGCAAAACAAGCCACAATTATCTTGGAATTTGCATTCGAAGTTGAAACAATTTTTGGTCAAGTTCCACAACTTGTACCCGGCGTAACAATGCATACGAATTTTCTCTATGATTTCATTTTACATAGGTTAGTTTGGATTTTAAAATGTATTTTAAATTATATTCATTGACGTCACTTTGGAGAATACTACACATGCAAATTTACGAAACACTCCCTAGTTCTTCGTATAAAGAATGTAAATTACACTTCATATGCCATATTTTCAAGAATTACATATGTATTTCACGTTCCATTAAGTCCATATAAAAATAATAGAAAATATTAAAATACTGAGTTTATAGAATGTAATTGCATTTCACATAAACCTAATTTTTAAAATTATAATTTACATACTATTATTTTAGAAACGTGAACAAATATCATATTTAATTAGGATGAATTTATCTTTGGATTCTTATAATTATTTTGCAAATTTTTTAAATCAAATATCAACACTTTTAATATAGATAGGGTTTGGTTGACCATTTTGAATAGTAAACTAAATATTTACACTTTTAATATAGGTAGGATATATATATATATATATATATATATATATATATATATATATATATATATATATATATATTGTTAGGTGTTCGCATTATTAGTTACTGAGATTTATTCAAAGCAAACGAATGAAAGCAAGAAGTAAACCAAGATAAGAACACCGGATTTGTTTTGTCGGTTAGGCAAGCAGTTCGACAAATGTCTACTCCGTCTTTGAGGCTCTCCAATGAAATTACTGTCTCTCTGCACTAAAAGAACACAAGCGGAACAATATGTGTTGTGCGATTTCAATCCCGCAAGTGTACGGATTGTTAACAAGTAATAAAGTGATGTGTAGAGTGTCGAACTCACGAGAACTAGATATCAATTTAACCAATTAATTTATAATTAGAATTTTAACAACATAAAGAACACAGATTCGATTTGGTTTGTGATTCTAAAATTATTTTAATTAAACCTAAATTATCAAACAATTAAAGTAAATTTATGAGAACAAATTTTACCAATACTAGGATTCACAAATCCACCTACATGCTTTATAATCAATTATCCGTTAATCGCTTTTTTTGCTCTTAATTACCTTGGATTGAAAATCGGCGTTCCTAAATTAATCAAAAGCTTCTCTCGATGGTTAATAAATTCTATACGATATGCGAACATAATCATCTCTAATTAAGCTTCGAACATAAACATATGCGTTAAAATCTCAAGAACACCTAAATAGATTTCATAAAGCATATATTAATCTCTATCTATTATTGGACCCTATGTTATTCAATACCACGTGCTTAATCTATATTGAATCTCTCGACTTCAATACAGATCACAATATATTCTAATGGTGATCAAGCATTAAAATAATAGAAATAAGGAATAAGGAATAATCAACCCAAAAGCAATTAATTACTAAAACGAAAAAAATTTCTAATTAATTAAAAACACGAGGTTTCATCGTTGATCCTAGCAATGAGTAAATTAGCTGGACATGATTATGTAAAATAATACAAGAATTGTATTAATCATGTTCCGGCAAAAGAAAAAGAAAAAGTGAATAAAACCCGTGACCCCGGATGAAGAATCTTCAATCCCGTGTTTTGATCTTCGATTCTCTTCTTGTATCTTGTTCTCAAAATTTGTCTCCTTCAATTTGTACTTTATTCTACCTTTTATATTCCTCCCAAAACCCTCCAAGATGTGAATTAGGTAGTGGTATTAATCTGGACTTGGTAGAATTTTATTTGGATTTGGACACAACTTAATACTGCACGAAATACCTATGCGATCGCATGGTTAAAAATCTTATGATCGCATGGTTTTGTCTTTTTACGTTCTGCAGAAAATCTTGGGGCCTTGCAATCGCCGCCATGTTTAATCATGCGATCGCATGGTTAACTTGGTTGTAGATCCGGTTTTCTTTCTTTGATATTTGCATGACAAGTCCATCAAGTCTCTTTGTCTGTTCAATTGAGTCTCTTTTTCTTCTATTTGCTCTTTTTTCATCTTTTCGTCGATTGACCCTTGAATTTGATTATTTCCTAAATTAATAAGAAAATAACGTGCCATTAAACTGAAAACATGCAATAGTACTTATAATCGTCCCTTTTTGTGAGCACATATTAGTACAAAATTGTACTTATCAAATATCTCCAAACTTGAACTTTTATTCGTCATCGAATAAATTAGATAAAGATAATCTTGCACTTAATAAAATAAGCAGTAACACAATTCACAATATAAATAGCTTGCCGTTCTTGCTTCAGCTTTTGCAAAAAGAAAAACTTGTAATTCATGACGAATGTTCGTAATATCTGATTTGCAAACGTGATTCTACTTAAACCATACTTGAGATGTGTGTTAATCCGATCCCCATAAGTTCTGTGGTGGTGATAGCCCAACCACTTGGTCAACTTTTCATTTTCCTCTCGTAAGGTACACTTCCTCCAAAATGATGTTTTCTCTCAAATCCCGAGGTTTTCGATTAAAATGTTACAGTTCACTCATTATTTTCTTGTTCGAAGTTGGTTGAAAGCTAGTAATCGTGACAACCTAGGTTATTGAAGATTCTCTAATTTTCTGAGTACTCTCAACTAGAAAGTTTCTACTAAGTAAGTTAAACACATTAGTTATCTAATCTCCAAATTTACTTTGCAAAGGATTTTTCACTGGCTTTAACAGAAATAAAAAATTTTATTTATTTAAATTATTTTTTTTTTTTTTTTTTTTATTAAGTTTTTTAAATAAATAAATCTTATGTGCAAAACTCAATCCATTAAGCTTTCCGGATGACTCATGTAACGAGTTTTAGGTCGATGACTCCCGGTGTCTTTCAAACCTTAGGGCATCGGGTTTTGAGAAACTCATATCGGCCTTTTCACTCAAGTTAAATAGGCTACGAAAATAGTTATAAGATATTAATAGGGTGTAAAACTCAGTCTATTAAGCTTTCTAAATGACTCATGTAACGAGCTTGAGGTCGATGACTTCCAGGTCTTTTGAATCTTAGGGCATCGGATTTTGAAAAACTCCTACGGATCTTTTCACTCAAGTCAAATAAGCTACGAAAAGAGTTAAGTAATAATAATAATCTTGTTCCTTGCGTGCAATAAATTCATGCTAGGGGACTAGATTCCTAACATTCGGTCAATATCTAGCTTCCTCTAACTGGTCTAAAGTGCTCCACACAATTTTTCAAATACATAGAATCCATTACAACCTAGATAGCCACCATCACTACTTGGTATACCACACTTTCTCACTATATTGGTTCTTGGGTTTGAGATACGAGATGATTCTAAGTTCTAAAAAGTATTCTATTGTTTTCAATTTAAGTGCACCAACATAGCTAAAAATCATCATAGCCGATCGACACATCACTATATCAGACATGGTTAAATAGCCTCACATTTAAACAAAGTAATAATCTGTTCACAAGTCATGATTAAAGCTGAACTTAAATAAAAAGTTACATCATTAGCCGGAAAAACTTTTCATATCACATAAATATGCAAACAAATAATTTTTTTTTTAAAAATGAAAATAAGTTAAAAATCAAATATCAATTATCAATTATCGAATCAAGCAAATTTTTCATTTTAGTCCACCCTCCCCACCCAAAAAAAAACTTGAAATATATATTGTCCCCAATGTAAGAATTCAAAAGAAATATAACACATAAAAAGTTCAGAGACTTCCCAGAGGTGGATCAGATAGTGCTGGAAGAAGTAGTGTGGTATGATCAACTGGTAGAAAAATCTGTATAGGTTGGTCGGCAAATCTTTGCTTGAATGTCACTTAGCTAGCCTGCAGGTTGTAACCCTAAAAAAGACAAAAAAAAAAAAAGAAATTAATAATAATAAATAAATAAATAAATAAATTTTAATGATATTTTTTTTCATCTGGTTGTCCTTGCGATCGCAAGGAAAGAAATTCTCGCGATCGCATGACATGTAAATTCGGCAAATTGTATTATGTCCGGTCTAAGCGATTATCGAGATGGTGTAACCATGCGATCGCATGATATAAAATTTTTAAATCGAAAAAAAAATTTAAAATCGAATGACGATGATCATAGCCTCATATAAAGATAATCTTGCACTTATAAAATAAACGATAACACAATTCACAATATAAATAACTTGCCATTCTTACTTGACTTTTGCAAAAAGAAAAACTTATAATTCATGACGAATGTTTAGGTAATACAGTTGTAAACGTGATTCTACTTAAACCATACTTGAGATGTGTGTGAGAGTAGTTAATCCGATCCCCGCAAGTTCTTTGGTGGTGATAGCCCAACCACTTGGTCAACTTTTCATTTCCCTCTCGTAAGGTACACTTCCCCCAAAATGATGTTTTCTCTCAAATCTCGAGGTTTTCGATTAAAAGGTTACAGTTCACTCATTATTTTCTTGTTCGAAGCTGGTTGAAAGCTAGTAATCGTGACAACCTAAGTTTGTGAAGATTCTCTAATTTTTTGAGCACTCTCGACCACAAAATGTCTACTAAGTAAGTCAAACACATTAGTTATCTAATCTCCAAATTTACTTTGCAAAGGATTTTTCACTAGCTTTAACAGAAATAAAAAAATTTATTTATTTAAATTAATTTTTATTTTTTTATTTTTTTATTATTATATTTTTTTAAATATATAAATCTTATGTGCAAAACTCAATCCATTAAGCTTTCTAGATGACTCATATAACGAGCTTTAGGTCGATGACTCTCAGGTCTTTCAAACCTTAGTGCATCAGGTTTTGAGAAACCCTAATGGACCTTTTCACTCAAGTTAAATAGGCTACAAAAATAGTTATAAGATATTAATAGGGTGTAAAACTCAGTCTATTAAGCTTTCTAAATGACCCATGTAACAAGCTTGAGGTCGATGACTTCCAGGTCTTTTGAATCTTAGGGCATCGGATTTTGAGAAACTCCTACGGACCTTTTCACTCAAGTCAAATAGGCTACGAAAAGAGTTAAGTAATAATAATAATCTTGTTCCTTGCGTGCAATAAGTTCATGCTAAGAGACTAGATTCCTAACATTTGGTCAATATCTAACTTCCTCTAACTAGTCTAAAGTGCTCCACACAATTTTTCAGCATACATGGAATCCATTACAACCTATATAGCCACCATCACTGCTGGTATACCACACTTTCTCACTATATTGGTTATTGGTTTGAGATACAGATGATTCTAAGTTCTAAAAAATATCATATTGTTTTGAATTTAAGTGCACCAACATAGCTAAAAATCATCATAGCTTACCGACACATCACTATATCAGATATGGTTAAATAGCCTCACATTTAAACAAAGTAATGATCTATTCACAAGTCATGATTAAAGCTGAACTTAAATAAAAAGTTACATCATTAGCCGGCAAGGCTATTCATATCACATAAATATGTAAACAAATAATTTTTTTAAAATAGAAATAAGTTAAAAATCAAATATCAATTATCAATTATCGAATCAAGTAAATTTTTCATGAAGCAAATTTTTCATTTTAGTCCACCCACCCCCCCCCAAAAAAAAACTTGAAATATACATTGTCTCCAATGTAAGAATTCAAAAGAAATTAGCCTAATTGCCTAAGAATTGAAAGCCTACTTAAAATCCAAAAAATCTAAAAGCGTACAAAATGTCAATTGAAATCCTAGAACTAAAAAATACGAAAATTTAAATAAAAAGGGTAGAAAAATGGTAGAAAAATGGGTTTGAATATCGAACCCACGAGGACTAGATATATAATCATCCTATTGAGCGCTTGTTTTAGAGTCTTTAGCTCGACTTTGTTGTGGTGATCACTCAAGACACTTTGAATAGATATTTGGGGGACTTGATTTGCTTGGCTTCATTGTCTTGGCACCAATTTTTGTTCACCTTCCAAAGTTTGATTTTTTCCTTATCATATTCATAAGACTCTATATTACCACTCTGCTCGAATTCAACTATGAAGATTTCAGCCTCCTCATTAGCTTTGATCACAGAAGACAGATGTAAGTTCTCTTTTTCCACACACTTTTCTTCTCTAAGTGGTGCATCCTAATGTTGGGTGGTAGCTCTATCATCTAAACTCCCAGCCTTCTGATTAATGACATCAATCTCGAAATAGGAATCTAGAGAGCTTGGAAATTTAATTGCTTTGAACACATTGAATGTAATGTGTTCATCATTCACTTTCAGCATAAGTTCTCCTTTTTGAACGTCAATTACTGCCCGACCAGTAGCCACGAAAGGTCGACCCATAATAAGTGGTACATCCTTGTCTTCGCACATATCTAAAATAATAAAATCTGCAGGAAATATGAATTTGTCCACTTTCACTAATATGTCTTCAATGATTCTTCTTGGGCGTTTGATTGTCCTATCTAGAAGTCGCAACGACATCTTGTTGTTGGTTTTGCTTCTCCCAGACCGAGCTGCTTAAAAATAGAATAAAGCATTATATTTACACTAGCACCTAAATCACATAAAGCTTTGTCAAAGAATAAACTATCAATAGTGCAAGGAATATTAAAACTCCCTGAATCTTTTAATTTCGGAGGTAGCTTGTTTTCTAATATAGCACTGCATTTCTCGGTAAGCGTGACTGTTTTGTGCTCCTCTAACTTTCTTTTGTTTGAAAGAATTTTCTTCATAAATTTGACATAGCTGGACATTTGAGCTAAGGCATCGGCGAACGGTATATTGATGTGAAGCTTTTTGATACATCCAAGAATTTCTTGAATTGCTGGTCTAGCTTATGTTTTCGCAGCCTTTGAGAAAATAGAATTGGAGGGACATAAACCAGTGGTGGAATATAATCTGGTGGAGAGTTCCATTTTTCTTGTTCAATTTCTGTATTTGATTTGTTTTCTCTCTATTTGCTGGATACATTTTTCTTTTCTACACCTAGTCTAGTCACATGAATCTCTGGTAACTTAGCTCGCTTCTCGTGGTGATTGCATTGACTTGCTCTTTTGGATTGACCTCGGTATTGCTTGGTCATGTGCCTGGTTGTCGCTCGATCAATAGTTTAGCTAACTATCCAATCTGATTCTCTATATTCTTTATCGCGCCATCATGTCTTTTCTGCACTTCCTTGAATTCCATCTTCATTCGTTCTGACAATTTAGCGACTGTCTCTTCTAATTCTCCTTCTCTTTCCTGGGGTCATCCTTGATCCGCTAATTTTGAATGTTTTGTGTATTGCCATATGAGAAATTTGGATGATTTCTCCATCCGTAATTGTAGGTCTCATGAGTATGGATTATTCTCATTGTCATTTGAAAGTTCCGAGCATATGCGAATTTGTTTAGGTGATGACATATCGACTTTGGTTAAAGGAAATTCTGATGACTAGTGGTTTGCCCCGCAAGTTACAAAAATTGATGGAGACATCTGAACTATATTAGCTGAGTGAGAATATTTCAATGCTTCCATCTGTTTTGCCAATGCATCGATTTTCGCCAATAAAAGCGAATTGGTGTCCACTTCGTGTATTTCTGTTGCTTTCTTCTGCAATCCTCTTTATGGCCACATAATAAATTATTCACTCATTTTTTCAAATAGATCGTAAAGGTCACCAGCGGATCTATTTTGGATAGAGCCACATGTTGCAGAATCTACTGAAGAACAACTAGTTGTAGCTAGTCGAGAGTAGAAATAATAATTCTGAGCTGCTAAAGAGAAACCATGACTTGGACACTTTTGAAGCAGCTTGTTTGAATCTTTTCCATGCCTCGTGAAAATTTTCCAAATTTCATTGTTGAAAATTAGAAATTTCATACTTGATCTGCTTTACTCTGGTGGAGGAAAATATTTCGATGTGAATTTCTAGATCGATCGTGCAAGTAGTGATGCTCCCAAAGGTAGAGAATCTAACCATTCTCTAGCTTTATCCTTCAGTGTATGTGGAAATAGCCTCATCTTAAGTGCCTCTTCATTAACACCGTGGTATTTGAAATTTTCACAGAATTCATCGAAGCGAGAAATATGGTAATGAGGATTTTTATCTGTCGTCTCATAGAATAACAGATTGTTCGAGAACAAATTCATCACATCTGGCCTCAACTGGAAGTTATCGTGTCCATAAGGCGAATAGAGTATGCTGGACCGATTCTCAACAATCGGTAGCATCATATACTCACCTATAAGAATATCTCGTTCACTAACTTCAACTGGTCGAGCTATTGGTGCTTGATTAGTTATCACACTTGTAGGTAATTGATCATGTACTTGGTGGTCTGTCATAGTGTCTTTTTGTTTCCTTTTCTTTTTTCATTTTTCTCGTTGTCATCGGTGAAAGTTCCGTTCAATTTCTGGGTCTAAATCAAATAGATCAAGATCATTTGTACGGCGTATACACACTTGACACCTGAAACTTTAGAAAATAGCTGAAAGGCAATAGTAACAAAAACTAAGAATAAACATAAAAATAAAAATAAAATAAATAATACTAAAAAAAATTGTTAAAAGCTAAATTATAAATTAACGTAGCAATTAATAAAACTAGTCCCCGGCAACGGCGCTAAAAACTTGTTGTGCGATTTCAATCCTGCAAGTGTACGAATCGTTAACAAGTAATAAAGTGATGTGTAAAGTGTCGAACCCACAAGAACTAGATATCAATTTAACCAATTAATTTATAATTAGAATTTTAACAACATAAAGAACACAGATTCGGTTTGGTTTGTGATTCTAAAATTATTTTAATTAAATCTAAATTATCAAACAATTAAAGTAAATTTATGAGAACGAATTTTACCAACACTATGATTTACAAATTCACCTACATGCTTTATAATCAATTATCCGTTAATCACTTTTTTTGCTCTTAATTACCTTGGATTGAAAATCGACGTTCCTAAATTAATCAAAAGCCTCTCTCGATTGTCAATCAATTCTATACGATATGGGAACCTAATCATCTCTAATTAAGTTTCGAACATAAACATATGCATTAAAATCTCAAGAACACATAAATGGATTTCATAAAGCATATAGTAATCTCTATCTATTATTGGACTCTATGTTATTCAATACCACGTGCTTAATCTATATTGAATCTCTCGACTTCAATACAGATCACAATATATTCTAATGGTGATCAAGTATTAAAATAATAGAAATAATGAATAAGGAATAATCAACCGAAAAAGAATTAATTACTCAAATAGAAAAACTTCTAATTAATTAAAAACATGAGGTTTCATCGTTTATACTAGCAATGAGTAAATTAGCCGGACATGATTATGTAAAATAATACAAGGATTGTATTAATCATGTTGCGGCGAAAGAAAAAGAAAAAGTGAATAAAACTCATGATCCCGACTGAAGAATCTTCAATCCCGTGCCTTGATCTTTGATTCTCTTCTTGTATCTTGTTCCCAAAATTCGTCTCCTTCGATTTGTAATTTATTCTACCTTTTATATTCCTCCTAAAACCCTCCAAGATGTGAATTATGTAGTTGTATTAATCTGGACATGGTAGAATTTTATTTGGATCGAGGACACAACACAACTTAATCACGATACCCATGTGATCGAAATATCCATGGTTAAAAACGATCGCATGGTTTTGTCTTTTTTACGCTCGAGAAAATCTTGGGGCCTTGGGATCGCAGCCATGTTTAACCATGCGATCACATGGTTAACTTGGCTGATTCGATTTTTTTTCTTTGATATTTGCATGCCAAGTTCCTCAAGTCTCTTTGTTTGTTCAATTGAGTCCATTTTTCTTCTATTTGCTCTCTTTTCATCTTTTCGTCAAATTGACCCTTGAATTTGATTATTCCCTAAAATAATAAGAAAATAACATGCCATTAAACTGAAAACATACAATAGTACTTATAATCGTCCCTTTTTGTGAGCATAGATAAGTACAAAATTGTACTTATCAATATGCACTGAAGTTAACCACACAACCAACACTCTGGCCTTAAACCACAAAATACACAGCCCTACCCTAAGATCTTCTAGAACGATTACACAAAGTTATTGTTCACTCTATTGAACACAAACCTGTCTCGGTTAGATTTTCACTCAAAATGAAAAATAAGGAGTAGAAGAAGAAAGAACATAAATATGGCTGCTGTATTTATCTCTATGAACAGTAATACTCAACTATCCTAATTCAAATGAAGATGGGCTTTATATAGGCGCCATCAACGGATGAGATGATCTATGGTTAATCAGATGGTCCAGATTATTAGTAGCAGTTTAAAAAGTGTAAGCAATGTTCTAAAAAGTATAAAGCATGGTTAGGCTTTGAGGCCGAGCTTTAAGCTAGGCGAGGCCTAGGCGAGATCGAGACAAAAACAAAGTGGGAGAGATGCGTGAGGCATGATAGGCGTGGAAGCCAAGCTTTACACCTAGATGGAGTCCAGGCAAAGCTTAGGCGGACTTTTTAGAACAATAAGCGTGAGATAGAAGTTGCATTTCTTCAAGTGCAACTTCACGTGGGATGGGCATCAATTTCTTAATTCTCCACCTCAATGCATACCAGAGCTTCAGATGTTTCAAAGTATAGAGATAGAAAACACCAAATGTTCATTGCTTCCAGTACCTGCAATGATCATGTTTAACCTTTGTTAATAATCAATAAACTCAAGCAGTTTGTAATTAATTTAAATAAAGCACCTTAGTTCCCATACCAGGATAATATCAGTGTAGATCTTTTCAAGTTGGATCACATTGTTGGCAACAATATCACGAATAAAGTTAATGTTATATCTATGTGCTTGGTGCGTTCGTGAAACATAGGTTTTTTCCATAGATGAATAAAACCTTGAGAGTCAGAATAGAGAGTGACAGGTTGATTCAAATACCCAATATCTGTCAACAAACTTTGAAGATATTTGGCTTCTTTAATAGCTTTTGTAACAGCAATATATTCTAACTCAATAGTTGATAAAGCAACAATGGATTGTAATTGAGACTTCCAGCTTATACATGAATCACATAAGGTAAACATATAGCGGTATGGACTTCTTTTGTCCCTATCACTTACAAAGTCAACATCAACATATCTTCTAAGTTTTATACCTTTAGAGCACTTGCTAAAGATTAGTCATAACTCTCTATACCTTTTAGATATCTAATTAACCATTTCAAGGCTTCCCAATGCTCCAACCCAAGGTTGGACATGTATCTACTTAAGGTGCTTATGGTATGAGCAACATCAGGCCTTGTACACATTTACACATTATAGTGTACATAAAATATCTACTACATTAGAGTAGCACACATTTTCCATTTCAGCTTCTTCTTCATCACAAGAGAGACACAAATCTTTACTTAGCTTATAATGATTTCCTTGAGGGATGGAAGTGAATTTAGCATCTGTCAAACTAAAATTATTCACAATCTTATTAATCTAATCAATTTGTTTTAGAGTTATAGTGTGGGTTCTTTTATTTCTGACAATATCCATTCCAAGGATCCTTTTAGCATTTCCTAGATCCTTCATTTCAAATTTAGAATTTAAGAAACCTTTATTTTATCAATGTCTTCAGTCCCAAACCTTTTATTAAATTCTTTAAGAGCCATGTTCCACCTAACTACTAGAAAATTACCCCCAAATAGTCCTTTGTACCCTATTTGATAAGTACCCAAACAGCCCATAATCCCAGTCATAATTTAACTCTCAAACAGCTCCTAGAACTCAAGATTTAACCATCCATGATCTCTCCTCATTTCAGCCCATTTCTCCTCACTTTTTCACCACATTTTTACCCATTTATTTTTAACTAAAATCCGTGCCAATTAGTCTTCAAAAACCATCCCAAGGCACCCCCTAAACCTGCTAAAAACCATCCCAAGATTTTTCTCCAAGCATGTTGAAAATCACCCCTAATGACTAGTGAAAAACCGCCCACTTCCTCCTTATCCTTCAGCCCATTTTTTCCCACATAATTAGCACTTCCTACCCACCATGTTACTCATTTATTTCAATTATTTTACCCCCAATCAAACTGCTGAAATAGTCACTTTACGTCCACATTTCAAATCAACAAGGCTTTGATTATATAAGGTAGTTGCTTATGCCACCTAAATTAAGTTCCACGATTTTTAATTGAGAAAATGATAAGTAAATTGTATGTTATGCTTAATGTTAAAGTTGGAAATTTATGATTGTGATTGAAAGTAATCTCTCACACACACACACACACACACATATATATACACATAAAAGTAGATCGGACACACCATTATAAGTGGACCACCATGACTGATTGATGGGACAGAAATAATGCGCTCTATCCAACTGACACAGATGTAAGGAGTAAAGAAAATGAAATGACAGCCTGCAAATCCAAAGTCAAAAGCCCTAAGAAACAGTGACAATGAATACTTGATAGACACCCATCAATCAACCTTGAAAAAGGAACTATCCCAGTTCCAAAACTATAAAGAGGGAGGAAGAGGCCAAAAAGCGCGTAAGTTCTTCTATACCATAGAGAAAAAATTAGATATACTTAAGTAAAACCAGTCCGATATGAAGATAAATTCTAATTTGAGCACCGAAGTACATACGGTAGCCACTTTCATGTGTCTCTTGACATGTACATGTCTTCGACAAGCCAGTGAATGATACATGTATATATATATATATATATATATTAGTGATTGAAGATAATCACTTTTAAGTTCATGTGATGCCGGTCACCCAAAACGTTGTTCTTATATACGTTTAAACGATTGTCATGTCGTATATTTTCCCACGTGTTAATATAATCTACTACTGAATGTTTCTTATGAAATACTCACTCCAAAATGATTAAATATCTAGATTGATTTGGTTAGCATTAACACGACAGCATACAGTACGTCCTTGAAGGAAAGACTTAGTTTATTTATTTTATGGTTTGGCGTCGATATAATCGAGCCCATTATAATGTAAAAATTTAAGTACAATGTTGAATTTATTATATTTAATTATGTAAAGTACTAGAAAAATTGAATTTATATTTTAGATTGCCGATAGGAATTTAAAGATGAAGAATTGTAAAGTAGTCTTTTCTGAAAATTTCAGCATTTTGCCATTAACTTTGAATACTTTGAATTTTTTAGTCAAATCAGTGGTGTTTGATAGGTATATAAGTGATATAATAACAGAATTTGGAATCACTCAAAATTTGTTGTATGAATTTATTACAATCGTTTTACTGGGCTGCATCAGTGCACTCGAGACAGTTTTTTAAACAACTTTTGACCACGTTCTTCATATATCAAATGACATGGTTAAGGTCTGAAATTTTAATATGTTGTAGCCTAAGGTCCCAAGTATTTACATTTCAAATCTCATAATTTTTGGAGTACGTTTAAATGGTAAAATAATTTGTGACGACAGTTTGGTAAAACCTTAAAAATTTAGAAAATTATTTCATTTTCCCTTACACGCTTATTACTTCTCGCAATAGTTAAATTTTTAAAATCATTCAAGAGCATAGTAAAGCTTATTGGAGTCATCACATTTTATTTAAAGATTTTTAAGTGACCCTCTAAGTTGAAAAAATTTGGAGAGTTACATATTTCAGTACAGGGGAGAAATTTTTATTATAATCAACTCCTTGCTTTTGAGTGAAACCTCTGGCAACAAGTCTATCTTTATATCAATGTGGTTCATTTGAACTACTTTATTGTTTAACTTTAAACAACCACTTACAACCAACTAAGAATTTCCTTTGTCTTAGGTAGGGTTTGGACATGGATTGGATTGAGTTGGGTTGGGTTGGGTTGGGCAAAAGAATCGGTTTAACGAAAATATAATCCAACCAACCCTTCAACCCAACCCGACCCGACCCCGACCCGATCAAGTTTCGGGCGGGTTGGGTTGGGTTGGGTTGGGTTGACGATTTGGGCTTCGGCCCAATTCTCAAAAATTCAGATCTACAAATTAAGCAACAAAATTCAAGAAAATAATTTTAGCTCAAAATTCAGCAAAAAAATTTAGCAACAAAAATTGAAATGAAACCAACAACTAAACTTGAAATTTGGAGACCTTATACTAAACTAAAATTTTCCATAATTACGTGATTATATTGGAATTCATCCTCTGAACAAGATATATAATTGTCAATTTGTCATAGAAATGCAACTAAACAAGATATATAATTGGAATTCATTCTCTATACCAGCAACATAATGTAGAAAAATAGAGGTAACACACAACATACGTGAACTCTTCCCAACCTTTTATTACTCAATAGAAAATTGGATATTAGTAAAGGGTCAACACACACTAATTTTTGCGGAATCAAGTATAAATGGCTTTGACAAAATCGGAGAATCGAAGATTGACGAGGGGATATTTCAATAGCTGGTGGCGGAATCGGTGTAAATGACTTCGATGGAGACGATTAGTGGCTAGTGGCGACTGGCGACTGGCGACTAGCGAGGCTCTTCATAGTGTGTGATGGCTGTGTTTTTTGTTGGAGACTTGGAGAGGATAGTGGATGCTAGAGGAAGGATGATTTTGTGGAAATGGGCTTACGCATGCCTGGCCCTTTTAGTTTAGGGCAACACCTTTCAGCCAATTTTTTTTTATTAATTGGGTTGGGTCGGGTCGGTCCGATTTTCCCGACCCAACCCACAACCCGACCCAACTTGACATTATTTTGGATTCCCGAACCCAAACCCAACCTAATCCAACTCAAAAACTAACCCAAACCGACCCAAACCACTCGTGTCGGTCAATTTGAGCGGTTTGGGTCGATTTTTGCCCAGCCCTAGTCTTAGGAACTAATTACCAAGTGTGATTTGTATACAAAGGTGGATTTAGAGTGGCGAGACCGGACTATAGCCCGGTCCCACAAAAAAATCATTTTTAAGTGTAAAAATATTTATTTTAGTAACAACCTGGTCTTGAAGTGGAAAAAAAAACAGTAACAGCCCAGGGCTCCAAAAATTACTTAATCCGCCCCTGTTTGTATATAAAAGAAGCTATCTCTTCCTCCATAGCCAGAATCCACTTATCGAGCTTGCTTACTTTCTATAGCCTCTTGGTAAGATTTTGGTTCAGTATCTAAGAGCTCATGCATAGACATTAAAGCAACATAAACACATTTAGAGTAGCCTAGTCTATTTGGGTGTCTTATATATCTCCTATTTCTATCTCTAGCAAGTTGGTAATCAGCTAAAAGAAAGGGGCCAACATCATTACTATTGTCAGGGTTATTAACATCAGTTTGACTCACTTGAGGCTCTATCTTTTAGGCTCCACCTGAGCCTGAACCTCTTCATTCTGATAGACACTTGAGGCTCGCCTTTCAGACTCTACCTGAGCTTGAATCTCTTCATTTTTTATAGACACATCAGGTAAACTAAGCTCTACCTGAACCTAAACACTGTCAGAATCTTAATTAACAAACTGAGTAGACTTTCTTGGGGACAACCTTTATCCACGAGTTGAGCCTTATATCGATCAAAGGTGCCAGGGGCTTTATGCTTGACTCGATATACCCATTTGCAACCAACCAAGTTTTATGACTAATGAAGGGGTAAAAGAGTCCATGTTCTGAATAAAGGTATTAGATTTGTCAAACAGGCTTCTCTCCAAAGATGTTTTTGAGAACTTAGTTGAGAGTTGTTGGTTCAATTTGATCAAAGGCGACAATGGTGGTGAAGAGATTAAGTTTTTGAATCGGCTTGTGAAAGTTGGGCTTTGCCCGGGTTATCGTGGGATGAATATTAAAGAGAAATGGGATAGAGGCATGGCGGTCATTGCACGAGGTCCTCGAGTGTAGCGGACGATTGAAAAATGAAAGGCCCAAGGCTGCTAGAGGTTGAGGAGAAAAAGCTAGTGAAATTAATTTTAAATTGATGAATGTGAGGCGAGTGGGAGGTACAAGAGAGTTGGAATGTGATGTGGTGATTGTTGCATGAGCATGTGGGATTGGAGAATTGGCAAGGGGTGGACAGAAAGTAGAATGCACGAGTAGGGAATTTCTAGGGTGTGGTGGGTGATGGGGAACTATGACAAAGACTGAGGACATGGGAAAAGGTGAGTGTAACATCTCGGAATTTTTTGTGATTTTTAGGCATTTTTTGGGAATTTTTTAGGATTGTAATAGAGTTATGGGGTTAAAAAGGTGATTAGTGAAACTTTTAGGGAAAAAATGATAATTGCAATAATTTCTAATTGCAGCCAAGCCCCCAGAGAAAACTATATATAGGGTGAAGGATTATTCATTTTAAGGTTTTGAATTCTCTCGGAAGCATGATGCTCGGCTGGGCTAGGTAATTTTCCTTTATATAGTGTTTTTAATTACTTTTAGAAGAGTGAAAATAGTAAAAAGACCATAGAAATAATCCTGACATAGTACCGCATGCATAAGCACGTAAAACATGGCAAAAAAGAACTTTCGAAAGTAGAAGTCGACGACTTGGGAGGCCAATACCAAGTGAGAGAGTGTCGACACCCAGCACCGTAGTGTCGACACCAGGTGATGATTTTGACACCCAGATCCATGGTGTTGACACCCTATGACAGATTTGGTAGTTCGAACCCAAACCCGTATAATTTTTGTAAAAAAAACTATAAATTAGGGGTTCGTAAACTCTTGATTCAATAAGCTTTCAAATAGTATATTATATGCTTTTGGAGACCTTATTATCAATCTTGGCACTCTAGTTTCTGCACGTCGATTTTATGGTGTTAACCACTCTTCAGTTTTATCCTGGGATCTTATTTTTTATGTTTTTAGCCTTGATTGACCTTTAAGTTGATCCCGAAAAGTAATATTGCCATTATTAACATATGGAGATTGGATTTGTACATATGCTAACCTAGATACGAAATGTAGAGGTTAAATGCTAGAATAGACAAAGATATAGGTAAGTAACGGTTCAACTACAATATAAAATAATTGTATCTTTAATATAACATGCTCATAAGATATATTTCTTTGTACACAGATTTCCACTAGAATACTATCATGTATCATTCTGACTCATACAAGGTTTACGAGATATATTATTACATCCATATGCACGTGCATAGCATATGTATGAACTTGATAGAAGTGGTCTTTCATAACTCGTAAAGGATGAGATAACGAGAATAAAAAGGGATGATTGTGAATACTCAGATATGACATTCAGAATGAGATGATAACAGTTAATTTAATAGAATGACCCAATGTCTGTACCATATTATTTGGTGTCCGGATAGATATACCTGTTGAGACTCTCGAAGGTCACTCTGGGTAGTCAAAGACACGGTATTGAAAGTACTAAACTAGTAAATGGACAGTTTCAGGAGGTCGTCCCATGGCCCAGGGATTGCTAATCGGCACAGGCAAGCGTCGTATGTCGATGCCAACCTATTTGGTGATTTATATATCGGTGGAGTTTCCTGAGTTGTTGTAGCTACTAAGACGGACAAATTGTGGAATCTTGAGTTGTTTAGTGAATAGGACAGACATAGAGACAAGTCTCAATGTATTGCCATTACTTATTTATAGAAGCTTTCATTTTTGTGTTTGCTAGTTCAACGGGTCATAGTTCACTTGTTATTGGTTGTGTTGATATTTGAGCTAATAAGGTACTAGGATTCAGGCCCAAAGGAATAAAAATCAAATTTATTGTGAATATGAGAACAAGTAAAGATATTGATAAAGGCATGAAGTCCGAAAGTAAAATCATAACGAAAGAAATGATAGAAAATCTTGCATGCGTTCATGTATGTTGTTAGTTACTGATTATTCACTCATAGTTTTTCATTGTAAGTATAGTAATATATATATATTAGAGGTTTATGCCTACTCTCAAGTGACGGGGCGATTGTGAGCTGGGTACCTGACCGTGGTTCAGTGGGCTTATCCCTAAAGAAATCCAAAATAGATTACGGCCCCGCTTGTGAAGCCTATTTAAATTCTCGAGAATTTATTTAGCTTTTGAAAATATTGAAATATATTTTTCAATGTCAATTCCTGATTGTTTCTATTTTAAGTAAATATTATATATATAAACTTTTAAACGACACTATATTTCTCAATTAGGGTTAAATTAAATATTGGTAGAATAATATCAAAAGTTTGTATTATTTGAAGTATAATGTCTATATCTTATTAAAAATTGAGAAAATAAATTTTTACTACTCGTGATAGTTAAATACTTGTTTTCTATATCATTATGTAATATTGTTACATTATTTGAAAATAATTTTTATTTCATAACAACGCCGTAAAGAATACCAAACCAAGCCTTGATATAGTATAGTTTTGTATTATTTTTCAAAAAATTTACTGTTTCTTCAAATTAATTAAATGCGTAGGGTTAAATAGGTTAAAATTTCTATACTGGTTTTTGTTACACTAAGATTGTTACATTATTTGAAAATAATTTTCATAACAATGTCATAGCTGTTTGATATAGTATAGTTGTATTATTTCAAAAATTTACTCTTCAAATTAATTAAATGCGTAGAAATGGGTTATGTGTAACTCATTTTGTTACGCACATTTTGGTGTATAATTCCATCAGCACTTGTAATAAAAATGTGCTACACTTGTATCATGCAATCTTACGTCGTCGTTTCTATCGTCACCATTTATAAACATACTGTGTTACGTCGTTGTCATTGCAACCTCCACTTGTAATGTACCATGTAACACATTACGTTATGCACATTCAGTTGCCTATTTCTACCACAACCACTGCCACCATCGACGCTGAACCACATCACCACTGCGCAGCCGCTACCTATTTTACACCACCACTAATTTCAACCACTACCACCTAAAATTCACCACCACCAACACCCAATAATCGCTACCACCACCAAATTTAGATCCTCCACATTATGCCACCACCCAATGGCATCCCGCAATTATGCTCCCCAAATCCCCATCGTAGCCTTCCATCACCATATTTACATGGGAATGCAAAACTTATTTGCCAATAGAAGCATAGTTAATATTTGTATATTTTATGCTTGTTTGGTGAATTTAAAATTAATTTTTTTTTTTTAGAGATTATGAAAAAAAAATTGATGAAATATATGATTGAAAAGTTAATAAAAATTGTAAATCCTACAAAATATGTGGTTAAAAATAAGTTTAAAATTTGAAAAACAAAAAAAAACAAACAAAAAAACAAACAAAACCAAACATGTTCTTTATCCCCTAGCAAAGCATCCAAGATGACATGAATACAATGAATCAATAAGGAAATCAAGTTTTTTTCTATCATATGGTGATGGTGGGCAATGTAATTACGTGTGTTGGGCGAGGGATGGGGCAGTATTTTTAAAATAATAAAAAACGAATAGTAAGAGGAGTGATTTTTTGTGTCCAGTGGACAATTGTTATCTTGTCCACATTCAATATAAAGACTTGCACATTGAATGAATTATCTACATAGATAAATGTCACATCCGGGATGGAGTCGAATATTACAATAAATCATTAAACAAAAACATTCAAGATCTAAAATTAGCAAAAGAAAATTGATTTGAATCTTCGAGTTGGTGTATCTATTCTTGGTTTGAAGAAAGAATGCAATGTCGTTTTCCTTTCTTTGTAGGAGGTGGTTGCTTGCGGCCATTGTATATTCTAAAAATCAAGAAATTTATCCATCAACATTTCAACATTTCTTTAACAATTTATCCCTCTAAGTTTTAGCACATTTCAGCAACATCATCAGCATTAAGAAATAATCAATTAATAGCACCAAAATTAAAATTTCAGCAGCCATTCAAAAATTTCAACAGCACAAGTACAATTTCAGTGGCATCATCAGCAAAATGAAAATCTTCAACAACAAAATATAACCAATGAATAGCACCAAAATTAATCGATGAACAACATAAATTTCCAAAATTAAAACTTCAATCGCATCATCAGTAATCCAAAAATTTCAACAGCAAAACTAATGAAGTGATGATTTCAAATTACAACAAAGACAGATTTCCAAAGAATTAAAATCATCATAAGCAAAATTTTAGCACTAATTAAACTTACTAAAATGAGAATTAGAATCGGCTGGAAAATCTTGATTTGTCCGTAAAGTCGCGATTGGCCCAGCCATGCCCTAGATAATTCATCCAATGTCAAGAAGTCATCCAACGCGTATTGAATGTGAGTAAGATAACAATTGTCCATTGAACAGGACATCACTCATCCAAATAGTAAATACGTAATTTACCAAAAATGAGTAGTACACCATATAATTTTCTTATTCAAAATTCATAACAACATGCTATATTAGTTTTGAACGAGCCACTAGATCCACCAAATTTTAGTTTTATTTTGGTATTCGATTTCCTATAATGAAAGTTAAAAAGTCATCTTGATGGAAGGCAGAGTTTGTAGAGTCAGCTCATGTTTGATTAATTTTAAATTATAATTTAATTAAAAAAATCGATCAAATATGTTTTTAATATACATTTTTTTAAACTAATAACTTAGTATAAATCCAGTACTATGATACTATTAGTCCAGCACTGCTCACCTCTCTAGCGAGCCAACAGCTAGTTTTGAACTTGCACCGTTGACTCGGTTTAACACCAAGTCATCTTCTAGAAGGTGGCAGTAACTTTTATAACACGTTTTTTAAACACGTGGGTGCTACAAGTAAACAATTTTTATGATTTGTCTCGTAGCGATCAATGAAAGTGCAAATTACAGGGGCCGCCCCTACACTATAAATAGAACACTTCAGCTTTCTGTAAGACGACACCTTTCTTCTTTACCAGGTCAAAAGTCCAGAAAATGGCCTCGTCCGATAGCGACCCAAAACAGCCGCATTTCTATCAAAACGTTGTCGTTATGCGACACGGCGATAGGATAGACAACTTCGAACCGCTGTGGACGTCCACGGCTGCACGTCCTTGGGACCCGCCTCTGGTGGAGGCCGGAAGGGTCCGGGCATTCTGCACGGGCAGCAAGCTCCGGAACCAGCTCGGATTCCCGATCCACCGGGTCATTGTCTCCCCCTTCCTCCGCTGCCTGCAAACCGCCTCCGAAGTGGTCTCTGCCCTCTGCGCCGTCGCTGATCACCAAGATTATCCCAACGACATGTCCTCCCAGGGCACTGTAATCGATCCCTCCAAAATCAAGGTCAGTGTACATGTTCACGAGCTGTAAAAGCTTAAACGTTAAAGAAGGGCAAGATGTATTCATTTATATCTTGTCATCAATGCGTTCTTCATCTAATTATACCTCTTGAATGCTTCTTAGTTTATGTGACAGATTGTTATTCACAATGTTTACACCTACTTAATTACTAAAACAATTTGCAGTCTTGTGGAATTTGAAATGTATAGAGGACTCTTCTTTAGCACCTCAAAATCCAATCTTGTATTGGATCATAAATCTACAAAAATAACAGGCGTGAAGAGAAGAGGAGTTAAGAGGGGAGGCTATGTTGGAAATTCTTGGTAGAAGGAATGAAGAACAAGAAAAGAACAATAATTTACCGGAAAAAAGTTTGAACACGATTATAAATCGTTGTCCTCAAACGATATTTGCCGTCACCGGGATAAGTGCTTGAAGGCTATGAATGCAAATAGTTTGTAGGAGTGATCAAACCTTTAATCTAAGTTCAATTCAAGCAAAATGAACTTGAATAAGAAACTTGAAGAACACTTAAAAATTTCTGAGTTTTGATCTTTGATTTGGATATGGAATAATGAATATATTGTTAATCTCTTGCTTATCAACATGAAAATCATCTATATATATAGATTATCATGTCTGATTCATGAAAAGGTGTTAAAACCAAACCAAAAGGTGCCAAAAAAGAGTTCAAACGCTGCCAGAAATTCAAAAACCCAACGGACAAAAAATTGTGTTGTTCGCCTAGGCCATGACTCTATCGCCATATGAATAGGCTGGGCGAACGCCCAACTTTAAATTTCCAACAATAATTTTGGTATTTCTCTTTTGATTTTCGGGTTTTGTTTTCACCTAATTGATATCCAAATCACTCTTATCATGTAATTGAATAATATTACAATAATCTCTCACTTGTTCAATTATATAATAAGCGCAAACTCAAATTGAACAACGTTTATGCATAAAGTATGGATATCTTTCGATTTGAATCCAACCTTAGTGTAAATTTCACAAAGTATCATCGAAATCTCAGGTGGCGTGAAAGTTTTGAACCTGTTATTCCTTGTGATGATACCGGTGAAATCACACACATAAGCATCATGTGTTCTAAGTTTCACACTGAATCATTTAGCGCTCTTAAGGCCTTGTGCTCCTCCTATTCATGAATTTTTAAGAGATAAATTCCAACTTTCTATTGAGACGGCACCACCTCGAAGTTCGTATAGGTAAAGTTCTTGCAGTATCTTTGTCACTTTTAGAGATAATTAATCCAACAATCTGAGTTTTATTAAGAGTTATAAAAACTCATCCCTCCTTTTTCGTGACAACCAGCACTTATAACCTAGGATAGGGTTTAAGAAAATAAGTGCTGAATCTATCCACTTATTAAATGATTTATTGTTACCTTTTGAATTCGAGATATATCTGTTAGTATAATCGGTATGGTTGCCATCATTTGGTGGATTTAATTACGGAGTTTCAACCCCATCCTACTAGTTGTGGTTTATTAAGCGGATCTGTCAAATTCTCATTTGACTTTACATAAGTAAGTGAAATTATTCCATCTTTAATTAATTTCTTCACATAGTCATGTCTTAGACTCATGTATCTAGACTTACTATTGTACACTTCATTGTACGCTCTAGCTAAAGTGGTTTGACTATCACACAAAATAGATATAGAAGAATTATTCTTCTCTCCTAATGAGATTTCATACATTAAATTCTTAAGCCATTCAGCCTCTTTTCAAGTTTTAGCCAATGCTACGAATTCGAATTCCATATTTGAGTGTATAATGCACGTTTGTTTCTTGGATTTTCAAGAAATTGCACCTCCTCCAAAGGTGAATACCCAACTTGAGGTGGATTTATTTTCACCTGCAATAGAGATCCAACTAGCATCGGTAAATTCTTCTAGAATTGCTAGAAATTTAGAATATTAAAGACCTAAATCCTTGGTTTTCTTCAAATAACCAAGAATCCTTCCAATGTTCTTCACTTGGATTACTAGTAAACTTACTAAATTTACTAATTGCAAATACTATATCGGGTCTTGTGCATTGCACCGCATACATAAGACTTCCAATAACACTTGCATACTCAAGTTGTGCTATTGATCTTCCATCATTCTTTTTAAGTTTCAAACTTGAATCAAACGGGGTATTTACCTATTTGAGGTTCAAGTGATCGTACTTTTTGATCACATCCTCAACATAATGTGATTGGTTCAACATATAACTCCTACTAATCTTGGTAACCTTGATACTTAATATGGTATCCATTTGACCAAGATCTTTCATGTTGAATGTGGAAGATAGAAACTTTTTTATTTCTTTTATACCTTATGTTTGATTATTTAGAATTAACATATCATTCACGTAAAACAAATAAGCACAACATAATTATCACATATTTTTTAATATAAACATTTATCAACACTATTATGTTTAAATCCAAATGTCATTATTGCTAGGTCAAACTTTTCATGCCATTTCTTTGGTGCTTGTTTTAAACCATATAAAGATTTTACTAATTTGCATACTTTATGTTCATTTCTAGATAGAACAAAACTTTCCAGTTGTTCTATATAAACCTCCTCATCGAGATCTCCATTTAAAAATACCGTCTTAACATCCATTTGATGTATATGCAAATCATAAATAGAAGCTAAGTCAAATAAAATCATAATCGATGTTATTCTAGCAACTAGTGCATATGTATTAAAGTAATCTATTCATTCCCTTTGTCGATACCATTTGGTCACTAACTTAGCTTTAAAGATATTAAGAGTACCGTCTGTATTATACTTTCTCCTAAATATTCATTTACAACCTATAGTTTTTGAGCCAGGTAGTAAATCAACTAATTCTCAAGTATTGTTTGACATAATTGAATCAATTTCATCGTTTATAGCATCTTTCCAAAAAATGCTATCTCTTGATGATATTGCTTCTCGATAAGTTTTAGGATCGATTTCAACTTAAGAACATATGGAATAGTTCTTGTGACACTCTTTTCATTTCCTTCAACTAAATAGAAGAAAATAAGTTGAGAATCAATTTCATCAGGTCCTAGTACTTTATCCTTTCGAGCTCTTTTACTTCTACGAAGTTCATTTGTATCAACATTCTTATAAGGTGTTTCTACTTGTGATCTTGTAGAAATAGGAGTCTCCACTTGAGATTCCCTTAATAAATTATTATTCAAAGATAATAAATTTTCAAAGAAATCTACATCATGGGATTCAATTATAACATTGGTTTCCAAATTTAATAATCGATATACTTTGTTGTTTTGAGCATATCCTACAAAAGCGCATTTAATCTCTCTAGGACCCAACTTAGTCCTTTTAGGATCCGTGTTCTTGCAATAAACAAGACACCCTCCACACTTTAAAATAACCAATATTCGATTTTCTTCTTTTCCACAATTCATAGGGAGAAACTTTTAATCTTTTAGAGGAATTCTATTCACTATATGACACGCACTTAATAAAGCTTCACCCCATAAGTTAAATGACAACTTAGAATTTAATAACATAGCATTTATCATCTCTACTAATGTCCTATTCTTTCTCTCAACCAAACTATTTTGTTCGAGTGTTTAAGAGCACTACATTGATGTATTATGCCATGTTGTTCACAAAAAAGATTAAATTCATTAGAGAAATATTCACTTCTTCTATAACTTCTAAGAATTTTAATCTTTCTATTTAATTGATTCTCTACTTCGGTTTTGTATATCTTAAACATACTAAAGGTTTCATTCTTATGCTTCATTAAAAAAATATAACAAAATCTAGAATGATCATCTATAAATGTTATGAAGTATCTATTACCTCCTCTTGTTATCATTCTATTTAATTCACATATATCGGAATGAATCAGATCTAATAAATTAGAAATTCTTTCAACACTATGAAAAAGTTTCTTAATTAATTTAGACTTAACACATAATTCACATTTATTATGTTTTATGTTTTCACAAGAAATCATATTATTTTTAATCATTCTTTTTATAATAGAGAAACCAATATGTCCTAGTCTATCATACCATAAAATAATAGACTCAATAACATAATTTAAATTCATAGTTTTATTGATATCATTTTCAACAATACAAAGTTTGACTATTCCATCACTAGAATAATCTTTTCCAACAAATACACCATTACAGGAAAGTACAAGTTTGCCCGACTCATATACGAACTTAATTCCTAGTTTTCTCAACAAATTCCCACTTACTAAATTTCTATTCATATCCAGTACATATAAGACATTTATTAATATAATTTTCTTGCCAGATGTGAAAAGTAAGTCTACATACTTCCTTTGCCAACAACCTTCGATTGAACTTCATTTCTCATTTGAATGTGTTCATCGTCCAGTTCTTGATAAGTTTTGAAAAGTGATCTATCATAACAAACATGTATGATGGCACAAGTATCATACCACCATCTTTGGACCTTTTCCTTTCTTGTTGTTTTGCTTGTTTGCGGTTTCTGCACTCACGGGCATAATATCCGAGTTTGTCACATACATAACAAGAAACTTTAGATTTTTTCTTGTCCTTGTTGTCTTTGTTGGAGTTTGAGAATTTCCTCTTCATGGAATTCTTGTTGGATTTGTCAACTTGATCCACGGCATGGGCTTTGGAAGTCCCCTCATGAGAATGTTCGTTCCCATCTCGTGTCCTTGATTCTTCCTCAATTCGAAGATGCTTTTGAATCCCTTCCAAAGGGTAATTTTCGAAACTATGAATTTTCTTCTTATAGCCTTTCCATGATGATAGCAACTTAGCGATAATTGTACCAACTTGGAAAGTCTCATGAATTTCAATCTTCACGGACTTCATTTTGTTTACAATGACTTGCAATTCATGCACTTGTCCTAACAAAGGTATGTTATCTAAAAATTTGAAATCAAAGTACTTGAAAATCAGAAACTTTTTGGTACCTTCCTCCTCGGCCTTGTATTTATTCTCCAATGCGTTCCATATCTCTCTTGCCGAAGTGGTGTTGGTGTAGAGATCATAAAGTAGATCAAAGAGAGCATTCAAGATGTGTCCTCTGCAAATAAACTCATCTTCATGTCTCTTCTTTCTTTTTGCCTTTATTGCATCGAAATCATTTGAGGTTGGTTCCGGCAATAGTGCCAAATCCGGATCCAAGATGTAACAAATCTTCAAGGTGGTGAGATGGAATTTCAATTTATCCATCCATTTTGTAAAATTTGATCCATCGAACCTATCAAGCCTCATAAGGTCTTGATTCATCATCTTGATAGTTGCCATTGTAGTCTCATTCTCCATCCAAATTATCGTTTGAGATTGTTGGAAATTCTTGGTAGAAGGAATGAAGAACAAGAAAAGAACAATAATTTATCGGAAAAAAATTTGAACACGATTATGAATCGTTGTCCTCAAACGATATTTGCCGCCACCGGGATAAGTGCTTAAAGGCTATGAATGCAAATAGTTTGTAGGAGTGATCAAACCTTTAATCCAAGTTCAATTCAAGCAAAATGAACTTGAATAAAAAACTTGAAGAATACTTAAAAAATTCTAAGTTTTGATCTTTGATTTGGATATGGAATAATGAATATATTGTTAATCTCTTGTTTATCAACATGAAAATGATCTATATATATAGATTATCATGTTTAATTCACGAAAAAGGTGTTAAAACCAAACCAAAATGTGCCAAAAAAGGTTCAAACGCTGCCAGAAATTCAAAAACCCAACGGACAAAAAATTGTACTATGAAAATGGCCTCTGTCGCCATATGAACAGGCTGGGCGAACGCTCAGCCTTAAATTTCCAACAATAATTTTGGTTTTCTTTTTTGATTTTCGGGTTTGTTTTCACCTAATTAATATCCAAATCACTTCTTATCATATAATTGAATAATATTACAACAGGCTACACCAGAGTGAGGAAACAAACTATAGGTATACCGTACAAGAATGATTGTGTGCAAGTGTGTGTTAATGTTCACATTTGAAGCCAATAACTTTAGTGCCCCGGATTTTGATCTCGTGGCCTTGACATCTTGCTCATCGTTTGATATCCAGAGATAGGTGATATGGAGACTTGGAATCTATAATGCGGGTTGTGAATCATCCAGATTGGTGGGTATATGGTTGTAGATCATAGGAGAATGATGGGTTGAATTGTGTGTTTTGAATGGTGGATTGATTGGGCGAGAACTTGTGTTGATAAATTATTTAATAAGTAGGGTGAAAATGTCTTCCTTCAAATGTTTTTCGTTCATTCTTTTGAGATTGCAGATCTTCGGCAGATCGTGTCATGATTAACAATATGTACAATTGCTTACACATATACCAAATTATTCACATATATATATGGCGTGTTAGATTCACCCTTTTTAATGTGCTTGGTTGATCTTTGGAAAATTACTCGTCTAATGCCATGACTTGTTTTGCGTGTTAATGTGTATAAATTCTAGTTATGTTCCCATAAACTTTTCTGCAACTTTATTTGAATTAAATTGAGGACTTCTTAAGAGGGAAGTGTATCTTAGAAGCATTTTTTAAATTTGCTGATAATTATAATTTTGGAATGGTTAGTGTTCACCAAACTCAGTTGAGTCAAATTTATTTAGTTTTTCAATGTAACAGAATGTTATCACATTTCGAGAATGCTCCTCAGAACCTAATTTAGGAATAGAAAATTTAACAGCAACCATTTTAGAAAAAGAAAACTTATCTTATAATCTCTTAACCAACTTCAGAAAATATGATTTACTATAATGGAAATATGAGGTACTGCTAATAACTGCCTCAATTGCAGTTGTTGGGATGTGGTTATTGTACACAAGTGAATTAATATTGCAGGATTCCAGAACTTTCTTATAGATTGGGGTAGTTGAGAAAGCACGGAGGAGTAAAGCTAACAATATCTTATACAACTTATGGAACTTCGGAAACTAAAAAAGTTTTGAAGCTATTCCACCTCAAGAAATGAGAAGATAAAATGATTGCAAGAAGGAAGTAGCCTCCTCGGCTTAACCTCTAGTGCTTGATGGTTAATACGAAAGTAATTATATGTACTTATTCCTAAGATGTAGGCAAAATTTGAAGCAATAGATATAATTTTGGCCTGCACTGTTGGACGGCATATGTATTCAATCTCCATAACTTGGTGGATATGAGGTTCCAATGTATTTTGCTTCCATCTCTCTATGATAAAGCAGATAATACATTATTGGAACTTCTATTTTCATGTCTGGGGTCTCAATTTGGAACAAGATATAGCCTCTGATCTTTCAGGAAATAAGCTGATAGAGTAGCTACACTTCCAAGAAAAAAGCTGTATCCTTCTTTCAAAAAGTCAAATTTTACTTTGTTTTCCTCTCAAGCTTAAATAAAGAAATTGATTTAGAAGCTTACTAGATTAAGTTGATTAATAAGACTCTACTTAAAATGGCACTATTTTCAACTTATGACCTTTCTTTCTTTTCAACCGAGAAAATAAATTTCATATTTTCACGAGAAGACTCATAACATTTGAACAAGGGAGAGGAAGTGAGATAAGTTATAACTTCGCGATGATGCTAGTGTTCATAGGTGACTATCACTTGGTAAAAAATTAAAATCATTGGTTTGGTGCTAATCAAGAAAAAATAAAATGAAATGGACAATGTATGGTGATATCAATGTTGAACTTTACATCTCGAGTAATTAGACAAATTTCTATCCCTTGGAAAATCTCCACTTGCAAGCACCATGTATAGTTAATTTGGTTTTTAGTACCAGTTCAAAGTGGAGCTGATTTGACTTCTTTGTAGGACTATCAGTTGGAATGGATGTCTTTAGAATTTCACTTGCTGCTACTTATCATATTCATGTGAAATGTGAAGAAAATAATGAACAACAAAAAACAATAACGAAATGTGTACTAGGATTCATGTCATTAGAGTTGGCAAAGGTTTACACTATTTGTCAACCTACTGCAACCCCTCCTCCTTTACCCGGGCTTGAGACCGGCTATGAAAAAGATACTAAACATCAGTGCGAATATAGATTCTAATGTGTGAACTTCTTTTTCTGCATTCTCTTTCTGTTCGTTATTGATTTAAAAGATTTATTCTGGATTTATGAATGTCTCCTTTCTTTTAATCCATTCCAATGAATGCTGTATCAGTATGAACTCAAACCCTTCACTACATTTTTCAGGTCTCAATTGAATACGGATTGTGTGAGATGCTGAATTCACGAGCCATAAGACTTGATGTGGCTCCCAAAGATGGTGACTTCAGTTTTAATATCTTGCAGTGTGAATCTGTATTACCCTCTGGAACTATTGATCATACTGTGGAACAAGTGTACAAGGAGGTATCAGACACGCAGAACATATGAAATATATACTTTTAAAATTTGAAAACGTCTGTATAAGTCTACGGTCGTCTTGATTTTTCTGTGCTGAAACTGTCTTTTGCCTACAGCTGCCACAATGGCAAGAGACAGTGGAAGGTGCTAGGGCTAGATATCCAGAGGTTATGAAGGCTCTTGCTGACAAATTTCCTTCAGAGAACTTGCTACTGGTGACACACGGTTAGTTTCTTGCTTGGCAGTGCTTAATAGTCACAAACTTGCATATAAAAGCTATAATATTTTTTCAGAGAACTTGTTACATGTGACACACGGTTAGTTTCTTGCTTGGCAGTGCTTAATAGTCACAAAGTTGCATATAAAAGCTATAATATTTTTCAGAGAACTTGTTACATGTGACACACGGTTAGTTTCTTGCTTGGCAGTGCTTAATAGTCACAAAGTTGCATATAAAAGCTACAATATTTTTCAGAGAACTTGTTATTGGAAATATGCACCTAAATTTTTCAATGTACTCAAACCCTTCACACGGACAGTTTTTTTTGAAAATGTATGTATAGCCGAAAATGCACCACACCTAAAATCGGGTCAAGTTATACTTGTTCAAGTTGAGGAAGCTCTGGGAAAGTCGAAATAGGAGAGCACTCATCTCGGGGTGGGCTTACTACTTAAATGCTTTGAGCAGTTATCCGCTTTGCACTTGGCTACCAGCATTTACCGTGGGCACAATAATTGGTACACCTGCGTCCTAGCTGCATACATCACTGCACTTCCTCTTGACACCTATCGTAATGATAAACGGCTAGTCTTGCCGTGACCTTCTCTTGAATTCTCAAAACTCTCCGTCGCTCACAGTGTTATTTACAGCATTTTAACAGCTGGGTTGCAATAAGGATATTTATATCTGAATACCTTGGGTATCATGCATTCTATCTATCAATCTATAGTGCACTGCCTTAAGTTGCTACACGGTTTCAGTATAATTTCCTTTTGCCCTTTCTTCTCACAGAGGATGAACATTGTTTTCTTCTGTTTTCAAGTTACGCTCAAGAGTACATTCATGTTTTTTTGTGTTGGAATAAGTTGGGCTGTGTATGAAAAATTCTCTTATTGTGTTATTTATTGTCATTTTTACTTTTCCAGGGGAAGGAGTTGGAGCTGTTGTTTCTAGATTCGTGCAAGACGCCGATATGGTGTATGAAGTTGCATATTGTGCATATTCACACTCAAAAAGACCCATCTTTTTCAGTGAAAAACAGTCTTTTACTGCTGAAGACTTTGTGGGTTCACATGAAGGTCAAGTGGGCATCACTTATACCCAGCGCAACAGAGAATCTAATGATCCTTGAGACGAACATGATATCGATGTTCCCCTCTATCATTATTTTTGGTATTAGACTGCAGATGTTGATCTCGACTTACAGCAATTGCAAAAGCTTTTGTTGGTTCTTTGATGAAAATAAATGCTGATTTGGATGTTTATCATTGTTGTTGACAAAGTACAAGAATGCTCTGAGAATCTTTATATAAGTAAGTTTCAACTTCCAAATATTTTTTTCTGGAAAAAGTTTGAAAGAAGATACAGCCTTTTCGTGCTGTTGGATATACTTTTTAGCATGAGAACAACATTCTATCAATTTGTGTCCAGATTCTAACCTCTAAGGAAACAATAGGTGAATGTTTGGTACGCAGTATAAGACAAGATTTTACGGTATAGTGAATACGATTTTAACTTATATTTGCTGCTTACGAAACATTGTAAACCTTTTCTCAATGCATTATGCCTTGATGAAGGAAAAATGTCATAGAAAACATCTCCACATGTAGCTGTTAAACAAGCCTCAATCCATGAGGTGACTTGTTAGAAGTCTTGGTACAAAAGAAATAGTGACAACTAGCCGATAATGTCACTGACTAGATCTGAAGTCAAGAATCTAACTACTGAAACAGTTCTTAAGATTGACTCGTCACCATCGTGATGGGCTTGGAAGGGGGTCGAGGTGATCAAACATGTCCATGGGAGGGAAGTCATCAATGAAGCTGTCCGGGGTTACTGCGTTGTGATTTCCTCCCTGTCCTGCAGTTTGAGAGCCTCCATCTTGTCCAAAACAAAATGGCCCGCTAGGAAGTTGTCCAGTGCCCAGTTCAGAACCACTGCCTTGTCCAAAGAGATTGAAAAAATTAGGATCTCCGAGTCCAGCGATGAAGTCTTGGCTTCCTGGGGGCAAAGGAAAATCTGGTTGTAATTGTGGAATCTGAGGAAAGGAAATTTGTAATTGGTGCTCTTCATATGGTTTCTTGTCAACGGCAGGAGTGAACTGAAGTTGAAGTTGGCTCTGTTCAAAATTGAGTGCACCGGAATACATTAACCCTTGTAATGGCACCATTTTGATTGTCTCAGAATCATCTATGTATGATGATGAGCAAGATTGCAACTTGATTATTGATTCTTCCTCTGTCGAGGGGCTGAATTTTGGTGCCTGAGATTGAAAACAATCAGATAATTTAGACAACCCAAGATCTTTAAGAGTCTAAGCAGCCAAACGAGAATTGAGAATTATGCAATGGTAATCCTTATAAACTACTTGTTCTACACTTGTTACACATGTCGTAGATCATTCTCCTTCCAGGGCCATTCGAAAGAGAATCCAGTACTTCTTGGTCGTGAATATCTTACTGATTCTTTGTTGTTAAGGAATTCTTGTTTAGGCAGTTCATATCATCCATACATAGTATTTTAATCTAACATTTCAATTCTTCTGTATTTCAACACTAAAATATATAGAGCTAAAGTCCAAATTTTAGAAGAAAGAAGCGTCAATTCTGTTATACTTAATCCCTCTTTCGAATTTAGTTTCCGTTTGAGAAACTACGTTCTACTTTTTGATAAGTATTTCGAATTTTGACTGCTAAAAGGAAGAATTTTCTCCTGTCGAGTGTGTCTAGCATATTTCATTATAATAGCGGAATTTTATCCACTATACTTTGATGGTGCGTTTCTGGATAGGAAATCCACTTTAACAGTCTCAAAAATTTAGGTCTTCGATTTCGAAATTGTATTGTTGTAAAAATCAGTCTTTGATTAGCCAAACAACTTTTCTTAATCCACCCATTATAATCAGCAGAGGTCACTATTCAAAAAAAGACTTTGACAGTGGATAAATCCGTTGCTTCATAAACTTCAGCAGAGGTCACTCATTGATTATTAGCAGAATACACATACTTGGGCTCTTTTTGTTGGAAAACATGTTCGGCAACAAAAAACTACGTAAAATTAAACAAAAATCCAGTCGGAGAAATAGGATATCCTAAAAGACTTTGTTCAAAATGATTACGAACATAATCAACTAAAAAATGCTGAGAATGAACAAACTTCTTAACTCCACAGAGGGAACACTGAAGAGAAGGGCCTTGTTCTTTTACTAGAGTTTGGGGTGGGGTGGTGGGGTGAACAAAAATAGGATGTCCTGCAGACCTCAGTCGAAAATACGACGAACAGAATCAACCAAAAATTGGTGAGATTGAATGAATTTTTTCTTACCTCCAAAGAGGGAACACCATCAAGAAAAGGGACTTGGATTTCCTTGTTCTTCCTGGACTTGCTGCATGATGGTGCAGATGTCTGAAGAATCCTTGCCAACCTTTTCTGTCTGCTACTCCAAAAATTCTTAACATCATTATCTGTTCTTCCTGGCAAATATGTGGCTATTTTAGCCCATTTGTTTCCAAATTGCGCTTGAAGTTCTATCACTGCTCTCTCCTCCTCTGCCGAAAACTTCACTCCGCTGCGCGAAAATTAAAAAGAATAACCAGAAGGAGACGTGGGAAAAAAGACCACTTTTGTCTATTTATAAAAGAAAAGCCAGAAACAAGAGCCATATCAAGAAACTTTCTCTGTCGAATATCTGAAAAACAATTTTTAATTGATTAACAGTGATAATTCTTACACAAATAAATAAATAAATAAATAAAGGGTATACACACAATTTATATACTAAGGGGGCATGAATCAAAATGATAACATACACAGAGACACTCAGAGAGAGAGAGAGAGAGAGAGAGAGAGAGAGAGAGAGAGATGGAGTAGCATTATTTGCATACTTCTTCAAGTTGGGTCGGAGTTTATTAACCCAACGGAGACGACACGACTTGCCGGTGCGTTGCAAGAGACCTTTGGATCGAATGGAGCTCCAGTCTCTTGGGCCATATTTGTTTACATGGTTTATCAGAACTTCATCTTCTTCTGCTTTCCATGGCCCTTTCTTTATCATCCCCATATCATCACACAACATTCTCCTTCTCCCATCCATTTTCTATCAACATCAATTCACTCTCCACCACACACAGACACACACAAATACACATATGTGTATAATATATGCATGCAAATCTTCTACTTTTCAGAATTTTTCAGTAGATTTTTTGTCTGAGGATTTTTTTTGTCTTTCTTTTTTAATATTTTAAATGTTATGTGCGTGGGGTGTGGTGGCGTTGGGGTAGTGACGGTTGGGAGCGGTTATTGGCATTATCTGCCCACTAATTACCCCACGTTCCCGTTATTCTTTCGAATTCAAATTCAGTCCCCGGAATTCAAATTTATGCTGGAAACCCTAGCCCTTGAGAAATTATTGAAAATTTTGAAAATGAAAAAAAAAATAATAATCAAAAGACTGACTTGTATTTAATATGTAAAAAATATTAATTTTAGTATTTAAAATATATAAGTTAAATGTTTAATTGTTGATTTACAATACCAATTTATAGAAATTTTTTTATAATAACTATTTTGATATTATTAGCTTTTCAATTATTTACTAAATAATTAGAATACTTATATTAAATATCTGGAAATAGTAGGTTTTATTAAGTTTATAAGTCATTTAATTACTATTTTTTAGATTATATACTAATTAATTATTTAAATTATTATTTTTCGAATAGTTAATACTTAACATTAATATTAATAATTAATAAATTGTGATTGGTAATACTAATTAAGTTACATGATTTAATAGTTTTTAATGAGTAGAACATAAATGAATCTGACATTTAATATTTATTCAATTTTATACTTTCTTAATATTTAAGATTTTTGATACTTCTGAATATTTTTAAATTAATCATGATAATTGAATCATTTTATCAATCAAAATGGAGAAAAATAAGTAAGTTAATTATTTTAACAATTTCACTCATTTGCTATAAATATAAGCAATTTTTTTTGTTTATAAGTAGAAAATATATAAATATATGAGAAACATTCGATTTTTATTTTATTCTTATATTTTGTTTTTGTTTTTGTTTATCATGAACAATACTTTTTACTATTCTAAAAAGTCGCATAAGCTTTGCTTAGACGATGCGACCTCCACACCTAGTTATGCCTGACGCATCGTCCTGCTTTCACCTAGAATTCGCCTATGCCCAAAATAATTAAAACTCGACCCATACATCTAGTCACGCTTTACATTTTTTAGAACATTACATTTTACTACCAAAAGCCAAATGAAACATTCATTCCTTCAGTTAACCTTATAATAATGTTTTTAATTATCCACTCAAAAATAGTATAAAAAAAGTAAAAAAAATAAATTAGTGTCTACCAATCTACCCCCAATTCATTCATCTTCAATTTTCTTGCGATTTAATTTTCTCTGTACGTAACAAATTGAAGGTGAATTTTTTACTCATATCTCTCTTATTGACATAAATTTTATTAATTACTTTTCACTTTTATGAATAATTTTCTCGGTGAATCGCACGTGTGTATTTTTTGTATTGAATATTTGAATTTTTTGTAAAATATTTAATTTGAAATGTTATTAATGGTTTTTTTATCGGGTTTCATTTGGCATTTAATAACTAATAAATTATATGTGAGAACACTTATTTCCAACAAATTTCACACTAATATAAGAGCATGCTTGAACAGGGTTGCCAAAGGGAGTGGGCTTGGGGTAGATTCATGAGCTTGATTTGGGGTAATATAAGGTAGATTGCATTAGTGTCATCAGTCATAGCTTTTGGAGAAATTGGTGGCAATGCTTTACTTCAACTATTATCAGTGTTGAGAAAGGTTTTGTATTTGAGTCGATACTAAAGTATGCCTAAGGAATGAGTGAATAATGCAAAGCATGCTTGAAACAAGTGGGCCTAAAGAGAATGGATTTGGAGTGGATTTTAGAATTTGATTATAAATAATATAAAGTGAGTTGCATTACTGCCATTAATTATAATTGAGTTGTATTACTGCCATTAATTATAATTTAGGAGCAAATGGGTGATAATACTCTACATCACACAAACACATAATTACTACTGTTTAGTATCTATTACAATTTCGTAGGATCAATCAGATTGTCAACTGGCTAAAAATACTTTTTATTTTTTTTTTTGTCAACTTGATATTTTACTATATATGTGGCGAAATTTTTCCCCTTATACATTCCTTTTTTTTTTTTTTTTTTTCTCTTTTTGGATTGTTTAAGATTGTTTATACTTATTTCATACATTTGTAGAAATCATGACAACAACACAAAGATAACAACTATACATTCATACGAGATTTGAAACATGAAGCCCGTTGAGGTTTTAAAACTAATTTTGATTGATCAAGAGGATATAAATCGATGTTACTTAGCCTTTGAAGACAACACCGACATTGGAGTAAAAATCGAGAGAACCAAAATTGAGTCGAAGCGGTCCCAATAGACTATGAACCTTCATCTTCAAACCCAAAAGGGATGGTAAAAGACCAATAGGAGACTTCACTCCTAGACCAAACACCTTATATGAAGATAATGAAATTGATCATTCATATCTTCTCCACAAACCAAAAAAGTTACATGTCGATGTTAAGATTCTTGACTTAGATTGCGTCATTAACTCAGAAACAGTCATTGAAGATTGGTATAATAATATCATGATATCAATGATCATACATAAAGAAATACATAGAGATGAGCAAAACTCATGGCACTATGTAATTTCAAGTACAAGAGGAAATGTGAAAGCTTTCCTTACAACATTTAGCTATGAAGCAAAAAATGATAATAAATTAGCCAATGTCCTCTTAGGAGAAAAATAATGTCATTAAGTGATATCTTAAAGGAGATAAAAGCTCTAAAAGACATTATAGAAGAATTAAGAAATGACCTTAAAGACTATCATTCAAAAACTGAAAAATCTTTAGATTAACATTCAGCTATCATAATAGCAAAAGTAAAAAATCATGTTGCTTCAACATCAAAAATTGAACCTGTAAAGAAATATGGAATTCTCCAAAAAAGGGGAATTTACAGAAAAATAAAAGAATACGAGAAAAGGAAAATTTGATTTTGAAAATTCAGAATCAGAATGACTGATGTGAGAAAATTCCTTGAAAATATTTATGAATCATCCAATGATTTATGACATCTTAATGTTCATTAGCCTTTGAAGACAGGGGAACTTGAAAAGATCACCTCTATCTTCAAAAAGCCAATCTCTATGTATTTCTTTATGTATGATCATTGATATCATGATATTATTATACCAATCTTCAATGACTATTTCTGGGTTAATGACGCAATCTAAATCAAGAATCTTAACATCGACGAGTAACTTTTTGGTTTGTGGAGAAGATATGAATGATCAATTTCATTATCTTCATAAGGTGCTTTGAGGAGGGGGGGGGTCCCAGGGGAGACCTGGACCCCCAACTTTTTGGGTTTCTTTTTTTTTTTTTGTAGTTTTTTAATTTTTTAATATATAATTATACTTTTACCTAATATCAATTTATTGTTTGACAATTGGATCCATTGACCCAATATCAATTAGAACTTGTTTGGTATAGTTTATAAATTAGTTTATTTGACAAAGAATAGTAAAAAATGTCAGGCTAACAATGCAAATTTTTTGGTCAAATAAACTATTTTTTATCAAATAAGCCATTTTGATCAAATAAAATAGTTCATAAATTAAACCAAACTGACTCTTAATATAAGGCAATTGGACCTATTGGCCTAATAAAATTAATAATACAAAATTACAAATGATTAGCACATTCTTCAATTGATAATACAAAATTAATAAATGTACTTTGCTTTTTAATATATATCTTGTTTAAGTAATAATTGTATATAACACTATTAAAAGGGTTTAAATTTGTGTTCATTGACTAAATAGTTTAATTTTAGATAAAATAGATATAGATTCTATTTTGTGCAATGACTTCTTGTAAGTTTTTTAAAGACTATGATTTATAAAAAATATATTAGATTCTCATAAGAATTAGCTCAGTAATTGTGGTTTAAGAAGAAAAAAAATTTGACGATGCCCCCAAACCCTCGTGAGAGGTCTCTCATCCCCTGGCTCACCCCTATTTGGGACCCCCCAACTTCAAAAGTCTGGCTCCGCCACTACCTTCTTATACAGTGACTTGGATGAAATAAATTATATGGCTCAACCATCTAGTTTTGAAGTTAAAGGGAATAATATCTTTTGAAAAAGTTCCTCTATGGGCTTAAACATGCCCCTAAGCAATGGTATATTAGATTTGATACTTTTGTTCATAAAATTAGTTTCAAAAGAAGTAGGTAGAATAGTTGTCTTTATAATAAGAACACGTAAAGATTCTGAAGTTTACTTGATCTTTATGTGGATGACATGCTCATTATTGATCTAAACATGTCTGAAATAAAAAACATCAAAGACATTTTCAAATTTGAGTTTGATACGAAAGATTTAGGTCCAGCCAATGTTAGGCATGATTATCACTAAAAAAATATCTGAATCCAAACTAATTACCTATTAGTCTCATTACTTAGAAAAATTGGTCAGTTTGATATGAAATACTCAAAATCTATGAACGTGCCCCTTACATCTCATTTTGTTTTGTCCAACATTCAGTTTCTTAGGAATGAAGAAAAGAAAAATGAAATGAATAAAATCCTTTATGCTAATGCCATTGGATCCATAATGTATTCCATGGTAAGCACAATGCCTGATCTTTCTTATACAATAAGTCTTCTTGGCAGATTCATGTCAGATCCGTGGTAAGTTTCATTGGGCAGCTCTTAAGTGGCTACTAAGATATATAAAAGGGACTATAGAAATGGGGCTAACATATGAAAATAGAAATGAAGATTTGAAACTTATTGACTTTGTTCTCTAGATTGCGTTTGATAGAGATTATAAACAGTTTATAAACCAATTTTGGTTTATTTGAGTTGAAATTGTTGACTTTTCATGTTAAAAATGGATTGAAAAGTCAAAAATTATGGCTGAAAAAAACTAAAATGGATTTTTAATCCCTACCAAACGCATGCCTAATGTTGTAGTCAATATAGACAATAGAATGTCTATAAGTGCATATTACTTTGCTTTAGGTGGAAATTGTATTAGCTCGAAATTTTAGCGTCAGTCAATTGTTGCATTATCAACTACTGAAGTTGAATACATTACTTCATGTAAGACTGTAAAATAAGGTATTTGGTTATAAAATTTATTATTTGAATTAAACTTATTGAGTGAAAAAGTTTGTATCTTTATTGACAGCCAAAATGCTTTATACTTGAGTAATAATCTCATATATCATGAAAGAGATACACATAGATGTGAAGTTCTATTTTTTTTCGAGAAAAACTTATAAATGGGAAAATAAGTTTGAAAAAGATATCTATTGATCATAATCCAGCATATATGGGAACAAACACAATAAGTGTAAGCAAATTTTCAAGTTGCTTAAAATTTTTACATATTAACTATGGTTAATTTTTTTGGTGGGTATTGGCTATGATGTTCATGAGGAGTGGTCTTGCACTAGATTTCTATAACCAAGTAGTGAAGCTTATGAACCAAAGTGAAGATTGAAGGATTTAATGTGGCTCATATTTGAAAATGTATCTTTGGAATTCAACTTTGGGGAATACGCTTTAACTGTCCCATGGCCAATGATTGTGAGACACATGGATTGGGTTAGAGGCAAATGAACAGTTCCAAAGAAACTAGATAATCTTTTTATTTTTTTTCTTCAATCATTTTCTCTCTCTTGTTAGGGATCAAAGAGGAACTCTCGTTCTCTTTTCTTTTTTCACTTCTAAGGTGTTAGAGGTTGCATTTACCTTTGGGATTGATCAATAAATATAGATTCTAACCAATAGATTCATGTATTTCTTACGACCAAGGGATAAACAGTTATTTGTGCTATGGTGTGGATTGAGAGTTGTAATTTCCTTTTATTTCCTATCAGATCTAATGAAATCCAATTTCTTGGTTGTATTCTAAATTGTTCCGATTTGGTTATAGTGAAATCTTTGGTGCGTGGGCCGCCTCATCTGTGCCCCCTAGATTAGGCCTTTCAGGCTGAACTGAGTCAACATATATCTTGTGTTGATTCTTTTATTTTCTTGTATGATTGAGTTGTTGTGGGAATTACAAATAACTTGAGTTGAAAAATATATAAATGTTGGGGGAGCAATATCTTCACTAATAGAGAATAACATGGAAAAGATGAAGCAAAATGAGAAAATACAAATATGTTGGAGGAAAAAATGGTTGTAAAAAGTTTCAAACATGCCTACTTAAATGAGGGCTTAGAAATAAAATATGAGGTCTAGCTAAAGGAGGGAAAATATTTTGTTTTTCAAATGATTCTTTTATGAATGTTCTTGTAAAGCGAAGATTTATGGGGTACATTTAATTAGTTTAAAAGTCTAGATGTAATTAATACAAATTTTTAAACTTTAAAAAAGTTTTGGAGATTTTAATATAGACTTTTAAAGACTATAAAAAAATCTTTAAATGTCATGCGATATTCAATTCAGATTTTAAAATCTTATGAAATTCAGGGGTATTCAAAATTTTAATGACTTTTTATAAAAAATTTATGTACTAACTTTAAAACACAATGTATAAATAAAAGATATCATAATTTCTCTCACATTCATCCTCAAGTGTTTGAAAGAGTTTCGAAAAAACAAAATCTTACATTTTACTATTTTTTATGCTATGTTTCTCTTTTATTTTTCCTCTTACGAACTCTAGAGTCAAGATTAATTGCTAATATTTTTTTTTTTAAAAAAAGAAAGATTAATATTTCTCTTTTTTTTAATGTGTTTATATTCTCTTCAATATTATTCTAATCATGTTTTTTCTCTTTTTCTTTTCTATGAGCTCTATAACCATGATTAATTACTAATATTTTTCTATATTTTTATTTTGTTGAAAAATATTTTTAAAAGAGATGCATATTATTTATTTTTTTGAATTATACCATTTGGAAGTTCATAGTTTTACCCATAGAAAAAAAAAAAAGCGAGCTAATAATTTATGTCATTAACTTTTGATGTATTTTACTTGCATCAAATAAATACAACACTATAAATTCAAACTTTTTTTTATGAATTTAATAATATTATTGCAATTAAATAAATCATTGCTACACTTTTTCCTTTGATTTGTTAGTTTTTCCTCTTCTACAAATTCAATTATAGCACTTGTGAATGCACCCAATTATTTATGTATTGTTTTCAAGACTATTGTAATCTTCATCTGTAATGCATGAAAAAGATGATGATGGACAATCGTAGGGAGCCGGCACTTGAACAAGTAGGCAACGTTTCAAACATGAGACTTTTGGAATCGACAACCTATCCTTCATACCCGCCACGCCTTTCTTACTCCAATTACTTCATCACATGTAACAATAGGGACTGATATAGATACTCTGCCTACTCAATTGGCTCAAAAAAAGTCCAACAAAAGCAGTGCAAAACAAGATCGATGACTGTCTGTGTAACCAACGTATTTTTATATTCAAGATAATTGAAAAAATAATAGTCTATAAAAATTCATAAAAGTTTGTAAAAGTTTAGAAAGGTCTTCCAAAATCAAAATCTACAAAAGTCTATAAAACTCTATTAAAAGCTATACAAGTCAATAAAAATTAATGAAATCCATAAAAATAAATTAGTTAAAAAATGTCAATTAAAATTTTTAAAAATTTATATTAAATAAACTCCCATAATATATTTTCTTAATAAAAAATGTCATAAGAATCTTATTTGCTAGAAAATTTTGTGAACAAAATATAAAAATGTAGGTGTAGTTCTCCGTTATTTTTAATTGATAAAATTTGAAATAATGATATTTATTACTAATTATGATGATTATTAGTTTGTATGTCAGTAATTAGTGTTACATAAATATATTATCTCTTCAACCCAATCAATTATAGTAAATTTTATTAACACATAAACTAATGATCAACGAATGGTAATAAATTACATTGCTCTAAAATTTGCTCTCTTATCCGTTGCATTCATCTAATTTTTCCTCTAACGACGAAATCCGAATTGAAAGCGGGTTTCCGCATGCATGAATGAATGCTCACTTATAATAAAAAGAAGAAAGCGTTAGTTTCGGTTTTTAGGAGAGTTTGTTCAAAGAAAAGGAAAGGTGGAGAGAGAAACACTCTCAACTCTTTTAGTGCGAGAAATAAACAAACCTCTCTCTCTCTCTCTCTCTCTCTTACACCCAAACAATCTTTGCAAGAAGATTACACCCAATAAGCCATTGAAAAGTTTTCTTGACACTTTATATCAGATTGCTTTTCTGGGTTTTTGGTCATATTGAATTTTACTCCATTCCCTTCATTCTTGGGTTTTCTTGGATGCTCTTATTATATCTGTTTTCTTGTGGGGTTATTTTGTGTTAAAATATGATGCAAATTCTTGATCTGAATTTGGTTTTCGAAACATTTAATTTATCACTTTGGTGTAGAATTAAGACAAATAGGAGAGTTTGTTGTAGTTAAGTGTTTGTGTGAAGGGCTAGGGATGTTTTGTTGCCTTTTGTGGTTTTCTTGATTTAGGGCTTGATCAGGTTCTTGAATGTTTTGATTGGCGTTCGAAATCCAATCTTGATGTGATATTTTATAGCGTTTTGTTGCTTTCTGTTGATTTGTTTCGTTTCCTGTATTATTAGTTTCATGTGTCATGAAAGGTTTGCCCTGAAGGATTCTTGTTAATTTTATTGGTAACAATTCAATTTTGAGTTGTTGAGTTAATAAGTTGAGGGACATGTACATTGAGGAACTGAAGGAGGATATTGAGAGTGAGGGGGAACAGCAATCGTGTGGTGATCTCTGTCAAGGCCCTCTTGTTGCTTGGGATCCGAAAAGGGTTTTGGTCGGAGCCGGGGCTCGTGCACTTTTTTATCCCACATTGTTGTATAATGTTGTGAGAAACAAGATACAGTCTGAGTTTCGTTGGTGGGATAGGGTTGATGAGGTACTCACAATTACTGAACAATCACGTTTAAGTGCTTTAATTTTCTTCTTATTTGCATTTGCTTGTGTTTTTGGTTATTATTTAACTCTTAAACCTGTATCTTTATGTTGATAATAGTATACGCCTTTGATTACTGCAAGTCATTAGAATGGATTTCCTCAGATTTGATTTCAACAATTCATATTAGCAACATATAGATTTAAGGTTGCCAGGTTGGATTAATAGGTTATCATTTTGAGAATTGCATATTCTTGGATAATGATATTGTTCATTTTAACCTGTAATTTTTATTGGGGGTAGGCTTGACCAAGTATGCATCTGTGTGTGCATATTATGTTATCAAATATATATACATGCCTTTGGATGAATATTTTCCATACGGCAACTGAACTGAATTCCTGGAACGTTTTCTGTTAAGTATGAATGGGTGGTCACTGATCATATCTCAATTTGGTATCTGTAAAAGCTGTTAATCTTCAACGAGAGCTTGATCTAGTAGTAAGAATACTTACTGCTGTTGCCCGGTTCTAGGAATTTCCAAGTTAGGAAGTGTGTATAATTTCTCCCAGCAGTTGTGCGTCATCAGTTGCTTGTCTCTTGAAAAAGTAAAATTAACAGTATCATGGGCTGGTTGTGTCAATCTTTTTTAGCTGTTCCTTTAATTTGAATAATTATGACAGAACTGGCTGCGTGTGCAATATATGTACATGGTTTTGGTGTCTATATTTACTCTGGACGGGATGATATCCCTTGTTTAGATGGAGCTATATATTTAACATCCATTACATATCTGTAATTTTGTCAGGTGTACTGACAATAGATTACATTGCTACATGCAGTTTTTCTTTTCTCAACTTCTCCAGCTTTATTCACTTCCTTCTTTTGTCAGTTTGTTTTGTTAGGAGCTGTTCCATTTCCCACTGATGTTCTGCGCCTGAAGGCTCTTGGTGTAGGTGGAGTGGTTACCTTGAATGAACCATATGAGACTCTGGTTCCAACATCATTATATCATGTATGTATAATTTCTCCGTAGTTCATACTATTATTGAATCGTTATGAAATATGTAAATCTGGTGCACAGCTTTGTTTTTCACTCATTTCTATGTCCCAAGTCCTAACTCAGACGATGCAATATCTATCTCAGTGGTAAGCTTAGTAAACTCTTCTAAAGTTGGTTTTATGTAATTATGTGCACATTAGGTATATTTTCTCAATGACCCCTGCCTCTGTGGTGTAGGTTGCTATGTGATCATTTTTTTTTTAAATGCGTGCTTTATTTTTTTAGGATCACGATATTGAACACTTGGTGATTCCTACCAGAGATTATCTTTTTGCTCCATCATATGGGGATATTTACCAAGCTGTAGAATTCATCCATGGTAAGTTTCATTGCATTAATTTCCTACCTCAAATCCAAAGTTTCAGTATTACTCATGTGAATAGTTCTTACTTATCCTGTACTATTTGCCGCTCCTTTTCTGTAAGTTCAATCAAGTCATCGAAAGTCCATGAGTTTGCGGCCCTAAATTTCATTCTTGTCTGAAGCACCAGCATGTGGACTGGCATGTGAATTCACTTCAAAATAGTTTGTACATGTGAGGTTGTGAATGGACCATCAAGTGTTACCGAAGCATTTCTTCCAATTGCTTTCTGTTCCCAGTTCTTTTTCTTCACATAAGATGAATCTCCCATGCCAGTCTATTATCTGCCCCTTCCCCGTTGCTTTTCTCTTTATGGGTGATTGAAATAGTAGTCCTGTATTAGGAGCTATAGGTTGCAGGTCACTTTTTGTGCCAGGCTTTTGTAATCTTGAGGGAAGGTATCTAGAGGACCAATGTCTTAACTTTGTTCCGCATATTTTAATATTCTCTGCTTTGCATTTCCTTCATTTTTGATGTTTTAAATTTGGAATAACATGGGAACCCAACATTTAACTGACAATGTGCTTGTTTTCCTTAGCTTAAATTATAATTTCAACTTGTCAAACATACTTTTTATTTGCACATTTCGTAGGACCCACAACTTACTTTCCACTTATTATCTATATATTCTATAGGACTCACAACTTATAAACACTTAAAAAATAATTTCAGCAACACCAAACATGTGCATTGTTACAAGGATAATTCTGGTCTATTTTTCTGTTATATCATTTTAATTGTAATATCTAATTTTATTACTTTCTTTTCTTTGGTTTTTCAAAGATAATGCACTTCTTGGAAAAACTACATACGTTCACTGTAAGGCTGGCCGAGGCCGCAGCACTACAATTGTACTCTGTTATCTGGTAGGCATCACTGCACAGAGTCTCACAACTAATCATTTACTTAGGAATTCTTACATCTAAAATTGCCCCCATTAATGCAGGTTAAGTACAATCAGATGACCCCTGAGTCTGCATTCAAATACGTGAGGTCCATTAGGCCAAGGGTGCTGTTGGCCTCTTCCCAGTGGCAGGTACAATAAATTCTCTTGTATTAGCTTCAGTTACAAGCTAGAGGCATTATTCCCTTTCTTTTCTTCTGGGCCTTTTGGTTCTTTAATTTCAGATGTAGAGCTCAATGAACTGTGGTTTGTGCTGCTATTAGTAAATTATGCTGCAGAATGATTTTGGTTGAATTCTCAATACTTCTTGTGGTCGTTTGAATTTTTTTGTTTGGTTTCGACTATAATAAGCTTGAGGAGAGGACCATTTCGCCTTTTGTTCTCTAAATTGTTTTATGGGTTACGACGCCTGGAAAAGTTTCAATTTTCTACCCCCCCTGTCCATGAATGAGCGTTCTTGTTTCCTCTTTGGGATGTCCACAATTGATGTCCTCTATTGAAAGTAGCTAGTCACCTGCCAACAGTATTGTATCTTAAAAAGTAGCATGTAGTGGCTAATTTTGGAAGTTACTCCAAATACACACCTTTCAACTGTCACATAAAACTGGTGCATGGCTAGGGCCCTGGTATGTGTTAGTTGAAGACCAAGCAGTAGCCTTTACTTTTTTTGTGGCTGGTGTTTTGGTAAAGGAGTAGCCCGTGTTTCTTCTTTGCATGATAGTCTTTTTGATGTTATATTTGTGTTCCTTTTACTACTTATGGCCCAGATCCTGATGGCAACATTATCTGTTAATTACAAAATGCAGGCTGTTGAAAATTTTTATCAGAGATCAAAGAAACTTGAGAATAACATTTGCATGGATAGTTCATCAAATACAACTTTAGGTTTCCCTGCAAAAGCAAACCTAGAAGACCTTGACGATGGATCTATGGTGTTAGTAACTGAATCAGACCTTGAAGGATACGAAGAAATACCCAATTCTGGCAAAACGGGTGAGAACATGCTGGCTGAAGCGAACCTTGCCTGCAGGGTACAGTTTGCTAGTCAGGCAGCTATTTCCCGGCTTTCATGCCTGTGGCTTCGTAGCCATGCAGGACAGAAAGTGTCGAGGAATAGTCAGTTGAGAAGTATGGGTGTTGATGTTCGTGTTTGTTGAGCCCCTTTTGTCGTGAGTATAAGATGAATAAATGACAGGTTTTGTAAACCTTGTTTTCATTTCGAGTTTTTGGCTGCTCCTAAAAGCCTTGTGAATTGCCAAAGAAGCATTTCCTTTACGAGCAGTGAGATTTTGAAATGTCGGATTTGGTAATTGTATATAAGAGTATATATATTATGTAAGCAGAGTTTAATTCGTTTAAGTTTAGTTTCTGAGAGGCAAGGAGTTTGTTGTAGCCAAACAATTTAATAAAATCCAGTAAAATTTTATTCTCTCTTCCCGTTTGTACTTACCATAGCTTTCATACTCGACTTAGGCTCTGACCTGGATAAAGAAGTAGGTTATTGGGTCATTGGTACTAACCTGGTGCTTGAACCAATGGGTTAATTTTGTCAAATTATAAAACAGTTACATTAATTATTATTCATTAAATTGATTTTACACCATTTTTTAATAAATTTTATACTATTTTTCAATCTTCACTAAAAAATTCAAAGAGATGAAATATTTTCAAGATTAGTCAAACAAATCATGTTAGAAAAATTAATTAGCAATTATAAAAAGTGAAAGTTAAAGTCTAAAATGGTAAAAGACTATTCAAATTCTAAATAAAATTTAAAAACTTCTAATCAACAATGACCGTCGAGTTAATGAGTTTGAGTCATTGATTTTTTATGAAAATTCAGCATGTTTTTCGATTTTTTTCCAAAGTCAATTGTAGATCGGTCTAATAGAGCAACTCACATCGAATTGTTAGTGGAGTCACAGTTTTCCACTTTAATCATCAGGTTGGACGGAGTTTTAATATCAATGGTTTGTACGCCAAGCCTTATTTTTTCGTGGCTAGCAAAACTATTGGAAGGCTTAGCAAGAGGAATGGTTAAAATCATATCTAACATTGATTTTAATCGAGTACTAAGATGTTTTTTTTTTGTATACAAGAGTTACTCGTCCAAGACGATTGTGTATCATATTAAGCGCCTCTCAACTAGCATTAAACTTGGAGGACGAATTAACATAGATGCAATTAATATAAGAGACAAGGTGAAGTAATGAATTATTGTACATTAAAACTATTTTATTGTCTAGTATACAATAATTTAGTGTCAGATATGTCGAGAGCCAACTAAAAAAACGTGTTTGTACAATTAAAAACAAAAATACAACTAATATTCCACGTAAAAGAGTGAAAAGTTACACAAATTGGATTTTACCTATTCAAAACACGATGTCAACAAGAACATATTCAATATTTTTCTTTTTCCTTTTTTACCTTGAATTTTGGAAATTTTATGGACATTCTTTTTGTTAAAGAGTAATTAGTACATATATTGCACAAAAATCTATTTTGTTTAATATGTCTACATTAGTATAATTTATCACACAATATCATTTTAAGTAAGCATGGAAGAAACTATAGAAAAATGTGATATTGAAAAATAATACTCATGCACTAGGCATTGTCATTAATTTTCTATACAATAAACGATGACACGCTACTTGTACACTCGTAGATCACAAACAAAAATACGAGTTACATGCTAATATGAAAGTATAAAAATTGAGGAAAACATAAATTATAGTGGTTTGTGAATAACCTAGCTAATACTTGAACATGGTAATTGAACATTATGTTGTACTTGATTTAAGTAAAATCAATGTTACCTAAAATGTTATTATCTTGTATATATGTTAAAATTCTTTTTCACCTTGTGCACAATACAACATAATATACTTATAATTGAAGTAAATATTGCTATTATAAATTATACTTTTTTCTTCACGTAAAAAGTGAAGAGAGTACTTTTTAAAAATAACTTTAGACAAAATAAGCAACTTAAAATAAGTAATTTTGTTGATGTTTAAGCAAATAAAAAAAATGTTTCTAGTTTGAGTCATTATAACCCGATCAAAAATCTCCAAGAACAATCAATTCGTAGGAAAATGCAATTCTCTCCAATGCTTTACAATCCCGCTTATCCCCTCTATAAACCCCAATCAATTCCATCTCAAAATGGGTTTTTTCTTTCATCTGTAATTGTAGATTTGTTACATTTGGAGCACAACATGGAGAGGCTCATAATGGTGTGCGCGGTCGCGAGAGGCAGAGTATGGGACAAGTGGTTTCAGACTTTGGCTTTGCTTTCGACCACCTCATTGATTTACTTACCTGAAGTTTTTCCAACCTTAATTCAACTTTGTCTTTTTCCTCTATGCATTTGCATGTACACGTCTACTGTTAAATTAGATGTAAAGAATTGTTTTATATGAAGATAATTTTGTGCCCAGCTGTATCTCCATAGTTAATATTTACCTCTATGGGCCAGAAGGCTTAAACACAATTAACTTTTGTTGACTGTTATGAATTTATGATTGGAGATTATCCAATCTCTGGCATGGATTTTGGGATATTATGTGAATCTTGATATAAGTTTTTCTGTATTTGCATGTACACATCTCCTGTTTATATATGTAAATAATTGTTTTATATGAAGATAGTTTTGTGCCCAGCTGTATTATATAGTGCATCAGGTTATTAGTGGTGTATTCAGGTTCAATTTTGTGTTAGAAGGGCTGTAGATTTAATGTAAATTCTCCATAATTAATGTTTACCATTAGGGGCCAGAAGGCTTAAGTACAATTAACTTTTGCTGAGTGTTATGCATTTATGATTGGGGATTATCCTAACTCTGACTTGGATTTTGGGATATTATGTGAATCTTGATATAAATTTTTCTGTATTTTCATGTACACATCTCCTGTTTATAGATGTAAGAATTGTTTTATATGAAGATAGTTTTGTGCCCAGCCGTATTATATAGTGCATCAGAGTATTTGTGGTGTATTCAGGTTCGTTTAAATGCAATTTGTGTTAGAAGGGCAGTAGATTTAATGCAAATTCTCCATAATTAATGTTTACCATTAGGGGCCAGAAGGCTTAAGCACAATTAACTTTTGCTGACTGTTATATATTTATGATTGGAGATTATCTTATCTATGGCATGTATTTTGGGATATTATGTGAATCTTGATATAAATTTTTCTCTATTTGCTTGTACACGTCTACTGTTTATAGATGTAAAGACTTGTTTTATATGAAGATAGATTGTTTGTATTATGAAGATAGTTTTGTGTAGTTCGTTTAAATGTAATTTGTGTTAGTAGATTTTAATGCAAATTCTCCCTAATTGATGTTTACCATTAGGGGGCCAGAAGGCTTAATCACAATTAACTTTTGCTGACTGTTATGCATTTATGATTGGAGATTATCCTAACTCTGGCATGGATTTTGGGATATTATGTGAATCTTAATGTAAATTTTTCTGTACACATAAACATTAGGTGTTTGATAAAATTCCATTAGCGAGTTAGAGAATCAGGACTGTTGTGGCTAAAGTGCATTATTTTCTGGCTATATTTTGTCTATTACATGGATCTTCATATACATTAGGTGTTTTATAAAATTCCATTACCGGGTTACAGAATTAGGGCTGTTGTGGCTAAAGAACATTCTTTTTGGCTCATTTCTGGTTTAAAAACACTTTTGGGAGAGTTTCTGTGTGCAAAACTATGTGAGTATGAATCGGAGAGTGCAGAGGAGAGCTGCTACGAGGGACGAAGAAGAGAGAGTGAATTTCCCCGAGATTGAAAACAGTTCCAGGTTGAGTTTGGATGAGAAAGGGATGGTTGATTGGACTAGGTTGCCCGATGATACAGTAATTCAGATCTTTTCTTGTCTGAATTATTGTGACCGGGCTAGCTTGTCATCTACCTGCCGCCCGTGGAGGTTTTTGGGTAAGTCTCCATATTTGTGGCAGGAATTGGATCTGCGGCACCACAAGTGTGATGCTGCAACTGCTACATCACTTGCCTCTCGATGTGATAATCTTCAGAGGCTTTCGTTCTGTGGCCCTGAATCTGCTGATGCCATCATAAACCTTCGAGCTAGGAATCTAAGGGAGATTAGGGGTGACTGTTGCAGGAAGATTTCTGATGCTACACTCTCCGTCCTTGTGGCCCGACATGAGGCACTAGAATGTCTTCAGATTGGGCCAGATTTCTGTAGCAGGATTAGCAGTGATGCAGTAAAAGCGATTGCAATTTGTTGTCCACAACTGAAGAAACTTCGACTCTCTGGTGTTCATGAAGTGGATGCTAATGCTATCAATGCTTTGGCACAGCATTGTCAGTATTTGACAGATATTGGATTCATCGACTGTGGAAAGGTAGATGAGACTGCCCTCGGAAATGTTGCATCAGTTCGTCTTCTCTCGGTTGCAGGGACAACTAACATAAAGTGGAAATTGGTTTTGCGTCAATGGAGTAAGCTGCCACAATTGACAGGCTTGGATGTTTCTAGAACAGATATTTACCCTAATATTGTTTCAAGATTGTTTTCATCTTCGCATAGTTTGAAAGTCTTGTGCTCCTTGAACTGTCCAGAACTTGAGGAAGACACCCCCTTTATCTCCAATAAGAATCATAAAGGTAAAGTGCTGCTTGCTTTCTTCACAGACATAATTAAAGGAGTAGCTTCCCTATTTGTTGATACTAGAAATAGTGAGAAGAACATTTTCTTGGACCGGAAGAAGTCAAAAATTAAGGATGGGAAATTAGACGAGCTTGTGAATTGGCTGGAATGGATCCTTTCACATTTGCTTCTACACTTTTCTGGACGCACTTCAAGAGCTTTGGATAATTTCTGGCTCAACCAAGGAAAGACTCTGTTGCTTAGTTTCATGCAGAGTGCCCAGGAGGAAGTTCAAGAAAGGGCAGCCAGAGCTCTTGCAACTTCTGTTGTCATTGATCTTGAAAATGACAGGATTGACACTGGACGGGCTGAAGCAGTTATCCGAGATGGTGGCACGTGCCTTCTCCTGAATCTTGCTAGGTCATTGCCGGAAGTGCTTCAGTCAGAAGCTGTTAAGGTAAGATTTCTGTTAATGGTGCTATGCTACACCTGTATAGTCTTTTGCTTGACGTTTAGTTGGTACTTGTCGTTCACCTTTTGATCTTGTAAGTTGTAACTCTATCTTTACTCGTGTTTTCAGAGTTTGAGTGATAGTAAATTAATCATTTGGCATTCCTTCATATGCTTTAGCATCACTTACATTGTGCGAAAGTCGGTTCACATTCAATTTGCTTTAATATATAGGCAATATCAGCCTTATCAGTGAATGCCAATGTTGCAAAAGCTGTGGCAGTGCAAGGAGGGATCAGTATCCTTGCAGGTCTTGCCAGGTCTATGAACAGAGTGGTTGTTAAAGCAGCTGCAGGAGGATTGTGTAATCTCTCTGTTGGTGAAGAGCACAAGGTTGTTCTTTGTATGTATTTTGAATTTTATTTTTGTATCATTCCTTGCTTTGTTTTCAAAATTCTGATAAATCAAATTTCTGTTCCAGGGTGCCATTGTCAAAGCCGGTGGAGTAAAAGTTTTAGTCGGTCTTATTTCAAAATGGTTAGTTCTCCTGGGGGTGAAGGAGTTTTGGTACGTTCCACAGACTTTGAAATACTTTGAAATTCATTTTCCTAATTCTATATGGGAATTTATGGTAAGCTATAATGGATTTGTATTTAATGTGAATTACTTTCTGGTACTCAAGCATGTAGTGGTTGGGTCTTTGCATGATTTCAGAAATGCGCGGCTGGTGCATTGGCAAATTTGGGAGCAGATGGTCAATGCAGTGTGGAAGTTGTTTCAGGTGGTGGTCTGCCTGCCTTAGTAATGCTGGCTCGGAGTTGCAAAGTTATAGGAGTGCAAGAGCAGGTAGCATTGTGTTCTAATGCAGTGTTAAAACTTAATAATGAGTGTGTGACAATCATGTGTCCATTATTCCTGTGTACTTCATAAACCAATTCTTTGCCGTGTACTATATGTGTATCTTTCTCCTCCATTGTACGTTTTGAGAGTTCATTTCAAGTGCGCCATTTTCTTATAAGACTCTGAAGCCTGAAGGGGTTTCACTAGCATGTGTTTTGAAATATTAAATGCTACTTCGTAGCTAGTTTTACCTTTGTTTTGGTGTTTAATGTACACAGATATGTGTCTATGGAAGATTTTGCATTTGGTTTTTTACCAATATCCCTGTGATGTTATTGTCCAGGCAACTCGTGCCTTGGCAAATTTGACTGCTCATGTAGATAGCAATACTAACAATACTTCTGTTGGACGAGAGGCGGGAGCTCTTGAAACAATTGTGGAACTCACTCGATCTCATCATGATGGTGTCAGGTAATCTCAACCAATTGTTTCTATTTGTTTGCACTTTTGCATGGACCAGGTCATTGTTGTGTTTTTTATTTGAAGAACACCAATTGCTTGTAATAATGAAAATATAACATAGTCATTGGCTGATGGACAGACATGAAGCTGCTGGTGCGTTAAGGAATTTATCCTTCAGTGGTGACGAAAATCGGGAAGCAATCAAAGCAGTCGGTGGCGTTGAGGCATTGGTGTGCATTCTTCTGCTTGAGCTTAAGCTGTCTTTTTAGCATCTACTTTTTCCTAATTGTTATCACTTCACAGGAAACTATGATATATGTCTTGAAACAGCTTACGTTGAGGAACTTAGTTGTTTGTGGAGGATTCATGGATATGGAAGTTGTAAATTTATCCAGAAAAACAAGACATAAAAGGTCATTAAGGATTCGTGCTTAGGCTATAGATTTAAATTTGAGGGGAACTACTTTGTGCAAACAAGGTTAATGTTCACTATCCCTTCCAGCATCCACATCACTTGTTGGAGACCTAACGGAATTATGGTCTCTTTCTTTGGCTTTCAAAAGTTGCTAACTCTCATAACCCTCTTGATTACCAATCCCGATTCCTTCAATTACATTGCCCTACCTATCTCCAATTAAACAAACACAGCTAAATGAGTCCCTTCCCTCTCCTCACAATGTATTTTAACTAACATTTATTGAAAAATATATTATTAGGATAAATACCTAAGCAATAAAATGAATTTTTTTGACCCACGAGTAAACTTATTTCAAGACATAATACATATTTCTTCTTGAAGTAATTCAAATGCCTGACAGGAAAGTAGGATTTTCTTTGGTTTTTTGTAGCTTATGGTAGCATGCTGGTATTTTGGGGAATCTTCCACTTCTGAAATGGGATTTCACTGTTTCTAAAACATCATTTTTCAGAACTTTTTTTTCCAGAATCAATCATTGTGGGTTTCGGGATAAAGGTCAAAACCATTTTCTTGATTCTGTTGAACCTCCACTAGTTTTATTTGTTGCAAGACTGCTACTTGCAGTTATTATGAAATCCACGGTGATGGAAAAAGTCTGCATAAGCCATGTGAATCCTTGTACCTTTAACCTAGAGTTGATGACCAATAATATTCTTCAAGTTCTTCTTTTTCTGGCTTCTGATTTGGAACTTAGTCTTCTATCTGAGTAGAGCTACTTTTCTTTTCCGCACAGATCTCAGATTGTTTGAACTCAGAACTTATGGGAACCCAGAAGAACTACATTAGTTTAAAAACCCTGCCATATGGCATATATATAAATTTATATATTATATTTTTGCACGCATGTAGTTATGCCAGTCTATTAAGTTTTGTAATATCATGACTGCATTTATGAGGTAGTTTTCCTTTGGCATCTTTGAGGTTTTCATTGACCTTATTGTACCTATGAAATCTCATTTTATTCATGTACATGCATGTATGTGGTTCTGCTTGTCACTGGGGATCTTCTATATGTCAACTTTCCAAATTGCTAATGTCGAATAAGATATATGTTTCTAAATGACCTTGGAAATGTATGTTGGAGTTGGATCCTTCCATGAAAAGTTAAACTGTTAGTTTCTTTTCAAGTCCATTAGACCTTCCTTATTTTCTGCACTCTCGCTTCTATTTTCATGGTTTCTTCGTGAAATCCATGAAAAGGACAAATAGAATGTGACGTTCATGACGTCAACCTGTTTGTATTTCAAGTGTGCTTATGTAGGCACAACCTTGCACGTAGATGCATGCCCCAATGTTGTAAAACTGGCCTGGCATGGCTGGTTACCAGGTGAACTGGGACCGGGCCAAGAACCAATTTGGTCATATGAGAAAAACAGTGAAATACTGGTCAAGCAGACCGTTCAACCGAGAACCAGGTGAACCAGCCACAGGTTGACCGGTTTTCTCAGTTCCCAGAGTTTTGAGAAAAGATTGTTATAAAGCAAAATTGCTTGTGTAAATATAAAAAGAACCTACCTGAGTCACAGAAATTTGGTTGAATCCTGTGGATCAGTAACTACTTTTCTTATCCTTGAACCATTTTCATATGGAAGAGAGGTTCAAGGTCAATTAACAATTGTGATTTAGACACCTCCTGTCTTTCTTTAAATTAAATAAGCCTCTTCTGAAGCCAAAAAGAAGTATACAGTTCTTAATTTACCTTTTTGTCTTTATGCTAGATTTGAAACCATCTTTTTTTCATTTTTTCTTATTTTGAATTTCAATTAGAAAGTTGTTTTTAGCTTAAAGAAAGTTAATTTTCCTTCTTTTTGCTTAAAGTAATTACATTCCAATAATATTTTGTGAGAATTAACTTTTTTATTTTAAAAAATGAAGAAAATTAGATCCAATTTTTTGATTAGGAAAAGGTAAAACTAAAAAAACAAACGAAAAAAGAAATCTTAACTTTGAATCTTATTTAATGCCACCTTCATTGCATTTTTGGTATTATGATAAGAGCATTTTAATTTGTTACACTTAACATGGTATAAATAAATGTATACAACGAAAATAATGAATTAATCCTTTTTCTCAATAAATTTAAGGTTGGTTATATAAATACTTCTTCAGTATTCTGCTATATTCATTACTAAGTTTACTAAGAGATACTTAACAATGATAAAAAGCCATATTAATTCTCGTTTCCTGTTCCCTCTTTCTAACTTGTTATGTCAAAATGTGTCACTCTTATGAATTAAAGCATCTTTAGGTCAATGCACAACACGACTCAACTATCTAAGTTGTCATTTTCTTAATTTATTCTCAATGAGCGCCACCTCTGCTTGTTGGCGTGTATTCTCATTTTTATTTTTTGTATGACCATACATTAATCTTATGCCAATCTTGATCTTTAAGTGCTTAACACTGAGAACCATTAGAATAGTTGATCTAATCATGGTTTTACAGCAACTTATTTTAACCATCTTCCTATAGCACTTTTTTACATCCTCTTCATTTTCTTCCTTGTTAATAATCGGACCTAAATACCAGAAAGGATCACTTTTTGAAACAACATGATCATTTGTAGTAACTCTATTACTATCCTTATTCCTACTAATGATGATAAGAAATAAACACAAAGGATTAGGGTTGTGATAGCTAGTGTAAAACTTAGTCAAATCTTATGACATGAATTTTATCAATGTTGCGAGTATAAAAATTAAGAGATAATATTAGAGACACCCCTCGTGTTTCCAAAAATCACAAAAACCTCCCCTATAGACAAAAATAAATGTAATTTTCCTATTTAACCTTATCATTATATTGGATTTGGAACAATCTTTTTTTTAGTTTTATTTAGAGCATGTTTGGAAGAGTTTTAAACTCTTTTTTTTTCAAATTTATTTTCAACCACATATTTCATGGACCCATAAATTGTATTAACCTTTCAACCAAACATTTCACCTACTTTTCAAAATTTCCAAAAATACTACTTTTAAACTCTACCAAACACCTACTTATTTTTTTTAATTTTATTTTAGATAAGGAAATTGTCTTTTAACCTGAAGAAAACTCATTTTTTTGAACCTTATTCAATGCAAACTTTATTATGTTTTTGGTATTTTGATTAATTTCAACAATATTTCTTTTAAGAAATTAGAAAAAGGAGAAAAAAATATAGTTTAAATATGTTTTAGTAATCATTTTAAAGGTAATACAAATATAGAAGGGTAAAATAGGAAATGCAAATTTGTTTTTGAGTGAAAATGGGGATTGTTATGAAAAACAAACCTCAGGGAAGGCTGTGATTTTTGTCAACACAATAGGTGTCTCACAATAAATTGCAAATGCATTTTTTCTTTTCTTCATCATTTTTGTTAAATTATTGTAAAACATGAATATATGTTCATTTGTTAATTGTTTGTAAACAAACAAGTTGTTCACAATCATATTTAAAAAACATATAAGTTTTTTAAGACAAATTATATTTCATAAAGATTACTACACGAAGTTATGATGCAATTTTTTTTATCTAAAAGCAATGCTGTCATCTAAATCAAAAATATGAAAAATCTTAAGAAATGGGAAAAAAGAGAGAAAATAGTTTACATATCATTTAATAATAGTTTCAACTATAGTATAGACAAAAGAGTAAATGGAAAATATAAATTTGTGGAGGGGTGTCTGTATAATAGTCACTTACTTCACGGTGTGTTTCTGTAATTTTTCTAAATTGAAACTTAGGCTTTGTTTGGAAACTTAAGATGTGGACTAATCTTCTTTTGGACCAATTTAGATGGTATTTTTTGGTGGATATTTTTAGAACCAGCTTTGGAACTTAGGTTGTTGGGTATAGTTCAAAGGGAAGTTCCCCTTTTTTGTAGCATTCAAAACAAGTTTGTGGTAATAACTGTTGAGGATTTGGGCTGTAAATATAGTTGTGGTATATGATGATTGATGGGCAAAAATAGATGGGACCACATTGTAACCAAGTAGTGCTTTATGTAAAAATTACTCCTGGTTTTGTTCCTTTCAACCAGATTCAACTAAACCAAGCAATGTCAAACAAGGACCAATTTTATGCATGGGATTATGAGGAAAATGGAGCTGGTGATGTACACATATTATATGCCGAGGACCAATTCTTGACTTCCTAGCTGCTATTTAAGTCATGTGTGTGACAACTATTTATTGCTTCACAAACAAAAGGGGAAAAAGCATGAGTCAAATGTCTTACTGTTTCATCACATTTTATCCCATAATATTTCTGTAGTTGTCATTGCAGCCCAAATTTTGAGAACTTGCTTTTTTGTTCGTAATAATAACTCTCTTGCTGTAATTAATTCCATTTGATTCTCAGTTTTTACGTTGAAAAAGAAATAAGAGTTTTTAACTTTAAGAAAGTAAGATATTCTTTTTCCTGTTTCTGCTTCATTCTCTTTTGGGTTCCTTCTGTAAATATTTTATTGTTTTGTATTAGCACTGATAAATTAATTCTTGAACTAGTTAATGTATTCTTAATGCAGGTGAAAACTTTTCTTAGCATGTATCTCTTGAATTAGTTATCGTACTCTTAACAATGTTTCTATAGGAAAATTAATGTCACTGCTTAAGCTAATTATCCTTTATCATACATCGAACTGTGTGATTATTTGATAAGGTAACTGTCTGCCATCTTATGCACTTTATGAATTAACACATGGCATTCAGGTAATTACTCCTGGCAACCATCAACAAATGCAAAACTATAACTTGCATGCAATATATTTGCGATGGTATCTGTTTGACGCAACCTTTTTTCCACATTATGTTTGGGTCAAGTGTTGTGGTTGTGCCATTGTAGGTTTTCCTCAAAAAGCAAATCAAACTTATAAATTCTGTAAAGCAAAAAAAATAAAAAGAAAAAAGAAATTTCCAGCACATGCTGAGTTCAATGTTATGTGTTTGTCAGGTTGCTCTTGCACATTACTGTTCAAATGCCCCTCTCAGCCTTCAGAGGAGAACTGCTGGTGCTATGTGGGGATTGTCTATGTTAGAGGCAAGTAGGTATGAGCACAGATTTATTGTCATTTCCATGATAACAGTGCTTATAATGATGGTCTAGGTTGTTGTGATATGCAAAATCTCTGCGACAAAGCTTTATTATTTAGTGTTTCATTTTATGTTACACGAGTACATGAACACAGCAAAAGTTTCGGATATGGGACTTGGACACACCTAATATATCAACTTACTATGTCACAGTATGGTTTATATTACAAGGTGATAATATTGTGGGGAATGTGTTAAATTAAATAATGTAGATATTTGAAAGTAAGATAGCATGGCAGCTTAAAAACATAGAAATATTGGGGGTAAAAAAGTAGTACTTTCAGAAGAAAGTCTGGCATACTTAATATGCTAATTGAAAGTTATGGTATAATGGGAATTATAGTGTAAACAATATACATGAATTGCTAAAATAAGTAAAATGTGAATCTTTCAATTCTGACCATATCTTTCTCTCTCTCTCTCTATAAATGTCAAATTAAAACACAGAGCTGGAGGTGTGGTGATGTCAAATTTTCCCTGTAATTACTAATGGCGTTTGGTTGGTGCCTGAGTTCACGATTTTCTGTTTGATTCAAGATCTAAGCAGTTAACCCTAAACTTGTAGAGACCTAAGAGTTAGGTTCCATTTCCACTTCCTCTTCACCAGCATCTTCACCATCTTCAAAGCAACCAATTATTGTCTCGGCTCTGTGTAAAATACTCCACTGTTTTCTTAAGCATCCTTTGGCTGATACCTTTCTGATATCTGTTTGCAAGGACAGTGATTCAATCCGAATCTAGGATTTCCCTTAAGCGACTGCACCTCTTGACACCCTTGCTTTTAATCGGGGAGCCTTGCCTCTTGATTTCTTTCTGGCTTGAACCTCTTCCACTCCTTAAATATGTGCAAGAGTGAGTGGTCTTCTCAACCTTTCTGTTGAGGCAAATGACTTGAGCTGTTGATAAAATTTCTCCGTAGTTTGAGATCCAAACCAGAGGGAGTGGTCTTCTCAACCTATTAGTTGAAAAACCCATGATGCTCCTATTGCCTAGATGCAAGAGTGTTTTCTTTAAATCAACCTCACCACCAGATTTTTTTGTCCAGAAAGCATATACTGAGCCTTGTTTACAGACTTCATGAATTCTTGTAGCCCACCACAGATCGGATTTCCTATTTGGAGCACATCCATCTTCCTTTCTATGTTCACAGCTCCTCCCACTGCTTAAAAGCTCACAGTTTCATGTCAATTTCATCGGCAAATTCTTTATACCTCCTCCTTTACTCCTCCAAAGTTATGATTTACTCCCAGGGTAAGGATTATTCTTTTCCCCAAGGTAATAACCTATGATGCACCAACACGCTGATAAGTATACAAATTTTTATTTTCTTTATCCTATTAAATATAAATTAAAAAATCAAAAAAATTATCAGCGAGTCGGTGTCGGTACTTTTTCAAAAATCAGGTGTCGACATATCCAATACGTGCCGTGTCGACACTCGATTTTCAAAAAAGTACCCACACTGACACGCGGATCAAATTTTTTTTTTTTTTGATTTTTTTAATTTATATTTAATAGTATAAAGAAAATAAAAATTTGTATATATATTGCATAAAAACAAATACTCAATATAAAATCAAACTTGACATTTATTTTATACATGTTTTGTCATAACATGAGTTCAAGTTGCACAAAATAGAGATGAAACAAAGTATATCATTCATCTCGAATTGCGTCTTCAAATCTTCATCTCCGTCATTCATAAATACTATCACCTCCAATTCTGGTTTATCTAGAGACAAACTGGCAACTTCAAGCATGCCAAAATCCCACATCTTAGTTTCTCTTTGTGAATATTGAGGACTCCTCCTTGACAAGAGACGTAGATTGCTATGACCAAAGACTAAACCTATGCACGTTTTGGAGTTAGCTTATTCCTTTTAAGAGAATGCAAAAAGGAATAAGTTATCCAATTTCGCTCACAACATGACGAAGAAGATGATTGTCCCAATAACTTCAACGCATAAGTTTGAAGTGTTAGTGCACAAGCGCCATAGATCACCCACCAAGTCTTTGGGTCCAAGTGGTAATGGTCTGAGATAGATTCAAATTCACCAAAATCTTCTTCCATCATCGATAATTTAGATTACTCCTTGTTCACTTTATGGCGCTTTTCATTTGACAAGTAAGTAACTACAAATAACATTACAAAATGTAAATAAATAATAAATGTATGGATTAGAATTTAGAGTTGACCTAAGCAATGAAATGTGGTGTTATTCTTATTTCAACAATCAACAAGGATACGGTGAACAACATCATAAAACGGTGATAAGATGCCTACATGTCGTAAATCAAGTGAATACAAGATTTGTTCGTATCATAAAATCTAATTATGTCATAGGTAAGCAAAGCGAGAAAGAACATAATCTATAGAATCCCACCAAATATCATTAAGTATTTTTGTTTTCATAAAACTTGCTCTCTTTACATCATCTTTATGATAAGATGCCCAACTTTCACTAATGACCATTTCTTGGAGACCACGTTGGATAAGTTTAAATCATTTGAACATAACAATAACGGAAGCATATCGTGTCTCGGCTACGGAAAACAACTTCAATGTCCCAAATTCATTAAACATTTCGAGTATCTTAGAGTGGTTCGTGATAAAAAATTTATTATCATTATTTCATCATAAATACTAGTAATCCAATTGTACTCCTCATTTGTAATCATGTTATTCTCAACATTGTTTGCCGCACAAATATCCTTCAAAGCATGATTTAGTGTGTGTACAACACACCTTATCTGAGATATTTTATCTCCTCTAAAGGGGGTTAACACCTAGGGGAATTTTCTTGATAGAATAAGCCCAGCCCTCAGGGTCTATTAATCCCAAGACAATGTCTTCTTCATCCCAGTTTAAGGTTTTTGTCTCCCAAGGGCAAGTTGAAAAGAATGTAATGTGAACTATCTTATGAACTATCCTATGTATAATGAGGTTTCCCGACTACTAAAGGAAAAAGCAGCTCTTACTACCATTTATACATCCCATATGGAACCGTTGTTTTCTAAGATCGCGGCACTTACATCTTGGTTGAAACATTTCTAATCAAGGACCTATACCCGAGGCGAATGCTTTGTCGGGAGCCAAAGAAAATATCTAGACCAATAACTATTAGCCCAATATGACTATGTTTCTTGTTGCTACATGTCTCCTAATTCCTAATAGAGAACATTATTCTCTAATTGGATGACGACTGTAGTGTCTCCTTTACTCCCGCAAACCTTCTTCAATAGCATTTGCCTAGAATGAAAACCTCAGTATTCTTGACCATCATGCAGGATAAATCATGCTTCACTTTCTTCTTTAAGAGAAGATTAGGCCATTAGGGTATCATTATTTTGACATTGCTAAATCACTGGTCCCCTACGTAAAAGTTCAATCTGCATATGCAAGAGATTCTTGGATTTATATCCTTAAAAAGCACCATCATGCCACCATAGCCGGAGTGTCGGTGTCTTATATGTATTGGACACGCCAGGTGATGTGTCCTTTTTTAATTATTTTTTAATACGGACACAGTGTCGACACAGAAAGTCTATTTGAAATTAATCGAAACAATAATGAAAAAACAGAGATACTGATGTGGAAATGAAATTGTGATTCCTAATCATTGACTGAGAAGAAGAGATGGGGTGTCAATGACAGAGAGGACATTGAGGAGAAGAGTTTGGTCCATGTTAGAATGTGTTGAAGAGGAGACCAAGGGTCAACATTGTGGAGGGGAGATGAAGGGTCCGTGTGGCTTTAAAACCTAAAGCTATGAGGAGATGAAGGCAGCATTGTGAAGAATGAAAACCTGAAAAACCCAAAGCTGATTAATCTCTAAAATAAAACCCGGTTCAATATAAAATTGAAAAGGGCGCTTTTAAAAGTTAATGTAAACATGTTTTTCATGATTGGAATTAACTTCATTGTCATCTGATTTTAAAAACTTCACAAAACAATGTTCATTTTGCTCTACACTATTAAGAAATTAAAAAATAAAAAAAAAGTTAATTGATATTATCTTAATTGATGTGTCCTGACGAGATCATGTCCGACTCAAGACTATTGCTCCATGCCATCCTTCAGTTTTGTTGGTCTAATTATGATGAATGAAATAAATGAAATAGAATTTTGAAGATAACACGGTGGAATTGACTAAATCAATTCTTTCATCATTCAAAGATAACATGTATAATGTAAAAGAATAAATAGTGCACTTGATGAAGAAGGATATTGACACTAATATCAAAGTGTTACTTCCTAATGTAGAGATTTAAAAGTCCATTGATGGAAGCATAGCTATTAAAACTGGACTGGATCGGCCGTTTGTCCGAGAACCCACTAGCTCGCCCTTATGACATGACCGGTTGTCGGGCTCATTGTTTGCCGGTTTGCATGTGAACTGGTCAAGGCTCGAAGAAACCGGTCAAACCCGCTAGAAGCAGCAGTTTTTCGTAGCCTAAATCGCCTGGATCTAATTAAAAAACTAGACTGCAGAGTATGACTTGGAGTTTGCATTTCAAAGTCTAGAACCTAGGCCCTGACGGGTGGAAAGTTGGACTCTTTTCCACTAAATCACTTTACCTGCTTTGCTAAAATGTTGCCTACTAGCATATAAGTTCATTCCATAAAGATATAGAAATAGATACAAAGTTTATGTACAAATAATATTATCAAATTGATTTTAATAAATTAGATATGTTTAGGAATGAAATAGAATAAGATATTATAAAATATGTTAGAAATATTGAGAAATATATATAATATACTCACTCCGTCCTATAAAGATATGTTTACTTTCTTTATTCATATGTCTCAAATTATAGTCCATTTTCCTTATTAATAGTATAATTAATTTCTTAGTTTTCTAATATACCCTTATTTATTGAACTTTGTTATCAACAAATATAAACTATCATTATATTAATATAGGGATATATTAGAAAAAACGTAAGTAAAATTTATTGTTCTAACCATAATAATTAAATTTTCTTAATCTGTGTAAAAATAGAAATAAGCCTATTTTTGTGGAATGAAGGAAGTATGTATATATAACACACAGACACTCATACATATATGATGACCGTTTCTCCTACCAATAACTTTGACAAATAAACATAGTCTTTAATTTAAGTTAATCTAACGGTATACATATATTAAAAACTTTCAAAAATCCTATACCCACATCTATATACACCCTAATAAAGATTTTAATAGATCTAGACCGTTAGATTAACTTAAATTAAGGGCTGCGATTATTTGTCAAATTTATTTGCCAAATTCATTGGTACAAACTATGTAATACTAAGGTAGCTAGAATATAATTATGATTATAAAAATACAAGTAAAAAGAAAGAACTCTTAACATATCTTTAATTTGATTAAAATAGTAAAGAGAATAGTGAAAGATTTTTATTTTTAATTACTATGCTACTTTATATTTTGAAATTTAGATCATGTTTGGCTTAGTTTAATCTAAACTCTTTTTTTTTTCAAACTTATTCTTAACCACATATTTCATGGAACCCACAACTTTTATCAACTTTTCAATCACACATTTGACCAACTTTTTCAAAATCTACTAAAAATCTACATTTAAACTCTACCAAACATATACTTATTTTTTAAATTATTACACCTCTTTACTTTTAAATTTAGTATATAAAGATTCCTCGAATTTTTGTTGAAAAAATAATATTATTCATAGTTTTAATTCGCTAGTAGAATTGTTGATCCGAACGGTTGAACTTGTTATCCATTGACCAAGTCCTTTGGCTGGGTCAATGACCAGTTTGGGTTTGATAACTATGGATGGAGGAATAAGATAAAAATTTATTATTGTTGGTTTAGTGGTGGTATTATTATGTTCAATTATGATGGCATGGTGGTATGCGTGCATGTCATCATGATGGTGAGATCTTCTGGGTTCTCATTGGTTCACGCAAGGGCTTTGAACGGATTTTAGCGTGCAAGAAACAAACTCGCACTTGCACAAAAAAAAAAAGAAAGAAAAAGAAAAATAAAACGATCAATGGTAAAGGTTGGTGGTGGATGGTGCATGGAGACAAATATAGAGCAGATAACAGACACACATGTATAATTGGGCTTAATATTAGAACAATGTGTTTTGCTTCTTGATAACAGTGAGTCCACAGATAATATATTACCATATTTTGTCATTTTCGTTTCATTTTCATCTCTTTGGTAATCATGATGCCATTATCATTATAGCTTTCATTTGTCTGTCACGTGGAAACTAATGTATCACATATATAACTCTTTCCGTAATAGCATTGCTATTGGTCAAGAAGGAGGTGTGGCACCACTAATTGCTTTGGCACAATCAGATACCGAGGTAAACATTAATTACGAATAATCATCATTGCCTTTTGAACTTGACTATTGGTTTTTTATTAGTGCAACCAAAGAATGGTATTTGCTCTCTCAAACGACATCTGCTCAATTGTCTGGCTGTGACCTACAGTGGTTATGTGGTTGATGGTTCATTGCGTCAAGTTTCATTTAAATTTCCAATGGTCCACTTCCATTGATAACCTTTAAATCAGATATGTTTATGCTCAAACAATAATAAATTCAGTCCATGCATAAAGGCCCTTTATCCTTTTCTGCAGGTCCCACTAAGAATATTTTAATATCACTCTAAAGTTTGAACAAAAGCCATAAATAGCGTGTTGTTTTATATTTTTGGAAGTAATTTTGCAAATTCCCTCATCACTTGAGAGAATTGCATTTAGTGCTCGTGCCCAAAAATTTAAGTTGTCCAAGAGGACTCAACGTTGCATAGGGGGAATTAAATTGGAAAATTTGACATTAATAGTTAGACTGGGCAACCTGTGTTTATGAAAGCTGTCTGTGGCGTATGGATAACACAATGTTTCGCTATTGTTTTCCACATTGTTGAGTGACACCATGTTAAATGCGTGAATGAAAATTGTGTTACTCCAAAAGTTTTTGATTGTATGACTTTGATGAAAGCATTGCTACAGATCACTACTCGTTATATCAAATTCCGAGATTTCATCCGTCTTTATAATGTATGATATCACCAGGAATTGCATGATCATCATATTTGAAGCAATTCTATAAATCTGTTCTAAAGCTTGTATCCATAAACCCATTATTGACAACTTCATTGTCATTCTACCATGTGTATTTCCTTAAAGCATATCATTTAACTGATATCACGAGTACATGCCAGTAGTTGACAACAAAGTATTCATGTTGCCAAGTACTTTGTCCTTAAACCGGATTATTGCTTGTTGAAAAAATGTCATAGTGGCTCGTACATCGAGGAAGTGCATTCTAATTTGCTAGTTGTGTGTATTCTAATTTACTAGTCTTATCTGCCTTTACTCTTTAGTTCAACAAGTCAATATCTTCATTTTATTTGGACACACTTAACTGATATAGAGTTAATGCTAGCTCTATGCATTTGTAGCCATTGTTTTTAACAATTAAGAAGTGGAGATGCATTAATGGGACTTCCAATAGGCCTTCCTATAGCTAATTCATTTATTTGTTTGGATTACACTGCTTCTTTTGGATCATAACAATTTTCTCAAGTCTTGCTCTCAAAATATTTAATCACTGAATTACATTGTCTATAATTATTAGTGAAAGAACGAAAATAGGTGGGGCCTACTCTATATATTGGAAGGGACCTTTCTTTCAGTTTTTCATTTTTGTGCTTTTTTCTTTCTCCTCGTGCTTGGAATGAGAAAGTTTTCTTTTATCCAAGTCAAACATTAAAATTCCACGAAAATTGTTGTCTTCACAAAAAGACAATCAAGACTCCTAATATCCTAGACTCTAGAGCTTTCTTACTGTAGTTCAAAGGTGGTTAACCCTAAAATGTTCATGGCTGTTAAATTTGCTTCTCATTTTAACGATCATTTTGTTCATATACCATATGATCCGAGCATTCAGATGCCATCACACGTGCATTATTATTTTCATCATGAAATGCATCTCTTAAAATACTTATTGTGCAAGTTATGCAGTCAAAATTTGTTTTTTGTTATAGACTTATAGCAGGATATGAATTGATCTTCGTATATTCAATAATTTTCAGGCTGTCCATGAGCCTGCTGCAGGAGCTCTTTGTAATCTAGCTTTTAGTCCTGGTAATGCTCTCCGTATTGAAGAGGAAGGAGGGGTTCCTGCCTTAGTTCATATTTGTTCTTCTTCTGGATCCAAAATGGCACGCTTCATGTCTGCAATGGCACTGGCATACATGTTTGATGGAAGGTACTTCTCCATATCAGTCTGGAATCCCAATCTTCTAATGTTTTCCTTTTGTAGCTCAAAAATTTGGCTGGAAGTTTGTAGTACATATTTTATTGAGACACAAATAAGATATATTCAGACTTTCCAAACTTGTGTTTTCTTTTTATAAGAGGGGGCAAATTCTTCTTTTCCCATTCTGGAACGTCAAAGTGAAAGACCCACCAGACCTGAACCCATTTTTAATTCAATTTTAGTCTCTTTTCATTTTTAATTGTTAGAAACTGATTTTTTAGAAATAAAAACGAAACTGGTTCTTTTATTTGTATTATTTTGGTGATGTCATGCTCATTTATTATATAAAATTTTCGCCAAGATAAACTGTGGTATGAAACCAGGGTGTCCAAAATCATGAGAAATCAAGAAATTGTTAATACATCAAGATACAAAAAAATGAATTTCTGTTTAGATTAGATTGGTGATTAACATGGCAATATAGCACACAAAGATTCTTAATTCAAAAATCACAGCTGCCACAAATAGTATTTCTGTGCATTAAATAAATCTAATCGACACATTCTGGAGCATGTTGAAATACAAATAAACCCAGTTAATTCCTGTCCACCGAATGCAGGTGCAAGGAAATGATTGTAGACAGACTCAGACCTTGCCTTTAATGAACAAAGTGCTGCCTTCAAATTTGAACCATGAGCCTCCTTTTGTGCATGTTATTGTGATACTAATTTTTCTTATACTGCTGCTTCTCTCTTTTTTCCATTTCATTTATAACTGGCTGGTATTGGCAATAGATGTTAAAATAATTTTCATGCTGTGAACAGAATGGATGAATCCCTGATAGGGACATCAACAGAAAGCACTTTTAGGAGAGTGAGCTTGAGTGGTGCTAGAAGAATGGCTTTGAACCACATTGAAGCATTTGTTCGGTCCTTTTCTGATCCACAAGCATTTCCAGTAGATGCTGTATTATCTGCCCCTGCCACATTAACACAAGTAACAGAAAACGCTCGCATTCAAGAAGCAAGTTATGTGATATGCAGGTTCGTTCTCTCTCTCTCTCTCTCTCTCTCTCTCTCTCTAAGTTGCAGTCTCACCTTGCTCTCTTTCTTCTTTTATTCATCACTGGTGTTAAAAGCATCGATTATAGGCAACTAGAAGGTTGACGACATAAGCTAATTTCTTGAAGCATGTGTTAACATATGCACTTTGTTGTGGAGTTTCAGAAGTGCGTCATCTTCTGTTTTTTTTTTTTTTTTAGCATGTTGATAGGTATCATATTTGTTCAACCTTATGGAAATTTATAGTAAGAGTCTTCCTCGTGATAAAATTGATATTGGTATGAGATTACTCATTAAGCTATTCCAAACTGTGAACTAGATTTTGGTAATTTTCCTCAAACCTACCCCAACCAAAATTCCAGGGCAACAAATTTCACATTTGTATCCTTGTTATGTCAAATTTGAATCAACCTTCATTATAATAATTGATAATTGGGCTTATCAAATTCATTATACTTATTTATTCAAGTTACAACCTATCTAAAGAAAGAAATTTTACAATTCTCTTACCTTACTAATTCCTAGATAAATGAGGAATACAAGACAACTGCAGATTCTAACTATAATAATGTGTAGAAAATTGGCAGATATCCTAAGAGGATCAGATTTGATTTGTTGTACATCATTCACTTTATCTATTCTGATTGGAAGAGCTTTATTTTAGGGATTTGATTTGTCAAAACTATGACTTAGTTTTAACCAATATGGTATTAGAGCCACTTTACTTTTCTAGGCTCAGATTTTTTGGCGTACCTGCCCTCCTTTCTTCCTTTTTTAGCATTTACATCCCAAACATTGTTCAAACCTAGATCATTTTGAACTCAAGTACAAAGTGTGTGCATTAGCTAATACCGTTGTGTTCCTTATCCTTTAAATAATGCAAATAGTAAAATTCTTCTCTGTTGCATATTGATGTTTGGGGACGCTCATACGTATTTGGACTTGATGTCTCACTGATACTCATTTATGAAAATTTCATGTGTTAGACCTCTAATGAAAAAATGAGTTTAGCATACACGTGAATGGTGTGTTAGAGAAACTAAATTCCTCCCCTCTAACAACTTAAGCTTTTAGAGAGGTGGTTCAAAATTAGGTTTGCAAGTTGAAAAACCATTATATGGCTTAAAAGTCTTACCTTCACTTGTATATGTGCATGTGATGTGCCTACTAATTTCTAATACCAGCAGGAAAATCATGTTCTCTGTGATTTTCCGCTCTATCATGATATGTACTAGTTTTATTTTCCATGAGTGTATTAGGGAAACTGGTATCCTTACTATCATTTATGCCAAAAAGAGAGATTTGTATATACAGCATTTTATTTACCCTTACCTGCTTTATCATTTCGTTCCTCAAGGACGGGAATCATAGGTTCCATTAAATGCATCTGAACATTTTCCACAGTTATCGCCGATCTATTGTGATCAACAACTTTCTGTTGCCATTTCCTCTTTTGTTTGATGTTTTTATTTTGCACAGTGAAGCCGAGATTGGGAGATTTGTTGCTATGCTGGAAAATCCTTCCCCTGCGTTAAAGGCTTGTGCTGCATTTGCTCTCCTTCAGGTAGACAATTCACCCCCCCCCCTCTCTATTTCTGTCTCTCACTCACTCCTGCACAGATGTTTTTTGCAAACCATATCTAGAAACTACTAAACAAAGTCTTTCTGTGAAAATTAATTCAACATTCGTTGTTAAAATTTTCAATTGTAGTTTACCATCCCTGGTGCTTGTTATATACGGCATCATGAAATCCTTCTGAGGAGGTTTGGAGCAACACGGGTGTTGCACACATTAGCAGCAGCGTCGGATGTCCCTCACGAAGTCAAAATCTTTGCTTGCATTGTACTGGAAAACCTTGAGCAGTTTGTGACAAGTTTAGAGGCCTAGTTTACTTGAAGATAGTATGTTGGTCCAATCATCTTCTTTTTCATGTCAGAATGGCGTTGTAGGAGAATTTTGTTGCTGTATAAGCTTTTACAAATGTTCTGCCTTGCCCAAATAAGTTGGTCAGCATGATTTTGTAGCACTTTTTGTTCTCATATTGTTTTTATTTCATAGTTTTAAGGAAATTTGGTGCAAATACCAGTTGTACCTTGGGAATTCTTTTTATTGTTTGCTTTGGCAACATTATAAGACTGTCGTCCTATTTGGCAACATTATGTTCAGCAAATTTTCCATCATTCAAAATCGCCCTCTTTAAAGGTGGAAAACTTCTTCATTTGTTCCTTTTCGGTTTTTTACACAATTTTTCTGGGCATTGGCAAGAAAGGAAAGGTAAGGCAAGTCCGGTGTGTAAGTAATTGAGCCGATTTTGAACCAAAGTCAGGATGGATATTTGAAATTTTATTTGTTAGATTTTCTATCTATTTGAAGATGTAAGAATAGTGATGGTAATGGGATGGGGCAGTCTTCTTAGTCTCCACCCCGCCAAGGATTTTTCCACCCCAGTCTCGCCCCGATCTCCGCTTAAAGCGGGGCCGGGGCGGGCTCCCCGCCTTGTTTATTTTCCAGTTCAATTTTTTTAAAATTTTAAATATTAATTAAATTATTAAAAAAGAAACACTTGAATATTATATTAATATATTTAAAAAATATAACAAAATTATATTATTTATAGACAATTTTTTTCTAATATGAAGGATAATTTTTTGATGTGGGACAATCTTGGTAAAGTTCCAATGCTTAAAGAGTAAATGTATAGAATAGATTTCACATCGGATTTTTTTTATAAGTGTGTTGAACGAAAAGTCTATAAAAGAAAGTGGTAGACTAATATATTATTAAATGAATAGGGTTTTACGTTTCGATGAGCCATGAAGTGGATTTGTGGTATTCTAATTGATAGAATTAATCTACTAGTTCTTTTTTTATATTTATATTTATATATTTTTATAATAATAATTAAAATAAATTATTTAATTGAACCGGGGTAGGACCTAGTTCCCTGTCCCCTACCCGGGGTGGGGACTTTGCCCTGGCCCCACGGGGATTGCCATCTCTACATAAGAACAAGAACAATTTACAACATGTCACTCATGGGTTGAGCGATTGAGTAATGTAATTTTGATATTGGTAAAAACAACTTATGTGATTTTTAAGCAAAGATAAGACATTTTGACAAAAAAACACTTAAAAAGTCATTTTTTATGACGTTGAAAAATTCCTTTATAAAAAAAGCAGCAAAGGTGGGCGAACTGTTGGTGAATAAGAAGAGGGAGGACCACTCGATCGCTTTCCATTTTTGGATGTGTGTCTTATGTCTATGTAACGGGGACCTCCCCCATACATGGTCTTACGACTTTGCGAAGACTTGTATTTTTGGTATATAGTCGCTTGGGCTCAAATAATTTTTATTTATTTATTTATTTTTGTGAAGTTGTGAATGTAGTTTATGATTTACCACAAAGGCAAAAGGGTTATTGTGTTTGATCTTCCCTTACTAAGTTTGATGGGTCCAAGCAAGATTAAAGAGGGACCCAATTTGTCAATGTTAGTTATTTAGATAATGATTTATATCGTGCCCCCAAAGAGAGAGAAGGAAAAGTGTAGAGAAAAAGGAAGAAAAAATATAGAGAAATCAGAATCGTGCGTGAGCGTTCTAGTTTTATATAGTGAGTATTTAGTGAATATTAGTAGATGTAGTAATATTGTTCAAATATTGGTAAATAAAAATAAAATAAATTATGAAAAAAAAAAAATTGAGTGAAATTGGCGCCCAGGCCTATAAGTGGGCGATTGCCCACTTGGTAAATGTAGAAGCAGAATTGCTTCTACTTCTATTGGGCAATTGCCCAAATTAAGGTTGGGCGAGCGCCCGAAGTTTAATGCACTAGCCATTAGGCTAGTGGATTTTTTGAATTTCTGATGTCTTTGCATCTATTTTTTTGCACCATTTTGTGATATATTTTTTATATTAACAAAAAAAAAAAAAAATCAAAATTATTATCTATATTTTCTTCCCACACTCAAATTTTTTAAAAAGCTTTATTGTTCTTTTTTTTTTTCCAGATTTTATTGTTCTTGTACAATCTGGTTTGAGACTTGTAAATTCGCCAAAGCTATTGTTTGAAGGCCATTTAGCATCTCATTCACCGAGAGGGCGCAAATAACGCTTTTAGGATAGTGTTCTCACGACACAAATTCGGTGTTTGTTGTTTATATTGAGGATTTTCTTCTACAAGTTCGTATTGTGTTGGTGTCATATCAAAGCATTTCTAACAATCTAAAAGTGTTATCTTGATATGGAAATCGAGAGTGAAACAACAATGGCAACAATCAAGTTGATGAACCAAGATTTGGTGCGTTTGGACTTATTTGATGAACCAACTTCATCCGGTGGCAAAACAAGTTGAAGTTCTTATTGACTACGTTAAAGATCTTCTACATACTTGATCCCGAATTGTCTACAATCTCTGAACCGACAGAAAATAATATGGATGAAGTGAGGACTGAAAGAAAGAAACGCCAAGAAGATGAACTCATTTGTAGGGGTCATATCTTAAATGCACTTTCTGATAGGTAATATGATTTTTACACTAACACAACATCGATAAGAAAGATTTGGATAGAACTGGAGTATAAATATAAGGCAGAAGCATAATGTATTAAAAAATTTCTAGTCTCTAAGTATTTTGATTTTAAATTTCTTGTTAACTTTCTAATGTTTCCCAAGTACATGAACTACAAGTTATCGTCAACAAATTGAAGGCGGTGAAGATTGAACTTCTCGAACCTTTTCAAGTGGGTGCAATTATTGCTAAATTGCCCCCAACTTGGAGAGGTTATAGGAAGAAAATACTTAACAATTTTGAAGACTTTTAATTGGAGCAAGTTCATAAACATCTTTGAATTGAGGAAGAATATAGGGCAAGAGATGGGAATGAAAATTCTCATATTGGTACTTCAAAGGCCAATGTCATGGAGGAAAATAACAAATCCAAGAAGTCCAAGAAGAGGAAATCTTCCAAGGACAAAAATATATTCAAAAAGAATTTCAAGGGAGAATGCTATGGTATAAAAAATAAATTAAAATTTTAAATTGGTCAAATTTTGATTATGGGTATAATTTTTTTGTTAATTAACGAACCACTGGAAAAAATTTGTAGAGACTCTAAGAGCCCGTTTGTTTTCAATTTTGATTTTGCTAAAAAGCTAAAGTCAAAGTCAACAATTAATTTTAACCACACATTTTATGGTCCCACAACTTTTCAACCACACATTTCAACAACTTTTATCAAAAAATCTGATTTTAATAAAACACATTTTAAATGTCATTTTGGTGAACAAAATTAAAATTTTTGGGCCTTGATGACATATTTTTTATTATTTTAAGTGTAAATCTATAAAAAAAAAAAAAAGATTTAGGACTTATTTGTATTTTTAAAAAAGTTTAAGAGTTATTTTTAATTTATTTAAGTTGGGGGTAAAATTGTCAAAAAGGTTTGGGATTATATGTGTTAGGATTAGAAGGTTATGGGACTTTTCGACACTTTTTGAAAGATTAGGAACTTTTGTTACAAATTTTTCTTTACTTTTTAAATCCAAAATTTTCAAACGTCAAATTTAACAGAGAATTGGACGGAAATTGATGAAAATGACCATTTCTGCCAAAAACATTTGAAATAGAGGTTAAACTGTCAAAAATAAAACGATATGTCCTCAACCTGTAGTAAATGCAAAAGTCAAGGACCATTTGTGCAAAAAATCCCTCTCAAAATACAGTGGATGAGAGAGATACACACATAATACACCGAATGAATTGTCTTATGAAAAACACTTCATGGACACTTAATTACCAACATAATACTAAGAATTAGATACCCTAATTCTATATCACATGGAGCAAAATATTGCCAAAAAAAAAACATACAAACACGAAAATTTTATAGAGGTTCGCCTCAATGTAACTTCGTCGCTACAGTAATTCACTATAATTAAAGATAAGTTTATAAGAAAAAATTTGGGCAACCGAAATTACAAGTGTGAAATCTCTAAACTATTCTTAATGAAATTTTGGTCCAGGATTCACCCTACACCCAGAGAGGGGGGCTTCCCGCCTCTTTCAACTCCCACAGCGGCCTTACCTGTAAAGGTTGACTGCGTACAACTCTATGCGAAAAGTAATAATTAGGCACTACAACTTAATAGCTACTTTCTCTTGCAATCCTATAACTTCGCAACTCCAATCTAGCATTACTAAAGTAAGCAGACTACCTCCTGAAACAAATTCCATGGTGCGCGTTTCTTAAACCAAGCAAATATGTGAAGAGGAATTTGATTTATCAGAATTTTACAAAGATATACAAAGAACAACCTTGTGCTGGTGCGGCGGAATATAAATAATCCTGAAACGAATGAGGGAAACACCAAGCAATCACAAAATCCATATGTTCAAATTTCAATATGAAAGACACGAATCCAGGATCAAAGAAGGTTGGCAGTCTGCTCAATCCGTCAAAATAATTCAGAATTTTATCAACCACCAAACAAATGCCCTATTCTGATGTTTTTATGAAAGATCCTATGACTTAAAAGATAAAATAACCAGCAGTCTGAAAAACAGAAATAGCATTTGGGCATTCAGTGATGCAGCCGATTAAATTTCAAACATTGCTGTATTAAATAAATTTTGTTACAATTGTTAAGTACAATTTTGTACTGATCGGGACCCACAAAAGAGACAATTATAATTACTTTTACTTGTTTTCAGCATAATGGTGTATTGTTTTTTATCATTATAAGAAAATAACCAAACTCAAGTGTCAATCAAACGAAAAGAAAGCAAACAAAAGAAAAAGAGACTCAATTGAACATATAAAGAGAATTGAGGGGCTTGTCATGAAAATATCAAAGAGAAAAACTCAAGAACTAGAAATCAATTAAACATGCTACCGCATAGTTAATCATGGGTGCGATCACAAGCCAATGATTTCATTTGCACAACATAATTGTACAATACCATGTGAACGCAAGGTATTGAACCATGTGATCACATGGTTATATCGGTGCAGTGTTTTATTGTTTCCTAATGGAAATAGGACTCTATTTAGTCTAGGATAAAAACAACAATGTAAAACACATTTCTGCGAGGAAGTATATAAAAAGCAGTGAATAGAAAAATCACGGGAGGCGAATTAGAGAGGAAAAATACATCACAAGAATCGAAGATCAAAGGGATGGATTGAGGATTCTTCTCACACAAATCACGGGTTGTGTTTCTCTTTTCTTCTTTTTCCTCCGAACATGATTTATTCAACTTTTGTAATATTTTACGAAATCATGTCTGACTAAATTACTTATTGATATGATGAATGATGAAACCTCGTGTTTTTAATCAATTAAAAGTTTTTTCGTTTTCGTAATTAATTGCTTCCGGATTGATTATTCCTTATTCCCTTTTTTGTGTTTTAATGCTTGATCACCGTTGGAATGTTTCATGATCTTTATTGATTTCGAGATAATCAATCTAGATAAACACATGGTATTGAATAACATATGGTCCAATAATAGATAGATATTATTATTATGCCTTATAAAATATGTTTAAGGTGTTCTTGTGATTTAATACATATTTTATGTTCGAACTTTAGCTAGAGATAGTTAATTTCGCATATTAATATAGAATTGATTGGTTGTCGAGAGAGGCTTTTAATTATTATAGTATCACCGATTTTCAATCTAGAGTAATTATTAGCTAAAGCGATTAATGGATAATTAATTAATGAACGTGTAGATGGATTCACGAATCCTAGTACTAGTAAAACTCGAATTTGTTCTTAAATTACTTTTGATTGTGTGTTAATTTAGTTTTAGTTTAACTCAAGTAGAATAACTTTAGGATTGAAATTATAAACGAATCTATTTTTTCATCTTATTAAAATTTGAACTATAAATTAATTAGTTAATTAATTGCTAGTTCTCGTTGGTTCAACACTTTTCTCATCACTTTACTACTTGTTAACGATCCGTACACTTGCAGGATTAAAATCGACAACAAATTTTTGTCACCATTATCGGTGACTAATTTTATTAATTACTACGTTAATTGATAATTTAGTTTTAATAAATTGTTTTATTTTATTTTTATTCTCCTTCTCAGTTCTTTGTGTAACTGCTGAATTTGAGCTATTTTCTAAAGTTTCAGGTGTCGATTGTGTATGCGTCGTGCAAAAGATCTTGATCTATTCGATTTCGATCCATTTTACCAACAACAACGTGAACAACGAGAAAAGAAAAAACAACAAAGAGACACAATGGACGATGACAACCGGGTTCGTGATCCACCACCTACAGATATGTGAAATAATCTTGCACATATGGCTTGACCAGTTGAAGTTAATAAATGATATATTTTTATGGGTGAATATATGATGTCCCCGATTGTTGAGAATCGATCCAGCTTAATTTACCCACATTTTAGACTCGAGAACTTTCAGTTAAGACCAGATGTGATTAATATGTTCTCGAAAAATCATCATTCTTCTATGGGAGAACAGACAAAAAATTTCACAATCATTTTTCTCACTTCATGGAATACTGTGGAAATTTCAAATATCACGGTGTTAATGAAGAGGCATTTATGATGAGACTCTTCCCACACACTCTGAAGGATAAGGCTAGAGAATAGTTAGATTTTCTACCATCTGGAAGCATCACTACTTGGACAGATTTGGTCCAGAAATTCACATTGAAATACTTCCATCCGGCCAGAATGAACAGACTGAAGTATGAAATATCTAATTTCCAACAATTTGACTTGGAAAATTTTCACGAGACATGGAAAAGATTCAAAGAACTGCTCTGAAAGTGTCCAAGTTATGTTTTTCTTTTAGCGGCTCAAAATCATTATTTTTACTTTGGATTAGCTCCAAACAATCGTTGTTCAGTAGATTCTGCAGTAGGTGGCTCTATCCAAAATAGATCATCCATTGAGCTTTACGACTTGTATGAGATGATGAGTGAACAGTTCGTTATGTGGTTAGACAGAGGGTCACAAAAGAAAGTAACATGAAAGCACGGGGTGGAAATCAATTCACTCCTACTAGCAAAAATTGATTCATTGGCAAAGCACATGAAAACACTGAAACACTCTTAGTCAGCCAATATGGTTCAGATGTCCTGACCAATATGTGCAACTTATGAAGCAAACCATCAATCATCAGAGTATCCTTTGACTACTACTAAAGCATCATCACCTCAACAAGCTGCATATACTCAGAATTTTCAATGACAACAGAGTAATCTATACTCGCAAACTTATAATCCCAGATGGAGAAATAATCCAAATTTCTCATATGGCAATACCTAAAATATTCAAGATCTGCTAAATCAAGAGAAACCATAAGAAAGAAAATGGGAATGGTAAGAATCTTTCACTAAGTTATCAGAAAGAATGGAATCTGAATTCAAGGAAGTGCAGAAAAGACAAGATGTCTCAATAAATTTCTCAGATGGAGAAATCTTCCAAATTTCTTATATGACAATATCTAAAATATTCAAAATCCGCCAAATCAAGAGAGACCACAAGAAAGAAAATGGAGATGGTAAGAAGCTTTCACTAAGTTATCAGAAAGAATGGAATCAATTCAAGTGCGTGCGTAAAAGATGTCTTATGTTTCAATAAAGAGAGATCATAAGAAAGAAAATGGGAATGGTAAGAAGCTTTCACTAAGTTAACAAGATGTCTCAATAGCTAAAAATATCCAAATTTCTCATATGACAATATCAAAATATTCAAAATCCGCCAAATCAAGAGAGAGACCTTTCACTAAGTTATCGAAAAGAATGGAATCTAAATTCAAAGAAGTGCGTAAAAGAGATGTCTCAATAAAAATCTAAAAAAATATTGACCGCAACCGTAAATGGTCAACCAATCACGAGGTCAATCCAAAAGAGCAAGTAAATGCAATTACCACGAGAAGCAGAGTTGAGTTGCTAGAAATTCATGTGAAAAGACTGGTTGTAGAAAAGAAAACTACGTTCAATAAAAAAGAGAGAGAACAATTTTGACGAAGCAGTTGAAAAGAAAAAAAATAAGCTCTCCACCAAATTATATTCCACCACTGGTCAAAGCTTATATTCTTCTAATTCCATTTCCTCAAAAGTTGAAAAAATATAAGCTAGACAAGCAATTCGAGAAATTCCTCGATGTGTTCAAGAAACTTCAAATCAACATACATTTTTGCTTTAGCTCAAATGTCGAGCTATGCAAAATTTATGAAAAAAATTCTTTCAAACAAACAGAAGTTAGAAGAGCACGAAACAGTCATGCTTATTGAATAATGCAGTGTTACCTTACAAAACAAGCTACCCCCGAAGTTAAATTATCCATGAAGTTTTACTATTCCTTGCACTATTGGTAGTTCATTTTTTGAACTAGCATTAATTTGATGTCTTACTCTATTTTTAGGCAACTAGGTCTCGGGAAGCTAAGCCGACTACAATATCACTGCAGTTGGCTGATCGATTAGTTAAACGTCCACGCAGAGTTGTTGAAGATATTTTAGTGAAAGTGAACAAGTTCATATTTTCAGTTGACTTCATTCTCTTGGATAAGGGAGAAGAGAGATATGTACCTTTCTTAGCTACTGGACAAGCACTAATTGATGTACAAAAATGACAGCTAGTGTTGAGATTAAATGAGGAGAAAGTCACTTTCAATGTGTGCAAAGAAATTCAATATCCAAGCTCCTCTGCCTCTTGTTTTTAGATTGATATCATAGATCACGAGGCATCCAATACATTCACTTTGAAAAATCCCTCAAATATGGGAAGCGTGCATTATGCATTCTCAAGAAGAAAATTCCATCTCTCCAATTCTTGAGGAATGTGCAAGATATTTACAAGGAGTTGAACAGATGGAAAGAAGAAATAAATACATAGAACTAGGCACCAAACTTCCTCAATCGCCACCTTCAATTCAATAGGCTCCGACTCTCGAGTTAAAGCAATTACCTTCTCACCTTAGGTACGCTTATCTCGGTGAGTCACCTACTCTTCCAGTTATTATTGCAAACTCCATCAATCAAGATTAGGAAGACAAACTACTCCGAGTACTTAGAGAATACAAATCAGCCATCGGTTGGACTATAGCAAACATTAGAGGTATCAGCCCGTTCATCTGCATGCACAAGATCCTAATAGAAGAAGCATATAAGACGACAGTGCAACATCAACGTAGATTAAATCCTCATTTGCAAGAGATAGTCCGAGCTGAAGTTTTAAAATTACTCGATCCAGGTATCATCTATCCTATTTCAAATAGCACTTGGGTAAGCCTTGTTCAGGTGGTTCTTAAGAAATGTAGAATTATGATTGAGAAGAATAACAATAATGAGCTTATACCAGTCAGATTAACTACCGAATGGTGAGTTTGTATTAACTATAGGAAGTTGAATGACGCAACTCGAAAGGACCATTCTTCTCTACTACTCATCAATCAGATGTTGGAATGATTGGCGGTCATTCTCATTATTGCTTTCTTGATGGGTATTCGGGCTACAATCAGATCCATATAGCCCTAGAAGATTAGGAGAATATGACTTTCACCTGCCTTTAAGGCATGTTTGCATGTAGGCGTATGCTATTTGGCCTGTGCAACGCTCCTACCATATTTCAGCGATTGTATGACTGGTATCAAAAAAGACTGGATGGCAAAGAGTGAGAATAAGTTTTGAATATTTTGCAAGTCTTTTTGACGATTAACTTTTGGGTACAGTTGTCTAAAGGAATTAGTCGATTCAATCAAAGCTTCTATTACACTGGGCAATGATTTACGGACAACTAATGAAAGAAGTTGTTGGATTAAAATATGGTTATTATAATTTTTTTCTCCAAATTAACACACCTAGATAAGTTAACTTTGATTGCGTTCAACACTTTAAAAAATGCATATTTCTCATCCTTGCTCATAATAAATGATGCAGGGGGCAAGTATAACTTGCCGTTAGCTTTTGAAATCAGATGCCATGAATTTTGTATTCCCATTTCCTTCAAGTTTTATCTACACAATATGGACAAGCTAGATTTGTGCTATATCTTGACAAGTTAGCATGTGCTGAAAAATCGCTAATAATCCATATCAAAGTTGTACGTAACTTGAACATTTGATTAGTTGATGCATCAAATGTTATTACATCTTCTTCCCATAGTTCCAGTAGCTCTTCAATAAGTGGCTGCTGGTCTATTTGGTCCATCAATGAGTATGGACTAGATTGAAAAAGGTTTCTTGAGGCAACCGTGGAGGTAGATTGTATGGTATAAGGACAAATGGCCATGTGATGTGAGATAAAGACATTGTTCTAAAAGGATTGAATCCATCGACTTCTAACTCAAGTTGGAGATTTCGACAATCATTTGCAAAATCTCCATTAAGCTCGTCAAATGTTATCCAATCTTTGGAGTCTGCCAGATGTCTCAATACGCTTCATGCAATCTCATAAGTGATGCAGTTTTAGACGACATAAATAATTTTTGCACCTTTGGCTCCAAAGAAAAATATCTCACTCGTTTTACACCAATCCTTTCACCACCACTCTTGTATCTAGGTGCATGACATATCTCGCATTCATCTAATTATTTGTCCTTACCACGATACAACATGCAATTATTCGGACACGCTTTCCATGTTTTATAGTTGAATCCCAACTTATCAATTATCATTTGAGCTTCATAATATGCGATCAATATCTTTTCGCATCGTCAATATATAACTCGAGAAACATAGTAAATGACTTGTTCGTCCAACTTGATATCACCTTTAGGTACAATAGGCTAATATTGAAAGACAAATTGGTGAAATTTTGACACCTAAGGTACAATTCACTTTCAACATCTTCTAAAAGTTATAGAAATTCTTTTGTCCTCTCGTCCAGACCATCCATATGTTGTTTAGAACTAGTGTTTGTTCGAAGAATTCCAAATTCTCCATGCATCATGTCAACCATATTATCCCTGTTGTTGAATTGTCCATTATCTTCGGATGTAGCATTTTCACATTTGGGAATATAGTTTTCCCCGTGATAAACCCAATTTGTGTATCCTCCTGTCAATCCACGAATTATTAGATGGGTATGTTTCAACAATTTCTTTTAACGTATAATGTTATGTTAAAGACATAAATTCTTTTTATCAATTTCAATAAACTTTAAAAGCATTAATTACTTTGACCTCAAACTTCCATTCACAACAAAAACCACGTAATATCTTGTATCTAATGAAAAATTAAATTCTTCAATTATTCAAACAAATAAATGAAATGTTTACAGAAATTCAAACAGTAGAATTTCCAACCACAATGAATTGATTATTCACATATGCGGTCAAGAAGATAACAAAGAATTAACTATTCAAATCTAATGGGAATCAAAATCTAAGACGTTGCAATTTACCTTAAAGTTTTGGAAACCAAAATAGAATCACCACCAATCTAACCCTCTTTTGAAATCATCACCGTGAATTCTTGTTAATGTCGGTCGACTAGGACCTTTAGAGTCCATTAGAGTAGTTTTAGTGTTAAAATAAAGTAAAATTAGGGTAGTTTTAGCGGGAGATGAAAAGTTTTTGGTAGAGAGCGGAGATAAATTAATTGAGGGAAATAAATACTTTTGCAACTCATCCTTTAAAATTGTAATAAATAATACAAATATTTATGATGGTAATCGCTTGCCATTACATTTATAGTTGAGATAAGACGTAAGGACACGCATTAGCATATTCTCAACCAGAAGTGAAAACCTCATGTGCGTCATGCGTGCATGTGTTGTGCATCTTGTGTGCCTTCTTGCCACTCTTTAAAAACACGACTAGCCATGAGATTTTGGGAGCCTTAGCTAAAAATTTAAATGGGGCCCTTAATAAATTGTGATATTTTGAAATGTAAATTTTTGACAAACAATGAAAACTTCGTGCATTCACGATCATATTTTATAATAATTTTTTTAGATCCAAATCAAATTTTCACATAAGTCAAAAGACTCAAAAACTGTTATACAATACAGAGGCGCAAAAAATAATCAAATTATTTTCACTTAACAAAAACAAATAAAATTTCTATGAAATAAATAAAATTGAAAATGTGTAATTCAACATATTATCAGTTGATAACACCATAAACTTTTTAAAACCCTAATTCCAAGAGCAAAACAAATGCTAAAGAGATGAAAAAATATATAATAAAAAATTACACGCAACACATGCAAGGGTGTGTGCGTATACATATATACAAATTTACAAACCAAAAAATGGTACATTTTTCTTCTTCATTGAATGAAAAAATGGTTGGAATTTGGAAATTTGTTTTGATTCAAAGGCCAAGATCAAGATTTCTAAAACTGGGTTTAAAGAGAAAAATTGCACGATCACAATTTAAAGACTAAATTAAGATAGATAATATAAGTTAGATTTGAGCTTGTTTTTTATTTGAGCTCATTTTATATGTTGGAGATGGAAATCGTCTACCCATTTCTCATAGAAGAAATGTAGGGATAGCAATGGGTTGTGTCCAACAAAGTGGATTTCTGGAAAACCCTACGTTTCTTGACAAAAAAATTTAAAAAAAAAAAGAAGCTTGATAAAACCAACAAATCAATTTTCAAAGTATTTCAACAATAACCAGAGACAACAGAGGTTCAAGATAAGCAAGTAATCAAAATTTATAAGTAAAACAGTTCAAACAGTCAATTTATCCAACTAAATGCAAAAATATCTAACTAAACGCAAGAAATATCTAACTAAATAGCACGAAATACAATAAGTGCAGATAACAATTAAAACTAAAGATCTAGCAACATTTAGTTGCGCAAAAGTGGACAGATCTTACCAGAAAGTTCCAAAAAGCTGCAAGAAATATATAAAAAACTCCCACGAGCAGTGTTAATCCACCCAACACTTCAAGAAATCTATTAGATCTGGTCTCAATAGACTTAGGCCACTTCACATCCATACGGATGTAAGGCCAAAAATAACATATCTGAACGAGAGGGCCAATAAGAGCCAAAAACAAGACTCTAATACAACTGTAACGATTTTAATACCCAAGAACTCACAAATTTAAGCAATCATTCAAGAATAGAACGAAATAACACTAGAGATTGTTAACCTAGTTCATCCGAAAATATCTAGTCTAGTGGAGCAGTTGAGGCAACCCATGCACAAAAAATCTATATAACCAAATTGGAACCGATCAGAGTGTACAAAGGAGTTAGATCACAAGAATTAAAAGAAAATTTTAACCTTTTTAAACACACCAACACAAGGTATTCAAGATGGCTTGAATCTCACTTAGACTCATGAAATACAAGAGTCTATCAATTAAATTCTGTATTTCATATCCAAGAAAACAACTTACAATAACAGATTGACGGTCAAAAGACCTATAGGTAAAGAGACTGGAAAAGCCAGAAGAAGAAGAAAGAATCTACGTATCCAATTGTTCACTGCTTTTAAAGGATAAGATAGTGGAGTCCACATGTCACTCTCTCATTGGTCATTCCACGGTGAAAAACGTGTCTTGAGAAAACACATTATATGGAAACACAATATTAGTAAACCACACTAAAAAATTCCAAGTAAAATATTCCGAGACTAGAGAATTGTGTGACAACATATTCCAAGTAAAATAATCCTTCAAATCCCACATCAAGCTCACCTCAACATTAGTATGTTGTGAGCTCGGTGTAGTGGCTGTAAGAAATTGATGTATACATACACAACGGAATTTAAATCTACAATTTCTATAAGTAGGATCAACTTGTACATATATAGAATTCGTGATAGAAATATATTTTAATTAACAACATAGAATTTGATTAACTAGAGATACAATCTTCAATACTACAATTGTCCAATTGTCCAATCTTCAATAGTAAACTACACAACAACAACAACAACAATTTGGACTTTCAGAGTCAAGAACTATTCAAAGCAGAATTTTGAGAGTAATTGATATGTCTCTTTCTTATGCCTGCAACTTATGAAGACATATCGATTATTCCACAAACTCTAACTTAGTATATATAGTCTACACTAATTCTAGTTGTAGTCTTACTAGAACTGTGCTAGCACACAGCTAACGGGCCTAATAAATTAATCTAATTATTTAATTTTCTCTAATAAGTAATTAAGTTCGACACAACAATTTAGATTTTGACATTATTGTTACAATCTTCCACTTGGACAAGGTCCAACTTCATATACCTAATTTTTACTTTTGTGTATGACCCATTAAGTTTCCATTCACGATGGCAAACGCAGTGATATTCTCATCGATTTATCTAAATCGATCAATTCACGTTGCCGCCCAAGATTGACATCCAACAATGTATCAAGACAATCTATGTGAAAGAAAATGTCATGTGGTATGATATAACTAGTATATGTGTTATTATTGTGGAAATATAATTTTTTCATCAATATAATCCAATTAGTTAAGATATATGGATTAGCGTCAATTTCATTTCAATCAATTATGTTATTGACCTAAACTCTCCATTGATCTAATATAGTTATAACTGGAACATTTTCAAAATCATAACTTCACCCCAATCGAGAAACTTTATATCAATTTAGGTGGGCAAAATACATGTTATAATCTCCTACTTTTCAAGAGTGACGAATCCTTACACTAGACATTCACAATCTTCATATGATTCTTACTATACATGTACGACATCTTCTTGATGACTAATAATCGTAGAGTCTCATCAAACGCTCGGCAAAGTACAATGGTCCTCTCATAAAATTCATTGATGTCCTCAAGTAAAACGTTATGGAAGGGGGATGAATGATGGAAAGAAAATGGAAAGCTAAAAGGCAATAAGGCGGCGGCACGGTAAAGAATGAAACCTAGATTTAAAATTAAAGCTAAAACTAAACTTAAAGTAGCTTAGGCTATAAAATTAAACACCCGCTTCAATATAAAATTGAAAATGGCGTTTTTAAAAGTAAATGTAAAACATGTTTTCAACAAGATTGAAATTAACATCATTGTCATTCTTGGGGAAATTAACTTAAATGTGCCAAAATTAAAGAAAGCTCTTTAGGAAATATTAGTTAGTTGCACGGAAGATGCACGTGATATATCAAAATTTTGTTGTCAATAGCGTTATTGTTCATATTGTGCAATTGAATTATATTTTTGACCTGGACAAGAAGTGTACGAAGAAAAATTTGAATAACTAAATAAATTCCTCTTTTGATATATAAGTCGGGAATTGTAAATCCATATGCTTTTTAGAACTAGTGTTTGTTCAAAGAATTCCAAATGTTCCATGCACCATGTCAACCATATTATCCCTGTTGTCAAATTGTCCATTATCTTCGGCGTTTTCACATTTGGGAACATAGTTTTCCCCATGATAAACCCAATTTGTGTATCCTTGTGTCAATCCACGAATTATAATATGGGTATATATGTTTCAACAATTTCTTTTAACGTATAAAGTTATGTTAAAGACATATAAATTCTTTTTATCAATTTCAATAAACTTTTAAAAGCATTAATTACTTTGACCTCAAACTTCCATTTACAACAAAAACCATGTAATATCTTGCATCTAATGAAAAATTAAATTCTTCAATTATTCCAACAAATAAATGAAATGTTTACAGAAATTCAAACAGTAGAATTTCCAACCACAATATTATGAATTGATTATTCACATATGCGGGTAAGAAGATAACAAAGAATTAACTATTCAAATCTAATGGGAATCAAAATCTAAGACGTTGCAATTTACCTTAAAGTTTTGGAAACCAAAATAAAATCACCACCAATCTAACTCTCTTCTTGGAATCATCACCGTGAATTCTTGCTAATGTCGGTCGATTAGGTCCTTTAGAGTCAATTAGAGTGGTTTTAGTCTTAAAATAAAGTAAAATTAGAATAGTTTTAGCGGGAGATGAAAAGTTTTTAGTAGAGAGAGGGAGAGAAATTAATTGATGGAAATAAATACTTTTGCCACTCATCCTTTAAAATTGTAATAAATAATACAAATATTTATGATGGTAATCGCTTGCCATTACATTTATAGTCGAGATAAGACGTAGGGACACGCATTAACGTATTCTCAACCAGAAGTGAAAACCTCATGTGTGTCATGTGTGTTTGTGTTGTTCGTCTTGTGTGCATTCTTGCCACTCTTTAAAAACATGGCCAAGCATGAGATTTTGGGGGCCTTAGGCAAAAATTTAAATAGGGCTCTTAATAAATTGTGATGTTTTGAAATATAAATTTTTGACAAACAATGACAACTTCGTGCATTCACGGGCATATTTTATAATAATATGTTTAGATCCAAATTAAATTTTCACATAAGTCAAAAGACTAAAAAACTGTTATACAATACAGAGGCGCACAAATTAATCAAATTATTTTCACTTAACAAAAACAAATAAAATTCTATGAAATAAAAAAAAAATTGAAAATGTGTAATTTGATATATTATCAGTTGATAACACCATTAACTTCTTAAAACCCTAATTCCAAGAGCAAAACAAATGCTAAAGAGATGAAAAAATATATAATAAAAAAACATGCAATACATGCAGGGGTACATATATACAAATTTACAAACCAAAAAATGGTACATTTTTCTTCTTTACCAAATGAAAAAATGGTTGAAATTTGGAAATATGTTTTGATTCAGAGCCAAGATCAAGATTTCTAAATTGGGTTTAAAGATAAAATTGCACGATCTACAATTTAAAGACTAAATTAAGATAGACAATGTAAGAGATTTTTTTATTTGGGCTCATTTTATATGTTGGAGATGGAAATCGTCGACCCATTTCTCATAGAAGAAATGTAGGGATGGCAATGGGTCGTGTCCAATAAAGTGGATTTCTGAAAACCCTACGTTTCTAGTCAATTTTTTTTTTTTTAAAAAAAAACAGAAGCTTGATAAAATCAACAAATCAATTTTCAAAGGATTTCAACAATAACCAGAGAATTAGTTCACAACATAGGTTCAAGATAAGCAAGTAATCAAAATTTATAAATAAAACAGTCCAAATAATCAATTTATCCAACTAAATGCAAGAAATATCTAACTAAATGCAAGAAATGTCTAACTAAATAGCACGAAATACAAGAAGTGCATATAACATTTAAAACTAAAGATCTAGCAACATTTAGTTGTGCCAAAGTGGTAAAAGTGGACAGATCTTACCATAATGTTCCAAAAAGCTGCAAGAAATATATAAAACCTCCCACGAGCAATGTTAATCCACCCAACACTTCAAGAAATCTATTAGATCTGGTCTCAAGAGACTTAGGCCACTTCACATCCTTACGGATCTAAGGCCAAAAATAACATATCTGAATGAGAGGGCCAATACAAGCCAAAAACAAGACTCTAATACAACGATAACGATTCTAACACCCAAGAACTCGCAAATTTAAGCAATCATTCAAGAATAGAACGAAATAACACTAGATATTGTTAACCTAGTTCATCCAAAAACACCTAGTCTAGTGGAGCATTTATGGCAACCCACGCACAAAAGATCTATACAACCAAATTGGAACTAATCAGAGTGTACCAAGGAGTTAGATCACAAGAATCAAAAGAAAATTTTAACCTTTTTAAACACACCAACACAAGGTATTCAAGATGGCTTGAATCTCACTTAGACTCATGAAATACAAGAATCTATCGATTAAATTCTGTATTTCATATCCAAGAAAACAACTTACAATAACAGATTGAAGGTCAAAATACCCTATAGGTAGAGAGACACGAAAAGCCAGAAGAAGAAGGATGAATCTACGTGTCCAACTCTTCACTGCTTTTAAAGGAGAGTCCACATGTCACTCTCTCATTGGTCATTCCACATGTGAAAAGCGTGTCTTGAGAAAACACATTATGGAAACACACACTAAAAAATTCCAAGTAAAATATTCCGAGACTAGAGAATTGTGTGCCATCATATTCCAAGTAAAATAATCCTTCAAATCCCACCTCAAGCTCACCTCAACATTAGAATGTTGTGAGCTCGGTGTAGCTGGCTGTAAGAAATTGATGTATACATGCACAACGAAATTTAAATCTACAATTTCTATAAGTAGGATCAACTTGTACATAGATATAATTCGTGATAGAAATATATTTTAATCAATACCTTAGAATCTGATTATCTGATTAGCTAGATGTACAATCTTCAATACTACAATTGTCCAATTGTCCAATCTCCAATAGTAACCTACACAACAACAACAATCTTGACTTTCAGAGTCAAGAACTATTCAAAGCAAAATTTTGAGAGTAATTGATATGTCTCTTTCTTATGCCTGCAACTTATGAAGACATGACGATTATTCCACAAACTGTAACTTAGTATATATAGTCTACGCTAATTCTAGTTGTAGTCTTACTAGAACTATGCTAGCCCACAGCTAACAGGCCTAATAAATTAATCTAATTATTTAATTTTCTCTAATAAATAATTAAGTTCGACACGACAATTTGGATTTTGAACATTATTCTTACAATCTTCCACTTGGACAAGGTCTAGCTTCATATACTAATTTTTTTACTTTTGTGTATGACCCATTAGGTTTCCATTCATGATGGCAAACACAATGATATTCTCGTTGATTTATCTAAATCGATCAATTCACGTTGCCACCCAAGATTGACATCCAGCAATGTGTCAAAACAATCTATATGAAAAAAATATCATGTGGTATGACATAACCAGTATATATGTTATTATCGTAGAAATATAATTTCTTCATCAATATAACCCAATTAGTTAAGAGATATGAATCAGAGTCAATTTCATTTTAATCAATTATGTTATTCACATCAACTCTCTGTTGATCTAATATGATCTAATATAGTTATGATTGGAACATTTTCAACTTATAACTTCACCCCAACCGATAAACTTTATATCAATTTAAGTGGACAAAATACATGTTATAATCTCCTACTTTTCAAGAGTGACGAATCTTTACATTAGATATTTACAATCTTCATATGATTCTCACTAAACATGTACGACATCTTCTTGATGACTCATAATCGTAGAGTCTCGTCAAACACTCGGCAAAGTACAACGGTCTTCTCATAAAATTCTATGATGTCCTCAACTAAAACGTTAGGGAAGGGGATGAAGGATCGGTGCGGAAAGAAAACTGAAAGCTAAAAGGCAATAAGGCGGCAGCACTGTAAAGAATGAAACCTAGATTTAAAATTAAAGCTAAAACTAAACTTAAAGTAAACTTAGGCTATAAAATTAAACACCCGCTTCAATATAAAATTGAAAAGGACGTTTTTAAAAGTTAAATGTAAAACATGTTTTCAACGAGATTGAAATTAACATCATTGTCATTCTTGGGGAAATTAACTTAAATGTGCCAAAATTAAAGAAAGCTCTTTAGGAAATATTAGTGCACATGATATATTACAATTTTGTTCTTAATAGCGTTAATGTTCGTATTGTGTAGTTGAAATTTATTTTTGACCTGGAGAAGAAGTGTATGAAGAAAATTTTGAATAACTATATAAATTCATCTTTTGATATATAAGTCAGGAATTGTAAATCCCCCTCCCCCCTTTCTCCTTTTCTTTTTTGAAGGCAAAAACAAAATTCAATTACGATTAGGAAAAATAAATATATAAAAGTAAATTACAGATTAAAAATACAAAAACGTATTGTTTTGAACAAATTTGTTGCTAAAGCTGCTGCAGGAGGATTGTGTAATCTCTGTGTTGGTGAAGAGCACAAGGTTTTTCTTAATTTGTAGATATGTTAGATTTTATTTTTGTAACATTCTTTGCTTTGTTTTCAAAATTCTGAAAAATTAAATTCATGTTCCAACTTCCAAAGTACCATTGAAAAAAGAAAACTCATGTGTTGAAAATTTTCTCAATGACCTTTTTCAACGAAACAACCTGAAAATGAGTTTTTACGACAAAAAATTGCGTCTTTAGAAGACAAATTTTTGGAGATTGTGTAAATTTTTAATTAGTCTTGTTTCCAAATGGTTAAGTTCTCCTAGGGGTGGATGAGTTTTGGCATGTTCATTTATGGTAAGCTTTAATGGATTTGTATTGAAAGTGTATCCTTTACTCCATTATTTATAATAGCATTTGATGAAAACTTAGCCTTGTTTATATCGAAATATTACTGTTCATATTTGATTGTGTTCTAAAATTTTTGACTGCATTTAGAGTCTGCAGGATATTTCCGGCTGCTTGTCTATTTCTGTCAGAAATTTATGATGAATTCTAAATGCAGTCAAAGATTCTGAGCCACTTATTTGAGGAGTAATCTTTATTTGCGGTCTTATTTCTCTAGGTGAGTCGTCATCGTATCATTATTCAATTGGTTGAATTATTCATAATTAATGGCTATAAATACATTACTTAATTAGAGTAAATAATTCAACCAATTGAATAATGACACGTATGATAACTACCGGTAGTGAAGACTGCAAATAGCATTATTCCTTATTTGAGTCCGTTAGAAAATTACCTTTTTTTAATTTTTTTTAAATATTTTTTGGTGTTCCGTAAGTAGTTCGTTAGAAATAGCGACACAACTAGTTCGGTTGAAAAAATTAACTCGGTAAAGTTCTATTTTTTAGTAGCGAGTGTTCTAGCGTTGTGTGAGAAAACTATGACAGAATCATGGGCACCGAGCGGAATTTGGCTTCTGAGGTGAGTCTGCCATTGAAGAGAGAGCAGGAAAAGTGTAGAGAGATAATGGAAGAAAAAAAGAGGAAAAACTGAGAATCGTGCATTTGGTGTTTTAGTTTTGTGTACCAAGGGGTTTAGAGAGTTTTGAAGTTTGTAATTTCTTGCTTTGAAGAATGAATTGATTCTTCTTTCTCGTGGTCGTCATGGTGTTTGCCGAGCCACGTTTATTCGTGTTTTTGTTTTTTGTGTTTTTTTCGTTTCTCCCTTGCGTTGTCTATGCATTTGGACGATTTTTCCCCAACATATCCGATATCCAATTCAAGCTTCAGTTTACTTAGAACACCAAGTTACAATCAGAACTTGAAGAATTTTATTTGATATCAACTTTAGTTTAGAGGTACAAATATAAGGATTCACATGGTTTATGTAGTTCTTTAAACATCAACGCTAAACAGGCTCTAGTTTTGAGATTTGTAGTAACAGTGAAATCCAATTTCAGCATGCTACCATAAGTTATACAAAACCAAAGAAAACCCATGAGCGACTCTGCCCAATTGTCATCTCTAAATAAATGCATGTGACGTTACTAATAAGGAGAAATTGGCAGGTCCGACAAATGTCAGAGTTTATCGGAGGCATACCAGTGTTCGATGTGTATCAGGCAATGCCCGTGCAGAATTTTAAAACATATTCAACTTTACTCAAGTGAAGTAGAAAATCGAATAACTTGAAATCTTGAATGGTGAAGACCTTGAGAACTGTTTGATTGCATGAATCTCTATGAAGATGTAATACAACAACTGCACCGTTGTATTTGAGAGGAGGAAGAAAATATTGCTCGATATGATGAGGTTGATAATAATGTTGTCTTACTTACCTATTTCCTTTGGGGAGATGTTTTGTTAATTGCAGCTTTTGTATTCACTAGAGTTTCTCCATATTAGTACCTTCAATATAGATCAGTTTTGGACAAGAGTTTCTCCATATTAGTACCTTCAATATAGATCAGTTTTGGACAAAAAGGTTACCATAATTGAGTTATCTTATATTCTCGGAGATCAACTACATACACTCTTGATCATTCCGATAAGTTTTGAAACTTGGGTCCAAGGGGAACGAATGTCTCTTTAATAAGATACACAAAACATTCCAAAAGATTCTTGGAGCATTGGAAAGAGCAAATGCGTGACTATGGTCATTTTTTGTTTTTCAATAAAGTTTAATATTAATTGGAGGAGCAACCTCACATTCTGAATAGTTTGAGAACTTACCTACAATTTTAGAATAGTTGGAGGACCAAATTGCATCTTATGAATAATTGGAGTACCAAATGTCAGCTTCTAAAATAACTGGAGGACGAACTAGAACCTTTTGAATAGTTGGAAGACCAATTTACACCTAATGAATAGTTGGAAGACCAAATTACTGTTTACATATAGTTGGAGGTCCAAATTTCTCCTTCTACATGGTTGGAGGACGAATGCTAACCTTTTGAATAGATAAGAGTACACACTTACTCTTACTGAGAAGATGGAGGATCACATTGCCCCTAAAACATAACTTGCTCCTGCTAAATACTTGGAGGACTAACTTGCTCTTGACAAATACTTGGAGGACTAACTTGCTCCTGCTGAGGGCCACCATGCTTCTTTTGTATAGATGTCGAGGATCAACTTGCTACTACAGAATATTTATAGGACCATATTGCTTTTTATTAATAGTTGGAGGACCAAATTCATTTCTACAAAATTAGAAGACGAACTCACGTCTACTGAATAGTTTGAGGATCCTTTAACCTGTTACATATAGGTGGAGGATCACATTGTTCATTCAATATATTTGGATGACCAATTTGCTCCTTATACATAGACCAAATACGTCTAAAGATTAAATGGAGGACTAACATGCATCTATTTAATATTTTCAAGACTCACGTGCATCTGTTGAAGAGATGGAGGACCAAATTATCCATTCCATATAGATGTAGGACCAACTATCACCTTTTGAATAGTTGGAGGTTTTCTTGGTCTTAATGAAGCGAAGGATCAAATAACCACTTTAACATAGTTAAAGGATCAACTCACCTTCTGAATAGTTGGAGGGCTAACTAGCTACTAAAGTATAGTTGGAGGACCAAACTTCCCTTTCTATATAGTTAGATGACGTTCTTGCTTTCTACGAATAGTGGGAGGATTAATCTCTCAATTTTGAGTAGATGGACGACAGTATTACCCGTTCATTTAGTTCGAGGACTTTCTATCACCTTCTTAATAAGTAGAGTACCATATTTGTGTCTCTGAATAGATGGAGGATCTAAGTACTCTTACAGAATAGTTGAAAGACTAAATTGCTGTTTATAAATAATTGGAGGATCCACATGCGTCTACTGAATAGTTCGAGCACTAGATGAACCTAAACCCAAACCAAACAAATCCAAACTAAAACCCACCCAAACCCATACTACTCTGAGCCCAAACTCATAAGCAAGCCTAAAAACAAAACCAATCTAAGCCTGATCCAACTCCATACCCAATATCCCAGACCCAATCCAACTTTGAACCCAAATCTAACCCAACCCAACAATAAACCCATAGCTAAACTCAACTCAAACTCAAACCCAAATTAACCCTCAAAACCAAACCCAATCTAACACAAACTCGAGCCCAAATCCAATCTAACAATAAACCCATTTCTAAACTGAGACCCAAATCAACCTAAAATCCTAAACTAAACCCAACCCAAAATCTCCCAAACCCCGAACCAAACCTAAACCCAAACCCAGAATTCAAGCCCGACCCAACTAAAACTAAACAAATCCAATTTTTTACCGAAAAACCCGAACCCAACCCAACAGTGAAATTAAAACCCAAACCCGTCCATCACATGATCCAACTCCATATCGAAAATCCAAACCCAAATCCAACATTGAACCCAACAAAGGCCAATCTAACACAACACAAACCTAACCCAAATCCATATGAACAACCAAACCAAGGCCCAACTAACAATAAACCCATACCTAAAGTCTTCAAACTTAATAAATCCAATCTAAATTCAAACCCTAACCTAAGAACCTAATCCAAACCCAACAAACGGCCTATCTAATACAACCCAAAACTCACCCAAAAGGGCCCAAACCATATGCAAAACCAAACCAAGGCCCAACCAACGATAAACCAATACCTAAACTCTTCAACAAATCTAATCTAAACCCAAACCCCAAACTAGAAACCTAATCCAAACCCAACCCAAATCAAACCCAGAATCCAAGCTCGACCCAACCCAAATCAAACCCAGAATCCAAGCTCGACCCAACCCAAATCAAACCCAGAATCCAAACCAAAAAGGCTGTTGTATTGACAAAATTATTTTTTCTCAAAAATTCTAATAAATTGTAAATAATTTTGTTTGCCCAAAATCCCCAAAAGCTTTACAATTCCACGACAAAAAATTGTTGCGTCCAAAGTGCAAAAGTTCAAAAAAATTCGCCCAAAACTGTTTGGAATTTGTCACAAATTACATGCTTTGTCCAACAAGATCAGTCCCATTCAGCTCGTGAAGAAGAAAACTGCAGAAATACGCATTTTTCAAGGTAAGAAAACTGTATTAGTTGATTACAATGGATATCTTCAACTAGATAACTCGCTATGATGAAGCGTGAAATTTTGCATTGATTAATAGTGTTTTATTGAATACTCTGGAAATATGTTATCTGTTTTTATTATTTTGATATTTCTAATGTCTATGGATGTCTCTAAAAGTGTGAAGTGATTGCAATTCCATGGTGTGAATATGTGTATCGTGTTGATAATTGAACAGTTATTTGTGCATATCTAAATCACAACAATCAGTCAAGTTGTAAGCTGACAATTTTAGCAATATTACATGTGTTTTTCAATTTTGAATCTATTTTTTTTACTAAGTATAATTGTTTGAAACCAATAAAATATAGCTTGATAATAATGACAGTAGGGAGTTGAGTTTTGTGTCACCACGTCTTCAATTTCTCCTCTTACAAAATTTACTCAAAAATTTGCTCACCGCTTCAATCCATCTCCCACAATCAATCGTCTCCAAAATCTGCTCACGTCATCGATCTATCTCCCTCCTCAATAGATCATCTTCCTTCACCAATCATCTCCAAAATCTTTTTACCACCTCAATCCATCATCATTGTAATAGAGCGTACGGTCAAATCCCACCGCAAGAAAGCGGTATACTAGTAATATATATTTCACAAGCATTCTATGTTTACTTGGCAATAATAGCTTTTATAAACTACTTTAGCTGTATTTCATTCATTTGCAATTTGATTTGAGATCATGTTCGTTTCTTAATCACACACTTTCTGTGTATTGTTTCTTTGATGCCATTATTTTTAGCATTTGATAATCATTATTTTGGAAAGGTTCCACTTCCAGAGAAAAGTTAATTTTCTATAATGATTAACTTCCCGTTTAGTAACTAACATTTTTGCTACTACTGCGTACTATATATCTATATCAATTACTTCCTGCTAGAATTATAGCAAACGTGCCAAATTTGTATCCATTACTTCACTCCTTAATGGAATTCTAGGGAGTTTTTGAATTTTTGCAACCTCAAAATTGTCTTCCTCTTGTTTGTTTAGCCAATCGCTTCAGTGATGCAGTGGAATGAACGCGACGAAGAACAAACCTAAAAATGCGTTGATTCTTAGAATACCAACTGACTATGTCACTTCATGCGGCTCCAGACGAGGGCTGCTAATCCAGAAGCTGTACTCTCAAATTTGTATCCATTACTTCATTGCTTAATGGAATTCCAGGGAGTGGCTATTTAGTCTTTAATTACGATGTATGATCTTTGATCCATTATGCTTTTGTTGTATATATTTGATAGATTCTTCTATACCTTTTGTCGGTACATAGCTTGTATTTTAACCCTCAATTCGGAAAAATAATTGACGCTGTGAAAGTTAATGGCTTGCTAATTAGTTCTGAAAGGAGTAGTAAATAATGGAACTCACAACAGGTGTATAATCTTGGCTAGTGTAGAGTGTAGATTACTGATTGAAATTGTACAAGCTCGAAACATGTTGTGTGCTGAAACTGAATTTTAAATACGCGTGTACAATAACGGTACAATGCATGCATGGTTTTCTATTCATGAGTGCTTTGAATGGTATTGGACTAACTGACTTTATGTAATGATAGTTGCAAAAAGAAAAAGAAAGGAATTTTTTCAAGTAGTTGTACACTATCTGGGGTTTTTGGGGCCTCTTTACAGGGAAGGTGGAGCATATTTCATGGCACTGTCTGCCACATAGACACACGACTTCTTGAGTGGAAAATTTTGTCTTCCCTTTGTCATCAGCTTTGAGTTGGCTGATTTTTTCCCACTTGTTCTGCTGTGGAATTCAATTAAGTTCAAATAGAAATGGTCAAATGCCAACGACGTACACTCTAAGAAGATAATGATTTGGACTGTTTATACACCATTCACGACCGCTTGGTGGTAGTTTGAAGTACTTCCATTTTATCTGCAATTTAATGGCATTTTTACTTAAATCGTGAGCATCATCTCATGGAAATAAGGCTATTGAAAAAGCTTGCAGACAAATTCGACATTCTAGCCCCATTTGAATTGTATATATGGTTTCTCAAAAGGTTCATCTTCATTTATCTCCATATTTATTCCCAAAAGTGAATCATGTCCTCTGCCAGTCTGGCTTTGCAACATATTTATGGTTCCGCTTGTTGTTCTTTTTGATTGACTTGATGTAATCACTTGTTTTTAGAATGACGTAACCTACGAATCTTGTATTTAAAGGCAATTCATGAGGGGGAGTGCCTTATTCCATAATTCTATTTGAAGATGTGAATTTGTGCATCAGCAAACTTATTTTGTCGCGGGCACAGAACTTTCACATGGATTTAGCCATTTAGTTCCATTTAGACAAATGCTAATGAATTTGTTCTCCTAAATTTACTTTTGATTGCACCTATTGGTCAAACATTCTTATTGCGGGACTATTTTAGGTTACAAGTTATCAAAAGCTCATTATTGTCCTGCGGTTGTATTTGGAAGGCAAGAAAAGTACATGCACGCAGGAGTGGATTCAGACAGGGATTAAAAAAAATTTAAACCAAGTTAGACTCTAGCAAGGGGAGTCCCCCTAGATCCGCCCACGCGTGCAAGCATCTTCAAGTCTTCCAAAAATTATGACATTCGCCTAAACCCAATGAAAATATTTGCAAGCCACAATGGCAGGGTTCTGATGATTACGAATTTAGCAAACAATTCTTAGAACCAGTTTCATGGAAGAGATATTCAAACGTATAATTCTATTCCTTGGTAGTAAAGCACAATCCCAGCTGGGTGTTGGGAGAATTTAATGGTGTTAATTTGTGTTGTCACTGGCGCACAGCTAGTTACTAAGGGTAAATGGCCAAGGAAAGTTCTTCACCTATGCTTGCTTTATACCCACCTACCCAACTGCACCATTCGGAAGACAAGGTGTGCATCATCACTACAAATCAAGTCTCATTGTAGTTGTTGGTATAGTTTTAGGTGTCGTGTATGCTAAAAGTGGATTGCTCAGAAAGGCTGTTGATGTATTTGATCAAATGGAGAGCAAAGACGCGAGGTGTTGGATTGGATGGCCATGATTTTAGTTCATGGGATACATGGGTAGACGAATCAGGTGACTACACTCTTCTGTAGAATTTAGTAAGAGGATTTTAAGCCTAATAAAGTTACTTCCTTCAAAGTTTTCAGCTCTTGTAGCCATGGAGGGATAGTGACGGAGGGGGTGATCCATTTCCATAGAATGTACGGTTTGATGCCAGAAATTCAATACTTTGAGGATGTATAATTGAACTCTTGGAAAAAGGCATAAAGGTTGCCAATGTAACAACCAAGGATGACTAACTTGAGATAAACTAAGACGACCTACCTAAATGCAAGCATCAGATCAGCTGTTCCACGCAACATTAAACTTCGCATCAAAGCAATTTCCACGTGTTAATCAAATCATTGGTTGTTATTAGCATCAATACTAAACTTCATCAGCATTACAAAACCAAATCTTGTTCCCACCAAATCAAAAGAAAGTAGCAGGGAGCAATACAGGCTAAGGCTGTCAATTTTGTAGTCTATAAATGACTTTCGATCAAGAAGGATGCACTGCCATGTAAAGCAGAGATTGGTTTTTGTTGCAATGCAATGAACCCAAAAAAAAAAAAAAAATACCCAGCTGTCTGACCGATTCATCCTATGATCTCTTTTTAATCTATATCCTCAACCTAGGGGATGTCGTCTCCTGCACATTTACAAGTCAAACAATGAAACAACAAATCAGATAAACAGGGTAGAGCTTTACAGTGGTAACTGTTTCATATATACTGCAAAAAAAGTCTTACAACATAGGCTCTTTAAACATAAGATGTTCTCTATTTTAAAGGACTAACCCTTAAAATTATGCTCCAATAGACTCCAATTAACATTTTAAAATAGAGTGAATTTGGAGAGCCAAACTCATTCTCTATAATTAAATGCATTCAAAGTATTCAATTTTTTATACTCCATACATTGATTGAATTAAATAGTATATATCAAATAAAATAGAGAAAAATGGAAGAAAAATCATATGATAATTAGTAGGGAAGCCGGTCAAAATAAAAGATATTATTGGAGAAATAAAATGAAGTGTTAAAAGATTAAGAAGCTATTGGAGTACTTCAAAAAATTTACTCTAAAGATGTCCTCTAAAATGCGAAAGATGTTTTTTTACAAATAGAAAGTCTCTTGGACGTGCTCTTAAATATTATAGTTGTCTGCATTCATTGATCCACCGTATATTTGATCATTATGTCAGAATAATAGGATACTAAATGTGGGTGTGTGACGTGTCTCAGGGGAGGACATAGTTGTGTCGATAAAGATTTAAAAGGGGAGGAAATACATGAGGACTGATGAATCTGCCCGTGCACAGCACTATATATGCCCCGCTTATTCAAAAAAAAAGGTCAAAAGAAACAAAATGCCATGCTAATACCATCATCTCATCTTAAAAGTCCCAAGAAATTTGAAGCAGAATCATGAAAAAGTGGAAGTCATATTTGTTACCTCTTTGGCCGGCTTCGATCTTCCTCATAGTCCATCACTCCACCATGTTCAGAAAAGATCTCCTCGTGCCCTCGGAACTCGGCGTCGGCCTGCTTACAGTTTGTAACTTCTGCCATAATGTAAGTAAGACACATCGACTAACAATCCTGAGCATGAATATAAACTAATTTTGCATCATCATTTTAAAATGTTAACAATGAAAGATAACAAAGAAAATTAACAGACAGAGACTGGGTCATCCATCTAATCCTCGTTCAGTCACATTCAGAAGGCATCTGTCAACTTAGTCGATTAGACCAGACTCACAAAATTATAAAATATTATACCGAGAACAGGCAAAGCACTGGCATAAAATGGGTCAATGGATATGCTAATCAATGAGAGAAAGTATTTGACTTCATTAAATTAAATCAAATTTAAATTCACAATAGACCCGTGACATGCAAGCCTATAGAACTTTCTACGGACTAAGAATTGCCAGTAGTAGAATTCCAAATGTGAAACATAAGCACACACATTTCACATAAGACACAGAGGGTGACTCCACCACATTCCCCCATACAATATAACATGTTCAATCAGCAGAAACTTGAATGAGGAAATGTTCGTTGAGTTTTTAAGTAACTTCAAATAAATTACTTTTATTACATTACATATTGAAAGTTGGGAGTCACACAATGAGAACAAAAGCAGCAGTTTTAAGAAGATAAGTATGCATAAGCTGACCTTGAAGGATAATGTCTTCTTCACTTCTTCCACCCTTTCTTCTACTTCCTTTCGGTGCTTCTTGTCCATTTCACTCATATTATCTGCCCATTTGATCTTCTCTTGAATTGAAACGAGCAGATTGTCTGACGTAGACAGCCTGAGATATTGTCAAAACAAGAATTTATCGAGGATTTAGATACACGCGACAAACAGAAGAGAAAAGAAGCATAAACAAGCTTTATACAGTGCCCTTTAAAACCTCCAATCTCAGGAATGTTGACCACCAGATTAATGCATTAAATGCATTGTGTGTGATTTTAAAAGACGAGTCTCAAATTTTCGGCAATGCCACAAAGTATAAAAACACCCAGACTATTTACTTGAGTCATCTCTCGGTCTTCAAATAAGCTATTAAATCTAAACTAAATAGTTCCATTAGTGTAGACAAGAAGGCCAGCCAAAAGAATCAATATGCTAGAGAGATTAACTTAGTATCTCCTACATACTAAGACAATACACTGGAACACGAATAAGTTAGTAAGTCTGCATACTTCGACAGTCAAACAAGAAATGGACATTAGTTATTTGAAATGGTAGAGCACTACTGCGATAATTAAGAAATGAATGAAACATTTAACTCCCCCAAACAGAGACATTACCAGTTAGCTATTGTCTGTATCATACTTCCCAATTGTCCTGGCCTTAGATCCCTCCCTGCCGCAAATTGCACCTGCAAGTTCACCAGAATTAGACTAGCTGCCAATTACCAGTTGTGTAAGTCAGGTCTCCAGAAGGTTAAAACAGTGATAAAATTAAAGCAAGACCTCAAAACATCTCCGCAACTGATCCAGCTTCCCTCTGACTATCCCCTGTGTGAAAAACAGCAACAAAATCAACACATTTATCATTGCAGTTTCTTCAACTAAAGATCAACTGCCAATATTATAGCACAAGACAACCCAGAAAACTAAAAAAAAAGACGAGGGAAAATGAAATGGCAGAAGTTAGTGACACTGAGCACAAAAATAATAGGTCAAGAAGATAAAAGGGAAACTTACCACATACATGCAGTCATTGATGAGAAAATCTTCTAACTCACGAACATTTGTTACATCCAACTCCTGTATTAATACATCATAGGGCAACACCTGGGCAAAGGCCAAAGAAATGCTTAACTCAAGAGAACAAAATAATTTTTGAAATAGGGAAATGGTTGTGATGCCAATCGATATAATAATGAAATTTGAACTAAGGGGGAAAATCATCCAAGAAAACACAATTACAAGGATGACATTTTTCAGACTTCACGTGTTCAACTGAACTTTTGGGTGCAGAAATGTAACAAACCAACAGCTTCCAAATTTAACAAGCACAAGCACAGAAAACATATTTTTGCAAACCTAAAAGGATAAAATATTTTGACCTTGATCAAATAAGCAATAAGTCAAAATATTTACACAAATTTCCATCACAATTTTATGAAGACATACGGAACAGGTCGAGGTATTACACCTTATTTGTCTCAGCCAGGGTAAGCACGGTCAGTTGCTTCAACTTGAGGACTTGATCAGGAACCAATGGTGGAAGACGACTAGCAACACCTGCATCGCAATATATATTATAGAAAACTCAGCCACGGATAGAATCTGACTGCTATGGAACATAACGTTATGAAAATCTCATAGAAGCGCATTAGCATTGATACCTAGTAGGCACGACACTTATTTGATAAACCATACAAATGCATGCACATCAAATAAACGGATACTTGTAAAAGAACCATTTAGAATATATATATTTTATGCATACTTTTCATTCTGAGGCCTCTCCACCTTCAAAGAAGAGGAGTTCTCAAACCTGGGAAAGGGCATCTCTGAAATCACTAAAATTGACAACATACTCCAAAAAAGATCAGCTGTATGAGTCGCATTATCTTGTTTGAAGCTAATACCATGGAATCGATAAAAGATTTCTCAAAACCCACATAAGCCAGTAGGACAAAATCTTTCATCGCTATCTACTACATATTTAGCCCAATATTTCCCGGTTCTTTTTTTCATTTTTCACAAGAGTTTAGATGTTTAATGGTCCATAATTATGCACACAGGCCATATTTTTATTAGAGGAAGCTTTGGAACTCTTCATAATCCTTGTGAAAAAACTAGTGAAAAGGTTTAAATTCCAGATAAGTATCTCTAATGTCCAAGGTGGGGCAAGGTTACAAATTTTCAAGCCTTGTAAATTCCTAGGGTCAGCGTTTTTATTTGCCATATTATCAACATAACATTCACGGATTTGGACATAAATTAAAGAGCACAAATAGTAGAGCACGGCAAACTCCATAATTTCATTTCTATCTTATATACAGCTAAAAAGATCAGACCGTCCTCATTTATGCTATACATCTCAGAATATTCTTATGCTAAACTTTAAATTGCAGAACGCAAGATTTATAGGAGTCGAAAACTTAAATCTGCTTGTTTGAAAAGGCACCTATAACAAAATAATTTAGAAGTCCCCAACAAATAGGCACATAAAACTTAAATCTTTATGAAAAAGGTTCTTAGAACAGCTAACTAAATTATGTTGAATTATTTCTAAAAGCGTGTATTAGCATTGAAATAATTACATTGCTCATGAATAGTTATAAAGCAACTTATATAATGAGTCATAGGATAATTTCAAGTAAATTATCATACAAGATAGTAAAATACATTTCTATGATCCATCGAGAAAGTAGCCAGATAGAGAGAGATCTCAAGATGCATGAAAACACTAAGGGGACTAAAGAAAAGAATAAGCCAAGGGACTTAGATAGAGGCATGAAGAGATCAATTTTGTCACTCAAACTTGCTAGAACAGCAGAACAATTTAAGAAGATATTTTTACTGTGATTCTCAATGCAAAAGACCAAATAATATTATTAATAATAGTGATATCAACAATAAAGAAAAGATAAGGTTGTGCATCAGTATTGGTCTCTTCTTAGTTGTTAAATGTATAAAGCTTAAGATTAGCTTTAAAAACCATTTTTCAGGATGGTTTGGATTAGCTTTTGAAAATTTTAGGTAGCACGGACCATTCACGTGGTTCAATAACTCTGAGCTATTGTACTACAGATTTTCATTAACAGACATTATGAATTAGAAGTGCCGATGAGGTTAGGTTTTCCCCATGCTGAAAAGTCGTTATGTAAGTACTTTAATTATATCTTGGGTTTTGCAAGTAGGATATTAATCAATTCATCACAGAGATATATTCTACTCATTCATATTAAGATAAGAAAATCCATATATGCATGATCCCAAGTATCAATATAGGAAAATTCAGTAGGAGTCTTCCAAATAAATTTCAGATACAGGTCGGCTACCATGTATCCATCAATAGGCATCAAGAAGTAGATACATCATTAATAAAGCAGCATCATTCTGATCAGGGCTTCATTGCACTCACTTCAGAAGCGCGAAAGATAAACATAAGTAATACCATCATAACAAAATTCCACGCTTGTGAAAATGTGGCACAAAGAGAATAACCATAATACAAATTACCAACTCCAGACGGTATAATTTCTTTTATGTGGGGTCAAGATCAAGCAGCCCTGACATGAATAATGCTCGGCACAGTACCACTCTAGTCACTTTCAATTGAACAGAGTTGTTACTCATTAAAAAAATAAAAAGTGATTCAACTCCATTTCAGACCAGACAATATAAGACTAGTAACTCTTGTAATATCACAGTAAAATGAATGAATAATACAAAGATTAAAATGCTTACTCTTATATTCGCTCCATGTACCATGCGCAAACATTCGAAGCAAATCAAGAAAGACTGCATTCTCAGTTCCTTCGAGCTGCACATGAATCCACTAGTTTAAAGATGGAATTATGAAGAACACAAAAATATTTCCTATATAAGCTTTAGCCGCAAAAAGACTGCCAAGCGCCCCTTTAATAGTAATGCATAATATTGATAATAATTGAACTCAGACATTGTAAAATCTAAAAAATTCCTTCCCAAATCTGTCAAATTTTCATGTTCTCTTTCTTCACTCTCTTTAATTGTCTTTGGACATTCACATTAGTACCTTTGGTCAGACAGCCTTAGGCAGGTTTGTTTTGCTTTATCTTTTGCCCTTTTGTCCTCCCCCTTGATTCATAGATTTTCCGGTTTTAAAAAGGTTATATCGGGTATCAAGGCGTTCTGTCTCAATTGAGCAAGGTGTCACCTCGAGGCACTTAGAGGCGTAAACCTCAAGGCACTTTGAGACATAAGCCTCAACATAAACCAATAAAATAGTTTAACAGAATAATGTTCACGGTAAACCATAAAGCATATAAAAAATCCATAATATAACCTCTCAATAAAAATAAAAGCTTTATTTGCAAGTAGACATGTAATATAGATAGACTAAGTAGCAAATAAAAAATCAATAGAGCACTATAATAGCATAACAAGACCACTAGCACTAACCCACAACTAGAACTAAAAGTCTATAACAAGACCACTAGCACTAACACACAACACACCACTCCTTCCCCCCAAACTTATATACAATGTGAATATTTAATAAATAGCATTTTCTTTTAATCTCAAATATTGAAAATTTAAAATTCCTCTAATTTGGCATGCTCAGTTGTTTTTGGTTAGCATGTCACTTGGCAACACCATCAATTGAAACTAAAATGAACCTTCTGACTAAATTCTAATATCTTCAACCTACAAATAAAATAAACGAATGAACTGATCTCCTTCTAATTACAGACTACACTTGAATTCAACCGGATGATAAAATCCCAGATACATATAAAATGTTTTGAACTGGTTTCTTATATATTCACATTTACAAACTGAACTTAATGCCATTTGTATCAAATCACTAACATGACATCTATCTCTTCTATTTCTCGCTCTATTATAGATATTTTCCCCCTTTGAACCACACTGATATGGTTAAAAAATTTGAAGTCAAGTCCAAAAAATAAGAAGCAAGTTGTTATAGTTACAACCAAAATCCATTTATCACCAAAATATTTTTATAGCAAATATTTTTTCCACAGCCATCCCAAAAGTAAACCAAAAATGCAAAGAAAAAAACTATCACAAAACCAAATGATAGAGAACAACAACTTAATTTATAAAATTATCGCACATAAAACCCACAAGAAGTATATATACAACTAAAATGAACAGGAAATAATACTTAAAATTGAATCTTTTTTCAGAAAAGTAATCAAAACTAAAAATTATTTCAACACGCATATACATTAAATACTATTGATTATTTATACCTCAAGGACGTTAGGAACAGAGAGAATCTCAGAGAAAGCGAAGAGGGAGGGATGGGAAGTGGCCTCGGAGACGATGTTTCTGAGGGCTGAGCCATTGAGATTCGACGCCTGCTTCACAAAGGAATCTATAAGCTCCGCTTGCTTTTGCTCAATGTCCATCTCTCAGATTCGGGTTTCTAATAATCTGCCCCCAAAAAATTTACAGAGTTTTTATGCATAAAAGTGTGTGTATATGTACAGATATAATTGTATATATCTTGAAGGATTGAAATCAGTGAAAATCAAAATGGGTTTTGAGAGGGGAGATTTAGGGTTTAGAAATTCTGAAGAGGATTTTGAGTCCCTTTTCTAAGTAGAAGAGACACGGGACTTTTGGCTCGGTGTTCTGTGTCGATGTTTATATTTATACGGGTAATTTGTGCTATTTCGAGACGATGGTCTCTCGAACCCGATTCCGGATTTTTGAGAAAATGGTATGGGGTTTAAATTTATTTTATATCTGATCGTAGATTCTATTATGATAATGGATTGAAGCAGAGAACATATTTTAGAGATGATCGGTAGAGAAAGATGATCGATTGAGAGAGATGGATTGAGGAGGTGAGCAGATTTTGGAGATGATCGAATCAGAGAGATAGATTGAAGCGTTTAGTAAATTTTGAAAGAGATGGTTTTGTGAAGGAAAAAATAGAAAATGTAGTGATACACAGATATTTAAGTATTTTTTTTCTCTATTATGATGATGGATTGAATGATCGGTGAACAAATTTTAGAAATGATCGATGGATGGATATGATCGATTGAGATAAATGGATTGAGGAGGTGTGTAGGTTTTGGAGATGATCGGTTGAGGGAGATGATCAAATCATGTATATGGATTGAAGCGCTCAGTAAATTTTAGAAGATATGATTTTGTGATGGAAGAAATTGACGTAGTGACATACGGACATTTAAGTACTTCGAAGAAAACTCCCTACTGTTGTGATGATTATAATTTATTGGAAAATTTTCATGTATCATTTTTCATAAGGTTAATTTCACTGATGGTTACTGAAGTTTCATTGAAATTACTAAATCGTCATTTGAAGTAACAAAGTTTCGGTGGTGGTCATCGAAGTTTACTAAAACTTGCACCAAATGTCACCGCCGAATTCTCCATTAACTTGATGACGTGTCACTTGTAAATGTCCATGTGGCGTACATTTGGATGACACGTGGCAAAATTATTGACATGTGGACTTTACCACTAATTATAATAAATTTGGACTTTAATGAATACATCTATAATATAAGGACCTAGTTGAAAATACTTCAAAATAAATTTTATAATAAATACTTCAAAAATTGTATCTAAGGTCCTTCAACTTTTTACATCTTCAAATTTTGATCTCCAAATTTTTAATTATTTTTCAGTTAAGTCCTTCAAAAATTGTATCTTAGATCCTTCAACTTTTTACATCTTTACACTTTGGTCCTCAAATTTTTAATTATCTTTCATTTAAGTCCTCCAAAATTACATCTTGGGTCCTTCAACTTTTTATATCTGCACACTTTGGTCCCTAAATTTTTAATTATCTTTCAATTAAGCCCTCCAAAATTACATCTTAGGTCCTTCAACTTTATACATCTTCAAACTTTGGTCCCATAAATCTTTGATTTTAGTGGTCAAAATAAGTACAATTTTAGTTGTCAAAATTATTATTTAGAATTAAATCCTTGACTTTTACACTCGAATTTTTATTTAAACGAACAAAATAATATAGTTAAATAATAATTGTAATAAAATAATATAATTAAATAATAATTTTGACCACTAAAATTGTACTTATTTTGACCACTAAAATCAAGGATTTATAAGACCAAAGTTTAAAGATGTATAAAGTTGAAGGACCTAAGATACAATTTTTAGAGAGCTTAACTGAAAGATAATTGAAAATTTAGAAACCAAAGTGTACATATATAAAAAGTTGAAGGACCCAAGATGTAATTTTTAGAAGACTTAAATGAAAGATAATTGAAAATTTTGAGGACAAAGTGTAAAGATGTAAAAAGTTGAAGGACTTAAGATACAATTTTTGAAGGACTTAACTGAAAAATAATTGAAAATTTGGAAACCAAAATTTGAAGATGTAAAAGGTTGAAGGACCTTAGATGCAATTTTTAAAGTATTTATTATAAAATTTATTTTGAAGTATTTTCGATCTTTATATTACGGAGGTGATTCATTGAAGTCCATATTTATTATAATTAGTGGGTAAAGTCCACATGTCAATAATTTTGACACGTGTCATCCAAATGTGCGCCCATGGTGGACATTTACAAGTGACACATCATCAAATTAATTGGAGAATTTCAACGAGTGATCTTTGGTGCAAGCTTTAGTAAACTTCATGACATCACCGCTGAAATTTTGTTACTTCAGTGATGATTTTGTAGTTTCCATAAAACTTCAGTGACCATCAGTGAAATTAACCCATTTTTCATATTCCAAAACTATTGGTAAACTATCAAAATTGATCAAAATCGCTAGCTTCTTATAATTATGCTATCTTGAGAAAGTGAAGCATTAAAAAAGGAAAATATTCAAAATCAAAAGGATTTCATTTCCTAAAAAATTGCCATTAGAAAATAGTAAATTACTCTCTTTTTATTAAGTCATTTGCAAGCATAAATTTGGTATGCGTCTTTTTCCTTAAAGCCTTATTTCTTAGTATTTTTATTATTCTTGTTTTTTATGATAATTTTAGGTTTTATTAGAATTTTGGATTTTGTTTCTATTTTTCCAACTAATCCGAGCATTTGAAATTGGAATTACTATTGTACACTTGTGTTCTTGAAAAATGAATTTGTATTCAACAATATCATGCTTAGATTTGGGGCATATCATGCTTAGATTTGGAATGTCTTTCTACATCATAACACTGCTAAGGTGTCCTTGTTCTGTCATAAATCACTTGAATTGAATGTTTACTAAAAAATGTTGAGTTTGGAGAATGTGCATTTGATGTTGTTTTTGCTTATGTTGTGGATATTTTATTGTTTGCTAAACAAATGCCAATTCACTGAGTAAGATGCAATTAATTTGAAGTTTCGTTATACACAGTTAAAGTGTCAATCTCGGCAGTTGGTCTCTATAATTTTTGACAGTTCAAATCATGTTATGTGAACTATCTAGAATTCTCTACAATTAATTTTAGTACTTTTTAAACATGTTGTTGATTTGTTGACATAGAAATTTGTTGATGTTGTTGGTGTAGATGGACATCCGGTATCAAATTCCTGAGAAATATCACGCTTCAATATCGCAAATGAGCAACCTGAATTTTCTAAAATCTGTGCTCGAGGGGTTTGGCGCACAAAAAAAAACTGATTTTGAAAGATTTACGTTAGGATGATTGTGAGGTTGTTCGAGCAGGCAACGATAAAAGCTACCAAAGTCCGTTATTCATCAAGATTCCAACAGTTGCGACTAAGACTTCCCACAATAGGAGTGTATGCAACCGAGAAAAAAGGTCTAAGAAGTAGCTTCTTCTTGTGTGGTGATAATTTTTTGTTGGATTGCTTGTTGTGGACTATGTTTTTGTCATTACTTTATGTTTCAATTGGACTATAAAATATTTCAATTGTTTTGTGGATTGCTTGTTGTGGCGACAATTGATTTTTTTGGATTGTTTGTTGGTCGGCCTATGTTTCGGAAACGACTACTAGTGTCACCTCAATTTGTAAACTAGAACATGGACTTTTTGTCCTTGATAGCAACTATGAATCTATATTTTATGGAGTTCATGAATTATGATATGCGTTAGTAGCTCTCATTGTGTGGATTAACAAGTAATAGACTTTTAGTAATAATTGTTTACTAGGTAAAATTCTACCAAACTATCGAGAATTTTAGCAAATAACTGTCGAGACAGACATATGAACTGTTGGGAACGTGTAGTAATGAAGGTTGTGTCTACCACAATAGTTTGAGCATGCCTTACGTAATAATAATTTCACCGATTAATGATACATTATAAAACAAGCTACATTACGTGAACTCCAAAACAGTACACATCATTCACAATAACAAATCTAGTGCCTTGCACTTACAACAATTATAAAGTGTAGTACATTGGCGAGACGAGTACTAATAACAAAAAACAAACACATCAATACAAGTTTCAGTTATGCCTGTTTTGCAATTGAGGTGGGTTGGTACACGTTTGTCTGTTGTGCCCAGTTCGTCTTCGTCTGCACCAACTGCACTTCTTGTTTGTTGTCCTTGTTTCTGTTCGAGATTGCTTATCATCATTGCCTCCATTATTTTCATTTTCTTTACCATTGCCGTTATCACCCTGTGGATTGTGTAATGGAACTTCCAAATTCTCTTCAACATCATTCTCTCCAATATTGCCAATTCTCGTTTCCTTGCCAATCCCTTACGAAAAAGTTTTGTATATCCTCAAATTCATGTTGTTGTAAGTTATCATACCGGTCCCGTTCAATGAAAGGGAGCTCCACTAAATCCATTATCCTCTCTTGATAAAGTGTCGGGCTAGTCGTTGTCTCGATTAGAAGGAGAGTGGCACACAATGAGTTTCTTTGCGAATGAAAAATGTACCACTTCAACTCTTCGTCTTTGCATATTTCGGTCACCGGAAGAATAATACCGCACTTTGAATTTTATCTGCATTGCGCGAAAGAGATCATCATTTCTTAGCTACTCTGTCATTCTAACTACAAATTCTGCAAGAGTGATATGAATTAGAACTACAATTGATGTGGTTGTGTTTTCCCGTCACTTCCATTCGTCATCTATGTAGATAAACTACCCCACATGCGATACAACAAATCTTAAGCATTAACTCATACCCGAAATTTAAGCAAACACAAATGGTTAACGTATGACACAAATAAAATTAGTGCAACTTTAAATGAATGCATGGTATAGCTTTAAATAACTTTCCCTGACAATTGACAATTGACAATTCTCAACTATTGAGACTGACATTTAAATTGTCTATCATAGCATATCAAATTGTGGAGAATGTACGTTTTGAATGTCAATTTCAAATTCGTTAACCATCATATTAATTGTCACGTAAGGAAATCTTTATTTAAAAGCAATAAATAGGTTCATAAAAATTCAACTACCTTATACACAACTATTGAAAATGAAGTATCCCTAATGTTAAATGGTTTATATAATGCCATAGTACATATAATTAATACCACTTTTAGTTGCTTCGTTCTTCATATGTATTTTTACGTATCAATTCAAATTTAATGAAGAACATATAGAAAAAGTAGTATTTTTTATAGTATTGATGATATTATTACTTTCCTCAAATATGAAAAGATTCAATAAATTGTAAAAGTTAACCTTCAAATAGAAAGATAAACCACTCCGATTTCAATTTCCAAATTGCAATTAATGTAGAAGAAGTCCAAGTTAATGGTTGTTTAGGAGATACACTAAGGTATTAATGTTTAAAAAACATGGTAAAAATATAATTAATTTTGTTAGTTTTTTGTTAAGTTAGCCATTGTCGGTTGTGTTAAGTTAGCCATTGTCATTTGTGTAATACCATTGTTGAATTGCTTATCCAAGAAGATATCACTTTTCTAGGACCTTGTGCTTTTTAAATGAATTGAACTAATTATTGAAAGAAATAAAAATGATATTTGACACCCCAAAATGGACATTCTTACAAATATTTTTGATTGACATATTTTTTGTGCACTCAAAATATTTGGACATCTACATAAATTTTCCTTCAAAAATCATAGAATTCTCACACAGTGCAACTCGAAAACAAAAGAATTCATTTTGTTGTGTGCCGCAATTTCAAAAACTTTTTTGACGTGTTCATCGTTGATAACATCATTTCCTCTAAATCCATTATCCTGCATATCATAAGGTAAAATTGATTTTGTGTGAATTTTAGTTTTGGTTGTTAACATTGACATTAAATATCATGAACAAATTTATTTTTCATATTCGTATTCTGACATTGTAGGTTTTAATTATGAAGATTTGATACATTTATTATGATGATGATGATGATAAAATTTGTTGCAAATATGATCATAACACCATAGCGTGGGTGCAATAGTTTGTTGTTTAGATTTATACGATATATATTCAACAAAATGCATTTGTATGGATTGGTGGATTGTAAGTTTGTTTTATGATAGTTAGCTTCAATTTTAAAATGTATTGCAAGATTCAAATTGCTTCGATGTTAGGATGTGTAATCACATTTGTATCTACTTCACTATTTACTTCCTCTAATTCAAGATGGATTCGTAAACACTAGAAGGAAAATGATCTAGTGTGGGTAGTCTTTAGGTGATGATGTTACAAATTATGTGTTTCAAGAACTTGTAGCTGCAAGATTTCAATGTCCTCAAAAGTAGTCGGCTTTAGAACTTGGAAAAGTTTCCAACAATGGTGTAACTTCAACTCGCAATGGATAACTTGTTAATTGTTGGTCTTTTCTCTTAAATTCCATATAGAACAAGATAGAGTTGTCATTCGTAATCTTCATTGGAGCCATGCTGTTATTCACTTCATATTGTATTGTCATCATATCTTTCTTTCGACTGAGCTTTAATATTGATAATAATATCATATTAACAAGTTTAATGTATGTAAATTCAATTGGAATGAGAATTCAATCCGTCTCACTATAGTACGTAATGAAGACATTTATCATTTTCATACATACAAATCATTGAAGCATATAAACAGAAAGAAATTTGGCGCAAATGGTCATTAACATTTGTTGTCCTTAACGTTTATTTGTTGGCGCAGACAAAAGCGCGGAATCTGAGAATTTAATTCGCGGGGAAAATTGAAGAAAATTTCGACTTTTTTTTTGTAAAGAATGAAAACAAGGTCTTTCTTCTCTTGGTAGAAGCTCGGCCTTCTATTTGTAAATTCTAAAAATCACAAACAGACAAAATAATAATAATCTATCAACAATTCAACAATAGGTGGCAAGGCACAACAATCTAATGATAAGCCCACAAGACAACAAAATATTCTCACAAGGCACAACAATCCAAAAATAAGTCGACAAGGTAATAAAACAAGTCGATAAGGCAATAGCAATCCTCCAACAATTTTATTTAAATATAAACTATTGTCAACAAAAATTAATAAATAAATGATAAAAAATAGTCACGTAGTGGCAAGCAAAGTACATTCTAAGTGCTAAATGTATGGGATTTAATTGAATAACTATCTTCCAGGAACAAGGGTCAAGGGTCAGGTAATTTCTTCCTCCATTTTCTTCACCTTGGCCATTGGTTTCTTCCTATACAATTAAATCTGGTTTTTAATTGCTAGAAATTGAAAAACAACAAAATAAAAAGCTTCACAATTTGGTGCAGGCTCTATTACACCAAACTGGCAATTGGAACTCCTCTGAATTACTATCATGTCCATGTTGATACAAGAAGTGACATTCTATGGATGAATTGTAAAGACTGTAATAGGTGTCCTGAGAAAAGTCACATTAAAGTGTGTCTATTCTTATCACTCGTCATTTTGTGTTGGCCTTCTATCTTAAAGATTAGGATGCCAGAAGTTGAACATGGAATGTTAAAAGTGTTTTATTACATGCTTTTCCCATATGATTTATATGACTAATGTGTTGGAAGAATTGACTCTCCTTGTTCACTAATTTTCTTTTGAGTACAACTAGTGTAGATCATTTTGAAATTCTAAAAGATTCATTCTTTATCCTTTCCGTAGTTTTTTTATATAGGATGATTATTGTAAGTTTTATAGCACAAATTGTGGTGCGTATCCATGAGGCCGATTATGGTAGGTAATTATAACTTTCTTGTTGGTTATTCATAACCCTATAAACATGGTCTTTTGGTTTATAATTTAGAAGACACAATAGTTATACAAATTCTCTGTTACTCTACATAGTTTTGGGATTTAAATCTCTCTACTTGAACTTATTTAGACACGAAAGTTGACTTCAAATTTGGACCTAAATTCTTTGCATCCCATGGTTATGTACATTGTCGGTTTAAAACATTGTTGATGATCTTACTTTATTTTGTGTCATTATGTGCAGATATGTATTACGATAAGTACATTAGTTGGGCTAGATCAGATTTTGCCATGGATGTTCTATCATAAAGTTATTGGGTATCAACATTTTTTCTTTTTGTTCAAGGGACACATCTCTTGCTGTCTCTAAAGTCCTTGAATCCATTCCTATGACTTTTTTTTATATACTTTTATCTATTCTTTTGACCAAGTAATTTACTCTTTCTAAGGCCAATAGAGTCACTTTGGTTTGCAACACAATCTACTTAAATTCTATGTCATGAAATACTCTCTTTACCTTATTTGAAAAAAGAAATAAAAGGAAAAGAAAAATAAATACATATAATCAATATCGGTATTCAAGGAAAGTGTAGAGAAAAGCAAGAAAAAAAATTGTTTAGATTGATTTACGGTCAACTAAACAAACTATGTTGTGTGGATAATTAAAAAAAATACATATTTTATATGTTGTATTTTTATGTGTAATCACTTATACCCACGATGTATCGGTTTACATAATAACAAATGCCTTCTTGCAAGTAGAAAATTGCATTGTCATTCCATGATTTTCTCCTTATGCTAGATCCCTTTATGTTATTGGATTTAGTTTTTCTAACACACAATGGTGATATGAGTATAATAAATAACTTTAATAACCACACAAAAATAGTTAGAGTATCTACAATGCACTCCGTCTATTATAGTTTATGTGGCAGGTAAAATAAATGGACTTCCAGTCCAAGTGGCACTACGTCTATTGAATAGACGGTCAAATTATAAATTCGACTCCAATGGGTTTGGTCTAAAATTAATATTACCACTTATGTGGCATTAATTTTTTTAAAAATTGGCAGGTCTTCAATTTATATTTTCCTTGTATGACTTTTTTTTTTAAAAATGCTGAGATTGATTTACATTTGTTGAGTCACTCCATCTAGAAGTCCGTTTAAATTTAGATAGTCTTCTAGACGGAGTCTATTTTTGGTGTGCCAAATCAGTTGGACGGAATCTTCATCAGCATGCATTGGAAAGGTTTTAAATAACTCTGTCTATATATGCTTATGTGGCACATCTAAAAAGTAATAAATAGAGTGCATTAGAGATGTTCTTAGTGGGTGAGTATTACATATAACTTTAATTACCAAACAATGCTAGATTTCTTCTATTTTATTTTCTCCATAATTTTTTCTTTATTTTTATTTTATTTACATGTGGTGAATGTAGGTTATTTCATCCAAATATGGTATTTCGCTGCATTAAAGTTTATTCTAGTTGTACAAAGCCGATTGTGGGTTTAACAATGCATTTACCAAATGATGTGCGTAAAATTAAGGATGGAATTATAGACTATGCAAATACTCGTTACCAATACTTGGGTATCATTTTTGTTCTTTTTTTCTAAACTTTTATTACCGAATATCAATATATTAGACTTTTAAAGTTTATTTTTATGTATGTTTGTATCATATAAGTCCTTCATGCTCTTTCTTTGTTATGCTCTATACACGTCGTAAAGAAAGATTCATGTTACAAATGGTGACGTAGTAGCGTCGCCATCAATCGACGTGTTTGCTACTAAAAGACATAAAACTCATTCAAGATTTGTAATCTGTCAAAGACGTACATCATTCGATTCTTTTGTTATACCAGTTAGTAATGTTGGCAGTAGTAGGAGGGCAAATCTATTTGGATAACTACATCAAGCACTTATAAATAAAGGAATATGTGCACCCTATTTATGTCGTACTACTTTATCTTATTTTATCATTATAAGACAAATATCCATACATTCTCCAAGCAATCATAACGAAAGACATGCTAGACAGACTTTGATATCTTGTGACGCAGTGAAAAGCACGCTTGAGTAAATAAGTATGCAACGAGCAATTGTAAGAGATTTAGATTGTGCTCAACAAAAACAAGCATGTGCTGCATAAACTAGTTAGCAACGAGCAAATGCTCTTGCTATAGATAATACACATCGAAAATGATTACGTGAGAGGAAAGACAAGTGAGCAACTATCAAATGAATAAGGTTTATATACTATTCTCATCGATGAAAATGCGTTGAATCATCCATTAACACTCTCTAATGCACAACATTTTTGGAAATCTTATAGAGAACTTATGTGGGTTAGTTGCTCAAAGATGTTGTATATCATTTCCTAGGATTAAAAGTTCAAAATTGTGTACACATTATTTTCAAGAGAGCCATGAACCCCTTTAAGTTTAGTGGAGAAAATTTAATCGATCCCAAATATGCGTTCCTATGAGTTATCACGACTAACCAATTTAGAGAAAAAATTTATTGCTCGAGTACAACCCGATGACGACGGATATTTTGGAAGATGACATAGAAGGGCATCGTGAGAATGTTAACCAAAATATTCACATCGATGAGTTTCATCTTTGTTGGGACTATTTCTGTAGGCCTCAACCTAACCTAATCAATAGGTATGTATACATAGGGCATTACATGTAGCCGATGCTAATCATATTATTGTTCACATGCATTTGACAAATGAAGTTATTGATGAGTTTTCCACACTAAGGTATATTTCAATGGTATTTTCAGCATTATTTTCATATGAAAATGCAGATAGTCATGTTCATCCAAGGAAGTTGAATAATTCAGAATGTTTTCAGTATTTGATGAAATATTTTGATAGACGTTTTTCTAAAGATTCAGGATTCTGATATTTTGCTTGGCATTCTATTTCAAGATGGCGTGCTATTGCGTTAGGTGATATGTATATAAAAAAATCCTACAGATGCTGAGTTGTCTATACAAGATATTTAGTATATGGTTGCTTCTGGTGACAAACAACTTGTTACTCGTATTTCATATTATGCCAAGTCAATTCAAAGAATACATACTTAGTGGTATATAAAAATGAAAGAGTTAACTAGAATGGTAAAACAATTAGAGGCACCTACAATCTTTTTTATAAGTGCAGACTTGCAATGACAAGAATTGTATAACTAGTTGGATCCTTCAATTAACCTCAACAGTTTTTCAAAAATTGATTTAACAAAGAGACGAGCTAAGTTGATTAACAATAACCCATGTGTCGTTGCATTGTTCTTTCAAACAAGAATTGATCTTTTCTTTAAATATTTTTTAATAAACAAGTTTGATGTGATTGAATTTTGGTATCGATTTGAATGGCAACATCGAGGAAGTGGGCATGTTCATGGATTCTTATAGATTAAAGATGCTCCAAATATTAATCTTCTAACAACTGATGAGGACATGAAAAGAGTAATCGAACATTTTGATAGACTTGTTTGTACGAAAACCCATATATTACCATATCTATCACTCTGCAAGAACACCCTTGCCGCGCATTTTGTCAATAGACATTGATCTTGATTTAGATGACAACAATTTTACATCTTTAGTTAATTGGGTCATGCGACACTCAAAATGCGGAACTTATTGTTTGCATTTATAACTTTACATAAAACAACAAACAGATATTGTGTTGGTTTAGGTACCCTTTTGATGTTCTTAAACATTCTCCAATTGTTGAAGAGCCTCCTAACAGTAACATGTTTATTTTCTTAGGTCATCGAAATGATCCATTGTTGTGTTCTCGGAATAGGAATGTCCTTTAGACTTGGCGTGCAAACATTGATTGGTCACGAGTTCTTTCAGTTCAGTCATTGATACATTACATTGCCAAATGTACGTCTAAAGCCGAGCCTGCATTAAAAATTAATCGCAGAGACTTTGCAACGAATTGTGTATGATCTTCATTGACCATGTCCAACAGCGAGATCTGTAATCAAACGCTTATTGATTAAAAGTGTTTTCAAAAGGATATATCTACTCAAGAAGTTTGTCACTTGCTTATGGGTTATACTCATACAAAGTCATCAAGAAATTTTATGCTTTTAAATGTCAATGAGAAGAGTATGTTCTCATCAACTGTACGACAAAGCCATGATGCAAATGGTAAAGATGTTGTGGGAACAAATCCAAGATTTGTGATTCGATATATGACCAGTCCTTCTGATTACGAAAATTTGTCCATCCTTGAGATGACAAAGAAATACTTCTTTAACAAAAACCATTGGCACTAGTTGAATCTATTGTACGTATTATTCTAGAACTTGAAGGTAGCGAACTTATTGAAGAAAAGTTTTATTTCATTACCATTACCACAGTTTAGTCGAAGCAATGAGTGAGTTTGAGACGTGGGCTACATGATAATTGGACTTAGGTTTGTCCATGAATGATACTATTAATACCAAATGATGAATTTAAGGAAGACGAAAATATAAATCTAGAAGTTGAAGGGGTTCATCGTGAAGAATAAATACTTGCAGCGTAAATGGGGGCATCATGTGTCTGTTGGAAAGATTTTGAATTAGGAATGAGAGATTTTGACACATCACAAAATTGGGCATAAGGTTTAAATCGATATCCGAACATTGATATAGAATGAAAATTTATTCACAATCATTTAGGTGTTGAAGATTATTCTAATAGTGAGTTGGTAAACAATGCTATTGTTGTTCCACTTACTGATTTATCATTTCAACAACGAATGGCTTATGATTTAATATTGACTTCTCTTCGTGAACAAAGTACTATCCATACGATTATTACTGGGATAACGGACACCGGGAAGTCCACACACATTAATGCAATTTTGCACTTTGCATTTAATTTGTTTCATTTCAACAAAGCAGTTCTGATGATGACTCCAACTGGAGTTGCTGCATTTAATATTGGTGGATCCACCATCTACTATGAACTTGTCATAAGTGCAAAGAGAAAACCTTCCCAACTATATACACATATCAATGGTGATCAATATATACAGATGCAAGAAGACTTCAAGGATACTAAATTGATTATCATTGATGAATACAAAGTGTTAGTGAGATCAATGCTTGCTAATGTTGACCTTTGTTTTTGGGGGTGTTTCCATTGTACTTGTTGGTGATATGCATCAGTTGCCTCTCGTATTTGATAGTCCATTGTATTCGGTAAATGAAGTTATATGTAACAATGTGATACATTTGCATATTCTATTTTTGATAAATGTATTTGACTATCACATATATTTTGACAAACATGAGAAGATCAAGAATCATTGAGAGAAGCTTTACACAAAATAGCGATGGAACCTCTACCATTAAGGATTAGAATATGTGTTCAAGATTTGAGATTATTCAACTTTTAAGTCTTCAAGAGATGAATAATTTTAGGTACTCTCTCCGTATGTTTCCTACAAAATAGTTTGCTAATAAATATAATCGAGAAATGTTGATTGAACTTGGAAGACCAATTGCAAGAATAGTTTCAAAAAATAATTGTGAAATTGCCACGAAAGCTGAGTCACATCAAGCAAAAGGTTTGAAGAAACTATGTGTATATTCATTGGAGCTCGTGTCATGCTTCATGCTAATCTTACCACACATAATGGACTTGTGTAATAGTTGTTTATGCAGTTAATTGTAAGTCGCCATTTGATTTACCTCTTGTTGTTATGATAGACTTTGATAATTACCGTGGCACTAGTTTATGTGAGGGCAACAACATAATACACATTCCGCCAATAATATCAAATTGGAAGGCGTCAAATGATATATTTTGTCAACGAACATAAATACTATTATTTTGTGTTGGGCAATTACAATACTTAAAAACCAATGACTAACTCTTGAAAAATGGGTGGTAGATATTGGTGAGAATGAAAGTCTTGGTCTAACTTTCGTTGTACTATCACGAACAAGAAGGCTGCAAGATCTAATACTTACTTATGAAAGACTACAAAAAATTGGTAAATGTGAAAGTCTCAAAGGGCGACGACAAGATGAGGAATGCTTGTGCACTATACAAATTATAAATGATTGAATTTAACTTGGCATGTATGGACAAATGTACAATTGATGTATATTTTTGTGATATTGTATTAAAAACTCAATATTGTTGTTTAATAATTGTTTCTAATCTCTTTTTAATAATTTACTTTTGGATTCTAATAAATGCTAATCTTGGTTTAATTTTATTTATAACTATAAATATATAATTACTAATCACTATTTTTTTATTCATTTTGCAGCCCTACTTCGTGATATTGACTTGCCATTGAATTTGAATCCTAACCCTACGGTCGGATCCTACCGCGGATAAAGGGTATATACTAGTTAGATGGTGCTCTAGGTTATAAGCAGCAACTTAATACATTGTGAACTGTTTTTGTTTTGATTAAATATATTTATAGAATTGTGAATTGTTCTTCTATTTAGATCTAAATTCTCGATATTCATGTGCGAATCAATGAGTTTGATGCCTAATTTTTTTGGCATTCTTAGGAATCAACGAAAATAGAAGGTGATCGTGTCACAATACTCGTTTGAAACCAATGAGACTTCGATTGCATGTTCGTTCATCGCTTACATCATATTGGTATCAGAGCTCAACTATGTCCTGAATTTGTGAAACTCAAACGTGGATGGACGTGATGTGGATTCAAATGAGGATTACAATAGTCTTCCAATTTATTATGAAGAAATTGAAGAAATTTATATTGTGACAAGTACGCTAATGAAACAATTTTTTATCAAGAGCTTGATGTCGAGATTCATGAGGATTTATCGAAGAAATTCAAGGTAAATTCTAGCTTCAAATGAGGACATGGATGTGGATTCAAATGAGAATTACAATAGTCTTTCATTTTTTTATGAAAATTTTGAAGAAATTAGGATTATGACAAGTACGCTAATGAAACAATTTTATCAAGAGCTTGATGTCGATATTCATGAGAATTGATTGAAGAAATTCAAGCTAAATTCTAGCTTCAAATGAGGACGTGGATGTGGAATCAAATGGGGATTATAATAGTCTTCTGATTTTTGAGAAGAAATTGAAGAAATTTGGATTATGACAAATACGCTAATGAAACAAGAGCTTGATGTTGAGATTCATGTGGATTGATCGAAGAAATTCAAGGTAGATTCTAGCTTCATTCATAAAGACAATAATTACTATAACTTAGAAATTTCGGCAAAAAGTTACCTTGCTTCGTATAAGATAAGCTTTGTGGTAAACTTGTTGAAGAAATTATTTTTCGTGCAAATTACGTGGCTATATTGACATTTAAGAATGATGTTTATACCAATTATAGTTAAAGCTTTTAAAAATGGACATATTAAGAACATGTTTGGCGTATTTTTTAAATTTTTTTTTTCTCAAACTCATTTTCAACCACGTGTTTCATGAGATTTTTAACTTTTATTCAATTTTTAACCACACATTTCATCAATTTATTTTCAAAATCTCTTAAAAAACTATTTTTAAACTCCATCAAACAGATACTAAATACATTCATTGTAACACCGTTACATAATATCTTCGAAAATGGGTTTTGGTGCTACTTTTGACATAACAAGATAGAGTTATAATTGATATACCTGTGGACTAGTATGGCTCTACTTGCAATTCTACAAAAAGCACTATGGACAAAACCAGGGGCGGAGTCAGGAACTTTAGCTTGTGGGGGCAATTTGGCGATTAGCAGTACTATAATGCTGGCCGACAACACTACGCTAACTTGTAGCGTCTATATCAGTAAGCAACGAAACATTAGCTGGTAGACATAACGTCATTGAAAAAAAAAAAAACCACCTATTTTATTCATGCAAAAATTTAAAAATTCAACTATATTTTCACGTGATTTGTACGTAAAAAAAAGAAGTGCTATTTTGTTTAATTTTTCAGATTTTGGAATTGAAAATCAAATAAAGGTTTAAGGTATAAAAGATTACATTCGGCGTTAAACATAGTGTTTTGTCAATTTTATCATTTTAAAACATGAGAAAATTCTCTAATCTATCCAAACACAAATAATAAACTTTGCCATAACTTTCTTTGCATACTCTAAATTTAGAGTATATATTTTTTTATGGGGGCAAAATTATAAAATTTAATTTTTTTTTTTCTAAAATACAAAATCAATTTTGAAAGTGAGTGGGGGTAGTTGACCCCACCCGCCCCCAGAAAATCCGCCATTGGACAAAACTACGTGCTTGTTTGGTAAAAATTATTGTAAATTATAAGCGATAGGTCATATGAAATATGTGGACAAAACTTGTGGGTCTTATAGATTTTGTGGAAAAAATAATGTTGACCATCTTATAAGAGTATCTACAATGCAACAATATGGATTGTTGTACACATGACAAGTAAAATGAAGACAGAGCGAAGAGCATCTCCAATGGATTTGTGGAGTGAAAAAAATTACGGCCTACATGTCCAGAGATATGATGTAGATAAATTATAAAAAATTAAATAAAAATGATTAGCACACATTCCGATAGACATAAATTATAAAAAAAATTAATTAAAGAAGTCTTAGCACACATTCCGATTGACATAAGTTATAAAAAAATTGGAAGATATCTAGACTCCAATGAAGAATAAGAGGAGAGAAAAAGGCCAATTCCTCACGAAGTGCATGCACAAAGAAAAAGAAATGTGGAGAGGAAGCAGTCGAGCTCATTCCCTTCTCTTCCTGGGACTCTTATTTTTATTATTAGCTGCCTTCTCGCTTGAACCCCGTCCCTATGGGCCTTATGCGCTCTTGAACCCGTAGATTTCGAGTGAAGCAAAAAAAACGAAGGGTGAGAGCGAGCCAGCTAAACATAGTGAACGAATGAAGGACAAGCTCTTTAATTTCATGCCAGATCTCCAATCACGGGCACAGATGGAACTAAGGAGGCAGTGTGTGAAAGATTTGCCTCCGCCATGTTCCATTCGCTAGACCCAGGGGGCCATCAAAACTCTTGCCTCGACGGCTAGTCCAGGACTTTTCCGCGACTAGAGTTGCTCCTTATTCTAACATGTCACATTCAAGTGTTTTTCACGAAAATATAAACAAATCAGATATTTAGAAAAAAAAATATAGTATCAATTGTTCAAGTTTCTCAGGATTTTTAGAATCAAGACACATGGAGTGAAATTTATATTACACTTCGACCAATGCTCAAGGAAATTTCTAATATGTGTCCTGAGATTTATCGAGTGGAATATCGACAGTGCGAGACCACGGACAAAGGTACAAAGCAATGTTCGAGTTCCAAACCGGTAAGAATGATAAGATGATATAATGGTTGATTCTATTATAATGTTATAACATTTTTAATTATCTTTTTAATTATTATTTGCTATTAGGTACTTCTTATATTTATTGAAAAGCTTAGGGACCAAGCGGGCAAATATTATTAGATGGCGCTTTAGGTTATAAGAAGCCTCTAAATACACTGTGAATTGTTTTTTTTTATTATTACATATATTAATTATAAAATTGAGAATTGTTCTCTAATTTTGATCAAAATTCTTGTTATTTGTGAACGAATCAAGGATTATTTGATGTCTATTTTTTTAGATGAATCAATCGAAACAAGAAGGTAATCATGTTTCGATAATTATTTAGAATCAACAACATATCTATTGCATGTTTGTTGTTTCGATAATTATTTAGAATCAACAACATATCTATCTCGTGTTCGTGCATCGTTTCGCGTTTCTACCTACATCAAATCCTATACTCCCTCTCTACCCCTTTCACATCCCCTCTTCTCCCAAACAAAGAAATAATAACAATAATAGGATACTTATATTCACACCATTATTTGTTGCACCACATTTCATCACGTTTAATGTCCTCAATCTTTGTTTATTGGAGCACTTATGTTCTCAACTTTTTCTTATCACATTCTTATCTTCAACTTTTCATTAATTAACACCTCGTGTCTAATAACGATTTTTGTCAAAATAACAAAAATGTTGGGATGGCGTAAAACGATTTAGTTTCTCATTATAATAAAAATAATAATAAATACAAAATTACAACAAAATATTATTTTTTTTCCATTTCAAAGCACGCAACTAAAATATCTTGACAGAAACCATCATTGAAAATGAAATATTCTAATTAATGGAAGTTGAAGATAAGAATTTGATGAAAAAAGTTAAGAACATAAATATTACAACGAACAAAGATTGATAACTTTAAGTATAATTAAAATATGATGACCTTATAAAAAATTGTAGTGTCAATGTATTCATCCATAATAATATAATTGTCAAGTTATGAAATTACTACTTGACCAGAGTCTCATGCACAAATAAAAATGTAAAACGGGTCATGTTAGATTTGGAAATTCAAGTCCATGTTGTCCACTTTTGAATTTCTTTTTGTAAAAGAGTATAACCAAGAACGCGAAAAAAGAGTTGTAAACCATCAAGGCTTGGCCCAATGCTAGGCGTGCCAAACTTCACATTCATAAGATATATTAAAAGTAACAAACTTGGTGTTGGATGAATAGAAAGATTTTGAATGAATAAATTCTCTACATTTTGAAAGGAAGAGATTTTGAATTTGACAAAATTTAAATCTACGCATTTAGTAGTTGTCTTTTTATTTTAAAACTTATGGTTTTAAGTTAGAAGACTTTTGGCTCGTACTCTTATCAATTTTATACATTTTCACGAAACAATTCTTATTTGGGTTAATTTCACTAACGGTTACTAAAGTTATTTTAAAATTTTAAAACGATCACTGAAGTTCAAAAGTTGCAGTGCTCGTCACTAATATATATAATCATTTCTCAAACGATCACTCAATTAAGATTTCAACTTGACGTGGCATACAATATACCTCTATTTATTGTATGTTAGTCCATATACTTTATATAATATTCACTTTAGTTTCTATATTTTTAATTATCTTTCAGTTAAGTTCTCCAAAAATTGCATCTTAAGTCTTTGATCTTTTACATATTTACACTTTGGTCCCCAGATTTTTAATTATCTTTCAATTAAGTCCTCCAAAAATTACATCTTAGGTCCTTCAACTTTTTACATCTTCAATTTTGATCCTCCAAATTCATGAATTTAGTGGCCAAAATAAATGCTCTTTTAGTGGTCAAAATAAGTGCAATTTCAGTTAAATTCTTGACTTTACACTCGAGTTTTCACCTAAACGAACAAAATAATATAATTAAGTAATAAACTACTTGACAAAACTCACAAATGTCCACTTTTAATAGTCAAAATAAGTGCAAAACCCATACTTATCACTTGGAGTTGTCAATGGAATATATTTTTGTCTATTTTTGTTCGTTTAGGTGAAAATTCGAGTGTAAAGTTAATGATTTAATTGAAAGTGCGCTTATTTTGACCACTAAAATTGTACTTATTTTGACCACTAAAATCAAGAATTTGGAGGACCAAAGTTTGAATATGTAAAAAGTTGAATGACCTAAGATGCAATTTTGGAGGAATAAAACTGAAAGATAATTGAAAATTTGGGGACAAAAGTGTAAAGATGTAAAAGATCAAGGACTAAGATGTAATTTTTGAAAGACTTAACTGAAAGATAATTAAAAATATAGGGACTAAAGTGAATATTATATAAATTATATAGACTATCATGTAATAAATAAAAGTCTATTAGTATGTCACGTCACCATTTCAAGTTGGAATCTTAAAGAAGTAGCCGTTTGAGAAATGATTATATATTTTAGTGACCGGCGCTGCAACTTTTGAACTTAAGTGAACGTTTTAAAATTTTAAAGTAACTTTAGTGACCATTAGTAAAATTAACCCATTCATATTTATTTCAAAGGTTTCAAACTTTTATGAAAGGTCACGATTTTGGATGAATGGTCACATCCAAAAACTATAAATAGGATATTTCATAAAGCATTTTTTACACAATCAAAATTGATGTGCTCCCTCTAGTTTATCTTTCAAATGTTATCTCTATTGGGTAGTATGCCTGTATAGTATAGTTTTTTGTTGTAATAAAATAACAATTTTATGATAAATAAAAGTTTGTTCTTTTTATTTATTATTATTGCATTTGTTTAGTATTGAGCATATAAATAAAGTGTCAATTATCACTAGTGATAATATAAGTTGGATGCTTGCGTTGAGAAGCAGATCATAAATAAAATTGTTCACAACCAATGATAAGGGTTTGGCACCTTCATACTAGAAGGTTGTAGTGTTAACTATTTAATTATTCGGGTTTGCAATTTGTCCTTATCAAGTTAAATGAATTAATGGTGACACTAGTACACTTTGCATATTGAATGACCACGTGTCAATTTAATTATATATATGCATGATCATGAAAATAATTAAGTTCCACTTGATCACCGTGATATTTCATCTAAATCTCGCCCGATCATTGTGTATATCTTTCGTTAGTTTAATGGTTCTTTGATTTACCAATAGGTGAGATCAATTTAATTAATCAAATATCTCGGTGAGTTGGAAGCTTGAGAATTAGCGAAGTAGAGAACACAAACCGTCGGCACAATGCCCTCAAAAATGGGTTTGTGACAACTTAAGAATTTTCTCGTTGAACGGTTATATAACCACTCGGTGTTTAGCGACGACTAAATTTCGACATCGCAAATTAGTTCACCAGGACCAAAAGAAAATGTAACTTAAAGTTAGTGAGAATAATTAGAAGGGCAAACGGTCATTTATGCTCATATCTAATTATCGGATCTCGATGGTGGATGAATTATATATACGGTAGGTCGAGGAAAGTATTACAACCTAATTTTATATATTAAGAGTGCGCCTCTTGCCTTTAGTGAAAAAAAATAAAAGACTAATAATTAGATTGAGGGATCTAGGGTCATTGCACGTAATCTAATTATTGGAGCTTGAAAAATATATGTCCGATCAGGTCCATGTGGTAGCTCTATAAAGTTTTGGGCTTAATCACGCTACTATAAAAGTTTTGGACTAATTGTAATTGTGATATAAGTTTAGGGATTACATGTGTAATTAAATCAATCCTAAACTAATTGAACTTGGATGCAATCAGGACTCTTGTCGTTGTTTGCAATCGAGAACGCTTGCCTTATTTATATCACATTGCTTGTGACATAAATTCATTCGAACAATTCGATCGCTTAGAAAAGAGAATAAATTTAGCTTTTTGGTTTTCAGATCCGACAAATCCGTAAATTAAATCTTTTGATTTAATTAAAAGATGTCCACATCGATGTAATTCGGACTTGGAGAATACCATAGAAGGCTTGAACGTTTGGAGCACCAAGTTCGTGAATCGAAGCACCAAGCTCGTGAATCAGATCCAGACTAATATCATTTATCGATTCGTATAATACTAATCCATTAGTATTTTAATTATAATAAATACGTGAACACCTAGCAAAGATCCTGGTTTTATGAATCAAAGAAATTTTTTGTTTTTAAACTAATTTTCGTGCGGCTTCCAACAATCTCATTTCGTAAAAAGTCCGTTCAACGTTCGTGTCAACGTTCGATGATAAAACCAGAAGTTATGTTTGATGATTTTATGTGATTGAGATGTTGCTTCAGTACGTAAGAACGAAATTCGTTATATCATGTGAAACAACTGCTCGTAACCTTGAGTACTAGATATGACAAAATTATATGAAAAAGAGATCGTGAATTCATTCGGCTCGAATTATTTATTCTGATAAACTGCAAGTTAAATTTAATAGCAATGCATGATTATTTCACATGAGAATATATATTGCAGTAGAAGATTTCTAGCATCACATGAATACATCCTACCACCACTTGTTTTTCAACTTTACGTACAAGTCTCTCAAATAGAAGTGTCAATAATCCGCGTAGCCGGGTTTTGAGGTTGCCACTGACAACCCACCTTCTACTCAATATGACTTGTTTATTCTGGTCTACCACGACTCATGCAAGGCCTATAGACCAATGAAGTGGGAAGACACATATCACGAGCAATAATTAATTGAAAATATTATGCTTGATGTTCATAGCTAGTAGGTGTTCCGTGCAATCTGATTGGTGTGCATTGAACACGTGTATGCGGGATTCAATAAGAATCCGACTACAAAACTAAGTTGAACAATATTTTTTTTTGCGTAATTTTACTAGTTTTTTATTCCCTTGCATGTGTCTCCAACTAAGTTATGCTTTTGATTGCCAAACCCAAATTATCCAACATATTTTATTACTACCTCTACTCTAAACGAATTGTGTAGACCTAGCCAAACTATCAAAAGAAATGATGATTTGAGTTGGATGTATCTACATTGTTCTAAAAAATTCGTCTAAACTTCGGGACAGCCTCCACTCCTAACAATGCCTCACGCTTCGTCATCGCATTTCCCTTGTCTCGCTCTCACCTAAGCCTCGTCTAAGTTTGAAAAACTTGAAACTCAACCTCCACGCCTAACCACACTTTACGCTTTTTAAAATATTAATCCATATTATATGTATGTTATTTGACTGAAATAGGAGATCCCATTATTTTGCTAGCTGTTATGCAAAGAAAACATGGTAGGACCCCTCTTGCATAAAATATATCATGCCAAGAGCCTCTCGAGTTTTAGTCTTTGTGGAAAAAGAAAAAAACTTGTATGGTTGATTCCTTTTTAATTGTCTCTCTCTGTTTTCAAGTCCATTCGTATTGCTATTTTGTTTTGAGTTGGACCGTAAGGCTGTCTGTTTAATATTTCTATTATGGAAAAGTATACTCTTGTCAAATATTAATATATTATATTTATAGGGGTAAGTTTTATTTGCAGTCATTAAATTTTTAGTTAAATTTCAATTTAGTCAATAACTTTAATTTATCTAAATTAGATAATATAATTTCAAATTTTATCACTTTGTCACGTTCTTTCTCCTATCATCCCATCTAATGGAAATTGCTTATTTGATAGCCATATCATAACTTATCTTCCACGAATGTTACGTGACACCCTAGAAACAAAAATAAAAAATAGCATATTTGGTCTCAACCTCTCAAAAACTATACACATGACCTTTAAAAATAGCACCAGATATCTCAAAGTTTGAGAAAAATAGGCATAGTGTGTCATTTTGTGATAAAATTGTCCAACCTTTTAAATAAACAAAAAGAAAAGACAATAAAAAAGAAAAAGAAAAATAAAAATAAAAAAAATAACCAAATGTACCCCTAAAAATGAAAAATAACAAAGATGTCCTCTTCTTTCGTCAATGATGCTAGTCAATGATACTATCCAAATGAAAAATATTTCTATAAATTATAGGAAAAAGGAAAAATAATTAATGGGGTAAAAAAAAATCTTCACTGCTAAAAAGGCTGCATTTTCCACAAGGAGAAGTCATTCGACAATGACGGTTTCGGATGAGGATGATGATCATAAACATAATCATGTTGAATTGTTGCTATGGCCATGGGCTCTGTTTGATTATCTTTGTCTTTTTCTTTTTTTCAATTGTCTGGGAAATGTCTTAGGTTTGTTGTTAATGTTTTGAATTTGGAAGGATGATAATTGAACTTCAGGATATAGTGAAGGTTAATTGATTATTTTTAGGGATGTTGACGAATGATTGCATTTCATTGGCGATTCTTATCATATGAGTCTATTATTTACATGCTAGAGGTTCTTAGTGCATGGTTGGCAGTGTAGTAGTGGCAGCGGTGAATTTAGGAAATGTGAAGGGTTGAGGTGAAGGAAGAAGATTATATTTTTATTTTTTTTTATTATTAGGAGTACATATTTGGTTATTTTTTATTCCTCATTTTCATTTTTCTTATCTTTTGTATTTTGTTTATTTAAAGGGAGGCAATTTCGTCATATAAGGAACCTATCACTGCTGCTTTTCTCAAACTTCGGGATGTCTCATTGTTATTTTAAAGATTAGAGATACATCTCATTACGTTTTTAAAAGTTGTGGACCAAATATACTATTTTTCCAAAAATTGTAAAATACGGGATATGACAATGTCTTTAGATTAAAAGTTTAAAATACATATTTACCATTTTTATGATGTAGTGTAATAGTAAGTAGATACACAACGATTACGTAAAACATCTGTTGCAATATGACTATCAATTAAACAATTTTCAACAACTTGGGAGGCACTAGTTGACAGAGTAGTGAAATTTGAATCTAAATTGAAATTCAGTGACATATTTGATACTAAATTGATGTTTAATGATCTAATTGAGATAATTTAATTTTTAGTAGTCCAATTAAAATGACATTGAAAGTTACACTGCATATGAAATTTACCCTTTTATAGCAACAAATCACTCGACTATATAGAATAAGTTGTGCATTATGTTGATACAGGCAAAATAATTCTTTTAACAATTTTTGTGATTTTTTTTCCCTCATGGTAACTTTTTATTATAAACTTGGGCTCTCATGTTTTAAGCAATATTGAGATTAACCGAACTTTTATTGTAGGGAATTTTTTACTAAAACATTGAAAAATACACTTAAAATATTAATTAGTTAACAAATATTGTATTTGATTTTTTACTGAAAAAGTAACATATGTAACTTTTTATAAATTAACTTAATTGATATTTTAATTAAAAAGTGACACAATATATCAATTTATAATATAGAATATTGTGATTAACATCCAATAATAATAAAAAGAAGTAAGAGCTAAATATTATTTCAAAAAGCTATTGTAACTATATTGTAAACTTAGTCAAGGGACAATGGTAATATGGTATAAAACTTGGAAATGTGGACTCATTAGATGTCTTTATTTAAGCGACGATATATACGAAAAACAAAATGTAGTGAGAGCCTAGATTTAGAAAAAAGTCAAATCGATCAAAGTCGACGATTAGGACAAACAAAATGAAAATAATGTCAAAAAATAATCAATTTAAATAAAGTGTGACTTTTTAATTAAAAAGTGACGCATCATATCACTTTCTAATATAAAATCTTAATTCTCATCTAACACAAATAAAAAATAAAACTAACAACTAATTATTAGTTTATAAAGTTTTTATAATCAATTAGCCAAATATATTCTATTAGAAAAACTCAAATTATAACATTTGACTTTTTTAATTAAAAAGTGACAAAGTATATCATTTTCTAATGTAGAACCTAATTGATATCTATATCACATACACACACACACACACACACACACACACACGCGCGCGCACACACAAAATTTAAAGTTCAAATATTTTTATTAGCATATTTTAAGTTTAGCTAAAGATGTTCTATTAAAAAAAATACAAATTACATGGTTTGTAACCTTTTAATTAATTGTGTCACTTTCTAACTCTTATTATTTTTGCAGGTATGCACATTTGACAAACTAAAAATTGGCTCATACATTTTCACAGACACTTTGTGAGCTTCTTCTTTGATTAATTTTCACTCACAACATGTATTGCTCCAAATTATAACTATCATTGTCGCACTACCTATCTCACCGTCATTGATCCAAAATTGAACACTTAGAATACAAAATTATACAATAAAGAAAAATCCTTAGTGTATAACATGAGACATTTCTAAATAAATGATTAAAGTAAAAGTTAATAAGGAGAAAATCAAGAATATTCATATAAAAATAGATATGTACCCAAAATCAAATAAAATTTAGTTACATAAGTTCATATAAACTCCCAAAACAAACACAATCCAACGAACTTGTAATTGTAGATCTAAATATCAATTAAATTTTTTTTATAAGTTTATTGTAAGCTTAAGCAAACACATTCCATTAAAAAGTCAAATTACACAGTATGTATGTATAAACTAATTTATTTGACCAAGAATTAAAAAAATGTCACAACATACCATTTTAATCTATACTCCAACGAGCTCATCAATATTTTAATTAAAAAGTAATGTTTGCCTTAATTCATATTCTAGAAAAAAAAAATTGGTTGGTATATTTTCACAAAACCTTGTGTGCATCTTGAATCTTGCTACTGTATCTTGATTCTACAACAATTATTAATCCAAATTTTTTCTAATTCATATAGATTTTTTCCATACCATCTTCGCATCCTCAAAACTCAATAATATTCAATTACTCTATCATTTAAAGATTGCAAAAATCAATAATAATCAATTACTCCATCACATATACTAACACAAACAAAAACCTCAAATCCATAATAAAATTGCAGCAACTTTTTGCAAAGTAGATTGTGCTGATAATTTACCTATAAAAATGAACTTCTAATAGCAATTGGAGAATGAAATTAAAACACGAGATGAAATTATTACTGAAAATTTGGAAAATTTCACTTGAAAACTCATAATATGGTAAATAAAATCATAAAAAAGAAAAAATTTATTATGAGACCTGAAAATAGTTATACAACTTCTGAATTTTGTCAAAATTGAAGAAGAACCGGTTTAAATTGATCAATTTTGGATTTGATAAAGACTTAAAGAAGAGCTTCTATTTTTTTTTTTTTTTTTTTAAGGTTTAACAACCGTAATTAATTCTGCTTTTATTATAATTAAGAATATTTAATGATTTTTCAAAAAATCAACTTTTTATTGTATTTGTGTAATTAGCCCATTAATCTATAGTGAATTTATAGGGTGAAAGAAGTGTTTCTAGACAAACTACTAAGATACAACACAACTTTATATATAATTTAGGACTTTTACAAGACGCCTTGCGTTAGCTAAGATTTTTTGTATGTTTAATATGTTAGCCTTCCAAATTTTGATCTCCTTATTTTTTTTAGTTATATCTAGTGCATTTCAAAAAAAAAAAAAAAAAAAAAAATCGAATTGTCACTTTACTTCTCTAAATATTTTGAGTTACCATTGAACTTTAAAATTTTCTACTTACAAAAATATTATTACATCTGTCACTAGTCATTTAAAAAATTAATGGACTTCATGACATGACAAACAAAATGATGGAAGGGATAATATTTTAGTAACTTTATCAAGTTTATTAACTTCTAAAACGATGAGTGACATGGTGATGGATGAGATAATATTTTGGTAAGTTCATTGACAATTCAGACAACTTTTAAAGTTTAATGGTAATTGAGTAACATTTGGAAAAGCTCACTGGCAACTCGAAAATTTTTTAAAGATCAATTATAAATAAGAAACATTCAAAAAAATTAATGGCAATTAAGATATTTAATCCTTACAGTTTTAATGATTAACTTTGGTTTAGTCTTTGGCCGTTGGATATAAAAAGTAGAAAGGAAAGGTGCACAAATCTATACTACATCTAAAAAGTCTTAAAGGGGAGAAATATTTTTAGAATATTCTATCCTTACAATTTTTTTAAATTTTCATATTCACTCTTAATGTTCATTAATGTACAATTATTTTTATTATTTTATTTATTACTCTTTTATTGTTTATCATTATCGTACATTAAATTTTTAACAATTTATTAAATGTACAATTAAAATTTTTAAACATTTAAACTATTAAATTAAATATGAAGATAAAGAGACGATCTCATTTTTTTTTTTTTTGGCATTACGTAGATGAAATGAATGAGAAATGAGTTTTAAAAAAAAATGGAAAAAGTTGTAACCATTATTATTACCGTATTAAAATTTAAATCATAGTTATCAAAATTAAAATGGAGATAAAAAGATTATCTCTAATACATTATTACAATTATTATAGTTTAGAACTAACGTTTGAAACTTTTTTTACAATTATCTCTAATATATATATATATATATATATATATATATATATATATATATATATATATATCTTAAATTTTATAAAAAGTCTTAAATTTTTTCTCAGAGATTTTTCGTCCAATACGCCGTCGTTTCATTGCATTATTTCAAATACGATTTAATTCTATTTCCTTTATATTACCTACTTCACCTACTTTCTGACAGCAAAATTTTCTCTCAAATTATTCAATATATCCATAATTCTTAGATTGGAATTCAGAATTCAGAAGCTTAGAATTCAGAGGGATGGCTCGAACTCCAGTGCAAAGCAAGTTATCTGTAAGTTCGTATATTATTTGTAGATTATTTTACAGTGAATTTTTTTTATAAAACTCGCTATAGATTATTTGTAGATTATTTTATTCACTGTAAATTTATATTTTTAGAAGTGTAAGTTCTTATTTCTAAAACTTATCAAATCTGTTAATTTTTACATATGTTTTAGAATATTTTACATATTTATGTGTAAGTTCTATTTGTCTGAAGCTTAAATTTCTCATGTTTGAGCAATGTTTGAGGACGATCACCTGACAAATTGAAATTTAATTAAGATCAATGGTATAATGATTTTTCAATAATTGAGGATTGCGTCATGTAGAGTTCGTCCTCGAGTTAACTCGACAACCATGTTGGTTGTCGAGCTAACTCGACAACCAGTTTGTAGATTATTTTATTTACTGTAAATTTATATTTTTAGAAGTGTAAGTTCTTATTTCTAGAACTTATTAAATCTGTTAATTTTTACATATGTTTTAGAATATTTTACATATTTATGTGTAAGTTAAAATTTTCATGTTTGAGCAATGTTTGAGGACAATCATTGTGTTAAAAATAAGTTGTCCTATTAAAAATGTAATGTAATGGTAGTTAAAACTTTGTTATATAAAACAAAATCCAGAATCACCTAACAAATTGAAATTTAATTAGGATATAGTAATGGAGTAGATCGCGTCGAGTAAGTCAACATAGTTGGTTGTAAGATTCTTCTAATTCCAAGATTGAATCTTTTTCACATTATTTCAAAAGAGAAACCAAATCCTCCATACCCAAAAGCTTCAAGTACAAACTCAGCTCTATAATGCAAGCAGACCCCTCAAATCTCATTCTTAAAGTAATGATCATACAATTGTACCGCCCTCTAAAACTAAAAATACTCAAAAAGAAAACAAAATTACTAAAAATGAAAGCTTGACAGCCTATAATAGAGAAAAGGAGGTGGTAAGAAAATTTTCAGGCACGGCGGAGAAGCCAAGAACAAGGTGGTCAGGTGGTGGAGTAGGGAAGAATCTTAGAACTTGCTCGAAAATCTTATGCAAATGAAAGCGAAGCTTCTTTATACTTGTCGAGTTACCCCTCAAATCTCAGCTTATTCAGGTAATTTCATGACCAGGTTGTCGAGTTACTCGACAGCAAACAACTCGACAACCAATATTGTTGTCGAGTAACTCGTCAACCAATTGGGGTATAAAGAACTTCATATCCCAATTCCAATCTACTCCCATTTTCAGACCCCGTCAATCCATTGCAATCCCAAAGCCCACAAACTGCAACGACCCTGTTAACCTCACTAAAATTCTTCCTCAAAAAACCGCACGCAGTTCCATTTTTACTCCATTGAAAAAGGAAAGCCGCTTTACCTTTGCAAGTGAACGTGGTTGTATTAATTCCAATAACATGACCATAGGAATCAATCAATGGTCCACCTGAATTCCCTACACTAAATAACTTCGCATCAAAGCTGAAAATGTTGGTACATCATCAGACTCGATGAAAACATATGAATAATTGTTTCTCAACATATATGATTTCTTCCTAAAGTGAAAACAGAATGACCCAACTTATAATGGAAGGAGATGAGAAATGCCTGTTAATTATATCCATCAGCTTTTTAATAGAAATTGATGGTCTGGACTATGGAAGATCGGGGGGAAGGGGAAGGGGGAGCGGGGAGGGGGAGGATGGTGGTGGTGGTAGTGTGGTGGTGGTGGTGGGGAGGGGACGACGACTTGAGTTTGCTTGTCGAGGAAAACCAAAGTTGGTTTTTTTTTTTTTTTTTTTTTAATTTATATGGTATGTGGGCTTGGGCTTTAGCAAACCAAAGTTACAATTTTCATTTTTAGTCCCCAATCTTTTCAATTTATAACAAATCAACCACTAATCTTTTTTTTAGTATTGGCCATCCACTACCTTTGAATTTTATTGCAAATCACACCCTTTTGACATATTTTGACGGTTCTGCCATACTCTTTAAATAAACAAAAAAAAAAGGCTAAAAACAACAAAAATAAAATAAATTTGTAAATGAAATTCTACAACTTTTAAAAAATACAAAATAACTTCATCTTCCTCAAAAATCCACTCCGTCCCACCCCTTTTCATTTTTCCTTTTTCATTTTCAACAGAATTAGATTACGTAGATAAGTGAGAGACGGAGAAATTATTGTGGTGTGTACCAATCGCAATTTTTTTTCCTTTAATTTTTTTCTTATTTGTTTTTCTTCTACACTTTTTTATTCAATTTTTTACTAATCTTTTTTTTTATCTTATAATATTACAGATTATTCTAAAAAAATGCTATTATTTTTTTCCTTAATTTTATTATTATTATTTTTCTTTTAATTCACACATTCGACACCTCTTGTTTAGCCCAAAGCTCGACACCTCTTTTTTTTTGTTCAAAACAAAAAAGGGCTAATTTTGAGAATTATATAGTTTTTTCCTTTTTTTTTTTTTTTACTTCATTCGTCCATATTTTCATTCATTTTTTACCAAATTTTTTTATTTGATTTTATAAGCAAATTGTACATAATTTTTTTTCTCATTTTTTAATTTTTTTTTCTTTTTCCTAATTTTTACTTTCTTTCTCCAACCCCAATTCAATCAGTTTTTCAATTAATTTTTCACTAATATTTAAAAGTAAATTGTAAATTTAATATTTCGCTTTAGATATTTTGGTCATTTCACTCTTGAGTTTGATCAAATTCAACCAAATTATATATTTAAATTTTTTTCCCACTTTGTCCAATTTAAAACCCACCAAGCACCATTGCTTCAAGTTAATGGGATCCAATTGTCAATTGAAATATATATTATACAAAATGTTATTATTATACAAATTTTATATCAAGTGTACCCATGAGAACAAAATACCACATATTTTAAATGAATAGCAGTAAACAATCTAGACAAAATCTTTGTCGAGTGACTCGATAGAAAGTTCAATAATTAAACAGTAAAAAAGTTTAAAAAATATAAACTAAACAATAAGATAACCAAAAAAAAAAAAAAAAAATCTTTGTCGAATAAAAAAAATTAAATCTTTATCGAGTAACTCGACAAAGATTTGCCAACATTCAAAAATCATTTACGAATCTTAGTTATTTAATTTTTTTTATACGATTTATGTGTTTATTTAGTTCTGCTTTTTATTATTTACTTAACAAAAACTGAACGGTGGAGCACCTAGGAATTATTCTAATCTCCAAATTGAAGAAGAGAACTGTCGGACACAATGCAATCATTTTGGACTCCCAGCCCATCTTGTTAACCAGAAATTCCATTGCTTTAGAGATCTTCTTCTCTGACATGATCATGCAATTCGGGTGTTTCCTAAGGGTTTGCTTTGGAGTTTTAGAGTACCGGTTATGAGGGTTTTTTAAAGCACCGATTTTGAACGTTTATGAGTGGAGCAACTTTGGGTGGTTTTTAGTAGCGACTTTTAAAATGGTCCAATCCATGCTTGAGAGTTTATTATCCAGCGGTTCTAAAAGTTTTTTAAAAAAATTAAATTACATATATTCTCATATATTAAAAAAAAATTAACTTTAAATATTTTATATATCAACCTATCATTAAAAATATAAAATTAAATTTATGTTCTTACATTTTTTTTTTTGGTGTGCATATGTTCTTTTATTTTTACAAACATTAAGTTTAGAGAAATTAGAGAATAATTGTTTGAGATAGAGAGCCGGCTCGGCCCATAAATCACGAGCTCGGCTCGCCCATGGGGACGAGCCGAGCTCGGCTCATCTGAGACGAGCCGAGCTTGGGCTCGGCTCGCCTCCATTCCGCTGGGGCTCGGTTCGCCCACGGTTGGGTGGAAGCGAGCAATGGCTCGGCTCGGCCCTTTTTTTAAAATTTTTTTTTTTTTTTTTTAATTTGAAAATAAATTATTATATTCTAATTTCTATAATTCTATTTATTTTATTAAAGAACAAAATGTAAATATTTAAAATGAATCATTTATTTATCTTTATCTTTATGTTAAAGATTAAATATGTATCTTTATGTTAAAATTTTTATTGAATCATCTTGATTATGTTTTTAAAATCCTCATATTTGATTAAGTTTTTGTTTTGAATTTGAAAATAAAAAATAAAGTAGAAATAAAAAATCATTTATGTTAAAAATTAAAGATTTAAAATCCACCTCTATTTTTTTGTGTTTTACATTTTTTTTAAATTTGAAAATAAAAAGAATACATAATCGAAAATCGTTTATGTTAAAATGTAAAACTAAAACCCTCCTCCTTTTCCTCCGGCTTGGGACCGCTACTTTTAAAAGTAGTGAGTTAAAATTGTACACGAACAAGATGTTACGTGTACAATTTTTATTAAAATAAGAAAAATTCTTCAAATACGTAAATATTAATGCAAAATAATACTTACTACGATTCTACGAATATGATTAATCCATATTCAAATCTTCAAGTTCTTCGTACATTATTACATCCACTTTGTCTTGGATTCAAGTTCGGCATCATCCCAATCCTTTAGACACGATGAAACTTTCTAATATGTCGGCTTTGAGTCTTGACCGATATCGAGATAAAACCCCGCCACTTATACTAAATGCGAGCCTCCGATGCTACGGTTGACACCGAGGTGTTAGTAGATCACGTGCCATTTTTGAAAGAATTGGGTAACTACGTTGATGTTGTTTCCACCATTTAAGTATATCAAAATTTTTTCTCCTCTTCATCTAACATACTAAGTACATCATGTGCAAAATACCTACCTAACTCTACAAGGTGTATTATTAGAATAGGGAAGGAAGAAGAACTAGAAGAAGAACCAACTAATTGTTGATTTTGAGTGGTCCTATGTGTCTTGACGTAACTCCATAAGTCAATATCATCGGTTGATGACGAAGTATATATGTTGGATTAGGGGTCGTACAACGTTTGTACCGCCTTTTCAAAGATAAATCTCATACATAGAACATAAAGTTTGTTCTAAATTAGAACACGTGACTGGATTTCCAAAAGTTAATTTATCTGAAATTGCCATTATTGTTACTTTTGTACCCTCTAAGTTAAGTCGAGGATCCATGATACATGCTAATGGAAATAACATAGGTAATTGTTCCCAATATTTTCTAAATTTAGCTTCCATGACATCTATAATACTAGTAAAAGAGCAAAATTCTTATACTTATGAAAATTGTTAGCAATATAATAGAAATGATTTAAAACAAGTGGAGTAGTTGGGTAATAAACACGGAACATGCATTTGTTGCGTCGTAAAAACTTTTAAAATTTTCTAACATGACCACATATTTCCCAATCATGTAATTCTAAATCATATTCTGAGCCGTGTGAGTGTCGACCATTATAATATACAGTAATGCAATCTTCATAACCTTCACACGATTCAAGCATAAGATATGTTGAATTCCACCTATTGCCAACATCAGTTGCAAAACATTTTGATTGCAGCCCATTTTCTATACATAAAGCAGCAAAAACTTGTTTTCTTGATGGTGAAACCGAAATATAATTAATAGCAAATCTAATTTTTTCTAATTGTGGGCGTATAAATTGTAATCCATCTTGTACAATTAAATTAAACACATGGCACACACAACGAATATGAAATAAAATACCATCAAATTGTGGATTACAATGTTGCATTAATTTTTCAATTACTATATTATTTGGGCTGCATTATCAAATGTAAAACTACGAGCTTTAGAATCACATTTAAATTCATGTAACACACTTAATAAAACTTGATAAATATTATTTCCATTATGAGGATAGTCTATTTGTTTAAATGCTATTACTTTTTTTGTGCATTAACCAAGAATTATCAATGTAGTGTGCGAGTTGCTACCATGTATCCTTTTTGGTTACAACCTGTCCATAAGTCTGATGTAAAAGATACAACACCATTGTAATTATTAATATCATTAATAATAGCTTGTTTTTTAGTATTATATCTAACAATAGTATCTCTACGAAGTGTATTTCTAGAAATACTAACGTTCCTTGGTTGTAGATATTTTTGGATGAATGTAGTCCAATGAGGATTGTCCACCAAGCATAGTGGAAACCCGACATTTGCTATCAATTCCTAGTCCTTCCGTGTCGCGAAGTTCTTGTGAGTACATCCAGTTGTTGAGAGTAGGACCACTAGACCCGGCCCCCGGAGATCCAAACTGGAGATGTGCCTGATTTGTATCCACACCTCCATGTTTGTATTGACACTTTTTGAAGTGTCTGTTTAGATGGGTCGTGCCAATCCCCTTCTGCCAAGCAAACTTCTCCTGACAGTGTTTACACTGTGCTTTGAACTCAGGGACTCCGTTCACTAGTTTACCAGTTGGCACCAACTCAAAATGCTCCCAGCATTTAGCCTTTTGTTTTGTGGCTTTTCGTTTGGTGCTAGAGCCAAACGTAGTTTCATGTGTATTGGCGTCGTCATGAATGTCTTCCAAATCAATTGGATCAGTGCTACCACCAAACTGCTCAATAATGTCATCTGGAATTGGAATTTCATTAAGACCACTGAAATCATCATCACTTCGGTTGTATGCCATTTGGAATAATAGAGAAAGAAAATAGGAGAAGATGAAGATTTAGTAGAACGTAGAAATTAGAAAATAGAAATGTAGAAAATTAGTAGAAGTAGAATATTATAGCGTAATATCTAGATAATAAGATACTAGATACTAATTACTTGGAACACTAATATTGAGATTTGAGAATTTATATTGATTGAGTATGTAATTGAATGAGAGATAAAAGATTGAAGTGTGAAAAAATGAGTTTAGAAATAGGGTATTTATAGGAAAACCATGAAAGGAAAACAAAAAAAAAAAAAAAAAAAAAATGCTTAGCCAACGGTCACAATGTGATTGGTTGCTGTCACGAAATCGCGACCGTTGGATGAATCATCCAACGGTCACGATTTCGTGACCCGATGACGAGCCACGAGCGAGCCGGCCTCGTGGCGTGCGGGCTCGCCCAGCCTCGTGCTTCACGAGCCCACGAGCCGAGTCGGCGAGCCGGCCGCGTGGGCTCGTGTCCACGAGCCCCACGGCGGCCTCACCATGCTGAGCCCACGAGCCCGGCCGTGGGCTCGTCGACGAGCCACTCGTGGGCTCGTTCCAGCGAGCCCGACAGCCGGCTCGTTTTTGACGAGCCGAGCGAGCTCGGCTCGTTTTTTCTCCACCGGCCCTAGCTCGTAGTTTGAGAGATGATGAAATTGGATGAAATTTTGAAGAACGAAATTAAAACTACCGATTTGGAGGGTTAGAAGATACACTCCAAATTACACTACACCGCTTTTTGATGGTTTAAAAATGCTAAAAAACAAAACTCCAAAAAACTAACAAGCACCGATTTTTTCAACCCTTCATAAACGGTACCATCCAAAATCGATCAAAATCGATGAAAAAAAAACTTCCAAGCAGGCCCTAAATGCCATGAAGATATCATCCTTCGACCACCCCAATTTACTATAAGTCTCATAACACCGAGCCCATATCATTTTATTCCCTTTTCCAGAAATTGCATGTAATGCCAATACAAACAACGATCTCAAAGGATTGAATCTCATTTCCACCACCTCAAAAACAGAGGCTCTAAACTCATCACTTTTTTGCATTATGACTTCCGAAAAATATGTCAATAACAATATAATGCACGATTGTGGGACAGTAAGTTCTTTCAAAACCATAATATTGGGAACAAGATTCTTAGTAAGATCCTCTAAAAAAATTCATGATGTTCGCTTCACAACAAAGAAAGAACAACCATTTCATCAGTCAAAAGCATGCACTTTAGATAATTGTAGTTGGGAATAATTTGATTCTCCAAGCTTCTGGCCAATAAAGTTGGGTCTCTCGAGATGATGCTCCCCAGGTGAGCCTTTGAAACCCCAATAGATTTGAAAAATTCAAGCTTGGGCAATAAGGTTTTTTCATGATTGGATAAAATAAGTGAAGGCCTTTTCCTAACTAGATTGGCAATATGGGTTCTACTTAACCCATGTTTCTTTAAAAGGGTAAGCACATAATTTGGTCTATCTAGGGATTCAAAATGCACTTTCTCAGAAGCAGAGATGGCCTTCTCTGGAGACAACCCACATGAATTTATCAAATAAGAAATCGTATAAGAACTCTCTTTTGCTAATTTCTTTGCAAAGTTAGGTTTCTTTTTAGGTGCATAAGTTGCAGCTCTTGAGTCCAAGAAAGGCCGAGAAATTGGAGTAATACATGTATCAGTCCCGCTCTCCTGCCCCCCAGTATATTTTTTATCTTGCCCCAAGCCTGGTTGATACTGCCACTTCAAATAATTTATCTACATCAGCTATTGCCCCCACACCTCTCTTTCCATCTTCTCTGCCCTAACTACAACCCCTAATCATCTTGACCCAACCATCCGTCAGATGACAACTAACGCCACACCACCACCATGCTGACCACCCGCAATTCACACTCTCTCTTCTCCCCACACCTCTTTCTCTCCATATTTTCCATTTCCCATCCTCTTCTTTTCCCCACGACTTTTCAGAAAAGCTACTGCATTCACCATTACCATAAGGGAAATTTACACAAATAACGCAACTATCCTCCATTTTCTTGTTTTCAGTTAGGCTTAAATGCTGAAAATTGATGCCAATTTTCCTATTGCTCTAGTGATAAAACCAGAGATCTTGATTGGTGAAAAATAATTTGAAAAACCTGAAACTTCACCTGTCTCTTTGTATAAAAATTTCACCTATTTATGTTAGAAGGTCAGGCGTGGGGTTGGCGTCCAGGTTTGGGAGAATTTGGGGTGGGTTTTGCATTGGGGTGGGGGAGATGGGTTAGGGTACAAAGAGGAGAAAAGGAGAGAAGGTTGATGTCGATGGGGGTGAGGAGAATAGAGAGAGAGATTTTTTTTTTCAAAATTTATTGATGATGTGGCAATAGCTTAGTTGGATAAGTTCTCTGGCGTGGCAGTGCCAACTAGGTTGGGGACAAGATAAAAAAATACCAAATAGCTTAGTTGGATAAGTTATCCAACGTGGCAGTCCCATTCTCAAAATACAAATGTTTTGGTGTTAAGATAAAATGGAGAAGTAAGTTGTAGAAGAGAGGAATATCAATGTAATAATGTGGAGGAGTACGTGTGTGGAGGGTAGAATATCACAGGTAGAATACTAATGTGATAATGTGATAAGTGAGTAGTGGGGTAAGTGGTGGGGTAGGAAAGTTTGTGTATATCCTTCAAGAAATTTATTTTCACTTTATGACCAAGTCTCCCATCAACCAAACCATAAGAATAAAATAATCTACAAATTTTTTTAAATTCATTTCATTTTACAAACTTTAAAATATTATAAAAGTTTATCTTTTAAATTGTTGACATATTTGCACGTAATTATTGATTTCTACTTACAATTTTAAGTCGATATTTTTGGGGTAATACAAATCATCAAAAATTTTCATTTCTGGGAATCGTTTTCCCTATTTGTTTAAAAATTTTAAACTTTTATTTTTTTTATATCTCGTTTCATTTACACCTAAATCTTTTCACTACATTTTTCACATACGTGCAACGCACGTGGCCAAAACTAGTACACACACATACACACACGTTATTCTCATCTTACTTCTGCCCCCCAACAATAATTTGAAAACATATGTAGGCATTGACACTTCTTTAATTTTCATTTTTTATTTACATGTATGTTGTTTTCATTTATATCGTCAAATCAAACACGCCTAAAAAAAGAACATACACAAAGATTATTATTTACAAGTAGCTACTACTCCAACGAATGTACAATATTATGTAGTCAATCAATACATTCTTTTACAATAAAATTATTAATTATTAGTTTTGTTTTTCGTAAAATGCAGCCATGTAGATCTCTATTAATATATCATTAATCCATAAAATTTAATATCAAGGGTTCGTCAATCATTAAAGCTCAAATCACCATTAGGTGTTCACTCGATTCAAGTTATTGTTGGTATTACCATCATGTAAAACTTATCCCTGATTACAATTGTACTTCTATAAATATAAATAAAATATTAGCATTCTTCGTTATAACATAAAACAATACAATACAATATATTATCAAGAACTATGTTGTTTTATCTTTATTGCAATTGTTACTTTAATATTTTAATTATTAATAATTAAAAAATAAAAATTTGAAAATGTTAAAGATTGACAATATTATTGCAAAAGCAAGTGTCTAACTAGTACCTAAAAATATAAACTATTTTCCAAAATACTATCTAAGCTCTTTTTTTTTTTTTTTTCCAAAATACAATCTTTTTTTACACTACTATTTCTCTTTTTTTTGCAGTGCTCCAAATTCGGGGCCTGGGCGTGAGGAAGGTGTCCCACATATGGAGAAGGCGTGAAAAAAGACGGTCAGCTCTATTTTGACCGCATAATGCAGGCCTAGGCGCCAAAAATCGTGACTAGTGCAGGCTTAACTGCTTAAGCAACAAAATGAGTACATCATTTCTTAAGGTTAAATAAACTAATTAAGTGTCAGTTTGGTTTATCTTAAAAAGTTGAGGTTAAAGTCAACAATTAATTTTAACACATATTTCATGAGACTCATTACTTGTATCAACATTTCACCCACAAATTTCATAAATTTTTATTAAAATTTGTTAAAATTTTTATCAAATGCTTTGTCAAACAACCCTTAAATAAAAAAATAATTATAATGATCTTTAAATAATTTAATATAATTATTAATGGACTTAGAAATATTAAAATAATATTAACGATATGAAGACGTTTTTTTATGCATAGATTCTAAGTTTTGATGTTTGACCTTGTTTTCTTGCTACGTCTAAGTCCTTTTAGCGTATGTTTGGAAGTGCTGAAATTATTTTTTAAGTAAACATGTGCTTAGAACCTTGCTTTTTTATGACAAAGTGTTACACTTGTGTAACACAATATAACATACATGTTACACTTTTTGTAACACGCATTACGCACATTATGCCGCATGTTTTGTCGCATCGCCATCATTGATGCCGAAACCACTATCACAATCGCCACCATCTATCTCTACCATACATCGCTATCATCGACGTTGATTTGCACTGCCACTACTAGATTTGCACCTCTTCCCCATCTCACCACCTTTAGTTACCACCAAATTTGTACTATCGCGATCCACCACCACATCTGTACCACAATCAAGCCCATGCCACCACAAAAATCACTATCACCACCGTCACCACCGTCTCCGGTCATTACCCATCTCACCACCACCCCCGCCACCAAGAAGCAAAAGAAGTCACCAAACCCTAACATTCCCTATTGCTACAACCACCACCGTAGGCCACTACCACTAACTCTGCTGCCGCCGCCACCATCCCCCACCACCCTCATTTTCCTCTACCGACCATCGACGAATTTCACATCTAATTCCACTAAAGAAAGAATACAAAGATATAGAAGCTACCCACCACTACAACCAACTCTGCTACCGTCGCACGATCTCCACCACCAAGAAACAAAAATGTCACCAAATTCTAACCTTCCCCATTGTTGTAGCCACCATCGCCGCTGAAGCATCAACCCCAATTTATTTATCGAATCACCACCACCGTCAAATACATCTTCCGCCACCATCATCACTTCTGCTGCCTCCATCGTCGGATTCCATCACTACTATCCCTCCATAAAGTAAAAATATTAATGGAAACAGTATATTTGAAAATAATCAATTGATAGTATTTGTACAATTTTGAAACATTTCGGGGTATTGGGCGTAATTTTCCCATAATTTTAAATGGAATGTTTATTCACGTCCTTTTATGGTTTGTGCATAGAATATTGTATTTGAATGCCTCTTTTACATTAACGCTCAATTTATTTAGATTTTGATAAATAATAAAGAACTTTTTCTTACAACGTTTGCTTTTGTAATTTTTTATATATCTTAAATTTTATGTTACATGATAAATTTTGAATAATTAATTGTACTAATATTTAGCTAAGACTAAAAATTTGCCCACATTTAACGGAATATAGTTGCAAAAATTATCACCGCCCTCTAGGGACGGAGCCAGGATTCTGGTCTAGTGCGGGAGATATTTAAGCGCAAAAATGAAATGTTAGCATAACTTCAACATGTTAAAAATAAAAGTTCTAGCCGTACACTTGATTCGCTTTCCACCACTTGCGCAGGAAGAATCTTAAAATAAAATCAAATTCACACTAAATATAAAAAATCGAGAGCAAGAGCTCTAAAAATGCGTTTTGTATTATTCAATTATGGTCCATCCTCCCGCCCCAAATTATGCAATTACCATATTTATGAAAAATAATAAATCCTTAATTGGAGATTTAGTTATGCAATTATCTTATTTTTTAATTTCTCAAAATACGGGGACTAGAAGTGAAATTTTAAATTTAAAATAACATTTTGTCTCACTTTCACCTTCAATTATATATAACCAAATTGGCTCGAAGGGTATGTGTGGTAATAGTCACAAGACTAATTGGTGGGTCAGGATAAATAAGATTGATTATTGGATCAGAAGAATGAATTTGACAATAAAGCTGACCTAAACGATTGTTTAGAAAAATGCCACAATTCAAAAGAAGGATAAAAATTTGAATAAGTATGATCAAATAAATTTAAAGAAATTGAAAGACATTTGAAACTATTGAAAATACATGACAGATAATATTGAAAATACATGACAAATTTATTTAAGAGGGGAAGCTATAATTCTAACGTCTCTTTTTTAATACAAATTTCTTCGAGGGGATGATGAACAAATTGAAAAGTATTTCGGAAGAAGTTTTCCATAATTTTGACTTACTATGAGCAGTATTTATTGTAGGTTTTTGATTGAAAACTTTGATGTAAGTCCATTCAAAGAAACTAATATCTTCGAGATAAGAGTAGAACTCTTCCCATAGACGTTTAAGTTCTCTTTTGAATATAATCTTTAAAAATACTTCTTTTGATAGTAACGTAAATATTACTTTCAAATAAACAACTTACTGATCTTGATCAGCAACAAATTATATATTTGAAAGCTTACTTATAAGTGTAAATGTTTTAAGCAATTCTTTTTTTACCCATCTTTCTCCAAAAGCCAAGAGCACCTAATCCGACAACTGGTGCGCTGCTGGGACGCACAGCGCGCCCAGCGCCAGCCAGCTGCCTTGCGTGCACCTCCGGCTGGTTTTTCCGCCCAGTCCGTTTGCCTAATTTTCCAGCCGTTATTGCTCCAGGCCCACACGTTTTTCCTCAAGAGGCTCATTCAGCGCTTAATATGGGCCGTAAGACTTATGCAGCTGCTGTCACTGATCGATAGACTATTACTTCGGATGAACGAAGTTTGAGGAAGTCATTTGCTTTCGTCCTTCAGTCTCCTCCAGACTCTACTTGTCATCAATTTGTGGCTAAGGACCCATTTTTGCATCGTGGTGAACTAGCTTTAGTTATTACTTCAGACGAGGAGGCTACACTCACCGAGCCATTCAAGTTCACACTTGTTGGCAAGTTTTCTCATTGCAAGCCCAAATGGTGGAGGTACGCAATAGTTTTCAAAAGTTTGGCTTTTGTGGTGATGTTAAACTTGGGCTTATTGATTACAAACACGTATTGATTCACTTAACACATGAAGATGATTATACTAGATTGTTTTTAAAACCAATTTGGTTTATTAAGGGTTGCCCTATGCGTGTACTTAAATGGATATGTGATTTTCATCCTGGAAACCCCTATTGCCCCTGTATGGATATCATTTCCTTTATTGCCTGTTCATTTACGTGCAAAGGAATTTTTATTTGCTTTATCTAAAATTGTTGGAGTGCCTTTGAGGATTGATGAGGCAACTGCTGATTTGTTGCGCCTAGTGAAGCCAGGGTTTGTGGTGTTGAGGTGAATCTGGAGCATAAGCTCCCGGATAGGATTTGGATTGATTGGGGTGAATCCGTAGTTTTGGCAGCCTATTGTATATGAGAGGTTGCCACATTTTGTACTAAATGCCATCATATGCCTATTATTGATCGGTGTGGGTGGGTGCTCTACCAAGAGAATCTATTGTTACCTGTGCTACTAAGCTGCATTTGCACCCCTTTCTAAGCTGTTGGTGTTCGCTAATAAGCTTGTTGATGCTCCAATGCCTATTGTTGATAAAAATTGGGAAAAGTAAAGGGAATGAGGTTGTTGTTGAGGTTCCTGACAGGTGGGTCCCGATTCTTGGTTCGTTGCATATTGTTTCTTTACCACCTCCAGGTGGTTCATATGGATAACACCTTCTAGCCTACTCCTATTATTCCCACTATTGTAGCTTCAAAGCTCTTTCATGATCTTTGGTTTTTCCGATCTACTATTAGATTACATGATGTCGACCCTTCGTGAGTTTTCCATTTTGTCGAGCCGGTCTGGCCAGCTTTTTGACATTGATCCACATGTCAGTCCACGCCTGAGTAGTAATCACAATGTTAAGGCTTTGATTCCTTCCGATACTGCTAGTTCTATTCAGCTAGAGGTTCATCAGCAGGGACATTTTCGTAAGAATTCTTCTGATGACTTGGTTGGTTTAGATGAGAGGCAAGAGACCGATGGTTTTGTTACAATTCAGAGAAAGAAAAATCCGAAAGTTACTGATATCCCGCGCCCGACCAAACGAGCGACTCGTAGTCAGACAAGTGCTTCATCACGTAGCCAGTCTTTTTGATGAGTGTTATCATCTGGAATGTGAGAGGTGTGCGCAGTATTGCCACTCGTAGACGACTTAAGAAATTGGTTCAACTTCATCAAGTGTATTTTTTGGTGGTATTGGAGCCGTTTGTTTTGAGAAAGAATTTTGAATTTATTCGACGATTTCTTTCTTTTGATGTGGGTTTACAGAATGAGTCGGATAAGATTTGGTGTTTTTGGAATTTGGGGACTACTGTTACTTCGATTGTTGATCATCCCCAATTCCTTCACATTAAAGTTGAGGATCCTAGATTGGCCAGACCGTTGTTTATCACTCTGGTCTATGCTTCTTGCTCGCCGATTGGACATAGGGATTTATGGGCGGGTCTTCACCAGATATCCCTGTCAGTTGATGGGCCGTGGCTAGTTGGGGGAGACTTTAATGTGATCGCTCACAATGGTGAGCGTACTGGTAGGAATACTCGTGATAGGGGCACTTCAGACTTTGCAGATATGATGATGGATTGTGGTTTAACAGATGCAGGGTATTCTGGAAGTCGGTATACATGGACAAATAGAAGGGTTTGGAAGCGTTTGGACAGAGTTTTGATTAACTCACTGGTTGCCTCATTTTGTTCTCGCTTTTCATTATCATCTGAACAAAGCACTTCTGATCACTCACCTCTTCTGATTCAGTGGTCTTCTAAAGTTGATTTGGGGCCTCGTCCTTTTCGATTCCTCAATGTTTGGTCTAGGCATCACGATTTTCTGGACTTTGTATCTCAGAAGTGGTCATTTCCTACCCATCTTACGGGAATGGCTGCTCTCTGGGAGAAGATTTTTAGGCTCAAACAGGGCCTCCGTTGGTGGAATCGACATGTGTTTGGTGATATTTTTCGGAGGTTAGGGATGCAGTGTAGGGTAGACGCGGTGAGTTAGACCATGACAGAGACCCTTCTCCTTTTCATCGTGATACTTTGCATCAGGCTCAAGCAGTTTTGAAGCGTACATTATCTATTGAGGAGGCCTTTTGGAAACAAAAAGTAGGGGCACGTTGGACTTGTGAGGGTGATCATAACACCCGTTACTTCTATTCTATAGTTCGGGGCGTCGTATTCGAGCCGAGTTCGATCTATTACTTCACCTTCGGGTGAAGTGTTTGAATCTCCCGAGACTATTCACCTTGACGATATCTTTCTTCCAGAACTTCTATCGGCTCCTCCTCGATCTCGTCGACCTATTCCACCGAATATTATACCTAGATTGGTGTCTCGATGAGGACAATTTGCGACTTAATCGACTCCACACGTTGATCGAGGTACACGAGGGCTATTTTCGATATTGATCCGAGATAGTGTCACCGGGCGGATGGGTTTTCATCTCATTTTTTTAGGTCTGTTGGGACATAGTATCGAGGATATGTTTAAGGCGCTTTTGAACTTCTTTGCTGGAGGGCACCTACCTAAGGGTTTTGCAGCTACTTCCATTGTCTTGCTTCCAAAGCGGGATAATGCCTGTAGGTGGTCAGAGTTTCGTCCTATCAGCTTATGTACAATATTTAATAAGTTGATTACGAAGTTGTTGAATTCGCGACTGAGTACTTTACTACCTTTGATCATCTCAGTTCCTCAGAGCAGATTCATCTCAGGACGGCTCATTGGGGATAATGTCCTCCTTGCACAGGAGTTACTACATACACTTGATACGAAAGTGCGAGGGGATAATGTTATCCTCAAGCTTGATATGGCTAAGGCCTATGACCGCATGGATTGGGGCTTCTTGATATCTATTTTGGAGAATTTTGGGTTCGATGCTCTTTGGATTAATCGAATATGGAGGTGTATTTTAGAATGTCGATTCTCGGTCTGTTAATGGCAGGCCATGTGGTTTTTTCTCATCATCTCGGGGGCTCAGACAGGGTGATCCCATATCTCCATCGCTGTTTATTATTCTTGTAGATTATTTTTCACGACTACTCACTCAACAAGATCGTCAAAATACCTTCGATGGCATACTGACATGGGTAACGCTCTCATCTCTCATTTGTCCTTTGCGATGATATGATTATCTTCGTCAAAGATCGAGCGATCTATCATACGAGTTTTACAGTGTATTGAGCACTATGAGAGGGCTTTTGGGCAGTTGGTGAACAGAGATAAGAGCGGAATTATCTTACCTAGGAGATTTTCTACTAGTCAGATACACAGGCTGGAGCATCCCGACGGGGTTTCGCCATCATCATCGACCCTTCACTTATCTTGATGTTCCTTTATTTAAGGAGCCAGAAGATCTTCTTGTATGATAACTTAGTCCAGAAAGTCCGGAGTAGAATTTCTGGCTGGGCCTCGAAGATCCTATCATTTGGAGGACAGATTACTTTGATACAATCAGTGCTATCCTTTATTCCTCTATATCTCCTTCAGATTATGAAGCCTCCCAAGGCTATCTTGAAAAAGTTAGAAGGAATATTTGCTAGGTTCCTTTGGGACTCTAGAGACCATGCACACAAATTACATTGGAAGAGATGGAAAGACCTTTGTTTTCCTACTGAGGAGGGTGGACTGGGTTTTAGAAGACTGCAGGATCTTGTTGATACATTCTCCATAAAGCTCTGGTGGTTATTTAGATCTCAGCGATCATTATGGGCTCGAGTTTTCTTGAGTAAATATTGTCATGGTACCCATCCACATCGGCTACTATTCCTTACTATGCTTCACATGTGGAAGAGGTTGAAGTACACAGACCACAATGTCGAGACACACATTGCTTGGAAATTAGGGCGTGGGCAGATATTCTTTTGGCATGATCGCTAGATGGGCGACTCTACATTAGCTGATCAGTACCCACACTTGCCACATTCTTCTATCCAAGTTGGAGACTTCTTTGATGATACTGGATGGAACATTGACAGGCTTCTTCAGCTAGTACAATATATTATTGCTGAGCAGATTGGGAGCATCCCTATCACTGATGAGGTGCACGATCAAATTATGTGGAAGAATACTTCGGATGGTAGATTTACTACCAAGTCTGCATGGCAGCTAGTTCGCACGGAGCATACTATTCAGGCTGTTTATAGCATGATTTGGAGTTCTATTATTCCAACGACTGTCTCTTTCTTCTGCTGGAGACTATGGCAGGGTCTTATCCCAGTTGATGTTGTGGTTCAGCGGCGAGTTGGGAGTCATATGGCTTCTCGCTGCCAGTGTTGCTCGGCTATTGAGACCATTCAACACTTATTTATTGACAGTTGTATTATCGACCAAGTTTGGCGCCATTTTTCTAACATTTTCCAAATAACCATTCGGCCAATGGAGGGTTTTCAGTACCGCTTTCAGTCTTGGCGTTTCTCGGGTCAGTTTGTCAGACAGGGTCATATTCGTACGATCGTTACTTTTTTGATTCTCTGGTTTATTTGGACTGCGAGGAATGATGCGAAGTACCAGGATATCGCTATGGAGCCGAGACGGATCATCTGGAGAGTGTACCATACTATCTCCCTATTACATACAGGCCGTTTGTTTCGGGTCATTCATTGGCGAGGAGATATGGATATTGCTCCTCTTTTTAGTATCTCTCTTACTACTCCATCACTTCCTCCTCCTGTTTTGGTTTATTGGCGTACTCCACCAATGGGATCTTACAAGATCAACATTGATGGATGCGTCAAAGATGGATTTGCGAGTGGAGGGGTATTATTAGGGATTCATCAATGTGTCAGTATTCGCGCCTTCTTCTCTTCATATGGCGAGTGCCCTATTCTCGGAGGCCGAGCTCGTAGGGGCTATTCTTGATGGCATTTAAAGGATCTTGGTCCAATCAAACCAGCTATTTCACCCAATGAAAAGCCTAGTCCCCAACCAGCTTCAAAAATGAACTTGAGAGCAATGAAAGGAAGACTCGATCGGAGCATCTTATTGTACGAATTCAAGATTCCTAACCAAGCATGCACTAATTGTATACTCTGCAGAGATGAATAAATGAGAAAAATAAGGAAATATTATTAGAATTTTTACCCTTCAAACTCCACATTATTTTTCAGCTGAAAGTGCTTTAATACAGAATGATATGACATAGTCCCCTCAAAAGAATGATAAACATACAAAGTACAATTATGTAACATCAAGTGCAAAATATGCAGCCAGAGAAGTAAAAGTTACACAACGGTAGAATGTTGAGAAGCTGATTCGTCATACGCCTTCCACCAGTTTGTTTGCATGATTCTTGCACGGAGTGTTCTTGTGAACTTGGATTTTCGAGCAGGTTGATAACTCCGATCGAAGAAAAAACAGCTTGGATGGCTTTCACACGAGAAGGAAAATTGTGATTTGAAATAAATTGAGATGTACTTATTTTTCAAGCACGTAATATACATGATCAGGCACGGGACAAAATTGAGTTGACATTTGTAACCTATCATATGATGCTCGAATAGAGTCATACGATCAGCTACAAAACCAATGTGCTAATTATCGCTCCACTATTTTCTCTCTCGTTTCCTCTTCCCTCCTAAAATAGCGCCAAACTTGGTATAAATACGAAAAATAGATTAACTTCAAAATCCTGGTAAAATTGAGAGGTCTGCTATTCCCCTTGGGAGGTCTGAAATTTTCTTGAGTAGTGCAAGCCTGTTTTTTCTGATTCTTTCATCTTCCTGCAGTCAGATTTTGAAATAGATAAAACACAAAATTAGACACTAACCCCACAAAATAAAGAAAAGAAAAGAACAGGGGTGGACCAGATGTGTCAAACAACTGCGCCATCAGTGTCGATAAAGAACAAAGGTCAGACAGATCATTCTGTGGTTTGCTTCAATAGTAAACAAGCACAGTGATTTTAAGTTCACACACAAACTACGAACCCTCCTCCGGATTTTTGCATGAAGAAAAATTGGAATTAGTAACGTGTGGGACAAATCATTTCACCACTTGCCACATGTAAAATTATGGTACTACCTAGGCTGTGCACCTCTAAGAATTTATATACTTTTGGATATCAAACAATTTTGTTTGCAGATATGTTGAAACCTCTTTATTATGGCAAACCAAGATAAACACTTCTCCATTAGACTATGGTATCATGTCTGTCAAAGGAGGATCCGGGAAATGGACTTCGGGGTAAAGGAAGTAAATACAATTCAAATTTCATTTACAAACTTTTTAACTTCCACGCTTATCTTAGGTTTCTGACCAAATGGGATATGCCAACATGGAAAGCTCAAACAAATTGCAAACTGATGCATATATTGTGGCAAACACGTGTAATATAGTTGTCATATAGTTGCAGTTCACTATGCTTGAATGTAGCCTTAATTATGTTAATTGTAAGCTTATTTGTTGGAGAGAATTAGGTAGGCTTAATCGTAGGAGATAATTATGTAGCTTAACTGTAGGAGGAAATTTTGTTATCTTTGTGTACATATTTTTTTTTTATCGAAAGCTTTGTGTATATATTTCCAGGTATGGAGGTTGCAATATCTACAAAGAGGATATTTCACTCACAAAAAAAGTGTCTTAGATTTTCACAAGGAAGCATGTATGTTGGGCTGCAAACTAGGAGATACTCCAATTGATTGAAAACATAACTTATAAGCTATTGTCGTGAGTTCTATAGTTGACAAAGGGCAATACCAAAGATTGGTTGGTAAGCTAATATATGTGTCTTACACTAAACCTCATATTGCATTTGTTGTAAGTGTAGTCAATCAGTATATGTACTTTCCTCGTTAATTTCATATGGAGGAAGTTTTGAAGATACTACAATATCTAAAAGAACATCCGAAAAAAAAGGCTCACTGTCCAAGAATCCTCGTCTTCAAGTGGAAGCTTATAGGATGCCAATTGGGCATGCTTGATAGAAAACGAGAGGTCAACATCTCGATATTGCACATTTATTGGAGGAAATCTAGCTACTTGGAGAAGTACAAAAGAATCTGTAGTTGCTAGGTCCAGTGTTGCTAGGTCTAGTGCAGAAGCCGAGTTTATCGCAATGAGACAAGGAATATGCGAGTTGATGTGGTTAAGGACGTTGCTGAAAGAACTACGAGTTGCTAAGACAAAAACATTGAAGCTCTATTGTGATAATAAACCTGCCATCAGCACCGCTCACAATCATGTTCAGCATGATAGAACTAAGCATGTTGAAATTGACACACACTTTATCGAGGAGAAGGTTGAAAGCAGTCAGATTTGTATACCATTTGTTACTAGTGAAAAAAAACTAGCATATGTTCTTACCAAAGGGTTATCTCGGCTTATGTTTCTTTCGTTTGTCAGCAGGCTGAGAATGATAGGTATCTTCAAATCAGCTCAAGGGGAGTGTGGAAAACATGTGTAATACAGTTTTCGTATAGTTGTAGTTGACTACGCTTAATTGTAGTCTTAATTATGTTACTTGTGTGTTTATTGTTGGAGAGAATTAGGTAGACTTAATTAAAGGTGATCATTAAATAACTCAATTGTAGGAGGTAATTTTGTAAGCTGTGTATACAGAGCCCAAAAAAATTGAAGTTTCCAAACACGATTTTATACAAGTAGAACAGGATGCCTACTGGTCCTCTACAGAACTCCATGGTGATTAAATTCTTTTCTTTAACAAGTCGCATCCTTGATAAATAGATAGGAAGAAAATTTATTTTTTTATTCAAGTAAAACATTTGTTAGTATATGAGCAGAACAGAGTAAGACTGGTTAGTTTCGAATTTTAGAAATTCTGCAGTGCAGGAGACCATGGCAGTTTCAAACAGTTTATACAGAAATGCTTCGTATGTCAACAATTTTCTTGATTTTGCTCCTGGGCATATGACAGCATCATGCGTACTAACACAATCTCGCAGATGTGGGGGATAGTACAACAGAGGAGCATGGTTTCACAAGTAAAATAAAGACAAATTCACTCTAAAACAGTGATCAGGTCTGCCTTAACATATATAAGGCTGACTCATCAAATGTATAATGCTTCTATAAGCTGGCCAAGAAAATTAAGCAAAACTAAGTGAGATTCATAGATATTATCAGTTTATAGCGTAGTAAAAGGAACATACCACCATAACAAACACATGATTGAAGAAATCCTCCAGTGGTTGTAACAGATCAGAAGACGCTTCAATAAAAGCATCCACTTCCATGTCTGTACAGAGGACACGTGAATTGCACAGAAGAAAGGTTAAAAAAGGAAGGAATTGATCAGCAGTGTTGTGCAAATATGTGACCACATAATTACAAAAAAAGAAGTTACATATAAACAGAGAGAAGGATACCAGGACGAATTTTAGTCCTTAATGACTTGAAAGTGCTCCACAAAGCTCTCTCTTCCTTTGTCTCAAAAGCTCCCTCATCCACCTAACAGGATATTTTTTCCATGGGTGGAACAAGAGTCAAACCGAATGTGGTAAAATGTAACCTTACAATGACAAAATGGCATCAGATATCCAGCCGTGTCAAAATGTACAGCAGAAAATCTATCAAACCATATAACATGACAATTCAACATGACAATTATGTAATTAGAAGAGCAGATTTCTCACTGGATAACAAATTGCAACAAAGTTGTATTGACAAGGAGCAAAAGTATATGCTTCTTTTCTATTTCTTCATGATTTATAACTATGGGCAATCGCAGAGGAGTAAAAGGCAATTGTATAATGAGAAAATATATTTAGAAGTTCAGTTCTAAGTCCCAGATTCTATATCTGAACCCCGAATATGTGTACCTATTCATATATATGATATATAAGAGGGATGTATGTGATTTATGAGTCCCATTCCAGTACTCTTCCTGTGGAACAAGCATATATCCTGTTAGTTTATATGGATCTGGGTGTGGGACCATTGAAGACATGTAGAGGCACTGAGCATCCACCAAAAGCCAAAAATCCAGGGGATATACCAGACATCGAATCAGATCTTCAGCTCCAACCAGTATATCATATAAAGTTGTAGATAAGTGTTTCTTACACAATTTCTTATATGTACTTTCCAAATTTTCTGTTCACGTCTTTCTACAGTTGCTGCTATGGCATGCCCAAGACATCATGTATGGCAGTCAATTGACACACCACACCTAACATTGGTATAGCACCACACATAAATACCTAGAGAGAAAGCCAGTATTACAAATACAACTCATACAATGCTAAACTCATATGTGCATCGGAAAGGCTACTAGAATGATGGATTCTGGCTTAATAAAATGCCTTGCTTCTGCATGAACCAACTATACAACGCTTCTGTTATAACTAGAGCCTAAAGGCATGTTTTCCTAGAGATTAGAGTAATTAGAGTAATCACGACAGTAGGAGTTTTCTCCGCTACTCGAAGAAAAAATATTTGAACGTCCGTATGTCACTACGTCTTCAATTTCTCCCCTCAAAAAATCATCTCCTCTAAAATTTGCTGACCACTTCAATCATCTTCTTGATTTGATCATCTCTCTCAACCGATCATCTCTAAAATCTGCTCATCTCCTCAATACATCTCTCTCAATCCCTCCATCGATCACCTCCAAAATCTGTTCACCGCTTCAATCCATCACTGTAAAAGTGGTTCAAATTTCAGTGACTCATTTTCATACATCTTACGGTCGAATCCCACCGCGGAAAAGCGTATACTGTAGTCTCACACTAAAGCTGGTGTAGGCCACCATCCAAACGGTTAAAAACAGGAATCAAACTGCAAGACATTCATGGATGTTCAATTTCAGCTGGCACGAAGGTAATAATTACATATATACTTCCAAAACAAAAAACTGAAGAATAATTCCAGAATAAAACCCAGATTATAGCCAACTGTAACTACACCACAAAGAGTAAGAGTCTGACAAGTATTTTCTGATATAATAAATCAAGCAAAGTTTGATGTAAGGAGGTAAACAAAAATTTATCAGTTACAGGAGTAACACTGTAATAGTCACCTTTAAACCTTTGTTTTCTAATATAATTAGTCATGCAAAGTGATTTAAAACCTACCTTTCTTTCCTACCTAATTGACGGTACAATTTACTACTCAATGCTAATATACCCAGTAGACAGCTTGAAATATCATGGAAGAAAAATGGGATGTAGAATGGATATTTATGCAACTGTAAATACAATTTTGTTTTGAAGTAAAAGAAAGCACCTCCAATTCATCATTGATGTCCTTTCCACGGACAATTCTTGTTGGACGAGAATATGCTTCGACAATTTTGGGCAGCAGCTCACCTCTTGACAAGGCTTCCATCTGCAAACAATGCACATGATATTTCACGTTCATATTACTTGTAGTCAACAAAACACTAATTTGCTTATCCCATTTTTCAAATTCAATAGAAAACAAGATGATATTCTACCTTTCTTGCAAAAGCTTCTTAGAAAATAAATGTACCACAAAACAATTTGATTTCTACTTTAAAGAACATAATATAAAACAAGAAACAATGTGGAAGATGCTTAATTGGTACGATTCATTTTCATTTCTACTCTCTCCATGCCAAAGTAACTATCGTCATCTGGAATCCAACATTACATGCATATTTTTACCTTCGCACTCTGCCTACTTGTTGCTTTTGTCTGGTTCTCTGAAAGTAGGGTTATAATTGTAAAGTTGCTACTAAAACAGTCTGATTCTTCAGACTGGATTCTGATGCTGAAACAGCCAGTAAGGGAAGTAGGGCATTATCAATGGGATGACGGGAGTACTTTTTGCATGCATAATTGTAGAAGCCATTATCTTTGCTAAGTCCCATCATGCTAAAACATTTTATGCATAATTGAACTTCATGCTAAAACATTTTACCCTGTACCGAACTTCAGAACACTAGTATCAAAATCAATATTTTCAACGGATAACACTATAGTTTCAAAAGGTTGAAATTTGCCATCCTAACTTGGCCATAAGGAAAGTTGATAAAAGAAAATCAATGCTAGCATGACAGGCACATGGATGGATTAAGAAAACTATTTCTGCCCACAGGAGGTCGACAACAAAAAAAAAAAAAAAAAAAAAAAAAACAAAAGGTAACATCCATAATTATAATTTGGTAGGCAGAGATCACACTTATTTAAGACATAAGTTTGTTAGGGTTTAACCGAATTCTTTCCCATTAATTGAAAGTGAAAATTTGGAACTTTTCGTCTAAATGTTTTCTCAGGCACCAGACTCGTATTATAAAACTTCAGGCATTTAGCTTCAAAAGAACAACCCATCCTACTCAAGATTCTCTTTCCTTTGAATTCTATGTCAGCATAAAAGTGTCCTCCAGTGACCTCAAGATCCACCTAAATCAACAATTTATCATTGAGCAGATCTCAAAACTCAAGGAGTACAAGTGCCCTTTTCGTAACTCATGGGAAAGTGAGTAAATAGAGGCACACCTTGAGGTTGAGTGGAGCTCGAGGAAAGAGAAACTGACTCAGCAGAAAAACATAAGAAAGAATAAGATTTGACATATCTCCAATATAAAGGCCCAATTAGAATGCTGAAACAAATATGGTAACTGCCTGACCTCAACATACCCCATGTCAGCAGCCCAGAATTTACTCATATCAGTTTTTCCGTAATAAACACACACAATAATTTGAGCATTCTTTATCCACTTCTTCTGATAATTAGTTCTCACTTTGAATACAAATCCACACAAAGAAAACCATTACTTACTTTATATGCAGACTTGGTTGCCAAACAGGGCTGGTTTGCACGTTCTGCGAGAACAGAGCGAACCACTTCTGGACTTATTCCTTGGTCCATCTGCCACAGAAATACAGCTAAAATGCATAAAATGTCATAAATATCTAACATTCATTCACGAACGGCGCACATACTGGAACAGAGATTGCATATTTATCTCAACTCTAAAAGGATATTCCAAAGCAGGACAAGAAACATGACCAATAATAAGGAAAAAGCATTACACTGAGGAAACTATTTGCAGGTATCCATCCACTACCAGCTAAGAATCCCTTTCAAATCTTTCGAAGATATACATATAAATAAATAAACTTCTCCCAATCTAGAGGTGGCAAATGGGCCGAGCAGCTCGTGGGCGAGCCGGCTCGTCAAGGCTGCTCGGCAAGTGGCTCATGGTCCAACGGTCACAAAAAAGTGACTCATTTTTTTGTTTTATTTTTCAATTTCAGAATTTTTCCTATAAATAACCCCCTCTAAACTCATTTTTCTCACACCTCAATCTCTCAATCTATTATATACTCAAATTCAACAAATCTCATTATCTCAATATTAGTCTATATTTATCTCAAATCTCATTATCTCAATATTAGTCTATATTTCTAATTTTCTACTTCTTTTACTACATTTCTAATTTTCTACTACCTCTTATACTCCTTTATATAATTTATTCAAAATGACTTACAATCAAGTGATGATAATTCAGTGGTCTAATAACATTCTAATTCCTCACGATTGTTGATGATTATAGTAGCACTGATCCAATTGATTTGGATGATATTCAAGAAAATGTCGACACACATACAAATACAACAACCGGTTCTAGCATAAAACGAAAAGCCGCAAAAGACTAGATGCCGTAGCATTTTGAGTTGGTGCCCACTAGTAAACTAATAGACGGGTCTCTAAGCACAAATCATAGTGAAAACACTGTAAAGAAAAGTTAGCGTCATAAAAAAGAATAGGCACGACCCATATAAACAAACACTTCAAAAAGTATGTTCAAACACGGAGGGTTGCAATCAAATTAAGCACAACTCCAATTTGGATCTCCCAGAGCCGACTCTAGTGGTATTCTCGATCTAAATAATTGGGTATATTTACAAGACAACATGCGCAGCGAAGAAATGCTGTAATTGGTGGCATGTGTTAAGTTTCTACTGAGCTTGGTGAAAAATCTTCATTTCACAAACTTCATACAAAAAATATCTCCAACCAAAGTACGTATTTGTTGCTAGAAATACTCTTCGAAAATGCACTATTGTTTTATTTAATAAAAAGAAAAACTATTATAAGTGATATTAATAATTATAACGGTGTTTTATCTTTCACTTTGGACTTATGGACCTGTAATAACAAAAAAAGATATATGGTTATAACTGCACATTATATTGATAAACACTTGATAATGTATAAAAAAGTAATAGCGTTTAGAACAATTGACTATCCTCATAATAGAGTTAATATTTTTCATGGTTTACTGGATGTTTATGTAAATTTAATTGTGAAACGAAAATTCGTAGTTTTACTTTTAACAATGTCAACTCCAATAATATAGTAATTGAAAAATTAATTCAACATTTCCATTCAGAATTTGATGGTATTTTATTTCACATTTGTTGTGTATTCCATGATTTTAATTTAATTGTGAAAAATGGTTAAAATTCATAGACGTACAATTACAAAAAACTAGATTTGCTATTAATTATATTACGGTCTGGCCAGCTAGAAAACAAGTTAACTACTCTATGTGTTGAAAATGAACTTCAACATATCTCATGATTGAATCTTGTGAATGGTATGAAAATTATATTATTGCATATTATAATGACCGACACTCACATGACCTAGAATATGATTTGCAAACATATGACAAAAAATTTGAAAGTTTTTTTCGACACAACAAATGCATGTTCAGGCATATATTATCCGACTACTCTTCTAGTTCTCAATCATTTCTATTATATTGCTAACAATTTTAATAAATATAAGAATTTTACTATTTTTTCTAATATTATATATGTCATGGAGGCTAAATTTAGAAAATATTGGTAAGAGTTGCATATGTTATTTCCATTAGTATCTATTATGGATTTCGACTTAACTTAGAAGGTACGAAAGTAACCATAATGGCAATTTTATAAAAATTAACGTATAGTAATTTAGAAAAAACTTTATGTCAAATGTATGAAGTCTACGCTAAAAAGGTCGTTAGATTGTCATACGACCCCCTATTTCAACACATGTTTCGTCATCACTTGACAATAATGACTTATAAAGTTACCTTATTTCAGTTAGGAGTAGTCAACATGATAATGGTTCTTCTGCTTCTTCCTTTTCCCGTTTTAGTAATACATCTTTAGAGTTAGCTAGGTATTTCGCACACGACATACTATGTATTTTAGATGAAGAGATTTTTTTTTTTATATACTACGATGGTGAAGACAAAATAAACGTCAATACTCAATTCTTTTAAGTATGACACACGATCTACTAACACCTCTGGTATCAACTGTAGCATCGGAGTCTGCTTTTGTACAGGTGGTAGGTTATGTCTGATTTCAGGTTAAGGCTTAAAAGTCGACATATTAGAAAACGTAATATGTCTGAACGACTAGGAGGATGTCGAACTTTGGATCCAAAATAAAGTGGACAAAATGATGTTTGAGGAACTTGAAGATTTGAATACAAAATACTTGAATTTGTAGTAAGTATTGTTTTCTTTTTTCGTCTTATTTTAACAAAAAATTATACACATAACAATTCTTTCGTGCACAATTATAACTCCACCTACGCTCAAAGTAGCCGATCCCAAGCTCGAAAAAAAGAGTTCAATTTTAAGTTTTAACGAAAAAAATTACTCATATTTTATTTCCTTTTTATTTTTAAATTCTCCAAACAATATTCAAAAAAAAAAAAAAAAACCCGAGCCAAGCTCCTCGGGCTCGGCTCGGATCGTTGGCCCCACGAGCCAATGGGCTGAACCAAGCCTCAATTATAGGGACATGCGTCCCTAGATGTGCCAGCTAGGCTCGCCTTTAGGCGAAATGAGTAATGGCCGAGCCGAACCATTGCCACCTCTATTCCAATCTATTAAGCTCTTAGATGAAGTGGTTCAAAAAATTCTTTTATTTCACGTACCATTAAAACAATTCAAAAGCTAGCACATTCAACAAAGAAGATAATTAGCATAAAAAATCATCTCCTCTTTATTGAGATAGAATGCACAAAAGAGTTCACTACAGTTTGTATCATAATCCACGTTTCTTAAATTCCATGGCGAACAGGATGCATTTTTTGGTCCGATCTGGTGCCTACTCCAATATTTTCGAGAATTATATTGAAATTAAGTTCTCTATGTTTTCAGGACATGAGCTTAATTCTTATGTACAGGGGTTATGATGCAAACAGTATACAGTCACAGGTAAATAGCTTTTCACAACTAAAAGTTGTGCGTGCCAGAAGTTGTTCAAGTCTCCTGGTTACAAATTGATGTACCTAAATCAAGGGAAGAAATTATCAAATTTTAAATTTCTGATCAGGAGATTAAGAAAATATAGCATCCAAAATACCATGCCATGGCTTATATGTGCAATAGATTAAGATGCGTGGATATATTGAGTAGAGCAGATGACAGGTGGTAATAATTTGATAACATTTTCGACATGGAAAGCGAATTTTTTATAATACAGGGCAAATTTAATCACAATCAGTTTAGTGCCTACTCTGAAACTGAACACTCATCATGTTAGAAAGCAGTGGAGGTGGGTGATAGGTTGATTGACCTTCATAGAGCAAACAAAGACGTCTTACATTATCTATTGTTTCCGCAGCTACGTTTACGGGTTGAACAGCAGCAGCAAGTTCTAAACCATGCCTTAAATCTAAATCTCTATTGGTTTCTACCAGCAGTTGCACCTACAACACAAAGGCAGCGGTTTACACTATCAGTAGAAACTGGAATTTCTATGATCATATTGACATGACATACAAGACCATAAGAGATTCTCCGCAAGCCAAATGGGTCATTGCTGGAGCTTGGCTGACAACCAGCAGCAAATAAGCCAACAAGGCTTTCCAACCTGCAGTAGATATAGCTCAATATGAAACCATAAAGGAAATACCATAGGCAAAAAGAAAAATCTCTAGAAGACAACAGAAAATAACATGAGCACATGCACATTCACTATGTATCGAAATTCAGATCTGAACCATCGAATGAACCATAACAACCTACGTCTTTCTGGTATGTGGAATGACATATTATGGCAAATGTCATTAAAAATTATCTTTAGATCATATGAGTTCACCATTGAGAAAGTATTAATAGAGGATGGGTATTTATATTGAATTTAGATAGCATAAATGATTAAATGAATCAGAAAATAGAGAGCAGGATGAAAAGTATAGAAGAGGAAATGAAGTAAATTTCATTTTAAGTTAGCACAAGTTTCTTAATGAAACAACCCTGTATCACTTATTAAAAGAAAAAAGAATTACAAAAACCCGAAGTCTCAAAACCGAGATTCGATCCTATCCTCGGAAAAAAAAAAAACCATTATTTTAAAATCCAATTTCGATTAACAATAACAAATGGAAACCAAACCACAAGCTGCTATGCCCTTATCCACAGAAGTCCGCATAGAGAGATTAAACTAAAACTCTCATATTTGCTCTCAGGTCTTTACATTTCATTTTTCAAGGAAAAAAGGCATCCCTCTAATTTTGCCAGTCAGGCAGGACGAGGAGAGAAATTTGTGTTCAACGTGAAGCTTATGAAGCTAAATATCATTGCAATAATCCCATCAGACAAATCACTATCAACAGAAGTCACTATCAATAAGATTCATTGCCATGGCGTGAGGAGCAAGGATAAGATATCTAAGGTAGAAGAGTTGGAGATAAAGTTTGACAAGCTAGTTTTCATGATGGAAGGCTAGTTTTCAGAATAATCAGAAAAATGAAAATTGGTAGTACTTGCCTTCTAGAACAAACACGTAATAAGTTTTTGTGCATATAAGGGCAGACCACTGGACATTTCCTATTTCCTTTTACTTATCCAAATTAGACTCTATGGACCTTCAGTTTCCTATTACTGGAGTCAGGAGAAGGAGAAATCATACAAGAGACAATAGGAAACTTCAGCTTGCAATCTATTGGTTTACAGTTATTTAATCAGCTTTGTAAAGAAAGTCTACAAGTATTACCTGATCAAAATAAAATTACAACAGGTAGTGGCACTTATAGATGGCATACAAATAAAAGAAATCCCAAAATGCAATGGAAAATCCACTTTCAAGTATGATAGTAATTAAGCATTTATCTAAACAACAAAAGTACCACACATCATGCACGTTTTTCCATGAAAACTAACATCTCAAGGACTCAGCACAGAGAGAAGAAAATAGCATGTGTCAAACCTATCAGCTATGGCCAATACTGTCCCAGCATCAGTTTTTGGAAGTATATCTCCTGAAAATCGTGGAAGTGTAATCTCAAACAGTGCCTCTGCGATCTGTTATGTGAAGAAAGTGAATGCTTAGAGAAACAAAATTGAAATTGACAGTGAAACAAGACATCTATATTGAATTTTGGCAACCTACACAGGAATAATGCATTTTCAATTTTATGCCTAATTTCTTCCCAGTCTCTCTGCATATCCATCAGAATGGTGTGATTTTTTCTTTTTCTGTTTGACAAGTCGAGATCTTATTAAAGTAGCACCCTAAGTCACAAGCAGGAGTAGGCGTTCACGTGACACAAAGCTTCTTGAGAGCAACTATAAACTTTATAACAATAAAAATTAAAAATACTACAATGAGAATGATATTACATAATTTGCTGGTGTGTATATGGGAATGTAAGTTCAGTTTTTAGTCATCAATTTCGACTGTCTGCCCCAAGCAATTTATATTTTGAGTGAAGAGTGCTCTGCATATGGATAACTTCCATTGCACAAAGCACAAGAGAATAGCCAGACCCATTTGCAGAACTTTAATCTAGTTTCCATAATATTATGAAGGGAACATTGATCCTGGATTTTAGAAACTCTTGGTGTTTTGTTGCAGTTCACTGCATATCAGATTATCAAAGTACAGATTGACATCAGAAAGTCATCAAAGTACAGAGTGACATCAGAAAGTCGAGGTAATGCATATTTCACTACTTTCAATAATAGACATATTGCCATTCATTGATATATCATTGTATCTTTGAATTTCACTAGATTTAAAATTATCAAAGCAATCCATTTTGTCAGTGCCACAGGTCTGAACAACTTGGTGACAATGATCTTGCCGCGTGGAGGCGTCCCCAGGGGGAGGATAAGGGGATTTGCCTTATTCTCAATTTCATTCAAAATAAATGGGCAGGTTCAGTCCCAAGAGTTACCCAACTAGAACAGGCAGACAGTGAAAAACCACTAGCAATCGTTAAGAATATATGAAAAGGCAATGTTATGCTCACAACCTGCTCCAAATAGCCATCTCTAATAGCATAATGACGCGCCATTATCCCAGCAAGGGAGGTAAATTCAGTAACAACTGCAGTGGAAAGATCTGACATGGCTAACGATGCAGCATCTTGAATGACTTGGAGCGTATCTCCACTTATCCCCAGAGACAAACCCACTTCAGTAACCAAATGTTGGACACGCGTCATCTTGTCCAGCATTGTCCCCAGCTTCTCCTGTTTATTAAATTATGAAGATATGAGAACTGCCAGAGACAAAGAATGTTCTGCAAGGATTTGCTTCTATCTTCATCAGTTGCAACACATTGCTGCTTTACTTCAAACTATTTGGGGCAGTTTGGTATACCCATAAAGGAGAAATAAACATAAAAAAGAGTAATTGCACAAAACTGCACTTAAAAAGTACAACATTTGATTAGTTTGTTGTTCCACTGAAATTAGTAATATAAAAGAAGAAGAAAACTTCAATTCTATCCATATCTACACATGGTTTTGATTTCTCCGATATACTAAATGACAAAATAGAGGTGTGAATTTCCCACTAGCTCTGATCAATAGCTTCTACAATCAGATAGGATGAGCCGGTGACCTCGAGAATAAGTTAGAATTATGGTTATATTTAGTTTCCTTCTTTACTTAGAAGTAGTATGGTAGTTTCCTTCTTCACTTAAAAGTAGTATGGAAATAGTTGTAAAGTTTCCTTCCTTAGATAAGATACAACCTGTATAAATACTCATTGAAACTTAATAAATAAATTAAGCTATTATTAAATAAATTATCAATTTAGAATTAGAGCTTAAGGAAAAAAAAAAGGGCAAATTTCAAAATTACCCGAAACCCTAACTTGGTCAAAACCCTAGCCGTGACCAACCCATTTGTCGCAGCCTTCATAGTGTAGACCCAAACCTTCGGCTACTCTCCCAAGCCGTCAACTACCTCCGGCAAGCGACTTCTTTACATTGCAAACCCCACCACGTCTTGTGAGCGATTGTCGCGAACTGTAAACCATTCTTCTTTTGGTCGCAAGCCATCTCTTGTTGCTTCCTTGACCTGATTATTGTTGAAAGAGTCGGCCGAAGCTATACATCAAGAAGTTGGTGTAGTATCCAATTGTTAAAGGTCGGCAGCTAGATCTCGGATCGTGTTTGTAGGAATTGCTTAAGGGCTGTTTGGTTTGTGGTGTTGTTTTTGGGTTGTGGGTATTTGGTTTTTGGTGTTGCTTTTGGGTTGTTTCGCCTTGATTTCTTCGCTGTATTTTTTTTTTTTTAACCTCAAAATCTTGTATCTTATTAATCAAACCCTAGTTGAAAAATGTCTGAAAAATTTAGTACGGTCCCTGCTAACAACAAGACTCTCTCCGATTAATATTCATAAAACATCCTCTCCAATTCATATTAAATTGGATGGGGCTAATTACCGTATATGGTCTAAAATTCTGAATATGCATATTGCTGGTTGGAAAAAAAGGGTGATATCACAGGACGAAAGGTCTTGCCTGCAGAGAATGATCTGAGCTATGATGAATGGGAGACTGAAAATGCTTTAGCTAAGTCTTAGCTCATAAATTTCATGACTGATAATATGATGTCACATTTTGTTCAATGTGGAACAGCTAAGGAGGTCTGGGATGTGGTAAAAATGAGCTATCTTGATATTTCTGACTCTTCACAGGTTTATGAACTGATGATACGTCAAGGTGGTTAGCCTGTTGCTGAATACTACGACGATCTAAACTCCATCTTTATGGAACTTGATTATCGGAAGCCTAATAATATGACATGTACAACTGATATTGAGAAGCAGAGGAAGCGCATTGCGGAAGATAGGGTCTATGTGTTTTTAGCAGGTCTCGATTACACGCTGGACCATGTTAGCAGTCGTGTCTTAGCAACCTCTTCTCTTCCAAGTCTGGAAGAGGTCGTGAAGTACAAAGGTATGTCATTATGAAACAGAGGTTCACTCTGAGATTTCAGCTTTAGTTATTCAGAAAAAAAAAAAAAAAAACTCGGCCAGCTACTTCTTCTACCTCTACTAGATCTTGTACTCTAAGAAGCACCGACACAGACACGAGTATCCGACATGTTGACACGTGATTTTTGAAAAAAATCACGACATGACACAACACAATACGACACGATCATTAATTATTTATTTTTATTTTTTTAAAATGGGTTTTGCCTCCTCATTCAGCCGAATTTTTCTATAATCGATGAAATGAAATTAAATGAAATTGGTTTTACCTTATCACTGGCTAACTTATACAAAGTTCCTTCTTGAGGAAGATAAGTAGTTGACTAACTTTTAAAATTATTTGACCACTCTATATTAATAAAAACGTTTCAGTTTCACATTCCATTTAAAAAGGTGTGTGGCCTATTAAAAGTGCATGTTTGGCCCAATTGAAAGAAAACGTGAAAAGCAATATACAACCCCAAAATTAGGGTAAACCATTTCTGTGACCCTTCAGTTCGCACTTCACAGAGCTTCTCTTTGACGGAAAACCATAACTGTCGAAAATCGTTCAGTTGAAGACAAGTTGTGATAAAATACAAGTTGAATCAAGAGAGTCCATCTTAATTTGCAATCAAACATTGAAAAAATGTTATTTTTTGTTTTAGTAATTTTTTCCCTTCTCCAACTCCGTGCGTGTTGATGGCGTGTCTCCGAGTGTCGATGGGTGAAAAAGTCCGAAAAAAATGACGATACACCACATTGCAACTCCAACACGTATCCATGGCGTGTCGTGTCCGACACGTGTCGAACACCGACATGCCAGCATCAAGAACGTATTTGTGCTTCTTAGCTTGATGGAAAACCATAACTGTCGAAAATCGTTCAATTGAAGACAAGTTGTGATAAAATACAAGTTGAATCAAGAGAGTCCATCTTAATTTGCAGTCAAACATTGAAAAAAATGTTATTTTTTTGTTTTAGTAATTTTTTTCCCCTTCTCCAACTCCGGCATGTCGGAAAGCGTGTCTCCGAGTGTCCAATGGCTGAAAAAGTCTAAAAAAATGACGATACACCACATTGCAACTCCAACACGTATCCATGGTGTGTCGTGTCCGACACGTGTCGAACACTGACATGCCGACATCAAGAACGTGTTTGTGCTTCTTAGCTTGTACTCACTACCGCAGTACTAGACACGCAGTCCATGTTTGTTGGAAATTACATGATATCTAGAATGGTTCAAACTTAAACAAGCTGAAAAGAAAAAGAAATTTGCTTAGGTTGCTTCTACTGACACTTCTCTATCTTCTGCTTCTTATGTATCTTGAGTATCCCCTAGTGAAGGTACTTCGGGTTCAATTTTTATTTCTGCCACCGCTAACACTTGGGTTATTGATTCAGGGACCACCGATCATATGACTAGTAATTCTTCTCTACTTGATTCACTTATATCTTCACCTATTAAGTCTGTCCAAGTTGCAAATGGGACTCATATGCCAATTTTGAGGGCCAAGAATGTCTCCCTTTTTCATACTCTCTCTATGGCATATGTTGTATTTGCACCCACTCTTTCTAATAAATTTCTCTATTAGCAAAATCACCAAATATCTTAAATGTTCTATAACCTTTTATTCTACTCATTGTGTGTTTCAAGATAATCTAACGAAGATGACGATTGACACTAGTAGAGAAAAGAGAGGTCTTTACTACTTAGAGGGGACAATGGAGTTGCAATCAGAATCTAGCATTGGCTTTCAACTAGAAGAAGACACTTTAGCTGGGGAGAAAATTATGTTATGGAATGTCGTTTAGGTCATTCGTCTTTTACTTAGAACGTTTATTTCCTCAATTGTTTCTAAACACTTATAATTCTAGTTTACAATGTGAACAATGCATTGTAGCTAAAAATCATCGTGTTCCCTTTAAAATCAATTTCAATAAGAGTTCATTTTCTTTTGCTTGTGTTTATACTAATGTTTGGAACCCATTTTCTACCCTGTCGGCTTTATGTCATAAATACTGTGTCTTTTATTAATGACTGTATTAGGGTAAGCTGAGTATATTTGTTGAAATCTAAATGTGATGTTATAAATGTTATTCCTCAATTTACAAAAATGATTGCTACACAATTTAATACACAGGTTCGAGTGTTTCATTCTAATAATAGTCGTGAATTTGTAAATCAATCTCTAAACTATTTTTTCACAAAACATGGCATACTCCACCAGACAATGTGTGCATACACACCCTAACAGAACAACATAGCAGAGTGTAAAAACTGGCATATCCTAGAGGTAGCTCGGGCATTATGCTTCACTATGCAAGTTTCTAAGAGTTTGTGGGCTGAAGTTGTCATATTTCATTGCTCTTTCTTTATAAATTGGATGTCTGCTCGTATAATTGACTATCAAACTCCATTAAGGATGTCACGATTTTACTCTATCCTATCTGCCTTAAATATTTGTCCTAAATTGTTTGGATGTGTGTTATGTTCATGTGCACTCTTGATAAGTGCGTTTTATGCACTTATTTTAGCCTTTTAATTAATCATTTATGTCGTCATATAGTTGTTTTTCTACTTAATCTAGTTTATTATCATTCTATTTCGATTTGGACTTGTTGGTGAACAATTGGAGAAGATTGGGTGAAAAGAGCAATAACTTAGAAGATATCTCATAAGGTCGAGGACTCAATTGCACTCAACCCAAAGTTGAGGGACCAAACCGGAGATAACGCAGTTGAGGGACTAAACCTGGCGATGATGTAAAGTTGAAGGACCAAAGTTGATGTCATGAAAAGATGGAGGACTCAAATGATCAAGACTTAAAGTGGAAGGACCAAATCGGTGACCGTTGAAACATGAAGGACTAAGTGTAGTCAATCAGCATATGTACTTTCCTCGTTAATTTCATATGGAGGAAGTTTTGAAGATACTACGATATCTAAAGAACATCTGAAAAAAAAAGGCTTACTGTCCAAGAATCCTAGTCTTCAAGTGGAAGCTTATAGGATGCCAATTGGGCATGCTTGATAGAAACGAGAGGTCAACATCTCGATATTGCACATTTATTGGAGGAAATCTAGCTACTAGGAGAAGTAGGAAAGAATCTGTGGTTGCTAGGTCCAGTGTTGCTAGGTCTAGTGCAGAAGCCGAGTTTAGAGCAATGAGACAAGGAATATGCGAGTTGATGTGGTCAAGGACATTGCTCAAAGAACTACGAGTTGCTAAGACAAAAACATTGAAGCTCTATTGTGATAATAAACCTGCCATCAGCATCGCTCACAATCATGTTCAGCATGACAGAACTAAGCATGTTGAAATTAACACACACTTTATCGAGGAGAAGGTTGAAAGCAGTCAGATTTGTATTCCATTTGTCACTAGTGAAAAAAAACTAGCATATGTTCTTACCAAAGGGTTATCTCGGCTTATGTTTCTTTCGTCAGCAGGCTGAGAATGAGAGGTATCTTCAAATCAGCTCAAGGGGAGTGTGGAAAACATGTGTAATACAGTTTTCGTATAGTTGTAGTTGACTATGCTTAATTGTAGTCTCAATTATGTTACTTGTGTGCTTAATTGTTGGAGAGAATTAGGTAGACTTAATTATTATAGTTGATAATTAAGTAACTCAATTGTAGGAGGTAATTTTGTAAGCTGTGTATACAGAGCCCAAAAAAATTGAAATTTCCAAACCCGATTTTATACAAGTAGAACAGGATGCCTACGGGTCCTATACAGAACTCCATGGTGATTAAATTCTTTTCTTTAACAAGTCGCATCCTTGATAAATAGATAGGAAGAAAATTTATTTTTTTATTCAAGTAAAACATTTGTTAGTTATGAGCAGAACAGAGTAAGACTGGTTAGTTTCGAATTTTAGAAATTCTGCAGTGCAGGAGACCATGGCAGTTTCAAACAGTTTATACAGAAATGCTTCGTATGTCAACAATTTTCTTGATTTTGCTCCTGTGCATATGACAGCATCATGCGTACTGTACTAACACAATCTCGCAGATGTGGAGGATAGTACAACAAAGGAGCATGGTTTCACAAGTAAAATAAAGACAAATTCACTCAAAAACAGTGATCAGGTCTGCCTTAACATATATAAGCCTGACTCATCAAATGTATAATGCTTCTATAAGCTGGCCAAGAAAATTAAGCAAAACTAAGTGAGATTCATAGATATTATCAGTTTATAAGCGTAGTAAAAGGAACATACCACCATAACAAACACATGATTGAAGAAATCCTCCAGTGGTTGTAACAGATCAGAAGGCGCTTCAATAAAAGCATCCACTTCCAAGTCTGTACAGAGGACACGTGAGTTGCACAGAAGAAAGGTTAAAAAGGAAGGAATTGATCAGCAGTGTTGTGCAAATATGTGACCTCATAATTACAAAACAAGAAGTTACATATAAACAGAGAGAAGGATACCAGGGCCGAATTTTAGTCCTTAATGACTTGAAAGTGCTCCACAAAGCTCTCTCTTCCTTTGTCTCAAAAGCTCCCTCATCCACCTAACAGGATATTTTTTCCATGGGTGGAACAAGAGTCAAACTGAATGTGGTAAAATGTAACCTTACAATGACAAAATGGCATCAGATATCCAGCCGTGTCAAAATGTACAGCAGAAAATCTATCAAACCATATATAATTCAACATGACAATTGCGAATTAGAAGTGACAATTGCGAATTAGAAGAGCAGATTTCTCACTGGATAACAAATTGCAACAAAGTTGTATTGACAAGGAGCAAAAGTATATGCTTCTTTTCTATTTCTTCATGATTTATAACATGGGCAATCGCAGAGGAGTAAAAGGCAATTGTATAAAGAGAAAATATATTTAGAAGTTCAGTTCTAAGTCCCAGATTCTATATCTGAACCCCGAATATGTGTACCTATTCATATATATGATATATAAGAGGGATGTATGTGATTTATGAGTCCCATTCCGGTACTCTTCCTATGGAACAAGCATATATCCTGTTAGTTTATATGGATCTGGGTGTGGGACCATTGAAGACATCGAATCAGATGTTCAGCTCCAACCAGTATATCATATAAAGTTGTAGGTAAGTGTTTCTTACACAATTTCTTATATGTACTTTCCAAATTTTCTGTTCACGTCTTTCTACAGTTGCTGCTATCTGCTGTTTCATGAGCTTTGGCATGCCCAAGACATCATGTATGGCAGTCAATTGACACACCACACCTAACATTGGTATAGCACCACACATAAATACCTAGAGAGAGCCAGTATTACAACTACAACTCATACAATGCTAAACTCATATGTGCATAGGAAAGGCTACTAGAATGATGGATTCTGGCTTAATAAAATGCCTTGCTTCTGCATGAACCAACTATACAACGCTTCTGTTATAACTAGAGCCTAAAGGCATGTTTTCCTAGAGATTAGAGTAATCATGACAGTAGGAGTTTTCTCCGCTACTTGAAGAAAAAAATACTTAAATGTTTGTATGTCACTACGTCTTCAATTTCTTCCCTCACAAAATCATCTCCTCCAAAATTTGCTGACCACTTCAATCATCTTTCTGATTTGATCATCTCCCTCAACCGATCATCTCTAAAATCTGTTCACCTCCTCAATCCATCTCTCTCAATCCCTCCATCGATTACCTCCAAAATCTGTTCACCGCCTCAATCCATCAGTGTAAAAGTGGTTCAAATTTTAGTGACTTATTCTTATAGATCTTACGGTCGAATCCCACCGCGGAAAAGCGATATACTAGTGTAGTCTCACACTAAAGCTAGTGTAGGCCACCATCCAAACGGTTAAAAACAGGAATCAAACCGCAAGACATTCATGGACGTTCAATTTCAGCTGGCATGAAGGTAATAATTACATATATACTTCCAAAACAAAAAACTGAAGAATAATTCCAGAGAAAATAAAAACCCAGATTATAACCAACTGTAACCACACCACAAAGAGTAAGAGTCTGACAAGTATTTTCTGATATAATAAATCAAGCAAAGTTTGATGTAAGGAGGTAAAAAAAAATTTATCAGTTACAGGAGTAACACTGTAACACTGTAATAGTCACCTTTAAACCTTTGTTTTCTAATATAATTAGTCATGCAAAGTGATTTAAAACCTACCTTTCTTTCCTGCCTAATTGACGGTACAATTTACTACTCAATGCTAATATACCCAGTAGACAGCTTGAAATATCATGGAAGAAAAATGGGATGTAGAATGGGTATTTATGCAACTGTAAATACAATTTTGTTTTGAAGTAAAAGAAAGCACCTCAATTCATCATTGATGTCCTTTCCACGGACAATTCTTGTTGGATGAGAATATGCTTCCGACAATTTTGGGCAGCAGCTCACCTCTTGACAAGGCTTCCATCTGCAAACAATGCATATGATATTTCACGTTCATATTACTTGTAGTCAACAAAACACTAATTTGCTTATCCCATTTTTCAAATTCAATAGAAAACAAGATTATATTCTACCTTTCTTGCAAAAGCTTCTTAGAAAATAAATGTACCACAAAACAATTTGATTTCTACTTTAAAGAACATAATATAAAACAAGAAACAATGTGGAAGATGCTGAATTGGTACAATTCATTTCATTTCTACTCTCTCCATGCCAAAGTAACCATTGTCATCTGGAATCCAACATTACATGCATATTTTTTACCTTTGCACTCTGTCTACTTGTTGCTTTTGTCTGGTTCTCTGAAAGTAAGGTTATAATTGTAAAGTTGCTACTAAAACAGTCTGATTCTTCAGACTGGATTCTGATGCTGAAACAGCATTATCAATGGGATGACGGGAGTACTTTTTGCATGCATAATGGTAGAAGCCATTATCTTTGCTAAGTCCCATCATGTTAAAACATTTTACGCTGCATCGAACTTCATGCTAAAACATTTTACCCTGTGCCGAACTTCAGAACACTAGTATCAAAATCAATATTTTCAACGGATAACACTATAGTTTCAAAAGGTTGAAATTTGTCATCCTAACTTGGCCATAAGGGAAAGTTGATAAAAGAAAATCAATGCTAGCATGACAGGCACATGGATGGATTAAGAAAACTATTTCTGCCCACAGGAGGTGACAATCCAACTTAAAAAAAAAAAAAACAAAAAAAACAGAAAGGTAACATCCATGATTATAATTTGGTAGGCAGAGATCACACTTATTTAAGACATAAGTTTGTTAGGGTTTAACCTAATTCTTTCCCATTAATTGAAAGTGAAAATTTGAAACTTTTAAGTCTAAATGTTTTCTCAGGCACCAGACTCGTATTATAAAACTTCAGGCATTTAGCTTCAAAAGAACAACCCATCCTACTCAAGATTCTCTTTCCTTTGAATTCTATGTCAGCATAAAAGTGTCCTCCAGTGACCTCAAGATCCACCTAAAACAATTTATCATTGAGCAGATCTCAAAACTCAAGGAGTACATGTGCCTTTTTCGTAACTCATGGGAAAGTGAGTAAATAGAGGCACACCTTGAGGTTGAGTGGAGCTCGAGGAAAGAGAAACTGACTCAGCAGAAAAACATAAGAAAGAATAAGATTTGACATATCTCCAATACAAAGGCCCAATTAGTATGCTGAAACAAATATGGTAACTGCCTGACCTCAACATACCCCATGTCAGCAGCCCAGAATTTACTCATATCAGTTTTACCATAATAAACACACAAAATAATTTGAGCATTCTTTATCCACTTCTTCTGATAATTAGTTCTCACTTTGAATACAAATCCACACAAAGAAAACCATTACTTACTTTATATGCAGACTTGGTTGCCAAACAGGGCTGGTTTGCACGTTCTGCTAGAACAGAGCGAACCACTTCTGGACTTATTCCTTGGTCCATCTGCCACAGAAATGCATAAAAATGTTATAAATATCTAGCATTCATTCACGAACGGCACACATACTGGAACAGAGATTGCATATTTATCTCAACTCTAAAAGGATATTCCAAAGCAGGACAAGAAACATGACCAATAATAAGGGAAAAGCATTACACTGAAGAAACTATTTGCAGGTCTCCATCCACTACCAGCTAAGAATCCCTTTCAAATCTTTCGAAGATACACATATAAATAAATAAACTTCTCCCAATCTAGAGGTGGCAAATGGGCCGGGCAGCTCGTGGGCGAGCCGGCTCATCAAGGCTGCTCGGCAAGTGGCTCATGGTCCAACGGTCACAAAAAAAGTGACTCATTTTTTAATTTTTTTTTTTAATTTTCAGAATTTTTCCTATAAATAACCCCCTCTAAACTCAATTTTCTCACACCTCAATCTATTATACTCAAATTCAACAAATCTCATTATCTCAATATTAGTCTATATTTATCTCAAATCTCATTATCTCAATATTAGTCTATATTTCTAATTTTCTAGTTCTTCTACTACATTTCTAATTTTCTACTGCCTCTTATACTCCTCTACATAATTTATTCAAAATGACTTACAATCAGTGATGATGATTTCGATGGTCTAATGACATTCCAATTCCTTACGATATTGTTGATGATTATGGTAATACTGATCCGATTGATTTGGATGATATTCAAGAAAATGTCGACACATATACAAATACAACAACCGGTTCTAGCACTAAACGAAAAGCCACAAAAGGCTAGGTGCTAGTAGCATTTTGAGTTAGTGCCTATTGATAAACTAATAGACGGGTCTCTAAACACAAAGGACAGTGTAGACACTGTAAAGAAAAGTTAGCGTCACAAAAGAGAATAGGCACGATCCATCTAAACAGACACTTCAAAAAGTATGTTCAAACATGGAGGGGTTGGAATCAAATTAAGCACAACTCCAATTTAGATCTCCCAGAGGCGGCTCCAGTAGTAATCTCGATCTAAACAATTGAGTATATTTACAGGACAACATGCGCGAAAAAAATCTTGCAATTGGTGGCATGTGTTAAGTTTCTACTGAGCTTGGTGAAAAATCTTCATTTCACGAACTTCATACAAAAAAAATATCTCCAATCGAGTGCACGTGTCATTGCTAGAAATACTCTTGGGAAATGCACTATTGTTTTATTTAATAAAAAGAAAGAAACTATTATAAGTGATATTAATAATTATAACGGTGTTTTATCTTTCACTTTGGACTTATGGATGGTAATAACAAAAAAGATATATGATTTATAATCGCACATTATATTGATAAACAACGATAATGCGTAAAAAAGTAATAAGCGTTTAGAACAATTGACTATCCTCATAATGGAGTTAATATTTTCATATTTTCTTTGGTGTTTATGTAAATTTAATTGTAAAAGCGAAGATTAAGTAGTTTTACTTTTAACAATGTCGACTCCAATAATATAGTAATTGAAAAATTAATTCAACATTTTCATTCAGAATTTGATGATATTTTATTTCACATTTATTGTGTATTCTATGATTTTAATTTAATTGCGAAAAATGGTTAAAATTCATAGACGTACAATTACAAAAAACTAGATACGCTATTAATTATATTACAGTCTGGCCAACTTGAAAACAAGTTTACTACTCTATGTGTTGAAAATGGACTTCAACATATCTCATGATTGAATCTTATGAATGGTACGAAGATTACATTACTACATATTATAATGACCGACACTCGCATAACCTAGAATATGATTTGCAAACATGACAAAAAAATTTAAAAGTTTTTTCGACATAACAAATGCATGTTCGGGCATATATTATTCGACTACTTCACTAGTTCTCAATCATTTCTATTATATTGCTAACAATTTTAATATGTATAAGAATTTTATTATTTTTTCTTATATTATATATGTCATGGAGGCTAAATTTAGAAAATATTGGTAAGAGTTGCCTATGTTATTTTCATTAGTATCTATTATGGATCCCAGACTTAACTTAGAGGGTATGAAAGTAACCATAATGGCAATTTTATAAAAATTAACGTATAGTAATTTAGAAAATCTTTATGTCAAATGTATGAGATCTACGCTAAAAATGTCGGTAGATCGTCATACGACCCCTATTCAACACGTACTTAAATCATCACTGCGATAATGACTTATAAAGTTACCTTATTTCAGTTAGGAGTAGTCAACATGATAATGGTTCTTCTGTTTCTTCCCTTTCCCGTTCTAGTAATACACCTTTAGAGTTAGCTAGGTATTTCGTACACAACATGCTATGTATTTTAGATGAAGAGAATTTTTTTGATATACTACGATGATGAAGACAAAATAAACGTCGATACTCGATTTTTTTAAGTATGGCACACGATCTACTAACATCTCTGGTATCAACTGTAGCATCAGAGTCTACTTTTGTACATGTGGCGGGTTATGTCGATTTCGAGTTAAGACTTAAAAGCCGACAAATTAGAAAACGTAATAATGCATCGAAAGGGTGGGGAGGATCTTAGAACTTTGGATCCAAAATAAAGTGGACAAAATAATATTTGAAGAACTTAAAGATTTGAATCTGATTACTTGAATTTGTAGTAAGTATTGTTTTCTTCTTTAAATCTTATTTTAACAAAATTATACATGTAACAATTTTTTCGTGCACAATTATAACTCACCTCGCTCAAATTAAATAGGTCCCCGAGCTGAAAAAGGAGTTCAACTTTTAAGTTTTAACAGAAAAAATTTCTCATATTTTATTTCTTTTTTATTTTTAAATTCTCCGAAACAATATTCAACAACAAAAAAAAAACCCGAGCCAAGCTTCGCGGCTCGACTCAGCTCGTTTGGCCCACGAGCCAATGGGCTGAACCAAGCCTCAATTATAGGGACATGCGTCCCTAGACGTGCCGAGCTAGGGGGCGAGCCGAGTAACGGGCCGAGCCAAACCATTGCCACCTCTATCCCAATCTATTAAGCTCTTAGATGAGGTGGTTCAAAAAATTCTTTTATTTCGCATACCATTAAAACAATTCAAAAGCTAGCACATTCAACAAAGAAGATAATTAGCATAAAAAAATCATCTCCTCTTTATTGAGATAGAATGCACAAAATAGTTCACTACAGTTTGTATCATAATCCACGTTTCTTAAATTCCATGGCTGAACAGGATGCATTTTTTGGGTCCGATCTGGTGCCTACTCCAATATTTTCAAGAATTATATTGAAACTAAGTTCTCTATGTTTTCAGGACACAAGCTTAATTCTTATGTACAGGGGTTATGATGCAAACGGTATACAGTCACAGGTAAACAGCATTTCACAACTAAAAGTTGCACATACCAGAAGTTGTTCAAGTCTCCTGGTTACAAATTGATGTACCTAAATCGAGAGAAGAAATTATCAAATTTTAAATTTCTGATCAGGAGATTAAGAAAATATAGCATCCAAAATACCATGACATGGCTTATATGTGCAATAGATTAAGATGCGTGGATATATTGAGTAGAGCAGATGACAGGTGGTAATAATTTGATAACATTTTCGACATGGAAAGTGAATTTTTTTTATAATACAGGGCAAATTTAATCACAATCAGTTTAGTGCCCACTCTGAAACTGAATACTCATCATGTTAGAGAGCAGTGGAGTTGATTGACCTTCATAGAGCAAACAAAGACATCTTACATTATCTATTGTTTCCGCAGCTACGTTTACGGGTTGAACAGCAGCAGCAAGTTCTAAACCATGCCTTAAATCTAAATCTCTATTGGTTTCTACCAGCAGTTGCACCTACAACACAAAGGCAGTGGTTTACACTATCAGTAGAAACTGGAACTTCTATGATCATATTGACATGACATACAAGACCATAAGAGATTCTCCGCAAGCCAAATGGGTCATTGCTGGAGCTTGGCTGACAACCAGCAGCAAATAAGCCAACAAGGCTTTCCAACCTGCAGTAGATAAAGCTCAATATGAAACCATAAAGGAAATACCATAGGCAAAATGAAAAATCTCTAGAAGACAACAGAAAATAACATGAGCACATGCACATTCACTATTTATCGAAATTCAGATCTGAACCAACAAATGAACCATAACAACCTACGTCTTTCTAGTATGTGGAATGACATATTATGACAAATGTCATTAAAAATTATCTTAGATCATATGAGTTCACCATTGAGAAAGTATTAATAGAGGATGGGTATTTATATTGAATTTAGATAGCATAAATGATTAAATGAATCAGAAAATAGAGAGCAGGATGAAAAATATAGAAGAGGAAATGAAGTAAATTTCATTTTAAGTTAGCACAAGTTTCTTAATGAAACAACCCTGTATCACTTATTACAAGAAAAAAGAATTACAAAAACCCGAAGTCTCAAAACCGAGATTCGATCCTATCCTTGAAAAAAAAAACCATTATTTTAAAATCCAATTTCGATTAACAATAACAAATGGAAACCAAACCACAAGCTGCTATGCCCTTATCCACAGAAGTCCGCATAGAGTGATTAAACTAAAACCCTCATATTTGCTCTCAGGTCTTTACATTTCATTTTTCAAGGAAAAAAGGCATCCCTCTAATTTTGCCAGTCAGGCAGGACGAGGAGAGAAATTTGTGTTCAACGTGAAGCTTATGAAGCTAAATTTCATTGCAATAATCCCATCAGACAGAAATCACTATCAACAGAAGTCACTATCAATAATATTCATTGCTATGGAGTGAGGAGCAAGGATAAGATATCTAAGGTAGAAGAGTTGGATATAAAGTTTGACAAGCTAGTTTTCATGATGGAAGGCTAGTTTTCAGAATAATCAGAAAAATGAAAATTGGTAGTACTTGCCTTCTAGAACAAACATGTATTAAGTTTTTATGCATATAAGGGCAGACCACTGGACATTTCCTATTTCCTTTTACTTATCGAAATTAGACTCTATGGACCTTCAGTTTCTTATTACTGGAGTCATGAGAAGGAGAAATCATACAAGAGACAATAGGAAACTTCAACTGCAATATATTGGTTTACAGTTATTTAATCAGCTTTGTAAAGAAAGTCTACAAGTATTACCTGATCAAAATAAAATTACAACAGGTAGTGGCACTTATGGATGGCATACAAATAAAAGAAATCCCAAAATGCAATGGAAAATCCACTTTCAAGTATGATAGTAATTAAGCAATTATCTATACAACAAAAGTACCACACATCATGCACGTTTTCCATGAAAACTAACATCTCAAGGACTCAGCACAGAGAGAAGAAAATAGCATGTGTCAAACCTATCAGCTATGGCCAATACTGTCCCAGCATCAGTTTTGGAAGTATATCTCCTGAAAATCGTGGAAGTGTAATCTCAAACAGTGCCTCTGCGATCTGTTATGTGAAGAAAGTGAATGCTTAGAGAAACAAAATTGAAATTGACAGTGAAACAAGACATCTATATTGAATTTTGGCAACCTACACAGGAATAATGCATTTTCAATTTTATGCCTAATTTCTTCCCAGTCTCTCTGCATATCCATCAGAATGGTGTGATTTTTTCTTTTCTGTTTGACAAGTCGAGATCTTATTAAAGTAGCACCCTAAGTCACAAGCAGGAGTAGGCGTTCACGTGACACAAAGCTTCTTCAGAGCAACTATAAACTTTATAACAATAAAAATTAAAAATACTACAATGAGAATGATATTACATAATTTGCTGGTGTGTATATGGGAATGTAAGTTCAGTTTTTAGTCATCAATTTTGACTGTCTGCCCCAAGCAATTTATATTTTCAGTGAAGTGTGCTCTGCATATGGATAACTTCCATTGCACAAAGCACAAGAGAATAGCCAGACCCATTTGCAGAACTTTAATCTAGTTTCCATAATATTATGAAGGGAACATTGATCCTGGAATTTAGAAACTCTTGGTGTTTTGTTGCAGATCACTGCATATCAGATTATCAAAGTACAGATTGACATCAGAAAGTCATCAAAGTACAGAGTGACATCAGAAAGTCAAGGTAATGCATATTTCACTACTTTCAATAAGAGACATATCGCCATTCATTGATATATCATTGTAACTTTGAATTTCACTAGATTTAAAATTATCAAAGCAATCCATTTTGTCAGTACCACAGGTCTGAACAACTTGGTGACAATGATCTTGCCGCGTGGAGGCATCCCAGGGGGAAGGATAGGGGGATTTGCCTTATTCTCAATTTCATTAAAAAAAAATGGGCAGGTTCAGTCCCAAGAGTTACCCAACTAGAACAGGCAGACAGTGAAAAACCACTAGCAATCGTTAAGAATATATGAAAAGACAATGTTATGCTCACAACCTGCTCCGAATAGCCATCTCTAATAGCATAATGACGCGCCATTATCCCAGCAAGGGAGGTAAATTCAGTAACAACTGCAGTGGAAAGATCTGACATGGCTAACGATGCAGCATCTTGAATGACTTGGAGCATATCTCCACTTATCCCCAGAGACAAACCCACTTCAGTAACCAAATGTTGGACGCGTCATCTTGTCCAGCATTGTTCCCAGCTTCTCCTGTTTATTAAATTATGAAGATATGAGAACTGCCAGAGACAAAGAATGTTCTGCAAGGATTTGCTTCTATCTTCATCAGTTGCAAAACATTGCTGCTTTACTTCAAACTATTTGGGGCAGTTTGGTATACCCATAAAGGAGAAATAAACATAAAAAAGAGTAATTGCACAAAAACTGCACTTAAAAAGTACAACATTTGGTTAGTTTGTTGTTCCACTGAAATTAGTAATATAAAAGAAGAAAACTTCAATTCTATCCAAATCTACACATGGTTTTGATTTCTCCTAGATACTAAATGACAAAACAGAGGTGTGAACTAGCTCTGATCAATAGCTTCTACAATCAGATAGGATGAGCCGGTGACCTCAGAATAAGTTAGAATTATGGTTATATTTAGTTTCCTTCTTTACTTAGAAGTAGTATGGTAGTTTCCTTCTTCACTTAGAAGTAGTATGGTACTTTCCTCCTTCACTTAGAAGTAGTATGGAAATAGTTGTATAGTTTCCTTCCTTAGATAAGATACAATTTGTATAAATACTCATTGAAACTTAATAAATAAATTAAGCTATTATTAAATAAATTATCAATTTAGTATCAGAGCTTAAGGAAAAAAAAAAAGGGCAAATTTCAAAATTACCAGAAACCACAACTTTGGACAAAACCTAGCCGTGACCAACCCATTTGCCGAGCCTTCATAGTGTAGACCTAGACCTAGACCTTCGACGACTCTCCCAAGCCATCAACTACCTCCGTGAGCCACTCCTTCACATTGCGAACCCTCCACGTCATGCGAACTTACGACCATTCTTCGTTTGGCCTGATTATTGTTGAAAGAGTCGGTGAAGCTACATCAAGTTGGTGTGGTATCCAATCGTTAAAGGTCGTGACTAGATCTCGGATCGTGTTTGTAGGAATTGCTTAAGGGCTGTTTGGTTTGAGGTGTTGTATTTGGGTTGTGGGTGTTTTGGTTTTGGTGTTGCTTTTGGATTGTTTCGCCTTGATTTCTTTGTTGTATTTTTTTTTTTTTAACCTCAAAATCTTGTATCTTATTAATCAAACCCTAGTTGAAAAATGTCTCGAAAAATTTAAATACAGTCTCTTTTGACAACAAGACTATCTCTCCAATTAATATTCATAAAACATCCTCTCCAATTCATATTAAATTGGATGGGACTAATTACCGTATATGGTCTAAAATTCTGGATATGCATATTGCTCGTAGAAAAAAAAAGGTTATATCACAGGACGAAAGGTCTCGCCTGTAGAAAATGATCTGAGCTATGATGAATGGGAGGCTGAAAATGCTTTAGTCAAGTCTTAGCTCATAAATTTCATGACTGATAATATGATGTCACATTTTGTTCAATGTGGAACAGCTAAGTAAAAATGAGTTATCTTGATATTTCTGACTCTTTACAAGTTTATGAAGTGATGATACGTCAAGGTGGTCAGCCTACGACGATCTAAACTCCATCTTTATGGAACTCGATTATCGGAGACCTAATGATATGACATGTACAACTGATATTGAGAAACAGAAGAAGCGCATTGCAGAGGATAGGATTTATGTGTTTCTAGCAGGTCTTGATTACACGCTAGACCATGTTAGTATTAGTGTCTTAGCAACCTTTTCTATTCCAAGTCTGGAAGAGGTCGTGAAATCTGAGAGATAGGTCATTATGGAACAGAGGTTCACTCGAGGCTTGACTTTGGTTATTCAAAAAAAAAAAAACTCTCGGCCTGCTACTTCTTCTACCTCCACTAGATCTTGTACTCTGAAAAACACCGACAGCGAGACACGAGTGTCCCACACGTATTGTCGCGTGATTTTTGAAAAAAATCGCGACACAACACGATCATTAATTATTTGTTTTATTTTCTTAAAATGGGTTTTGCCTCCTCGTTCACCGAGTTTTTCTACAATATGATGAAATTAAATTAAATGAAATTGGTTTTACCTTATCACTTGGCTGACTTATACAAAGTTCCTTCTTGAGGAAGATAAGTAGTTGACTAACTTTTTAAAATCATTTGACCAATCTATATTAATAAAAACGTTTGATTTCACATTCCATTTAAAAGTTGTGTGGCTATTAAAAGTGCATGGTTGGCCCAATTAAAAGAAAACGTGAAAAGCAATATACAACCCCAAAATTAAGGTAAACCATTTCTGTGACCCTTCAGTTCGCACTTCGTAGAGCTTCTCTTCGACGGAAAACCATGGCTGCCGAAAATCATTCAATTGAAGACAAGTTGTGATAAAATATAAGTTGAATCAAGAGAGTCCATCTTAATTTGCAGTCAAACAATGAAAAAAAATGTTATTTTTTTATTGTAGTAATTTTTTCCCCTTCTCTAACTCCGACGTGTCGGAAGGCGTGTCTCCGAATGTCCAATGGCTGAAAAAGTCTGAAAAATGACGATACACCACATTGCAACTCCGACATGTATCCATGTGCCGGACATCGACATCTTAAGCATCAAGATCGTGTTTGTGCTTCTTAGCTTTTACTCACGCCCGCGATCTTGAACCACATGATCCATGTTTGTTGGAAATTACATGATATCTAAAATGGTTCAAACTTAAACAAGCTGAAAAGGAAAAGAAATTTGCTCAGGTTGCTTCTACCAACACTTCTCAATTTCTGCTTCTCATGTATCTTGAGTATCCTCTAGTGAAGGTACTTCTGATTCAATTTTTATTTTTGCTACCGCAATACTTGGGTTATTAATTCAGGGGTCACCGATCATATGACTAGTAATTCTTCTCTACTTGATTCACTCATATCTTCACCTATTAAGTCTGTCCAAGTTGCAAATGAGACTCATATGCCAATTTTGAGGGCCGAGAATGTCTCGCTTTCTCATACTCTTTCTATGACATATGTTGTATTTGCACCCACTTCCTCTAACAACTTCTCTCTATTAGCAAAATCACCAAACATCTTAATTGTTCTACAACCTTTTATTCTACTCATTGTGTGTTTCAGGACAATCTAACGAAGATGACGATTAACACTAGTAGAAAAAAGAGAGGTATTTACTACTTAGAGGGGACAATGGAGTTGCAATCAGAATCTAGCATTGACTTTCAACGAGAAGAAGACACTTTAGCTAGGAAGAAAATTATGGTATGGCATGTCGTTTAGGTCATTCGTCTTTTACTTAGAACGTTTATTTCCTCAATTGTTTCTAAACACTTATACTTCTAGTTTACAATGTGAACAATGCATTGTAGCTAAGAATCATTGTGTTTCCTTTAAAATCAATTTCAATAAGAGTTCATTTTCTTTTGTTTGTGTTTATATTAATATTTGGAACCCGTTTTCTACTCTGTCGGCTTCATGTCATAAATAATGTCTTTTATTGATGACTGTATTAGGGAAAGCTGAGTATATTTGTTGAAATCTAAATGTGATGTTATAAATATTATTCCTCAATTTACAAAATGATTGCTACACAATTTAATACACAGGTTCGAGTGTTTCATTCTAACAAGAGTCGTGAATCAGTAAATCAAATTGATTGCTATACAATTTAATACACAAGTTCGAGTGTTTCATTCTAACAAGAGTCGTGAATTTATAAATCAATCTCTAAACTATTTTTCACAAAACATGGCATACTTCACTGACAACGATGTGTGCATCACACCCTGACGAGCGACGACGGAGGGAGTAAGCGTATCCTAGGGGTAGCTCGGACGTTATGCTTCACTATCTGAGTTCCTAAGAGTTTATTTGGTCATCATGTATTTGTCTTTCTTATAAATTGGATGCCTACTCGTATAATTGACTATCAAACCCCATTAAGGATGTTACGATTTTACTCTATCCCCTCTGTCCTAAATTGTTTGGATGTGTATTATGTTCATGTGCACTCTCACCTTAGGGATAAGCTTGACTTTCCTGCTCTTAAATGTATATTTCTTAGATATTCTAACTCCCAAAAACGTTATAAGTGTTTTCATCCCCCTACACAAAAAAATTATGTGTCTATGGATGTTCAATTATATAAACGAGTCTTTTTATTCTAAGGATGTTTCGTTGGTTCCTTTTCATAGAGATTAGTACTAAGAAAGAGGAATGCGTGTGGTTGGAAGAGAAAATATTTTAGATTTTGGGTAAAGGAGAGTCTATAGATGAACCATTTGTTGTTCCAAAATCTAGAACTGAAGTTGGTGGTGAAAGATCACCTAGATTGTTTCAACAATGTTATACAATAAGAATAGAGGGTGCTAAAGTCGCCCCCCCCCCACCCCACCCCCACCCCCACGATATGATGATCTTGTCGGCGCCATTTTCAGACTTCGATCTTCACCTTGATGATACTACCATGCCATCGGATGACTTTTCCATAATTAATCAGGAGGTACATGTTTCCTTCTTATAACTTCATCTCCAAATTTTGATCTACTAGTTCATAATCGGGTAGAGATACCCTATTCGTGATGGTAAAGAACCTGATAGGTTGAGATTCTCCAAATCTTCTTCTAATGTTATTTATCCCATATCTAATTTTATTTCTTATCACCGCTTATCTAATACCCACCTAGCATTTACCATTCAGTTGTCGTATGTATCTATTCTTACTCACTTCAAGAAGCCCTTGATGATCTTAAATGGAAATCTGCTATAGTAGAAGAGATGAAAGCTTTCAAAAGAACTCTACTTGGGAGATAGTCAAACTACCTCAAGAGAATAAGACAATAGGGTGTAATGGGTGTTTTCAATAAAGTACAAGTCAAATGGGACACTAGATATATATAAGACTAGACTGGCGCAAAATGTTATACACAGACTTATAGGATCGACTATCAGGAGACCTTTACTCCAGTGGCAAAAATGAATCCTGTTAGGGTCATACTATCCTTAGCAGTTAATCAGAATTGACCATTAAAGCAGTTTGATGTCAAGAATGCCTTCCTTCATGGCGATCTAATAGAAAAAGTGTACATGGACCCACCTCCGATTTACACTTCCGGAGGTGGAGGTAAGGTGTGTAAACTAAAAAAACCCTGTATGGTTTGAAATAGTCACCAAAAGCTTAGTTTGATAAGCTGAGCTACTGCAATAAAGGAGTATAGTTTCATCCAGGCGTTGACATATCACACTCTGTTTTATAAAAGAGATGGTGATGATATCATGCTGTTTATTGTATATATCGATGACATGATTGCTACAGGCACTAACTCCAATAAAATAGATAAACTTCAGAGTTATCTGGCTAAGGAATTTGAAATAAATGATTTGAAGACTTTAAAATACTTCATGGACATTGAAGTGTCTCGATCTAAGCAAGGATTACTTATCTCCCAACGAAAATATGTACTAGATCTCTTGGCAAAAACTGGTAACTCGACCTGTGAGCCTGTAAACACTCCTAATGAGGTAAACCATGGGCTATTTATCTACCCAGATCAAACTCCTACAAACAAAAATAGATATCAAAAACTAGTAAGAAAGTCGATCTATTTGACTCACACGAGACTTGACTTGTCGTATACAGAAAGTGTTGTAAGTCAATTCATGCATAATCTAAGTGACCGACACATGAATACGATAAATCGTATCTTGGCGTATTTAAACTCCTCTCCAGGCAAGAGGATCATGTTCTCTAAAAATGGACATCTAGATGTTGTAGCTTACACTTATTCTGATTTTGCTGGATCGAGATTTGATAGAAAGTCTACATTAAGGGTATGTATTATTTGTTGGAGGATATTTGATAACTTGGAAGAGTAAGAAACAGAATATAGTATCACTATCTAGTGCCGAAGTTGAATATCGAGCTCTTCATCATGTCACTACCGAGCTTTACGTGGCTAAAGATTCTTCTTAGTAAACTTGGGTTTGGTCCAAAAAATCAATGGTGCTATTTTGTTATAACACATCATCTATTGAGATTGCAAATAATTCGGTACAACATGACCAAACCAAGCACGTTGAACTTGACAAGAATTACATCAAGGATAATCTCAATTCTGGGAGATATAGAAGTGCCATACATTAAAAGGGCAAACCAACTCGCTGATATAATGACCTATGTTGTTGCTAGTGGGCCTTTTTATACGTCACTTTCTAAGACGTGTGATAATTGATATCTATGCACCAACTTAAGAGGAGAGTTAGAATTATGGTTATTTTTAGTTTCCTTCTTTACTTAGAAGTAGTGTGGTAGTTTCCTTCTTCACTTAGAAGTAGTATGAAAATAGTTGTAAAGTTTCCTTCTTTAGATAAGATACAACTTATTCCTTCTTTAGATAAGATACAACTTGTATAAATACTCATTGAAGCTTAATAAATAAAATAAGCTATTATTTAAGTAAATTATCAATTGAATATATATTAAAAACTTACGTGAAAAAGAATTCCATTCAATTGACTTCGAAACTCAGAAAATCTTTTACTTGTGTCCATCTCATAGAAGAACTTTGCATCTTCATATCGAGCTCTGCAAGGAAATGAAATTATTCAATCAAGTGCTCAAACAATTAAGAAAAGGTACAGAGGTGGTACTGGAAAATTAGATATTTACAGTCATTCTTTGACAATACTAAGTTGGCTTATAAGCAAACATTTTGCAGCAAAATGTAATATAGTGCACATTCAAGTATATGTGAGATGGAAAAGATGATCGGTATAAAAGTGAACTATTGAGGAGTGCGTCAACCTAAGTACAGCTTCATTTCCTTTCCTTACAACTGTTTCATTGATTGCCCCATTTGCAACCTGAACCAACAACCAGAGTCAGATGATTCCTTACTACATTTTCACAATCAATATCAACAATTTTACAGATAAAGGACATGGTTAGCATGTCTCACAGAAACAAAGTGTGGCAACAGTTTTCCTCCCTGATCAGTGATTGCAAAATATTTCTGGTGCTTCTGCATGACCTGCATGATCCATGAAAATGGGCACCTTAGCACGACAATAATAAATACAAACTGCTCCTGTCCAGAAAAATGGTAGAGAACAAATATAGTTGCAAACTACTATAATGAGAATTTCATTTTCTGAAACAAATGAAAAATATGAGAACAGCAATGGAGAAGATAATCAATAATCTTAAGAAAAATAGAAGAAAACAAAGGCAGGTGGAAATAAGTTGCAAATGAAAAAGATATAATAATGAATGACATACCATTATTAGCAGATCTTTTGGAAGCTCTAAGAAGGACTCTCTAAACTTACCAAGCACTGGAACAGGTTTCTCAACAAGATTTGCAACCTATGCATGAAGTTAACAGTTATATTAGTGGTCACAGTAACTAAATCAAAGCAAAACTGCAATGACCCGTTCCATACCTCATCAAGTAAATCATTTTGCAAAACGATAATACCACCAACACTTTTTGCCAAGGCATTAGAGTGATCCAAAATTGTCTTCTTGCGTTGCTGCAAAATAAGCCCATGTTTGTCTAAGCTAAAATTATAATTTAAATTAGTCAACCATACTTTTTATCCACACAATTCGTAGGACCCACAACTTACTACCCACTTATTATCTACACATTCCCCATATAAATAATTCAGCAATGTAACTTTCACACTATGTTGATTTAAATAATGTACAAGGAAGAAGAATCTATAAAACACATCATTTATAAGTAAATACCTCAATATTGATGGCTATTCCAGTATGCTGCATCACATCTGTATAAGATTCTGCACTTGCTACCTATGAAAACGAGATTAGTGAATCAATGTAAGCATGTGCATAAATGAAACAACAATATGAGAACAGACAACTAGATTTTCCCATTCAAGAAAAGTATGAAAACAAACTGCTTTTAAGGTATCACCATCACTAAACTTGCTACCATCAATGATTAAGAACTAAATACAGAAAACATATTAGAGAAAACAATGTAATATATGGAACTTCTCACAGGATAAGTTAACCAAAGAAGTTTGAGAAAAAAGATAGATGGTTTCTAAAGAATGTGCTCATAAACCTTTAAGCTTGTTCTACTCTGTAAATAAATTCTCAAAAATGTGAATTAAAGCATCCAGAGAACTGCAAGCTATGACAAATTAGTTTCTGATTTGGGGAGTTCTACAGGGTTTTACATAGTGATTGGCTGGTAATAAAAAATAAAAAAAGACCACTGAACCATGCATTTTAAAGCACTGAAAGAAATTTAACTGACATGAAGTGACTAACTTTCAAATGGCAATAAAATTAAGCTAACAAAATCACTTTACCTAATTAATCTTTTGTCATTTCCTGTAAATGCAGAAGCAGTTGGAGTTGGAGAGAGACAAAAAAAGTGAGATTTCGAACAATAAGGCTCTAACAAAGTGGCTAGTTTTACAGGTGAAACCACATCAGAATACTGTAAATCTGGACAAATGGGACAGATTTACATTACTTGGAATTTCATGCAAGAATGGAATGAAAAGACTACTAATCAACAACTTTTGTAGGGTGGTATGGCTCATTATGGTGGAACCTTCGGTTGTCTTTTGCAACCAAGTTGAGTGACCAGGCATGTTAAAGATGTTCCACTTTGTTGAACTTTACATAGAAGTTAGAGGTCTTTTCTGTTTGTGCAATAGCATGGACTTCAAAAATGTTTAAAGAGTGACAAGATCCAACAAGCAGGTGGAGGATGATAATACAAGTACTGGGAATCAAATTATATCTTTCAATTTACATGAACATTTTTGAGGAGTTCTTAAATATTTTTCCTGGAATAGTATGACTTGTACTGTGTGTATTTTCAGCATAAACTTGTACTAATGTTTTGTATTGCTAGTATTAGTTTGCAACATGTCTTGCATTAGAAGCACCCTCTTTGGCGCCATATCAATAGAATTTTATATATCAAAAGAAGACATTGGAACTTCATATGTCAGATAAACATCACAGTGTATATTATAGCAAAATCTACAGAGACACCTCTCTCTTTCAAAAATTATAGAAAACTCTTTGAGGCTTGTTTTCCACAACAAATTCACCCTCTCAGCCAAAAATAAATACATTATATCCCACTTTTCTCGTCTTTATACAACATCTGGAATTATCATTAAAATATATTTAAACTATGGTTCTTTATCTCAATTTCTCAATTTCTAAAGATTTCTTTCGTATATTTATTTTAACGGGAGATTTCTATTAGTTGTAAGAAATATCATTATAAATTTTTGTAATTATGTTTAAATAAAATTATGAAATACAATTTGTTTCTTAGAATAATTTATGTCGCTTTCACTTTCAAGTACAATTGAAAACAACTGGTTTGTTTTCGTATAATCAACAAATGAACATAAATTATATGTTTTGAATTAATTAAATAAAGATGATTTGAAAAAGAAAAAATGCCTTTATTGTAGAAATCAAGTTTTAATAATTTGTAATTTGATTGATTCGCTTGATTTGCACTTATATGGTAAGAAACTATGAATCAAAATATCTTTTTCTTGATTTAATTTGATGCAAAACTGAGACATTACGAGAAACAAGATTTTCATGTCCCCAAGGAGGCTCAAACCTATGGAACTTAAAGGAATGATATATAAACAGTCAAATTTTGGATCTATTTTGTTATTTATTTTAAAAATACATAACTTAATTTTGAATATTGAGATACAATCACTTTATGCAAAAAAGATGGGGGAAAAAGAGAAAGAAATTAGGTGTTTATTTTGTGGAGTTTAAAATTAGTTTTTTAGAAGATTTTGATAAAAATTGATGAAATATGTTGTTGAAAAATTGATAAAAGTTGTGGATCCCATAAAAAATGTGGTTGAAAATGAGTATGGAAAAAGTTTAAAATAAACCCTACCAAACATGCTCTAGATTTCTTTAAGCTAAAAACAATGTTCATGTTCGTATCTTAATTAAAAATAATTAAAAAAATGTGAAACGAATAGTTTCAAATTTAGTATTAAGACAAAAGAGTAAAATTATATATATTTATTTTTGCCTACAAGGAGGTTCTATAATCTTTAAAATGGCAGGGGCTGTCGATGTAATACTCACATACCTCAAGGGCACGTTTGGAACACCGTATAGGATAAGGGGATATGATTAGGAGGGATAGGATTATGATGGATTGGATTATGATGAATTGTCCTAATAAAGTGTTTGGTGTTACACCCTATTACAGGAACGTAAAGGTATTGAAAAATAAAAAAATTATTACAAATTTTCTTACCTATAACTAAAATTACTTATAAGTGAATTTTTTAGTTATAAATAATTTTCTTTTTATTTATAAGTGAACTTATTAGTGTATTTTTTCCTTATAACTGCTTTTTTTTACTTATAAGTTTAATTTTTAACTAATGAGTAAATTTTTTTACTTATAATTGAAATTTTACTCATAAATAATTTGTTGTACTTCTACGCAAATTTTTACTTTTTATGTGAATTTTTTTTTGCTTATAATTACCTTTTTTACTTATCATATGTTTTTACTTAAAATGAACTTTTTACTTACAAGTGATTTTTTTTGCTTATAAGTGATTTTATAAGTACATTTTTTAGTGATAAGTTACTTTTTACTTATAAATGAAATTTTTATTTCTTAATTACTTGTAAGTAAATTTATGTATTTCAGATCAACTAATTTTTCTTAATTCATAAAATGGTGAATAAATAATACGGTCTAAACCCACCTCATATAGCGTATTAATTTTATAAGGTTGTCTAAAGAAGGATAAGCATTTCAGATTACTTTAATCCAGGTATTAACTGCACTGAGGGCCAAACGTGCCTCAAGGGGGTAATTGAATCTAAATATTATGTTTTACAACCTCGTGACCATACCTTAACAGTAGCTGATGGTGTATTTCGAAGTCCATGAGAAATATTTCCACTGTGAATAATAATAGAGCGAAGAATTATGTACAAGAACATCAAAATCAGACTACAAACATACCAATGCAATTTTAAAGGTCTTAAAATTCTTGAAGCTTCAAAAGAATATATATCAAATCAAAGATATAATATTCACATGTTGTCAAATGAATTTACATGATCAAGACTTATCAACGTATAAAGAATAGCTTCTCGGTTTCTATCGGGGGGAAGGAAAGAAAATAATTCCCTGTTGCAGTCAGTCATAACTGAAATGAGACATCATTTGAAAAGGGAGAAACATTCAAAATTCTGTTTGTCAAATATAAAGAAAAAACCGATAATTACAATAAGAGGCCAGAGAAGGGAGAAATGGTGGTGTAGTATTTCTGGATTCATTTTCTTTTTTATTTCCCAATCTATCAGGTTTCAAGTTTTATATTGTTAGGGCATTGTTCTTCCTTTTCAATAAATGTTTCCTATCAAAAATAATTAAAAAATGGTGATATATTTCAATATAATATCTTATTAAATAATTCTAACCTGACAAGCAGCTGTGCTGTTTAGAAGCAAAAAGGTAATAAAAGCAACAGGGTGATTTATAGCAAGGAAAAAAATTGCATAAATTTTCTTATACTCCACTTGCTCGACAATGAACGATAATATATTTTAGCAAAAGATCATGAAGTCAAATACTAAAACTTGCCTTAGAACACCAGCAAACATAAAGGGAACAACTACGTCTCCATGCAGCGCCAATATCCACCGGATGGGCCTACTGAACATGACCTATATGAGAGGAAGCTGACGAAAAGTTACATTGATTTTCAATAATTAGAGCATTAGAATAGGGAGCAACCGACAACAAAATATATGAAAAATTTGCATGATAATGCACTATGACTAGAAAGGACCAAGTAGGTGAGAGAAAATGATATATTGCCAACACGCTTAAGTTTCTTTACAATGCACAAAATTTTAGAATACTGTTAGATTTTCTCATTTTTTTTTTCTACAAAAATCCTAATATTTACAGTCAAATTCCTTATCCTCAAACCTATATTTCTTAGAAATCAACCAAGCATCTCTATAAGCGTGTGTCGAGGGATAATGGACACAAAGAACTAAGGGGCAAGGGTATTTTGGGATTTAAACGAAAAAGAGGCCTTATATGCAAGAACGTCAAAATCAGACTACAAATGTAACCAATGCAATTTTGGAGGTCTAAAAATTCTTGAAGCTTCAAAAGAATATAGTAGCAACAAAACAAAATGAAATACTTTGTTGTGTTTTCTCACACCTGAATGTGAGTAAGATTTTCATTGCTTTGCCTACTCTTGATTCTATCTCAATAAAGGACCGGAACAAGAGAGGGTTCGGATTTCAAAAGCACATCCATATCCTCATACAACTGATTATCTCTTGATTCTACAAAAGCTACAGCCACACACTTGACCTTACTCGAGCAACTCAACAACGGGGTCGAGCTGGTCGAGAATTAATGCTCGACCAACTCAACCAGTATGTTAAGCTAATCGAGTATAGCTCGACCACCTCAACAAATTGTCGAGTTGAATTTGTCTTTATGATGGAAAAATAGTTTAAACAAATGTTGACCGTTTTTAATAAGGATAAGTTGGTCTATTGGCCCATAAAAATGTCTCTAAAACAAACAAAGATTAAAAGATGACCATTTTTCGTTTTGCCCTTTAAAAGTGGACTATTTCAAAAAAATTCTAACATCTTAACTGATAAAGGCACCATAATAGCAATATACTCCATCTACTAGCAAAAGGTAGTATAGCTTTATTAATGCAATTCCAAACAAAAATCTGGTACCCAAGAGAGAGAAAAACAAGACCTAAAAATGGCCATTGATGTTCATCGAGTCCTCAATGATTAAATAATTGATGGAGTAAATCAGAAGAAACAACATAATAAAATCACCCTTAATATGTGTAAAACAAGTAAAAAACAATGCAAAAGACAAATTACGAATTAATGGTAAGGTTCGAATGCATAAAGCAGACTTTGAAGCCCGGGATTGATTTTGTTTAGATCCCATCACTGGTGAATCCGAGATTTTTATCAGTCAGGCAAAGTATATCAGACTCAAGTCCACATATCCAGCGTCACATTGAAATATCTTTTCTTTCCATAGGCGATATATCTATTAATATGCTCTATGCTAAATTGACACATTTTACAAAAAAAGCAATTTTTTATAGTTTCAAATGGAGGTTAATATTTTTCCAAAACTGTTTATAACGGGTCTACTATTTACATATGTATTTTAAATAAATTAACAAGAGCAAAAGGTGAAACTGACAATAGTATAGTAAATGAAAGTTCTTGATTTCATAAATGTTCTAACACAAGCAAAATTATGTATACTAGTTTTGATAAGTTAAGTTTTTCTCTTTTACTTGCTATTTAATTTGCTCAGAAAAGTAGCAAACTTGGCCCAAGAGCTAGTGGGAAGAATAGACTTTATCTCAAGGCTCCTAGTTAATAACCAATGCCTTGCGGGTTAATTAGTTAAATTCACCTCTAATGAGAAAAGAGAGGCAGTGTGTGTATGTGTTTGTTGGAGACCAGATGGAATCTTCTCATCGTATACTAGAAGTTAACAAGTCAAAAAAGAGAGAAAGGAGCTCAATTCTGCTTGCAGTGTTGAAGAGGCAGAAAGGGAGAAGAGGGGGGAGGGAGGGGGGGTGTTTCTTTATTATTATACACAAAATTATGGAAACTGACGGCACAAGGATGGGAGGCAAAGCTGAAAACGTCCTGCAGAGGGAGAAAAAAGGCTTTGCGCATAAAACACACCTCTGAACCCATTTAGTACCTCTACTATCATGATGTCAACCCAGTGTAGAAGAGACCATTTATTGAAAAAAGACCAGGAACACTTCCATTGAGACAAATTGTGTCTACCAAGAACACTTCCATCAATAAACTTACAGATTGTGTCTACAAGGAGCACTTCCATTGAAACGGACATCAAAATATGTTGGTATAACAGCACAAACCTCAGAGTTCCAACGCATTGACTTCGGGAACAATATTTTACCAATTGTTCCAGGTAATTCTTCACACAATACCTGTTCAAGAAAACAAAAACCATTCTACAATTAATGCGATCTGAGTTCTAGAATCTAAAGATGTGGCTGTATTGAAAAACAATTGTTCTTGGAAAGACTTCCCTGGGAGCAAAGTTTTAGTTGCTTACTAAAACGATACTTACACTGCTGCAGCAATAGCTTGAACTTAAAATATTTACACACAACAGTAAGGTCAGTAATGATAGGTATCCCACTGATTGGGCAGACAAACCCACACAAGCTTTAAATGTCAACAGCAACAGAGTGCTTGAGCCCATTCATTAATATCAACATTTATAGCGTGATTAACAGGAGAAGGTGACATGGTGTGTGTCCTTTATCTTTCTTTTGTGTTGATGATCTGGGGAGGGGACGGGTTGGTGGTGGTGCATTTGAATTAGACAGACGCCTTAACTGTAATAGGATAGAAACAGAAGAAGGGATTGCAATTTACCTCCAAAGCAAGTCGCGATGGCTCCACCGCACGAACATAAACATACTCTGTTTTACCTGCAATATTTTTTAGATAAAATAATGCATTATTAGAAAGAAGAGAATTATTATGGGAAGGATGAGAAATCCTAATGGAGAAAGTAAAAAGATTACAGGATAACAGCCCTTCAATCCACTCAAAGTTATAATGACAGACAGTGATAAGTGCAAAACTACAATAAACAGTAAAGATGTGACAAAACAATGATAAATGTTAAAATATCATTCATATGAATGAAGTTTTACGACTCGTATAGGAGCATGCCATCTCAAATATTTAAGTCCTGTTGCCAGCATATTTTCATCTACCAAAACTCACAACCATTTCATTGTTAGCTATCATTTATCAAAAATGAGGATTCAACTACAAGACAGCTACCAGCTTGAATTAGTTGAACACCTACTTGGTTCAACAATCTATATTACTGAGAATAAATTAGGATAAAGTAAAATCTTCAAAGCATCACAGAAAAACTAAGAATTGAAAGACCACTAGATAAAAGGAAGCACAAAGCAGCTATCTACCATAAGCCCTATAACATACCAAATAACTCAAGCAAACCCGTCACACAGAATTGAATTCTCCATTCTTGATTTGAGTATATCTACCAAATCTCTCTAAAATAAGAATGATTTCTGGATTTGTGAAAAACACAAAATTAAGTGGACAAAGTTTCAGGAGTTTTTATGAGCATGAGTTGCTCATTCACTACTACTTTGATAGGTCACTGTGCATTAACCATGATAACTTTTGATGACCTGCCAGGTGCACATTTGTTATATTTGCTGAAAAACAAAAATACTTGCTAGACAAATGAAGACAAAGGTTATTAGGAAAGTTTGGTGATGTTATAGGGAAAGCTGTGGTGTTGGCTATTCTTTGGATAGTTTGGAAGAAACAGAGAACTGCTTGGTGATTTATGGGAGAGGAGCAAAGGCTTTGGCTTCTACATCAGAGTTTGAAGGCTTCCCTCTATCTTTTTTTTTTCCCATTATACTTTAAGAGGAGACCTTGTTTTCTTGATGTGTGTATTTTCATATCGTGATTGATAAAATTATGTTCATAAAAAAAAAAATGCATTTAATTTTTATTTTACCACATTTGCGCCCTTCTGAAGTCAAATTTTCAAACAAGTGATAAAATAATGATTGCTGTAATTTCAAATTTTGGCTTTTTGTGTGAGTATGGGGACAAAACATGGTATAAAAAGTTTGACTATTGTAATGGAGCTATTCTCTTGGGGCATTTCAAGATCTATGGCACAGCTATAACAAAGACAAGGGGGGTAATTAATCAAAATTAAAAAAAGAAAAACAAAAGGCGAAGAATTTAGTAGCAACTTTAACACAGTTTGTTAGGTACCATTAACGGTTAATGGTTCCTTATAATAAATTTTTTTTGGATATCACACCCCAAGGCAACTCTAATAAACCTTATGGATCCAGAGTTTTGAGTTTCTGTAACCTATCTTGGCTGAGTGAACATAAAACATAGAATTACTCTGTTGTTAATCTCATACCCTAGGCACTATTGCTATGGCACTTCACCAAAGAAAAACCATGAATATTTAAATATATAAACAAGCTCATGATAAAAAAATTACTTCAGAGAAAACACAGAATTAGCCAGGAAATCAAGACAAAAATTGCAAGCCCGAAAGCAACTAAGAAGCTATGTATCTCATGCATCTTTCCTTAACTTTGCTAACACAGAATTAGCCAGGAAATCAAGAAAAACATTGCAAGCCCGAAAGCAACTAAGAAGCTATGTATCTCATGCATCTTTCCTTAACTTTGCTAACATTAGTTGAAAGCAATAAAAATGACACTACAAACATTTAAAATGTCAATGACAAATATACTAAAAAATTTCAATAGCAGTATCATTTCTGTATACTGTGAATTCCAACCTCTAATATAAGGTGACAACATTAAATTAAAAAGAATATATGCCCAAAAAAACACATCCAGAGCGATACCTTCAACCCTTCTAAACAAGGAGCCTAAAGGCACACCGTTTCTGCGGCAGAAACCTTCAGCAGCCTAACAAATAGGACGAGTTCAATTATCATGTATAAATGAGGTGAAATATCTCGAAATCAGGATACAGTTTAGTTCAAGGACCATTTATTAAACCCATAGCAAGCAACAAATCAGAGAATGGTTACAATGTGCCTAAGGCACAAAAATGAAGAAAAAATTTCCCAAAATAATTCTTCCACATTGAACCCTCATGTGAACAATACATGATGACATTAATTTGAATACATAAATAAACAGGCAAGTGTTCATGACCTATATTATATATATGAAGGCGTCAAATGCTTAGTAATGAAAGCCTAAATGGGACTAGTGGTAGCTTACACAAATTATGTATGTTAACATATAATTTCTACCCATAAACCCAAGTCACAGGGTCACTAATCTGACTTGTCAATCTATTTCATGTGTGCAGTTATAAGTCAATAGCTGCCTACCCTTTACTTTACAAGTAGTATAATTCATGAAAAAAAAATATTGAAACGATTGTAGAGTTCCAGGCAAGAAAGACCTTGGTAGGATTTCCTTGTTGGTCAAATGCCTTCGAAGCTGGAGGTCCTCGAACCTCAATCTCATTTGCAACTTGCTTCGCAAAGAGGTTACGAACATGTACCTGAAAATTACAATTTATATAAGCAGACAAAAGAAGAAAAATAGGGAATACCATCAGGAGAAAAGGTTGTGTTTTCTTGAAAGGAGATGGCAGTACATCATCAGCCCAAAGCACCAATCTAAAGTAAAAGCTATCGCACTAAACAGAAGCAATGGATTGTTCCTTGCTGGAAAACTTGCATTTTTTTATAAATCACTCCATCCCGTGTTATCTGACACAACTCCTATTTTGCTTGTCATGCAAAAATGTAACTTGACACAAATTGAAGAAGTGCAGCATTTTAGATCAAGAAACTAACTCATTGAAAATGAGTAGTAAAAATGGATAAAAGTAATGTCCACATATTTTAACTAATTCCAAAATGCAAATGGCAAAGAGATAAGGATAGGAATAAGAAAAATGACGATAAGGAGTTAAAAATAAACTGGATTTTTCTTGACCTTTAAGCCAAAAGGCCAGGTGATCACCAATACCAAGATCTAACAATAAGGGAAAGAAGATGAGGGACATAGTTACAATATTATTATTTTTAGTGTCCAATAAGTAAACCACTTAATTCACAGGACCTATAATGATTCAATCAACACAGAGGTTCTTCTAGAATTACATATTGGAAACAGATGATGGAAAAGAATGGATTGAAAGAGAGTAATCAGGAATTGATATTGGATGAACATCAATATGTCTTTAGACCTTAAATTATAATAATCATGCAGGGAGGTGGGGTGATGCAACACTAAAAGTATATTTGAGGCGAAAAATGAATTAAATTAATTAGGGTTTGTTTAATTCTAGTTTGTGTTAGATTAGGCTTATTTCCATAGTTTGTTTCCTACTTAGATTGGATTTGTTTAATTTCCTACATAGATTAGGAACGTTTAAACCCCTATAAATAGAGGGTTAACACTTTGTTTTAGACACACTTTGATTATTGAATATAATTACTACTTCTCTCTCTCTCTTAAATTCTACGGAGCATAGCTTGCATTCACAAATGACTTCAGCATTTATCCATTCAGGAGAAAGCGAAGAAACTAAACAAATCAACATATCAAGAAATGTAAACAAAGAGAATCAACCCATACCACAAGTCTGCATGGTGTGCCACACGTTAGCACTTCCTCATGACTCAATCTTTGTTTTTCCAGCAACTGCTCAATTAGATCTTTGAGCTGCAAAAACCAGCAAAGGATACAAATATGCATTATGAAAAGATGGAAGGCTGACATCAGGACCCTTTGAAACATAAAAGAAATGGATAACAGCAATCAACAAAATGCTACAAAATCCCCGCTTCATAAAATAGTAAAAGTTTGATAAACAGAATGCTTGAAGATAAAAACAATTACTTGTATATAGGGAAACAGAAAAGCAAGAAATGAAAACACTTCAACTTTTGACCAATGAGAAAGTAAATCTAAGATTCACTTTGAGGGGAAAAGGTATGTACTTGCTTGCATGCATTGACTACATCATTTGGTGGCAATTCTTCAGTCCCAATTTCAAGAACAAATAACCGTGGCTCTGTACACACCTGCATGACATGGAAAAGAAAAATTATCAACGTGTTATCAACCAGTGTTGAAATCAAAAATTTATTTTACTGGGGATATCCAACAGTTGATGTTGATCCCAGTTGAAATCGTTGCATTATAATAGATTTAGTTATCCAAAAATAATTTAGAAAATACATAGAAGAAATCTGCACAGAGTCACTCTGATACTCTTCAATTCATAGCAACTCCTTAAGTTGGTAAGAGTTTTAAGGTAGTCAAACAGAAAGTCTTCAATTCTTTGGAAATTCTTAAGGGTATGAGAACTTCCAAAGATTGAACCATAAGACAAGAAAACTAGTACATTTATTCAAAAAAATGCATTCCTAATCCACAAAGAAGGAAAATATGTAAAAGAAGAGTAGGAAAATGGAATAAATCTGTAAAAGATAAAAAATTAACAATTATAAACGATCCAGGAAAAAGAAAAAGAAGACTGGTGATTTGACTTCCACCATAAAACTTAAGTGCCTGATATTTGCAAGTAACTCAAGCTATGGAACTTATGCATGTAATAGTTAACATGTTCAAATTTAAAGAATGGCTACAGAGAGAAGGACTCATAGATCTTTGCAACGATGAAGAGATGCTGAGAGCTGGTCTAGAGGAAAAATGTAGCAGAATCTTATGCTTTCACAGAGCTCTTTGTCGGAAAGGCTTCCTAAAAGGTTTAAAGGCCACCATGCAGAACCAAGGTGGGAGGAAGGGCTAAATGGGGGGACACATCAAGAGGATTCTGATTTTTAGTTTCGAGAGAAACAGTTTTTATCAACAGATCTAATAAGAGAGACTTATGGGATCCTCAGGGTAGGCATATGTATCTTTTAGTGACAGGCTTTTTCAGCTTACTCTGGTGTTTATTCTAATTGCTTCCCTTTTCTTTTTGGATTAAATTTATACACTAGCATTCTATGCTAGGTAACATAGTCACACTTATTTTTTCACAAGTCCCACTTCCTAGGGCCCAATCCCATACTCCTGATGAAGTGTCATTGTGTTTTGAACAGTCAGCATAGCAAAGGAAGTTATCTATTGAAAGCATCTAGCAATCTGATTTATTTTCCTCTGGGCAATGATTAAAAAATTGATTTCCACATTTTTGTGATCTTAGATATATGGTAAGATTTATGAACTACAAAGCTATGAAGATAAAAGTAAAACACAGGAGCAAACTGTATGAAGCTTCAGATTGCACAAAAGAAGAGATATTTTAGAACTATTAAAGTAATAAAGATAAATCTAAAGTTGCTTGAAGTTAACCTTTCCAGCTGCTTCCTCCAGGACTTCTTTTGGAAACACAAGATGATCAGGTTGAGATGCAACTCCCAAGGGATATCCAAGAGACTCCCTAGTCTTTAACCAAAGTTGCGCACAATGACGGGCTAAACTGGACGGACATTTTACACACAATTTTGAATTAATCAAATATCAGGACAAAAGAATATGTTCCAAGCATGTAAGTGGCAGCGAGGAGAATTACTAGTAAAGAGATGCTAGTCGTCAATAAGTATTGATAAAGGGAAGAAATAAAAGTTTATATTCCGATGTTTTTCTTAAAGTTTCGTGTGATTCCCAGAAGTACGGTTTTATCTAAATCGAAATGGAAAATTATGGAAAATTATGGAAAATATTACCACTGCATCTTGTTATGGATTAATCGCTAATCCTATATTACCGAGAGCAAGGATAATACGAAACACCAAACCATACCGCCCCCAGACCCCAACGTCGACCTTACCGCAAAGGTCGAACCGCAGTCAAGGGGAAGTATATTAGGCTCCACACATCTCACAGGCACTAAGTTACATCTATATCATACAATAGCAATGAGGATAACCTCACCTACGCATCCGACCAAAATAGCGAGCACGTTCTGTTACCCCAACAAACCCTCTAGAGTCCAATATGTTGAAAGCATGAGATGTCTTCAAAAGCTGATCATACCTAACACATCATAGAAATACAGAGATGTGTTGATCGTAATAATAACCAATCCAGGATTTCTCAATTTTATTTAAAATGTTAAGAGGGAACCAGAAAAAATAAAGATAAATACGCAGGAATTGCAAGGCCTGAATCAAGCAAACAGCGTGCTTCAGCCTCAAAAAGGTCGAAATGTTTATGAATGTGATCGACGCTGGCATGCTCCAGATAATATGCACTCATTTCCTTCCTGCAACAGGACACAAAAGTCATAACTCTTCTTATTCAAAGACTAAGGATTAATAGGATGCACATAAAAGCTTGAGGAAGATGAAAAATATTGGAAAAGGACATAATGAAAAGAATATAACCACCTAAATAGCACGGTTTAGAATATCAAAACAATTCAGGGAAAAAATTTGACATGAAAAGACAGATCACTAGAAATACGAATTGTACACTAGAGTATGGGAGAGAGGGGAGAGCGGGATGGGAGGAAGCATGTAAAATAGGTAACTTAGCATTGTATGGTGAGTAACATGCCAAGACTTCCAACTTCCTAAATACAAGTGATACGTCAAAGAATTCCAACAACCTAAATTGAAGTTAAGAACTCTATTTAAGTATTTATGTCCTTGGAAGATTTTGTTTCCTTAAAAATAACTTCTTTGAAGAACCAAAATGAATTCATATAAAACCAAACATAAGTTCATAGCTCACTCCCTTCTTTTTTTTATTTCTATTGTATGTGAAAATCATATATCTTTTGTTTGAGATTTCTTTCATTACAATTAGAAGACAAATAACTCGTGCTTAAAAAAACATCACAAACAATTAGAACAATAGAATTTGAGCAAATTGCTCCATGGTAGCCAATTTTATTGGGAAAAAGTATAGTTTACTAAGCAGCTTATTAACTCATTTTCCAGAAAAAGCTCTCCGTATGTTATCCCATCAGCATATTGAATTTTCTTGAAATGATCAACCCCCTGCACATAGATTTTAACAAAGTTTAGCCAAGCATGTATAAGATCAAATAGAATAAGTAATCTCAATAGAACTAAAGGGACCTGAAGCAACATAAGGATCCGTTCAAGACCGTAAGTAATCTCAACAGATACAGGCGTTAATTGAAGACTTCCTGCCTGAAAACAGGAAAATTAAATCAAAATATGAGTCAGAAAAAATTATATAAGTGACAAATGAAGCTTCTCAATAAATGGCGCATAAATATTCAAAATATACAAAACTCATTCTTGGTAAGTAGAAGTCCATATTTCACAAATTGTAGGAGTGCATGTAATTTGAGTAAGGGAGAGGACCTGCTGGAAGTAGGTGAATTGAGTGATCTCCATCCCATCCATCCAAATTTCCCAGCCCAATCCCCAGGCACCTAAAACCTACCAGTAATCAGAAGCAAGAAAGATCTATTAACCAATAAAATACTCATATTTAGGGTAAACTAAACCAATTATCCCCACGTCAATCCTATAAAACTAAACTAAAAGGCAGGAGCAGAAAAGGAGGAACAAAATGAAAAGGTTGGAATCAACACGCGTATTTTATGTATACACGTGTGGTTTATACCACAATTAAGACAGGCAGCCTTACCGGGCTTTCCCAGTTGTCCTCGACAAAACGTATGTCGTGGTCATCAACATTAATGCCTATCAACCAGTACACAGAAAAATTATGCCAGTATAAACAAATAAATCCTGAAAAACTGCAAACATGGGAAGTCATTGAACTGCGGGCATCTAATAATTCAAGAAATTACTAGAGCAAGCCAATAATGATTAAAGAAAATTCACGTTCAACTTCCTTTTGTTTTGAATTGTTTGAATAGATTAGTTTACTTAAGTAGAGAGAACTGATAGGTTGTTTAAACTGATACCTGATACAATAACTCAACTGACAGAATGCAGAATGCTATAATGAGTAATGACTGGTGCCAATCCTTTCCTAGATAATGAGGAAAAATGATAAGACAAACCACAATGACAGGCATCTAACCTACGATTTTATTTCTGTAAAATGGTTTTTTGACAATTGCAATGTTGTCATTACAGTAGCAACAACTTAGTGCATGCATGTTTTGGTGTTAACCCCCTATCTGACCTACAACTTTAATTTCTACAAAACGGTGTTTTGATAGTTATAATGTTGCCATTACAGTACGGAGTTGGCATTTTACAGCAAAAATAACTTCAGCAGCAACAACTTAGTCTCTCTGTGTGTGTGTGTGTGTGTTTTGGGGTGGCGGGATTAACCAATGTTTAAAAAGGCTAAATCAGGCATTGAGCTGTGAATCGAAGTGTAAGCCTCAAGAGGAACCAATAAATTATTCAAATATATAGAAGTACACAAACATAATAAACCATACGCTATCTTGAAAATCCATAATAAACAAATTAAAAAATTAATAACAAAATAAAATTGTAATCCACTACAGTAGTAGAGACAGTCTAGAAATATCTTATGCTATCACTACTAATACAACACCCCTTAAGAGAATCTCTGTCCCTATCATTTTTTTCTCATTCTTCCTCCACTTGCAATGTTGCGTTCTCCTTCCCCTTTCCGTTCTCCTTCTTCATCAGTGTAAAGGCATAAGAAACAAAATAAAAGCAGCTATAAAATTTTCTAGGCTATGAAGAGAATAGCTTAAAAACTTAGAGGCCAGCAATAAAATGCCCAAAAAAGACAACACAGGCGAGCACACACCTTCCACTCTGAGGCATAAGCCTCACTAATGGCACTCAAGGGACGGGTTTTGAGATGTTTTATAATAACCTCAAATGAGGCGGGTTATGAGACATAGGCCTCAAAAGCTTTTATGAAACAATGTGTTCAAATTTTTCAAACATCTAAGATCCAGTTGCCAAATGAAAAATAAGTCATGCAGTAAAAAGCAAGGCAGAGAAACATATTGCCACGTCAAACCCAATACTCGTTCAAGCAAAAGAACTGATCTCTAAAATTCAAGCAACCATCAATAACACATGTTGCATAAACTACACCCCACCTATGAAACCTACAATGCAAAAACTTTGTTAATCACTTAAACAAAATCCACTATTCATTTTAATTCTAATTACCGTGCATGTATAAAAAACCAAAAAAAAAAAATGTAACACCGAAGATTTTGTTAAAAAGAAGATTTAAATGATATACATGTGACCTTCTCTAAAAACTTGTACTTTTAGATTAATTGGTTCAACAGATTTCCAACTAGATCACCATCTTCTACACCAAGTAGTGTCTAAGGCCATTCTTTAAATAATTCACACACCATTAGATAGTTTTCAAATGGCCTCGGAAGACAAAAAATCATAGCTTTCAAATGGTCTTGTAAGACAAAAAATAAAAATAAAAAATGTATTGGATCCTTCTGATGGTGTTTTGAGCTTGATTAATAGTTAAGGGTGGCAAGCTTTTGAGAGGAGGGGCAAGGTTACCATACTAATTATGACGGAAGAGGACCGTTCCCCTCAAAGCGCTCCAGCTAACTATGTCCTACTACCTCCTTCAACTGCACATTTGTTTTCCTCTTCCTTTTTCAAGCATTTTAGTAAATTAGAGACTATGTTAGTCTGTTTGTTACATCCATTACCAAGTACATATGAATTGTGAATTTCATAAAAACGGACAATTCACGCACTCACACGTGGGGGGTGGGGGGGCATAAATGAACAAATAAACACAACAGAGAAAATCGGGAAACTACAAAATGAACAATTACTCAGCACAAAAGAGTTTATCCAGATGCTAAGAATGATACAAGAAAAGCATTTAATAGTGATTGATAACCTAAGGCCGATAAGCTCCGAATAAATAAGTCTTGTGAATTCCCAGGATCAGGCTTCAGTATCACCTGAAAAGAATTTCAGGCAAGTACTGCAAGGTAAATGAAAGAACTTGAAAGCCAACATAACCCCTTAAAAACTATAACGAGTTCATAAATCAATCAGAGCTCTAGATTTTGAACAATAAACGAGCTCAAAGTTCACCTGGAATTGAGTGTGCCTTTGAAGCCTATTTGGGTTTTCACCATAACGACTATCATCAGGCCGGATGCTAGGTTCTACATACCTTCCACCAGAAACCACCACGTTAGCAATCACACTAAGAACTAGGATAACCAATATATTTGCATCACTTGGAAATGAAGAGCGAAAACATCTTCTGATAATATTCTTGCCCAAGTCAATTGGTATTATGGGACACTTAGTCCTTTGCAAGTCCAGGTATAATTTTGAGCAAACTTTTTAAGGATTTTATAAGGAGTTAATATTCAAAATACTACATTTACAAGATATTTTGACAGAAATGTTTGCCTCGCATAGTGATTCAATTGACGTTGAATAATGAGCCGTGTCTTACATTTACTTAGTCAAATGCATAAATTGATGCTAAAGTTAGTTTAGCAGTCTACAAGACTCTTAATGGCACGATGAACAGACTATTTATCAAAATTATATCACAAAATGCCAAAAGAATATAATCACTCTGACGTTTTAGCATTTTTTTTCCCCTCATTTTCATCAATGTGCTACCAAAAATCATATTAATATTGAATTCATGGTTCCCCTAATTCTCGATGCAAATGAGAAATATCATAGTAGAGTATGAGTCATATTTTCCATTTTCTTCTTTTATACTTTTTTTTTTTTGTGGGGAAGGGAGGTCAGGACGCATGAATTTCAAAAAGGAGCAAAAGCATGCTTACGCAACATTCCACGGTTCTGGACCAAGAACCCTTAGATATGTAAGAGGGTTCATAGTCCCAGCTCCAACCTGCTCAATACAGTCAAAATCTCAACAAATTAAATAAGTGGTTGACAGGAAGATAGCTCACATATTTAAACAAGAAATGAAGAAAGAAAGAGCGGGAATGGTACATGGAAGAAAAGAAGAGAAAATGGTTCATTTTTAGCCTGGCATAGTACGGATGCAAATTATGTGATTTAGATATGTTTAAAGACAGAGTAAATGTTGACCATGTATAAAGGACATGAAAAGTGATGGAAAAAGTTGTTGATTACCTCGGTGTTGCTGCATTGCATCACAGCACATCCAACAGAAGCCCAATACTCCTGCACAACATTGAGTCAAAATTTCAAAATAGGAAACAAAAACAATATCATATGACCATTTACATTCTAGTTCCGGAAAAAAAGGTCCCTCTTACGCGCCAGAGAAATTTTCAATTTTCTTCTATCCTGCTTCACTCGCTATAGCGTCAACAAAGATTCTCTATAATCAATTTTTCATTTTTCTTTCTGTTGTGTTTCTTTTACTGCATTCTCTTGAAAAAATAAGCAAACAAAAAAACAAAGTGTACTTACAGTTCCTGACGTTTCCAATAAATTCTAATTAGTCCCTGAAGTTCCATGTTAACCAATTTAGTTGTGATGCTACTACTTAGTTGCAATGCATCAAATTGAAAACTTGTGGTCCAATTTAGACCGAATCTACCATTTCCTAATTGATAATATCTGGCAACTCATTCCATCTAAAATTATCCCAAAAGCTCAAAATCCTTAATGTTCCAATACCGTGATACGTCCCATCCAACATGAGCCACAAACATAGAAATAGAACTAACATGAAACTAAGAGACGTTTGGCCTGGCTTAAAAAGAAAAAGAAAAAAAAAAATCTCTTTTCGGCAGCATGGGGAGTTCTACTGTCGAAAAAACCCAAAAAAGTGGAGTCTTTTTGCTTTTTAAGCCAGGCCGAACAAGAAATGCCATCAAGCACTTCTATTGTCAAATAAAAACTGAATTGGCTTATCTTCTAAACAAAAAATGTGGCCGCAAAGTAATTAAAAAAACCTGGAGGCGTTGAATGGCTTGTTGGAAAGTGAGAACAGAGGATGCTGATGGCAAATTCTTGTTGTCATTTGATGACTCCTGCTCTGTTGAAGCTGAAGAAGAATGGGTTGTGGCAGAAGGACGGGAGAATGTTGCAGTGGAAGAAAAGCGTTTGCGCTGGAAAATTGGAGGTGGGCTGGGATTAATTATGTGGGATGTTTTGAAGAGGAAAGAGATATGGGCCTTGTATTTGTGGGGTGGAATCTTGAGAATGGATGTCACTAACGGTAGTGACAGTATTGCCATACCAGTAGAGGCTCTCTGTGAGGGAGGGGGGGGGAAAGGTGGGTGGAAGGTGGGCAGAGGGGAAAATGGCTAAGGGAAGATGGAACCTTCGATTGACAGGTTTGCAGAGGGGGTTTATCCGAAACTGGCTGATTTTAAGGAGTCGCGGAGGCGATGGAACCTTCGATTGACAGGATATTATGCCGTTGTTTTTTTTTTTTGGGGGATTTTTATCCGAAACTGAGGAGATGATTTTAAAGATAATTATTAGAAAAAATTGGGAGTACCTCCGCTCGAAAAGGCTTTAACGGCGCTTTATAAATTTTAATTTTGATCAATATTATGTGATGCGGTTTTGATTGTAAAAGTGTCGGGGATGGCAACATACCCACCCTACTTCGTCTGCAAATCGTGGCAGGGATGAGAACAATCATAGTCTCTGTTCGAACTCTTATTTTTTATTGTTTATATATCTAAATTTAAATTGTAACTAAAATAATATTAAAAATAAATAGATAAAAAAAAAGGGGGGTAAAGATTTGGATATTTAGTTCTACCTTATATCCCAAAAATCTTTGGTGGAATGAAAACAGGGAGGCCGTCCCGTTGCCATCTTTTAAAACTTAAAAGTGCTCCAGATCCTATAATTTTAGAGAATTTCACGTGAATTAATATATTTAATTTTTAAATTAATTGTGTAACTAAGATTTGAGGTTTGATGCAGTTTAATTATTATGTCTTGTTTGATAATAGGTGATAGGACATTCTAATTGACAAAAATATTAAGACGTGCGCTGTTAGAAGCATAAGAAAATAGTGTAATTTGTTACCAAATGTAAAATGCAAAAATTTAAGAATGTGAATAAAAAATAACCCTAAACTTAAAATCTTTTCTTGAAAAATTCATACTTTTTAAAACTTTGTCGAATTTAGCAATTTGTCTTAAGGCTGAGTTCCCAACAACAACTTGTATATACACATCAATGATGTTTAACTCAATTTTTTCAAGTTTTATATGTTCTCCAATATAAGTTATAATGCAATGCTTAAAGATTTATTCTACTCACATCAATAACTAATAAAACGACCTAATTGCCTACTATTATATATTTAAACTTTTGTCATCCATACTTATTCATTCAGTTATGCTTTATATTCGTACTTCATTAAATGTGTCTTATATTACCTACAAATATTTATTACTTTGTATTCATGAAATTATGTCCAACACTTTCATTATTCTATATTTTGTTTTTAAATTTTACAATTCTATTAGAAATTCAATTACAACTACAAAATGTGTAATGCACGTGCCTCAACTAGTGTGTATGGATGTTGCAACACCATACAGTCAATTCAAACAGTACACCAAATTAATAAGAACATTTAAAATTTAATTTAAAACGTGAATCTTGTAATAAAACATAAAATCATAGAATGTAATTGCATATTAAGTTTTAATAGAGATTTGTAATGAAAATGTATATTGTTATATAATATCAAATTAGAATATGCAATCCATATATTTTATATAACTAATATTTCTAACACATTTCAAAACTAATGAAAACGTTAAATTCTTATATAAAAAAAAAACCATTATATTGGAACACTTACTTATCATTTTTATAAACCATAACGTGTTTCACAACGTAAGAAATGTGCAACATATAATTGTACATACTTTTACTCACAATTAAGTCTCGTTTGACATATATTATAAATCAGCTTATAAATCAATAACGATTTAGTTGAGCCAAAATTGTTGACTTTTCAAACCACTTTAACATAAATTGATAAAATTGTCTTTTCTATTTTGAAATGACATTTTGTTGATTAAGAGTAATATGGTCATTTCATGTTGAAAGTAGTTTGAAAAGTCAAAAATTTCGGCTGAAATAAACCAATTTTGATTTATAATCTCTATCAAACAGGACCTTAGTTCATATCTATAACCCGTTGCAACACTGAAAACATTTTATTGCAATTAGGGGCGGATCCAGATGGAGGCTAAAAAAATTTAGACTGAGCTAAAATATAAGACAAAAAAAATTTATATAAAAATTAATTTTTTCAAAAAAAAATCCTATACTGAAAAACAAAAACAAAAATCGTGGCCAAGTGGCAACTCCAGCAAAAATCATGTTGTAACGCAAAAACAAAATATGTCTTTAATATATAATATGTTAATTTAAATATCATGTTCTAACATGACATCAAATATGTTGAAACGAAGTAAAATAGTACCTATTTTTTTCAAATTTTAAATTAATTTTCATTAAATCACATGTTGTAACTTGAAAATCTACACGTTGCAACATAGTAGAACAAAAACTTATTTGCTTAAATTTAAATATAAATTGTTGATCATATGAAATATGATCATCATAATCTAACGCTTCGACCAACATCATCTCCAACAATCACGTACTTGGAAATTTAAATTTAACTTGAGTGAATATAAAATACCACTTAAGACACAATATAATTTCATACTCTAAAATTTAAATGATATGATATGAACACAAACTTCACACGTTAGCAACAATCTTCATGTGAACATAATCATCAATTTCAAATTTAGATCATTTCTCCACCTAGTACTAAAAAATTATTCAAATGCATCTCAATCTTAAACATGTCTCAGTCTCAAAATTAGGACATCTTGACTCATCTCAATCTCAAATTTAGGGTCATTTTTCACATCATAATAAGATTAAAAATATGAAATCAATTTTAAAAATTCGTAAATGTGTCTTACCATAACCATAGCTTTTTGTTAATTTGCTTGATTTAAAATCATTGAAAACTCGAAGAAAAAAATCCATGCTTAAAATATTTACTTAAAGTTGACAAGATCAATTATTGTTTGGCAGAAATACACTCTTCCTTCTACTACAATTTAACTTGCTTGAAATAAGATTTTAGAGAGAGATATTTTAACTTTGCAAAACAAATCAAGAAAATGACTTGGTCGTGTAATAGGTGGGAGTCGACCATGGAGAGAATTTATATATATAGAAATGAGTTAATTTTATCATAATGATGACCAAATGAAAAGTTTTCGACTCCTATTTTCATAATGTGAAAATTTGGCAACATATTAAATACATAATAATGGCTATAAAATATAATATAATGGCCATTTGTAATAATTGAATTTAGACAGCCAAACAAGCCCTTATACTTCTAGAAAAACATATAAGTCGCGTCAAAAGTGATAAAATAACAATTTGATCAACTCCACGAAATCGAAAAATCACGAAATTGGTATGGTTGGAATTCTTGAATTTTTCTACATCGAAATTCATAACTTAATGTCCATAAACATTAACTGACCCGAACTATCTAGGACTAGGTCTAAAATTCTAAACAGTCTGAGAAATTTCCAACCCGAACCAAATATATTTATTGGCATATTTTGAACTTCAAAAACAATATTTAGTTCAAAAACCCCAATCATAATATTTTCTAAAAATTGCACTTTAGTCCATTGAGTTTTAAAATTTGCAAATTGATCATCAAACTTGCCAAAATTACAACAATGCCTCTAAACCTTAAATAATAACTTAAGATCATCCTCAAAATGATACATCAAGTCTGAAATTTATGAAAAATGTAGGGGATGTTCTCTTTGCATTTTAGTTTTCAATTTTGAGTTTTGAATTCATTTTTAATTTTATGTTGAGTCTACTTTAAGATTGCTAAAATATAAAAACGCGTTTGGTTTGTCATTCTAAAAAATTATTTCTGAAAATAAAATCAGAAAACACGCTCGCTTTGAAATTTTGAGAATTTTTTTATATCATTTTATCCAATGATTTTGATTATTCAGTAGATAGAACAATTTTATGCTAATATATGATAAAATAATATACAAATTTTAAAGTCAGTAAATCTTACAATATTTTTTTTTAAATAAACACAAACAAATAATAAATTAACAAAAAAAATAGAAAAAATTAATGACGTGGACTGAGAATTTTAATCAATTTTTATTTAAATTAATTTTTAATTTTTTTTTATTTAAATAACTAGTAAGGGCTTGAATTATATTTTAGTATTTAGAATTTTCATTTTTATAAATTTTAAATTTTTTTAGAATTTTTATTTTTTAATAATTTAGAATTTTAATTTTTAGAATTTTTGTTTATCTAAATTTTTATTTAAATAAATTTTGTTTTCCTTGTGTTACCACCAGATTTTGGTAAGATTTCCATGTCATCAAAGCCCAACAAAGCCCCCATAGACCCTGCGAAGGCCTCGGGGGCCCAACAAGGGCCTCGTAAATTCTCAGGAGGCCTCGGAGGCCCATCGAATATCTTAGCACTCTTGAATCCATCACATCGAAACCCATAGAGGGCCTCGACATTCACGGCTAACTGGGCGCTTCCTTTGGTCTTCGCACTCACAAATTTCTGAGATAATATGATATTTTGGGATAACTAGAGAGGTAATTAAAGGAAGATTGTGTTTGATTGCCATAAAGATTCTTATAAGTAAAACGAATACCAATCTCTCAATAATTAGGCAACACAATATTGAAAATCCAATTAGATAAGGACCGAAATCTGAAAAATTGTGTCCATGTCCAATTACTCTTTATCCTATAAGGAAGGAGAATCTAATCAGAGTTCTAATTGATTGCTTACACATAATAATTAGGACTCTGAAGCTATAAATAAAAGGACTCAAGTTATTCCAAGGTACGTATTTTATGACGCTCTTTTCTACGCATTATTTTCACTCTTAAACTCTGCTCAAATCTTTGTCTGCTTGTCCCGCCAACACCCAATTGTTTTCATTTCCCGTATATTGTTCTATATACCGGTAGTTGACTTGATCGTCGGAGTACCAGCGATCGCCAGCCTCTTTTTTCCTGGTGATTTTGGTGCCTATCGATCGTCTTAGTGTGCAGGTAACATATATGTTGGCAGATGAGTGACTGGAGATCTGTTGATGCGTGGACAGTGCAGATTCTAACGTCAACAAATTGGCACAGTATGTGAGAAATGAAATACGTTACACAACCTAAAACTTGTGGTAAAACGTGTTTTCTACCAAGAAGAGCATGGCAACCGAAAACTCCATGGAAGAAGAAGTTAAGTCCCACCACACTGACTTACGGCATGAAAGCGTTCAAGATCTCCAAAACGTAACCCGCAGTAAGAGAAAAAGACAACGACAGAAGCGGACGGTCTAGCAAGAGAACAAGGACATGAAGCTAGACAATGTCCGGATAAAGGCGACGCTTAAACTGTTGGAGAATTAATCTCTTCAACATGGACCCAAGCGTAGCTGTGCCCGACGAAGCCCTTCAAGGTCCGGCTCTATCGAAAGATGTCGGTCTCAAGATGATTCGCCAATCCTCAATGGGCGAAATCCCAAGAACCAGGAGAGACCTCGTGCCTCACGAATGGAAAAGCCGATCGCCTCTGCCAACGTATTCGATAGGTTGGGGTGGGTCGTCGTGGCTCGACCTCAATCGTTGAGTAGTCATGAAGCGAGCCCAAATGATAACCACCAAGAGAAGAGAATGGACTCTGTACGTGGATGTGAAGCCCAAGATGAAAGACCAAAACGGTCGTGGCGACTGACGACGACGGTGACGAGGACCTCCCATTCTCCAAAGAGTTGAAGGCTAGAGAACTCTCCGCAGGGTTCAAAATACCTCATATGGAGAAATATAACGAGAGAGATGATCCCACGGATTCCATTGGAAGTTCGCTTTCTAAAGGCCTTCGTCCTCATTTAATACTCATTCTTAAAGTCTCACTTTGATATAAATAATAGGCTTAGACTTGGGGACTATTGTTACCATCGATTTTGGTAAGACCTCTCGTCATCAAAAGTCCAAAAAAGGCCCCATAGACCTGTGAAGGCCTCGGGGGCCCAGCAAGGGCCTTATAAATTCTTAGGAGGCCTCGAAGGCCCATCGAACATCTTAGCACTCTTGAATCCATCGCAGCAAAACCCATGGAGGGCCTCGACATTCTGGCCAATTTGGAGCGCTTCGTTGGTCTTTGCACTCCCGTAATCTCACAGCAACTCGATATTTTGGGATAACTAGAAAGGTAATTAAAGAAACATTGTGTTTGATTGCCATAAGGATTCTCACAAGGAAAACGAATACCAATCTCCCAATAATTAGGCAACACAATATTAGAAATCTAATCAGATAAGGATCGAAATTTAGGAGATTGTATCCATGTCGAATTACCCTTTTTCCTATAAGGAAGGAGAATCCAATCAGAATTCTAATTGATTGTTTACACAGAATAATTAGGACTCTGAAGCTATAAATACCAGGACTCCGGTTATTCCGAGGTACGCATTTTATGACGCTCTTTTCTACACATTATTTTTACCCTTAAACTCTGCTCAAATCTCTGTCTGCTTGTCCCACCCACACCCAATTTTTTTCATTCCCCATATATTATTCTATATACCGGTAGTTGACTTCATCGTCGGAGTACCAATGATCGCCGACTCCTTTTTCTCCGATGATCTTGGTAACATACAGGTTGGTAAAGGAGTGACTGGAGATCTGGTGTTGACACGTGGACAGTGCAGATTCTGATGTCAACACTTGGTTTGAGTATTTTTCATGTTTTCACTAAAAACACTCAAAACGTTAAAAAACTTGAGTTTTGTGTTATAAATTTAACTTTGTTTCGAAAGTGATTTTTCAGAAACAACATAGTAAACAAGTTTTGCAAAATAAAAACTCAAAACGACTTGAAAAGCAGACAAAGAGAATGACTTGTAGCTTTTCCTAAATATGATAGATAGATGAACAAGACCTTGAATACTAATAGCATGTTTGACTCTTAATATGATATATATAAGTTGATTATTGGTCACTTTGGACTTCAAGTGAATGATTTGTTTGAAATATAGAGGATAAGATTTTGAATACTAATAGCGCGTTTTGGTGTAGTTTTTAAAGCTTATTAGCTAGTTAAACACTATTTTTATCTATCTATTTTGTAAGATCTTATTACTTTTATTTACTTTTTATCCACATATTCTGTAGGATCCAGTGCTTATAAGTATGGGTAGGCGTGGGTCAGGTTGGGTCGGTTTTCGACCCAACCCGATAAAAATTGCCAAACCGAAACCAACAAAAAAAAAATTTGGGCCCGAACCGATTTAGGTCAGTTCGGGTTTTCAGTTTTGGGCCCAATGATAGCATATTTAAATTTTTTTTTTAAAAACTGGGTCGGTTTCAGGTTGGGTCGTTTTGGCAGTTGTTGTCTGGCCCTACTTATAAGTGCATGTTTGGTCAAGCTTAAATTATAATTTCAACTAGTCAAATTTTTCAAATATATTTTATATCCATACATTTTGTAGAATCCACAACTTACTACCCACTTATTATCCACATATTCCATATGATCCATAATTTACAAACACTTAAAATATAATTTCAGCACTCTTAAACATGTACTTACCAAACAAGCACAAAGATAAGTGTGGAATATAGGTAAGTAACGTTCAACTACAATGAAAAATAATAGTATATATATTTTAATGTGCTCTTATGTAATTACATGAAAATATAATGTTGTTGTTTAAATACACATATATGTTATCGAGTTGTCCCAAGATTATAATATTTGAGATATGCCATGATTATGTGATATTATTATACACACGCATATGTTGGAATACAATTGCACATCATATATAATATATGAGATTTATTGCTGCATTTATATGCACGAGCATACACATGGTATGAAATGACTAACCAAACATAACTTGTAAAAGAAGAGATAATGAAAGTAAGAAAAATATGATTGTGAATACTCAGATATAGTATAGAGCAAGAAATGATAATGTCGATAAAATCAACAGTCAATACATTGAAATCGCCTTACATGTGTATTGTACTATTTGGTGTCCAAATAGATATATCGCTTGAGGCTCCTAGTAGTCATTAAAGGTAGTCAACAATAGGCTGCATGTATGCGAATAGTGTTAGGATGTCCATAGGTGGTATTGGGACTGTAGATCAACGTGTCGAGCACCGTATACCTAGGCCAAACCTTGTATATATTATGTTTACTAGTGCAGTATCCTGAGTTCGGTGGGTAACGATGGATACACTATAGGCATCTTTAGGAAGGTAGCTCTCAACTTACTTCTAACTTGGTTGGTTACAAATGATGTCTCTTTGACCTTTTATAGTTACACCTCATTTAAATGGACTATCTATTTTATGGTTAATATTCTTTCACTAGATTATTCTTTGTAGATATTTTCGTAAATTCTTCTAGCAATATCGTTTTACAAACTTTTAGACAAATATTACATGTTTTCTACTTCTCTTTACACGGAACATCTATATACAAGATCATCTTGTAACTCTTATTTATTGTAAGATGGTCTAACAAGTTTCTCCCATAAAATTCTAGTTTGATGTTGATGCAATTTAGTTAAAATATTTAGTTTGACTAATAGAAATGATGATGTGATATTCTAATTAACTATAACTATTAAGATGAACACGAGTAGAAACATAACAAAATAGTGTAACTTGTTATAAAATTGCCATAGACAAAGCACGGAGAAACTCAAGTATAGCGATCAAGAATATTCTTATTTAATCCATGGATTCAACGATATAAGATCAATATTTGAGAGAAAACACTCTCAATGTAAGTTTATTAATAAAAAAACCAACTTTAATAATGAAATAAAGTCACTTAAATACTAAACCCTACGAGAGTTATGAAGATAGTAATATCATTTAACTAAAACAGAAAAATTAAGGGTCTGTTCTCTTTGCCATTTTCTACCTATTTTTCGTTTTGTGTTTTTGAAAATAGTGAAAACGTGTTCTCTTTCCCATTTTTGAAAATGCATTTTTCAAAACACTAAACAAATTTACAAAAGAAACAGAAAATGGGTATATTAGGGTGTGTTCTATTTGGTGTTTTCAACCCATTTTCTGTTTTGTGTTTTTGAAAATAGTGAAAACACGCCTTCTTTTGCCATTTTAAAAATGCATTTTCCAAAACACCCAAAAATTTTTCAAAGAAAATGGAAAATGATATTTTGAACGTTTTTGCATTTTGTGTACAAAAATTTTGTTTTCCAAAATGGTTGAAAACGCGCGCTTTGGGGAGGAGGTTCACGTTTGAGTCCAACATCCGGCATTTTCCTTTTTTTCCATTTTACGCTTGGCAAACAAATGATAATATAATCACATTCCGCTTTTTTTTAATATAAAGCACCTGCTTGCCACAATGGTCGAAATACGCTAATGTTTCCTTGGAGGTTAGGGGTTCGAGCCCAGCATCTGTGTGAGGCTCCTTTGAAATGTTTTGATTAATATAAATGTTTTAAATTATTTTTAATTCTAAATAATTCCAAATATAATTGTTTTAAATTGTTTTACTTGTTTTTAAATATTTTTAATTCCAACAATAATTGGTTTGAAATGTTTTTAATTGTTTTAATTCCAAATAATTGTTTTTAATTGTTTTAAATATATATAATTCCAACAATAATTGGTTTGAATTTTTTTAAATGTTTTTAATTTTAAATAATTGTTTTTAAATTATTTTTAAATTGTTTTTAATTGTTTTTAAATATTTGTAATTCCAACAATAATTGGTTTGAAATTTTTTAAATGTTTTTAATTCTAAATAATTGTTTTTAATTGTTTTTAAATTATTTTTAAATGTTTTTAAATATTTGTAATTCCAACAATAATTGGTTAGAAATGTTTTTAATTGTTTTTAATTTCAAATAATTGTTTTTAATTCCAAATAATTCAAATTTTTTAATTCTTTTTAATTTCAACAATAATTCTTTTTAATTCTTTTTAATTGTTTTTAATTAATAATTATTTTTAATTTCAAATAAGTCCAAATTTCTAAAAATTTCAAAAGAAACGCGTTTCAATTTTCTATTTTCGTAAACAATTTTCGAAAACTCAAAAAACGCATTTTCAAAAATCTCAAAACAAACAATCAAAACACAAAACACAAAACACAAACACAAAGAGAACACCACCTTATTGTTTTGGGCGTTTTGTGCACAAAACACGGAAAATAGTGAAAACGGCCAAAACGCAGCGTTATGGCCGTTAAGGTCAACCAGTTTGATTCCTACCTTTTTTTTTTTTTTTTTTTGACGCTGGGAAAAATATTGATGATTTAACTATTTTCCGCATTTTTTAAACAAAACACTTCTCTTTGCCTAAATGGCCAGACACATAAATTTGGAAGTGGAGGTCATGGGTTCAATTCCCAGCTTCTTTCCAACTTTTGAATTTTTTTAATTCTTTTATTAAATGTTTTAACAGTTTTTAAATGCTTTCAATTGTGTTTAAATGTTTTTAAATATTTTTAATTCTTTTATTAAATATTTTTAAGTCTTTTTAAATGTTTGTAATTGTTTTTAATGGTTTTTAAATATTTTTAATTCCATGTTTAAATGTTTTTCATTGTTTTCAAATGTTTTAATTCCACAATTAAATATTTTTAATTATTTTTAATGGTTTTTAAATGTTTTTAATTCCATAATAAAATATTTTTAATTGTGTTTAAATGTTTTTAATTGTTTTTAATTCTTTTAAATGTTTTTTTATTTGTTTTAATGGTTTTAAATGTTTTTAATTCCATAATTAAATGTTTTTAATTCTTTTTAAATATTTTAAATATTTTTAATTGTTTTTTAATTCCATAATTAAATATTTTTAATTGTGTTTACATGTTTTTAATTGTTTTTAAATATTTTTAATTCTATAATTAAATGTTTTTAATTGTGTTTAAATATTTTTAATTGTTTTTAATTCCATAATTAAATATTTTTAATTGTGTTTACTTGTTTTTAATTCCAAGTTTAAATTGTTTTTAAATAATAATTGTTTTAAATTTCAAGTTTAAATTATTTTTAATTCCAAGTCCAAATTTCTCAAAAAATTCAAGTAAACGCGTTTTCGAGATTTCTATTTTCGGAAACAATTTTCAAAAACACGAAAAAGAATGCATTTTTAAAAATCTCAAAACAAACACTAAAAACACAAAATACAAAATGAATTCAAAACTCAAAATACAAAACTCAAACGCAAAGAGAACACCACCTAAAATTAAAAAATAGTGTTGAAGTAGGAGGACATCGTTGTACCCGTCGTCTAGGTCCTTCGCGCTTGTCGCCTTCACCGTCCCTACTCATTTCTTGCTCAAAGTGTGGTCTTATTTAGTGGCACCCATTTGGCTAAACATGTCAACTAAAAAAATAAGTAGATGTGATGTTTTAATGTATAAGCCAGACCCAATATAGAGATATTAAAAAAACCTTGTGAAATTATTATATTGCCATTTGGTTGTTGGAAAAATTACTGAAAATTTACCAAAAATGGACAAAATTAATTATTGCCTGCCCATAACCCTGACTGATCGTGTAGTATTACGCCGACGAATTCAACAACAATGTATGCTATTGCTCTTCTAGATGTTGATCTAAACATTTTGCTGTGAAATCTGAGTTCTCCTTCAATTTTTTTGTTCTTTTGTGTGCATGTTGTCCCTTCGTTGGTTTCAGAGATCCAAAGAATGACTATTGTAGTATAATATTACAAAGTATGTTTTTGCTCTTCTAGATGCTAATCTAAACATTTTGCTGTGAAATCTAAGTTCTCATTCATTCTTTGTCCTTTTTGTCTCCATGTTGTCCCTATGTCGATTTTAGAAGTTCGACCACCAGTATTGTAGTCAATAGACAAACATCCACTTCTACAATGTCGGGTTTTGGGTTGATTTATTTTTCTGTTTTGGTTTTATCTGTCACTATATCTTACTATTTCAACTAGCTTCTATTATTTATATGCTTGAATAAGTTATCCATCAATTATTAGTACTTACTACGTTGTTTACCTCCCGTTCACTTCAATTTGTGCAGATTAACCAAATATGAACCAACATGGTTGTACATTAACTAGTTTTCGTTGAGGATAGAAATCTCGCTTTGGAACTCCGTCATAAACAAGTGCACACTAAGACCAAGGCCAAGAGAATTCTAATCCATCTGTGCGAGGTTGTCGATCGTCGATTGGGGACACACTTCACTCTGGAATGATGAAAAAATATCGTCGATAGATTCAACGCACTTACAGGGAGACAATACATAAAAGCACAATTCAAAAACCAATGGGACGCAATGAAGGTAGAATATGTGATGTTCAATGAATTCATTCATAGGAAAAATGAGATCGGGATCGACCTAGAAAGTAATACAATTGACGCAAAGCCCGAGTGTTGGGACCGCAATATTAAGGTACACGTCGAAATCATTGTTGCGCAATTACACCATTTCTTGTTATATTGCGTGTAAAGATAAATTGGTATTCCATCCAATTTTTGAAATTTGAGAATGAAATGATGGACCAATATCACCAAACGAAAGGTACTCTGCATGTTTGTGTGCTAATTGTGTTTTATTTGCTACATTGCAATGTTTTGGATTTGTTACATAGCAAGGGGGCATCGTTACCTGCTTAATTGTTGTTATTTTATTTCTTGAGCACATTTTCAAATTTATGTGCAATACATTTACGTCATTTCTTGCCCTAAATGTTGGCAGCTCCAAAAGGATGAACTATGCAATTTTTTTCTTCGATCAAATATTTGCATGAAATGACTACAAACTAGGAATATATAGATTCAAATTGAGTTAAAACAAAAGGGAATATGCTTGTAGTCAATGATGAAAAACATTCGGCTGGGATTATGGGCAGTGAGTTTCTTTGGCTTCCCAACTGACATTTTATTTGGTATCTGAGGAAAAACAAATCGGGTTGACCTGACATGTTTTGACGACTCTTAAATTTTTGTAATTTTTTTTCTTTGCCTCAAGTGTCTGAAGGCTTTTAGTAGCCTTAAGCTGTAATAGAAAACTAACTTTTAAAAGATTCTAGTATCCTTCATTGAACACGAACACGTATTTATGTCTCTGCCTGTCCGAAAGATTTTAGTAGTCTCGAGTTGAGTTAGAAAAACAGCTTTTGATTGATACTAGTATCATTATACCATTTATAGAGCAGACATGTCTATATCGATTTTAAGTTTATCAACTTTACTCTTAATACTCAAATTAAAACTATAATTTACTATCTTTAGGTTTTAAAATCGAGACAAGAAATAAAACTTAAAATAAATTGTAGATGACAAAATTTAGAAGCATGAATATATAAACTTAACCACAAATATAGTAAATAAGATTTCCATTTCATTAAATACATCGGGTTCCTATACTTTACAAAATCATGTATCCCAATTTCCGCCAAAGAAACAAAACAACATTATACAATACAAAAGAATCTACAAAATGGATTAAACCAAAAGAAAATGATCATACTTCATGTGACGAAATATATAGTTCTCAAGAGCTCTAATGTCATCGCGTTATAAATAAAAACCGTTTTATAACTTCTTTCTTTTATGTATACTCTGGGCCATAATAGATAGTGAGTCCAAACGTCTCTTTTCGTGATGATATGATACTCTATTCCGTCATTTGACGTCCTTCCACACGTTTTCACTACCTTACAATGGCAGATTTTTGGGGGAGGAGGAGAGGTAGCCCTGTGTTGAAGTCTAGAGCTGCCCAAACCGGCGTGTCCTGATTTCGACTTTTGCTGAGCAATCCTTTCTTTCTTTATCTACAGCATTTCGGTGAGCCGATCCGCTTGGAAGCCACCTGGAACACGTGTTCGCAGTTCGCGGAAAAGGTCCTGGAGTGGAGGAAGTCCGCTATATTATGGTGATGGTTAAGAAAAGAACCTGGCGACGTAGGACGACTGAACTGCATCAAGTGGCTGATCCGCAAGCCCCGGTTTCTCCACCACCTATTGTTAAGCCAAGGACGGTTGGTTGAAAAACGAGTATGGTGGCTGAGTCTTCAGAACAATATATTTTTGCTAAATATTGCTTGACTGATAGAGGTAGATGATTTCTCAAAGCGGGATCCCGCCTTAAGTGAAGTGGAGTTGCAACTTAAGTTCGACGGATCGACTTGAGTCTTGTATAGTCGTTGTTGTCGACTAGCCAATAGGTGATTTAGGATTCGTGAGTCACCGGATAAATGAGAGTAATCACCGTGTGATGAAGTCAACACGATCGCGACGTCTTGGTCGATCGAAGATGGTTCTTTGCCTCGGTCTTGATCCGCCCATTAGCCTTTTGGTGTGATTCAAAGAGGCCGTGAAGAAAAGTGTTGATTAGCTTGTCTTTTGAGAGAACTTTTAAAAAAGTTGATAACTATATCGTTCTTAGAAAAGCTCAGCCCTAGACCTTGACCTCTCATCCTAGAAGGAGATTGGGTTCCTATTGCTACAAACAAGGGGTATCCAACTACAACTACTGATACTACTATTCCAACAACTGTAACTATCGGGACTGAAGCGCAAAGGTTTTGACTCTTGAACATATTCGCCTGGGAGAAACCTTTCAATGACTTAATCAGAGCAGAGTCAACCGCTGTAATTGGATGGGCTAGAAAAAAGGGCTTCTCTTTGTCCTGGTACTGGCTCTGCAAGGAAAATAGAAAGATACCGTATTCGATAACCACCGATCCCGAGAAAACAAGCCTATAGGATGATCCTTCCCCATCTCTCTTTTTTTCTTCTCTCCCTCAATGCTCGTGCAAAGAAGATTGACTGATGACATACTCTTCTATAATAGTTATTCTAGTGCAGCTATGATAAGTACAATTTTGTACTGGCGATTATGAGTCATATTAATTGTTTTCAGTTTAATGTTGCGTTGTTTTCTTATTATTTTAGGAAATAATCAAATTCAAATATCGATCTGACAAAAAGAGAGCAAACAGAAGAAAACGAGACTTAATTTCTAAGAAAAGATACTTGAAGGACTTGGCATGCAATTACCAAAGAAATAAACGCATGAAATCATAAAAAACTAACCATGCGATATCATGGTTAGTAAGCACTGCGATCGCAAGATGCCAATTTACGCTCCGAACCTTAATTGATTAAACCATGCGATTGCAAGGTTGTTAACCATGAGATTGCATGGGCATATCGGAAGCAGTTTGGCAATGTCTGATTCAATTAAAATTCTACCAAGTCTAGGATAAGTAACAACTTGAAACCACGTTTTGGAGAGTTCGGAGACGCGAGTATAAAAGCGAGATTAGACATATCACGATAGACGAATTTTGGGAGAACAAGATACGAAGAATCGAAGATCAAGGCACGGGATTGAAGATTCTTGAGTCGGGATCACGGGTTTTATTTACTTTTTGTTTTTCCTTCTCCAGAACATGATGAATTCAATTATTGTAATAATTAACGAAATCATGTCCAGCTAAATTTACTTTTTTCTAGGATGAACGATGACACCTCATGTTTTTAATTAATTAGAAGTTTTCCATTTTAGTAAGTAATTGCTTCTTGATTGATTATTCCTTATTCAATATTTCTAATGTTTTAATGTCTGATCACCATTAGAATATTTTATTATCTATAATGAAATCGAGAGATTCAATACATATTTAGCACGTGGTTTTGAATAACATAGGGTTTAATAATAGATAGAAATTACTATTATGCTCTATGAAATCCGGTTAGGTGTTCTTGTGATTTAAATGCATCTGTTTATGTTTGAAACTTGATTTGAGATAACTAGGTTCGCATATCGATATAGAATTGATTGACCATCGAGAGAGGCTTTTGATTATTATAGAATCACCGATTTTCAATCTAGGGTAATTAACAGTTAAAGCGATTAACGAATAATTGATCAAAGAACGTGTAGGTGGATTCGCAAATCCTAGTGTTAGTAAAAACTCGAATTTGTTCTCATCATTTAAAGTTGATTATTGATAGTTTAAATTTAATTTAAAATAGTTAGAATAGTTTTAGAATTACAAATAAAAAAGAAATCATGTTTTTCACATTGTTAGAATTTGAATTATAAATTAATTGATTAAAATGATATCTAGTCCTAGTAGGTTCGACACTCTACACATCATTATATTACTTGTAAATGAACCAAACACTATGGATTGAAATCGCACAACAAGTTTTTTTTGCGTCGTTGTTTGGGGACTAGTTTTATTAATTACTACGTTAATTTATAATTTAGTTTTTAACAATTCTTTTTAGTATTATTTATTTTATTTTTAGTTTCAAATTTATTCTCAATTCTTTTGTATTCTTTGTTGAATTCCAACTATTTTCTAAAGTTTCGGTGTTAAGTGTGTATGCACCGTACAAATGATTTTGATCTATTTGATTTAAATCCGAGATTGAGCAGAGCTTTCGCCAAAGACAACGTGAGCGAAGAGAAAAGAAACAACGGTAAAAGACACAATGGAAGATAACCGAATCTAGAATCCGTTACCTGCAGATGTGAGAAATAACCTTCTACCAGTGGCTCGACCAGTTGAAGTTAATGAACGAGAAATCTTTATGGGTGAATATATGATGCCACTGATTGTTGAAAATCGGTCCAGTATAATGCCATTGATTGTTGAAAATTGGTCCATATAATCTATCCGCCTTATGGACATGACAACTTCCGTTGAGGCCAGATGTGATTAATTTATTCTCGAACAATTTGCCGTTCTATGGTATGACAGATGAAAATCTTTATTACCATATTTTTCACTTCGATGAATATTGTGGAAATTTCAAATACCACGGTGTTAATGAAAAAGCACTGAAGATGAGGCTCTTTCCACACACATTGAAGGATAAAGCTAGAGAATGGTTAGATTCTCTACAGCCTGTGAGCATCGCTACTTGGGCAGATCTGATCCAAAAATTCACACTGAAATATTTTCCTCCAACTAGAGTAAATAGATTAAAGTATGAAATTTTCAATTTCCAACAATCTAAGTTGGAAAACTTTCACGAGGCATGGGAAAGATTCAAGCAACTGCTCAGAAAGTGCCCAAGTTACGGTTTTCCTTTAGCAGCCAGAATCATTTCTTATATTCTGGTTTAGTTCCAAGTAGTCGTTCTTTAGTCGATTCTGCAGCAGGTGGCTCTTTCCAAAATAGATCTGTCGGTGACCTCTATGACTTGTATGAAACAATGAGTGAACAGTTCGTTATGTGGCCAGACAGAGGGTGCGTAAGAAAGCAATAGTGATACATGAGGTAGACACCAATTCGCTTGTCTTGGCGTCGATGCATTAGCAAAGCGGATGGAAGTAATGAAATATTTTCATTCGAAATAATATGGTTCAGATGTCTCCACCAATCTGTGTAACATGCGGGGTAAACCATCAATCATCAGAGTGTCATTTGACAAAAGTTGATATGTCATCCCCTGAACAAGTTGCATATGCTCAGAACTTTCAGTGATAGCAGAATAATCTGTACTCACAGACTTACAATCCAGGATGGAGAAATCATCCAAACTTCTCCTATGGCAACACCCAAAATATTTAGAATCTGCCAAATCAAGGGAGACCATAAGAGAGAAAAAGAAGATTGGAAGAAACTGTCACGCGTATGGAATCTGAGTTAAAGGAGACGCAGAAAAGACAAGATGTTGCGATAAAGAATATAGAAAATCGATTAGGCGGTTGGCTAAACTGTTGATCGAGCGACTACCAGGCACATGGCCAAGCAATACTGAAGTTAATCCAAAAGAGCAAGTCAATACAATCACCATGAGAAGTGGAGTTGAGTTGCCAGAAATTTATGTGAAAAGACTGGGTATTGAAAAGGAAACTACGTTAAGTAAAGAGAGAGATAACAAAGTAGATGCGAGAGTTGATCAAGAAAAGAAAGCTCTCCACCGTTATATTATTCCGCTCGGTCAAGGCTTATGTTCCTCCAATTCCATTCCCTCGAAAGGTCACGAAAACATAAGCTAGACAAGCAATTTGAGAAATTTCTCGACGTGTTTAAGAAACTCCAAATCAACATACCTTTTGTTGATGCTCTAGCACGAATGCCGAGTTATGCAAAATTCATGAAGGAAATTCTTTCAAACAAAAGGAAGTTGAAGAGCACGAAACAGTCATGCTTACCGAGGGTGTAGTGCTATCTTGCAAAACAAGTTACCGTTGAAATTAAAAGATCCATGGAGTTTCTCTATTCCTTGATCTTGTTGGTAGTTCATTTTTTTGAAAATGTATTATGTGATTTAGGTGCTAGCATTAATTTGATGCCTTACTCTATTTTCGAGGCAACTAGGTCTCGGTGAAGCAAAGCCAACCACAATCTCACTCATGATTAGGCGATCGATCGATTAAACGTCCACACGAGATTGTTGAAGATATTTTTGTGAAAGTGGACAACTTCATATTCCTAGTGACTTCATTATCTTGGATATGAGGAAAGGCGGGGATGTACCACTTATCTTGGGACGATCATTCTTAGCTCTTGGAGGAGCAATCGATTGATGTGTAAAGGAAGCTAATGTTGAGATTGAGCGAGGAGCAAGTCACTTTCAACGTGTTCACAAAGAATCCAATATCCAAGCTCCCCGACTTATGCTTTCGGATCGATATCATTGATCACGAGGCAGCTAACACATTTGCTTTGGAAAATCCTTCGGATCCATGGGAAGCATGTATTATGCATTCTCAAGAAGAAAATTACGACTCTCCGGTTCTTGAAAAATGTGCGGATATTTACAAGGAACCAGCAGATGGAAAGAAGAATTGAATATATGGATCCGGGTACGCACCTCTTCAACGACCACATTCGGTTCAAAAGGCCCCAATTCTCGAGTTAAAAGCAATTAACTTCTCACCTTAGGTATGCTTATCTCGGTGAGTCATCCACTCTTCCAGTCGTTATTGCAAATTGTATTAATCATGATCAGAAAGATAAACTACTCGAAGTTTTGAAATTACAAATCAGACCATCGGTTGGACCATAGCGAGACATCGAGTATCACCCGTCCATATGCATGCACAAGATTCTAATGGAAGAGGCATATAAACCAACAGTCACAACATCAACGCAGTTGAATCCTCATTTGCAAGAAATAGTCCGAAATTGAAGTGTTAAAACTACTTGAAACCGGTATTATCTATCATATTTTAGATAGCACTTGGGTAAGCCCGGTTCAGGTAGTGCCTAAAAAAGGGAGGATTACAGTTGAGAAGAATGATAATAACGAGCTCATACCAGTCAGATTGACTACGACTGGCGAGTTTGTATTGACTATTGGAAGTTGAATGATGCCACCCGAAAAGACAATTTTCCTTTACCATTCATTGATCAGATGCTCGAACATTTGGTAGGTCATTCTCATTATTGCTTTCTTGATGGGTATTTAAGCTACAATCGAGTTCATATAGTGCCGAAGATCAAGAAAAGACTACCTTTACTTGCCTTATGACACATTTGCATATAAGGCGTATGCCATTTGGCTTGTGCAACGCCTCCGCCACATTTCGAATTGTATGATGTCTGTTTTCTCGAGATATGGTCAAAAATTTATTGAAGTTTTCATGTATGTTTTTCGGTTTTGGATCATCATTCGACAGAATGTATCAAAAAATTTGACCACAGTACTTTAGTGTTGAGAAAACAAACTTGGTACTCAATTGGGAAAAGTGCCACTTTATGGTCCAAGAAGGCATCGTGTTAGGACACGGATTTCATTAAAGGCATTGAGGTCGACAAAGCAAAATTCAGGTTATAGAAACCGCCTCCTCGACAATGATTAATGGAATTTGGTCTTTTACGGGACATGCGAGTTTCTATAGGCGCTTTAAAAATTTCTCAAAAATAACTAAACCGATTGTAATGCAAATTCTTTGGAAAAAGAAGTCAAGTTTGAATTTTCTATAGACTGTCTTAAATCTTTCAACATTCTCAAGGACAACCTAATCTCAAGACTACCATTGTACCACATGATTGGGATCTCTTATTTGAACTCATGTGTGATGCAAGTGACTTTACCATCGGGACAATTTTGGGCGATGTAGAGAAAAGTCATACATGTCATATATTATGCCACCCCGAACTCTCAATGACGCTCAAATGAATTATGCTACTACATAAAAGGAATTACTAGTAGTAGTATTTGCCTTGGAAAAATTTCTGATCATACATTATTGGATTGAAAGTGATAGTGCACCACGGACCACGCAAAGATTGAAATACCTTTTGCTAAAAGATGCAAAACCAAGACCGATTCGGTGGATACTGCTTCTTCAAGAGTTTGACTTGGAAATTCGGGATAAAAAGGTGGCGAAGCGTGGTAGACGACCACTTGTCAAGAATAGAGCATCAAAAGGAATGACGAAGGTGAAATAAATGAAAAATTTCGAGACGAGCGATTTTTGGGATAAAGCGGATGGGAAGTGCACCATGGTATGCGATTATGTGAATTACCTAGCAAGCAATATTGTCTTGATGTCGATTATGATCATCAACGCCGAAAAAGTTCTTTTTAGAACTTAAATACTATTTTTGGGAAGATCCTATTCTCTGCACGGGGAGTCGACCAAGTAATTCGAGATGTATACTCAAGAAGAAATGGAGACCGTGTTGGAGCAATGTTATTTCTCACCATACGGAGGTCATTTCGGTGCTACCAAAACAGTAGCTAAAGTCTTACAATCCGAGTTTTATTGGCGCCATTATTCAAGGATGCCTACAGCTTTGGTAAAAAATGTGACACGTGCCCGATGGATCGGAAAATATATCTCAAAGCGGAAATGCCACTGAAACATTTTAGAGGTTGAACTTTTGATGTATGGGAGATTGACTTTATGGGACCATTTCCACCATCGTTGTCAAATTCAGACATTTTGGTGGTATGGATTACATGTCTAAATGGGTAGAAGCCGTGGCCTTACCACCAATGATGGTAGGGTGGTGGTGAATTTCCTCAAAAAAATATTTTCACGCATTTTGGGACTCCTCGAGCAATCATAAGTGAGCGAGGTAAATATTTTGCAATCTGCAGCTTGAAACTCTCTTGGCAAAATACATGTGTGAAGCACCTGTGGCTACTCATACCATCCACAAACTAGTGGCCGGTGGAAATCTCCAACCGGGAGTTAAAAGGATCTTAGAGCTTCAAATGAGTACCTCGAGAAAAGATTGGTCGAGAAAACTAGATGGTGCTCTTTGGGCATATCGAATCGCATTTAAAACACCAATTGAAATGTCACCATATCGCCTAGTTTTTGGGAAGGCGCGTGCCATTTATCAGTTGGGTTGGAGCATTGATGAAGTTGAACTTTGACTCGAAAGAAGCCGGTGAGAAACGACTGCATCAATTGAACGAAATGGAAGAATTCAGGTTTGAGGCTTATGAAAATTGTAAACTGTACAAAGAGAAAACCAAGAATTGGCATGACAAAAAAAATTCAAAAAGGCAGTTTGAGGCGGACAAAAGTTCTCCTATTCAACTCACGACTCAAGCTCTTTCTGAGAAACTACGTTCAAGATGGTCCGGGCCATTCACGGTGAGTGAAAGTCTATCCACATGGAGCGGTGAAAGTAGCTCATGACACAAAGGATAAGTTCAAGATGAGCGGACAAAGGCTAAAACATTACTTGGAGGGTGATTTTTGAAAAAAAGTCTTTCAACGCTTTGAGCAATCCGAAGTGATCACCACGACAAAGTCGAGCTAAAGACTTTAAACAAGCGCTCAATGGGAGGCAACCCATTTTCTCCCTTTTATTTTATTTTAGTATTATTTCGAGTTTAGGAATTGATTCACATTTATGCACGTTTATATGTTTTAGGACACCACGTAGGCATTTTCAATTCTTAACCGTTTAGCCAATTTAATCATCGTCGTTCCTGCACGCGAGCACACACTTAATTATACTTAATTCATGTTTAGATTAAGTAGTTATATAGTAGTAAATTTTTTTTGAAAATTGAAACAGAAGTGCTTACTATGCGATCGCATGGTTAAACCTTTTGCAATCGCATAGCACAGGCGTAAAACATTACGCCCGAAAAATTGTAGTCTGCGATCGCAAGAATTTCCCTCCTTGCGATCGCAAGGACTACCAAAAGTTTAAAACCGGACAAGGCTCATTTTCACAAAACTAAAAATTTGAACTTCAAAGGTTACTTTCTTCAATCCGTGATCCTCAATCTTCCAAACGAACTTCAACAAACCTTCATTGCTTCCAAATCATTCATTCTAGCATCAAACTACCACGAATTAAAAGGTAAATTCACAATTTTGGTTGTTGATTTTCGGATTTTGTCATTCTTTGCTTTAAATTAGGTGCATTTTGATTAGTGGGGAGAAAAGTTGATTAGTTTATGCTTGAATCAATGGGCACATTGGATAATGATTGGGTTTAGTTGCTTAAGTCGAGAAAAAATTTTGGGTTTGCATATTCTATCCTGTCGTTTAACCTATGAAGAACAATGTAACGCTTGCAAAGTGTTTGATGAAATACCTCATCCATTTTTTGAAGGGCAAAAATCGAGGTAAATGTGAACATATGCTAATATTAATGACAAATGCTAACATTTAGGATCATTCACCTGGGCTTGAACACACTTAAATCACCAAATTCAAGCCGGGACCAAAATGGAAAATTTGGCTGCCATGGCGACATGCGTGAGCCACTTGACTATACATTAACACTTTCGTCCCCCATCTGTTTGGCCCAAATGACCTTGAAATCCTATGAAATTTGAATATGTGGTAGACCAAAGCATGTACTTTCACACCACCCTCTTCCGTCTCACTTTTGCACATTCTTAGGTAAATTTCTAGGAACCCACGAAGTAGCTAGTCGAACCAATTTTTCGAAAATCTTACCTAAAGATTGGGATAGTTTGGGGTGACAACAAAAGTCTTAAACCATATATGTTATTTTTGTATCTAACTTATTTTGTTTCATTTTATAGGTTATGGCTCCAAAAGCGACCCCAACCGCCACTGAAAAAGTAAAGAAAAAGCAACCTGAAGCACGCCAAAGAAAGCCCGATTGAAACTCCCGATTCCTCCCACTATCTATCCAAGGAGCATGAGGAAAGATTCAAGAACCACACTAGCCGGTGGAGCATATGGGGGCGGAGATTACAATTGAAGACTTTCCTCGGTCAGAGCTTTATAACCTCATTAACGTGTGCAATGGTCCAAGATTAGCGATACACCGCATAAGATATACTCCCACTGGTCTATGAATTCTACACTGAACTTCAACCATGAAATTGACATTCATGGGACAAAGCACCATAAGCGGACTTGGGTGCAAGTAAATGGTTCATGTTTACCACCGATGGTCATCAATGACTACGATGGTATAACCATCAAGATATTCACCCTCACGTCCTCTATTCGGATATGGGTGAGGTGGCCCCGATTTTATATATTTGAGATGATGTATGGCCACTACACCGGGAGGCACTTGAGGACATCAAATTGGTCTCCATTCTTATCACGAATGTGTTTGTGAGCCACAATATCGACTCGATCACACATCGTACTACTATCAATGATGCACGGACTCGATTATTATACCACCGCCTCACGGGATGAAGATAGATTTGGAGAATTATAACTACACCACCCCGATCGACATCTTTGAGCTTCCAAACCCGACAAGAGGCGCACATTCATCTTCCCAGCTCGATCAAGAGCATCTGCGAAGAAGGGGTCCAGATCTTACCATGAGAGCAGTATTGAAGGCAAAGGACCTATCAACCTCTATGCATTGGAAAATGCAAGAAGGCACTTTGCCGCAGCTGTGAGGGCAAAGACCACCTCTGAGCAACTTTCAAGAAGAGTAGTCGACCGCACCAATCCATGCTACATCGCCTACTAAAGGATCGAGCTAAGCGAATTAGAAGTTTTCCATTTTAGTAAGTAATTGCTTTCTTGATTGATTATTCCTTATTCAATATTTCTAATGTTTTAAATGTCGATCACCATTAGAATATTTTATTATCTATAATGAAATCGAGAGATTCAATACATATTTAGCACGTGGTTTTGAATAACATAGGGTTTAATAATAGATAGAAATTACTATTATGCTCTATGAAATCCAAGTTAGTGTTCTTGTGATTTAAATGCATCTGCTTATGTTTGAAACTTGATTTGAGATAACTAGGTTCAGATATCGATATAGAATTGATTGACCATCGAGAGAGGCTTTTGATTATTATAGAATCACCGATTTTCAATCTAGGGTAATTAATAGCTTAAAGCGATTAATCTAATAATTGATCAAAGAACGTGTAGAAGTGGATTCGCAAATCCTAGTGTTAGTAAAAACTCGAATTTGTTCTCATCATTTAAAGTTGATTATTGATAGTTTAAATTTAATTTAAAATAGTTAGAATAGTTTTAGAATTACAAATAAAAAAGAAATCATGTTTTCACATTGTTAGAATTTGAATTATAAATTAATTGATTAAAATGATATCTAGTCCTAGTAGGTTCGACACTCTACACATCATTATATTACTTGTAAATGAACCGAACACTTGCGGATTGAAATCGCACAACAAGTTTTTTAAGTCGTTCTTTGGGACTAGTTTTATTAATTACTACGTTAATTTATAATTTAGTTTTTAACAATTCTTTTAGTATTATTTATTTTATTTTTAGTTTCAAATTTATTCTCAATTCTTTGTGTTCTTCGTTGAATTCCAACTATTTTCTAAAGTTTCGAGTGTTAAGTGTGTATGCAATCGTATAAATGATTTTGATCTATTTGATTTAAATCCGTAGATTGAATGTAGCTTTCGCCAAAGACAACGTGAGCGAAGAGAAAGAAACAACAAAAAAAGACACAATGGAAGATAACCGAATCTAGAACTCCGTTACAGCAGATGTGAGAAATAACCTTCTACCAAAGGGCTCGACCCGGTTGAAGTTAATGAACGAGAAATCTTTATGGGTGAATATATGATGCCACCGATTGTTGAAAATCGGTCCAAGATAATGCCATTGATTGTTGAAAATTGGTCCAATAATCTATCCGCCTTTATGGACATGACAACTTCCGCTGAGGCCGATGTGATTAATTTATTCTCGAACAATTTGCACGCTCTATGGTATAACAGATGAAAATCTTTATTACCATATTTTCACTTGATGAATATTGTGGAAATTTCAAATACCACGGTGTTAATGAAAAGCATCAAGATGAGGCTCTTTCACACATATTGAAGGATAAAGCTAGAGAATGGTTAGATTCTCTCACACCGTGAGCATCGCTATCTCATGCGATCGATCCAAAAATTCACATCGAAATATTTTCCTCCAACTAGAGTAAATAGATTAAAGTATGAAATTTTCAATTTCCAACAATCTAAGTTGGAAAACTTTCACGAGGCATGGGAAAGATTCAAGCAACCGCTTCGTAAAGTGCCCAAGTTACGGTTTTCCTTTAGCAAACTGTAATCATTTCTTATATTCCGGTTTAGTTCCAAGTAGTCGTTCTTTAGTCGATTCTGCAGCAGTGGCTCTTTCCAAAATAGATCCGCTGGTGACCTCTATGACTTGTATGAAACAATGAGTGAACAGCTCACTATGTGCCGCATGTAGAGGTGCGTAAGAAAGCAATAGTGATATACGAGGTAGACACCAATTCGCTTGTACCGGCGAAAATCGATGCATTGGCAAAGCGAGATGGAAGTAATGAAATATTTTCATTCGCCTAATATGGTTCGGGATGTCTCCACCAACTGTAACATGCGGGTAAACCATCAATCATCGTAGTGTCATTTTCGACAAAAGTTGATATGTCATCCCCAACAAGTTGCATATGCTCGAACTTTCGATGATAGCGAGAATACTGCACTCACGCACTTACAATCCAGATGGAGAAATCATCCAAACTTCTCTATGGCAACACCCAAAATATTTAGAATCACCAAATCAAGGGAGACCATAAGAGAGAAAAGAAGATTGGAAGAAACTCATCACGCGTATGGAATCGAAAGTTAAAGGAGACGCAGAAAAGACAAGATGTTGCGATAAAGAATATAGAAAATCGATTAGGCGGGTTGGCAAACTCTGTTGATCGAGCGACTACCAGCACATGGCCAAGCAATCTTGGTTAATCCAAAAGAGCAAGTCAATACAATCACCATGAGAAGTGGAGTTGAGTTGCCGAAATTTATGTGAAAAGACCTGGTATTGAAAAGGAAACTACGTTAAGTAAAGAGAGAGATAACAAAGTAGATGCGTGTTGATCAAGAAAAAGAAAGCTCTCCACCGATTATATTCCGCCATCGTCAAGCGCTTATGTTCCTCCAATTCCATTCCCTCAAAGGTCATGAAAACATAAGCTAGACAAGCAATTTGAGAAATTTCTCGACGTGTTTAAGAAACTCCAAATCAACATACCTTTTGTTGATGCTCTAGCACGATGCCGAGTTATGCAAAATTCATGAAGGAAATTCTTTCAAACAAAAGGAAGTTGGAAGAGCACGAAAATACCATGCTTACCGAGGAGTGTAGTGCTATCTTGCAAAACAAGTTACCGTTGAAATTAAAAGATCCATGGAGTTTCTCTATTCTTTGTAATCGTTGGTAGTTCATTTTTGAAAATGTATTATGTGATTTAGGTGCTAGCATTAATTTGATGCCTTACTCTATTTTCAGCAACTAGGTCTCGATGAAGCAAAGCCAACCACAATCTCACTACGCTTAGTCGATCGATCGGATTAAACGTCCACACGAGATTGTTGAAGATATTTTTGTGAAAGTGGACAACTTCATATTCCTAGTCGACTTCATTATCTTGGATATGAGGAAAGGCGGGGATGTACCACTTATCTTGGGACGATCATTCTTAGCTACCGGAGGAGCAATCGATTGATGTGTAAAAAGGAAGCTAATGTTGAGATTGAACGAGGAGCAAGTCACTTTCAACGTGTTCACAAAGAATCCAATATCCAAGCTCCCCGACTTATGCTTTCGATCGATATCATTGATCACGAGGCAAATAACACATTTGCTTTGGAAAATCCTTCGGATCCATGGGAAGCATGTATTATGATTCTCAAGAAGAAAATTCACTCTCCGCTTCTTGAAAAATGTGCCAGATATTTACAAGGAACCAATGTATGGAAAGAAGAATTGAATATATTGGATCCGGGTACCGCACCTCTTCAATGTACCACATTTGGCCTCAAAAGGCCCCAATTCTCGAGTTAAAGCAATTAACTTCTCACCTTAGGTATGCTTATCTCGGTGAGTCATCCACTCTTCCAAATATTATTGCAAATTGTATTAATCATGATCGAAAAGATAAACTACTCCGAGTTTTGAGAATTACAAATCGACCATCTATTGGACCATAGCGACATCGAGGTATCACCGTCCATATGCATGCACAAGATTCTAATGGAAGAGGCATATAAACCAACAAAGCAACATCAACGCAGATTGAATCCTCATTTGCAAGAAATAGTCCGAGTGAAAGTGTTAAAACTACTTGAAACCCAGATATTATCTATCATATTTTAGATAGCACTTGGGTAAGCCTTGCCTGTGAGTGCCTAAAAAGGAGGATTACAGCTGAGAAGAATGATAATAACGAGCTCATACCAAATCGGATTGACTACGACCAAGTAGTTTGTATTGACTATTGGAAGTTGAATGATGCCACCCGAAAAGACAATTTTCCTTTACCATTCATTGATCGATGCTTCGAACATTTGGTAGGTCATTCTCATTATTGCTTTCTTGATGGGTATTTAAGCTACAATCGATTCATATAGTGCCGTAAGATCAAGAAAAGACTACCTTTACTTGCCCTTATGACATTTGCATATAGGCGTATGCCATTTGGCTTGTGCAACGCCCCGCCACATTTCAACATAGTAGGATGTCTGCTTTCTCGGATATGGTCAAAAAATTTATTGAAGTTTTCATGTATGTTTTTTCGCTTTTGGATCATCATTCGGCCGAATGTATCAAAAATTTGACCACAGTACTTTAGTGTTGCGAAAAACAAACTTGGTACTCAATTGGGAAAAGTGCCACTTTATGGTCCAAGAAGGCATCGTGTTAGGACACGTGATTTCGCCTAAAGGCATTGAGGTCGACAAAAGCAAAAATTGGGTTATAGAGAAACCGCCTCCTCCTCGACAACAAGCTTAATGGAATTTGGTCTTTTACGACATGCGTTTCTATAGACGCTTTAAAAAATTTCTCAAAAATAACTAAACCAGTATGCAGCTTTCTTTGGAAAAAGAAGTCAAGTTTGAATTTTCTATAGACTCGTCTTAAATCTTTCAACATTCTCAAGGACAACCTAATCTCAAGACTCACCAGTCATTGTACCACATGATTGGGATCTACTGTTTGAACTCATGTGTGATGCAAGTGACTTTACCATCGGGACAATTTTGGGGCAGTGTAGAGAAAAAGTCATACATGTCATATATTATGCCAGCCGAACTCTCAATGACGCTCAAATGAATTATGCTACTACATAAAAGGAATTACTAGTAGTAGTATTTGCCTTGGAAAAATTTCGATCATACATTATTGGATTGAAAGTGATAGTGCACACGGACCACGCAGCATTGAAATACCTTTTTGCTAAAAAAGATGCAAAACCAAGACTGATTCGGTGGATACTGCTTCTTCAAGAGTTTGACTTGGAAATTCGGGATAAAAAGGTGAGCGAGAACGTGGTAGACGACCACTTGTCAAGAATAGAGCAGTCAAAAGGGAATGACGAAGGTGAAATAAATGAAAAATTTCCAGACGAGCAGATTTTTGGGATAAAGCAGATGGGAAGTGCACCATGGTATGCAGATTATGTGAATTACCTAGCAAGCAATATTGTGCCGTCTGATTATGATCATCAACGCCGAAAAAAGTTCTTTTTAGAACTTAAATACTATTTTTGGGAAGATCCTATTCTCTACAGACGGGGAGCTGACCAAGTAATTCGGAGATGTATACCTGAAGAAGAAATGGAGACTGTGTTGGAGCAATGTTATTTCTCACCATACGGAGGTCATTTCGGTGCTACCAAAACAGTAGCCAAAGTCTTACAATCCGAGTTTTATTGGCCGCCATTATTCAAGGATGCCTACAGTTTGGTAAAAAAATGTGACACGTGCCAATGGACGGAAAATATATCTCGAAAGCAGGAAATGCCACTTCGAAACATTTTAGAGGTTGAACTTTTTGATGTATGGGAGATTGACTTTATGGGACCATTTCCACCATCGTTGTCAAATTCCGACATTTTGGTGGTCGTGGATTACATGTCTAAATGGGTAGAAGTCGTGGCTCACCGACCAATGATGGTAGGGTGGTGGTGAATTTCCTCAAAAAATATTTTCACGCATTTTGGGACTCCTCGAGCAATCATAAGTGACAGAGGTAAATATTTTTGCAATCAGCTTTGAAACTCTCTTGGCAAAATACATGTGAAGCCACCGGTGGCTACTCTGTACCATCCACAAACTAGTGGCTGTGTGAAATCTCCAACCGGGAGTTAAAAAGGATCTTAGAGCTTCAAAGTGAGTACCTCGAGAAAGATTGGTCGAGAAAACTAGATGGTGCTCTTTGGGCATATCGAATCGCATTTAAAACACCAATTGAAATGTCACCATATCGCCTAGTTTTTTGGGAAGGCGTGCCATTTATCGGTTGGGTTGGAGCATTGATGAAGTTGAACTTTGACTCGAAGAAGCCTATGAGAAACGATCGCATCAATTGAACGAAATGGAAGAATTCAGTTTGAGGCTTATGAAAATTGTAAATCTGCATAAAGAGAAAACCAAGAATTGGCATGACAAAAAAAATTCAAAAAGCGCTTTGAGGCGGGACAAAAGTTCTCCTATTCAACTCACGACTCAAGCTCTTTCCGGGAAACTACGTTCAAGATGGTCCGCCATTCACTTATGGTGAAAGTCTATCCACATGGAGCGGTAGAAGTAGCTCATGACACAAAGGATAAGTTCAAGATGAACGGACAAAGGCTAAAACAAGATTGGAGGGTGATTTTTTGAAAAAAGTCTTTCACCGCTTTGAGCAATCCGGTGATCACCACGACAAAGTCGAGCTAAAGACTTTAAACAAGCGCTCAATGGGAGGCAACCCATTTTCTCCCTTTTATTTTATTTTTAGTATTATTTCAGTTTTAGGAATTGATTCACATTTATGCACGTTTATATGTTTTTAGGACACCACGTAGGCATTTTCAATTCTTAACCGTTTAGCCAATTTAATCATCGTCATTCTGCACGAGCACACACTTAATTATACTTAATTCATGTTTAGATTAAGTAGTTATATAGTAGTAAATTTTTTTTTTGAAAATTGAAACAGGTGCTTACTATGCGATCGCATGGTTAAACCTTTTGCATCGATAGCACAGGCGTAAAACATTCGCGCTGTAAAATTGTAGTCCTGCGATCGCAAGAATTTCCCTCCTTGCGATCGCAAGGACTACCAAAAAGTTTAAAAACCGGGACAAGGCTCATTTTCACAAAACTAAAAATTTGAACTTCAAAAGGTTACTTTCTTCAATCCGTGATCCTCAATCTTCCAAACGAACTTCAACAAACCTTCATTGCTTCCAAATCATTCATTCTAGCATCAAACTACACGAATTAAAAGGTAAATTCACAATTTTGGTTGTTGATTTTCGGATTTTTGTCATTCTTTGCTTTAAATTCGTGCATTTTGATTAGTGGGGAGAAAAGTTGATTAGTTTATGCTTGAATCAATGGGCACATTGGATAATGATTGGGTTTAGTTGCTTAAGTCGAGAAAAAATTTTGGGTTTGCATATTCTATCCTCCGTCGCTTAACCTATGAAGAACAATGTAACGCTTGCAAAGTGTTTGATGAAATACCTCATCCATTTTTCAAGGCAAAATCGAGGTAAATGTGAACATATGCTAATATTAATGACAAATGCTAACATTTAGGATCATTCACCTAGGCTTGAACACACTTAAATCACCAAATTCAAGCCGGGACCAAAATGGAAAATTTGGCTCGCCATGAGCTACCCACAAAGAAAGCCACTTCACCTGTCATAACACTTTCGTCCCCCATCTGTTTGGCCCAAATGACCTTGAAATCCTATGAAATTTGAATATGTGGTAGACCAAAGCATGTACTTTCACACCACCCTCTTCCGTCTCACTTTTGCACATTCTTAGGTAAATTTCTCGAAGCACGAAGTAGCCTAGTCGAACACAATTTTTCGAGAAATCTTACCTAAAGATTGGGATAGTTTGGGGGTGACAACTTAAAGTCTTAAACCATATATGTTATTTTTTGTATCTAACTTATTTTTGTTCATTTTATAGGTTATGGCTCCAAAACGACCCCCAACCGCCACGAGAAAAAGTAAAGAAAAAGGCAACTGAAGCACGCCAAAGAAAGCCCGATTGAAACTCCCGATTCCTCCCACTATCTATCCAAGGAGCATGAGGAAAGATTCAAGAACCACCTAGCCAGGTGGAGCATATGGGGGGGGGCGGAGATTACAATTGGAAGACTTTCCTCATCCGAGCTTTATAACCTCATTAACGTGTGCGAAATTGGTCCAAGATTGCCGATACACCGCATAAGATATACTCCCAACTCGTCTATGAATTCTACACCAACTTCAACCATGAAATTGACATTCATGGGACAAAGCACCATAGGCAGACTTGGGTACGAAGTAAATGGTTCATGTTTACCCTGATGGTCATCAATGACTACGATGGTATAACCACTGAAGATATTCACCCTCTGTCCTCTATTCAGGATATGGGTGAGGTGGCCCCGTTTTTATATGGCTGAGATGATGTATGGCCACTACCTGGGAGGCACTTCGAGGACATCAAATTGACAGTCTCCATTCTTATCCTGAATGTGTTTGTGAGCCACAATATCGACTCGATCACACATCGTACTACTATCAATGATGCACGGACTCGATTATTATACCACCTCGCTCACGGGATGAAGATAGATTTGGAGAATTATAACTACACCCTGATCAGCATGCTGGGCTTCCAAACTGACAAGAGGCACACATTCATCTTCCCAGCTCTGATCAGTAGCATCTGCGAAGAAGCGGGGGTCCAGATCTTACCAGTAGAGCCAGTATTGAAGGCAAAAGGACCTATCAACCTCTATGCATTGGAAAATGCAAGAAGGCGCCTTCACCGCACGAGCCGTGGGGCAAGCCACGCCACATACGAAAGAAGCAGCTCAAGAAGAGTAGTCGACCGCACCCAATCCATGCTACATCGCCTACTAAAGGATCGGGGCTAAGCGAGACCTGTTTCATTGTCGCCACGCAGATCGAAAGGTTACACACCGTGTAGTAGGAGTTGACGACACTCAGTAATCTTGAGTGGATGCGATCCGACACACTCAGATGAATATTGAGATCATTCAGTGACATCTTGACACGAGTAAAGTCAGATTCGATCCGACTGCGACTAGGTCAAGAGGCGGCTAGACAGATGTGCGAGCAAGCTGGATGATATTCATGACCAGATTTGCAGGCCGACACCCATGCCAGCACATCCACTAGTTGATCATTCCACACTACTTCTCTCGGCACCATCAGACTTTCCTCCGAGAAGTCTCTAAATTTTTTACATGTTTTATTTCTTTTGAATTCTTACATTGGAGACAATGTATGTTTCAAGTTTGGAGGAGATGTATGAAAAATTTGCTTGACTTGATAAATGATAAATGATATTTGATTTTTAAGTTAGTTTGATTTTTAATTTATTCCGTTTAAAAAAAAAAAGAAAAAAAGCACGTTTATGTGATATGAATAGCCTTGCCGGCTAATGATGCAGTTTTTCATTGTTATTTAAGTTTAGCTTTAATCATGACTTGTGAGCAGATGATTACTTTGTTTAAATGTGAGGCTATTTAACCATTTTTGATATAGTGATGTGTTGGTAGGGATGGCAAAAAAACCCACGACACATCAGCTCCGCCTCCCCTCTCCTCCGCCTTGCCTGCCCTGCGCCCGGATAATATGGGCGGGTTTGGGCAGATTTTACGCCACATGGTCCTGGGCACCCCGCCTGGTCCCGCCCCCGCCTACCCGCCCACAATTTTTTAAAAATCATAAAATATAATAGAAATTATAATTTTCACTACAAATAGACTAAAGAAGAATCGAACCCGAGTTGAAACTTTAAACTACCAATCTTAACCACTACACCATAACCTCAATCTTACAAATTTTTTGTTTTGTTTGGTACAAACATATAAAAAAATTATTTCTTTTTTTTAATTATTTTTCGGTTTAAAAAGATTTTTTTCATGGACGGTTGGCGGGTCGAAGGGTCGACTCGTCTCCGCCTCATGATCCCACCCCTCGCCCGCCAATTCATGGGTCATCAAGCGTAGGCGGGCGAGGCAGGCGGAGCGGAGCGGAGGCGGGGCGAGGTCGACACACCCCATTGCCATCCCTATGTGTTGGTTTGTTATGATGATTTTCACTATGTTGGTACACCCTAAATTGAAAATAATAAGATACTTTTTAGAATTTAGAATCATCTCATCTCTCAAACCAGTAACCAATATAGTGATAAACTATGGTATACCAAGAGATGATGGTTGCTATCTAAGTTGTGATGGATTCTATGTATGTTGAAAAATTGTGTGGAGCACTTTAGACCAGTTAGAGGAAGCTAGGTATTAACCAAATGTTAGGAATCTAGTCCCCTAGCATGAACTTATTGCACGCAAGGAACAAGATTAAAATTATTATTATTTAACTCTTTTCGTAGCCTATTGATTTGAGTGAAAAGGCCCGTAGGGGTTTCTCAAAACTCGATGCCCTAAGGTTCGAAAGACCTGGGAGTCATCGACCTCAAGCTCGTTACATGAGTCATTTAGAAAGCTTAATGGACTGAGTTTTGCACCCTATTAATATCTTATAACTCTTTTCGTAGCCTATTTGACTTGAGTGAAAAGGCCCATAGGGGTTTCCCAAAACCCGGTGTCCTAAGGTTCGAAAGACCTAGGAGTCATCGACCTAAAGCTCGTTACCTGAGTCATCTAGAAAACTTAATGGATTGAGTTTTGCACATAAGATTTATATATAAAAAATTTTAATTTTTTTTTATTTTTCATGCTAAAGCCGCATGAAAATCTTTTGCAAAGTAAATTTGGAGATTAGATAACTAATGGGTCTGATTTACTTAGTAGAAACTTTCTGGTCAAGAGTGCTCAGAAATTAGAGAATCTTCACAAACCTAGGTTGTCACGATTACTAGCTTTCAACCAGCTTGAAAAAGAAAATAATGAGTGAACCCCAGAACCTTTTAACCAAAAAATCTTTGGATTTGAGACAAAACATCATTTTGGGAGAAGTGTGCCTTACGAAAGGAAAATGAATAGTTGACCAAGTGGTTGGGCTATCACCACCATAGAACTTATGGGATCGAATTAACTACTCTCACACACATCCGAAGTATGGTTTAAGTAGAATCACGTTTGCAACAAAGATTACCTAAATACTAAATCATAAATTATAAGTTTTTCTTTTGCAAAAGTCAAGCAAGAACGGCAAGCTGTTTATGTTGTGAATTGTGTTATAACTTATTTTATTAATTGCATGATTATCTTTAGCTAGTTTATTCGAGGACGAATAAAAGTTTAAGTTTGGAGATATTTGATAAGTACAATTTTGTACTTATTGGAGTTCACAAAAAGGGATGATTATGAGTCATATTAATTATTTTCAGTTTAATGGTGCGTTGTTTTCTTATTATTTTAGGAAATAATCAAATTCAAAAGTCGATCTGACAAAAAGAGAGCAAACAGAAGAAAATGAGACTTAATTGCTAAGAAATGATACTTGAAGGACTTGGCATGCAATTACCAAAGAAATAAACACTGGAAATCACAAAAACTAACCATGCGATCGCATGGTTAGTAAGCACTGCGATCGTAAGATGTCAATTTCTGCTCCAGAACCTTAATTGATTAAACCATGCGATCACATGGGCATATCGGGAAGCGGTTTGACAAGGTCTGATTTAATTAAAATTCTACCAAGTCCAAACAACTTGAAACCACATTTTGGAGAGTTCAGAGACCAAAGATAAAAGCCGGATAATAGACATATCATGCGAGACAAATTTTAGGAGAACAAGATACAAATGAAGAATCAAGATCAAGGCACGAGATTGAAGATTCTTGAGCCGGATCACGTGTTTTATTTTCTTTTTGTTTTTCCTTCTCCGGAACATGATGAATTCAATTATTGTAATAATTAACAAAATTATATCCGGCTAAATTTACTTTTTTCTAGGATGAACGATGAAATCTCATGTTTTTAATTAATTAGAAGTTTTCCGTTTTAGTAGATAATTGCTTCTTGATTGATTATTCCTTATTCAGTATTTCTAATGTTTTAATGTCTGATCACCATTAGAATATTTTGTGATCTATATTGAAATCGAGAGATTCAATATAGATTTAGCACGTGGTTTTGAATAACATAGGATCCAATAATAGATAGAAATTACTATTATGCTCTATGAAATCCGGTTAGGTGTTTTTGTAATTTAAATGCATATTTTATGTTCAAAATTTGATTAGAGATAACTAGGTTCGCTTATCGGTATAGAATTGATTGACCATCGAGAGAGGCTTTTGATTATTATAGGATCACCGATTTTCAATCTAGGGTAATTAACAGCTAAAATAATTAACGAATAATTGATTAAAGAACATGTAGGTGGATTTGCAAATCCAAGTGTTAGTAAAAACTCGAATATGTTCTCATCATTTAAAGTTGATTATTGATAGTTTAAATTTAATTAAAATAGTTAGAATAGTTTTAGAATCACAAACAAAAAAAAAATCTGTGTGTTTTTCGCATTATTAGAATTTGAATTATAAATTAATTAATTAAATTGATATCTAGTCCTCGGGTTCGACACTCCACACATCATACATTATATTACTTGTAAACGATCCGTACACTTGTGGGATTGAAATCGCACAACAAGCTACTTTTGAACTTTCTAACTTCAGCTAGCTGACTGGTTTACTAATGGCTTTCAACCCTTAGACAACATTCGTGCTATTGATGAAGAAAAAGGATGGCACATGGAGATTTTGTATTGACTAGCCTTATACCTATTATTGAATAATTAATGGATGAGTTATGTGGGGCAAATGTATTCTACAAAATAAATCAGAGATCTTGTTATCACTAGATCAGGGTGTTTGAAAATAATATTTAAAAGACATCTTTCAAGACTCACTTGGAGAATTATAAATTTGTTGTAATGCCTTTCTGCCTTAATAATATAATAGAATATAATGCATCATCTACTTTTCAGGCCCTAATGAATGAGGTTTTCAATAAGTGTTTGATGAATTGTAAATGTCTTTTTTTGATGACATTTTTATATAAAATTAATTGTTGTGTGGAGGAGCACTTGAAACACTTAAGGGCGTTGTTCTACTCAACGAAAGACTAGCTTTTATCTTTACTCTAGAAGTAATAGCGCCTAAGATGGAGTAAGAAAGATTACTCTATCTTGTGCACCCCTAAGGAATGATGGGATGCTTCAGTGATCGGTTTAGTGGCTAAAAAGCAAAAGTGTAAAAACATCTCATCTCCCTTTTCGGCTTCTTTCTTTTTGATGACTAAGAGCGGGTCGCTAGCATTAACTTATTCAATCTCTTGTGCTTACGCAACCTTAGCTTCAAGGCGTCGAGAGTGGATAAGTTTATCACATAAGTTGATTATTCTAGAATATCAATAGAGCTCGGGGCCCTTAACCCCATCGTGGCTAAGAGAAGAAGGAGTTCTAACTTCAAGATTTGTGTATATTGTAAAAAAAAAAAAGAAGGTATGAAGCCCAAATTTCACCAAGCAGCCCAGTCCCAAATGCACAACCCCAATTAAGATAGATTGTCCGAATAAATTCATTATTCACTCCACGTCTTCAAGACTTCAAACCGTCTCTTTTCTCCGCGTCAATTGGTATATCAAAAATCAAAAATTTAAAACCCTTATTCTAGATCCCCAACCCATTACCCACGCCGTAGAAGAGATTTCGCCATAGAAATTGGAATATAGAAGAAGATAAAGAGTAAGAGTGGTAAACATATATATATATATATATATATATTTTTTTTTTTTACATAAATTTTTAAAATTTTATTTTGTCAAAAGAATGTTTATATTATTTGGAATTTATTGAATAAGAAATTGAAAATGTATCGTGTATTTTTTTTTTTTTTTTTTTTTTGTAATTAGATTTTGCACAAGAGTTCGGTAAACGTATGTATTTTTTTCTTCTTCATAATTTAGACATTGAATTTGACTATTTGAGGTTGGCGGCTTCAATGTCTTCTTTGCGCATTCTGTCGCTTTTCTAGTTCTTGGTGAATGGTGATAAACCGATAAGTGATAATGGAAAAAGCGGCGTGAGGTTTGAGTAATTTTTTTGGTTTCAATTGATAATTTTCTTGGTTTTAATTTTATGCCCAGTGAATCTAATTTCCATAATGTTTCCAATTTCCAATTTGATTGACCTACCTATTAATTTCTAGAATGTTTCCAGTTTGATTTTAAAGAAGGTGATAACTGATAAAAAAAAGGTGATAAATTTGTGTATTTGATTGATTTGGCTATTTGTGTTTAGGTTTCCAATTATTTTTTGGACAAGACAGAATATGGATATCATTCCGCTTAACTACAGATGTAATTTAAACTTGAAGCTTAACATTTGTTGTTGATGCTATATATTGTGGTTGCGCTTTTGATTGCTTCAAGTCACAATCAATTTAATATTTACCCAACAAGCTACGCCTCGGACGTGTACTTCGCTTGCTTTTTCCGACCTTGAATTGTGTTTATATTGGAGAATTGGTTGAATTGTGATTTATTGGATTTGGTGTTCGATAGTTGATTGGTTAGATATTGACAATTAGAGAACGCGAGTTAGGAAGTGGAGCTAATTAGATTGGAAATTTGCAACGATCTGGAGCTACTCGTTGGAGTTCTCACTACAACTCTGTAACGAGCTTGATAGAAATGTACGTTGCAACTTGCAAGGTGCTTGAGTCTCTTAGTAAACATTCTCCAAATACAAGATCTCGGGCAAGTTGGTGGTGTATACAAAAATATTATGAGCTTTGAATTTGTGTTTGTTTTGCATTTCATGCGTAGAATTTTGTCAATCACTGAAGTTCTTTGTCAGGTTGTTCAAAAAAAAATCCAAGACATCTTATCTGCTATGAGATTTGTCTATACTATAAAACTGTCTTTCAAGCATTGAGAGAAGATGGGTGGGAAGAATTTCTTGAAGAAGTGAAAACTTTGTGCTCAAGAAATGGCATTTATATACCTGACTTTGAAAGTTCATATATAATTGGTCATTACCGTGGCCGTGAGCATCATACAGTTGAGCATCATTACCACTTTGATGTTTTCAATAAAGCAATAGAATTCCTATTGCTGGAGTTAAATACAAGATTTAATAAGATATCAGTAGAACTCTTTTCTCTCAGTACTGCTTTGGATCCTAAAAATTCTTTTAAATCATTTAACATGGATAATATTTGCAAGCTCACTGAGAAGTTTTATCCTCAAGATTTTACATCTCAAGATATTTATTGTTTGAAAGTTGAGTTGCAATATTATCATATTGATGTGATTTTTGAACCTCGGTTTCAAATACCAACACTTTCTGAATTATGCTAGCAATTGGTCACAAGCGTAAGGTTGGATCATTATGTTATGTTGACTCGATTGATTTGCCTTGTATTAACTCTACACATTTCTTTACCAAGAATCGTTGAGTGAGCATTTTCAGCAATGAAGCATGTGAAGACGACAATTCGTAATAAAATGGAGGATGATTTTCTTGCTGACTGTATGACTCTCTATATTGAATGAGAATTTATTGTAAATATAGATATAGATTCTATTATAGATGAATTTTATGTTATAAAAGATCGTCGAGCACCACTTCAATAGGTAATGCCAGATTGTGATTTTTGTTGCTTTACTCGCTAAGTTTCATAACTTATAAGTCATTTTATGACTTTTGTAGAAAATGGATAGAAGATACATTGAGGTAGCAGGGGTGGAGCCAGGAATCTACGTTGGGGGAGGCAAAAATTTCTAAAAAGTTGATGTAATGAGAATTTAGTTCATATAATTCACTTATGAATCAAATACATACCCGTATGTTGAGGGCATATGCAACTGATTTTATCTCTTCTTTGGGCCCGTCCCATAATTAGAAACTTGTACACAGAGCGCTCAAACAGTATGCTTAAAATAGCACTAAGGTCACCATACTTTCTTCGAGCAATTCTTTACTCATTGGGATCCCAAAGGCTCTATGGCCTTAACTCCTCAAACAGCCTTTGTGGCTAGGAGCTTATAAAAGGCCCTTGTGGCCTTAACTTTCATACATTAAGAATCAGAACGGACACTTTTTGAAAAATGACAGGCAGACAGTCGACCTATAGGCTCAAACGGTCGACCGGTTTATTCCAAACAGACGACCGTTTGGGCTAAACAGTTGACCGTTTTCGCAGATTAAAAAAAATCTTGAAAGATTGATTTTTGGCTTTGATAATTTTTTTTTTCTGCAAGTGATATTAACATAGGTTTTGTGCATAGAATTGTTTTTGAGCTTTCATTCATTTAATGCTAAAAATCAAAGCGTTAATACCTTTACAATTTTATTTAGAAATCTATTCTTCGATCTTGATCTTGAATCTTGAATTTTGGATCTTGAGATGCTTGAACTCTTGTATTGATTTGACTTTGATATTGACATTTCTTGAGAGTTCGATTTGTAGCGTTTTGAATATTACTTGAAGATAAATTGTTAGTAAACAATACTAATTTGTTTGTTATAATCAAAACATTAAGATTTAAAGTTAACCATAGGTCAACACTATTGACTTATTATTCATATAGAAACATGACTTGAGTGTATGAGTTGATATTGTTGACTTAGGATTGTTATGAAAAATCTCGTTCCCAAATCCTTAAACTAGTAACCAAACTATTTGATAACAGTTTGGGAAGTTAAAGTTAGTATGAGTGTTCGTAGTATTTTGATGGTTTGGGTTTTATGGGTCTCATCTTTGGTTGAATAGGTTCTAGTCAAGGAATCTAAACTAGACATTAACTTCGAGAATCAAATACCATTGAAAAAAAGAAAGAAAAGAAAGAAAGAAAGAAAGAAGAGAAGAAAAAGAGAAAAATTACACCTTTCACTTCTCTTATAGCTTGTGTGATTCGAGCAATAAAGCTCTGTTAGGGTATTTTAAAGCTTGGTGCCATATGGTCATCCTGACTTAGGAGTCATTGGCCTAAAACTCTCTACATGGGTCACATAAAAAAGCTTACGGGAGAGAAGTATTGCACACAAGATGTGAGAATGTGTACATTAGTCAAATAAATAAAAAGAGTTAAAGGTGCTCGGTAATGATTGATAGGTTAGGATCTCAGAGACTGGAGATGAGAATTTAGAAATCGCTCATCATCCTAGTTCTAGGAGTACGAGCTTATAATTTTTACCACTTTAATTGAAAAAAGTATTGTATTAATCAATATGAACCAAATTCGCAAGAACACCTCAGGATTGGAGAGAAAAGCAGTAGAAGTGTGATAATTTACGAGAGGTGTAAGGAATAAATGAATACAAAGGGTTCAGGATTATAAAAATATCAACAACACAATATTGGTCGTGGTCCAATATAGGTGTAAGTTCAATATTTGGCTAATCACACACTCAATAAATGTCGAGTATCAGATAAGTAAAAATTTATTTGTGGTGTTGTTTAATATCTTTCTAAAAGTGTTTCTTTATATTCAAACCTGTGGCATTTGGTAAGAAATTTAATATTGACTCTATTTTTTGTGATTCTCTTAGCTTAGTTTGAATTCGTATTTTAGTTTTGTTTATGTTCGATGACGAACAAAGGTTTAATTTGGGAATGTTTGATAAGTGCATTTTGTGCACTTATTCGAGACTTTAAAACTAAGCTCTTGTTTCGTTATTTTATAGATTTTCTACTTAATTTATTTTATTTTTCTTTCTATTTTAATTTTGGACCTGTTTATAAATAATTGGAGAAGAATAGATGAAAAGAGCAACACATTAGAAGATGATTCAGAAGTACGAGGATCAAATTTCACTCAATTATAGCTTGAAGACTAAAAGGACAAAATCCCTAACTCAAGTTACATTAGTGAAATCGACGAGTAAATGAGATAAAATTGAGTTTTTGAAGTGATTATTATGATCCAAATATTGGAGGATGAGGAAGAAGATAAAATCAATAACTTTAAGGTGTGTTGGAGTGACAATGAAGAGTTGAAGCAAATGATCAAAAACGTGAAAGCCAAAGAACCTAATTGAAAAACTACCTACCAAGCATGTAGGGAAATTAGAGAAAAAATTTTGGTATTAAAATCTCCACAAGGCAAATGATATACCATTGGAAACATAATTGAATTACGAGTCCAACACTTTTTACGGATCTCAATTTAAAGTTTCATACAATAAGTTATGGCTGTTTGAAAAACAGTCAGATCTTCGAAAAATAAGTTAGGCGATCGCCCAAGATTATAGGTGGGCGAGTGCCCAACATCAATTTCGACATGCGAGAGAGCAAAATGGTGGCTTTGGTGATCACTCGGCTTTGTAATAGGCAATTGCCCAGTGTAATTTCTTGCTGAAGTAGTGAATTTTGTTACCTTTTTGAGTTCGACTCCAAATAGGAAACCTTTTAGGACACAATTTTAATGATTTTTTGGGATCTTTTGGGGGCACAATGAGGATACTATATATATGAGTTCTTAACTCATAATTAAGGAGTCGAATTATTGGAAGAATTCAAGACGAGAAACGAGAAACGAAGATTCTACCAAGATCAAGATCTATTCTTTTGAAGATTTAATGAAGATCAAGATATATTCTTTTAAGTTTTCTTCTTCTCGTGTGATGACTTTTATATATTTTTTTTTTTTCTTCTTTCTTAATGTGTTAGGCTAAATCCCTTTAGTACTAGGATCATGATGAAACTTGTATCATGAACATTTAATTCCTTGAACCTAGTTTTTATATTCAACTTATTTTTAATTTTGAATAATTGATATTGATTTATTTTTCTCTATAACTATATGCGCAATGGTTGTATGAGTTTTGTGGCTTATTTTACCATCAAGCCATTGAAAATAAGTTAAGTATAGTATCAATTATCGTAGAGACTGATAGAGGGTAGAGATATACTGCTATGCTTTACGTGATACTTTAGTATTAACAAATTTTAATGTATTCTTGTATGTTCACATCCATATAGAGATATAGTCAGGTCACATATAGGAATATGTTTAATTCTACTTGATAGATATTGATAAACAAATTAGGAATATTGATCTTCATAATTAAATTGTGCTATTAAATTCAACGGTTCGGGTTAAAGGAGATTGGTATAAGTGGATTCGGGATCCTAGTCCGCTTTTCTTTATCATATTCAAAATAATTCGGCATAAACTCTATATTTTATTTGTTTAAATTAAAATTAGATAATTATTTTTAGTTAATATTTTAATTAGTTCTTAGGCAACAAAACTTCAAAAGTTAAATTGATTCGATTAATGTTAATCTAATTGTGTAGAGCTATCTAAATCCCTGCGGGTACGATAGTTGGATTCTGAAATCTATTATATTACTTGTGCGATCTGTACACTTGCGGTACAAAAAAAATTCCTAATAAGGACGAGTAGCATATTTAATTTATGAGGATGAAGGGTTATGTTTTTTTTTATTAGATGCATTATAATAGACAGGCTGTACTCTTTTTAAGTTTAGATGTAATCATTCTTAGTGAATGGTTTTTGTTTGTATTTTGGTACAATATTTTGGGTTCAATGTTAAATTGATGATACTAAAGGTCTTAATTTAATTTATTGTCTTTCTACATCTTTATATTATTTTGAATAAGGTAAAAAAATCAATATAATATAAATAAAAAATAAAAAATAAAAAATGATTTAATTTTTCCCAACAAATTTATCATTGTTGGAAAAATAATATACTTAGCCCACAAATACTCTTTCCCGCAAAAAAATTATTGTAGAGCTTGATTTAGCATACAAAAATTTAAAATTTTTCGACACAAAAAATTATTTGTAGGGAAAAGCACGACTTAGGAACATAATCTCAAGTCTATAGGATGTGCAAAATACATATAGAGAGGTGTAACAATGTGATTACAATTAAATTTGTGATCGGGATAAAAGACAGATACCGAAATTTCATTAATTAGAACAACTTCTTGAATGCACGATTCATTCTCATTCTTTGTTTGGACAATTTCTTTGGGCAAAATATCTACTGCGACACCTAAGATATCTAAAAAATTAATATATATGAGTTCAAAACAAATAATGAATGAGGCTATGTAATATAAGTTTAGTAATGTATTAAATTCCTCTTTCATATGTAAATTGAAAATTTGAAGAGTACCGATTACACTTTTGTAGTCCATGTCTGCTGGCCATAAATTGAAAGAAGTGGTGCACGATTATCTTCGTCAGCTGGTTGTATCCTCGTTTTCCATTTATTTTATCCATCGAGTAGGCCCCACTGATTCCTCAGTATTTTGTGTTTGTTAATTTCATTTGCTATGTTGGATATTAAAGACATTTTTGACAAACCAAGTAATCAAAAATGGAAGAGATAAGACCATATTTGTCGAGATAACCCATCTATTCTCTATTCTCGTATTTTCTCACTCATGTCAAGAAGGAAACACAAGACATAATATATACAAGATTGATCCAATGAAAGCATGACAAACATCTAACAAACTAATGTAAATTAATAAAAGAGAACATGTGAAGGTGATGAAAATAAAAGTATAATAAAATGAAATATATTTCTTCATCCCCCTAAAAGTCGGCAATTGGTGGAGATCACCAATCCCAAACTTGGAAATTAAGTTAATGAATTGAGGGGTCATAATGCTTTGGTGAAAATGTCTCGCAACTTGTTGAGAAGAAGGAATGTGTTGAGGCAAAACGAAACCTTCCTTGAATTTGTTTCTAACAATATGGCGATCAATCTCCAAGTGCTTAGTTCTTTCATGGAAAACTGGATTTGCACTAATATGTAAGGTCGATTTATTGTCACACCACAAAGGGATAGGTAAATAGATAGGAACGGCAAAGTTTTCAATATATAGGCGATCCGGTGATTTCACAAACTGTTGTTGCCAAACTTCATACTCAACCTCTATTGTAGATCGAGAGACCGTGGTCTGCATTTCTTGGTTTTCCATGAAACAAATGTGTCTCCAAGATAGATACAAAACCAATGAAGTGACCTTCTAGTGTCACCGCAGAAGCCCAATCTGCATCCGAGTATGTCGTTAAATTAAAGTGAAATTACATTTGTCTTTGAAAGTAAAGGCCTAAAGACGGACACCCTTTCGGATATCGCAACAAATGAATAGTCATGTCCCAATGAATTTGACAAGGACTATGAACAAATTGACTTAATTGTTGTATCCCATAGGTAATGTCCTGGTCGGTCATATTTAAGTATAGAAGCCTTCCAATCGACCTTCTATATCGCTCGGATCCGGAAAAGGAGGACTTGAGTTCTGTGAAAGCTTTGTACCTTTTGGAATTGGAACCGAAACCGATCGTGCACCTATGAGCATCTTTGATGATGTCCAAAATGTATTTTCTCTAGTTAACATATGTCCCCTTTTCACCTCTAGCATTCTCAAGTCCTAGGAAGTATTTCAGCAAGACCAATGTCTTTGATTGTAAATTGAGAATGTAAATATTTCTTAACTAACACAATGTCAGATTCATGGGTTCCAGTAATTAAGACATCATCCACATAAACCAGTAGAAACAGATTGTGATTGGATGAATGCTTGAGGAATAGACGGTGGTCATGGTTGGATTGAACAAACCCATATTCAGTTCAATATTCCATTGCCTTGAGGCCTCTTTCAATCCATATAAGCTTCTTCTCAGTCTGCAGACTGTGTTTGGTGTTGTTTTGACATATCCTGGAGGTGTTTGCATATAGACCTCTTCATCAAGGTATCCATGCAAGAAATCATTGTTGATATCAAGTTGATGGAGAGGCCAAGATTTAGCTGAGGCTAATGCAATGAAGATCCTTACTGTAACAAGCTTTGCAACAGGTGAGAAACAATCAAAAAAATCAATCCCTTCTAATTGATTGTAGCTTTTTGCTACTAATCTTGCTTTAAGCCTATCTACACTTCCATCCGGTTTAAGTTTAACTTTGTATAACCATCTGCATCCTATAGACTTCTTACCCTTAGGTAGATCAGTGAGTTCCCAAGTTTTATTTGATTCTAATGCTGCTAATTCTTCATTCATAGCATGTATCCAACTTTTATCTTTACAAGCTTGATGGTAAGAATTTGGTTCTTGAATTTTTGACACATTTGCCATGTATGCCACATATGTGTGATGTAAGTTTGGTGAAATTGTGTAAGGATATGTAGGTGGTGTGAATTGTGAAGTGAGTTTTGTTTGGTTGAAAGAGGATTGGTGATCAACAGTTGGAACAATTGAACTTCCAGTTACATTAGTCACGTAATCTTCCATCCATAATGGTTTGGCTCTCTGTCTGGTACTTTGTCTAAGGGCTCGAGTTTCAGACATTATATTTTCTGGAGATTCAGGAAATGGAACATGGACAAGTGGTATGGAATAATGATCAGTGGAGGAAGAATCAAGAGTGGTTTCACCGTAAGATGAATCTGTGGTTATGTTTTGGAAAGGCTCATTATGTTGATCATCACAAGGGAAAACATAGGGTATTGCAAATAGGATAATCATCATAGCATTCGTGATATGGAATGACCGGAGAGGATTTATCGACAATAGGATTGATTTCAAATTTGAAAGGAAAACAATTCTTATAGAATGTAATGTCTCTCGAAACTTGAACTTGTTTATTGGATAAATTGTAGACTTTGTAAGCCTTTTGTCTAGGGTTGTAACCTATAAATAGACATTTGTAACCTCTCGTTTCAAATTTATCTTTGTGAGGTTTGGTATTGGTTATGTAACAAAGGCACCAAATGTTTTAAGGGAAGAGAAATCTGGTTTGGTGTTATATAGGATCTCAAAAGGGGTCTTCGGCTTTACAGAGTGGGAATTGCTTTTATAATGTGTGTGGCCATTAGTATAGAGTGTGTGACCAGAAATAATAAGGTAAATGTGCTTGGAACATGAGGATCCGCCATTTGGAGTAAATGCTCAGTGTTTTCTTTCTACGACTCCATTTTGTTGTGGAGTGTAGACACATGATTTTTGGTGGAGAATTCCTAAAGATTGAAGTAAAGTCTGACATTCATTTCCAGTGAATTCACTTCCATTGTCTGTTCTAATGACTTTGACATCCTTTTTGAACTGGTTTTTAATCATTTTGAAGAAAACTTCCATGGTTTTGACAGTTTGGGATTTGTGAAGAAGTATGAAGGTCCATGTGGCTCTACTATAGTCATCCACAATTGTAAGCATAAAAGGTGTTTCGATCGTTAATGTGTGTTGTATATAGGGACCCCATAAGTCAATGTGTAACAATTCAAAGTTGGTTTTGGAATGAATTTGGGAGTTTTGAAACGGAAGCCTGTTCTGTTTTACCTTGTGACAAATATCACATGGTTCAATATTCTTAATGACAGAAGCATTGCAAAGCTGTTTAAGGAAGCTGAGGTGCTGTAAGCATTGGAATGAAGCATGACCAAGTCTAATATACTAATCAATAAGAGAAAAGGAACAAGCCTTATCATTAAAAGAAATTTTATTTCTAGAATTCAAATTTTCAGTGGATAGAAGGTTACAAATATTCATTCTCCTATTACAATAACCAACTCCACTATTCAGAAACTATGTTCATCAAGTGTGTATAACTTTTCATTCAATTCTCCAACCGCCAAAGTCCTATCACTTTTCAGGCCCTGCAACAAGCAATATGTAGAATAGAACACAAATTTAATCAGTGCAGTTTGACAGAGCTTAGGAACTGATAGTAAATTGAGTTTGAAAGTGGGGACGTGAAGAACATAAGTTAAAATGATTTTGTGATTCATTGCAATGTTTCCAGTGTTTTTGACAGCTTTAATAGAGCCATCAGGTAGCAAAACAGAGGTAGTCATGTGATGGGTTTTTAGGTTGGACATTTGTGTTGAATTTGTGCATATGTGGTTATTGGCACCAGTGTCAACAATCCAAGATCCACATTTCAAATCATCAAGTGAAGTAAAGGCAAAATGTTGAGTGTACATACCAAAATAATCTCTGAGATGTGCAAAGTTTACTTGATCTTCATTATCTGTGAGCTTCTTTCCTTTCAGCATTTTCATTAACTCTTGCTAAACTACATTAACTCTTGCTAAACTATGGCAGTAATATTAGAAGGGGATGTTGTATCCTTTGAATTTGCAAAGAAGATAACCATCTTCAAAAGCAAGGGGCGAGTTATCCATTTTCATCACATTGTTTGCGGTATTTTTCCAACCGTGTTCCTTTGTCCTTTGATCTTTCTTGTATCAACTGGAAAGCCAATTAACTTGAAACATCCTTCTTTGAATGCCCATTCATACTACAATGGGTCACAATATATCAGCTCCTTATCAAAATTTCCATATCTTGTATTAACTCCCCTGCCTCCAACATAGTTTCCTCTACCAAAAGTGGATCTCCATGTCCAATTTCCTCGGCCAGATCCATTTCTTCCACGTCCATCATTCCTAGTGTTAACTCCCCTGACCATCATTGCGGTGTTATCATTAGTTTCAGGATACAACATATGCACTTTTCTTTGTTTCTCCACCCTTAGAACCATAGAATAGGCCCTATTCACTGATGGTAAAGGATCCATCACAAGAACTTGATTTCTAACATTGTCATATGTATAATTTAGGCCCATCAAAAATTGCATAAGCTTGTTGAAAGAAGCTAAATCGAAACTTCCTTTGCAGCTCCACATGTACAGACTGGCAATGGCATAAGACAAGCGATTTCATCCCATAATTTTTTAAGATTGGTGTAATATTTCTCCACTATTAGTGATCCTTGTGTCATGCTGCTGATTTCTCTCTGTAGCTGATAAAGTAATGGCCCATTGCATTCACCATATCTCTCATTCAATTCATCCCATAGATCCTTAGCTGATGTTGTGTAAATAAATGCTTCCACAATTTCCTTCGAGATTGAATTTAAAATCCAAGATCTAACCATACAATCAACCCTATTCCATTGATCAGAATTTAGAGATTCGCTATCTGGTTTTTCACATTTCCCATTTATGAATCCCAGCTTTAATTTTGCACCTAATGCTATCTTAATGGATCTATTCCAGCTGAGATAGTTTTTACCTGTCAGTGGTGAAGTTACCAGGATCATTCCTGGATGGTCCGAACTCTGTAAGTCCAATGGGTCTCCATTGGAATATTCTTTTGCTGCTGCTCCTGTTCCACCGTCGGAGGTATTTGCAGATCATCATTTTGATCATTGTTGTCAGCCATCTTCTTACTTATATATTTAATACTTCAAATGTTTATGTGTATGAGATGATTTATGGCTCTGATACCATAATCAAAAAATGGAAGAGATAAGACCATATTTGCCGAGAGAACCCATCTACTCTCTATTCTGTATTTTCTCACTCATGGTGAAGAAGGAAACACAGTACAGAATATATACAAGATTGATCCAATGAAAGCATGACAGCACATCTAACAAACAAACAGAAATTAATAAAAGAGAACATGTGAAGGTGATGAAAATAAAAGTAAAATGAAAATGAAATATATTTCTTCACCAAGGTGTCTTATAAAGCAGTGATATCATTGTTGTAGATCGTAGTCTGCACTTTGTTTCCCTGTTTTTGAGGATAGCATGGATATGATTAAAATATATTCGGTCAACCAGATTTAATGATACAAATATGTTCATCATTTAAGTATGTACTAATGAAATCAAAAGTACTCAATAATAAACTGAAGATGAACATTGTATATGAAAAGAAATTGAAGGTCCTAAATTGGATTTAGCAGTAGATCCACAAGGACGAAGTTTGATCACTTAGTCTTTTATGGTACGATGTTTTCACAACATCCTTTTCTTCTGCTATTATGGTATAACTTGTATTTATTAGCCATTAAAATGCTGAGATATCTGCAGTAATTTAGAAACACGTGGTTTAGCTATTTTATGATCTCATCATCATTAATATATACAAGAGGTTCAGGAGATGTAATTAGATGGGCTTCCCTACGGGCAAGTGATAAAGAAAAATATGGTATGGCTGAAAAATACTCGAGTTCACGAAACAAGATTCTGCTTTTCTTCAAGAAAGCCTTAAAGAACACAATATCCTCAACCTAGTTAGACCACTACAGCTAAATCTATCCGTGTGTGTATTTATGTTTGACAGAAAACTAATAAATTTTTTATTAACGTGAGTATGTTCAGCAATTTTGTGAATCTTATTTCATCGTGATGCTGTTAACACATATTTGTCTAAGTTCAATTCTTAAAATATTCCTTCACACCTCACGTGGTCATTTATAATCAAAACATTGTCATGTGTAGAAGTTTAGTATATATGGTGTTGGGATTTTTGTGGTCTCAAATAAACTCGGGCAATGATGACTAATTGGACACATTATATCTTCATAAGCTTTGAGCTTGAGATTGAAGATAATTGTATAGTGGACTCCACAATGTGTCAGCCAAAATATATTGAAGGATTTAATGGACCACTTGGAGATTTTAATATACCTTTGGATCGTTTCAATGTCTTAATGTGTTTGACCTGATTTAAAGTGTGATTTAATAGTTTTATGGTATAATATATATATATATATATATATATATATATATATATATATATATATATATATATATATATATATATATATATATATATATATATGTACCATACATATTTATATTTTAGATATTTGCTTTTACGGCTTGAACTTGGCTCTCATACCAAACCGGCTCGACGCTTTAATTTGTTGAATGGTTTCCTTTAAGAGTCTGGTTTTGGGAGAGCCTCTAACAAGAGTATAAACTCTTTCAATGGGAAAGGGATCAAGTTTTTGTTTAGGAGGGGATGACCCCAAGGATAAGATTTGACTTGACAAAGTTGATTGTGAACAATAAGTTTCTTGAGTTGCCATGTTGCATCATTTGTATATAAATGAGGTAAATTAAAATTAGATAAAATAGAAACTAATTGCCAAAAATCGATAATTTGATAAATATTTAAATGAAAAGCTTCTATTGAACTATTCAATAGTTGACATAATTGTAAGCCATTTACAAAGATCGAAAATACTTGACTAAAAATACATGATTGAAAATGAATGGAAAAAAACATTTCATAACTTGCAAATTTATGAATATATGAAAAGATAATTGTAAAATTCACTCTGATCGATAAGAGAGACAATTCTCATTTTTATAGACATATTTCTAGACTTCAAATTCGGACTTGAAGTTGTTTGAAGAGAATCTTTCAATTGCTGAATAAACTTTTGACCTTTTGGAAAAGCTTTCGCTTGCTTTTGCAATAATTATGCTGATCAGTGTTTGCCTTTCGAATTGTAGAAGATGCCTTTGTCCTTTAGCGATAATTGTGCCGAACATTGTTTGCTTTTTGAAAAGAAATAATTTTTTGTCCACATTTTTTCTCTGCTTAACACAAAGTATTGATTAAAGGGAAAAAATTATTACTCTTCGAAGAAATCTGCTCCAAGGAGTCATCTTCGTTGTCTTGTTTGAAATCAAGTACTGGTCCTGCGTCAGAAGTAGCAACAGATCCTTTACTTGATTCGGCCTGGGCCATTGAAACTGCTTTGTGGGAAAAAATGGAGAACTCTTTTGGATTAGAGCATTTCGCCAATTGTGTCATGATCCTTCTCTTCTTTGTCAGAAAATCGCTTTGAGAGGAAGAGCTTGCTTGATCTTTTCTTGTATGAACCTTGTGTTAATCAATCTATGATTGAACCGCTTTTGAATAGGCATTTGAATCATTGAATTTTTCCAACCACTTGATTTTTCATCTTCTAAGAATTCTTTTGAAAGAGAAGTTGTCATTTGAATTTGGGATAACTTGAAAATCCCAACAAAAAATTCATACGACTTTGAAAGTTCTACGAGAATTGGAAAAGAAGGTCTTCTTGGGAGATAAGATTGACACCTTTTGATCTAAACAATTGGTATCCTTCAGAAACACAATTGGGAAGGATGTCAATGGTGGCTCCAAAATAAATCCATCATTGTTGAAACCATTTTGAAAAGCTTTTGACACGGTTGTGGTAAAAAAGAATAAACCACGAGTGAATTTTTGGTCTGAAAAACATTACGTTATACCAGGCGTTGATGTAATCTTGATATGAAAAAAAAGATTTTTGGCCATTTTTCATTGAAAATGATTTGGTTTCCCATGATTGTTGGTTCCAATCGAAAGAGTAAGACTTGAAGAATCTTGATTTTTGAGAAGTCAATCCAATTGGTGTTTGGCTTATTTGATGTGTGAAAAATAATTGCAAATTTAGTAACCGTTAAATTGTTTCATACCACGTTCGAGATTTTGAGATTTCTTGAGGGAGAAAGTAAAACTCATTGAGAACTTGATATTTTTGATAAGAAAATTGAACGGATCGTCATCCTTTTGAAAAGGGGGAAAATGTTTGAAATGCACTCATCAAGCAAGGCGAAGTTTACATTTTGTTTCGAGCTCGACGACGGGAAGAGTCGTTCCCTTGACAAAGTATTGAAGTTTTTGATTATTGATTTCAAGTAGTTTTCTTGTTTCTGGTTTAACGGCATTTTTGTAATTGGAAGGGTTTTGAGTTTTTAGAGATGTTTTGTAAGGTTCCAAGGACCGTAAATGGGTTTGAAGTGGTAGAAAGGCCTTTGGATTTTTGAGAAGAAAATGCTTGAGTTGATTTTTGAGAACTGGAGCTCTCAGGAAGAAAATCTTCCAGAGTTCTCCCCTTGCTGCTGTGCTTTTTCGATTTCATCCATGCAAAAACTCTCTCGTTAAGAAGTTTGGCAAGGCATTGTTTTCTCCTTTAATGAATTCAATTGAGAAATCAAAACATGAAAGAATTGCTTGCCATCTAGCAAATATTTGTTTTGAAATAAGATTTTTAACATCTTTTTGCAAAATTCTTTTGATGCTTTACAATAAGTTTTGACAAGGAAAATTTTATTGATAAAGTCATCTTTAAATTTTGAAACGCATAAAACAATGGAAATGCATTATTTCTTGAAGGTTGAGTAATTTTTCTGAGGCCCTAACTAGATACCCAAATGATATCGAACAAGTTGCTCTTTATCATCGAATCTTTGCTTAAGGAATCCCCCATAACCGAGTTTGAAGCATCTGTTTCAACTATAAGAAAAGCTTTAGGATTGATAATGTAAAGGCATGGAAGAGTCTTAACAATCTGCTTGATTGATTTGACTGTCTGAGTATGTTTGTCTGTCCATTGAGGAGGGTTGCTACGAAGCCTTTGAAAAAGTGTTTAGAAAATTTTCCTAATTTTTGGAGTAAAGCTTGAGACGTAATTAATACATCCTAAGAATCTTTGAAGATTGGTTTTGTCTAATATTTGATCCGAAACTTACTAGCAAATTCAAGACTTCTCTTAATTGGTGTGTTGGTTCCCTTGGTGATTTCGTGCCCTAAAAATTTAATCTTTGTTTGACAAAGCAATTTTTTTTTTCCGAGATGGCTAAGCCATTTCTTTTAATAATTGAATGAAATATTTAGAGATGCTTAAGATGTTGCTCAATTCTATTGGAATAGATGAGGACATCATCAATGTCGACAATAGAGAATGTTTGATAGGGATTGAAGATGTCATTCATATTTTTTTTGGAATTCACAAGGATCATTCTTAAGTCCAAAGGGCATAACATTTCATTCATATTGTCCTGAAGGAACATTAAATGTTGTTTGTAATTATCTTTTCATCAATTTGAATTTGCCAGAAACCTGATTTGAGATCAGATTTGGAGAAAATTGTAGCATTGAGGAGTCGATTGAGGAGTTCTTTCTTTTGTGGCATAGGATAATGAATCCATTGGAGGACTTGATTGAGAGGCTTATAGTTGATAACAAGTCGAGGGGCTCCTCTTTCAATTTCGGCTTGATTATTGACATAGAAAGTTGCACAACTCCATAGAGATTTGCTTGGTCTGATTAAGATTTTTTCTAAGAGGTCATTGATTTCTTTTGTACAATAATTGATAAGTGCGTTTTATGCACTTATTCGGTCTTTAAACTAAGTTTTTATCATGTTATTTTATTGATTTTCTACTTAATCTAGTTTGTTATTGTTCTATTTCAGTTTTGGACCCGTTTGTAAGAAATTGGAAAAGAATGGATGAAAAGGCAATAAATTGGAAGATGTATAGGAAGTATGGTGACTCAATTGCATTCTATTGGAAAGTTGAAGGACCAAATTACAGATTATGAAAAGTTGGAGGACTAAAATGACCAAGACCCAAAGCTTGAGGACCAAATTAGAGGGTATGGAAACCGGAAGGACAGAATTGTGAAGATTTAAAAGAGCCAAGCTGGGCGAGCGCCCAGCATTGAAATTTAAAAATAGAGAGTGAAACAGCCAGCCTGGGTGATCGCCTGGGAAAGGCAATCGCCCAGTGTTAATTTCTGCCTGCGTGAATTTTTTCCTTTTTAGACTTCTACTTCACTTAGGAAACTTTTTGGGCCCACGACTTGTGGATCTTTTTGGTATATTTTGGGGCACGATTAGAGTAGTATATGTATGAGTTATTAACCCATTAACGGTTGTTGAGTTTTTGGGAGAAAAACATAGACAAAAACACATCAAACGGAGATCAAGATTGCTCTTTTGAAGAATTCAACGAAGATCAAGATCAAGAAATTACTCTTTCAAGTTTTCTTCTTCTCCAGGTAATGAATTCCATATTTTCTTCTTCTTTTTATTTTCTTGTTATTAGTATGATAGACTAGTTTAATTAGTGCTAGGATTACGATGAAGCTTGTCGTTTAAATTCTTTCATCTTGAGACTTGGTTTTTGACGAGTTATTTCATTATAGTTTTGAATAATTAATTTTGATTTATTTGCATCTACAATTATATACATAGTAATTTTATGATTGTTGTGGTTTGTTTTACTATCAAAAGATCGAAAGCATGCTAGATACTATTTTAATTATTTTAAAGTCCGATAGGGGATAGAAATATACCGCTATGCTTTATGTGATCTTTAATTATCCATAGAGACTTAATGCATTTGTTTGTATTCGCATTCGTCATAGAAATATAGTCGAGTCATACATATGAATAGGTTTAACTTTATTCGAGAGAAATTGTTGAACAATCTAGGGATATTGATCTTCATAACTGATGTAATTTGTCAAAACTAAGAATCAAGATAGAGGAATTAACAACTATAAGTGGATTCGGAATTCTAGTACTTTTCCTTTTTAAAGTTAAATCAATCTTTAACCAGCATGATCTTTCAGTTAGTTGAGCCATAATTATTTAATTGTTCTTTTTAGTTTATTAATTTAATTAGTTTTTAATCACAAAATCTCCAATTTTCCAAAGTTCATTAGATTTGGTTAAGGTTAGTATAATTGAACTGAATTATCTAAATCTTCGTGGGAACGATATTTGGACTCAACATCCACTTTATTACTTGTGCGATCCATGCACTTATGGAATTATTAAAGATATAAAATCGCTGACAAGTTTTTGGCGCCGTTGCCGATGATTTAGTTTTTGTTCTTTTTCAATTATTTTAACACTAATTCAAACTTGTCTCTTTGCTTTAATTTCTTCTTATTATTTTCTTTAGTTATTTCAGTGTTTGCTTTGTCTTTTTACGCACCATTGCATGCGAAGTGTGAGACACGAGTCTCTATTTCCAACCGATCCGTAGATTGAACGTATTTTCATCCGGAGACGTAAAGAGGCAAAAATAACACACCAAAAGACCAAAAACAAGCAAGCCAAAATGTAGAACAACAAAATTGCTCGTGCAAGACAGGAGATTGATGAAGACAATATGCTAGTTGGAGACTTTTTGACTCCACAGATCATCCAGAATCAATCTAGCATTGTCTACCCACCTTTTGGGTAGCCGAACTTTCAGTTGAAGACTAACGTCATTCATCTATTCCAGAATGGACATCAATTCTATGGTAGGGCGAAGAGAATCCACATACACATGTTTCGCGATTCTTAGAAATGTGCCAACACTTCAAATATCAAGGAATCTCAGACGACGCCATCCAACTACGTTTGTTCCCACATACTCTCGGGACAAAGCTCTTGAGTGGTCGGATGACCACCAATTGATAGCATAACCACCGGAATGATCTAGCCCAAAAGTTCTCGCAGACAAAATTCTTCCCACCAAAGAAGAAGGTTTCAAGTCAAGAAGCATGACATATCCATACTTCAACAGTTAGAAATAGAACCCTTTGATGAAGCGTGTAACAAATTTAAAAATATGCTAAGGAAGTGTCCTTATCATGGCATTGGCAAGGGCCAACAAATTCAGTACTTTTATGTTAGACTACTCTCTTCGTGTAAAAGTATGATCGACTCTTTCTCTAACAACTCCTTATCTACCAAAACCGTTGTTGAAGTACTAGAGTTGTTTGAAAGAGTAGCTACCACCACTACCACCACTGCTATGTGGGCATTAGATAGAGTCATACACAAGAAACATGCATGGGTATATGAAATAGACACTGTCACAGTGTTATCTGCAAAAATAGATTCTTTGGCACACAAAGTGGAGAACGTGTCACAATCAGCTTATATGATGCAAATAAAGAAATCAACATGTGAAGAATGCGGAGCCAGTCATAGTATATCAGAATGTCCTATTCTATCACTACAGCCTGAACCGGTCGATTATATTCAAGGTGGTCAGCACCAACAAAATAACCCATACTCCAACACATATAATCCAGGTTGGCGAAACCATCCAAATTTTTCTTGGAGAGATAATCAGAATAATATCAGACCACAGTTTTAGTAGCCAGAAAAGAGTACATCATTAGAAGCCTCAATTGATAAATTAATTGAGAGAACCGAACAGTTCATGATCAAGACAGAAACTAATATTCAAAATCAAGGTGCTTCAATAAAGAATCTCGAGACACAAATGGATCGAGATGGCAATTGCTCTATCGAGGCAAAGCACCGTGTTCTTTGCCAAGCAATACTGAGATGAATCCCAAGGAACATGTTAAAGCTATTACTACTAGAAGTGGGGTTCGCTTACGAGAGATCCATGTCAAGAGATCGGTTGCAAATAATGAAATGGTACCTTCCACTGATGAGGAATACGTGGAATAGACTGAGCAGACAACAGATATGAAAGAGAGTTCAGGCACATCACATGTTAAGGCAACCATTCTTATCAAGCCATATGATCATCCGATCCCATTTTCTCAGAGGTTACAAAAGCATAAGTTAGACTTCAAAAAATTTCTTGAAACATCCCCTTTGCAGATGCACTTGCTTAGATGCCCAGTTATACAAAATTCTTGAAAGACATTCTTTCAAATAAACGCAAGATAGAGGAACATGAGACGGTGATGTTGACAGAAGAGTGTAGTGCTATTTTACAAAATAAACTACCTTCTAAACTAAAAGATCCAGGGAGTTTTACAATACCTTGCACAATTGGTGATTTTTGTTTTGATAAACCTTTGTGTGATTTAGGAGCTAGTATTAACTTGATGCTGCTTTCTATTTTCAGGAAATTATGTTTGGGAAAAGCTAAAGCAACTACGGTGACTCTGCAGCTAGCTGATCGGTCTATTAAACATCCAAGCGGAGTTGTTGAAGATCTTTTGGTAAAAGTGGACAAATTCATCTTCCTAGCTGATTTTATCATTCTTGACATGGAGGAAGATAAAGATGTTCCACTTCTTCTTGGTCGACCATTTTTAGCCACTAATAGAACTCTAATCGATGTACAAAAAGGCCAACTGATTTTGAGGCTTAGTGAGGAGCAGGTCACATTTGATGTCTTCAAGGCAATCAAATATCCAACCGAGTCAAATAGCTGCTTCAAAGTTGATGTGGTTGATAGTACAGTTCATGAAAATTTTCAACTCAATAATCCATTAGATCCTTTGGAGGCCTGTATTGTGCATTCTCAATCCACTCAAGCTGATTCTATTGAGGTTGAGATGTGTGCAAGGTATCTTGAAGCTAACCATCCATATATGCGCCGACCACGCTTTGAGGAGTTGGGCACGGGTTCTTCAAAACATCTACCTTCTGTTCAACAGCCTCCAAAAATAGAGCTCAAGCAGTTGCCTTCTCATCTCTGCTATGCCTACATGGTAGAATCCTCTACTTTACTTGTAATAATTGCAAATTCTATTAATAAGCTTGAAGATAAAAAATTACTCCGAGTGCTTCGAGAACACAAGACAGCTATTGAGTGGTCTATTGCTGACATCAAGGGTATCAACCCTACTCTGTGCATGCATAAAATCCTCGTGAGGACAATTTCAAACCAAGTATTGACAGTTAGAAGAGGCTGAATCCTAATATGAAAGAAGTGGTCAGAGCAGAAGTCATAAAGCTAATGGATGCTAGGATTATCTATCCAATCTCGAGGCGATGCCTTGGTCATCCGGTTCAAGTAGTGCCAAAGAAGGGAGGTATCATGCGGTTCGTAATGAAAAGAATGAATTGATTCCAACCGAACAATCACGGGATGGAGAGTTTGCATTGACTACCGCAAACTCAATACTGCTACTAAGAAGGATCACTTTCTCCTTCTATTTATTGATCAGATGTTGGAAAGACTGGCTGGATATTTCCATTACTACTTTTTAGATGGATACTCCGGCTATAATCAGATTCCAATTGCACCTGAAGATCAAGAGAAGACTACATTCACGTGTCCCTATGGTACATTTTCTTACCGTAGGATGTCTTTTGGTCTATGCAATGCTCCTACCACTTTTCAACGTTGCACGATGGCCATCTTCTCTGATATGGTAGAGAAACTCATTGAAATATTCATGGATAATTTCTCAGTGTTTGGCTCATCCTTTGATGAGTGCTTGGAGCACTTACATCTGGTTTTGAAGCAGTGTGAAGATACAAATTTGGCTCTCAACTGGGAAAAGTGTCACTTCATGGTTCAAGAAGGCATCATGTTGGGAAATCGAATTTCATTAAGGAAATTGAAGTAGATAAAGTAAAAATTTAGGTTATAGAGAAATTGCCACCACCAACTTCTGTCAAGGGTATTAGAAGCTTTATTGGGCATCTCGGGTTCTATCATCGCTTTATCAAAGACTTCTCGAAAATCACAAAGCCTTTGTGTACTCTGGCTGGTCAAGGATGTGCCCTATGTCTTCTCTCAAGAGTGTTTATTGGCATTCAACACTCTAAAAGAGAAGCTCATTTCAACAACTGTGATAATTGCCCCTGATTGGAGTCTACGTTTGAATTAATATGTGATGCAAGTGATTGTACAGTTGGAGTAGTATTGGGGCAGCGAAAAGATAAATTTTTTCATATGATACACTATGCTAGCAAGACTTTGAATGATGCACATCTCAATTAAGCCACTCACCGAGAAGGAGATCCTGGTCGTAGTCTACGCCTTTGACAAATTCGGATCATATCTTGTTGGATCAAAGGTGATAGTTTACACCGATCACACATCCTTGAAGTATTTATTGGCAAAGAAAGATGCAAAACCGAGGGCGATTAGATGGGTATTACTTTTACAAGAATTTGATCTCGAGATAAGAGACAAGAAAGGAAGCGAGAATATAGTAGCTGATCACTTGTCTAGACTTGAGCAGGAAGAGCAGATCGAGAGCTTGGATATTAATGAGATATTTCTAGATGAACAGATTTTTCATTTGGGAAAAGTACTATGGTTTGCAGATGTAGTGAATTTCTTGGCCAAGTCCATCATCCCGCCAGATTATTCAAGTCAACAAAAGAAGAAATTTTTCTCTGACTTGAAGCATTATTTTTGGGAGGATCCCATTCTCCATAGACGGGGTCTAGATCAAATAATTCGGCGGTGTGTTCCTGAAGAAGAAGTCCCTCAGATACTTGAGCATTGCCACTCTTTAGCCTACGCTGGACACTTTGGTGCCTCTAAAACAGCTGCTAAAGTTCTACAGTCTGGATTCTACTGGCCTTCCCTCTTCAAAGATGCTTACCTTTTTGTGAAGAAATGTGATCGGTGCCAGCTCACAGGAAATATCTCAAAAAAAAATGAAATGCCTCTCAACAGTATACTTGAGGTCGAGCTTTTTGATGTTTGGGGTATTGATTTCATGGGGCCATTCCCTTCGTCATTCTCAAATCAATACATTTTGGTTGTCAGAGACTACATCTCCAAATGGGTTGAAGCCAGTCGCTTTACCTACTAATGATGCACGGGTTGTGATAGATTTTCTAAAAATGCATTTTACTCGTTATGGCACACCTTTGAGCCATTATTAGTGATGGAGATAAGCACTTTTGCAATCGCCGGGTTTGAGTCTTTGTTGGCTAAATATGGCGTTCGGCATCGTGTTGCTACTCTTTATCACCTTTAAACAAGTGGGCAAGTGAAGTCTCCAACCCAGAGTTGAAGTGATTATTGAGGTGACGGTGAGTTCATCAAGAAAAGATTGGTCAAAGAAGCTAGATGATGCTTTATGGGCCTCCGAATGAAATTTCAAAACTCCTATAGGCATGTCTCTCTATCGGTTAGTTTTTGGAAAAGCGTGCCATTTATTGGTTGAGTTGGAGCACCGAGGGCTGTCAAGAAGTTGAACTTCGATCTAAAGGCACCGGTGAAAAAGAGACTCTTCAATTGAATGAAATGGATGAGTTTCGGTTGGAAGCTTATGAGAACGCCGGCTGGCAGATAAGGAGCGGACCAAAAGTGGCATCATATGCATATTCAAAGAAGAAATTTTGAGGTTGGGCAGCAAGTCTTGTTGTATAATTCTCGCCTCAAGCTTTTCCTGGGCAAGTTGAGATCTCGATGGTCGGGTCCTTACACAATCACCAAAATCTATCCATATGGAGCAGTGGAAATCAGTCATGAGAGTAAAGGCACTTTTAAAGTCAACGGGCAGCGTTTGAAGGTCTATTGGAGTGGTGGATTCTCGAAAGAAAAGTCTACCGTTCATCTTACACACCCAGAATGATCAACCCAAAAAGTCGAGCTCTAGACTATAACTCGAGCGTTTAATGGAGAGCAACCCATTTTTCTATCCTTTTCTCCTTTTTAGACGTATTTCTTTCAATGCATGTAGTAGGGATAGTTTTATTGCATTAGTTTTTGCACTTAGTTGATTTTTAGAGTGGTTTCATCATCATTTTCTTTTTGGCACATAATTAAGATTTCACTCAATCAATTAGGCCTAGATACAATTAGTCAAAAGCATGAAGTGAGTTTTAGCACATGTTTGGTTTTTCTAATTCACTATGTTTAGCTTGGCATGTGCTTAAGATTTCACATGTTAAGGTATGTCTAGTTAGTCACATTTAAAATACATTTGCATGCTTTCATCGTTTCCATTTTAGCACGTTTTAAATGTTTGACATGTTAAGTTAGCCTACATGCATTTAGTTGGAAGTAGAATTAAAAAAAAAAAAATATTCTGGTTAATCGGGCGATCGCCCCATTATGCAAAAGCTGGGCAGAATGCCCAGTGTTAAGCCCAAGCGATCGCCCGGGTTTTGCCCAGGCGATCGCTCAGGCTTGTGCTGGGCAGAATGCCTAGCACTTAAGTTAGACACGGCCAAAGATTTTTTTTTTTTGAAACCTCTCCTCATGCACTTCAAACACACACCACTTCATCTAATAACCAAATCACATGAAACCCTCAAGATCGATTCCAAATCTCTAATTGTACTTTACTTCATCTACATTCAAACACGGTTTCAAGGCATTCCATTTCATTCCTTTCAACATCAAAAATCGAAATCACTCCAAGGTATGCTTTTTCTTCCTCTAATCTCAAGTTTATCTTTTTGGCTTGCAAGTTTTTCATTTTATGTTGACACAATGAGGAGAATGGGCTTAGGTAGTTGTTGGGTTGTTGAGATTGGATGTTTAGGTGCAAAATTTTTGGCTGAATTCAAGCTCAAGCTCGTTCAAAATCCATCTCCACGGATGATGCCTTGCAAGTGTTCGATGCATTGACTAAGTGGAGTTTCATGTGAAATTAAGGTTACCTTGAATTGGACATTAATCAAACTCATTTATGCTTGTTTACTATGTAAATATCCGCATGATTTCTCTTTAGAAATTCATCCACGCAACTTAGTACCAAAAGTAGGCAGCCATGGCACGCCATGACTAGGCATCAATAGATCCATGATCCCACTTTCGTCCCCTTCCCGTCCTAGTCATATGACCTCCGTTTTATCTCAATTTTGAACATGTTAAAGACCAATCTATGTAGAACCACGCGTCCGAAGATGGCTTGGAAATATTTTAATATTTCCTCAACTTTTCTCAGTGGTGAAAAGTGGTGATCGGCCTAAGTTTAAAACAAGAAAATTCTCTCCATTTTCTTTTCTTTTGGTGTGTTTTAAATATTCTTTCATTCCTTAAGGTGCTTAATGATATAATCTTTCTTTTCTTAGGTACAATGGCACCAAAACGAAAAGTCCCACCGACGAAAAAGGGAAAACAGAAGGTTGGCTCATGATCTAGCCGACGTCGACAAGTGGAAGCAAATGTTGAAGACGGAGGTATCCCAAGATTTCGTGGTCTCGAAGAAGAGAATGTTTACAATAAGTGGTTAATGAAGAAAAATTTATAGGCGAAAGGAGGTAATTCTAACAGACTTTCCCTACTCCGAGATGGCGAATCTTATCAATTCTTGTGGTTGGCAAAGGGTTGCGAAAACCTCATTTGGCCTACCCACTCTTGGTCAAAGAATTTCTTGCCAATTTCAATCACGCCATTGAAGAACCCGAGGTAGACCATCGGTACACCACTTGGGTCCGTGGGAAGTGGATTAAATGCAGCCCAGCTGTGATTGAAAATTATTATGGGCTAACTGCCAACGATTGTAAGCACGTCCCGATCGATCTTGACATCACACAAGTGACTCAGTTTCTTTATAGACGAGCGGACACTTGGCCTCTTGTTGGACCCAAATTCCTACACAACCAAATTGATCGAGAGTCTACGTATCTTCCATATTTTGTGTGTCATAACATCGATCCTACCTCCCACCGCACGGACTTCAATGAAACTCGGGCCCAGTTCTTATATCATCTTGCAAGTGGGCACAAAATTGACTTGGGAAATCACATATTCTGATTCATTGTTGATCTCGCATCACAGTGTGCATCTGGCCGATCTCCCATGTTTCATTGCCTCATTAGTGTACTTTGCCTAGCGTAAGAAGTGCCATTACTTCCTCATGAAAAGCCCGAGACTCCCGAACCACCTATTAACAAACGAACATTGGGAAATCCTGTGGCCAGATGAGCATCGAACAATCCAGCTCCGATACCAATTGTCGAGACTGATCGTCTCTTGCGTCAAATTTTACCTAGTTATCTCGAAAGGTGGTCGTTTTGAGTTCCATTCACCAGCACTCAGAGAGGCCATGCAACGCACGGTTGACCATATGAGGATTGAAATGGACTCCTTGAACGCATCAAACACTGTGCTCAGAGGAGAACAACGGACTATAAACTACATATACGACGATGTCAACTACCGAATGCTCCATTTTGCGCGGCGCATGGATGATATTTATACCATCACCTCTCGTACCCTCAAATTTCAAGTGCTCCTCACCATGGGTCGACTCTCGATGAACCATCCAATCAACTAAGACCTTCTTCTCCACATTTACCCCCAGGAAGTACCTGATCTTTTCCTCCTTTAATTTTGTTCTAATTTGCTTACATTGGAGACAATGTAATATTTTCATTTGGGGGTGGGTTAAGTATCAGGATACTTAATGGATGCTTTTGAATTTGCTTATCACTCGAGTTTGTATAACTGAAAAAAAAAATAGTTTATTTGTCTAGTTGTTGTTAAACATCTTACAGCCAATGATGATATTTGTTTGAAAATCGAGTACATTTTTAGTAGAATATTAGACAATGCTTGAACTCTTGCTTTTATCTGAATACTTATACATGTTATACCTGATTAATGAAGCACATAGCCACTATTGACTTATCATTTATTGGGAACATGACTTGAGTGTATGTGTTGATATTGTTGACTTAGTATCATTATGAAAAATTCTGTTCCTAAATCCTTAAGCTAGTAACCAAATTGTTTGAGAACAGTTTGGGGGTGTTAAAGTTACTACTTGTGTTTTGAGAATTTTGATGGTTTTGGTTTTCTGGGTCTCATCTTTAGTTGAATAGGTTATAGTCAAGGAATCTAAACCGAGCACTACTCATTGCTTATAAAATAAAATAAAATATCCGACTCGAGCAATTAAGCCTGTTAGGATATCTTGAAATTTGGTGCCCTATGGTCATCTGACTCGGGAGTCATCGGCCCAAAGCTCGCTACATGGGTCATAAAAAAAATAAAAAATTACATCTTCACTTCTCTATTAGCCTGTGGGACTCGAGCAATTATGTCTGTTAGGGTATCTTAAAACCTGGTGTCCTATGGTCATCTGACTTGGGAGTCATCAGCCCAAAGCTCGCTACAAGGGTCACATAGAAAGCTTGTGAAGGAAAAGTATTGCACAGGATGTAAGACCATTTATATGAGTAAAATAAATAAAAAGAGTTAGAAGTGCTCGGTAAGGATTGCTAGGTTAGAACCTAAGAGACTGAAGATGAGAATTTAGAAATCACTCACCATCTAATTTCTAAGAATACAAGTTCTAATTTTTACCACTTTATTTGAAAAAGCATTATATTGATCAAGAGAGACCAAATTTGCTAGAAACAATTTCGGGATTGGAGAGAAAAGTTTTAGAAGTGTGATAATCTACGAGAAGTGTAAGGAATAAATAACTACAAAGGGTTCGGGATTGTAAAAATATCAACAACACAATATTGGTCGTGGTCTAACACAGGTATAAGTTCAATTTTTGGCTAATCACACACTCACTAAAGGTTGAGCATCGGATAAGTTAAAATTTATTTGTTGTGTTGTTTAATATCTTTCTAAAAATGTTGCTTTATTTTCGAACCTCAGGCATATGGTAAGAAATTTAACATAAACTCAATTCCTGTTAATTTGTTAGCTTAGTTTAAATTTATAGTTTATTTTTATTTTTATTCGAGGACGAACAAATATTTAGTTTGGGGTATTTGATAAGTACGTTTTATACACTTATTCGGGTCTTTAAACTAAGCTTTTATCACGTTATTTTATCGATTTTCTACTTAATCTAGTTTGTTATTGTTTCTATTTTAGTTTTGGACCCGTTTGTAAGAAATTAGAAAAAATGGATGAAAAGGCAATAATTTGGAAGATGCATCGGAAGTATGGGGACTCAATTGCATTCTATTGGAAAGTTGAAGAACCAAATTACAGATTATGGAAAGTTGGAGGACTAAAATGACCAAGACCCAAAGCTTGGGGACCAAATTGGAGGTGTGAAAATTGGAAGGACCGAATTGTGAAGATTTAAAGAGCTAAGTCAAGCGGCGCCCAACATTGAAATTTAAAACAGAGAGTGAAATAGCCACTGGATGATCGCTTTGGGAAAAGCATCGGGCGATCGCCCGGTGTTAATTCTCGCATGCGTGAATTTTTTCCTTTTTAGACTTCTACTTCACTTAGGAAACTTTTGGGCCCACGACTTGTGGATCTTTTTGGTATATTTTGGGGCACAATTAGAGTAGTATAAATATGAGTTATTAACCCATAAACGGTTGTTGAGTTTTTGGGAGAAAAACATAGACGAAAACACATCAAATGAAGATCAAGATTGCTCTTTTGAAGAATTCAACGAAGATCAAGATCAAGAAATTACTCTTTCAAGTTTTCTTCTTCTCCGGGTAATGAATTCCATATTTTCTTCTTCTTTTTATTTTCTTATTATTAGTATGATAGGCTAGTTTAATTAGTTCTAGGATTACGATGAAGTTTGTCGTTTAAATTCTTTTATCTTGATACTTGGTTTTTGATGAGTTATTTCACTGTAGTTTTGAATAATTAATTTTGATTTATTTGCATCTACAATTATATACGTAGTAATTGTATGATTGTTTTGGTTTGTTTTACTATCGAAAGATCGAAAGCATGCTAGACACTATTTTAATTATCCTAAAGTCCGATAGGAGATAGAAATATACTGCTATGCTTTAGGTGATCTTTAATTATCCATAAAGACTTAATGCATTTGTTTGTATTTGCATTCGTCATAGAAATATAGTCGATTTATACATATGAATAGGTTTAACTTTATTCGAAAGAAACTGTTGAACAATCTAGGGATATTGATCTTAATAACTGATGTAATTTCTCAAAACCAAGAATCAAGATAGAGGATTAACAACTATAAGTGGATTCGAAATTCTAGAACTTTTCTTTTTAAAGTTAAATCAATCTTTCACCAAACTTAATCTTTCAGTTAGTTGAGCCATAATTATTTAATTTTTCTTTTCAGTTTATTATTTTAATTAGTTTTTAATCACAAAATCTCCAATTTTCAAAAGTTCATTAGATTCGGTTAAGGTTAGTATAATTGAACCGAATTATCTAAATCTTTGTGGGAACGATACTTGGACTCAACATCCACTTTATTACTATGCGATCCGTGGACTTGCGTAATTATTAAAGATATAAAATCGCTAATAGTAATCGATAAGTTCTTTGTTCATTTGTATAGGTCTTGCCTTAGTTGGTATTTGTTTCTCATCAAAATTGAGGATATAGGTAAAGTAACAATATGTTTTTTTCTTTCCCAAAAGGCATAGGGGATGGAAGAACATATGTCTTCTCTAATCGCTTTGTCTATTCTTGAGATACGTTCTTTAACGTTTGTGGTTTCTAAATTGTTCTTCATATTCTTTGAAAATTAATATCTTCTTTAAGATATTTTATATGCTATTTTTTGAGATTAATAGTATTAATTAATCTTGCAATTGTACGTTGTTTGATAGTATTAATTTCTCTAAGAGTAGGAGGATTGATGACTCAAAGAAAATCTCTTGATCAAGGTATTTTGATTTCAATCCAGTTTTTCTAACTGTGATTGGATATAATTGAACAAGAAAAGGAGTTCCAAGAATGACTTCTTGATCTAAGTCTTTGACAAGATAAAAACGCTCTTAAAGAAAATATTTGGTTACGAATATGAGCTTTTGTTAACTTGTATTTGATATTGAGACTTTTACCAACTGCTCCATAAGGGTTTTTAGTGGTTTTTTCGAAATATTTTGTTGGAACAAGTCCTTCTCTTATGCAGATTTGACCTAAATCAAGGAGAAACTTGGTTTTAATTTTAAATTCTTTATTAATGACTATTGTTGCATTAGTATACCATTTTTGTAATCGAATTTGGTTAATTATATTCATATTTTGATCATTTTCTTGAATGTTTTCTATTTGCTCTTTTTGAATTTTACTGTCATATTCATCTTCCGATTTTTCAAAGGAACTAGAAGAATTTGGAGAGTAAGATGAAGAGGTTGAGGCTTTGGCTTTGGCTTTGGCTTTATCAATGGATGCCGAGCAAGCCTTTGATAGTGGCAACTTCAACTTCGAGATTGACAAGCTCTTTGTCAAGATGAGAAATTTGGTCTTTCATTTGGTTTACCTCTCCACGTAAGTCTTGATTGGAAGAGATTTTGTTGGATTATTTGAATTTTTAAGAATATCATTTAGATTGTAGGTAGGTTGTGGCCTTTTTTCTTCTGGCTGAATAAGTTGATAAAATTTTTGTTTAAGTTCTAGATCTTGAACTTGATTAATAATATCTTGAATTAATTATTTTCTATAGTTAAGACATTGATATAATTAGAGTCACAATTGCGCTTGTCTTTACAATTGCGATTCTTTTTGAATTAGAAGATTGAGCAAAAAAAGATTTTTCACTGAAGTCAGAATCTTCTTGAAAATTGAAGATAATATCTTTGGAATAAGAGGGATTGGATGAATTAATGAGATTTAATAATTGATTTTAAGTTCATCTTCAATTTGTAAATTATTGATTTTTTCCTTTTAGAGGACATATATTTGCATAATGCCCTTTCCCCCACATTTCCAAAGACGTTGTGTTGGAGGGATCTTTGGAGGATTTGGATTCTTCTTGAAAATTTTCTTTTATGTCCTTTACGAAATTTTTGTTTCTTGTAGTATTTAGGGGTATCTTTTCGATAAAAAGGTTTCTTTTTAAAGAACTTTCTCACTTTTTGATTATGAGACTTTGAAGGTGGTTGGATATTCTCATAACCATATTGTTCGCAAAGAACCTAGTTCTTTTCTTCCTTCTTGCTTGTCAAATTTGAGTTTTGCTTTGAGCTCAAGATCATTACAAAGAGAAAGCCATTCTTTGTTAATGAAACAAATAAGTTCTCCATAAGTTAAAAACACTATATGGAATCATTCAATATTGGATTTTGATTGAATTATGGACTCTTTCGGCAAACAACTTTGGAAGTCCCACAATAAATCTTTCTTTCCAGAAAGGTGAATTGCAGTCTTCACGCATCATGACCTTTTGAAGAACAATATCTTTGTACCATCCGAAATCTTGTAGTTTTGGACAAGATGGGTTCATCACTAGTTCAGAGGATCTTTCGAGAAAGGTGGATGGTTCGCCAATGAAATGTTTGATGATTGTAAAAAAGAGGGTGTTAACCACATCTTGTTTAGTAAGATATGGAGGATTATCACCTTCATTCTTAACAGCAGATTGTATTTGATTTCTTTCATATTGGGTCGTAATTGTTGTACCAATCTTTAAGTTGTCCAACAGAACCAACTATAAGATTAACAACAATTTGATGATCATTATTTCTCCGGCGCCAAAGATGCTAAAGGCCATAGTCATTTCGTGAATGACTTGGAGGATTTGATGTTCAGTCATTCCATCGATGCTCCATTGGATAACTTCATTTCCTAAAAACATTTTTTAATGTTGTTTTGGTTCTTCCCAAGCATATCCGGGAAAAGTAGGTCTGATAAAATGAGACAAGGAATGATGTCGGCGATTTTATTTGTTTAATATTCCACAAGTGTACGGATCGCAAAGTAATAAAGTGGATTATGAGTCAAAGTATGGTACCCACAGAAATTTTGATAGTTCAATACAATTATAATAATCTTAACCGAATCAAATTAACTTTGGATGTTTGATGCTTAAAAACTAAGTAGATTATTAGCTAAAATAATTAACTAATTATAAGTTAAACAAATAAGAATTAAATTAGATAAAAATTATTTTAACCTTGAAAAAAAAGGAAAAGAAAACCATACTAGGATCCCGAATCCACGTATACCAATTCCCTTTAGCCCGAACCATGGAATTTGATAACATGATTTAATTATGAAGATCAATATTCTTAATTTGTTTAACAAGCTCTCTCGAGTAGAATTAAACCTATCTCTATATATGACCCGATTATATTTCTATGACGGATGCGAACATACAAGAATGCATTACAATTTGTGATTACTTAAAGATCGCGTAAAGTATAGTGGTATATCTCTATCCCCTATCGGACTCTACGTCAATTGATACTATGTATAACCTATTTTCAATCTCTCAATGGTAAAATAAACCACAAGAATCATACAAATATTGCGTACATAATTTTAGATGAAGAGAAATCAATATCAATTATTCAAAATTAAAATCATGCTTAAATATAAAAAACTTGGTTCAAAGAATTAATGATCATGATACAAGCTTCATCATGATCCTAGCACTAAAAGAATTTAGCCTAACATACTAGGACGAAGAAAAAAAACAAAAATAAAATATGGAAGCCATCACCCAGACATGAAGAAACTTGAAAGAGAAGAAATCTTGATCTTGATCTTCATTGAATTCTTGAAAGAGTAATTTTTTATCTTTGTTTCTTGTTTCTCTTCTTGTTTTTCTCCCCAAAATTGGCTCTAAAGCACTCTAATTTGGCTCTCTTGTTATGAGTTAAGAAATCATATTTATACTTCCAAAAGATCCTAGAAATTCATTAAAATCGCGTCTCAAGCGGTTTCCTAATTGGAGTCGAACACAAAAAAAAAAAAATTACGCATCTCATGGAGGTCGCTTTTTCAAACTGCTATAACTACTTGTAGGAAACTCCAAATTGAGATCTGTAAAAAGTGGTGGACTAATAATTCAATTATATTTATAATGTTATATAATTTTCCTTGTGAAGAATTTGATACCAAAATTTTTCTCTTGAATTTCCCCACATGCTTCAGTTTCTCAATTCGGTTATTTGACTTTCAAGTGTTTAATCAGTTAATTCAACTCTTCATTGTCACTCCAACACACCTTAAACTTATTGATTTTATCTTCTTTCTCATCCTCCAATGTTTGACTCTTGATATTAATTTCAAAAACTCAAATTCTTCTCATTTGCTCGTCGATTTCACCAATTGTTTCTAAACAAGTCCAAAACTGATATAGAAAGAAAAATACATTAAATTGAGTAGAAAATTAATGAAATAACGGAATAAAAGCTTAGTTTAAAGGCCCAAATAAGTGCACAAAATTCACTTATCAAATGTGTTCCATATTTTCCTTGCTTGAGTTTGTAGATTTTTATTTCTTCAAACTGTTCTTGGATTTCATCAATTGAATTAATAATTTTAATTTTGCTTGTTGATCCTTTATTTTTTTTAATTGTTTAGCTATTTCGGCTAAAATTAGGATATCGGATTTTGATCCAAAATTGACTTTTCCTTCGGTTGGTTTAAAAAGAGTATTCTTGACTAAAGGGGTGTATGACTCTTTTTCTTTCCCCTTATCTTTTTGTTCTAGATTTTTTGAAGGTTTAATTGGGTGATCAACTTGATTGAGTTAAGTTGCCACATGGTGCCATAGAATATTGGTATAATTATTTTGTTGTTGAATACTTTTGATAACTTTAATTGTAGGAATATTATTTCCATTTTTCTCACAAATTTGTTTAAGAGGAGAGACCACAACATTAACATATCCTTTTTGGATACAAATTTCTTCGAGAGGAGGATGAACAGATTGAAAGGAATTTCTAGAAGTGGTTTTCCAGATTTTATATTTAGTGCGAATATTATTTATTGTTGGTTTATTTTTAAAAACTCGAGGCAAGTCCACTCAAAGAAACTAATATCTTTGGGATAAGAGTAAAATTCTTCCCAGACAAGATCGAGCTCATCTTTTGAATGTAATTTTCTCAAAGCTCTTCGAAACGTTTTGACTCTAGAATCTTTATCTCTTTTGAATTCTATTTTGCGATGTATTGAAGAAGAGATAACAATCAATTGATTTCTTTGGGATCTCATATCTGAGAAAGTTGGAGATTTGGAAAAATTTTAACTCGTAGAGTCTACATCTCAATAGTAAGTTTTTGAATTATTAGGAGTAAAGTCTACTCCTTTGAGTTTTTCAGAAGAAGCTGATCACCTTTTTGATCTATTGCAAGATCCGAGGGTTTGAGAATTGCGAGAATGGTTGGAAGCCATTATTCACCACACTCTATGGAAATTTGAGGCAACCATGAGCAAGAAACCATACATGAACCCAATCTTCTTTCTTCAGCTGCCTGCTTCCAATTATTCAATGAAATATTTCCAGTAGCCTTTAATTCTTAGTGAAAATCGGACTTCTTCTTCTTCCTATTGTCCTTCAATTTTGGTATTACATTTGTGGAGTTGGACAGTATTAGCTGAGCCATGTATTGTTCTTGCAATATAAAAAACAATATGGTGAAACTATTTTCCCAAGAACATTTATTTGGGTTGTCAAATTAACGAAGAAGACAAAACACGAACCTGTTCATACATTTTTCAACCATAATAGACGTCATCTTTGTGAACGAAGGCCATATTCTAGCTCATAACATCAAGGCAGACTAGATTGAGCAACATGTAGAGCAATAGAGACGTCGTGTGTTCGATGCGTGAACAAAGACTACATATCCCTTCTGGCGGCGCGTGAACATGTTTTCTCTCGCGAGGGGTTTCGATGTTTTTATCCTCGTCTTTTTTGACCTTATGTGGTGGTCAGTTATATTTTTGGTGGTCTGGACAGTTTGGACAACGTTTTGTTAGTTGACGTATTTGGTGTTTGTCAAACCTTCGTGGTTTTTCCAACTTGTGTGGTCATTTGTTGTTGCCGAAATTTATTTTTAATCTATTTTGCATTTCTCCAATTTAATATGGACCATCAAATTGGTCCGCTTTGGTAAATTGGCTAATTTCTTTACATTCCTCGTACTAGCAAGCCATCGTGTGGGAGTGGCCATTAGGTTTTGTGGTTACCGTGTGTGGAAAAACCATTGCCTATTGCTAGTGACTTTGGAAAATTATGTGCCCATTATTGTGACTTGTGTTTTATTAGTTTTTATTTTGGTGCCGATTATTTGCGATACTTTGTTTATGTTGCATTATTGTTAGTATTTAGAATCGCTACCTAGACTTTACCGCTTTGACAATTTCCTTGATCCGAGATCGCGAATCTCACGAAACCCTAGGAATCTAAAATGGTACATATTGAGGACTTTAGGTTTTTCTACTTGATTATCTTGGAGGTGCTTGTTGGTGTGTACTCTTATTTGTTGAGATGTCAGCGCATCGTTATGACTAAGGTCTCTTTAATGGTAAATGTGACTTTTCTATTTGGCTACAAAAATGAAAGGTATTTTGGTTCAGCAAAGAGTTGCGAAAGCTATTGATAATTCTTTTGTCCCTACTATTACTGAGGATTAGAAAAAGGATTCTGATTAACTTTCCTATACTTCTATCTCAAATAAACTTGGGGCAGTGATGGCCGTTTGAAGTTGCCTATACTTCTCTCAATACTTTTACGTACTAGAAGTTATGGCCGTTTTAAAAATAGTCACAAAGAAAAACTAAGCTAGACGGTCGCCTAAGCTTATAGCTGGGTGAGTGCCCAAAGACCAAATTGCTCGGACAATTGCTCTTTACATTTTATAGGGCAGTCGGATTATTTTGCTTTTTTGAGTTCGACTCCAATTAGGAAATCTTTTAGGACGCGATTTCATTGATTTTTTTTAGATCTTTTTGGATACTATTATGGAACTATATATATGAGTTCTTAACTCATAATTGAAGAGTCGAATTATTAAGAGAAAAACAAGAGAAGAAACAAGGAACGAAGATCAAGATTTATTCTTTCGAAGATTCAACGAAGATCAAGATCGAGTCTTTTGAGTTTTCTTCTTCTCTGGGTGATGAATTATATATTTTCTTTTTATTTTTATTCTTAGTATGTTAGGCTAAATTCTTTTTGTGCTATGATTACGATGAAACTTGTAGTTTAATTCTTCTATTTGGAAACTTGATTTTTGACGATTTGCATTAATATAGTTTCGAATAATTAATATTGATTTCTTTTCATCTACAATTATATACGTAGTAATTGTATAATTCTTGTGTTTTGTTTTACTATCGAGAGATTGCAAACAGGCTAGACATAATTTTAATTATCTTAACTTCCGATAAGGGATAGAGATATACTGCTATGTTTTATGCGATCTTTAATTATCCATTGCAACTTAATACATTCTTGTGTATTCGCATTCATCATAGATATATATTTGGGTCATACATATGAATAGGTTCAATTTTATTTGATAGAAACTATTGAACAATTTGGGGATATTGATCGTCATAACTGATGTACTTTGTCAAATTCAAGAATCCAGATAGAGCAATTAACAAATACAAGTGAATTCAGGATCTTAGTACTTTTCTTTCGCATATTTAAAGTAATTCATCATAAACTTAATCTTTTATTTAATGAAATTATAATTATTTATTATTTTTAGGTAAGATTTTAATTAGTTCTTAAGAAACCAACTTCAGAAGTTAAATTGATTCGGTTAAGGTTAATCTAATTGTGTAGAGCTATCTAAATCCCTGTAGGTACGATACTCGGATTCTAAATCCACTTTATTATTTGTATGATCCGTACACCTGCCGTACAGAGTAAATTGCTAACAGATACAACTTGGTTTATACTATGAACTTTTGAGTGAAATCAGTGGGATTATAAAGGTTTATGAGTTTCTTTTTGGATAATTTGAATTACCACAAAAGCACATCGGGAGAATTAGTTATGACCATTTTCCTAGGGTCATAAGTAGTTTTACATGAGTTACAGTTTTGAAGTCATTTATCCTCTTATTTTACTAACCAACAAATGATAAAATTCTAAATTTTGGTATGTTATTCTGAGTTAATCTTGAAAATCCTAAGTTTTACTAAAACTTCATTCCACTAGACATTTTCCCTTGTAAATAAAATTAAAACCTATGAAAGGTTCAAGGGAAGTTTAAATTTGGAGTCGATAAATATTATTTCGATTTTCAGTGATTCTCCAGGTTAAGAAAATCTGCAACGTTACAACTTGATATCAGAGTGAAAGTTACTTTTTTTAGACTTGGGGTTAGAAAATTTTATTTTATTTTTAATTGTATCGAGTCAAATGTTTAAGTGAGTCAAAATTTAATAATTTAGTGTGGCTAACCGCCATCATCGCGCTATGCCAACTCTGGGGTAAACAAAGGTTTGAAATTTTTTTAAGTTCACATACAATATTATAGATGTATATATGAATTTCTATATTCGTTTTAGTTACGAGATATTCTAAATTTAGAAAAAGTTGATTCGAGCACGTGATGTGGATATTTATTCTTTTACATTGAGGAAGAGCCGAGTCTCGAGGACCCCGAGGAGGATCCTAAAGTCTAAGGACCCGGAGGAGGATCCTAAAGTCCGAGGTCGAGTCCGTAAAGTTTGTGATAAGGACCCCGGATGAGGATCCTGAGCAGGAGTCCGAGGCGGAGTCCGTAGGGGCATTTAATGAGGACCTAGATGAAGATTCTGAGGAGAAGTCTGAGCCTAAGTTATGTATCACCACTGCGGAAGATGAGGACGAATTAGTGATGACTTCGCTTGAGGTTTCACACTAGTAGTAGATATTATCTTCCCCTTCTAGTTATTTAGTGATGCAGTGTAGTTTTTTTTTTGAGTAGTTGGGCGCCCGATGCTTTTTTCATGTTGATATTTCTTCAGGAAGGAATTATTTAACAATAAAAGATGTTATTTTATTTGTTCTTGGTTGTGAGCTCTCATCAATATTTTATATCGACATGTTAGATGTGTAATTTTGATGGATTACAAACCTACCTTTATTTGTCCCAAAGAAAATGGCATCAACATCACAAGCAAGGGCTATTAGGGATTTACAACTTGTAGTTGACGAGATGAGATGAGCTTTGGCGGCCAAACTGCAGCACCAGTACCCCAGATCCCAAGAGCACCACGAGTACCGTAAGTACCTTAGGTGCCGCAAGCCACCGGCACCTTCGATGGTCCCAACTTTACTGGTGATAGAGCAGTTTCACCGGTACCATTCTCCTACTTTTGATGGCATGAAGGACCCTTTGACAGCTTGAGGAATGATCGTGCTCAATTGAGAAGATTTTCCGACACCACTTTTCCGTAAAATCAAAAAGTAATATACGTAGATTTTACGCTAATCATAGAGCAGGTAATAGGTGGGAGTCAGCGTCACACACTCATACAAAAATGGAACAATGTGGTCTTGGGCAGAGTTTAAGATTAAACTGATAGAAAAGTGTTTTCTGCAAGCCCTGCGAGATCATAAGGAAGCAGAGTTTCTTCATTTGGTCAAGGGAGCATGGAGATCATTGACTATTGTTGGGTATTTGTTGCCAAACAACCTCAAACGGTGATGATGATTTAAGATTAATTTCATAGGCGTTGGCCGAGGATTGAAATTAAGGAAAAAAACAACAACACTTAGTGAATCCAATTAAAGCTCGACCCCAAACTTAGCGGGCCATTTAGGAGCGGCTTATCTTGTAGTTGCTCAATGGCACACTCTATTTAATAGGCCAAAATATATTTTTTAAGTGGTCTTTGGTATCATTGGGCTTGTGGCCCAATTGGGATAACCTAATCCTATAATGCATTGCTGGGACTCATTTCTATTTTCATTCCAGAAAAACAATTGCTGAGCCTGGAGAGTGAGAGAGTGAAATACATCGGCTCCTTCTTCCTTCTTCACTGGCTGCCATTGTTGTTTTTGGTTTCTCTAGATTGAGTTAGTTCTTTGTGAGCTTATCTATTTGGGAAAATAGAGGCGTTCTTGGGTTGAGCTTTTATTGAGGTTTCTAGTGTTGTTTAAGCTTAAAATCTGAGCCTAAACGTTTTGGTGATTAATATTTCTGACAAATTGGTATCAGAGCTGGATTTAGTGTCCTAGGGTGTGAAAAAATTCATCAAAAGTTGAAGAAACCAGAAAGCTTCACTGTCCAGAATCTATATTTTTTCACAAAAACTGAGACTTTTGATCGTTTTTCCAGCCAAACTAGAAGTCCATTTTGTGAAAAGAGACCATATTCGAACTCCTGACAGTGAGGCGCTCCTGACCGTTTGGCACGTGTGGCGCGTGTGACACTGTAGCGACGGTGCGTGGAAAATGCGCATCGGATCGCTTTGGTACCGCACGTGGGCGTGTGGAGGATCTTTTTGGTTTCGACCAAAAGACAGTTTACTCCTTGCTCGTTTTGGGTCATTTTGGCAGTGTTGGTTTTGTCACCGGTGTGGTGTGCAAAAATCTGGACGCTTTTGCCCTCAAGGTACGTTTGGCGGGTTCATTCCGTTGTTTGTTGTCTTTGTTCTTTGTTCTTGCTGCAATGCACTATGGTGTAAAATTTTCGTGTCTCTCCTAGAATACGAACAACAGATTTGTTCGCTCAGATCGTATTCTAACCTGCTTAATTTTTGCAAATCAAGGCTATCGTGTGGGGTAGCCATTTATTTTTTGATGATCATCGTGTGGGGTGATCATTAGGATTGGGGTTACCACGCTGGGGTGACCATTGCTGATTGCTAGACCTAGCATCATATTTGCTATAATTGTTCACTAGTTATTTTTGTTCGGTTGATATAAGTTTTGCATAACTTATTGTGTGAAAATTGCTTTAGTGAGAAATTTTGTTGAATTATCTCTATTGTTGCAAAATTTGGATCTTTTAGTAGCTTTGTGAAAATTGTGTGTTTTGTATTTTGTTTGATTCGAGTCCTAAAATGACAACTCACAATTTTGAATTATTGCTTTTAATGGAAAGGAGATTTCTCAATTTGGCAACAAAAGATGAAAGGATTTTGATACAACAAAAAGTTTCAAAAGTTATAGATGGTAATTTTCCTATAGATTTCACTAAAGAACAAAAAGAAGATTCGTATGAACTTGCTTACTCTCGCCATAATATTACACTTATCGATGTCTTTGTTTTGAGAAAAGTTGGTAAACATGATACCACAAAAGAACTTTGGAAAAGTTAGAGGAACTTTATTTGGTTAAATCTATTCCAAATAAACTTTTCTTGTTAGAGAGATTTTTCAGCTTTAAAATAGATCAATCAAAGGATCTAGATGACAATGTGGATGTTTTTAACAAACTTGTTCAAGATATTGTTAATTGTGGTGAAAAGGTGTCTGAAGAGTATAAGGCCATAATATTGCTTAATTCTTTTCCCGATATTTATAAAGAAGTGAAAAATGTAATTAAGTATGGTAGGAACACTCTAACACTTGAGATTGTCATTGACTCCCTTAGAAGTAAAAAGCTAGAGATGAAAGCTGAAAAACATGATAAGAAAAGTGGTGAAATTCACATGATGAGGGGTAGAACTCAGTTTAGGCAAACTGGTAGCCCAGACTATTCTAGTAATAATGGGGGTAAAAAGAAGAGCAAGAGTTGGTCTAGATCTAAATCTAGAGTGAAAGCTAAAAAATGTTATGGTTGTGGTAACACTGGGTATTTTATAAAAGATTGCCACAAAACGAAGAACAAACAAACGGGTAAGGGGAGAGATGAAGTGAATGTTATGTCCTCTTCTAATTCTGATCAAGATGAAGTCTATGTGTCAATTAATTCTGTTGCTGATACTACTGAATTGAATCTAACTGCCAAGTCTCGTTTGCATGAGTGGGTACTTGATTTTGGTGCATCTTTTCATGTGACATCTCATAAAGATTGGTTTGAAAATTTGCATGAATCTGATGATGGGCATGTTGTTTTGTGTGACAATTTTGCTTATGCTGTTGCTGGGATTGGTGATGTTACTTTAAAGTTTGACACAGGTTTTGTGTATACTTTAAATGATGTTAGATTTATTTCTGAATTAAGTAGGAATTTGATTTCAGTAGGGCAACTAGAGAAAATTGGCTTTACTGGTAAAATTGGAAGTGGAATGCTAAAAGCGATGAAGGGTGCTCTCGTTACTTGTAAAGGAATGAGAAGGAATGATATATATGTCACTACTAGAGAGGTGATAAGAGGTTTAGACTCCTCAATTTCTTCTACCAAGGTTGATCACACGCATAAATGGCACAATAGACTTGCACATGTGAATATTAAGGGACTTAAGCTCCTTAATGATAAAAATGTTTTTGGTAAAGATTGTGTATTTGATTTGCCTTCTCGTGATCATTGTGTGCTTGGTAAGCATCATAAGTTGTTTTTATCTACGGGTGTTCACAAAACTAAAAGAATTCTTGAGTATGTGCATTCGGACTTGTGGGGTCCTTCTAGCAATCCTACCTCGGGTGGAAATAGATATTTCTTGTCTATCATTGATCCTTATTCTAGAAAAGTGTGGGTTTATCTTTTAAAAGATAAGTCTGATACTTTTCATAACTTTAATAATTGGAAAAGACAAGTTGAAAATCTAACGGTAAAAGATTAAGTTCTTGAGAATTGATAATGGATTAGAGTTTTGTAACACTTCGAATTTGATAACATGTGTAAAAAGTGGTATAACTAGGCATAAGATGCTTCCTTATACTCCCAATGAATGGGGTAGCGTAAAGGATGAACAGAACTTTACTTGATAAAGTAAGATGCATGATGTTGAGTTACGGTGTGCCAAAATCTTTTTGGGGTGAAGTCATTATGACCGCTTGTTATTTGGTTAATTGACTCATTCTATGGCTTTAAATGGTGATACTCTTCATGAAAAATGGTCCGTAAGCTTGCCGATTATTCTCAGCGTGCTTAAAACTTTTGGTTGTGCTGCTTTTTCTCATTAGAGTGAGAAAAAACTAGAACCTAGAGCTAGGAAATGTGTTTTTCTAGGTTACCCTGAGGGAGTTAAATGGTATAGGTTGTGGGATAGAAGCCAAAAGGGGGTTAAGATCATTTTGAGTCGAGATGTCACATTTAATGAGGCTGAAATGCCATGTTTAGGGGGTGGTTCTGAAACTTTGAGTGAGAAAAATCAGCTTGAAGTGGAGTTAGAAAAAATTAGACATGTCCCCATCACCTCTAGCGAGGTGGAGACTCAAATTCAACAATCTGAGGAAGAAGGTGAAGAAGTAGTGATAGAAGAGCATTCTGTTGAAGAAGATCATTTAGTGGATTATCAATTAGCTAGAGATAGAGAGAGAAGGCAGGCGAGAGAACCTAGGAGGTTTGGATATGAGTCCGAGTTAGCCTTTGCCTATGCTAGCTATGAAGAGTTAGCTGATAGAGAGCCAAATACTTTTGAGAGGCAATGAGGAGTGAACAATCGGAAGAGTGGTTAAAAGCAATGAGAGAGGAAATAGTTCCTTAGCAAAGAATCAAACTTGGGAGTTAGTACCTAAACCTAAAAATAAGTCAACAAGCTAATTGTAAGTGGATTTTAAGGTTAATGGGGTACTACTACAATTTGAACCGTTAAGGTTTAAGGCTAGATTAGTTGCTAAAGGTTACACACAGAAAGAGGAGTTGATTATAATGAGATTTTTTCACCTGTTGTTAAGTACACTACTATTAGGGTCATGCTTGCATTAGTTGCATACTTTGACTGGGAACTTGAACAACTTGATGTTAAAACTGCTTTTTTGCATGGTGAACTTGATGAACAAATCTTTATGAATCAACCTAAAGGTTTTAAAGATAAACAAAAACCGGATTATGTGTGTTTCCTTAAAAGATCTTTGTATGGTTTAAAACAATCACCTAGACAATGGTATAAAAGATTTGACTCTTTTGTATTATCTATAGGGTTTCAAAGAAGTAAGTTTGACCATTGCTTATATCACCAACATAATGAAACTAGTAATGACTATGTGTTTTTATTGTTATATGTTGATGATATGCTTTTAGTTGGTTTATCTTCTAAATGGATATGCAAGATAAAAACAACCTTGAATGGTGAATTTGACATGAAAGATCTAGGAAAAGCCAAAAGAATCCTAGGTATGGAAATTCAAAGAGATAAATCAAATTCTACGTTGTTTTTACATCAAACTCATTATATTTTGAAAGTGTTAAAAATATTTGGCATGCATGAATGTAAACCGGTTACATTGCCTCTAGCTAATCACATTGTGTTAACTAAAGATCAAGCTCCTTGTAATGAGGAAAAAATTGAATACATGAGTAAGATTCCTTATTCTAATGTGATAGGTACTATTATGTATTTAATGGTGTGTACTAGACCGGATTTAGCTTATGCTATAAGTGCCCTTAGTAGGTTCATGTCTAATCCGGGTCCTAGTCATTGGGAGGCCTTGAAGTGGCTCCTTAGATATTTGAGAAGGACGAGTAATGTAGGTCTAATATTTGGTCGTAGTAAGGAAGGAGTGAAATTGAAGGGTTTTGTAGATGCGGACTATGTGGGAGATAGGGATAATAGGAAGTCTACTTCCTCTTATGTGTTTACTTTGTCTAATTCTTGCATTAGTTGGAAGTCTCAATTACAACACATAGTTTCTTTATCCACTACCGAATTCGAATATATTGCTACCACCAAGCAATTAAAGAAGCTTTGTGGCTTAGAGGATTGCTAAGTAAACTTTGTGTTTTGAATGATGATGTGGTAATATATTCGGATAGTCAATCTTCTATTCATTTGTGTAAAAATCTCATTTTTCATGAACGCACCAAACACATTGATATTAAACTACATTTCATTAGAGATATTGTGTCACAAGAAGTGATAAAGCTTGAGAAAGTGTCTACACAATATAATCCCTCGGATATGGGCACTAAGGTGTTGCCCTTGGTGAAGTTTAGAAGTTGCTTGAATCTTCTAAACATCGGTGGAGGTAAATAATTTTCAATTTTATTGGTTCTCCTTTTAGAGTTGTCACTAATGAGTGATATTTTTCTTTTTGTAGGTGAAGGTGCTAGGGAAGGGAAACAAGGAAGTGCTACTTCATTGTTCAAGAGTTCTTTGGCACCAAGGTGGAGGTTTGTTGGGTATTTGTTGCCAAACAACCTCAAACGGCGATGATGATTTAAGATTAATTTCATAGGCGTTGGCCGAGGATTGAAATTAAGAGAAAAAACGACAACACTTAGTGAATCCAATTAAAGATCGACCCAATACTTAGCGGGCCATTTAGGAGCGGCTTATCTTGTAGTTGCTCAATGGCCCACTCTATTTAATAGGCCTAAATATATTGTTTTAAGTGGTCTTTGGTATCATTGGGCTTGTGGTCCAATTGGGATAACCTAATCCTATAATGCATTGCTGGGACTCATTTCTATTTTCATTCCGTAAAAACAATTGTTTGAGCACGGAGAGTGAGAGAGTGAAATACGGTGGCTCCTTCTTCCTTCTTCACTGGTTGCCATTGTTGTTTTTGGTTTCTCTAGATTGAGTTAGTTCTTTGTGAGCTTATCTATTTGGAAAAATAGAGGTGTTCTTGGGTCGAGCTTTTATTGAGGTTTCTAGTGTTGTTTAAGCTTAAAATCTGAGCCTAAACGTTTTGGTGATTAATATTTCCGACAACTATGAAAGGAAGTTCGAGGCAGTTGTAAAGAAGACCAAAATTGTATTCTTTTTTAGAGTGAAGCTCCAGGGTCAGGGACAACATAATGATTTTGGGAAGAGAAAATGGCATGATCAGAACAAGAATCAAAATATAGGTCATTTTAAGAAACAGACAGTTAAGCATGTAGCGACCGCAAACAAAAATTGTCTTTTAATTCAAGGAAATAAATTTTTTAATTTCGCGTTTCAACAAACTTCGTAATATGATTCAAAATATTTTAGTCGCATTAAATGTTACACGTGTTTGCCTTAAAATCTTATTTGATGAAAATGAAATATTAAATATCACCGAGCCTCTTTAAATTTTCTTACATTGGATAAAATTTTCTCGAGTTAATTCTTTGATAAGTTGAGACCAACCGTCAAATTGAAACAAAGCAAAATATAAACATTTTCTCGGTCCAATTTCAGTCCATTTATACTCCCGTATTTTAGCCTAAAACCGGTCCAGCTAACTACCGTAAATACACCAAACAGTCACTTAATCCCTACCATAAATTAGCTTCCAAACATCCCATAAAACCCAAGAAATTCCCCACGTTTCAGCCCATTTTCTAACCATTTTCACAACCAATTTACCCATTTATTTAAAGCTAAAATTGCTGCCTTTTAGCTTACAAAAAAAACATCAAACCTTTCCTTTTTATGAAGATAAAGAAATGGTTCCCAGCTTATCTCTCTCTCTCTCTCTCTCTCAGCATTTTCACCTCATCTTTAACCCATTCTTTTATTAGCTAAATTGCCCCCACTTATTCAACAAATACCGCATACCATCTGCCTATTTTCACCACATTTTAACCCACTTAATTTACAAAAAAAGTTCTTCCTAGAATTTGCTTGAAACTGCCCAACACCCACTGAAATTTGGCTTCCTCTTGAGCATTTTCTTTGTTTATTTTTTTGCCATCTCACACTCTAGTTTATTACACTTTCCTCTCCAGATTTTAGCCCCTTAAATCCTTGATATTTTCCTCCACTTAAAGCACTGAAACAATCCAGCAATCTGCTTATTTCTCAAAAGTCTGGCCCCTCTCCAATAGGAAGTTGTTAGCTTCCTTTGTTCCACTTTTTCTCTCCTCATTCTCGGCCCCAAATTCTAGCAATAAAGCTCTTACACTTCAGCTATTTTTGTTCAAAATTTTGGCCACAACATTGCAGAAACAACCGCTCCTTTTTGCTTCAGTTTGGCACCTGTTACACCCTTCTTTGCCAACCACTGTAATTCCTATTTTTTTCCAGCAACTAAGTTTTGTGGTTCTCCATTTTTCGGCTAGAATTCCCTTTCTTTTTCCAGTTCTTATATCCTGTGCAATAACACTATAAATTGGAGATAAAAAAGGAAAAGGCATGGAATTAATTTGAGGAAATGTGCATCCAACTTTTACCTACTAGCTCAACTAAATAGAAATCCTTTTTTTTTTTTTTTTTTTTTTTTGCAAGGTAGTTTTTTATTAATACATATGCTATGTTTTGCAAATTATGTTTTGGGAAAATTATTACATGAATTGAATGCCATGCTAAAAAATTATGAAGGGACTTTAAGTTGTGATTGAAGGTAATAACTTATGAAAGTTGTGATTGAAGGTAATCACTTATGAATCTATGTGGTGCCGGTCACCGAATTATGATGTTCCTTGTCTATGTTTAAAGTAATGGCATGTCGTTTTTATATTTTGTATAACTTGTCTACTGAATGTTTCTAATGAAATATTCAGCCCAAGATAAATAAATTTTCAGATTGAGATGGTTTTCATTTGGTGCGATGGCGTAGGCTAGTGATTTTGAAGTTGGCTTAATGTTATGTTTATATAAGTGGGCTTCGAGATGATGGAGTCATTTATGATGTAAAAAAATTAAATTTAATGTTGGATTTACTTTCTTTATTCATTAAAGTGCACAGGAAATTGAGTTGCTGGTTTGGTTGCTGATTGAAAAATTAAAGAAGAAGTCCCACAGCTCATTTCTGAATTTTCAGCTTTGTGTTCCAAATTTTGAAAAATCATAACTCTCTCTAAAATTGGATTTTTACAAGAAAATCGGTGGCGGTGGATAGCCTTATATGTTGTCTAATATTAGCAATTGGAATCACTCAAAAACACATTGTATAAATTTATTATGAACGTTTTAGTTAACTATCTTAATGCACCCGGACAGTTTTTCAAGCAACTTTGGCCATGTTTTTCATATACCAAACGACGTAGCTAAGGTATGAAATTTTAACATGTTGTAGTTTGTGGTCCTAAATTTTTACAGTTCAAATTTTTTAATTTTTGGAGTATGTTTATGTGGTCAAATAATTGGATGTGATACCCATTGCAGTTTAGATAAAAACATAATTTTTTAAAGTTAATTTCTTTTCCCATGCGCGCTTCTTATTTTCCGCAATAGTTACAATTTTAAACCATTCAAGGGCACAAGAAAACCAATTTAGAGTCGTTTAATGATTATTTTAGTGATTCTCCGGATTGAGAAAATTCGAGGTGCTACATAGCAACCCCATTCCTCTGTGCCGTAAATGCAAGAAAAACCATAGGGTGAGTGTTTATTCAGCATGAATGTCTGCTTTCAATGTAGAGAACTAGGTCATTATGTTTCTCAATGTTGGGTAGTGCCATCTAAGGGCATTGAGCAGGCAAAGAAGGGGAAAACAATGGTTTTTGCTATGAATCCAGATGTTATTGCAAGTATCTAGCTTCCTGTTTATGTCTCATCGATTCTGGTGCAACACATTCATTTATATCTGATGCATGCATAGCTAAGAGTAGTATTTCATGTCAGAGAATAGATAATGTACTTGAACTTAGTATGCAACCATGACGACTATAGATACAGATATGATAGAAAAAGCAACACATATAAATTTTGATGGATTGATTTTAGAGGCACACTTGCATGTTATATGAATGAAAGACTTCAATATTATTTTTGTATGGACCGGTTGGGTAGTAATCGAACACCAATCGTAGGTTTTGAGAATGAGGTGATTTTTAGACCTACAAAGAATAAGTTTAGTTTTTATGGGTCGAAAATTAAGGCACTTCTCCTCCTCATCTCAATTTTGTATGTGGAGAGGTTACTAAGGAAGCAGGATTGTTAACAAGACAAGTGGAATTCACAATAGATCTGGTACCTAGAACTGTGCCTGTGTATAAGGCTCCATATCAAATGGCACCACATGAACTGTACAAGTTGATGATGCAGTTGGAGGAATTTCTAGATAAAGGGTTTATGATACAGAGTGCACTCTATGGGGAGCTCTGGTACTCTTTGTAAATAAGAAGAATGGGAAGATGAGGGTGTGTATCGACTACTATGAGTTGAATAAGTTTGCAATCAAGAATATGTATACTCAGCCGAGAATTGAGGACTTATTTTATCAGTTGAAGGTACAACTGTGTTCTCGAAAATCAACTTGAGATCGGGCTATCATCAGCTGAAATTAATTCGACCGATACACCAAAGACGACATTTCGAACTCGCTATGGGTATTATGAATTTGTAGTATGCCCTTTGGCCTGACAAATGCCCATGTGATAATTATGGATTGATGAATTGAGTATTTCATCGATTTTAAACGGGTTTGTTATCGTGTTTATTGATGACATACTGATATACTCGAGAAATCCTCAACAACAAAGAGAGCATTTAAGGACAGTTTCAGAGATTCTACATGTGGAGAAATTGTATGTCAAATTCAAAAAATGTGAATTTTGGATGGATCAAGTAGGATTTCGGGTCATGTTGTGACACTAGAAAGGAAATAAAGTAGTTTCATCCAAGGTTGAGGTTGTGACCAATTCAAGCAGAGACCTTCAAACGTTGATGAAGTGAGAAGTTTTCTAAACTTAGCAGGCTATTATCTTGGATTCATAGAAGGAATTTCCAAGATAGGTGGTCCTATGACACACTTGACTCGAAAATGTGTAAAGTTTGTATGGTCTGAGAAGTGTGAGCAGTAGTTTTTTAGGAATTAAAGGAATGCTAGTATTGGCACTAGTGTTGGCTATACCATATGGTTCAAATGGTTATGTGTTTTACAACGATGCATCCAAGCTCCATCTGGATTGTGTTTTGATGCAACACGAAAGGGTAATAACCTATTCTTCAAGGCAGTTGAAATAATATGAGCAGAATTATTCGACGTGTGATCTCGAACTTGCAACGGTGGTTTACGCCTTCTAGATTTGGCACCACTATGTGTATATGAGTAAGTGTGAGATCTACACCAAACACGGAATCTAAAGTACTTCTTTACCCATAAGGAGTTGAATATAAGACAATGATAGTGGTTGGAGTTAGTAAAGGATAATGACTGCATTATTCTCTACCATCCAGATAAGGCTAACGTGGTCGCAGATGCTCTTAGTAGAAAGAACATGAGACAGCTTATCGACTTTGTATACAAAGAAAGATCAGCTTGATCAAAGACTTTGAGAATCTATGAATTGAAGTGCTAACTCTACCGTGGACGGGCATCAACAATGATAGCGAACTTAACTTTGAAACCGACACTCATGGATAGAATTTTAGCAACTTTTAGAAAGATGATCCTTTTTGAAAAGATCGTATCGATGTGGAACCGACAAGAAGAAAGTATTTGAGGTAGTCAAGATAAAGCTCGATGTTTAAATGCTGGTTGTGTGTGCATAAAGATGAGAAACAAAGGAATAGGATTATGATTGAAGCTCATTCTGCTTGATTCTGTTGCACGCACAAGCAAAACAAAAATCTGTAAGACTTTGCATAATACTTTTTAGACATAATGAAAGCGTTGTTTGTGTCTAAATGCGTGGTTTGCTAGAAAGTGAATGCAAATAATTAGAGGCCGTCAGGGCCATTGAATCCCATGGAGATACTCAAGTTGAAATGGGAGAAGATCATAATGGTTTTTGTCATAGGTTTTTCTAAATCAGCAAGAGATCATTATGCCATCTGGGTGATAGTAGACCAATCGATGAATCTGTTCATTTTCTACCAATTTGGATGAACTTTAGTTCAGAACAACTTGCACATATAGTTTGGTTGTAGCTTCATTTATGTTTTGAGGACAGAATTATTTTAAGTGATGAGGGTTGTAGCAATAGGGAAATTTCAAAATTTTGCAATGAAAATTTTCATTTATACTTTGGAAATAAATTTACTTAGTTTGCAGCATCACTATGACACCTCTTAAAAATTACATTTAATAGGTTGGTTACGATGAATGTTGCACGCACTTGCCTTTTTATTTTTGAAGTAACGAATTAGATTGTTTCAAATGGTGAGTTATTCTTATTTTTATTGGCTTTAATTAAAAATCTTCTCATATGTTTAAATTTTTTTCCCTATTAAATGAATTGTAGAACCTATGAATTTAATTCTAGAACCGATCCATCTTTTGTCCAAAAACACGTCCATGATAGAGCCCAAAAACGAGCCCATTAGTAGCCCAAAACTGTCCATATTCAACCGTAAAAAACCCGTCCATTTGCAGTCCAAAACCACCCAGAATCAGCCCCAAAAACACCCAAAACTGCCCCATTACCCCATAACCAACATGTCCATGATCTGCCAAAACCGCTCTCATTACTCCCATAACCAACCCCAAAAAAACAGCCATTATTATTTCCCATTTCTCCCTCACTCTCTTGGCCTTTCTCCCCATTTCCTCTTCCATTCTCGTCCTTCCTCACCCTCCATTTTCCTCCCTCTCTCTCGGCCTTGACCTCTCACACTATCCATTTTCCTCTCTATCTCTCGGCCCTCCATTCCCATCTCTTGGCCTCCCCATTCCTCACCTTTACCCATACCCAATTAATTCACATAAATCACACACTTCACTACACAATTTCACAAGCAAGATAAAGGGCAAGCGTTTGGAATTTTTGAAATAGTACATTGAGATTCACAATCACCGTCCCATGTGAGGTAGTATATTTTTCCCCGTACACATGTGACTACGTTTTTACTTGAGAATTTTATATGCTAGAATGTACATATGTGTTAATTGCTTGTGATGTATGCTATGCCTGGACGAATACCTATTTTTTATTTGGCATGTTATGGCACGCCTATGATGGAAACAAGACTTCGGTGATTGAAGGTAATCACTAAAAAAAGTTGAATTGGTTACAGTGAGATTGACATGTTCACATACTACGGAGGATTTCTTCGAAATGCTCACGCCTCAAAATATATTTTACTTTCCAGATTGAAGGTCTTGATGGTGGTGCTACGATGGATGATAGTGACTGAAAATTGCATATAGTTTTAACGATAACACCAAAATATTTTGGTGTTTAAATCATGTAACTTCGAGTTAATGGATGGTGGTTTGATAAACTTGTAAAGAAAGTAAAGTACATATTTCGTGCTTTTGAAATGCTACTTTAGAAGACACACTTAGGCTTGATGCAAGACAAATGAGGGCTTGACACGTGGAACCCACTAAATCGTGCTTTATAAGAGGCATGAACAGTTGTAGCACTTCACTTCTCTCTTTTTATGTAGAGGTCTTCATCAATTTGTTTCATCTTCTTCTTATATGTTCTTTTACCTCTAAGGTTTTTCTTCTTCAATCCACTATTCGAAAACTTTTTTATTTGAACATCGAATACAAAATCTAATCAATGGATTCTTGTATTTTGAGTGTCAAAGTGGGATTCAAGGATCTGATATGGTCTAACATGATGATGTACTCTGATTGTTATCTTCTTGGTTATAGTGGATCTTTTAAGCATAGGTTGCCTCGCTGAGCCCCCGGAGTAGGCCTGTTGTTGGCTGAACTGGGTTACCATTCTGGTGTTGTTTCTTGTCTTTATACTTTTTGTCGCTACGAGTTTGCAATATTTGATAAGTGTTAACAGTAACACGAGAATATTTTGGTGTATTGCAAAAATATTTGGGTTACCTCAAATATTTGGGTGTACTACATACACACACCAAAGGGAGGGAAAACTAGATCCTAGGGCTTTGAAATGTGTCTTCTTAGGCTTCCTTAAGAGGTAAAGGGTTTTAGGCTTTGTGTAAAAGGAGAAAAGGGGTTAAAGTGAATATAGCAGAGATGTTATCTTTAAGAGAATGAGATGCCTTGTATTGTGAAATCAAATGAGTCACATGTTGAAAAAGATAAATCTAAGTCTAATTTAGAAAATGATAAAGTCCAAATTGAAGTGAAGTCCATGGAAAAGAGCACACCTAATTTAGAACTTGAACTTGATCCCGATCATTCGATATAGATGTTCATAGTTCTATGCATGAATCGATAATGATTAAGTTGACCTTCACGATGATGTAAACTGAAATAAGTGAATCGATTCGATCTTGAGTTAGATATAGGAAATAATGAGGAAACCAACTTACAAGATTATCAACTAACAAGAGATAGAGTTAGAAGAAGTGTAAAACCTAATCCTAAGTATACCATTGAAGAGAATGAGTTTTCTTCTTCATGCTAGGAAATAAATTGAATACAGCTATGAAGAAAGAAATGTCTTTTCTTCATAAGAATAAAACTTGGGTCCTTGTTAATAAAGATAAAAATTAGGAAGTAATAAATTGTGAGTGGGTGTTTAAGATAAAGATCAAACCATAGTGAACGAATAATATATAAAGCTAAATTAGTAGCTAAAGGGTTTACCCAAATGGAATGGATAGATTATAATGAGATTGTAACGACCACGGACTTTCTCCTACAAGTATCTCGCTTTAGGGACTATTATGTGCTCTGATAGCTTACGTACTATCCACTAGAGGTTGGGCCCCAAATTGGATTTCTTTTGCTTTACTAGCGATTCGAACCCTTGACCCTCCAACATTCTCCATAAGTTCCTCTTAAGGGAGAGGTTAAGAGTTAGAATAACTGGTGACACGAAAGAAATTTAGTTTGGGGCTCAACCTCGATGAACAATACATAAGCTATTGGAGCACGTAATAGCCCTTAAAGCGGATGCTTGTAGAAGAAAGTCCGTGGTCATTACAAAAATATGCATTTTTGTAACGAATCGGGATCCCTTCTAATCGGGTTCTTGTTCTAACCGTACTCATTCATCTTGTTCACTTTGGAGAGCCGAGCCTATCTTATCGCTCACAAATTTCTTTTTCATGTCTCCGGTGATTCAACCTAAGACCTCTACCTTGTGAGGCACTTAAGTTGAATGCTGGTACTAATTGAGTAACTTGCTCAATTGATACCAGCATTCTCTATAAGTTCTTCTTAAAGAGAGGTCAAAGGTTCGAATCGATGGGTACGTTAAAAAAATCCAGTTTGGGACCCAACCTCCAGTGAATAATAAGTAAGCTATCGGAGCACGAAATAGCCCCTACAGCAAGAGGCTTTTAGGAAAATGTTCATCGTCGTTACAAAAAATGTGCGTTTTCTTGTAACGACAGGGATCCCTCTTCTCAGGATCTCGTCTTAGCCGTACGCATTCGTACTGTCCTCTTTGGAAGAGTCTGAGCCTATCTAACCCTTCACAGATTTCTTTCACGTCCCCAGCGATTTGAACCTAGGACATAAGTGCCACATAAGGTAGAGGTCTTGGGTTCAAATCACTGGGGACGCGAAAGAAATTCATGAGGGATAAGATAGGTTTAGATTCTTCCAAAATGTACAGTATGGATGATTACTACTGGGGCAAGATCTCGATAAGAGGGTTCCCAGTCGTTACAGAGATATTCAATGTTTAAGTCTAGTTCCAATCTAGATATAAAAGTCAAGTTCAATCGTCAAAAGTGATATCGCTTTTAGTCCGGTCTTCTTTTCTTTTTTGAGTCAGTTTCTTAAGACATGAAATCGGTCTCATGTTGTTAAGTACAAAACTATGAGATTAATGCTTGCTCTAGTTGTCAAATTTAATTAGGAACTAGAGCAAATAGACTTAAAAATTGCATTCTTACAAAGGTGATTTGATGAGGTTATACATATGTTTCAACCACCTGGTTTTAAAGAAAAAAGAAAACAAGAGTTAGTTTGTCGTTTGAAAAAAAAATCTCTTTATGGGCTTGAACAAGCCCTAAAGCTGTGGTATATTAGATTTGATACATTTGTTCTTAAAATTGGTTTCAAAAGAAATAGATATGATAGCTGTCTTTATAATAAAGATACACCAAACGGTTCTCAAATCTATTTGGTTCTTTATGTTGATATACTTCTCATTGGTCCAAATCTGTTTGACATCAATTGGATAAAAATGTTCTTAAATCTAATTTGATATGAAAGATTTAGGTCAAGCAAAAGAATGTTGGGCATGATTATTGCTAGAGATAGACCTAATTCTAAACTAACTCTTTATCAAACTCATTACTCAGAAAAATTGGTAAGTAAGTTTGGAATGAAAGATTGAAAACCCATTAATGTGCCTCTTGCATCTCATTTTGTTTTGTCAAGTGATTAATCACCTAAAGATGAGGACGAAAGGTCTGAAATGAATAAAGTCCCATACACAAATGTTATTGATTCCATTATGTACTCTACGGTAAGCACAAGGCATGACTTATCTTTTGCCATAAGTTTGCATAGCAGATTCATATCTAACCCTGGTAAACTACATTTGCAGCCCTTAGTAGTCTTTGAGATACATAAAAGGAACTTTACAAATAGGATTGACTTATAAAATAATAAATTAAAAATTAAAGAGTGTTGGCTTTGTAGACCTTGATTTTGCATCAAGTGAAGACAATAGAAAATCAATCAATACTATTACTTCACATTAGGTGAAAATTGCATTAGCTAGAAATCCTAGCTTTAGTCTATTGTTGCATTGTCAACTACTGAGTTGAATACATTGCTTTGACTAAGCTATCAAAGAAGGAATTTGGTTACAAATTTTGTTATTTAAACTAAATTTGTTAAAAGACCATGTTTTGTATATTCTCTGACAGTCAAAGTGTTTTGTATTTGAGTAAAAATCTCATATATCATGAAAGAACTAAACACATTGATATTAAGTTCCACTTTTTTAGAGAAAAACTCTTAAAGAAGGAAATTATCTTAAAGAAAATATCTACATATCATAACCATACAGATATGGGTACTAAACATATAAGTGTAAGTAAATTTTTACGTTGTTTAAAATTTCTACACATTGACAATGGTTAAATGTTTTTGCAGGTAGTCGGCAATGATGGTTTCATGAGTGGTTTGGCACAATAAAGAATCCTATAACCACGTTAAGGGAAGCGTCAGATATGAACCAAGGTGAAGATTGGATGAATTAAAGTGTTGGTTCACATATTTCGTGCTTCTAAAATACAACTTTAGAAGATTAGATTTTTCTTGATGGAAGCCAAATGAGGACTTGACACGTGGAACCCACTAACTCGTGCTTTATAAAAGGCATGAACACTTGCAACACTTCACTTCTCTCTTCTCTTTTTCTATAGAGGGGTCCATCCCTTCGTTTCATCTTCTTCTTCTCTGTTCTTTTACTTCTAGGGTTTTTCTTCTGGAATCCATTATTCAAAAACTAGTTCTTTGAACATGGAATACAAAATCTAATCAATGGATTCTTGCATTTCTAGTGTCAAAGTAGGATTCAAGCTGGTTTGAATTCCTTGTGTTGGTGTAGATAAGAAGGGTGTCATTTGTTGTTGATAAGTATTACACCTGATATGGTCTAACATGTTGATGTGCTTTGATTGTAATCTTCTTGTTTATAATTGATCTTTTGTGCATGGGTTACCTCGTTGAGCCATACAGATTAACCTTATTGTTGGTCATTTGTCGGTTTACCATTCTAGTCTTGTTTCTTGTCATTATTTTTTTTGATTGCTTGCTGAGTTTGAAATATTTTGTAAGATTTAACTATAACAAAACACAACAACTTGTCGATCGGAAAAGTTTACTCCAACAACTCTTGTTTTTGCATTTCTCGATTTTGCCTTTGTTTTAAATGCTTTGACTTGTTACTCCAATTGTTTGAGTGAAATCAGTGGGATTTGAAAGTTTGTCAGTTGAAACTTTGGAAAATTTGGAATCACCTCAAAAGCATGTTGGGTGAATTAGTTATGACCATTTTCCCGGGTTGTGCCAGTTTGACTCGGGTCACAGTTTTCAAGTAACATTTCCCTCTTACTTCACCTAGCAAATGAGATGCTAAAATTTTGAAATTTTGGTATGTTTTTTCATAACATGTTAGGTAGTTTCTGGTCAAAAATCATAATTTTCGAGTATAATAGGTTGGTCAAATAATTTTATGGCGACATCTTGTATCACCTGTAAATCTCAATAATGGCGATCATCTTATAGGTGATGACATTATTTTCAAGTAGTCGGAGATCTAGACAAAGGTCTTACAGTCAAACCGAGATCATCTACAAACTTCTTATAGAAGCTATCGTGTATGATCTTGGTGACCAAATAAATCGATATTGGGCTTATCTAGGCATTTGTTGTCATGTATGATTTGTCTGGTGTGAGGTCCAGCTTAATCAATGGACATAATATATTTTCCTACAGAGGGGCCTGTTGGATCACAGGGATTAAAGAGTCATTGCATTATTGTAGTTTTATGGATCTACATGTGCATTCATGCATCATATGTTAAATTCGTTGCTCAATTTTAATATGCAATATTTTTTGTTATTTTTCAGCAAAATGTCTCTCAATCTACTTTCTATTTTCCTAAAACAAAACTAACTTATTGGGAAAAATTATTTGGATTAGAAACGTAACCTAATGATTATTCTCACCATTGAGAAAATTGATGTTGTACTTGAAGAAGATTGGCTTGAGCAACCTACTGAGACTAGAAGCAAGGCCAAGAGGAACGCTTATGATAAGTGGGTGGCTACAGACAAGTTGGCTCGCTGGTACATTTTGACATCAATGTCAAATGTGTTAAAGTAGAAGCATGATAGTTTGGAAACTTATTATGACATAATGAAAAGACTAAGGACATGTTTGCACATCAAAGTATGAGAGCTCGGTTCGAAGTCATTCGTACCTTATAGAACATTTGCATGAAACCTGGAACGCATGTGAAGGATCATATGTTGACTATGATTGGACACTTTAATGTGGTAGAGAATTTGGGTACAACTATTGATTCGGATACTCAGATTGATATGGTATTGAACTCTGTACTTGATATGTTTCCATAGTTTACTATGGACTATCACTTACACAAGATGGATATGCCATTGACTAAGCTGATGAATGAGTTGCAAAATGTGGTAAGTGGTCTTAAAACTAATATTGGCAATGTTTATGCGGTGATTGGTAGCTCATCTAGTTCCAAGCCAAAAGGCAAAGCTGGAAAGAAAGGGAAGAGAGCTAGAAAAAAGGCGGGAAGCAACAAAAGATCAAAGTCGATGGAAACCCGAAAGATAAATATTTCAATTATGGCGAGAAATGTCACGGGAAGCAAGGCATCCGGATGGACTAGCTAAAAAAAAAGCGGGGTGTTGGTGAGATTTTCGTTCTTGAATCTTGTTTGGCGATTGATTTTACATATTCCTAGGTTGTAGATTTTGCGACCACATATCAAGCTTGCATGTCAATCCAAGTTCTTTAGGAGATCAGAAAACTCAGTAAAGGCTAGTTTACTATCACAGTCGGCACATGAGCAATAGTTTCAACGAGAGCTTTAGGATGATTTCCAAAAACAAATTTAATAGGATAATGTTATTCTCTTAATTTTGCGCTTAATGTGCTTTACATTTTGATTAATAAAGCTCCTATTTGTGCTGGATATTTGATTAATGGTCTTTATATATAAAACTATTCCACAAATGAAATTAATAATACTTCTGCAAACCATAATAAACAAAATACATACCATAGTAGTGATACTTATTTAAGGTATCTTAGACTTGGACACATCAACGACTGGCAATAAATGGTTTCCTCAACTCAATTGAGGTCAAACCACTGCTGGTATGTGATTCTTGTTTTGAAGGAAAGATGACCTAAAGGTCTTTTTTAGTAAAGGGACATAGAGCCAAAGAAGTGTTAGAACTAGTTTATTCTGATGTATGTGGACCCACGAGTACACCTACGAGAGGAGGTTATGAATATTTTATAACCTTTACAGATGATTACTCTAGATTCGGATACATTTACTTGATTACTCGAAAGTCATAGGCTTTTGAGAAATTCAAAGCATATTAGGTGTAGTTAAGAAACATTTGGGTAAAAGTATGAAGATATTTCGATCAGATCGAGAATATCTCTCAAAAGAATTCAAGGACTACTTAACAAAAAATCGTATAGTTTTTCAACTGAATGTGCCTAGTATACCCCAACAGAACGTCGTTTCAAAAAGAAGAAAGAGGACATTGTTAGATATGGTTAGCTCAATGATTAGTTTTTCAACTCTACCTATCTCATTTTAGGGATATGCACTAGAGACGACCATATATATTCTTAACCTAGTTCCATCTAAGTCTGTTCCCATTACTCTCCTCGAATAGTGGAATGGATGCAAACCAGGCACAAATTAGACTATGATGAGTGCAACTGCATGTAGATCCAGCAAGATCTACGAGCTATCGACGTGCGGGCTCGATCTGTGCGTCGATGTCGCACGCACAGATGTGCCCAGCAGATTTCTTTTGTTGTTCTTTCTTCGTTGAGTTCGTTCTTGATCTTCAATCATTACAAAATAACTAGTCTCAATTTAAATCTAATTGTAATGAAAAATTATAACAAGATGATGGAGTCCTAATCCATCGATCTTATTATAGACTCAAAATAATGAAATACAATGAACAAGTGAGCCACAAAATAATTGGATCACAATTTAAAATAATTCTAATCATTCAATCGTTATATATATATATATATATAAAATAAACCTAAACATCGCTCGACTAGAACATGCAATTTTTAGATCGAGAAACTATAAAAACACGTGAACGATCTAGACCTCTCTAATATAACTTGTTGGAAACTGGCACGAGAATTAGCCGAAAAATAAATAAATAAATTTAATTCAATACATCAAGATCTTTGCTAGGTATTCACGTGTTTATTATAATTAAACACTAATAGTTTAGTATTGTATCTAAATCGATAGATGATATTGGATTAGATCAAATTCACGAACTACCCGCTTTTTATTAACAAACTTGGCGCTCCCAAAGTTCAAGTCTTTTATGGTATTCTCTAACATATAGATTACACCAATGTGTGGGCAACTTTTAATTGAATAAAAACCTAATTTTTGGATTGGACGGATTTAGAAAATCAAGAAGATAAAATTCAAGCCAAACAAGAAATTTCTCTCTCCTCTTTTCTTAATTTTTGGATGATCTTCACTTCACATACAATGTGATATTAATAGGACAAGAGTCATAAGTGCATTCAAGGACAAGTGTCCTAATTGCATACAAGGACAAGTGTTCTAATTTGGATCCAACTCCAATTATCTTAGGATTGATTTAATTACACATGTAATCTCTGAACTTATATCACAATTACAATCAAGTCCAAAACTTTATAGAGCTTCCACACGACCTGTCCGAACCTATATTTTAGGAGCTTCAATAATTAGATCCTGTCTAGTCGACCTTAGACTGCTCAATCTAATGATTAGTCCCTTATTTTTTCCACTAAAGGTAAAAGACAACACTCTCGAAACATATATAATTATAGAAGTTGTAATACTTTCATCCGCCTACACACACACACACGAGATATATATAATATATATATATTTCATCCCCTTCGATATCCGATAATTAGGTACAAACATAAATGACGTTTTGCCCCACTAATTATTATCACAAACTTAAGTTACATTTTCTTCAACGGTCCAATTGAACTAATTCACATATGTCAAATTAGAGCTTATATTTATAACCGTTAAATAGAAAAATACTTAAGTAGTCTCTCGACCCATTTTTTATGGCGACAGTTCTCGACACGAATTCGTGTTCTCTACTTCGCTCATTCTCAAGCTCTCAACTCACAAAAATATTTGATCAATCAAATTGATGTCACCAATTGGTGAATCAAAGAATTATCAAACTAACAAAAAGATATGCACAACTCTATCAAAGGATTTAGATGAAGTACTTGGTGATCAATTGGAATTTAATTCTCCACACGATCATGCTATAGAATTAAATTAGACACATGGTCCATTCAATACACTCCAAGTATACTAGTGTCACCACTAAACCATTTCTACGATAAGAACAAATCGCATAACCGAATAATAAAATAGTCAACACTACAACCTTCCGGTATGAGGTGCCAACCCTCATTACATTAGTAGTGAGTAATTTTATTGTTGATCAAATTATAAGTTGTGTCAAACTGTGCTTCTCAACGCAAGCATCTAACTTATATTGTAACAAGTGATCATTAACACTTTTAGTTGCGTGTTCAATATTACGCAAATACAATTATAATAAATAAATAGAACGAACTTTCATTTATTATAAAATTGTTATTCATTACAATACTACATGGGCACACTACTCAACATGAACATCAGAACTCCTCGAATAATTTGTATTCTTTTTAAATTAATTTTAAACAAGGAAAATAAAATTATAAGATAGCAATCAATTAATTGGCCTAGGAGAATCAATGCATGAATAACTGATTTTAGGGCTGGAGACTTTAATTGATATGAGTTAAAATTTTCAAGGATTAAATTGAACTCAATTAAAAATTATAAAATGTCTTAGGATTGAATAGAAAAACGGCTGAAAGTTGAGGTCAGGGGCTGAAACAAAAATTCTTGAAATTTGAGACCCATTTTCACCTATGTGAAGCGACTTAATTTGAGCTAGTCGTGTGATCACTACAATAGTCGAAATTTTTCTATTCAAAGCTCGTTACAAAATATATTACTCGAATATTTGTAGACACGTATTGAGTCTCGAATTTAGGTGCAAGGAACGCACCTTGAATCTGAAATTTGGACGATAAAATAACAATTGAAGGTCCACATGGCACACATACAGTGAACCTAAAGATGATTTGTAAGGAAGAAAACTAATTTATATTAGAGAACATATCATTGGTGGACAAGTGCACTACAAAATGAGGAAAATTGTAAGATAAGTGGAGTGTACATATGTGTATCTATACATTGAGTGTGGATCTATATGAAGCCACATTGGGTCACCCACATACACATATATACACAAATCTCCACTCCATTCTCACATCGTCCCAATCATCTCTCCCTCTCCAATCTTCTTATTTTTATATACATATAGATATACATATATAACTATAGAGCTAGAAAGTCTCGAGATGGAAGAAGAGGAAAGGAGAGAGATCCAAGAAGAAGAAGAAGGTAAGGAAATACTAGAAAAATCCACAAAAAGGTGATTATGAATGTGGGAGTTTCTCAATAATAGAAGTCCTCCATTTCCATGACTTTAACAGTCCAAGAACATAGGAGCCCAAAATCTACCTTTATGCCATTAAAAGATCCACAAAAGTTATAAGTTATCTCCAAACTCTCTGCACCTAGAGGGTATTATACCCCTTGCAGTGGGTATAATACTCGAGTAGGCAGAATGTTGCTGAAGTGGTTTTTGACAAAATTTAATAAGGGAATCACTTCTTTTCAGGCCTAGAAAGCAAACAACGGAGAAAGAGTGAGTGAAATATGTATACTTGACCTTCATATAATATGATACTTTATGCATATGTGAAGTATGGTTATATTTTGACTTGATCTATTATAAAATGTTACATTTTGAGTAATACAAGGACATGAATGAGTGAAATATGTCTACTTGAGTTTTGTGCTTTATTTCTGCTTCCCCACAGAATGCCCAAAGTTTTTGTTATCACCTCTTGATGTAATAGAGATCCGTCTCTAGTTTTGGCGTTTTTTTTCACGCTTTGTTTGTTCTTTCATTTCCTGGGAATGCCCAGTGATCTTGTACAGCCTTTTTGATCTTAATACATATTTACATTTTCGATCAAAAAAAAAATGATACTTTATGCATATGTGAAGTAAGGTTATACGTTGACTTGATCTATTATGAACTATTAATTTTTGAGTAATAGAAGGACAAGAGTGAGTGAAATATGTCTACTTTACCTTCATGCAGTATGATACTTTATGCATATGTGAAGAATGGTTATATGTTGACTTTATATATTATGAAATTTTTAGTTTTGAATAATACTAAGGACAAGAGTGAGTGAAATATGTCTACTTGACCTTCATGCAATATATTACTTTATGCATATGTGATGTACGGTTGTATGTTGACTAGATCTATTATAAAATGTTAAGTTTTGAGTAATACAAGGACAAGAGTAAGTGAAGTATGTTCACTTGACCTTCATGCAATAGGATACTTTTAGCATATGTGAAGTATGTTATATGTTGACTTGATCTATTATTAAATGATAAGTTTTAGTAAATCCAAGAACATAGGTGAGTAAAAGATGTTTATTTGTCATGCATGCAAATAGATTTATGTTTGCAAATGAAATGAAATGTTTATGTTAAATTTTTGTTCACCTTACATGCAAATGAATTTTCTATGGATGATTGGAGTAGATTAGAATCGGACTTGATTTAGTATTTCATCTTGAGTTGTAAATGAAATATGCCTATGTGTCCTTCATACAAGATGGTTTGCTTATGTCTATTGGAGCCCTTTTATTCTAGTGGAATGTGATCATATGTTCCCCTTCCAATACATAGGTAAAAAGTATATTTGTACTCATGTTTCTTGAGATATAACATAACCCGAGCAAACAAGGAGACTTGGACTCATATGAGATTACCTTGACACTCATGAGGATTTGAGGAGAATGACTTATCCCAATATGGACTTGAGATCAAGGACTTGTGTATAATGACTATTTAGGGACTTGATTTTACATTAATGGCCGAAATCCTTATGTGACCTTTGTTGTTGTCTATGACATGTTGAAGATCCTTGTATCATATACCAAGATTGATGTTGTTTATGCATGTTAAAATAAGCTTAACATATGTGACATTCTAATGTTTTTCCTTAAGCCGTTTGTACAACCAGGTCTTATGGAACCCGTGATTTGTAAATTGGAGATGAGAATTTTAATAATTGGCCAAGGCCACAAGGGCCAAAGGGGTTAACGCACATACTCAAGGGATCGTAAGTTGTCCAAAAGATGTTGATGGTCGATCAAGGCTAAAAAGTGCTATGAGAATTATAGGACCACAAGTTATCCTTGTACCACAAGGGTACTAGATGAATCCACCATTTGGTCATGTGCTTGTAGCACGATATCTTCAATTTGGCCATGTGCTTCTAGGACCATTCTTATGTGTCACTTCACACTAGCACCATATTTTGCTAATTGAATATCATTATTCATTGACGTTTTATTGGAAAGCGTAGATGGATCAAGAATATTTTGATGTTGTTGGCCAAAAGTGGATGCTATCGGAGAATGGAGAAGAGTAACTATGGATCACGGATGTGGATCTTTGGTCATACTCCCTGAGATGACATGGTCTATACAAGCATGAAAGCACCACCGGTATGATGCGATGACATTGGACTTCTTGGAAACCAACTATAAGATCCTAAAGAAGATGTACTTTAACTCGCCATGTTATGTTTAAGTTTCTTTTGGTGATGTAATGAACAAGTAACAACCCCGTCTTTTATTCGGTAATAGATGGTACGTATGGTATAGATGTTGGGATGCTATGTTATATGAACTCGTGTTGATCTTTAAGATTATCTTAATAACTTGTGTTGAATGAAATCATCATATATGGTATTTTAATTATATGTGAGACGTAGTGATTTGTCATGTTCACAATTTAAGAAAAGTTTAATTGTAATCTCCTTGACTTATCTAGTTCAATAGTCCAACTCTAAAACATCTTCTTCTAGTTTAAATTCCGCACTTAATAGTTCATGAGATGTACCCACTAAATATCTCATTATAATCTAACTCATTTGAGGGCCAAATAATGGGACATGTACTTATATGCAACTTATCCTAAACAACTACTAGAGAAAAGGGATTGAAAAGGAAAACTCTTACTAAACTTGGAGATTGGGAAAAAATACAAACTGCTGGATGGGTATCATACCCCACACACAAGTTATTATACTAGAATAGTCAAGAAGCTAATTCAAACGCGGGTATCATACTCTACCCATGGGGTATTATAGTAAAAAGGCAAGGGTGCACATCTTTCCATTAAGGTATCATACCTATAGCATTGGGTATTATACCAATTTGCATCAGAAAAAAAACAAAAATCCAGCCAGATTTTCGGGAGTGCCACAAACATCTAGCAAAGATCTTGATTTATTTAATTAAAGAAATTTTTTTTTTTTCAGCTAATTCTCGTGCCACTTTCCAACAATTTAATATGCATATGTTGGTCTTATTTATTAATCTAACTCTACTTGACAGGTCAGAAATCATGAAGAGGCTGTCCAAGAAATTTTCGATATTTCACCCTTTTAAGATGATGACATAAGAACAAATACAGCTATTCTCTAAAGCTTCCTCTTAAACGGTTAGGTGAGATATCACCTAAAAAAGTAAAGAATATGGAAAAAAAAAAGGATTCAAAGAAGAAGTATGGCATTGTTTGGATGCATTACTGGCAATAAGAATGAAGAAATGCAATAGCCTCTCATCTTCTGCATCTAGATCTGAAGGATATCTTCAGTTAATGAGGCAGGGTCTCAAAACACAAATTTATTGATCAAGGATATCTTCAGTTAATGAAGGGATAGAACATCTAGTTTTCAGCCTGTTTAATGTCAAACTTTTGTATGTGAATGCATTCGTTATGTATTACTCTTTATCACGTGTTTAATCAATTGTAATGCGGAATGGTTACGCAATTTGGATTTAGGAGCAGGAAATTACCTCTTATCTAAGGCTACAATTTTGATCTAGTGTGATGTAACATGTTTTCCTATAAACAATAGTTAGTATGAGAGCTGTGCAGTGAAACACTTTGGAGACGGAGAGATGAAGCTGACAAGCATGAGATTGCAAGCTTGAGGGTAGCTGCTTGGTTGCCGACTTAGGAAGAAATTTTTGATATTTCACCATTTTCAAATGATCACAAGATTGGAACTTCAAAGAACGAAAACATCCGTTCTCTAAAGTTTTCTTTTAAAGGATTAGACGAGAATCACCCGAAAAGAGTAAAGAATATGGAAAAAAGTGATTTTCCAACAAGACATGTCTTTTGTGCTTCTAACAAGACATGTCTCTTGGGCGTGCTTTTTTTATGAAATTGTGTCTTTTCATACACAACTTTTCAGATATTATAAAACTTTTTATAATAAATCACTTCACTTTTTACAAAATGTCCATGCACTTTTTGCACAAATCATTTTAGTTTAAAACTAAATTTTGCATAAAGTTCAAGTCCACTTTTCATTTCAAAGAGAAAATAAATGTTGTTCGATACATTGTTCTCGTAATTTGGAGTGCTACTATTACGAGAACTATTACGAGAAATGGTCTTTGTATATTGGAAGACGGTACTGAGAAACCGTAAGTACCTTTGTAGTGCAGCGCAATTTTGTCTTAAGTAAAAAAAGTCAAACTCTTGCATCGACTAAATCTAATTCTTCATTTCTCAATATTTATATAAGTCGTCATTTTATTTTTTTTACATGCACGTGATTAAATTGTCAGAGTATAAATAATGCACAAACAAACTTAAGACGAAAATTATTTATTTATTGCATTTTATATTTTGTTACTGAAATATTAATTTACGTGTATATACTAAATCCACATATTGAATCTATTTTATTTCATTAATATCTTTTGGTTGCCATGAATGAAGTCTAAGAATATGACCTACTATATGCATGGATTTTGAAAATCAATGTTAGAGTTTCATTTGCATCGGAATTGTGAAATGTGATATTATATGCATTATTGTATTAACATTTCTTGGTGCTGTGTTTTGTTCATATATCATATTGCATCAATCATAATTGTATCGGTGCATTGAGGTTTTATTTGTCGTGCTGAATCGGCTCATGCGTTTTATTTGTTGTGATTTATATTGAATCAGATCGTGCATTTCTTATTTATGTCAAGAATTCTTATAAAGAATTGTGGTTTCTGAAAGTAACATGTATTATAACTAATTTGTTTTTGTAATTGAAATTAGTCCTTAATCGTATATATTTAGTTTTGCTACATAAGTGGATTAAGACAAACCTTAAACCACACTATTTAATAGCGAGTGCAATGGATAGAAAATTCTAAGAATTTGAACTTTCTGTATTTGGAAAAATTGCAACAAAATTTATGGTTTTACAATAGTCTCTAGCATTATTATTTGTTAGCATTCTGCTATTTTATTATTACATTATTACAGTTTGGACAGTTCTTAATTCTGGTTAAAAGTATTTCTGTTAAGAATTCGTTCAAATATTTACTTTCATATTTCTAATTGGTACATGCTAAAAATTCATTTTATTTAGAATGTGACAATATAAGTGGTTATGTCTCGGGACAACAATATTTTGAATTGACTTTTTGGCAAAGTTTATTTGGACCACCGGTTGTGTCCAATGGTGGCGGTTGGTGGCTATGCCTCTAGCAGAAACTAAAATTATTTTGTTTTAAAAGGAGGGGGTGGTGACTTGGTTTGTAAATCTGATATTTTCATGTCATTCTTTGTAGACTTATGTTTGAAATGATGTTAAAGTTTATTATTTGGCGGTGCAAGACATGATAAATTAGGTCTATTGAAATTGAACTCAAACAACCCGTTGAGCTTTTTTAGCAACAAGCACCATGGTAAGCTACTACGTCTTCTTTGCAAAGGCCATAGTTATAACGCCCATGATTTTCTCAATCTGGAGGGTCACTAAAATAATAACTAAATTATATATGACGAATCCAAAAATATTTTTGTGCCCTTGAAGGGTTTTAATAATATAACTTTTGCAAAAAAAAAAAAAAAAAAAAAAAATGTGCAAGGGAAAATGAGTTTTCTTCAAATTTTCATGGTTTTGCTTATATTGTGGTAGGTGTCGCCACAATTTATTTGACCATTCAAACGAACTCCAAAAATTTCAAAATTTGTACTGTAGATACTTGGGACTACAGAATACAACATGTTAAAATTCCAAAATTTAGCTATGTCTTTTGGTAGGTGAAAATATTAGGCGGTTGCTTGAAAATAGTCGTGGGTGCCTTAAGGCAGCCCGCTAAAATATTCATAATAAATTCATACAATGAAATTTTGGAGTGATTCTAATTTCTGTTATTAGACCACATATAGGGCTTTCCATAGCCACTAATTTTACTCAAAAATCCAAACGTATAGAGAGTTATGATTTTTCAAGTAGGGGTAATAAGCTGAAAAATTCAGAAAATGGAACTATGCATTTCTAACTTGAAACTTTTAACGGCAAAGAAACCAACATCTCGCTTTTCCATAAATATTACATAATCAAATACTGAAATCAAATACTTAAAATATCGATTTACATTATAATTGACTTGATCATCTTGACGTCAAAACTTAAATTAAATAAGGAAATTCAACGTCATGCTCGCTAGCCTACGCCATCGCATCAACGCCAACCAATTCAATCTGAAAATCTGTTCGTTTTGGGGTGAGTATTTCATAAAAACACTCATTAGAAATACATACTAACATGTGAGAAAAATTATACGGAAACATAAATGCTCATGCCATTATTTTAAATATACATATGAACAACTTAAATTGGTAACCGGCACCGGCCATTGACTTAAATGTGATTTCCTTCAATCACCATCATGCATATGTGGTTACCTTCAATCACAATCATAATGTTCATTCATAAATATTTTTCATGGCATTTATATAACATAAAATTTTCCAAACATTATTAAGAAAATCATTGCAAAAGTAGTAAGTAAAGCTACCTCTAAAATTAGTTTGATGCAGAAAAATTGTTTCTACAGCTTCCAAAAAACAAAACCCGCACACTATATATATAGATGTATATATAAGAAACTTTGGTGAATTTAGAAATCAAGGTTAACAACTTTCACTGCTGGCGAAATATGGATTGAAATTTAGGACTGAAATTGTAGAAAATTGGAGAGTGTATATTGGCCAAAAATCAGGATAGTAAGTGCTGGAATCTTTGTGACTGAAATTGTAAGAAATGGAGAGAGTATGCTGGTCGAAAAGAATAAAGAAAATGGAACTTACTGCTAACCTTTGGAGGTCGAAAATCTGGAAAGAAAGGTGAGGAAAATTGCTGGAATTTTTGTAATTAAGTAAACTGGAGCTAGTTGGCCGAATTCATTGACATGAAAAGGAGAGTTTTTCTGCTGAAATTGCAGTACTGAGTTTTTGTTTCTAACATGGAAGGATGTTGCTCAAAAAAGAGGCTGGAAAAGAATAAAAATTTCTGGGACTTGAGTCCAATTTTTAAAGAGAAAATGGGAGGTTGTTTGCTTAAGTTAAATGGCTGATTTTTTGGGGTGGATCCTTATGCTGTAAGGGCCGAATTTGGGGTGGATTTGGAGGGAGAAATCAGTTCGATTGAGGGCTGAAAAGTGAGGGAAAGTGGGGGGAGAAAGTGGTAAAGAACATGGGCTGATCATAGGGGCAGGGGAACAGTTTTTCAGCTGGTGGATGGGCAGTTTGAATGGCTGAAGATGGAGATTTGAGAGACGGTTTCTGGGCTGATATTAGGAGGGAAGATGAGAGAAGAAAATGGTAAGGAACATGGCTAACATGGGGGCTGGGGGACTGGTGTTTCAGATCATGGGAGACAGTTTTATTTTGCTATTGTTAGGGTTGTTTGGTTGATGGAAAATGGCAGAAATTAAGGGGTTGTTTGGCTAAGTTTTTCAATACCAGATTTACAAACCAAGTCACCAACCCTTCCTTTTAAAACCAAATAATTTCAGTTTCTGCTAGAGACATAGCCACCGACCACCGCCATTGGACACAACCGGTGGTCCAAATAAACTTTGCCAAAAAGCCAATTCAAAATGTTGTTGTCCCGAGACATAACCACTTATACTGTCATATTCTAAATAAAATGAATTTTTAGCATGTACCAAGTAGAAATATGAAAGTAAATATTTGAACGAATTCTTAACAAAAATACTTTTAACCAGAATTAAGAACTGTCCGAACTGTAATAATGTAAAATAAAATAATAGAATGCTAACAGATAATAATGCTAGAGACTATTATAAAACCATAAAATTTGTTGCAATTTTTTCCAAATACAAAAGTTTAAATTTGTTGTAATATATATATTTTAGAGATTATTTTAGTGACCCTCCGGGTTGTGAAAATCAAAGGCGTTATAGCTTGTTATCATAGAGCGGTTTTACTTTTCTATAGTCATGAAATTTTTTAAAATTTTTTAAAATTTATTTATTTATTCATTTTTTTTTTCATTATTTTATTATGTCAAGATGAAATTTTAGAAGTTGAGAATTTTAGAATTTAAGTGTCGCTACTCGCCATCGCCGCTTCGTCGGTCACGAGAGGTAAAATGAGGGGTTAATTAAAATTTTATTTTTATGTGGTTAAGTATGATAAATAGAACTTAAATTTGTGGGAAAATTTTAAGTGTTTCATTTATGATAAAATGTTAAGTCGAGATGAAAATTTATGTTAGTCTCATAATTAAAATTAAAAGATGATAGAAATCCACCTAATTGGACCTTCATAATTTGTATCTCGGACATGGTTCTACCGAGTTATGATTTCCTAGAACGTGCCGAGGGAGGCAAGGAACGATTATATACTTTTAGCCCGGATCCCGAGTGATTAATTGGCCATCATATCGGTAATCATAGGACAACTCGTATCAGGGCGATGAACTATGGTTTAGTAACAACCAATGTAGAGTTTATTGCTTATGTGATTGACTCACTGATTACCTGGGGCAATTGGTTGCTGAGTAGATTTTAAGAGTTATGGAGGAGATCTACCACACGGAAGTGGAATACAAAGTGTATTGTCAAGCACTCATTATACACTGGGAGGAGCACAATTTATATTGTGCCGGTCTCCATCCTATCCCTGAGCCGGCTCCAATAGTTAAGCCCATTCCAAAGCCTGCTCTAATAGTCGAGCTAGAGCGGGAGCCATTGTTAGTGTTTGAGCCCGATCCAGTTATCGAGGTCAAGCAGGACCTGGAGGAGGATCTCGAGATAGAGTCCGAGGCCTAGTCTTGTGTTACCTCGGATGACGAGGCTCCACAGCTGAAGAGGCCTATAGTATACGGAGGATGGATCAGCGACGACGATGTTTAGATATATTATAGTAGTTAGATGTTTTCTTTTCGATTTCAGTTTGCCATGTACATTTATGTTTAGTGCTAGATGTTTTTACTAGTTGTACCTTTTGAAGGATGGTTTAAATATAGAAAAAATGTTATTTAAATTCTCATTTGTTTTAGAAATTCATGGCTTTGTGTATGGTGTTTATTTCGATGAATTACAAACTCTTTTCATTTTGTTCATTCTAAAGGAAATGACCCAACTATGCAAGCAAGAGCTATTAGAGACCTACAACTAGCAGTTGAGGAAATGAGACGAGTATTGGTAGCTCGAGACAAAGACCAAACATGCGATCGCCAATGGCGCCATGGGCACCGTAAGTGCCCCAAACGCATCGGGCCCCACTGGCACATCACGCGGCCCCTGTCGTGCCAGTGATTGAGCAATTTTGCCGATACTGCCCTCCTACATTCGATAGTGGAAAGGATCCTCTTGCAACCGATGAATGGTTGATGACGATTGAGAAATTTTTTTGACACATTGCTTGTTCCAAAAATTAGAAAGTCTTTTGTGCAGAGTTCATGCTAATAGGCCGAGCAGGTCACTGGTAGGAGTCGACAACCTGCACCCATACCGAGAAAGAATAGGATAATCTCTCGTGGGCCCAATTCAAAGTTGAGCTAAGGGAGAAATATTTTCCACAGGCTCTGTGAGATTATAAGGAATAAGCATTTCTGCACTTGGTTCAAGGAGAGATGGAAATTATCGAGTATGAGAGAAAATTTTAGGAACTGTCGCGCTATGCTCCATATTTGGTGGGCACTGAATTAATGAAGGCAAGACGTTATGAAAGAGGGTTGTACCTAGAGGTCAGACAGATTGTTAGTTCTCATGCACTTTCTACTTTTAGAGCAGTGGTCAAGATGGCTCAGACCATGTCCTTCTTAAGTTTAAAGGTCAGAGCTCAGGGACAATAGAATGACTCAGGAAAGAGAAATTGGCAGGATTAGAATAGAAACCAAAATTTAGGCCAGTTCAAGAGACAAAATCAAGGTCCCAACAGAGGCAGTCAAGTAATTCCATTCATCAGTGCCCTAAGTGTAAGAAGAATCATAGTGGAGATTGCCACTTTGGCAAGAACGTCTGCTATAGGTGTGAAAAATCAGGCCACTACATGTCACAATGTCGGGTAGAGCCAACAAAGGAAAAGCTAGAATCCAGGCATTATTACGGGTATGTTATCTATCTCCAACGTACCTGTTTACATTCTTATTGGTTCTGGCACAACGCATTCATTTACATCTGAAGCATGCCTAGTTAAAGTTATCATTTTATGTTAGGAAAGTGATAGTGTACTAGAGGTTAGTATGCCACCAGGGAGAACTATAGAGACAAATAAATTAGCTAGGGCAATTCAGATAGATTTTGATGGGTTAGTTTTGTCAGTAGACTTGCATGTTATAAATATGAGATATTTTGATGTTATCCTGGGGATGGATTAGTTGGGTAGTAATCATACTACTATTGTATGTTTTGAGAAGGATGTAATCTTTTGAAGGCGGGAGAGAAGGATTTTAAATTATATGGGTAAAAGATTAAAGCACTTCTCCGCCTTATCTCAACTTTGTAGGCTGAAAAGTTGCTAAAGAAGAGAGATTTCCAAGGTTTTCTTATCAATCTCATTGGCACCCCATCTGAGGAAATATCTTTGGATAACGTATTAGTAGTTCGGGAGTGCGCCGATGTGCTTGTAGATGATCTAGTAGGCATTCTGCCTAATAGGCAAGTGGAATTCACGATGGATCTGCTACCTAGAGCTGCACCCATATCAAAGGCTTCGTACTGGATGGCACCAAAAGAATTGCAAGAGCTAAAATGCAATTAGAAGAATTTTTAGATAAAGGATTTATCAGACCAAGTGTTTCTCCATGGAGAGCTCTAGTAATCTTCGTGAAGAAGAAGGATGGATCGATGAGAATGCGCGCCGACTATTGTGAGTTGAATAAATTGACGATCAAGAATAAGTATCCACTTCCAAGAATTGAGGATTTGTTTGATCAATTGAAGGGTGCTTGATGTTTTCAAAGATCGACTTGAGGTCCGCTATCATCAATTAAAAATCGAGGCCATCGGATATACCAAAGTCGACATTCAAACTCGCTATGGGCATTATGAATTTACAAAGAATGCCCTTTGGATGATGAATGCTCCAAAGATATTATAGATTTAACGAATTGAGTTTTTCATCAATATTTAGATCGGTTCGTAATTGTATTTATCGATGACATCTTGATTTATTCCAAGAATCCCGAGCAACATCCAAAGCACCTGAGAATAGTATTGGAGACCTTGCAAAGAGAAAAGTTGTATGCCAAATTTACGAAATGTGAATTTTGGTTGGGCCGATTAGGATTCCTTGGGCATGTTGTGACAGCTAAGAAAATTGAAGTAGATCCGTCAAAATTTGGGGCTGTGTCAAATTGGCCAACACTGTTAAATGTTGGTGAAATAAAAAGTTTTCTGGGTTTAGCCGACTATTATCGACATTTCATAGAAGGAATTTTCCAGCTGGCCCTATGATGCGGTTGACTCGAAAGGGTGTTTGGTTAGAGAAGTGTGAACATAGTTTTTAAGAGTTAAATAACAAGCTAGTATCTGTACCAGTTTTAGCTTTACCTGAAGGTTCTGAGGGCAACGTAATTTAAAGTGACGCATCAAAAATCGATTTGGATTGTATGATTATGCAAAATGGAAAGGTGATAGCTTATGCTTCAAGACTGTTGAAGCGAAGATGAGCGCAATTACCCGACACATGATCTTGAACTTGCGGCGGTGGTTCACGCCTTTAAAATTTGGCACCATTACCTTTATGGAAGCAAGTGTGAGATTTATACTGACCATAAAAGTCTCAAGTACCTTTTCACCCAAAAGGAGTTGAATATGAGTCAACGATGGCGGTTGGAATTAGTAAAGGACTAAAACTGCTTTATCATTTACCATCTTGGTAAAGCAAGTGTAGTCGCGGATACTCTAATTAGAAAGAATATGGGTCGGTTATGCCTTGACCGCAATCGACACAAGATAATCTGATCAAGGACTTTGAGAGTATGAAAATTGAAGTATTGTCTTGCCGGTCTGAGACATCGGCGATGATAGCAAGTCTGATAGTAAATTCGGCACTCAGAAATAGAATTGTGATAGCTCAAAAAATGATCATTTCTTGGAAAAGATCAGGACTGAAGTAGGAATTGAAAAGAGGAAATAGTTTAAAATAGCTGAGGACAAAGCTTTGATGTTCAAAGGTCAAATTGTGTGCCTAAGGAGGAAGGTCTGAGAAATAAGATTTTATCTCAAGCTCATTCCGCTCCTTACGCTGTACATCCAGGGAGAACCAAAATATATAAAGATTTGTGTAATACATTTTGGTGGAGAAACACAAAAAAAAAAAGAGTTGTAGCTCGTTTCATGTCAAAATGTTTGGTGTGTCAACAAGTGAAAGTGGAGCATCAGAGGTCGTCAAGGCCATTAAATCCATTGGATATACCGGAGTGAAAATGGGAGTAAATTGCAATGAATTTTATTGTGGGTTTTCCTAGATCGGCGATAGGTTATGATGCCATCTGGGCAGTGGTAGACCATTTAACAAAATTTGCGCATTTTCTTTTCATTCGAATGAATTTCAGTTTGGAACAAATAGCACATTTTTATATCAAAGAAATTGTTAGACTTCACGGGATACCAGCATCTATCGTATCAGATAGAGATCTGAGGTTTACCTCAAATTTTTGGAAAAGTCGTCAAGGAACTTTGGGTACTAAATTGAAATTTAGCACAGCTTATCACCCTCAGACCGACGGACAATCGAACACACTATTCAAATCTTTGAGGATATGTTGAGAGCATGCGTCTTGGATTTGGGTGGTAAATGGGAAGGTCACCTACCATTGGTGGAATTTTCTTACAATAATAGCTTCCAAACTACCATCGACATGGCACCATATGAGGCACTGTATGGTCGTCGATGTCGTTCACTAATTTGGACGAAGTTGGCGAAAGAAGAATTTTAGGACCAGAGTTGGTCGAGAAAACAATGGAGGCAATAGACAAGATCAGGTCCAGAATTAAGACAGTGCAAGATCGTCAAAAAATTTATGCCAATCAAAGAAGAAAGGAATTAGAGTTCGGGGTCGGCGAAAAAGTTTTTCTAAAGGTGGCTCATATGAAAGGGATTCTACTTTTTGGTAAGAAAGGAAAACTAAGACCGCGTTTCATCGGCTCATTTGAGATTCTTCAAAAATTGGAAATGTGGCGTATCGTTTGGCATTGCCACTCGAGTTCTCGGAAGTGCACGACATTTTCCACGTTTCGATGTTAAGGAAGTAAGTGCATGATTCTCTGGCGTGTGGTAAAATATGTGTCATTGGATTTAAGGAATGATATGACTTATGAGAAAGTGCCTATGGTGATCCTAGAAAGAAAGGTCTATGTCTTGAGAAATTGGGAAATACCTTTAGTTAGAGTTCATTGGGGTAGACATGAGGAAGATGGGGGTCATTTGGGAAAGAGAAGAAGATGTTTTAGCCAAGTACCTCGGACTTAAGTAAACTATGTAAGTTAAATTTTGACGAAATTATTTTAAGTGGGCGTGGTTGTAATGATCGAAAAAATTTGGATTTTAATTTCAAATAAATAAAATTTTACTTTCGGTTGCCGATCACGAGTCTCGTAGTACTTTTTTTAAAAAAATTCACGTTAAATGTTGTGCACGTTTTCTTTAATTTTAAGTTCGACGAATATGGAATATTAATTTGAAAACGAACTTTGTTCAATTTTTTAGTTTTGGTAAGTTTTAAATTTTAAGTGGTATACAAATAAATTCGGCTAGCATTATTTATTATTTTGGTTTGCCTTGTTTAATTAAAATCTCGGCCCTTTATTCTCGATTTTATTAGCCCAAAACCCAGTTTATTTCGACTCCAAAATTCAACCAAAAACCCGACCCAAATAACACCTTAAAAGTCTTTGTAGACTTATTGAACTGATGCTTGGACTCAAACCAACCGTTGAGCTTTTATAGCAACAAGCACCATGGTAAGCTACTACGTCTTCTTTGCAAAGGCCATAGTCAAGTTCCACCTGCAAGAGCAGTTCTGCCAAAAATAAATATAATAAACACCACCACAATGGATGATCAGCCTTTGACCATTGGACCGGGCTGTCAGTGAAATGGTGGTGTAAGTGAACTTAAATTCATGGTGGCAGTGCTTTTATTTGAAGCATAGACAATACTGTTTTTATTGAAAACCCATATGATGGATTCCAGTGGAACACGTAGTGCTCACCTTGTGTTATCAATGGCTATGATGTGCTCTATGATATTACAATTGAAGTTCTCTATGGAGGATGGTATGCACGAGAGAAAATAATCTAAAGGGGATTACTCTAAGTTTTCATTATAACGATGCACCATTCGTCTTTTGTCAATTCTAGTCATTTTATATGATTATTAATTATATTATAGCGGTACATTAAAAAATAGTGTAGAGGTCGTGTGCAGTTGAAAAATGCCATGAAATCATGATTGAGACACTTAATTAGAATTAATTATCTGATAATAAGTATGAATAATTTATTTGATATTAAGTTTGGATAGAACAGAACTTTAAAAATTTTGACGAACACTTTGTTGCTAAGATCAAGTTCTCCCCAGATTTGTGGGAGAAGCGTTATTCGTTCTCAACTGATCTTGAGATCCAACCCAGGAGTAGCAATGTTTATAAGCTACATTCCTACAGAATACCTTAAAGGAAGTCACAGAAAAACTTTCTTTGAAATAGAAAGGTAGAAAGCCCTTGAACCATTTTTTTTAGAAGTACGGGATGTTAAACATAGGTGACAAACCCTAAACCAAAAGTGGTTAAAATGGGAACGAAAATTGTTTATAGCATGTTTTCAATAATAGTATTGCACTTTTGTTGTGGTTGAAGCACATTATGGATTTTGAAACCACCATTAAAAATGACATTGGAAATTTGATGTTGGTGATATCATAGTTTTAGTGATTAAGGTCACTAAAAGATTGTGCCCAAATTTCTCGTATCGTTAGAAATCGTCCAAACAACTTGTGAATTGAAAGATCAAATTAGAGATTTAGATAAGCTAGAAAAAATCGTGTGGCTTCAAAATTTTGAGGAAGGATTTCTTAAGTGGTAACATTTTGTGCCTATTAAATGAATTTATTGTGATAGCTAGCTACATTTAAAAATACACAGACTATGTTGTATAATGGTTAGTCTCGACGTATACGTCGAAGAAATAATACCATAAGGCATTTGATCTCAGATTGTGTAATCTCCATCAATTATATAAATTCAAAGAAGAATCTTGTAGATCCGCTTACTAAATGTTTACCAAGAGATCAAGTATACTGCGTATCGAGTTAAATGGGATTAAAAGCCTACTACGCATGAGTCTTTGTAATGATAACCCAACTTTATTGATTGGAGATCTCAAGATCTTGGTTCAACTGGACAACTAAGTTACGAAGATTCAGTCAAGCACTTATGAGTTATCTCCTACCCATTTCTATTATATTGAAAAGTGATCTCTACACATTGTATAAAGTTAAGTTATTACTTTTAATGATTATTATAGCTTGGATAAACCAAATGGAGTATTGAGGATTGCTCTTAATAGGAGATCACCTATGTAAGTGTGAAGTGGGGCCGCTTCTATGAGAATAATTCAAGACTTGAAATCTCTAAAGTACTTATGAAACCCAAGAGTTGTTCAGGACAAAAATGAACACGGCTGTGAAAACTGAAGGTATTAGAGAGGTTATTGTATGGGTGCTATTGTCTTGGTTTACACCAACAGCTCAACGGTCAAGATATTGCGTTAACTGATTAGCCAAGTAAATCTGATAGTATCCTACCAAAGAAAGTTCAAAGCCACAACCACCTATCATGATGCAATAGTTTTCCATTTGTACTCTCTTTTAGTGTTTGCATAGTCGTTTGCATTAATTTTCAATCGTGTGGGGGATTGTTGGAATTTGGTATAGTAATGTTAATTTTGACCAAATTTGACTAATTATTTAAGCGGGGCCCGTTAGTTGAGTACAAGAATTATAAGACCATACGTGTTCTATGTAACGACCTAAAAATTTTTGTTGACATTTAAAATTTCACGAAAAAAATAAATTTCAATTTTTGGCGTTGTTGCGAACTTCCTAGTGCCTTTCAAACAATTTAGCCGCGTTAGATTTTTTTCACGTATTTGCCATATCTTTTGTGTCAAACAAAAAGAAATTTTTGTCAATTACCAAACCAATTTTTTATGCTAATACACACCCAAAAAGTCCCTAATCTCATGCCAAATTAAACCCCCAAACATCCCCTAATTCTCATGCCAAAATCAGCCCCAAACAACCCCCTAAAATCCAAAATTTTCACCACCCATGATCTCCCTCATTTGAGCCCATTTCCTACCCATTTTCCCCACATTTTCCACCCTCCATTTTCAGCCATTTTACCCCCAGAAAAACGTCCCAAGTACCCTTCCTTAACTGCCAAAAAACGTGCCCAAGATCTCCCCAAAACTGCTCCATGACCAGTGATGAAATCAGCCATTTAGGCCCTTTCTCTCTCATTTTTCAGCCACCAATTTACAGTTATTCAACCCCACTTCCAGCCCTCTCTTCCACTCCATAAACCAGCCATTCTCTCCCCATTTTTGCTGAAGAAAAACCGTCCCAAAAGAGCTCCCCCAAGCAGACAGAAAAACCAACCCACTGCTGCCCCAAAAATCCAGCAGAAACGTCCCATTTAGCCCCACAAATCAGACCATTTTCCTCCCACTTATACACCACTAAACCCACTTCCATTGCTGCCAAAAAAATGCCTTGATCAGCCCCTTTTTACTGAAGAAAACCGTGCCTGAGGTCTTCATTTTTCAGCCAGCAAATTGTCCCTTTTCTCTCCTAGTTTTCGGCCATTTTAAAGTTCCATTTCCTCCTTTTATTTTCAGCAAACTAACACCCATTTCGTTCATCATTGTTGCCCTCATTTTGTCCAGATTTTGGCCTCCATAAGTCCTCTTGTTTCCCCTCTTTTCAGTCCCCATAAATATAATCCAGCAGCCCCTTATTTTCTGTAAATTTTCGGTCCCAGCACCTGCCTTCCATACTCGAAATTTGTATCAAATTCTTCATATATTTTCTTATAAATTTCAGGCTCTAGAAGTATGCATTCAATACCTTATCTTTGCTTCATCATTTTCCCCTCTTTGTCTGTCGAAAAACCCGGCTTCAACAATGTAAAATCAGCAGCCCTTATTGCGTCAATTTTGCTCCTGTTTCAGCTCTCATTTTCAGCCAGCAAGATCATATTTTCCTTCTCCTTTTTCCTTCTATTTTAGTCACTCAAACCACACTACAACACACGGACTTAGTAAATAAAAAAAAAAGGCAAGGACACAGAGTTATTATTTTGAGGAAATGTGCATCCATTGTTCACATTTCAACTCAACCAAAAGCTACGAATTTTCGAGTTAGTTTTACTTAATGTTTTTACTGCGATTTTTAAATGAAGTTTGGAAAAATTATGATGTTATATGAATGCCATGCAAACTTATTTACGAAGGAACTTATGATAGTGATTGAAGGTAATCACTTTAACATGTTTGTGATTGAAGGTAATCACGTATGATTTTATGTGGTGCCGGCTACCAATGTTTAAGATGATGTACGTTTCAAAAATCATGGCATGTCGAATTTATGTTTAAGTAAAATTTTCCACATGTTATAAGTATTGCTACTGAGTGTTTCTTATGAAATACTCACCCCCCAAAACGAATAAATTTTAAGATTTAACTGATCGGCGTTGATGCGATGGCGGTAAGCTAACGAGCTTGTCATGGAAAGTCTTATTTAGTTTATGTTTTGATGTCAAAATGATTGAGTCAATTATGATGTAATTACCATATTTTAAGTATTTTATTCAGTAATTAATGATGTAATATGTATGAAAACAAGATATTGGTTTATTTGTCGTTCAAAGTTTTGAATTGGAATTTTGCCTAGTTTCATTTTTAAGAATTTTTAGCTTACTGTCCATTTTTTGAAAAATCATAACTTTTGCTAAAGTTGGAGTTTTTGAGTAAAATCAATGACTATGGAAATTCCTATATGTGGTCTCATATCAGAAATTGGAATCATTCAAAAATTCCATTGTACGAATTTATTATGTACGTTTGAACAAGCTGCCAGGATAGTTTTTAAGTAACATCGGCTATCTTTTTCACCTATCAAACGAAGTAGTTAAGGTTTGAAATTTTTCATATGTTTTAGTATGTAGTCCCAAGTATCTATAGTTAAAGTTTCATAATTTTTGGAATTCGTTTGATTAGTGAAATAAATTGTGGCGCGTTTCATCATGGTATATGAAAAACTATGAAATTCTAAAATAAATTTCTCTTCTCTTGCACACTTATTATTTTTCCGCAAAATATTATTTTTAAAATCATCCAAGGGCACGGGAAATAATTTTTTTGAGTCGTCAAATATATTTTAGAGACCCTCCGGGATGAGAAAATCCGGGGCGTTACATTCTACTACACGAATACATTAACATAGCATATTTAGTTGCTCGAATCAATTTCGGGTGAATGGGAAATTATGGCCCAAAGTGAATCATTTAAATACACGAATGTTGAAAATGAGATTAGAATATTACAGAATATTCTAAAATCTGTTTGGATGAAAAGTCGTGTCTTTTTGGACATGTCATTTCTTAACAATCACATCTTTTTATCTTAGAGACATGTCTTTTGGACATGTATATTTCCAACAAGACATGTCTTTTAAACGTGCATTTTTATAAAGTTGTGTCTTTTGATATACAACTTTTCACATATTATAAATAGACCCCTTATGATTGCAAATTAAATCACTTCACTTTTTACAAAATGGCCAAGCACATTTTGCATAAAACATTTTAGTTCAAAAATAATTTTTGCGTAAAGTTCAAGTTGAATTTCATTTAAAAAAGAGACAAAATGTTGTTTGGTTCGTTGTTCTCATAATTTGGAGTGCTACTATTACGAGAAGTGGTAGTTGTATATCGGAAGACGGTGTCGAGAAACCGAGGGCACTGTCTTGGGCCAATTTCATCTCAAAGAAAAAGAGTCAAACTCATGCCTCGACCAAATATAATTCTTTATTTCTTAATATTTCTATAAGTCATAATTTTATTCATTTTACATGCACGTGATTAAATTGTCAGAATATAAATAATGCACTAATAAACGTTGGAGAGATAATGTTGATCAAGTGAATGGTTCCAATCAGTTGAGCGGAGGAAAATTTTCCAAAGTCTCTAACATCAGTTCAAAGCTTAGTACAGGAAAATTTGCTGATGCATATGAATCAGTTTCTTTACTGAATACTTGTGCTTACTAGGAAAAAGAAGCATTGAGGATAGTGCATTGATTCAAAAAATTATTTTGTTTATTTCTTATATTCTAGGCATAGGGGAACATTAATTCTAGTCATTGAAGGCACATCAATTGTTTGAATTGCTCTTGATGACGGAAAGGCCGAGCAATTCGAACTTGGAAAGCAAGGAATTCGTTTTGTTTCTCAGTAGCTCAAATGCTGGTTTAGTACATTGTAGATGCTAACTTCAGTTGGAGATAGTTTGGGTTCGAGGAGTGGTATTCTAAAAAACAATCTACGAAGCATGTGAAGATTGAAAGTGACAAAAGGATTAGTTAAGTTGATGCACGACTGCTGCTTGATTTCGTTGATTTCTTTTGACTGAATGATCATTTCAGATCGAGAGGACAAAGTAGAGATCTTCTTTGGTTGCACTAGGTACTGCTTCTTTTGCTATATTGTTGTCAATTCTTGCTCATCGGGATTATGTAGTTAGTATGTGTGTTTTAGCCTTTTTGCTTTTCCAGGTTTGGGTTTTCAGTTATTTGCTACAAATTGTGTATCAAATTCCAACTCTTCTAGTTTTCAGCCTGTTTAATGTCTTTAACTTTTTCTTTATGAATGCGTTATGTATTACTCTTTATCACATGTTTAAGCAATAGTGAAATTGTAATGCAGGATGGTTACTAAATTAGGATTTATGAGCAGGAAATTACCTCGCATCCGAGGCTACAATGTTTGATCAAGGGTGATACAACCAGTTCTTCTATTAGTTATAGTTAGTAGGAGAGACGCAATTAAACTTTTTGTCACCCAGGACCAGGTCTAGTAATCCACACAAGCCTATTTGTTTGGACCTTTGGGAAATTCCTCTAAAGATGGGCCCATGTTCAAGTGATGCTCTGTACCAATTACTATCTTGATACAGTAGGAAGATTGGAAAAGATCTTAGTTCTTGCATTGATGTTCCTTCTTTTCGACATTTGGTTTTGGATTGCTGCTTCTAACTTAGAACATCACCAGAAAAGGAAGTGCGTTTCTTATGTTAGAAAGCACGAGTAAGACCACTATTTGGGAGGCTTTCAATAGATTTTCTTTCATATATTAGAACAGAAACGGATTTTAATACAAATGCAATTTTCTTTATTATTGTAAATCATATTCATTATTTTCATAAACTAAATTGCATTTTTATGAAAAATTCAACATCATGCTTAAATCCTTGGAGGAAGTTTGTTTCCTTTTTAAATTAAAAATAAATGTATACTTGTCTTTCCAATTAAAATCATACAGAAGTCATCCTCTATAGATCAAGAAGTTTTAAACTTAAAAGGTTGCAGACGTTTGCCCAAAAAAAAAGAAGTTCGACTCTCATTTGCATGTTGTAGAATAAACTTGATTAGGCCTATTTATTGTTTTGATTTGGGCTTGTTAATTATTGTAATTAAGTGAGTCCATTAGTCCACATCTAGAATAGTCTATGTTCTAGAATAAGTTATTTCTCTAGAATAATCTAATATATAGAATTGTCATGTATTAGAGAATATTTAGTAGTTGTTAGTAGGTAGTTGGAAGATGTAATTTTTGTTGTTGTGAAGAGATATGTAGAAGAGTCCATTGAGCACTTTAATAGTTTAAATATAGGTACTCTATTGTCTTTTGTAACAAACCAATTTATAGATTATATAATACAAGTTCCTTCCCTATCCTCTTCAACCTCTCAAAGATTCTCTTAAATTCTTCTTCCTAACAAAGTGGTAGTAGAGCCCATAAGATCCTTTGAAAGAGATGTGAAATGATGTGGTCCTTTTCAAGTTCATGGAAAATGGATTATTAAAATGATGGCATTGCTTTCGGATCACAAGACCTATGGTAGATCGTTGAAAAGGGGTACAATGAGCAAATAGATGAGGTTACTATACCTCAAGGACCAATGGACACTTTGAAGAATTCAAGAAAGAGAGACAACACTACAAGAAAAGGTACCTATAGCGACGGCACCATTAGCGACAATAAAATGTCGCCACTACTTGTTTTGTATAGTAGGGATGACAATGAAATATTGTCGCTATAAGCTCCAATTCTCACAGCGACGATATATGTCGTCTTTATAGTGAACATGTCGTTGCTATTCTCTGGATATATAACGACGACAATTTATATTGTCACTATATATATTACAAATGGCGGGAATAATTACGCCATTTTTATCTACATATATAGAGCGACATATGTCGCCACAATAGGGCTATTAATTTTTTTAGTCACGTGACACATGATTCTCCTTGTAATTTGTATTTAGGTCTATTGAGACGACTTTTGTTGTCGCTATAGAGTTGTCAAATCTAGTGGGAAATTGCCACCCATTTCTTATCTATAGCGACGACTTTCTAGATCTATAGCGACGACTTTGTCGCCACTATAAAATCTTCTTTTTCAGCTCCCATCTCCACATTTATGCTCATTCAACCTTCTTCTTCATTCTCCATCTCTATATTTCTGCAAATTCAAGCTCCTATTTCAGTTCTGCTTCTTCCATTACTAAGAACTTCTTCCATTACTCAACATTGTAAATTCTATACTTCAACGCCAAAAAATAGTATTTTTCAGGTATGGATATTGATAAAAGTTGGACAAAAATTAGAAATTGGACAAAATCGCCATATTTTCAGAATGGTTTGAAAGCATTTATAAACAAGGCTAGGCCATACATAAACGACATAATAAGGATTAAATGTTCGTGCACAAAATGTTTAAATGGTCTCACACATCCATTGAAAACTATCGAGGCACACATATTTCGTCATGGTTTTGTGGAGAGTTATGTAACGTGGATATACCATGTCTAGACCGAGGTTCAGACTACGAATGTGTATATATAGAATGAGACAGCTTGTGTAGAGGATGAGATGATAGATGTCATGAACGACATAGTCGGTGATGAGCATGCTGGTACAAGCACCAATGGTTACTATGGTGAATTTTTTGAGGCTCTGCATTTAGAACTATAATTGGGAGTTTCATCATTTTTGTCCTTAAACTTTTTAGTGAAGTTGATACATATTAAGGTTGTGAACAAATGGACAAATAAGTATATCGATGATATTTTGAAACTGCTGAAGTTAGCTTTCCCAAACATGAACCTCTGGTGGACTCCTACTACGAAGCTAAGAAGATGATGATGAAGCATGGTTTGGGTTACAAATCTATTCACAACTGCAAGAATGAATGTGCACTATTTTGGGGTGAGCATGCTGATAGACAAACTTGTCCGATCTGTCAGGAAAGTCGTTGGGTGCACACTTCTGGGAGAGTGAATGGGAAGAATGTTCGTGACGAAGGATACTGCAAAATTTATGTAGTGGCATAGTATAGAAAGGTGTATGGATGAAGATGAAATGCAACATCCCGTAGACAAGAAGGCATGGCAGGATTTTGACAAGGAACATCCACTATTCGCAAGTGAGATCTAAAATATTTGGTTAGGTTTGGCCGTAGACGGATTCAATCCATTTAGAGACATGAGTCAGGCTTACAGCATGTGGCCAGTAGTTCTTACACTTTACAACCTGCCACCTTGGTTATGCATGAAACTCGAATACCTCATGCTTACTATCTTGATACCTGGCCATAAAGCACTGGGTAAGGACATTGATGTATTCTTACGACCATTAGTAGATGGGTTAAAGGAGTTGTGGGCCAATGGGATTGATGCGCATGACACTAGAACCAATAATAGGTCAGTATTCAGAATGCATGCATCGTTGTTGTGGATAGTTAACGATTTCCCAATGAGAAGTAGTTTGTCCGGTTAGAGCGGTCTAGGGTACATGTCATGTCCTCACGTGTAACAAGGAGACGCCTTCATCCATGTGATAGGTAAGACGACTTACGTAGATCACCGATGGTTCCCGCCGTCCATGTATCATTTTAAGAGCCATTTTAACTTTGACAGAGGATGAAGAGGCGACCACCTCTCGTCGGTTAACGCATGCGAGACATTTTAGCATAGTTAAGCCATGCGAGACATAGTATTCTAGAAAAGCACCCTAACCACGGGGTGCTAGAAAGAAGGAAGTGATGTCGAGTGATTTGGACAAAATGAGCATTTTCTACGAGTTGCCATATTGGTATTCTACTGAGCTAAAGCATAACATCGATGTCATGCACGTAGAGAAAAATGTTTGTGACAGCTTGCTCGACACAATTTTGGACGATCCATTCGAATCAAAGGACACGATGAATGCCAGCGCGATCCGATGCAATTAGGGATAAAAGAGAGTTGTACTTGTATCATATCATAACAGTGTATGAAGCCTACCGCATGTTACACCATGTCCATTGCAAATTGTCAGAGGTTTTGCAACTTCATCCGATCGGTTAAGTTTCCAAATGGCTTCGTTTCTAATCTACGGAAGAATATTGGTCCTAATGATAGTCGCATTATTAGGTTGAAGTCACACGATTGCCATATTATCATATAACAGTTATTGCTAGTCGGATGTCGCGCGTTCTTGAATAAAACTATTTCCACTACAATTATTAAACTGTGCACGTTGTTCAACCAGCTTTGTGCAAGAACACTAAAGGTTAGCGACACGATGGCTACCCACGATCACCTCATACTCATCCTCTGCAAGTTGGAACAAATATTTTCGCCAGCCTTCTTCGACATCGTGATTCACCTCGTAATGCATCTGCCATATGAGGCAATCCTTGGTGGTCCGGTGCACATGAGATGGATGTATCCATTCAAGCGATACCTGAAGAAACTTAATAACTACATCAGAAATTGAGATTGGCCCGAGGGTTCAATAGCTGAAGGATATGTTGTTGACGAGGCGTTGACTTTTTGTTCGATATATTTCGAGGACATAGAAACAAGGTTCAACCAACCGAACAGAAATGAGGATGTAAGTGTTCCACAAAAACAACTTTCTATTTTTTAATCGAAGTGTCGCCCAATTGGAAAGAAGACACCAACGACGCTTCATGCCGATGTTCGAAGTCAGTCAATGTTTTACGTCCTCAACAACAGTACAGAAATTGAGACATTATTGCAGTAAGACTTCTTTCTTGAATATTATTCAATTCTCTTCATCACCTTGTCAATTTAAACAAGACCAATTAATTGATCTTATATGCCTTGTACACGGAACATAGGTAGGAGCTATTGCGCAATGGCTGCCCAAACATCGACCAGGTGCATATAGAGACTTTCACGGTTGGTTTTACTGGAAGGTAAATGAACAATGATCAAATACATTTCAAATATGTCCACACTTTAATTTTTTGTAACATTGACTAAAACCAACTTCCACTTCATCTAGGTATATGCACTGCGCCAAAGCCACGTCCCTCAAGTTTTACACGAGTTGTTTTCGTTGGCCAGTGGATGTTATACGCTGGTTATTTCTTACACAGCCTGTGTTGTAAAAGGAGTTCATTTCCTAATATATGATCGTGATATTCAAAGGAAAACGCAGAACAGTGGTATGTCTGTCCCAGGGATTGAGGTGAAATCTACTATGGGCAGCTATAAGAGATACTGGAGCTACATTTTGGACTGGAACTTTCAGTTTTTATGTTCTGATGCAAATGTTTTAGGTGTGATGGAAGAAGGAAAAAAACTGAGAATAACATTACCAGTATTGACATCAGTGCAGAGGCGTACAAAGATGATTAGTTCATACTTGCTAGCCAATCACATCAAGTGTTCAACATTGAAGATCCTTCTCGTGGTCTGAACTGGCGAGTTGTACAAGAAGTCCATCACAAGAGTACGTGGGATATTATAGGATCTAACATCACTGAGATAGACCTGCTCTACAATATCAATTCTTCTCGTTTTTATTTGATCGTTGATTTTGGCAACTTAGAGCACATATCCTTACACTGGGATGATGGTGAAGCTGATGAGATACATATCAAGAGAGCATCATCTGACACTGCAAAAGATACATTGTTCATTAACGACGAGGATATGGAAGACGATACACATGAGAAATTCAAGGATGACGAAACATGTAGTGAAAGCAATGGGGATGACAATAACGATGGTGAGGATCAAACATATGATGATAGTGAATCAGATTGGATGTTGTTATTCGTCACTAATGTTGATGAAAGAAATTTGTATCAATTTCGTTGTTGTTGATGTTAGTAAATCGAGTTGAATGTGGTTGTTCGTCACTAGAGTTGATGAAAGAAATTTATATCAATTTCGTTGTTGTTGATGTTAGTGAATCGATTGAATATTGTTGTTCGTCACTAAATTGATTACTTTAGGTCAAAATCCGAGTTCGGAAGGAATTGGAAATTTTCATTATGAAAAATAGGCGAAGAAGGACTGAAATTGTACAAAAAAAATAGAAATGGGAACCTACATGTAACCTCGTAAAAGTTGAAGGACTTACACTACAAATAAAAGAAGATAAAATTGAAATAAAATAGAAAATACAAGAACCAAAATGAAGAATATTTAAACACAAAGGACTTAATCTGCAAATAACCACAGCGACGACATATATAGCAATACATGTCGTCACTATGTGTGGTAAAATTTTCGATTAAATTTGGTGGCATGTACCCAAAAAATTAAAAAAAACATGTCGTCGATATACATTATAGTGACTACTATTGTCTATAGAGTCAACTATCTTAAACCACGCAATTTACCTTCTTCATCTCCATTTCTTATTTTCTCCGTGTCTGTGCCTTCTCCGCCGTGGCTGCCGTCTGCCACCGTCTGCCCTCCGCCTTTTCCAAATAAATAACCCAACCTCACAACAAATTCCAATCCTCAACTGATCGTTGGCAATCAAAAAATCAAAATCCAAAAATCCAAATTCCATATAAAAAATCCAATATCCACGCTCTAGAATTCCACAATCCCCATCCAAAATCATCATCCGTGCGCAACGATCTACGATCTCTAGGCTACGACAATATTCACTCCATTATTGACGGGAAGAGTGAAAACAACGCAAAGAAGAGAAAGAGAGCTCAAATCCAGAAACGGGGCTTTCTTCTTGAATGTTTGTTCATACTTAATCAGGTAATTGTTGGATGAATTTTTTAACATAAATTGTAGGGTGGATATGAATTTTTGGGTGGGGGCAATGTTAGACGAAGTCCACTTTCGTGCTTGAGTTGGTCTGAATGCACATTGTTCATACCACGACCAGCATTGCAAAAATTTGTAATGTAGAATAGTTATTTTCACGGTTGTGCATATGTCTTTTGATTTGGCGATCTTCAAGGAATAAATCACTTTTTCGGTGCAATAGCCAATACTAATAAAATCTTTACCAATTCAATTAAAGAAAGCAGAAAAAGAAAGCATGATTATCCTGCAATGATCAGTTACGTTCATTTTACATTGTTTTAGCTAATTTTAGTTCTCATATGGTAAACCTTGATCTTCTGAGAAAGTGGATTTTTTTTTTTATATATATAAATGATAGGTGGATATGATTGTTTCTGGATTGAATTCATGTCTCACATGTAGTGAATGAATCACTTTTGCCTCGTTTCTTGTTCTCTCTATTGATGTCATTGTGTTGGGGGATTCTAATTAGCTTCGTCGAAATATCCCAGCTAGCATAATTGGTTGATAATGTTATTGTTATGTACTAGATGATATGTGTTCTGCCATATTATTGTGGTTCTGTTTACCTTTTCCAATTTTAGCATTTGGAGGTTTTTGAGTGTTGAATTTTGAATTCATATTATTATGATTAAAGTTTTTGAGTGTTTGCTTTTGATGTGTCTGGAGTTTTCAATATTTGAAGTGTCATGGCTTGGATTTTGATTTTGAAAAAAAAAAAAATGAGAGAATGGTTATCTGCTATGGCACTTGAAGGGCGACCTTGTACAAGCTGGGTGTGCTTGGTGACTTTTCACTATTGCGTGAATTGTTACAATTACATTTGCTAGAATTTACTCTTAATTCAGTTTGTAAGGGGTAGGGCATCCAGGTGGTTGTATATTACTAGTCAAGTTTTAACTAACTGATATGAGAGAGTCGGAGTCTTTACATTTTATCCCTCCTTTCAGAAACGAATTAAATGCAACAGTCTCAGGTAATCTTGTTCACGAGTTTTTGGCTTGTTAGACTATTTTTTTAGTTCACTCAATTGAAACTCAATTTTCATCTCATGTACCAATTGTTTATTTGCATAGTTTATGAGAATAACATTCTGAAAAAAAAAAAAAAAAAAAATTTGATGTTGCGGTTCTCAAAGATGAATGGTTTTATTTTGTTAGTTGCTACTATGGTGACATCATGTCGCATTTAAAACACATAGACTAGGGGATCGATGTGCCAAAAACAAAGATTATGAACTGATGTGCCAAAAAACAAAGGTTATGAACTGATGTGCAAAAACAAAGGTTAAGAAACATTTCTGTACTAAAAACAAATATTAGGGACCATTTGCACAAAAACAAATAGACTACGGAGTGATGTGCGAAAAACAAAGGTTAGAGACCATTTATGCACTAAAAATAAAGATTACGGACCATTTGCACAAAAACACATAGGTTAGGTAATGATGTGCCAAAAACAAAGGTTAGGGATCCGATGTGTCAAAAACAAAGGTTAGGTACCATTTTCGCACTAAAAACAAAGGTTAGGGACCAATTGCGCCAAATTCTCAATAAATTTTGTATTGACTTTACATTTCAAATAGTACAAATAAAGTCAACTCGTGTTGCGATCCATCAAAATAATTTACTTATTGATTATGTAATAATACTTTTATTTTATTCATTTAAGTAATATTTTGTCGAGTTGGAAATAATATGAAAAGACCCTTCAATAGTAAAGAACTTATTCAATGAGGGACTAATTGATGTTTTCTTTTGTTAGTTGATACTATGGCTGGCGTCATGTCGCACGAAGGTGATGGTGCAGGCGATCCTCTACATCGCCCACCTCATGGCTCTATTTGTCCCCATGAGTCTGGTAAGACTTTTGTTTCAATATTATTTATTTTGCAATTTTTGCGATAACTTCATTATCGTTGAACTTCTGATAAAATATATCATATTTTCTTCTTTTCAAAGACCACCGCTTTAAGCGACGGGGTATCTCTCGAGGTATTAACTTTGAGAAGATTTGGTAGGCAAACGGGAAGATGCCACTTCTCATCGCGTTTGACAATGTCAAACAGACATTGCAGCCGATCGAGAATAACGCGAAGTACTTCACGCGCTAGGTTGGGAGCCAAGTGAGGTTCACGGTGCCCCTTTGCTACCCTTGTTAGATAGGGTTCCAGAAGAGTAGCGGGCACGGTTCGTAGTATCATCGAGGTAATATCTACAATGGATATTACATTAGCGCATTCTCTAATCACATTGTTCCATGTAATATACATTAACGAATAGTTTTTCAATGTTACAGAGCTACTTTGATCTTCAGGGCGATCGGTCACCCGACGATTACCGAGCTAGTTTGTGCAGCTGTAGATCACCTGGCAGCTGATCGTTATCGCGATTACAAACTTAAGGTGCATAATCACTTGAAAGAGCACAGGCCGAGCTGTCCATACAGCGAGCTGTTTGCTGAGGAATGTTAGAAGTGCATTGGCTTCTTCACAAGTCTTACATTCATGATACATACTACCATTTAGTTTTTTAGTTTTTATGTTAATAGTTTTATAAATTTCAGAGTTACGTAATCAATTATTTTTTGTCTCCAGGAACGATCAACAAAGAATAAAGCCAATCGGGGTAAGGCTAAATTTTCGAGCATGTAGGGGTCAAAGAGTTTCTCTACCACGCGTTACAATCAAGTACAAGTAAATTTTTATTTTTATTTTACAAATCTTCAATGCATTACATATACATGTTTTTTAACTAAATTTTACACTTAAAATGTTGTAGAGGGACCCCGAGACCCAGCAGTGGCCGAGCATTGTTGAGTCGTTCTAGACTTTCCACACCTTCCGCTATGACAATTGGGTGAATCCAGAGGTGGCTAGTGACTACGTGAGGATAAATTTCTATTTTTTAATGTTGTTAATTTTATCTGACATTATATTATTATTTATTATTTTTTTCTCACTAAACAGGATAAACATGTTGAGGTGAGTGAGACTCAACAAACTCAGGTTGATTGTGTCATATTTTTCACTTTTTATATCTTGGCTCTCTTAATTAATATAAATGATTTTTAATAATAAAAGAATAGGTCAACATTTTCGTTTTTGACTGGTCTGGATAACGCCAGTTCTAACTGACTGGGTTGATAAGCGAATTATTTTTCCAGATCAGTAAAGCTGCGATTTTATTCTGTTTTTATACTTGATATATTCTGATTTCATTAATATTATTGGCATGCTCTTTTTGTACATTAAAGAATCTTTTTCTTATTCTCTTAGATTTGTTTAGGAATGAAATATTTAGTTTTCTAAATACTTTCCTTCTACAAATCTAAGAATATATTTCTATATATTCTTTCCTACTAATTTTCTTACCATTTTTGTTGCAGATTTTTAAGTAAGAAATAATTCCTAATTTGATTTCTACTTTAACTATAAGTAAGAGTAGAAATCAATAAGGAATCAAGGCTTTGAAAATATTTTTGTGTTCTTGTTCCATAAGCTTCAAACCGCCCGAATCCATTCAAGGTAAACAAGACATGGTGCTTCATTGATTAAGTTTTCAAAGCCAACAAGTTCTTCAAGACATTGAAGAATAAGGCTTTGAAATATAATTCTTGTTCTTGTTTTCTCCAAGCAAAAACTGCCGAAATCCATGGAAGGAAAACAAGACATTAAGCTTCATTGATTCAACTTCAAAGCAAAAAGGTTTTATTCAAACACATTGAAGAATCAAGAACTAATTGGTGCTCAACTAACAATTCCATATCTTGTTTAAGCTACTTGGCGTGAAGTTAAGAACGGAGGTTCTTAATCCAAGTGGTGGTTGCGGTCAAGTATAATAGAGAAGTGGCGATAAAGTCAAGACCGGTGGGTTTGATTCTACTTCATCAACAAGTCAAAAGAAGAGAGTATCACGGGGAGTTGATCTGTTTTTTTTATTGTTATTTTGTAATTTTGCGAAATTACAAAACCGATACTATTGTATTTTTGAACAAAATTATTAGTGGATTGTTTTTACCCATGGCATGGGGGCCCGTGGATGTTTCCTTTGAGTTTACCTCGTTACATCTTGTATTCAGTATTTAATCCTTTAATTTTCGCACTTAACAAGATTAGGTAAACGAACACTATTGTCTTGAGTCGAATCGGTTATCTTTATCACTTGCCGCCTTACATTGCGTTACTGTCATCGCTTATTTAATTAAGATTAAAATTGCTTTAATTTAATTAATCTAGGTATTAGAACTTTCAAGAATGAGATTAAAAGTATGTTTGACGGTTTAACTAAACTTAAATTATAATTCAAGCTTAGCCAAACAAGCTCTTACCTATAATTTTCCAATTAACAATCCATGTTAATGTGGTATCATTTCATAATGTTAATGTGGTATTCCATTCTAGGCCAAACCTTTGAAACACGGCACGAGGATATACCTTCAATCAAATCAAACTTTTAAGTAAGATTATTGATTTTCCTCCTCCAAGCACGGCGGCGACAATGGTGGAGACCTGTAAAAAGTGGCGGGGCTTCTTTCCCCCATGTTCACTCCGGTGTGATAATCAGTATATGATTAAAACCAGATATATAGAATAACAATGTAGAAAATAATAGAGTCTATGAGAGTTGTCTTTTTACCTTGGGGGTTGGCATCTATTTATAGGGATGGCATGTAGTTATGGACTTTAATGATCCTTAATAGCGAGTGCCCCTTCATCTTCCTCATTAGGAGTTAATGAGAGATGTTTCATCTTCCCAATTGCTGGTGTTTCGTCTTCCCTATGACCAGTGATAACTGTCATTCTATGGGTTGCCTATCTGGATAACCTAACAAAAGTTGGGTTATTCTTTGTCTATCCGTCATCGCGTGCGTGCTTATGAGGGCGACAAGCGAGCGAGCCGATGATACGATTTAATCATTGAGGTGGGCTTGCCAAGACGTGCCACTATCAGCAGACAACATATAGCAGCTGTCATTATTTCTATCATCAATTATGTTTGTCATTACTTATAGTCACTTATAAACTAATCAAATATCATTTTTATCCATACATTTCGTATAACTCATAGATTTTATCCACTTTTTATCCACACATTTCGTAAGACATAGTATTTATAATCTATAAAAAAATTTACAAAACATACTCTAAATAGTTTTTCGGATTACTAACATAGTAACATGTTATTTATGAAAATAATTGCACTTTTAGGTGTGGAATAATATGATTAATTAATTGCTTTTAAATTTTTCACCGACAGAATAATAGTACTAGATTTTTTTTGAAAAGAAAGAGTGAGATAGCCTTAATGTCATTTTGATGTTTCTTTTCTTTCTTTCTTTCCGTCTTATTTGACTAAAGAAACATGCATCCCTTTCAACTTCATCATAGGACAAATGAAATTAATGTGCCTTTTGTTTTTTCACCTTCTTTTGTAATGTATTTCTTCAACTTCAATTACGGACATAATCTAAATACATAATTCAAATATATATATATATATATATACTATAGTATAAGTGTCTATCACCGCTTACTATCGACCCTTCAACCAACGCGACGTCGTTTTGAGGTTGTATTAGTCTTAATTTTGTCCAAATCTCACATTTCCTACGTAAGTTTGTTTAACTTATTAAAAAGCCTGCCTTTGTCGACTTTTCTTTCTTTTTGGGATCTCACCATTTTGTCCTAATTTTTGACACTTTTTTATATTAAATTAATATCTTTACCACATTTTTTGACTTCTTCATCTTTTCTTTTCTTTTATTTATTTTAATATATATATATTAGTGTCTTTAAATTATAATTATCGACTTCTTATATATTATAGTAAATATATATTCATTTTTCCTTCATAAGTCATCAAATTTGGTCTTTTTTATCCCCAGTTACATAGGAACAAAGCGACGAAATCAATCGATTCCTTAAAGGTTTTGGTAAATTTCATATTCTCTATACTCGCAGTTTTGTTGTCCAACTTAAATATTTGCTGCAGCTTATACATTAAGTATTTTTACATAATTCCAGTTGGATACTATATCCCTATGGGTTACCTAACCATTGGCTTTGGTTTCACATAATTTCATGTTATATAACTCAAGTTATGGACAATTTTGTAAATTACGACAGCATGAATCCGAGAAACTGCCTTGGATGTTTCGGTGAGCATTTTTGTGTGTCAAAACATGCCGTCGGATTATAAAATTTTTATATGTGGTAGCTACATGGGTATTTTACGTTCCGTGAAAATTTCATATTTTTCGGTGATCGTTTTCTATGTCAAATAAATTTTTTTTTCTCCATGATTGGGTGAATTGTTTCTCCAAACTGCACTTTCTGTTGACCAACTCAAAAATATTCTGCACCTTATATATTAAGTATTTTTACATAATTTCAGTTGGAGACGATAGCTCTATGGGTTACCTAACCATTAGCTTTAGTTTCACATAATTTCATGGTATATAACTCAAGTTATGGACAATTTTGTAAACTGCGATCGTATGAATCTGAGAAACTGCCTAGGGTGTTTTCGGTGAGCATTTTAGTAAGTCGAAACATGCCGTCGGACTATCAAATTTTGATATGTGGTAGCTAAATGAGTATTCTATGTTCCCTAAAAATTTCATATTTTTCGGTTATCGTTTTCTATGTCAAAAAAATTTTGTTACTCCATGATCGGGTGAAGTAATTTTAGTAACACTGCCCTTATTTTAAAAAATTTTATTCACCGGTCATGGAGTAACAAATAATTCTTTGACATAGAAAACGATCACCGAACAATACGAAATTTTCGGGGACATAGAATACTCGTGTAGCTACATATCAAAAATTGGTAGTCCGACAAAGATGTTTAGGCATACTAAAATACTCATCGCGAAACCTCCTAGGCTGCTTTTTCGGATTTATGCCGTCGGCGTGCTGAATCGATATTATGAACCAATAAAAAACTTTAAGTAGTGTAAATATCTTCTTAAACTTTTGTGGACCATGGTTTTGTGGTAGTTTTAGTAGATTCCCATATTTTGGTTACACGTTAATGATGTGAACTTGAAAGGTTTTTGCTAAACTTCATGTTTTTCTAAGATGCAGCTTCGTTGTCCAACTAAAAATTTTCTGCACCTTATATATTAAGTATTTTATATAATTCCAGTTAGAGACAATAGCCCTATGGGTTACCTAACCATTGGCTTTGGTTTTACATAATTTCATGTTATATAACTCAATTTATGGACAATTTCAGTAACCGTGACACAGCATGAATCGAAAAACTAACTAGGATGTTTCGATTAGCATTTTAGTAAGTCGAAACATGCCGCCTCGGACTATCAAATTTTGATATGTGGTAGCTACATGAGTATTCTATGTTCCCTGAAAATTTCATATTTTTCGGTGATTGTTTTCTATGTCAAATGAATTTTTGTTAATCTATGACTAAGTGAAGTTTTGAATTTTTTTTTTTTCTTTTTTCCCCACTTTGCCTCATAAATCGGCAAAGTTAAAAAAAAAAAAAAAAAAAAAAAAAAAAATACCTTTACTTTCTTGGTAACTCGAGAAATACTAGAGAAATTAAAAAAAAAATTAATTTCTCGAGTTACTCGAGAAAAAAAATTAAAAAATAAAATTTTTTTTTTTAAATTTGTCGAGTTACTCGGCAAAAAAATAAAAATAAAATTTTTTTTTTTTTTTAAAATTTGTCGAGTTACTTGACAAAAAAAAATAAAATAAAATAAAAATTTTTTAAAAAAATTTTGTCGAAGTTACTCAATTTAAAAAAAAATTGTTTTTTTTTAAAATTTCGTCGAGTTACTCGACAAAAAAAAATTAAAAATTTTTTTTTTTAAATTTTGTCGAGTTCTCGAATTTTTTAAAAAATATATATATTTTTTAAATTTGTCGAGTTACTCGACAAAAAAATAAAAAAAATTTTTTTTTTTTAAAAATTTTGTCGAGTTCCTCAATTTTAAAAAAAAAAAAAAATTTTGTCGAGTTACTAGACAAAAAAAAAAAAAATTTAAAATTTTGTCGAGTTCCTCGAATTTAAAAAAAAATAAATTTATTATTTTAAATTTGTCGAGTTACTCGACAAAAAACTAAAAAAAAATTTTTAAAAAAAATTTTGTCGAGTTACTCGAATTTAAAAAAAAAAAAATTTTAGAATTTGTCGAGTTACTCGACAAAAAAATTAAAAAAAAAATTTTTTTAAATTTTGTCGAGTTACTCAATTTAAAAAAAAAAACAAATTTTTTTTTAAAAAATTTGTCGAGTTACTCGACAAAAAAAAAAAAAAAAAAAAAAATTTAAAAATTTTGTCGAGTTACTCGAATATAAAAAAAATTAAGAAATAAATTTTTTTTTTGTTAAATTTCTCGAGTTACACGACAAAAAAAAAAAAAAATAAAAAAAATTTTTAAAATTTCTCTGATTTACTCTACAAAAAATAAAAAAAAAAATTTTTAAATTTTTCGAGTTACTCGACAAAAAAAAAAAAAAATTTTTTTTTTTTAAATTTCCTAGTTACTCGACAAAAAATAAAAAAAATTTTTTTTTTTTTTAAAAAGTAGCCCAATTTGATTTTGACATTTTTTCATTTTTTAAATTTGCACTTTTGGTCCAAACCTTTCAAATTTGTAATTAATCTACCCCAATTGGCCATCCAACTATCACCCTTTTGTCCTACATGTTTGCATTAAATTTTTATAAAATCAGCTTTTGTTCACTTTCCAAATTTTTTTTTTTTTTTTTTTAGATTTGGCTTTGGTTTTGTCAAGTAACTCTAAAAAAAAATACAATAATGAAAAAAAAATACAAAAATTTGTCGATAACTTGACTTTTTTTTTTTTAATTTCGATTTTAATTCAGTTTACCTTTTGAATTGAAAGGTAAATTTTTATATTTTTCAAATTTTTTTTTTATATATTATTCTAAATAATCTGCGAATAAAAAAAAACAATAAAACAAAATAACATTACAAATGAAGTCCTACAACTTTTAATCTTGACGAATGTGTGTGAATAGTAAAAGGAAAAAATTAATAGCATTTATTTAGAATAATTTGTAGATTTAAAAGGTAAAATAAAAACAAATAGTAACACATTGAATAAAAATTAGGTGTAAAAGAAAAATAAGAAAAATAAATTAAAAGAAAAAATTTGTTGTCAAAATGGACTAATTTGCACACCCTACAATAAATGAATACAAAATCAAAAAGTAAAAAAGTAAAGGCACCATTAAAAAAAAAAAAAAAAAACTAACAAGCGTGAAATTGGGCCAAAGCCCATTTTCAATGACTTCATTGTTAGTGTTGTCGAGTTGTTTGACAATATAACACAAAAAAAAAATTCTAATGGCTTAGTGTTGTCGAGATGCTCGACAACACTAACAAAAAAAAAAAATTCAAACAACCTAATATTGTCGAGTTGCTCGACAGCACTATAAAAAAATATTAATAAAATGTGTAACTCGACAACATTATTAAAAAAAAAAAAAAATTCATTGATTTATATAAACAAAAGTTAATTTATATTTTGCCTTTATTTGTTTTCTTTTTCATAAATTTTTATGATTACTGTATAATCAAGTTAGTAAAATAAATTGTCCTGTTACTCAACAAGCCTAATTTTTTTTTATATTATTTTTTATTTGTTAAATTTATTTTATTAGTGTATCGACTTATTGGAAAACAAAAAAATCTTTGTCAAAATAAAATAAAATTTGTTGAGCGATTATTATAACAATGAACTGGGACAAAAATAAACAAAAACTGTTAAATTTTAGTGCATTACAAGTTACTAGGGAAAAAATTAAACTTTGTGGGAAAAAAAATCCTAAGCAACTCACTGTAATAAAAATAATTAAACAATTCAAATAAAATGTTGCCTTTTTAACGTAAATGAGAAAATATTTTATTACAAATCAATCAAACGCTTAATTCAAAAATAAGTGAGAAAAAGTGTTTTCCATGAAAAAATGTGACTGTCAAACATATTTAGTTAGGAAATAGGTGGAAAAAAAGTTTTTTCATAAAAAATGTATTGCAATCAAACGCACCCTAAGATTTTTTAAATTTTGTTTTATTCGTATTTGTTAAATGTCATTTCAATTAATCAACCTACCATGTTTCAAACAAAATTAAAAAAAACTAACAAAAAAATTGACCAGTAACTTCATAAAAATATATTCATTTTTCCCTTAATAAGTCATCAAATTTGGTGCTTTTTGATCCCCAGTTGCTATGGGGAACAAAGGACGAAATACAATCGATTCCTAAAGATTTTGGTAAATTTCATTTTCTCTAAAATGCAGTTTTTGTTGTCCAACTTAAATACTTTCTGTAGCTTATACATTATTTATTTTTACATAATTCCAGTTGGAGACGATATCCCTATAGGTTACCTAACCATTGGCTTTGGTTTCACATAATTTCATGTTATATAACTCAAGTTATGGACAATTTTATAAATTGCGACAGCATGAATCCGAGAAACTGCTTTGGATATTTCGGCGAGCATTTTAGTATGTCAAAACATGCCGTCGGATTATCAAATTTTTATATGTGGTAGCTACATGGGTATTCTACGTTCCGTGAAAATTTCATATTGTTCGGTGATCGTTTTCTATGTCAAAGAAATTTTTTTACTCCATGACTAGGTGAATTGTTTTTCCAAACTGTACTTTCTGTTGACCAACTCAAAAATATGCTACACCCTATATATTAAGTATTTTTACATAATTCCAGTTGGAGACGATAGCTCTATGGGTTACCTAACCATTGGCTTTGGTTTCACATAATTTCATGTTATATAACTTAAGTTATGGACAATTTTGTAAACTGCGACCGCATGAATCCTAGAAAATGCCTAGGATGTTTCGGTGAGCATTTTAGTAAGCGAAAACATGCCATCGGACTATCAAATTTTGATATGTGGTAGCTAAATGAGTATTCTATGTTCCCTGAAAATTTCATATTTTTCAGTTATCGTTTTCTATGTTAAACAAATTTTGTTACTCCATGACCGGGTGAAGAAATTTTTGTAACGATTGCCCTTATTTTGAAATTTTTATTCACACGGTCATGGAGTAACAAAAAAAATTTTTGACATAGAAAACGATCACCGAACAATACGAAATTTTCAAGGGACATAGAATACTCAGGTAGCTACCACATACCAAAATTAGTAGTCCGACGGCATGTTTAGGCATACTAAAATACTTACCGCGAAACCTCCTAGGTCATTTTTCGATTATGACGTCGGCGTGCGGATTCGCTATTATAAACTAATCAAAAAACTTTAAGTAGTGTAAATATCTTTTAAAATTTTGTGGACCTTGGTTTTGTGGTAGTTTTAGTGGATTCCCATGTTTTGGTTACATGTTAATGATGTGAACTTGAAAGGTTTTGCTAAACTTCATGTTTTTCTAAGATACACCACATTGTCCAACTCAAACATTTACTGCAGCTTATATATTAAGTATTTTTACATAATTCCAGTTGGAGACGATAGCCCTATGGGTTACCTAACCATTGGCATTGGTTTTACATAATTTCATGTTATATAACTCAATTTATGGACAATTTTGTAAACTGTGACAGCATAAATCTGAAAAACTAACTAGGATGTTTCGGTTAGCATTTTAGTAAGTCAAAATATGCCTTCTGACTGTCAAATTTTGATATGTGGTAGCAACATGAGTATTCTATGTTCCCCTAGAAAATTTCATATTTTTCGGTGATCGTTTTCTATGTCAAATGAATTTTTGTTAATCAATGACTAAATGAAGTTTTGAAAAAAATTCCCCCCACGTCGTGCAATGAAAAAGTTCTTGTTTAAGAATTTTTTTTTTTTTTTTTTTTGTAGGTGGACTTTTTCATGACAAATATAAAAAAAAAAAAAAATACATTTTCCCCACTTTGCCGAGTAGGCAAAGTGGGGGAAATTTTTTTTTAATTTATCCCACTTTGTCGAGTTACTCGGGAAAGTGAGAAAATTAAAATCAACTTTGTCGAGTTACTCGGCAAAGTGAGAAAATTAAATGTTTTAATTTTCTCACTTTGCCGAGTAACTCGACAAAGTGGGAAACATTAAATTTTTTTTTATTTTTTTGTAATTTGCACTTTTAGTCCACAATCTTTTCATTTTATAACAAATTTATCCATAACCTTTTTTTTTGCTTTGGCCATCCCCGACCTTTAAATTTCGTTACAAATTTTATTTTGTCCACTTCTTTAAATAAAAAAAAAACAAAAAACAACAAAATAAAATAAAAATGTAAATGAAGTCCTACAATTTTTAAAAAGTAGCCCAATTTTATTTTGACATTTTTTCTTTTTTTTTAATTTGCGCTTTTTGTCCGCACCTTTCAAAATTGTAACTAATCTACCCCAATTTTTTTTTTTTTTTGGCCATTGGCCATCCAACTATCACTATTTTGTCCTACAAATTTGCATTAAATTTTTATAAAATCAGCTTTTGTTAACTTTGCTATATTTTTTTTTTAGGATTTGACTTTGGTTTTGTTCAAGAACTCTAAAAAAAATACAATAAAGAAAAAAATACAAAATTTGTCAAATAACTCGACTTTTTATTAATTGAGTTCACCAAAAAATTAAAATAAATAGAACATGAACAAATGATAAATTATATTTATGTATTTTTTTTTAAAATATCGAGCATTTAATTTTTTTTTTTTCATTGTGTGTTTGTCAAGCCAACAACCGACGGCATGTTTCGCTTACTAAAATGCTTACCGAATTATCCTACTAGAATGTGGAGGGAAAAAAATGGGAAAAGTTGACAAAAAAAAGATTAAATAAAAAAATTGGGCCTTGTCGAGAATTTTTTTTTTTTTTTTAACCTTTGTCGAGTTACTCGACCAAAAATAAAAAAGTTTAATTTTTTTTCCCTTAGTTGAGTTACTCGACCAAAAAATTAAATTATTTTTTCCTACCAAAAAACCCAAAAAAAATTTTTTTTTTCCCTTTATCGAGTAACTCGACACAAAAAAAAATTAAAAAATTGTCAAATTGAATTTAAGACTTAAAATTAAAAAAATTATATAAAAGTCAATAAATGCGGCTAATACCAAAAAATGTTAACATTTGGACAAAAACTATAACACTAAAATTTCTTATGATGGTCCACAAAAAAAAAATAAATAAATAAATTTTTTTGGTGAACATTAACTTTTCCAAATTACTATTTAACTCGAAACAGTATGTCGAGTTACTATTCAACTAGACAAACTTTTTCGAGTTGAATAGTAACTCGAAAAAAATTTTTGAGTTTACTGTTCACGCAAATAAATTTTTTTTAAAGGTGAGCTTTTCCATTTCTAATTTTTTTTTTCAATGAAAACAATCAACAATTAATGATAATGCTTGAACCTTTTGTTTTATGTTATAAACAAATTGTACACATGCAATTTGAAAATATTTTTAAGTCATCAAATTTGGTGCTTTTTTATCCCCAGTTGCTATGGAGAACAAATGGCGAAATACAATCGATTCTTAAAGGTTTTGCTAAATTTCATTTTCTCTAAACTGCAGTTTTTTTTGTCCAACATAAATATTTGCTGCACTTTATACATTACATAATTCCAGTTGGAGACGATATCCCTATGGGTTACCTAACCATTGGATTTGGTTTCACATAATTTCATGTTGTATAACTCAAGGTATGGACATTTTTGTAAACTGCGACAGTATGAATCCGAGAAACTGACTTAGATGTTTTGGTGATCATTTTAGTATGCGAAACATGCCGTCGGCCTATCAAATTTTTATATGTGGTAGCTACATGGGTATTCTACGTTCCTTAAAAATTTCATATTGTTCGGTGATCGCTTTCTATGTCAAATAAATTTTTTTACTCCATGACCGGGTGAATTGTTTCTCTAAATTGTCTTTATGTTCACCAACTCAAAAATATGTTGCACCTTATATATTAAGTATTTTTACATAATTTCAGTTGGAGACGATAGCTCTATGGGTTACCTAACCATTGGCTTTGGTTTCACTGATTTCATGTTATATAACTCAAGTTATGGACAATTTTGTAAATTGCGATAGCATGAATCCGAGAAATTGCCTGTGATGTTTCGGTGAGCATTTTAGTGCCAAAACATGCCGTCGGATTATCAAATTTTTATATGTGTTAGCTACATGGGTATTCTACGTTTCGTGAAAATTTTATATTGTTCGGTAATCGTTTTCTATGTCCAATAAATATTTTTTGCTCCATGACTGGGTGAATTGTTTCTCAAAACTGCACTTTCTATTGACCAACTCAAAAATATGCTGCACCTTATATATTAAGTATTTTTACATAATTCTAGTTGGAGACGATAGCTCTATGGGTTACCTAACCATTGGCTTTGGTTTCACATAATTTCATGATATATAACTCAAGTTATGGACCATTTTGTAAACTGCGACCGCATAAATCCGAGAAACTGCCTAGGGTGTTTCGGTGAGCATTTTAGTAAGCCGAAACATGCCTTCGGACTATCAAATTTTGATATGTGGTGGCTAAATGAGTATTCTATGTTCTCTAAAAATTTCATATTTTTTCGGTTATCGTTTTCTATGTCAAACAAATTTTGTTACTCCATGACCGGGTGAAGAAATTTTTGTAACAATTGCCTTTATTTTGAAATTTTTATTCACTGGTCATGGAGTAACAAAAACATTTTTGACATAGAAAACGATCACCAAACAATACAAAATTTTCAAGAGACATAGAATACTCAAGTAGCTACCACATACCTAAAATTAGTAGTCCGACGGCATGTTTAGGCATACTAAAATACTTACCGCGAAACCTCCTAGGCTGTTTTTCGATTTATGCCGTCATGCGTCATTCGATTCGCTATTATAAACCAATCAAAAAACTTTAAGTAGTGTAAATATCTTTTAAAATTTTGTGGACCTTGGTTTTGTAGTAGTTTTAGTGGATTCCCATGTTTTGGTTACACGTTAATGATGTGAACTTGAAAGGTTTTGCTAAACTTCATGTTTTTCTAAGATCTGAGTTCGTTGTCCAACTCAAAATTTCTTCGCACCTTATATATTAAGTATTTTTATATAATTTCCAGTTGTAGACGATAGCCCTATGGGTTACTTAACCATTGGCTTTGGTTTTACATAATTTCAAGTTATATAACTCAATTTATGGATAATTTTGTAAACTGTGACAGCATAAATCAAAACTAACTAGGATGTTTCGGTTAGCATTTTAGTAAGCCGAAATATGCCGTCGGACTGTCAAATTTTGATATGTGGTAGCTACATGAGTATTCTATGTTCCCTGAAAATTTCATATTTTTCGGTAATTGTTTTCTATATCAAATGAATTTTTGTTAAACTAATATATGTATTTTTTTTAATATATCCCACTTTGTCGAGTAACTCGACAAAGTGGGAAAATTAAAAACATTAAATTTTTTTTTTTGTAATTAAATTAAAAACATTTTAATTTTCTCACTTTGTTGAGGAACATTAAATTTTCTTTTTTTTTTTTGTAATTTGCACTTTTAGTCCACAATCTTTTCATTTTATAACAAATTTACTCATCATCTTTTTTTTAGCTTTGGCCATCTCCGACCTTTAAATTTTGTTAAAAATTTTATTTTGTCCACCTCTTTAAATAAAAAAAAAACAAATAACAACAAAATAAAATAAAAATGTAAATGAAGTCCCACAACTTTTAAAAATAGCCTAATTTTATTTTGACATTTTTTCATTTTTTTTTTTAATTTGCGTTTTTTGTCCGAACCTTTCAAATTTGTAACTAATCTACCCCAATTTTTTTTTTTGCCATTGGCCATTCAACTATCACTATTTTATCCTACAAATTTGCATTAAATTTTATAAAATCAGCTTTTTGTTAACTTTGCTATATTTTTTTTAAGATTTTACTTTGGTTTTGTTGAGTAACTCTAAAAAAATACAATAAAGACAAAATACAAAAATTTGTCAAATAACTCGACTTTTTATTAAGCTGAGTTCGACCAAAAAATAAATAAAATAGAACATGAACAAATGATAAATTATATTTATGTATTTTTTTTAAAATATCGAGCATTTAATTTTTTTATTAATTTTTTTATTTCGGTGTGTATTTGTCGAGCCAACAACCGACTGGCATGTTTCGACTTACTAAAATGCTTCTTGAATTATCCTACTAGAATATGGAGGGGAAAAATGGAAAAAGTCGACAAAAAAAAAAATTAAATAAAAAATTGGGCCTTGTCGGGAATTTTTTTTTTTTTTAACCTTTGTCGAGTTACTCGACCAAAAATAAAAATTTAATTTTTTTCCCTTAGTTGAGTTATTCGACAAAAAAATTAAATTTTTTTTTCCTACCAAAAAACCCAAAAAATTATATATTTTTTTCCCTTTATCGAGTAACTCGACACAAAAAAAAAGTTACAAAATTGTCAAATTGAATTTAAGACTTAAAATTAAAAAAAATTATATAAAAGTCAATAAATGCGGCTAATACAAAAAAAAATGTTAACATTTGGACAAAAACTATAACACTAAAATTACTTATGCTTTGGTCCACATAACCCAAAAATAAAAATAAAAAAATTTGGTGAATAAGAACTTTCGAGTTACTATTTAACTCGACCTACGTTTGTCGAAGTTACTATTCAACTCGACAAACTTTTTCGAGTTGAATAGTAACTCGAAAAAAAAATTTTGAGTTCTTGTTCACGCAAAATAAATTTTTTTAAAGGTGAGCTTTTCCATTTCTAATTTTTTTTTTTTTTTTCATGAAAACAATCAACAATTAATGATAATGCTTGAACCTTTTGTTTTATGTTATAAACAAATTGTAAACATGCAATTTGAAAATATTTTTAAGCCGATAACATTTGATTTTTATTTTTTTTAAAAAAAAATTTAACATTTAAGACTTTCTCGAGAAAGCCACAAATTTTTCCACAAAAAAATAATTACAATCAACACATTTATCTCCATACATGTATCTTAGTATCTATCAATTACAACATTGATCTCTTTAAATAATTCATGTATGTAACGAATACACAAAATTTTAATTTCATGTGTCTAATTATTAAAATATAAAAATAGTCACTAATTATTCAAAATGAAAAAGTCCACATACAAAAAAAAAAAAAAAAAATATTTTGTGAACAGTAATTTTTTCGAGTTACTATTTAACTCGAAAAAGTTTGTCGAGTTACTATTCAACTCGACAAACTTTTTCGAGGTGAATAGTCACCTCGAAAAAGTTCTTATTCATGCAAGATTATTTTTTTTTATTTTTATTTTTTTTTTAATGGTGAGTTTTACATTTCTAATTTTTTTTCAATGAAAGAAATCAACAACATATTTAATTTTTTATAACTTTTAATTATAACATTCTTACTAATAATGTTATAAATTAAAATTTGATTAGAGTAGGTGTAAACAAAAATTAATTATATTATGACCCTCTTTCCCTGTATATTTTTTCACTTTTTATTTAATATTCGATAATTTTGGAAGAATGTCAATTTATAGAAAATTTGAGATTTACTTTAAAATGGCAAAAACAATTCAAGACAAAGTTTATTCTTGGATTGACTCCTCTTACAAAATTGGAACAACATAACTTTACAAAAATTAATGAGTTCATTATTTGACAAGTACAAAAAAATATTTAAATTCTATCAAAATTATATTAACACAATCGCTTTTAATTAGTTGATTATCACGGACAACTTACGTGCATAGCACGTACATATAACTAGTATATATATATATATATATATCCTTACTATAATATAAGTGTCTATCATTTTTTTAGTGTTCACCCTTCAACCAACACGACGTAGTTTTAGTGTTTTATTATTCCTAATTTCGTCCAAATCTTACCTTTTTGTCCTAAACTTTTAACACTTTTTTATATTAAATTAACCTTTTTAGCTGCAATTTTGACTTCTTCATCTTTTTGTTTATTTTCTTTTTAATATATATATATATATATATATATATATATATATATATATATATATATATATATATATATATATTAGTGCCTTTAAACCGCAATTCTCGACTTCTTTTATATATATATATATATTAGTGCCTTTTACCTTTTTAATTGTTTTTTTTTAATATTTGGGTTTGAGTTTGTCGAGCAACTCAACAAACTCAATTTTGACTTTTTTTTTTTTTTTAAAAATATATTTGGGTGTGTATTTGACAAACACACACCCTAAACAATTAAAATGGGCTTTTTAGCCCATTTTAACTTAACTTAAATTTTGTTGTTGTTGTTTTTTTTTTTTTAAATTTGGGTGTCTGTTTGTCGAGCGCATTTGGACCTTTATTTATTATTTGTTTGGTATTTTTTTTTTTTTAGAGTTTAGTAGCAAATAGATTTTCATTTAATTTTTTACTATTTTATTTTATTTTTTCTTATAAGCAAATTGTACACAATTCTCTATAAATTTTTTACATTTTTCAAATTTGTTTAAATATTTTAATTTCATATATTTTTTTTTGTCATTTCAATTATATTTAAAACTTAAATTTTTTTCATACATTTTCCACGTACGTGCAACGGACGTACTCGACAAACAATTCTTTTTTTTAAATAAGATTAATGCCTAAGCAAAGTAAAGTAATTTTTGACTCTTTTTTTTTTGTCGTTTGTCGAGTTACTCAACAAAGTACATTTTGACCATTTTTTTACTTTTTGATTTTTTTTTCCTTTTTTTGGGTTTTTGTCGAGTTACTCGACAAAGCCGAATTTTTTTTTTTTTGGGGGGGTTCTGTTGAGTTACCCGATACAGCCCAATTTGAATTTGACATTTTTTTATTTTTTTAATTCACACTTTTGGTCAAAACCTTTCAAATTTGTAACTAAGTAATGTAATTCTGCTGAAAAATAAAAAATGAAAAATGAAAAGGGGTGGGTGGGGTGGGGTGGGGTGGGGTGGGGTGGGGTGGGGGCGGGGTGGGGTGGATTTTTGAGAAAGATGAAGTTATTTTGTACTTTTTAAAAGTTGTAGGACTTCATTTACAATTTTATTTTATTTTGTTGTTATTAGTTTTTTTTTTTGTTTATTTAAAGAGGAGGACAAAACAAAATTTGCAACAAAATTCAAAAGCCGTGATGGCCAATGCTAGAAAAAAGATTAGGGATAAATTTGTTATAAATTGAAAAGGTTGTGGACCAAAAGTACAAATTACAAAAAAATGAGCTAAAAGCCACACACAAAAAAAAAAAAAAAAAAAAAGACTTTGTCGAGTAACTCGACAAAGTCATTAATAAAAAATAAAAATAAAAATAAAAAATTCAAAAGACTTTGTCAAGTAACTCGACAAAGTCATTAAAAAAAAATTCAATCACAAGACTTTGTCGAGTAACTCGACAAAGTCTTGATTTTATTTTTTATTTTTTAATTATAACTCGACAAATTGTTGTCGAGTTACTCAACAAAGATTTATTTATTTATTTTTTTGTAACTCGACAAAATCATAATTTTTTTTTTAAAAAAAAAATAAAATCAAATAAAAATCAAATGGCCAAAATAAGAGCAGTGTTACTAAAATTTCTTCATCTGGTCATAGAGTAAAAAAAATTCCTTTGACATAAAAATGATCACCGAACAATATGAAATTTTCAAAGAACATAGAATACTCATGTAGTTATCACATATCAAAATTTGATAGTCCGACGGCATGTTTCGGCTTACTAAAATGCTCACCGAAACATCCTAGGCAGTTTCTCGAATTCATGCTGTCACACTTTGTAAAGTTGTCCATAACTTGAGTTATATAACATGAAATTATGTGAAACCAAAGCCAATGGTTAGGTAACCCATAGGGCTATCGTCTCCAACTAGAATTATGTAAAAATACTTAATATATAAGGTGCAGCAGATTTTTGAGTTGGACAACAGAAACTGCACCTTAGAGAAACATGAAGTTTAGCAAAACCTTTCGAGTTCACATCATTAACGTGTAACCAAAACATGGGAATCCACCAAAACTACCACAAAACCAAGGTCCACAAAATTTTAAGAAGATATTTACACTACTTAAAGTTTTTTGATTGGTTCATAATAGCGATTCCGACACGTCGATGGCATGAATCCGAAAAACTGCCTAGGAGGTTTCGGTAAGCATTTTAGTATGCCTAAACATGCCGTCGGACTACCAATTTTTTATATGTGGTAGCTACCTGAGTATTCTATGTCCCTGAAAATTTCGTATTGTTCGGTGATCATTTTCGATGTCAAAGAAATTTTGTTACTCCATGACGGGGTGAAGAAAATTTTTCAAAATAAGGGCGGTGTTACTAAAATTTACTTCACCCGATCATGGAGTAACAAAATTTTTGACATACATAAGCGATCACCGAAAAATATGAAATTTTCAGGGAACATAGAATACTCATTTAGCTACCACATATAAAAATTTGATAGTCCGACGGTATGTTTCGACTTACTAAAATGCTCACCGAAACATCCTAGGCAGTTCTCGAATCATCGCGGTCGCAGATTACAAAATTGTCCATAACTTGAGTTATATAGCATGAAATTATAGAAACCAAAGCCAATGGTTAGGTAACCCATATGGCTATAGTCTCCAACTGAAATTATGTAAAAATACTTAATATATAAGGTGGAGAAGATTTTTGAGTTGGACAACGAAAACTGCAGCTTAGAGAAACATGAAGTTTAGTAAAACTTTTCAAGTTTACATCATTAACGTGTAATCAATACATGAGAATCCACCAAACCTACCACAAAACCAAGGTCCACAAAAGTTTAAGAAGATATTTACACTACTTAAAGTTTTTTGATTGGTTTATAATAGCGATTCAACACGTCGACAAAGATGAATCAAAAAACTGCCTAGGAGGTTTCAGTGAGCATTTTATTATGCCTAAACATGCCGTTGGACTACCAATTTTTTATATGTGGTAGCTACCTGAGTATTATATGTCCTTTGAAAATTTCGTATTGTTCGTTGATCATTTTCTATGTCAAAGAATTTTTTGTTACTCCATGACTGGGTGAAGAAAATTTTCAAAATAAGGGCAGTGTTACTAAAATTTATTCACCCGGTCATGGAGTAACAAAAATTTCTTTGACATAGAAAACGATCACTGAAAAATATGAAATTTTCAGGGAACATAGAATACTCATTTAGCTACTACATATCAAAATTTGATAGTCCGACGGCATGTTTCGGCTTACTAAAATGCTCATCGAAACATCCTAGGCAGTTTCTCGGATTCATGCGGTCGCAGTTTACAAAATTGTCCATAACTTGAGTTATATAACATGAAATTATGTGAAACCAAAGCCAATGGTTAGGTAACCCATAGGGCTATCGTCTCCAACTGGAATTATGTAAAAATACTTAATATGCATGCCAGAAGGTCTCAAGCTATAAGCATTTGAGTAAGAGTGGATATTCACGTTGTGTTTCTCGCATATTGATACTTGACTAAAGAACCAAATAGACCATCATCGAAAATAGCAGCATCATTGACATGGTTATCAATCGTTAGTAGGCTATAATAGAATAGAATAAAAGGCAAATTGAAAAGTATAGAAATGATAGAGAACTTACTCCTGGATCACCTTCAAAAAGTTTTCTTGTTCAGCTATTTTCAAGCACATGTCATGCAATAGATCATGCATATTACAAGCTTTCACTCGACCATCTGATTTTCTCTTGGCAATAAGTATAAGGCTCCTGCCAATTAGATCCATTAGGTAGTCATGTGCCACATCCTCCAACCTCTTCTGCTCTTGTTTCTCTATAAGTCCTTCGGCAATCCATAGTGTTATCAACTTACTTACCGGGATCTCTGCGTCTTCTTGAAATACTCCGAAGTAAAGAAAACAAGGTTTCAAATGAACTGGTAAATGCTTATAACTAAGTTCCATGACCTTGTTATTGCCATCAGATATGTTATTGTTTGTCGATCGCATTTGGACTTTTATTTATTATTTTTTTGGTATGTTTTTTTTTTTAAGAGTTTAGTAGCAAATATATTTTCATTTAATTTTTTACTATTTAATTTTTTCTTATAAACAAATTGTACACAGTTCTCTATAAATTTTTTACATTTTTCAAATTTGTTTAAATATTTTAATTTCATATATTTTTTTTGTCATTTCAATTATATTTACAACTTACAATTTTTTAATACATTTTCCACGTACATGCAACGGACGTACTCGACAAACAATTCTTTTTTTAAAAATAAGATTAATACCTAAGCAAAGTAAAGTAATTTTTGACTTTTTTTTTGGTCGTTTGTCGAGTTACTCAACAAAATACATTTGACCATTATAAAGGTTTTGCTTGAGAAAGCCGAGTTGCCAAGTTGAAACATAGGCAGCCAAGTTGAAATCTTTTCCTTTTAATTGAAAGCAGCGAAGTCGAATTTTTTATTTTTTGTAATTTAACTATTGAAAACAACCTTTTGTTTTTTGCATATAAAGGTTGAAAAGATTGTTTTTATATATACTAGTGTTGCACCCGTGCGATGCACGAGAGATGTAATCACAAAAATAATTCCTACGATTATTTATGAAAGTTAATTAGTTATAATAAAATAATCTTCAAAATACAATATCTTAAATCTTAATTAGTATTGAAAATTCATGCATTTTTTGTACCAAAATAAAGATAAGATTAATTAATTAAATTAATTAAATATTTTAAATATAGATAATTAAATTAAAACGCATTGGATAATTAGTTTTTGTAATGATAACTAAATTAGAAGGTAGATAGAGGGACTCCAATTAAAAACTACAAAATCGAATGACTATTAAACGCAGATTGAGAATGAACATTTAATACTATTAAAAAATCCATTTATGGAACCGAAAAAAAAATAGATATTCTAAATATAAAAGTATTTAAGCGGGAAAATAAAATTTGAGGCACTTCGAAAAATCCTTGCATTTTTTTAAAATTTTAATTACCATTACTTTTACATTCGAAAAATAATTTCTCTTTCATCTATTTTGTCCACAAATAAACTTTCTAGAAATCTATTGACTACACTACTAATACAACTTTATTTATTCTATTTTTCATTACACTAAATTATATATTTTACCCAATATTTATATTCAATTTCTTTTCTACAAAGCTTCCTCCCATAAAAGTAGAAGACCATCCACAACAAAATCCAATGAAACACGTTCATTCTTGAACTTTTTAAATTGCAAAATAATAAAAAACTAAAAATTCCAAATTAAAATGAATAAGAATAATAACTAACATCAAAAGTCATTTGACTAATTTTTTATTTATTTATTATTCATTGAACAGAATTTGACAATTAGAAAGATGACTCTGGATATTTTTATTTTTACTTTGTAAAAAATTCAAATTAAGTATTTTATATAATTTTCAATCCATTATTAATTCAATAAAATTATTATTTATTCATTTCAAGTTGACCAAACACTAAATTTTAATTAGTATTAAATCCATGCATCGTTGACCAAAACGAATATAATTAATTAATTAAATTAAATTAATTAGATATTTAAAATATAGATAATTAAATTTAAAAGCGTATTGAAAAATTAATTTTTACAATGATAACAAAACTTTGAAAATATAAATTTTGACTTATTTTTCTTTCACTTTACATTGATGTCTTCTATAATAATCTTGAAAATGCAATATTTTAAATGTGATCTCTTAAATCATGTCATAATAGTATTTTAGTTGAGTACAACTTTTCTAATAGTCCTATAACCATTCAATCTATTCGAAACATGTTTGGCTATTTTCTTATGTATGTTACTTTTGTTGTTTTTTTTTTTTTTTTTTTGAAAAGTTATAAAGTAAGGATTAATGAAAATTGAATAACATATTTAAACTATGACAAAAGTTTAAACGTAATAGTTTAAATGTGATTTCTTAAATTTTAATTAGCATTGAAAAATTCATGCAAATTTTGACCAAAATGAAGATAAGATTAATTAATTATTAAGTATTTAAATTAAATTATTTAAGTATTTAAAATATGAATAATTAAATTAAAATGCATTGAAAAATTAATTTTGCAATAATAACAAAATTTTAAAATATCGACTTGGACTTATTTTTCTTTCAATGTGCATTGATTGTTTTCATAATAATCTTGAAAATAATCTTGAAAATGCAATATCTTAAATCTTAATTAGTATTGAAAAATCCATGCATTTTTTTGTACTAAAACAAAGATAAGATTAATTAATTAAATATTTTAAATATAGATAATTAAATCAAAGATAAGATTAATTAATTAAATATTTTAAATATAGATAATTAAATTAAAACGCATTGGATAATTAATTTTGTAATGATAACAAAACTAAATTAATTTTTGTAATAATAACTAAATTAGAAGGTAGATGGAGAGACTCTAATTGAAAAACTATAAAATGAGGCCATTATTAAATACTGATATTAGAATGAACATTTAATGATATTAAAAAATCCATTTATGGAAACTCTAAACAAAAATAGAAATTCTATATAGGAAAGTATTTAGGCGGGAAAATAAATTTTTGACGGCTCTTTTATTTTTATATATATATAGATTTGGGTACAAAATTGCCCAATTTGACTTTTTAAATTTTTTTTTTTTATATTTTGGTGACCACCCAACAATGATTTTACCTATTTAATTTATTTTTTTAATATTTGGGTTTGAGTTTGTCGTGCAACTCGACAAACTCAAACTCTCCAACAATCAAACAAAACTCAAACTGGACCCCCTCAAAGCCCATTTAGACATTTAAAATTTTTTTTTTCCATATATATATATTTGGGTGTATATTTAACAAACTCACACCCCAACCAATTAAAATGCGCTTTTTAGCCCATTTTAACTTAACTTAAATTTTTTTGTTTTTTTGTTTTTTTTGGTGTGTATTTGTCGATCGCATTTCGATCTTTATTTATTATTTTTTTGGTATTTTTTTTTTTAGAGTTTAGTAGCAAATATATTTTCATTTAATTTTTTACTATTTTATTTAATTTTTTCTTATAAGCAAATTGTACACAGTTCTCTATAAATTTTTACATTTTTCAAAATTGTTTAAATATTTTAATTTCATATATTTTTTGTCTTTTCAATTATATTTAAAACTTTCAATTTTTTAATACATTTTCCACGTACGTGCAACGGACGTACTCGACAAACAATTCTTTTTTTAAAATAAGATTAATGCCTAAGCAAAATAAAGTAATTTTTGACTTTTTTTTTGGTCGTCTGTCGAGTTACTCAATAAAATACATTTTGACCATTTTTTTCACTTTTTTATTTTTTATTTGGTCGAGTAACTCAACAAGGAAATTTTATTTTTTTTCCTTTTTTAGATTTTTGTCGAGTTACTCGACAAAGCGTAATTTTTTCATTTTTTTTGGGGTTTTGTCGAGTTACTCGACACACATTAATTTGAATTTGATATTTTTCATTTTTTTAATTTTCGCTTTTGGTCCAAATCTTTCAAATTTGTAACTAATCTATCCCAACTTTTTTTTGGGCATTGGCCATCCAACTATCACCCTTTTGTCCTACAAATTTGCATTAAATTTTTATAAAACCAGCTTTTGTTGACTTTGCTATTTTTTTTTTTAAAGATTTGGCTTTGGTTTTGTCGAGTAACTCTAAACAAAAAATACAATAAAGAAAAAATAAAAAAGTTTGTCAGATAACTCGATTGTTTATTAAGCTGGAGTTCGACCAAAAAAAAATAGAATATGAACAAATGAGAAATTATATTTATGTATTTTTTTTAAAAATGTCGAGCATTTAATTTTATTATTATTATTTTTATTTGGATGTGTGTTTGTCGAGCCAACAATTAAAATGGGACCATTTTGATCTTTCTTAAATTTTTATATATATATTTGGGTGCAAAATTGTCCAATTTGACTTTTTTAAATTTTTTTTTTTTTTAATATTTTGGTGTGTGTTTGTCGAGCTATTTGACAAACACACACCATCCAACAATGCTTTTAACTTTATAATTTTTTTTTTTTTTAATATTTGGGTTTGAGTTTCTCGTGCAACTCGACAAACTCAAACTTTAGACTTTTAATTTTAATTTTTTTATTATATATATTTGGGTGTATATTTAACAAACCCACATCCCAACCAATTAAAATGAGCTTTTAGCCCATTTTAACTTAACTTAATTTTTTTTTTTTTTTTTTTTTTGGTGTGTGTTTGTCGATCGCATTTGGACTTTTATTATGTTTTATTTTTTTAGAGCTTAGTAGCAAATATATTTTCATTTAATTTTACTATTTTATTTTATTTTTCTTATAAGCAAATTGTACACGCTTCTCTATAAATTTTTACATTTTCAAATTTGTTTAAATATTTTAATTTCATATATTTTTTGTCATTTCAATTATATTTAAAACTTACAATTTTTAATACATTTTCCACGTGCGTGCAACTGACGTACTCGACAGAACAATTCTTTTTTTTTTTTAAATAAGATTAATGCCTAAGCAAAGTAAAATAATTTTGACTTTTTTTTGGTCGTTTGTCGAGTTACTAAACAAAATACATTTTGACCCTTTTTTCACTTTTTTTATTTTTTTTTTGTCGAGTTACTCAACAAAGAATTTTTTTTTTTTTTTTTGGGTTTTTGTCGAGTTACTCGACAAAGCCAATTTTTTATTTTTTTTTTTTTTGGGTATTGTCAAGTTACTCGACACAACCCAATTTGATTTTGACATTTTTTATTTTTTTTTTAATTTGCACTTTTGGTCCAAACCTTTCAAATTTGTTACTAATCTACCCCAACTTTTTTTTTTTTTTTGGTCATTGGCCATGCAACTATCACCATTTTGTCCTACAAATTTACATTAAATTTTATAAAATCAGCTTTTGTTGACTTTGCTTTTTTTTTTTTTTTTTTTTTTTTAAAGATTTGGCTTTGATTTTGTCGAGTAACTCTAAAAAATACAATAAAAAAAAATAAAAAATTTTGTCGATAACTTCATTGTTTGTTAACCGGAGTTCGACCAAAAAATAAAAAAATAGATCATGAACAAATGAGAAATTATATTTATGTATTTTTTTTTAAAATGTCGAGCATTTAATTTTTTTATTATTATTTTTTTTATTTGAGTGTGTTTGTCGAGCCAACAATCAAAATGAGACCATTTTGATATTTCTTAATTTTTTTTAATATATATTTGGATGCAAAATTGCCCAATTTGACTTTTTTAAATTTTTATTTTTTATTTTTTATATTTTGGTGACCACACAACAATGATTTTACCTTTTTAATTTTTTTTTTTTTTAATATTTGGGTTTGAATTTGTCGTGCAACTCGACAAACTCAAACCTCCAACAATCAAAGAAAACTCAAACCCCTCCACCTCCACCTCCACCTCCACCTCCACAAACTCAAACCCCACCTCCCCAACAATCAAACAAAATGGGCTCAAAGCCCATCTAGACATTTAATTTTTTTTTTAAAATATATATTTGGGTGAATATTTAACAAACATACACCCACTTAATTAAAATGTGCTTTTTAGCTCATTTTAACATAACTTAATTTTTTTTTTTTTTTTTTGTGTTTGTCGATCGCATTTGGACCTTTATTTATTATTTTTTGGTATGTTTTTTTCCGAGCTTAGTAGCAAATATATTTTCATTTAATTTTTTACTGTTTTATTTTATTTATTCTTATAAGCAAATTGTACACAGTTCCCTATAAATTTTTTATATTTTTCAAATTTTGTCGAGTTACTTGACAAAGCCGAATTTTTTATTTTTTTTTGTATTGTCGTGTTACATGACACGTACCAAATTTGATTTTGACATTTTTTAATTTTTTTAATTTGCGCTTTTGGTCCAAACCTTTCAAATTTGTAACTAATCTACCCCAACATTTTTTTTGGGCATTGGCCATCCAACTATCACCCTTTTGTCCTATAAATTTGCATTAAATTTTTATAAAATAAGCTTTTGTTGACTTTGCTATTTTTTTTTTAAAGATTTGGCTTTGATTTTGTCGAGTAACTCTAAAAAATACAATAAAGAAAAAAAAAAAAATTGTCGATAACTCATTGTTTGTTAAGCGGAGTTCGACCAAAAAAATAAAAAATAGATCATGAACAAATGAGAAATTATATTTATGTATTTTTTTATAAAATGTCGAGCATTTAATTTGTTTATTATTATTTTTATTTGGGTGTATGTTTGTCGAGCCAACAATTAAAATGGGACCATTTTGATTTTAATATTTGGTTGTGTGTTTGTCGAGCTACTCGACAAACACACAACACCCAACAATGCTTTTCCTTCCTTTTTTTTTTTTTTTTTTAATATTTGGATTTGAGTTTGTCGAGCAACAATCAATCAAAATGGGCTCAATCAAAGCCCATTTTGACATTTAATCTAAATTTTTTATTATATATATATATATATATATATATATATATATATATATATATATATTTGGGTGTGTATTTAACAAACACACACCCAAACAATTAAAATGGGCTTTTTGCCCATTTTAACTTCATAAATTTTTTTGATTTTTTTTGGTGTGTGTTTGTCGAGCATTTTGGACTTTTATTTATTATTTTTTGGTATGTTTTTTTTTTTTAGAGTTTAGTAGCAAATATATTTTATTTAATTTTTGCTATTTAATTTTATTTTTCTTATAAACAAATTGTACATGCAGTTCTATATAAATTTTTACAATTTTCAAATTTGTTTAAATATTTTAATTTCATATATTTTTTTTTTTTGTCATTTCAATTATATTTAAAACTTACAAATTTTTCACACATTTTCCACGCACTGCGCAAAGCTGGCGTACTCGACAAACAATTCTTTTTTTTTTTTTTTTTTTTTAAATAAGATTAATGCCTAAGCAAAGTAAAGCAATTTTTGACTTTTTTTTTTTATCGTTTGTCGAGTTACTCAACAAAATACATTTTGACCCTTTTTTCACTTTTTTATTTTTTTTTGGTCGAGTTACTCAACAAAGAAATTTTGTTTTTCCTTTTTTGGGTTTTTGTCGAGTTAATCGACAAAGCCGAATTTTTTCATTTTTTTTTAGGTTTTGTCGAGTTAATCGACACAGCCCAGTTTGAATTTGATATTTTTTTTATTTTTTTAATTTGCGCATTTGGTACAAACCTTTCAAATTTGTAACTAATCTTCCCCAACTTTTTTTTGGGCATTGGCCATCCGACTATCACCCTTTTATCCTACAAATTTGCACTAAATTTTTATAAAATCAGCTTTTGTTGACTTTGCTATTTTTTTTTTAAAGATTTGGCTTTGGTTTTGTCGAGTAACTCTAAAAAAATTACAATAAAAAAAAAATAAAAAAATTTGTTAGATAACTCATTGTTTGTTAATCGGAGTTCGACAAAAAAAAAAAAATGGAACATGAACAAATGAGAAATTATATTTATGTATTTTTTTTTTTATAAAATGTCGAGCATTTAATTTTTTATTATTATTTTTTATTTGGTATGTGTTTGTCGAACCAACAATCAAAATGTAACCATTTTGATCTTTCTTAATTTTTTTTTATATATTTGGGAACAAAATTCTCCAATTTGACTTTTCTAAATTTTTTTTTTTTTAATATTTTGGTGACAACCCAACAATGATTTTACCTTTTTAATTTTTTTTTTTTTTTGTTTTTGTTTTTGTTTTTTTTGTTTTAGTTTTGGGTTTGAGTTTGTCGTGCAACTCGACAAATTCAAACCCTCCAACAATCAAACAAAACTCAAACCCCCAACTCGACAAACTCAAACCCCACCTCTCAAATAATCAAACAAACCCAACAATCAAAGAAAATGGACTCAAAGCCCATAGAGACATTTTAAATTATTTTTTAAAATATATATTTGGTTGTACATTTAACAAACCCACCCACAACTAATTAAAATGCGCGTTTTAGCCCATTTTAACTTAACTTAAATTTTTTGTTTTTTGTTTTTGTTTTTGTTTTTTTTTTTTGTGTTTGTCGATCGCATTTGGACCTTTATTTATTATTTTTTTGGTATGTTTTTTTTTTCAGAGTTTAGTAGCAAATATATTTTCATTTAATTTTTTACTATTTTATTTTATTTTTTCTTATAAACCAATTGTACACAGTTCTATATAAATTTTTTACATTTTTCAATTAAATATTTTAATTTCATATATTTTTTTTTGTTATTTCAATTATATTTAAAACTTACAATTTTTTCATACATTTTCCACGCCTGTGCAACGGACGTACTCGACAAACAATTCTTTTTTTTTTTTAAATAAGATTACCGCCTAAGCAAAGTAAAATAAGTTTTGACTTTTTTTTTTGCTCGTTTGTCGAGTTACTCAACAAAATACATTTTGACTATATTTTCATTTTTAATTTTTTTTGGTCGAGTTACTCGGCAAAAGAATTTTTTTTTTTTCCTTTTTGGGTTTTTGTCGAGTTACTTGACAATGTCGAATTTTTTTTTGGTTTTGTCGAGTTACTCGACACGCCCCAATTGAATTTGACATTTTTTATTTTTAATTTGCGCTTTTGGTCCAAATCTTTTAAATTTGTAACTAATCCGCCTAATTTTGTTTTTTTGGGCATTGGCCATCCAACTATCACCCTTTTGTCCTATAAATTTGCATTAAATTTTTATAAAATAAGCTTTTGTTGACTTTGCTATTTTTTTTTTAAAGATTTGGCTTTGATTTTGTCGAGTAACTCTAAAAAAATACAATAAAGAAAAAAATAAAAAATTTGTCGATAACTCGATTGTTTGTTAACCGAGTTCGACCAAAAAATAAAAAAATAGATCATGAACAAATGAGAAATTATATTTATGTATTTTTTTATAAAATGTCGAGCATTTAATTTGTTTATTATTATTTTTTTTTTGGGTGTATGTTTGTCGAGCCAACAATTAAAATGGGACCATTTTGATTTTAATATTTGGTTGTGTGTTTGTCGAGCTACTCGACAAACACACAACACCCAACAATGCTTTTACTTTTTTTTTTTTTTTTTTTTTTTTTTTTTAAATATTTGGATTTGAGTTTGTCGAGCAACAATCAATCAAAATGGGCTCAATCAAAGCCCATTTTGACATTTAATCTAATTTTTTTTTATTATATATATATATATATATATATATATATATATATATATATATATATATATTTGGTGTGTATTTAACAAACACACACCCAAACAATTAAAATGGGCTTTTGCCCATTTTAACTTCACTTAAATTTTTTTGATTTTTTTTTGGTGAGAACGCATTTGGACTTTTATTTATTATTTTTTTGGTATGTTTTTTTTTTTAGAGTTTAGTAGCAAATATATTTTTATTTAATTTTTTGCTATTTAATTTTATTTTTTCTTATAAACAAATTGTACACAGTTCTATATAAATTTTTTACAATTTTCAAATTTGTTTAAATATTTTAATTTCATATATTTTTTTTTGTCATTTCAATTATATTTAAAACTTACAAATTTTTCACACATTTTCCACGCTTGTGCAACGGACGTACTCGACAAACAATTATTTTTTTTTTTTTTTTTAAATAAGATTAATGCCTAAGCAAAGTAAAGCAATTTTTGACTTTTTTTTTTTTTTTTTATCGTTTGTCGAGTTACTCAACAAAATACATTTTGACCATTTTTTCACTTTTTTATTTTTTTTGGTCGAGTTAGTTACTTAACAAAGAAATTTTGTTTTTCCTTTTTGGGTTTTGTCGAGTTAATCGACAAAGCCAAATTTTCATTTTTTTTAGGTTTTGTCGAATTAATCGACCACACCAGTTTGAATTTGATATTTTTTTTTTTTTTTAATTTGCGCTTTTGGTACAAACCTTTCAAATTTGTAACTAATCTTCCCAACTTTTTTTTTTTTGGGCATTGGCCATCCGACTATCACCCTTTTATCCTACAAATTTGCACTAAATTTTATAAAATCAGCTTTTTGTTGACTTTGCTATTTTTTTTTTAAAGATTTGGCTTTGGTTTTGTCGAGTAACTCTAAAAAATTACAATAAAAATAAAATAAAAAATTTGTCGGATAACTCACTGTTTGTTAATCGGAGTTCGACAAAAAAAAATGGAACATGAACAAATGAGAAATTATATTTATGTATTTTTTTTTTATAAAAATGTCGAGCATTTAATTTTTTTATTATTATTTTTTATTTGGTATGTGTTTGTCGAACCAACAATCAAAATGTAACCATTTTGATCTTTCTTAATTTTTTTTTTATATATTTGGGAACAAAATTCTCCAATTTGACTTTTCTAAATTTTTTTTTTTTAATATTTTGGTGACAACCCAACAATGATTTTACCTTTTTAATTTTTTTTTTTTTGTTTTTTGTTTTTTGTTTTTTTTTTGTTTTAGTTTTTGGGTTTGAGTTTGTCGTGCAACTCGACAAATTCAAACCCTCCAACAATCAAACAAAACTCAAACCCCCCCAACTCGACAAACTCAAACCCCACCCTCCAAATAATCAAACAAACCCAACAATCAAAGAAAATGGACTCAAAGCCCATAGAGACATTTTAAATTATTTTTTTAAAATATATATTTGGTTGTACATTTAACAAACCCACCCCACAACTAATTAAAATGCGCGTTTTAGCCCATTTTAACTTAACTTAAATTTTTTTGTTTTTTTGTTTTTGTTTTTTTTTTTTTTTTTTGTGTTTGTCGATCGCATTTGGACCTTTATTTATTATTTTTTTGGTATGTTTTTTTTTTTCAGAGTTTAGTAGCAAATATATTTTCATTTAATTTTTACTATTTTATTTTATTTTTTCTTATAAACCAATTGTACACACGCTTCTATATAAATTTTTACATTTTTCAATTTAATATTTTAATTTCATATATTTTTTTTGTTATTTCAATTATATTTAAAACTTAAAATTTTTTCATACATTTTCCACGTACTGTAAGCGGACGTACTCGACAAACAATTCTTTTTTTTTTAAATAAGATTACTGCCTAAGCAAAGTAAAATAAGTTTTGACTTTTTTTTGCTCGTTTGTCGAGTTACTCAACAAAATACATTTTGACTATATTTTTCACTTTTTAATTTTTTTTGGTCGAGTTACTCAGCTAAGAATTTTTTTTTTCCTTTTTTGGGTTTTTGTCGAGTTACTTGACAATGTCGAATTTTTTTTTTTTGGGTTTTGTCGAGTTACTCGACACAGCCAATTGAATTTGACATTTTTTTATTTTTTTAATTTGCGCTTTTGGTCCAAATCTTTTAAATTTGTAACTAATCTGCCCCAATTTTGTTTTTTGGGCATTGGCCATCCAACTATCACCCTTTTGTCCTATAAATTTGCATTAAATTTTTATAAAATAAGCTTTTGTTGACTTTGCTATTTTTTTTTTAAAGATTTGGCTTTGATTTTGTCGAGTAACTCTAAAAAAATACAATAAAGAAAAAAATAAAAAAATTTGTCAGATAACTCGACTGTTTGTTAACTGGAGTTCGACCAAAAAATAAAAAAATAGATCATGAACAAATGAGAAATTATATTTATGTATTTTTTTTATAAAATGTCGAGCATTTAATTTGTTTATTATTATTTTTTATTTGGGTGTATGTTTGTCGAGCCAACAATTAAAATGGGACCATTTTGATTTTAATATTTGGTTGTGTGTTTGTCGAGCTACTCGACAAACACACAACACCCAACAATGCTTTTCCTTTTTTTTTTTTTTTTTTTTTAATATTTGGATTTGAGTTTGTCGAGCAACAATCAATCAAAATGGGCTCAATCAAAGCCCATTTTGACATTTAATCTAATTTTTTTATTATATATATATATATATATATATATATATATATATTTAGGTGTGTATTTAACAAACACACCCCAAACAATTAAAATGGGCTTTTTCGGCCATTTTAACTTAACTTAAATTTTTTGATTTTTTTTTTGTGTGTGTTTGTCGAACGATTTGGACTTTTATTTATTATTTTTTTGGTATGTTTTTTTTTTTAGAGTTTAGTAGCAAATATATTTTTATTTAATTTTTACTATTTAATTTTATTTTTCTTATAAACAAATTGTACACGCTTCTATATAAATTTTTACAATTTTCATATTTGTTTAAATATTTTAATTTCATATATTTTTTTTTTGTCATTTCAATTATATTTAAAACTTACAAATTTTTTTATACATTTTCCACGCCTGCAACAATCTGGACGTATCGACAACAAACAATTCTTTTTTTTTTTTTTTTTAAATAAGATTAATGCCTAAGCAAAGTAAAGCAATTTTTGACTTTTTTTTTATCGCTTGTCGAGTTACTCAACAAAATACATTTTTACCATTTTTTCACTTTTTATTTTTTTTTTTTTTGGTCGAGTTACTCAACAAAGAAATTTTGTTTTTCCTTTTTGGGTTTTGTCGAGTTTATCGACAAAAGTCAATTTTTTTCATTTTTTTTTTTTTTGTTTTGTCGAGTTAATCGACACGCCCCAGCTTTGAATTTGATATTTTTTCATTTTTTAATTTGCACTTTTGGTCCAAACCTTTCAAATTTGTAACTAATCTTCCCCAACTTTTTTTTTGGGCATTGGCCATCCGACTATCACCCTTTTATCCTACAAATTTGCATTAAAATTTTATAAAATCAGCTTTTGTTGACTTTGCTATTTTTTTTAAAGATTTGGCTTTGATTTTGTCGAGTAACTCTAACAAAAATACAATAAAAAAAAAAAAAAAAATTTGTGAGATAACTCGACTGTTTGTTAACTGGAGTTCACCAAAAAATAAAAAAATAGAACATGAACAAATGAGAAATTATATTTATGTATTTTTTTTTAAATGTCGAGCATTTAATTTTTTTTTTATTATTTTTTTATTTGGGTGTGTGTTTGTCGAGCCAACAATAAAAATAGGACCATTTTGGTCTTTCTTAATTTTTTTTTATATATATTTGGGTGCAAAATTTCCCAATTTGACTTTTTTAATTTTTTTTTCTTTTTTTCTTATATTTTGGTGACCACCCAACAATGATTTTACCTTTTTAATTTTTTTTTTTTTTTACCCAATATTTGGGTATGAGTTTGTCGCAACTCGACAAACTCAAATCCTCCAACAATCAAACAAAACTCAACCCCCCCCCCAACTCGACAAACTCAAACCCCACCCCACCCCAAACAATCAAACTAAATGGGCTCAAAGCCCAATTAGACATTTTAATTTTTTTTAAATATATGTTTGGGTGTATATTTAACAAACCCACAACCTAATTAATTAAAATGTGCTTTTTAGCCCATTTTAACTTAACTTAATTTTTTTTGTTTTTTCGTTTTTTTGTGTGTGTTTGTCGAACGATTTGAACTTTTATTTATTATTTCTTTGGTATGTTTTTATTTTCTAGTTTAGTAGCATATATATTTTCATTTAATTTTTACTATTTTTTTTTAAGCAAATTGTACACAGTTCTCTATAAATTTTTACATTTTTCAAATTTGTTTAAATATTTTAGTTTCATACATTTTTTTTTCATTTCAATTATATTTAAAACTTTCAATTTTTAATACATTTTCCACGCACGAAAGCAACTGATCGAATCGACAAACAAATCTTTTTTTTTTTTAAAATAAGATTAATGCCTAAGCAAAATAAAGTAATTTTTGACTTTTTTTTTTTTTGGTCGTTTGTTGAGTTACTCAACAAAATACATTTTGACTATATTTTCACTTTTTTTTTTTTTTTTGGTCGAGTTACTCAAAGAAAGAAATTTTTTCCCCTTTTTGGGTTTTTGTCAAGTTACTAGACAATGTCGAATTTTTTTTTGGGGGGGGGTTTTGTCGAGTTACTCGACACGATAATTGAATTTGACATTTTTTCATTTTTTTTAATTTGCGCTTTTGTCCAAACCTTTTAAATTTGTAACTAATCTACCCCAACTTTTTTTTTTTTGGGCATTGGCCATCCAACTATCATCCTTTTGTCCTACAAATTTGCATTAAAATTTTATAAAATCAATTTTTTTGACTTTACTATTTTTTTTTTTTTTGAAAGATTTGACTTTGGTTTTGTCGAGTAACTCTAAAAAATACAATAAAAAAAAAAAAAAAAATTCGGATAACTCGATTGCTTTGTTAACTCGAGTTCGACCAAAAAAAAAAAAAATAGATCATGAACAAATGAGAAATTATATTTATGTATTTTTTTATAAAATGTCGAGCATTTAATTTGTTTATTATTATTTTTTATTTGGGTGTATGTTTGTCGAGCCAACAATTAAAATGGGACCATTTTGATCTTTTCTTAATTATATATATATATATATATATATATATATATATATATATATATATATATATATATATATTTGGGTGCAAAATGGTCCAATTAGACTTTTTAATTTTAATTTTTTAATATTTGGTTGTGTGTTTGTCGAGTAGCTCGACAAACACACACCACCCAACAATGCTTTTACTTTTTATTTTTATTTTTTTATTTTTTTAATATTTGGATGTAAGTTTGTCGAGCAACAATCAAAGCCCATTTTGACATTTAATCTAAATTATATAACAAACACACACCCCAAACAATTATAATTTAATCTAAATTATATAACAAACACACACCCCAAACAATTAAAATGGGCTTTTTTTGCCCATTTTAACTTAACTTAAATTTTTTTGTTTTTTTTTTGTGTGTTTGTCGAACACATTTGGACTTTTATTTATTATTTTTTTGGTATGTTTTTTCTTTAGAGTTTAGTAGCAAATATATTTTTATTTAATTTTTTACTATTTAATTTTATTTTTTCTTATAAACAAATTGTACACAGTTCTATATAAATTTTTTACATTTTTCAATTAAATATTTTAATTTCATATATTTTTTTTTGTTATTTCAATTATATTTAAAACTTACAATTTTTTCATACATTTTCCACGCCTGTGCAACGGACGTACTCGACAAACAATTCTTTTTTTTTTTAAATAAGATTACTGCCTAAGTAAAGTAAAGCAATTTTTGACTTTTTTTTTATCGTTTGTCGAGTTACTCAACAAAATACATTTTGACCATTTTTTCACTTTTTTTTTTGTCTAGGTACTCAACAAAGAAATTTTGTTTTTCCTTTTTTGGGTTTTTGTCGAGTTAATTGACACTGCCCAGTTTGAATTTGACATTTTTTAATTTTTTTAATTTGTGCTTTTGGTCCAAACCTTTCAAATTTGTAACTAGTCTACCCCAACTTTTGTTGACTTTACTATTTTTTTCTATTTTTAAGATTTGGCTTTGGTTTTATCGAGTAACTCTAAAAAATACAATAAAGAAAAAAATAAAATAGTTTGTCGATAACTCGACTTTTTGTTAACTGGAGTTCGACAAAAAAAAAAAGAATATGAACAAATGAGAAATTATATTTATGTATTTTTTTAAAAAAATGTCGAGCATTTAATTTGTTTATTATTATTTTTTTATTTGGGTGTGTATTTGTCGAGCCAACAATCAAAATGGGACCATTTTGATCTTTCTTAATTTTTTTTTATGTATATATTTGGATGCAAAATGGTCCAATAAGACTTTTTAATTTTATTTATTTTTTAATATTTGGATGTGTGTTTGTCGAGACCACCCAACAATGCTTTTACCTTTTTAATTTTTTTTTTTTTTTTATTTGGGTTTGAGTTTGTCATGCAACTCGACAAACTCAAACCCACAAATTCCACCCCACCACACCACACCACACCACACCACACCAATCAAACAAAATGGGCTCAAAGCCCATTTGGACATTTTAATTTTAATTTTTTTTATATATATTTGGGTGTGTATTTAACAAACACACACCCCAAACAATTAAAATGGGCTTTTTTGCCCATTTTAACTTGACATAAATTTTTTTGTTTTTTTTATTTGGGTGTGTGTTTTATCGAAATGCATTTGGATCTTTATTTATTAGTTTTATGTTTTTTTTTTTTTTTTTAGAGTTTAGTAGCAAATAGATTTTCATTTAATTTTTTACTATATTATTTTATTTTTTCTTATAAGCAAATTACACACAATTCTCTCTATTTTTTTTTTTACATTTTTCAAATTTGTTTAAATATTTTAATTTCATATTTTTTTTTCATTTCAATTATATTTAAAACTTAAATTTTTTTCATACATTTTCGACGTCGCGCAACGGACGTACTCGACAAACAATTCTTTTTTTATAAGTAAGATTAATATCATATTATAAATACACCACATGCATCGCACGGGCTAAACACTAGTGTATATATATATATATATATAGACCCAATATTAATTGAAGATCATATATTTAACTTTTTCAATTTATCAACGAATTATTACCTAATACATCTTTTGGTGAATTATGAAATATTAAAGTTAGTCAAAATAATTTCCTATTATATACATGTAGATATAATTCAAGTTATTGACCTAGTAATTCTGTTCACAAATATTTGAACAACACTTAAAGATTATTTTTAAATTTGATCAATAAATATTTTATTGAAAAGATAAAATTTATTATCGATAAAGTTGGTCACAAACACTTTATCATCGCAAAATTTATTTATTTATTTTGGTTGTTTTTGTTAGCGATGTATTTTGGTTATTTCGAATTCAACTAATTGGCTCAAGTTATGCTCAAATATATTGTTGCTAACTAAATTGTCATGTTAACATTTCTATCACATTGTACAGTGATAGTATTATAATATCTTAGGCTCATGAAACAAACACCACAAATTCAACAATTCCATTCAATTAAACTCTAGTGTAGTCTACTTTCATTTGAATCATTTATACTAAAGAGGTTAACTCTTATGACTATTTTCTCAACACATGAATTTGTGCACCTAGCGATAACGATGCCCGGCTTGGCCCTTTGCCAAGAAGGGCTGAGCTTGGCCCGTCCAAAAATACGAAGTGCGGACCGGAACATGGCTCGTGACCCACATGGGCCAAGCTACGTGCCGCACATGAATTTGTTTTGTTTTGTTTTTTTGTTTTTAGTTTAAAAAGTTAAAAATTAATAATTTATGATAACATTGACATTTCAAACCCTCCTCATTTTTTTCGAGCTTGGGACCGGCTACTTTTAGTGTAAGCGAAGTTAAAATTATACATGAACAAGTTGTTACGTGTACAATATTTGGTAAACTTAAATATCAACACTTAAAATGAATAAAAATGAAATATAATAGAAACAATTGTGTCGCGTACAATTCTTGAATTCAAAGTTGTGCATCCTCCAAATCTTTTAAACACATTAAACTATCTAATATGTCTGGTTTTAGTCTTGACCTCATATCATTCAGAAACCTACTACCACTACTAAAAGCAGCCTCCGATGCTATAGTTGATACCAAATATTTTAGTAGATCACGTGTTATAATAAAAACAATTGGGTATTGACGTTCGTTTTGTCTCCACCACCTAAGTATATCAAAATTATTCCTCTCATATTCATCTAACAAATTAAGCATACCGTGACCAAAATATCTAGCTAACTCTAAAAGTACGTCTCTAATATTTGTTTCTACATTTGTGTCATGGGAAAGCGAAGAAGAAAAACTAGAATTATTGAGTTCCCTTAAAAAGAAGGAAACTCCAACAATCGTTAGTGTCATTTGATGACGAATAAGGGATTGGTGCAAGAGGTCTTCCAACGTTCCTATCGGTTTTTGCAAAGATAAAAGTCGTACATTTCACATAATGTTTTTTAAGTTACCATAAGTTATTAGATTATCGTAAATTAATTTATTAGAAATTTCAAATAGTATGTTTTGTACCTTGTAAATTTACTATAGGGTCCATAATTGACACTAACGAAAATAACACAGGTAGTTGTTCCCAATATTTTCTAAACTTAATCTCCATTGCTACTACAATATCAGAAAGAATTGCAAATGTCTTATACCTATTAAAATTATTTGGAATAAAATAAAAATAATTTAAAACCTAAGGGACTAGTAGGGTAATATATGCCAGCACATGCATTTGTGGTTTCAAAAAAAATTTAAAAAATTTCTCACATGGAATGCAATTTCCCAATTATATGTTTGCAAATTTTATTTTGATCGTGTAAATGTTAGCCATTATAATAGGCAGTTATACAATTTTCATAACTTTCACACGCTTGATCATTAAATAAGTAGAGTTCCACCTATTGCCTATGTTTGTGCATAAATATTTTGTTGGAAGGAAATTTGCTATGCATAATTCATCAAATACTTGTTTTCGAAAAGGTGAAGCGATAATATAATTTAAGGCATACCTAATTTTTCTAATTGTGAGCATATATACGTTAAACCATCTTGGACAATTAAATTAAAAATATGATATACACTTCGAGCATGAAATAAAATTCCACCAAAATTCAGATTTAATTCTCGAACTAATTTATCTATTACTATATTATTAGGTGCAACATTATCAAAAGTGAAATTGCGAATTCTAGATTCGCAGTTAAATTCTCTAATAATATTTATTAAAAAATTAAAAAAAATTATCCCATTATGAGAGTAGTCAATTACTTTAAAAGTAATTATTCTTTTATACATAATCCATAGTTGATCAATATAATCTAAAGTGGCAACAATATATCCTTTATGATTTATACCGGACCATAAGTCCGAAATGAATGATACAACACCATAATATTTAGTTAAACCATTTATTATATTTTTTTTCTTTTTATTATATAAAGCAATAGTATCAGCACGAAGAGTATTTCTAGCAAAGAGTACATACCTTGGTTGAAGATATATTTTGTACAAATTTGGTGAAGTGAGGGCTTTCCACTATGCTAAGCGGAACTTACCACCGCCACCAACCGAGTCATGCTTGCTCGGTGCATAGAGTCCTATGAATACACCAAGTTGTTAAGATTTGGAGTAGAACTAGCGATCCATCGGGAGATCAAAAATGAAGTTGAGCTTGATTGGTATCAACTCCTCCGTGCTTTTGCATACACTTACAAAAAATCATTTTAGATGGCTCGTGCCACCACTTTTTGCCATGCCTTGAAGATTTGTTGTCCATCCGTTATTGCACCGATCTGCACTAATTTGAAATTATTCCAATATTGAGCCCTTTGTTTTGCGGCTCTTCGTTTAGTAGTTGACTCAGTCATTGTAGTAGCGTTGGTCATTTCTAATTTTTTATCGATATCTTCTAAATCAACAATCGGATCAGAGTTCCCAATCCCATGATCATCACTAAACTCAAGAATTGGAACATTATTTAATCCAAGAATATCTTCATGAACTTCTTGGTCGGCACTTCCTTGTAAGTTGTATAGATCCATGTAGAAAATAGAAAATTAGAATGTAGAAAACTAGAAATGTAGAAATGTAGATATTTAACTATAAATTGCACAATAAAGAGCTAAGATTGACAATATTATTTTTTCGGATTGTGTAGGTTGAGAGAGTTGTGAATTTGTGAAAAATATGAAAGTTTAGGGGGTATTTATAGAGAAAAAATAGCCATTTGAAACAATATATATATATATATATATATACACCAATTTAGAACCGGAAGCAGTTTTTGTAATTGCAAGAAGGGGATCACACATTTGTTTAAGATACTCGGGTTTATTTGGAAACATTGAATCACGAAAATGAGAAAGAAAATGTTGACAACGGAGGTATTCAATTTGATTGTCGAAGATAACTCTCTTGAGATGCCATGAATTAAATGATGGAAAATGATTTTGTAAATTTGGAGAAAATAAATCAGATAAAATATCAAGCAGAGATAATCACAATCGTCAATTTGAGAAATATATTTGAAATATGCTTCTATTGAACAATCGGACATTTGATACAATTGAAAATACAACTATTGAAAAGACATGACTTGATGAAGACATTTCATACTTACAATCATAATATGAAAATGATAATTGAAAAATTGCACTCTGCCTATACAAAAGGAAGACATCTCCTTATATAGACTTCATCGACCTTGGATGCTTGGATGAGAATCTTTGCCTTTTGAAAGGTAGACCGGTAATTGAGGGATAATGTTCTTCTTATGAAAAAGTTGTCGGCCAAAGAACTATTGCTGGATGCTGATACTGTTTTCTTTTGAAAAGATTGTCTGCCATTGAACTGTTGATGAGTGATGTCACTGTTTGCTTTTTGAAAAGAAGATGCTACTTTTGACTGATATTAGAGGGGCACATAATTTCTCTTTGAAAAATCATATCCACAGTGTTTCTTTGCTTTTTAGCAAAGTAATGATAAAGGGATAGATTATTCCTCAAGAAAATCTGCTCCGTAGTAGTCATCTTCATTATCTTGAACAAAGTCTGGATCTGAACCTACTTCTGAAGCAGCAACAGAACCTTTACTGGATTCAGATTTTTCCATTGAGGCGGCTTTGTGGGCCAAAACTACAAATTCTTCTACATCAGAGCATTTTGCAAGTTGGACCAAAATCTTTGTTTTCTTGGCAAGGAAATCACTCTGAGAGGCACTTTGAGAGGAGGCGTGCTCCCGCTTTGGTTTTGACTTGTTGGTTGATCCATGATTGAATGGTTTTTGAACAGACATTTGATTCATTAAATTTTTTTCCCCACTTTACCTTGCATCTGCGAAGAATACGTTTGAAAGAGAATGCACTATCTGAAGTAGGGAAATTTTGAAAATCCCAACAGAAGATCTAGGAAACTTTGAAAGTTCTGCAAAATTGGAAAAGGAGATCCTCATGAGGGGTAAGGTTGAGACCTTTGTTTTTAAAGAGATTGAATCCTTCGAGAGTCCTGTTGGGAAGGATTTCTTCGGTGGCACCGAAATAGATCCACCAAGATTGAAACCACTTTGGAAATATTTTTGGACAGTTTGGGTCAAACAGGATAAACCATGAATGACTTGAAGGCCTGAAATAAAGAACGTTATACCAGGCTTTCATGTAATCATGATAAGAGAAAGATGATTTTTTACCGTTCTTGAGGGAAAAAGTTTCCCATTGTTCCTGATTCCAATTGGAAAGAGTGAGAACATGAAGAATTTTAATTTTTGAAAAATCGATCCAGTGAGCATTTGGCTTATTGGTGGTATGAGAAATGAGGGCTGATTTTGTAACTATGAGAATTGTTTCATACCACATTCGTGATTGATGGTTTGTGGAAGGAAGTAGAATTCATTGAGAACCTGGTATTTTTGATTTAAAAAATTGAATGGATCATCGTCATTAAGAAAAGGAGGAGAGATCCTTGAAAGGCATTCTTCGAGGGAAGGGTATTTGGCCCATTCATTCTCGAGTTCAGCAACTTGAAGAGCGGTTCCTTTGGTGAAATATTGAAATTTTTGAGTATTGATTTCTGGAAGTTTACGATCCAGACGGTGATCGATTGAGGGCATTTTGTAATTGGAGGAATTTTGTTTGAGAATGAAGAGTTCCAAGAACCGTAAAGGGGTTCGAGAAGATAGAAACGCCTTTTGATTTTTGTAAAGATAATGCTTGAGTAGATTTTGAACTTGAACATTCGAGGAGATATTCCTCAGGGGTTCTTCCCTTGTTGCTGCTGTTTTTTTTTTTTTTACATCTTTTTCCTACAAGAACTCTCGAGTTAAGAAATCTGGCAGTGAATTATTCTTTCATTTGATAAATTCTATTGAAAAATCGAAACATGATAAAATTGCTTGCCATCTAGCAAAAATTCGTTTTGAGAAAAGATTTTTGACATCCTTTTGTAAAACATCTTTTGAAGCTTTGCAATCAGTTCTAATAAGAAAGGTTTTATTGATTAAATAACCTTGAAATTTGGAAATACATAGAACAATAGATAGGAACTCCTTTTTGAATGTTGAATAATTCTTTTGGGGACCCACCAAATCTTGGGAGTGATATCGAATATAATTTGTTCCTTTTGTTGATCAATTGACTATTTCGTGATTCCTCCATAACCAATATCGAGGCATCGGTTTCAACAATGAGGGAGGCTTTTGGATTGACAATATTGAGGCAAGGAAGAGTTTTGACACTTTGTTTGACAAGTTTAACGATTCGGTATGTTTGTCTGACCATGCTTGAGGGGTTTTTCGGAGCCTTTGGTAAAGAGGTTCGCAAATTTGTCTAATGTTTGGGATGAAATCAGAAATATAATTGACACATCCTAAGAATCTTTGAAGACTTGTTTTATCAAGGATTTGATCTGGAAATTTAGAGGTAAACTCAAAGCTACGCTTGATGGGAGTAATGGTTCCTCTAAAAATCTCATGTCCTAAGAACTTAATCCTAGTTTGACATAGGACTATCTTTTTTTTTCGGACACAGCTAGACCATTTATTTTAACAATTGAAAGGAAAATTTAAAGATGCTTAAGATGTTGTTCTATACTATCATAATAGATAAGGACAACATCAATATAGACGATCGAGAAGTTTTGATAAGGGTTGAAAATGTCGTTCATAAATTAGTATCAGAGCCAAGTTCAAGACATGTTGGATCAAGTTCCGTATCTACTTCTGATCAATAAGTCTTATAATTTGGGAAGCGTTTGAGTATCCTGGAGTCTCTGAAACGTTGGTCAGCCAAGGGTAAAGTCCCGCTAAGGTGGTCCCGTTGAGATTGGGTATTACGTCAACCAACCTATTATCCTTATTTTCCAGAAGTCAGGTATCCAACTTTGTTTTTCATGTCTTGGTCTAGGTCTTGGTTCAATTGATCTCGAAGCATGAGTAGTTCAAGTAGAGTCCTTCAATAATGATGATGAAAATGAAGAAATTGATAATCGTCAAGAAAACCTCAATGTTAGAGAGGTCCAAATAGCAGAAATAGAATAGAGATTACAAAATTGGTCAATCCCTAAAATCGATCAAAAAACTATTTATGAAATAGGAAGGTTCGATTTCAAAACAGATTATGCAATCAAAACATGTGAACAATCTATCTCAATCAAAAAAAATTCAGATACCTTAAGATTATTCTCTAGAGAGACTATCTTAAATCATAGACAAAAGTATAAATACTTGCATGTTGGTTTAGTTCAAGTTGCTATCAAACCTCTCTTTAGACTTGGATTAGACATTCCAATATGTATTACTCTTAGAGACAAGAGATGGTCAAAAATTTCAAGTTCTTTGTTATCAATAATTGAATCAAATTTTGAAAGTGGTCCACTATATTGTAACTGCTTTCCAAATTTTTCATTGGATCTTTCTGATGACTCAATAATCAAATCCTTATGCTTAGATATACATAACAAAAGTATGATATCGATGTTAGGTCTAAAGCCATCTGTATTACCTATCGCATTTATTACAAAGTCATGAGTATAAATATGAGTCCAAGAGCCCTTAGATCTTCTCCAAAGCATGAAACTCTCTTAATTGAGATTAATCCCCTTCATTCAAATGTTGCAATTCCAAGAAGACTATCTTGGGATCAAGTAACACAAAATTCTCTCTGGAAGTTTGAAAATGAACAACCTCCAATGAGAGAAAATTCGAGGACAAAATTAAGAGAAATCACCGAGTCTCCTAATGGAAGTGTGCAAGTTCAATTTGCCCCTTCATCATCATCTCGTTTCTCTTTCAGTTCCTCTCGTCCAGAGTCTTTCCAAACATTCAAACAAGCTGAAAGACAACCCTCTAAAAAATTCAAAGGTGTTGATTTCACTCCAAATATTCCAAAAACTCATTATGTGGAAGAAGACGAAGATTCAAACCACAATGGTTATGAATCTCCTACTCTTTCTGATATGAGGTCTCAGAGAAATCAATTAAATATTATCTCTTCTACAATCGACAGAAAACGAGAATTCAAAAAGGATAAAGATCCAGTTGTTAGGTCTTTTAGAAAAACTCTAAAAAGATTACATTCAAAGGAAGAACTAAAAAGGTTTTGGGATAAATTCTATTCTTATCCTGAAGATGTTAGTTTCTTTGAGTGGGCTTATATCAAAACTTTTAAGAAGAAACCAACAATCAATACTGCTCATAGTAAATCAAAAACTTGGAAAACTCTCTGAGGAAATACTTTCCAATCCGTCCATCCTCCTTTTGAAGAAATTCTTGTTCCTAAAGGAGATGTCAAAGTTTTTGCCTCTGCTCTTAAACAAATTTCTAATAAAGTAAAGAATGAGAAACCAACAATAAAAGATATCAAGAATATTCAACAACAGAACAATTATACAAATATCCTTTTCCATTCCGTCGCTACTCAATTAAATCAGTTAGATCAGCCGTCCAAAACTGAACAAAATGAATCAAAAGAAAAGGGTAAAGAAAAGACGTTAACAACTAAGACTCTTTTCAAACCAATACCGAAAAGGCTCGATTCTGCTCAGTTCAATTAGGCCTTAATTCTCTGGAATGTCTTTAAAGAAATATTCAAACAACTTCAAAACAAAGAATCAACTAGTAGAATCAATGTTATTGACTCTATTAATGAGATTCAAGAACAATTTGAAGAGTTAAAGATTAACAAGCTTAAACAAAAGAATTATGGAACCCATAATCTCCCATTTTATTATAAAAGGCCAACCTTTCCTGATATGCTTAGTGAAGAGCCTCAACGTCCACAAAAAACTATTTCTGGTCTCGAAATCGTATAATGGAATATTGATGGTATGACCGAACAACAAATTCTACAAACTATCACAGAAATGTCAATGGCATCTAGCGCCTATACTGCTCAAGGAAATTATGACAAAATTGCATCCACAAACATTGCATGTGGTTTTGCTGGTCAATTAAAACATTGGTGGTTTAACTACCTCACTCAAGAAGAACGCGATCAAATATTTACTGCTGTCAAAAAAGAAGGTGATAACCATCTTGACCCAACTAAACAAGATGCCGTTTATACACTCTTCTTTACCATTATCAAACATTTCGTAGGAGAATCTTCTTCCTTCATGGAAAAATCCTCTGAACTTCTTATGAATCTTACATGTCCAAAATTACAAGATTTCAGATGGTATGAAGACGTTTTCCTCCAAAAGGTTGTGTTACGAGAAGACTGTAATTCAGCTTTCTAGAAAGAAAGATTTATTGCAGGTCTGCCTAAGCTTTTCGTTGAAAGGGTTCGCAAAGCTATCAAAGATGAATATTCAATGATGCCATATGATGATCTCACATATGGTCAACTCATTGGATTTATTAATAAAAAGGATTATCCCTTTGCAATGACCTAAAACTCAAAGCAAAACTCAAATCTGATCGTATGGAAGGAAAGAAAGAACTTGGTTCTTTACATGAACAATATGGATACGAACGTATCCATCCTCCTTCTAGAAGTTTTAAAAAGCCCCCAAAACATTTCAAACCTAAAAAGACATTCACACTAGATTACTACAAAAACAGAAAAATCCAAAAAGATTTTACAAATATAATAAATACAAAAGAAAACGTGATGACTTTAAAAAGGATAAGTCCTCTAAAGATCCTCTTCGTGATCCTCCAAATACCACTTGTTGGAAATATCAAAAGAATGGACATTATGCTAACAAGTGTCCTTTGAAAAGAAAAATCAATAATCTCCAAATTGATAATGAACTAAAGGCCCAGCTTTTTAAATCTTATCAATTCTTCCTCTGATTCCTCTGAAACCGAAGATTATATCTATAAACTTCAAGAAGATTCAGATTTTAGCAATGAATCATCTTCCTCTTCTCAATCTTCTAGTTCAAAGAAAATCTGTAATTGCAAAGATAATTGTATCTATGAAACTAATTCAATCAACGCTTTTAACTTCAGAAAAAAAGCTTATCCAAGATATTGTCAATCAAATTCAAGACCCTGATCTTAAACAAAAATTCAGTCTTCTTATTGAACCAGCAGAAAAACAAGAAGAAAAAATTCCTTAAACAAATTATAATATCAAAGATGTTTTCGATAGGTTTAAAAAACCTAATAAACTTTCTTTAAGTCAAGAGCTACGTTGAGAAGTCAATCAAATGAAAGGTGAAATATCTCAACTTGAAAAACATTTGACCGATCTCAAGTTTGAAGTCTCAATTATTAAAGCTTACTCCCCTTCTCTTGAGAAAGGAAAAGCTAAACTTCAAACTCCTGCATCTTCATCTTCTACTTCTAAAGATGAAAATACTGATCAAATTCCATTCCAAATTGACCAAATTCCTCTTGATGAAGAAAATTCAATGAATGTCATTAGTCAAATACATTTACGAAAATGGTACACTAATGCAACAATAATTATCAACAAAGAATATAAAATCAAAAATAGAGTTCTTCTAGACTCGGTCTTGATCAAAATTGTATTAGGGAAGCATTTGTCCCTACCAAATATTTTGAAAAAACCACTTAAAATCTTTATGGTGCTAGTGGTAAGAGTCTAAACATTAATTACAAACTTACAAAAGCCCATGTTTGTAATGGAAGCGTTTGTTTCAAAAGTAGTTTCTACACGGTCAAAGATCTTGACCAAGAAGTCATTCTTGGTACCCCTTTCTTGTTCACCATCATATCCAATTTGAGTTCTTGAAAAGGATTGAAATCAAATATCTCGATCAAGAGATATTCTTGAATTCACCGATCCTCATTCAATTAGAGATATCAATCTAATCAAAGAACATTCAATTATAAAAATAATCAATAATATTAATCTAAAAAAACAACACATTAAATATTTGAAAGAAGATATCAAGTTTTCAAGAATTTTAGAACAATTAGAAAACTAGTCAAGTCCAAGATCAAATTGCTAAAATTGACAAAGCCATTAGGACCGAGGTATGTTCTACTATACCTAATGCCTTTTGGAATAGGAAGAAACGTATTGTTACTCTCCTTTATATTCCCAATTTCAGTGAAAAGCAAATACCAACAAAATCAAGACCAATTCAAATGAACAAAGAACTCTTAGATATCTGTACAAAAGAAATCAAAGATCTCATTGAAAAGGGTTTAATTAGACTTAGCAAGTCCCCATGGAGTTGTGCTGCCTTCTATATCAATAATCATGGTGAGATCGAAAGAGGTGCCCCTAGGTTAGTTATCAACTATAAACCTCTTAATCAAGTCTTACAATGGATTAGATATCCAATGCCTCAGAAAAAGGATCTTCTCAATCGACTCCTCAATGCTGTCATTTTCTCAAAGTTTGATTTAAAATCAGGATTTTGGCAAATTCAAATTGATGAAAAGGATAGGTACAAAACAACATTCAATGTCCCTTTCGGCCAATACGAATGGAATGTTATGCCATTCGGTCTCAAGAATGCCCCCTCTGAGTTTCAAAAAATTATGAACGACATTTTCAATCCTTATCAAAACTTCTCGATAGTCTATATTGATGATGTCCTTATTTATTCTGATAGTATAGAACAACATCTTAAGCATCTTCAAATTTTCCTTTCAATTGTTAAAAGAAATGGTCTAGCTGTGTTCGAAAAAAGATAGTCCTATGTCAAACTAGGATTAAGTTCTTAGGACATGAGATTTTTAGATGAACCATTACTCCCATCAAGCGTAGCCTTGAGTTTGCCTCTAAATTTCCAGATCAAATCCTTGATAAAACAAGTCTTCAAAGATTCTTAGGATGTGTCAATTATATTTCTGATTTCATCCCAAACATTAGACAAATTTGCGAACCTCTTTACCAAAGGCTCCGAAAAACTCCTCCACCATGGTCAGACAAACATACCGAAGCTGTTAAACTTGTCAAACAAAGTATCAAAACTCTTCCTTGCCTCAATATTGTCAATCCAAAAGCCTCCCTCATTGTTGAAATTGATGCCTCTGATATTGGTTATGGAGGAATCCTGAAACAGTCAATTGATCAACAAAAGGAACAACTTGTTCGATATCACTCCGGCATTTGGCTGGGTCCCCAAAAGAATTATTCAACATTCAAAAAGGAGTGCCTATCAATCGTTCTATGTATTTCAAAATTTCAAGATGATTTAATCAATAAAACCTTTCTTGTTAGAACAAATTGCAAAGCTTCAAAAGATGTTATACAAAAGGATGTCAAAAATCTTGTCTCAAAACAAATTTTTGCCACATGGCAAGCAATTTTATCATGTTTCGATTTTCAATAGAATTTATCAAAGGAGAGAATAATTTCTTCGCTGATTTCTTTACTCGAGAGTTCTTGCAGGAAAAAGATGTCAAAGAAAAACAGCAGCAGCAATGGAAGAACCCCTGAGGAATATCTCATCGAATGTTCAAATTCAAAATCTACTTAAGCATTATCTTCACAAAAATCAAAAGGCGTTTCTGTCTCCTCGAACCCCTTTTTGGTTCTCGGAACTCTTCATTCTCAAACAAAAATTCCTTCAAATTACAAAAATGCCCTCAAATCTAATACCGTCCCTGGATCTGGTAAACTTCTAGAAATCAATACTCAAAAATTTCAATATTTCACCAAAGGAACCGCTCTTCAAGTTGCTGAACTCGAGAATGAATGGGCCAAATACCCTTCCCTCGAAGAATGCCTTTTAAGGATCTTTCCTCATTTTCTTAAGGACGATGATCCATTCAATTTTTTAAATAAAAAATACCAGGTTCTCAATGAATTCTACTTCCTTCCACAAACAATCCATCAATCACGAATGTGGTATGAAACAATTCTCTAAGTTACAAAATCAACCCTCATTTCTCATGCAACCAATAAGCCAAATGTTCACTTTGGATCGATTTTTCAAAAATTAAAATTCTTCATGTTCTCACTCTTTCCGATTGGAATAAAGAACCATGGAAACAAAAACTTTTCCCCTCAACAAGGGTAAAAATCATCCTTCTCCTATCATGATTACATGAAAGCATGGTATAACGTTATTTATTTCAAGCCTTCAAGTCATTCATGGTTTATCTTGTTTGACCCAAACTTGTCCAAAAATATTTCCAAAATGGTTTCAATCTTGGTGGATCTATTTCGGTGTGCCACCAAGAAATCCTTACCAGTAGGACTCTTGAAGGATTCAATCTCTTTAAAAACAAAGGTCTCAACCTTACCCCTCAAGAATATCTCATTTTCCAATTTTGCATAACTTTCAAAGTTGCTTGGATCTTCTGTTGGGATTTTCAAATTTTCCCTAATTCAGACAGTGCATTCTCTTTCAAATGTATTGTTCGTAGATGCAAGGTAAAGTGATGGAAAAAATTTAATGAATCAAATGCCAGTTCAAAAGCTGTTCAATCATGGATCAACCAACAAGTCAAAGCAGGAGCCTACTCCTTTCAAAGTGCTTCTCAGAGTGATTTCCTTGCCGAGAAAACAAAGATTTTGGCCCAACTTGCAAAATGCTCTGATCGACAAGAATTTGCAGCTTTGGCCCACAAAGCTGCCTTAATGCCAAAAGCTGAATCTAGTAAAGGTTACATTCGCTGCTTGAAGTAGGTTCAGATCTGGACTATGTTCAAGATAATGAAGATGACTGCTACGGAGTAGATTTCTTTGAGGAATAATCTATCACTTTATCATTGCTTTGCTGAAAAGCAAAGAAAAACTGTAGATACAATTTTTCAAAGAGGAATTATGTGCCCTCAAATATCAGTCTAAAGTTGCATCTTCTTTTCAAAAAGCAAACAGTGACAACATTCATCAACAATTCAATGGCAGACAATCTTTTCAAAAGCAAACAGTATGAGCGTCCAGCAATAGTTTTTTGACCGACAACTTTTTCAAAAGAAGAACAGTATCCCTCAATTATCGGTCTACTTTTCAAAAGGCAAAGATTCTCATCCAAGCATCCAAGGTCGATGAAGTCTATATAAGGAGATGTCTTCCTTTTGTATAGGCAGAGTATAATTTTTCAATTATCATTTACATATTACGACTGTAAGTATGAAATGTCTTTATCAAGTCATGTTTTTTCAATAGTTGTATTTTCAATTGTATCAAATGTCTGTTCAATATCTTATTGATTGTTCAATAGAACCATACTTCAAATATATTTCTCAAATTGAAGATTGTGTTAATCTGCTTGATATTTTATATGATTTATTTTCTCCAAATTTACAAAATCATTTTCCATCATTTAATTCATGGCATCTCAAGAGAGTTATCTTAGACAATCGAATTGAATACCTCCGTTGTCAACATTTTCTTTCTCATTTTCTTGATTCAATGTTTTCAAATAAACCCGAGTATCTTAAACAAATGTGTGATCCTCTTATTACAATTACAAAACCGCTTCCGATTATATATATATATATATATATAAATAAATTGAAGGGACCAAAACGATCACAAAAGTAACCGTTGAATTGGTCCCTATGTTTTAAAAGTTGGGGACCAATGGCCCACGAGCAGGGCTAGTTCGTGGGCCAGGTCTGGGCATGGTCCATGGACCAATCCATGGGCCGGTCCAACAGGCTGGCCCATGGTTTTCAAAGACTGAGTCAGCTCAACCCTTGAATTGTTTCTTCTGGGCCCATCCTTAGATGAACCCAGCCAGAATGGGCCGAGCTTTGATGGGCTGGGTCGACGGGCGGCCCGGCCCATTTGATATCCCTATATGCACCAAACATCATGCAAATTTGTGTAATTTTTCTATGATTCCCTTGTGTGTATTTTATTTTTTATTTCTTTTCGTTTTCTCCATTTTTATCTGGTTATATTTTATATTTTTATTTTTCTTACAAAATTTCTACATTTTTATAACACAACATTATTGGAGGTAGAAGGTTTACTCAAAGAGAAGGAGTTGATTATAATGAGGTGTTTTCACCTGTAATTAAATACAAGACAATGAGATTGATGCTTGCTTAGCTGCCCAACTCAATTGGGAACTCTAGCAGATCGATCTAAGAATTACTTTCTTACATGGTGAGTTAGATGAAGTTATACACATGGCACAACCACTTGGTTTTGAAGTTAAGGGAAAACCAGAGTTAGTTTGTCTTTTGAAAAAATCACTATATGTGCTTAAACAAACTTTTAGGCAGTGGTATATCAGATTTGATATTTTTATGCTTAAAAATTGGTTTTAAAAGAAGTAGTTATGATAGTTACCTTTATAATAAAAATAAATCTAAAGGTTGAAAAGTTTATTTGATTCTTCAAAAGTATAAAAGATATTTTAAAATGTGAATTTGATATGAAATATTTAGGTCAAGCAAAAAGAATGTTAAGCATGGTTATTACTAGAAACGTACATAACTCTAGACTAACTCTTTCAAGCACATTACTTAGAATATTTCGTAAATAAGTTTGGTATGAAAGATTAAAAACTGTAAATGAGCCTATGGCATCTCATTTTATTTTGTCTACTAATCAGTCACCTAAAGATGAAAAAGAAAGCTTTGAAATGAATAAAGTACCGTATGCTAATGTCATTGGATCCATTACGTTTTGTCTCTTTTTATAATTTCTTTCTGATTTCAATTTTTTAATTTCTTACCTACCACACATTAATGAACCTACCACTGATATTTGTACGCGTTTCATACACTTTGTTATTTGTTGGGCTTTTAGGCATGCGGATTTTGCTATTTTATTTGTCTTTTATCTTAGACCAAGGCTATTTTTGGTCTTTTATTTATTTAGTTGCTATTTTATTTGTCTTTTATCTTAGACCAAGGCTAGTTTTGGTATTTTATTTATGTCTTTTATATTAGACCAATATGGTATTTTTGGCATCTTTTATTTGTAGAGTTTTCTTTCATTCTATTGCTTTTCCAACCTTGTTAAAGACAATTGTTTTCTTGATTGTTATTGAATAAAGAATGTCTATATTGGACTCTCAAATTTCAATCTCAATTGGTATTCTTGCATTGAATTAACGCTATGTGATTATCATTAACAAATCTTTATAGTCTCTCTTCATCATTTCTTTCTAATAATAAGTGTGTATGCCTTTTTTAACTTTTGGAGAGTAATAGGTAGATCTTCGTAGGGGCATGTGGAGTTCTCCTCAGTTGAGATTAACGTGAATCTACATCCATTTGGATAAATGGTACCTTGGTAGTTCTGTTTTCTTTCTTTACTATTTTTGGTTTTAATGTTTTACGAGTTTTTAGATTCAACGTGTTACATACCTACAACTAATATTTGAATATATAGGTATGGATTTAATTTTTTCTTTTCTCAATAACACTATTTTATTCACTTTCGAAAAATGTGAATTCCTTGACATATTTTTGGGCTGCTGGAAGAATTGTCTGAAAGTTGGTTCTACGAAACAAGTGAGTTTTGCAATGGAACAGTACATGGGATTATATTAAATACGAATCGAACTTTTAGTTAGGACATCATAGTTTCCATGAAGGTGTCTTTTGTCTTGTCTACTTGTATATTTTTATAATTTCCTTGTAGATCTTTTTATTTTTCAATTTCTTCCATTTATTTGTCTTTGGAACATAACAAATTAAAAGGGCTATATGTGTGAAGAGAATTCAACATTTTAGTTAGAACATCACAATTTCTTTGAAATGCTCTCTTGTCTTATCTATTTGTATTATTATTATTTTTTTAATTTCTTTTTTTCGTTTTCTCAATTTTGAGCTGGTACCATCTAGATTTTTTGTTGTTTTACAAATTTTTATAGTTTTATAAGACAACATTAATGGAGATATAAACACACACAATCAATATTGAATTAAAAACAAATAGAAGATAAATAAATACTTGGTGTTTCTTTTATCTCACAATAGAATGAAATTGAGATAAATAAATTGCGGTGTTGCGGTGTTGAATTGATTTTTATTGATACAAAATTTCTTTTATTATTGTGGTGTTGAACTGAATTCTTAGAAGATTTAATGCTATCTAGTTAATGATTATTCTAACTTCACATAGAGTTATAGTGAGTTGGCTTAATTAGATATGACTGATTTGAACTTGATAGAGGTAAATTAAGTTAAATTCGTAAATTCAATCGAGTATAACATTAGGAATAAATCTTGAGAAGAGAAATTAGAGATGACAACTATGATGAATTTGTGAAACCAAATCCTTTAATAATTATATTTGATAAGTTTTTGACATTTGCATTTACACTATTTTCTAGAATTAATAGATATAGCTTAAATCTTTCTATAAACTTATTTCGAAGTGTTTTAAATAGATTAGAATTAAGATTAATTAAACAAGTATAAAAACATGATAGTATTCGTGGGAAGGATAGTCCGGACTTTATTACTTGTTAACGATATTGTATACTTGCAATCAATATTTTCTACAACTACTCCTAACTTTTATCCACTTTCTATCCACGCATTTTATACGATCTACTACTTATAATGTACAACTTTTTTTTTTAAATAAAAATACTCTAAATAAATTTTTAGATTACTAACATGGTAACATGTTATTTATGAAAATAATTGCAATTGTAGGCGTGGAATAATATGATAAATTGCTTTTAAATTTTCCACATACACAATAATGGTAAAGAAAGAGTGAGAAAGTCTTTGTCATTTTGATGTTTCTTTTTCTTTCTTTCTTTCCGTCTTATTTGACTAAGTCTTGGTTTGGTATTACTGTGTTTTTAAGAGAATCAGCTTTTGCTTTGTCTTATATAAAGAATCAATTTTGGAAATAATCGGATAAGTGTTTGGTAGAAACTCTTGTTTATAATTGTTGTATGTTTCAAAATCATTATTTAAACCTTTGAGAACAAGAGTGATTCATTGTTGTGATTCTATAAAATTACTAAAATAGATATTGATTATAATAATATTATTTTGTATTATTATTATATTGAGTAGTATTGTAAAATTTATTTTTACTTTTATAACAATATGTGATATTATCAAATATTTTTCAAGACAATACATTTACCATAATTATTTTAAAATAAAAATAATATATATCTATTAAATCTTAAAATTTTAAATTAAAAAATAAAAGCATACTAATATTGTACAAAAATCAATTAAATTTAAATTTAAATTATTTGTGGAGATACATTATAATTAGAATACTAATAAATTTGTAACATAAAATGAATTACTTTAATTAATTAAGGTCAAAATTGGTATTAATAATAGATAGATAGAAAAGTTAAAAGCAGAATTTGAAAAGCTACATTTTTGCTGGTTCTTAAAATCTGCTGCCAGATGATACAGATTCTACTAGAATCACTTTTTAAAAAGTCACCAAACACCTAAAACAACTTCTGATTGTTTGACAATCAGAAATTGGACTTCAAAATCAATCCCAAACGGGCCCTAAAGAAACATGTATCCCTTTCAACTTCATCATAGGACAAATGAAATTAATGTGCCTTTTGTTTTTTTCTCCTTGTTTTGTAATGTATTTCTTCAACATCAATTATAAACCTATATATATATACCCAATATTAATTAAAGGTCATCTATTTAATTTTTTCAATTTATTAACGAATTATTACCTAATACATCTTTTGGTTAATTATGAAATATTAGAATTAGTCAAAAGAATTTCCTACTATATAAATAGATATAATTCAAGTTACTAACCTAGTAATTCTATTGACGAACACTTAAAATTATTGCTAAATTTGATCAACAAATATTTATTGAAAAGATAAAATTTATAGTCTCCAAAGTTGGTCACAAACACTTTATCGCCGCAAAATTTAATACCATTTTTTAGTGAGATATTTTGGATATTTCAAATTCAACTAATTGGCTCAAGCATTGTTCAAATATATTGTGGCTAACTAAACCGTCATACTAACATTTGTGTTACTTTTGCTTTTTATGTTAATATAGTGGCCTTATCATAATATCTTAGGCTTGTGAAACAAACACCACAAGTTCAACAATTCTATTCAATTCATATACATCCATTTAAATCATTTCTACTCAAGAAGTTCACTCTTAGACTATTTTCTCAACACATGAATTGTGCACCAAACATCATAAAGATGAAACCAAAAAACAATAAAGCAAGAAAAAAAAATTTGTTCGTTCCAAAGGACAGACAATTCGTGTACCACTTGACTACTTCTATTTTCAAGGCTAAACGTAGATATACCCCTTTGCACTATTATTAGCCAATAAACATTATAAGGTGAAGGTTACACAGCAAATCTCACTTGGAGACCACAAATAGAACATGAACTCTCAAATCCTAAATATCGCATTACACAGAGAACCTCATCAGATTTCTCAAAATAAGCAAAACCTTAAATTCTACTATCAGTCCAGAGAATTTATTGTAGCAAAAAGGTTCTAGAAACCAAACCATAGAACACCTCACTTACATGCGTAAATCTAGAAAGAATATGGTAGAGAAAGAAAGTTGCACACAATCGATCAACCCTAGAATGAGAGAAGGAGCTAAATTTACATTGTCCTTCCAATGGCCAAGATTTAACCTTGCAATTAATGACTAGAATTGCATATTAGGCAAAAACGTGTTCCTCATGTCAGCAAGCATAACTCACACTTTTCAGTTTAACGGCTTTGGGCTTAACCATCATTTGGGTCACTCATTGATAACAAACTCCACTTTCAACATTCTACCATCAGTCCACAGAATTTATTGTAGCAACATTGTTCTCGAAACCAAATCACATAACACCCTCACTTACATCCGTAAATCTAGAGAGAACATGGTAGAGAAAGAAAATTGCATTATCCCTTTAGAGCAACAAGGTTTAGTCCCCATATCTTATGGATTGTACTATGAAGGAATTTTTTTCAAGTTGTATTATGCTTTTAGATACAATATCTCTTACAAAATGAAGTCTAATTGAATATAAGAAAACGCCACAACTGTATGTTGAATATTAGTAGTGTTAGGTTATGTTTGCCCATCGAGTAAATTATTTGTACTAAGTGACATTTTGAAATAAAATTAATAAATTGATTTATATATTTATTATGTTATTTTGAGTTTACTTTTATCCATAGGTTGATTTGATATTACAAATTGAGTGTTTAAGTTGTTAAACCCGAAAAGATTCAATACGTGATTCGATCTACAATTATCGTTCGCGATCGAAGAAATAAATATGGATAATTTATTTTGATAAGATCGTCTCGATTTTATTAAAGTCTATCTTTGACTTTGGTAATAAAATTGAGAATACATTTAGAATGTATTGAACGGGACCACATGGAATTAATTTGTGACATTGACCGAGACAAATTTAATTTCACTTGACTATCGTACATGGGACCTTAATCCTGAGCGGATAATGAACTTGATTTACTAGCTTGAAGTTCTTTGAGGTGTCAATGAGTGAGATCAAATTGCTGGTCAATATCTCGACACTTTGGGGATTAGAGTAAACTAACGAGGAACATATATTCGTAATATGGAATCAAGTCACCTTTAAGGTATGATCAAGATCTCATTGGTTCTTCTAGTGTATGCAGTTTAACCCGAGCTCGATGGTTCGACATTGATTGTTGAATTCAATGATGTGATGTGATCACATCAAACTGTTAGATAGAAGATGAGAGTTGAGAATCGCGTGAATATTCGAATAAGGGCATTTTGGTCATTTACTTATTACGAATATTCGAGTTGATCGTGACGGGTAACATGTAGGATCGATAAGTCGGAGGATATAATTATTGATTGTTGTTTGATAATTTCAATTAGACTAAGAGTTGATCTTGTTCTTTTAGTGGAATAGAACTTGATTAATAAATTATTTTGGTGATCAAGAGTTGATAGAGTCAAAATTAATTTATTAGAGCTTAGTTTAATTGGGTCCGATCAAGTCCCTCGGTGGCTCTAATATATAGGGCTAAATAGGCTTATTACCTATTTTGGGCTATCTGAAAATGGGCACAGGTTATGGTACTAGGGTTAGTAGGGTTTTGGGTGTAAGCAGTTATAAATAGTCTCATAAGGCAATTTTTACGGATAACCAAAGCAGATAGGCGGGACACACACTAAAGTATGAAGTGTGTGTTTTCTCCTAACAAAGAAAACCCTAATCTAGTATAACCTAGATCGAGAGAGGTGACCACACACCGGCATAGTCACTCTTGGAGAACACTTGGGGAAGGTTTGAGGGTTTGAAGCTTTGGAAGATTAAAGAACACTATTGATAGAAATTTCATAAATCACGCTACAAGGGTAATTCTTTCAACATCTATATGTTCTTGCAGTTTTATTTAATCCAGTTGAATGCACGGAATAAATCAAATCTTGTGGAGGGACGTTTGATCATCACAGAAAATTAATTTTTGTGATATCTAAATCCCGGTTTCCAACAATTGGTATCAGAGCCAAGGTTTTAATTTTATTCCGTGTATTTAGGATTGAATAAAATTGTCTTTTAATGCATGTGTTAGTTTGGAGCGGTGTTAGGGTTTATGTGATTTGTTGTTGTTATTAGATTGATTGATTTTAATTGTGTTTATGAACAATTTATGGCCTTAGAATTTTGGTGAAAAATTGTATTGTGTTTTCGAGTCTTGTAACAAAGGGGGTGGATAACGACTCCATATTTCCCCTTTGATTTTAATTTATTGCAATATTGTATTAGAAATTTTTTTTTTAAATGTATTCTTTGTAAATTAAAATATGAGGACCGATTTCACTTATGCCCGAAAGTTGAAGACCTCTGCGCAATTACAAAGGAGAGGACGGACTTCATCTTCTTTGTTTCGTGGAGGGCACGGGCTGCAAATATCCATTTTGCTACTTTTGTGAATCTATTCGATCTCCTCGCATGGCATCGCTTGTGGATGTTGTCCCGTTGTTTGGCAACCACCTTCAATCACCATAATGGCGGGAAAATCGACCGGCACTCTGTATGACGAAAAAAAAAAAAAAAAAAGGGAAAAAAGAAAAAGCGTGAAAGCCTTTCATGGCCGCCGTTCAGTTCGTGCCTTTCATGAAATTCTTCGGTTCAATATTTGTCTTTCATACGTATTCTTGGTTCAATGACCCGACCGTACCGTGACGATGGTTCCGTTAGAGATGGTGGCATGGGTGTGCTAGAAATGGCGAAAACAAGTGGCGCAGATCCATAGGTAATCGGGGCGGGTCACGTGGAAGTTTGGGGTGACTTCTTGATCCGAATACATGGGCTATTGATTTAATTTGGGCGAATTCAAAATGTTTGAATTGGGATTAAATTAAATTTTTTGAAGAATTGGGCTCCAGAATTAAGACATGGATTAGACACTTGCAATTGGAAATTGAAGAATTGGGCCGACTTGTGGCTCAATTGGATCTTTAATTTATTTGTAATTTTGTGTCTAGGTTTGGGCCATAAATTTGTTCTATTTAATTTTATTATTGCTTTATTGCTTTAATTTAATTGTGATTAAATGTCATTCATATAACATGCCATATAGATCACATTACACCGCTCTAGGTACTATTCTGTCATGCATTGTATATAATATTTATTTTCTTTTCTAATTTTATTAGATTAGAAAGATTAAATATTTTGAATTAATAATTGGACAAATTTTAAAAGTTAAAATTGGTTAGAAATTATTAATTGAAAAACTCAAACAGTATAAAAATATTAAGTGGGTGAGGGTACAATTTTTATGTGAACCCACGGCCTCACTTATTAGCCCATTAGTAAGAATATGTGTATGCCTCGTGCTAATTTCATTGGCCTCCCTATAGGAGGGCTGCCTTTATTCGGTTACTAGATTGAGTCCAATCGGTGATAATTTTTAGTGTTAATTAATCGCGATTGCCCCATAGGTAACGTAATTAATTTAAAACTTAAAATTATCATATATAGGGTTGCACACTTAAATCAAAAACATCGTGGGGACTTCCTATAGAATATCCAAACGGTGTTATTGATGGCCTAAATCTGATACTAAATTAATATTGCATGAGATGCTAGATATATTGAATTTAGTGGGAGGGTCCCAACTGGCCAGTAAATCACACTATGTTCTCCTATAGAGGGATGTGTTCAAGATTTTGGGGTTTTAGGTATTAGCCATATAGAAGTAGTTCTTGGGTCTACTCGTGCATTTTATGCATCATATATGAAATCATTATTTTATATGTAGCTCATTTCAATTTTTAATTTTATTTCGGAGGAAAAATGTCGAGCAATTCACTTGTCTATGATTTTGACCAAAAACAACTAGTAGGAGAGAATTATATTGATTGGAAACGTAATTTGATGATTGTCCTCACTTCTTTGAGAAGCATAAGTTTGTGTTAATTGAACCCCGTCTCGATGAACTTACCGAAAGGTCCACGGTTGCTCGAGGCGTCGCATATGAGAAGTGGATCCAATCTAATGAGATGGCTTTCTTTGTTACATTTTGGGATCTATCTCAAATGTGTTACAACGAAACATCGAATATGGAAACTGCTACTCGTTATGGATGATCTTGAAATGTTTGTGCACCGAGGACGTCGGGCCGTCGGATGCCATTAGGTCTATAATGAACATGCGCATGAAACCAAATCGCCCGTGAGAAATCATATGCTTGCATTGATTGCTCGTTTAACGTGGTTGAGGTTTTGAGGGTGAAATCAAATCGGAGACTCGGTTGACATGGCTTTAGAAACTCTTTACGAGATGTTCTCTCGGTTCAAAGTTAATTATAACATGAATAAGTGAGCATGTGTCCTGACCGAAGGCGATGAAGGAGCTCAAATCTTGAAACTGTTCTTAAGACCAAAAGTGGTGATGCCTTTGCTGTTTTTCCTGCTGGATCATCCTCTTCCAAGCCGAAAGGCAAAGGAGGCAATAAGAGGAAGAAATCCAACACGAAAAACCCACAGAAGCAGGTTAAAAAGGCAAAGCCAGATGATAAGCCTAAAGGAAAGTGTTTTCATTGTGGACAGAAGGGTCATTGGAAGAGGAACTGCCAGGAATACCTAGCTTCCAAAAAGCCAGGTAATGGTGAGTTATCTTTTATTGAGTCATGTTTGGTGGTTGATTCTACTGATTCCTGGATTGTAGATTCTGGAGCCACTAATCATGTTTGCAATTGTTTGCAGGGGTTCCAGGTAACCAGGGAACTCAATGAAGGGGAACTGACTCTCAAAGTTGGCACAGGAGCAGTGGTGTCTACAAGAGCTATTGGAAATGTTTATCTTTATTTTAGAAATAAAAGACATTTGGTTTTAAAGAATTGTTATTATGTTCCAGATATTACCCGAAATTTGATTTCGGTTGCTTTGTTATTTAGACAAGGATATTTTGTCCAGTTTTCACCTTTTTCGGTGGATATTACTCTAAATAAAGCCCTTATACAGGGGGACATTTGAATGATGATTTATATGTTTTAAAACACATTGATAGCTCATTGCACCACACTGAATCTAATAAACGCATTAAACTGTCTCCTACTAATGAGACTTACTTGTGGCACTTGAGACTTGGTCATATTAACCTTAATAGGATCCAAAGACTCGTGAGAGATGGTCCTTTAAGTGACTTAAAGATAGAGTCCCTACCAGTTTGCAAATCCTGTTTGGAAGGGAAAATGACTAAGAGGTCCTTTACATCAAAAGGACATAGGGCGAAGAAGTTTTGGAATTAGTACACTCTACGATGTATGTGGGCGAATTAGTGTCCAAGCTAGAGGTGGGTATGAGTACTTCATCACTTTTCTTGATGACTACTCAAGATATGGTTATGTTTACCAAATGGCTCATGAAGTCTGAAGCTTTTGAAAAGTTCAAGGAATTCGGGATGAAGCGGAAAAGCAATTAGGTAAGAGCATTAAAATACTTGATCGATCGAGGGGAGAGTATCTATCCCATGACTTTAGAACATACATGTCGGATAATGGGATTTTATCCCAATTGAGTGCACCGGGAACACCCCAATGAATGGTGTCTCAGAGAGGAGAAACAGGACCTTGTTGGACATGGTCAGATCAATGCTTGGCTTCTCAACACTTACTACATCCTTTTGGGGATATGCAATACAAATTGCAATATACTTATTGAATGTAGTTCCATCTAAGTCATCCTAAGACACCCACGGAATTGTGGAATGGGCGTAAGCCTAATCTAAGACATATCGGGATATGGGGATGTCCGGCACATGTGCTTAAGGAAAAGACGGATAAGATGGAATCAAGATCGAGTTATGCATTTTGTAGGATATCCTAAGGGGACAAGAGGATATTACTTCTATAGTCCTCGGGACAAGAAGGTTTTGCAAGCACAAATGCAACCTTCTTAGAGGATAGATATATAGAAGAACGTGAATCTAAGAGTAAGGTTCTTTTGGAAGAAATGAAGGAAAACGTTCCCAACTCATCCACTCCGGAGATCCGGTGACTTGAACCTACTCAATATGAATTCACGCCTCTACCATTGATGATACCTCGATGCGATGGGAGAGAAATGGAGCTTCCACCTACCATACCTCTTGGGTCCGGAGGCACGATATGTCGAGAGATCAAGTCCCTCCTGTTCGGTCACCACATGAGGGCCGAACACTGCAATGGAAGGACATGGTGTGGGAGAAACAACGATGAGAACAATCACAAATTCCAATCAATCAAGAACTTCCACGCGGCTTAGGCGTAGTGAGAGAGTCATTCGACTACCCTCAGGTACTTGCAGTATGGAGAGTCTTTTGAGGCGGTCTCCACCGAGCAAGAAGAGGATCCCACTTCCGTTTAAGGAAGCTATGGATGATGTAGAGCGACCATTGGAAGAGTGCCATGGATTGAAATGAAATCTATGTACACTAACTCGGTGCAGGAACTTGTAGATGTACCAAATGGGGTAAAACACATAGGGTGCAAATGGATCTACAAGAGGAAGAGAGGAGTAGACGGAAAGGTGGAAACCTTTAAAGCTAGGCCGGTTGCTAAGGGTTTTACCCAAAGAGAAGGTATCGATTACGATGAAACCTTCTCTCCGTGTAGCCATGGTTAAGTCTATAAGAATCCTCTTATCCATTGCAAGCTCATTTTGATTATGAGGTGTGGCAAATGGATGTCAAGACAACATTCATAACGAGAGTCTTGATGAGAGCATCTATATGATGCAACCGACGGTTTTATCCAAAATGGTCAAGAGCATAAAGTATGCAAACCGAATAGGTCCATATATGGGCATCAGATTCGATCAAACTATCAAGACTTATGAGTTTGATCAAAATCTCGATGAACGCTCAGGTCTATAAGAGGATTAAAGACAACAAGGTAATTTTCTCATACTTTATGTTGATGATATCCTACTCATTGGGAATGACGTAGGAGCATTGACTTCGATTAAGCGGTTGGTTGGCACAAGCTGTTTGATATGAAGGACTTGGGAGAAGCCAATTATGTTCTAGGTATTCGGATCCTTGGGATAGAAAGAACGAGAAGAATCGCTCTATTCCAAGCTTCATATATTGATAAAATATTGGTGAGATTTGCAATGCAAAATTCCAAGAAAGGTCAAATGCCTTTCAGACATGGAATTCACTTATCACGGGAGCACTGTCCTAAGACTCCTAGTGAGGTGGAATACATGAAACAGGTTCCTTATGCCTCGGCTGTAGGAAGTCTCATGTATGCTATGCTATGCACTCGACCGATATTTGCTATCTTTGTTGGAATTGTCGATGATATCGATCAAATCCGGGGACCGAGCCTTTGGGCTAGCATTATAAGCATATTCTCAAGTATCTTCGCAGAACAAGAGATTATATCTTTGGTCTATTCGACTCGATTTAGTGCCTACGGGTTATCTTGATTCGATTTTCGGTGATAGGGACTCTGCAAGTCCACATCGAGTGCAATGTTCACATTGGGTGGCGGTGTTTGTTGTTTGGAGGAGCATCAAGCGATCTTGTATTCTTGATTCCACCATGGAGGCGAGAATATGTGGCGACTTGTGAAAGCGACCCAAAGAAGCGGTATAGCTAAGGAAGTTTTGCTAGACCTTGAGGTGGTTCCTTCGCATCACAGGCCATCACTCTATCTTTGTGATAACGGTGGAGCGGTGGCAAATGCAAAAGAGCCCGAAGCCATCAACGTGGGAAACATATTGAGCGAAAATACCACACAGTTAGAGATATCGTTCAACGAGGAGATGCTACGGTGTGCAAGATTGCATCTCTGAGAAAATCTTGCGACCCTTTACCAAAAGCTTACCACTAAGAGTTTTGAGGACATATTGAAAATATGGGTGTACTTAACATGTCTCATTTACTCTAGGGCAAGTGGGAGATTTGTTAGGTTATGTTTGCCCATCGAGTAAATTATTTGTACTCGTGACATTTTGAAATAAAATTAATAAATTGATTGATATATTTATTATGTTATTTTGAGTTTACTTTTATCCATAGGTCGATTTGATATTACAAATTGAGTGTTTAAGTTGTTAAACACGGAAAGATTCAATCTGTGATTCGATCTACAATTATCGTTCGCGATCAGTAAATAAATATGGATAATTTATTTTGATAAGATCGTCTCGATTTTATTAAAGTCTATCTTTGACTTTGGTAATAAAATTGAGAATACATTTAGAATGTATTGAGCAGGACCACATGGAATTAATTTGTGACATTGACCGGACAAATTTAATTTCACTTGACTATCGATATGGGACCTTAATCCTCGAGCGGATAATGAACTTGGTTTACTAGCTTGAAGTTCTTTGAGGTGTCAATGAGTGAGATCAAATTGCTGGTCAATATCTCGACACTTTGGAGATTAGAGTGAACTAACGGGGAACATATATTCGTAATATGGAATCCGTCACCTTTAAGGTATGATCAAGATCTCATTTTGGTTCTTCTAGTGTACGGTTTAACTTTGAGCTCGATGGTTCGACATTGATTGTTGAATTCAATGATGTGATGTGATCATATCAAGCTGTTAGATAGAAGATGAGAGTTGAGAATCTGTGAATATTCGAATAAGGGCATTTTGGTCATTTTACTTATTCTGAATATTCGAGTTGATCGACGGGGGTAACATGTAGGATCGATAAGTCAGAGGATATAATTATTGATTGTTGTTTCAGTAATTTCAATTAGACTAAGAGTGAAGTCTTGTTCTTTTAGTGGAATAGAACTTGATTAATAAATTATTTTGGTGATCAAGAGTTGGTGAGTCAAAATTAATTTATTAGAGCTTAGTTTAATTGGGTCCGATCAAGTCCCCTCAGCGGCTCTAATATATAGGGCTAAATAGGCTTATTCCTATTTTGGGCTATGCAAAAATGGGCACAGGTTATGGTACTAGGGTTAGTAGGGTTTTGGAGTGTAAGCAGTTATAAATAGTCTCATAAGATTGTTTTTACGGATAACCAAAGCAGATAGGCGGGACACACACTAAAGTGTGAAGTGTGTGTTTTCTCCTAACAAAGAAAACCCAATCCTAGTATAACCTAGATCGAGAGAGGTGACCACACACCGGCATAGTCACTCTTGGAGAACACTCGGGAAGGCTTGAGGGTTTGAAGCTTTGGAAGATTAAAGAACACCGTTGATAGAAATTTCATAAATCACGCTACAAGGGTAATTCTTTCAACATCTATATGTTCTTGCAGTTTTATTTAATCCAGTTGAATGCACGGAATAAATCAAATCTTGTGGAGGGACGTTTGATCATCACAGAAAATTAATTTTTGTGATATCTAAATCCCGGTTTCCAACAAGTAGTTGTTGAAATAAAAATCAATTGCCAATATTAAATATTAACGACCATTTATTTCGTTATTGAAATGAAAGGCAACTAAAATTTGGTTGTTTTCATTGTATTTTAACGACAAAAAATAGTTGATACAACAACCAAACACGTGGTTATTAGAAAAGAATCGGTTGTCAATACAAACTTTTTACGAGCAGTTATTTAGTTGATGAAATAATACATTTAACGGACAAATATTTGTAGTTGTTGAATACATTCGCCAACACATCTTTGCTAACCAAGGAATGACCAACTGATTTTAATTGTTGAATGTAATATACAACAAAAATGTACATTCTAGCGACTATTTACATGGTGATTAAAGATGATATTTCTGGTAGTGAGAAAACTTAACTCATTTAACATACCTCGTAACCATATATAGTACTTCTTTCATAGCCTCTGTCACTAGCACGTACTCGAGACTCAACAGTGGGTATTAATCACTATTTTATTCACTACAACTGATGATATTAATCACTATTTTATACATCCTACAACTAATAGTTGAATATATAGGTTTGAGGTTTTAACTTTTCTCCACATTTAAGAATCACTATTTTATTCACTTATTTAAAAAATGTGAATTCTTTGTCATATTTTTGGACTGCTAAATTGCAATGGAACATTACATGGGATTATATTAAACAATGATCAAACTTTTAGTTAGGACATCATAATTTATATGAAGGTGTCTTTTGTCTTGCCTACTTGTATATTTTTATTATTTCTTTGTAGATCTTTTTATTTTTCAATTTCTTCCATTTATTTGTTTTCGGAACATAACAAAGAGATTACATGTGTGACGAAAATACAACATTTTAGTTAGAACATCACAATTTCTTTGAAGTAATCTCTTGTCTTGTCTATTTGTATATTTCTATGATTCCCTTGTGTTTGTATATATATGTGTGTGTGTGTGTGTATATATATACTAGTTTTTGCTACGTGTATTACACGTCCGTGAAAAATATAAAGATAAATTTTATGTTGAATATCTAATTCAAATGATAAATTTGTGGTATTTGTGGTTTTCATGCACAAAGTTGTCTCTCACAATTTATATAAATACTCTACAAAGCATTTACATGTTTGTTTGAGCAAATTAGATAACAAAGATTTACTTACATGAGTACAAGAAGGGAGGAAAGTTAAGATTCGTAAACAACCTTTGAATGTTGGTAAAGTGACCATTTTTATATTTTTATTGAATTGCACCACTTCGAGAATTTGAATTGGACAAAACCCTCATTCTTCAAAGTCGGCTCCAACTTTTTTAAATTTTTTACTATTGACTCAAAAATCAAATATTAAAAAATTGTGTACAATTTTCTTATAACATCAAATAAAAAAATAAAAAATTTGGTGAAAAATTGAATGAAAATCTGGACGAATATGTGAATAGTAAAAGAAAAAAATAATAGTATTTTTTAGAATAATCATAATATTATAAGATAAAATAAAAAAAATTAGTAAAAATTTGAATGAAAATGTGTAAAAGAAAAAACAAATAAGAAAACAAAATTTAAAGGAAACAAAATTTATGATTGGCACACACCACGATAATTTAGCTCTCTCACTTATTTAAGTAATATAATTACATCTTTTGGGTGGGTGGGGCGGGCGGGCGGGCGGGCGGGCGGGGGGGCGAAATGGATTTTGAAGAAGATGAAGTTATTTTGTACTTTTTAAAGTTGTAGAACTTCATTTACAATTTTATTTTATTTTTGTTGTTTTAGCCTTTTTTATTTTTGTTTATTTAAAGAGGGGTCAAAATCGTCAAAATATGTCAAAAGGACGTGATTTGCAACAAAATTCAAAAGTTGGGGATGTCAATGTTAAAAAAAAGGTTAGGAGTTGATTTGTTATAAATTGAAAAGATTGGTGAAAAATAGAATGAAAATTTCTATGAATATGTGAATAGTAAAAGGAAAAAATAATAGCATTTTTAGAATAATCCGTAATAAATAATTCAGTAAAAATAAATTATAATTTGCTTATAAGATAAAATAAAAACGATTAATAAAAAAATTGAATGAAAAGGTGTAAAATAAAAACAAATAAGGAAAAATAAACTAAAGAAAAAAAGAATTGTGAAAAAAATTAGAAAAAGACAAAGGAAATGGGCTAAAAGCCCACATACCACCCAAAAAAAAAAAATCGAGTGAACAGTAACTCGACAATGAGTTACTGTTCACCAAGAATTTTTTTGTTTGTTTGTGGGCTTTTAGCCAATTTCTTTTGTCTGAAAAAATTTCTTTTACATATATATTTTACTCGACAAGAATTTTTTTCTTCTTTTTTTTCTTTTCCTCTTACGATGTATTCCTCTTTACAGTGTATTGAAATTTGTTGGTTGTCGAATAACTCGACAACCACGATATACAACGCTTTTCTCAACAATTATTGCATTATATCTCCTGCTAAGCAAATTTAGCAATTACACTTTAAAAATTTAGCAAAATATCCATTCCAAAATTTAGCAAAATATTTTTCCAATTACAAAACAAAGTTTAATAAAAGACCAGCAAGTTTTTCTTCCATTCCACTGCGATTTTGTGTCCAGCATTTTGGCCTCAAGATTGTTCAGAATTAAGACATATATAGTTGTCGAGTTACAAAATTTATTACTAAGAATTCGAGAGAAATGTAAGATTCAAACAAACTTACACATAAATATTTGATTTGAAATTTCCTCAAACTATGGATAAACTAACAGATTTGTTGTATAAATAAGAATGAAGTTCTCCTTACAAATATTAAACATAAAATTCATCACTAAGTTTTTCACAAAATTGATCCCTACAGTTTTTATCACGTAGCAAAAACTAAAATAAAACACAGCACATGATAATGGATACAGTAAGGTGGTCAAGTTAGGTAACTCGACTACCAATATGGTTGTCGAGCCAACTCGACAACCATATTGGTTGTCGAGTTGCTCGGCTTATTAGGTTCCTCACTTATATTGCATTGGTGATGTAAATGGTAAAATGATGCTTGCCCATGCAGCAAGTGCTCAAGGAATCTCTGGTAGGTGGTTTTATTTAATAATTTTAGTATGTAGACTCGATAGTTTAATTTCACGTGTCATATATATCACAACAATTTGTTTAACAAATCATAATTATTACTCAACTTTAATTTGAATCCTTTCATTTATTGATGATCGGATTTGCATAAAATATTCAACAGTAAACATTTCTTTTTTTAAATTGTCTCTCGTTTCTTTATATTCTTTCCTTCAGTCCTTCCGTTTATTCCCTTGTCTTTTCGTGTGATTTTGTTAATGTTTAAACATCTATATATGCACTTCTCCAATTTGCCTTGCTTATCTATAACATATGGAGTCCAACGTCTAATGTAATATTTCAAAGAACTTAAAAAAGAGAATTGAATCGATATAAATACTTAACTGGTTTGTCAACATTATCGAAGAAGAAAATTTCATTGAAAGGTATACTTTCAATGGGCTGCATATATTTCCTGATCCATAAGAAAATGATCACATGTTAGAAGGTGTTTAATAAGAACACAAACAGCGAATTTCCAGATAGATAATTGGCACAATATGCTTAAAGAAAGACAGAAAGTATTAAGTATATATTTTCACTTAACAGTTAACATACATAACACGTAGGTCTCAAATATGATATCTGGCATGTAGATGTCAATAGCACAAGGAATTTTAGGCTCTCAATTTAAGTATCGAGGATTTCAAAACCAAATTTTTGTGTTTACCTTACATGACCCAGTCAAATTGTGATAGTATGTGAGTCATAATCTAAGCTGCCTGTGATCTCAGCCAAATATACTGTCTAACAAGCCTCAATAGAACTCAACCTTTAGCCTCAAAACGATGTTATGAAGGACCAATCATTATTTACAGCAGAATTTGCGATAATCACCCGATGGCATATTTAATTGTTGTTTTCACCCTTTAGAACTCAACCAAGTAATATCATAGAAAAAGCTAAAGCTGCACAAAATCTCTTACTTTTTTACCATTTGAACTCAAATATGATTGAAATCGTTAGGGAAGCATATATCAGAAAATCAGAATATTATGCTATTATGAACTGATAGTACGCCAGTCAATTGACGCCAATTTTTTTTTATCACATTTATGTAAACAAGGTAACTGAATAAGCTTATACAAATACTTTCGTCGCTTCAAGTAACACAGACAACAAATGTAATACAGAACTGCTTCGAGAAAAATGGTGCCCCTACCTGATTGTGCAATCTACAAATGTAGCAACTTTCTCATTTATTGTGGTTCCATCATTTTTCACATTTCTATTGCTCTTGGCTTTGTGCTTCCTGTGACAGTAACAAAATTAAGTAGGGTCATTGGTTCCTACCAACTCAAGTATGAAAGTGTTAAGGGCACTACAAGAAAAAGGAGCTATAGGGATGACATCTATAGGGACGACACCAAATTCGTCTCTATATATAGCATATATAGGGACGACAATAAAATGTCGTCTCTAAAGATTGTAATAGATATAGAAAGGACAAAAAGTCGTTTCAACACACTTATTTTTCGTCCCTATAGGTCCGGAATCTATAGAGCGACTTATTTGTCGTCCCTATAGGTCCAAAATCTATAGAGACGACTTATTTGTCGTCCCTATAGAGTACATAAGAAATAAAGTCGACTAATATCGTCCTTATAGCCTAAACAATTTGTCCACTGTAGACCATAAGTAATGGCGCCATTTTTTCCCGCTTTGTAAGCTACTGGGACGACTAAAGTCGTTCTAATAGTGGTAAAGTCGTCCCTGACAGTCCGAGAATCTATAGGGACGACTTATTTGTCGTCCCTATAGGCCCGAGACTCTATAGAGAGCGACTTATTTGTCGTCCCTATAAGTCCAGAATCTATAGAAACGACTTATTTGTCGTCCCTATAGAGTACATACCTATAGCGACAACACGGAACATCGTCTCTAAAGAAATAAAGTCGACTAATATCGTCCTTATGGCCTAAAAAATTCGTCCCCATAGGTCATAAGAAATGGCGCCAATTTTTCCCACTTTGTAAGCTACTGGGACGACTAAAGTCGTCCTAATAGTGTTAAATTACGTTCCTATAGGTCCAGAATCTATAGAGACGACTTATTTGTCGTCCCTATAGGCCCAGACTCTATAAAGACGACTTATTTGTCGTCCCTATAAGTCCAGAATCTATAGAGACGACTTATTTGTCGTCCCTATAGAGTACATACCTATAGAGACAACATGGAACATCGTCTCTAAAGAAATAAAGTCGACTAATATCGTCCTTATAGCCTAAAAAATTCGTCCCCATAGGTCATAAGAAATGGCGCCAATTTTTTTCGCTTTAGTGTTAAATTACGTTCCTATAGGTCCAGAATCTATAGGGACGACTTATTAGTCGTCCCTATAGTGACAGACTTGTAGAGACGACGGAGTATGTCGTCCCTACAAAATCAAAGGCGACTATTGTCATCTCCATAACTTAAATATTCGTCCCTGTAAGTCCTAATGCCCTCAGCATATTGGTGGGATTTTCTCGCGCCCAACTCTAGCAATTGGGACGACATTATGTCGTCCCAATAGATGTTTTAGCAAATGTCGTCCCAATAGCTCTAGTCTACAAATTCCCATCAGAAGCAATATTTCTTCAAATTCTCTTTCAAGCTTAGTCCACAAATTCTACCATTTTGAATCTCTCTTTCTCTATTGCAGTCTCCTAGTTTAAAGGTCTTAGTTGCAGTCTTCAAGAGATCATTGGTCACCAATTTTACGTATTTCACTTATATATTTAAGATTTAGTTTTCTGTTTTATTTTTTACTTTTTATTTTATTTTCACAATACATTGCACTTTCATAAACCTTAGAATGCCGTTTGAAGATTAGTTTATTAAGCAAACACAACCTCATTTTGGGTTGTTTGATGTTTACAAACTAATCTTTGAATTGTCCTGTTTCGGACATTTTGACATTGATTTGTAAGTTATGAGTTGTGTTATCATACATTTTTCCTATGATTGCCTCGACTATCGCGTATGATTTTTGGTATTGTCTCCATTTTATTCTCCGGGTGTGGACTATGTTTAAAATAGTGCGCGCACTTAGGAGAATAGAAGGGAGATGCTGTCGAAATTTACACGTGAAACATAGGCAATCATAGAAAAAAATTAACACAACTCGTGAAATTACAAATCAATGTCGAATGGCTAACTAGGCCCACACCTAAAATTAGTATTGGGCGACAAGGAGTTAGGACATTCTCACACCACTTGTATACTACACTTAATTATTGTTATTTTTTTGGTGTTGCAAAGAACTCTAAAGTGGAAATGGAAATCGATAAAAGTTGGATAAAGTTGAATAGAAGGCGGGCAAAGTCTGCAGAGTTTTGGCATGGTGCGAAAGCGTTCATAAATATGGCGAGGCCATTAGCAAATGATAGGGGATGATTCAATGTCCATGCAAAAGATGTATAAACATGATGATGCAATTGGTAGATGATGTTGAGTCTCACATATTTTGTCACGGTTTTTTACGAGAACTACGAGAGGTGGATTTATCACGGGAGAATGAGGAAGGGCACTTTGTGAATATGCAAGGACGAGCGAAGGGCTTGTTGCGAGAAGATGAGATGGCGGATGTTCTTACCGATGTGGTGGGGGATGACTCAAATTTCTTGGCAAATCTTCCGATTTAGGTTACGACGCTTTGTTCGATGATCTGCATTCGAGTTGTATCCGGGAGTATCTTCTTACTCGTCCTAAACTTTTTAACTAAGGTGATGCATTTGAAGGTGGTCAATAAGTGGACAAATAAATGCAGAGATGGGCTATTGAAGTTGTTAAAATCGGCCTTCCCAAAATCAATCTTGTCGACTCTCACTCACGAGGCAAAAAAAATTAATGTCGAAGTTGGGATTGGGGTGCGAATCTATTCATGTTTGTAGGAATGATTGTGCGTTATTTTGGAAGGAAAATCTTGATAAAGAAATTTGTCCATCTGCTATGAAAGTCGTTGGGTGCAAATAGTGGCAAATCCTCTGGGAAGAATGTCTCGCATAAAGTGTTGCGTTATTTTCCATTGACCCTAGGCTGAGCGTTTGTTTGCAACAACGAGATCTTCGCTAGACTAATGAGGTGGCATAATCTGAGTCGCTCGAGGGACGAGGATGATATGGGTCATCCGTGGATGGAAAAGCTTGGCGGGCCTTTGACAAAAATCACCACGATTTTGCACGTGAGATAAGAAATGTTCGGTGGGATTGTCGTCGGATGGTTTCAATCCTTTTGGTAATATGAGTCGGTCTTTACAAACATGTGGCGGGTGGTTTTGGTAACTTATAATCTACCCTTGGGCGTGTATGAAAGAAGAAAATTTAATGCTAACCCTTTTGATCCCGGTCCCCAATCACCGGGCAAAGATATGGATGTATTTTTACGCCGTTTAGTGGATGAAGGAATTGTGGACATCTGGTATCGATACGCGTGATGTATCAAGTAATAACTGTATATTCAGAATGCGAACAGCGATGTTATGATTTTCCTGCTCGTAGTAGTTTATCAGGATGGAGCGGTCAGGGTTATGACGCATGTCCAACTTGTAATGAAGAGACACCTTCGACGCGTGTCATCGGTAAGACAGGTTATGTGGGTCATCGACGTTTCTTACCAAGTACTCATCATTGGCGAAATGACCGTACTTTCAGCGGACAAACAGAGAGACGTGGGCCGCCTCAATTGACTAGTGCAAATATCTTACAAACAACTTAGTGTGTGTGAAAATTAGAACACCAGGGAAAACACCCAAGCTATGGGGTGTTAAAAGAAAAGGGATAAGAATGAGCTAAACCGGAGAAAGAAGAGCATTTTCTATGAGTTGCCTATTAGTCGACAAATGAGTTGAAACACAATCTCGATGTCATGCATGTAGAAAAGAATGTATGTGATAGTTTGTTGGGTACATTATTGGGCGATCCTCATAAATCTAAGGATACAGAAAAAGCGAGACGTGATTTGATGAAATTAAAAATCAGACACGAGCTGCACTTGTACGAAGATAAGGGAGATTGATGAAGCTGCGCAGCCAGTACACATTTATTAATGCAGATCGTCAAAAGTTTTGCAATTTTATACGGAAAGTCAAATTTCCCGATGGTTTTGCATCGAATTTGAGAAAGAATGTTGCGCCTAATGAAAGCCGAATAATTGGTTTGAAGTCACACGATTGTCATATCCTCATGCAAAGATTGTTGCCCGTCGGGTGTCGAGCATTTCTAAACAAGACAATTTCATCCACTATTATTGAACTTTGTACATTTTTCAAAAAATTGTGTGCAAGGTCGATAAAGGTTAGCGACATGGTTAATGCTCAACAACAACTCATCCTCATATTGTGCAAGCTTGAACGAATCTTTCCACCGGCTTTTTTTGACATTATGATTCACCTTGTGATGCATTTGCTGAAGAGGCAATTCTTGGGTGGGCCCGTTTACATGAGGTGGATGTATCCTTTTGAGAGATATCTTAAGAAACTAAAGGACTATGTGCGAAATCAATCGAGGCCTGAGGGTTCCATAGCCGAGGGATATGTTGTTGAGGAAGCATTGACTTTTTGTTCACGGTATTTCAACGACGCCGAGACACGATTCAACCGACAGAGAGAAATGACGATCTATCGTTCCCAAAAACTATATCTGCTTTTGAATCCCAATGTCGTCCTATAGGAAAGAGAAGTTTAGTTGTCCTCGAAAAGTGATCTTGAGCTCAAGTGAGTTTTATATACTTAACAATTGTCCCGAGATTGAAAAGTACTTAAAGTGAGTGTGTACGTATTTGTTGTAGTATCTTTAACATTAAACGGTTTTATTATTATAACAATTGCTCAATGTAATTTTTACTTCAACAGTGAGCACAAGGATTAGTTATGCACTCGTGGAGTTACCAATGTTAACCAGGTTTCATAGATCCGATTTTCTGCTTGGTTTCATACGAAGGTAGAACAATAATCTTGTTGCATTTATAATTAGTATAATGTTTGATTAGTTAATGACTTCACATCTTATTATAGTGATTTATGCTCTACATCGGATAAACGGCGATGATGTGTCTCCAGAATTGCTATCTTTGGCGTCTCGGACAAATGCTGTTGTGCATTCCTACCCAGCATGTATCGTTAACGGAGTTCGATTTCTAACTTATGATCGTGATATCCGACGTAAAACACAAAATAGTGGTGTGAGTATTGCAGGGACCGGTGATGACATATTTTACGGCTAGCTTCAGGATATATTGGAGCTTTCATACATAAACGGTTTCTCAATTGTGGTGTTTCGGTGTAGATGGTTTAAGTGTGACGGAAAAAGAAAGGTCAAAGAGAACAACATCACAAGTATTGACACCAGCAGAGAGGCTTACAAAGATGACAAGTTCATACTTGCTTCACAAGCGAGGCAAGTGTTCTATATTGATGACCCGTCACGTAGTCATAATCGGGCGAGTGGTTCAAGAAGTCAATCATCGTATTACGTGGGATACGCCAATGACGGTTACGATCGAGATAGATTTGTTTGCGATGATAGCTCGTCAAACTTCTCGCCGCTTTGTTGATCTTGGCAATTTTGAACACATTACTATGCGGCGGGTTGACAATGATGCCATTCGGTTGGATCATCCCGCGGTGAGAGCGTCATCGTCGAATGTTAGTGGAGATGAATATAATTTTATTAACGATGAGGAGGAGTATAATGAGGGCGAGGGCGATAACGATGAGGCGATGATGGAGGTGAGGTTGAGGCATCGACGGAGATGATTGCGACACTATCGAATATGGCGATGATGCGATAGAAGCAATGATAGTGGCGATGATTGATCAAACAACACTTAGTAATCTTGTACTGTTTTTTAGTAGAATTTTCGTTATTAAATAAAAATGACCAATCATTTATCTATTTTTTATTTAAATTAAACAAATAATAATGATGACGTAATTTATTTAGTTCTTTGCTATTAAATAAAAATTTAGCCATCAATTATCTACTTTTTGTTATTTTAATTAAAGAAACTATTACAATAACGTCATTTAATTTTTAACAATTTCGTACTAATTATCTCGTATTAAACATTAATCGAAAATGCCATCTAAAGAGGCGAAATTAGTGTTCTCTATAGATAAGAAAAAATTGAAATTGGCGCATTTACAATTCAGCACTTTAAATAACTTGGAAATTGGTTTAAGAATTAGAAATTGACAACTCAAGTGACTCAAAGTGTCAACTTGGCCAAATATACAAGACCTGACCCAAATCTGTTTAGGCAAATTTGTTTATCGTGCGATCGCATGGGTTTATTAGCATCGCGATCGCAAATGGCTGAATTTTTCAGCAGAATGTTTTCCTTCATACCATGCGATCGCGGTAACAAATACATGCGATCGCATGGCTTTACGTAACATATGCCCCAACTTTTTTTGACCTTGCGATCGCATGGGTTTAATATCATCACGATCGCAAATGGCTGAATTTTTCAGCAGAATGTTTTTCCTTCATACCATGCGATCGCGGTAACAAATCCATGCGATTGCATGGCTTTTACTGAACATATGCCCCAACTTTTTTTTCGTGTGTTTTAATGTATAGGGACGACTGTAGTCGTCCCTTTAGAACCCAAAAATTTACAAAAAGTAAACATCCCGCATAATCCTCACATATCATTTATTTCCCTCTAATTTCTCACTCTTTCGCAAATGGCTAAAATTTGGCTCCGAAAACTCCAAACAATGTCTTCAATGTCCCTCAAACCAAACCCTCCCTCAACAATCATCTCCAATCTCTACTCACACCACCTCAATCTATCACCCTAAAACCATAACCACCGCCCTCTCCCATCAATACTCCATCCGAAAAAAGGGTTCTTCGATCGGGCAAATCTGTGAAAGGGAAGAAAAGAGGCAGAACTGGACAACGCAGACCTTGTGTACGAAGACTAAAGAAGAAGAAGAATCAAATCAAATTATCGTTATTAAACGTTGGGTAAGCCATCTTTTGCATGGGTGTTTGGTAAAAATTTTCACTTTCCTTGAGCAATTTTGAGTTTTTTTTTTTTTGTCCATTTTCTTAGTACTTTCATGGTCACGGAATTCAAGAGACGTTCATTATGTTGTATAAATTATTGGTTACGGGATTCTATGAAATGGGTTTGTTGCGAGATTGGATTTTGATGTCAATTGGGTTGTTTGTGTGGTTTTATGAATTTCTTTGCAATGACCTTGGAACATTTCCTAAGATTTTGTTTGTGCTTATGTAAATTTTGGAAGTTTTGACATGTTTATTTATTATTAAGTTCAGATTTAGGCTGTATTGGATAATGGAACAAGTAAGTTCTTTTTTGAACAACTAAATACATATATCATCTTTGCAACAAGTGTTCAGAAATGTATGTCATTTCAGTACATTTATTTTGGTACATTATGAAATATTCAAGTATACACTTCAATTCATTTCAGTTTGAATTCCTTGTGTATCATGTAGCAATTCTAAACTGCTGAAAATCACAAGATTATGATGGAATTGTAGGGATATATTTAAGTTAATTAATCACCAACAAGCTCCTTCTCTATATTAGTTAATGTTTCATACCCAGTTTCAGGTGTCTTTTGCACTTGTCAATAAGAGAGCTTTCTCAAATTATTTTGATTGCATAGTCTCAGATTCTTCCCTGAGTGTGTGAGAGAGAGAAGGAACTGAAAAAATGGATGATATAGAAGAATAGAAGTTGCAAATATAGAAGCAGATGCTTGAATCAGAGAAGTCGAAGTTCGAGGGTGATTGTGCGAGGACACAGATAGCGAGATGAGGAGGCGGAGTGTTGAGCAGGAGGGTCTAAATTTTCTCATTCATTCGGACCCTTGAGTTCCCGAAGTTGCCCGCCTCTCCAATTCATTACATTTTCATTGCTGTTGTCTAAATCTTTGTCAAGTTAATTACTTCTCCAATTGCCCCTGGTTGAGGAGATGGCTATTGAGTAAAAAACTGAATTGTAACTGTTGAGCAGAGGAACTTTTGGATGACAGGAAAAAGTGAATTTTCTGTTAATTCAAGTTTCATATGCATGCATATATATTTCTCTTATAAGAAGATAATAGCTGTCATAGTACCTTCCTCATAAATAGGGATGCAGATATATATATGGCCATTCACCAGGCATAATCCTTCTACTACCCTATCCTTTCCTTGTGAAATAGGACCCTTCACTCTTGTATCATAAACAAGTCACAGAATCAAATTTGTATTTTTGATGCTTCTCTATATTTTCCTTCAGGTGAAGAGGCGAAGCTCAGAAGAAAGCTCTACTCAGTGGACTACATGAATCGCTGAAATTCAGCTTCCGATTGAGTGCGTTTGGTTCTATTTATCTCTCAAGCAATGATTTAGTCTTTATTAAATTAAAATATCAAGTGCAACTTGTTTGCTTTCGTATTTTTTTTCCCTTTCCCCTATAAAGGTTGAAACATTTGTTTAGGTTGGACAACTTGTTATATATAGTTAGACAACTTTGTTTAGGTTGGACTAGCCTTCAACTAGATGTCATTAAGTGATGGTTTAAATGAATATCTCAATATCAATTTGTTTTAGTGAGTCTATCATCTCTACTCGTTCAAGAAATTTGTAATCGATATGTTTAAGTGTTTGTACCATATTGTCAGATGGCGTATTTCTAAGAGTGGTCTCGATCGAACGTTGTACAACTCCAATGGAACATATATGTTCATATTGTTTTCCCTATATTGATCAAAAGGCAATTGACATCACCTAGGTGGGAAGCTGAGTACACAACAACACATACTTAGTATATGCACGAATGCAACAAAGCAGAGTAATACATTGTGAAGTGCTCATTGCTAATTTCAACAGCAAGTATGATCTCTAGTAGTTGAGACCATAAAAGTTAAAATCTCCCAGCTTGTTTGGAAAGGAAAAGAAGAAAATTTCCCTCGAAATAAAGATTAGGATGACATATTCTACCGACAATACGTTGTTATATTCTTGTAAGGATATATATATATATATATATATATATATATATATATATATATTTTCTTTTCGTTTTCTCCATTTTGAGCTGGTAGTATCTAGATTTTATATTTTGCTATTTTACAAAATTTCTATAGTTTTGTAAGACAACATTAATGGAAGTATAAACACACACAATCAATATCAATATTGAATTAAAAACAAATAGAATTAGAAGATAAATAAAAACTTGGTGTTTCTTTTATCTCACAATAGAATGTATATTAAGATAAATAAATTGATCTCAGTGGCCGACATCCCTATATATTAAAAGAGAGAATTGAGTGTGGCACTGTTCCTAAGAATACGTGCCCGCTACTATTATTATTATTTTTTTATATTTCCATGTTTTCCTACCATTTCTTTCTTTTTCATTTTTTTTTCTAATTGTAGATCTTTTTCAACCTATTTTTTTTCTCAACATTTCACCATTTTCCTCATTTTCCTTTGGTTGTCTTGTTCGTCCTACTTCCGACTATAGTCATGTTTTTCAAAAATCGACCAAAAATTTTACAGATATGTTGATTATTTTGAATACCCAATCAAATATTGTTTTTTTTTTTCTCCAAATAAAAATTATTGAAATGCCTAATAATTTACACCATTGAAACAAGATTCGGTTCCACACACACACACACACACACACACATATATATATATATATATATATATAAGGCTCTAAGTTCGACCTTTTAGGCGAGCTATAATAACATATACTAAGCAACCTACTTTGAACTTCAAAATCATTTGCAATCGAAACAACAATCCTTCAATTAATTACTTATATTAAGTTAGCAACACAATGATCAAGATTACAAGAAATACATAGTTTTAAGTCATTTTTATGACAATTATTGAATCAAATTACAATTAAGTCCAAGAAGATATACCGACAAACTCAAAATCTTACACTATGCAAGAAAAAAGAGAAAGATAGTACTACTCTCAAAGTAGAAAGTTACATGGGTAGAGAAAAAAAAATATCTATGGGTACAACCCTATCCAATATACCGAGAAAATAAAATCACTAATTAACAACTTATGCTAATATATAATAAGTATTTTTACTATTTATTATCATAAGTTCACAAGAAATTTTATGCATATCTCACGACACTTGTGTGATTTAAACTTTTTTGAATTTTTGATACATTAGAACGAATAAAATTTAATTGAAATTTTGAAATAACTTACAAAGTTATGAGGCATATGGAATAAGTTTAAACTTTAAAGTAGCGATAATCTTGTAAGATTATAATTGAAATATTCAGTTCTATAATTTGTATTAATCAATTCTGTTAGTGAACTACACAACATTCATTACATTATCTAAAAATGAAGTACATTCTTTTAAATGATCAATTAAAACTATACCGCCCTCATTTAAATAATATGTATTTTTTTCAATAAATTTTAATACATATTTTACTCATATTTTACTCAATACTTTATAAATGAAAAAAATGAAAATAAAATTCACTAACATTAATTATGGTATTAAATACTTAATTAAAATACAACACGCACTTGCATTTCACTATTATTAAATAAATTGATACTCCTAAATTGCAACTATGCTCAGTGGCCGACATATTCTTTCAATTCTTACTTTACTTTTTGTTTTCTTTTTCTTTTTTCTCTCTTTTTAATTTCTTTCTCAAATTTTGATTTCTTACCTACCACACGTTAATGTACCTACCCTTGATATTTCAATAAAACTAGGGAAATTGGCACAAATGGTCTCTAACGTATGACATTAGTGCGCAAATGGTCCATAACCTTTCATTTTTGGCAGAAGGGTAATTAGCACAAAACGTCCCTACCTATTGTAGTAATTGTACAAAACGTCCCTACCTTCTAAATTTTGGTATTTTTACCCTCACTTACTAGATTTCTTGCGCAAAAGGTCATTTCGTCCAAAAAGCATCTGTTAGCTCATGTAAGCAATGACGAGTCGTCTTTGTATAGTAAGAATAAATTAGTCCGTACATATTTTTTCACTTATATATATATATATATATATATATATATATATATATATATATATATATATATATATATAGTTAGAGAGAGAGAGAGAGAGAGAGAGAGTTACGAGAAAAGTTGAAGAAGATGAAGATGATGAAGAAGAAGAAGAAAGTGAAATCATTTAGATTGGATTCAGATTTTTCTTTGTTTGATGTTCTTTATTGTAAAGAAGAAGAAAAATGGGGAAAAGTTGAAGAAGAAGAAGAAGAAAGTGAAATCATTTTGAACAAAAATAATCATTTTAATGCCATATCTTTTTTTGCTTTTTCGGTGCTATTAATGGAAAAAGATCTATTCTGGGATGATGAAGAACTTCAATATATGTTTTGCCAAGAAAAGGAAACTTTTTTTGAATCAAACAATATTGATGAAATCGAATTTTGTGTCTCTTGCTCGAAAATAGTCTATAGAATAGATCTTGAAAGTCAATGCCCATTATGGATTTTCAGCATTGATTGCCATTCTTGCAGTTAATTATCTTGATAGAAATATTTCCAGCCAGATAAGCCATGGATGATTCACAAATGATGAATAGTGCTATTTTTGATTTTTACGGTGTGTTGTAGTGAGCAAGGGCGTTGTCAATCAATAATACAATTAGGTGAGGATGTTCACCACAAATTTTAAAATAGGTATGACCATTATGTACATTAAGAAATGAAAAATAGGTATGACCATTATGTACATTAAGAAATGAAAAATAGGACGATTTATACACGTTAATCCAAAAGGTAGGGACGTTATGCACATTTATATACAAAGGTAGGGATGATTTCCGAAAAGGTATGGACGTTGTGCATCGTTCATTTTGATGTGTAATTGACGTTCGGAAAACATCCATATCTTTGTATATAAATGTGCATAACGTCCATACCTTTTGGATTAACGTGTATAAATCGTCCCTATTTTTCATTTCTTAATGTGCATAATGGCCCTACCTATTTTAAAATTTGTGGTGAACATCCTCACCTAATTGTATTATTGATTGTTAACGTCCTTGCTCACTACACATACCAGGAAATCAAACATAGCACTATTCCTTCATTTTTGTCAAAACCATTGAAAAAATCTCTTCACCGCATAAAGATATTGAAGTTCTTCATCATCCTATAACGAGATCCGGTTCCGTTAACGACCGAAAAAATAGAAAAAGATTTGGCATTAAAATGATTATTTTTGTTCAAAATAATTTCACTTTCTTCTTCTTATTCTTCTTCAACTTTTCTCCATTTTTCTTCTCTTCTTCTTCACAATAAAGAGCTATTCTTCACAGTAAAGAACATCAAACAAAGAAGAATCTGAATCCAGATTTTGTCCTATATCCATCTTCTTCTACAAAAGAGAAAACAAAAAAAAAAAATCCCAAACTCCATTTTTCTTCTTCTTCTTTTTCAACTTTTGCCCATTTTTCTTCTTCTTCACAATAAAGGGCATCAAACAAAGAAGAATCTGAATCCAATCCAAATGATTTCACTTTCCTTCTCTTCTTCTTCTTCTTCTTCTTCTTCTTCTTCTTTTCTTCTTCATCTTTTTCAACTTTTTTTAACTCACTCTCTCTCTCTCTCTCTCTCTCTCTCTCTCTCTATATATATATAGTTTTTAAAGCCGTGCGTTACTGCGTGTAAGTGACAAATATAGGAAAAATTTTTAGGTTTTAAATGTAATTGAAATGACAAAAAAAAAAATATGAAATTAAAATTTTTAAACAAATTTGAAAAATGTAACAAATTTAGAAGCGAATTGTGTACAATTTGCTCATGCACACCAAAAAAATAAATAATTAACAAATAATAAAGAAAGGTCAAAATTTCTTCAAATGTTTTGTCTAATTTTCGCCATTTATTTAAAATATATTGATATTTTTTCTTGAGTACAATTGATATAAAAATTGTAGAATAATGGCATATTTCTTGATTTTTGATTCCTTTTCATATATGAAATAGAGGATTATGAAAATGTTAATAATTCTTTGAATTGTTACCTTGGGTTTACTCAAGACTTACATATTAATCACATACCCCACATGTAAATCACTAAAAGAAAAATTAATTACACCATTAACAACAAAACACAGGTCAAATGCAAGGAAAATATCTCAGAAAATGAGGGAGGACCCCAACAATTGAAAAAGACAAACGAATTCAAATTTGAGTGTACTAAAGCTCAAAATTCGTATATCCTCATCGAGCGGACGTTCAATAAATTAAAAAATTGGAGCGGATTTACAAGAAAATTTCACGATCAAACAAACAACTATAAACAAAATTACAATTTACAATTCCTAATGGATGATAACAAACAAAGCACGTGTGTGTAAGAGATTTGAACTCGACAAACTTCATTTTATGGGTCTTCATAGTCCCATAAAATGTCTTTTAAGTCATTAACCGAAGCTTTGTTTATTTCAACAAATCAACAATTTTGGTTTACTCGTATGTTTTGTAAATTGTAAGGAGAAGAGTATGGTCTTTGTTTTGGTGGAAGAAAAATTAACACGAAATGGCGGCGGCGACAAAAGTGGATGACATGTCTAATTGAGCAGCGGTTCCTATTTTTTCCTTAAAAAAAAAAAAAATATTTGACGATCCGATTGTGGATGAGAATACATGTCCACATAATTTTCTCAATATCTAATTCGAACGGAGGTTTTTTTTGAGACTCAACAATTTGTCGAGTTGCTCGACAACCGGGACAAACCCCGCTTTGTCTAGTAACTCGACGAGGAAGGGGATAAATGAAAAAATATATATTAATTCCATGGAATGGAGTTTGTCGAGTTGTTCGACAAAATGGCGTCAAGAAAAAAAAAAAACAAATTCCAATAGTCAAAATCAAAGCTAGAGAAAGCTACCATTATTTCATTCAAAATTCAAAATGACTAATCTCAAATAATCTATAAATAACATTTATAATAAAAGTGAAAAACAAATCTAAAAATCGCAAAGAAGTTACATTTTTTGTAAACAGTAAAATAATTAAAAATATAAAAAAATAATAAAAATTATAATAAAGTAAACAATAAGCCAAATGGGGAAAAAAAATGTTGTCGAGTAATTCGACAAATTGTCCAGTTTGTCGAGTAACTGGAGTCTGTCGAGTTCTCGACAAAGGGTGAGACATGGGCTTTTGTCTTTTTTTTTTTTCAAGTTACTCGATAACATTGCTTTTGAATATTTTTTTTAATTGTTGTCGAGCAACTCGACAACATTAGTTTTGAATTTTATTTTTGACTTTGTGGTATGTGTCATTTTATTCATATAAATAATTGAGCAACTCGGCAATCTCAAATTTCAGTTTGTCGAGTTCTTTGATAATTTAAGCACATGCATAGTTTTTTTACCCTATCATTTATTATAACATTGTACAATAAATTATATATGATATAAAATTATTATAACATACTTTATTTTAACAATTATAATAACACAGTGGAATGCAAATTTATTATAATAATTATGTCAATTTATTATACTAATTATATAAATTCTATTAAAATAATCAATTTTAGTATAATTAATAATTATAATAAAACTTAATATGAATTTATTGTAAATAAAACATTTGTTTTTTAAAGTTGCAGTTGGTGGCTTATAACTGATCGATATATTAAATTATCATAATATATTTTATTTTATTTTATTTTAACAATTATGATAACACAATGGAATGCAAATTTATTATAATAATTATGTCAATTTATTACAATAATCAATTTATTATACACTTTGGAATAAAACGCTTACACAACAAATCTATAGAACAAATTTAACATAAAATGTTATCAAATTATTTAGAAAAAAAAAAAAAATCAAATGTTATCGACTTAAAAATTTATTTTTCAAATTGCATGTGTACAATTTGTTTATAACATAAAACAAAAAGTTTAAGCATTATCATTAATTGTTGATTTTTTCCATTTTTTTCCTCCTTATTCCAAAGAGGATGTTTGGTAAGCATTTTAGTAAGTTTCAAACATGTCGTCGAGTATCAAATTTTGATATGTGGTAGCTACATGAATATTCTATGTTCCTTGAAAATTTCATATTTTTCGGTGATCGTTTTCTATGTCAAATGAATTTTTTTAATCCATGACTAAGTGAAATTTTGAATATTTTTTTTTTACCTTTTCCCACTTTGTCTTAAAACTCGACGAAATTAGTATTTTTTTTTAAAAAAAATTTCCCAAATGACTTTTCGAGTTACTTGAGAAACCAAAAAAAAAATAAAAATAAAAATAAATTTAAATAAGGCTTTCTCGAGTTACTCGAGAAAGCCACAAACAAAAAAAAAAAAAAAAAAAAAATTTTGGTGGCTTTCTCGAGTAACTCGAGAAAGCCAAAGCCACCAATTTTTTTTTTTTTTGTATTTTTTTTTTTTTTGGTGGCTTTCTCTGAAGCCACCAAAATTTTATTTTTTTTATTTTATTCTTTTTTCGGAGAAAGTCAAAAATTATTTAGAAAAATTTTTGTTTTTTTTTTTTTTTGACTAATTTGCCGAGTTATGAGGCAAAGTGGGGAAAAAGGGAAAAAAATTACTCGAGAAACAAAAAAAAAAAAAAAAAAAAATTTGATTTAATTTTTGTAAAGTTATGTTGTTCCAATGGTGGGATTTTATTTCTATTTGTCTCATGCCTTTGCTAAGTTAAAAAATTCTAACTCTTTGTTTAATAATCTAATAAGCTTAATAATCGCCTCCAAAAGCGTGACAAAAAATAATACAACTCTTAAAGATTTGCGTTGAATCATCTTAGATATGCATGCATGAACTCTCAAAGTCGCAAAAAATCCTCCATTTTTCCTTGTGATTAATTTTAAATATTAAAAGTGAAAAAATATACAGAGAAAGATGGTCATAATATAATTAATTTTTGTTTACACCTACTCTAATCAAATTTTAATTTATAAAAAATTAGAAATGTAAAAGCTCACCATAAAAATAAAAAAAACTAACATTTTCCTTTAACAATAAAAGACTATCTATGTGGAAAACGTTTGTCGAGCTATAGAATGGAAAATTTTAAATATTGGGCAAGCATTTGGTCTAGTTAATTGACTGAGAGACGTAAAAAAAACAAAATAATTTTAATGTATTATTTAGTATAATAGACTATAGTAAGCGTAAAATTATAATAAAGTAAATATTATATAAATATAATATGTATCATAATGAACTAATACAATATATTATATTTTCTTTTCTTTTAGAAATTACTATTACATACTATAATAAACAATTATTATAATAAATTTATAACATAACAAAATTAATTTTGTACTATTAGATTATTAATTAATTATAATGATTTAATGAGTGTAATCAATTTATTATAACAAATTGATATTAAATAATTTTTTTATAAATTGTTATAAAATTTATTAAATTTTTATTTATAAATTGTCTTCATGAATATTAATATAAATTTTGTTATAAAGAATATTATAAATAGTAATTATAAATAAAAATGATTTCCATAATATAATTTCATATAATTATTGTAATAAATAAAATAATTATTATAACAAATTTTACTCCACTCGTGTTTTTATATTTCATAAAATTAGATATGATATATTATATTAATTTAAAATAATATATAAATTTTTTATAATAGCTAATTTATTATTACATATTATATTAGGTTATAGAATATGAAATATTATTGATATAAAAGAACTCATTATTCATTGTAGAGCATAACTCGACTACAAAGTTAAAATCGAGTTTCCCGAGTTACTCAAGAAACTAATGAAATGCATAATTTTTATTTTTGAAGCTTATTTTATTTAAATTATTTAATACATTGACTATTTTGTTTAATTTGAATGTTGTAATGTTATTATTCGAGGAACGTGTAAACATGAAATTTGGATTTGTTAACTTATTTGATAAATGAAGCACATACATAATTGTATTTAAATGATTATTTATTAGAATATAGCAAAATAAAATATATATTATATAAATTTAATATATATCATAATCAATCAATACAATATATCATATATTGTTTTATTATGATTAATTTATCTAGTAACTCGACAAATCTAAATTTGAGTTCCACGAGTTGGTTAAAAATAACACGAAAAAAACTAAAAATAAAAAATTTAAGTGTATTACATAATTTAAATACAAAAGTAAACTATAAAATGAACAATATGCATTGTTGAAGTTACTCGAGTAACTCGATAAACCCAAAATAAAGTTTGTCGAGTTACTCGATTAAAAATGCGATACTGAAATCAATCTATTCAATAGCTCAAGTAGCTCGACAAAACCGAAAATCGAGTTGCTTAGGAGTTACTCGATGAACGAACGAAATTTAAAATTTTCATTATTTTGTTTCCTTTTTATTTAAATGATGTCATACATTTAAATAATTTTTATTCTTATTTAGTGTCAAGTTATTTTCAAGAAACTCGTAAGTCTTAAATTTGGATTTGTCAAGTAACTTGATAAATAAAGCATATACAAAATTTTATTTAATGTTTCATTTATTAGAATATAGTAAAATAGAATATATATCATAATCAATTAATACAATATATTTTATTTTATTTTATTTTAGCAATTAGTATAAAAAATATTTGTAACATTATTGGTAAGAATGTTATAATTAATAGTTATAAAAATAAAATATGTTGTTGATTTTTTTCATTGAAAAAAAAAAATTAGAAATGTAAAAGCTCACCATAAAAAAAAAAAAAAAATTTCATGAACAAGAACTTTTTCGAAAGTTACTATTCACCTCGTAAAAGTTTGTCGAGTTGAATAGTAACTCGACAAACTTTTCAATTTAAAAAAAAAATTTTTTTTTTTTTCATGAACGAACTTTTTGAGTTATTATTCACTCGAAAAGTTTGTCGAGTTGAATAGTAACTCGACAAACTTTTTCGAATTTTAAAAAAAAAAAAAAAAAAAAATTTCATGAACGATAACTTTTTCGAAGTTATTATTCACCTCGAAAAAGTTTGTCGAGTTGAATAGTAACTCGACAAACTTTTTCGAATTTTTTTAAAAAAAAAAATTTCATGAACAAGAACTTTTTCGAAAGTTACTATTCATCTCGAAAAAGTTTGTCGAGTTGAATAGTAACTCGACAAACTTTTTCGAATTTTAAAAAAAAAAAAAAAAAAAAATTTTGTCGAGTTATTTTTTTTTTTTTTTAGTCGAGTAACTCGACAAAGAAAAAAAAAAAAAAAAAATTTTTTTTTTTTTTTAAAATTTGAGTTACTCGAAAAAGTAAAAAAAAAAAAAAAATATATATATTTTTTAAAATTTGAGTAATTCGACAAAAGTTAAATTTTTTTTTTTTTTTTTTTTTTAAAATTGAGTTACTCGACAAAAGTTAAAAAAAAAATATTTTTTTTTTTTAAATTTGAATAATTCGACAAAAGTTAAAATTTTCTTTTTTTTTTTAAATTCGATTAACTCGACACAAGTTAAGAAATTTTTTTTTTTTTTTAAAAATTCAAGTAACTCGACAAAAGTTAAAAAATATATATATATTTTTTTTAAAAAAAATTCAGTAACTCGACAAAAGTTAAAAAAAATAATTTTTTTTTTTTTAAAATTGAGTAACTCGACAACATTTTAAAAAAAAATTTTTTTTTAAAAATTGAGTAACTCGATAAAAAAATTTTAAATTTTTTTTTTAAATTGAGTAACTCGACATAATTTTAAAAATTTTTTTTTTTTTTTTTTTAAATTCGAGTAACTTGACAAGATTTAAATATATATATATATATATATTTAAAAATTGAGTGATTCTACAAAATTTTAAAAAAAAAAATATTTTTATTTTTTTTGGCTAGTAACTCGACAAATTTAAAAAAAAAATTTCTTTTTTTTTTTTGTCGAGTAACTCAACAACTTTAAATATATATATATATATATATATAATTCGAGAACTCGACAAAATGTAAAAAAAAAAAAAAAATGTCGAATAACTCGAGAAATTTAAAAAAAAATATTTTTTTAAAATGTCAAAATAAAAAATTGGGCTACTTTTTAAAAGTTGTAGGACTTCATATACATTTTATTTTATTTTGTTGTTATTTGTTTTTTTATTATTTAAAGAGGTGGACAAAATAAAATTTGAAACGAAATTTAAAAGTCGAGGATGGTCAAAGTAAAAAAAAAAGATTATGGGTAAATTTGTTATAAAATGAAAATAATGTGGACTAAAAGTGCAAATTAAAATAAAGGCAGATGCAGCTCTAAGAAATTAACTTAGCATTTTTTCGGAAATGCTATTACTTCAAATTATTCGTCCCAATATAGCCCAAGTTTTTATCCACGTTTAGGCTACTTCAATTGATAAGATTCTTACACATTCACTATCTAAAATCCAAAGTACACATTCTTACGAGAAATTCCCAAGCATGAAAGCATATTCCTTCTCAAATTGCCCTTTGTTAAAAATTTCATCTTGTGTACTTCACATATCACTAAATGTGACACATATGAATATTGTGGATTTTTCTTCATGTAACCGTTTCTATAACCAATTTCACTTTTTAAAGAAGAATACAGATGATCATAAATATATTCTCTCTCTATGATGGCATGAAACTCAACGAAGGGTACCTTTTTTATCCCACTCAACGTGACATCGTGTACAATGTATCATATCAAAAGAAAGAGATGGATATGGTAATTGCTTTGAAGTAAATGAGCCAATCATTGCTGGAAGCCCTCTTTCAAGAGTTAGTTGAACCTGACTGCCGGATGCCTCATAGTTCGCTAAGCACATGGTCAATAGTTGGTTCGGAAACAGACGTGCCCCAAAACTGCCATAACCACATTCTTTATCCAAGATAGTTCGAACATGAATATGGAATAAAAACATCATATAATTATAATATGGAATTAGAAAAAGATTTTCAATTATTACTATAATTTGTTACAGACACAACTGTATAAACAGTTGATTGAGAAATTTATGAATACTCTGAGAAACTAAACAAGTTGTAGTAAATCCTTAAATATGAGCAATAAAATTTATTGTATTAAATTGGTGGAAAAAAGTAAATTCTGAAAGACCTTACGGCATAACTAATTACCGGACAGCCAACAAGTGTTCATAAGCTACCACTTGAATCTTATTATATACATAAACCAAATTATCAAAATCATTTGCAATCATAGATAATGGATACAGAGTAAACGATACCTATTTATCTCTCATCTAAATATATCATAATCCATGCATTTTCCCACTGTCTTGACTTAACTACAGAAAAACCTGAGCTGAGTATATCCACGGCATCTACAATAAACTTTGCAAACTCATGTTCATGCAAAAGGAACTGCCTAACGAAGACATGTGATGGGCTGATGGAATGTAATGCAATTCAAAATGTGCATGATATATTTGGTGATCTACGTATAACATTCATTTAAAATGATGGGGCAACTCAAGTCACACATTACGTTTTATTTATTCATATCTGATATTTAAAGAGATGTCACGACATCAGATATACAACAGGAATAAAGAGTGGTTAGGTAAACAACAAAGAAAATGAATCAGAGCCAAGAAAGCAGATTTATTAATTCTGCCAATCCAAATCCACTCACTCCAGCTTGTATAAAGTAGGATTCATTTCTTAGCCCAATCATTTCAGCAATTTGATGTGTGTAGTCTTCGACATCAAATGTAGAAGATCCTGAACGGAAGGAGATCTGGTCTTCATCTAATATCATCATCCTGTATTTGCAACAAATGGAAAAAGAAAATTTAATTAACTTTAACACCATGTTTTTATTTGACTGCAGAAACAGCTCTTGCTCTCACCTCTTGTTCAAACTTCCTGAGGAGAGTACCTCCTGTGCTGTAATATTAACATTGGCAAACCAGATGACATCTCTTCCGCTGGGCCACCTAAGGGGAATCTTATAATTCATGGGCGGAAGAACCAAGCAATGTTGGTTTAACCCATGTCCACAATGTCAACTGTACTCTTCACCCTCAGAAAAGCCCAAAGCAAGATTTTTTGAAACATTGAAGCATGGAACATAGTTTTCTGACTCTTGAGAACAGCATTCCAATTCTCTCAACCTTGAAGAACCCTGAGAGATCTCCCCAATCTCAAACAACTCTGACACCAGTTGCTCTTAAAGCCGCCTATACCCACGAAATATTTGACCTCTGGATGATGATGTTATGGAAATCGTCCACCAAAAGGATCCAGTCAGAGCGAGAATTACAATAACTATTAAACTGAATTTGAGTAAAGCAAGTGACAATTTATGCCGACTCCTCAGAGTCCCTGGGCTGAAGGGATCAGATACAAAACCATTGTCACTCAAACTATGTTTTGAAGATAAACTATCCAGGAAGGGAAACCGAAAAGGGAATTTGATAGATAAATATGTATTATGAGAACCATTTGTACGACTTCGATCCACATCTTCCTTCTCTCTTTTCTCTTTCATCTGAGAGTCATCCCAGAAATCATTACTGTTTCCCAAGATTCGCACGCCGCCTCCAGATGAACCTCGATGAAGAGGCCTCGACATTTTTTTCAACCTGAATAACCCCACAGACAAATCATACAGGAGAAAAAGACCAAAAATGGGACAACCAGATACTATATCAATAACATCGATAAAAATCTCCACACAAAATAACTAAAATATGATGAAAAAATAACTGGGAAAAATCTTCTCCCAAATCCCATTCTAGATCCACCAACTGACATAACACACTACATGTTCAGATTGAGAAAACAAGTATATGAATATCGCTCCTAAAAATTGTGCTTTTTAGAGCACACGTGAACTGAACTAAAAATGGAAATAGAAAATGCAGAATCTCGACAACCTCGACAACCATGATGGTTGTCGAGCAACTCGACAACCATGATGGTTGGTTGTCGAGTTGCTCGACTTACTCGACAACCATGATGGTTGTCGAGCAACTCGACAACCATGATGGTTGGTTGTCGAGTTGCTCGACAACCATGGTTGTCAGCAAGCATAGCACCTGACTACCGCCTAGCGCCGGAGCACCACCTCCACACCGCCTTGGATTATACACTGAGTGCAACTTTTGGCAAGATATACATACATTTTATATATATATATATATATATATATATAAAGCGAGAGAGAGAGAGAGAGAGAGAGAGAGAGAGATGGGAATTAGAATTAGATAAACTTCCTTCAATTTTGTATTGATTTTTCCTGAATTATGTGCTGAGATCCATGCCACTAAAGCAAGCCTAAGGCCGTGTTTGGCCAGAATGAAAATTGATCTTTAAATCTTATTATTTTTCATATAATATTTATTTTGAAACCACCCTTTAAACGCAAACCCCTTCATCCCAGAAATCATTATATCTTCAAGAATACAAACATAAGTATATTAAAACAATCAATTTATTAGCACAAAAACAGTAGAGAATATTGGTTACTTTCGACAACCAACGGTTGTCGAGTAAGGAAGTATTTTTTTCCCCTTATTGTATACATTTTAGGCTTCACAGCTATTTAGATTTGTAATTTTTTTTTCTTTTTTTTTTTAATTTCTCGGGTTGAACTTTGTATGGTTGTTTTATATATACAAAGTTCAACCCGAGTATTCTATGGATTAAATCGGTCGACCAATAAATTTTTAATAAATTATTGTTGAATAACTTGACAAATTTTGGTCCACCACAATTAAATTTTTTTTTTTTTTTAATTTTGTGGACTCGAAAGCCCACAATTTTTTTTTTTTTTGAGAAAGTCACAAAATATATATATATATATATATTTTTCGCTATCTCGAGTAACTCGAGAGAGTAAGGATTAATTTAATTTAAAAAAAAGTGTCAAAAATTGATGTCGAGTAACTCGACTAATTTATTTTTAATAAATTATTGTTGAATAACTTGACAAACCAAAGACATTAATTTTATTATAAAAATAATAATATTTGTCGAGTAATTTGAAAAAAATCCAAAAAAATGGTCAAATTAGACTTTCAACAAAATTTAAATATTGGGGATGGTCAATGACATAAAAATAAAAATTATGGATCAATTAGTTAAAATTTAAAAATTGGGACCAAAAGAATATTTAAAAAAAAAAAATTTTGAACTTTGTCGAGTTACCGGACAAAGTTCTTGAATTTTTTTTTTTTTTCCCACACTTTGTCGAGTAACTCGACAAAGTGGTAAATAGTGAATTTTTTTTTTTTAATTATTTTTACCACTTTGTCGAGTTCCTCGACAAAGTGGTAAAGTTGGAAATATTTTTTTTTTTTTTTTTATTTTGCCTTACTCGACAAAGTGAGAAAGAGTTTGAATTTTTTTTTTTTTTTTTTTTTTTTTACTCGACAAAGTGGGAAAGAGTTTGAATTTTTTTTTTTTTTTTTTTTTTACTTCCTCAACAAAGTCTTTGAAATAAATATTTTTTTTTATTATTTTGTATGAGCTTTTAGCTCAATTTTTTTTGTGATAAAAATTCTTTGACATAGAAAAACGATCACCGAACGATACGAAATTTTCGGGGACATATAATACTCTGTGTAGCTACCACATATTAAAAATTGGTAGTCCGACGGCATGTTTAGGCATACTAAAATGCTCACCGAAACCTCCTAGGCAGTTTTTGAATACATGCCGTCAACAGTTTACAAAATTGTCCATAAATTGAGTTATATAACATAAAATTATGTAAAACCAAAGCCAATGGTTAGGCAACCCATAGGGCTATCGCTCCAACTGGAATTATGTAAAAATACTTAATATATAAGGTGCATTAAATTTTTGAGTTGGACAACGAAAACGATCTTAGAAAACACATGAAGTTTAGCAAAACCTTTCAAATTCACATCATTAACGTGTAACCAAAACATGGGAATCCACTAAAACTACCACAAAACCAAGGTCCACAAAAGTTTAAGAAGATATTTACACTACTTAAAGTTTTTTGATTCGCTTATAATATCGATTCCGAGACGCCGACGGCATAAATCCAAAAAAACAACCTAGGAGGTTTCGCGATAAGTATTTTAGTATACTTAAACATGCCGTCGGACTACCAATTTTTGATATGTGGTAGCTACCTGAGTATTCTATGTCCCCGAAAATTTCAGATTGTTCGGTGATCGCTTTTCTATGTCAAAAGAATTTTTGTTACTCCATGACCGGTGAATAAAATTTTCAAAATAAAGGCAGTGTTACTAAAATTTATTCACCCGGTCATGGAGTAACAAAATTTATTTGACATAGAAAACGATCACCGAAAAATATGAAATTTTCAGGGAAACATAGAATACTCATTTAGCTACCACATATCAAAATTTGATAGTCCGACGGCATGTTTCGCTTACTAAAATGGTCAACGAAACATCCTAGGCAGTTTCTCGGATTTATGCGGTCGCAGCTTACAAAATTGTCCATAACTTGAGTTATGTAACATGAAATTATGTGAAACGAAAGCCAATGGTTAGGTAACCCATAGAGATATCGTCTCCAACTGGAATTATATAAAAATACTTAATATATAAGGTGCAGCATATTTTTGAGTTGGTCAACAGAAAGTGCAGTTTGGAGAAACAATTTACCTGGTCATGGAGTAAAAAAAATTTCTTTGACATAGAAAATGATCACCGAACAATATGAAATTTTCACGGAACGTAGAATACCCATGTAGCTACCAAATATAAAAATTTAATAATCCGACGACATATTTCGCTTACTAAAATGATCACCAAAACATCCTAGGCAGTTTCTCGGATTCATGCGGTCGCAGTTTACAAAATTGTCCATAACTTGAGTTATATAACATGAAATTATGTGAAACCAAAGCCAATGGTTAGGTAACCCATAGAGCTATCGTCTCAAACTGGAATTATATAAAAATACTTAATATATAAGGTGCAGCATATTTTTGAGTTGGTCAACAGAAAGTGCAGTTTGGAGAAACAATTCACCCAATCATGGAGTAAAAAAAATTTATTTGACATAGAAAACGATCACCGAACAATATGAAATTTTCAAGGAACGTAGAATACCCATGTAGCTACCACATATAAAAATTTTATAGTCCGACGGCATGTTTCGGCATACTAAAATGATCACCAAAACATCTAAGTCAGTTTCTCGGATTCATGCTGTCGAAATTTACAAAATTGTCCATAACTTGAGTTATATAACATGAAATTATGTGAAACCAAAGCCAATGGTTAGGTAACCCATAGGGATATCGTCTCCAACTGGAATTATGTAAAAATACTTAATGTATAAGCTGCAGCAAATTTTTAAGTTGGACAACAAAAACTGCGTTTAGAAAATGAAATTTACCAAAACCTTTAGGAATCGATTGTATTTTAGTCTTTTGTTCTTCATAGCAAACCTGGATAAAAAAGCACCAAATTTGAAGACTTGTTAAGGGGAAATGAATATATATTGACTATAATATATAAGAAGTCAATAATTGCGCTAAAAGACACTAATATATGTATAATAAAACAAATAAAAGAAAAGAAAAGATGAAGAAGTCAAAAATTGTGGCCAAAGATATTAATTTAATATACAAAAAGTGTCAAAAGATTAGGACAAAATGGTGAGATTTGGACAAAATTAAGACTAATACAACATCAAAACGACGTCGCGTTGGTTGAAGGGTGAATAGTAAATGCACTATGTAGAACTTATATTATAAGATAGATATAGAGATATATATATATATGAAAAATATGACTGGACTAATTTGCCCTTATTATACAATACGACTCATACTGTTTACGTGAGATAACGGAAGGACCTTTTGCACAAGAAATCCAGTAGGTGAGGGTGAAAATGCCAAAATTTAGAAGGTAGGGACGTTTTGCACAATTACTGCAATAGGTAGGGACGTTTTGTACTAATTACCCTTGGTACAATGATCCCTAACCTATCCATTTAGATGCGCAATTGGTCCTTTCTTACGATTCTTTAAAAATCATGTTAAAACCTTTCAAAATTGGCGCAAATGGTCCCTCTTATATTTTTTTGTCTTTATTAGTGAGAGTAAAATTGTCAAGTTACATTTTTCTTTCAATTGGCGCAAAATTATTTGAGAGTTGGCTTTCATTTCTACACAGTAACTCAACCTCAACCTCTCTTGCATTCATCTCTCTGATCTCTTGCTTCCTGTCTTACAAAAAAGAAAAAGATAACATTAATGGCTATTGGAGAGGTCTTTCTTGGCGCATTTGTCACGGTTTTGCTTGAGAGGCTGGCCTCTCGTGAGTTGCTGAAATTTCTTCGTCCTTTAGGAATCGATGCCCAGTTGAAAAAATGGCGTCGAACATTGTTGATGATCAAAGACGTGCTCACTGATGCAGAAAACAAGCAAACAATGTACGAAACTGTGAAAGAGTGGCTGATTGATCTGGAAGATTTGGCTTATGATCTCGATGACTTGGTGGATAAGTTGAACACTGAAAATGTGCAGCGCAAATTAATGGAAACTGATGAAGAAAGCACCAGCCAGGTACAGAAGTTTTTATCCACTTTTTCTAATAATTTGTCTGATTTTATTTCTGAAAGAGGGATAAATTCTGAGCTACAAGAGATTAATGAACGATTGGAAGATCTAGCTCAACAAATTAGTATGCTCAGTTTGGTGATGAATGTAAAGGGGAGCAGTGATAAAACAGGAGAAAGATTGCAACTGACTTCGGTTGTGGATGAATCAGAAGTACATGGCAGAGAAAAGGACAAAGTGGATCTACTCAAGATGTTGTTGGAGGTTGAATCAAGTGATAGTCCAGTATCAGTGATTCCAATTGTGGGCATGGGAGGTGTCGGAAAAACAACTCTCGTGCAACTGGTGTACAATGATGACAGTTTGAAGGGTGAGTTCGATCTGATGGCGTGGGCTTGTGTTTCAGATGAATTTGATGCTTTTAGGATAACCAAAATCATCCTTGAGAAAGTTTTTTCTGGAAGTTGCGATTATACTGATCTCAACATGCTTCAAGTGAAACTAAAGGAAAGTCTGTCGAAGAAGAGATTTTTGGTGGTTTTAGATGATGTGTGGAATGAAAAATATGGAGATTGGGACATCCTACGTCGTCCTTTCCTGGCTGGCAAACCTGGAAGCAAAATCATAGTTACTACACGACATGAAAAGGTGGCCAAAATCATGTCTCGTATTCCAGCATATCATTTGAATTTGTTGTCGGATAATGATGCTTTATCATTGTTAGCTCAACATTCACTTGGAACTAAAACTTTTGATGTACGACCAGATCTAAGAGAAATTGGTAAGTCTGTGGTGAGAAGATGTCAAAACTTGCCCCTGGCGGTAAAGTCCCTGGGAGGACTTCTACGCACAAAAGCTAGTCCTAAGGAATGGGAAGGTGTGCTGAATAGTGATATTTGGACAGCAGAAGAAAAGAGTGAAATTCTTCCTGCTTTAAAACTCAGCTACCATTATCTTCCTCCTGAATTGAAACAATGTTTTGCTTATTGTGCTATCTTTCCGAAGGACTATGAGTTTGACAAGTCCGAACTAGTGTATCTTTGGATGGCTGAAGGTTTTCTGAAACAATCACAAGAAGAATTAGGCGACGATTATTTTGATGAACTTCTGACAAGATCATTCTTCCAAAAATCAAGCGCCAATACTTCAAGTTTTGTAATGCATGACCTCATCAACGATCTAGCTATGTGTGTTTCTGGTTATAAATGCTTGAGGTTGGATGATATGTTGAAGGACAATCTTCGACACAAAATTTCTGAAAAAGTCCGTCACTTGTCATTCATTTCTCATTACTACGAATCCTATGATAGATTTAGTTCTGTCAATAGTTTTCAAAGCTTGAGAGCTTTTTTGCCGCTATCCCTTTATGGTAATTCAAATTTCTTCTTAACCCAAAGAGTTTTGCTCGACGTAGTGCCCAAACTATACTGTGTGAGAGAGCTATCCTTGAGTGGTTACCAAATATATGAGCTGCCAAGTTCTATTGGTAATTTAAGACATTTAAGGTACTTCAACTTGTCCAGAACTCTACTCAAATGGTTGCCAGAATCTGTAAGCACACTTTGTAACTTGCAAGTGTTAATTCTAGAATGTTGTTCCAGACTTTCCAAATTACCTGCACGCATGGATAAACTTATTAATCTTCGCCATCTAAACATTGCTGATACTAGTCAATTACGTGAGATGTCTGAAGGAATTGCTCGACTGACAAGTTTGCAGACATTATCAAAGTTTGTTGTGAGTAAAAGTAGCGGGCTGAAAATAAATGACTTGAGAGATTTCTCACTTCTGAAGGGAGAAATTTCTATTGAGGAACTGCAACATGTAGTGAATGATCAAGAAGCAACAGATGCAAGGCTAACTAATAAGCCAAGCCTTAACAAGATAAGATTGATATGGTGTAGCACGTTTGATGATTCTCGAAATGAAATTCTTGAACTAGATGTGCTCGATGCACTTAAGCCCCATGAAAACTTATCAAGTCTGGAAATAAATTTTTATGGTGGTTCAAAATTTCCTAGTTGGATTGGGGATTCGACATTCTCTATGTTAACAGCAATAAGCTTCGGTTTTTGCAAAAAGTGCTCAACATTGCCAACATTGGGGAAATTGCCTTTGCTCAAAGACTTGAGCGTTCAAGGCATGGATCAAGTGAAGGTTATCGGAACAGAATTTTATGGAAATGTATGTGATGGAGAATCATTGTTTCCATCGCTGGAGAATCTAACTTTTGAGGACATGTCACAATGGGAGGAATGGCATGGATTAGCACCTGGAGCACAATGTGCAGTTGAAATTCCTAAGCTTTGCAGATTCTACATAAGAAGATGTCCCAAATTGGTTTCTCTTCCAACTTTTTCGTTTCCATCTCTTCGTGAACTAAGTGTGGAGAAGTGTAATGAGGTAGTACTAAATTCCATGCACAACTTAACCTCTCTAACCCAGTTAAAGTTGGTGAAAGTTTCTGGGTTAAGATCAGTCTTAGAAGTGTTTGAACAGTTTCCATTGAAACTTGAAAATTTTGAAATTGATGATTGTGAAGACTTAGTGACTCTGTGGCCAAGTGAAAATATTGTGCAAAGACTAGTCAACTTACAAAAAGTGTGTGTTAAATGGTGTCCTAAGCTCTTGTCCATTCAAGAGATTGGTGTTATTGGTTCTCTTGATATAGAGAATTGTGCATCTCTGGAGTCGTTGCCGGAAAATATAACTTCATTTAGAGATTTGAAAATAATAAACTGTCCATCATTGAAGATGACGACGACACTAGAGGATTGTAGCACCTCACTTGAAAATCTTACTATTGAAAGTAGGGTGAATTTGAATTTGACAAATTTAATGTTGTCTTTTCACAATTACTCAAGTCTCACTCGGCTATGTATATATGGCTATGATGGTCTGGAGTCGTTTCCCAAAGGAGGCTTGCCCATTCCCAATTTGAGAGATCTTGAAATAAATGGTTGCAAAATTCTGAGGTCCTTACCCGAGCGGATGGAACAACTATTGTCCCTTAAGGAACTGCAAGTGTATGATTGTCCTTCATTAACAGAGTCCTTTCACAAACGGAATATTCCCCCAAATCTAATTTTTCTTACAATCAGTAATTGCAGAGTAAATCCTCTGGGGGAGTTGGATCTACACAAACTCACCTCTCTTAAATCATTCAGTCTCGGCAGCGTATATCCGGAGCTGGTTTTCTTCTCTAACGATAATGATCAACACTATTTGCTTCCTCCATCTCTAAAGTATTTGGAATTGTGTAATCTGCCGAATCTGGAAACCCTATCAAAGGGCTTCCAAAACCTCACCTCTCTTCGACAATTAGACCTCTGGCACTGTCCAAAGCTTGAAGCGTTGCCTATGGAAGACCACCTTTACAATCTTCTAAGTCTTAGTATCAGTAACTGCCCACTTCTTAAGAAGCGGTGTTTGAGGAATGAAGGAGACTACTGGCCCATCATTGCTGACATTCCGAATGTCCAAATTGATTACCGTTCCATATATGATCCAGAATCTTGTCCATGAATTCCATCAGGTGACATATTCAATTTGCTACCAACCAATCTCATCTCGTCGTAACTTCATGCAAAAACAATTTTCAGGATTTTATTATTTTTTTCATGTCTCAATGTGCAATTTCTGCAACAAATTGTGAACTCAAATCTTAATTATTGCCATTCTCATCTTGATTTCATCCAAATCATATTAAAGACTTCAGTTTCCGAATGAGAATTGTTGACATAGATTTGGGGCGTAGAAATTGAAATATATATCATTATTAAACTGATTTTTAGCAAATTTCAAACAGAACAATGTCCAAGCTGATCTTTCCTGGAGATTCTTTGGTTATTTATCTATCCGTTTTTCAGGAATATGCAACTGTAATCTACATTTATTGCTTCATATTCATTCATGAAAAATAATAACAACAATTTACAAATGCCTCAAAATATAATTACATATGATACAAATTTTATGTCTTAGGTATTCTCTGTTTTCTAAATGCAAATGAGTTCACAAAGATTACTCTATTTTAATAATATAGGAATCAACTTTAAAGACCAGGTCTGAATCGATCGGCATTCTGTCTATGAATTCCTTCAGGTAAGATATTCATTTAGCTACATACCACTCTCATCTTCATTTCATCCAAAAGTGTTTTAAATATTTCATTTCTGAATGTGAATCGACATCATTGCATTTGGTGCCATAGAATTGGGGCTATGAAATTTAAAAATAAATCATTCCGTTCAAATTTAAATTGATTTTTTTTTTCTTTGACAAATTTCAATTCTAAGCTACTAATTCCGTGCTGCCAAATCCAGCGTTAATCATGTTCATGAATGTTACTTTGTATCCAATAATTGTGCTTCTATTCCATTGCATGATTGGACTTCAAAGGTTAATGACAATGGTTGGTGAAACAACAAATACAAGTTTTACTTTCAAGTCCAGCTGTGACTACTTTTTCTATTTTCTTTATAGTGTTATTTTTGTCCCCCTCATTTCCTCTGTCAAATGGTTTCAGTGTAGTTTTTCATCTCAATCAATGCATCTGTTCTTTCTACTCTTAATGATATCCAATAAAAGTGTCAATCTTAAATTGCGAATACAACAATGTCCTAGCTTATAGTGGAGTTTCTTTAGTTATTTATTTATCGGTTTTATGGAGTTTATTTAGTCATAAACAAAGCTGAAACAGTGGATAGAGTTGCTGAGGAAGATGGCTGTGGAAGAGTACCTGCCGTGGGTGGTGTTATAAGGTGTTGCTGGGGAAGTCATAGTGGTAGATGATGGAGAAGAAGTACTTCCGGGAGGTGTCGTTGTAATTGCTCCACCTCCTGCTGTTGCTATGGTGACAGCAAATTTGATTCCATTAGTACAATGGCCAGGTACACTATACATGAATTTATGCTTCCCGGCTGTCTTTAGTGTGATTGAGTTGGCACCGCTACTGTCTGTGGTAATACAGTTTCCAGTAGTGTATGTGCAGTAGTCATTTTTTCTTACTTTTTGCACAGTATGGCCATTTGGGTAGTTGAATACTGCATATGAAACATTATTTTATGTCTTAGGTATTCTCTGTTTTCTTAATGCGAATGAATTCAATAAAAGCATTCTATTTTGATAATATAGGAATCAACTTGAGTAGCACATCTTGATTCATGTAAATCGCCTCAAAATAGTAGCCTTATTGAGTTATTTTGGCATATGCTTGGTATTCCCCAAGAGAAAAATATAGAAACGGATTTCTATTTTAATTGACTTGAAATCTGAATATCTGGCTGATGTTGGTTTTTCTGAATTTGTGTTTGCGATAGGCGGGCAGATATAAGTGCAAACAAGAGGAGGTAAAGTTGTGCATAGCTTATGAAATAGAGAAGAAATGAGCCTTCTAACTTTGAGGTATGGATGAAGACAGAACAAGATGTCAACATCGATTGAACGTACAATGCCCAGACCAATTCTTGTGCAGTCAAAGCCTTGTATTCTCATGAGCAAAATATCAATTCTATCTCCTGGTTGTGTGCCCACTTAAGTCTCAGGTGTATATTCAATCCAAGGGCACCTACAAGAGGAACTGAAGTTGGAGTTTAGAGGAGGTTGAAGAGTTGGTCTGCAGGCTCATAGGAGGATTTGCCTTTTGGCTCGGGAAATATGGAATTTCAGCACCTTCAGTTATGGTGCAGGTAAACCGAGATTTTCTTCAAGCAAATTTTCTAGCTACGCAAGTTGTGCTTGCAGATGCTGTAACATTATGTATAGGAAAGTTTCTGAATGATCACGTCTCACATGGAGAAGAATAAGTATAAACAAGAATACTGGTTAGGTAAATTTTTATTTTTTGTCCTCCGAATCTTATTGTTGGTGCTAAGATGGAGGTGAATGGCCAGCTGTTTTACATGTTGAAGATTTTTTTCACTACTCTTTTCTAATTATTTTGCCATCATACCAGGTTTTTCAAGAAGATATCCCTATATGAATTTGCTAAGCTGTCATTTGATGCTTGATTTGTCCTGTTTTTCAGGGAGATGAAGGTGAATGGGAAGCTGGTTATCTGGCAAAACTGTTGGAGCCAGAATTTTTTTGAATTTTTGAAGGAAACAATTACTAATTCAATGTTTCTGAAACAAGACTCTTTAAGAGAAAAAGAATACATGTAGTCGACGTCAAATTTGTCAAGAACAAGACTTAGTTTATTGTTAGTGTAATGTTGAAACAATTTCAAATTTTCCAAACTGATAGCAGGGCTTTTTGGATACATCGTGAATTTGATTTGAAATATTTCAATGATATCAAGCCAGCTCTGACAAACTATCGAAGTTGTAGCCAAAAATGCAAGAGTATGGTCCACTTTGTTCCCATTTCTGGGAACAAAGTGACAAGAGCCGTCTCCAACTTCTCTCAACAGAGCTGCAATATCACTTAGTACTAGTGCATTTGGAGCTAATGGACACTCATTCTCCCGACTTTAAATGACTCAATCACATGGCACTCCGCTATATCCACTTGAAGTGCACATTCCTTGGCGAAGGTGAGACCATTACGAGCTAATGCCTCGAACTCTTCAAGAGCCAACCACCATTACATACGCACTGCACAAGCCACCAATACTGTTCCTAAATGATCCTGAGCCACTGCTCCCATACCAATACCACCCTCTTCCAGTCCAATCGCCATGTCACTATTAAGGTGGATTTTACCTGCAGCTGGCCTTCTCCAAATATTATTTTCTGCTGCTGTATTCAAATTCTGTCCCGATGTAGTCTTTGAGTCAGTAATGTCCAGTGGAGAGCAGCCAATTCGATTAAGGCAGCGACTCCTCTTGCCTTCCCGCCATGGACAATATGATTCTGTTGCCACCAAATAACCCACAAGAAGTTACAAATAGTCTCAAGATCCTCTCTATTTGATGGATGAAATATAGTAACTACAGTATCATCAAGATCAGTCCTAGTGTAGTGTTTGATAAAATCTCAGAAACCCGCTCCCTTCAATACTGGTTTGCACGATTGTAGGAAAAGAAAGCGTGGATATTGATGAGCGCAATTTTAATATATATTTTACTCACTCATCTTATTTTGTTAGTAGTTTCTTTATTGAAAGTACTAATGTCTTATTTGGATTAGGACCAATTGTGAACGACTATGGAGATTCGAGGACCAAGGTAGAAGTTTTTGGGAGTGCGGGATCAATTTTAAAGCTTCGGAGCAAAAACGGGCTAAGCCTGTACGAAAAACTTGAAGTGAAGACCAAATTGCATTTTACTGAAACCTTAGGGGACCAAACTTGCAAAATCCAGAAAAGTGGCAAATTGAGTTTCACTTCTCTGTATGCCACGGTCATACCACGGTAAGCAAACAGCGACATATCGCGGCCACTTGGCAATCTACTGTTTGCTGCAATTTTAGCCGTAGCTTGCAAACCACGTCTTGTCCAGGGATTTTCGTGATTTTTTTTTTTTTGGTATCTTAAAGTCGGGGATATTTTCTTCTTTTCCTATACAAGAGTTTCAAAATGGGTAAAACACTATATAAAGACTTTTTGTAGGTTAGAGAAAGGAGGGAACGACGGCTAAGAAGAAGAAGAAGAATCATATGAGCTTTTCAAGACTTCTTATCATTCCATCCATGTCGGGTTCTATCACATCTTTTGTTTTTAATTTAATTATGTTCTTCTAATTTCCTTGAACCAAGATAGATGATGAATATTTATTTAAACGAAGTGATTATTTTGTTATCTTTTAATTCCGTTTTCGGTTAGACTTTCATGGTTCACTCTTGTTTGGTTAATTAATGAATATTCTTTCATCTTAAATATCATATATTTTTTATAGCTAGAAATTGTTTTGATTAATTCATGCTTAGTGCTTAAACATATTTTATTGATTTTTTTTTCCGTTATCTTGTTATCAAGATTTAATGGCTTGCTTATGAAATATCCGAATCACGGCTATGAAAAATGGCAATTGTTCCAGTATTTTTGGAGGAATTACAATTACATATTTAAGAGTGGTTGATGGCCACAAATGGTTGAGAGCTTATATCCAAAAATGCTACAAATTTGGAGCTTTTTTCAAAAGCGAGCTGACAATTCACAATAGTGAAGTCGATCTTCTCAGACTAAAAGAAAGAAAATAAGAATCTATGAGATTCAAGAAGTGAACCTAGCTCAAAAATCAAAAAAGTTAAGGGCATGATAGAAAATATTTCTGCTAGTTAGCATCGTTGACATCTAATAACTCCACCGAGCCATGTGCATGTACTGATCAAGTGAAGCCCTCAACATGATGAGAAAACTATCATACATTCCTTATTCCAACCCATATAACCAAGGATAAAGAGACCATCCCAATTTTTCTTGGTCAAAGAATGTTCAACGGAATGGTACAACAAGTTAAGTTCCACAAGCTCCTCAACAAAATACTAGGTAGTCAATCCGAACTTTTAGAAGCCAAAACCATGGAAGGATGCAATTTGAAAATTATCAAAAGCTATACGAGCTACATTGGAGCACCAAAATCACATCAATGCCGAGTTTAAGAATGAAGTACAGACTAGTCAAAACTCATAGTCACAATCCATGTCTAAAATGAAAAATATGATGGGATAGCTAGCTTTGTCAGTACAACAGTTGGCAACAACCCTTGAGAAATGAATGTTTCCAAGTCAGCCACTACCTAATCCAAAAGGAGTGCACAATTTGTCTACTTCAAGCAACCAACATGAGGAGGCTAAATACATCATGACTTTGAGACGTGGAAAATTGTTTGACAACCAAGTAGAAATTCCAAAAAGAAATATATCTCAACCATTTTCTTCAGGTGATGCAAGACTAATGATTTAGTTGAGGAAATTCCAGAAGATAACAATAAGTTATCTCACATTCCAAAAGCCTCATTTCCTCAGAGGTTGACAAAAGTAAAGCAATGTAGTGCACATGGTGGAATAGTGGAAATCTTCAAGTTGGTAAATATAAATATCTCTCTACTTGATACTATTAAACAAGTTCCTGCCTATGCTAGTTTTTAAAAGATTTGTGTACCAAAAATAGACAATTGCATGTGCGCAAAAAGGTATTTTTAATTGAACAAGTTAGCTCTATGAACTCCTCCAAAGTTCAAAGATCCTGGTTGTCCTATTTTCTCATGCATTATAGGAAACCAAAAGATTGAGAATACTTTGTTAGATTTAGGAGCTACTCTTAAACTTGTTCTTTATTTTGTGTATATGCAACTTGGTCTAGGTGAGTTTGAAACCAACTTGTGTTATTCTACAACTTGTTGATAAATCTGTGAAAGTTCCACATGGTAGTGTAGAAGATATTTTGATACAAGTTGACAAGTTTTATTTTCATGTCGACTTTATTGTACTCGACACTCAACCAGTACAAGACTCTACCAAATACATTCCTGTGATTTTAGATCGTCCTTTTCTAAAAACATCTTATGTTGTGATTAATTTCATGAATGTAGTTACACATCTATCTTTTGGCAACATGACAATAGAATTGATATATTTAATGTTAACAAGCAACCACATGATGATGAGGAAGTTGCTGATGCTGATATGATAGAGCATTAGTTAATAATTTTTTGTTTCTACTAATTGTGATGATGCTTTATAGAAGTGCTTAACCCATTTTGGCTTTTCTTTGATGTTGACAGTGCTATCGATGAAGTAAATGTCATGCTTGAGTCGATACCTGTCAGGGCTACAATTAAGTGAATAGAAAAGATTGAGCCAGTTCCAAAAAGTGAAAAGAAAACATCCAATCGATTGAAAAACCACCAAAAGTGGAGTTTAAAACATTGTCTGACACTTCACAATAAGCATTCTTGGGAGAGGCCGACAATTTACTAGTAATTATCTTTTCCTCCCTTGATGATGCACAAAAAAGTAAGTTGTTAAACGTGTTGATTGAACAAAAAGAGGCACTAGGATGGACAATTGCTGATATCAAAGGTATAAATTCAGTAGATTGCATGCATCACATCTATCTTGAGGAAAATTTTAGGTCTACTAGAGAGATACAACGTGGGTTAAATCCTAACATGAAAGAGGTGGTAAGAACTGAAGTACTTAAATTGTTAGAAGTTGGATTTATTTATTCTATTTTTGATAGCATGTGGGTAAGTTCAGTACACATCCCAAAAAAATCAAGTATCAAGATAATTACTAGTACTAACAATGAATTGGTTCCAACTAGAATAACTATAGGTTGGTGTGTTTGCATTGATTTAAGAAAATTGAATTCAGTAACTAGAAAAGATCACTTTCCTCATCCATTTATTGATCAAATGCTTGATATGCTTGCATGATTTTTATTGTTTTGTAGATGGTTATTCCATCTATAATCAGATTCTCGTAGCTCTACTAATTTTACTTGTCCTTTTGGAACCTTTGCGTATAGAAGAATGTCATTTAGTTTGTGTAATACACACTGCTACTTTTCAAAGATGTATTCTTAGTATTTTTTATGACATGTTCAAGAGGTTTCTTGAAGTGTTCATGAATGATTTTTCTATATATGGAGATTCTTAATGTTTGCGTCATCTAACTTTGGTATTGCAGAGATGCAAAGAAAAGAACTTGGTTTTAATTTGGAAAAAAAATGTCACTTCATGGTGAAATAAGGTATTGTTCTTGGTCACATAATATATATTAGTAGTATTGACATTGACAAGGCCAAAGTGGATCTTATTTCCAATCTTCCACCTCTAGATTTAGTGAAAGAAGTAAGATCTTTCCTTGGACATGCTGGTTTTTATCGAAGATTCATTGAAGATTTTTGTAAAATCTCTAGACCTTTAGAAAATCTACTTGTTAAAATGTACCTTTTGTCTTTAATGATTATTTTTCAGAGGCTTTTGAAATTTGTTGACTACTTCACCTATCATTCGACCACCTAATTGAGACTTGACTTTTGAACTCATGTGTGATGCATCTAATTATGATGTGGGAGTAGTTTTAGGATAGAGATTAGATCGGTTTCCTTCTATCATTTAATATCTAGTAGGACTCTTAATGATGCACAATTAAATTATTCTACCATGAAGAAAGAAATATTAGCAGTCGTATTTATATTAGATAAATTTCAATCACATCTTGTATGGTGTAAAGTAATTATTATTTTTTACCATGCTTCCTTCAAATATCTTCTCACTAAGAAGTATGCTAAACCAAGGTTGATTTGGTGGATTTTGCTTTTGTAAGAGTTTGACATTGAATTGAGGAATAAAAAGGGTTTTGAAAATGTTGTAGCTGACTACTTATCTTGTATTGTGATTGACTCTGTCCATGAAAAGTTACCCTTAAAATAAGTTGTTTCCAAATGAAAAACTTATGAGCATTGATGTTGTACCCTGGTTTGCTGACATAGTTAACTATCTTGTTACATGTCAACTTCCAAATAATTAAACTAAACAAGATAGAGCTAATTTCTTAGTTGAAGTAAAGAACTTCTTCTGAGATGATCTTTATTTTGTTTAAATAATGTGCTGATCAAATTATAAGGAGATGTGTCTCAAAAAGTGAATTTCAAAGTATGATCTCTTTTTGCCATGATCAAACTTGTGGAGGTCATTTCTGTGTTAAAAAGGCTATTGCCATAATTTTACAATGTCGTTTTTATTACTCTACTCTTTTTCTTGACACGTATATTTTCTGTTATTCATGTGACATGTTTCAACATATGGGAAGGATTTTGAAAAGAAACATGATACCGATCAACCCTATTCTTGTAGTTGAGATCTTTGATGTATGGAGAATCGATTTCATGGGACCATTTTTCCCATAATTTGGCTATCATTACATATTGGTTGGTATTGATTATGTTTCCAAGTGGGTCGAGGCAATTCCATGAAGGACCAATGATCACAAAAGTGTGGTGGCATTTTTGAGAGCAACATTTTGTCATGCTTTGGCACTCCACACGTCATAATCAGTGATGGTGGCTCTCATTTCTACAATAATTCTTTTCCATCTCTATTATCAAAGTACTCCATCACACACAAGGCTGCAACCTCATATCAACCACAAACTAGTTGTCAGGTAGAGATTTCAATTTGAGAGATAAAGTAGATTTTGGAAAAGACAGTTCGACCTAATAGAAAGGGTTGATCTCTACAAAGTACATAGAACAACTTACAAAACACCCATTGGAATGTTCCCTTATAGACTGGTGTACGAGAAAGATTGTCACCTACCAATTGAGCTGGAGCATCAGGCATATTGGGCCATCAAGAAATTCAATTTTGATATGTAGGAAGCTGGGTCAAGAGAATATTGCACTTGTCAGAACTTGAAGAGATTCAGAGTGACGCTTTTGAGGATGTAAAAATCTACAAGCAAAGAATGAAAATCTTTCACTACAAGCACATAGTAAGAAAATCGTTCGTTACTTTTGTACAATTCTATTTTGCATCTCTTTCGAGGTAAGTTACTTTTTAGATGGTCAAGTACTCTTATTGTTCGTATAGTTTATTCCCATAGAGTGATTGAGGTTAAAAACTTCAAAAATGGTGACATTTTCAAAGTTAATGGCCAACTATTAAATCATATTTGGAGTTTAACTCTCGAGAAAAGGATGGAGAAATTGATTTGATTGATCATGTCTATTCAGGTTGCGGCATGTAAAAAATAAAATTGAAATTCAAAATAAAGCTAAAAATAACTAAAGAGAAAAGAAAAAGCATAAAACGGGTAAAATAAAATAACCCAAAAAAAAAAAAACATTTTGTGTTTTCTCTTATTGTTTTTCTTTGTGTTTATTCCTATATATTGATTCCATTTGCATGCACTTAACTGAATTGCATAAATTGAAACATTGAGGACAATGTTTAGAATATGTTTGGGGTGGGGTGTTAAAAAATGAAGGCACTGAGTATGAACTTTGGAAATGGAATAAAGTAATGACTTTTTGATTTTAGTACTTGTATTATTTTTAGCTTGGAGTAATGTGATACCATGTTTGTCAGTTTTGCATGTTGAAGTTAGTCACAATTGTGAAAAGAGAAGTTAGATGAGTGAAATTGATTAAACTATTGAAGAGAATTCAAGTGTTAAATAAAAAATTCCAAGTGAATCTTGAGCCTTATATCTTTTTGGAGAGAACCCTGTTTTGTCCAATTTTTACATTCACTATAGTCAGTTTTCTTTATTATGCATTGCCACACTTGAAAGCCCATATGATTGGTGTTGTTGGATAACTAATTTGCTCTCTAGAAAGTGATAGTGAGGCCATCTTTGATGCGTTTGAGCCTTTCTAGCCTACCAAATGAACATTGATCCTAGTAGCCAGTTAGAAGCCTTATGCATGATAAACAAAAAAAAAAAAAAGTAAAAAGCCTTGAATTTTTCTTTGTTAGCCAAGTATCCTCACCTTGGGCCAGTCTATGTTCATAATTTAATCCATATTTCACGTTCCTTTTATGATTGAGAATGTAGGGAAGAATCTATATCAAAAGGTTGGTACCAAAAAATAAACACTAAAGAAGAAGAAGAGGCGGAAAAAAAAAAGATCAGAAGATGCGGAAGAAGAGTATAAAATAAGTGAGATCAAACTTAAAAGTATCTTTTGTGGAAATGGAAGAAATGAAAAAAAATAGTCGAAAAGTGTGCACTCACTACATATGGTGCAAGTGCACCTACAAAAAAAAAAAAAAAATGGGTTGTCTGAAAAAAGTTTGATAGGATAATTAAAAAAGAAAAAAAAGCCACAGCACTTCTGATCTTAAAGGAGCTATAGTTCTCATTCATACTTTGTTTATCTATCGGCATCTAGAAGCAAAGCTTTCCGGCCGCCTGCCTCCTTGTGTGAAAATACTTTTAATGATCTCTAGCTTTTTCCCACCAGCTCGTTCTTTACTAGGCATCTAGCGAACCCGCCGGGTTAATTCAACGTAAAGAAAGCTCATTAGGTCAAAACTAGGGGAGTGCTTACTAATAGCGAAAGGTTAACATCTCTCTCGCCCTTATTAGTCGTAGTGAACATCAGGTAACTTCGTGCTGTAAAACAACAGATTGGTAATGATTCTTTGATTAGCCCTGTCCCGAACATATATTACAACCAAATAAAAGTCCATCAAAATTTTAGAGAGTAAAGGTCTGAAGTTGATTCAAGCACCATAGGTCATAGGGGGTAGTGATATTTGGAAGAAAAAAAATTGATTTTACTTGTCTACCAATATCTAGGAGATTATAAGCACTTCTAAATCTTGGAAATTCTTCTTTAGGTGTACATCTTGGGGTGAGTGTGGGATGCCATTGTTATTCAGTATCGCTCACTTTATCATTTTGTCTGAGCAACACACAAATTGGAGGTGAGAGTAATGATCCTACATACATATTATGAGATTTAGGGATTCACATGATATTCTTAAAAATATGTGCAAATTGATAGCTAATCTGATTGTACAAGTCTATTAACGATATGTGCGAATTGATGGATGTGGGAGTGATATTTCTCCAAATCTTTGACAATGATTGTACTTTTATCCATTAGTTGTTATTAGTTTGATTAATGAAGTGAATGTAGAGTGCCTTAATAAAAAAAAAAAAAAAATAAATAGTATTTTTATCACTATTTTTTTCTTTGAGGACTAGCAAATCTAGGTTTGGGGTGTTTTATGAGCTCAATTCAGTATACATTTCACCCACTCATCTTATTTTGTTAGTAATTTCTTGATCGGTAAAAGTATTAATTAATGTTTTATTTGGATTAGGATCAATTGTGAACGACAATGGAGATTCGAACCAATGTGGAAGCTTTTGAAATGCATGATCAATTTTAAAGCTTCGGAGGAAAAATGACTAAGCTTGTACGAAAAAATTGAAGTAGAGACCAAATCGTATAATACTAAAACCTTGGGGACCAAACATGCAAAAACCAGAAAAGTGGCAGATTGAGTTAAATTTCTCTGTATGCCACGATCATACCGCGGTAAGCAAACCACGAAAAACAGTGGCCACGTGGAAATCTCCTCTTTGCCATAATTTTGGCCGCAGTTTGCAAACTACGCCCAATCTTTGCTCGTCTCGGAGATTTTTGTGATTTTTTTGTCTTGAAAGCCAGGGATATTTTCGTCTTTTCCTATAAACGAGTTTCAAAATGGTAAAACATTATATAAATACCTTTTATAGGTTAGAGAAAGGGGAAAACGACGACTAAGAAATAATAAGAAGAATCACGTGCGAAACAAGAGTTTTTCTAGATTTCTTCTCCTTCAATCCATGATGGGTTCTATCAAATCTTTTATTCTTAATTTAATTATTTTCTTCCAATTTTCTTGAGCCAAGGTAGAGGATAAAACCTTGTTTAAACAAAGTGATTATCTTGTTATCCTTTTAATTTCGTTTGCAGGATTTGACTTTCATGGTTCATTCTTGTTGGATTAATTAAATGAAAACCACATATTTTTTATAGTTAAAAATTTGTTTGATTAATTCGCTCTTGGTGTTAAACATATTTTATTGGTTTTTTTTTTTTCATTATCTTGTTATCGATTTGAGATACATAGAATGCTTAGGATGTGAAACGTTTGATTCTTTATTTCTTTGAATTAGATTTGATACCGAAAACACTTAAGGTAATTTAAGAATGAAGCAAAGAGGAGCCAATTTTAGATTTTCTTCTTCTGGACTTAATTGATAAACTTTTAAGACAACAATAGATTGATTTTGAGTTGTGCTTTTCGATTTTGGAAATTGATTTATAATTGGATAATTACTAAGTTAAACAATTGTAGATTCTGAAACGTTGTCAATTTTAAACAACTTGAATATTCAACTTAACTTTCTAGTAATAATTTAATTAGTCTTTAGTTTAAATTCTTTCAAACATATTTCATTTCGACTCAACTAGTCTAGAATAATAGTTAACTCGAATTAAATTAGATGTTCCTCATTGCAGTCCATGTGGGATCGACCATGTTGCTACCTTTCTATATTTCTATAGATTCGTACGCTTACGAGTTATTTAAAATTTGACAACAAATGTTCGATTCAACAACACCAAACCGAGAACAAAGGCTTGGAATTTGTACCTGTACGAAGGTTATTATGAGATACCCGCCACATAAGTATGCAAACTTTTATTCTAAGGTTTTAACTCAAGTGGGGTATATTTAATCTAGACTTTTAAAGACTTTGATTGACTTTTCTAAGTTACTGTTTTATGGATTTCATTAACGTTTATTGACTTTTATAGATTTTAATAGACTTTCATATGCTTTTAGAGCATCTCCAATACAACCGTAGATTGCACTAAAAAGTGTGCCATATCATTCTAAAATACTTAGGGCTTGTTCGGTAGAGATTTTTTGGGAAAAAAATGAGTATTTTTGTTACTTTTTGACTTTTCAAATTTTTTGTAGTGTAAAAATAGTTGAAAAGACAAATATTAGATGATATCCAAGAAAAAGTAGGGGATATCTAGCACACCATCTACATTTAGATGGTGTGCTAGACGTCTTCTATTTTATTTTATATTTATAATTTATGTCCATCAAAATGTATGCTAAGCCTCATTTATTTAACATTTTATAATTTATCTACATCCTCTCTTGTACATGTGGGCCACAATTTTTTCAATCCACAACCCTATTGGAAATAACCTTCTTTCCGTCTCAATTTTACTTGCCATATGTACAACAATCCACAAACTTTCATAAACTTTTATTTTTTTCACTTAAAGCTTTAATATAAAAATATGATGTTCCAAAAGTCTAGCAATAATTTGTAATGTTCTATTTATTTGCTTCAAGTAAATTACGTCAAAAGTCAATGACATAAATTATTAGCTCACTCTCTTTTTGTTGTCTTTTCTATTGTGGATAAAACTATGAACTTTCAAAAGGCTTTTGGATAAATTAAAAAAAAATGGTATGTGACTCCTTTAAAAATATTTTCCAATACAAGGAATAGAGAGAAAAATATTAATATTCTTTTTCATCAAAAAATATTGGTAATTAATCATGGCTATAGAGTTAGTAGAAGGAAGAAAAAAAAAAAAAAAAACATGGTTAGGAGAATATTGAAGAGAAAAAAAAACACATTGAAGAAAGAAAAAGAAAAAAACACATTGAAGAAAGAAAAAAACATTAGAACATGTTTGGTAGAGTTTATTTTAAACTTAATTTTTTCCTAAACTCATTTTTAACCACATATTTCATGGGATCCACAATTTTTATCAATTTTTCAACCACACATTTTATCAACTTTTATCAAACTTTCATAAAAAAACTAATTTAAAACTCCACTAAACAGACACTTAATATTTTTTTTCCGAAAATACTTTTTTCCAAAAAAATGTTGATAGTCTTATTTGTAGAGTTTCGTAGAACGAAAAAGAAAAGAGAAATAATGTATAAAGAAAAAAATAATAATAGAATGAAAGAATTTTTTTTTTAGTCTTTTAGTCTTGGAGATGAATGAGAGAGAATTTGTGGTATCTTTTATTTATACATTGTACTTTAAAGTTAGTATATAGAAAATTATATAAAAAATTATTGACATTTTGAATATCCCTAAATTTTGTAGCATTTTAAAAATTCTATATTAAATACCTCAATACTTTTATAGAGTTTAAACAATCTGTATACACCTAAACTTTTAAACTCCATAAAAGTTTTAAATAAATATACCCCATACAAAGATTTGAATATGATTATGTTGTGTTGCCAATTTGCGTTAGATAGTGTAAACTATACTATAATTTATTAAAGAGGAAATTATAACAAATGCCTTTTTCGAGGTGATACATTTGAAAAATGGTAAACTTTTTTTTTTAAAAAAGTAGAAAAATGGCCATTTTGAACAAATATAACCCAAACTAATATTTAAACACACACTTCCTAGTCAAATCTAATTCAAAATCAGACTTATTATTTCACTAAAATCAAATATTGTCCAACCACCAACCGCCTTCACACCACCATTCACCACCAACTAATCCAATCCCAACTAAGTTACTATTTTGATAGATTAATTTAGATTATAAAAGAACAAAAATTCAATAGGTTTTGTGCTAGATTAATTTGGTTGTTTTTAGATCTAAAAATATGTTGAATATAATTGCTCAAAAATTGTTGGAAGAGATTGACTTTATAGATTAATCTCTAGTTGAAGTAGAAAAATGTGGAAAAGGAAAAGACAAACAAAGTGGTTTGAGTAATTGTCATTTGAACTCTATGTAAGAACAAGAAAAAAAGTAGTAGAAGAAGAAGAAAATAATAATAATAATAATAATTTTACGATCTGGGCGACAGTTAATGCTGGTGAACTGTCGGGCGGAAAGTTAAAAGTGGCGCCCAGATAGTAAAATTGTTTTTCATCCTGGGAGACAGTTTTAATTGCCGATCGACAATAATTGTCTCCTAGACAATAATTTTTTGGGTTAATTACACTAATGGTCCCCATTTTTCAGGTTTGTAACGATTTCATTCCATTCAATTTTTTTAGCAGATACATCCCCATCCTTTCATTTATTCACACAGATGGTCCCCAAATGATTTTTTTGACAATTTTGCCCTTGAGGTAGATAAATTAAAATGATAGAAAAAAGAAAAAAAAAATGAAAAAATTGCAATTGAGACCTTAACCTTTTTAAAAGTACAAATAAATCCTAAACTTTTTTATTTTTTATAAATTTTTATTTAAAATAATAAAAAATATTTAATTAAGTCTCAAAAATTTTAATTATGTTCAGCGAAGGACATTTGGAGTCTATACAGAATTTGTCTAGAGGTCCGTTAATTGACAAAAAAAATTATATTCGTGATCTAAATTTAACCTATTAACAATGACAAAATAATTTGTTATATTCTATTATTCAAAATAATTAAAAAAAAAAAATAAATCATCTTCCCACACCACGCCACCCCAGACAATTAGCTCCTCCTCCTTCTGCCACCTCCACTCACCGTCTCATTTCCTCTGCACCTACACAATAACAAATCACCGACCATCCCACAAGTTTTACAAACTGCCACTTCCAAGTGCATCCAAATTAATCTCAGGTTAACCCAAGTGCATCCAAATTAATCTCAGGTCAACTTTATGCTTAGTCGCACAATGGTATCTTCCTCTGCAACTTAGGGTAATCAAAATTTCCAATGGCGAAATCGTTAAAGGTGGCAGTGATCAGAGCTGGTGTTGCTGGACTTGCTTCCACCCACGAGCTTGGAAGAGAAGGCCACCACGTTGTGGTCTACAAAAAATCAGACCAGCTTAGTGAAACATCAGTTTACGATCCCAGAGTCGAGTCCGATCTACTCGGCGTTGGTCCCAACAGAAAAATTGTACATAGCAGCCTTTACTCTTCTCCATGCACTAATTTTCCTAGACAACTTATGGGATTTTCAGATTACACATTTGAAATTAGGAAAAATGGTGAACTAACGACTTTACCGGGTCATGAAGAGGTTTTTGGGCCTGCAGCGGGGGAGAAAACCACCTCTCTCCATTTTTGTATATTGATTTGAAACTGTAGAAATCAAGAAATGGAAGATATCGACAAGAGGAAGAATCAACGAAAATTTCTTTGACAAAACCATTCTTTCTCCCTTGCTGAAAAACCACCAATTCCCCCCCCACCCCCAATCCCCATCCCCTTTTTTTTTTTTTTATTGAAACTTGTTTTCCAGCAAAGAAAAACCGCCATGGATGACACCGGGGGTAGGGGTAGGGGTGGGTGCGTGGTTTGGGGAAGATGAAGTGGGTTTGTTTGTTTGTTTTAAAATTATTTTGAATAATAGAAATAAAAAATATTTAGGATTCATTTGTATTTTTGAAAAGGTTAGGGTCCCAATTGCAATTTTTCCATTGTATTTTCTTTTTTTTCTATCATTTTATTTAAGTTTGGGGCAAAATTGTCAAAAAAGTCATTTGGGGACCATATGTATGAATAAATGGAAGAATGGGGATGATATATACTAAAAAATTGAATGTGAATGAAATCTATACAAACTTGAAAAATGGAGAACCATTAGTGTAATTAACCCTAATTTCTTTTTCTTCCTCCATTTTTTTTTACACGCGACAATTGAATGACAAAAAAAAAAAAAAAAAAAAAATAGTTGAAGTATATTCGAGAAAGTTTTCATTTCAACATTTGTCTTTTCAACTTCTCTTTAAAATGGGTATACATAAATTTTTGTCCTAGAAAGTTTTCATTTTAAAAATGACCATATGCATTTGTCTAAATAATCGTAGTGGACGAGTGAGAGTGGAAAGTGCCCTCGTAACCCATCCAACTGCGTTCGGTGTCCCTCCTCTCTCCCGGGACCTTAAGAACAACGTCGTGCTCGTTAACTCCCACGCTACCGGAGCTAGCTTGCTTACGCTTTGCTCTTCCCGTTCCTCCACCATTTTTTCCTTAAATAATCAAATTTAAAATATTTGTCAATTAAATGAGAAACTCAACTTTGTATTAACTTTTATGTACATAATCTTTCGCAGCCCTTTCGTTAACCCACTCGCCATTTCTTTGACGGTTGACTTTGAAAGTTTCAATGACACTCGGCCATTCCTGGGTCTGGCGGTCCCGCTTTATAAGTATGCAATATTAAATGACTAACTCAAACGTATTTCATAATTTGAAAATGAAAATACATTAAAAATAATATATGTTACCATATCGAAACGCATAGAAACGATAGTTTTTGACCCTCATAAAGCTAGTATAATTTATTTTTTCCCTGTTCACTTTGTTCGTCATTAAAATATCCCATAAAAAATTAATTGAAATTAATAGAATGTTAATATTAATGTTTAATGGAAATTCATTCAATTAAATTAAATGAATTGTGCTTACCTTAATTTTTTTACTTGATGAGCGCTCTATGCACTTTTCCCATACCTCCGCCGTTATGCCATGGTAAGGTGCGGCAATACCTTTATCTCTTATGTATGCATTCACATTGGCCTTGTACTGATGATATCGTCGGGTTGCTGTATCTTCGATACCGTCAACAACGAGCTTGTAATCAGCCTTGGAGTAACGCCTTGGATTAACGTCCGAAGAATTTATATAGCAAATCAATATTGTTTAAGTCATTCAAGTTAGATTTTATTAAAATTACTTAAGGTATAAAATGACCGCTAATTCACTTATGTATACGCAGCCCGTGGCACGGGCTTTTTGTTCCTCTGGAATATTCGCCCATCTATTTAAGTAAGGGTGCACAAATTGTCTCACACGTGTCCCTACAACTCTCGATAAGTATTTTTGGTTCTATCCTGTAGGTAAATAGGTCCCCTATTTTGTATTAAAATCTATGGTGTGGGGTTTTCTTGGAAAAGTTTAACAAGATTTAGCGATCTGGAAGGGCCCCGTTTTTTAGCCGCAGGAGCTACGAATTCACACAAAAATGGTTTAATATGTAAATCACTTTGAATACACACTATGTTTTGCCAAAAAAATTATCTTACATGTCTGGCAGTCCACCTGTAGCCTATTTGCATGCTGATGTGGAGGCTCATCTCCACCATCTCCTCCATGGTTTAATACATCGGCCATTGTATTACGTCCTTAGCTTAAATTAGTCCTAACCAAGCATTAATTAGTACCAATGAGATTAAGATAGACATAAAAATCAGTCCAAATACAGTGCATAAATGGGTAAAAACAGTTCCAAGTATGACATTCCTACCCAGAGAAAGAGGCAGAAGCGAAAGAAATGAAATGAAAGAATATGATGAAGAATACAATCAGGTAAATGGCTGATTTTGTCATCTATATCTTCAATATTCTGTCTCTCAGAAACCTTTTCCTGTTTGAAGCTACCCATCATTTTGCCCTTTCCCTACACAATAAAACAAAAATGTTGGTAAGAGGTACTTTAAAATAATTACAATCTTATATGTAGCTAAATTAAAACATAAAACAAATTACTAGTAGAAATTGAGCGAAAAGAAAGACATCTGAAATAAGCACGATTTAACCCAAGAAACCTATAGAAAATAGAAGATTGCCTATGAACAGAACTATTTGGGATTCGTAGTCTTGCCACACAAATTGAGAGCCGGCATTTTCTTAACCGTTGAATGGTAGTAATGTGGATTGCTTAGTCTTAATTCCCATGCTTAGATACCTAAATAGATATCTTCATTGAACATTTGATTGAATTGGATTCAAAATTCCAACAACGGTAGGCATCTCAAAACCAGGTAGAGGATGGCATTTTAATTGCCAGACAATTGATTATTCATAAAAAAAAATGCACCATTACTAAATGCTTTTAAAATTATAGAAATAAAAAAATGTGTTGATGGAAACTTTGACTATTATCACTTTACATCCAACTAGTTGAACCAAAACAAATTAGATGAGTATCTTTGGATTCATATTAATGATTCGTACCGCTAGCAAGCACTATATATCAAATTACCAATAGTATGATATATAGATATCATTTTATCGGTATTAAACATCAAATTGAAATGTGTCTTCCATCGAGGCCTCAAGGTTTCTGATAAACATAAAAACTCATTGAAACTCCAACTATTTACCCCCTTCAACAATGGCCCCTTGCGACACCAAAAAGTAACAAACCATAAAGAAAGCCCCCAGTAGAATAAATATAAGAAACAAGAAAGGAAAAAATAAAATAAAATCGATCACACAATTTTGGAGCCATATGTAAAATCTCATAAACCCTACAAAAGAAATTCATTAAGCATGAAAAGAATGTTCAATAAATAGAAATGCAGCTATGAGTATAAGAAAACATATCACGAAGATGTATGATCATAAGAGACCACAACAGCCACAGCAGGAATATACCTTCAAAATCAGTAAATAATACAAACAAATCACAACCCCCCCTAAACCCTTCCTTCCTAAGAAACAAAAAACACAACGTGATGAACAAAAAACCTCGATTCTAACTCCTAACACAAGAGAACAAATTAATCATATCCAAGAAACAGGAGAAACACCCACAAATAAATCCAAAATAGCAAAAAGAAGTGATTTTTATATATGCATACCCCAAAAGAAGCGATTTACGCTCAAAAATTCCGAATCTTGATCGAACGTAGGTAGAGGCGAGCACGAATGGTTGGCATTTGCTAGAAAGCTTGGTCGGCGTAAGACTTGAAAACCATAGCATAATACAAAAGACAAAGAGCACAAGGGGGCAGAGAAGAGTTTTGAGAATCTGCCAGAGTCTAAAATTGTTAGGGAAGAGTGGCACGCGCGTTTATAAAATATTTTTCTTTTTATCTTTGCTAGATAAAATAGTGAGATTGTGTATTTTGTGTACTTTTGTAAATTTGTGGATTCTAAAGGGACGAATAAAGTCGTCCCTATACATTTAACACATGAAAAAAAATCTTTGAAAGAGTAAAAGTGCGAATTTCAATTTTTTCAATCTATAGAGGATTCTGTAGGGACGACATTCTCTATCGTCTCTATAGGTCTGTAATCTAAAGAGACGACAAATAAATCGTCTCTATAGATACTGGACCTGTAGGAATGAATTTTAACGCTATTAGGATGACATCAGTCGTCCTAGTAGCTTACAAAGCGGGAAAAAATGGCGCCATTTCTTATGACCTACGGGAACGAATTTTTTAGACTATAAGGACGATATTAGTCGACTTTATTTTTGTAGATACGACATTCCGTGTTGTCTCTATAGGTCTGTACTCTATAGGGACGACAAAATAAGTCGTCTCTATAGATGCTGGACCTATAGGGACGACAACTGTGTGTTGGGAGGACTTTTGTCCTTGCTATAGCTATCACAATCTTTAGGGACGACATTTTATTGTCGTCCCTATACATGCTATATATAGAGATGAATTTGGTGTCATCCCTATAGATGTCGTCCCTATAGTTCCCTTTTCTTGTAGTAATTATATGTGCAACTATTGGCCTTTCATCCAAATGTTCTACGAGTGTTACAATATATTGATCTATCTTGAAACCTTTGAAAGAGCATGACAACTCAATGATGAATACCATCCATAACAATCAAGCTCAGCTGGAACTCATTCGTTGCTTTTGTTGGGCATTGATTTCACAAGAATTGTGGCATTGATGCCTAAAGCTGTTACTCTCATTACTTTGGATGCTTGCTCTGTGTAATATATATGTTGTGTGTATTTTGGTGGCTTTTCAACAAAATGGTTTCAATTTGTTGTTATGGCACCATATTGTTCTCTGTCTTTTTATATCGAGGTTCTATTGTATAGTCTCTTCTTCACCATAATTTACTATTGTAATCATGTTGTCTTTACTCTATTTGAAGATCCTAAGTGAGAGTGTTTTGTGTTTCAATTCACGTAACCTTTGGTGTATCAACTCTCATCGGGTCTGATCGTCCGACACCTTCCTTCGCCTTTGTCTTACCTTAAATACTTTAGATACAACAATATTTCCTGAAGTCTAAGCCTAGTTATTCATACTAGGCTCTGGACTTAGGTTCACTATTTACACGTCTTGTCTGGCAAGGTAGTGGGACACGTGTCTATTCCCTCTGTGTTAATGCAATCGCCAACATAAACATGGGAAAGATCACCTGTCATGATTGCAGCCATTTTTTCTTTCCACATGCCCATTTCCCACATGCGTCAATTATGAGTGTGGGTGCATATAACATCTGGGCCCTTTATTTGAAGTACATTTTATCGCACTCATTACAAGAAAGGAGGTCAATAGTGGCGACATATGTCTTCGCTGAATTATCAAAAGTCATCCCTTTAAATGTATAGAGACGACAAAGTCGTCGCTCAATGTCGCTGTAATAGGTTAGTGTCTCTAGATATGTAGCGACGACATAAAGTCGTCGCTATATATATTTGCATCTACAACGACTACAACTTTGTCGCAACATTGTCGTGGTCTATATCTCAAAAACAGATAAAAAGGGACGACAAAGTGGTCGCCAATATCGTCGCTGTTATATGAAATAATAGCGACGTGAAATACGTCGCTATTATCTCGTCGCCATACTTCCTTCTCATATAGCGATGACAAACTAATTGATTTCTTTTACTACAGCGACGACAATGTCGCCGCTATAAACTTTTTGAATTTTTTTGAATTTTTTTTATTTCCAAATAATAGAAATAATGTATAAAAAATTCTAAAAATCTACAGACCCTCCAAATCCTCGTTCTCGTCCCCGTTCTCCTCCTCCGCAGGCACAACTGGTATTCTACTTTTCAAAATCTCAATTTCAAAATTGTATTTGGAAGTTGAGCACTTGTACATGGCAAACCGATGATCGTTATTCGGGAGTCTCCAAAGAATTGATGGGAAGTTCCTTGTGGGGCAAACGATGTAGCAGCTTGAATCTAGTGAGGGAGAGGTGCCCTTTAGAACCCGGCCAACCCCACGGACGTGACCTTGTCATTCTTCGAGAACCTCCTTTGCAATGGCACGCTGCTCAACGACGCCACCACTGAGGCGACTGTGATATGTTGAGTCTCTCTCAACTCAACAAGTTTATCCTGCTTAGTGAAAAAATAATAATAAATAATAATATCATATCGATAAAATTATATTAACATAATTTAAAATTCTCACATAGTCACCAAATATCTTTGGTTCACCCAATTGCCATCCGGAAGGTGTGAAACGTCCGGAACGATTCAATAATCATCGGCCATCTTTGAGTTTCGGGGTCCCGCTATGACAATTTAAATGTGAAATGTAGTTAGTAGACATTTTTACGTAATGTAGTGAAGATTTGTATAATGATATTGAAAATTTATATGTTGTACCTCATCGTAACGCGTGGTAGAGAAGCTCTTCGACCTCTGCACGCTTGGGTATTTAGCCTTACCTCGATTGACCTTATTTTTTGAGGACTGTTTTTGAAGGTATAGCATATAATTGATTAGCAAAAAATGCAATAGTTAAAAAAGTATATAAAATATCGTAAAAAATAAATAAACAATACGTACCATGAAAGTAGGACTGGTGAAGAAGTCAATGCACTTCTGCCAGTCCTCAGCGGACATCTCACCGTATGGTCGGCTCAGTCCATGCGCTTTTAAGTGATTATGCGCCTTGAGTTTGTAATCGCGATAACGATCGGCCGCCAAACAATCTACAGCGGCACATATTGTCCGGTGACTGTCGGCGACCGATCGCCCTACAAATCGAAGGAGCTCGCAATAGTGAAAAAAATTACGTTAATGTAGAAGTCGTGAAACAATTATTTATTGAGTGTACTAATAACAACACTACTTTAAGTTCATACCTCGGTAATGCTACGTAACCGTGCCCGCTGCTCCTTTGGAACCTCTGTCTATGAAGGGTAGCACGGGCACGGTGAATCTCACTTGTTTCCCAACCAAGCGCGTGAAGTACTTCACGTTATTCTCAATCGGCTACATTGTGCGTTCGACATTGTCGAATGCGATAGGAAATGGCATCTTCCCGTTAGCTCGCCAAACCATCTCAAGGTTGATGCCTCGAGATATACCCCGTCGCTTTGGCGGGCGAAAATGAAAAAATTGGAATTTGTGTTTATCATACGATTTTCAACGATATGTATAAAATAATAAATAATTACAATTTGAACAAAAAGTGTTACTGCACTCATGAAGTCGAAGCTTGCCGGTGAGATGAGATGGGCTCATGTGGAGGATCTCTGCACCATCACCTCCGTGCGACATCACGTCGACCATACTAACACATGAAATAATTATAACATCAATTAGTGCGGAATAGGTCCCTACATTTATTTTAATTGATCCTAATAAACTTTTTTTTATTTCAAATAGGTCCCGATGTTCGAAGGTTTTCAAAGTTTCTAATAAGTTTGAAGTTGATGATGAATAGGTCCTTCCACTTCTACTTTATTTTAAATAGGGCCATAAACTTTGACTCTATTTCAAATAGGTCCTTAAACTTTTATGTTATTTCGAATAGGTCCATGAACTTATAAGGTTTTCAAAGTTTCTAATAAGTTTGAAGTTGATGATGAATTGGTCCTTCCACTTCTACTTTATTGTCAATAGGGCCATAAACTTTGACTCTATTTCAAATAGGTCCCTAAACTTTTAAGTTATTTCGAATAGGTCCCTGAACTTATAAGGTTTTCAAAGTTTCTAATAAGTTTGAAGTTGATGATGAATTGATCCATCAACTTATTCCTTATTGTAAATAGGGTCATCAACTGTGACTATATTTCAAAGTTGTCCCTAAACTTTTATTTTATTTCAAATAGGTCCCTGAACTTTGACATTTTACGTAGTATCTAATAAGTTTGAAGATGTTGATGAATTGGTTCTTGAACTTTTAATTTATATCTAATATGTCCCTCAACTTTGAATTTTTTCTTCATTTCTAATAAGTTTCAATTTGTTGATTAATTGGTCCCTCAACTTATTCCTATGTCAAATAGGTCCTTACAATTTGAATTTTATCATAATTTCTAATACATTTTAATTTTGTTATAAGTAGGTCCCTAATGAAATTGTTCATTTCAAATATGTCCATATACTTTTACTTTATTGTAAATAGATCCATAAAATTTCTATTTTATTTCAAATATGTCCTCGAACTTTGAATTTGGTCATAGTTTCAAATAAGTTTGAAGTTGTTGATGAATTGGTCCTTAAACTTCTAATTTATTTTCAACAGGTCCTAAAACTTTGACTGTAGTTCAAATGGGTCCCTACACTTAGAATTGTTAGGTAGTTTGTAATAAGTTTGAAGTTGTTGAATAATTGGTCCTTAAACTTTTAATTTATATCTAATAGGTCCCTCAACTTTGAATTTTTCTGTTATTTCTAACAAATTTTAATTAGTTGATTAAATGGCTGCCTAAACTTGTGAAATTTAAAATTGTTCCTTACACTTTAAATTTAACGTAATTTGTAATACTTTATAATTTTTCTATTGATAGGTCCATAATGAAAATTTTTATTTCACAACGGTCCCTCAACTTTGACATTTTTCGAAAATTATAATAAGTTTCAATTTGTTGATAATCGTAAAATTTACAACATTCCAAAATTTACAACATTCCAAAAAAATCCTAAAATTTACAACATTCCAAAATAATCCTCAAACATTCCACAATTTAACTTTAGTCCCAACAATTTACAACATTCCAAAATAATCCCAAAACATTCCAAAATTTGACTTTAGTCCCTAAAATTTTCAACATTCCAAAATTATCCTAAAACATTCCATAATTTAACTTTAGTCCCTAAAATTTACAACATTCCAAAATAATCCCAAAACATTCCAAAATTTGACTTTAGTCCCTAAAATTTTCAACATTCCAAAATTAACCTAAAACATTCCATAACTTAACTTTAGTCCCTAAAATTTACAACATTCCATAATTTAACTTTAGTCCCAAAAATTTTATTTTTTACAAATTAGTCCCTAAACTTTTGTTTTTTACAATTCACTCCCTAAATTTCTCCTAACTCCAACTCCAGCAAACCCCAATTCCAACTCCTTTTCCTCAACTCAATACATCAATACTATGAAATCAACAAAATCAAAAAAAGAAAAAAACAAAAAACAAAAACAAACTGAAATTGAAAAAAATGGATTGAATGCTTTGTTACTTATTGTGGTAGGCGGCAGACGGCAGACGGCGGAGAAGACGATGGCAGACGACGACGGCGACGGCGCTGGAAGAAGAAGAAGAAGGAAGCACAGCCAAAATGAAAAAGAAGAAGGTCTGGAGTGAATTAAAAGGTCTGACTCAATATCGACGACATATGTCATCGCTATTAATCACTAAGGCGACGACATTTTATTCAACTTTTAAGAACACGCGCCTAAAACGTGGCGCCCAATTTTCAGGAATATATGTCGTCGCTATTGACAATACAATACGTAAAATTAAATTACACATCTCATTTGAAATGGGTTTTTTATTTAAAATAATTTTTATAAGTATTAATTTTTAATATTTAATATAATAAATAAATTTATTTTTAAATTTATCAAAAAAATTATTTTTTAATTGTTTATAATTAAAATATTAAAGTATAAATTAACAAATTCAAAGATACAAAAAATATTGTACTATTGTTGGAGTCTAAAAATATTCTAAAAATATTTCTCTTTTTAGTGCATTTTCATATTTAATTTAATATATTATATGTTTTAAACATGCTATAAATGTCGCTCTCATAATGGTATTTGCGCTAGGTCCTTCAACTTTAAACATTTTTCATTTGGGTCCTCATATTTTTTTTTTATTTCAATGTCATCCAATTTTATTTGCAACATAAGTCCTTAAAGTTTTACAAGGTTAGATATATAGGTCCCCAGTAGCAAGTTTTACGAGGTTAGATATAATTGTCCTACATTCTGTCCACAAATGTTGAAACTCCATCCAAACTCGCATTTTGACCAATAGCAATGATAGTATGAACGAAAAACATTCAAGCCGAAAACAGTAACAACAACAAGAACATGCTTTTTTATAAATTTATTTCATAAAATTTAGTGACGCATAATAACATTTCAATCTGATTCACTATCATGATACGATTGATCCTCATCATCGTCACTGTCGTCTTAATTGATTTCACTTGATGTTTCGTCATCCTCGTATTTTGCATTTGTATCGTCTTCCACATCATCGTCGTTTATAAACGAAGTTTCTCCTGCAGTGTCAGACGAAGCTCTCTTAATAACCGATGCTTCTATCTCATCAGCTTCATTATCATCCCGGTGTAAGGATACGTGCTCTATGTTGCCAAGATCAATGACTAGAGATAAACTGGAAGAGTAGTTATTGTGGAGCAGGTCAATCTCTGTGATGTTAGCTCCCATTGTGTCCCACATGCTCCTGTGATGGACAATTTATATTACTTGCCAGTTCGGATCACGAGATGGATCTTCAATGTAGAACAGTTGTTGTGCTTAGCTCGCAAGTATGAACTGATCATCCTTGAACGCCTCTGCACTGATGTCAATACTGATAACGTTATTCTCAATTACCATCCGTCTCCCATCACACCTAAACTACTTGCATCGTAACGTATAAACCGAAAGTTTTGGTCCATCTTGTAGCTCCAAAGATATCTTACAACCGCCGCCGTAGTAAACCTCACCCGGTCCACGGGGCGGAAACACCATCGCTCGAGTTTTTCTTCAATATCACGATCATATGTCGTGAATCGAACTTCTTTGACAACACAAAGCCGTGTATGACATAACTCACCGGTAATATCCACCGACCAATGCAAATAACTCATGAGAAATTTGATGGTTGTGGCTTTGACGCATTGCATATAGTCGCATGACGAGAATTATTCTCGAGAATTGAAAGAAATTATGTTGAAAACTTGCAATTTTATTCGGTCGATGTTTGTTTACCTTTCTGTAGAACCAACCGTGAAAGTCTCTTATGTGCACTAGTTTGATGTTTGGACAGCCATTGTTCAGTAGTTCCTGCCTATGTTCCTTGAACAAAGTATGGAAGATCAAAGTTCATTAGTTCGTTTCAAATAATAAAGTTTATTCGAGATAAAGGAATAATAATCAGGAATTAACGCCGCCTTCTTCGCAAGAATGGCTCAACTTCATAACAGTTGTTCAGGACGTAAAAAATCGCTTGATTTCAAACTTGAGTAGGAAATGTCGTTGGTGACTACTTTTCAAGTGGGCGACACTGCGACTGAAAAATAAAAAGTTGTGTCTGTGGAACACTAGCATCCTCGTTTCTATCTGGTCGGTCGATCCTTGTCCCTATGTCTTCGAAGTACCTCGAACAAAAGGTCAATGCCTCGTCTACAACATACCCTTCAGCTATTGATCCCTCGGGCCGAGCTCGATTTCTAACGTAGCCCTTCAATTTCTTCAGGTATCGCTCGAATGGATACATCCATCTCATGTGCACCGGACCTCCAAGGATTGCCTTTTCTGGAAAATGCATTACGAGGTGAATCATTATGTCGAAGAAGGCTGGCGAAAATATCCATTCCAACTTACAGAGAATGAGTACCAGGTGATCTTGGGAAGCTATCATGTCGCTAACCTTTAGTGTTCTTGCACAAATCTTTCTGAAGAACGTGCACAGTTCAATAATTGCCATGAAAATTGTTTTATTCAAGAACGCCCGACATCCGACTGGCAATAACCGTTACATGATAATATGGCAATCACGTGACTTCAACCCAATAATACGGCTGTCATTAGGAGCAATATTCTTCCGCAGATTAGAAGCGAAGCCATCTGGAAACTCAACCGATCGGATAAATTTACAAAACTTCTTACGATTTGAAGACGACATGGTGTAACATGCGGCAGGCTTCATCCACCTATTCCTGTTCTGATACAAGTGTAACTCCTTTTGGATCTCTAATTGCATCAGACCGCGCCTCGCATTGACTTTGTCTTTTAATTTGAATAGATCGTCCATAATTGTGCCGAGCAAGCTATCACAAACATTCTTCTCTACGTGCATGACATCGATGTTATGTTTGAGCTCTGTAGAAGTCCAATATGGCAACTCATAGAAAATGCTCTTTTTTCTCTAATTTAGGTCGTCATCACTTCTCTGAATTGTAGCACCACCGTAATTAGGGTGCTTTCCTGGACTTCTATATCTGACACGCGACTTAACTGTGCTAAAATGTCTCAGTAGCGCAACCGGATGAGGTGGTCGCCTCTTTGTCCTCCCATCGAAGTCTAAATTATCCCGAAAATGATGCCTAGATGGCGGGAACCGACGGTGACGCACATAAGTTGTCTTACCTATCACATGGATCAAGGAGTATCCTCGTTGCACGCAGGACATGCCTTGTACCCTCGACCACTCCAACCCGACAAAACTACTTCTCGCTAGAAAATCGTTAATTGATCCACAACAACACATCGCACGCAATCCCTGAATACCGACTTGTTGTTGGTTCCAATGTCACCAGTGTCAATCCCATCGCCCACAACTCCTTCAACTCATCCACTAATGGTCGTAAAAAATACATCGATGCACTTGTTTGTCCATTTGTTTATAACTTTAATATGCATCAACTTGACTAAAAATTTAGGATGAAAATGATGAAACTCCCGGCACAGCTTCTCGAATAGAGAGCTCAAACAATTCAATCGTAGTAACCATCGGTACTTGTACCGCATGCTCATCACCACCACACGTCCGTCCATGACATCCATCATCTCATCCTCTACACCACTCGCTCATTCTCGTCTATACACATTCGCAGATGAACATCGGTCTCGCCATGATATATCCAAATTGACATAACTCTCCTCAAAACCATTACGAAATATGTGAGCCTCGACAATTTCCAATAGATGTGTGAGACCGTTTAGACATTTTTTGCACGGACATTTAATCATTCCTCTATCAATAACATATGGCCTCGCCATGTTTATAAATGCTTGCAAACCGTTCCGAAAATGTGCAGATTTTGTGCGATTTCTAATTGTTGTCCAACTTTTATCAATATCTATATTTGAAAATACTATATTCTTACAAATACAGTAAGGATAATAAATAGAGATGAAGAAATGAAATGTAAAGAAGATGATTATGAAGAAAAATAATAAAATTGCAAGTGACCGGAGAGATGCGGAGTTGGAGAAGAAATTTTTTTTCGTTTAGCCTGCAATACAGAAATACCGAGATGAGGAGAAGAAAAAGAAGACTCTATAGCGGCGACATTTTTCGTCGCTATATGTAAAGGTCGCCGCTACAGGATCCTTCATATTTTACGAGGAAATTAATAACTCACGTGCCTACCAAACTGATCAATACGTATATAGCGACGACATGTGTCGTCGCTACAGACAACAATTGGGCGCCAATTTTTTCGCTTAAATTGATCTAGGTGTATATCGACGACATATATATCTCATCGCATTTTACGAAAAAAATCATGATTAGCGTGACTGACAACATCATCTGCAATTCAATTGCGACGACATATGTCATCACTGTTTTTGCATCAAAATGCCGCCATTTGTTCCCGCCATTTTCAAAACTATTTGGCAACGACATTGAAAGACGTCGTTATAGATTCTATTTAATAGCGACGACTTATAATCTATTGTGACGACATATGTCGTCGCTATAAGTTTTGCATATGTGGTGATGACATTTCTTTGTCGCCTCTCTTGTATAGAATCAATAGAGAGCGACTTGGTGTCGTCGCAATTGGTGTCGCCGCTATAGACGCTTTTTGTTGTAGTGACTTTCAAATTCAATAGTGAGGATGAGTTTTGTCATCAATGGCCCATATTGTATCTTTGTGAATCTAACGGTTTGTATGCTTGGTAGAAACTATTAATAAGACCCAAGATTTTTCCCTAAAGTGTCTTCTATTTTGCACTTGCTTACAAATTTTTCGCAACAAAAAAAATATTCTTACTTTCCTTACTCTTTTCCCAGTGGTGTTCTTCAAAGCTTTCTTATGCCATTATCCTTTCGTTTTAGGCATATTTCTTATTTGTTTTTCTAACTTTTTCGTCTAAAAGAAAGTTGTCTTCCAAGATGATTCCCAAAATCCTTCTTTTGGGATAGGGGTTGATGTAGATGAATTAGACGCCTTTGTTGAGTGCTTGGCCTTTTCTATGAAAGTGGTAGCACTCAACGTTTTGTCAAATATGAGTGTGGTACCCTCTGATGAAGTTTTTATGAATGAGGACTTTGACCATATCAGAATGAGCGGTGGTCCACCTAAAAGATCTAAATTTCAATTGATAGACGAACCTATAACTAAAGAGCAAAACAAAGAGGAGTGGAGGAGGCGAAGGGATGGAGAGCCCTACTAATGACCTTTACCAGGCCTACGAGATCTTTTCATCCATTTAAATGGACGAAGATCTTGTTGAAAGCTAAAACTTCCATAACATTCTAGAAGACATAGAATTATTCCTTCTTAGCCCTTTCCAAACAGTAGACAGACCCTCCCTCCCTCCAGGTTATGTAGCATTCACGCCCTTTCTACAGATTCTGGCCTTCACATCTCCTTTTACCATTTCTTTAATAAAATCTTGAATGAGTATAGGCTGGCTCCCACCCAACTAGGGCCTAATAGCTAGGAATGATGGTAGCATCCTTCCTCCTATGGAAAAAGGCTGGTTGGATATGGAGATTTCTTTTGAAGTTTTTCACTTCTTCTACCACCCACTTCAAACCAGGAACACCAAAACCCTCAACCTGGATACTTTTATCTTACACCGAGGTAGAAGTCAACTCCAAAATTGGCGGTGAGCTCTAAAAAAGTGAAAGACTGGAAAGAATGTTTTTCCTTTGTTAAGGAAAAATAAGAGTTCCAATCAGCAAACCCCAAATCCCACATTTTTATGCCTCATTTCTACATCAAGATTCGTTAGTCTCTTTTTATCTTAGGTTGTCTTTTGTTTTACTCTACCTGCTACTATGCCCAAATACTAACTTTACAGTTCATTGTTGTTGAACAGCTAAAGACAAAGGACCTCGCTTCACCGAGGACAAGGTTGCTAGCCTCATCCTTCAAATCCAGGGTCAAATTTTAGATAACAACCGGCTTACCAAAGAGACGAAGTTGATCTTACAATCAGGAAGTATATACTTTTACAACCCAAGATTGGAGATAACGCTTCATAAGTCTCTTTTTGTCCTTTTTTTTCCCCTTTCGCATCAATCGTCATACTTTCTTCTTCTCTTCTTAATTTCTTCCTTCACCTTGCACAACTAAGATAAACTTCAATCAAAAGAAGAAGAACCCTACTACCACCCATGAGGCCTTATCTAAAGTTACCCAGACGAAGCTTCTGATGAGGCTGAAGAATCCTCATTCGGCGAAGGGTGTGGTCATCAGAGAACCTCCATCTGTTCTTACCAATAGGCCCGTCGCCAATGAGGTGGTGGAGAAAGCAGAGTGGCAGAGAAATCCCAAAAAGGGCGAACTATTCTTCATCTCTACACCATTTCTCATTTTGGTTGAACCATTCTAGGTCTTCACCAGCAAAAAGAAAGAGCTGGATGAGAGTTCTGAAGGTCCCTGGAAGAAGAAGTCCAAGACCTTACCCCTCCATCTCCGCGTTGGTGGATCTCTTCACCAGCAGATTAAAAAGCCCTAGGGACTCTCTTCTGGCCCCGCTCCCTAGCTTCGTAGCTTGGACTTGTGCCTCCATCTTCCACTTCTTCAACCAAACTTGGGAGATTTGGTTAGAGTACTTGACAGTTCTTCAGAGGGCTATATAGATATAGGATCACCTGGCACGAACATTGGTTCTTGTTAGGATCAAAACATGACGTTTGATACCTGCATGGCCCAACTGCCAAGCTTGAGGAAGATGTGGTTAAGCAGCAACAGGCCATAGATCAGCTAAAGAGGGAGCTAGAGTTTGTCAAGAAGAATTCTAAGGTTGAAAAGCTACGTTTGGATGTTCGCCAGCTGATGTCAGACTACGAAGCTTCGAGGCTCTCTGTGGAGAATAAAGAGGGAAAACTCCAAGGAAAGTTGGAGAAGAAGAATGAGGGCTGAATGTGCTCCGTACTCAGCAGAAAGTAGAGCTGCAAGGTTTGACTCTGGCTGAGCTATCATCGAAGGATGTGGGTCTTCGTAAGGAGTTTTTAGGCTTTAGGGACTCCAACGAGGGGAAGAAAATCTTCAAAGATGGAAAACAAGAGGATGGTAGAGAACTCATCCTCCTGATGCAGGATTAATACCCCAATCCTAGCTTCGACTTCCTTTTTGAAGAAAATAAGGAAGAAGTTTCTATAGCACCTTCTACTCCCACTGTTGAGGCTACATTCCCTTCTCCCAACGAAGCTTTAATTGAAGATGCCCCTTCGGCCCCTCCAAACTCCACCTTTGACCCTTCTGTTTTTTAAAATCTTCAAGATCTGTAGTTTTTCTTTTATTTTGGTTCATAGTTGCAATCTCAAGAATATTGTTTTAATAAAATATTTTTGGATTACTGCAGGTTGCTTTTTTACGTCTCTGTTCTATTCAATATGATTTTACTTTTTTTTTTGTTCAAGTAATAAGGCTCATCAAAACATTCATGCTTAGACATTACTCAATTGGAACGAGCAATTATTCCCAGCCTTTGCTATCTTCGTAATTAAACGGAACTTAAGAATATTTTGAATAATTTCTTGATTGTCAGGTTGGACAACACGTATCACCCACAGTACTCGCATGATGCGCTGGATCGAGACTACTCATACGATACGACGGATGATAGGTTTACGAGCATTGACAGTAGAAACTTCGAAGCTGCCTTTAGGTTTTTCAACAATTAGTACCCAGTTCCTTAAATTAAGTTTGATTTGTAATGTATGGTTTAAGATTACCTGCATTATCGGTATGTATAACTTTAATATGTTTGGAATATCGCAAAATAATATGCTTGATTTTAGTTAACGAGATTTATGGTTGAATAATTAATGGAGAATAAATTAGGGCACAAAATTAATATACATTAGCATCATTCTCAAATAACAATACAAGACCATTATGAAGCAATCAAACCAATAAATCTACACAATGGAAAATACAATAATTAATCTAATGGAGCAATATTATGGGGCAAATTAATTGTTTGTTTTGTGTTTGAAAAGGGGGTAGTTTAAAAAGGTGGGTGGGGTAATGTGTAGGGGGTCTTTTTTGGGATGATTTAAAAAGGAGGGAAAGGGTGGGGTGAGGTGGGGTGAGGAAGGGTGGGGTAATAGCAATTATAAGAGGAAGGTTTAATTGTCCGACTGTCGACACGTAGCAGTCGGACAAATGATGTGTTGATCAATTCAGGCAACACATCATTACTCCATTTTGAAATATGTCAGGTTTCGAAATAATTTGAAAAATAGTCATTTTGAATAAAAATATCTTCAATCAATTAACTAAAATCTCAACAATATAGTATTAAAATTCAGTAAAAGACTAATTCCACAAATATCATATCTACAACAAGATTTTACAAAAAAAAAAAAAAAATAAAAAAATTCAACCTACACCTCGTGCCACCACCTAACCCAAGTAAATTATATTTTTTTATAGATTAATTTGGATTATAAAAGAACAAAATTTTAAATGTTTGTGGTAGATTAGTTTGGGCTTGTTTTTAGATAAAACTCATGCTGAGATTTTTTTGAATGTAATTGCAAAAATTTATTGAAGGAAGTTGGGGACCGGTCAAGATCCCAACTCCTCTACATTATACTTGAAACAAATTCTTAAGCTATCTAAAATGATAATTGGTCCGACTAGGATCCCAACCCTACTAGCCCAATATTTGAACAAAACTTGAGGTAGAACAAACGGTAATTTGTTATGTCAAGATCCCAATTCTACTACCTCGATGCTTGGACAAAACTTGAGGTAGTTCAAATGGTAATTGGTTCGCCAAGATCCCAAATCCACTACTTTAATACTTGAACAAAACGTGAGATAGTTTAAAAGGTAATTGGTCTGATCAAGGTCCCAACCCCGCTTCCTTGGTACTTTTCCAAATCTTGAATCAACTTCTAAGGTATGTAAGAACCGTTCATTAATATCTCGCAAAACTCTAAACATATACATTTCTTTGGCAACATTGCGTTCGTTGAACAATGTAAAAAATCAGAAGAAACCTTTTAAACTATTGGTAGTATTTCTGCAAATGTTCGGCGTTCCAGGGGTTTTTTAAGGGTTCGCCTCCATTGCTGGAAAGCCTATAAGTTCTTGGGACAATGACTTCGACAATAGCGTAAAGACCTTCCTAGTTCGCACTCAATGTTCTAGCCCTGACTTCATTGTTAGGTTGGAAGACCTTTTATTGGACTACGTCTCCAACTCTAAAAGTTTTGAGGCGTACTTTTTAGTTATCGTGCTTTTCCATTTTCTTCTGATGGGCTGCCAATTTTAGTTGGGAAGACTCTCGCTTTTTTTCCAGCAAATCGTTCTCCACCATTATCCCTTCATTGTTCTATTCTTCATCGAAGTATAGCCTTCAACAAGATGGCATACCAACCTCGACTGAGATCATAGCCTCTAAACCGAATGCCATAGAGAAAGGGGTATCTTCGATTGGTGTTCGGGTGTTAGAGCGGTATGCCCACAGAATTTGTGGCAAATCTTCCGTCCATATTCCATTTACACTATCTAACTTTTGTCTCGTGGATATTCTTGATGTCTTATTAATGCCCTTTAACTTGCCTATTGGCCTGCGGGTAATAAGGGGTGGAGAAGTGTTTGTTAATGCCCATTTCGTCACACATCTTATGTAGCTTTCTCCCTTTGAACCGGGTGTCATTATCTAACATAAGCGATTGTGGAAGCCTGAACCTACATATGATATTTTTCCACACAAATTTGCATGTATTAGCTTCAATGATTTTCGATAAGGGTTCTGCTTCAACCCATTCAATGAAGTTGGTGTTCACCTATATAATGGCAATGGGCCTATGAAATCTATCTCCCATTTGGAGAGAGAACATGGACTAGATACAATAGTGATTTCTTGTGCATGTTGCCTCGGTATAGTGACAAGACTTTGGTATTTATCACATCTCTGAACGAATTTGAATGCATCTTTTCACATTGTAGGCTAGTAATTACCTTGTTTCAATACCTTTTGTGAGAAAGAATGGGCCCCAAATGGTTATTGCAGATACCTTCGTAGATTTTTCAAAATACGTATTCAGACTCGTTCTTTCCCACACACTTTAGTAGGGGCGAGGTATACCCTCGCTTTGTTATCAATGAGAACGTACCTAGTGGATTTCAAGCAAATTTTCCTAGCCCCATTCTTTTCAGGTAGCTTCTGCTCTTTCAAGTAGTCTACTATTCTCTGAATCTAAGGAGTCACTCCTTCAAACCACGCATTTTCTAAAATAGAAATGGTTGGGAAACAACTTAATCAAAAAGTTTTGAAGTGTTCGGTGTCCTGCGTGCTTGCTAGCTTCGACAGGGCATGGGCAAAGGAATTATCCATCCTCAGGATCTGGTGTGTTGGGATATTTTCTCAAAACTTGCCAAAATCAAAAGATGCACCAATTGTTGAAAATGAAAATATATGATATGATATTATATTATATTTGGTGACTAAAATTGAACAACTTTTCAAATCTTGGACACCTTGACATGCGGAACATGGAAAAAAATTAGGTCATACGTTAACTATAAATTGACGTTGTTTATTCTTTTTTGTAGACGTGACTTGAGGATTTTTGAGAAAAAATTGTAAGCCTAGCATCCTAGTTGTTTTTCTTGTTCTATTTATGGGTCATACAAAGAGTATAAATTGGTTGGTGTGGTAAAGCTTAGGATATTATTTTTCTTAAGATACTTGGAGAACCTGGGTGAGTAAAATCTATATGATTATAACGATTTTTCATATAGTAAAAACTTTGACAATCCATAAATCTTTCTCTATCTTTTATATTTTTTCTATTTGATTATCTTTATCTGAATAAGGATCTTGTGGGCAATAAAAGAATTGGTCTCAATTTCCAACAGTGGTATTAAAGAGTCAAGTCGTTCAGAGTGTTGATGCACATAGAAGATATGTCTATCAAATATGACGTGGAAAAATTTAACAAAAGAATCAATTTTGGCTTGTAGCAAGTACAAGTCAAGGATTTTTGATTCAATCTAGACTGCACAAGGCTTTGAAAGGAAAACAACCCCTGTTTCTGACAAAGATACTGAAAAATATAGTACAAGCGATGAAGTTTTGGAAAGATTTGGATTTTAAAGCTACAAGTACGATACATCTCTGTTGAGCCAAAAATGTTCTTGCAAATATTCATAGAATATCTATTGCAAAGGAACTTTGGAAAAAACTTGAACAGTTGTATCAAACAAAGAGTCTTTCAAATCGGTTGTACTTGAAGGAATAGTTTCATTCTTTGCGAATGAATGCAGGTACAAAAATTTTAGACCACCTGCGTGTTCTCAATGGGATCGTTTCTGAATTGGAGGCTATTAGAGTTAAACTTGATGATGAGGATAAAGCATTAACACTCATCTGGTCTCTTCCATCCTCCTATGAACACATCAAACCAATTTTGATGTATGGGAAAGAAACTATGAGTTTTGAAGAAGTTAGAAGTAAATTAATTTTTGAAGAAAGAAAGTTGAGTGGTTGAAGTAATATTTCATCTGAAAAGAATAACTCTATAAAAAGAAAAGTATCTTGATGATGAAAAGAATAACTCTATAAAAAGAAAAGTATCTTGATGGAATTGTAGACAACTTGGTCAAGTGAGGAAAATTGTCCAAAACGTAGAGCGGGCTCGGCTAACTGTTCGATATCAGATACGGACAATATGTCTCTCTTTATGGGAAACGATGATGTCGCTTGAGTAAATATTTACATCCTCTTGGCATGTGTTAGTTGCCATGATAAATGATGTGTTACTACTAGCGGGTCCACATGTTTACACACGGGTATTGGCTTGATATTAATGCAAGGTGTGTGGTTGAATTGATTTCAATAGCTGATGAACTTCTAAGTAAGTCAAGCAAGTAAGTTGCACCATAATATTTCAACAAATTTATTCGACATGAGCCAATGAAATTCATAGAATTCGTTAATTTTAAGTGATTATACTTATATAGTAGAGTATGTTAATTCTATGTTTTGAGAATTGGGATTGTCAAAGTTTGCCAGTTTTTTTAAGTATCGAGATGAAGAGCTGCAGAAAAGATGATTGAGTTTTGAATCGTTTTTCGTCAAGGTGGAGATTGTTGGGATATTTTCTCAAAACTTGTCAAAATCAAAAGATGCAACAATTGTTGAAAGGGATATGATATGATATGATATTATATTATATTATATTTGGTGACTAAAATTGAACAAGTTTTCAAATCTTGGACACCTTGACAAGCGAAACTTGGAAAACAATTATGTCATATGTTAACTATAAATTGACGTGGTTTATTCTCTTTTGTAGACGTGACTTGAGGGTTTTTGAGAGAAAAATTGTAAGCCTAGCATCCTAGTTGTTTTTCTTGTTCTATTTGTAGGTTGTACAAAGAGTAGAAATTGGTGGGTGTGATAACGCTTAGGATATTATTTTTCTTAAGATACTTGGAGAACTTGGGTGAGTAAAATCTATATGATTGTAATGATTTTTTCATATAGTGAAAGCTTTGACAATCCATAAATCTTTCTCTATCTTTTATATATTTTTTCTGTTTCGTTATCTTTCTCTGAACAAGGATCTTGTGGACAATAAAAAAATTGGTCCCAATTCCCAACATGGTGTTGATGAGTTGAAGGAGTTGTGAGATAGTGATGTTGATACGCGTGATGTAGAAAGTAATAATGGTGTATTCATAATGTGTGCAACACTATTGTGGACACTTAATGATTTCCCTTCAAGGAGTAGTCTCTCTGAGTGGAGCGGTCAGAGTTATAATGAATGTCCAACTTGTAACAATGAGACACCGTCAACACAAGTAAGTGGTAAGACAACTTGTGAGTCATCGACGTTTCTTGCCTACTAAGCATCATTGGAAGAGTAAACTTAAATTTAATGGGCAAACAAATAAAAGACAATATCCGCGTTAGTTGAGCAGTTGTTTCTGATTTTATTCTAAAAGCACACATCTTTGTTGCGATAATGTTAAACAATAAGAACATATTTTAACGGAAAAGATCTAATGCATGTGTGCTCCATTCACTACAAGAAAGGAGGTCAATAGCGGCGACATAAGTCGTCGCTAAAGGATACATAGTCGTCCTTGTACATGTATAGAGACGACAAAGTCGTCGCTCAATGTGCCCGCAATAGTGTAGTGTTTCTAGATAAATAGCGATGACATTATGTCATCGCTACATATATTTGAATCTATAGCGTCGACAATTTCGTCGCAACATTGTCGTGGTCTATATCTTGAAAATAGATAAAAAGGAACGACAATGTCGTCGCCAAAGTCGTCGCTGTTATCTGAAATAGTAGCGACGTGAAATACGTCGCTATTATTTTTATATACAACAATTATTGTCGCCGCTATATGTCCTAATATAGAGACGATCGTGTCGTTGCTATTACTAAATAATTTGTTTTAATACGGTGACGACAATGTCGCCGCTATAAATATTTTTAATTTTTTTTTTTCAAATAAATGAAATAATGTATAAAAAATTCTACAAATCTACATATCCCCCAAACCCTCGTCCTCGTTCTCGTCCTCCTCAGGCACAACCATTGGTATGCTATTTTTCAGAAGTTCAATTTCCTGCTGCATTGGCGTAGCTGAGCCTCGTACATGGTAAAGCGAGGATCGTTATTCAAGGCGCTCCGAGAACCGATGGGAAGTTCTTTGTGGGGCCTTCGATACAAGATCGAATCTAGGAAGGAGATGTGCCCTTCGGAACCCGTCCAACTCCACGGATGTGACCTCGCTGTTCTCCGAGAATCTCATTTGCAATAGCATACTGCGTCTAATGACGCGCCACCGAGGAGGCGACTCATGTATGTTGAATCTCCCTCAACTTAACAAGTTTATCCTGTTTAGTGAATAAAAATATTAAATAATAATATCATGTCGATATAAAATTATATTAACATCATTTAAAAGTCCTCACATAGTCGCCACCGCATGCGGGTTCACCCAATTACCATCTTGGAAGGTGTGAAATGTCCAGAACGAATCAATAATCCCCGGGTATTTAGCTTTTCGACCCCTGCACGCTCGGGTATTTTGCCTTACCACGATTGGCCTTATTTTTCAAGGACCGTTCTTGAAGGTATAAAAAATAATTGATTAGCAGAAAACTTAATAGTTAAAAAAATATTTAAAAAAAATCGTAAAAAATAAATAAACAATAAGTATCACGAAAGTAAGACTGGTGAATAAGTCAATGCACTTCTACTAGTCCTCGGCAGACATATCGTTGTATGGTCGGATGGGTCCATGCGCTTTTAAGTGATTATGCGCCTTGAGTTTGTAATCTCAATAACGATCGGCTGCCAGATGATCTACAGCGGCACAGACCACCCGGTACTCGTCGGGCAACCGATCGCCATGCAGATCGAAGTAGCTTTGCAAGAGTGAAAAAATTACGTTAATCTATATTACATGGAACAATTATTTATCGACTACGCTAATAACAAAACTAATGTAAGTTAATACCTCGATGATGCCACGTAACCGCGCCCACTGCTCCTCTGGAACCTCTGTACATGAAGGGTAGCACGGGGGCACGGTAAATCTCACTTGGTTCCCAACCAAGCGCGTGAAGTACTTCGCGTTATTCTCGATCAGCTACATTGTGCGTTCGACATTATCGAACGCGATGGAAAGTGGCATCTTCCCGTTAGCCCCGCCAAACCTTCTCAAGGTTGATGCCTCAAGAGATACCCGTCGCTTTGGCAAGGGCGCTAAAGAAAAACAAATACGAACCATATTTATCATACGAAATTCAACAATATTTATAAAATACAAAAAAAAAAATGATTTGAACGAAAATTATTACCATACTCGCAGGCCGAATCAAGCACGTGAGGTGGCTGCTGTGGAGGATCCCCTACACCATCACCTCCGTGCGACATCACGTCAGCCATACTAACACATGAAATAATTGCAAACATCAATTAGTGCGGATATAGATCCCTGCACTTAGTGAAATTGATCCCTAGCTTTTAGATTATTGCTTAATTGAATCGGTCCCTAAACTATTTTTATTTTCCTAAGTCCGTACACTTTGAATTTATGTTAAATTCGTAATAAGCTTTAATGTGTTTGATAATAGGTCCCTCAACTTTGAATTTACAATAAATCGGTCCCTAAACTTTGAATTTATTTCAAATAGGTCCTGAACTTTGAATTTTTAGCGATTTGAATAAGTTGTAAGTTGTTGATGAATTGGTCCATAAACTTTTAAATTTGCATGTAAATTCTGATAAGTTATGATTTGTTTACTTAATAGGTCCATAAACTTTAAATTTATTTCAAATAAGTCCGTAAACTTTGAATTTATTCAAATTGGTCCCCGAACTTTGAATTTTTTAGTAATTTCGAATAAGTTGTAAGTTGTTAATGAATTGATCTTTAAACTTTTGATTTATTTCAAATAGGTCCCTAAAATTTGAATTTTGCATGTAAATTCTAATAAATTATGATTTATTTACGAATAGGTCCATAAACTTTAAATTTATTTCAAATAGGTCCCTAAACGTTCAATTTTTTTTCAAATAGCCCCCTAAACGTTGAATCTATTTCAACTAAGGGTTATTTTATTGATGAATTGGTCCCTAAACTTATTTTATTTCAAATAAGTCCCTAAACTTTGAATTTATGTCAAAATTTGAATAAGATTAATTTGATTGATGAATTGGTCCCTAAACTTTGAATTTATGTGTAAATTTGAATAAGTTTTATTTGATTGATGAATTGGTCCCTAAACTTATTTTTTTTCAAATAAGTCTCTAAACTTTGAATTTATGTCAAAATTTGAATAAGTTTTATTTGATTGATGAATTGGTCCCTAAACTTATTTTATTTCAAATAAGTCCCTAAACTTTGAATTTATGTGTAAATTTGAATAAGTTTTATTCGATTGATGAATTGGTCCCTAAACTTATTTTATTTCAAATAAGTCCCTAAACTTTGAATTTTTGTGTAAATTTGAATATGTTTTATGTTATTGATGAATTGGTCCCTAAACTATTTTATTTCAAAAATGATCCCTAAATTTCATTTTACCTTGTGAAATTGATCCCTATCTTCCTTAATTTACCGATTTCATCAAACAAATTCACATTTACGCTAAAACCACCCACAATTAACACCTCATTCACAGATTGCCAAATTCAACCTCATTCAACCTTCATCCAAAGTAAAATGAATTGATCATGTAATTATCAACCGAAAACAACCTCATTAACAGACTGCCAACAAATTAAAACCAAAAAATTGAACAAAAATGATCCCAAAAATAGTCCCAAAATTAATCAAGTAATTATCAATATTTTATAAATCAAAATAGTTATCAAAAAGGAGAAATGTATTACCAAAATCAGCTCAACCGAAAGCAAAAATTAATCAATCAAAAACAGTCCCACAAATTCAAAAATTATGCGTGGAGAAGATGAAGCCGAAAACAGTCCCTAAAATCATGCAATTCAAAAATTAATCATGTATTAATCATGCAATTCAATCCCGCAACTCAACCAAAATCAATATCAAAATCAACATTCAGAAGGATACTTGGATTGGATTTTACCTTGAATGATGCGTGACCGGTGAAGACGAAGCTGCTCGGGTGAAGACGAAGCTACTCGGGCGGAGATGGAGAAAATAGAGATTTTGCTGATGAAATGGAGAAGAAGACCACCAGTGAATACGAAGCTGCTCGGGCGGGACTGGGGAAAATAGAGAGAAGAGAGAAAAGGAGAAATAGAGAAGAAGAAGAAGATTAGACGCGTATAATAAGAGTATTGTCTATAGCGACGACATATGTCGTCGTTATAGATAAATTAGCGGCGAAATAAATTTTAATTTTTTCACCATGCGCCGTAAGCGTGGCGCCAATTTTTTAACGCGTATTAGTGACGACACGTCGTCGCTATAAACGTCGTTTCTCTTGGTTATTTGCAGTTAAGTCCTTCATCTTTATTGTCCTTCAATAAAAGAAGCAAAACTTGTTCCGTATATTATTTTTGAAAATCAGTTTTTAACTTTTTAACTTAAAACATCGTGATACTCAAAATTGCAGAAATTGACATTTAAAATAAAATTTTCAAATTTTTTTTTCTAAAATTTTGGAAAAAAATTATTAAAAAGTAAAAATGGTTCATACTCTTATTGGTTATTTAAAAAAAAGTATTTTACAAATTTATTTGAATAAAAACATATTAAAATTCTTAATCCACAACATTAATTTTTATTTTATTTTCTCTTTTGGTAATTTATTATTTGTTTGTATTTTATTTTTGTTGCCAAAGAATTTATTGTAAGATTTTACAAAATAATTCTATGAATAACCAATTAATTGAATAAAATGTCATAAAATAATTTCTCAAAATTCCATAAAGTTTTTTAGAATAACAAACAAAACGTATTTTCTGCAACATTCAATGTGATTCACTATCATGATATGATTGATCCTCATCATCGTCATTGTCGTCCTCATTGCTTTCACTCGATGTTTCATCATCCTCATATTCTTCATGTGTGTCGTCTTCCACATCATCGTCATTAATAAACGAAGTATCGCCAGTAGTATCAGACGAGGTTCTTCTGATAACCGATGCTCCTATCTCATCAGGTTCACAATCATCCCAGTGCAAGGATATGTTCTCTATGTTGCCAAGATCAACGATCAAAGATAAACCGTAGAAGTTTAAATTATGGAGCAGGTCTATCTCTCGTGATGTTAGATCCCATCATATCCCACGCCTTCTTGTGATGGACTACTTGTACTACGCGCTAGTTCGGACCACGGAATGGATTGAATCCGTCTGTGGCCAAACCTAACCTGACATTCCTGATCTCACTTGAGAACAGTGGATGTTTTATGTCAAAATCCCGCCATGCCTTTCCATCAACGGGATGCTGCATTTCATCATCATCCCTAGACCTTCCTATACTGTGCCACAGCATGAGTTTTGCAGTATCCTTCGTCGCGAACATACATTTTAGTCTGGGGGCTAAGGAAAAATATCGCAACACCTTATGCAGAACATTCTTCTCGTTGACTTTCTCATAAGTGTGCACCCAACGACTTTCACGGCAAATCGGACAAGTTTGACTATCGGCATGTTCACTCCAAAACAATTATCAATCGTTCTTACAGGCGTGAATGGATTTGTAACCCAAACCAAGCTTTGTCATTAGTTTCTTAGCTTCGTAGTGGGAGTCAACCAGGTTCATGTTTGAGAAAGCTAACTTCAGCAATTTCAAAAGATCATCGACATACTTGTTTGTCCATTTGTTCATAACCTTAATATGCATCAACTTGACTAAAAATTTAGGGACAAAACGATGAAACTCCGGGTACATTTCTGAATGCAGAGCACTGAAACAATTCGTCATAGTAACCATCAGTGCTTGCACCTGCATGCTCATCACCAGCTACGTCGTCCATGACATCCATTATCTCATCCTCCACACTAGCTTGCTCATTCTATCTATACACATTCGCAGTATGAACATCGGTCTTGCCATAATATATCCAAGTGACATAACTCTTTGCAAAACCATTACAAAATATGTGAGCCTCGAAAATTTCCAATAGATGTGTGAGACCGTTTAAACAATTTTTGCACTTACATTTAATCCTTCCCCTGTCATTTACGTATGGCCTCGTGATGTTAATAAATTCTTGCAAACCGTTCCGAAAATCTGTAGATTTTGTGTGATTTCTAATTGTTGTCCAAGTTATATCAATATCCATACTTGAAAAATACTATATTTTCACAAATACAGTAAGGATAATAAATAGAGATGAAGAAATGAAATGTAAAGAAGATGATTATGGAAGAAAACAATAGAACTGCAAGTATTTATACTGATGGAGAGAAGATAAAATATTTTCGCAATGATACAATACAGAACTGCGGGGATGGGGAGAAGAAAAAGAAGACTTTATAGTAGCAACATTTGTCGTCGCTATATAAGTAAGTCGTTGCTACAGTATTCTTCCCATATTACTAGGAAATTAATACCTCAAGAGCCGATCAAATTCATCAATATGTATATTGCGACGACGGATGTCGTTGCTACAGAAAAGAAATGGGTGCCAATTTTCCCGCCTAAATTGATACAGGTCTATAGCGACGACAATTGTTGTCGCTATATATCATATCACATTTTATGAGAAAAATCATGATTCACGTGACTAACAACATCATCGACAAATCTATTGCGACGACATATGTCGTTGCTATTTGTGCAACAAAATGCTGCAAATTGTTCCCGCCATTTTTGAAAGTAATTAGCGACGACATTAAAAGGCGTCGTTATAAATTACAAGTAATCTTTAACATATCTCATGACATTTGTGTGATCTAATCTTTTGAATGTTTGATTAGAATAAACAAAATTAAATTGATAATTGAAATTTTTACAAAGTCAAATCATGAAGAAAAGTATGGAACTTTAAATTTAAAAGCAGCAGAATAATTTGTTCACATAATAATTGAAGTATCCAATTCTAGGAATTACAATATTCAATTTTATCAGAAACTACACACCATTCATCATATCTAAAAGTAAAGAACGTTCATGTTAAAAATTAATTGAAACTATACCGCTCACTCTTAAAAAATACGTATTTTCTCCAACAAGTTTTAATACATATTTTACTCAGCCTTTCATAACTAATAAAATAATTAAGAAACTCACAAATAATGACCACGCTATTAAATACTTAATTAAAATAAAATACGTGCTTTTGCATGTGCACTCCACTAGTATATATTATAAAGGTTACATTTTTCTTTGAAAAAAATGAGTAAATCATTATCTAGATAAGAAATTTTGTCCTCCTCTTTCTGATGACAAAATTTATCCTTATTTTTTGTTTAAATGGTTATCTATATAACACTTGAACATTACTTCCACGCAAACAGAATAAGATAAATTTATCCATTATCTTTAACATTTGTCTATATACTAAACAGATCTGTAGTAACTACTAAGAGATTGCGATGCAATTGTACGAAATAGATTTTTCCCCAAGTACAAATTTCTCATAATTCAGGATGCAAATATACCTTCACTTCTATGTAACTAGACAAATCACCAGTGCCGATGCAAAATTATCCAGCTGGATTGGAGATTTGTCATTCTCTAAGTTAACGAAGATAAGTTTTATTGGTTGTAAAAAGTGCACGACTTTGCCCACGCTAGAGAAGGGCATCTACCCTTACTCAAAGACTTGAGCGTTCTGAGGCATGCATAAAGTAAAAGCAATTGGAGCTGAATTTCATATAGAAAATTGTTTACCTAAAATTGTCCGTCGTTGAAAACGATGACTTTACATAATTGTTGTGTATCAATTGAATCTTTTTTTATCCACGGTTGGATGAATTTTAATTTGACAAATATACTGGGGGTCTGTTTACAATTACTCAAGTCTCACTACTCTCTATATATTTTCGTGTGATGGTCTGGAGTCGTTCCTCGATGGAGGCTTGCCTACTCCCAATTTTAATTATCAACATCTCAAATTCATACATGATCGAAAGAAACTATTTGTTAGAAATAAGATCTCTAGTCTTTAATTACATACATATAATTAAAAATCCATCTATCATGCTAAAATTATCAAGTACAATTAATTCAGAAGAGTACTTGTCTCTATTGTTGTTAAAATCGAGAGGGTTAGGATCTTCCATAGTCTAATCACCTAAATAATATTTAATGAAATCTCTGTCATATAATGGTGTAAAAGAGAAGAGAAAAATTGTGATTGACATGTGGATATAATCCTTATTTATAATATTACTGTATTCGCTAGTCTAATTAGAAGTCTATCAGTCCTAATTGGACTAGGATCCGAGTCTTTACATATTACAAAGTCCGTACTCAGTTTAGATGTCCCTAATGCCCAATCAATAAATAACTTAATAGCCCTATTAGTTAGATAGCCCATATAATTACAATTTAATATGTAGTCTATTATAGAGATAAATAATCCATCAATCACCCACTAGAGCTACTTGTGTTATCCTAAACAATTATATCTTGAAACTTTATGTGTACACTTAAATTGCTATCTTGCCTTGAAACATCTCCGTAATTACAATCTGGTCCATCTACTATATTAGCATGAGATCAAAACAATATTCGTCACATTAATTCGTAACTAAACCTATCAATGGTCATCATACCAACATATTCAATGGCATAGATCGAGTATGGATGTGTAGAATGGAAATTACATGCAATGTGATCATAACACATGTCTATTTCCAACTAGTCCTACTTTATTATTTAATGATATCATACCAAAGCTTTCCAATCTTAATGTTAAACCACAAATGAAAAGACCAAATTTAGAAATTGGTAATAACCAATATATTTTATTTTGTAGAAAATAATCATAAAGTGTGTCTACTACTAAAAAGCATCTAAATACAAACTCTCACTAAACTAGCACATTGTCAAATAATACAACACCCATATGAGTTGTATGCTAGTGAAACACCTTGGGCGGTAAACTCTTGGTGAGCGGATCTAGCAATCATGGAGTTTGTGCCAATATGCTCTATAGACAACTAACTACTCTGAACTCTCTTTAACAACAAGAAATTTGATGTCTATGTGCTTCGAATTTGTAGAGCTTCTTTTGTTGTTAGAATATAGCACAACTAATTTATTGTCACAATATATTTTCAATGTTATTTCAATACCATCAACAATACGTAGTCCAGTGATAGTTTTATAGCCATATCCCTTGATTATATACCTCATAACAGGCTATGAACTTAGGTGCCATCGTAGATAGAGCTATGAGTGTCTGCTTAGCACTCTTCCAGGAATAGTTCCTCCAGCCAGCAGATAAATATAGTTAAACGTAGATCTTTTACTGTCTTGGCTTCCAGAAAAGTCAGAATCAGAATAACCAATGATCTCTAAATGAACTGACTTCTGATAGGTGAGCATAACCCTTTTGGCTACTTTCTAATGATCCATCTCAGGGTTATTCAAATATCTGCCTAATAATCCCACTATGAATACTATATTCGGACGCGTACATACTTGAGCACACATAAGATTTCCTATAGCCAAGCATAAGAAATATTTTGTATTTCTTTCACCTCGACCTCATTCTTCGGGCATTGACTGAGGCTAAAGTTATTTCCTTTAGCAATGGGTGTATCTCCTAGTCCACAATCTTTCTTGTCAAATATGCTAAGTACCCTTTCAATATAGCTATTTTGTGATAACCCAATGATAACTCTAGAGTGATCTCGATGTATCTGCATGTCTAATAAAAAATAGGAGTCCCTAAGATCTTTAATTTCAAAATTCTTAATTAGAAATCTCTTAGTTTCATGCAATAAGCTTATACCACTGCTAGCTAGCAGTATATCATCGACATATAATACCAGGAAGATATTTATTCCCACTGAACTTATGGTACATACAATCGTCAACTGTATTTATCTCAAATCCAAACGAGATAATGACTTGATGAAATTTGTGATTCCATTGACAAGAAGCATTCTTGAGACCATAGATGGATTTCTTTAGTCTCATACCATTTTCTTTGGATTGCCACTCACAATTTTTTCTGGTTGAATCATATATATCGTTTCGTCAATGCTACCATTGAGAAATGTAGTCTTTACATCCATCTGATGTAACTCTAAATCAAAATAGCTACTAGTACCATTATGGTCCTAAAAGAGTCTTTCGATGAAACTATTGAGAAAGTCTCTTTATAATCAATGCCTTCTTTCTGAGTGAAACCGTTGGCAACAAGTTGAGCCTTACATGTCTCAAAATTTCCTTTTGAATTCCTCTTGGTCTTAAATAACCATTTGCAACTAATGGGCTTCACAGCTTCAGGCAATTTGACGAGCTCTCAAACGTCATTTCTTTCATGGATTTCATTACATATTCCATGACATCAATCTACTTTTGAGAATTAGAACTCGATTTGGCTTGATGGAAGTTGATTAGTTCATCTTCTACCACTCACATGTCAACTCATACTTTTGGAGAAAGACGATATAGTCGTCCAGAATCGCACTTCTCATTTCTCTAGTGGATCTTCTCAATGGCATTTGTTATTGAGGTTGTTGAGCTTGCTTATAATGAGCAACTCCTTCATTTTGGATAGGGAGCTCTTCAACATTGTCTGGATAATCTAGATTCACATCTTGAACAATGTCAAAAATTGGAGTATGATCGTTGTCAATAGCAACAATAGGAAAAAAAAACGAATTCCTCTTTAAAGACAATGTCGCTAAACTTATCTTCTCTCCCAAACTCAACATCCTCAATGAATTTTGTATTTCCCATCTCGAGAAAGGACCTAGTCGAGGATCATAAAATTTGTAACCCCTTGACCATTCAAAGTACTAAACAAAGTAGTAGTTTACAGTTCTTGAGTCCAGTTTCTTTTCATTAGGCTTGTAAGGCCTTGCCTTAGCTAAACAATCCCAAATATGCAAGTGCCCAATATTAGGCTTCTTGCCAATCGAAAGTTCATAAGTGGTTTTAGCTACTGCTTTGCTTGGAACCTGGTTAAGGATCTATGTTGCAGTCTTTAGTACTTCTCCCAAAGGAATTTTGGTAAGGAATAATGACTAATCATGCTTATTACCGTGTCCTTAATAATAGCCTTAAAGTCCCTATAACCTCAACTGCAACTACTTTGTCGTCGTCCACATAGATGAATCTTTCAGCATCACTTGGTTATCGACTCTATATGCAATCCTGCACAGACACACTTATGTGAGTGGTAGCACCAGAATCCATCCACCAAGTGTGTTTAGGTACAGAGGTTAAATTAACTCGGAACGAACCATAGAGACAAGTATACCCAGCGTAATTTGGGCATTTTTCTCCTCAAACATAGCACCCCTAAATTTTTATGAAATTCAACGTTTTATGATCATAAGTCTCATACAGTTAAAACGGTCCCATTTTTCCAAGTCTCTTTTATCCTTAGTAGAACTTTCATTTGTGAGAGTATGATGTTGTTTAGTCCAAAGTGCAAGGTCAAGATCCATGCAACTGAGAACAATCATAACGTTCACTTTCCAATTCTTGAAATTTGTGCCATTTTGCACAGGAATTGAATTAATGTTAAATATAGTATAAGAAATACGAAAAATTGAAAGCGAGAGAATATAGCAAGCTCACAATTAATAATCATGTCATAACGTATGTGTGACAAATTATATAACGGTGGGCCCCATCATAAGATATCTAGCACAACATTTATATTTAGTCTTTGGACAAAATATCAACTTGTAAATGGTACTCTCTGTGTAGTAATTAAATATTAATAATTAATCTATCAAACAATAAGCTTTTCTTTCTACCGACTTATTGTCCACATAAAAACTTTATAATTGTCACATATTTATTACCACATGTATATCTACCATTTGGCCAAACAGTAACTTTCTTTTGGGCGGTCATTATTCGCATAAACAATAGACACACATCTTAATTTCCAAAATAAACAAATCTATGCAATAGATTATATAACGGTGGCCACCAGCACAAGATACCTAGCACAACATTGATATTTAGTCTTTGGACGAAAGATCAATTTGTAAGTGGTACTCTCTATAATCAAATATTGATAATTAATCTGTCAAACAATAAGCTTTTTTTTTTTGACCGACTTATTGTTCACATGAAAATTTTATAATTGTTACATATTTATTAGCACAGGTACATCTATCATTTGGTCAAACAATAACATTCATTTGGGCCAGTCATTGTTCACATAAAAAACAGACACACACATCTTAATATTCTAAAATAAATAAATCTACACGATAGAGGTTGCTTTGGCAACGTATTATTTCGATTATTTTAAAATATAAGATTCAAGGATCTGAAGATAGTTTAGGGATTAAATTTGAAAATTCCAAACTTTAAGGGCCTAAGATTTAAAATCCAAAATCTCAAGGACTAAATATGAAAATTCAAAACTTTATGGGCTTAATTTCAAAACCCTAAACCTTTAAGGGTCCAAGATTTTAGAATCTGAAAACTTTAAGAACCAAAGATTTAAAAGCCAAAATCTTATGGACTAAATCTAAAATCCAAAACTTTATGGGCCTAGATTTTAAAATCTTAAAACTTTAAGGACCTAAATTAAAAATTGCACCCTAATCCTTGAATTCATCAATTTTACATATGAAGTCCCATTTCCAAAAATTGCAGCAGCTAGGATTCAAAACTCTAGCCCCCAGCCAATGCCACCCCTCCAGATTTGGTGAGGCGTAAGCGCCACCTAGCAGCAATGCCCATGGCACTACGAACAATAGCAACAACACTATGCGGGCACTACTGTTTTGCCGCTGGTGCTACTTCTTTCTGTAGCGCTAGTGGCGATACTATTCTTTTTTTTATAAATCTTAATTCTTTATTTCTTTAAATCTTTATTTTACTCAACAAATCAAGCCAAAAATTCATATACATAATGATTTTAACCCAAAAAAATATTTATAGGCATATTCATTCAAAATTAAAATATGTATTAAAAGAAATCCTAATGATTTAACATCATTTCTGTTTTGATACCACTTGTTAGATCTTTAAACATAAATCTCTAACTATAATTAAATAATTAAATAACTCAAGATCATCATGTTAGATTATCAAGAATAGGTGTTGAGGAAGAATACCTGAATTTATCGCATTAAAATTAAGAGGATTAGGATCTTCTGCAGTCTAATCACCTCAATAATGCTGAATAGACTCTTTGTCTATAATGGTGTACAAGAGAAGAGCAAAAATTGTGATTGATATGGGGATCATAATCCTTATTTATAATATTTTGTATATCCTAATTCGACTAGGATCCAGTTTCTACAAATTATAAAGTTCGTACTCATTTTAGATGTCTTTAGGGTCCAATCATCAGATCACTTAATAGCCCTATTAATTAGATAGCACATACAATTGCAATTTAATATGTAACCCATTATAAAGAGAAATATTCGAACACTCAATTCTCTAAAAATACTACACATGGTTGCCATTCCCCAAGAGAATATCAATGGCATTACTAGCACTAATGAAGACATGCTATATCTCTCTCTCTTACACATAGAATGGCAATTTAACCCACGCCCCATGCCCCACCCCGCTTTGGATCGCCCCACCCCGAAAATTCGGGTTGTAGGGACAGTGCACGGACAGACGAAAATCTGCCTTGTGCGGGTCCGTGTCGGACCCGCCCGCCTATATATATATATATATATATATATATATATATATATATATATATATATATATATATATATATATATATTTGTTTTATTTTTTGTATAAAAACTGAAAATGTGGAAAACAATTAAACAAATGGGTTCCTTGAGACTTGAGAGTCGAACCCGAGTTGCAAAGGTAAAATAAGAACACTTATCCACCACACCACAACCTTAATATGAAAGTTTATTTGTTTACTAAATATATTATAACAAATTCATAAATTTATTTTTCTACTAACCCTAATTAATACAATTCATTTCTTCAATCCTATTCCTCTCAAGCCAAGTCTCGTGAATCGGTCGCCACTGCCATTAGCGCCACGACAAAGAAGCACAACAGCCAAGCCCGGCACTGCTGCGCTGCGCCACGCCCGAGACCCAGGCGTGATCCATTGCCACTGCCCGGCTCCCAAGCGGCGTGACCTAAGCGCCCGGCTGCTGGTGTCGGCACTCATGATCACCGCCATCGATTCACCGCACCACCATGCCATCTCCATTTGCTTGAAGCTAACAAGGGCTTTTATTTTCCAAATCTCACAAAAGATTCACCACCGCGCCGTGCCCCCGTCTTAAGGTAACTTTGTTTTCATTCATATGGTAACTAAAGGCTTTCATTTTCAATATTTCACAAAATGTTGCACGTACCAGAACTCGGACATTTTTTCTGCAAAGATAAAGAGCAATGGCTCTTCCAAGTTTAGAAGTGGCTCCAGTAAAAAATACTTCTTGTTATGGGTTTAAGAATGTCTTAGAATTGGCCCACATAATTAGCATCACCAGAAAAGAAATTGGCAAGATTGGTAGCAAATAAATTCTTGTTATGAAAATTATATTCTGTTAGAATAAATTTTTTTAGTTCGCATAGTTTCTTAATGCTGAATTAATAATTAATCATTGACAAGATAATTATTAACCTGAATCTAGACTGATTTTCTTGTGCATGTCCCTTGATTTGCTGGTTGAAAAATTAGTCTTCAATTTTCATTTGTTTTTGTGTTAATTGCTCCCTGTTTTTTAGCTTTTGTAATCATAATTTTGTATTGTATTTGTAGATGTCGGAACACGAACATTGTTTAATTGGAAGTACACATGGTACTCCTCAAGTAAATCACGATAGTTCAACATCAAATACTAGTAATCCTCCATCATTATCGGTGGACCAAAATTCAAACAAAAATCCAATAAGCATAGATTCGGATGGAGATCATACAATGACTCTTGGCGTAGTGGGTAGAAAATAGAAGTTGACATCTCAGGTATGGGACCATTTTAAGCTCAAAATAATTGACAACGAGATCAAGTCTGTTTGCAATTATTGTTCTGGAAAGTTGGTAGGTCATAGTAAAAACGGGACAAATCATTTGAAAAAACATCTAGATAGATGTGTACTTCATAATTGTAAGCAAACTGATATTAGGCAGTCAATATTGAACCCTACAATGCAAGCGACTGGAAAGGTGGTTATGGGGACTTACTATTTTGATTAAGAACATGCTAGGACGAAATTAGGCAAAATGATTATTTTACGTGAATATTCGCTTTGTATGGTTGAGCATATTGGTTGTAGGAGTTTTGTGAAATCTATTCAACCTCTATTTAAAGTTGTGTCCCGGAATACCATTAAGAATGACATTTTGAAGATTTATGACTTGGAGAAAGTGAAAATGATGAGTATATTGGAGGACAACAAGAGTGGAATTGCTGTAACAATGGACTTGTGGACTTCAAACCAAAAAAGAGGTTTCATGGTCATCACTGCACACTTTATTGATGACGCTTGGAGGCTTCAAAGCCGTGTTATGAGGTAAATACTAAGCAATTCAAAAAACAATATGTTCATTTTATTTTCGATCTCTACTTAATGTTGTTGTTTGTTTTTGTATACAGGTTCATATATGCTTCTTGTCCACATACGACTGAATCACTATCTACCACCCTGTACGCATTTAAAGCTTATTAGATTGGAATATTGATGGTAAGTTATCTACTCTCACTTGTGGACAATTGTTCAACAAATGACGCTATATGATCAATATCCTTTTAGATAATAAGCTTTCTAGTTATTCACTTTGGCAAATAGTGATTTCTTTCATATACGGTGTGTTGCGCGCATATATTAAACTTAATTGTGAATGAGGGTTTAGAAAATATTGAGGTAGTGTTGAAAAAATTCGAGATAGTGTATCTTTTGGACTTCAACACCAAAAGATGGGAAAAATTTGAGAATCTTGCGTCGGGTTTAAAATTAGTTGTGGTAGAAAGTTGGTACTTGATTGTAAGACTAGATGGAATTCCACATATCTCATGCTTCACCGCTTCCGAGTACATTGATGTTTTTTTCCTTTGAAGCAAAGAGAAACCCAGTATAAGTGTTAAACAGTGATCAAGATTGGAAGTTGGCCATAGAAATTTGTGATAGGCTTAAGTTGTTTTATTACTGAATTATTTTCGGAACTAAGTATTCTCTGATGAATCTATTTTTTTCAAAAATTTGTGAAATAAAATTGTCAATTCGTACTTGGACTACTTCTGCTTATTCTGAGATTAGAATGATGGCTTTAAGTATGATGGACAAGTTTGAGAAATATTGAGATGAGATTCACGGAATATTAGCTGTGGCAACCGTTTTAGATCCTAGGTTTAAAATGATGTTGGTTGAGTATTATTTTCCTAAGATCTATAGACCTGAACGTGCAGCGGTTGAAATTGTCAATGTTGGTTCACTTTGTCGAAAGTTGGTATCTTAATATACAATTGTTAATGTTCCTCAATCTTCATCTTCGTATTCCAATTCTGGGATTTCTTCAAGTGTTAGATTAGTAGATGAGCTGGAAGATTTTGATTTATTTGTGACAATAGAAGTTAGCACTAGTAATGTCAAATCGAGCTTGACTTATATTTGGAGGAGCCAGGTATTGCCTAGGTGTAGTGATTTTGACCTACTAAATTGGTGGAAAGAAAATTCAAGCAAATACAATACTTTACAAAACTTGCAAGAGATATCTTGGCCATCCTCGTTTCTATTGTGGCTTCTGAGTCTGCATTTAGTACGAGTGGTAGATTCGTGAGTCCACATCGAAGCCGACTACATCCGAAGACTTTGGAGGAGTTGATGTGTGCTCAAAACTGGTTGTGGGTTGACATTCATGGTATAATAAAAAGTATTTAGTATTTTTCATATTTATTATTCTTGACATTTCATTGTTGTTAACTTGATTTATTTTATTGTTAGAAAACTCTCCCGCATCGTCATCGTATACTGGATGTTGTTCTACTATTACTGAAGAGGAAATTGAGGACGAGGTAATCTTATTTATGTCAATGAACAATATTGAAATTTATTTACATTATAATACTATTTAACATACGTACTTTTTTTTTTACTTATTATACAACAACTACTGTGAGAGGAAGACTAAAGATTGTAGATTTTGATTTTAATTTTAATTTCAATTTCATTGGTCATTGTTGTTGAACTTTATGAATTGTGTATTATTCGAAACTATTTGATTTTTGTATTTGGGTTGTATTGGGTTTTATTGTTTATGATTTTGTGTTCGATTATATTGTTTATAATTTTGTTGTAGAAATTTGATATTTTGAATATGGGACAAATCACGGGTTGTTAGTTTTTTATTATCACAGGTTGTTAGTTTTAGAAATTTGAAAATCACATGTTGTTAGTTTTTGATAATTACATGTTAGTTTTAGAAATTTGATAATTTGAATAATTTATAATTTTGATTATCACATGTTAGTTGTTGTTATTTTGTATGTTTTGATTTATATTCGATTATTTATTGGGAAAATTCTTTATTCTTCTATTTTCTATAAAATCCAAATCAGTATGTTGCTTTTTTTAAAAAAAAATATTATTAGGAGCAGTGGCGGGCGGGCGGGCGGGGGGGGGGCGGGACGGGGGGCACCTCTAAAGTTTGGTGGGGCGTGGCGGGGTGGACATGACACGCCCCGGACCCGCTCCATTGCCATCCATACTTACACATAATACAAGTGCTGAAACCATATTTATAGATACAAAAGCTTAAGAGCAATTTAGCTACTAGAATATGCTAGAGCCATCAAATGTACGTTACAATCTTCAGGTTCATCACTATGTATTGCATCAGGTATGGGATCTATTTAGTTACCTGCTAATCTCATCTCCTTTTTCATATCCAAAATTGGAATCGAAAATCTTTTAGTTTAAATTCAAAACATTTCAATTTTGAGGCACAAATTTAGGCAAATGGACACAAGACTGGCCCTAAGATTTAAGGGGCCTTAGGCGAAAATTTAAGTAGGGTCCTTAATAAATTAAGATGTTTTAAAATATAAATTTTTGACAGACTTACAAACAAAAAAATGTACATTTTTCTTCTTCTTCACTGAATAAGAATTTGTGTTAAGCTGAAGAGTCTAATTTGTTGCGCTACGTGGATCTGAGCGTGGATTGACCTTTGCGGTAAGGTCGCCATGGGAGTTGGAATGGAGGCAGGCAGCTCTCCTCCGGGAGCTCGTGGATAGCGCTCCCGAATTGTATCTGATTTGTATTTGCTCAAGAGTTTTTTTTTCGAGATTTTACCTTTGTAATTAAATTTGTCCTAGTATTTTATTATAATTAGAGAACTTTCATTGGGTTGTTATATATAGGACTAATCTTTTGTGTTCTTATTTTTTGCCCTTTTATTTATTACTACAATCCTAACAATTTGGAAAATCGTTTTGAATCAAGGTTGAAAGTTCTAAAACCTAGATTAATTAAATTTAAAATGAATTTTAATCTTAATTAAACAAGCAAACAAACGATGGATGAAATGTAGTCGAATCGGCAAGTGATAAAGATAACAGCTCGACTACTTTGTGATGTTCGTTTACCTAACCTTGTTAAGTGCGAAAATTAAATGATTAAATACGAACACAAGATGTAACGTGGTAAACTCCTAAGGAAAAATCCACGGGCCCCTATGCCATGGATAAAAACAATCTACTAATAATCTTGTTCAAAAATACAATAGTAACGATTTTTTTTTAATTTCATAATTAACAAAATAACAATCAAAAGAAAACAGATTAACTCCCTATGATACTTCTTCTTCGACTTGTTGATGAAGTGGAATCAAATACACCGGTCTTGACTTTATCGCCACTTCCCTATTGTACTTGACCGCAACCACCCCTTGGATTAAGAACCCCGATTCTTAACTTCATGCCAAATAGCTTAAACAAGATATAGAATTCTTCGTTGAGCACCAATTAGTTCTCGATTCTTCAATGAGTTTGAAGAAAACTTTTTGCTTTGAAAGTTGAATCAATGAAGCATCGAGTCTTGTTTTTCCACCAATGAATTAAATTTGGTTTTTGCTTAGAAAACAAGAACAAAAATTATATTTCAAAGCTCTAATTCCTTATTGATTTCCACTCTTACTTATAGTTAAAGTAGAAATCAAATTAGGAATTATTTCTTACCTAAAATATGTAACAAGAATGGTAAGAGAATTAGTAGGAAAGAATATAGAAAGATATTATTAGATTTGTAGAAGGAAAGAATTTAGGAAACTAAATATTTCATTCCTAAACAAATCTAAGAGAATAAGAAAAGATACTTTAACCTACAAAAGGGGTTGTCAATAATATTCATGAAGTCAGAATATATCAAGTATAAAAACAGAATAAAATCGCAGCTTTACTGATCTGAAAAAATAATCCGCCAGTCAATCAGAATTGGCGTTAACCAGACCAGTCAAAAATGAAAATGTTGACCTGTTCTTTTATCATTAAAAATCAGTTATTTTCATTAAGTGAGCCAAGATATAAAAAGTGAAAAATATGACACATATTTTTCTAACAATCTCCTCCTTTAGCGTTGCTTAATTACAAACACATAACTATCGGATTTTTAATATAAGTGTGATGTATGTGAATAAGTAAAGAACCCATGAGCTTCAACATATAAGGGTTATGGCTCCCCCTTAGTGTGTAAACCAAGAACACGTGCAAAGAAGTTAACACCATATGCAAATACCACACACATTAGCAATAACTTTAATATTGCTCCCCCTTAGCAAGATATCATCTAAGTGTAATGATCAAATTACCATAAACATAAAAATACTACTATTAAAGTTTAACCAACAAAGTATCAATAGCAAGAAAAACCTAACAACCACAAATTTAAAAATTATTACTACTCCCCCTTTTGTAAGAGGAACGCCAAATGAAGAGAAAAAACAAAAGTAAAGCAGTGTTTGAAGGGAAATAAAGCAGAATGTAAGAGTTAATACAGTCATCTATAACCAAATAGTTAGAAGGCTAAAAGTTAGAACCGAAAACAGTTAGTGCCGGGATGATCTGGGCTTCTTTGTACCGGATGCAGATGTATTTGCAACTCTCCTGCGAGCATGGGTATCTGAAGGAGCATCAACTGGAGAAGCATCAGCAAGAGGTGCAGTAGTCGGGGCAGCAGTTGTCTCAACAACTGGATCGAAAGTCGGAATCTCCATTGGATCTCTAGGATGTGCAGAGAATTCAGGAGTAACTATTCGGTATGCACGACCTTTATATGCTCATCGCCCGAGATATTCCGGTTTACCCAACACCCTACGCATGAAAGTAAATTCATCAGAAAAACCTTTGGTTAAGGCAAAAATTTGATCTACCTGTGTTCGAACCAGCCCCAATTGAGTTTCTAGTACATCCAGACGTCCAGAATGGTCCAACGAGGATAGAACGTGCTTGGGAACTCTGGGAGTGGGATACGGTGCACTACCCAAATTTGTAAACTCATGAACACCTAGCACCGAATATCCTCGGAGAATCGGTCTCAAATCCATGGCGAGGCACTTCTTGATGAACAAGAAAGTGATGGATCGAGTAGCGGATGCGATAACTCAGATTGTTTGGCCCTCATCGACCTTCATAAACAATTCTATCAAAACTATTTTGACCCAATCAATCGGGATACTCATCCCTAACTTGTATAGCATAACAGCCCTGTCCCCCAAAATGTCAGATCGATGAGTTAATAGATCGATATTGTTGATAAGAATCCGATGAAGAATTTTGTATTTGGGCGATGGCGGGAAGCGATCGAGTTCTTTTGATTACGGTCGGTAGAGCTATCATTTCTTGCCCAATGATGTCCTTGGTCAATTCTTCGTCACTTGTGACAGCCACAGTGGTCACCTTAAGCCAGTCCCTGAGAGAGTTAGGACTGAAGGTAACATGTCTTTCTCGGACATAGAACTGCAACCTGAATTCATTTTCAGCCTTTCCCATATTCTTTGGAACATTGGCCATAAATTCCTTGACCAGAGTTTCATTGAACGGCCTAGAAAAACTTAACAGTTATGTAAGTTGTGAAAATCAACAATTTTAACTAAACCAAATGAACTAAATTTGGCAATTGCTACCTTGCACTCAATGATAAACTTACGGTAGATGGTAAATGATGAAAACAGACTCTCAAAGACTCTCCGATAGAAAACGATGAGTTGAGGAGGTTAACAGAGTGTCTACCCCTAGTTAATGTGTCATGTCTGAACATTTGGAGGTCTGAACTAGGAGTAGGCAGTACTCTGTAGGCACCCTCACGAGGCGAGGTAGGCTTGTTATGACCCGGCAGTGTGGGCTTTTCAAAGAACATTAGCGATTTTACATTTTCTTTTCTCAGCCCTTGTGGCCCTTTTCGTTGGAGGAGGTGTAGGAGTAGATTTCAAGATTCATCAAGAGTAACATCGAAATCAAAATCTGATTTTTGAGAAGGGGCTTACTTGAACCTTCAACAATTTGGAGAGGTTGTTCGAGACACTTCATCCCTGTGCCCTTCATCCTCATAAATTTATTCTCCAATTTCAGCATTGTCAGACCCACTATCACCTGCAGATTTGTCATCCTCATCTCCTTCTTCATCTGGGTCTTGAGCACTTAAGGTAACTTTCTTGCTCAGAAAGGTAATGGGGTCTTTAGATGTTTAATGGGCCTGTGATTTAGAATGGCTAACCGGCGGTTGATATGCAACAATGTCCGTCGATTGGTCAGCCTGGGATGCAACTACCGATGGAGAAGTGTCTGGATCTGAACTTGAGGGTTTCCGTCTTCTTGCACTTTGTCGGAGAGTCCTTGCCGGTGACATTTGTGTCCCCATCGATTCGGCAGTTGACAGACATCGAGCAACAGTGTCCTTGGATGAATTTTTCGGATGTTTCTTCAATTTTGGCATTTTAGTCTTCACCATTGTTTGAATCCAAAAAAGAAAACTCAACGCACCTTTGAAATCAAGTATAAGGGGCTTTGGAGTTAGGAAATCGAAAATTAAGTGTGAGAATATGAAGAAGGAAACCCTAAATCTCGGTTTAATAGGGAAATTTTTTCAAAATTGCACAAGAAGAGAACAGTTAATTTGGGACGTGTGGAAAGCAGTTACCAAAATTAAACTGATTAATGGCAGTTATTGACAAAGAAACCTTCCTTAATCAGATAAGTCAAATTTGAATTGAACCGCATAAAATGACAATTTATGGAAAACATAATTTTTAAGATAGGTAAAATAATTTAATATTCAGTACAAAAAAATTGGATTCCATAAACAAAAAATCCAGATTTTTCTCAGTTAAAGCTGATTGTGCTACCAAAATTAGACTGTTGATTGAAAATTCTACGAAAAGGCCCACACAAGATAATCACACAAAAATAATGAGAATATTTTATGAGATAAAATCGAATCGTTTATTTATGGGCAAATTTCATAGTCTACAAATCATACAATGAGTCCAAAAATATCAAAATCAACCAGAATCTTCCAATCAGATATATGCGCATAATTAGATTCAATTAATTGATCGATTTATAACGTGAGTGTATGATAGGACATCTTGGACTAATCAATCATAACATGTCCCACTAAGCCAAATTGAACCTTGTCAAGAAGATCATTCTTGAGATGTATTTCAAACCCGGTCATCAATGAACATATCTCTTTAAATAAAAAAAAATATGTGCGTCTGCATGACGAGAGTACCATAGCAATTTTCTTTTGAGTACTCAGATTGTTGACTTTATTTGTATATATATTTTTTGTTTTGTTAAAGTACTGAATTTATAAGATCATGGAGTTGACTTTCTCACAGTCATAAAGGTAGCCATTTTCTACATGATTTATGTTCATTATCAAGGACGGTTGCACACATCTATGGTGGTAGCCCTCTCCTCCATGAAATTGTCTGTTTAACACAACAACATACTATAGTGCTTTGAGAGACATAGATACTGACAATAGGTCACAACGAAGTACAAAACTACTTTAAAGTTAACAATCTAGTTAGTAGTAACGTATAATCAACCAAGTCAATTTGTCCTCAAAGTGTGCTTATCTGAGCATATTGTACCATGAGTATGATGAGCATACCAAACTGATTGGTTAATCCAAATAAATCTCAAAATTCAAAGACCAATCATACATTTATATCATATGCTTTTGCAAGAATAACCCTTCATTTGGTATTTCTCCTCCCCTCACCCCCTCCCTTTTTTTTATTAAAAAACTAAAAATAAAAAATAAGCAAAAACACACAAACACACATGATAAAATTTAAAAAAAATGACTTCTACGAAGTTTTTTTTTTTAAAAAAAAAAATTTAATGCATCAAGCAAATACCCACGGCCTTCCGTAGAGTCTCAAATCTAGCGTAATCTAAGGCATCGGTAAACAAATCGACCAACCGATACTCGGTTTGAATATATTCCAAAGTAATTATTTTTTCATCGATCAAATTTCTAATAAAATGATGTCTAATATCAATATGTTTGGTCCTAAAGTACTGAACATGATTTTTAGAAATATTGATAGTATTAGTGTTATCACAGAATATAGTAACAGAGTCCTGATCAATACCATAATCACATAGCATTTGTTTCATCCAAAATAGCTGAGTGCAATAACTACCACCGCAATATACTCAGCTTCTGCAGTAGATAAAGAAATAGAGTTTTGTTTCTTACTTAACCATGTAATGAGATTGTTACCAATGTAGAAACATCATTCACTCGTGCTTTTCCTATCATCCATGTTTCCACCCCAACAAGATCGACATCGATTATATCGCAAGATGAGAGTTAGTATCATTAGTATACTATAAACCAAAATCAAGTACAATTAATATAGCAAATAATTAAACCATCGCTTTGCAAGATGTGATTCTTTTGGGTTGCCTTGATAACACGCACAAACTCCAACACTGAATGATATGTCAGGACGGCTTGCGGTCGACATGAAGAACTAGCGATCATGCTTCAGACAAGCTAGAGTCAACTTCATTTCCCTGGTCATCTCTCGGAAATTTTCAAAGACGTGGCCATGGGAGTTCTGTCTGACTTGGTTTGTTCAAGGCCGAACTTCTTCACCAAATTTTAGCATACTTGGCCCATGAGATAAAAATCCATGTTCCAACCTGTTTGATCTGTAAACTTAAAAAAGAAATTTAGTTCACCAACCATACTCATTTCAAATTCATTTTGCATAAGAGTAACAAACTTCTTGGATTTGTTTCTAGTAAAGAACCAAACACAATATCATCGACGTAGATTTGTGCAACTATTAATCCAGTTTTGAAATGTTTGATGAACAAAGTTTTGTCAGCTCATCCTCTCTTGTAATCCTGTTCTAACAAGAACATTGTCAATCGTTCATACCAAGCACGTGAGACTTGCTTTAGTCCGTATAGAGCTTTTTTAAGTCTGAACACATGGTCGGGAAAATAATGATCAACAAATCCCTTAGGCTGCTCAACATAGACTTCTTCATTAAGAATTCTATTCAAAAAAGTACTTTTGACATCTATTTGGTACAGCTTGAACCTCATTTGACATGCCACAGATAGCAAAAGTCTAATGGATTTAAGTCGAGCCACATGAGCAAATGTTTCATCAAAATCCACTCCTTCCAGTTGAGTGTATCCATGTGCAACCAAGCGTGCCTTGTTTCTGACTATGTTGCCATGTTCATCTGATTTATTTTTGAATATCCACTTTGTCCCGATCACATTTGTGTCCTTTGGCCGATGTACAAGTTCCTACACTTCATTTCTGTCAAATTGGGCTAGCTCTTCATGCATGGCTAGAACCTAATTTTCATCAATAATGGCTTCATTTATATTTTTGGGTTCAATTTGTGAAGTGTAGCAAGCATTTCCAAGTTCATTAGCAAGCCTCATCCGAGTCATCATACCGTCTCTGGAATCTGAGAGAACATTGTCCAATGGGTGTGCTTTCTGAATCCAAGAAGGATGTTGCTTTCTCATGTTCTGGTCGTTATTTGTATATGGCCCGTCAGAACTTCCAAGAGCAGGGACAGAGATATCAGAACTTGATCTTTGGATGTTCTTTACATTTATTCTTGTCTTGTCTGCGTATATATGATTGTCTTGAGTAGGTTGACGTCCAGCAACCTGTTCTTCTAAAGTTTGAATATTAGGCTCATGTGAATAAGATGAAAAATCATTAGTATCATCAATTTTTACATTGATTGATTCAATGATAGTCTGAGTACGCATGTTATAAATTCTGTAAGCTCGGCTGTTCTCAGAATAACTAATAAACACTCCCTCATCACTTTTTGAATCGAATTTACCCAAGTATTCCCGATCATTTAACACATAGCATTTGCTACCAAAAGTATGAAAATATTTGAGATTTGGTTTTCTTCCTTTCTAGATTTCATAAGGAGTTTAAGTGGTTCATATTCTCAAAGACACATGATTCAAAATATAACAAGTAGTATTAATAGCTTCAGTCCATAATTTAACAGGGAGCTTCTTACTATTTAGCATTACTCTAGCCATCTCTTGTAGAGATATATTTTTCCTTTCTACAACACCATTTTGTTCAGGAGTTTTGGGTACAGAAAATTCATGAAAAATGACATTTTGATCATAGAAAGTAGAGAAAGTAACATTTTCAAACTCCCTCCCATGATCACTTCTAATCCTTAATATTTTTATTCCCTCAAAATGTTTCTCTGTTGTTAATTTTAGGTGCAAAAATTTGAATCTTTCAAAAATATCAGATTTCTCTCTCAAGAAATCTACCCAAGTATATCTAAAAAAATCATCCACGCAAACAAAAATATATTTCTTGCCCCCAATACTTTCAGGTTTGAATAGGTCCCATCAAATCCATGTGAAGTAATTCTAATACATGATCTATAGTAAGAAACTTACCTTGCTTGTGAGTGCTTTTGGTTTGTTTACCTTTTAGGCACGAATCACACAATCCTTCAGATTTTTCAGTAAGCTTAGGACCGCCTCGTCTTGTATTCAATTTTGTTAGTTTCAACATATCACTATAGTTTAAATGTCCCAATCATTTGTGCCACAACTCGATTGAGTCAATCTTTGAAATATGACAAGTAATTTTGGTGCCAAGAAGGTAACATTTATCATTGGATCTAGTACCATGTAGAATACAACTACCATCATAATTCAAGACTTTACAAGAATTTTTTAAGAACATAACCAAGTGTTTATCATCACAGAGTTGGCCTATACTAATCAGGTTAGCTTTTAAACCTACAACAAAAAAGAACTTCTTTTAACAGGGAGAATCCATCAATTAGAATAGTGTCTACACCTTCAATTTTACCGTGTGCTCCATTACCAAAAGTAACCAGACCACCTTCATGACTTTTGTAGTTAGTTAGATAAGATCGATTACAACCATATGTCTAGAACAACCATCGTCAAAATACCAAGAGTTAGGAATAAAAGATCTATAGGCAACATCAACCATATAACAATTTAAATTACCCTTTTTATCCAAATTTGTCTTACTTTAGTGTTGCTATGGTGTCTCATTTGTCTATTAGCCAAGTTTTTACTAAACAAACAATGAAAAGAGTCGTGTCCTAGATTACCACAGATGCAACATTTTATAAAATATTTTGATTTACCTCTCTGTATTGGTTGTATACTTGATGGTCGTGACTGTTTTTGAGTCTTGGCATTGGTCGAAACACAGCGTAAGCGGTGTCACCCTTAGTTCAATGACGGCGATGTGAGCGTTTTGTCTAAAAATACAGTAGACTTTTGTTTCTTTGATGAAGTTTATCTGATTCCCAACTTTTCTTTCACCTTTTCTAACATATCCCAAACCTTCTTTGACGTTTGGAGTTCTTCCATAGCTTAGGGTTTTACTTAAGCGAGAGGCTCCAATTGTTAATTGTTTGATCCTTTCTTTTGAAACTTTTAATTCATCAAGAAGGTTCGCAATTTGATCATCCTTCTCTTTTAAGATGTTGGTAAGAACATTATTTTGATAATCCATTTCAGCCTTGTCATCTTCCAAAAATTCCATCATGACTTGAGTAGACAAGTTTTTCTCCTGTTCATCCTTTAATTTTTTATTCATACTGCTGTAGTTATGATAGTCACGGATTTGTTTTTCGAGATGTTTTAGTCAAGAAGTCGAACCTGCAGGTCATGTTTTGCACGGAATTAGTACGAGAAGTTATGTTCACGCGCTAAAGACTTTACCTAATCAACAAATGGTTTCTGGTGTCCTCGTCCTCATCTGAATCTGAATCTTTTTCATCATCTTCACTCCAAGTGATATTCATGGCCTTCTTCAGTATGAGATTTTATTAAAGTATTTGCACTTTCGGAGGCTACGTGACCAAAACTCTCACACTCATGGCATTGAATTCGATTGTCGATCTATTCATAGATGTAGTGGGATTTTGTTTTGTGTTGTTCGAAAATCTCTTCTTTTGTTAGAGTGGGGTATTCAAGTTTTTTTCTTTTTGATTTCCTTTTAGAAATTTTTTGAATTGTTTGGTGAGTATGGCCATGTTTTCATTTGTTTCACTCTCCTCACAATCAACCTCTTCCTCATCGTTTTTAATTTTGAAGGCAATACTAAATCCTTTTTCTTTCTTTCTCCTTTGTAGATGTAATTCATAGGTTATCAATGATCCCACCAATTCTTCAACCTTCATATTCTCAATCTCTTTACTTTCTTCAATTGTAGTTACTTTAGAATGAAAACGATCAGGCAAGGATTTGAGAATTTTCTTTACAATTTTTCTCTTGAATATTTCTTTCCCAAAGCATAAGCAGTATTGGTGATGTCACCGAGTTTTTTTCATAGAAGTCCTTGAATTGTTCATCGTCTCTCATGGTTAGTTGTTCAAACTCTAGAGTAAGAATTTGAAGCTTGGATGACTTGACTATAGTGGTTCTTTTCGTGAGCAATTCAGAAGATGTCCCAAGCATCTTTTGCAACTTGACAAATAGAGATCAAACGAAATTGATTAGAGTCTACGAAGAAGAATATGGCATTTAAAGCTTTTGAATTCTAATTAGTATAATTAAAATCAGTTGTAGCCTACTCGTCTGCCTTTTTCTCTCTTTCTACACCATTTTCACTATTGGTGGGAGTTTTATAGCCATGGAAAATGGAGTGCCAAGCTTTTTCATCAAGGGAATGGATATAAACTTGAATTCTAATTTTCCAATAGGCATAATTAGTACCATCTAAAATAGGTGGTCTAAATGGAGCGCCGTCCATATCTAGATTTCTTTGGATCGCACTTAAAAGTGTACCCGCTCTGATACCAATTGAAAGTTCTAAAACTTAGATTAATTAAATTTAAAACAAATTTTAATCTTAATTAAACAAGTAGCAGACAGAACGTAATTAGAACTGACAAGTGATAAAGATAATAGTTCTGACTCATACAACAGTATTCGTTTACATAATCTTGTTAAGTGCAGAAATTAAAAGATTAAATACGAACACAAGATGTAATGTGGTAAACCCCTAAGGGAAATATCCACGGGCCCTCATGCCATGGGTAAAAACAATCCACTAATAATCTTGTTCAAAAATACAATAGTATCGATTTTTGTAATTTTGCAAAATTAACAAAATAACAATCAAAAGAAAACAGATCAACTCCCTGTGATACTTCTTCTTCTGCCTTGTTGATGAAGTGGAATCAAACCCACTGGTCTTGACTTTATCGCCACTTCCATATTGTACTTGACCACAACCACCCCTTGGATTAAGAATCCCCGTTCTCAACTTCACGCCAAGTAGCTTAAACAAGATATGGAATTCTTCGTTGAGCACCAATTAGTTCTTGATTCTTCAATGAGTTTGAAGAAAACCTTTTTGCTTTGAAAGTTGAATCAATGAAGCATTGAGTCTTGTTTTTCCACCAATGAATTCAATCGGTTTTGCTTAGAAAAAACAAGAATAAAAATTATATTTCAAAGCTCTAATTCCTTATTGATTTCCACTTTTACTTATAGTTAAAGTAGAAATCAAATTAGAAATTATTACTTACCTAAAAATATGCAAAAAGAATGGTAAGTGAATTAATATGAAAGAATATAGAAAGATATTCTTAGATTTCTAGAAGGAAAGAATTTAGGAAACTAAATATTTCTTTCCTAAACAAATCTAAGAGAATAAGAAAAAATTCTTTAACCTACAAAAGGGGCATCAATAATATTCATGAGGTCAGAATATATCAAGTATAAAAACATAATAAAATCGCAGCTTTACTGATCTGAAAAAATAATCCGCTTATCAACACAATCGGTCGAATCGACGTTAACCGCACAGACCAAAAAGCGCAAATGTTGACCTGCTCTTTTATCATTAAAAATCAGTTATTTTCATTAAGTGAGCCAAGACATAAAAAGTAAAAAATATGACACATATTTTTCCAACAAGGGTAAATAAGTCTATGTATACAGATTTAAAGGAAAAATTGCACTTTCTACAATTTAAATACTAGATTAGGGTAGATAATGTAGGTTAGATTTTAACTTATTTTCTATTTAAGCTTCACATGTAAGTAGGATGATTTAAAAAAAAAAAATTGGGCCCTAAATGGTTTGGGTGCCCTAGGCGGTTGCCTAGCCGCTAGGGCCAGGGCCAGCACTGAATGGACGGTTACTTCTCATGAATGTTACTCTATGTCAATGTATGTGCTTCTATTCCACACCATAAATTAATATAACAGGTTAATGGCAATTGTTGGTGAAACAACAATTATAATTTTGACTTTCAAGTCTAGATGCTATTACTTTTTCTATTGCCTTTCAAACTGCCTTTACATTTTCTACATCCTTTCTAGTTGTTGGCATTGTGTCTATCATAAAATTTTCTTTCATTTTGTAATTTGATCAATGCATCCATTCTTCCTGACTCTTTGTGCTTTCTAAGAAATGTATTGATATTGATCATGATCAGGAAAATCCTTGTTGTTCTTTACTATGTGTATGCATGCACCAGATAAAGTTTTAAGTCATCAAAGTTCCATTTTGTTGTTCGATTGGATTTTTTATGCATGAAGGACTGCAGCTTGTGATGAAGATTTGCTCTCTATGGGAAAGGTACTAGGTGTTGATAGAGGCACTAGGCATTGCCACATATGGTGTGCAAAAATGCTTAACAATTTGTAATTTCAAACGTCCCTTGCATCTTTGGGTGCAGGCATGCTAACACGAATAACTAGTTTCAACTCTTAAGTTTTTTCTGCTCATTAATGGCAGCTGTTGGCCCATCGTCCAACTGTTATATGGGGTAACTATTTTTGATCACCTTCGACATCCTTTAGAAGAAATTCCAGCTGAACCCATAACTAATCTGCTCTATTTTGCAAGTAGCTAGTTTTGCTAAGCATTGGATTGATTTCATAAAAAATGGTGGCATTAATGTTCAAGAAAGAAGACCACTTTCATTACACTTAGCTAATTGCTTTGTGTAGTAGATCTATCTCTTCAGAGTGTTGTCCTATCTTCATGTGGCAATGTACTATAATTTGTACAGAAAAAGGACTTACTATTCCATGATAGATTTACTGTGCTCTATACAATAACATCTATATCAAATATTTGAGAGCATTTATCCCACTAGTCCTTTGTAATTTACACAATGTAGTGCTATTGATCTGCTGAATCCTTTCCCTTGAAAGCTTAAACAAATTTCATATCTCCTCAAAGGACCATGTATCACGGGATGCCTTTCTTTCTAGCATAGAAAGGAGCACTATGCAATAGTAGTCTACTCTGTTAAACTACCTTCCGCCTATTCTCGATCGATTCAATAATGAAAGACAATTTAAAGAAAGCTTTGCAACAAAAGTTTTGAATGTATTGTAAATAACTTATTCATTGATTGATGAAAGCAGAAAATTACAACTGATGGTGCAAGGGTGAATACTAGTGAGCTTGACAAGACTTTGAATACAAAATACCCCCTATAATAGCTTAAGTAACAAAAACCTAAGTTACATGAGTAGATGTTTAAAAGATGAAGAATTATAATAGAAAATAAACTATTACAAACTAATGGAACTAACAACTGAAACTAATATTTACAAGGTGCGGCCGAAGTTGGGCACCTACGGTTGCATGTGCTATTAGGGGCTAAGTATAGATGCGAGTCCTGACATTCTCTCCCATTTGATTTAGCGACATCCTCGGCACCATCTTTGCATGATATTCTTCAAGTAGAGATTTGAAGGCTCCAAGGTCTTTAACTCTTTCTCAAGTATTCTCCACACTGCTGCATCCGCTCCATTTAACTAAGTACTCCCGATGATCTTTCTTGGAAGTCCGAGTAACTCGGTGAACAATAATAGCTTCAGCAATCCTCTTACCTGTTTTCTTCAATTCAAATGTAGGTCACTTTGGCTTATTTCGGATGCGTCCTCCTTATTTGCAAAATATGGTTTGAGTGCACTAACATGAAGGACATTGTGGGGCACCATGAAAGAAGTTCTATTATGTAAGAAACTCTTCTAATCTGCTTCATGATGGGTAATGGCCCGATATATTTCAACATCAATCGAGAATATTTTCCTCTTATTACCTTATAATGGCATTTGTCGGAGAGTTTCACCATCACCAGATCTCCCAAATTGAATTCTAGAAAATGACATTTCTAATCAGCAGCCTTTTTGTACTTGTTTATGTGCTTTCTCAAAATAACTCCAAGTAATTTCGATTTTTCATTTCTACTCTTAAGAGATGCTCTTAGCATGAGGAGACTTAGTACTTTGTTCAATGTCCATAGTATGAGGAAGTAATGTTTGCTGGCCAGTAACAATCTAAAAAAAGACCTTACTGGTGGAATAGCTATTTTGGGTATTAAAGCAAATCTGAGCCGCATCCAAGAGTTTTACCAGCTTTTTCTCGCTAAGTAGAGATAAAGTACCAAAATATTCTTCCAACAAGAATTGAACTGCTCCGTATGTCCTTCGATTGTGGGTGAAAACAAGAACTTGTGCTCAAAGTTGAACCAAAGAGTTTGAACAACTCGGTCCAAAATGTGCCGGTGAATCGAGGGTCTCGATCACTGACTATATCTTTAGACAGTCCCAGTATTTGACAATGTGCTTGAAGAAGAGGTGATCGATCTCTTCAGCGGATACATACCTAGGTGCTGCAATAAATGTTACATATTTTGATAAAAGGTCCACCAAGACGATGATAGTGCCAAGATCTCTAACCTTTGGCAAGCTAACAATATAGTCCATCGATACACTTTCAAAGGGTCTAGTTGGAACGAAATGGGCTCTAGTAAGCCCACCTTTTTGTAATGATCTGGCTTATCCTGTTGACAAACCAAACAAGTTTTCACATAAGTCGCAATGTCATCTCTCATGTGCGGCCAATAGTATGCACGCTGCAATAGTGCAGAAGAGCGTTCCTCTCATTGATGTCCAGCCCAAAGCGTGTCGTAGCATTCCGTGATTAAATATTCCTCGTATCTCCACCTTCTGGAACATAGAGCCAGTTTTCTTTTATCTTCAATAGACCCTCATCCATCAAAATTGTCAAGTTTTTCCCTACTTGATGAGGTCGACCAAATAATGTGTTGTAGGGTTCTTCTCCAAAAGTGCCCGTATTCGGTCCTTTGTGGTTGTAGTAACATTGCTCTCTAAAAGAGAGGCCATTGATCAAATAGCAGCCAAGTCAGCCTGCCGACTGAGTACATCTGCTACATGATTGAGGGATCCAGCACGATACCCCAATACAAAGTTGAATTCTAAAAGAAGTTTCTGCCAACGAACTTGCTTGCTCGAAAGTTTTGATTGTGACATGAAGTGACTCACAGCAGTATTGTATGTCTTCACAATAAAAGGAGACCCAAGAAGATAGTGACGCCATACTCTAAGGCAATAGACTACTACCAACAACTACTTTTCATGCACCGAGTAATGGCGCTCTGCATTATTCAGATTTCGACTCTCATATGCCACCTGATGCCCTTCTTGCATTAGGACTCCCCCAAGAGTAAAATCTGATGCATCGGTCTCCACTTCAAAAGCTTTAGCCATATCTGGTAAGGCCAAATTGGATCTGTCCACATAGACTCATTTAGTTTCTCAAAAGCAGCCTGGCATTGTACCGATGACTCCCAAGCTTTCTACTTCTTTATTAATTCAATTAGCGGCAGTGTGATTTCTGAATATCCTTTAACAAATCTTCGATAGTAGTTAGCCAACCCAAGGAACAATCGTAAAACTTGTACATGCCTTGGTAGTTGCCAATCTTCGATAGCCTTAACTTTTTTGTATCCATGCGGACTTTTCCTTGCTCAATAATGTGACCCAAAAAGCTGATCGAGTCTGGGCGAATAAACATTTTGATGGTTTTGCATAAAGTTTATTCTTCCATAGCAGAATTAGAAATTTTCTCACATGCTGAACATGCTCCTCCAGAGTCTTGCTATAAATTACGATGTCGTCCAAGTACACCACAAAATCATCTAGAAACACGTGAAGTACCTAATTCATCACCGTGCAAAACGTTGTTGGAGCATTTGTCAAGCTAAAAGGCATAACTTTGAATTTGAATGCTCCATATCTAGTTACCACTGTAGTCTTCGCTTTATCTCCTTCTTTGACCTGAACTTGCCAGTATCCGGACCTTAGATCAATTTTTGTATAGTACTTTGCTCAATTCAAACGGTTGAAGCAATTTGTCACTAGCGGAATCGGATAACTATTTTTCACTATGATTTTGTTTAAGGCTCGATAGTCACAGTACATCCGAAAAGAACCATCAGCCTTTTTTTGAAATAGTACTGGAGCTCTATAACGAGATTTCACAGGCACAATAATCCCACTGTCCAACATTTCAGCCAATTGCTTCCTAAGATCCTTTAGCTCAGGTTGAGCAATGCGGTAGGGCACCCTAGCAGGAGGCTTGGCACCCGATATAAGCTCAATTTCATGATTAATAACCCTTCTCGGCGACAATCTCCTTGGCAATTCCTCTGGTATGACATCCTCAAATTCCTATAGAATTCTTCTAACAAGTTTTGGGATAGGGCCAATTGCTCTCTCAATCTCTTCCAGTCGAAGTGTACACAAAAACAAGGGTTCATTCCACTTGAAGCCCTTATTGAACTGCATGGCTGAGATGCTCTTCTCACCCATTTTCCCAACTAGCGTTGGGATGACACAGTGTTTGCTCTCCATCATCATCAAGGAATCGAAAAATGGCAACAATGTTGTCTTCGTATCCCGAAGAAACTCCAATCCTAAAATCATCTTGAAGTCATCCATCTGCACTACAGACAAATTAGTCATCCCTTCAAAAGGACCATCTTTAATGAGCACGGACTTGGCTACTCTGGCAATCCGGTTGAGCAACTGAGTTGATTACCTTGACCTTTCCACTATCTTTCTCCAGCACAAGTCCGAGGCGATCTACTTCGAAACTTGCAAGTTAGTTATGAGTAGCACAAGTATCTACCACGGCCTTGATTGGTTTCCCATTGATCTTCACATGCATCAAGCCTTTAGCCTTACAAACACGAGGTTTTGGCTATTATTTTTCCACTTTTTTCTGGGATACATCACACTTTTCAATCACTCGATATGATGTTGTGTTGCATCGGTGCCCAACAACATCCTCATCCTCTTCAGAATCAGCTTTGTAATTACTATTGTCCTACAAAACATGTTGCTTCAAACCCGATGCTCCACTTGTCAGTTGGCTCAATGCATTCACAAACTATTTTTGTGGGCAATCCTTTGTCTGGTAAGGCCCACTGCATAAAAAGTATCCATCATTTCTAGGGGTAGTACTTGATTTGTTCTCTGGAGCCTTTCCTTTGTTCTAGTGGATGCCCTAATGGTTACCCTGATAGGTGCCCTAATGGCCTCTCTTATGGTTAGAGTAGTGTTCTCTCCCATTTGAGTTTGATGTAGGCTTGAAGGATCCATTTCCTCTCCATCGGGATTGGCTATTTAGTTATAGTCGCTCCTTTCTGGATTCTGATTCGTAGTCCATCAAACATTCAGCAGCTCCTATTAATGTGATTACATCAGCCAGCTTCTGTCTTTGGAGTTTAGTTCTCGCCCAAGGTTTTAGCCCTTCCATGAATGTGAAGAGCTTGCCCTTTTCAGACATGTCTTGGATGTCCAACATATGCCCTGAAAAGGTCTTCACATATTCTCTGATGGAACCAATATGTTTTAGTTCTCGTAGCGCCTGTCGGGCATGATATTCCACATTTTTAGGGAAAACTGTGTTTTGATCACTTCCTTAAGGAGATCCCATGTGTCTATCTGGGCCCTGTTGGCCTAAATATCGGCATATTTTATTCACCACCATAGTTTTGCATCTCCACCTAGATACATGGCTGCTGTCGTTATCCTTCTTGCCCTGTCCCCAAAATTGGCAGCAAGAAAGAATTGTTCCACATCAAACAAGAAGTTATCGACTTTCTTTACGTCGCGCACCCACCATAGGTGTACGATTCTATAATTCTAAGCCCAGATGCATACTCTTGTGCAGGAGCTTACCCATTGCCAACTACACACTGAAATATTTGCACTTGAAGTCTTATGGCTTCCATTTCTTTTCGCAGATTGAGAAAGATTGCAACACCATCAGTCATCGCTATGCACATCATCCGGCTCTCATCCAACTAGATGTTCAATTCGGTGATGTCCACCTCTACTGTCTCAACCATTTCCTCAAGGGTCTCGACAACGATCGCATAACCCAGTACTTTACCCATCGAGCTCATCCAAGTGTTGTTTAGTACTCTTCTTGTAATCCACCACCTCAGTGGTGTGTGATGCATTCGGATCCATCGCTTTCTTCTCGTCTGTCGTGAGCCGCATCTTTGATACCAACTATCACGTGATGCCTTTCTTTCTAGCATATAAAGGGACACCGTACGACAGTAGTCTATTCTGTTAGACTACCTTCCGCATGTTCTCGATCGATTCAGTAATGAAAGAAAATTTAAAAAAAGATTTGCAACAGAAGATTTGAATGTATTGTAAATAACTTGTTCGTTAATTGATGAAAGCAAAAAATTACAATTGATGGTGCAGGGGGTGAACACCAGTGAGCTTGACAAGACTTTGAATAACAACTACCCCCTATAATAGCTTAAGTAACAAAAATCTAAGTTACATGAGTAGACGTTTAAAAGCTGAACAATCATAATGGAAAATAAAATATACAAACTAACAGAAATAACAACTGAAACTAATATTTACAATGTGCGACCAAAGTTGCGCAATTGCGGCTGCATGTGCTGTCAGGGGGCTAAGTATAGCTGCGGGCCTTGACACCATGGAATGCAGCCATTCAGGCCATAGTATAGTCTTAAGAAATTTGCCTCTCTATCACACAACATGTTAAGAAGCTTTTGCATATCTCTTTTCAGCATCTCTTTCTTCTCTATTGCTTCTGGTGTTGTTTCTTATGCCCCGGTATGATGTCAGTATCAAATAGTAAAACACAGAATTGCCATTTCAATTGACACGATCTCGATACAAGTCACAAGGAGGGTTGACCAAAACGAACATTTTCGGTTGTAGTTGCTTCGCAATGAAGTGATTGGAGCAATGAAAAATGATTCATTTCGCTGACCCCATAAGTTTGCACTAAATTAAATAGACTGAAGGATTAAATGAGTAAAAGAACCTGCAAAGCCATGCAACCTTGGGAGGTTATAGCTTGATCCAGAGATATTAGATTTCTGTTTCTTTCGAGAGCAAGTCTTACAATTGAAACATCCACATCAATGGCTGCTACAATCTCATCATATGTAGGATATCTCTGCAGCCTTCGTCTTAAAGAATTGTTCGCCTCGCAAATCTTTGGTACCAGTTCATTAATACTGCCCTGCACATGAAAAGCTTAACACCCATTCACTCATCGTGAGCTTACTGTTAAATTTTTACTCTCTTAAGTAAAAAAAATTAGGCATTTCCACAACCAAGCACAAACTTAACACCCATCCACTCATTCTGAATCACTGGGGTTAGGACTTAATCGATGGATGAATTAACATAAAGACTCTACCCTACATAAGGTTAATTGAAATGCTTGCTGAATCATAAAAACTCAAATTTGTTATAACAATTGAGCAATCAATTAATATTTGAAATCAACTCAAGAAAATAGAGTAATAACATGCTTAAAGATGTATGCCTTACCGGCATTCTAAAAATCCTAGATTTGTTGGCTATGGCTCTGGTAATAGCTTGCCTAATCCACCAGTAAGCATATGGCTCTTCGGGTTGAATCTTATTGCCCCGCGGATTAGCCCAATCCTTCCTTCCTGCAATATCGTGGATAAAACTTTAATCATCAACACGTACAAACTCTGATATCAAAGTCAATGTTGGAAATTATGCAAGGACCTGAATTAAATCTTTCAAGCTCAATACTTTTCCCTGATAAGAAGTAGCAACCGATATAACAAACCTCTGATAGCAGCTGCAAATTTCTTTCATGTGATTCTCTCTCTTTACATAAAATATTTTCTAGACTTTTCTGAATGATTCCTGCAGCCTTGGCCCATTGACTTGAGGTTAATTCTTGCTCTCCCATGTCTGATATTCCTTTTCTCACAGCTCCTACCTTTTCTCTTTCCTGTTTTTTGTAAAACTACTCATGAGGAAAGAACCAAACAGAGACGGAAAAAAGATTTATATAACCAACCCTAAATTTATTGGAAATAAGTATTAGTCAGATTTGCTAAACAAGTACTATTTGGAACCCCAACACTCGTAATCTATCTGAATAATTTGGCAATTGAACTCCCAAGGCAAAGCAGCTGAAATTTAAAAAATGGTGGCTGAAAACAATACTTCCAAAATAACAGCAGCTAATTTACACACTGATAGTCTTCTACATAATGGTATAAACAAAGTTCGATTATAGACACCTAGTCTCTGAGCCAAAACCTAAAACTTGAATTGCCCATTGAATATTGAAAATTCTTAATTGAATTCAAGATTTTGCTCAAAATCTAATTGTTTAACCATCTAATCTTAGAGGTGAAACATTTATTTATCTATTTAAATTTATTTTTCAATGCGTCCTTTAGTGCATGAGTTATGCTACTTGTACACTCTCACTTACACCCCCACTTACACCCTCACTTTTGTGGTTGAATATTTGGTCAAATTATTAATTATTTTGCCAAATAAATAATGATTTGACCAAATCATGATTTGACACATAAAAGGTGTAATTGGGGGTGTAATTGAGAGTGTACAAGTAGCATAACTCTTACTGCATAGCTCATTCATTTTTTTATCAAAGTTTGGCAAGTCCAAAAACTTAATAAACACACAGTAAACCCATTTATTTATTTAAATTTACTCTTCAATGCAATCAATTTAGAATTAGAGGTATAGCTACCTTAAGGTACAAAGAAATCTTTGCCTCTTCTCTTGGTGTCAAGTAGGACTGCTTGTTGGCGACTTGAAAAAACATATTCTCTACACATTCTAAGTTCATTCTTCTTCTTTTTCTTCTCTTCCTTCTCATTGCAACGCTTTTACACCAATAACAATCTACCTCATTCTCACTTCCTCTATTATCAAAAACCTTATCCATTTCCTACGCCAACTCCAACGCCACTCTGGTAGCATCCACCCCAGCAGTAGCCATTGTTAAAGCACCATCTGAGACCAAATTAAGACTATGTACTGAGGAAGAATTGGTATGTGCAGTAGGGATGCCATAATTGAATTCTTTGAAATGTGAATTAGTACAAGGATAAGAGGAGATTGAAATAGTTGAATTGTTGGTGAATGCTTTGAAAATGAACATATGGGCATGGCCATTAGATGTCAACAAAATCTGTTAGTGGGTTAAATGGCCATATGAGGAAATGGCCCGCCACTTAGCTAGATATTTTGTAACTTGTTTTTCCTTTTTCTCTTTTTCTTTCTTTTCTTGTGTGCAAGGGCACCATGTTTTGGTGATATTTCTTTTTTTGGATATTTTATATATTTGATGGTATCAATGTGTGGACTTACCAAAATAGGGAAAAGTGTAGTATCCTTTCCAACTTATAGAGCTCATTGCGATGTGACCTACAACTTTTAAAAAGAGAAATTGTCCCTAATGTTGTTATTTTAATGGATTGTTTTGATGGGAATTGTGAGTTGGGACTAACAGACAATAACATTAAAACATTAGAGATCGACTTGTTCCATTTTAAAAATAGAGTCTTGAATTACCGAAGGAAATTATTTGCATTGAGATTCATAAACATATCTCTTAGAATGTGTTAATAGTTACACTTCAACTAATATACTAGAGATGCATGTCTGATCTCTTGTTCACAATGAGAAAAAATTAAGTTGTTATGACCACCAAACACTGGACCACTACCTCCACGTCAGCGTCTTCTCTCTGTCCTCTCTGAGATCACGTCCACCATCACCACCACGCCATACCAAAGAAAAATCCTTCCATTACCAAATCACATAGAAAATCAAAAAACCAAAATCCCATGGAAAATAATGTGAAAAACAAGAACAAGAAGAAAAAAAATTGCACTCAAATACTCATATCTGGAGGCCAACTCCTTCGCCTCCTCTCTCTTCGGCCACCGACCACTAGCCACCACTAGGAAAAAGTAAAATGATTTTTTAGTTCTCAATACAGCAGTGGACTATTACCAGATTCTAACTTTCATTCTAAAAAAACAATGAGCTGATGAAAAATACTTTGAGCCAACCACTAGCCACCACCAAGAAAATCAATTCCAGCTAAAAAAAATAGCAGTGGGCTATGCCTGAGTTCCTTTACCCTCGGGAATAGGGAGCTTTAGAGATCTAGGAGAGGAGAGAGAAGACTTTGGATTGGGTTGGGTTGGAGTGAAGTGTAAGCAATTGAAGTATACATGCACAGTGGAAATTAAATCTGCAATTTCTATAAGTCGAATCATCCTTGTACTTAGATAGAATTCGTGATAGAAGTTTACCTTGATGAACACCGTGAAATCTGATTATCTGATTAGCTGGATGTGCGATCTTCAACACCATAGTTATCTAATTGTCCAACCTCCAATGGTAATTCATACAGCAAGAACAAATCTGAACTTTTACGATCAAGAACAGATGAAAATAGAACTTTTTGAGAGTAATTGTATTGGGTTGTCTTTTACTTGTACTAGCAAGTAAAGAATTCCAAACTTCTTAAACTTAATATGTTGTGCCTTTGTATTTATAGGCGGGGCTAACCCTAGCCCTAATTCTAATCTAACTAGAAGCCATCAACAAACGAGTCTAATTAATTAATCTAGTCTAATAAGTAATTAAGTCTGATCCAACAAATTGGACATTGGACATTGGACATTAATTCTTACAATCTCCCACTTGGACAAGGTCCAACTCCAGATGCTCAATTCTCCCCTTTTGTGTGTGACCCATTAGGTTTCCATTCACGATAACAAACACAGTGATATTCTCATCGATTCACCTAAATCGATCAATTCACATCGCCGTCCAAGATTGACATCTAGCAATGTGTCAAGGCAATCCATGTTAAAGAAAATGTCATGTGGTATGACAGAACCAATATATGTGCAGTTAGCGTGGAAATATAATTCATTCATCAATATAACCCAATTGGTTAAGAGATATAGATCAGCGTCAATCTCATTTCAACCAATTATGTTATTCACCTCAACTCTTTGTTGATCTAATCTAGTTATGATTGAAATATTTTCAACTCATAACTCCACTCCAGCTGAGAAAAATTTATATCAGCTTAAGTGGGCAAAAATCAGGTTATAATCTCTTACTTTTCAGAAGTGGCGAATCCTCATATTGGACATTTACAACCTTCATATGATTCTCGCTATACCCATACGACGTCTTCCTGATGACTCATAAACTACAAGTTCCATAAACGCTTGCCAAAGTATAGCGGTTCTCACATAAGATTATATGATCTCCTCAAGTCAAAGGACCAAATCCACTCACCGCCATTTAGAGATTTACCATTGATGCTTGGATAGTTATCTATATGGAATCTTTCGACGGGTCATCCAATGTCAAGTTCTCATAACAATGCATTCATGTGTTCATTCGGATGTCCATCTACATCTTAGCTCGTGAGATCAGCTACTTCCTTAAAAAAAATGTAACACATGCTAGTCTATCCGCAATAATGTTATGCGTATCTCATTATTACTACGACTAGGGATATTTCAAGAATAAGTTATTTATAACTTGTATCTCAAAATCACAACACCTTGTGATTAACAAGTTACTATGAACTTTCCTTTAGACTCTATTATTTTAAATAATAAAATTTAAAAAATAACGAACCTGCCATTAAAATGTAGACAAGCATTTAGTTAATCAATTTGTTCATACACATCAATGTCTAACAAAGAGTATATCACAAAATGTCTCATACAAACTTGATCCAATCACTTAGGTATCTTAATATCATCAGATTTAGCATGACCATAATGCTTGTACTGGGACAACAATTTTGTCAAAGGATCTGCTACATCATCGTATGTTAAGACCCGTTCTATCTTTATGTCATTTTTTAATATTATCTCCCTAATGAGATGATACTGCCTCAATATATATCTGGATCATTGATGAGACCTGGTTCCTTCGCTTGTGCGATGGCTCCATTGTTATCACAATACAAATTATTAGATCAACAATACTATGAACTATTCCATGTTCAGTAATAAACTTCTTGATCTAGACCGCTTCTTTTGATGTTTCTAAAGCAGCTATATATTCGGTTTCTATAGTTGACTCATCTGTCGTTTCTTGTTTGGAACTTTTCCAACTGACCGCACCACTATTTAGAGTAAATACATATCCGGATTGAGATTTGCTATCGTCTTTGTCAGACTGAAAGCTAGCATCGGCATAATCTTGAACTCTAAGTTTATTTCTACCATACACCAAGAATATGTATTTAGTCTTTCTTATGTACTTAAGGATGTTCTTGACTACGATCCAACTCTTATCAGGGTTCGCTTGGAACTTGCTTGTGACACTCAAAGCATATAAAGCATCTGGTCATGTACATACAGCATATATGATAGATCTTATTACTGATGCATATCCATGCAATCTCTCACAATTTGTGTTTTAGACACTCTTTTGAAAGATAGATCCCATGTCCGATGCGACAGAGTCATCTCTTGGACTCTTCTATGCTAAATCTTCTTAAGATTTTATCTATGTACGTAGATTAAGATAGGCCAAGCATTATATTAGATCTATCTCTATAGATATTTATACCAAAAATGTATGTTGCCTCTCCCATATCTTTCATGGAGAAATTTTTGGATAACTATAATTTTACTGATTTTTGGACATCGGGGACATCGTTCTCTAATAATAGTATGTCATCCACATACAAAATTAGAAACACGACTTTACTCTCACTAACATTTTATACACACATAGTTCATCTTTATTCATGATAAAATCAAATATTTTGATTGTCTCATCAAAACGAAGATTCCAGCTCAGAGAGGCTTGCTTTAATCCTTATATGGATTTCAGTAGTTTGCATACCTTGTTTGGCTCTGTGGATTCAATGCCTTCGAATTGTGTCATGTACACATCCTCACTAAGATTTCCATTAAGAAATGCGGTTTTGACATCCATTTGTCATATCTCATAGTCATGGTATGCTTCTAGTGCAAACAGAATCCGAATTGATTTAGACATGGCTACTGGTGATAAAGTTTCGTCAAAGTCAATTTTTTATCTTTGATTGTAACCCTTAGCAGCCAATCTTGCCTTGTAAGTATGAACATTACCATGCATGTCGACATTTTTCTTGTAAACAGATTTACAGCCTGTAGGTTTTACTTCTTCAAGCGGGTCAACCAAGGTTCCAATCCTTTTTTCGTACATGGAGTTCATCTCGGTTTCATGGCTTCCTGCCATCTCTTTGAGACAACACTTGACTTCAATTATGCATAAGAAGTAGGTCCATCTTCTTCAATTAGTAATACATTACTAGTAATCATGAAATCGTATCTATGAGGAGAACGAATGACCCTACTCGACTTACGCAGCGCTAGCGTGTCCTTGGGAACTAGTGGTTCTCCTTTCCCAATCTGTACCTCATCAGATATGTCAATTTTATTTGGGGTTTCTTGAACATCTTCAAGATCTACTTTGCTCCTACTCTCTTCTCTAAGAATACAGCAAGTTTCGATACGATGACCTTCATCTCAATGGGATTATAGAAATAGTATCCTACAGTTTTCTCTGGATACTCCACAAATAAACATTTATCAGATTTAGCTCCTACCTTATTCGATTCAACGCACTTCACATAAACGTTGCAGCCCCAAACCTTCATGTATGAAAGATCGGGTCCTTTTTCCTTTCTATAACTCGTATGGAGTTTTATTGACCGATTTAGATACAACACAGTTTAGTGTATAACATGCAGTGTTAAGTGCATATCTTCAAAACGATTTTGGAAGAACTACGTGGCTCATCATTGATCGTACCATATCAAATAAGGTGTGGTTTCTCCTTTTAGATACACCATTTTGTTGTGGTGTATACGGTGGAGTCCACAGTAAGATAATCTCATTCTCTCTTAGATAGTCAAAAAACTCACCCCTTAAATATTCGTCACCTCGATCAGATCTAAGTGTCAAAATATTTTTCTCATTTTGCATTTCTACTTCTTACTTGAATTCTCTAAACTTTTCAATGGCTTCACTCTTGAATTCCATCAAGCATATAAAACATCTCTAAGTAAGAAAAGCTACCTCTAGCATCTGTATACATTTGTCTATATACATCAGTATGTACAAGACCTAAAATGTCTACAACTCTGACTCTCTTTTCAGAAAAATGGGGTCTAGGTCATTTTGCCAAACGGTCATGATTCACACTTATCAAATGATTCATAATCATTTGAATCCAAGTATTCATCTTTATGTAACTTGGTAATGTATTTTTATTTATATGATCGAGTATGCATTACCAAATATATGAGTTCTTAGTATTATCTCTTTTATACATTGCAGTTCATCTTCTAATGTCATTTGTTTCCACATTGAAAACATGGATCATCATACTTGGATTTGTCTTTGTCTGTTTTAATTGTTTTCCAATATATTTGGCCTTCTTCGATCCTTTATTAAAGGTCCTTTTAAATTTCTTCTTAGTGCCTTTAGATGTGTCAATGGCCAAAATTTACTCAATTTGGCTCAACAGTTTTCAGCATATTTAGTAGCTCAAGTAGGGTATACTGTATCTTATTCATGTTGAAGTTCATAATAAACTGCAAAAAGCTATTAGGTAGGGACTACATAACTAAGTCAAGACTCAGCTCGTGGTCCATGGTAAAACTTGATTAGTTTAAATTTTCAATATAACGAATTATCTCCAGTACTTGAGTACTGACTAAAGATCTTTTTACCATCATACCTCTGAATAACATTTTAAATGTCTCCTACTGCTCAAATTGCGTGATCGTACATCATTCAACTCCTTACAATGATATTGGTATAGACATCCATACTCTCGTGCTGCTTTTCTAACTCATGTGACATACTACAAACATCACATGTTGCATTGTTACTATCACACTATGTTTATTGTAAGCATGCACGTTCTTCGGCATAGCCTCTCCTCGTAGGACCTTCCAACATTTGCTGCTCGATGACATATCCAATTTTTCTTTTTTTTTGCTTGAGAATAATTCACATATTGCAGTGCTAGTCCAAAAAGTTTGGTCCGACATGTTTGTTGGCATCCAATATGTTTCTCAAATTCATGTGGTTACTTATGATTCAATTATTAAATAACAAGATAGAACATTTAATTAAATGCATAAAATTAATTTAAAATAGACTTATATTAAATTAATTATACTTCTATTGTTTAAATTGAATTAATGACCATCAAACATCAATCAATGGAACTAGTTAGATTTCCAGTGGGCTAGGATCCCTTTTGTTTTATTAGAACCTTGAGTGACTCAACAAATTCAAATAAAACATCCAGGTAGATACGTCTATCAATCACATCTCTATGTGACTTCTAGATTATCAAGTAGACAACTTATTGTCGTACACATCTTATGTGTTTACTTGATTGTGCATGTAAAACTTTATTTCCTTAAGTGACTCAACAAAAAATAAAATTTAGTTAAATTCGATCAAATATTCAGAAACATCAAATGTTTCATAGTGATAAACATATCCATGAGCAAGCGGCGTTGAGTGACTCAAAGAAAGCGACATTGACAATGGACTCTAATTTTTATTATAACAATAGAAGATACATTGTATTAACCATTTAATACGAATTTAATATTTTGATAAAGAGTGGTTTATCTCATCATATTTATGTATATTAACTAACATCTAATATGCAATCAATCATACATGATAATAATTGTGGATGATTATGGACTCTATCTAATCTTCATAAGACAAAAGGAAGATTAGTCGGTCAATTCCTAAGGGACGTTGCATTTATTCATTGAATGCTAAATGTAATCATCTCCATCTCCTGTTGCAACCTGTATCTTATACTAGTTGCTTCCTTGTGGTCCAATTGCAACATGTATCATATGCTAGTTGACACGCATGCCCTAATAAATGGACGCGCAGACTCATAATAAATAAATAGCTCAAAAACCCAATTGAATAAATAATGTGATATTATCACCATATACTACAAAATATAAAATAATTTAAAAAATACTATTTAACTTTTTTTATTCTAAAATATCATGTTTTATTTTTTGTAATACTTGTTGTTATATTTGTTATGTTTGTTAATAACAAATGTAACACATTTATTATAACTAAAATAACAAATGTAACAACAAGTGTTACAAAAATAAAAAAAACAGTATTTTTAGAATAAAAATTATGACAGTATTTTAAGAGATATTTTATTTATTGTGGTTATTTCTGAAAAACCTCCATAAATATTAGGCTCGCATACCAATTTAATTAAATAATAAGCTCGCAGATCCAATCAACAATCAACAAAAATAATTAACTATACAACCAATCACATTGGTCGAGTCCATAATCATCCACTAAACATCAATTTTAATATCTAATATTAAAAATTTATTAATTTCTAAATTTGTAGCTTTGACAATATAAGTATAAACCTTTTAGACATTTTGAAATGGACATGACGGAATTAAATAATTAATTAATTAATTTTTCAACAATAAAATTAATAAATTAATCCAATCAATCAATTAATTTTGTTTATAAAGGGGATTTTCAAAATTTATTTTATCACTCAATTTAAAGTCATACTCTAATTGAAGATAAAATTTGTATATGGTTAAAATTGTAATTTTATAAAGTAATGTCAAAATTTAATCCGGTTAAAAATTCAAAATATGGTTTAAAAAGGATTTTAGTCAATACTGAATATTTGACGGGTATTAAAAATTGAATAATTACAATTTTTTCAAAAATTTAAAATTACAATTTAGACAATTTCTAAAATTGCATAGTCAATCCCTTAAAATTTTAAAACAGTGGGTCTTTCAACGCAATTTCCAAAATTGCACAGAAGACCCTTTTTCTTATTTTAAAACAGTGATTCTTTCCTATGCAAAAATTGCATAAGAGGCCCTTTTGATACATTTTGAAAATGGGGCTTCCCATGCAATTTCCAAAATTGCATGGGAGGCTCCCATCCCAAACGATCTGCAAACCAAAAAATAAAATATTGCAGAAAACCTATTTTCCAAGGCGGCGCCACCAACAGATCGACAGGCGATGGTCGCACTAGTGTCTAACATCGGCCGCCACCGTCGTTTAGCGTTGAATAGCAGCAAGCAAGTTGGACTGTAGCGTCGTTTAGCAAGGATGGCTACTGCCGTGAAGATCAACGGCGTGATGTGTCCGCTCGCACCTGTGCCATCGTTAACAGCGGCGACTTCCAAAGTGCCACTGCTAGTCGCCGTATTCTACCTTTTTCATTTATTATTATTATTTATATTCCAAAAAATAAAATCTAAATCAAATTCAGATTTTTAAAATACACTATTTTATTTATTGTCAAAACTCAAATCAAATTAATGCGTCAATAACAATTATTGTTCAATTCATCGCGGTTTAACGAACAACAAGAATGAGTGAGAGCCGTCTACCACTGTAAAAATCGACGATACACGCACATCGTAAATTAAATTTACAATTCCTATAAGTCGGATCATCATTATACTTAGATAGAATTCGTAATAGAAGTTTACCTTGATGAACACCGTGAAATCTGATTATCCGATTAGCTGGAGGTGCGATATTCAATACCACCGATGTCCAATTGTCCAACCTCCAATGGTAATCCACACAACAAAAACGGATCTGGACTTCCATAATCAAGAACAGATGAAAATGGAACTTTTGGGAGTAATTATATTGGATTGTCTTTTGTTTGTGGTAGAAAATAATGAAGACCAATTTCTTAAACTTGATATGTTGTGCCTTTGTATTTATAGGCGAAATTGCTTACTCAAATTTGGGCTTCTAATCCAACTGTGTTTATCAACAAACGGGTCCAATTAATTAATCTAATTAATTAGTTTGGTCCAATTAGTAATTAAGTCCGATCTAATTAATTAGACATTGGACATTAATTCTTACATGAAGTGGGATGGGTTAGGATGAGGTTTTGTGGCCCAATTTATAGTGTATGAAGTGGCCATACATTATTTGACAAATTTTAGATGACATAGCAAACCACGTGAGTAGTGAACAACTTAAATTTTTTTCTAATATGAACAGGAGATCAGGCCTAACTAGATATAATTTGTTGTCTGCAAAATACATGATGTTAATGAAGTTATATGGTCTTGAGCAAATGACAAAAATGAACCCAACCATATTTTCTCTCCCCAAATGATTAAGAGCCAATATTCATATCGCTTGCTATATAATATTGAATACATCAATTGTTACACTTTGAACTTGCGTGGCACCATTGCAAGATGATGTGGCGAGATAATTTGGCATCAAGAATATCAAAATTTAACCAATAATGAATTTTAACTTAAAACAATAAAAATTTAGATCAAAAAGAGCAATTATAGAGCTCATACAAGATGAGGTTGGTTAACTGTAAACTAAAAATTCGAGTTTACGAATCTATTTGGATAAAAAATAATTTGGAACTTAACTTAAATTTAAAAGAAAAAAATATTTAACACATGGGTCTACACGAGAAAGGAATGGATAGATGGGAAAATTGAGTTATTCAAAGGTAGGCTTGTGGCTAAAGGTTTTATCCAGAGAGAATGTATCAATTATGAGAAAATCTTTTCGCATGTAGCAATGCTTAAATATATTATGATCCTTCTATCCATTACAATGCATATGGATTATGAGATTTGACAGATAGATGTCAAGACAGCTTCTTGAATGTCCATCTTAATGGAGTGCATCTACATGATGCAACTAAACAAGTTTATACAGAAGGGCCACGAGAAAAGTGTCTGCAAATTCTGAAGGTCCTTTTATGGACTTAAGCAAGCTTCCATGTCTTGGAAAAAATATTTAATGATGCGATTAAGATGTATGGTTTTGATCACAACTTCGACGAATCTTGTGTTTATAAGAAGATACAGGACAAGAGAGTAGTTTTCTTGGACATCCTACTCATTGAAAATGATAAAGGAATATTAGCAATAGTAAAAGCTTGTTGGGCCCAATAGTTTCACATGAAGGACTTGGGTTACGCTAGATTTGTTCTGAGCATCCAGATTATTTAAGATCGGAAGAACAAGTAGATAACTTTATTGCAAGCATCATAATATGAAGCGCTTCTTTATATACAAAAGTGTTGTCAACAACATTTATTTTTGAATCCATTTCTTTCTTATAACGACATAACTTAACGAGATCTTTTTATTTTATTATTTCAACTAGCTGAACCTCTTCTGGAATTTTTATAATTAGTAATGTCTATATATACTCCAAGAGTATACACCTTCTCAATAGGACCATCTTTATAATTGGCTCCATTTTTAGTTTTAGAATTTTTAGAGTCAAATATCACCGCTTGGTGTGTCATTAATTTACCATATATAATGTTAATAGATTGTCCTTTAAGGACGTTAATATAAATTGGAGCATTTAGAGCTGGTATATGAGATTTGATTTAATCTCTTTGGTCAGTAAATGCATCTGTCAAATGAGTTATTTGTCATGTCTTGTGCAAGAATATAGAAAATATAATATGCTGCATTTTTATGTATTCTTTTCACTACTTAATTTTTCTCCCTAATGTTGAAAAAACTATATTTTCAAAATGACATTCGAAAAATCGTGTTATAAAATTTCACCCGTTAGGACTTAAGATATTTTATAATGTTCGAACTAAACATGTATGCTCAACATTTTTAATGCTCATCTCAAAGGCATTATGGTAGACCGATTGTACATATATTGTACTATAAAAATCATCGATGAATAATATTAGGTCCCGACCATAAGTCAATTATAGCAGGGATAACTTTGATGTTGGCATGATGCGTATAAGTATTTATGCATATAAAATAGCATTCCCTAGATAAAAATGGGAAGCACTTTGTTCTTAATAGTAATAGTTTAGAATTTAATTGGAGGCGTTAACAAACAATATTGCTAAACTATTTAATATCATATCAACTAATATTTATTAAAAGTTTGAAGTTTAGACTCACTAGCATTGACAAGACACGCCACTATCTTAGTTGTATAATCTCGAAAATTATGCTCATAATTTAAATTTGAGCAAGTAATTTCGTAAACTTCGAGTTGTGAATAATAACACCATACAATTATCTAGTAGATGTATCTATTAGATACAAATAATATATAGATGGTCAACATGGAGGATGATGGGACCCCATAAATCACCCTAAATAATTTTCAAAAATGCAGGGAATTCAGTCCCGATTTTACCTAGTGAAGATCTACTGGTTTATATACCATAAGAACAAGCATCACGTGAAAATTCATTATATTGAAAAATCTTCTGGATTTCAATAGATATTCTCATTAATAATTCGCATCATATTGATCCGAGATGGTCTAACCGGTAATGCCAATCAATAAAAATTTTAGGACATTGAACTTCTGGTTCAACGTAGTACTTGTTTAATTGTACCAATATTTGTGTAGTACAAATTAAAATAAATGAATAACATAATATTTGTTTTATCATTCTTATCTTTTTTCTTCAGGATTCATGATGCATGTATGTACAATAGATACGTGACTATTGTCACCATATCTAAAATTTAAATGATCTAAACATATCAAAACATAAAATTTCTTGGATTAACGAACTTCGAGTTTGCGACAATATTTAATCCAATGATCTTATAATATTACTTTTTCGAGATCAAGTAATATTCTATTAAAGTAGAATATGAACATAATATACAATTGTGCTTCTTTAGATGCAACAACACAATATTTTTCTAAAATATTCTATATTTTATGTTTCTTCAGGAAAAACAATGTCATTTTCTTTTACAATATTGATATTTATAAAGTTATACTTCTTCACGAGTATTAATAAAATATTTGTATAAATATTAATATACAAATAATTGTTCTTCTTTAGGATGAATTCAATATTTTTCTAAAATATTGACATGTATAAATTTTATGTTTCTACGAGACAATAAAATAATATTCCTATAAAATATTAAAATGCTCATCGGGAGCTATAACTTAATATTAAATCTTACAAAATTACACTATTCGAGAAAAAGTAATATTCTACTGGAATATTAATATAATGTTGTGCTACTTCAGGAACAACAACAAATTGTTATTAAAAAACATAATAGATGTTTAGATCTTTATACAATTATCCGAGAGCAAATAATATTCTAATAGAATATTGATATTTGCAAAGTTGTGTTTCTTTCAAAATATTATACAATATTCTTCTAGAATATTGATTCTTAGTAATAGACAATTATTCAAGAATAACGATATAATTTTCTTCTATAATATCGATATAAGAAAATTATACTTTTTCGGGAGCAGTAACTCAATATTCTTCAGAAATATTAAATTAATAGTATCACGCTATTTAATGACAAGTAACATTCTTCTAAAATATTAATATAATATAGTGTGCTCTTCGAGAGCCTTAACATATTTATCAAACTTAGACTTGTATAAAGTTAATCTTTAGGACTAACATAATATTCTTCTAGAATATTGATTTGTATAAAATTTTGATTTCTTCATGATTAACCAAAAAAATATTCTTCTTGAATATTTATTTAATTGTGTTATATTTCTTCAATAACATCAACACATTTTTACTTATTTAAAAATATTTAATTTGTTAAAACAAAAGATTTAATCGATAAAAAAAATTCATAAATTCTGTAAATCCAATCTTACAAAATATAAATAAAAGATTTGTAAGAATAAACTTACTTGGAATAGGAAAATAGTCATTTGTTGAAAGTAATACCAATACAAAATTTTCTATTATTCATGTAGCAATTTCTCACGAATGAACCGTCTGATCTTAATTATAGCCATTGGATTTCAATAACAATGAGTTTTGAAGTTATTGTCCAAATTTTACAATGATCGGTCAACGGAGTGTTGAGATATCAATATTTGATCATAGCTGCGCAGGCTGTCCAGATTTTGCAAATTTTCGAAACTAACTCTCGGAGTTTCTCTTTATTTTTGGATGAGCTCTATCATGCTGATAACGTGTTATAAACTAGAGATAACAATAGAGGAGAATAGAGAAAAACTGTATATTTCATTATATAAATGACCCATATATATAGGGTTTCATATAGGGTTTCAAATACATGTAAACTAGGTAAAAAATCTCTAAATATGGTCATCAATATTGTTTTCCATATTTTACAACAAGCGTGTGTTTGTTTAAGATTATAAACTAGTTTATATTTTATGTGAATTTGATCACAAAGTACCTTATCTGACAATTGCTTTATGTGAGCACACATTTACAATTTTACCCTGCACTTGAGCCACAACATTTGATTTTTCAACTATGACAAACCAAAATTTGTCAGCACAGTGGGCCCGGCAGTTGCAAATTTTGCTTTTGAATATGGGCGTTTTGGAAAGTTTGTGTTGAAGATGAAATATTGTCATCTTACCAAGATGTGATGGTGGGTCCTATAGCTACTGCTTTATTGACCACCTGAAATAAACTGGTTTATAATCTTAAACAAACACATTCTTAATACTATTTTTCACTTTGACTTTGTACTTTGCAGGTTAAATCGTTTGAATACTAGAAGTGACTATTTGTTGTACTTTGTATTACTAGTGGAAACTGCATAAAATATTAGAAAATGTTTGGGAAGCGTTCCTGGCTTGTCAAAATGTTCAAAAAAATCTATAAAAGGGATACACCACGTAGTGCGTCCCAAGCTGTCCAAGGAGTGTCAGACTTTCCATCCAAGGAGGAGTGTCTGTGGTTCGCAGTGAAAAACGATGAGGACAATAGCTAACATTTGACTTGAGACTCTACTCAAATGAAAATCAGTTTTATATCAAACACTAACTTCTAGCACTAAGCCCTTGTTTGGTGCAGATTAAAAGTTGCTAAAAAGTTCTAGTTAAATTCATCAATTAATATTAACTATATGTTTTATGGGATCCACAATTTTTATTAATTTTTTAACTACATTATTTATAAATATTTTATCAAAATCTGCTTAAAAACTTTCTCAAACAAACTCTAAATCTCAGTAATAAGATCACCTCACACTCCAAAAAAGGGAACATAGAAGTACAAAATGTTGATTAAAGGCTCTGGTAACCTTAGCCTTGGTATAAAATTGATTGTAGCCTTTTTTTTCCAACATGTAACGCTATCATTTTTATATAAAAAATTATCTTTAGGCTTTAGCACTTCGAAAAAAAAATAGTGTCCTTATTTTATTATTTCATAAAAATTACCTTATGTTTGCATTTTGTACAAATTAGTAATTATGAAAACTCTACAATGGAAAGCTGGAAAATTAATAATTGTCGAATATTTCAGATAGCATGTTGAGATGAGCCTATTATCTTTCAAAAGGCCTTAGAGAAGAAGGAAAACTAAAAAATTTATTACGGATAAACTTTTAAGACACTTAAAAAAATAGACAATCTTACAGAAACTTTCAAAACCATAAGAAATAGATAAATTTACACAAATAATATTGGAATCTAATCTATGGATTTTGGCAAAAAAATATAAAAGAATAACAAACTACCAATGTTACTATTTTTCGCATATTAATAACAATAGCTAAAAACTATTAGATACCTTATTGCAAATATGTCACGTGCATCGCACGTTCTTAAAACTAGTATATATGATACAAGAGACCAAGGGCATAATCATTTTTGGAGACCAGACTACTACTGAAAAAAATTAACTAAAAAAATTTACATTATAAAAATCATGGGCAGACCGGACTATAAATCCGCCGATGCAAAGGACGGTTGATGGCAAGTAATATTCGATCACAACAAAGTTACAAAATCACAATCACCTTTTGTTTACATTTCCTTTTCTCTACGCATTCCAACTATTTCTAATTTAAACATCGTAAAATCGTCGCTTGAAACACTCTGAACAAGCAATTATGTATCTTGCATCGTTACAGATTCCATAAACATTATTTATAAATATTATAAATTTGACATTTACAAGTCAACCGCTTACATATTCATTTCGAATTTATTCTAACTTGTCATTATTCTCGTTGCATATCTTATAATGTTCTAATTATAAATACTTTTATAAAGTATAATAAACGTGACATTCACCGTGTATTGAAGCATTAAGCTTGTTATAAGACACTGGCAAAATACAGTGTGTATCTTATTGCTGATTAAAAAAAATGATTTTACAGTTCAAAAATTAATTTCTGCAAGACTGCAAACTTACTATATTCTTTCAAAAACTCACTGCTAATGCACTGAATCCACATCGAGGAAGATCTGGTACACCTTTCATGTAAATCGTTACGGGGTTTTCCTTAACATCCTATAAATAAAATATCATGTCAACAAGCAGAAGTCAAGCCTATCTTTCTGATTAGAAGGAATAGACGAACCAATAGTGCAAGGAAATCAAAATATGCCAACTTAGCAGAAGCAAAACAAAAGAAAATGATTGCTGGCTAACAACAAAACAGATTCTAGAAAATGCTAAAATTTTGTGTTCCTTAAATCTTCAATGCATCAAGTAATTAAATCAACAATGTCTTTCATGGAGAGGCCAGAACTCTCAATATTACTTGTGGGTCTAAAATCTTCATGTGTATCAGGATCATATGGGCACAGTAGTGGAAAATTGTAATTCACCTTGGCAGAAGGATCCATAGGCCTGTCACAGTCATAAAGCGACATCTGAGGAATTTGAAAACCATCACTGCTTAAAATATACCATGCAAAGAAGCCCATGAACTTATAGCTTTATAATTCTAGAAATGCAGTTCTCCTAGCAAAACAAAAATCAAGCACGTGATTAGTAGAATATACTAATAACTAACTGATACATGAATGGTTGCAAACATCAGAGGAGCTCCTATGCATATTTACTTTAGGGATTTATTAGACTAGAGCTATGCCTTCCATTAAATTTCCCCAAAAGACAACTGAACCGAAAAGATCAACCGAGCATTTCAGTTGTAGGAATCTGATATCAACCTACAAGTTGTTCTGCCAGATTGGTAGCAGAGAACTTTGGTCTCTATCCATGCCATATAAAACTGTAATTATTTCTTATGGACTCGTTGAGAATAATCTTATGGACATGCATAAAACCAATAGAAATCTTCGATAATTTCCTAGTCTCTTGTGTTACGCGAGTGCAAAACTAACCAATGGTTATGCAAAATGCACATAAGTTTTGAAACAAAGGCAAAATGCAAAGAGGTAAGCAACAAAATAAGGCAAGAACACTTACAACTGCATTCGATCGAGCAGCTGGAAGGGAATAAATGCCTTTACAAATTATGTTAGACAATGACCTTGCTACCATGTTTGTGCTAAAATCAGTGTCAGACTCATACAGCTGCGGAATAACTGATAAATGAAAAGATCAATTTACATTAACATTCAAATTAATTCAAATTTACAACAAAGAGCATATCAGCTAAGTAGAATAATGTTAACAATAATCTGGTAGCAAAAATATTGACATTAAATTAAGTAAATTAATGACTGAAAGATTTTATTAGGAAAATATTGACATTAAATTAAGCAAAAATATTCACATTAAATATTAACAATAATTCATTGCCCACTGTCAATAATATCTGACGTAAAATTGCACATGAAATAACTAATGACTGAAAGATTTTAACTTTCATGTAACTAAATTAAATAAAAAAAAACAGTCTTTCTCTCAATAATAAAATTAGAGGGAATTTTTTAAGGAATCATAAATCCGTTGTAAACAATAAAAAAGTAGAAAATAAAGCAAATAATAAAAAATTTGCCACTTTAAAGAGGTTCAATATGGGAGGATTCTGTTTTCCGTTGCAGAACTAAGACTGCGTGTGCTCATGATGACATGAAATTCATGAAAATCAATTCATTTTCGGCCGGGAATTTTACAATTTTCACTCTTAGGGACCCGATTATTATGCTGCCAATCCAGGTAACAAAATACAGGAAAAAATCAATGTGCGTGTGGATAGAGAGGGAAAATTACCTGCTAGTCTTATTACTCTTTGTATCCACTATCAATTGCGGTTGTATCAAGTGGCGGAGCAGACATTTTAAGTTGAGGGTTACCAAACAGTGGGTGGGCCGAGAGGCGGAAGCCCTCTTGGGGGTTCGGGAGGCAGTGCCCCCGATTTTTTTCCTGAAACCACAATTACTATGCCAATTTTTATAAGAATCTAATGTTTTTTTATAAATCATAATCTTTAAAAAACTTAGAAGAAGATATCGAACACAATCGATTGATGCACTTGGGCGTATTCGATACTCACTTTGTATTTGTTCTAATTGCTTGAAAATACTAGCCTCAATACTTTTTTTTTTTTTTATTATTGAATGATTCTAACTTAATTCGATTTAGGTTGTGTGCACTACTAAATTTTTCAATATGTTCTGAGAATATGTTTTTTCTTCCAATTTGAAAACCCGCCGACAACAAAAGAATCGCAACATGAACTCGAGTTAGAATTTATTTCGTGAAATAAATATTTTACCATATCAAGAAGAAAAAAATTTTCAGCTTAAGTGAAAAAGGCTGAAGATGAAATCGCAATCTATTTTTTTTTTTTTTTTTTGTCAAAGGCTGAAGAGGTGAACTTGAACTAAGAAGAAGTAATCTTAGATGAATTAATTTTGTTGGACTTTATTTGTTTAGTTCATTCATTGTTGGGTTTGGACTTTAGTATTTTTTTTTAGTTGGTTATTAAATTACAAAAAATTAAAACGAAAAAACAAAAAAACAAAAATTTAAGAAAGTTGAGGGCCTCCCCCCTTAGTTGTATCCTCCATGGAATAATTACTTATAGATGTTGAAGGACCATCTTCAATATAGCGTGAGATGATTAAAATTCTAGTATATTGTTTATCCGTAGAGACCGAGATTGATCAGAAGAATAAAGTTGAGAAGAAAATATTTGGAGAAAAATGTTGAAGAGAAAGAGAATTGGAAAAGAGAGAATTGATAAAATTGAAAAAAAAAAAAATCGGAGAAGGTCAAGATATACGTAGAGGCGAAAATCCGTGATGATTAATAGCAGCATGTTTGGAAGTGAAATCAATTTCATCCATACTTGTTGCATCCATCATAATTTTTACTCATTTTTTTATCAAGTATTAATTATTATTTATAATTTACAAAAACTCTATGAAACAAACACTTATGTCGATTGATTTTGTTAAAAATCAAATTTTTTTTTTTTGTAAATTTTGATAAAAATTTATGAAATATCTAGTTAAAAAATTAATAAAATTTGTGAATTTCATGAAATATGTGTTTAAAATTCATTGTTAATTTTAATTTCAGTTTTTTAGTAAATTTTTAAATAAAAATCAAATAAAGTATAAAATCTTATTTATCCTCCATTTTTTTTTCTAGCTAAATAAATATCAAATATACCACTTTTCAATTGAGAAATCTCTCTCAATTGGACAAACTTTTACGGCATCAAAGACAGAGAAAGCAGTATTAAACAAGGACTAGATTATCCTAATCCGAATCCAAACTAAATTAAGAGTCGATAAGTGAGGCACTATTTGGGCGGCCGTCAAAAACGACGCAGTTTTGCTCACATCAACAATCAAACCTTTTTGTTGTTGTTGTTTTTTTTTTTTTTTGTTAGTCACTAAAATTGTGTCGTTTTTGGCCCATTATTGATTGATTATGTTAGACATTAGACTTTTTCAATGATTTAAAAAGTTTAAGGGTATTCAAAGTAAACTTTTAAGACCTTTTAAATGTATTGATGCATTGAATAAAGAATTATATAAACTTCCAAAAAGACTTCAAAAGTCACGGGGAACTCAACGAAAACTTTTTAGAAGCCTCTATAAGTAATGGGGGTATTTAAATTGAGAATGATTTTTAGAGAATTTAAAACTTACGAAACTTCAAGAATTTTAAGGAGTACATTGCAGCCTTGAGTGTCTCCATTTTTGATTATTTCAGACAGTCTTCAAGATTAAATTCTTAAGATCCATCACCCCAACCTTTTATATGATTAACAATCAATATTCTCATGTCCTTATATAATTAGCGACCCAGCCCTTCATGTGAGGGCATTGGTCGCTAATTATATAAAATGTTGGGGTGATGGATGCCAAGATTTAATACTGAGGATACAAGTACAAATGAAGTCAAATGTTGGGGACACTAACTGTAATTTACCCAATTTTAAGTGAAAAGTACAAATATCAAATCTCAAAATAATTCTTATTTATAGTTATGAGATTTGTGAAGACTTCAGAACCTCAAAATAAATAACGCTTCTTATTTTTTTCGTATATCTTCTAGTAAGAATTTAATTTAATAAAGTTGAGGCATGTATGTATTTCAATTTCTTATTTTCATAATTTTTGACAGATATTTCAGAACCCTTGCTTTTTTTTTTTTTTTATCTCTTTTTATTATTATTATTTATTTTTGCTAAATGGTTTTCGGGCAAAAGTTTAGAAAGCTTGAGTATGAGTATTTTATTTAGTTTTGTTTCATACATATGTCAAATTTTGTGGAAGGCTCGAATGCCTATATATTCATTCTAAATCTTTGATGATTATTTGACAAATCGTGGGTCTGTGATTGTATAATATTAGTATTAACATTAATTATGTAAATGTGTTGTTATGTATAGATACAATTGCTTCAAATTTGGATAATAATTGGAACGTATGAATCTTTTCGATCTTTGCATCAGTGCATTTGTTTCTATGTCAATTTTGGGTTCAAATTGGGTGGAAATTAATAAAGATTCGAAATTTATGTTGCTTATGTCTTGATGATAAAATCTTTTACTGAAAATTACACAAACTTTAGGACAGAGATAAAATTCCTTTGTCCATAATCAGATCTGACTGCCAAAAATCAAAGATAACCCTACTACCGGTACAAGCTTTTACTTGTCCAATTCTTACTGAACACTTAATCCCCACTGGACACAGGAAGGGGGGTGGGGTTCACCACCGATATATATACGCACACAATGTAGTTTGAAGAATTCAACTAAACGAATTGTTTGCAAGAAAAGTCTATGTATTGTGTGCATTATGTCTATACATGTTTGCCATTATATAGGACTTTAGCTATTCTAGGACTAATTGAGCTATTCTAGGAATACAATTATGCACAGAATCATGATCCTATAATTATCATAATCAAATTGCCGATTGGATGCTTGGTTGATTTCTTTTTCTTTTAACACTCCCCCTCAAGTTAGAGTGTGAATGTCAATGACACTCAACTTGTTGAGATGTGTATGAAACGCTGGTGATCGCAGTGGCTTTGTAAATATATCTGCTATCTGACTTCCAGTTTGTACATAGGCCGTCTCGACCTCTCCTGTTTGGATTCTCTCACGAATGGTATGACAGTCTAATTCAATGTGTTTTGTCCGCTCATGATACACCAGATTTGCAGCAATGTGTAAGGCTGCTTGATTGTCACAAAACAACTTTGCTGGTTCTGGATTTGGTACATGTAAATCCTTTAATAAATATCTCAACCAAGAGAGTTCGCAAGCGGTTGAAGCCATGGATCGATACTCTACTTCCGCTGATGACCTTGAAACTGTTGCCTGCTTCTAACTCTTCCATGACACAAGAGACTTGCCAAGGAAGATGCAATAGCCTTCTATGGCATCGTCGTGTAATTGGGCATCTTGCCCAGTCGGCATCACAGTATCCGATCAAGTGAAGTGGACTATTTGATGAGAATAACAATCCCTGCCCTGGAGCTGCCTTCAAGTATTGAAGGAGTCGATGGGCAGCCTTGAGGTGATGTAACTTGGGTTCCTGCATGAATTGGCTGAGTGTGTTCACAGAGTAGCCGGCTAATTGTGAGATAGATCAGTTTCCCAACTAGCTGCGATATCAAGTGGGATCCTTGAGAGCTTCACTCTACATTACCAGTAGCACCAAATCAGCTCCACGGGGACGCTGCGGTTTTGCTCAAGTAACCCAACTTCTTCTAAAATGTCCAATGTGTACTTCCATTGACAAACTGTAATTCCTGATTTAGAACGGGCAACTTCGATGCCGAGAAAGTATTTGAGCGGTCCAAGGTCCTTAATCTTGAAACAACTATTGAGAAACTTCTTGAGGTCACTGATAGCCTTCTCATTGTTGCTGTTATAACCATATAATCAACATAGAGTAACACAACAAGAATGGAATCTCCACGAACCTGTAAACAGCGGTGAGTAATCGGCCTTTACCGTTGAAACCCAATTTCTTGAATTGCACAAGAGAAGCGTTGGAACCAACTACGAGATGCTTACTTAAGGCCATAAAGTGAGTTGTGGAGTCGAAAAACTACGTTCTCCCCATCGACAATAACCGTGAGGGGGCAGCATGTACACTTCCTCAATTAGTTTACCGTAAAGAAATGCATTCTGCACATCCATCTGATGTAAAGGCTAATGTTGGATCGCATCAACTGCTAGTAAGCAACAAACAGTGATTAATTTGGCAACATGAGCGAATGTATCTTTGTAATTGATGTCGGTGAACCCTTTGGCGACAAGCCGAGCTTTTTGGCACTTGATTGTACCGTCAGCATGGTACTTGATCTTAAATACCCATTTGCAACCGATAGGTCGCTGGCCACGAGGCAGGAGAACCGTAGACCAAGTGTTATTGTCCTCAAGGGCCTTAATCTCAGAATTGTAGCTGCAACCCACTGAGGGTCATGACGGCCTGTTCATAAGTTGTCGGCTCAACCAGTCGAGATATATTATGCACAAATGAACGGTATTTATCAGATACCCCATAGTAAGAGACATACTGTTGCAATGGATAGCGAGTGCCGGACAAAGAGGAAGATGGGACGTTAGGGCTGAGGACAGCTGCATGGTATGTTTTGAAATCTTGGAGATAAGATGGAGGTCAGTGAGTGCGAGATGAACGGTGAAGGTTGGGGTTGGCGTTGGGTATCTGGTTTGGTAGGGATGGGTCGGTTTCCGGAGATGGGAGCAACGGGTTTGAAGAAAAATGAGGGTCTAGTTGGATTGGAGAGTGAGTCGGACTAGTTGGAGAAGGAAGGGCAGGCGGAGGGTGATGGTCCACCGGTGGAGCTGGGCTGGGATTGAGCGCAAGAGGTGGGTCGATGGGATGAGATGTGGTGTACGAAGGATTGATTATTGTATTTGGCGAAGAGATAGGATCAACAAGATTATATGGAAGAGGTAAGATTGGATTGTCATCTTGATTTTTGGGTGGAAGATTATTTAAAGGAAATATATGTTCATGGAATGTAACATCCCGGGAAGTAAAAAATTTATTGCCTTCGAGGTCGTAAACGCGGTAACCCTTTTGTCCAAGAGGATATCCAATGAAAATGCAACGACGTGAACGACAATCAAATTTGTTATCGGGGATAAGATTGGTGGCATAGCATAAGCAACCGAAAACCCGAAGGTCGGAATAAATTGGTGGACTTTGTGTAAAAGTTCATATGGAGATTTGTGGGAAAGTAGGGGCGTGGGTAGGCGGTTAATAAGATAACATGCCGTTTGGATACTTTGGGTAGGCGGTTAATAAGATAACATGCCGTTTGGATACTTTCCCTCCAAAACCGTAATGGTAAATTGGCTTGAAATTGTAAGGCACGGGCTACATTTAAAAGATGGCGATGTTTACGTTCGACTACCCCGTTTTGTTGGGGGGTATGAGCACATGTGTGTTGAAAAATGGTACCACGTTCGTCGAGGAAAGAACGTATTGATGTGAATTCACCCCCATTATCCGCACGTAACATTTTAATATCTCGATGAAATTGAGTTTTGACCCAAGAGAAAAAAGATTTCAACAGGGATTGAGTGATAGATTTAAAACTCATAAGATGTATCCAAGTAAAGCGAGTAAAATTATCGATGATGGTTAAGAAATAACGGGCCCCAGATTGTGTGTGAATTTTGTGTGGTCCCCAAATATCACAATGTATCAAATCAAACGGTGCAATTATTTTTATTGAACTTGAAATAAAAGATAATTGAGTTTATTTTGCTAAGGGACAAATCTCACAAACATGCTTAGAATTAAAAACAATTTCTGGAAAAGATTGGGATATGTTGCGAAGCGGAGCGACGGATGGATGTCCGAGGCGTTGCCAAAGATCGGAAGTGCGAGTTATGTGATTGACAAGACGGGGATTTTGAGTTGGTGTGAGATAGTAGAGACCATTAAAATGCTTGCCCAGGCCAATCGTCCTCCTTGTATCCACGTCCTGCACAACACAAAAATCCAGATAAAATATCACTATACATCTCAAAACTCGTGTCAATTTACTTACAGATATCAAATTCACAAGAAATTTAGGCACATGAAGAACTCCATCAAGAGACAAATCTGGTGATAATTGAATAGAACCAACGTTTTCAATGGTAGCTTGTTCACTATTAGGTAGTCCAACAAAATCATGAGGTGCCTTATTTTTATTATGAGTAGGTGAGAGGTGGGATACGTGATCTGTTGCTCCACTATCCATAATCCAATATAATGTGGAATGTGCATCATGTTTTATATTATTACAATTGGGTGTAAATATACCTGTCGAGTTTGCAAGTGGTCGATCGTTACCATTTTTATTGCGGAGCAGGGCCATGATCTGCTTGTATTCCTCAGATTTGTAAAAGTTGGGCTCTCATTGGTTGATTCCCTCTTTATCTCAACATTGTGGGTTGCTTGCCTTCTTATTTCTCGGGCCTCACATTCCTCCCATGCCATTTGTGGCCCACCGGGAACCCAATCAAATAATAGCATCGATCTACTAAATGTCCTCCTTGTTCATTAATAAGTACATCGCAAGTCTTTGCGATAAAAATGAGAGGCATCGCCTCTTGTGTTGATGAGCGGGCAACTCAAGCATAGCGTGGGATGCGAGATGGAATCTCTCGACGAATCGCGACCTCCATCTGCCTCTCTTGCTGAAGGATGAGGCCATGAACTTTTCGTGTATCTGGGAGGGGGTTCATCATCAGGATGGATCTACGAACCTGGGAATAGGGCTCGTTAAGCCCCATTAGAAACTGCATCACCTTTTCCTTTTCCTCTCTAACAGCAATCTTTTTCAACATGTCACAGGAGCATGTGATGGGTTCCTCGTAAGATCCCAACTCGTCCCAAAGCCCCTTGAGTTTGGTATAGTAAGCAGAGACAGAGAGGGATCCTTGGTGACATTCAACAATTTCTTGCCGAATTTGATAGATTCTTGATTCATCTCCTTGAGAGAATCTGTCATGGAGGTCGCTCCAAACTCCTGCTGCCGTATCAGAGAAGATCACACTGCGAGCTATGTCGGGCTGGATGGAATGGAGGATCCAAGTTATCACCAGATCATTGCAGCGTTGCCACAATGGGAATCTCACATCGGTTGCTTGTGGAGCCTTCACGGTTCCGTCTATTAGACCAAGCTTGTTTTTGGCGCTGAGACTGAGGTGCATTGAGCGACTCCATTCCCCGTAGTTGCGTCCATCCAGCGGTGTGTTAACCAGGGTGAGTCCTGGTGTGTCTGAATGATGCAAGACCATAGAGGATCAGGTAATGGTGTCTCCTTCTCCTCCATGTCTTGTGATGTGGATTTTGTTTTTGATTGCTCTGGATTTTCAACCGTGTCAACCATGTTGGTTGGTGTGGTGATGTGTTGGGTTTTGTTTGTGGCGGAAGATGTTGAACTAGAGGCACCGGGATTGGTGCTACACGATACCATAAACGAATTGTTTGCAAGAAAAGTCTATGTATTGTGTGTATTATGTCTATACATGTTTGCCATTATATAGGACTTTGTGTAGCGCTATTCTAGGACTAATTGAGCTATTTTAGGAATACAATTATGCACAGAATCATGGTCCTATAATTATCATAATCAAATTGCTGATTGGATGCTTGGTTGATTTCCTTTCCTTTTAACATCAACAACCCAACAAAATTTAGAAGTGGCAATGAGAGATCCCTCCTTGAAACAGTGAAATGATTTCGTGAGAGTATGAAATAGATGAACTCTACTCTGCTATCATACATATATAAATGAATGGGTGTTAGAGAAAATATTGTGCGTCGTAAATTTTTATCTATTTTCATTCCCTTGTCCCTCGATAGCTGTCTTCTTTCTTTATTACTTTTTACTGCAATTACATAATTTTTTTCCTTCAGATGTTTATTTCTTCCCTACTCTTGTCAATCTCTCTCTCTCTCTCTCTCTCTCTGAGGAAGAGAGAGATTTCTGTGGACCTTTCTATGTTTTTGGGGGTAAATTGCTGTAAGTGTAGAAAAGTATTAGTTGTCCAATGAAAGAACTGATGCGTCAGAATTGAGCGAGTGTAAAATAAGTTGAGTCTTACGAAAATCGTTGGATTATAAAAATAATTCAACAGTTTAATTTTTTAGTTAAAGTGATTCGACGTGATATTAAAGTATAATCTCAGGTTGCCCAATTAAAAATTTTCGTGTGAATGATTTAAGGAGAAAAAATGAAACTAGGATAGGCAAGTAAATTGCATTACTATATGTAGACATCACGAATTAAAGTCATGAAATTCCATTTCACAGGGTTTTTGAATTCTCTGCACAAATGGATTCAACTTCTCTGCAAATTAATTCCCTGAACCAGGAAAACAAATTTTAACCTATTTTGTGCTTTAATGGAACAATACTCTAATCCTAAGCATTTCGTATTTCTCAAAATAACTAATCCACCGCTTAAAACAATGACATATGTCCTAACGTGTAAGTATGAATTATTTCTTTGTTTTCATTATATTGTACGTTAACATTATAATGGCTCAGGATTTCAACGCTCATTATACTTTCTCAAAATTAATGCAGCAAGTCATTTTGCCATGTTCCAACTCCACAAAATCTGATATAATTGGACTACATGCGGAAGATTGAATAGTCAGGACCCTTGCTATCCCAATAACAAAAAATTGACGATCTCTTTGAGAAGCAAGAGCGTCAAGTGTTATCTTGCTTTCCTTTGCTAACTATTACCACCCTAGATTTTAATGAAATTAATGACAAATCCTAGATTATTAATGATATATTATTTTGTTTTTAGTTGTCAGGGGAAGTGAAAATTAGCTGCAGAGATTAACGGTTACTGCTACTGATTTTGTTTTAACTGTGATCCAAATTTTGAGAAAGCATAGTGTGGGCAGCAAGTTCGTTGAGTTTTACAATAACATCTCTTAACTGAAATGGTTGAAAATTTTGTTTAATTGTAATTTTTCTTAATCTGTATACATACGACGTGTGTAGTCAATGGCATGAGCCCGTTGTCATTAGCATGATAAAGCAACAGTTGCAAATATCTACAGGAAAGGAGGGCTATAGCAACAGTTGCAAATATCACTGCATGTTGTAAATGACGAAAAGAGTAAATAATTTCAAGAACACCAAGGCTAAAATTTCTGGAAAAAGATTGAATAAATTGCTAAATTATCATAAATAAAGATAGACATCTAAGGAAAATTTCTTAGTTCTAACATAGGTTGAGCAAAATTCTATAATTCCAGCATGAATATCAAAAGTAAAGAAAGAACAAGATCAAAAGTATAAATTAGTGCAGAATTATATCCTAAAAATGAACACATAAAATGTTTTACTCACATAAATTTCTTGATCTCAAATAAGATAGATTAGAGTATCTCAAATTAAAAATATTCCATTTAACTAACTCCAAAAGTTGAATTAAATGATATAAAACCTTTGAACTTTGTAAACACTTAATCTTTATGATTTAGTTGTAGAAATTCAGCCAAAAGAAAAGTACAACTGCTGGTAGTAAAAACTCAAGAGATTAAATACATATAAGACAAGAAGCTAACCTTTAAGTACCTTAAAATTTTCTGAATTTGATTTCCATTTTGAATGAGTAAAACATTGTTTTGAAGTAAGAAATAATAAAATTGGAAATCGTAAAACAAGTGCAAGAAACAATATAATCGTAAATGATGAAAACTAATAAGTAATTGCAAGAACATAGTCTGCAGTATTTTACGGATAGAGATGAAGAAATTGTTGGAATATCATCAAGAAAAGAAGATAATTAAAGAAATATTCTTGATTCCAGCATAGGTATAGCAGAATTTTAAAATCCCACATAAACATCAATTAATTAAATATAACTAAAAAGTAAACATGAATGAATTGTTGCAAAATTTCTTCTTACTTATGAACACAGAACAAAAATTCTAAAATTCTAGTATAAACATTAAAAGTAAAGAAAGAACAAAATCAAAAGTATTAATTACTGCAGAATTATAAACACATAAATGTTTTACTCACTTCTTTTTGTGTGAATTTCTTAAGAATCGGAGTAGTCTATTTATAGGAAAATCAAAGATCATGTTTGGTTTTACTTATTTCTTTGCTTTCACTTATTTGATATTTGATTGTCCAAATTTCGTTATTTCATACGAATATAATATCGTGCTATTGGATTAATTTAATTTTTGATTTTAAATTCAGCCAAACAACCCTTAAGAAGTCATGATGACTTCTTGACAAGTGTTCCAAAATCATTATTTTAATAGAAAAAAATAGGCAGATTTTCTTGTTTGAGAAGCCATGTTCGGGTCAATATTTGAGGGTCCTAACGAGATCCAAACCGAGAGAATTTTATACCGTTGCGAAGTTCTTGTTACAAGCTTCGTAATGCATACACATGCAAAATGAACGGATCATCCTATTTGCTCGTGCGACTGCTGTTGCTCGACCACAAAATTTTACACTTAGCCAAAATTCCAGATTGCACTTAACTTTGGTTCAACTTTAATTTGATTTTCTGTGCTTATCCCGACTCGAAAAGTCTACAAATTTGATATCAAAACGAATGTCTCGACATGAACTTCTAGGTGGTATAACATGCATCCCCAAACTTTATTGTACTATTCACGAAATGCTTATGAAATAGGTTTGAACACAATGGCAAAACTGTAATTTATACAAATTTTTCCAGATTTCTAGATTTTGGTTCATGCCTTTAAACATTAAAGGTATGACTAAGTTGGTCCTTAAAATTTAATTTACACATTTTCTTCTATTTTACATCATACACCAAAGAAAATTTCCAATTCTGTAAAGAAATTGATCTTTTGAACTTGAAATATATTAATATATGATAAGAATTTAAACATGAAATTTTCGAGTCATTACAATCTGAAAATTTAACTAATCAAATAAAGTTGCAAAACCTTTTATGGTTTGCAATGGACATGGTATAACATGCGGCAGACTTCATATACCTGTTCCTATTATGATATAAGTGTAACTCTCTTTTATCCCTAATTACATCGGATCGCACCGGTATTGAACGTGTCATTTAATTTGAATGGATCGTCTAGAATTGTGCCGATCAAGTCGTAACAAACATTCTTCTCTCGTGTATGACATCGATGTTATGTTTTAACTTAGTAGAAGACCAATACGGCAACTCGTAGAAAATGCTCATTTTCTCCAATTCAGCTCGTCATCACTTCTCCTCTTTCTAGCACCTCCCTAGTTAGGGTGCTTTTCCAGAATACTATATCTCACATGACTTAATTGTACTATCTCAGTAGGCGTTAACCGACGTGGAGGAGGTCGCCTCTCGTCCTCGTGTCATAGTCTAAATTTCTACTAAAATGATGCCTAGATGGCAGGAACCGTCGGTGACCCACGTAAGCTGTCTTACCTATCACACGAATTGAATGTGTCTCCTCGCTTGCACGTGGGACATGCCATGTACCCCTGACCGCTCTAACTCGACAGACTACTTCTTACTAGAAAATCATTAATCATCCACAACAACACTACACGCATTATGAATACCGACCTATTATTGGTTTTAGCGTCATGCGTGTCAATCCCATTGGACCACAACTCCTTCAACTCGTCCACTAATGGTCGTAAGAATACATCAATGTCCTTACCCAGTGCTTTAGGGCCATGTATCAAGAGAGTAAACATGAGGTATTCAGGTTTCATGCATAACCAATGAGGCAAATTGTAAACTGTTACAATTACTGGCCACATGCGGTAAGCTTCGATTCATGTCTTCAAATGGATTAATTCCGTCTGTGGCCAAACCTAACCGGACATTCTAGATCTCACTTGCGAACATTAGATGTTCCCTATTAAAATCCCGCTACACCTTCTTGTCCACGGGATGCAGCATTTCATCTTCATCCGTAGCCCTTCCTATTCTGTGCCACCACATGAGTTTTGCAATATCCATCGTCGCAAACATACGTTTTAGTCTAGAGGCAAAGGAAAAATATCACAACACCTTATGCAGAACGTTCTTCCCATTTACTCTCTCAGAAGTGTGCACCTAACGACTTTTCTGGTAGATCGGACAAGTTTGTATATCAGCATGCTTACCCCAAAATAGTGCACAGTCATTCTTGTAGGCATGAATAGATTTGTAACCCAAACCAAACTTCTTCATCATCTTCTTAGCTTCGTAATGGGAGTCCACGAGGTTTATGTTTGGGAAAGCTAACTTGAACAGCTTCAAAAGATCATCGAAAGACTTATTTGTCCATTTGTTCACAACCTTAATATGCATCAACTTCAATAAAAAGTTTAAGGATGAAAATGATGAAACTCCTGGGTATAGTACTGAATGCAGAGTCTCAAACAATTCGTCATAGTAACCATTGGATGAAGATGATCTTACCTAGCTGTCCATCTTAGTCGATTAATCATAAAGCATCAACTGTACCCATGGGATAATGTCTACATATTGGTGAAAACTTGTAGGATAAAATTAAGGAGTCCATTTATTATTTCTTAAGACATCACATTTTTTCATTTACTTAAAAATTTTAAAGGAATAAAAAGCTGCAAGAAAGTATATGAAGTTCAATGTAAAGAAGTATTTATACTAGTAGCTATTTATTAGAAGATAAGGAAATAACAATTGAATGGCAGTAGTCTTCTAATGAAAATGAATTATTTGAAAGCAGTAGATGGATCAATTTAGGAATCCTCTGTCTTGGGCAGCTGGGCCTCGGTCATAGGTGGATCTTTGGTGTCTTGGGACGGGTCTCCTGCTGCATCACTATCGCTATAGTGATTGCATATTAAAAAATTTGTTGTTGCCTTGCTATCACTTGATTCTTGTGTTAACATTTTGGAGACATTTATGGATGATGATGTGATGTTAGGATTAAATCAACAAAAAAATGGAGAAATAATAAAGAACATGAAGATTTATACAGATTAAGCCTCAATGAGAGACTACATCCTGTCTTCACCATCGCAATATTTTCACTATAATGAATGATGGTGATTTTTACAAGAGACTAGTCATATATATACCAACCCAATTGGAGTTCTCTAATTATAATGAAACTTTAAGACAAACCAATTAAGGTTTTCTAATTATAATGAAACTCTGAGGCAAACCAATTAAGGTTTCCTAATTATAATGAAACTCAAAGGAAACCTAATTAAGGTTTCCTAGTTATAATGCAATACTAGGACAACCTAATTACAAAAACAAAATCTCGAAAACACTTGGAGACTAATTATGCTCCACACCTTAACAATCTCCCACTTGGAGACTAATCTATCATCAACTTCTTCCTCTACAGCGGCTGGTACACCTCCTTCAATACACCTCCTTCAATCTTCAATGAAGAAGACCAACTGAAGTTGCACACAACTTCAGTTTCTCAATTGTAACAGTCTTTGTCAACATATCAGCAAGATTTTGACTGCCCTGAATATTCTCAAGCGCTAGGATTCCATCATCTAAAACCGATCTGATAAAGTGATAACGAATCTATATATGCTTCTTCCTCGCATGATAAACAGGATTCTTTGCTAAGTGAATAGCACTTTGACTGTCACAATACAAAACACTCTTACCATGCTTGTGACCCAATTCTTCCAAGAAAGACTGCAATCATATCATCTCTTTGCTAGCTTCTGTCATGGCAATATACTCTGCCTCAGTAGTGGAAAGAGCAACTATCTTTTGCAACTTAGAGACCCAACTAACTGCTGTACCACCCAATGTGTATACATATCCAGTAGCATCTACAAAGCCCTATAATCCCAAGCCTGATTTTTTGAAATACAAGGTTGAATCTATAGTACTTCTCAAGTACCTAACTTTACTGCCTCCCAATGTTGTTTTCTGGGATTACTCAATGTTGTTTTCTCGGGATTACTCATATATCTACTCACAACTCCCACTGCATGAGCTATGTCTGGTATCGTACACACCATAGCATACATTAGACTCTTAATAGAAGAGGCATAAGGCACCTTGACCATGTAGGCTCGTTTCTGTGATGTAGAAGGTGATTGTTCATTGGATAGCTTGAAGTGACTAGCCAAAGGAGTACTCAGTAGTTTAGATCCATCCATCTTGAATCGCTCAAAGACCTTCTTCACATACTCTTCATGTAACAGCTTTAAGACATCCATGTCCCTGTCCCTAGTAATTCTCATCCCAAGGATTTTTTTTGCAGCATCCAAATCCTTTATTGCAAACTCCTTGGACAACTCATCTTTTAACTTGTCAGTTTGTTGTTTACAAGCTCCTACAATCAACATGTCATCAACATATAGGAGTAAGATAATATATTAATTACTAAAGTTCTTCATATAGCAACAATGATCCGCTTGGCACCTCAAGAAGCCATTACTACCCATAAAGCTGTCAAACTTCTTATACCACTGTCTCGGAGCTTGTTTAAGGCTATACAAGCTCTTTTGAAATCTGTACACCATTTCCTCATTTTCCTGTACTTCGTAACCTTCTGGTTGTTTCATGTAAATTTCTTCATCCAAATCACCATGAAGAAAAGTTATCTTTACATCCAACTGCTCTAAGTGCAAGTCTTTTTTTGCCACTAGTCCAAGTATTGTTCTGATAGTAGTTAATTTTACCACATGAGAGAAAATTTCAGTGTAGTCAATACCTTCTTTCTATTGAAATCCTTTTACAATCAGTCTTGCTTTATATCGTTTGTTGCCATCATGTTCTTCTTTTATTCGGTAAATCCATTTGTTTAGCAAAGTCTTCTTTCCTATTGGTAACTCTGTTAGTTGCCATGTCTGATTGGTCAATAATGAGTCAATCTCATCCCTCATAGTTGACTCCCACTTGATTGATTCATCAGCTTGTTCAGCTTCATTATAGCTTTCTGGTTCACCTCTACCAGTTTATAGAATATAATTCAATGCTAGAAAGAATCTCTGTGGAGGTCTAATTGTTTTGTTAGATCTCTTGAGCACAGTCACATGGGTGCTCTGATTTTCTTTTGGTGCTATATTTTTTTGATCTTCGCTATCAATTTTCTCTGCAGCAATCACTGGAAGGTCTTGCAACGAAATCACATCAGGCTTCTTAACTTCAGGATTTGTACTTTTAGGGTCTATTGTCAATATGTCTTTATACATAGATGCTTTATTGAAGATTACGTTTTTACTCCTGACAATCTTGCGACTTTGCTCATCCCAGAAACGATAACCAAACTCCAAATCACCATAGCCAATAAAAAATATTTCTTAGATTTGGCATCAAGTTTACTTCTAGAAGCGTAATCAATGTAATTATAAGAAATGTAGAACCAAATACTTTTAAAAAGGAAAGGTCTACCTCTTTTCCACTCCAAACTTCTTTTGGTATTTTGAAGTCCAATGGTGTTGATGGACCACTGTTGCTCAAATATGCCGCGATGCTAACGATCTCTGCCTGAGCATATTTGGTAGTCATGCATGTAATCTCATACTTCTTGCATGCTCATTTAGAGTCATGTTCATCTTCTCAGCTACACCATTCTGTTATGGTTTACCTGGAATAGTCCTCCTCATCTTGATCCCATTTTTAGCACAGTACATCTGAAAATTTGCATCTATGTATTCACCTCCATTATCTAAATGTAAGCACTTTACTTTTAAATCTGTTTCATTCTCAACTATCGCACTCCACCTCTTGAAAGCATCAAAGACATCATATTTTTTTTCAAGAAATAAACCCATACTTTTCTACTTGAGTCATCAATGAATGTCACATAATAATTTGAACCTCCAAGAGAAGTAACAGTTGAAGGTCCCCATACATTTGTGTGAATCAACTCCAATTTTGCAGCTTTTGGCTCCCTTCCGATTTTAGAGAAACTAACTCTTTTTGTTTGCCAAAATACAACATTCACATGCATCGTGTTCAATGATTTTAACCCCGTGAGCTTTCCTTTAGATCAAGTACTTGCATTCCATTCTCGCTCATGGGACCAAGTCTATAGTGCCATAGATCAGAATTAGTAGCGGATTCAAAGAACATCAATCAGATATCCGAGATTGGTAGTCATGTAAAGAGTTTCTCTTTTAGTTCCTCGTGCAACAACTATGGCTCCTTTTGTTATTTTTTCCAACGGCCACCACCAAAATTCACATCATGCCCTTCATCATCAAGTTGTCCAACAGAGATTAGCTTTCGTATCAATTTTGGTATGTGCCTCACTTTGTTAATTTTCTACAAAGACACATTTGGGATCTTCAATCGACATCACCAATACCAATGATGTCCAAATGTTTTCCATCAGCAAGATATACCTTTCCGTGATTTCCAGCAACATAGTTCTCCATGTTTTCACTGTGTGCAGTTGTGTGAAAGGAAGCCCTAGAATCCATCACCCAAGAATCGATAGAACTATCAACTGACAAGAGTAAAGCATCTTCTACCTCTTCAGTCGCAACATTATTGTTCTTTTCCTCATTCTTCTTAGGTGCTCTGCAATTCCTCTTCAGATGACCAAACTTAACACAATTTCAACATTCAGCACCCCTTCCGTTTCTGGACTTGCTCCTGAAATTCCTTGACTTTCCTCTACTCTTACCCTTGTTGGAATTCTTTTCATAACCTCTGCCCCTATTTTCAATAATTAGGGCATAATTGGATGACGAGACTTCTCCATCATCTTTTCTACGGACTTATTCAGCAAGAATTGTATCTCGAACATCATTGAGTTTCAATTTCGCATTCCCCATGGAATTGCTGATAGCCACTCTTAAAGACTCCCAACTATTTGGTAGTGAAGCCAAGAGAATTAGGGCACAAACCTCATCCTCAAACATAATCTCCACATAGACCAATTGATTGACAATTGTGTTGAATTTATTAAAATGCTCTACCACCGAGACACCTTATACCATCTTCAAATTTAATAATTTCTTCATCAGATGAACTTTATTGCATGCTGAGGGCTTCTCATACATGTCAGATAATACCGTCATCAATTCTGAAGTGGTTTTATCATTTGCAACGTTATGAGCCATGTTCTTTGACAATGTTAGCCGAATTACTCCCAACACCTGTTTGTCAAGAAGGTTTCAGTCATCATCATTCATAGTTTCTAGTTTCTCATCCAGCGGCTGGTGCATCTTTTTACTGTAAAGATAATCCTCTATCTGCATCTTCTAGAATGAAAAATCCACACCATCAAACTTGGTGATTCCAAATGTTGATCCTCGATCATTGCCAGCCATCGCTCTCAATCACAACTTCTCTCAAATTCGTCAATTTTTGGATAATTATTCCTTCTGAAATAACCGTTGGATCTTGATCTTAACCTGTGGATTTGATCTTCAATGAGTTTTGAACTTGCTGTCCAAATTTCACGACGATCGAACCAGGAGCGCTGAGATATCAACATTTGAATATTGTTGTCTTGGGCTGTCCGTTACTCAAGCAATTTACTATTGTGTTGCTCTTGAATTTTCTCTCTATTTTTGGTGAGTTGGGTTCTCTCCTTCATGCACTCACACACGAAATCTAATCTCTAGAACCTCTCTCTGATACTAGTTGTTAGGATTAAATCAATAAAAAAAGGAGAAAGAATAAAGAACACGAGAATTTATACAAGTTCGCCTCAACGTAAGATTACGTCCTATCTTCAGCCGCTGCAGTATTTTCACTATAATGAATGATGATAATTTTTACAAGAGACTAGTCATATATATACCAACCCTATAGGAGTTCTCTAATTATAATAAAACTCTAAGGCAAACCAATTAAGGTTTCTAATTATAATGAAACTCTAAGGTAACCTAATTAAGGTTTCCTATTTATAATACAATACTAGGAAAACCTAACTACAAAGACAAAATCTCAAAAATAGTTGGAGACTAATTATACTCCACACTTTAACAGATGCGATGTCCTGAAGCATCTCTTTTAATGGGTATGCAATTTGATAGAAGACCCGCTTCTTTATGTTTGACTAAGCTTAAATAGTTTACATATAAGTAAATAATTTTTTTCTGAAATAAATAGTTTTTTTTATTGGTCCAAGTTTGAAATAAATAAGTTGTCAATTGTACTTTAAAAAGTATTTTATTTTACTTTAAAGCAAGAGAAGTTATCCAAACATGTTCGTAAGTAACTTTTACTCTTTTAAAGCTTAGCCAAACATGCTCTCCATATCGTTGCCTTGTAATCACGTAAATCGCAATTACTTATGTAATCAACTTTTCTACTTTCTGAATGGTTTTGATTTTGTAGAACGAGCTCGCAATTTTGGAATTTATCTACCTACTAGCAGAGGCGGATTCAAGGGTGGGCTGCACTGGGCATTGTGCTTCAACCCGGTCGACCACAGCCCAAGTGTTATTTTTTTGAATAATTTTTTTTTTGTTTTAAATAATAGTTCAGCCCAAATAAAAAATAGCCCACTTTTTAAGTGGACTAAAAAAATTTAAATCATTTACACATTAAAATCCAATACATCCCAAACAAAAAAAATAGCCCATTTTTTAAGTGGGTTAAATTAAAATTTAAATCATTTACACATTAGAATCCATCACATCACAAACCAAAAAATAGTCCACTTTTTAAGTAAGCTAAATTAAAATTTAAATCATTTACACATTAAAAATAAAACCCACTTCTTAAATGGCCAATTCAAAAAGAACCAAATCCAATTAGATCTATTTATCTTTTGTCCATTTTTTCTGTTTATTTCATAATCTATAAATTATAATTTTATATGAATTTTGATCTATTATTGAGTGATGAATAATGATGTTTACTTGATTTTGAGAAATTATTTCAAATTTCAATAAGTAGAAAACGAAAAAAAAAATGTGCTTAGGGTTTTATATGTTTTTACATAACAATTTTTGTTGAGAGGTGCTTTGTTAATAAAATAGATATAGATTTTATTATAGAAGAATTTTAACAATTTTTTGTGAACTTTTTAAAGATTATGACTTTTAAAAAAAAGTAGATTCTTATAAAAATTAGCTAAGTAATTGGAATTTTAGAAAAAAAAAATTGAGCACCGCCTCAACTCCCGTAAACCAAATTTCACCCTTTGTCATATCCTGGATCCGCCCCTGCCTACTAGTGGAAACTATGGATCGACATTTTGGCAATGTGGTAAGTTTCAGATTATTGACAATTCATAAAACAAAATTTTCTTTGTCGTCTTTGAAATTTCTTGCAACTCTGAATTCTGATTTTTACAGTGTGAGCTTGACATCATGTTTCATTTGGAAAAAGCACACTTCATGCTGGAGGAAATGGTGATGAATGGTTGTATTGTTGAAACCAGCAAGTCTAATAATCTGAGTCCAATACAGCTGATGGAGAAAGCATCATAAACTATTAAATTTAATCTGTTTGGAGACTCTGCAATGACTATGATTCATAATTATTTGGATGTCTCATGTACTTGTGTAATTCCAAAAACATTTAAGATTTCTTGATTTCATAATGGAAGATAGTTTTGAAGTTAATAAAAACCGGTCTAACCGTACCTCAGGCCGGTCCAGGTAGCTATAATGTAACCGGCCAAACCTGGAGAGCGGGTTTGACACCTTCAAACATGGTTCTTCAAAATATTGAAGCTGCATGCCTTGTGGGTCGAACCTGCGACATCCAGGCTGGAAGCTAAGAGCCTGTCCGCTGAACTTAATCTAAGGAAAATTTAGGAGCGCATAACTGTCAGCAGAAATATGTATGATATATCTTTTATATAGTTAATCAACTCTGTTGCTGGTTCATGTAGAAAGTAAATAGAGTTCAATTCTTATCTTCAAAAATCATGATACATCACAACTTACTATAGGAGTTCAATTTATGAAGTTCGAATTCTTCACATAGATTGTGATGTATCATGCTTTTTGATTTTTTTTTTCTTTCTACTTTAAACCACTTAAGATAAATGGTTTGGATGGAATACTCTTTCAAGTGTGGATATACTTGAGTTGTCCAGTTAAGATTTATCGGCCACTCTTAAAATTAATTTAAACTTTATATTATTTTTCTAACTTATCCGTTCTTCCACTTATTTATGGTACTATTTTTAGATAATATCATACTAGACAATAAGCTTTCCTACTTATGTCGATTAATACATTGGGTATTGCTATAGATGGGCTTGCTTATCTTACTATGAACTATTTGTAAAAAAAAAAATTGACAGCTCTTCCGTCGTCTTCGCAGATCGAAATTAAATGTTTTAAAATTTTATGATTTACACGTTACACGCAGTAAAATAGTATAAAAAATAAATTCGTATTAAAAAAAAAAAACTCAATTGCAAGTTTGTGCATACTTATTAATAATTTACTATGATTTGTTAATTAATTGAAATATTTATTTATGAACAATAGTATAATACACTTGTGACAAATGGTGTTAATTACAAAGACTAATAGGCTGACGAATGTGGATGTCACTATTTGTTTTCCACCATCCTACAAGTTAGAGTAATAACAAATATAGGTGTCTCAAATTTTTCCTCCATCCTAGAATTTTTAGCAACAAATATTACTTGTCGCAAAAAGTAGACCTATTGTATCACAAAAAACTTTATTGCAAGAAATAAAAGTTTGTCACCAGAAGTTTTCCACTAAATATGTTTTGGCCTCCAGGCTTCCCATCATGTTTTTGGCGACAATCTTTATTACTTGTCGCGCATTTCGACATTTCGCGACAACTTTTTATATTGCCTTTTTTTTTTGCTACTTATTTTTCACCAAAATTTTTATGCGACAAACTTTAAAAACATGTCGCGCTAAATCACTTATTGCGATAAATTTATGTATGTCGCAAAATATCTTGTGACAAAATAGAGATTTTGTTGTAGTGAATTATCTAATTTTACTCAACAAAACTTAACATTTAGTTTTTGCAAAAAGTTGGTCATGTTGCTTTTAATTGTATAACTAAAAAGAGACTATACTTTAAAAGAAAACATAGGTGGATAAAAGAATCCACAAACACTAATTATCAAGGACCCAAACTTATGTGGGTACCAAAAATCAAAAATTGAAATAATTTTTGTAGGTACCACTGAAAAGTGAAGAACAATTGGTTCTTGTATAGTAGTTGCTCAAAACACATGACCGGTGAACGATCATTGCTATCTAGACTCAAAAGAAAGGATGGAGGTCATGTAACTTTTGGAAACAATGCTAAAGGAAAAATCATAGGCATTGAAAATATTGGTAACCATTCTTCTCCTTCCATTGAAAATGTTATATTAGTTGATAATCTTAAACATAACTTGCTTAGTATAAGTCAATTATGTGATAACGGTTATCTAATTAAATTTGATTCTTCCAAATGCCTCATTGAGGATGCTATATCTAAAGATCTATTGTTCACGGGGAGCCGAAGTAAGGATATTTACACCATAAACATTGAATTTGAACTTGAAAGAGAAATAAAATGCATATCAAGTATAAAAGATGATTATTGGCTATGGCATAGAAGATTATGTCATGTTAGCATGGACTTACTTTCAAAAATCTTCAAAAATAGCTTTGTAAAAGGTTTACCAAATACAAAATTTGAAAAAGATAAAATTTGTGATGCTTGTCAATTTGAAAAACAAGTAAAGAGTTCTTTTAAACTTAAACAACATTCTTCTAGTACTTCTCTACATGAATTTATTTGGACCTTCTAGAACCACTAGTTTAAGTGGAAAACATTATGCATTTGTTATTGTTGATGATTTTTCAATATTTACTTGGGTCATTTTCTTGAATTTAAAAGATGAAGCCTTAAATGCATTTAAATATTTTTGCAAAAGAGTTCAAAATAAAAAGGGATATACTATTACCACAATTAGGAGTGATCATGGTGGAGAATTTGAAAATATTGCTTTTGACGAGTTTTGTAAATCAAATGGATATGAACATAATTTTTCACTCCTAGAATTTCTCAACAAAATGGTGTAGTAGAAAGGAAGAATCGAACATTGTAAGAAATGGCTCGGACCATGTTGAATGAAAATAATTTATCAAAATATTTTTGGGCTGAGACCGTTAATACCCCATGCTATATTTTGAATAGAGTTTTGGTTAGTCGAAAGAAAATCAAAACTCTACATGAGCTTTGGAAAAATAGAAATCTTAATAACGGATATTTTAAAATTTTTGGTTGTAAATGCTTTATATTAAACACAAAGAAAATTTAAGAAAATTTGATCCAAATTCCAATATTGGAATTTTTTTTTTTTTGGATATTCATCTACAAGCAAAGCTTATAGAGTTTTTAATAAAAGAACCTTAGTAGTTGAAGAATCCATGCATGCTGTTTTTGACGAAACTAACTCTATTGAACATGAGAAAAACGTTGATGATGAAGATTTGGAAATTCCATTTGAACAACTAAGTGTTCAAAATCAAGAAAAAGAAAATCCAAATAATGTTGAGAATCAACATAAGAAGGAAACAATCATGCAACAAAATGAAGAAGAACTTCATGAAGAACCTAACACCTCATCCTTACCTAAAGAATGGAGGTTTGTTCCTTCTCATCCAAAAGATCTCATGATCGGTGATCCATCCAAAAAAGTAAGTACTAGAAACTCTTCTAGAAATTTTCTTAATAATTGTGCTTTCCTTTCGCAAATTGAGCCAATGAATTTTAAAGAAGTCGAGTTTGATAAATGTTGGATTCTAGCTATGCAAGATGAACTAAATCAATTTGAAAAAAATTATGTTTGAGATTTAGTTGCTAGACCATGTTCACAAATTGTAATTGGTACAAAATGGGTTTTCAAGACAAACGAAATGAAAATGATAAAATTGTACGTAACAAAGTTAGATTAGTGGCTCAATGTTACAATCAAGAAGAAAGTATAGATTTCAAGAGACATTTGCACCGGTTGCTAGATTGGAGTCGATTCCCATGCTTCTTGCTTTTGTGTGTCATAAGAATTTTACTTTTTTTTTCAAATAGACGTCAAAAGTGCATTCTTGAATGGAGTCATTCAAGAAGAAGTTTTTGTTGAGCAACCACCCAGTTTCAAAAATCATAAATATCCGAACAAAGTTTTTAAACTTAGAAAAGCTCTTTACTTATGAAAGATTAAGCAAATTTCTCTTATCAAATAGTTTTTTAATGGGTAAAGCGGACACTACACTTTTTATAACAACCAAAAAGGATGTTATGATTGTTGTTCAAATTTATGTTGATGATATCATTTTTTGTGCTACTAATATTTTCCTATGTGAAGAATTTTCTAAGTATATGAGCAGGGAATTTGAGATGAGTATGATGGGTGAACTCAAGTTCTTTCTTGTACTTGAAATCAAACAAACTAATGATGGAATATTCATTAGTCAAACCTAGTATATCTTGGATATGCTCAAAAAGTTTGAAATGGAAGAATTGAAGCCAATGAATACTCCAATGAGCTCATCAATCAAATTAGATAAAGATGAGCAAGGTACTTCCGTTGATATAACAAAATATCGAGGTATGATCAGATCTCTTCTTTATTTAACCGCTAGTAGGCACGATATTATGTTTAGTGTATGCTTATGTGCTAGATATATATCTAATCCTAAGAATTCCCATCTTAGTGCCGTAAACGCATTTTTTTCGTTATCTTAGTGGAACTAGATCCTTAGGTCTTTGGTATCTCAAAAAGACTCGTTTTGATTTATTTAGCTATTTGGATGCCGATTAGGCCGGTTGCACAATTGTTCTTAAAAAGTGCTATTGGAACTTGTCACTTTCTAGGCTTTGCTTTAGTTTCATGGTTTAGTAAGAAACAAAATTCCGTTGCTTTATCAACCGCCGAAGCCGAATATATCCCGGCAGCTAGTTGTTGTGCTCAAATCCTATGGATGAAACAAACTCTAAATGATTGTCACTTATCTTTTGAAAAAGTACATATCATGTGTGATAACACCAGTGCCATAAATTTATCTAAAAATCCCGTTTTGCATTCTCGAACCAAACACATTGAGATTAGACATCATTGAAGATCAAGACCATGCACAAAAGGGAGACATAACTTTTGAGTTTGTAAATACGGATAAACAATTGGCCGATATACTTACAAAACCTGTGACGCCCCGAAATTTAACTTTCGGGTGTCAAGAGTTACTTAAATTCAGGATTTCAAATATTCAAAGATTTTGACTAAACAAAAGAAATCTTGTTTGATACCTAAATGGTATCGTCGAGTTGTAAAATTTTGAGGGAAGCACTATTGATTAATATACTAATGATATGCCAAATTTGAAAAGCTATCGGCGCATGACCTATTTATAATAAATTTTGGAAGATGCTTGGTCGCAATACATTTTCAGTTTGCGCCTCACTGATAAGAAAATATGTATAAAATTTTATACATATTAGAAAACAGTAAATCTAGTGCCTAATGAAAGATAATTCCTTATATAACCACTCTGTAAAATTTCATGACAAGAAAATGGATGCAAAGACTTCAACCTTCATCCCAAACACACGGAACTAGCACAGTTACTGTTTTCGGGTACAGTCACTTTGAAGATTTTTATAAAATACATGTAAAATCCCTTTTCCGTGAAATTTTTGAGGTTATAAAGATACTTAAAGGTAGTTTTATCTAGTAAAATATGAAAATTTTATAAAATCATCCTATGGGGACGATTGAGTAAAAACCGTGAGGTGACCAAACTGGGCAGTGCCAAAATTTCTGTTCGACACCCTGACGCTAAAATATTTATATCTCATGCTACACACATCGAATCGAATGAGTCTTTATAGTTACGTAAAGAAAACTCAAATACTGACGTTGGCATATTTTTAGAGTCTCAAACACATTTTTGTGGAGTCTGTGATAGTAATTGGAAGCTGGTCATGAAACTGTCCAACTTCTAAATTTCATAAGTTCTCTAACAAAATATTCTAACTATCACCCTAATGCGTGAGAAAAACAACATATACAATAAAACTTACTTTTAAAGTACAAACTTAACATTTTTATCATCCTTTAGCATATATTAAACACCACACATATTTACCTAGTGAGCTATATGCTCGGCCTAGTGAGCTATATGCTCGGGAAAAACTTACAAAAATGAACTTTTGTAACGTTATAATTCGTTCGAAATCCAACGTTGAGCACCTTGACCAACTCCAGCCAACCTAGCAATCAGGTATCTGAAAAATTAATATGAATAGTATGAGTATAAGAAATACTCAGTAAGACATCATGCTCAGATTTAACATGTTAACATCAAAGCGAAAGAAAAGCAATTAAACACATACTTTCATATTCCGGCTTGCCGGCACCTTTAGGACTTGTCCTAAAAGCATGTGTAGATATCTATCTCGGTGGACTTGTCCACCAAATTTCCATATTATGGCTTGCATGCAAAACTTAAGCTTAATATAATATCATGAAAATCCTATCACTTGAGCATTGGATAATGTCTTACCTTAATAATCTGAAGTAACGTGCTTGAAAATATGAAAAACTTCTGAGAACTAGCTGTCTATTAGATTTTCCTTTCACAGTAAGTAAAGCTTTTAATGGAAAAGGCCTTTATATATACAACAATCACAAGGATAATTTGTGATAAAGAATTCATCGCCACCGACTTATTTAGTGCAAAACTTATGTGTTGTAATTTGGATAAAATATGAATGTTTATCCAAAACTTATCTTTACCTATATATATATATATATATATATATATATATATATATATATATATATATATATATAACTTCCTTAATGGTAAAGAAACCAAAAGCATTAGTTTATTAGTTATATAATATATATAATAACTTTAATTAACTTCTTAATTATAAAGAAATCAAAACCACTAACCATTGGTCATAATATATATAATGAACCTAATTAATTTTCTTATCAATCTACTTTGACGATTATATTTAGGATCTAACTTAACTAAATAATCTTTTTCTTGAGCTAAAAACACGTAATTTAATACGAACTTCAAACGAGCTTAATATTGATATATAAATTTTAGGTCTTTAAACACCCAAAATATTTACTAAACTAGCGTAGGAAATTTAATAGTACATATTATTCAAAGCATAACTAAAAATCATAAATGAATAATCTAGCATAAAAATTTGGGGTATTACATCCCTTCCCTTAAAATAATTTCGTCCTCGAAATTACCGTAAAGTTCTTGAAGAGTTGTGGATACTTGGCCTTTATTTCATTTTTCTCGCTCCCAAGTTGATTCCTCGACACCATGGTTGTACAATTGTACTCTAACTAGTGGGATCTCATTTGTTCTCAATATTTGTATTCTTCGATCCAAGATCGCTATTGGTGTTTCATCATATGTCATATTTTTTTGGATATCCAATGGTTGATGATTAACCACATGACTCGGATTTGACACATATTTTCGAAGCATTGAAACGTGGAATACATCATGAATAGCTAACAATTCAGGCGGTAGAGCTAATCGATAAGCCACATTTCCGATTTTCTCCAGAATTTCAAAAGGACTTATAAACTTTGGTCAAGTTTTCCTTCTTTCCAAAGCGATAAACTCCCTTCATCGGTGCCACCTTTAAGAAAACCTTATTACCAACATTGAATGCTAAATCTTTTCTCCTTTTATCATCATAACTTTTCTCGCGGGTCCTGGGCTGACTTTATTCGAGCTCGATTTTATCAATAACCTCAACTGCCTCTGTTCAACAATTTCTGGCCCTAAAACTCTTCGCTCACCAACTTCGTCCCGATAGATCGGAGATCTACACCTCCTTCCATATAGAGCTTCATAGGGTGCCATTTCTATTGTGGCTTGATAACTATTGTTATAGGCAAATTCTACTAAAGATACGTAGTTTTCCCAACTACCTCCCAAATCTAGGACGACGCCAAGCATATCCTCCAAAATCTGTATAGTCCTTTCCGACTGTCCATCTGTCTGAGGGTAAAAAGTCGTACTGAAATTTAACTTTGTTCCCATAGCTCCTTGTAAACTTTTCCAAAATCTGGAGGTAAATCTTGGATCTCTATTAGAAACAATAGAGACTGGAACTCCATGTAAACGGATAACTTCTTTAATGTATAGCTGTGCATATTGGTCCATACTAAAATTCATCCTTATTGGTAGAAAATGAGCTGACTTTGTTAGTCGGTCAACTATAACCCATATAGCATCGTTTCCTTTAGCTGACCGTGGAAAACCCGTAACAAAATCTATAGTTACATGTTCCCACTTCCATTCGGGAATTTCTAGTGGTTCTAATAACCCTGATGGTCTCTGATGTTCAGCTTTCACTTGTTGACATATCATACACTTCTTTACAAATAGACCGATACTTTTTTTTCATATTTTTCCACCAAAAGGTGTTCTTCAGATCTCGATACATTTTTGTACCTCCTGGGTGAGCGGTATATGGAGTGGAGTGTGCTTCTTCGAGAATCTCGTTTCTCAGTCCATCATCTTTTGGTACACATATTCTTCCTTTAAAGAGTAAGGCTTTGTCATGAATTAACTTAAAATCTCTTCGCTTGTTAGTACCAACATCTGATTTGATCTTACGTAGGAATGAATCATTATCATGTGCTATTCTTATTCTATCTCTAAGTGTAGATTGAAGCATTAAGACCGTTATCCCAGTGCCAGTTTGAGACGGTGGAGTAATTACTTCTAGTCTTAAATTCTCAAAGTCCCTCAACAATTGGTCCTGCATTGTAGGTAGTACTGCTAATTGTCCCATCGCCTTTCTGCTAAGAGCATCTGCTACCACATTAGCCTTACCAAGGTGGTAGTGGATAGTACAATCATAATCCTTTACCAATTCTAACCACATTCTCTGCCTTATGTTTAACTCTTTTTGGGTAAAAAAGTACTTCGGACTCTTGTGGTCGGTATAAATATCGTACTTACATCCATATAGATAATGACGCCATATTTATAGGGCATGAACTACCGCAGCTAGCTCTAGATCATGCGTTGGGTAGTTATGCTCATATTGTTTCAACTGTCTAGAGGCGTAAGCTATCACTTTCCCTTTCTGCATTAAGACACAACCTAAGCCTTGTTTAGAAGAATCGCTGTAAATGACGAATCCTTCTGGACCATCTGGTATTGTTAACACTGGAGCTGTGATCAATCTTTGCTTCAGTTCTTGAAAGCTCTGTTCACATTTTTCTCTCCACTGGAATTTCACTTCCTTACAAGTCAACTGAGTCAATGGTCCTGCTATTTTAGAAAATCCCTCAATAAACCTCTTATAGTAACTTGCCAACCCTAAGAAACTGCGTATTTCTCCAACATTGGTCGGCCTAGGCCAATTAGTCATCGCTTCCACTTTAGCTAGATCTACTTCTATTCCTTGGGCTGTAATTATATGCCCTAGAAAACCTACTCAATCTAGCCAAAATTCACACTTCTTGAATTTGGCATACAACTTCTCTCTTCTTAAAGTTTCTAAGACAGTCTCGAGATGTATCTTACGTTCTTCCTCACTTCTCGAGTAGATCAAGATGTCGTCAATAAAGACGATAACGAATTGATCCAAGTATTTTTGGAACACTCTATTCATTAAATCCATAAATACTGCTGGGGCATTAGTTAACCCAAAAAGCATCGCCATAAATTCATAATGCCCAAACGTGTTCTAAAAGCTGTCTTAGGGACATCACCTGTCTTAATTTTTTAATTGATAGTATCGTGATCTCAAATCAAAATTTGAAAATACTGTAGCACCATTCAGTTGATCAAATAGATTTTCTATTCTCGAGAGTGGGTACTTGTTCTTGATAGTAAAGCAGTTTAATTCTCGATAGTCGATGCACAACCTCATCATTCCGTCCTTCTTCCTTACAAATAGCACTGGTGCACCCTATGGAGATACACTTGGTCTAATAAAAATCTTATCAAGAAGTTCTTGTAATTGTACTTTGAACTCATTGTAGTTCTACTGGTGCGATACGATATGGAGCTTTTGAGAAATGTTCTACACCTGGTACCAAATCAATGGTGAATTCCACTTATCTATCTAACGGTAATCCTGGAAGATCTTTAAGAAACACATCTTTATAGCTTTGGACTATTCGGACATCCTCAACAGACATCTTGTCTTGATTGGTATCCGACATCGATACTAGAAATCCTTGACACAACTCTTTCCTCAGCATCGTCTCAACCTGAGTTGCTGATATGATACGAGATAGAGCCTTCGTCTTAGTTCCTACGAAACGAAATTCCTTCTCACTAGGCCGTTGGAATATAACATCCTTTTCAGAACATCGAATGGTTGCATAGTTTTTTGATAAACAGTCCATACCAAGAATAACATCAAAGTCTCTTATGGTTAAAAGAATCAAGTCTACTGTTATATTTCTACCATCAATTTCCATTTTAAGGCCTCTAGCTATTGGGTTGGCATTAAGAATCTTTCCAGATGGAAGAGAGACATCTAAGATATACGGGAGAGGTTCACACTCTATTTTGAACTTTGCAACAAATATAGATGAAATGAACGAATGTGTAGCACCAGAATCTATAAGTATAAATGAAGGTGCGTTGGAAACAAATACGATACCTGCTAGCACCTTAGGGTCTTGCTCTGCTTCTTACTTAGTTAAGGCAAAGCCTTTCCTTTCTTGTCATCTAATTAATCCAAAGCGTGATATTAACTTTACAAACTTAAAGAGGTCGAAAGAAATGAGATGTTGCCTTTTACAAGTCACAAAGGACACATACGTATAAAAGGAAAAGTACGTTTTAAATTCTACTCTACTTTAAAATTGACTGATAACTAGACAAAGAAATCTCTAATCTTTTCCGCTTTATGGACCCTTCTCGGGGTCTTCCTATGGATCTTCTTCTAGAAGTCCTGTCCCAGGCTATCTAGAATTGGTACTGGAAGGTTCTCATCAAGTACTCTTATGAAAGATCTAGCCAATAGTTCATTTTCCGGCCTAGACGTAGTGGCTCGCAAACTAGGATTTAGGCCTAACTTTATAGTCTTTTTATAGTTTTGCTGTAGATCACGACTAATGTCATAACTTTCACGAAGCAAGTAGATAACATCTTCATATGCAAGATCATTATCACTCCATTGCACAATCTCATTTATTACCATAACGCATGATAAACATAACTAAAGTTCATAAATTTAAACATGACTTGGTTCGAAATATTTTCATATAAATTTAAACATGACTTGGATAAGCAAAGTGTAATGTAAAAATAAAAGAATTCTTATATTTTGAATATTCACTTTACTATTTACGTGGATCGCCGGTTGAAAGTTGGTCGCTAGCTTGCTCGACGATGTTGGATCTTGACTTAAGATGATGAGTTTGTATAACAACTTAGAACATATCCTTCGGATAGAACTATATAAGAAGTCTACAGAAAAGTAAACTAGCTCGATACCATGTTGTGACGCCCAAAACTTAACTTTCGGGTGTCAAGAGTTACTAATTCAGGATTTAAAATATTCAAAGATTTTGACTAAACAAAAGAAATCTTGTTTGATACCTAAATGGTATCGTCGAGTTGTAAAATTATGAGGAAGCACTATTGATTAATATACTAATGATATGCCAAATTTGAAAAGCTATCGGTAGCATGACCTATTTATAATAAATTTTGGAAGATGCTTGGTCGCAATACATTTTCAGTTTGCCCTCATCGATAAGAAAATATGTATAAAATTTTATACATATTAGAAAACAGTAAATCTAGTGCCTAATGAAAGATAATTCCTTATATAACCACTCTGTAAAATTTCATGACAAGAAAATGGATGCAAAGACTTCAACCTTCACCCCAAACACATGGAACTAGCACGATTCTTCGTTTTGGTACTGATCACTTTGAAGATTTTATAAAATACATGTAAAATCCTTTTCCGTGAAATTTTTGAGGTTATAAAGATACTTATAGGTAGTTTTATCTAGTAAAATATGAAAATTTTATAAAATCATCCTATGGGGACGATTGAGTAAAACCGTGAGGTGGCCAAACTGGCGGTGCCAAAATTTCTGTTCGACACCCTGATGCTAAAATATTTATATCTCATGCTACACACATCGAATCAAATGAGTCTTTATAGTTACGTAAAGAAAACTCAAATACTGACGTTGACATATTTTTAGAGTCTCAAACACATTTTTGTGGAGTCCGTGATGGTAATTGGAAGCTGGTCATGAAACTGTCAAACTTCTAAATTTCATAAGTTTTCTAACAAAATATTCTAACCATCACCCTAATGTGTGAGAAAAACAACATATACAATAAAACTTACTTTTAAAGTACAAACTTAACATTTTTATCATCATTTAGCATATATTAAATACCACACATATTTACCTAGTGAGCTATATGCTCGGGAAAAACTACAAAATGAACTTTTGTAACGTTATAATTCGTTCGAAATCCAACGTTGAGCACCTCGACCAACTCCAGCCAACCTAGCAATCAGGTATCTGAAAAATTAATATGAATAGTATGAGTATAAGAAATACTCAATAAGACATCATACTCAAATTTAACATGTTAACATCAAAGCGAAAAGAAAAACAATTAAACACATACTTTCATATTCGGCTTGTCAAAGACCTTTAGGACTTGTCCTAAAAGCATATATAGATATCTATCTCGGTGGACTTGTCCACCAAATTTCCATATTATGGTTTGCATGCAAAACTTAAGCTTAATATATTATCATGAAAATCCTATCACTTGAGCATTGGATAATGTCTTACCTTAATAATCAAGTAACGTGCTTGAAAATATAAAAACTTCTCGCGAACTAGTCAGTCTACTAGATTTTTGTTTCACGATGAAGTAAAGCTTTTAATGGAAAAGGCCTTTATATATACAACAATCACAAGGATAATTTGTGATAAAGAATTCATCGCCACCGACTTATTTATCGCAAAACTTATGTGTTGTAATTTGGATAAAATATGAATGTTTATCCAAAACTTATTTTACCACTATATATATATATAACTTCCTTAATGGTAAAGAAACAAAAAGCATTAGTTTATTCGTTATATAATATATATAATAACTTTAATTAACTTCTTAATTATAAAGAAATCAAAACCACTAACCATTGGTCATAATATATATATAATGAACCTAATTAATTTTCTTATCAATCTACTTTGACAATTATATCTAGGATCTAACTTAACTAAATAATCTTTTTCTTGAGCTAAAAACACGTAATTTAATACGAACTTCAAAACGAGCCTAATATTGATATATAAATTTTTAGATCTTTAAACACCCAAAATATTTACTAAACTAGCGTAGGAAATTTAATAGTACATATTATTCAAAGCATAACTAAAAATCATAAATGAATAATCTAGCATAAAAATTTGGGGTATTACAAAACCGTTAGCACTTGAAAGATTTGCCTATATTCGATGAAATCTAGGCATAATTGATAAATGTGAAGTTTGTGGCTAACTCTTTATGAATGTTATAATTGATTGCATTTCATGCGATAAACGTGTTTTAAAAATCTTTGTCAAAGGACCAAACCCTTAAAATGTGTATTTTTTTAAAAAAATCTGCTCAACCGGACAACCTATACACCAAACGGACGTCCATTTAATGTCAAACAGACGACCTTCAGATCGTCCGCTTTATCATCCGTTTGACCAGGGAATTTTTGTGAAAATTAAGCAGATCCAAATGGTTGACCGTTTTATTGAAACGGGCGACCGTTTAAGCCCAAATGGACGACCTACTAATCATCCTTTCCATTGTCCATTTATCCAGGGAATTCCAGGTTCAAACGGTCGATTGTTTTAGCAAACCGGTCGACCGTCTGAGTGGAAATTAGGTTTTTAACTTCAAAATTTTTTTCAAATTCCTCATTCCATGTTCGCGCGAACTCACGATTTTCTCTCCCAATCTCTCTCAAATCTTTCAAATTTGCGTTCAAAATCAAAAGCCCATATCATTTTCACACTCAAATCCGAAAGATCCCATATTTTTGTCCATCCAATCATCAAAATCCATCTTCCAACGGTCTTCCGAAACCCTAGGTTCTATCATCCACTTCAATCATTATGCCTCAGGTAAAAAAGGTGAGCAAACGTCCAAGGATGGAAAGGCCACCTTCTCCATCATCCGAAGAAGAGGCTCTTCCTACGAAAAATCGATTGACAAATGCCCAATCCACATCAGTAAAAATGTCAACCTCATCTCTTTTACATTCGATACACCTCTTTTCACATAGGCCGTCGTCCTCCACTTCTGGCTTCACTTTCACCGAGGACCATTTTAATTTACTCAATGGACGGATCAACTCGCTTACATCTACGGTGGAAGGCCTATACCATACAGTGGAAGGCTTTCACCATACCGTGGGCACTCTACAACAATCAGTGGACGGCATGACATCATTCTTCAAGCACTCCATTCCCGTCTTGACGCCATGATTCCTACTCCTCATCCGCCGGAGACTTAAAGTTCTACTTTCTATGTTTTTGAAACACTTTTTAATTCATGTCTATTTTTGTGCTTTTGGAACCATTCTAATGATGTAGTCTATGTTTTGAAATTTGATGGTCTTTCAATTTCAATTTTATTAATTAATGGCATATTTTGTTTCATTTAGGGAGAATATGTTTACCTTAATGTTTCGATTTCAACTTTTTGTTTATGCCAAAAGAGGGAAAAATATTTGTGATGTGATAAATGTGATGACAATTTGGATGAAAATTTGACAAACGAATTGGTAAATTAATATACAATGAAATTAATATCTTGATATGTGATGGGATCAATTAAATGCAATATAATCTAATGTTACAAATTTATCAAATCATGCTTACTTGAAAAAGAAAGAGGGAATATACATGCTTTATTTTATTATTCATTATATTCTCAACTACTTATGACATTGTTTGTCATAATCAAAAAGGGGGAAATTGTTGACCTATGGTTAACTTTAAACCTTAATGTTTTGATTATAACAAACAAATTAATATTGTTTACTAACGATCTATTTTCAAGTAATGTTCAAAATACTACAAATCGAACTCGCTAGCATGTTAAAGCCAATCAATACAAAAGTTCTAGAAATTCAAGATTTGAAGATCAAGATCGAAGAATATATTTCTAGATAAAATTGTAAAGATACTAATTTATTTGATTTTTGGCATTAAATGAATAAAAGCTCAAAAAAAATTTTATGTACAAAACCTATATTGATATCACTTGCATAAAATATTTTATCAAAACCACAAATCAATCTTTCAAGATTTTAAAAGCGTGAAAATGGTCATCCGTTTAGTCCAAACGGTCGACCGCTTGGAATGAACCAATCGACCGCTTATCTGTATAGGCCGACCGTCTAGATGTCATTTTCTAAAAAGTGTCCGTTCTGATTTCTACTGTTTCAACGGCTAGTTCTGACCGTTTGGTCATCCCTTTCGGAGGAAAATGTGATCATTCATCTCTATAAATACCTCTTCATTTATTATCATTCCTACACACTTACAAGAGCATTAATAGAGAGAATCACATTGAGAAAATTCATTTAAGCTTCATTGCATTAATATCCTCAAAATCATTCATTGAAAAACTTTGTTTGATCAAATCAAACTTTTGATTCATCATTATCAACAAATTTTATTTTTAACATTTGAACTTTTTCATCTATCGATTAGTCTCTCTTAATACCAAACTTGTATCTATCATTCATCAAGAGAGAAATACATTCTTAAATCTAGCTACTTCTTTTATAATTGGATCGTATTGAGGTCCCTTTAAAGCTCAATATTGTATAAGAATCAATGTTCCTTGTTTGTAAGTCAAACAAAAATATTGTAAGGATTTGGATTGCACCATAAGTCAATCAAGATAGTGGAAAGGTCGTGCTCGTGTTGGAGAGCTTGGTAACGGAAGACGTAGATCATTGGTTAGATCAAACCTCCATAAAAAATATCATTTGCACTCTCTGTAACACCCTAAAATTTCACCAGTAGTAGTTAAATTAGAATTTAACACTTAATTGCACAAACACAAAAGTCTATAGATCAAATTACATGTTTGCTCATAGTTGAGGACCTAATCAGTAATTATTAGATATATTCGATTTTTGTCCCATCAATAGTGTTGTGAATGAAGAATCTTGCATGTCAATAATTTGCTAAAAATAGATATATTTAATGTCATATTACATATATATGGTATATAAAATAGTTGATTAGATGTTAATATATATATATATATATATATATATATATATATATATATATGATTGTATGTACACACATATGATTATATGATTATCTTAAATTATGCATGTAATTTAAGGTATGAATATATATTTAGTGCTCTTCGTTGAATATATATGGTAGATAAAATAGTGATTGAATACTAATATGTATATGATTGCATATGATTATGTGATTAGCTTAAATTAGTCTTTAATCATTCATGTAATTAAATATTAATATGTATATATTTACATATGAATATGTGATTAGATTAAATTAGCATTTAATCATGCATATAGTTTAAGGTAAGAATCTATATTTTCTAATAATGCATACATGTAATTTAGGAAAGTAATTAATGAAATTTAAAGTTTCCATGCATAGCAAACCTCAACCTCCCCTATAAATACTCACCCCTTGTGTAAACAAGAAATACACAAACACACAATCTTCTTCTTTTCCTTAGAATAAAAGAGAAAAGAGAAAAAAATTTCAAGTTCTTAAAGTGATTTTACAGTATTTCATGTTTCAATCATAAGGTAAATGTGCTGTTATGTCGACTATGAGTAATTATATTTATATGTTATTTCACGGCTATGTTCATGTTATGGTCCACATTATGCAAGATATGTTAAGAACGGATCGGAGTTTAGTAGCGCTACACATGAAAATTTGGTATCATCTAGGTTCATCCAATTTTCGTGTCTCCCTATGTAAGTATGATTTTTCATTTGAAATACGTATACAAGAAAAGAATATTACTCACGCACACTTATTGAGATTTTATATCATGTTATGTTTGTTTCACTTTTTTCAGAAAATTAGTAGTTCGAGATGGTCGGTATGGAAATGGCTTATGGTTGTATGAGTTCTTAATAATAAATTATATTTATGGAGCCAATGTTATATTTTTTAGATTTAAGTATTAAAGATATTTATGTTAAATTTATTGAATTCATTATTCTATTTGAAAGATTGGTCTGTTATGATAAATACTTTTATTATTAGTTTATTGTATTAATAATTCTATTTATACTTTAAGTCATTTCAAAGTAGTTTTAATTTACTGAATTAGTGGCACTTGGATCGTTAAGGATTCGGTCGTCACAAATGGTATCGAGCACGAGTTTAAATCGGTTCAGTAGATCTTACATTATTTAATATTATTTTCGGTTTTCACAAAAAAAAGGAGGAATTTTTAATACATCATGAATAAAGTACCAAGGTACTATTCACATGAATAATTACAAAGGCCCTATAAGTTGGGCTTTTGTTTGAAATTATTTGTATTCGGTTAAGATGGATTAGTCATTATATATATATATATATATATATATATATATATATATATATATATATATATATATATATATTGTTTCAAAAATAATTTATTTTATAGGTCATTTTTTTTTATAAGAAATAAAGGATTTTTAGTCACCATCCGCTACACCATTCTCCATGTCAATTCCTCAAACCGGTATATCTTGTATGCTTTATAATTTTTTATAGTAGCCATTTTAATGCCATGGTATTTATGTGAAACAACAATCATTAATTTTTGTAACATTGTAGAAATAGCGACGTTGCAAGATATGGATGTCACTTATGATTCGATGAATGTATGTTAAATTACGAAAAAATTGTTATAGAGATTGTAAGTTATAGAAATTATATGTTTACTTATTGTATACGATATTACTTGGTTATGGAGTGTCTTCAATTTTGACATGAATGACTGCATTAGAGAACATATCGCTTATAAGAATAGTCAACCTTAGAGAATCTCTAGTTTAGATGATAAGGTTTAATTAAGAGAATTTGTATTTTAAACACTTTCATTCACTTGTTGTTTGAGTTTCTTGATTTGTGTATTCACAAGACTGAAAGACTTTGTCAAAAGGACCTAAAATGTCTAAGGAGAACTTAGGATTTAAGTGGTCCACTTGTGTCCTCACTCCTCACTTGGAAGCCTATTAGTTACGTGTTATTTAAATCAAGAAGACGAAAAGAAATAATACAAACTCACTCCAAATTTAAGATAAATTCTCATATTTAGAAATTCTATTTCCAAATTTTTTTTTAAGAAAATTCTAATTTCGGAAATGTTTAAGAAACTTCCATTTCAAGAAATCTATATTCTACGTAACTTCTATTTTTTTAGAAACCTCTATTTCAAAAAGAATTTTCATTAGTGAGGAGAACAAGCAACATCATGAGCAGTCAGAAAGACACAACTGGGAAGAGTTTCAAGATAAATTTTGAGGACCAATTTTTTTCTAAGAGGGGTGGTTTGTAATACCTTAAAATTTCATTAGTAGTAGTTAAATTAGAATTTAACACCTAATTGCACAAACACGAAAGTCTAGAGATCAAATTACATATTTGCTCATAGTTGAGGACCTAACTGTAATTATTAGATATATGCAAATTTTTGTCCCATGTATAGTGTCATGAACAGTAATCTTACCTATCAATAATTTGCTAAAAATAGATATATTTAATGCCATATTACATATATATGGTAGATAAAATAGTTGATTAGATGTTAATGTATTTATGATTGTACACACATACGATTATATGATTATCTTAAATTATACATATAATTTAAGATATGAATATATATATTTAATGCTCTGTTGAATATATATGTAAAATAGTGATTGGATACTAATATGTATATGATTGCATATGATTATATGATTAGCTTAAATTAGTCTTTAATTAACATGTAATTAGATACTAATATGTATATAATTACATATGATTATGTGATTAGCTTAAATTAGTATTTAATCATACATATAATTTAAGGTAAGAATCTACATTTTCCTAATAATGCATACATGTAATTTAAGAAAGTAATTAATGAAATTTAAAGTTTCCATGCGAGGGCAAACCACAACCTCCCTATAAATACTCACCCTTGTGTAAACAAGAAATACACAAACACACAATCTTCTTCTTTTCCTTAGAGTAAGAGAGAAAAGAGAAAAGAATTTCAAGTTCTTAAAGTGATCTAATATTATTTCAAGTTTCAAGCATAAGGTAAGTGTGTTGTATGTTGACTATGAATAATTCTTTTTATACGTTATTTCACGGCTATGTTTATGTTATGGTCCACATTATGCAAGATATGTTAAGAACGGATCGGAGTTTAGTAGCGCTACATACAAAAATTTGGTACCATCTAAATTCGATCCAATTTTCGTGTCTCCCTATGCAAGTATGATTTTTCTGTTGAAATACGTATACAAGAAAAGAATATTACTCACGCACAGTTTTGAGATTTTATCTCACGTTATGTTTGTTTCATATTTTTCAAATAATTAGCAGTTCGAGGTGGTCGGTATGGAGATGGCTTATGGTTGTAGGAGTTCTTAATAATAAATTATATTTATGGAGCCAATGTTATTTTTTTTAGATTTAAGTATTAAAGATACTTAAGTTAAATTTATTGAATTCATTATGCTATTTGAAAGATTGGTCTGTTATGATAAATATTTTTATTATTAGTTTATTGTATTATTAATTCTATTTATACTTTAAGTCCCTTTAAAGTAGTTTTAATTTACGAATTAGTGCACTTGGATCGTTAAGGATTCGGGTTGTGACAAATAGTGTCAGAGCACGAGTTTAAATCGATTCAGTAGACCTTACATTATTTAATATTATTTTCGGTTTTCACAAAAAAAAAAGGAAGAGTTTTTTAATAAATCATGAACAGTACCAATGTACTATTCATGTGAATAGTACAAAGGCCCTCTAGTCGGGATCTTACCCCCAGCCGCATTTATTCATAATGTTTGCTTTGGAGGGGCCTCAGCCCTCTTAACTCCTCACAGATTTCGTTTGCGTCCCCAGTGATTCGAACCCAAGACCTCTACATATGAGGCATTTAAATTGAATCTTGGTACCAATTGAGCAAGTCGCCTAATTGGTACCAATATTCAACTTAAGTGCCTTATATGTAGAGGTTTTGGGTTCGAATCACTGGAGAAGCAAAAGAAATCTGTGAGGGGTTAAGAAGACTTAGGACCTCCCAAAGCGGACAGTATGAATGAGTGCGGCTAGGAGTAAGATCCCGACTAGAGGGATTCCGGTCGTCACACTCTCTCTACCCTTTTATTTACTTACAGTGTGCTCGTATTTTTAGTTGCTTAATTTATATCTCTTAAATTTCTTATTTTGAGATAATTCTACGAAAAAGTTTGAGAAAACCAATTTACCCCTATCCCCCCTCCTCCCCCCTTTGTTAGTTATTCTTGGGATATCAAAGTGAAGTAGTAAGTGAAGCAACCAAGACTACACTAAATTACTTATTCAAACACATCTCAAGATACTTGGAATGAGTCAATAATCTAGTTCATCATTCGAAAATGAGACTTACTTAGTACTAATAGAACATCATTTTCTTTGATGCCATCATTATTATAACTCGAAATCGATGACTTGAGCTTCTTTAATCCTAAGAGTCTTTCATGGCCTACATCATGTAAAGATTTTTCAACTAATACAAAAAATTGAAAATATTTCTAGTCGTTCACCATTGAAATCAAGGACTCCTCAGGTTTATTACCGCTATCCCTATGCAATCTCTCAATAGCATCACTGTACTAAATTAGCAATTCTAACCTTATTTGGAAGAGATAAATAGAAAATTTTTCTATAGGAGATTATTTAGCACAATTTTTAAGCCATAGGATAGTTAATATATAGCTTATTATGAATCATGGGAAGTTTTATTATTATAGTCGATTTGATTTATTACTTGATATATTCTAAGATTAGTTTTAAAATTTAAAGCTTGTGTAATTTTTGGAGGTTACAAACCAACCACACGTTTGAAAACTTATGGAGGCTAGCTATTAAAAAGCAACTACCACTTGTTCCGAAAACCATGGATGAAAAATCAAAACTTATGCGACTTATTGTAAGTGATAAGTACAAAATGTACTTATCTAGGCCCACAAAAGGGACAATTATGAGTTATATTAATTATTTTCAGTCTAATGGCGCGTTATTTTCTTATTATTTTAGGAAATAGTCAAATTCAAGTGTCAATCGGCGAAAGGACGAAAAAAGAGCAAATAGAAGAAAAATTGATTCAATTGAATGACAAAAGAGACTTGAGGACTTGACATACAAATATCAAAGAAAAGAATTCAAGAAAGCATCCTAGATAACCATGCGATCGCATGGTTGTCCAAGGCTGCGATCGCAAGATAGTGAAATTTTCTACAGAACTTTAAGTCTAACAACCATGCGATCGCAAGGTTGTTAACCATGCGATCGCATGGCTTTCCTGGCAGAAACTTGAATAGTCTCCTAATATGAATGAAACTCTACAACTCTAACACAAAAGCAAAGACCAAAGACACGTTTTGAAGATTTGGGAGACGAGTATAAAAGTGAGAAAATAGACATATCGCGAGAGACGAATTTTGGAGAAGAAGATACAAACGAAGAATCAAAGATCAAGGCATGGGATTGAAGATTTTTTAGCCGGGATCACGGGTTTTATTTATTTTTTATCTTTCCTTCTCTGGAACATGATAAATTCAATTATTGTAATAATTAACGAAATCATGTCCGGCTAAATTTACTTTTTTCTAGGATGAACGATGAAACCTCATGTTTTTAATTAATCAAAAGTTTTCCGTTTTAGTAGGTAAAGCTTGTTGATTGATTATTCCTTATTCAGTATTTCTAATGTTTTAATGTCTGATCACCATTAGAATATTTTGTGATCTATATTGAAATCGAGAGATTCAATATAGATTTAGCACGTGGTTTTGAATAACATAGGGTCCAATAATAGATAGAAATTACTATTATGCTCTATGAAATTCGGTTATGTGTTCTTGTGATTTAAATGCATATTGTTATATTCGAAACCTAATTAGAGATAATTAGGTTCACATATCGATATAGAATTGATTGACCATCGAGAGAGGCTTTTGATTATTATAGTATTACAGATTTTCAATCTAGGGTACTTAACAGTTAAAGCGATTAACGAATAATTGATTAAAGAATGTGTAGGTGGATTCGCAAATCCTAGTGTTAGTAAAAACTCGAATTCGTTCTCATCATTTAAAGTTGATTATTGATAGTTTAAATTTAATTAAAATAGTTAGAATAGTTTTAGAACCACAAACCAAAAACAAATACGTGTTTTTTCACATTGTTAGAATTTGAATTATAAATTAATTGATTAAAGTGATATCTAGTCATCGTGGGTTCGACACTTTACACATCATTATATTACTTGTTAACGATCCGTACACTTGCGCGATTGTTAGTAGTTTCTTTTCAAAAACTGAATTGGAGATTCAGATGATTGTGAGAAGAAATCTGACTAAGAGATGCATAATGTTGCGATCAAATGAGTTCCAACATAGATCAAGAGCCTACAAATATTTCAACTTTGAGAGTTTATCAAAATATGTAAGGAAGTTGAATACATCTCTATTGTCACTCATAAAAGAAAATTTATAAAACTAATAAAATTATTATACCCCATTGGTGTGTTCTTTGCTTTGAACCCCCTGCCAATGACAATAACCAGATTTAGTCTCATAATCCACCCATGAAGGGGATGACATTCCATTTAGAAAGATTATGTTTTCTTTGAGGTGCAAAAGAGCAATCCTTTCTTCCTCCAAACACCCTAAGAAATACTATTTTCCATTTAGAAACAAAAGCACCATTATCACTAACAATACCCAAAACTTAATTCCTATCTTTCTTAATTCTATTCTACTTTGGTGGAGTTTCTTTTTATACACTATTCATTTTTGGTATCGAGTGAGGTGAATTTGACTCTGACATACCTAGACCAAAAAACATGGCGATGTAGTTTTTCTTTATTTATTTCATAAGAAAAGAACCACCTCAAAAGAAACATAATAAACCAAAATGGTAAATCTTTGGGAAATAATATTAAAATTGACAACATATAAAATTTCTCACAATAATTGTTTCTATTTAGAAAAAAAAAAAAAAGAAGGAGAGGAAGTGAAAAATCATCAAATAAAGTAAATCCTGTTAGAACATATTAGAATATAATATTAGAATATATTATTATTCTTTACCTAATATAGACTAGGGTTAATATATTAGAATGTATTATGTTTGTTTACCTAATATAGATTATGATTTTCATTACTATATAAACTCTCTTGTCACTGTATTTTCAACATGCCGTCTGCCCAATAAAATTAGTTGTTCTTTCTTTCTTGTTCACATTGTATCATAGCCCAATTTTTGTATTAAGTATTTGGTTGTTTCTTTTCCCTTCCTTTCTCAAAGATACGTGCATTAAAAAAATTCGAAATCCAAAAAAAAATCCTGCCATAGAATAACAGCACATTTCACGAAATTTGAGTCTGCGCATAGAGAACTGCACACTTCCTGTCATCCATTCTCTCTCTCTATATCTATATATGTGTTTGTATATTCCTAGTCCTAGAGAGATAAAAGGAGAGAGACTATTCTTCTCGGGGTTATTTTTGTACGGTGTTGGCTTGGACTCTTTTACTGCTGCTGAATTTTTTTTTTTTTTTTTTTTTTTTTTGAGTCATTGGTCTGCGACTTTCAATGGTTAGATGCTGATTTTGCTTTATTTTGCAATGGACTTCTTTGGGCTTTCGGTCTAATCTTGGGTTGAGATCTTCTTTGGCCGTTGGTTGAGGTTCATCTTTCAAAGTAGATTGTTTGATCATTTGTAATCATGGCAACCGAAATAGATTATTCCTTCAATCTATTAGTGTAAAATTAATTGGCCAGAATTATTCTTATTGGAGTACCGTGATGAAAAACTTTCTCAAAGGTAAAAAATTGTGGAGTTATGTTATTGGAAATATTGTGATACCTAAGACTACTAGTGATAATTATGCTACTGATGTTGATACTTGGGAATCAAACAATGCAAAATTCTTACTTGGATTCACAATTTTATTGACCATTCCATTGGTGCACAGTTAGCAAAGTATGAAACCACAAAGGAAGTCTAGGATCATTTGCAGAAGTTATATACTAAGTCTAACTTTACAAAACGATACTAGTTGGAGATTGATATACAAGCTTTACAATGGGATGAGTTGGCTCTTACAGAATCTGCAGGATTGAAAGCATGTGAGGATTATATTGTTTATAGAGAGGAGCAACGATTGGTTCAGTTCTTGATGGCACTTCGTAGTTCTTTTGAGGGCCTTAAAGGCTCTATTTTTCATCGTACTCCTCTTTCTTCTGTTGATTCAGTGATTAGTGAACTTGTGGCTAAGCAAATACGTTCGAAATCTCTAACAGATGAGGCCTCGCTTCCTACTTCTAGCACTTCATTTTTGGCTGTCCCTTCTCGACCATCTACGCAGAATCAGAACAGAGGTTATGTACGAGTTGTTATTGATGAGTGTAGCTTTTGCAAAAAGAAAGGACATTGGAAGGCTCAATGTCCTAAGAAGCTGCAACCTCCACAGATTCAACATCAGTCACAATAGCAATTCTATCATCCCAACGCTAATACAGCATCAGTCATGTCACCTTGTGACTCATCTATTCTTGAAGCACCTCCCTTTGATTCCCGGCTAACTACTATAGCTGAGCAGTTTTAGAAGTTCCTTGCCACTCAGCCACATGCTATGTCAGCCTCTACTCATGTAGGTTTGTCCTCCCAGAGCCCCTCAGGTATTTCTTCCTCATGGATCTTTGACTCAGGTGCCTCTAAACACATGTCATCTGAATCCACATTGTTTGATTCCTTACGCCTTTCTAATTCGCCTATGTCTATTATGACTGCTGATAGCACTCCACTGCCTTTGGCAGGGGTTGGTTATGTTAACACGTATAATTTATCACTCTCAGATGTCTATTGTGTTCCAGCTCTTTTCTTGAATCTTATATCTATTGGTCAGTTGTGTGACTCTGGATACTTAGTTCAATTTTCTTCTACTGTTTGTCATGTGCAGGATCCTCAATCTCAGAAGCTGGTTGGGATAGGCCATAGAAAAGAAGGTTTATATGTTTTGGACAATTTGAGACCACCGCATGCTGCAACATCTAGTGTTGATTTGTCGTCATTTTCTTTGAATTCTTCTTCTTCTAGTTTTTATTTGTGGCATTCTCGCCTTAGACATGTTTCTGCTAGTTGTTTAAAATTTTTAGTTTCTAAAGGACAATTGGGAGATTTACGAACTCATGATATCTCAGATTGTAGTGATTGCAAATTAGCTAAATTTTCTGCTTTACCTTTTCCTCGAAGTGTTTCTCGTTTTGTTGCACCATTTGACCTTGTTCACTATGATGTGTGGGGGCCTACTCCTATTTCTACAAAAGGATGGTCTAAATATTATGTCTCGTTATCGATGATTATAGTCGTTATTGTTGGATTTATCTTATGAAACGACGTTCTGATTTTTTTTCCATTTATCTTTCTTTTAGAGCACTTGTTAAAACTCAACATTCTGGTGTTATTAAGTTCTTTAGATGTGACTTGGGTGGGGAGTATACTTCTACTGACTTTTCTACATTGCTTGCTTCTGTTGGCACAATTCACCAATCTTCATGTATTGATATTCCACAACAAAATGGTATTGCTGAACGAAAGCATAGACACATTGCTGAAACTGCCCATTTTCTACTCTTATCTACCAAAGTTCCTAGTGAATTTTGGAGAGAAGTAGTTTTAACTACTGTTCACTTAATTAATAAGATTCCGTCCTCTCATACTTCGGGTTTGTCACCTTCTGAAACACTGTTTGGACATCTTTCTGATTATTCTCTTCTAAGAGTTTTTAGGTGCACATGTTTTGTCCTTCGTCTTCAAGTATAACGTAGTAAGTTGATTTCACGTTTTGCTATTTGTGTCTTCTTGGGATATGGGGAGTGACAAAAGGGTCATCGTTGTTTCAATCCTATTAATAACAAATTATATATTTTTCGTCATGTTGTGTTTCTTGAGCATATTCTATTCTTTTCTATATCTAATAATACTCATACCGTGACTAAGACTGATCTTATTCATATTGATTCTTTTTCTTCTGATGATACCGATAGCTCACCTTCCCATACCCTTCTTGTTGTTGATCCTTCTTCCACTACAGGTACGCATGCGCCGACTTATAATGATCATTCTCCTTCTATGGACACCCAAGCACCATCTGAGATTGTTGAACAACCTCCTTCTTATTGATATCCTTCACGCATTCGTAGGTATACTCACTTACCTAATTTTGCTTATTCTTGTTACTTGGAATCTTTTGGTTGTTTCTTAACATCTATTCAAAAGCTTTCTGAACCCTCTTCCTATAAATAAGATATTATAGATCCTCTTTGGCATCAGGCTATGGTGATGAACTCCCTGCTTTACATAAGACATACTCTTGGGATTTGGTTTCATTACCTCAGGGTAAACATGCTATTGGTTCTCGTTGGGTCTATAAAATCAAAACCAAATCTGATGGTTCGATTGAGTGATACAAGGCTATGTTGGTTGCTATGGGATTTAGTCAACAATATGGTTTGGATTATGAGGAAACTTTTGCTCATATTGCAAAGATGACTACTTGTTCAGACACTTATTGCGATTACTTACATTTCTTGGTGGAATCTCCTCTCAGTTGGATGTTAAAAATGCATTCCTAAATGGACCCTTTAGGAAGACGTCTATATAGTTCCTCATCCTAGTGTTTCTCATCATCCTAGATATGTTTGCAAACTTAAGAAAGCACTTTATGGTCTCAAACAAGCACCTCGCGCCTGGTTTGAGAAATTTTTTACTGTTGTTGTCTCTCTTGGCTTTACATCTAACTATCATGATTCAACTTTGTTCTCTAGATGCACCTTCTTTGGTCATATTTTACTCCTTTTATATGTTGATGACATGATTATCACTGGTGTTGATGTTGATGGTATTGCTGTCTTAAAATCTGATTTGGCTCGTCGTTTTGAAATGAAAGATTTAGGTCATTTATCTTATTTCTTGAAAATCGAGGTTTCTTCTTCTCCTAGAGATTATCTTCTTACTCAGTCTAAGTATGCAACTGATGTTATTGAGCGTGCTCATCTCACTGTTACTAAGACTGCTGATACTCTTCTTGAAACCAATGTTCGTTATTCACCTTCTGATAGCATCCCTTTGCAATAACCTTTTGATAGCATCCCTTTGCCTGATCATAATCTGTACCGCACGATCGTTGGAAGTCTCGTCTATCTCACCATCACCCGTCCCGATATTGCTTATGTTGTTCACATTGTTAGTCAGTTTGTCTCTGCTCCGACTACCGTTCACTGGAGAACTGTTGTTCGTGTTCTGCGCTATCTTCGTGGTACTTGCTTTCAGAGTCTCTTATTTCCATCGACCTCTTCCTTGGAGCTCCGCACATACTCTGATGTTGATTGGGCCAGCAATCCAATTGATCGTAAGTCCACTACTGGTTTTTGTCTATTTTTTGGTGACTCACTTATCTCTTGGAAGAGTAAGAAGCATATTGTGGTTTCTCGTTCTTCTACTGAAGTAGAGTATCATGCTATGGCGTCAAATACTACTAAGATTGTGTGGTTACATTGGTTACTTGCTGACATGGGTGTTTTTCTTTCCTCTCCAACTCCTATGTATTGTGATAATAAAAGTGCTATTCAGATTTCTCACAACTCTGTGTTCCATGCGCACGAAGTATATTGAGATTGACTGTCATCTTATTCGCCACCATTTTCAGCATGGCACTATTTATTTACCTTTTGTTTCTTTGTCGCTGCAGCTTGCTGACTTTTTCACAAAGTCACATCTGGTCCATCATTTTCGTTTCTTACTTGACAAACTCTCACCGCTTATTGCTGTAGCATCGTGAGTTTGAAGAGAGATGTTAGAATATATTAGAATATAATATTAGAATATATTATTATTGTTTGTCTAATATAGACTAGGGTTAATATATTAGAATATATTATGATTGTTTACCTAATATAGATTAGGATTTTATTATTATATAAACTCTCTTGTGATTTGTATTTTTTCAACATATCGTACCGCCCAATAAAATTGATTGTTCCTTCTTTCTTATCTGTTCTTTCTTCTTCACATATCCATGGTCATAGCTCGAATATATATAACTGGTTTTGAATGAATAACTTGTAGATTATATCCATGCAATACTAAATAAATACATAAGTATTTTTATTTTCCTTAAATTATATATAACAAGTGCAAACTTCTCTATTTTTTTTTTTTTTTTGTAATATTTAGATTATTAATTTACTAATATCACATTACATTGATTAATTGATGATTATAAAATTTTTATTTTTCAATACGCTTTTTTGCACCAACCAATGGTCCAATCATGGGAAAATGGTATAAATTTTAGAGCCACAAAATTTTCGAGTTTACACCTTTTCTATCGAGAATGGCATACACCATGTGAAGAAAATTATGCAAAATAAAGATTGAATTTTGTACGATAACTACAATTTTAACGACGATGTGAGAAGACTTGACATGTATCTACGTGAGCGACAAGACTTGAACTTATAGTTTATGCTGGAAATATCCATCTTTAGAAGAATAACTAGGACGTTTGTTTTTAATTAAAAGAAAACAATGTGTAATTATTAACGCTTGAGTACATTTTTCTTTTATATAATACACAAGTCAAAACTACCCTTAAAATGAAATCTTTATTCAATCAAAATGGTAACAATAGATTCAATAAAAGATCCCAAGCATGATTACGCACAACATTCATTACTCTCCTTAAAATTGATAGATAGATTAAATTGACCTTTCCGAATACATAAATTGATTAGGTTTAATACAAAAAAAATTAAGCTACTTAAATTTATAATAACTGTCCAAGTGAAAAATAATCAATTTTATAGTCTGTATTGTTCATGTAATTGTGCTTGATAGAATTTGTCGTGTTAGAATTCATCACAAACTGTCCATTTTGTCGTGTGAGTATAATATGCATTAAATGAGATTAGCCCAGTTGATTGTGGAAAGGGATTTGTCTGAACCCAATTGTACATCATAATTCACTACTGTGGATTGATTAACGTTTTATGAAGAAAAAAATTAACATGCCTTAGAATATGGATTCTACTCTTTGATTGTGAATTTTATCATTTTATTAGCATTTTTTAAATAATGGCATCAACTTAAATGATTGTGACAAAAAACACGTGCTACCGTCAACATCGCAAATAATATGATTTGCAAGAATATTTGCACCGCCATAAAATATTAGATTTTTACAACTTCAACATCTCTAAAAGATAAATTATTTACACACACTTAGTATGTTATAAATTGTAGATCTTATTATATATGCGAATAATAAGTGAATAGTAAATTCTGGGTTCGACGAAATGTGTAATTAAAAAGTATGTTGATGAATTTGACTATCTTAAATTATAATTTAAGCTTAGCCATACAAATTGTTACTCAATTCAAGCCTCATCAGAAACATAGTATTCAAAAGAAAAAGGAAAAGAATTTTGAGTAAAACAATTTTGTTAGAACAAGTCATGGGAGGGAAAGTAGACCAAAATTAATGCAACCTACGTCACTTGCTAATGATCTAGCAACAAACCAAAACAATTTGGAAGAAGGATTCATGTGGGTGCTTAAATTTATTTGGAATTCAGTTTGTAGTTATTGAGACTCTTGTCTTGTATTCTTTGGCAAGTATTCTTTGGCAAATACTTTGAAAGAAGCAAGGGTCTATTGGCCTGTTTTGGATAACTTCTGGTTTTTGTATGAAAACTTCATGAGAAAGCTAACTTGGACTAGCTTCCTCTAATTGTTTTTCTAATTATAAAAAATACTTTTAGATAATTATTCAAAAAGACCTGGAAGAAGCTTTTTAATTTAAAAAGTAGCTTCTCACTTTTCAAAAGCCCTGCTAAATAGAAGAGTTCCTTGGATCTGGATGGCTCACCTCCACCACCTACTTAGATCCTCGAATCTGTGAATCCGGTTATGGGCATTGTCGAATTGGGTATTATAACAGATATGATGAAAGCGTTATGCATATTGTGTTAAGACCTATTTTAAATTAGTCAAAGTCAAATTTTGTTTAGTCAAAGTCAATGAAATTTTGGATAAAGTCTAAGTCAAATAGTCAAAGTTGGACTTTAATTAAGTAAATAAGTTGTTTTGGGCTATTTTATGAATTATGGGTACTTAAGGATTTAAATGTCACTATGTATATTAAGTTGGGGACTAAGTGTGCAAAAGTCTTTAATTGAAATTGAAATTGGATCCATTTCGTTGACATTACGCACAGAGAGGCAGAGAGAGAGGAGATAAACGGCTAGAAGAAAGAAAAAGAAAGGGAAAAAGAGAAGAAAGAAAAGGAAAGAAGAAGAAGAAGAAGAAGAAGAAGAAGAAGATGTCGGCCGAATCGATTTTTAAGATTGGGTTCTCCATTTCTTCTCCATTTTCAAGAGGTAAGCAAGAACCCACTTATTTTACAAATGAGGTTAAAAATTAGGATTTTTACTTATGGGCTTAAATGTGAATGTTATGAAAGGAGATAAGTTATTTTTAGTGTTATGAGCTATATTACATGTTAAATGAAGGATTTAATGGATAAAATTTTAGGGTTCTTGACTTAGTGGGTTTATTTAGATATTTAAGCTATTTTGAGGATATTAAGGCTATTGTTGGTTCATTTATGTTAAAAGCTTAGAATGATGATTTTAGCAAACCCTAGAATTTCTATTTAGGTCATTTAATTAAATGTGATGTAAATGAGATTATTTTTTAGCTTTATGGAAGATTAGGAATGGTTGAGAATGTTAAAGAGTATTATATGTATTGAATTAATAGAAATGGGTTTCTAGCTTGATAACCTTACTAAGAAAGTTAAGTAAATTATTCTTAGTATTTCCTGAGATGGTTATCTATTGATTCAAGCAAATATATCATATTTCAGGAGGTGATGAGGAGGTTGGTGCCGTGTACCGACCAATCTAGTTCTAGTCAAAAACTCTATGAATGGAAAAACTTATTTTTCATAAATAAGCATTTCATTATATTATATCATTTAGTAAAGTTATATGAATTGTTTCATTATTTCAGTGTTTCAAATAAGTTACATAAATTGCAAAAAGAAATTATTTTTCAACTGTTGGACAAGCATGATTTTTAGTACGAGTTAGTTTTTATAAATGATAATTTAGTAAAGTTTATTTTAAAAACCACCAAAAAGTACCCAGGTGACTTTTACCCGCTCTGTACTGGTGTGAATTCGTTTCCACAGTGTATGACCAGATATGGTGATTTTACCCGCTCTGCACTGGTGAGAATGTATTTCCAAACAGATGTATGACCAATTATGGTGATTTACCCTCTCTGCACTTGTGTGAATCTGTTTCCATAGTGTATGACCAGATTATTAGGTCTTTGGGACCCACTCTCGTACACATATAGGCTTTGGATCGTGTACCGGGGGTGCGTATCCCTTTGGGGGCAGCTCTGTGCGTGTATGACCAGATTACAGATTACAGATTACAGATTACAGATTACAGATTATCAGTTATTCAGGGTACCTTTTTGGTGTGGTATTACATAATACAAAATAATCAGTATATAGATTTCAGACATCAGATATCAGATTTCAGATAATAGATCATACAGTTTCAGACTTTAAATTACAGCTTACAGTTTAATCAGATTACGTTTTATTTGTAAACTACATTTATACTAGCATTTCTCAGTTTCTCTATGCTTGCAGTTATTTTATTTACATCAAGTATAAGAAATTCTTAACCTTTACTGCTTACAAGTATTATAGAACATTTCAGAATTTCAATAAATATTTCTAAACAGGAAAAAGTATAATTATTTGCAAACTCTCCACTCACTGAGTTATAAACTCACGTATTTCATCACTCTTTTCTTATTAGGACGCAGTTGATCTTTTGAGCAGCTTTTGGGAGATTCTGCAAGAGCCACAGCCACTTGATCTATTTAATTGTATGATTCCATTTTGTTAAAGCAAGGCATTATCATGCATTTGTCTCATGTCCACCAGTTTAGTATATTTTATTTTGGTATTACTTGTGGCATGTAGAAGTTACATGGGCTTGCCGTCTTTTGATGTAATTATTATATATTTGGGTTGTTTTGTACTTGATAGTAGAGTTGATCGAGTTGGCTATACTTTATATTTTTTATTGATTCATATTTGAGGCAGATGGACCCCAATTGATTTTGTATATACCTTGTGTTTGAGAAATTATTGCTTTTCATATTTGGTTTTGCTCATTTTACAAGGGGAACTCTGTCAAAATTTTTACAAAATCTTTTTAGTCAAAGAAAAGTCAATAAGTTTTAGAAAAGTCTAAGTAGCCTTAATGGTGGGTCCGGTATCTAGCTGGCATCCAACATCGGCGAACGGCGCGTCTTGAGTCCACTAGGGTGATTCAGGACGGGTCGTGTCAAGTTGGTATCAGAGCATGGTCACATGTCCATAGACTTGCATGGCATGCTTCATAAACTTGTTTTAAAACACATTATTCCCATTTTATAGGTCATGGCTCGTGGCGGAAGAACTCATAGACTCCCAAATATAGTGCCTCAAACTCAAAATACTCACGATGAGGGTGATAACAGAGGCTAGCGAGAGCTAATGAGTCGATTCATCAAACCGCTCAAAACCCGAGAAATAGAAATGAGGCCGCAAATGACCCCTATCTTTGAGAGACTCGCTTGAAACTCATGATGCCTTATTGCAAAGGCGACAAAAGCAGAGATAGGTTCGATGTTGAGCGAGCAAAGAGGTTGAAGCGGCGTCTTCAATGGTAAGGGTGACCCTTTAGATGCGAGATAATTGGATGACCCAAATGGAGAGAGTTTTGATGTTATGGAGTGCCTAGAAGAGAAGAAATTGTGGTTGGCTACTTTCTTACTAGTGGAAGGGCGTATGATCGGTGGTGACGATTCGAGGTCGATATCACGAGACCCAGTGTTGTTACTTGGGCAGACTTCAAGGATGTTTTTAATAAGTCATACTATCCTTAGGCCTATAAAGATGCCAAGCAAGGCGAATTCTTGCATTTAGTTCAGGGGTCTATGACAGTGGTTGATTATCAGAAGAGGTTTATGGAGCTATCAAAATACGCTGCATTGTTGATAGCTAATGAAGCTGAAAGGTGTAAGAGGTTTGAAGGTGGTTTCAGAAGTGAGATTAGAGTAGCGGTGACAGGTGGAGATTATAAAGACTTTGACAAACTCGTTGAAGCTGCTTTAAGAGTTGAGCGATGCATTTTAGATACTCGGGGTTACAAAGAGCGGATGATGACTAGAGGTAGTGGTAGTCGATCGAGGGACTTGGACTTCTAGGGACACGTCATCTCAGAAGAATAGACGTGGTTTTGGCCTAGTGTCGCCAATCTACGGCGGTTTCAAGACCAAGTCTGAGGGGCGAGTTCGAGGTCCAACCATGGTTCGATCCAATGATCGAGACATCGCCGCTCTCATACTCGGGGTTCTTTTGAGTCCAAGTCGAGACCGTTATTTCTTCTACAGGTGGAAGTTTCGGTCATGCTAGATTTCCACAATGTCGGTTGTGTGGAGATTTCATCCCAGGCAAGTGACTTAGAGGAGCTGGTGTTTGCTATCGGTCTTGGTCGGGTTGGGCACATAAAGAGAGCTGTCGAGATCGACCTCGGGAAGTGGAGCACCTCGGTGCGGTGGGGTGTTAGTCTTTGCTAAGCGGGCTCGAGAATCAAAATCGAATCTTGGTGTAAGTGGAGTAGGTATTTCGATGGAGCACGGTGAACATCGCTAGTAGTAGTGGTGTTCGTGAGAAGGGCCAGCGGGGCGTCCCGGACCCGGAGAGAGTTTTTGCAGTGACTCAGCAGGATGGTGAGGAGTCACCAGATGTATTTATGGGTACGTTATCTATTTTTAGCATAAATGCTCGTTGTTTAATTGATTCTGGTGTCACACATTCATTGATTTCTTATGCACTTGCTATCTATGCAAATTGTATGTTGGAACCATTAGACAACGATTTAGTTGTGGCAACCCCAGTAGGAGATTCACTTTTAGCTAACAGTGTGTATAAGGATTTGTGTGATTAAAGTGAATGATCGAGAGTTGAAGGCTAATCGATTCCTCTCGATATTCATGACTTGATGTTATTTTGGGCATGGACTTTTTAGCCGCAAATCGTGCTTCAGTTGATTGCTTTCGCAAGGAAGTTGTGTTTCGAAGGCCAGGAGAGCCTGAAATTGTTCTTAGTGGTGAGCGGAGAATTTTACCATCTTGTTTAATAACTGCACTTGATGCTAGGAAATTTCTTAAAAATGGGTGTCAAGCATATTTGGCTTATGTGATTGATAGTCAGATTTCTAAGCTGAATTTGGATGATATTCCTATTGTACGAGATTTTCCTGATGTATTTCCAGAAGATCTTCCAAGATTACCGCTAGACAGAGAAATCGAGTTCACTATTGATTTGACTCCAGGGACAACTCCTATCTCTCAAGCACCTTACGAGAATGGTCTCAGAGAGTTGAAAGAATTAAAAGTGCGATTACAATAACTAGTCGATAAAGGTTTCATTAGACCTAGTGTATCCCGTGGGGAGCACCAGTCTTGTTTGTGAAGAAGAAAGATGGCACAATGAGATTATGTATCGACTACAGGCAGTTGAACAAGGTGACAATTCGCAATAAGTACCCTCTACCTCGTATTGATGATTTGTTTGATCAACTTGAGGGTGCTCTCATATTTTCTAAGATCGACTTGCGTTCGGAGTATCATCAGCTTAAGATCAGAGATGTCGATGTACCAAAGACTGCTTTCAAGTCTCGGTATGGCCATTATGAGTTCCTTGTGATGCCATTTGGGTTAACTAATGCTCCAAAGATCATTTATGGATTTGATGAGCAGGTGCTTCATCCATACTTGGATAGATTTGTGATTGTCTTTATTGATGATATATTAGTTTATTCTCATGATCGTGAGGAGCATGCACGAGCATTTGAAGACTATTTTACAAACTTTATGAGATAAGCAGGTTGTATGCTAAATTCAGCAAATGTAAATTCTGGCTTGACAAAGTGGTATATCTAGGCCATGTCATTTCAGCAGAAGGCATTTATGTAGATCCCATCAAGACTGAGGCAGTAATGAAATGGGAACGCCCTACAAACGTGATTGGAAGTTCAAGTTTTCTTGGTGGCGAGGTTATTATCGTAGGTTCATGGAAGGATTCTCCAGAATTGCACTTCTTTTGACTAGTCTCACTCGAAAGAACTCTAAATTCGTGTGGAGTGAAGAATGTGATAAGAGTTTTCGAGAGTTGAAGAATATACTAGTTTCTGCTCCCATACTTACTCTTCCATCTCCAGGTGAAGAGTTTGTGATTTATAGTGATGCTTCTCGACAGGGCTTGGGTTGTGTTCTGATGCAGAATGGAAGGGTTATAGCTTATGCTTCGAGACAATTGAAGAAACATGAGTTAAATTACCCAACACATGACTTAGAGTTGGCTGCAGTGGTGTTGGCATTGAAGATTTGGAGGCATTACCTATATGGTAAGAAATGCCAAATTTTCACCGATCACAAAAGTTTGAAGTACATTTTCGATCAGAAGGACTTGAATTTGAGGCAAAGGAGATGGTTAGAGTTGATAAAGGATTATGATTACAGAATTGATTATCATCTAGGAAAAGCTAATGTAGTTGCTGACGCTCTCAGTAAAAAGACTAGTAGTTCTTCATCTCAATCTAGTGCAGTATGTGCTTCTTTGTTTTGTGAATTCAAAAAACTGCATGCCCAGTTGTCAGCTACTACCTCGGGAGCGATTTTAGCTCATTTTCAGGTGAGACCTACTTTGATTAATAGGGTTAGAGAAGCCCAATCTCGAGATCTAACACTTAGATTACTAAAAGAAGAAGTTAATACTGGTTTGCGGACAGATTAAACAATTCAAGATGATTGTGCTTTGGTTATGGGAAGTCGTTTGTGTGTTCCTGACGATTCAGAATTGAAGAAAGAAATTTTAGAAGAAGCACACAGTTCAGCTTATGCGATGCACCCATGCAGTACTAAAATGTATCACATATTGAAAGAGCATTACTGGTGGCCAGGTGTGAAGAAGGAAATAGCGGAGTTCGTATCCAAATATCTCATTTGTCAGCAGGTAAAGCCAATTCATCAGAAGGCAGCTGGACTTTTGCAACCATTGCCTATTCCAGAATGGAAGTGGGAGCATATTACCATGGACTTCTTATTCGGCCTTCCTCGTACTCAAAATGGTCATGATGGTGTTTGGGTTATTGTGGATCGTTTGACCAAGGTTGCGAGGTTCTTATTGATCAAAGCTACTTACACTTTAAACAAGTTGGCAAAGTTGTATGTAGATGAGATAGTCGACTTATACTGGTGCTCCGATGTCTATTGTGTCGAGATAGAGATCCGCGGTTTACATCTAAATTACGGCCTAGTTTGCGAAGCGACTATGGGCACTAAGCTACATTTCAGCACAGCTTTTCACCCTCGGACAGATGGTCAATCAGAGAGAACCATATAGACTCTAGAGGATATGTTGCGAGCTTGTGTTCTACAGTTCAAAGGTAACTAGGATACTCATTTGTCTTTGATGGAGTTTGCTTATAATAACAGTTACCACTCCAGTATTGAGATGGCTCCTTTTGAAGCACTATACAGCAAAAAATGCAGAACGCCAGTTTGTTGGAATGAGGTTGGAGAAAGGAAGTTAGTAGGCCCTGAAATGGTTCAAATTACTTCGGAGAACGTGAAAGTGATTAAAGAAAAATTGGAGGTAGCACGAGATAGGCAGAAGAGTTATGCAGACAAGAGGATAAGAGATCTCGAATTCGAAGTTGGGGATAAATTTTTCCTAAAATTATCTCCATGGAAGGGTGTTTTGAGATTTGGCAAGCGGGGAAAGTTGAGTCCACGGTATATTGGGCCTTATGAAATTATTGAGCAGATTGGGCCAGCGGCTTATCGATTAGCCTTACCAGTTGAGCTATCCAGGATTCACGATGTATTCCATATCTCTATGCTTCGGAAGTATATTTCAAATCCTTCACATATTTTAGAATCTCAGCCAGTGCAATTGAAGGAAAACTTGACCTATGAAGAAAAACCAGTTCAGATCTTAGATAGAAAGGAGCAAGTTCAGCGAAACAAGATCGTTTCGCTAGTTAAGGTCCTTTGGAAGAATCATTCAGCAGAGGAGGCTACATGAGAGAATGAAGATCAGATGCGTGCTCAATTTTCTCAATTGTTTCAAGTCTAGCCGATTGAATTTCGAGGACGAAATTCTTTGAAGGAGGTAAGATTGTTACGACCCGTTTTAAATTAGTCAAAATCAAATTTTGTTTAGTCAAAGTCAATGAAATTTTGGGTCAAGTCTAAGTCAAATAGTCAAACAGTCAAAGTTGGACTTTAATTAAGTAAATAAGTTGTTTTGGGCTATTTTATGAATTATGGGTACTTAAGGATTTAAATGTCACTATGTATATTAAGTTGGGGACTAAGTGTGCAAAAAGTCTTAAATTGAAATTGAAATTGAAATTGAAATTGGATCCATTTCCTTGACACTACGCACAGAGACGCAGAGAGGGAGATAAACGCGGCTAGAAGAAAGAAAAAGAAAGGGAAAAAGAGAAGAAAGAAAAGGAAAGAAAAAGAGAAAAGAAGAAGAAGAAGAAGAAGGTGTCGGCCTAATCGATTTTTAAGCTTGGGTTCTCCATTTCTTCTCCATTTTCAAGAGGTAAGCAAGAACCCACTTATTTTACAAATGAGGTTAAAAATTAGGGTTTTTACTTATGGGCTTAAATGTGAATGTTATGAAAGGAGATAAGTTATTTTTAGTGTTATGAGCTATATTACATGTTAAATGAAGGATTTAATAGATGAAATTTTAGGGTTCTTGACTTAGTGGGTTTATTTAGATATTTAAGCTATTTTGAGGATATTAAGGCTATTGTTGGTTTATTTATGTTAAAAGCTTAGAATGATGATTTTAGCAAATCCTAGAATTTCTATTTGGGTCATTTAAGTAAATGTGATGTAAAGGAGATTATTTTTTAGCTTTATGGAAGATTAGGAATGGTTGAGAATGTTAAAGAGTATTATATGTATTGAATTAATAGAAATGGGTTTCTAGCTTGATAACCTTACTAAGAAAGTTAAGAAAATTATTCTTAGTATTTCTTGAGATGGTTATCTATTGATTCAACTAAATATATCTTATTTCAGGAGGTGACGAAGAGTTGGTGCCATGTACCAACCAATCTAGTTCTAGTCAAAAACTCTGTGGGTGGAAAAACTTATTTTTCATAAATAAGCATTTCATTATATTATATCATTTAGTAAAGTTATATGAATTGTTTCATTATTTCAGTGCTTCAAATAAGTTACATAAATTGCAAAAAGAAATTATTTTTCAAGTGTTGGACAAGCATGATTTTTAGTACGAGTTAGTTTTTATAAATGAGAATTTAGTAAAGTTTATTTTAAAAACCACCAAAAAGTACCCAGTGACTTTTACCCTCTCTGCACTTGTGTGAATTCGTTTCCACAGTGTATGACCCGAGATATGGTGATTTTACCCGCTCTGCCTTTGGTGAGAATATGTTTCACGATGTATGACCATTTATGGTGATTTACACGCTCTACACTTGTGTGAATCTGTTTCCATAGTGTATGACCCAGTTATTAGGTCTTTGGGACCCACTCTAGTACACATATAGGCTTTGGGCCGTGTATCGGGGTGCTTAGCCCTTTGGGGACAACTCTGTGGGTGTATGACTAGATTACAGATTATCAGTTATTCAGGGTACCTTTTTGATGTGGTATTATATAATTCAGAATAATCGGTATATAGATTTCGAGACATCGGATATCATTTTTAGATAATAGATCATACAGTTTGAATTTAAATTACAGCTTACACTTTAATCATATTACGTTTTATTTGTAAACTACATTTATACTAGCATTTCTTAGCTTCTCTATGCTTGCAGTTATTTTATTTACATCAAGTATAAGAAATTCTTAACCTTTACGCTTACAAGTATTATAAAACATTTCAGAATTTCAATAAATATTTCTAAACAGAAAAAGTATAATTATTTGCAAACTCTCCACTCAACGAGTTATAAACTCACGTATTTCATCACTCTTTTCTTATTAGGGCCTTGATTGATCTTTTGAGCGACTTTTGGGAGATTCTGCAAGAGCCACGCACCGCTTGATCTATTTAATTGTATGATTGCATTTTGTTAAGCAAGGCATTATCATGCATTTGTCTCATGTCCACCAGCTTTAGTATATTTTATTTTGGTATTACTTGTCGCATGTAGAAGTTAGATGGGCTTGCCACCTTTTGATGTAATTATTATATATTTGGGTTGTTTTGTACTTGATAGTAGAGTTGATCGAGTTAGCTATACTTTATATTTTTGATTGATTCATATTTGAGGTAGATGGACCCCAATTGATTTTGTATATACCTTGTGTTTGAGAAATTATTGCTTTTCAGGTTTGGTTTTGCTCATTTTACAAGGGGAACTCTGTCAAAATTTTTATAAAATCTTTTTAGTCAAAGAAAAGTCAATAAGTTTTAGAAAAGTCTAAGTAGCCTTAATGGTGGGTCCGGTATCTAGTTGGCATCCATCATCGGCGCACGGCACGTCTTGGGTCCACTAGGGTGATTCAGGACGGGTCGTGTCATATTGTGCCTCGTCTTTTGTTTTTTTATTTGGCCCTAGACTCAAAAGAAGCTGGGAGGGGGGCTAGTTCGGTTTAATTTAATGCTTACAAATACAAAAATCAATAATTTTGAATACAAAAATCTTTCTATGTCACGTATTATTAGATGCATAACTGCAATAACAATTAATAAATACTCTAATGGCATTGTTAGTAAAGTAAATTATATATTACTAATATCTAATCATACTAATAAGTGTAATTTATACACTTCTATTGACTCATTAATGAAGTTTAGAGTCGATATATATTGAGTCTTTATTCAATTTCGTGATTGTAGGACAAAATTCTCGAACTTGAGTCACACTAGTGAAATCGAAGAGTAAATGAGAAGAAATTAAAGTTTTGAAGTGATTATCAAGAGTCAAACATTGGAGGATGAGAAGTAAGATAATATCAACAAGTTTAAGGTGTTTTGGAGTGACAATGAAGAGTTAAAGCAAAAAATCAAACACCGATATTCAAAAAGCGAATTGAGAAACCTTCGACCGGGAGCATGTGGAGATATTAGAGCACAAAGTTTGGTACAAAATTCTCCACAAACATTTGATATACCATTGGAAATATAATTGAATTACGATTCTAACACTTTTTGGAGATCGTAATTTGGAGTTTTCTATAACAAGTCATAGCCATGTTAATATCAGTTGCTCGGACGAAACACTCTTTGCCTGCTTGAGCGGATCGGAGGCCCGCTCGGCGGGCCTTCGATGAAAAATCACCCCTTCAGTATGCTCGAGCGGTTGTGGCACCCTCTCGGGCAGACGAATCCACTACCAAATAATCGCTTAGGTTAAAAATCTATTTTCAGGACATTTTTGGGGACTTTGGACACGAAATTCAACCATAATTGGACCCTTATAAATAATAGAACTCTTAGATTTAAAGGGATTCAAATTTTGGGGGGAAAAAAGAGAGAGGCAAAACACAAGATTTTCACAAGAATTCCTTCTTCCGGACAAGATTATTGGGATTTCAAGCAAGAGAGTTTGGATTCTTGGGTAATCCATTGAAGACATTCAAGGGGGTAAAATTAATCTTCAAACTTTATCTTGCAATCAAATTCTCCAAGTGATAAATTTTTAATTTATTATGTGTTTTTGTAATTCAATTATGATAGGCTAAATTATTTATGTTATGGATGATTATGTAAACCATATATTGAAGTTTTAATTCAAGGATTTCCATTTCTAATCTTAATTTGTGCTTGTTTGATTTATGTCATGGTTTTACTATCCATTTGAATGATTGATCATTGTTTGAACGGGTTTGTGATTTATTTTCGTTTGCGGGAGGTTCAATTGATTTTGCTTAAAAATTTACTAAAAAGTTGAAGTCAAAGTAAACAATTAATTTTAACCACATATTCATAGGATTCACAACTTTTATATCAACTTTTCAGCTACACATTCATGAACTTTTATTAGAATTTACAAAAATCTGATCTTTAACAAAATCAAACGGTCACTTAATCAATTTGCTTTTATGTTTCAATTTCTTCAATCAAATCCTACATCTAATAAGAGCTTATGTTAGTGGTGAAATTTGGAGCTTGTTCAAAATTTTCTTTTGTTTGGCATTAAACATTTTTGTGTTGGCTAATGTGGGCCAAGTTTACATGCCTAAAGGATTGAAGCTCTAAAGAATTGTAAATTGAATTTGTTGGAAAAATATGTGTCATATTTTTCATTTTTTATATCTTGGCTCTCTTAATGAATATAACTGATTTTTAATGATAAAAGAGTAGGTCAATGTTTTCGTTTTTAAGCGGATGCGGATAACGTCGATTCGGACCGGGTTGATAAGGCTAATTATTTTTCCGGTCAATAAAGCTGCGATTTTATTCTATTTTTATACTTGATATATTACGATCTCATGAATATTATTGACAGCTCTTTTGTAGGTTAAAGAATCTTTTCTTATTCTTTTAGATTTGTTTAGGAAGGAAATATTTAGTTTCCTAAATGTTTTCCTTCTACAATTCTAAGAATATCTTTATATATATTCTTTCCTACTAATTTTCTTACTATTTTTGTTGCAGATTTTTAGGTAAGAAATAATTTCTAATTTGATTTCTACTTCAACTATAAGTAAGAGTGGAAATCAATAAGGAATTAAGGGTTTGAAAATATTTTGTGTGTTCTTGTTCCATAAGCTTCAAACCAGCCGAATCCATTCAAGGTGAACAAGACATGGTGCTTCATTGATAAATTTTTCAAACCCAACGAGTTCTTCAAGACATTGAAGAAGAGAGCTTTGAAATATAATTTTTGGTCTTGTTTTCTCTAAGCAAAAACCAGCCGAATTCATTGGTGGAAAACAAGACTCGATGCTTCATTGATTCAACTTTCATAGCAAAAAAGTTTTCTTCAAACTCATTAAAGAATCAAGAACTAATTGGTGCTTAACGAACAATTCCATATCTTGTCTAAGCTACTTGGCGTGAAGTTAAGAACGGGGTTCTTAATCCAAGTGTTGGTTACGGCCAAGTACAATAGGAAAGTGGCGATAAAGTCAAGACCGGTGGGTTTGATTCCACTTCATCAACAAGTCAGAAGAAGAAGTATCACAGGGAGTTGATCTGTTTTCTTTTTATTATTATTTTGTTAATTTTGCGAAATTATAAAAACCGATACTATCGTATTTTTTAACAAGATTATTAGTGGATTATTTTTACCCATGGCATGGGGGCCCGTGGATGTTTTCCTTCGAGATTTACCATGTTACATCTTGTGTTCGTATTTAATATTTTAATTTCTGCACTTAACAAGGTTAGGTAAACGAACACGGTTGTGCGAGTCAGAACTGTTATCTTTATCACTTGCCGCCTTCGATCGCATTACGTCTAACGCTTGTTTAATTAAGATTAAAATTCGTTTTAATTTAATTAATCTAGGTTTTAGAACTTTCAATTGGTATCGGGCGCAGTACACTTTTTAAGTGTGATCCAAAGAAATCTAGATATAGATGGTGTTCCGTTTAGACCACCTGTTTTAGATGGTACTAATTATGCCTATTGGAAAATTAGAATTCAAGTTTATATCCAATCCCTTGATGAAAAAGCTTGGCACTCTATTGTTCATGGCTATAAAACTCCCACCATTATTGAAAATGGTGTAGAAATAGAGAAAAAGGCAGACGAGTGGGCTACAACTGATTTTAATTATACTAATTGGAATTCCAAAGCTTTAAATGCTATATTCTCCTTCGTAGACTCTAATCAATTTCGTTTGATTTCTACTTGGCAATTTGCAAAAGATGCTTGGGACATCTTACGAATTGCTCACGAAGGAACCACTATGGTCAAGTCATCCAAGCTTCAAATTCTTACTCTAGAGTTTGAACAACTAATCATGAGAGACGATGAACAACTCAAGGACTTATATGCAAAACTCAATGACATCACCAATACTGTTTATACTTTAGGAAAGAAATATTCGAAAAGTAAAATTGTAAAGAAAATTCTCAGATCCTTGCCTGATCATTTTCATTCTAAAGTTACTACAATTGAAGAAAGTAAAGAGATTGAGAAAATGAAGGTTGAAGAATTGGTGGGATCTTTGATGACGTATGAATTACATTTACAAAGGAGAAAGAAAGAAAAGGGATCTGCTATTGCCTTCAAAATTAAAAACAATGAAGAAGAGGTTGATTGTGAGGAGAGTGAAACAAATGAAAATATGGCCATGCTCACCAAACAAGTCAAAATTTCCTAAAAGGAAATCAAAAGGAAATAACTTGAATACTACACTGCAACAAAAGAAGAGATTTTCGAACAACACAAAACAAAACCCCACTACATCTATGAATAAATCTGATAATCGAATTCAATGCCATGAGTGTGAGGGTTTTGGTCACATAACCTCTGAATGTGCAAATGCATTAAAGAAATCTCATACCAAGAAGGTCATGAATATCACTTGGAGTGAAGATGATGAAAAAGATTCAGATGAAGACGAGGATGACAGAACTACCGTTGATCAGCAATGTGAACAAAAAATTAAAAGACGAACAGGAGAAAAAATTTTCTACTCACGTCATGATGGAATTTTTGGAAGATGACAAGGCTGAAATAGGTTTTCAAAATAATATTCTAACCAACATCTAAAAAGAGAAGGATGATCAAATTGCGAATCTTCTTGATGAATTAAAAGTTTCAAAAAAAAAAAAGATCGAGCAATTAACAATTGGAGCCTCTCGCTTGAGTGAAACCCACCCTAAACTATGGAAGAACTCCAAACGTCAAAGAATGTTTGGGATATATTGGAAAAGGTAAAAGAAAAGTTGGGAATTAGATTAACCTCATCAAAGAGACAAAATCAGCTGTATCTTCAGACAAAACTGCTCCCATCGCCGTTAGGACTAAAGGTGACACACCGCCTAGCGGTTCTCGACCAATGTTAAGACTCAAAAACAGTCACAACCATCAAGTATACAACTAATGTATCAATCCTCAATACGAGAGGTAAATTAAATTACTTTGTGAAATGTTACATCTGTGGTAATATAGGACACGACTCATTTCATTGTTTATATAGTAAAAACTTGGTTAATAGACAAATGAGACATCATAGCAACACTAAAGTAAGACAAATTTGGGTCAAAAAGGGTGATTTAAATTGTTATATGGTTGATGTTGCCTATAGAACTTTTATTCCTAACTCTTGGTATTTTGACAGTGGTTGTTCTAGACATATGACTAGTAATCGATCTTATCTAACTAACTACAAAAGTCATGAAGGTGGTCTAGTTACTTTTGGTGATGGAGCTCACGGTAAAATTGAAGGTGTAGACACTATTCTAATTGATGGATTCTCTCCGTTAAAAGAAGTTCTTTTTGTTGTAGGTTTAAAAGTTAACCTGATTAGTATAGGCCAACTCTGTGACGATAAACACTTGGTCATGTTCTCAAAAAATTCTTGTAAAGTCTTCAATGATGATGGTAGTTGTATTCTACATGGTACTAGATCTAATGATAAATGTTATCTTCTTGACACCAAAATTACTTGTCATATTTCAAAGACTGACTCAACCGAGTTGTGGCACAAACGATTGAGACATTTAAACTATAGTGATCTGTTGATACTAACAAAATTGAATGCGATGCGAGGCGTTCCAAAGCTTCTTGAAAAATCAAGGATTGTGTGGTTCGTGCACGAAAGGTAAGCAAACCAAAAGCACTCACAAGCAAGGTAAGTTTCTTACTACATCTCATGTATTAGAATTACTTCACATGGATTTGATGGGACCTATTCAAACCGAAAGTATTGTGGCAAGAAATATATTTTTGTTTATGTGGATGATTTTTTAGATATACTTGGGTAGATTTCTTGAGAGAAAAATCGATGTTTTGAAAGATTTAAATTCTTGCACCTAAAATTAACAACAGAAAAATATTTTGAGAGAATAAAAATATTAATGATTAGAAGTGATCATGGGAGGGAGTTTGAAAATGCTATTTTCTCTACATTCTGGGATCAAAATAGTATTTTTCATGAATTCTCTACACCAAAACTCCTGAACAAAATAGTGTCGTGTAAAGAAAAAATAGGTCTCTTCAAGAGATGACTAGAGTAATGCTAAATAGTAAGAAGCTCCCTGTTAAATTATGGCCTGAAGCTATTAATACTGCTTGTTATATTTTGAATCGTGTGTCTTTGAGAACAAGAACTACTCAAACTCCTTATGAAATCTGAAAAGGAAGAAAACTGAATCTCAAATACTTCCATACCTTTGGTAGCAAATGTTATGTTTTAAATGATCGAGAATACTTGGGTAAATTCGATTCAAAGAGTGATGAGGGAGTGTTTATTGGTTATTAAGAACAAATAGAGCTTACAGAATTTAAAATATGCGTACTCAGACTATCATTGAATCAATCAATGTAAAAATTGATGATATTGATGATTTTTCATCTTATTCATAGGAGCCTAAAATTCAGACTTTGGAAGAACAGGTTGCTTGGCGTCAACCTACTCAAGACAATTATGTACCTGCACAAGACAGTGATAAATGATAGAACGACCCGACATCAAATTCGATGTCTACTTGCCCGCTCCTAGAAGTTCTGACATACCAAATACAAATAACAAACAGAACATGAGAAGGCAACCTCCATCTTAGATACAAAAAACACACCCATTGGACAATGTTTTCTCAGATTCCAAAGACGGTATGATGACTCGGATGAGGCTTGCTAATGAACTTGGAAATGTTTGCTACACTTCACAAATTGAACCCAAAAATATAAATGAAGCTATTATTGATGAAAATTGAGTTCTAGCCATGCATGAAGAGCTAGCTCAATTTGACAGAAATGAAGTGTTGGAACTTGTGCCTCGACCAAATGACACAAATGTGATCAGGACAAAGTGGATATTCAAAAATAAGCATATGTTTGGAGGTGCTGAAATTATAATTTAAGTGCTTATATTATAAGTTGTTGGTGAATATGTGGATAAAAAGTGGTTGTAAGTTATGGGTCCCATAAAATGTGTGGATGAAAATTATGTTTGACCAGTTTGACCAGCTAAAATTATAATTTAAGTGATGCCAAACATATGCTAAATCAGATGAACATGGCAACATAGTCAGAAACAAGGCACGCTTGGTTGCACAGGGATACACTCAACTAGAAAGAGTGGATTTTGATGAAACATTTGCACATGTGGCTCGACTTGAATCCATTAGACTTTTACTATATGTGGCATGTCAAATGAGGTTCAAGCTGTACCAAATGGATGTCAAAAGTGTCTTTCTGAATGGAATTCTTAATGAATAAGTCTTTGTTGAGCAGCCTAAGGGATTTGTTGATCCTATTCTCCCGACCATGTGTTCAGACTCAAAAAGGCCTTTTACGGACTAAAGCAAGCTCCACGTGCTTGGTATGAACGATTGACCACGTTCTTATTGGAACAGGGATACAAGAGAGGAGGAGCTGACAAAATGTTATTCATCAAACATTTTAAAACTGGATTAACAGTTGCATAAATCTACGTTGATAATATTGTGTTTGGTTCTCACTAGAAACAAAATCCAAGGAGTTTGCTACACTTATGCAAAATGAATTCGAAATGAGTATGGTTGGTAAACTAAATTTCTTTTTAGGTTTACGAGATCAAACAAAGTTAGATCAACAATTTTTATCTCACAGTGCAAAGTATGCCAAAAATCGGTGAAGAAGTTCGGCCTTGAACAAACCAAGTCAGTCAGAACTCCTATGGACACGTCCTTGAAAATTTCCAGAGATGACCAGGGAAAGGAGGTTGACTCCAACATGCTGAAGCATGATAGGCAATTTGTCAGATCCGACTACAAGTCGTCACGATATATCATTCAGTGTTGGAGTTTGTGCGCGTTATCATAGGCCAAACCAAAAGAATCACATCTTGCAGCAGTGAAGCGAATTATTCGCTATATTAATTGTACTTTTGATTTTGGTTTATGATATACTAATGATACTAACTCCCATCTTGCAGGATACACCGATCTTGTTGGTCGAAAACATGGATGATAGGAAAAGCACGAGTGGAAGATGTTTCTACATTGGTAACAATCTCATTGCATGGTTAAGTAAGAAACAAAACTCTATTTCCTTATCTACTGCAGAAGCTGAGTATATTGCTGCGGGTAGTTGTTGTACTCAGCTACTTTGGATGAAACAAATGCTATGTGATTATGGTATTGATCAGGACTTTGTTACTATATTCTGTGATAACACTAGTGCTATTAATATTTCTAAAAATCCTGTTCAGCACTCTATGACCAAACATATTGATATTAGACATCATTTTATTAGAAATTTGGTCGAAGAAAAATTAATTACTTTGAAACATATTCAGACTGAGTATCAGTTGGCTGATTTGTTCACCAAAACCTTAGATTCTGCTAGATTTGAGACTCTACGGAAGGCCGTGGGCATTTGCTTGATGCATTAGTTTTTTTTTTAAAAAACAAAAAAAAAATTAGAAGTAGTGTTTTTCTTTTTGTTTGATTTTATCATGTGTGTTTGTTCGCATTTGTTTATTTTTTTATTTAAAAAAATGGGAGAATGGGGGGGTATTCTTGCAAATAGCATATGATATAAATATATGATTGGTCTATGAATTTTGAGATTTACTTGGATTAACCAATCAGTATGGTATGCTCATTATACTTATGGTAAAATATGCTCAGATAAGCACACTTTGAGGACATACTGACTTGTTTGATTGTACCTTACTACTAACTAGATTGTTATCTTTAAAGTAGTTTCGTACTTTGTTGTGACTTATGGTCAATATCTATGTCTCTCGGCACTATAGTATGCTGTTGTGTTAAACAGGCAATTTCATGGAAGAGAGGGCTACCACCATAGATGTGTGCCGCCGTCCTTGATAATGAACACAAATCATGTAGAAAAGGGCTACATTTATGGCTGTGAGAAAGTCAACTCCATGATCTTATAAATTCAGTGCTTTAACACAAAAATGTATATATACAAATAAAGTCAACACTCTGAGTACTCAAAAGAAAATTACTATGGTACTCTCAGTGGCACGCATATTTTTTTTCTATTTAAAGAGATATGTTCAGATGATGACTGGTTTGAAATACATCTCAGTACTTATCTTCTTGACAAAGTTTAATTTGGCTTAGTAGGACAGGTTATGATTAATTAGTCTAATATTTCCTATCACACACTCACGGTATAAATCTGACCAATTAATTGAATCTAATTATGCACATATATCTTATTGGAAGATTTCGGTTGATTTAGATATTTTTAGACTGGTTGTATAATTTGTAGACTATGAAATTTGCCCATAAATAATCAATTCAATTTTATCTCATAAAATATTCTCATTATTTTTGTGTGATTGTCTTGTGTGGGCCTTTTCGTAGGATCTCCAATCAACAGTCAAATTTTGGCAGCACAATCAGCTTGAACTTAGAACAATCTGAATGAATTTTTCCATAATATCGCATTTTAAGGAAATAAATTCGAATTTCTAAATTCTTGGTTAATGGAGGTTTTTCTGTCCATAACTGTCAATCATCAGTTTAATTTTGGTAACTGCTTTACACACATCCCAAAATTAACTGCTCACTCATTGTGCAATTTTTTATAAAAAAAATCTCTATTAAACCGTGACATAGGGTTTTCTCATTCATCTCTCACACTTAATTTCGAAGTTGTGTTGAGTTTTCCTTTTTCGATTCAAACAATGGTGAAAACTAAAATGTCAAAATCAAAGAAAAATGTCTTTGATGGTACATCCAAGAACTCTCCGGCTAAGTGCACGAAGACTGGAAAGGGGAAAGGTTAAATTGGTGTTGCTACTTTGGAGAGCCTACACCGATGGTCAGAACAGGCCGCCCACTACTTCAGGGGGTACCTACAGAATACTGCCTACTCTCAGTTCGGACCCCCACCTAATCAGGCTTGATACTCTGACTAGAGGAAGACACTCTGTTAATCCTCTAAACTACTGCTTTCTATATGAGACTGTTGAAGGTCGATTTCTTTCATTTACCTCTTTTCAAAAGTTCATAGTTGAATGCAAGGTATCTAATCCCGAGTTTGTTGCGCTTTGATCTAGATAAGATTACTGGGTTTCATAAACTATATAATTTATTGAGTTTTTCTAAACCGTCTAATAAGACTCTTGTCAAGGAGTTTATGGCAAATGTTCCCAAGAATTTGGGTAAGGCTGGAAATGAATTTGGGTGGCATGTTTATGACAGGAAAAGACATGTTAATTTCAGTCCTAACTCTCTATGAGAATGGCTTGAAACGGATGATGTGGCTATCTCCAGTGATGATGAGTTAACTAAGGATAACATTGCTCACGAGATGAATGGTTCACTTGGCGGGCGGGTGAACTAACTGCCTTCTATGATCACGAAATACAAAGTTCTCCATCGTATCTTAATCAACAACATTGACTCTTTGACTCATCGATCTGATATCTCGGGTGATAAGGCAGTTATCCTATATAAATTGGGAATGTGTTTGCATGTTGATTGGGTCAAAATAATTTTTGATAGAAGTGTGTATGAAGGGCCACGGTGGGCCAAGCAGTACAGGCTACCGCATCCAGCTCTCATCCATCACTTTCTTGTTCATCAAAAAGTGCCTGCCATGGATTCAGATAGATTCTCTGAGGTTATTCCAGCGCTAGGTGTTCATGAGTTTACAAATTTGGGTAGCGCACCGCATCTCACTCCCAGAGTTCCTAGGCACGTTCTATCTACGTTGGACCATTCTAGACGTCTAGATGTACTAGAAACTCAGTTAGGGCTGGTTAGAACACAGGTAGACCAACTTTTTGCCTTAACCAAAGGTTTTTCTGATGAATTTATTTTCATGCGTATGGTGTTGGGTAAACTGAATATTTGGGCGATGAGCATATAAAGTCTGCATACCGAATAGTTACTCCGGAATTCTCTGCACATCACGGGGGTCCAATGGAGATTCGACTTCCGATCTAGTTGTTGAGACAATTGCTTTGCCCCAACTACTACACCTCTCACATTTGCTCCTCCGGTGATGCTCCTTCGAGATACTCATGCTCGCAAGAGAGTTCCAAATGCATCTGCATCTGGTACAAAAGAAGCCCAGATTATCTCGTCACTAACTATTTTTGGTTCTAACTTTTAACTTTCTAACTATTTGGTTATGGATGACTGTATTAACTCTTAAATTCTGCTTTCCTTCTCTTCAAACACCGCTTTACTTTTTTTTTCTCTTCCTTTGGCATTCCTCTTACAAAAGGGGGAGTAGTAGAGTAATTTTTAAATTTTATGGTTGTTAGGTTTTCCTTGTTAGTTATACTTTGCTTATGGTACTTTGTTGGTTAAACTTTGCTAGTAGTATTTTTAGGTTTATGGTGGTTTGATGATTACACTTTGGTAATATCTTGTTAAGGGAAAGCAATATTAAAGTTGTGGCTAATGTGTGTGGTATTTGCATGTTTTGTTAACTTCTTTGCAGGAGTTCTTGGTTTACACACTAAGGGGGGAGCAATAACCCTCATACGTTGATGCTCATGGTTTCTTTACCTATTCACACACATCACACTTACATTAAAAATCTGATAGTTATGTGTTTGTAATTAAGCAACGTCGAAGGAGAGATTGTTGGAAAAATATGTGTCATATTTTTCACTTTTATATCTTGGCTCTCTTAATAAATATAACTGATTTTTAATGATAAAAAAGCAGGTCAACATTTTCGTTTTTAGTTTGATGCGGATAACGCCGATTCGAATCGTATTTGGGTTGATAAGCGAATTATTTTTTCAGATCAATAAAGCTGCGATTTTATTCTATTTTTATACTTGATATATTCTGATCTCATGAATATTGTTGACAGCTCTTTTTGTAGGTTAAAGAATCTTTTCTTATTCTCTTAGATTTGTTTAGGAAAGAAATATTTAGTTTCCTAAATACTATCCTTCTACAATTCTAAGAATATATTTATATATATTCTTTCCTACTAATTTTCTTACTATTCTTGTTGCAGATTTTTAGGTAAGAAATAATTCCTAATTTGATTTCTACTTCAACTATAAGTAAGAGTGAAAATCAATAAGGAATTAAGGTTTTGAAAATATTTTTTGTGTTCATGTTTCATAAGCTTCAAACCAGCCGAATCCATTCAAGGTGAACAAGACATGGTGCTTCATTGATAAAGTTTTCAAACACAACGAGTTCTTCAAGACATTGAAGAAGAGAGCTTTGAAATATAATTTTTGGTCTTGTTTTCTCTAAGCAAAAAAACTAGCCGAATTCATTGGTGGAAAACAAGACTCGATGCTTCATTGATTCAACTTTCAAAGCAAAAAAGTTTTCTTCAAACTCATTGAAGAATCAAGAACTAATTAGTGCTTAACGAACAATTCCATATCTTGTCTAAGCTACTTGGTGTGAAGTTAAGAACGGGGGTTTTTAATCCAAGTGGTGGTTGTGGCCAAGTACAATAAGGAAGTGGTGATAAAGTCAAGACCGGTAGATTTGATTCCACTTCATCAACAAGTCAGAAGAAGAAGTATCACATGGAGTTGATCTGTTTTCTTTTGATTATTATTTTGTTAATTTTGCGAAATTACAAAAATCGATACTATTGTATTTTTGAACAAGATTATTAGTGGATTGTTTTTACCCATGGCATGGGGGTCCGTGGATGTTTCCCTTCGGAGTTTACCACGTTACATCTTGTGTTGGTATTTGATCTTTTAATTTCCGCACTTAACAAGGTTAGGTAAACGAACACGGTTGTGCGAGTCAGAACTGTTATCTTTATCACTTGCCAGTTTTGACTACGTTCTGTCCACTGCTTATTTAATTAAGATTAAAATTCGTTTTAATTTAATTAATCTAGGTTTTAGAACTTTCAGAATTCACACAAGAACTTCGGTCAAGTTATAATTCGTGTCAATTGTTGAATGATTCTACATAATTCAAACTTAGACTTAATTTAACATAATAATAATAAGGAATTACTTTTCACATATGTTGAAAATTCTTGTCTTGAAGCTTTCACAAATGTAGAGATTGAACTGTCTAAATAATTATTTTTCTTTATGTTGTGAATTCAAGAATATTTTCTTCAATTTGAAGAGTGTATAACCATCGATGGATGATTTTTATATTTAAAGCAAAAAGGTAATTCAAGCACTAAGAAATACTCTCTCTGGCCAAGCAAAAAAAAAATACTATTATAAAAGAACATTTCATAATGCACCATATCACAAACATATTAACTAAATAAATAAGACAAACACATGAAACGTAGACATACCCGACATTACCATTGGAGGGAAAGTAACTCCAACTTTCTTTGAAGCGACACCACTTCTAAATTTATATAGGTGAAATTCTTATAGTGTCTTAGATGTTTAAAGACACTTGTACTACGTACAGAATTTCATTATGAGTATAATAAACTCAACCCTTTCATTCGTAACACCCAGTACTTATGTCATAAGGATATGGCTTTAATTAAGTTAAAGTATTGAAAACAATCCACATATCAAATGATTTGTTATTACCATTTGAACCCGTGGATTACTCATTTCGTAATGATAGGTAGGGTTGCCGTCCATGAGCGGATTTTAATTTAGGAGTTTCAATCCCATCCTACTCGACGTTAATCTTACTAACTCTTTAGTAAGTGGTTTTGTAAATGGATCAACCAAATTCTCACGTATGTAAGATAAAGTATACCACTTTTGATTAAATTTCTTACACAGTCATGTCTCAGACTCATATGTCTGGACTTCTCATTATAGACCTCACTGTAGGCTCTAGCTAGAGTAGCTCTACTATCACATAGTATAGTTATTGAAGATTATTTCTTCATATCCAATGTAACTTCATATTGAAGATCCTGAAGCCATTCCGCTTCTTTTCTTGTTTTTGCTAATGCTACAAACTCGGATTCCATGGTTGAGTTTTTAATCCACGTTTGTTTCTTAGACCTCAAAGAAAAGGCACATCCTCCAAGAGTGAAGACCAAACCTAAAGTAGAATTATTTTCACAAAAACTTGATATCCAACTAGCATCGATATATCCTTCTAAGATAGTCAGATATGTGAAATATTGTATTCCAAGGTTTTTGGTCCTTTTAAGGTGACCAAGAACTCTACCAATCGTATTCCAATGTTCGACATTGTCCTTTTAAGGTGACCAAGAACTCTACCAATAGTATTCCAATGTTCGACATTTTGGTTACATATAAATCTACTAAGTTTACTCGCATCAAATGCAATATTCGGTTTCGTACACTGAACCGCATACATGATACTACCAATTAGAGATGAATATTCGAGTTGTGCAATAGCACTTCCATCATTCCTTACAAGTTTGATACTATGATCAAAGGGAGTGTTAACTTCTTTAATGTTCAAATGTTTGAACTTGCTAATCGCATTCTCTATATAATGTACTTGTGTTAATTCAAAACTCCCACTATTCTTGATCACTTTTATACCTAATACGATATCTACTTGACCAAGATCCTTCATTTTGAATATTGAAGATAAAAACCTCTTTTTTTCTATAATACTATTTCTTTACTAATGCCACGATGAAGGCACTTCTTTAGCATATTTTTGAATCTGTTCCACGCCTCATCAGAAGATTTGGATTCTTCCTGTTGAAATATTGATATGTCATGCTTCAACTTTGCAATCTTGACTAGTAGAAAGAATTTTGTGCAAAACTTTTGGGCTAAATCATTCCAAATGGTGATACTGTCAATCGATTGTGAGTCCAACTACTCAAGAGCTCTTTCACTTAGAGTATATGGGAACAAACGTAAACAGATGGCGTCGTCTGAGGTCCCTTGATATTTGAAATGTTGGCACACTTCTAAGAATTGCGAGACATGTGTATGTGGATTCTCGTCGGCCTTGCCATACAAATGGTATCCATTCTAAAATAGATGAATTCTATTTGTCTTCAACTGGAAGTTTGGCTGCCTAAAAGTTCTGAAATGCTAGATTGGCTCTGAATGATCTGCTGAGTCATAAAATCTTCAACTAGCATATTTTCTTCACTATTATCATGTCCTGCTAGAGCAATCTCACTGTTATTCATTGTGTCATACTGTTTTTGATCTTTTTGGTTTGTCTTTCTTGCTTCTCTTTGCCTACGATGAAAAGTGCACTTGATCTCTGGATCAGCTAGTATTAGAGACTCGTGTCTCACGCTTCGCATGTAAATGTCTGAAAAAAAACAATTCAAACATTGAAATAAACTGAAAAATACAAATAATAATAAAGTTCGAATTAGTACCAAAATATTTGAAAAAGAACTAAAACAATATCCCATGTAACAGTGCCAAAAACTTGTTAGCAATTTATTTTGTACCACAAGTGTACTGATCGCACAAGTAATAAAGTAGATTTAGAGTTCAAGTATCGTACCCACCGAAATTTAGATAAATCTACACAATTAGATTGACCTTAATCGAATGAATTTAACTTTTGAAGTTTGGTTGCTTAAGAACTAATTAAAATGTTAACTAAAAATAATAAATAATTATAATTTAATTAAATAAAAGATTAAGTTTATGACTAATTACTTTAAATTTGGGAAGGAAAACTACTAGGATCTCGAATTCACTTGTAGTTGTTAATTCCTCTTTTTGGATTCTTGAATTTGACAAAGTACATTAGTTATGATGATCAATATCCATAAATTGTTTAATAATTTCTCTTGAATAAAATCAAATTTATTCATATATATGACCCGACTATATATCTATGACTAATGCGAATACACAATAATACATTAAGTTGTAATGGATAATTAAAGATCACATAAAGCATATCGGTATATCTTTATCCCCTATCGAGACTAAGATAATTAAAATTATGTCTAGCATGTTTTCAATCTCTGAATAGTAAAACAAACCACAAGAATCATACAATTATTACGTATATAATTGTAGATGAAAAGAAATCAAAATTAATTATTCAAAACTATATTAATACAAATTGTCAAAAATCAAGTTTTCAAATAGAAGAATTAAACTACAAGTTTTATCATAATTCTAGCACAAAAAGAATTTAGCCTAACATACTAAGAAGAAGAAAATAAAAAGATAAAGAAAAGATATAATTCATCACCCGTAGAAGAAGAAAACTCAAAAGACTCGATCTTGATCTTCGTTGAATCTTCAAAAGAATAAATCTTGATCTTCGTTTCTTGTTTCTTCTCTTGTTTTTCTCTCAATAATTTGACTCTCCAATTATGATTTAAGAACTCATATATATAGTTCCATAATAGTATCCAAAAGATCCCAAAAATCATTGAAATCGCGTCTCAAAAGGTTTCCTAATTGGAGTCGAACTCAAAAGGCAAAAAAAACTCAGTTGTCGATAAAATGCACTAAGCGATCGCCTAATATAAAACTAGGCGATCGCCCGAATAAAGTTTTAACTCTCTGTTGTTCCAATTTGGTGCTGGGCATCCGTCCGACAGTTTTTCTTCTTGGCTGTTTTTCAAACAACCATAACTTCGGTAGGAAACTCCTAACCGAGATCCGTATAAAGTGTTGAACTCGTAATTATATTATATTTTCAATGGTTAATCATTTTTCTTGTGGAGATCTTAATACCAAATTTTGTGCTCTAATTTTTCCACATGTTTCTGTAGGTAGTTTCTCAATTCGGTGCTTTGGCTTTCAAGTGTTTGATGCTTTGCTTCAACTCTTTATTGTCACTCCAACATACCTTAAATTTATTGATTTTATCTTCTTTCTCATCTTCCAATGTTTAGATCTTGGTATTCACTTCAAAAACTCAATTTCTTCTCATTCACTCGTCGATTTTGTCATTTTAGTCTCCAAGCTTCAATTAACTGAAATTTGATCTTCGTACTTCCGAGCCATCTTCTAATTTGTTTCTCTTTTCATCTATTCTTCACCAATTGCTTATAAACAGGTCCAAAACTGAAATAGAAATGAAAATACAATAAATTAAGTAAAAATCTATAAAATAACGAAAAACAAGCTTAGTATTAAAGTCCGCATAAGTGCACAAACTGAACTTACCAATTATCATTTATAAAACAGGGACATAATATAGGAAATACAAGCACAACCAAGATAAACCAATATTGGAATTAATTTTTCCCGATCGAAAGCTTTATGAAACCACCAACCATTTACATGATTTAAACAAAAACCTAAACAACTAATTTACATACAACATGCTTGATTATTTCAAAACCTAACAAGACAACTTATATGCAAAATTTAGTCACAAACATCTGTCGTCTCACCACCTTCTAGTCCATGGAAAGTAAAATATATTTGAAGTGCGAGAATTTTGAAGAAATACTACATAGTAAATAAATATGTCATTAAGAAATTTATATACCGACAATCACACAACATGCCAAAAGCTGTAAAATTCAAGGAAACATCATAATTTTGTAACCGGTTCAAAAAAAAAAAAGTGATTACCTTAGATCACAATTAATTATAGGTGATTATCTTGAATCACGAAGTCTTGTTTCCGACAAATAAGTATTTGTCCGGGCATATCATACTCCACAAATATAAGCACAGTACATTTTGTGCACTTATTCGATACAAATCTCCTATACAATACATGCATGATGATAAGTGTATTTTGTGCACTTATTCGGGCCTTTAAACTAAATTTTTATTATGTTATTTTATTAATTTTCTACTTAATTTATTGTATTTTTTTCCACTTCAGTTTTGGACGCTTTTATAAGCAATTGGAGAAGAATGGACAAAAAGAGCAACAATTTGGTGAAATCGACAAGTAAATGAGGAGAAGTTGAATTTTTGAAGTAAATATCAAGAGTCAAACATTGGAGGATGAGAAAGAATATAAAACCAATAAGTTTAAGGTGTGTTGGAGTGATAATGAAGAGTTGAAGCAAATGATCAAACACCTGAAAGCCAACGAACCGAATTGAGAAACCACATACCGAAGCATGTGGGGAAATTTGAGCACATATTTTGGTATTAAAATATCCACAAGGAAATTGATATACCATTGTAAAAACAATTGAATTATGAGTCCAACACTTTTTATGAATATCAATTTGGAGTTTTCTACAAGAAATTATGGCCGTTTAAAAAAAATCACCGGGAAAAAAATAAACTAGGCAATTGCCCAAACTTAAAGCTAGGCGATCGGCCGGAACCTATTTTTGGCGATAAAGAGTTATTTTTTGGCTTGAGCAATCGCCGAGATTGGTACAGTGCTTTACAATGAACACATCTCAACGATTTCCATTCATATGCACCGGGTGATCGTCAAGTGTATTTTTGGCGAAAATGCAATTTTGTTGCCTTTTTTAGTTCTAATTCAATTAAGAAACCTTTTGGGACAATATTTTAATAATTTTTTTTAATCTTTTGGGACACAATTATGGAACTATAAATATGAGTTATTAACTCATAACAAATGAGCTGATTTGGGAGCAAATTTTGAGAGAAAAACAAGAGACTTAATCAAGAAATGAAAATCAAGATTTATCCTTTCAATAATTCAACAAAGATCAAGTTCAAGATTTTATCTTTTGAATTTTCTTCTTATCGAGAATTGATGGATTCTAAGTTTTATTTATCTTTTTATTTTCTTCTTCTTATTATGCTAGTCTAGACTATTTTGTGCTAGGATTACGATGAAGCTTGTAGTTTAAATTCTTCTATTTAGAAACTTGATTTTTGATTATTTACTTCAATATAGTTTTGAATAATTAATTTTGATATATTTTCATCTACAATTATATACGTAGTAATTGTATGAGTGTTGTGGTTTGTTTTACTATCGAGAAATCGAAAACAGGCTATACATTATTTTAATTAACTTAAAGTCCGATAGAGGATAGAAATATACCACTATGATTTATGTGATCTTTAATTATCCATAGAAACTTAATGCATTCGTGTGTATTCGTATTTGTCATAGAGATATAGTCGGGTCATACATATGAATAGATTTGATTTTATTCGAGATAAACTGTTAAACAATTTAGGGATATTGATCGTCATAACTGATGTAATTTGTCAAAATCAAAAATCAAGATAGATTTAATTCGAGATCTTAGTACTTTTCTTTTCAAAAACTAAAGTAATTTTCATAAATCTAATCTTCTAATTATTTAATTGTTCTTAGTTCAGATTTAGTTAGTTTTTAAAACTAAATTTCCAAAGTTCACAGATTCAGTTAAAGTTACTACAATTAAATTAAACTATCTAAATCCCTATGAGTACGATACTTGGACTCAAAAATTCACTTTATTACTTGTTCGATACGTACACTTGCGGTATATTAAACACATAAAATTGCTAACAAGTTTTTGGCGTCGTTGTCGGAGATTTAGTTTTAGTTCTTTTTCAGTTATTTTAACACTAGTTCAAACTTTATTTATTTAATTATTATTATTATTTTTAGTTTATTTTAGTGTTTGATTTGTCTGTTTTCATACCACAACACACGATAGAAGACCAGGAGATTAACGAAGACAATATGCTAGTTGGAGACTTTATGATTCCGCATATCATCCAAAGATGCCAATATAGCATTAATGAGGACAACATACTTGTTGGAGATTTCATTGCAATGCACCAAGCTAATAAATCGAGATATGATGCAACTTTTGAGATTGATGAGGACAACATACTTGTTGGAGATTTCATCGCAATCATCAAGCTAATATATCGAGATATGATGCAACTTTTGAGATTGATGAGGACAACATGCTAGTTGGAAATTTCATCGCAATGCACCCGGACTAATATAGCGAGATATAATGCAACTTTTGAGATTGATGAGGACAACATGCTTTTGGAGAGCGAAATCATCCAAATTTCTCTTGGAGTGATAATCGAATAATATCAAACCTTAGGGTCCTCAAGTTCGTGACCCGAAAAAGATAGTATCATTAGAAGAAATGTTAGGTAAATTCATCGAGAAAATCGAGCGATTACATGAACAAAGCGCGAGACTACTCTTCAAAATCAAGGCGCTTCAATAAAGATTTTGGAGACACGAGTGGGTCGATAACCGTTGCTATATCGAGCGAGTACCGTACTTTGCCAAATAATACGAAGGTGAATCCCAAGAAACATGTTAAAGCTATTACCACCGTAAGGGGGTTCAATTACAAAATCTATATAAAGAGGCCGATTGCAAATAAAAAAAAGGTATCGTCCACTAATGAGGATGCTTGATCTTGGGTGATATATGGAAACTACCGGTCACACAAAGTTTTTGTCCCCACTCCTGCACCTTTCCAATCGACACCGAAGTCAACCTAATAGAACACATGCCAAGCATTACAACGGGGAATGGAGAGAAACTTTCCTAGATCTTAGACAATAGACATATCATCCAACTCAAGGAAGCACCAATTAAAGAAGGGCATAATGAAAAGGTGACATTTAATTGTGTTGCACTTATCAAGCAATTCTCCGACTCCACTCTTTCTTCTAAAATTGATTTTGTAATCAAGGTCGATGAGAAAGTTGAAGTTTTCGTAGTTGTGTTCGAGCAAGGTGCTAAACTAAAATCATATTTTTATAAGGCGCACAAATTCAAATTTTTGAGGATAAGCGAAAAATAATGCAAAGTCAATAGATGTAATCAAAGCAAGTCCTCCAAAGTACTATTTAAAGTGCCGTAAAGCAACCAGACAAAAAGTCATGCTAATGACTATAAATAAGCGCTCAATGGGAGCAACCCATTTTTATATCCTTATTTATTAATTTAGATTAAATAATGCATTAGTTTTCTTTTCATATTTTGTTTATTATTCTTATGAAGCCTCACAATGTCAACCACAGGTTGTCCCACTTTACAAGTCGAGTGGATAGTATCTATGACACCATCTTTCGACCAAGAGTCACAACACAACATCTGAGTCCACTTCAGCCGGACCTTCAACCAGCCAGATCCATCTTCTCCACATCTACCTCAAGAGGGATAACTGATCTATTCTATCCTTTATTTGCTTATTTTTACTATTACATTGGGGACAATGTAATGTTTTAGTTTGGGTTGGGATAAATATTAAAATATTCAATTGATTAATTTTGAATTTGCTTATTATTCGGGTCTTTATAATTGAAATATTTGTTAAAAAAAAATTATTTATCTAATTATTGTTGAAAGGCTTGCCGCCGATGATGATAGTATTTGTTTGAAATTAATTACATTGTTAGTTAGAATATTAGACAACACTTAAACTGTATTTTTACTTGAATTCTTATCCATGTTAGACTAGATTAATGGAGCACGTAGCCATTATTGACTTGTCTTTATTTGGGAACATGACTTGAGTGTATGGGTTGATTTGTTGACTTAGGATTGTTGTGAAAATGTCGATCTCGTATCCTTAAACTAGTAACCAATATGTTCGAGTTTGAGGGTGTTAAAGTTAATTCCTCTTTTCAATTTTGATGATTTGCTGACATTTTCTCTACTCCTTTTGGATTGTTTTCAATGTTTTGGTATCCTTAATCGATGAAGAACGAGTTGTCTCCATTTGAGAGCGCTGTTTCAAGGATTTAACTGAAATTAAATACAAAATTGTGCGCGATTTTGACGAATTTTTGACTTTAGAGTTTCAACTGAACCGAGTCTCATTTATTCAGTAGTTTCTGATGGACGCTCTGAGGGATTTGAATTGTTTTAGGAAAATATTTGGAAGATACTAACTATTAATCAGTGGGTATGAATATTTGAAGGTGATTTTTTGATGATTTGTTATTATAGTTGGTTAAAGAGAATATTCCCAATTTTGGAGAGATGTGGCACATTTACTTGGGGTTTTCACGGCAAAACTGTGTTTTTCAATGGATTTGTGAAACGTGTATTTCATTTTTTTTAAAATATACATAGTGGGGCCTAATTTTCATTATAATTTTAAAGACTCTTCCAACAAGTTTAGTCCAAAATGTGGCACGAAATATATTGTAAGTAGAGATAATTTGGTCCATTACTTACTTTTCTACTAAAAATCGTTTTTGGCGATACAATCGAGTTTTAATAAAAATTATAGTTTCTTTAGCAGCGGTTAATGAATGTGTGAGCCAATTAGAAAGATTTTACAAAATATCACAATTGATTTCACTTACGAAGTTGAAAAACACAAATGAAACACACACTAAAAGTTTATATTTTTCAACTAATGCCTCGATAATTAGTTGTGGTCAAGGACTTAACTATAATGTTTCACATATTTTAAGGACTAAATTGTTAAAAATAGAAGTTTAGGGACCAAAGTAGGAAAATGGTCATTGTCCAGGGACAACAATTGAAATTAGTCCAAAAATTTATTACGACAAATGAGTATATAAGGACTAATAGCATATAAAATATCATAAATAATACCAAACATTTATTTCTTTATTCCATAAATTCTAACTCAAATGAAATCTTACGTAAATTTCTTTTAGCAACAAATATTCATTGTCGCAAAAAAATAGACTCTATTGCACCATAAAAAATTGGTTGCAAGAAATAAAAGTTTGTCGCCATAAATTTTCAACCAAAATATATTTTGGCGCCATGCTTTCCATCAAGTTTTTGGTGACAATATTTGTTATTTGTCACGCATTTTATATTTCACGACTTATGTGGCATTATATGTTTTTGGTAATTATTTTTTTCGCCACAATCTTTGCGACAAACATTAAAAACGTGTCGCTAAATCACTTATTGCAACAACTTTTTGTAGTCGCAAAATATCTTATCGCAAAATCACAATTTTGTTGTAGGAAAATCTGAACAACGGTGGCGTGTTTTCTTGAGAATTGATATGTATCACAAATTACATTTTATATAATCATATTTGAAATGAATTAGATAAAAGCAAAACGAAATGCCTCCAAAGGGCACAAGCACACTAGAATTCACATGTAAGAAATATTTAAGACTAAATGGAATGAAATTACATTTCTCTGTTTTTTGAGAGTTTTCTTTTTTTTTCAATCAATCTCCTTTCTTTTATACCTTGCCAAGCGGTTTTATCACACGTTTTCCTTCAATCTTGCATAAAACTTCTCATCGCCCAGTTTCTTCCTTATCGACCCGACAACCACCTCGTCGCCCAATAACTCGCCATTTCTTCCATAATGATTTCAATGTTTGTAACTTCCCCATGATGATTTAACTTCTTGTAACTCCTTCATGAAGCAATCACCTCGTCGCCCAATAAGCGCCCATTTCTCCCATGATGATCCCAAGCTGTTTGTAACTTCTCCATGATGATCCAACTTCTTGTAACTCCTTCATGATAATTCAAGTTTGTAACTCGACAGCGTGGGAACAATGATAAGAAAATGAGAAAAACTACTTATGAGCAGTTACTCTTATGCGCGATTGACCATTCTAATCGCCCAGCATACTGGCGTTTTTGATCTGGGCGATGTCCATTTTGGGCCCTTCTGGCGGCTTGGACAATTTCTATTGGGCCTATATACAAATTTATTTGGGCATCCGTTGGGCTGGCCGACATATTTTCTAAGCTATATGCTTGGGTATTTATTATGGGCCTACATGTACAATTTTCTTAAGTCTCTTTTTAGGCCCTTGTTATTTCATATGTCAGCATTTACCCCCAATATGGCTTAATTAATATAATTGCTTATTTAATTAGCCATATTCACTTGTGGCGTTCATCTTACGAAAGGCGCCTTAATTCCGAAATCTAAAAGCACGATTTATATAAACCCCAAAAGGCGCCATTACCAATAACCACGTCCGATTACTCATCACATCATTGTCCCTTTTCTCCCTCTATAAAAGGACACTATTCATTCATCTTTTCTTTAACTCTCACTCATCCTTCCAATGATCGTTTCACTTGCAATCTTCTTGTCCATTTTACGAAACCATGTCGGCGTCGAGCTTCCTCCAACAACAGCATTACTTTCGAAGATTTCCAAGACCTCCTGACCAAACCTTACGTAAACCCATCAAATCTTCTACCCTCTAGGCGGATATGAGCGAGTTCTATTTGGGCCCGTCGTTCGAGGATCTGAGACTCTATTAGGCGGCGGCGCGACCAATTTTTCCTTGTACCCAAGGACCTCCTTTCTTGGACCCATTCTCATTGAAGCCAATCCGCGAGAAAAGCATTCGCACATGGCCCAAATCTGATACCACCTTCCGCCTCTGGCATGCGCGTATGATGAAGCATGCCCCTACGAAGGCGCTTTTTGATCGTGCTAGGATTTCTGATCTTTTGGAAATTGCCACGTCCCCCCATTATATGACCAGTTCTTTTCCCAATCGCCTAAGCTTACGGTCTTGAGTACAATACCTTCATTTTCCCCGCAGCGATGTCGGTTACTCTAAGGGATGTTGGTGCTTTGGTCAATCTTCCTCCTCTGGGCGATACCATTTCTCCTGCTATATTGATATCCTCCCTCGCTCCAAAGTTTGATAAGAAGTTTACGGACTCCTATTCAGGCATGCAAGAGCTTTATGAAAACACGGGCAAAGATCCCACACATGCGGGCGTGTAGCTTTCCTCAAGTTTGGTACGTGTAGGTACATTCTTTGTGTTCCTAGTCTAAAACCTTCCATGGCCTATTTGCCTATCGCCCATGAGTTAGCTCTTGGTAGGTCTTTAAACCTCTGTTCTCTGTTTCTGGCTGCCTTCTATAGAGGTATGGCTTACCTTCAACATCAGCTTAGGACCAATGCTTCTCCTACTGGGAGTGGGCCTCTTTGGCTCGCTCAATTGTGGTTGAGCATACTTTCCACAACTTGGTGTTCCTTGATTCCCCCAGTCCGTGAGTTGTTCTGGGCTAATTATTAACCAATTAGCTCCCGTTAATATGTCTAACAAGGGACGTCTTTACATTCTTTTATAATTTAAATTCAATTCCCTCTTTCTTTCCTTTCTCCATTCATCAAGTCCCACTACGTCCAACCTCCTCTTAGTTTGAGCGAGGTGAGTAATGTCTTGCCCGTTTGGGTCCAATACTTGGTGGGGCGAATTGTTTCATGACATTCTCACGGGCACCAATGCAGTGGGGGGTCGAGGTCTATGCTCCCAGTTCTTTGCCCGACAGCTTGGTTTTGGCCAAACTTGGCCCCTTCCTCCTTGTTACTCAAAGAGTTTTCAAAAACGTTTCCATACCATCACCAAAGTGGAAGCCCAAGCTATAGATGGCGTAATGCTTCCTTAATGAGCAGGGTTTCTTTGGCTCCTTTCAATCCCACTTTGGCGTTCACCCTCTTTTTGCAGTTTTGGCCTTGATGAAACGTGGGCTCTTCACTACTAATGTCAACCAAGCATTCCACATACTTGAGGGGTCGGGGTCTTGAGAACTTCCATTTCTCCTACTCAGATTCCTATCCTGCTTTGTGCCCATATCCGTTAAACAACCTTTGCTCCTTCGTCTTCTCCTGCAAAGCGCTTGACAATGCGTACTAGGCGTTCTCTTTTCACCATTCAATCCGGTTCTCCTCCCGCCCAAAATGAGATGCGAGAGGTACATCCGATCGTAAGCGGCTGCATCGGACCCGTCGGATCGGTGATGATGAAAGTGATGATGATGGTGGTACTCCTCCTCCGATCGGAAGAAAGGTAACTGATTTTCCCTCATTTAAAGAACTCTTTAGCATGAATATTGACATTCTCTTTGTATTCTAAACCGGAGAGTCACTTCTCCTTTGAAAGAATCCACATCGCCCGACCACTTCAATTCTTGATCGTCCAGAGCCGACCATAGAAGTGGATTTGCACGAAAAGGATTTGGAGACTAAATTGCTTCAATCGCCCGAGCGGTTGATGAATCTTCATCATTTCGGGCGTTTCCCTCAGTGTAGAAACCGGATGGTAATATGTGCTTATAGTTGTAATCATTTTCTAATTCTACCGATTGACATGGCATTTGACATGGCTTTACTCATAAAAGCACTTATCATCATTAGTCCTTTTGCGGAAAGACCAATTGACTTGCGGTTGTACACGAACCAATACGTCCGGTTGTACACGAGCCATCACGTTCGGATAGGGGTGACTCTTCACGGTGATAAAATCGCCCGATGGCACTTTCCCCTTCTTCCTCTAAGACCAGCGATGATGAGGTAATTTTTCTTTCGATTTCCTTACTTTGCTTATTTCCAAAAGAAACACTAAGTAATTGTTTTACCTTTACGGGATCTTGATACCATCTTGCGCTCTATTCGGGACTTGTTTACGTCATGGGAACAAGTGAAGGCTAATCGAGCCGCTCGTTCGTCTTGACGATCGTCCTTCTTACGCCTCACGGTGCTTTTCCATGGAAAACATGAACATCCTAAAGCGGCGATGTTGAATATACTTCCTTCATGGACATGGATATCTCACATGCTAGTCTTTGCCAACCATCGGGACAAATTTGAGCATTTAAGCCGCTGAATGGCCCAAGCACTTGAGCTTCCTTCGCTCGAACTCCCCACGGATCTCAAGTTATCTTTGAAAGTCATTCATCGGAGATATAAGTGCATTCTTTGGCCAAGAATGTGGAGCTCAAAGTCAAGAAGACTCAATATGTCGAAGCCGTGACCGAAAAGAATCCTTCACGGAAATCGATCAAGCCAAAACAATTTGAGCGAGATTTCTTCCGGGTCATGGTTGAAGACTCCTTGATGATGAGTTTGGCTGCTTTCGGATGAAAGAAATCCAAGAAAAGATGGACGGTTGTAAGGCGGTGGCGACCAAAGCGCATGCTGCTTCACGGGGAAGTTGAGCGGGCTAAATCTTTACTTGGCGTTATTCAAGTTTAGAAGTGGACGATGGGTTTATGGATGAACTATCCGCCGCTTACATTCAAGCAGAGCGATGAGTGGGAAAAACTTAGAAACAAATCGCTCTATTTGGGGAAGGATGTAGTTAGGATTTTAAAGTTTTAAGGACAACTTTTTTTTTTTTTTATCCGGTTTCCTTTTGTAATGGCGACCACTTATGGCAACCAAATTATCGATGAAATGAAAGGCTCTATTCGTTTATAGAATTGCATCCTTAATGTTTAAACCTCTAATCGTTCAAAATCCCAAAGCGACGGAGCGTACTTCTTTAAATATTTGCCATTAATAGACCTCATGTGCCTCATACCATCCAAATTTTCTAAATGATATGCCCCGTTTGGCAACACTTCTTTAACTCTGTATGGTCCTTCCCAATTTGGTGACCATTTCCCAAACTTTGGATTACTACTATCCAATGGGAGTATTGTTTTCCATACCAAATCTTTAGTGCTAAAACATTTGGCTATAACCCTTTTATTATAATAGGAAGCCACTTGTCTTTTACGAATTTGCAACCTATCAAAAGCTCTCAACTTTAGTTCGTCCATTCTAATAAATTACGAACAAGTAGTTCGGTATGCTCATTTTCATCTATATTATTTTGCAAGCGTGCTACGATCGATTGCACATTAATTTCCATAAGCGACATTGCTTCTTGCCCATATGTCAACTGGAAAGGAGTTACTTTAGTACTAGATCGCGGCGAGTTCTATAGGCCCATAACGCCCTATTCAAGCATTCATGCCAATTTCTAGCATTTTCACCTATCATTTTCCTTATGATACTCTTTAAAACCTTATTTGTGATTACGCTTGGCGTTGGATTGGGCGTAATAAGGCGTAGAGTTCGCCAACTTGATTCCAAACTCGCTCGAAAATTCTTTCACTTGATTCCCGTTCAAAGAAGTTCCATGGTCCATCACTACGGTTTGAGGTATCCCAAATCTATATACGATATGATCACGAATGAACTCTATGACATTTCCTTGGGAAATTTCTTTTAAAGTATCGCTTCTACCCATTTAGTGAAAAAATCGGTGGCGACTATTATAAAGGTGTGTTGCTTGGGCGATGGTGGGTAAATCTTTCCTATCGGGTCTATCGCCCAACACTTGAAAGGCCATGGTTTAATAATAGGTACCATTTCCTGGCTGGCTCTTTGGATTGGGCCATGTTTTTGACACTCAAGCAACTTTTGGCATCTTGAGCATATCTACGCCCATTTTAGGCCAATAATACCCATTCACGATGATCAACCACCTCATCTTTTGGCCGACTTGATGTGCTCCGCACACTCCTTCATGTGCTTGACCATAACCACTTTAGCTTCTCGCAAATTTATGCACTTCAAAAGTATACCATCGGCGTTTCTTATATAATTCTCCTTCAACCGACAAATAGTTCGATGAGCGTAATTTTAACTTCTGTCGTTCTTCTTATTGGGTTCTTCCGAGAATTTTTTGTATTTCTTCTCTCCAATCCAATGCGTCTCCATTTTGTATACAATGCACATTAAACCCTTAGCCCTTCGTTGAAAATGCAGGCAATATCGTTCCGTGCTACGCCGCGCGAGAATCGTTATTTAACATTTTTGAATAACTTTGATGCCATTTGGGCCAACTCGTTTGCCAAATCGTTATACATTCTATTAACGTGTTGAAGCTCTACTTGGTCGAACTCGTCCGGGGAGCTCTTGGCGATGCCATATTGACTTATAATGAGTCACTTTGGCATTTAAAATCGCCATTCAATTGATAAATTATTAGTTGAGAATCACCTCGGATAAGCACGTTTTTTCATCCCCAAATCCAATAATAATTCTAAACCGACAATCAGCGCTTAGTATTCGACGATTATTTGTACACATTTCGGTCGGTGAAAGCAAACTTGTAACAAACCCTAGTGGGTTTATTAGCACTACCCTACTCTTGCACCTCTAGCGGTTTTGAGCCGTCAAAGTATAAAATCCGGGGTTTTAGCTCGAGCAAATTGACTTCTAATTCAATTTCCTTAGAGTATGCGTCAAGCATGGATGATCGGCCAAAAGTTAGCCAATGCTTGATTTTTACCGCCTTTTGTGGTATGAGCGTATTTCAAATTACGATAGTGCTAAAGTCCAAAGACCAATCCTTTGATGCAAAAGCAGGGGCGAGAGAGAACATGTACTTAACCAAATTTACTTTAGAAATTAAGTAAATAGTTCTGGTAGTAAGTAAGCCCTTAATTTAGTACATGTAAAATACAAAGCAAGACATAATTTTTCAATAGCGAGAATAATTACATTCACACACGATGAAGTCGTCTACTAAGATAATATATAGCGCCCTTTCTTCTCCAAAGCGGTAGATCACAGGCGACTAGTCCGACTATTGACTCTGTTCGGCGATATATAAACTTTCATTGGCCGACCTTGGATAGGTGAAACCAATCTTGGTGGATTTGACAGATATGTCTTGAAGCTATGGAAAGCCTCTTGATGCTCCTCCTTCGAGACGAAGTCGTCACGATTTTCAACTTTAGAAGAGCGAGAAAGCTTTCGTTAGCCTGCACAATTAGAGATGAAGCGTCGTAAGAAGTTCACTTGCCCAAGGAATCTTTGTAATTCCTTTTTGTTCTTAGGTGGTTTAGCCTCTAAAATGGCTTTTGCTTTATTTTATCAAGTTCAATTCCTCTTTCATGCACTAGGAATCCTAGGAAATTTCTGCATTAACACCAAATGCACACTTCAGCGGATTCAATTTTAATTTATCTTGTCTCATCCGTTCGAATGAGCGTTTCAATTGTTGGAGATGGTTTTCTTCTTTCAATGATTTAACCACTATATCATCAACATAAACTTCAGCGAATTCTCCTATCATGTCATGAAAAATTAGATTCATTGCCCTTTGATAAGTGGCTCCTGCATTTTTAAACCAAAAGGCATGACCACCCATTCAAAACATCCTAGAGCACTGGGCATCTGAATGCGATTTTATGTATATCTTCTTGACTATATAAATTTGGTTGTATCACGAATATCCATCCATAAAAGAGTACATCACATGTCCGGTGATTGAATCTACTAAGGAATCTACCGTTGGCATTGGATATTCATCTTTGGGCGTTGCTAAGTTCAAATTTAAAATCTATGCAAACCCTAATACTACCATTTTTCTTTGATCTGAGCACAATATTAGACAACCATTCAACGTGTCGGCCGTCCTTATAAAACACGCCTTCAACAATCGTTCTATTTCTTTCTTTACTTGAGCGATACATTAGGAGCAAAAGCGTCGGGGGTTGCTTATGTGGTTTAAAGTGTGGCTTAGTTGGTAGCCTATGTTCTACCAAATTTTTATCTAAACCGGGCATGTGTTCATATTCCCAAACAAAACAATCTCTATACTCTTTTAACAAAGCAATTAACTGTTCACTTACCTCTTTGCTAAGCATCGGTACGACAAGCGTTGGGCGATCTTCTTGTTCATCTCAATATTTACTTTCACCAAAGGGTCTTGTGCTTGGGCGTGCCCGTCTTCATGACTCCTATCACATCGTCGTCCAAGCTCCTTGTAGTGATGTCTTACGCATCGAAACAATCCACCTTATTCACTTCTCGGCCAATATTACATTCTAACTTTCGAACAACTGCTAATTTATCCCTTAAAATTTTTAAAAGCCGTTTTCTTTCTTATTTCTTCTTAGCACCTTTTCTCGAAAGCCATTGACTTGGCTTCGACATCCTGAAAAGCTAGATACCTTCTTCAACATTTATCGAATATCTTTTTTTTTCAATCATTGGCTCTTCAAGGCCACTATGTTTGGCCTCATTTGATCGAACATTTCGATGAAATGCATCTCTTGATAATGGCTCCTCGCTCTGTAGCGATGATCAGAGTTTCTTCACCATCTTGGACTACTCTTACAGGCCCATAATTTCCTTCATACATGAATTTCTCGATCGAGTTTGTACAGTAACAAAAGGTCTATGATCTGCTTGCACCACTTGGCCTCACCTTTATCATTCCAAAAACTAGACAGCGATGGAGTGGCGAAGGTATACAACGATTTCCATGAATCAATCTCTTCCTAACAACACATTATAGCTAGTCGGCCCGTCTATTACAAAGAATCTTGTGGTTTTGGTGATAGTTCCTACTGCGTCGCGTCCAAAGGCATTACTCCTTTGGCGAAAGTCACCCGCCATTGAAGCTCGTAAGAATAACTTGGTGGGGATCAAGTCGCTCTCTGTCTTTGCAAATTTCTTTATCATTCTAGATGGAATGGTATTAATAAGCGGCCCCATTATCTATGAGAACTTTGGCTACGAGGGATGCCATTGACTAGAGCCTTTACATATAATGGCCTCAAATGTTTGGTTAGATTGGCGTTGGCTTCTTAAAGATGACCTTTTCGATCGCCTCTATCTCCACTTCTTGTCCCCGTCATCCTTTGGATCGAAATCTTGTGTCGGGTTTTCGTGCAACATTTCGCCGATCTTCTGTCTTGGGGCTCTTGAGCTTCTATGTCGCTCACTTCCTCCCAACTTTGTAGGGGTGGCAATATCGTTGGAGGTGATCCATACTTTTAGGGCGTGGTACTCTCATTTTCTCTCTTGGGCGTCCGTATAACACGTAATAATCAAAAGATCGCCCGGATGGTTCGCCCAACAAATCTACTTCTCGGACACCTTCTTGATCTGAATGTGTTTTAGCAAATTGTTATATGAAACTCCTCTTTTTCTTCTTTACGATTCTAAGTCGATCTCTTCTTCCACATCATCAAGCCATCATCTTCTTCTTCTCCTCCATAGATATCTCCGGAGGTTTGCCCGATTTCTCCTTCACATTCCAATGTGCATGCTTCCTCCCTCTCATCGTCTTGTGGCCCCTCATCCCTTTTGCTTTTAAATTCATTGTAAGCGAGATAATTATTAGCCAATATTGGGGTAAAGAACCAAAGCGAATGGTGATGGATTGTCCGGGATCATCTTCATCTTCGTCTTTCTTTGTGTCTTTCAAACTTGACCTACGGAAGAATCTTACGGCAATTCTTCTGTGAATCGTTCACATTATGTTCCTTCTCATCTTGAGATTTTCTTTATAGCAGTGTTGGAGAAATTGGGCAATTTGGGACGTATCACTTCTTGTTCTTTGCCTCATCATTCGTCCATAATTTCTCGATGGCGTCTTTCTTTGTGTCCTAGTCATTTGATCAAAGGGTATCACCCTTCCCTTTTATATTGGAATGAGTGCCATACATTCGATCGATGGGGCTGTGGCACAAACGTTCTATTGTTGAGCATCGGCTGCCGTTGTACATCGACTGCCATCATACATTGGCGACTGTCTTTCAAAAGGAGGCCGTGATACCTTTAGTCCTTGAATAGGTTGGAAATTTTGGGTCGCGTTTGGATGATTGTGACGCCCCCATACTTCCATTTTCTCCTCATCTTCATCTATTTCTCTGCTACATCTAGCACACAACACTTTTTGTTCCTTTCAACTTCTTTACCTTTGAGAGCGTTCGAACACGGCGGGATCTTTGTTCAAGATCTTAAATCTCCATTATCGACTACCAATTTGAATTTAGGTAAACCACTTTTGAAACCTGCTGACAACATATTGACTCCTAGTGGCCGCGGAAAAGGATTCTCATCCACTGCCATCTTCTTTTTAGCTTCAAAAGTAATTCGCCCTGATTCGATGGCATCTGTAATACATGACGAAAAACCAAACAATTATTAGTTGTATGAGACCATGCATTATGCCACTTACAATATTTTTATCCTTAACTTGCTCGAGTTTGGCAATTTGTGCTTATCGCTCGATTTTATTTGCTTGTCTTTATACAATCTATCAAATATAGTATCTGCTTTGGTTATATCGAGCAAAACGTTCTAGCTTTCTTGCTTGTATCTCTTAGAGGCTCGTTTTTTAGCCGTCATCCGAATTAATTATTAACGGACATTCATAAGCATCTCCTTTAATCAATTCGGCCAAACATATTTCGGTTTGATCATAATACTCATCTACAACGTGAGCGTCGAAGTTTGGGTCTCTATAGTAAGTCCCTTTCTTTGGAATTTTTCATTTGTTCTTCTTCCTTATCAAGCGCTCATACCTAATCACATTGGCGTTAATTGGAAGAGATCGAAACTCCCTATCACGAAATTTTTTTTCAAGTCGAAACTTAAACAACTTTGAGCGATCTTAACAAACTCTTTTTCGGGTAAGGGCACGAAGCATTTACTCCTAGCGATCTTAAACCTTTGAAGGAAAACTTTCGCCCATTCGGTTGGCATTTGGCGTAAATTCGCCAAATCGGCCAAGGTGACTTGATTCGATTTTATAGAATTGGGCGTGGAACAAGCTGTTCTAATTGTTGCCATGTCGAGCGAGTTTCTTTGGTAAATTAATGAACCATGAAAAAGCTACCCATGTTAGCGAACTAGGAAACAACCTTATTTTATGATAATCACTTACTTCACCGCATTGCGGTGTGTAAATCGTCCCTACATGTTCCAATGTTGAGACCTCTCCTAAACACATGAATAGTGAAAATTCCGGCACTTTATATCCCCTAGGCCACGGATAGGCTTGGTCTATCAATCGGGATATGGCTTCCTATAGGTTGGCCTAATGAAAGGATGCATTCAAAAGCCATCGATCTTGCATTATCTCGGTGATTTGGTTTCTTAAGGCCATGTTTGGATCGTCTACGGGACTCCTATAGGTTGATTCACGGGTGGAATCATTTGAGGTCTATTGTTTAAACACAGGTTTGTGGCCAAATTACCATTACTCAATGGTATTATTGCCATTTACTTGGACATTTGCCCTTCGTTAACACGTGTTGCGTTTTGTCCTATATTTGGCATATTTTCTCTTGCATTCGGGCTACCCCCAAGTTGGGCGATCCCACATTATGACCACTCAAATTGGCCATGTTGCCTCCACCCACATTTGGCGTCGATGGTATAAAAGGCATTTCTATTCCTTGACTAGGATTTATAGGGTTCATTGTCGGTGAATTGTGCCCCACAACCGTCCTAGCTTGGAAATGATTCCCTATATTTGGCAAATTTGGTTGACATGTCGGCCTACTAACCTAGTTATAAGTTCATTTAAAGTACTTAATTGTTTGGCCATGTTGTCGTAATGCACATTTCGGTTTGAACAAATTTTTCCATATCATGAACATTTTGCAAGCTTACTGTCCCGACATCTTGCGTGAGTTCGCCAAATGTCTGGCGCATGGTTCGTGGACTCAATTCCGTCATTGGTTCATAACGGCTTTGATTTTGTCCCTCCGTTTCTTTGGTGTATTTCTTGTTCTTCATATCGCTCGATCACGGATTGAATTATTTGGCTTCTTTGGTTCTTTATCCGAGTTCTTGTGAGGCATATTGTTCCACCCTCTTGTATCTTCTAACACCAAAGTGTCCCACTGGGCGTGCCAAATTGTTTGTGGAATGTGTATCTTTCTCTAACAATTAAAGGGATTCGAGACGATGTGTAAGGGGCGTGAAACCTTTTGAGACAAAGTCCCAACAAGGGTGTTTGATTTATGAAGACTACAATAATGACCAAGGATGAAAAAAAGCAAAAGCGAAATGCCTCCAAAGGGCACAAGCACACTAGAATTCCTTTGTAAAGAAATATTTAAGACTAAATGGAATGAAATTACATTTCTCATTTTTGAGAGTTTTCTTCTTTTTTCTTCAATCAATCTCCTTTCTTTTATACCTTGCCAAATGGTTTTATCACACGTTTTCCTTCAATCTTGCATAAAACTTCTCATCGCCCGTTTCTTCCTTATCGCCCGACAACCACCTCGTCGCCCAATAAGCGCCCATTTCTTCCATAATGATTTCAAGCTGTTTGTAACTTCCCATGATGATTTAACTTCTTGTAACTCCTTCATGAAGCAATCACCTCGTCGCCCGATAACGCCCATTTCTCCCATGATGATCCCAAGCTGTTTGTAACTTTCCCATGATGATCCAACTTCTTGTAACTCATTCATGATAATTCAAGTTTGTAACTCCACGACAGCGTGGGAACAATGATAAGAAAATGAGAAAAACTACTTATGAGCGAGTTACTCTTATGCGCGATTGACCATTCTAATCGCCCAGCGCCTGAAAGTTTTTTGATCAGGCGATGTCCATTTTGGGCCCTTCACGGCTTGGACAATTTCTATTGGGCCTATATACAAATTTATTTGGGCATCCGTTGGGCTGGCCGACATATTTTCTAAGCTATATGCTTGGGTATTTATTATGGGCCTACATGTACAATTTTTCTTAAGTCTCTTTTTAGGCCCTTGTTATTTCATATGTCAACAAGCTTATTATGGTTTAAAATGTCGAGAAATTGACTAAGTGTCAATTTGGCCAAAATATACAAGACCCAACCCAATCTGTTTAGGCAAATTAGTTTGCTACTTCACCGCTTGAGGAAACGGGGATCGACCTCGTGGGGCTCGGGGGCAACGCCCCCGAAAAGAGAATTCAGATTTCTCTGCATGTATTGAAGGGTATATTTGACATCCGAAACCAATATCAAATTAATGAGAAATTACAGAAAATGACAATTTTGGGTCAAGTTTTGACCATGCGATCACATAGGTATAATACCTTGCGATCGCAACCTACCTAAATTTTAAACAGAATGGTTTTGGGTCCTTCCATGCGATCGCAGGAGACAAAGCCTTGCGATCACATGGTTAAACTGGATCAAGTTCTGTTCTCAAATTTGTACCTTGCGATCGCATAGGTTTGCGCGAACAGACATGTCCTTTTGAAGTGTTGCACGAATTGGTTTTATACCTTTTCGTTTTCAACCGATCTTCAACGTTAAATAGGACCCTTGGACGTCTATTTTGACAGAGAATTGATCTGATCTGACATTTGCATAACAATCCCTCATATTTCATCATTCATGAATCAAAAATTCTTGCATTTGTTGCTTGAATTTATAGTTTTTCATTTCATTTCCATCTTTGGAGTACAAAGACCATTTCTGGTCCGTTGTGCTTGTGTTTGGAAGTGCTACAAACACAAGCAGAAGTCGTTGTATCTTGGGAGTCGATTGCCATATACCGTAAGCACCATTGCGAGGCAAATTTGACTTAAGGACAAAGTGTTCAACACTTGCCTCAGCTTGAATATCATCCTCAGTTCATTCGTTTTCTTGGTGTCATTTATACACAAAATCTGCCAACAATCTTAAGTCAAATTTTCTGCAGTAATTTTGCGGTAAGTGACATCTATTGGATTTGTTGATCTTACATTTTACGTAAAGAAATGAATTCAATTAGTATCATCGATACCAATTTGAATGATACTTGAATATGGAAACTTCGAAGGAAGTATTCCTACCGGTGTGATTCCTCCGGTTGTAGTTCCGGTTGTGGCTCCCTCTACTACCGTTCATTCAAACTCCTTCCACATGGGGAAAAACTGAAAAAGTTCATTGGGGTTGAATTCAAAAGATGGCATCAGAAAATGCTTTTCTATTTCACGACCCTCAATTTGGCGAAATTCTTGAATGAGGATCCTCCCGCCATACAAGAAGGAGAAAACAATCGGGCATCATTGATTGCTTTGGATGCTTGGAAATATTCAGATTTCTTATGTAAGAATTACATTCTAAATAGCTTGGACAACACTTTGTACAACGTATATTGTTCCAAGCAATCTGCAAAGGACTTATGGGAATCTTTGGAAAGGAAATACAAGACTGAAGATAAGGGAACAAAGAAGTTCATCGTAGGAAGGTTCTTGGACTACAAGATGGTAGATTCAAAGACGGTTATCAGTCAAGTGCAAGAATTGTAGATTATACTTCATGACATTCACGCGGAGAATATGTCTCTACGTGAATCATTTCAAGTGGCTGCAATCATTGAGAAACTTCCACCTATGTGGAGGAACTTCAAGAACTATCTCAAGCATAAGCGCAAGGAGTTGAATATTGAAGAACTTGTGGTCCGACTAAGGATTGAAGAAGACAATCGAAGTTCGGACAGGCATGTTGGAAATAGCATACCACAATCAAAGGAAAATGTGATGGAATCTAACATCAACAAAGGAAAGAAGAGAAAGCATTCTGTTGAAACTATAAAGAAGAATGCAAAGAAGTTCAAGGGCAATTGCTATAATTGTGAAAAGGCTGTACATCGCTCTGTTGATTGTCGCAAACCAAAGAAGCAAGCCCAAGCGAACATAGTCGAATCTGATTCCATATCAAATGGCATATCTGATATGAACTTATCGGCGGTTGTTTCAGAATGCAACAACGTTGGAAATCCCAAGGAATGGTGGGTTGATAAGGGTGCAACCCGTCACATTTGTGCTGATAAAGATATGTTCACATCCTACATTCCAACCGAGGGAGAAAAACTATTTATGGAGAACCCCTCAACATCCAAAGTAGAAGGACAAGGCAAAGTGATATTGAAGATGACATCGGGAAAAGAACTTAGCCTCAACAATGTTTTTCACGTACGAACCTTGTGTCAGGTTCTTTGTTAAGCAAGAATGGCTTTAAGTTAGTCTTTGTTTCAGATAAGTTTGTACTTACCAAGAATAATATGTATGTTGGCAAAGACTATGTAAAAGATGGACTATTCAAAATGAACGTCCTAACTGTTGTACCGAAAGTTATGAATAAAACGTCATCTTCTGTTTATATTCTTGAGTCATCTAATTTATGGCACCATATATTAGGACATGCAAACTTTAATTCAATACGCAAGTTAATGAATTTAAGTTTACTTCTGAATATGCATTTTAATAATGGAAAATGCGAAACATGTGTAGAGGCAAAAGTGGCCAAAACACCTTTTTATTCGGTTGAACGAACCACAACACCTTTATAACTAATTCACACGGATGTGTGTGATTTAAAGTTCATACAAACAAGAGGTGGTAAAAAGTATTTAATCACGTTCATAGATGATTGTACAAAGTACTGTTATGTATACTTGTTGAAAAGTAAAGATAAAGCTTTGGAAGTGTTCAAACACTACAAAATCGAAGTTGAAAATCAACTTGAAAACGAATAAAAATGATTCGTAGTGATAGAGGTGGAGAATACGTTGCACCATTTGAGGAACTTTGTGCAGAATTTGGAATCATTCATCAAACTACTGCACCATATTCACCTCAATCAAATGGGATTGTTGAACGTAAGAATCGAACACTAAAGAAAATGATGAATGCAATGTTAATAAGTTCGGGCTTACCTCAAAACTTATGGAGGGGAAGGGGGGGAGGAAGCCATACTTTCTGCAAATCATATCTTAAATAAGATACCACACAAGAATAAGGTTGAATCACCTTACGAGTTATGGAAATGTCGGAAACCTTCATACAAATATTCCAAAGTGTGGGGGTGCTTAGCAAAAGTACAAATACCCAAACCTAAACAAGTTAGGATTGGACCAAAGACAATTGATTGTGTTTTTATTGGATATGCAATCAATAGTAGTGCATATCGATTCTTGGTTCATAAATCCGAAGTACTTGATGTACATGAAAGTAATATTATTGAATCAAGAAACGCGGTCTTCTTTGAAGACAAATTTCTTTGTAAAGAAAAAGAAGCAAGTTCAATTAAACGAACTTATGATAATTTACATGTAAATGATAACAATCTTCAAAATGAAGAACCGAGACGTAGTAAAAGACAACGAAAAATGAATTCATAAGACCTTCGGTCCGAATTAAGTAACCAATTTACTTGAAAACGATCCAAGGATATTTGTTGAAGCAATCCCGAAGCTCCTTTTTAGAAAGAAGCTGTACGTAACGAAATTGAATCCATCATGAGTAACCATACTTAAGAATTGGTTGAACTCCCTCCAGGAAACAAAGCTTTAAGCTGCAAATGGATATTAAAAAAGAAATTGAAATCGGATGGATCAATAGATAAATACAAGGCTAGATTAGTAGCCAAAGGGTATAGACAAAAAGAAGGACTCGACTTCTTTGATACTTATTCACCTGTGACAAGAATCACGTCTATACGTGTATTGATTGCAATCGCGGCATTGCATAATCTTGAAATACATCAAATGGGTGTTAAAACAGCGTTTCTAAACGGTGAATTAGAAGAAAAAATCTACATGGAACAACCCGAAGGGTTTGTTGCACCGAGAAATGAAAAGAAGGTGTGTAAACTTGTAAAATTCTTGTATGGATTAAAACAAGCACCAAGCAATGGTATGAAAAGTTTGATAAAACTATGTTGTCAAATGGCTTCAAAATCAATGAATGTGACAAATGTGTCTACATTAAAAACACACACAGCGAATATGTGATCGTATGCCTATATGTTGACGACATGCTAATTATGCATGGCGGATGTGATATTAGGGATTAAAATCTCTAAGACAAATTGATGGTTTGTCATTATCTCAATCACATTATGTTGAGACTATACTTAAGAAGTTTAAGGCGTATGACGATAAACTAGTTAAGTCACCAATTGACTTAGGGATACACTTAGCCAAGAATACTGGTGAGCCCGTATCTCAATTGGAATATTCACGTGTCATAGGCAGTTTGATGTACATTACCAACTACACAAGATCGGATATAGCACACATAGTCAACAAGTTGAGTAGATTCACTAGTAATCCAAGTGTTGAACATTGGAAGGCATTAAACCGAGTTCTTAGATACTTAAGACATACGGTTGAATATGGATTACACTACTCAAGATATCCTGCGGTGTTAGAAGGATATACTGATGCAAATTGGATATCTGACACTAAGGATTCAAAATTCACAAGTGGTTATGTATTTACCATTGGAGGTGGAGCCGTGTCCTGGAAATCGTCTAAGCAAACTTGTATAGCTCGATCCACAATGGAATCTGAGTTTATTACTTTAGATAAAGTCGGAGAAGAAGCAGAATGGCTTTGTAATTTCCTTGAGAAAATTCCATGTTGGAAAAAGCCAGTGTCTGCAATTAACATACATTGCGATAATCAGTCGGCAATAGCAAGGGCACAAAACAGTATGTATAATGGTAAGTTTCGACATATCCGTCGGAGACATAATACCATTAAACAGTTAATATCGAATAGTATAATCTCTATTAATTATGTGAAGTCAAAAGAGAACTTAGCTGATCCTTTGACGAAAGGACTTGCAAGAGACCAAGTATACCATCTCTCGAGAGGAATGGGCCTAAAGCCTATTGAATAGAATTACTATAACGGAAACCCAACCTTGTAGATTAGAGATCCCAAAATCTTAGTTCAATGGGACAACTAAGTTATAAAAGATTCGGAATAAAGCACTTATTCCCATTCCTAACTTTTGAAGTGCTATATCAAATATGTATAAGGATAAGTATACTTATATACTTATAATGATTCAAAACTTTGAAGTAGAAAGGTAAGAGATCACATATATAAGTGTGAAATGGGGCCGCTTCTACGAGAATCGAGGCTTAATTATCTTAGAGTACTTATGAAACCAAGAGTTGTCGGGGCCAAATTGGACACAACCATGAGAACCAAATTGGTTAAATAAGTTATGGTGTTGGTACAACTGTTTGAGTTTACGAGCGGCTAGATGGTTAAAAACATCGTATTCACCAACTAGCCTAGTAAATTCGATTGTATTCAACTAAAGAAGGTTCAAAGCCACAAGCTACCTATCTTGATGCTATGACTTGTCGCATGTAGTTAGAGTCTGCATATCATTGCATTTCATTTGCATCGTGTTTTGCGTATCAAGGAATTTCCATTCATGTGGGAGATTGTTGGAAATTGGTTTAAAATGTCGAGAAATTGACTAAGTGTCAACTTGGCCAAAATATACAAGACCCAACCCAATTCGTTTAGGCAAATCAATTTGCCACTTCGCCGCTTCGAAAAAACGAGGATCGACCTCGTGGGGGCTCGGGGGCAATGTCTCCGGAAAGAGAATTCAGATTTCTCTGCATGTATTGAAGGGTATATTCGACATCTCGAAACCAATATCGAATGAATGAGAAATTACGGAAAATGACAATTTTGGGTCAAGTTTTGACCATGCGATCGCAACCTGCCTAAATTTTAAGCAGAATGGTTTTGGGTCCTTCCATGCGATCGCAGGAGACAAAGCCTTGCGATCGCATGGTTAAACTGGATCAAGTTCTGTTCTCAAATTTGTACCTTGCGATCGCAGTATGGTAAAACCATGCGATCGCATAGGTTTGCGCGAACAGACATGTCCTTTTAAAGTGTTGCACGAATTGGTTCTATACCTTTTCATTTTCAACCGATCTTCAACGTTAAATAGGACCCTTGGACGTCCATTTTGACAGAGAATTGATACAAAAAACATTTGCATAACAATCCACTCATATTTCATCATTTTTGAATCAAAAATTCTTGCATTTGTTGCTTGAATTTCTGGTTTTTCATTTCATTTCCATCTTTGGAGTACAAAGACCATTTCTGGTTTGTTGTGCTTGTGTTTGAAAGTGCTACAAACACAAGCGGAAGTCGTTGTATCTTGGGAGTCGATTGCCACATACCGTAGGCACCATTGCGGGGCAAATTTGACTTAAGAACAAAGTGTTCAATACTTGCCTCGACTTGAATATCATCCTCAGTTCATTCGGTTTCTTGGAGTCATTTATACACAAAATCCGCCAACAATTTTCTCATCAAAATGTTACATGGTGTCTTATTTTCGCATCAAAATGTTACACTACTAGTGAAATTTTTATAAATGAATGATAGGTAGAATCATAATTAGAATGTTGGTCTACTTTTAGATAGTGTGCTATTTATTAGTTAAATGTTTGCCTTCAACTTATTGCTTGCACATAATGCAGTCAATGCCCTTGAAGAATCTGAATGGTCAGGTGTGTGAGATATGTGAGGATACCTCCAAGACTGACTGCCAGTGGTGATGTCTTTGTTGCTTGCAACGAATTTGCTTTTCCACTTTTCCGTTTATGATAAGTATGTATAAAAAGATGGAAATCAGTCATGTCTCCAATGCAAGACTAGATACAAAAGACACAAAAGGTCAATTTGCTCTCTTTTTTAATGCTTTTTTCACTTCTGTTAGGAGGTCTGGGATCTTATTCATTAGTATTCCAGAGTATGAAGAAAAAAGAACCCAACAAAATAAGAGGAGATTAGGAACCAACGAAGGGAAATGTATATGGGAATGGGAATAGATCACCTTGGTCAAAAACCCCCACTAATGTCTTTTACTAATATATATATTTTTTGTCAAACTTTAAAGTCATTGGTTTGGAGGCTTGACAATCTGTAAAGTTAATTGGAAGTTGACGGACTTGAGTAGCTCAAACCTCTTTACTTAGTGCCAAATTTGTTGTCAAGCAACTTCAGTTTGATTGTGCCAAAAATTTCAGTTTTAAACATACTCCCAGCTTTCATATCTAGCATAACCCTTAGATAAAGATGAATTTTTTGTCAGACTTTGCAAGCAACAAATAGATAAGTAAATAAGAAAGAACTCTAAAACATCACTTTTACTATTGCTCTCCGTCCTCATGATATTCCTCGTGTTACTTGCTTTGTTCTCTCTGAAATGTTCAATAATCTTGTATTCCATCTCTCTGATATGTTTTCTACTACTTACATTACAAGTTTCCAATGCTTATTCCTTGAAGTTTATTCTCATTTGCTGATGTGATACTGATTATCATTCTTTGATACAAGTTTTCTATGGCATTTTCGATGAAGCATAACTATATGCATGCATAGTCTCTTCCCAGATGAAGCAATGGTACTTGTTTCTGAATATTGTTCTTGTTTGCTAGCTAAGACTTCCATTAATGCACGTACTTCAATGATTTGCACGTATTTGACCATGATCAGTTTAAGGTATGAGATGGATCCATTATTGTCGCATTTGTCCTCAATTTTTCATTGCATGTATTTTCAAATTCAGATTCTTATTGCTAAATCTATGACTTCGTGCATTATAGTGGCAAGAGATAAAGTCTAGTCCTGGATGCATGTGGCTAAGTCCTTGAAGTGGCTTCCAGTTTGTTGTTTACCAAGATAAAGTGAGTACATCATCAATACACACTGTACTAGCTAACAGTAGAATACTATTTTTCCAATTTAATCTGTAGTTGATGTCTAAGGGTGTGTTTGATTGGTAGTATGAAAAAAGGGTGGAAAATGAAAATATTTTTCATGGAAGTGGGAAAATAAATTCCACTATCTAGGTAAGAAAAAATTTTCCAAGAAAGAAGGCAAATTCATGCTTTAAATGCTTGTACCTAGAAAATGTATTTTCTTTTCCATGGCCAATCAAACAACAAAGGTGGAAAATAAAAGTGTTGGATTTGACAACATTTTCCATGGAAGTGACATTTTCCATGAAAATGTGCCAATCAAACACACCCTAAGTATACATTAGTGTCACTCCAACATCAATAAGGAAAGTCAGTACAAAGTATATAAAATGTGCTCGACATTTGCAAAAACCAACTTATCACATACATGATGAATGGAGGAACTGGAACATCACCAATACCACATTTCTATAGATGTGAATGGTGATCTCAATGCTATTTCATTGACAAAACTCATCAATGAGGTTGATGATGTATGTTATGGTTTATTCCATTTATGTGTTCTTGGTGAATTCCATCTACTTTTGTCAAATATTTGGTCATGATTCAAGTACCATTCGTCTGGGAGAACTCAATTTCAATGACTATTTGTATTTTTCTCTTTTCTATGTAGATTTCAGTATAGATGATGCATCAGTTTGAGAGTTGATAAGAGATTGAGAATTACTGTGGCACTCTCTTCCCAAGCTTTGGCAATACAATTTTAAGACATTAATATGGAAGTTATATTAAAATATGATAAGAGATTGTGGATTTCATATAAACATTTAGTTTACATATTTTAAGACAGTAATATGATAAGAGATTGAGGATTGTGTTTGTAAATATAAACACTTTAGTTTACATATTTTCTCGTTTGATAGTAATACTTAATGCAAGAAGTTCATGTTATCTATATTGTTTTATTAAGATTTAGATTATACATTCCATAAGAGAAATAGCTTCACAAAGCGTTCAATTTACGTTGATTTATATTGAAACATTCCGAAGCTGCTGTTTGTTTACATATGTGAAACTTCTATTTATTATGATTGATGAATGTAAAGTAGAAAGAATGAATTCACTTCTTGTAGCTCAACAAACAGCCAGTTGGGTATATAACGTTAAAGTTAATTGAGGTTTGGCGAGGAAGAATCCGGTATTGGAGATTATAGCAGCAACAGAGGATGTGTTAGGGCTGTTCGCAAGTTCAAAAAGTTGTCAAAAGTTGAAAATTCTTAATTCTTGAACCTCTTTATGCACCCTCCTAATTTCTTCTCTCAATTCAACAAAGCAACTATTTAAATACTCATAATCTACTTTTGTCTGCTTCGACTAATTTCTTTTAATTAATAAATTCCTCCAAAAATTGATTCATTAAAATATCACCAAAACCAGCGGTCATTTTCCGAACAAATAGAATAAAAACTATATTATTGAACTATTAAATTAAATAACTGCCTTTGTACACATACCAAGCTATTTCATTTTCACACCATACTTCATCTTGGCGTAGACAATACTTCAACTGCTTTGCAAAAACAAGCTTTTGTTTCTAGATATCAAAGAGTTCCAATATAGGCAAAAAGTTAAGAATAATTATAAGTAAATATCTGTTGAAAAATTTACCTTGAAAAGAAGAATTACAAAAATCTATATCAGAATGATCAGGATCAAGTTCAAGTTCTAAATTAGGTGTGCTCTTTTCCATGGACTTTATCATTTTCTAAATTAGACTTAGATTTATCTTTTTCAGTATGTGACTCATTTGATTTCACAACACAAGGCATCTCATTCTCTTAAAGATAGCATCTGCTATATTTCACCGTAACCCCTTTTCTCCTTTTACACAAAGCCTAGAACCCTTTACCTCTTAAGGAAGCCTAAGAAGACACATTTCAAAGCCCTAGGATCTAGTTTTCCCTCCCTTTGGTGTGTATATGTAGTACACCAAAATATTTGAGGTAACCCAAATATTTTTGCAGTACACCAAAATATTCTGGTGTTACTGTTAACACTTATCAAATATTGCAAACTCATAGCGACAAAAAGTATAAAGACAAGAAACAACACCAAAATGGTAACCTAGTTAAGCCAACAACAGGCCTACTCCGGGAGCTCAGCGAGGCAACCTATGCATGAAAGATCCACCAGAACCAAGAAGATAACAATAAGAGTACATCAGCATGTTAGACCATATCAGATCCTTGAATCCCACTTTGACACTCAAAATACAAGAATCTATTGATTAGATTTTGTATTCTATGTTCAAATAAAAAAGTTTTCGAATAGTGGATTGAAGAAGAAAAACCTTAGAGGTGTAAGAATTAATGTCCAATGTCCAAATAATTGGGTCGGACTTAATTACTTATTGGACCAAATTAATTAATTAGATTAATTAATTGGGCCCGTTTGTTGATGGGCTCTAGTTGGACTAGAACTATGGCTAGGGTTAGCCCTACCTATATATACAAGGCCACAACAGATTAATCACAAGAGTTGTTTTCCATTACTTGCTAGCACAAGCAAAAGACAATCCAATCAATTTTTCCCAAAAGGTTCCGCTTTTATCTGTTCTTGATCGTGGAAATCCAGATCTGTTCTTGCTGTATGGATCACCATTGGAGGCTGGACATTTGGACAGCTGTGGTATTGAAGATCGCACCTCCAACTAATCAGAGAATCAGATTACACGGTGTTCATCAAGGTAAACTCCTATCACAAATTCTCTCTAAGTACAAGGTTGATCCGGCTTAAAGGAATTGAACTTTTAATTTCCGCTGTGCATGTATACATCAATTCCTTATAGTGGTATCAGAGACTATCTTGTTACTTGTTAGAGTTCGTTTAATTGCTTTGATGAGTAGAACAATAATTGTTATTGGTATATTAATTTAATTTGAGTTTTGACAGTAAAATAAAATTGTGAATTTTTAAAGCTATGATCTGAAATTGTTTTAGATTTAATCGAACGGATATAAAAAAAAGGGTGGGTTGGAGAGCAACACAGCAGCCACCGGTGGAAGAAGCCACCATGGCGAGTCCATTGTCTTTTGAAAACAGCTTAACTCTGAGCACGGAGGAAAACACCCGCCACCTGCTAGAGGTAGCAGCGACGCTGCCATTGTGAACAAGCATTTGTTCGCGTTGTTGTTCTCCGGCTCCGTGGTGGTCGCCGGTGTTGGACACCATGCGACCACCACCCAAACATCTACATCGCGGCCAACCCCAGGAAGATAGAAAGCGATCGCTTGTTGCTTGAAGAAATCGGTTGAAACCCTAAAGGGTTTTGAAAATTTTCTGCGTTAAAATCATTATGGGACGGGGGCTCCCATACAATTTTGAAAATTGTATGGAAAGCCCCCTTATTTTAAAATATTATAAATGGGCCTCCTATACAATTTTTGAAATTGCATAGGAAGGACAAATGTTTTAAAATTAAGAGGGACCTTCTGTGCAATTTCAAAAATTGTACAAGAAGGGCCCACTGTTTAAAATCGAAGAGGATCTTCTCGTGCAATTTTAGAAATTGCATTAAAGGATCCATTGTTTTAAAACCTTATGATTGTGAAAAATTAAGGTCTTCAAAAAAAAAATTACGGAAAATTGTAATTATTAAATCTTTTAATGCTTGTCAATTATTCAAAATTAATTAAAATCGTTTTTAAACCATGTTTTGAATTTTTGACCAGATTAAATTTTGACTTTACTTTATAAAATTACAATTTTGACCGTATACAAATTTTATTTTCAATTAGAGACTTTAAATTGAGAGATAAAATAAATTTAGAAAAATCTCATTTTTTGAATAAAATTAATTGGTTAATTGGATTAATTTATTAATTTTATTATTGAAAAATTAAGTAATTAATTAGATTAATTATTCAATACCGTCTAGTCCGTTCCAAAGTGTCTAAAAAATTTAGATTTATACTGTCAAAGCTGCAAATTTAGAAATTAATATATTTTTAATATTAGATATTAAAATAGATGTTTAGTAGATGATTATGGACTCGACCCATGTGATTGGTTGTATGGTTAATTATTCCTGTTGATTATTAGTTGGGCCTGCGAGCCTATTATTTAATTAAATGGGCCTACGAGCCTATTATTTATTTAATTAGAATTTACGAGTTATTTATTTATTATGGACCTGCGTGTCCATTAATCAAGGCATACGTGCCAACTAGTATAGGATACATGTTGCAGCAAGAGATGGTGATTATTGCATTTCGCATTCGATGAACGAATGCAACGTCCCTTAGGAATTGACCGACTAATCTTCCTTTCGGCTTAGGAAGATTAGATTAATAAAGTCCATAATCACCCACAATTATTATTATTATTATTATTATGTATGATTGATTGCATGTTAGATGTTAGTTAATATACATAAATATGAAGAGACAAACTCCTCTTTATCAAAATATTAAATTAAGTATTAAATGGTTAATACAACGTGTCTTCTATTGTTATAGTGAAAACCAGAGTCCATTATCGATGTCAGTTTGTTGAGTCACTCAAGGCTACTCGCTCATGGATATGTTTATCACTATGAAACATTTGATTTTCTGAACAATATGTTGAATTTAACTAAAATTTTATTTTTTGTTGAGTCACTCAAGGAAATAAAAATTTTAGGGACACAATCAAGTAAACACATAAGAAGTGTACGACAATAGGTTGTATACTTGATGATCTAGGAGTTATATAGAGATATGATTGATATAAGTATCTACCTGGATGTTTTATTAAGATTTGTTGAGTCACTCAAGGTTCTAATAAAACAAAAGGGATCCTAGCCCACTGGGAATCTAACCGGTTCTATTGATTAATGTTTGAGGTCATTAATTCAATTAAATAGTGGGAGTATAATTAATTTAATTTAAGTCCATAATTAAATTAATTTTCTATATTTAATTAATTTTCTATCTTGTTATTTCAGTATTGAATTACGAGTAACCATATGAGTTTGAAAAACATATTGGATGCAAACAAACTTATCGGGCCAAATTTTTTGGATTAGCACCGCAATTTGAGAATTGTTCTCAAGCATGAAAAAAATTGGATATGTCGTTGAGCAACCTATGCCAGAAGCTCCTACTGAGGAGGCTACGCCGGAGGAAGTGCAAGCTTATAATAAGCAGGCGATGACGAAAAATAATGCAACATGTATGATACTTGCGGCTATGTCACCCGAGTTACAAAAGCGTACGAGGTATGGATGCTTATACCATTATAATGTATCTCAAAGAGTTGTATGATGAACAGTCACGCCTTTGAAAAAGATGAGACATCCAAAAGTTATACTGAGATGTATGATGGCGTAAGGATCTTGATCGATTGCTCATGTCTTGAAAATGATTGGTTATATTGAAAAAATAAACCAATTGGGTTATGCCATGGACCACGAGCTGAGTATTGACTTGGTTCTACAGTCCCTGCCTGATAGCTTTTCGCAGTTCATTATGAACTTCAACATGAATAAGATTCAATGCACCCTGCCTGAGTTGTTGAACATGCTAAAGACTGTTGAGCCCAATATAAACAAATGAAAGGGACAAATTTTGGCTATTGATACCTCTAAGGGCACTAAGAGGAAATCAAAAAGGGTCTTTCAGAAAGGATCCAAGAAGACCAAATCTGCTGGAAAAACAGTCAAAGTAGACAAGCCAAAATCCAAGTCTGATGATCCGTGTTTTCACTGTGAAAACAAAGGACATTGGAAGAGGAACTGCAAGGCATACCTCGCCACCTTGAAGGGGAAAGAAGTCTCACTGAGACTTCTACTTCAGGTATCTTTTTCATCGAAATTAATTTATCTACTCTTTCGACTTCTTGGGTATTAGATACTGGATGTAGATCTCATATTTGCACAAATATGCAAGGGCTAAAGAATAGTAGATTACTGCAAAAGGAAGAAGTAGACCTATGCGTTGGGAATGGAGCAAGAGTTCTTTGCCTTGGCTGTAGGGACATACTTTTACCGTTGCCTTTCTTGCCTTGTTTTAGAATTAAGAGCTTGCTATTACATTCCTGCTATTACTAAGAACATCATTTCGCTTCATGTTTGGACATGGATGGGTTTTCATTAAGATTAAGGATAAACGTTGTTCTTTATATCTTGATGATGTGTTTTATGGATGTGGAAATTTTTTTAATGGCATCTATATTCTAGACTTGGAATGTCATATAATGAGTATAGACAACAAAAGGCATAAAGGTAATAAGGTTAACAACTCATACATTTGGCATTGCGATCGGGTCATATAAATGAAAAACGCATCACCAAGTTACATAAAGATTGATACTTGGATTCAAATGATTATGAATCATTTGATAGATGTGAGTCATGCCTGATGGGCAAAATGACCAAGACCCCATTTACTAGAAAATGAGTCAGGGCTGCAGACATTTTGGGACTCGTACATACTGATGTATGTGGACCAATGTCTACAGATGCCAGAGATGGCTTTTCCTACTTCATCACGTTTACAGATGACCATTCTAGATATGGTTTCATCTACTTTATGAAATTCAAGCATGAAGCCTTTGAAAAGTTCAAGGAATTCAAGCAAGAAGTAGAAAGGCAAATTGGAAAAAATATTCTAACACTCAGATCTGATTGAGGTGGAAAATATTTAAAGGGTGAGTTTTTAGACTATCTAAAAGAGAATGTGATTCTCTCGTAGTGGACTTTATACATCACAACTAAATGGTGTATCAGAAAGGAGAAATTGCACCTTACTAGACATGGTGCGATCAATGATGAGCCGTGCAGCTCTTCCAAAATCGTTTTGGAGATATGCACTTAACACTGCATGTCAACACTGTATGTCACACACTAAATCGTGTCCCATTTAAATCGATCGATAAAACTCCATACGAATTATGGAAAGGAAAATGACCAAATATTTCATAGAAAAAGATTTGATGATGCGATGCTTATGTGAAGCGCATAAAATCAGACAAGCTAGAAGCTAAATCTGATAAATGTTTATTTGTGGAGTATCCAAAAGAAACGGTTGGATACTATTTCTACAATCCCATAGGTCATCATATCGAAACATGCCATATTCTTAGAGAAAGAGTTCATTCTAAGAGAGGACAGTGGGAGCAAAATAGATCTTGATGAAGTTCAACAAACTCCAAATAATATCGACCAATTAGATAAGTCAATGGCTGAGCCTGCATTCGATGAGACACATATTGGAAATGAAGAACTATCAGTCCCCAAGGACACAATAGCTCTCCGTAAGTCGAGCAGGGGTCATTCGTCATCCTAGGAGATTCGATCTCCTGATTACCAATGATGCATTGCTAATTGAGGAAGATGAACCCACTACTTACGCAGAATCGAAGTCAAATGTTGACTCAAAGAAATGGTAGGAAGCCATGGAATCTGAAATGAACTCCATGTATGAAAACAAAGTTTGGATCTTGATTGACCCGCCTGAAGGGGTAAAACCAATAGGCTGTAAATGGGTTTACAATAAAAAGGTCGACATTGATGGAAATGTTCATACTTACAAGGCAAAATTGGTTGCGAGGGATTACAAGCAAAGACAATGAATTGACTTTGACTAAACTTTCTCACTAGTAGCCATGTCTAAATCAATTCGGATTCTGCTTGCATTAGCAGCATACTATGACTATGAGATATGGCAAATGGATGTCAAAATTGCATTCCTTAACGGGAATCTTAGTGAGGATGTGTACATGACACAATCCAAATGTTTTGAATCCACATAGCCAAACAAAGTATGCAAAACTACGTAAATCCATATATGGATTAAAGCAAGCCTCTCGAGTCGGAATATTCATTTTGATGAGTCAATCAAAATGTTTGATTTTATCAAGAATAAAGATGAACCATGTGTATATAAAAGATTAGTGGGAGTAAAGTCGTATTTTTAATTTTGTATGTGGATGACATACTATTATTAGGAGACGATGTCCCAATGCTAAAATCAGTAAAATTGTGGTTATCCAAAAATTTCTCTATGAAAGATATGAGAGAGGCAGCATACATTCTCGGAATAAAGATCTATAGAGATAAATCTAAAAGAATGTTTGGCCTATCTCAATCTACGTACATAGATAAAATTTTGAGAAGATTTAGTATGGAAGAGTCCAAGAGATGATTCTGTCCCATCGGGCATGGGATCTATCTCTCAAAAGAGATGTGTCCAAGGACACAAATTGAAAGAGATTGAATTGATAGAATTCCTTATGCATCGCTAATAGGATCTATCATGTATGTCATGCTATGTACTCGACCGGATGTTTCATATGCTTTGAGTGTCACATGCGTGTTCAAGCAAACCCCGACAAGAAACATTTGATCGCAGATTAAGAACATCATTAAGTACTTAAGAAGTACTAAAGACATGTTCTTGGTTTATAGAGGAAATGAACTTAGAGTTCAAGGTTATACCGATGCCAGCTTTCAGTCTGGTAAAGACGATAGCAAATCTCAATCTGGATATGTATTTACTCTAAATATTGGTGTGGTCAGTTGGAAAAGTTCCAAACAAGAATGATCTGGCGATTCAACTACGTGTTGAATATATAGCGCGCTTGAGCGTGAGAAACGGATCGGATCAAAAAGTTCATTTCAGAACTTGGAGTAATTCCTAGCATTGTTGATCCAATATATCTGTATTGCGACAACAATGGAGCCATCGCACAAGCGAAGAAACCCAGGTCTCATCAACGATCCAAGCATATATTTAGGCGATATCATCTCATCAGGAAAATAATTATGATAAATGACATAAAGATAGAAAGAGTCCCAACTGATGACAATGTAGCAGATCATTTGACAAAGTCGTTGTCCCAGCACAAGCGTGATAGTCATGCTAAATCTATTAGTATTAGATACATGAGTGATTGGATCTAGTTTGTATGTGACATTTTATATACTCTTTGTTAGACATCGAAGTGTATGAACAATTTTATTAATTAAATATTTTGTCTATATTTTAATGGCAGATCTATTATTATTTAAATTTTTTTATTATTATTTAAAATGATAGAGTTCAAGAAAAGTTCATAGTAACTTATTAATCACAAGGTGTTGTGATTGTGAGATATAAGTTATAAATAACTTATTCTTGAAATATCTCTAGTCATAGTAATAATGAGATACGGATATCATTATTACAGATAAACTAGCATGTGTTGCATCTCTTTTGAAGAAAGTAGCTGATCTCACGAGCTAAGATGTAGAGGGACATCTGAATGAACACATGAATGCATTGTTATGAGAACATGACATTGGATGATCCGCCTAGAGATTCTACATGGATAACTATCCAAGCGTCAGTGGTAAATCTCTAACGTGCGGTTGTGGATTTGGTCCTTTGACTTGAGGACATCATAGAATCTTATGTGAGGACCACTATACTTTAGCGAGCGTTTGATGGGACTTGAAGATTTGAGTCACCAGGAAGACGTCGTACTAGTATAGTGAGAATCATATGAATGTTGTAAATGTCCAATATGAGGATTCGTCACTCTTGGAAAGTAGGAGATTATAACCTGTATTTTGCCTACTTGAGTTGATATAAATTTCCTCGGCCGGGGTAGAGTTATAAGTTGAAAATGTTTCAATCATAACTAGATTAGATCAACGAAGAGTTGAGGTAAATAACATAATTGGTTGAAATGAGATTGACGCTGATCCATATCTCTTAACCAATTAGGTTATATTGATAAAGGGATTATATTTCCACGGTAACCGCACATATATTGGTTCTGTCATACCACATGATATTTTTCTTCACATGAATTGCCTTGACACATTGCTAGATGTCAATCTTGGACGACGACGTGAATAGATCGATCTCGGTAAATCGATGAGAATATCACTGTGTTTGCCATCGTGAATGGGAATCTAATGGGTCACACACATAAAGTGAGAATTGAACATCTGGAATTGGACCTTGTCCATGTGGGAGATTGTAAGAATTAATGTCCAATGTCTAAATAGTTGGGTCAGACTTAATTACTTATTGGACCAAATTAATTAATTAGATTAATTAATTGGGCCCGTTTGTTGATGGGTTCTAGTTGGACTAGAACTAGAGCTAGGGTTAGCCCTACATATATTTACAAGGCCACAACAGATTAATTACAAGAGTTGTTTTCCATTACTTGTTAGCACAAGCAAAAGACAAGTCAATCAATTTCTCTTAAAAGGTTTCGCTTTCATCTGTTCTTGATCGTGAAGTCCATATTTGTTCTTGCTTTGTGGGATCACCATTGAGACTGGACATTTAGACAAATTTGTAGTATTGAAAATCGCACCTCCAACTAATCGTAGAATCGATTTCACGGTGTTCATCAAAGTAAACTCCTATCACGAATTCTCTCTAAGTACAAGATTGATCCAACTTAAAGGAATTGAACTTTTAATTTCTGTGTGCGCATGTATACCTCAATTCCTTACAAGAGGTAAAAGAACAAATAAGAAGAAGATTAAACAAATTGATGAAACCTTCTACATAAAAAGAAAGAAGTGAAGTGCTACAACTGTTCATGCCTCTTATAAAGTAGGATTTAGTGGGTTCCACGTGTCAAGTCCTCATTTGTCTTGCATCAAGCCTAAGCGTGTCTTCTAAAGTAGCATTTCAAAAGCACGAAATATGTTAACAACACTTTACTTTCTTTACAAGTTTATCAAACCACCATCCATTAACTCGAAGTTACATGATTTAAACACCATAATATTTGGGTGTTATCGTTAAAACTATATGCAAATTTCAGTCACTATCATCCATCGTAGCACCGCCATCAAGGCCTTCAATCTGGAAAGTAAAATATATTTTGAGGTGTGAGCATTTCAAAGAAATCCTTCGTAGTATGTACACATGTCAATCTCACTATAACCAATTCAACTTTTTTTAGTGATTACCTTCAATCACCGAAGTCTTGTTTCCATCATAGACGTGCTATAACATGCCAAATAAAAAAATAAGTATTCGTCTAGGCATAGCATGCATCACAAGCAATTAACACATATGTGCATGCTAGCATATAAAATTCTCAAGTAAAAACGTAGTCACATGTGTACGGGGAAAAATATACTACCTCACATGGGACGGTGATTGTGAATCTCACTGTACTATTTCAAAAATACCGAATGCTTGCCCTTTATCTTGCTTGTGAAATTGTGCATGGAAGTGTGTGATTTATGCTAATTAATTGGGTATGGGTAAAGGTGAGGAATGGGGATACCAAAAGATGGAAATGGAGGGCCGAGAGATGGAGAGGAAAATGGAGAGTGTAAGAGGCCAGAGAGGGAGGAAAATAGAGGGTAAGGAAGGCCGAGAGAGAGAGAGAGAGAGAGGAAAATGGAGGGTGAGGAAGGACGAGAATGGAAGGGAAAATGGGAGAGAAAGGCCGAGAGAGTGAGGAAGAAATGGGAGAAATAATGGCTGTTTTTTGGGGGTTGGTTATGGGAGTAATGAGAGCGGTTTTGGTGATCATGGACATGTTGGTTATGGGGTAATGGGGCGCTTTTGGGGTGTTTTGGGGGCGATTCTGGGTGGTTTTGGGTACCCAAATGGACGGGTATTTTCCGGTTGAATAGTGATAATTTCAACATACTCTAAAAAATATAAAATAATTTAAAAATACTATTTAATTTTTTTATTTTAAAAAATCTTTTTTTTATTTTTGTAACACTTGTTGTTACATTTGTTATGTTTATTAATAACAAATATAACACATTTATTATAACTATAATAACAAATGGAACAACAATTGTTACAAAAAAAAAAAAAAACAGTATTTTTAGAAAAAAAAATATGACAAAGATATTAACAAATATTTTATTTATTGTGGTTATTTCAAAAAAAAACCTTTTTGGGCTACTAATGGGCTCGTTTTGGGCTCTATCATGGACGTGTTTTTGGACAAAAGATGGATCGGTTCTAGATTTAGTGCATATTCGGTGAGATTCTCAAAAAAAAAAATCATTTTGTAGTATGATTTTTTTTTTTTTTCAACACAATTTAAAATAAAATGACCAAAATACCCTTCTAACTTTTAAATGACATTTCAATGACTGAGAGCTATTTTGTCATATTGCAAAAAGTGTGTAAGAACTTTTATTTTGAAATTTCCATATTACTACAACCCTCCCCACTTAAAATAATTCCGTTCTCAAAACTTAACTGAAGCTACAACCAAACTATATGTGCAAGTTGTTACGAATCTGAAGTTCATCCAAATTGGTAGAAAATGAACAGATTTCGTCGATCGGGTCTACTATTACCTAGATAACATAATGATCTCTTGTTGATTTAAGAAAAACCTATGACAAAAACCATTATGATCTTCTCCCATTTCAACTCGAGTATCTCCATGGGATTCAATGGCCCTGAAGGCCTCTAATTTTTTGTTTTCACTTTCTGGCAAACCACGCATTTAGACACAAACAACGCTATCATTCCATTCATATTTCTCCACCAAAAAAGTAACATGCAAAGTCTTATAGATTTTTGTCATGCTTGTGTGTGCTGTTGTGTCAGTGGAAGGAGCTTCAATCATAATCCTATTCCTTTGTTTCTCATCCTTATGCACACACAACCAGCATTTAAACATCATAGCTTTATCGTCAGCTACCTCAAATACTTTCTTCTTGTCAGTTTCCACATCAGCCCTGATCTTTTCCAAAAATGGATCATCTTTCTAAGATGCTAAAATTCTATCCATGAGTGTCAGTTTCAAAGTTAAGTTTGCTATCATTGTTGATGCCCGCCTCTGGTAGAGTTAGCACTTCAATTCATAGATTCTCGAGTCCTTGATCAACTGATCTTTCTTTGTATACAAAGCTGATAACTGTCCCATGTTCTTGAGAATATGAGTCAAAATAATAACAAGAATAGACGGGCTCGGAAGGACCCCAGGCAGTGGAAAGAGGAAATCAACGAGAGAAACAATAGGTGCATGATTACTCTTGATGTTGTTCGGTATAATTATATATGATACGTTGACAGAGGCTGTCATACATGCACACCCGAAGTGGTGAACAATTCGTTAGAGATGTGTTGTGTGGGAATTATTAATGGTGTTATCAAGATTTTTTAATAAGATGGAACTTGTTCATCAGGTTTTGCAACATCGACGAGCCACTTATGTGTTGCAGGACAGCGGTGGTGTTTTTCTTTACGAAGAAGAAGATGGCAGATTAGAATTTCTACGGTTTTCAAAATTGTAGTATGTATTGAATTCTTGAGTGGATTCCAATTCACAATTTTTTTGAAAGGTTGAAACCTAGAGAAATTTATTGTGTAGATAAAAGAAAAAGTGATACAAATAGGGTTTGTCGACTGATTGGCTTAACTATTTATATTTTTCATTTATTTTATGTTTATGTTCATCAACGTGCACGGGGGTTGACCATCATGTTGTACATGAGCTGTTCGGAAATTCAATAGAAACTTTGCACTGCCATTTCCAGCGTGTGTTATGTGTCATCCTGCAGCTTACGGTCGATATCATAAAACTGCGGCCACATTACAACAACGGTGTAAAATTTCACAGACCAATGGCTAGCAAACATGCGGTATTTCGGGTAACGTGTTTTTCGCCAAATTTCACAAATTCGGTACATATTTTTATTGTGTTGAAAAGAGTGTTCAATATATATGCGTCCTTGTTAACTTGTATTCTTGATCCAGGAGCGATTGAAGGCACACATATAACGACCATGCTTCTAGCGACAAAACAAATCTCGCATATCGGCCGAAAAAGATACACAACGCAAAACGTCTTAGCTATTTTCTACTTCAACATGTATTTCACATTCACAATGTCAGCTTGGAAAGGCACAACACACAATAGCAAAATGTTGCAAGAGACTCTAACCCGACCTGGAAGTAATTTTCCAATATTAGCGAACGAGAAGTATAACTTGGTTGACGTGAGATTTCCACACAAGAAGGGGTTCATGGGTCCGTACAAAGGCATTGACACGAAAACGCAACAAAAGATGAAGGACTTACCTTAAGAAACTATGAAAAAATGTTCAATCATCGCCATTCGTCCTATTGTAATATTATTGAGCACACGCTTTATGTCTGGAAAGCCATGTTCCTCATCTTGGAAAAAATACTGCAATATAAATTCGACACACAAGTGGACATTGTTCTAGCGACCATGGCAATATACAACTACTTGTAGAGGCGTAAGAACTCGATGTTGATTTTAACAAAATATCAAACGATGATGAAGTCGGTGAACATGACACGGACCCACCATGTGATGAAACGAATGACGAACCAAGTGCATCTTGCTAATGAGTAGAAATCAAGATGCCACGCGATTAGAACTTACATTTAGCACACAATAATGTCGTGGACGGTGAATGTTGCGGACGGTGAATATTGCGAGACGTTGCGATGTATAATTTTACACATAACTAATTGTAGATCTATAATTCATTATTCTTAAAATTATCATAAATTAGATTACTTTACCTAACTCAAACGACTTTGGCGGGGTCATTGCCCGTAACAATCACTAGAATTTGTACATATGATTATGCTAAAATCATCGCAACTTTGAAAGGTTTTAATTTTTTCAATAATCTGCCATATGAATTGCTCGAAATTTGCGGAAAAAAATGTTGGCTTCTTGGTTTTTTAAGTACGAATGATCAAGAATTACGCTTACTCTTTACATATAACCGGTTGGACAAACAAGAAACAAAATTGGACTGTGAGGGTATTTTCAAAAATTGCACAAACACTAACATGGGCACATTTTGCAATACAAAATACAGTCATATGAAGAAGACACGTGTATGGATGATGAGACGTAAAGCGTGCACAATTGTCAAATATGTGGGCCCGCTCAATAAAAAAAAAATAAGTTGCTTAATGTTCTATATACTGCCAAACAACCGCGAGCATGTTAGGGTGGCTTATAACAAGCATCTTCGCTGGTTCAATAGACTGTTAACAAAAATTTCTCGTATGCATAATGAACAATATTTAAAAAAAATTCATCTCTAATGCATTCTGACTCTGTCAAGTTGACTAGAACTCCGTCTATATTTTAAAACTCTCTTAGACATACTGACTTAGTAAAAATTACATTTTTTATGCAGATTTATATATGTTTTATTTTTATTTAAAAAAAATAAAAGACAACTACACAACTTTATTGAGTTCTAGATAGAACTAATTGGATACCAATTTTGAACTTGAGTATCTATTTATTAGATATCAATACTGTGTAGATCAAAAATCTCTCAACTTGCCTAGATAAGACTCTATAGAATGCATTGGAGATGTTCTAAGCATGCTTATTCCAAGAATATTGTTCGGAAATGGTTCACTTATCTAAACCTCCTTGAATTATGTATAGTTGGGTGTTTCGAGCATCTCCAATGCAACCATTGATTGCTTAAAAAAATATTGTCACATAAGTAAAATAGATGATGCTTAAAAAATTTCATCTCCAATACAAGTTGACAGAACTTCGTCAAGTTGATGAGGCGAGAAGAATAAATAGATATTGTTTAGAGTTCCATCTAGATTCGAAGTTTTATTATACATGCTAACTCAAGAAAATTAAATTTTTTATACAAATTTAAATATGATTTTGTTTTTATTTTTTTTTTTTTAAAAGTAAAAACATCTAGATAGCAATCTATAAAATACACATGAGAACAATTTTGAATTTTAGTTTCGATTTATGAAACGCCAATATCACATAGATCGAAATTTTTTCAATCTTCGTACCACTTAAATAACAATCTACGAAATGTATTGGAGATGCTTTAAGTGTGGATTTCGTATGGACGGCGGTCTAATTAAATCATTTATATAAATATATTAACAAGTTGTCGAGGAATAGTTCACATATCTACAACATTTGACTCCTCATGCTACATGAAGTTTGACGTTTCAAAGTATGTATTTGATAGGGATAACTAGATATACTCATTAATATTAAAATGTTGTTGTATTGTCCAATTATAATTTTTCTCCAACAATGCAATCTATAGATTGGCACTCTTTTCTAAAAAAAAACTTAGGCCCTGTTTGATACACCAAATTTGCCATGGAAAATGCAAAATTTCCACCCATTTTCCACTTTTTGGGTTGTTTGATTCACAAAATTTTCCATGGCAAACTTTTTCCATTTTTCATGCACGTGACCCATTTTCCATGAAAATGATGAAAATATTTTCTTGCCAAATGAGTAGAATCAATTTTCCATGGCAAATGAAAATTGGCAAGAAGTTCCTTAATCATTTTAAGTTGCTCTAATTTTTAAGCAAATTAATAATTTTGCTTAAAATAATAATTTTTAAGTTGACAAAATAATGTCTTGGCAAAATTATTAATTTTAAGCAAATTATATAAAATGCTCTAAATCATTAAGTTGCTCTAATTTTTAAGCAAATTATTAATTTTGCTTAAAATTAATAATTTTAAGCAAAATTATTAATTTTAAGTTGGCAAAATTATTAATTTTAAGCAAATTTAAGTTGCTCTAAATCATTAAGTAAATTTAATGTAGTTAACTAAGTTAGTCCATTGTGTTTATTCAAAATATAGGACATTTTATTTTAGTTTACGTAAGTGTAAATCGTAGGCCCATGAGAATCTACTATTTAACTCACTTTTAGTTACTTTTTAACAAATCCATATGCTTGTGGTAATTCAACGTATAATAGAATTTTTTCAAAATTTGTATTAGATTATATAAAATGTATGGTGGAAATATGCATAAAAATGGTAAATTATAATTTAACAATTGTCAATAGTAAACTTTCAATTTTTCTCTCCAATATTTTAGTCATGGAAAATGTGATAATTTCCTAGAAAATAGTTGCTATCAAATAACAAAAAGTTGAAAAATACTACATTTTCCATGAAAATAAAAGACAATCAAACACCAAAAGTTGGAAAATTACAACATTTTCTAGGATGAATTTTCATCCAATCAAACGCACTACATTTACATTTCCTGGAAAATATTTTCTTGTGAAATCATTTCCTGAAAACATTTTCTTTCCACCCATTTTCCATGCTTCCAATCAAACACAAATTTTATTTACAATTTTAATTTGGCACTAGTACAATCTCCACGGCACACGTGGGGAAAAAACAAAAAGCAATATCAAGGCATGTGAATAAAGTGGTAGGATTATTTTTGCAATATAAAATTTAAATTCGTTACTTCAAAAAATAAAAGAACATGTACAAATAGGGGTGGACGTGGGTCGGTTTTCGGCCCGACCCGACCCGACCAAAAATAGGTTTGGCAAAAGCCAAACCGAAACCACAAAATTTTTGAAAAAGGGCCCGAACCGACTCGGGTCGGTTTGGGCCGATTTGAAGAATTTTTTTTTTTTTTTTTTTAATAAATCAAGTCGGTTTCAAACCCAACTCGAAACCGACCCGAGTCGATTCGGGTCGGATCGATTTGTCGATTTTGCGAGTTTTTTGCCCAGCCCTACGTACAAAGATTCTTTGAATTTTTATATATTTTATTGATTGCATTTTAAATTACCCAAGCATGCACGCATCTGGATACTATAGGTAGAAATTGACACAAAACTTCAAAAAATAAATAAATAAATAGAATCAACGTCTCACTCACTCACTCTCTCTATAAAAAAGGTCAGTTTGTTATTAGTTTTTTTTGAGAATATCGAAAAAATAAACAAATGTATTGTGTTAACACGTTCTAACTCATCCAAGTGATTTTATGCCCATTGGAAGATTATGTGTACATTTAAAAAGAAAAAAGAAAAATAAGTAACACGCTTCATTTTGTGTGCACGAAAATAAGTACTTATTATATATTTCTTTTTTACATTTCTTTCTAGGAGTTCTTTTATTTTTCTTATTCACATTTTTTAATTTTATGTTTTAGTATTTGTGACAAAGATAACTTAACCGTCACATTCTTTAATAATATTTGTATTGATGTTTGAAGTAAACTACTAGCAAATTCATCACATTTATATTTTTAATATTTTTTTAATCCCTATCTTCTTTGATATGTTAAATTAACAAAAGTCATCATTAATGATTCACGATAAGTTATACACATTTGAATCTAGACCATGATAAAGACTAAGCACACTTGAAACCAAAAAATCCGTGCATTTAAAAACATCAAGACGTCTCAAATAGCTTGCAATATATAAACACTCTACAATTGATCTTCTTATATATAACTTTTTATTGCATTTTTTTTTTGAATTACTGTTAATTGTCAACTTTTATTCTATTTCATTAGCGCTCCCACTTTTCGAGTTGTCCATCTCATTTTTCTATGTTGATTTCAAACTCATCATTCTCTGCGTTGCCTTTTCATATGTTCAACTCCCCATTATCCATGACTACAAATGCAAATTTTTATTTCAACGTCACTACTTTCTTGACCATTATGAAAGTAGATTGAAAACGAATATGTGAGAGGAATTAAAAATATGGATTGATCCGAGAAATCCAAGCTTTGGACTGAATTGAGACCAATTTGATTGGATTGAAATTAAGAGTTCTAATGAATTTCACTTGTTTGTATGTTTGGTAATGTTGAAATTATTTTTTTAAGTACTTATATTATAAGTTGTAGGTGAATATGTAGATAAAAATTAAGTTGTAAATTGTGAGTCTTACAAAATATGTGAATAAAAAAATAGTTTAATTAATTTGACTAATTAAAATTAAATTATAAATTAAACAACACCAAACATGTAGCAATTAAAAGCAATTGATCCTAGAGATCCAAGTGTCCAACTGACCGAATTGAAGTCAATTGAAGTCGACTTTGTCTTTTTCTTTTTTCATGTAGGGAATAAAAAATAGAAAAAGCAAGAATAAATTCTCGATTTTCAATTTTCATTTAAAAGTTAAACCTCGCCCTCACTCTCTCTCTCTCTCTCTCTCTCTCTGAGCTGAACATTGCGGCTAGGGTACCACCAAACCCTACTTTCTCTTTCCTATTTCTATCCTCTCTTAAGATTTCTAGATCTGATATTTTTGGACAGTAATAATGAATAAAGAGTTAAATTAGGGGTTTATTTTTTGATTTACTTGAAAGCTAGGGTTGCTTTCAGTACTGCGGGGAGCTATGGCGACAGTGAATCCGTTTGATTTGCTGGGGGACGATGATACGGAAGACCCGTCGCAGCTGATTCAGAAGATTGAGCCGAAGAAAGCGCTGACTCCCGCGGCTAAGCCGGCGGGTAAGCAGCAGGCGCAGCAGCCGAATAAGCCAGCTAATGCTAAGCTCCCGTCCAAGCCTGTCCCACCGGCTCAGGCTGGTCAGTCTCTCTCTCTCTCTCTGCGTGGGGGCAAGTGTGTGTGTATATGTATATATCTATGTATTCCCTCTAATAATATTTTTGTGTGTGGAATTTCTCTTCTTTTTTATTGAGTATTTGGATTTTTGAATGCTCGAGTTTCTTAAAATGCAATCAATAAAAACTGCAACAATTTTCAATGAAATTGGTAAATATATAAAAATCTTCTATTTTGCTGCTCTGCGTGTAGTGATTATACAAATCTTTTTACTGTAGAGCTTTGGTTATAGAATTTCTTTGGTCTGTACAATAAATTGCAGACGCACAGAAATACCAACTTTTTATGGTTTCTGAATTTCACGAATGATTTCCGCAGCAATAGCATCTTTGTCTTAAAAATCTCTTAATGGAACAGGCAAGACTTTTTTTACAGGGACGCTAACCATAAAAAGAATTTGGAACATGCAAAGAACAATAAAATTTAAATGTGAATGTATATGTGCCAATATTTCAGATGTATATCATCTTGAACATTTTAAAAGGTTTCTTTCTCCTCAGGGCAATGATTTCTAACCATTCTATTTTTGTTCAATACATTAAATTTCAGACCTGTCTTTTACTATAATTAGAGCAAAAAAAAATTTGAATTCCATTCTAAATTTATCAATTGTTTTGGTCTTTTGCTTAAAAAGTGTTTTATTAATTTTGTTTTAGCTAAGATTCTGCTATAATACATTGTCGTAATACTTTCCATTTTAGAGTTATCTAAGTTTTCGATAGTTTTGGCTTAAATTTGAATTTGTGTTTCAATCAAGATTCTGCTAGTATGAAGTTATTGAATCCTGGGAATTGATAGCACCACTGACTGACCTATTTTTATAACCGCTTCAAGTTACTACCATTCAACAATTCTCTTTCTGTGCGTGACTTTTCTTTATCAACAAGATTCTGTAGTCTATATATTTTTCCCTGTTTTATGGAATACCTAGTTCCTTGTTGTCTATATATTTTCCCTATTTTTTGGAATACCTAATTGATGATGAGGGTTATCTAATACTCATTGAGTCGGTGGCCATGTATGGACAAATTAAAGCCATTCTTAAAGTTGTTAGCAGGGATTATTTACCTATTAAAGAAACGATCCTACACTCTGCTTTTATGCAGTTCTCCGTGCAAAGATGTCTTTTTGAATTTATGCTTTTATACATGCATTGGTAACCGACCTCGAATTTATCAGGAATATTTCTTTTTTTTTTGTTTGTTTGTATATAAGTTATATTGGTTTCTCCATTGAAGAGAAATATTTTGTAGGTTGGAATTGATTGTTAATTGATATTGAATTTTTTAATACATGGCCATTATTTCCATTTTTTTTTCCATTCATTTGTTTGTGTTGGTTTCCTGTAAAGGCCAGTTTACTGAAAGTCACTCTGCAAGAAGGAAAAATGTGGTCAATATGAGTTATAGAATCATAGATACCTATCCGTTTAATGATACTGGAAGGTTTGCCCATTAAAGTGTATTTACATCAGACATATTTACTGCATTCGTGTTGATGTGGAAGTACTGCACTGGGAAAGAGTATTGGACGGTTTGCCCATTAAAGTGTATTTACATCAGACATATTTACTGCGTTTGTGTTGATGTGGAAGTACTGCACTGGGAAAGAGTATTTGGTCATACTTTGATTAGAAATGAAGGGTTGGTAACTAGTGCATAAAATGCGTATTCTCAATGTTATTTGTAGGCTTGTGATATTTGTGGCTATGTCGTATTTTGCTATTTTCCCAAGTTCTTTATCAATGGGTATGCTTGCATAATTTCACTTGTTCATGAGTGTCTTATGAAATCTTTTATACCTGTACGGTAGCATTTATTGCTGTGCATTGTTCATTTGAGTAGTCAGGGAGGGAAAATCTGAATTTTCAAGAGGCCGCGGCGGTGGACGTGGATATGGGCGTGGACGTGCTGGTGGTGGTGGGTCGAACAGAGAATCAACCAACAATGAGAATTCATACAAAAACAGGGATTTTTCTGGTGGTCTAGTTGCAAATGAAGAGGCTGATACAGGAAAACCTTTTGAGAGGAGTGGTGGATTTGGCAGTCCTCGTGGTCCTTTTCGTGGTGGTCGCCGAGGTGGTTTTAGCAATGGCGAAGCTGTGGAAGGTGAACAGGAACAGGATCGGCCTCGAAGGGCGTTTGATCGCCGTAGTGGAACTGGGCGCGGGTACATATGTTATCTCGTTGCTAAATCTGTGTTATATTTCATTTTTGTGATTCTTCAACATTTATTTTAAAATATGAGTTCAATTGTTATGCAGAAATGATATAAAACGTGAGGGATCTGGCCGGGGGAACTGGGGAACTCAGTCTGATGAACTCAGTCGGTCAGTATTTCCTTGTTGCCTTCAGCCATCAGACACTCATGGCTGAGACACTCAATATGATGACTTGCACTCTGTTTCATGTGTTTTTCTTTCTTCTGTCTGTACCTGATTATTCAGTGTTTCCTCCATTACCTTTTCTTATTTAGAGTGACCGATGAAGTTAACGAAGGTGAGAAAATTTTGAATGTCGAGAAGCCTGCAGGAGAGGAGGATGCAGCAGAAGGGAGCACAGAAACTCCTGCCAAAGAAGTTGAAGAGAAGGAACCTGAGGATAAGGTGACGGAGTTCATACATATTAATCTTGATTCAATTATTTAAATGGTAGTTGCTACTTCTTTCGTGGACCACTATTTGATCCTTCATCATTTTGTAGATCTTTGACATTGATAAAGTGTCCTCTTATGAATTCTTTTCACTAAGTTCTTGAGCCTAAAGCAGACTGTTTTCTTTTACTTTTGGTGAGAGTGTTGCTGTCAAGGAGCCTTTTTGGCATTTATGCGTCGCGTTCTAAACTGGGTATCAAGGTGATTTGGTTCCATTAGATGAGGGGCAAGCCTCTCGAGGTGTTTTGAGATGCATTAGCCTCAGCGTGAATTGATAAAATAATTCAAAAAATTATATAACTACCAAAATATACTTTCGGTGAACATTAAACCGGCAAAAAATTATATAAATACCAAAATATACTTATGATAAACAATAAGCCTTGGGGTGGAAGTTCTGGGAAAATAACAGGAAAATTCAATTTTCTTTGAATCAGAACAAAAAGATCAATTTGTGTAATTGAGGGTGGACTGATTGTTTTGTTTTGTATTTTCTCTATAAGCAAAATGGAAACATCTTGGTTACCAAATGGAGCCTTAGTTTCACTCATCGGTTGGGTAGTTTCTCTGGAAACAGTAACTATCATAGTGTATCCTAGATATGTTACAGCAAAACACACTACCCTGTTGGTCTTCTTAGTTACCTCGGTTCAAAATTTTCGCAATATCTATTGTTTTTGGAAATAACTGTTTTATTTGATCAGTGTCCAGGTGATCGAGTCCATCACACGCATATCTATTGTTTTTGGAAATAACTGTTTTCCGAAAATTCAGGAGATGACACTTGAAGAGTATGAGAAGGTTCTGGAAGAGAAAAGGAAGGCTCTGCAGGCTCTTAAAACTGAGGAAAGGAAGGTTGACGTGAAAGTGTTTGAATCCATGCAACAACTTGCGAACAAGAAAAGCAGTGATGATATATTCATCAAATTGGTGAATCCACTGACAACAGTCCCTGCACAATTACTTTTGCTTGTCAATCATTTCATATTTATCTTTCCACGTGCTTCAAGCATTGTTGTGTTTATACTCATTTTATTCCATCCTGTAGGGATCTGACAAGTATAAGAGGAAAGAGTTAGCTGACAAAGAAGAGAGAGCTAAAAAGGTAACTATTCGTCCATATATACTTTCTCTACATGCATGTGTGAGTCGATGTGTGGTTGGGGAATATACTGCATATATACTAGTATGTGTTGCTTAAATCAGTAGGGTTACAAAAATTCTTTGTAGTCAGGTTGAATTTGAGCGTTCTCTATTCAGGAGACTGTTTGGCCAAGCTTAAAAGTTTACCTTAAGTAAATTTACTTCCAAGTAAAAAAGGAAGTTTTAACAAAAATAATTTTTTTATTGGTGAAACTTAAACATAAGTAAGTTGCATTATCAGTAAGATAAACATATTGAGAAAGGTAACTTTATTTTTTACTTCTTAAAAGTAGCTGTATTGTTTTTAGGCTTTAGCCAAACATGCGCACAAGATATTGCTTTCTATTCAAGCGTTCTACTGAGGACATGAAATTTTTTTGACTGAACTTTTTTCTATTTGGATGGTTAGTCTGTCAGCATCAACGAGTTCTTGAAGCCTACTGAAGGTGAGAGGTACTACAGTCCTGGTGGTCGGGGTAGGGGCGTGGGCGTGGTTCCCGAGGAGGTTACAGTGGAAGTAGTCAAATACAAGCACCTTCAATTGAAGATCAGGGCCACTTCCCCACCTTGGGTGCCAAATGAGGTGTTCTCTTGCCTTGCTCTTTCTATTTATATCGAATTCTCCCAGAGTGGCAGGATTGACTAGAATAATGGCGTATTTTGTATCAAATGGTTCCTAAAGTTTATCGCTAAAATGTATATCTATTTTCATTTGACCCCCCTATAGATTTTTCTATAATATCATGCATCGTAACTTTTTTGATATTTGGGGGCATATGAGCAATTAATCATGACTGGATATTTATTACTCAGTTTTGTTTTGAATGTCGATGTTTTAGTTTGTTTAGCGCCACAATTTTTTTGAATAATTTCTTTTTCGTTCCTTTTCCTTCGGTAGATGAAGATGATTGTTTCTATTGCTCGAACTTATGGAATTTTTGTACAACAGTATCAACAAAACAAAATCTTGTGGTTCTTCTCCACAGGAACTGGGACGAAAAGGAATGGTTGGAAAAACTTGTTATCATTGTTTTTCCTTTTAAATCTGTCTGAAATATGATGTATATTAATCAAATATTGAGCCTGTCTTAAATATGATGTTTGACTGGTAATAACTGAAAAATGTTTTTGCATCCATGTATTTTCAATAAGGAACTGAACAAGTTCCCGCTAAAAATAAAGTTGTTTTAGATGCCAAGAAATGGGACCATGCTTGTTACGAGTTTTTAATAAACAGTTTGAATTTTAGCAAAAGCGCTCTTTGGATCATGAACAGGATAAAGCAGTTCATTCTCAATTATCGGGATATTTTGGAATGCCATTACCATCATTCCAAAGTTTGAAAAGGATAATTCGAAAGTGTTTGATGTTCATCACAGTTTTGTAGTGTTGTGTAAAGATTGATAAATTAATAGATTCTTCATGTATCGATAAATTATAAATTCTCTAAAAGATAATTTTTCTTAATTCTGGAAGTATTATTTTATAGAAATTTTATTATAACTTTAAATTCTTGCACAAAATTGCGTTTGATGTGAGAAAGTAGAACAAAAGCATTTATTATATTAGTATTCAACCACATGTTTGAAGCGGACCATTCATTTTATAAATGTATTAAAACATAATAATATAAACTCTGCACTTAAACTAATCTAAGAGCATCTTATTGTGAAATGTGGATTGTTGTACAAGTTGACAAGTAAAATAGAGATAGAGAGAAAAAAATTTTCAATAGGGTTGTGGATTAGAAAAATTATAGTTTAATTATACGAGAGAGAGAATATAGATGAGATATAAAAAATTAAATAAAAGATGATGAGTAAATATTTCGATGGAGATAAATTATAAAAAATTAAATAAAAAAGTCTTAATACACATTTTGATAGACTATTGTAAAAAAAATAAGACGATATGTTAGACATTCTTCATTTTTTCCTTGCTATGTAAACAATTAAGGATGACATGACATATTTTTTTTATTGCAATCTACGATTGCATTAGAGATACTCTAATAATACTCTAGATATATTTTACTAGTATATATCGCTCTTTATGGTAGGATCCAATCAGACGTTCTATTATGATGATGAATTGAAGCGGTAAACAAATTTTGGAGATGGTCGATTAAGAGATGAATTGAAGTGGTCAATAAATTTTGGAAGAGATAATTTTTTGAAGGAAGAAATCAAGAAGGCGTAGCACACAATCGACGTTTAATTACTTTTTTTCTTTTTCAGAAGCAGAACAAATTTTCTACAATCGTGATTAAACTATTTAAAATTTCAAAATAGCCCCCACCCAACACTCAATATCCCTTCTCCCACCTCACTAGAATTCTGCCTACCGGTCCCCCCTCTCATTATATGTATAGGAGAGAAAGACCAACTCTTTCATCTATAGGGACTTGATTTAATGTCCATTCCGGTGGATATTATAATTATTGCCACCATGGACATTAGATCAAGTCTCTTCATCCATAAAGGCAACAATTCAGTTTTACTTAAAAATCTAAATTGTATTGTTTTGATATAACTCGTTAATTCATCAAAACTAGAACACATATCAAAAACCGTTCTTAAAGAAATCATCTTTTTCAAAATCTATGATTTTCAGCAACCCAAGAACATATCATTCCACAATATTATTCCTATTGAAACTACAACTAAATGTCAAGATCAGCTGGAATTTTGGACAGCAAATTATATTCTTTAGTCTTATTTGTGTATATGCATATATCTATATTATATATATAGATAAGATTTTTGTTTGGTTGGGTTGAGTTGGGTGTTGCGTGGGTGACTCATTTTATAATCTTGAAAAGTTTAGTTAAAATAAATTTACACATATTAGATTAGTTCAAATTATTTGTCAAATCAATGTCTAATAATTTGACCAAAGAACAGCCCCTAATTCCATGCTTCAAAAACTAATTATAAAAAAGAAATCTTTAAAAAATTTGAAGATGATAGCACAAACTTCGAGTAAAATACACCCAATGCTATTATACTTTGTCAAATATTCTTGAAATGTTATTGTACTTTAAAACGTTCCTAGAAAGGCTAGAAAATATACATCTATTACTTGAAGTAGTTTTATACTAGTAACTATAACATTAATCGTCACAATACCAATAAAAACGGCCACTTTGGCAAAAAGGTAAAGTCAAACTTCTTGAATTAGAAAAGAGTGACTTATAAACTTTAAGTTGTAAATGCTTCATTTATAAAGAAAAGATTTAAATACCTTCGTTGATAAAGTCTATTAACTAATGTATTTACGATTAACATATAGTTCGTTAATAGATAGTCTCATTAATAGACCATTACCGTGTGGTCTCGATCAAATCTTAACAAACACATGGTCTCATTAAGACCAGGTTTATATATGTTAAATTGGTTTTTCAATTAATCCACTTAACATGGACTCAATTTTTTAAAAATTTAAAACAAAAATTACAATTCATACTCAAATGTATACATATTTTCATAATTTATACCATAAAATTCACAATTTCTATCATAAATTAAAAGAAAAAGAAATAACTACACATTTTGCAAAAATTTAGATATCAGATTTTCACTTTGAAAGGGAATTTTCTACACTTGTTCGAACTTGTTTTGAGATTAATGAGATGTTAATTTTTTTGCAAGATAGTGAAATTTGAAACCATCTTTTTTCTGGCAATAGCGTATAAGTAACAGAATGAATTTGAAATCGTTTGAAATATATGGAATAAGCAAATAAGAAAAGATATAGATATATTTAATAATTTACTTATAAAATGAACCAACTGACATTTAGCACTATTCCCACAATAAAAACCGCCCCTAGAGTAATTATCAAAATGGTTACGTTAAGAGAATTACAACAAAAACTTAGCACTTGATTTTACATTTTAATAATATTTTCTCAACGTTTCTTAACCGCGTATCAATATTGACAAATTATCACCAATCTTAATATATATACAAGTCAAAAAGCAAAAGATGAAATATGCAAGATAACTGAGTAAGAAACAAAATTAGGTACTTGCTTTGCGGAAATGTGTATCTTCGCTAACAATTAAAGGATTCGAGACGATGTGTAGTGGACGCCAAACCTTATGAGACAAAGTCCCAACAAGGGATGTTTGATTTAGAAGACTACAATAATGACAAAGGATGAAAAGAGCAAAACGAAATGCCTCCAAAGGGCACAAGCACACTAGAATTCACCAGAAAGAAATATTTAAGACTAAATGGAATGAAATTACATTTCTCTTTTTTTTGAGAGTTCCTTCTTTTTCTACTTCGATCAATCTCCTTTCTTTTATACCTTGTCAAACGGTTTTATCACACGCTTTCCTTCGCCTTGCATAAAACTTCTCATCGCCCAGCTTTCTTCCTTATCGCCCAAAGAACCACCTCGTCGCCCAATAACCCCCATTTCTTCCATAATGATTTCAACTGCTTGTAACTTCCCATGATGATTTAACATGATGATTTAACTTCTTGTAACCCCTTCATGAAGCAATCACTTCGTCATCAATAACCGCCCATTTCTCCCATGATGATCCCAACTGCTTGTAACTTCCCATGATGATCCAACTTCTTGTAACTCCTTTATGATGATTCAAGTTTGTAACTCCCGACAACGTGGGAATAATGATAAGAAAAATGAGAAAAACTACTTATGAACAGCACTCTTATGCCGTGATCGACCATTCTAATCGCCCAACGCCCGAGCGCTTTTGATCCGGGCGATGTCCGCTTTCAGCCCTTCCCGGCTTGGACAATTTCTATCGGGCCTCGATATTGAATTTATTTGGGCATCCGCTGGGCCCGGCCGATATATTTTCTAAACCTATATACTTGGGCATTCGGGCATTTATTATGGGCCTATACGTACAATTTTCTTAAGTCTCTTTTTAGGCCCTTGTTATTTCATATGTCAACATCATTTCAATACGGCTTAATTAACATAATTGCTTATTTAATTAGCCATATTCACTTGGTGGCGCTTCGTCTTCTCGAAAGTTTTTGCGCCTTAAGTCCTAAATCCTAAAAGCACGATTTACATAAACCCAAAAGGCGCCATTACCAATGCCCACGCCCAAATTTCATCATCGTCCCTTTTCTCCCTCTATAAAAAGGACACTATTCATTCATCTTTTCTTTACCTCCCATTCATCCTTCCAAACCGATCGCCTCACTTGCAATCTTCTTGTCCATTTTCTCAAACCATGTCGACGTCCGGAGCTTCCTCCAATAACAAAGATTACTTTCAAGATTTCCAAGACCTCCCGACCAAACCCTACGAAACCCATCAAATCTTCTACCTTCTAGGCTTGGATATGAACGAGTTCTACTTGGGCCCGCTGCTCGTGACGCGACTTATTGGGCGATCGCCACACCCCAGCTTTTTTTCCTTGTACCCAAGGACCTCCTTTCTTGGACCCATTCTCGCTGAAGCCAATCCATGAGAAAGCATTCGACATGGCCCAAATCGATACCACCTTCCGCCTGCATGCGCAGATGATGAAGCATGCTCCTTCAAGGCGCTTTTTGATCGTGCTAGATTTCGATCTTTTGAAATTGCCACACGTCCCCTCTATATGATCCAGCTTCTTTTCCCCATCGCCTAAGCTTCGGGTCTTCCGAGTACAATACCTTCGCTTTCCCCTCGCCCAATGTCGATTACTCTACGGGATGTTGGTGCTTTGGTTAATCTTCCTCCTCCGGGCGATACCATCTCTCCCGCTATATTGATATCCTCCTCGCCCAAAGTTTGATAAGAAGTTTACGGACTCCTATTCGTGCATGCAAGAGCTCTATGATAACACGGGCAAAGATCCCACACATGCAGAAGCGTGTGGCTTTCCTCCAAGTTTGGCTATGTAGGTACATTCTTTGTGTTCCTAGTCTTAAACCTTCCATGGCCTATTTGCCTATCGCCCATGAGTTAGCTCTTGGTAGGTCTTTAAACCTTTGTTCTCTGCTTCGCCGCCTTTCTATAGAGGCATGGCTTACCTTCAACATCGCCTTAGGACCAATGCTTCTCCCATCGGAAGTGGGCCTCTTTGCTCGCTCAATTGTGGTTGAGAGCATACTTTCCACAACTTGGTGTTCCTTCAATTCCCCCAGTGTCCGCTGAGTTGTTACGGGCTAATTATTAACCAATTAGCTCCTGTGATATGTCTAACCGGACGCCTTTACATTCTTTTATAATTTAAATTCAATTCCCTCGTTCTTTCCTTTCTCCATTCATCAAGTTCCACCCACGCCCAACCTCCTCTTAGTTTGAACGAGGTGAGTAATGTCTTGCCCGTTTGGGTCCAATATTTGACCGGGCGAGAATTGTTTCATGACATTCTCACGGGCACTAATGCCAAGGCCTGGGGTCAAGTCTATGCTCCCGCTTCTTTGCCCGACAACTTGGTTTGGCCAAACTTGGCCCTTCCTCCTTGTTACTCAAAGAGTTTTCAAGAACGCTTTCATACCATCACCAAAGTGGAGGCCCAAGCTATAGATGAGCGTAATGCTTCCTTAATGAACGGGTTTTCTTTGGCTCCTTTCAATCCCACTTTGGCCGCTCATCCTCTTTTTGAATGCTTTGGCCTTCGTGAAGCGTAGGCTCTTCTCTACTAATGTCGCCCAAGCATTCCACATACTTGAGGGGTCGTGGTCTTCGAGGACTTCCATTTCTTCTCCTCCGATTCCTATCCTCGCCGCGCCCATATCCGCCAAACAACCCGCCTCCTTTGTCTTCCCCTACAAAGCCTTCGACGACAAGGCGTACTGACGCTCTCATCGCACTTTACCATTCAATCCAGCCTCCTCCCCGCTCATACCGGAGTTGCAAGAGGTACATCCAAACGTAAACTACCGACGACGGACCCATCGATCAAGTCGACGATGAGAGTGATGATGATGGTGCTACTCCTCCTCCGAAAGTAAGAAAGGTAACTCGATTTTTCTTCATTTAAAGAACTCTTTAGCATGAATATTGACATTCTCTTTGTATTCTAAACCGTAGGGGAGTTACTTCTCCTTTGAAAAATCCCCATCGTCCGACCCTTCAATTCTTCAATCGTCCGAGCCACCATAGATGTGGATTTGCCCGAGAAGGATTTGAGAGCCTACCGCTTCAATCGCCTGTGCAGCTTGAAGAATTGTCATCATTTCGTATGCTTCCTCCGTATGTGTAGAACCGGGTGGTAATATGTGCTTATAGTTGTAATCATTTTTCGAATTCTACCATTTGACATGGCTTTACCTCTTGAAGCACTTATCATCATTTATCCTTTTGCGTAAAGACCAATTGACTTGCTTGGCCAGCACCGAAACCAATGCGTCCGGCCAGCATCCGGGCCATCACGTTCGGATAGGGGTGACTCTTCACAAAGCAGTACAATCGCCTGCAAAGGGCACACTTCCTTCTTCCTCTAAGACCACCGATGAGGTAATTTTTCTTCGATTTCCCTTACCTTGCTTATTTCCAAAGAAACACCGAGTAATTGTTGTACCTTTACAGTGATGTCGATACCATCTTGCGCGCCTATTCGTGACTTGTTTACATCATGGGAACAAGTGAAGGCTAGTCGTGCGCTGCTCGCCTCTTCGCCACCGTCCTTCTTCTTCGCCTCGTGCTTTCTCCATGGAAAACATGAACATCCTAAAGCAGCAAGATTGAATATACTTCCTTCATGGACATGGATATCTCACATGCTAGTGCGGCCAACCATCTGGACAAATTTGAGCATTTAAGCCACCAAATGGCTCAAGCACTTGAGCTTCCTTCGCTCAAACTCCCCACCGATCTCAAGTTATCGCTGAAAGTCATTCATCAAGAGATAAGTGCATTGTCGGCCAAGAATGTGGAGCTCAAAGTCAAGAAGACTCAATATGTCGCAAATTAATAACCGAAAAAGGAATCCTTCACCAAGAAATCGATCAAGCCAAAAACAATTTGAACGAGATTTCTTCCAAGTCATGGTTGAAGACTCCTTGATGATGAGTTTGGCGCTCGGATGAAGGAAATCCAAGAAAAGATGGACGATCGCAAGGCCAGTCGGCAGCCTAAGAAGCGCAACGCTCACGTGAAGTTGAACGGGCTAAATCTTTACTTGAGCGTTATTCAAGTTTAGAAGTGGACGATGGTTTTATGGATGAACTATCCGTCATTGCTCAACAATATGATGAGTGGAAAACTTAGAGAGCAAATGCGCCTATCCGGGGAAGGATGTAGTTAGGATTTTAAAGTTTTAAAGACAACTTTTGTTTTATCCAGCTTTCCTTTGTAATGGCACCACACTTATGGCAACCAAATTATCTCGATGAAATGAAAAGCTCTATTTGTTTATAGAATTTCATCCCTTAATGTTTAAACCTCTAATCGCTCAAAATCCCAAACCGATTTTAACGTATTTCTTTAAATATTTGCCATTAATAGATCTCATGTGCCTCATACCATCCAAATTTTCTAAATGATATGCCCCATTTGGCAACACCTCTTTAATTTCAGATGGTCCTTCCCAATTTGGTGACCATTTCCCAAACTTTGATTACTACTATCCAATGGGAGTATTGTTTTCCATACCAAATCTTTCGTATAAAACATTTGGCTATAACCCTTTTATTATAATATGAAGCCACTGTGTTTTTTCCGAATTTGCAATCTATCTAAAACGCTCAACTTTAGTTCGTCCAATTCTAATAAATTTTGCACAAGTAGTTCAAGATGCTCATTTTCATCTATATTATTTTGCAAACGACTCGATCGATTGCACATTAATTTCCATAGGCAAGATTGCTTCTTGCCCATATGTCAACCGGAAAGGAGTCACTTTAGTACTAGATCGCGGCGAAGTTCAGAGGCCCATAACGCCCTATTCAAGCATTCATGCCAATTTCTAGCATTTTCACCTATCATTTTCCTTATGATACCCTTTAAAACCTTATTTGACGATTCTCTTGGCCGTTGGATTGGGCGTAATAAGGCGTAGAGTTTGCCAACTTGATTCCAAACTCGCCGTAAATTCTTTCACTTGATTCCTGCTCAAAGAAGTTCCATGATCCATCACTATAGTTTGAGGTATCCCAAATCTATATACGATATGATCACGAATGAACTCTATGACATTTCCTTGGGAAATTTCTTTTAAAGGTATCGCTTCTACCCATTTAGTGAAAAAAATCGGTGAGCGACTATTATAAAGGTATGTTGCTTAGATGACGCGGGGTAAATCTTTCCTATCGTGTCTATCGCCCAACACTTGAAAGGCCATGGTTTGATAATAGATACCATTTCCTGGCCGGCACTCTTTGATCGGGCCATGTTTTGACACTCCAAGCAACTTTTGCATACCAACGCATATCTCGCCCATTTTAGGCCAATAATACCCATTCCCGATGATCAACCACCTCATCTTTTGGCCACTTTGATGTGCTCCGCACACTCCTTCATGTGTTTCGCCATAACCACTTTAGCTTCTTGCAAATTTATGCACTTCAAAAGTACACCATCCGAGCGCTTTCTTATATAATTCACTTTCAATCAAAGAAATAGTTCAAAGAACGTAATTTTAACTTCCCGTCGCTTCTTCTTATTTGGTTCTTCCAGAATTTTTGTATTTCTTCTCTCAATCCAATGCGCTCCATTTTGTATACAATGCACATTAAACCCTTTCGCCTTCGCTGAAGTACAGTGCAATATCGTTCCATCACTGCACGCAGTAATCGTTATTCAAATTTTTTGAATAACCTCGATGCCATTCGGGCCAATTCATTTTCCGTGATCGTTATACATTCTATTAACGATTGAAGCTCTACTTGGTCGAACTCGTCCAAGAGCTCTTGAGCGATGCCATATATTGACTTATGACAGAGTCACTTTGGCATTTAAACTCGCCATTCAATTGATAAATTATTAATTGAGAATCACCCTGATAAGTACGTTTTTCAGTCCCCAAATCCAATAATAATTTAAACCGACAATCAACGCTCAGATTCGGCTTGATTATTAGTACACATTTCAGCTTAGGGCGAAAGCAAACTTGTAGCAAACCCCAGCGGGTTTATTAGCACTACCCCTACTCCCGCACTCTCTAGCGGTTTTGAACCACAAAGTATAAAATCCAGGGTTTTAGTTCGAGCGAATTGACTTCTAATTCGATTTCCTTAGGTACGCCTACACACGGATGATCGCCAAAAGTTAGCCAATGCTTGATTTTTACCGCTTTTGTGGTATGAATCAGATTTCAAATTCTCGACAAAGGTAAAGTCCAAAGACCAACTTTTGATGCAAAATAGACGAGAGAAACATGTACTTAACCAAATTTACTTTAGAAATTAAGTAAATAGTTACAGTCGTAAGTAAGCCCTTAATTTAGTACATGTAAAATACAAAGCAAGACATAATTTTTCAATAGCGTAATAATTACATTCACACACAAAGAAGTCGCTCATCGAGATAATATATCGCCTTTTCTTCTCCAAACCGATCGCCCCGGGCGACTAGTCCCATTATTGACTCGCCGGCCGATATATAAACTTTCATTGGCCGACCTTGGATAGGTGAAACTAATACCGTGGATTTGACAAATATGTCTTCGTGCTATGGAAAGCCTCTTGATGCTCCTCCTTCCGCATTTAAGTCGCCCCGATTTTTCAACTTTAGAAGAGGCGAGAAAGCTTTCTCGCTCTCGCACAATTAGATATGAAACGTCAGAAGAAGTTCACTTGCCCAAGGAATCTTTGTAATTCCTTTTTTTCCTTAGGTGGTTTAGCCTCTAAAATGGCTTTTGCTTTATTTTTATCAAGTTCAATTCTCTTTCATGCACTAGGAATCCTAGGAAATTTCCCGCATTAACACCAAATGCACACTTCAACGGATTCAATTTTAATTTATATTGTCTCATCCGCTCGAATGAACGCTTTCAATTGTTGGAGATGGTTTTCTTCTTTCAATGATTTAACCACTATATCATCAACATAAACTTCAACGAAATCTCCTATCATGTCATGAAAAATTAGATTCATTGCCTTTGATAAGTGGCTCCTCGCATTTTTAAACCAAAAGGCATGACCACCCATTCAAAACATCCTAAAGCACCGGGCATCCGAATGCGCTTTATGTATATCTTCTTCACTATATAAATTTGGTTGTATCCCGAATATCCATCCATAAAAGAGTACATCACATGTCCAAAGTAGCTTGAATCTACTAAGGAATCTACCGCTGGCATTGATATTCATCTTTGGCTTGCTAAGTTCAAATTTCAAATCTATGCAAACCCTAATACTACCATTTTTCTTTGATACAGTGCACAATATTAGACAACCATTCAACGATCCGCCGCCCTTATAAAACCCGCTTTAACAACCGCTCTATTTCTTTCTTTACTTTGGCAATACATTAGAGCAAAACGTCTGGGGGTTGCTTATGTGGTTTAAAGTGTGGCTTAGTTGGTAGCCTATGTTCCACCAAATTTTTATCTAAACCGGCATGTGTTCATATTCCCAAGCAAAACAATCTCTATACTCTTTAACAAAGCAATTAACTCGGTCACTTACCTCTTTGCTAAGCATCCGACCGACAAATGTTGGGCGATCTTCTTGTTCCTCTCAATATTTACTTTCACCAAGGGGTCTTGTGCTTGGGCGTGCCTCTGCCTTCATGACTCCTATCACATCGCGCTCAAGCTCCTTGTATTGATGTCTTCTCGCATCTAAACAATCCACCTTATTCACTTCTCGCCAATATTCTCGTTTCTAACTTGAACACGGCTAATTTATCCCTTAAAATCTTTAAAGCCGCTTTTCTTTCTTATTTCTCCTTCAAGACTTTTTCTCGAAAGCCATTGACTTGGCTTTGACATCCTGAAGGTTAGGTACCTTCTTCAACATTTATTGAATATCTTTTTGCCAATCATCGGCTCTTCAAGGGCCACTATGTTTGGCCTCATTTTGATCGAACATTTCAAGAAATGCATCTATTGATAATGGCTCCTCGCCTCTGCTGATGATCCGAGTTTCTTCACCATCTTGGACTACTCTCACAGCCCATAATTTCCTTCATACATAAACTTCTCGATCGAGTTCGCTCAGAATAAAAGGTCTATGATCCGCTTGCACCACTTCGGCTTCACCTTTATCGCTCCAAAAACTAGACACCGATGGAGTGACGAAGGTATACAACGATTTCCATGAATCCAATCTCTTCCTAACAACACATTGTAGCTAGTCGGCCCGCCTATTACAAAGAATACCGTGGTTTTGGTGATAGTTCCTACCGCTACGCCCAAAGGCATTACTCCTTTGGTCAAGTCACCCCGCCATTGAAGCTCGTAAGGATAACTTCAAGAGGGATCAAGTCACTCTCCGCCTTAGCAAATTTCTTTATCATTCTAGATGGAATGGTATTAATAGCGCCCCATTATCTATGAGAACTTTGGCTGGCTGTGGATGCCATTGACTAGAGCCTTTACATATAATGGCCTCAAATGTTTGGTTAAATTGGCCGCTGGCTTTTAAGATGACCCTTCACGCCTCTATCTCCACTTCTCGCTTCCCCGTCATCCTTGATCGAAATGTCAGTGTCAGTTTACGTGCAACATTTCGCAGACCGATCTTCTCAGGCCGGCTCTTGAGCTTCTTTGTCGCCACTTCCTCCCAACCCGTAGGGGATGGTAATATCGTTGGAGGTGATCCATACTTTTCGTGAGCGCGGTACCCTCATTTTCCTCTCAAGGCCCCCAGATAACACGTAATAATCAAAAGATCGCCCAGATGGTTCGCCCAACAAATCTACTTCTCGTACACCTTCTTGATACAAATTGCTTTAGCAATTTGTTATATGAAACTCCTCTTTCTCTCTCTCTCGACTCTAAGTCAATCTCTTCTTCCACATCCGCTGCCATCATCTTCTTCTTCTCCTCCATAGATATCTCCTGAGGTTTGCCCGATTTCTACCACGCATTCCAATGTGCATGCTTCTTCACTCTCATCTTCTTGTGGCCCCTCATCCCTTTGCTTTTAAATTCATTGGCAAGCGATAATTATTAGCCAATATTGGGGTAAAGAACCAAACCGAATGGTGATGGATTGTCCAGATCTTCTTCATCTTCGCCCTTGTCATGTCTTTTCAAACTTCGACCTACCGTAAGAATCTTCCGCAATTCTCCCGTTGAATCATTCACATTATGTTCCTTCTCATCTTCGAGATTTTCTTTAGCAACCGTGTTGGAGAAATTGGGCGATTTAGGACGATCACTTCTTGTTGCCGCCTCATCATTCGTCCATAATTTCTCCGATGACGCCTCTCACTGTGTCCTAGTCATTTGATCAAAGGGTATCACCCTTCCCGCACCGTATTGGAATGAGTGCCATACATTCGATCGATGGGCCGCGGCCCGAACGTTCTATTGTTGAGCATCGGACCGCCACTGTACACCGCCCGCCATCATACATCGGGCTCGACCCGCCTTTCAAAAGGAGGCCATGATACCTTTCGTCCTCGAACAGTTGGAAATTTTGGGTTGTGTTTGGATGATTGTGATACTCCCATACTTCCGCTTTTCTCCTCTTCATCTATTTCTCTCGCTACATCTAGCACACAACACTTTTTTATTCCTTTCAACTTCTTTACCTTTTGAGACGCTTTGAACACGCCGGGATGCGGTTCAAGATCTTCGTCCCCATTATCGACCACCAATTTGAATTTAGGTAAACCACTTTTGAAACCTCACGACAACATATTAACCCCTAGTGGTCATGAAAAGGATTTTCATCCACCGCCATCTTCTTTTTAGCTTCAAAAGTAATTCGCCTCGATTCGATGGCATCCTGTAATACATGACGAAAACCAAACAATTATTAGTTGTATGAGACCATGCATTATGCCACTTACAATATTTTTTATCCTTAATTTGCTCGATTTGGCAATTTGTGTTTATCGCTCGCTTTTATTTGCTTGTCTTTATACAATCTATCAAATATAGTATCTCGCTTTGGTTACATCGAATCTAAAACGTTTCTAGCCTTCTTGCTTGTATCTCTCGTAGGCTCGTTTTTCATCATCCCCGAATTAATTATTAACGGACATTCATAAGCATCTCCTTTAATCAATTCGCCAAACATATTTCAGCTTTGATCATAATATTCATCCACAACGTGAACGTCAAGTTCGTCTCTATAATAAGTCCCTTTGCTCGGAATTTTTCATTTGTTCCTCTTCCCTTATCAAACGCTCATACCTAATCACATTGGTCACAATGAAAGAGATCGTGAAACTCCCTATCCCGAAATTTCTTTTTCAAGTCGAAACTTAAACAACTTTGAGCGATCTTAACAAACTCTTTTCGGGTAAGGGCACAAAGCATTTACTCCTAGCGCCTTTAAACCTTTGAAGAAAAACTTCCGCCCATTCAACTTGGCATTTGACGAATTCGCCAAATCACCCAAGGTGACTTCAGATTCGCTTTTATAGAATTGGGCGTGGAACAACTCGTTCTAATTGTTGCCATGTCTCGAACAGAGTTTGTCGGCAAATTAATGAACCATGAAAAAGCTACTCTCATTAGCTTAACTAGGAAACAACCTTATTTTATGGTAATCACTTACTTCACCGCATTGCAAAGTGTGAATCGCCCTACATGTTCCAATGTTGAAACCTCCCCAAAACCCGTGAATAGTGAAAATTCCTAAGACTTTATATCCCCTAGGCCACGGATAGGCTTGGTCTATCCAATCGGGATATGGCTTTTATAGGTTGGCCTAATGAAAGGACGATTCCAAAAGCCATCCGATCTTGCATTATCTTGGTGATTTGGTTTCTTAAAGCCATGTTTGATCATATGGGACTCCTATTGGTTGATTCACGTGTGGAATCATTTGAGGTCTATTGTTTAAACTCGATTTGTGGCCAAATTACCATTACTCATGGTATTATTGCCATTTACTTGGACATTTGCCCTTCGTTAACACGTGTTGCGTTTTTGTCCTATATTTGGCATATTTTCTCTCGCATTCTGCTACCCCCAAGTTGGACGATCCCACATTATGACCACTCAAATTGGCCACGCTGCCTCCACCCACATTTGACGTCGATGGTATAAAAGGCATTTCTATTCCTTGACTAGGATTTATAGGTTCATTGTCGGTGAATTGTGCCCCCACAACCGTCCCTAGCTTGGAAATGATTCCCTATATTTGCAAATTTGGTTGACATGTCCGCCTACTAACCTAGTTATAAGTTCATTTAAAGTACTTAATTGTTTGGCCATGTTGTCGAATGCACATTTCCGCTTTGAACAAATTTTTCCATATCATGAACATTTTGCAAGCTTACCCGTCCCACAACATCTTGCGTGAGTTCGCCAAGTAATGCGCCAAGATGGTTCGTGGACTCAATTCCGCTATCGGCTCATAACGGCTTTGATTTTGTCCCTCCGTTGTCGTGTATTTTGTCGTTCTTCATATCGCCGATCACGGATTGAATTCACGGGTCGGGTCGGTTCCTTATCCGAGTTCTTGTGAGGCATATTGTTCTACCCTCTTGTATCTTCTAACACCAAAAGTGTCCCACCGGCGCGCCAAATTGTTTCACATGAATGTGTATCTTCGCTAACAATTAAAGGATTTAGACGATGTGTAAGGACGCCAAACCTTATGAGACAAAGTCCCAACAAGGGGTGTTTGATTTAGAAGACTACAATAATGACAAAGGATGAAAAGAGCAAAACGAAATGCCTCCAAAGGGCACAAGCACACTAGAATTCACCAGAAAGAAATATTTAAGACTAAATGGAATGAAATTACATTTCTCTGCTTTTTTTGAGAGTTCCTTCTTTTTTTCTACTTCGATCAATCTCCTTTCTTTTATACCTTGTCAAACGGTTTTATCACACGCTTTCCTTCGCCTTGCATAAAACTTCTCATCGCCCAGCTTTCTTCCTTATCGCCCAAAGAACCACCTCGCCGCCCAATAACCGCCCATTTCTTCCATAATGATTTCAACTGCTTGTAACTTCCCATGATGATTTAACATGATGATTTAACTTCTTGTAACCCCTTCATGAAGCAATCACTTCCGCTCAATAACCGCCCATTTCTCCCATGATGATCCCAACTGCTTGTAACTTCCCATGATGATCCAACTTCTTGTAACTCCTTTATGATGATTCAAGTTTGTAACTCCCGACAACGTGGGAATAATGATAAGAAAATGAGAAAACTACTTATGAACAAGCTACTTTTATGCCGTGATCGACCATTCTAATCGCCCAACGCCCGAGCGTTTTTTGATCCGGGCGATGTCCGCTTTTGGGCCCTTCCTGCTTGGACAATTTCTATTGGGCCTGTATACTGAATTTATTTGGGCATCCGTTGGGCTCCGCCGACATATTTTCTAAACCTATATACTTGGGCATTCGGGCATTTATTATGGGCCTATATGTACAATTTTCTTAAGTCTCTTTTTAGGCCCTTGTTATTTCATATGTCAACAACAGCCACGTTAATTTATACGAGTGTTTCAACAATCTGATTTGACAAGATATAGAATTATAGCTAATTAAATTAATTACCAACTAAATACTTGACCAATGGAAACAAAAAAAAAAAAAAAAAAAACTCTATTTAACAAAGGGCTACCCACTAATTAATAATCAAGAACCATTATTTAAAGTTGACCAACAATATTCAAAAGCTAAAAACTTAACAACTCTATTAACCCTAATTTAAAAATAAAATAAAATAAAACAAGTACAAAAGAAAAAAAAAAAAAAAAGAAAAAAAAAAGGGAAATAATCCTACCGAGGACCCCCACTCCCCATAAGGGGTTTATTACTTTATTTGATAAAGTCAATACATGTTTGTATTTTTTCACATATTTAAATTAGATGGCAGTTATATTTGAATACACGCGCATGCACCTACACTATATATTAACATTCCTAGCAAGAAAATTGATCTACGAGAAACTATAAAATTTAATAAAAATCGTAACCGTCCTTCGAGAAACCTATGAGAAAATTATATGTTTTCGTTGTTAAACTCGTTGATAATTTAATTTTTTTCCGAAGAGAATAATAACTAAAACATTTGTCGGAATCCATGCAAACCCTGTTGCTAACGACGACGGAATTGCATAATCGATAACTTTCCATCATTATGAGCACATTTTTTTAGTGACTAGACACAATTTTATAAGTAAACTGTAGCATGAATATATTTTGGCAAAATTTCAAAAGCTTCAAATTCAACCTTTGACAGATTCAAAGAATCCCTAGTGCATTAGGTGTGGACTAAGAAAACAATGTCCCAAAACAAATATAGAATTAAATTATATATTAAGATAGAAGAAGTAGACTTTACTTTGTTCCCTTTTAAAATAATTTTATTCCACTTTCATATGTCATATATTTCATGTTCAACCTGTCTATATAAGTTGCACTATATCCCATCTTTAGAGCATTTAAATTTCTCTTTATATTACAGCAAATTAAAAGAAAAAAAATTAAAATAAGCAATGAAAATGGCCATTTTTGTTGCTTTTCTTGTTGTTTTACTGATTTCTCCAGCAGTGTTTGCTAAGGATATCACTGTTGGTGACAACAGTGGATGGACTAATGGCTTTGATTACTCCTCATGGGCTTCTAGCCAAACATTTAACGTTGGTGACAACCTTGGTGAGTTGTATTCTTCATTCAATATTGTAAGAAAATTGCGTACAGGGTTTTCATGACGGCCAAAATTTGTCGTGGAAGTCTTTTCATGACTGCTAAAATCTCTCGTGGAAATATATACGATCATCGATGTCTTTTACCAATGAAAGTTTTATCTTTCGATTTTTTATTTTTTTATTTTTATGTTTTTTCAATAATTGAGTTGATTTATCCATTCAGAGTTATTAAAAGAGTCAACGAGAATGGAAGTAGGATTTTTCGCTATGACTAATTAAAATACGTCTTTCAAAACTTTCATGATAGTTAGTTACCCATCATGAGAACGAGTGTAATAAAAGTTTTTATTATTACCACCGTGTAAAAAGAAGTCCGTTGTTAAAAACTTTACATGACAGGCGGAGCTATAATTTTTTGGAGGGGAACTACTACGTGTCAAAAAAAAAAAAAAAATTTACAATTCAAGACCAGGCTGCTAATGAAAAAATAAAATTTGCACTTCAAAATTAATTTTTTCGGTCCGGTCCTATCCCCACATCCGCTTCTACATGACGGCTAGCTATTCATCATGAGAACGAGTAATATCGTAGAAAAGATGTCTATGTACAACATCACTATTTTTGAACTAATCCTTTTTCTTGTTCATATAATTTGAATCTTGATGATCAGTGTTCAACTATGGATTCACTCACAGCGTGTCTGAAGTAAGAAGTAAATCAGACTATGATAGTTGCAACTCTGGGAATCCCAACGCTACCCACAGCCCCAGCCCCAGCACCATCCCCCTTAATGCTGCGGGTTCAAGATATTTTATATGTCCTACTTCCAATCACTGCTCTCAAGGTATGAAGCTGGCAGTCAACGTCGTGGCCGGAAACACCACTCCCGGTGGCTCACCACCACCTTTCGGTTCAACTTCCCCACCAAATTCACCAAATTCGCCACCTACTCCGCCTGGTATTTCAGCCCCACCACCGCCTTCTGGTGGCGCAGCTAGCATTTTCGGAGGGATGAGTAATTTGATAGTTGGATCGTTGGCAACCCTGTTTGTATTCATGGGCTAGGCAAGAGGCAGTGCAGTTTGATTTTCGTTGGATTTTGTTTGAGTCATATGTTCATGATATTGTGTGTACATGATTTGAAGAATATTTGATTATTATTACTAGTTTTTTCTTTTGTTTGAAGCATTTTTTATTTTCGTTTTGTAGACTTCGATCCTTCGAGATATTAATATTGTCACAATACTTGGTACGTAAACTAGCTAAGAGCCTGTTTGGTGTGGATTATAAACTAATTTATTTGACCAAAATAGTTTATTTGACCAAGAATGATAAAAAATATCATGCTACAAAGATACATTTTTTAGTCAAATAAACTATTTTGATCAAATAAACTATTTATAATCCACACTAAACGAGCACTAAGAGCTTGTTTGACAAAGTTTAAAAACCCATTTTGATTTTTTTTCAATGTAATTTTTGACTTTTTTCAACCCACTTTTAACACGAAAAGTCAACAATTTCAACTCAAATAAATCAATATTGATCAAATAAACTAAAATTGGTTTATAAACCAGATTATAATCTCATCAAACGGGCCTAAAAGTCGATCCTTGAACTTGAGAAATTCACCAAGGCTATAATCAAGGGTGATCATATCATAATATCCGACTTGGGAGATTGTATAACAAAACATGTGAGGTATTATGATTGAGTTCAATAACAACATATAAATCGGTGAGAGTTATTGGTTCAAATCCAATATTAGATAAAACGGACCGAAATCTCCATTGTTGCCAACATGACAACAAACACGGATGGCAAAGAATGAGTTATGATCACAACATCTGTTGCTTCCACCGGTGGCCTAGTGAGCTCTTATCAAATTGATTGGTATGGTAAGATGGATGTTACTTGAGAATAACATGAGCACTAATGTGTTAACAAACGGAACTATCACGGTTCAAGTTCACCAATTACGTAGTTACTAGTCATTTGGTTCTGGGGATCAATAAGTTGCCTTATCTCATTTAGCATATGTTTGGGAGTGCTTTTTAGCATTTACAAATTGATCAAACATTATTTTTATCCACACATTTCGTAAGACTCACAATTTTTACATATTTTTTATTCACACATTCTCATTGGACCCACTACTTATAAGCACTTATAAGCAAAGCCAAGCATGCATTATCATTGTGGCATCCATTAACTTGCACTATAAAAGAATTTGACTATTCGTCTCATTTGTTAGTGTTATGAGAATGCAACTTCCTATATATAGTTTACTCGAAAATACATTTCTAACTTAATTATAAGAGCTTGTTTGATTCCCATTAAAATGGATTTTTGGTTTCCCATTAAAATGGGTTTGATTTTTAGGGAAAAATAACCAAAATGCCTTTTACTTTTCAAAGAAATGAATATATAACTAGAAAAAGAGGCATTTTGGTCATCTTTATTTCAAAAGTCAAAAAATAGAAAAAAAAAACTCATTTTAACGAGAATCAAACAAGCTCTAAGTATCAAATCTTGTACGATGACCAACTTTTGAGCTCGACCAACTTACACAAAAGACCAAGTCGATCATTTTGTAAACTTCAAAATTTCGTATCCCTTGAAGTTGGTCCAAAGTTGCTTCCAAAATTGCTACTAACATATGTAACTTATAAGAAATCTTCTTAAATATATCGTATGTTATCTTTTAAATCTATCGCGATAAGATCAAATATGTGTGTCGGGTTTCTTTTTCATTTGAATAGATAACGTGATGAAGAAAACTCTTCCGATGCCTAATTTCTTTTGACTCAGATTATTTCTGGTTTTAGTTAATTAATTACGTAATGACTGTTTCATGCTTCAACTGCTCTAAAACACCAATCCAATCAAATAAAGCCATTTGGTGCAATTAATTTTAAAAGATAAAGTAAATATAATTATAAATAGTAAATGTAACATCACGCTAACCTAATCTCTGCATGCGTTGATGTTTGGCTTTACTTAATTAATTGGCATTTAAAATTATATAAAAAAAAATTAAAAGTTGAGAAATAATATCTTGAAATTAATTTTGGATAAGGGTTTTGGGTTACTTCAGTAGGTTTGGTGAAGAATGGCTAGCCAAGTGAGCTGTCATTTTTGACAAGACACGAATTTAGACGAGGACTAATTTTTTTTTTTTTTTTAATTGAACAAATATATAAAAAAATAAAATTTCTATATAAAAAAATTGTTTTTTCAAACTTTTTCTCTCCCTATACTAATTTTTTTTTTGGGGGGGATGGGGGGCGGCAAAGCCAACATTTTATCTGTCTCTGATTTTCGGGTTCGATATCCCGTTTTCACGTTTTTATGCTTAAATTATTAAGTAAAAGTTATTTAAGTGACTTTTTTTTTTTTTTCAATCATATTTCTGAACATTACTTTTTGAGCATATTTTTTTTTCTGAAAATCATTTTGAACATATTTGGGTGTGCTTGAAATTCTTTTTTTTTTTTCTTCAAAAAGAGTTAAAAGACTCGCTTTCTAGAAATGTAAGTTGTTAGTAAAAAAAGTAATTTTAAAAAATTATGTTTAGCAAAATAAGCAACTGTGATTTAATTTAAGAACAACCAAACATGTTCCTTTTTGTAAAAAAAATTTAAGGTAAAATTGTTACTTATTTGAAAATAAACTTTTACTTTACTGTAAAGTATGTAATTTATTTAATCCAAATTGCAACCAATAGAAATTATTATTTTAAGTTTTAACTAAAGGGACCGTTCTCTTACTAATAAATTTGACAAATAATTACGATATTTAATTTAAGTCAATCTAACGGTCTAGATCTATTAAAACCTTTAAAATCTTTATACCTACATCCAAACACATCCCAATAAATTTTTTAATACATTTACACATAATTAGATTAGTTGAAATTAAGAACTATGATTATTTATCAAATACATTAGTAAGTAGTACGGTCTTCTTAACGAAATATGATCATAGTGATACATATTGAGTTAGTTGTCCCATCACGAGGAGTGCAACCAATTTTTGTGCATTTCTTGGTGTTCAAAGAAGCAACTTACCTTCGCAAGTTCAAGTTCCAAAATCGAATATTGTTTCCATGGATCCATCTTAACTTACTCGATGGACATATGTTTTTACAACATTTTATATAAGCCGGCTCAAATCTTTTGCAATAATGTGAGTGCACTCTATATGACGACAAATCCAATGTTTCATATACGCTCTAAACATATTGAACTAGATTAATTATCATTTCGTACGCGATCAAAGTTGTTATGACTTATGGGACATCCTCCTACTCGCTATATCTCTTCATGGTTACAAGCTGCGGATGTCATTACCAAGCCTTTAGCTTAGGGATCTGTTACAATTTTTTTTGAAGCAATCTATATGTTAATTCACAATTAAACATTACTAGTCAAGTGAGAAATCAATCAAGACATCCTTCTTGACTGATTGCAACTTACAATTTTTTAGTAATTAGCCTTTTAACTTGTATAATTCCTTATATTTTGGCATAACTTCAATGTTGTACACTTGTATATATATTGTGAGAAAAACACAGTATTCTTCAAGTTTAGTTGAACAAGATTACATTATGTCACTTGTTTCCAATACGCTCACCGTGGACAGGTTGATAACCAACATTATGTCACTCGTTTCTATTACATCACAACCATCGATGCCACACACTACCACCGTCACCACCACCACAACCGTTGCCACCGATCGTCCCAAATATCAAGATTCGTCTCATTTTTTTTATTACAGCAAAAGGCGTAGGATTTTCATCACTTGATTTGAGCGACGATGCTGGTCGGGCGACAGTTATTGTAGCACTTCTACCATTGCTGGAATGGTAAGGGCTGCTATAATCTTTAGGCTGTTTGGCTATTAGGATTGAACATTTTGATTGGGTGTTGAACTGAGTTGGATGGTGGTTTGGGTCGGCTGAGGGTGTTGATCTGGATCTAAAGGTTAATCTAGATATAAATCGGAATCTAGATCAATATCTAAACATGGTGAATGTGGCACGATGGTGGTGATGGTGAACCGACGGTAGTGATGGTGGCAGCAATGGTGGGGATGCTGGTTATGGTAGTGTGATAGCGGCATGGATGGATCGTGAATTAGTGGTGGTGCGATGGTGTGGCTGACGCGGTGGTGGATATGGATTTGGATGATGAAAATGATAGATATATTACTTTTAAAATGGTAAATTTGGATTGTGAATGAAGATCACAAGCTGTTGAGTTGAGAAAATGGTGATAGTTGGTGAAAAGAAGCGAATGATGTTTGAGATGAGAAAAATATTACCCGATTGGTTGCAGCAGAAGGTAGTGACTGCTGACCTACAAAAATGGATGATATTTCTCAAAGCCAACTCACAATAATATAGAACTCTCTTTCTCTCAATGCAAAGGGGCAACATTTTTGCTATAATTTTATTATTTGCTTATAGGAGTAGCCTCTTTGTAGAAGATTTTTCTTTGTCAAAATTTTAACCCTTTTCTCCGAGATTTAATCACGATCTATGTATAAGTGATTGTAAGGTTAATTAAGTCATATCCTTTTTATGATTGGGTTTCAAAAGAATTTGACAATTGTCCAAGATGTTTTGTTTAGCACATAGAGTATATTAATGTTAAAGTCTAATCTGTTAGAATTATGCATAAAGTCGTGGGCTTGAGTCCGGGCTCAAGTCTGAATTTGATGCTCAAGTTTGAGGTTGAGGCTCAAGTTAGAATTATAGACAAAGTTTGGGGCTTGAGTCCGAGGCTTAAGTCTGAATCCGAGGCTTAAGTTTGAGGCCACCATTCCACTACAAGTATATAGCCTATGTCTATTCTTCCATCGAGGCTATTATTTAAGCCCATGGTGTTGAGGCTTACATTTTCGACCCTTTGTACTTAGGCGTCTGACTAGGCTTATCAATGAGGCTAGTATGTCATGCCACACGTACCCTAAGGCTAACGTGGCGTTCAGATGGATTGATGATTTTAGACGTAACATTAGTCTCCCAAGTCTGAGCCTCATATTCATGTGAGGTGGAGGACTTACAATGTTCTTTACAGATGGATTGCAATCTTTTTAGGATCCATTTTCGAAGCTTGATATTGCAACCTTTGGTGACGATGCAGGTGTTTAGCTTCTCTATATTCTGAAGCAGAGTTCAAAGCTTGGCGATGCAAGTGTTTAGCTTATCTATATTCTTAGGCACTATACTGAAGTGGAGTTCAAAGTTTGACGATACATGTGTTTAGCTTCTCTATATTTCGAGGCATCATTCTCGATGTAGAATTTGAAGCAACTTGAAAGCGGAGACCGAAGGTTGATGTAATAATTGTTGGCTTTTCTATGCTCTGAGACACTCAGTTGAAGCGAAGACCAAAGCTTGATGATTGGTTTGAATGTGGCTTTTTTTTGTTTTGAGGCTTTATGCCGAAGTAGAAACTGAAGCTGAATCAAACTTGACTTGTGCAGTCGTCTTCAAGAATTGGAAGTCCTATGAGCTGCCTCAGATGAGCGATGACTTACATCTTGTCTCGGACAATAAAGAGAACTACGAGCGAGGGCTCGCCTTCAATGATTGGAGTCCTTATAAGTTTGCCTCAGGTGAGCAATGAGTTATACTTTGCTTTAACAATAAGAGAACTATGAGCGATGGCTCACCTTCAATGATTAAAGGACTTACGAGCTTGATTCGGATGAGCAAGGACTTAAAGTTTTCCTCGAACAATAAGAGAACTATGAAGGAGAGCTTGCCTCGAACAAGTGGACTCATAGCTTGCCTTAACAATAAGAGAACTACGAGTGATGGCTTGCCTTCAATGATTGGAGACCGTACGAGCTTGTCACGGACGAGTGAGGACTTATAACTTGTCTCAATAATAAGAGAACTACGATTGAGGGCTTACCTTCAATGATTGGAGACCTTACGAGTTTGCCTCGGACGAGCCATGACTTGTAGCTTACTTGAACAATAAGAGAATTACGAGCGATTGAGGGTTCGCCTTCAATGATTGGTGGCTATTCGAGCTTTTCTCGGACGGCGATGACTTATAGCATGTATAACAATAAGAGAACTATGAGCGAATGCTCACCTTCATTTATGGGAGGCCTTATGAGCTTGCCTCGGATGAGCGAGGACTTATAGCTTGCCTCAACAATAAGAGAATTACAAGCAATGGCCCGCCTTCAATGATTGGAGGCCTTATGAGCTTACCTCGGACGGTGAGGACTTGTAGCTTGCCTAAAAAATAAGCATTGATCAAAAGAAACTTGAAATAACCCAAATTAGGATGGGCATTTTGTCGAACAGTTGGTGTACAAAGTTAAATTAGTTCCGAGGCTTGGATATCGAGGCCTAGGTTTGAGGCTTGAATTTTCTTTGGCTAAATCTACTCATAAGCTGGTCAAAAAATGCTTTTCAAAATTCAAAAAGTCTCCTTGAAGGCTATAGCAAAAAAAGAAATTAGTGATTCTGACCAAGTGATGCCTGCAAAATCTTTTTTAGAGATCTACTTTTAGGGACCAAAAAATGTCATCTTCTGATCACCATTTTCCAATCCCCCTCTTCCTTAGAAATAATTACCAGAGAACTATTTTTCTCAAGATCGCTTCATGTCGTCCCAATATTCTTTTTCTTTGAGGAGCTATAATATTTGCATTTTTCCTTCTTCCTTTTTCTTTCTGGATTTTCTTATTCCTCACGTGATATTCTCTTGTGGTTTTGGTACGATTTCGTACAGAAGACGCCAAGCTATTGATCTCAAAAAATGGATGATATTTCTCGAAGCCAATGGTCAAAATAGAAGATGGAACTCTCTTTATCTCAATGCAAGCGAGCAACGTTTTTGCTATAATGTATAATCTCTGCTTATACGAGTAGCCTCTTTGTATATGATTTCTCTCTATCAAATTTTTAACCATTTCTCCGAGATTTAATCGCACATTTATAGGAGATTGTTAAGGGTAATTAATTCATCCATTTTATGATTGGACATTTTCTTTTATGATCTAGATTTCAAAATAAGTTGACAATTGTGCAAAATGTCTTGTTTAGGCTTGAGTTCGAGGCCCAAGCCTAAATCCAAGCTCAAATCAATCCAAGGTTCAAGTCGAATTATGTACAAAGTTTGGGGCTTGCATCCGGAAGTATAAATCTGAGGCTCAAGCCTAACTTTGAAGTTCAAATCTAATTCGAGGCTCATGTCTAAGCTCGAGGCTTATGTCAGAGGCCTCCATTCCACTGCAAGTATATAGTCTCTGTCTCTTCTTCCATCCAAGGTTATTACTTAAGCCCCTGGTGCTGAGGCTTACATCTTCGGCCATTTGCACTTGGGTGTTTGACTATACTTATCGATAAGGTCAATCTATCTTGCAACGTGTGCCCTGAGGCTAATGTGGCATCCAGATGGATTGTGATTTTTGGACACAACATGTATAATTTCTACAACATAAGAACTCCCCCTAGCACATTTTTTTAGATTTGTTTGTCTGCTTTCTTTTAATGCAGTTTGTACAAATACCAAAATAAGTAAAATCAAGAGTCTCGAGAACTTCATCACTTACCAATCTTTTAATTCTTTCCATGGAGATATGACCTAATCTCCAATGCCACAAAATGGGGATTTCTCATTTATAACACCACATTTAGTGCCAATATTACTATGCATAGTCATAAGTTTATAATCAAAAGTGAAATTCAAATGAAGTTTATGTAGTCCATTATCTATAATACCATTACCAATAGTAACATTATCTTTTAACATATGAAAAGAAGTACTAATGAAATTGAAACTAAAACCATAAGGTAGAAGTTTTGAAACTGAAATAAGGTTTCTCAAAAAGACATATATAAAAGGTTCGTTCAAATTTTAAAATAAACCTTGATATAAGAATAAGTCTATAGGTCATAAATGCTTCCACATGTTAATGTATCCAAATTCCCAAATAGATACAACATTCACTTTTCGTGGGTTCTCTTTGGTTTAGAAAGCTCTAAATGGTATTGGCACTATGAATTTTAGAATCAGAGTTAATCTACCAAGTGTTAAGAGAAACATTAACCGTATTAGATTCGTAACACATTAAGGATGTGAGATTGTCTTTCTTTTTAAGCCATTCCTTGAATTTGGGAGACTTTTTCTTCACGTGCCATGTCTTTCGCAAAAGAAGCATTTGACGTCACCCTTATTAACTTGATTAAGATGGGCTTTTCTTTTTCCTTTCTTGGCTTGTTTCTTTTCCCCAACAAAACAATTTCAATTCTCTTTGGATTCAACGTCCCTTCTTCTTGTACACACATGGTCAAAAGTTCATTAATTGTGTTGTAGGAAATCTTGAAAGGTCCATATTGAGACAAGAGTGAATTGAGGATAAAGTGGACAAGAAATGACTCACATATCCCAATCTCCAATTACCTAAGTCGGATTGCAAGACCCTCATTTCCATAATATGCTCACATAATCCTTTCTTTTGGTGCCATTAAATTTAGGGTGCTAGGCAATGCCTTTGTCATAAGTCTCAAACTGTTGCTCAATAGACTTGTATATTCTTTCACCCTAGCAAAATCAAGAATTGAACCCCGAATACTTTTCCAAATGAGAGACCGATAAACATCAAACTTAAAACGATTAGATCGCTCTTGAATTTTATATGTTGTTTTCTCACTTTGGGTGCTTGATTCAATTGGAACTGATAGTTTATCTGTTGGAAATTGGTTAGAAAGATGTTAGTTTGGACTAATTTTGACCAATTATTTAAGCAAGACTCGTTAGTCAAGTACGAGTATTATAAGGCTATATGTTTTCTACTACGCGAGTAGGTTAAAATAGTATATTTAGTTGTTCGAACCAATTTTGGGTGAATGAGAAATTAAGGTCCAAAGTGAATCGCTTAAATACATGAATATTGTTGAAAAATAGGATTAGAATATTGCGAAATATTCTAGAATCCGTTTGGATGAAAAGTCGTGTCTTTTTTGACATGTCATTTCTTAACAGTCACATCTTTTCAACTTAGAGCTATGTCATGTCTTTTGAACATGTGCTTTTCAACAAGACATATATTTTGGACGTGTCTTTTTTTGAAGTTGTGTATTTTGATACACAACTTTTTAGATATTATAAATAGGCCCTTTATGATTGGAAATTAAATCACTTCACTTTCAACCAAATGTCCCTACGCTTTTTTTTCCCATAAATCATTTTGTATAGAAATAATTTTTGCATAAAGTTCAAGTCCAATTTTCATTTAAAGAGAAAACAAAATATTGTCCGGTTCGTTGTTCTCGTAATTTGGAGTACTCCTATATGAAAAGTGGTCGTTGTATCTTAGGAGACGTGCGCCAAGAAATCGTAAGCACCTGTGCGGAGCAATTTCTTCTTAAGGAGAAAGAGTCGAACTCTTACCTCGACCGAATCTAATTCTTCATTTTTCGATATTTCTGTAAATTGTCATTTTGTTCGTTTGCATACACATGATTAAATTGTCAGAATATAAATAATGTACCGATTTCATCAACATTATCCACACAAAATGCTAATAAAGGTCCATGCACCCTAATGCAAAAATTAGTCTCTCTTTTCAGTTGACTAGTTTTCATTGTTGAGATGAGAACATAAAATGAATCAAAAGTTAGGAACATATAAAGATTGAACAAAATATGAATAAATGAAGCTTATCAAACATGCAATGAAGCAAATTAATCCAATTAATGAAAACTCAACGCGTCATTATAGTTTTTCCTTTAACACGCAAGTGAGTTCTAATGTTGCTTTATAATGTGACTTTTATTATAGTCAAATATACTTTTCTAGACCTGTGGGCTGTGACCAATAACCTCCATGTGAGGTGGGCTTGTAACACAATAACCTCCATGTGGGATAATCACTATCTTTTTATGTTTTATACAATTATTGACCTCACAACATGTGTACCTTAAACTAAAATATCTTTTGTCACTTATTAAGACTGCTGTGGCAATTACTTAATTAATCAAATGTTACTTTAAGATGACATCAATATTAATTATGACCAAACTTTATGTCAATTTTGCAAAAGCAACTTTAGAAAAATTGATTTTAAGCATATTCATGGTGTGTTATACACCTTAACTAAGCATAATGTTAATTAAGATGAAATTAAATATTTATAATTCATCAAAATATTAATTAATAAATGCATTGTAAATTTGTAACTAAATTTGCATTTACTAATTTATTGCTCGAAAATAACTCACATTACCATTGCCTAACATATACCCGAGATTATATATAACTCCATAGAATTGAATTATTGGAGTTGCAATTTATGAAGAATAATGTTATTTATCACAATTGGTGATAATCACTGGTCTATATGACATTAAATGATGAGTTTAATAAAATGAGTTTCATGTTCTCACATTTCATTTAGGTCTATCATTTAATGCCAACACAGTTGCTACATAAACTAGTGATAAATAACATTATTCATTTGTGAATGTAGCACATTTAATTCACCAGCATTCAAATTTTCTCAATTCATGCATTTTAGCAACGTTACTAGAATCGGTTCGCCCGACCGGTTCAACCAGAACATGACTAGTTATGTAAAAAAAATCATCTATTTAAAAACTCGTCCAAAAATTTGTCGACTCGCTTGATCGATTTTGAAGAACCCATTGAACTGTTTCTCGATTTCACCGGTTTTAAAAATAATTTCTTTCTACAATTAATTGTAATCGACCATTGAAATTCATCTCTCCCTCGCACGAAATGGATTAAAAATGAAAATCAAAAAATTACTTTTGAACAGTTTTTGTGATTTCCAAAAACTTGTTTTTCATTTTTTGAATTTTTTTTTGTAAATTTTGTAAATTTTTTTTAATTCTTTAAAAATCACCTTGTCAACTCCGTTCGACCCTTTGACTTTTGATCATTTTTCTTTTCCAAATCGATGCTCAAATCGCTTTTAAAACATTGCATTTTAGTTACAACATAAAAGTTCATTTGGTCTGTATTTCAAAGTTAGCCAACAAAGCTTTTCTGAAAGTGTTTTGATTAATTTTAACTAGTTAAACATTGTCATATGGATAATAAAGTGCATGTTAATTGACATATCTATATATTATGTTTAGTTATTATTTGGCTATCATATTAGACGAGTCAAATTTAGCTACTCAATTTTCTATTTCACATATGTATATATCTATATTTTTTATTTATTTTATATATATATATGTGATTGGAATAAGAAAAATAAATAAAAATTAATTAAATGTTACGTCATTAATTAAAGTACTAATTAAAGTTAACAAATTAATTAATTTATAACACAAATAAATATTCTTAGCTAACACAATAACACATATTTATTGGAGAAATACATTTAACTTATACTTAACATATGACACTAATAATTGAATTAACTCATATATTGTAAATATTGTAAGAGCCACCACTGATCTTCATTAAATAAAAAATGTGACCTCCCGTGACAATCATTCACGTAGTCTTGAGTTTATGAGAAAAATTTACAGAAAGCTTTAATGGCTTACAGAAACAAAGACAAATTCATTTATGTTTGGTACGTAATGCTGAAATTATATTTTAAGTACTTATATTATAAGTTGTAGATGAATGTGTAGATAAAAAGTGAGTTGTAAGTTGTGAGTTCTATAAAATGTGTAGATAAAAAGACGTTTGATCGCTTTAACCAAATTTAAAATTATAATTTAAGAATGCCAAACATGTCTGTTATTTAAATAGAATAGTGCAATTTACAATTATAAGATTGTTCTCAACAAAATAAACCAAATCGAAAGCCAAACTAGAGATATGGCTGTGATACCAAATGTTATCTAATTTCGTAAATATGAATGATTAAGAAGTAGCCATTAAATCGTAACTTCAATCATAGCTTTTAAATTCGAAAGTCTTTTATGTTATAGTAAACTATAAAATCAAGACAATTTAAAATCTAAATCCATACACACCCTCTCTCTCATTTCTCACATCTACTTCCCATCAAAGAAGATACAATATATAAGTGGGAGGAGATCGCTACCCTACAATATATATATATATATATGAATTTTGATTGGTTTTGACATATTTGATGTAAACTTTTTTTTTTTTTTTAAACTTATTTTTAATCACATATTTCATGGGACCCACAATTTTTATCAACTACACATTTCATTATTTTTTATCAAAATCTCTTAAAAAACTACTTTTAAACTCTACCAAACAAATACTAAAGAAAAACTGAAAGCTTAAAGTCTCTTAATGAAACTTCATAAATAATTTGCTATAGTTTAAAATAAACTATTTTTTTTTCATACTTATTTTCAACCATATGTTTTATGGGACCTACAAATTTTATTAACTTTTCAACTACGCATTTAATTAACTTTTATCAAAATTTTCTATAAAACTATTTTTAAACTCCACCAAACACGCACTAAATGACCACGTCAATAACATGTCAATGTATTAAGTGTTAAAATTAACACCTTATAAGAAGCATATTTTTTTTAGCCTACCCTAACATGCGCTTTGTCAACCCAAAAAAAAAAAAAGTCTTACCATTGAGGATATAATTTATACATTTTTCTCCAACAAGTGTACCTTATCCTTCAATTCATTATTTTAATAGTAAAATTCAATGTCACTTAAATATAAAGATTATAATTAATATTAAGAACTTGGGACTACTCATCAAGATGTAGTATGCAATGCAACATCATAGCTTAATATTATATTAGAGTTAAAAAAAATTTAAACAAACAATTCAATTTTCGTGTAAAATTTAATCAAATAGTTAGTTTCTAAGATTCCTATTCTCAAACACCTCCATCTTGTAAAGACACGTTAATGATATAATTCTACGTCACTTAAATATTAAAACAATTTTCAACATATAAGAACATGCGCTACTTATCAAAGTTGACTTTTCTAATGTAGAAATTGAAGACTCAATATAGTATTAGAGTAAATAAAAAAGTTTTGACAAACACTTGAATTGATGTAAAACTCAATCAGAAATTGAGATTCTAATATTCAGATTCTCAAGCGAGGCACCAACTTACATGAACATGTTAAAATTCATGTCTCTCAAATATGAAAAAAAAATAATCAACGCATAAAAGTTCGAGTTATTTTTCTAAAACAAAATTTATATTTTAAAATGAAACTTTAAAACTCGATAAAATCTTTAATTTATAAATATCGAGTCCAAAATTGATTTTCTTTTTCTTTATGAAGAGCTATAACGCGTATGTTGTACCTTCTAATTATATGAACTTCATATATTAGTTAAGCCACCCCACGATGTATTCCTCAACATATTAAATTTTGTTGCAACAGTTTAATTGTTTTTTACAATTTATTGGGGTCTTTATGCCAATGATTTTTGTGGAATGGATATTTTTAGTTTCACATCTTTTCCCAAACGTCAATGTCATAAGTAACATTCACCGAATTAATAAAATAAATAAATTTTAATTTGTCTCAATTTTAAATGTTATAATATTTTTTGTATTCACAAGTGTAATAAATTTGTACATAAAAATATATATTTTTCTTCTTATTATTTTTGGTTTTGTACAATCCATTATTATTAATGCACACAGGTCATATTCTAGAGTAGTTATGTTGCCAATTGTCAACATGGCAATTGACTATTGGCCAAAGTGAAAATAAAAAAATGTCATGCCAATTGGCAACATTAACTCCTCCCCCACTATGGAGAGGATGCACATAATACATCACAAATACTAGCAAATTGTAGGCATTCTTTTATTTGGGATAATTGTATATTTGGTCCCTAATCTTTCAAAAACATTAAGAATATGCTCATAACTTTAAAAAATAGCACCAGACATCCTCAACGTTTAAAAATTTTGGCATGGTATGTCATTTATAACGAAATTGTCATTCCCTTTAAATAAACAAAAAACAAAAAACAAGAAAAAAGAAAAAAATTGATTGAAAACTAACCAAATGTACCCCCAACAAATAAAAGGTAAGAAATGTACCCAAAAAAATAAAAAGTAACAAAGAGGTTATCTTCTTTATCAAACCTCAAAATCCAAAATTCACCTACCATCCCCAAACCCCAAAATGTTCCCTCACGATCCTCTCAAGTCCTCTGTTCGACATTTTGGTTGATTTCTCTCCCTAGCTCTTTCTCTCCGCGCTAGATAGAATTATCACTATTTTTTTTGAACCCAAAATCAATTGAGTACGGAAACTAATGAAGAACTGAAGAGTAGAGATTTCATAGATTAATTGCCAACCGTCTGTGTTACATATTCGAATCATAATAAACTATTTATACACAAACCCTAAATTGAAACTGCAAATACCATTAGAAATAGCGAAACCCTAGGAAATTCTTCAGGAGCTAGTGAATTTTGTAACGGACTTGGTACTCTCAGAAACAACGTGTTTGGCCAATTCTCTAGGCGTAACCAACCTAACAAAGAGTATGAATTTCACGAGAAGTAATTGTAGGTTTCTTGTTGTACCGGCAAGTCCGAGGCCTCCCGAGTTAATTTCTCGAAAATATCGTTGATGAAACTATTCATGATTCCCATGGCCTTGCTTGAAATCCCGATATCGGGGTACACTTGCTTTAAAACTTTGAAGATGTAGATCTTGTAGGTTTTAATGTTCTTCTTCTTATCGTCGGCCGCAGCTCCAGCTTCATTGGGGAGTTTTTCCCTGCATTGGGCATCTTCTTTGTCGGCGCCTTCTCGATGGCAGGCTTCTTCTCCGCGGGCTTTTTGTCTACCTTTGGTGCCATAGTTAGCGTGAAAGAAAAATTGGAATTTTGAGGATTTTGAATGTTTTTTAATTCGGAGAGAAATGTATAGAATTTTTTAGGGTTCCGCTATTTCAGTGGAGGCGGTGCACAGTAATAGTAGTGGTGGTGGTAGCAGTGATTCTGCACAGTAGTAGTGGTGGTGAATCAACCTCTCATTTTTTTTAAGTTTGATAAAAAGAGGGCTACTTTGTTACTTTTTATTTTTTTTGGGTAAATTTGATTATTTTTCAATCATTTTTTTTTTCTTGTTTTTTTTTAAATTTAAAGAGAATGTCAATTTTGTCATAAAGGACCTATTATGCTAAGTTTATCAAACGTTGGAGATGTCTAGTGCTATTTTTTAAGGTTAGGGGTATATTCTTAACGTTTTTGAAAGATTGGAGACCAAATATACAATTATCCCTTTTATTATCAAATTGGGCAAAATATCTTAGAAATTAATGGAGCATTAAAGTCACTCGTTCATTTAATGAAACATCTTAGTCTAACCTATACATGTTAAAACCTATTTTGCATTATTCCACTCATATAGAAATGAGGGCCCAAAAACATTTCTATAAACACCCAAATCTAAAGTAAATAGGTTCAAACGAAATCATCATTTTACAATGTAATTTAATTTCAAATATGCGATTTACGAATAAATATAGTTACATAGAAATAAGCCAACTCTCTATTATGAAAATATTTCTACTATGAGATTTGATCTCCTACTTACTTATAATGTCTACTTATAATGCTCACGCGAGGTGGCATCACATGATTGATAAAAATAGTGAGTGTGAGACCATAAATTATCAATCATGTGATGCCACTTCAGTGAGAGTATTATAAGTAGGTAGGAGATCAAATCTATTTCTACTTTTTTCACTGAATTGCATGCTCTTCTTTGACATTTGGAAAAATTACATAATAGAATTGTTGAGAATTAGATATCTTAATAATATATTATTAAGTGTAAAATATTGTTAAAAAAAAAAAAAGGTACACACGAATACACAAGTTTTATAGAAGTACGCTTCAATGGAAGACTAAGTCATCTCTCCATCGATGCAGGAATTCACTATAATGAAATAATCGTTTATAAGAGAAATCAAAACTCTTAACCTTTCTCTCTCTCCATTTGCTCGATAATAATGATACACTAATGACGCCTCCCTATTTATAAAAAAAATTAGGGCAACTGAAATTACAAGTGTGAAATCCCTGAACTATCTTTTATGAAATTTTGGTCTCGGGGCTTTGCCCTCACACCCCCAGGTGGAGGTGGAGGTGGAGGTGGAGGTGGGAGAGGGGCTTCTCGTCCCCTTCCAACACGCCGTCGACTTTACCAGCATTTAACTCGTGAAAGGCAATAATTAGACTCTATAACTTAACAATCCTCCACTTGGAGACTAATTTACAAGTAATGACTTCTCTGTAGCGTCGATAACTCTTTAATCTTCAAGTGAGAAGTCCAATTGAAGTTGCGCACAACTTCAATTTTTTGATCGAAACAATTTTCATCAACATGTCAGTCAGATTTTGACTCATTTGAATCTTCTCAAGCGCTGAGATTCCATCCTCCAAAGCTGGTATGATAAAGTGATAATGATATATGATTCTTTACTAAGTGAATAACACTTTATCTGTTATAATGCAACATACTTTTTTCATGTTTGTGACCCAATTCTTCCAAGAAAGACTGCTATATATTATGTCTCAGTAGTGGAAAGAACAACTATCTTCAACAACTTAGACACCCAACTAACTATTGTACCACTCAATGTGTATATATATCCAGTAGTACTTTTCATGCCATCAAGGTCTCCAGCCATACCAGCATCTGCGTAGCCATGTAATCCTAAGCCCAATTTCTTGAAACACAAGGCTGAATTTGTAATACCTCTCAAGTACATGAGAATCCACTTTACTGCATCCCAATGTTGTTTTCCCGGATTGCTCATATATCTACTCATAATCTCCACTATATGTGCTATGTCCGGTCTCATATATACCATGTCAAACATAAGCCTTCCAATAGTAGAGGCATAAGACATATTGACCATGCATGTCTGCTATTGCTTTATAGAGGGTGACTGCTTATTATATAGCTGGAAGTGGTTAGCCAAATGAGTACTCACTAATTTAACTTCATCCATCTTGATTACGCTTCAAAGACCTTTTTATATACTCTTCTTGTGACAGTTTCAAGACATCACTGTCCCTAGTAATTCTCATCCCAATGATTTATTTTGCAACACCCACATCCTTTATTGCAAACTCCTTGGATAACTCATCTTTTATTTTGTCAATTTTTTGTTTGCAAGCACCTGCAATCAACGTATAGAAGTAAGATAATATAAGAGTTACTAAGGTTCTTCTTATAGCAACAATGATCTACCTAGCACCTCAAGAAGCCTTGACTATTCATAAAGCTATCAAACTTTTTATTCCACTGTCTCGAAATTTTTTTGAAGTCTGCACACAATTTCTTCATTTTTCCTGTACTTCGAAACCTTGTGGTTGCATCATGTAATTTTCTTTCTCTAAATCGCTATGAAGAAATGTTGACTTTACATCCAACTGTTAGATCTTTATTTACCACTAGTCCAAGTACTATTCTGATTGTAGTTAATTTCATCACAGGAGAGAAAATCTCAAGTAGTCAATGTCTTCTTTCTGTTAAAATTCCTTAACAACTAGCCTTGCTTTATATCGCTTGCTTCTATCATGTTCTTATTTTATCCAGTAAACCTTTTATTTTGCAAAGCCTTCTTTTCTTTTGATAACTCTATCAATTGTCATGTCTGATTGATTAATAATTAGTCAATCTCATCTCTCATAGATAACTCCCACTTGATTGATTCATCAATGTGCACGAGCATTATAATTTTCTGGTTCACCTCTGTTAGTTAGTAAAATATAATGCAACGTCAAGAGTATCTCTGTGGAGGTCTAATTGTTCTGTTTGATATATTGAGCTCAGACACAGGAATGCTCTGATTTTCTTCTAGGGCTATATTTTATCGATCTTCACCATTAGTTTTCTCCGCTTCAATCACTGGAAGGTCATTTAATAGAATCACCTCAAATTTCTTAACTTCGTGACTTGTACTTTTAGGGTTTGTTCCTAACATGTCCTTATATGATACACTTTCATTAAAGATCACGTCATTGCTCTTGATAACCTTTCGAGTTTGATCATTTCAAACGATAACCAAACTCGGTATTACCATAGCTAATAAAGAAATATTTTTAGATTTAGCATTAATCTTGCTTCTAGCAATAGAGAATCAATGTAAATATAAAAATACAACAAAACACTTTCAAGAAAGAAATGTCTATTTCTTTATCGCCCAAACCTCATCCGGTATGTTACAAAGACAATGGTGTTGAAGGACATATGTTAGGATGCAAGTGCTAACATCCTCGTAACATCTTTGACAACCCAAAGATGTAATCTCATGCTTCTAGCACGCTCATTCAAAGTCATATTCACCCTCTCACCACATCATTATGTTGAGGTTTTCCTGAATGGTCTTTTCATCTTGATTTCATTGTTAGCACAATATTGCTTGAAGTCATCATCTACAAATTCTTCCCCATTTTTTGATTGTAGGCACCCCACCTTCAAATTTGTCTCATTTTCAACAATTGCCCTCCATCTCTTGAAGACACCAAATACATCGATTTATTCTTCAGAAATAAATCCATACCTTCCTCGCTGAGTCATCAATGAATGTCACATAATAATTTAACCTCCAAGGAAAGTAAGAGTTGAAGGTCTCCACACATCTGTGTAAATCAACTATAATTTTGTAACCTTTTGGCTCACTTCCGATTTTAGAGAAGCTAACTATTTTCTACTTGGCAAAAATACTGTCTTTACACAAATTGTGTTCAACAGATTTCAACCATGGTAGCTTTCCTTTAGACTGAATTAATTTCATTCTATTCTTACTCATGTACCCCAGCCTATAGTGCCACAAATAAGAATTGACAGTTGAAGTGCCACAAATCAAAATTAACAGCTAAATCAGCAACTACAATCATATTCAACAACTAGAAGTGATGTAAAGAGTTCTAGTTTTAGTTCCTCGAACAACAACTATGGCTCCCTTAGTGACTTTCCAAATGCCATCATTGAAAGTCACATTATGACCTTGCCCTACTGAGATTATATTACGCATCAATTTGGGTACATGTCACACCTTATGAATTTTCCACATAGAACCGACAATGTCCATAGGTTCTCCGTTAGCAAGATATACCTACCCTTAATTTTTAGCGACAATTTTCCATACTTTCACATTAGTGCAGTGGTGTGAAAAGAAGTTTGAGTCTAACACCCAAGAATCAATAGGACTATCAACTGAAAAAAAAAAAAGCATCTTGTACTTCTTCGCCATCGCATTTGTACCGATGTTGTTCTTTTCTTCCTTAATTTTAATAACGTAAATTTTCATAATTTCGGTGTGCGGTGGTGTGAAAAGAAGTTCCCGAGTCTAACACATAAGAATCAATATGACTATCAATCGATAAGAGTAAACCATCTTATACTTCTTTAGTCACCGCATTTGCACCGATGTTGTTATTTTCTTCCTTCTTCTTCAAAGGCTCTACAATTATTCTTTATGTGGCTAGTCTTGTCACAATTCCAGCATTCCAAATTTTTTTCAGGCCTGGACTTGCTTCTGCTACTCCGGTATTTTCCACCATTGCCTTTATTGGAATTATTCTCAAAACTCATACTCCTAGTCTCAACATTTAGGACATAATTTGATGTCGAGATTTCTCCATAATCTTATATACGGACTTCCTCAACAAGAATAGTGTCTCGAACATCATTGAATTTTAGTTTCGCATTGCCTATAGAGTTATTGAACGCAACACTCATAGACTTCCAACTATTCTGAAGTGGGGCCAATATGATTGATTCACACAGCTCATTATCAAATGTAATCTCAATAGAGACCAATTGATTGACAATTGTATTGAATTTATTTAGATGCTCAACTGCTGGAGCACCTTGTGCCATCTTTAAATTAAATAATTTTTCCATCAAATGTACTTTGTTACACGCAAAGAACTTCTCATATATATATCGGACAATACCTTCATCAAATCTGCAGTAATTTTCTTTGCCACCATGTTGTGACCAACATTTTTTTGACAGTGTCAAACATATATCTTCCCACACCTGCCTATTTCGGAATTTCCAGTCATCATCATTCATTCCTAATAGCTTCTCATTCAGAATGGGATGATGCAGTTTTTAGTGCATCCTCCAAAACACAAAATCTATACCATCAAACTTGTAGATCCCTAGTGTTGTTCCTTCATCGGCAATCACTACTCTCAACTAAAACCAAAGGCTTTGATACCAATTGTTGAGAATTAGATACACTAATTCTATATCATTGAGAGTAAAATATCGCAAAAGAAAATAAGCACACACGTCTTAATTTGAGACCACGTCCTCTCTTTGCCGCTGTAGTAATTCACATGAACACGCAAGTTTTATAGAGATTTTGCGAAAACAATAATTAGACTTCACAACTTAACACTAATTAAAGTTTTTAATTTTGATAAAATGGTGAAATGTTTCAGATACATTTGATATTGATTTAGGTTCAACTTGGACTTGCTAGTATGTATATATAATAAAATATTTCAAAATATAAGTAAATTTCAATGATCGAAAACAAAAAAAAAAACGTAAGAGGCTAATTCACCACCTGCGACATTGAAAGTGGCGTTGCAATTGAGGTTAGAATCGAGGTACCACATTTTAATACGAGGGCAATGTAATATGCGATCAAGGACGCTTTTAGATACATTCATAGACACCGTAGAGAATATACGAACTTTCCAAACTTAGAGTATGATAATAAATTTGGATAAATTTCATCAGTAGTTACTAAACTTTAAGAAGAATTTTAATTGGGTCACAAATTTTAATTTGTCTCAACTAAGTCACCGAACTTCAATTTAGTTTCAAATTTTATCACTCTGTTACATTTCATCACATCTCATCTTGAAAATCGATGCGAAATTACTTAGTTGACAATCATACCATAACTAATCTTCCTCGTACTTGCTACTTGCACCCTAGAAATAAAAATAGTAAAAGTATAATCATAGCAATGTCTTGGATTAAAATATTAAAATGCGTGTATTTTGATTTTAACAATTATTTGATGTGTCGTGGTGGTAAATTGACATGCCATGCAGCGATTATGTAGAAGATTTATTGGGAGACAGCATGTGACATGGTAATGACTAAATTAAAGTTCAATGATTCAATTGAAAAAAAATTAAAGTTTAATGACCTAATATAGATTTAATTGAAAGTAACTTTTACATTATAATCGATAAATTTACTTTTATTGCATGTCTAGGTGAAAGTCCTGCGAACCTCAACGAATTATTAATTTGTATTTTAATTTCTTGTCAACATCTGTACCAAGAAGGCAAGATGCATCTCGGAGGTGGAAATCATGGCCAATTGAAACTAAGTGTTTGTTTGGTAGGGTTTAAAAGAACTTTTTTTAAGAAATTTTGAAAAAATTAGTGAAATGTATAGTTTTAAAGTAGATAAAAATTGTGAATGCATAAGCTGAAAATAGATTTATAAAATATGCTCTAATACTAAAAGTCTAGAGGGGAAACCACCATCTCTGTCCAGCTATCCAAAACCAAAAATAAATAGTAAAATATAAAGAATCTTATTCTTATACATACAAATATGAATACTACATTGTGATTGAGAAAAACCGCTGGTTGATCCAATTCTTTCCGGATTGTACGCCCTGCGTTTTGATTTTGCATTCAAATTTCGGCCTGCTGCATACAAAGTAGTTGATGAAATAAGTGGATTGATGTAGTGGAGTATCTATCAATTGAAGGAGGAGACTAGTGGTGGAATTGATGATAGAGGAGGCGGAGGATCATTTGTGGCGGTGAGGCGAATTTCGCAAGGGCTTGATCGAAGCAACACTTGCCATTCTACATCTGGTATATTCCATTTTCTTGTTCTTTTTTGTCAGTACTCTCTCTCTCTCTCTCTCTCTCTTATTGTCCACCTAACTTTATCTTCATTTTCGTCCCTCCCTCCCTCCCTCGCTCCCTTTCTCTCTCTCTATATATATGTGCGCGCTGTTATATGTCTATACTCTATATGTATAACTGTATATATATATATATCTGCAGTGAATGTTGTGGAGGTTCTGGATCTGTAAACTTAAAATTGGGTTAACTAGATGCCTGCTTGCGTTGAGATTTTTGGTCAGTTTTCTATTTATTGTTATCAAATTTGTAGTACTTTTTTCGGTGATTTTTTGCGCTAACTTTTGTATATTCTACCCTCAATCTTTGGCAATTTTTTCTTTGATGCATTTTACATTTTACTTTTGAATTTTAGCAACTTGGCATTTTTATGAATACTTTTTTGGCTCCTTTTGGGATATTTTCTGTGCACCGATTAACTATGCTTCAAAGTGATAGGAGATCGACAAACTTCTACTATACGTTTACTTTCATGAATCCTTTCGGATTGAACATGAGTATATAAGATCATGTATTTCTGTTTCTAACTTCGAGTTACTCTAAATTCCGCAGATTGTCAATGATGTTCTAGAGTTGTATTTGTCTGGAATGCATAAATTCATACAAATATATAACCAAACGATTTATATAGATATACTTCAGTCGGAGAGAACTTATAATTGCATTTTTCTTCGAGTTACTCTAAATTCCGCAGATTGTCAATGATGTTCTAGAGTTGTATTTGTCTGGAATGCATAAATTCATACAAATATATACCCAAACGATTTATATAGATATACTTTAGTCGGAGAGAACTTATAATTGCATTTTTCTTTTGCTTCACAAGTTTAAAGCTGTCTGAAGTAAAATGTGAATGAGTTGCCTCTTTCCTTATTTTTGCGGCTGCAATACTGTTATTTTGAACCTTTTTTGCATTGATGACCGGGTGGAACATCACCATTAAGCCGTGGATAATCATTCCTGTGTTTACTGTTTTTTAAAGGAGAATCTTTGAACACTACATGATCGAGGTTTTGGATCTCCTGCAGTTCACACTTGATCTTTCGTATGTCCAGGCTATTTCATGGTGTATAATGTAACCCCAAAGTTAATCATTTGTTATAACTACTCGGTTTATATAAAAGAACAATAGATAAGGAAATGTGAATGGTGGTTTAGTGGTTATTGCTTTGTCTTTTAATTAGTGAGGCAGTTATTCATAAAATGTGAATTCTTATTTCTTAACGTCTTACTTGAGTTTATCTGGATTCAGGTGGGCAAGGTTACTTATAATTGCTAGTATAATGTCCACATTGTAATTAGTGGCTGCCTGATCTTCCTCGGAAAATGAGCTTGCGGAAATTTATTGAATATTTGGCTGGAGCATAAATATCCAGTTGAATGAATAAATGTAACCAAGCTGATTCTTTCGTCTTTCTTTAGCTGTTAAAAAATGTTATGAGATTCTCATTAACTATTTGGGACTTGCAAACTAATGATTGAATTTTTAGCATGAAGTTCTAATGCGTGGGGGATGTCAATATGCTAGATAATTTCTTGGAGGAAGCTGACTTTTACCCTTTTTTTTTTAGAAGTTTTTATTACTTAGCATATGTCGCGATGGAGAATTTGCAGAATACCCCTTTTCTTTTGCCAATCATTTTCTTTTGTTATAGTGGAGGTTGTAACGGGATCAGCAGCATGGCTTGGCAGAGGCCTTTCATGCGTTTGTGGTCAGAGAGACGAGAGTGATGCTTGCCCATCATTTGATTTGACACCTGTACAGGTAATGTTCTGGTGGGATGAGTACTTTGTTTTTCCCTTAGTACTTGTCGAGGTTCAATTTCGTATCATGACAGTTGGTCTAAAGCATGTTTCTTTCAGTAATCAATTTGGATATTACTTGAGTGTCTTTACTACTGCCTATATAATCTTATTTCCTCATTTACTTTTTGGACGGTGATCCATTTGTCTCTCTTTTATTTGATATGTTAATCTGCATGAAATCAATCCATGTTCCTGCATAATATTACATTTCCAAAGCTGAAGAAGTTTTTGAACATGTGAAGCAACTAAGCGTGTGTATTAGATTATTGACCTAATGCAATTAAAGAGATTGCTTTTTTATTTTCTTTTGTTTTGACATAAAATTTGGCTTGTAATTGAGTAACAGTTAAGCCATCGGATCTTGATGCTTCATGTTCACTTGTGTGTCAGGAGGAATGCCTACATAGGCTACAAAATCGAATAGATATTGCCTACGATAGTTCCAGTCCCGAACATCAGGTATGGTTCTGGTGATGCTCATGTCTCTCAATAACATTTTCCTGGGCAGCTAGATTGGAGGCCACCCTTTCACTGTTTTGAAATTTGAGGAGTAATCTTTCCCATTGTCCTTTTTCTAGGAGGCTCTGAGGGAACTATGGAATGCAGCCTTTCCAGGGAAGGAACTCGATGATTTAATATCCGAGCAGTGGAAGAAAATGGGTTGGCAGGGAAAAGATCCATCTACAGACTTCCGGTACACCATTATTTCCATCAACTTTCTTCTGATGTATTGTAATTCTTACTTATAGAATTTTCTCATGTCATGCTATTGCTTTGTTTATTTTAACATGTTGGCTCTTTTAGGGGCGGTGGTTTCATATCACTGGAAAATTTGCTTTACTTTGCAAGAAACTTTCCGGTATCTCTCTCTTTCTCTCCCCCCTGCGTGGATGTTTGATCTGAAAGGAGTTTATGTTCACATTGGAGTGTATGTTCACATCAATGTTTGTTTTGCTGTTTAATGTGTTCGGTGCTTGCTTATGAAACTTGGTTGTCATTATTACTGCTGAATGTCATTTTACTGGTAGTGTAACACTCTATGAGCCTGCTTTTATTTTTTTATTTTGTTTTTGCTGTGTATTTTATGGTTCTGCTTGTCCAGAGGGATGTGGTAGTTCTCACAGATACGTTTGTGTGGTAAATGGATTCAAAATTGTTGCTTTCTCAAAAGTCCGTGTGACCTCTTCTATCAAATCTGTTGCAATGAGTATGGACTGCAAATTGATGAAATTAAAATTGAAATAAGCCCGGCTGAAATATGTATTCTGCTTTTGTTCGCCTAGGTCTCTCTACTTGGGTTGGGATTTGGGAATTTGTCCCAGGTTGCACTTTATCCTTTCTTGCTCACTCTGTACTTTCCTGGCTCTCCTGATCTTGTTTGTTTTATCCATATAAGTTGTGGAAATGAAGGAAATGTTTCTCTTGATTTGTTTCCTTTTCATTAGAAGTAATCAAAATTGTTTCCCTTGTGGGGGCTTGGAAGACTAGGGTAGAAAGCCATGGAAAGAAGAAAACCTGTGCATTAATTTTTAAAGGTCACGGTGTTTTTTTCTGGCTTGCTGAGGACCAGATACACGTATTGAAAAAAGAACTGTTTTTGTTATTCTTAAGGCAATGCACGTGGGTGCACACAAGTACACATACCTACAATTTTTTACTTCTCAACTGATCCATTTATATTTACACGTGGATTTAGGAGTTCAAAATACTCTCCACAGCTTTTATTGTTCTTTGCTGATTAAACCCCTTTTGACATTTTCTTTTGTTTTTCTCCTTCCCTTGACATATGTACGGACATCTTTTTGTTCATTGGTTAACCAATCTTTTCCGCAGAAGTCTTTTCAGGATCTTATTCATAAGCATGAAGGTGATCGGGCAATGTGGGAATACCCATTTGCAGTTGCTGGTATCAACATCACATTCATGCTTATTCAGATGCTTGATCTTGAAGCAGGTGAATATGTGACCAGTTGAATGTTTTGACAACAAAGGGCTATCACGTGGACATAAAAATTTGAAAACAAACTTTTTAAAGATGTTAAGCTTGGCATCAAAATGTACTTGAATCTCCCGTCTGCAATAATAAGTAAAATCTTATACATTGCAATCTCTCTTCTGCAGTTTTGTTTGGAATTATTCTTAAACAGCTATTAGATCTTTATATGTGCAAAAATCTTCTCAGTAAACAATGACTTTTACGTTGCCGCTTGCTTCTAGACAATGGTCTTATTGTGCATTTGGTCAATGTACTCCACTAATGTGAATGAAGAATTGCAAGAATGCACTAGTTCCTTGACGTCGCTAAGTTATTCCCACATAAAACATATTAAGAAAATCTTGTACCATATCTTGAAGGACATTACCACACAAGATGGGATTTGAGTGTTCGTGTTGATGTTCCCTGATCAGCTAATCTCTTACTTGATATTTTGCAGTGAAGCCTCGAACAATGGTGGGAGCAACCTTCATAAAGTTTCTTGCAGGTAATGCTGCATCTCGATTCTTACCTTTTCTAGCGAAGGCTTCTTAGCATTCACATTTGATATTGGAAGTAACCGTGGGCTTTTAACTTTTGCTTTGGCTCACTGGATCAAGTAAACAGATACTCTAGGGTCCCTATTGAATGGCTTACTGCATAGAACCTCACTAAATATAACAAACTTATTATTTGTGCATACAAGGGAGTTATTTTGTTTATTTCTCGATCTTTTGATGCTAATTTGTACAGTATTTGTGCCTTTTACCTGACAGATAATGAATCGGCATTCGACCTTCTATATTGTATCACATTCAAGCTGATGGACCATCAGTGGCTTGTTATGCATGCTTCTTACATGGACTTTAATGTAAGTATTCTCCAATTTGTTAGATTTGATTTGATTCAAAATAGAGGGTTAAAAAGTCCGTTGGCTTCTCCTTGAGTCCCATCCGTCTCCTTGCTCCTTTAGAGATGTCTGATTTGCCAATGTAGGTTTTTTTATCATAAAGTGTCTAGACTAAGGGAATCACTGATTACATAAGTTACCTTGTGAAATGGACAAATTTTTTTATTAACTGCAGTATTGCTCGGGTATTTGCTAAGATTAAGTGGACTTCTACCATTTTAAAGGCTACCGATGAGGATTTCTATTCTAATTAAGAGCCTTGTATGTATTTTACTTATTTGTTTTGTATCTTTCTTTCCAGATAACATTTTTCTTCTTCCTAATTTAATTAATATAACAGATAAAATCTTATAAATTTCTGGACGTACTCGGATAACCTCATGCCAAGTCCCTCTACTTCGTTTTCTCCTCAAAAGTGGATGGCTTTGATATGAGCGTATTTCATGATATTCCAATGTATAATTCCATCACATTGTCTTATGTAGAGGTGGCAAAATAGGTGGGCCTGGATGACGGGCCACACAGGCCGGCACTGGCCCTGGTTCACTCGGCCATTGAATTGCTGGACCAGCCCGCAGTCCTTCATTAAGACTCTTCTACTTTCTTTTCCTTAACGATTCCATTATAACATTATTTCCTTCTATTGTTCCACTCAGGATGTGATGAAAGCCACTCGCGGTCAGCTGGAAAGAGAGCTTCTCCAAGAACACATTACAGCCCTTAATGAGTTGCCCTCTTATAGCCTTCTTAGTCAGTAGTTAGGTGGCTTTGGTGTTTACTTGCAATACAGTCTTACCTTTCCTGTTTTCAACCAGATTTTGGTTCGTGTAATGGGATGGAGATCTCCAACATTATGATGTGATTGATTTCTACTGAGAAATGAAGAGGCAAAATCTCCTATGATTAAAAATGTGTAATTACAGTTTGTTCTTCCTGCTATCCATATGATAAATCCTTTTGATAGAACAATTAAAATATTGTTTATTATGGTGTCTAGTCCCATCTAATAACACAGGAAATGATGATATTCACAATGGCAACACCATCTTCAGACAAACACGCTCAAAACTGTTTCACCAATGGTAAAGAACTTTAACAGAACAAGGTTCAAGAATCTCAATTTCAAGTCAAAACTTGTAATTTGATTCTATAAATAGCCATAGAAAACAAGCAGTACATATAATTATGGATCCAACTAAAGGAAGAAATTTCACTCGTAGATCCATGAATGAAGGCTGCTCCTCCATTCTGCAATTCCTTCTGGGAACCAAAGAGCAATCTCTTTCTTTCCACTCTCGACTGAATCACTGCCGTGGATGACATTCCTGCAGTGGCAAGAATATATGTCATATCTCTAATTCACACGTAGATAACTTCAAAGGCATTCTTAGGTATTAAATATATCCCGGTATAACATATTTAATGTTATTAAAAGAAATACTTTAAAACTATTACAGCAGTATTACAATACACTGCAAAATACAACATTTTTCCTGCTTTTCTAAATGATCTTGAAAGAAGAAAAATCACAGCCACAAGTAAATCCAGCAAAAACAAAACCCCTAACATTTCGAACTAATCAAACTTATCAGCATAGAGTTTGATGGTTTATGTACAACACATTTGGCATCGAGACACAAGACCTTTTCATGGATGGTTTGAACAAATCACAAGTCTGGTTAAACCAAACAGCATTCTTTCCAATTGTAGTTAATATCACGTGGATTGATTGAACAAATCACAGGTTAAACCAAACGATATTCTTTCCAATTGTAGTTAAGCAATACATCTATGAGATCGACAATTATGCTTTGGCATTATGAACTGATGTAGCATTAAGGTTTCGACATAATGAATCAGCATGAGAAAGAAAAATTCACCTGCCAATGTCAATTGCATAATCACCACGGATGGTTCCGGGAGCAGAGTCGGCTGGGTTGGTGGCTCCAATGATCTTCCTGCCGGTAGTTACCACATTCTTACCCTCCCAAACCATAGCAGCAACTGGGCCGGAGATGATATATTCAACAAGCCCATTAAAGAAGGGCTTTGCTGACAAGTCAGCATAATGCTGCTCGGCAAAATGGCGATCCACGGTGATGAGTTTTAGACCTGTAGCCAAAACACAAGGATGTTCACAGAAGGAAAAGAAAAATTAAAATCAGAAGGAAGAGACATTCATTTGGATATATAACCTAACCGTCCGGAGTTAAAGGGACATATGGAGAGAATGAATTATTTAAAGACAAGGGAATGATTAACCGTGAACCCCTTATAGTATAGAGGATATTCCAGATTTTCGAACTAAACTTTGTTGTACACCAGCCATCGTTATATTTCCCTTTCAATACTGTTTGGAACTTCACTTCTAGAGCTCCATCTCTCAAAAGCAAAACCTACTTGTTCTAAAGGCATGGCTCTCTAGCATCTTATTCTACTAATTTTGTAGAGGAAAGTCAGTCGTGAATCTAGATCAAATTTTGTTCTTTCTTAATTTCCTCGTATGCTTTCAAATGACCAGTAATCATACAACCACAAATTCAGGAGACTTATTTGCATATCATTGAGAAAACATCTTTCTTTCTAACTATGTAGAAGAAGCTCACAATCAACAATAGTCAATAGAAGATAGTCAAAAGCTAATTGCCATCATGTAGAATTTACCTAAAGATCATTATTCAGAAGACAATAGCAAAATGAAGCTTCTAATAAGGTATAAAAAGGCCATCAACGAATAAAAATTAGAGGGCTATTTTGAAAAATTTATTGAGAAGAGTAGCTACAATTTGGAAGAGGGGACTACGGTACCTTTCAAAGTGAAGCCTTTCTTCTCAAACCTGCCAATGATTTCACCAACCTGAAACAGAACAATAACATGAATGAGAGACACAGCAAAAATGATTACTTCGTTAAATAGATTAAGAGCATGTTTGTCTAAGCTTAAAAGATTAATTATCAGTAAATAAGTAAATTTTGAAGTGATTAATATATTTTATTGATAGAAGTAAGAAATAAGTAAGCTAATTATTTCGTAGTTAATTTCAAAACGAGTAACTTTTATTTTGCTTAAAAGTACAAAAAATTCCAAACATGTTTGAAAAAAAAAATTAGCCTAACATCCTCTAAATCTTCTCGAATTTCACTTTGGAGAAAACACGAGATCCACTGTATTAATCAGTCAAGAAAAATCAAAACCAAGAAATATCTTGTACTTTTTTCAATTTCCGAAACAAAAGAATTCAATTTTCATTTTCCCCAATATATAATTTCTCCAAAAATAAACAGTAAAACCGTATGCTACATGGATAGTTAATTGAAACAAACAAAACCCGGATACTAACTTCAAAGAATTCGTCCTTTCCACGAACAAAGCAAAATTTAATAATCCAAATAGAACAAACCATAAAAGTTAAGCGAAAAGCAAAAATGAAATAAAATGGAAAAGATAAGCTCTAACCAGGCCTCTTTGAACGCCATCAGGCTTAATCATGATGAAAGTCTGCTCCATTTTGGTAGATTTGTTCTTTGTTGAATCAATTGGTTCCAAGATTTGAAGAACAAACTGATAAATCAAGAGCTTTATATGCGTGTGGCCTTTAAAGCAAACGCATAAACCCTAGAAGCCAGGCCCAGTGTAAGATATTTTGTCATTTTGTGGATTAATTATTGGGTTAATAACACTAATGGTCCCATTCTTTCAAATTTATAACGATTTCATCTCTATTCTTTTTTTAGCAGATATCATCACCATTCTTTTTTTAACAGATACCATCCACATTCTTCTATTTATTCTCACATATGGTCCCAAATCACTATTTTTCATTATTCTGATAAATTTGCCCCTTAATTTTAATAAATTAAAATAATAGGAAAAAAATACAATGAAAACATTGCAATTGAGACCTTAACCTTTTTAAAAGTACAAATAAATCCTAAACTATTTTATTTTATATAGATATGTGTTCTTTCCAATTAAAAGAGCATCTCCAATAGGCTCTTTTAACATAATATTCTCTCTATTTTAAAGAGCAAAACTTTAAAATTATGCTTCAACGGACTCTCTAAATTAACTTTTTAAAATAGAGTGGGTTTGGCTCTCAAATTTGGAATTTGGAGAGCCAAATCCACTCTCTATAATTAAATGTATTCAAAGAATTTCAATTTTCAATACTCTATGTAATTATCAAATTAAATAGTGTATACAAAATAAAATAGAATAAATAGAATAAAATCATATAATAATTAGGAAAAATACATGTTAAAAGAAAATAAATGAAAAAATAATAAATACTTATTGGAAGAAGTAAAATAAAGTGTTAAAAATAAAGAGATTGTTGGAGCACTTAAAAATTTTTACTCTAAATTTATAGACACTCTCTAAAATGCAAAAAATGTTCTTTATAAATAGAGATTCTATTGGAGATGCTCTAAATTAATTTAACCAAGTTACATATATAGCTATACATCTGAGAAATTCAATAAATCAAGACTAGAATTATCTTTCGGAAATCACGAGACTAAACTGTTTAATAAAAAATTGACCATACCTTATCAAAGTCTTGTCGATCCAATTGCCAAAAGATTTTTCAATAAAACGAAAAAACATCAAACCCTAAAAAAAATCAAATTTTACGTATAGACATCTGAATCTGTAAACATTGCAATTGGGTTAATAAAAACTATTTTATTTGTTCATAAGCTCACGGTCTTACCCCGTTTTGCATTCGAGCAGGCCAAATTTCGACCATTTTTTGCCCTTTATGCTTGTGGCCACAATGCAATAGTATCATCAGATGGCGGTAGTGTTGGGCTGGGGTCGCACCACCATCCGCAGCAGCAGTTTAGGCATTTTGGGACCTTATTGCAAAATGGGCAATTTGAGCATCAGTTTCTTAGACCATCAGAATAGCAGATGCAGATGATGGGGGCACCGGTTCATCATATGTTCCTTGAAAGTTAAAAGGTCATGGATTTTGCACCTGAAACCTAAAGTCTTTTCATACTTTAAACCTCAATTGATGCACACGCTTCATGGATCCAGTAAATTCATGGATGTGCGTGGGGGAAGGGCGGGCGGTGTGGGAAAAGATGATTTATTTTGAGTGAGGAATAACACTTATCTATATAAAATAAAATAGTTTAGAATTTATTTTTACTTTTGAAATTGTTAATGATCTAATTATATTTTCTTTTTTCTATCATTTTAATTTATTTAAGTCAATGGGCAAAATTGTCACAAAATTATCAGAAATAGTGATTTGGGGACCATATGTGAGAATAAATAGAAGAATGTGGATGATATTTGCTAAAAAAAAATAGATGAAATCGTTATAAACTTAAAAGAATGGGGGACTATTAGTGTAATTAATCCTTAATTATTTGCCACTTACAGCCCATCTCCAATAATGGGCCACATTAAATGGTCTGGTAGAATCAGCCCAATATACTTTTCATACCTGCATCAAAAAAATTCGGACCGTAACAGGTAGAGGAATCGGCCCAATCTAACTTATGTACCCGCATCATAAACATTTTGGATCGTGACGTAACGGTAGACGATGGGAGAAACCAATGACTATTTGTTTGGCTACGAGTATTTTTTTCTTTTCTTTCCTTTTTCATTTTATCCAAAATTTTAACAAATAGTTCTTTTAAATGGTCCAAGCGGCCATAGCTAGACGTGGCATGTAGTGTGTCCGGCCATGGAATTTTTGTCATGCTGGACAATAATATTGAATCTTGTCAAGTCTAGCATGACTACCTAAAGGGAAAAGAAGTTGATAAATGTTGTAAGGTGCCAACTCCGCGTCACCTAAATAGAGTGTTTTTGGGACCCTCATATTAAAATAAGGTGTATGATGTAATTTACACAAATAAACTTTTCCCCAAAAATTAAGCGTCCCCGTCCAGCCCCGCCCAAATTTCATTCCTGAATAGGACATTTATATTTACATCACACTTTTTATTTTATTTGTTACACTATATTTTAATTATACTTAATGTCTTAAATTTTTACTCATTATAGCACTCATGTCTTCAACTTTTTTTATCGCTTTCTTATCATCAATTTTTCATTAGTTAGTAGATCTTGTGTCTCATAACAGGTTTCATCTAAAACATTCATTTGGATGGCGTAAAACGACTTATTTGTCCACCATATTTTAGAAAAACAATATACAAAAGTGTGAATTTTTTTCTTCTTCTCATTTTAAAGCACATAAACAAAATATATTGAGACAAACTATCATTAAGGATGAGATGTGCTAATTAATTGAAGTTGAAGATAAGAATTGGACAAATAAAAATTTTAATAACGTAAGTGCTACAATTAACAAAAATTGAGACCTTAAGTGCAATTAAAAATAGTACACTTATAAAAAAAATTTAGTGTCAATATAACCACCCATCTGATAATGTGTACAACATAATAGGATCTTGTCAATTTAACCAAATGTCTTTCTCCTTCTTTCATTTCACAAAAATACTAAATTTATCAAACAATTTTTTTTTTTTTGGAACCTAAATTATCAAACAATTTTATAATGGGTGTTTACAAAAGTAACATAATGTAGGTTTAAAGAAGTCACATTCCATGTTATTTTTTCAAATAAAAGTCACACAATCCTCATATCATAAACTTCTTTAAAGAAGTCACATTCTTCGTTACTTTTTATAAACATGTCTAAATATGTTTTTTGTTATTTTTTAGGATAATTTGTACTTTTGGTCTCCAACCTTTACAATTTGTTACTAATTAATCATCAATCAATTTTTATAGGACCAGTCATCCCAAACCTTTTATTTAAGGATACATCAATAGTCCCTATTCTTTTAGGTTTGTAACAATTTCATTCCTATTCAATTTTTCTAGTATATATCATCTCCATTCTTTCATTTATTCGCACAGATAGTCCCCAAATGACTATTTTGACAATTCTTTGACAATTTTACCTATAACTTGAATAAATTAAAAGGATAGAAAAAATAAAATATAATAGAAAAATTACAATTGGACCCATAACCTCTTCAAAATTACAAATAAATTCTAAACCTTTTATATTATTCAAAAGGGATTTTGGTGCAAATGGTCTCTAACCTTTGTACTTAGTGTAGAATTGGTCCATAACGTTTATTTTTTAGCAATCAAGTCCCTAACCTATGTATTTTTGTGCGAAGTTGGTCTTTATAAGATGAAAAAGATAAATATGCCCTTAGTTTTAATTAGAAAAAATTGTATGTGGATTTCTAATTATTACAAAATGTGTAAATAGGTCCAATATTTTATTTTTTAAAAAAAAATTAAAGAAAGCTAATGGGTTTTTTTTTGGAATTACCACTTTAGTAATAAATATGTCAAATAAAATTATTATTTTTATTATTAAGTAACTGTATTATTTAAAATTTAAAATTTTATTTTATTGTCGTATAAAAAAAATATTTTTGTCACAAACTTAGTGTTCAAATACTTTTATTTAATTGAGTTATATGTTTATTTACTACAAATATTAGAAATTCAACTATATTTTTCATATTTTAATTTATCGTTTTATTTTCTTTCAAAAATAAAACACATAATGTGTAAATTAATTTTTATTAGTATTTTTATGATAAATAAAAATGTAATAAGATTAGTTCAATATCATAAAATTATATACGTCATTTTGTTATTTATTTAACATAATTTTTAAAGTAAAAAGAGAGGAAAAATTTTATAAGTAAATAGGGAGAAAAATGATTTCTCACAATGATTTCTCCCTCTTTAAATAATATAATTACTTAATAATGAAAATAATAATTTTTTTGACATGTTTATTACTAAAATGTTAATTCCAAATAAAAGCTCATTAGTTTTCTTTAATTTTTTTTTATAAAAAATAAAAATATTGGACCTATTTGCACATTTTGTAATGATTAGAAATCCACATAAAATTTCTTCTTATTAAAATTAAGGGTATATTTGTCATAATGACCAATTTTACACCACAACACGTAGGTTAGGGATTTGTTCGTCAAAAAATAAACGTTAGAAACCAATTCCACTATAAGGGCAAAGGTTAGGGACAATTTGCGCCAAAATCCCTTATTCAAAATAATTAAAAAAAAATCCCGCTTCATCTTTCCCAATCCCATTTCTTCACAGATTTGGAGCCTCTTTCTTTCGGTAAAAGCTGCAACTACCCTGGCCATGACCGAGAGGAACATCCCGATCCCAATTCTCTGCATAACATTGATTCCCTTTCGTTTCTTGTAAAAATGCGAACAAGAGGGTTGAAACACGTGTCGTACAATGGCATTAAAATAATAATCGACGCGGTAATTGCACTTTGGAGTGCGGCCAGTAGGATTTTGAAATTCCTGCTGATGTTCCTTCTCATTGTCATTCTTTGTTTGGTAAAGAATGTAATAGGTTGTTGAAAGATTACCGCAAACATAAGAAGCATAACCCAAACTGGCAACAGATGTAGTACCATTTTTGCAGCTCGAATGGGACCAAAGCCCTCAATGGCATCAGGATCTTGACTACACAATGCTTTTTTCCTGAAGTCTATAAACATAATATACTCTTTGAATACATTAGTATACTAATACAAAGAGGCCCCGAAAAGAAGATGACGATGCTATTGTAAAGTGATTGCAAGAATCAATAGATTCCGACCCCAATGACCCATCTCTTCATTTTAATTTGGTAAAAATGCTACCTTAATTGTTTGTGGTTGGATTTTTTCTCTTTATTTCAATTAAAATTTTTGTTATGCATGGAGTGTTGTTATGGGAAATGGGAAATGGGAAATGGGAAAAGGGGCGTAAACGATAAGAAAGTAGGAAGAAAGTAGCGGAGCATTTGGTGATAGCAACCAAGCTCGATCTACAAAATGAGTAGGCGTTGGGTCATTATTATATGCGGGTTTCGCCGGATCTTCAGTGGTGTAAAAAGATGGGATGAAATTAGGTAGAGAGCAAATGAGTTGTCGAAAAAGGATGAAGATGTCGCTGAAATTTGCTGCCGATTTTCCCCAACCCAGTCCTGCCAGGGCCGCCACCCCTGCCCAACTCCAATATGTTCATCTACCCCCATCGCCCAACCACCACCATCAGAAGTCATGAAGACAACCTAATGCGTACACCATAACCTCACAGTGATAACTGATTCTTCTTTCCGCCAATAAAATGGCTATTTCGCTTTTGTATCTTTTTGCCCAAAAGTATAAATCATGCATTTTCTAATTTGTGTGGAATGAGTTGGGATAGGTAGGTGAGTGGGGTAGGGTGGGTGAGAAAGAAGGTACTTTGTACTTTTGAAAAGTTCACGAGACTTTTTTGCGCTTTTTTTTTTTTTTTTGTTGTTTTATTGTTTTCTTTTTTTTTTTTGTTAATTTAAGAAAATGGCAAATCTGTCAAAATATATTAATGCAGATGTAATTTGCAAATGAAAGGCTGGGGATGTCTGGAGCTAAAAAAAGGGGGTTAAGGGTAGAATAATAATAAACTGCAAAAGATAGAGATGAAAAATTGTAAATATTCCTATTTTTTAATTAAAAAGTTGCGTACTTTCTTAATATCATAAACTTATTGGAAAGTATTATGTTCTTTGTTATTTATTTATTTTGTTTTTGTTTCATTTCTTTAGTAAACTATCACATACTTTTTGATGTTTTTTCATTTTGGAAAAGTCACTTATTGTGTAACGTTTTTTAAGAAAAATTATATAATATATATTTTGATTTATTTGACATAACATGTTTGGGTAAGCATAAATTGTGATTATAGGGACTTTTAAGATGGCATTTAAAAGTATTTTTCCGTTTTATCTTGTTGCTTGTGCATTAAATCAATAACATCAGAAAATCACAGATTATGTAACTTTTTCGCTAAATAGTCACGTAATGTTTATGTTAACTTGTTTGACATAGCATGTTTGGCTAAGCTTAAAGTGTGATTATAAGGGGCACTTTAAAATGATATTTTAGTTGTATTCTTTCTGTTTTGAAGTGTTGCCTATGAAATAAAATGATTGATCATAAAGTCTCATGCTCCGTATTGTTTATTTTAACTTACTTAATTTGGCATGCTTGGCTTATTTGTAAGCTGCCTTTTAAAATTCATTTGGCTCCGCAGCATGTCAGAACACCCACTTTAGCCCGGTTATGGTTGATGACATCGACTATAATGACAAACTTTCAATAGTCTTTGCCGTAGTTGACGAGAGCCACCCTTTTGAGCTCAAAGAACCCTTTGTACGACATTTTTGGAGAGAAGGATGAGTCATCTTGTCTCTCTTTTGGTGCAAAAGAGAAGGAAACAAGTGAAGACACTGAAAAAAATCTATACCAATTTTTTTTTTTTTTTTTTTTTTTTTTTTTTTTTTTTTTTGCATCTATTAGAAATTGCAAAACTATTTTCCAAAAATTAACAATTTTAAGAAATCAATGACATGTTTTTTGATATACATTAACATAGAAATTAGACTTAAAAGTATTACCCAGAAAAATAATGTAGAGGTTTGAAAAGAATAATTCTTAACCAAATTATATATAGTCATCTCACTATAGGACTATAGGACACTTGCTCACATAGTTTCATAAAAATCCCCTATGGATCTCTTTGCAAATCCAATTCAGGACAAATCAAATCTTCAAAATCTTCTCTTTTCTTCTTCTTTTGTTGCCCATGATTGACAAAATCAGACAAAATCAAAGAAATTCCAAAATTAGAAAAGCAATCCCATTTTTGGTGACCGAAAAATCTTAGAATTTCGATAAGAGATGTAAATTTCAAATTGGTGCAACTTTCACACCAATTCTACATGTCATCTCCAACCTATAACTTCAAATGTTGCACCAAATGAATAGTATCTATTATCATATATTTATATTTTTAATTTTGAACAATAATTTAGTTCAAAATTAGTTAATTATATAATGTATTTATATTAATTATATAAATTTTAAATTAAATTTAATTTTCGTAATTATTGCATTCATTAAAAAAAGAAAAGAAAAGCCATGATACTCAATATCACAATTTCAAAAATATTTAACATAAAAAAAAAAATTGGACAGATGCAAACAAAAAAAATAAAATAAAACAAAGCATAATTAATTTTGTCATTTAAAAACAATAATCAAATTAAAATAATCATAAATCACTTTATATCACAAAAAATTAAAATCCAAAGAAAAAATGACACAAAAGAAAAAAGAAATGTTTACTTCAGCCAGGAAGGGTAAATTTGGAATACTTTTTCACACCAAATCCATCTTCATTACTATATGGCGCAACACTGTTCATCTCCTCAAAATGGCGCATGGATTTGGTGTCCGATTGGAGAAACATTTTGCTCCATCTTGGTGTTTTCACTTCAATTTGGCGTACGGTTGGAGATGCCCTTAGCTTTCTTCGACATCATTTTTGAGGTGGGATCTTCAAAATCTTATGCAAATATTTATCCGCTCGTAAGAAGAAAATTTCAATACCACTTAATTGAACAAAAATTATAAAATGTGAATCATAAGTCACAAACAAATCTAAATTTCCCAAATTTGCAAACTAAATAATTCAATGGTAGTCTTCTATACACACACATGTTTGGAACTTGAACTATAGAAGAGGAAATTCACTATTAAAAACAATTAAGTGAAAAATTTAATGACAATCATAATTGGTCAGAACAATTTCAAACACAGAAATCTCCAAAAATTAAAAAATTCAATTTTCATTGAAGAGTCTATTTAGCTTTGCTCTGTAGTATTCTTCAACATCTTCATCAAGTACATTTTTCTTTTACATTGTTACGATTTCTCTTTATCTCCATCGACTCGAGATTTTTTTTTTTTTTTTTTTTTTGTAGACGCAATTTTGGTGTCGATTATTTGCTAATTTTGTGACTCTTTTGGTGAAGGTGTGATTTTGGGAGATTTGATTATTTGTGCTGGTTTGTGATTGGAGGATTATAGAGAGATTTTGGTTAGGGTTTCAACTTTCAACCGTAATTTTTACAAAATTTTAAAATTTTAAAATTTCTTAAAACTAATACAATACATGGCCTAATTACCCCCCCTACCAAAATGTGGGTTATATGAGTCAAGAAGAAATGCACCACAAAATATTTTTGCTAATAATTTCTTATTTTACGTTGGGATTTTAGACCATGCTTCCAATATTGTCATTGAATTGTTTTTTTTTTTTTTTTTTTAATTCGAGAAAATAATATTCTATGCTTCAATTGAGTGACCAGAATCCGGGACGAGTTATTTGCGCTCAAGCACACCACTGCTCTAGTACATTACATAAAAACCAGTGTTGAAAGCAATATCTGGCCAGAAGGAAATTATTGGGTCTAGATCTATAATAAAAGTTTCAACTATTGAAAATTGTATTTGAAAATGAAGAACATTATAAAGAGAAGGCGACAAGGTTAATAGAGGCAAAGTAAGACCCACAGAATATATATATATATATATTATATATATAATCATGAATTCACAAGACTTTAAAAACCTGATTGAAATGCAGGCATTATTGTTGCATGGAATTCTGCACAAATATTGCTTTCACTTGTAATCTCTTTTCTGAATGCATAATCATTAGATTTTTGGGCAAACTCTTTTTCTCAAATGCCAACTTGCCTTTGAAGAGCCCTTTGGTTTGGTTTCATTTTCACTTCTTTTTTCTTTCTTGTTAGGAAGAAATTGGAACCAAAGGAAGAATTATTGTATTTGCTTTGTACCTTTATTTATTTTTATTTTTATTTTTTTTATGTTGGTTTAGATTACACGTTTCGCTTGAATGTCATACTATTGATGTATGCTAATGTGTTTCATATTTTCAATTGAATATATTGAACGAGTATTATTATTATATAGATCATGTTTGTTTAGCTAACACACCAACTCATCACCTAGTTTGCTTTGAGTACGAAGGAACAATTCGTGATGTTTAGAGCATGTTTGTTAGTACTTATAATTATTTATAAGTTGATCAAATATTATTTTTATCTACACATTTGTAAGTATCACAATTTTTACCCACTTTTTATCCACATATTTTATATGATCTACTACTTATAATCTACAAAAAAACTATGTTAAACAGATAGTTATTCCAACACTTACAATATATTTAGCCAAACTTTACTATAAGTATTCTGAATAGTAAGTTATAAGTTGACAATTAGCTAAATTACTTGTCAAAGACAATTCGTAAATTAGTGTCAGACTATTTTTTGACGATCAAGTAGACTTCATGTTATTTTCTTATAAATAAGTAAAAATACAATTAACATATATCTCCTAATACATTTTGACGTCAACAAGACTCTATTGTAACATATAATTCCCCATCATTATTGCTTCATTTGGGTCTCATATGTTCAATTGTGCAATTCATTATCTCCCATTGCCCAAAATATTATGGTTTATCTAACAAATGAGGGAAAATGACGCAATTGTCTGTAATGTATACCCGTTGCGCGTAAATGATCTATAACCTTTCATTTTGACGAAGAGGTCCTAAACGTATACTTTTGGGACCTACTTGTGAGTTTTTTTCTTTATCCCACCGGTTTGACCGCTTTTGGTAGAACCATTTATAACAGTGGAGAAAATTGAGGCTTGTTAGTTTTTGGGGTATTGATTTCAAGTGGTTTAAAATTACCAAAAATTAGTGTAGTATAATTTTGAGTGTATTTTTGAACTTCCAAATTAGTGGTTTTTGACCTGTTTTTCAAATTATCTTCAAATTTTATTCTCTCTAAAATAATTATTTGCAAATCTACCATAAACTTAAAATACATATTTCTTTCCCTCTTTTCTCTCCAAACGCACATTTTGCTTTTCTCTCCAAACAATAATTTTTTATGTTCCATTGAATTATTTTTGAATTATTTTTGCAAAATCAAATATATATATATTTACATTTAAATTTTTACATATTTCATATTGTTAACGTATACCTCCTTTTTTAATATATGGTTATAAATGTAACTTTATTATTTTCAAAAACATTCAAAATCATGGATTTGAATGTTTTAAAAATCGCTACTAAAACCACTCAAAATCTAATCCCTCATAAACGTCCAAAATCGGTACTTTAAAACACCTTCATAACCAGTACCTTTAAAACTCTCAAGCAGTCTCTTAGATGTGCAAATGGTCATTTTGGACGGAATCTATCTAAAATGTTAGTCAGCTTTTTCATGCGGACTCCACTTTCTTTTTTAACTAAGGACAATTTGTCCCATCTAAAAGAAAAAAATTGTATCGTTTTCTTCAACCACCCAACTCTACCCACTCCACCACCGCTCCCCTGTGGCAGTGTATGTTGATGGGTGTGGTAGGGTGTTGGAGTTTTAGCTACAAGATTCGACGAGGGATCTTCAATAAATTCTTTCTTTCATAGTTAAATTCTCGGTGATATACTCAACTCAATACAATTCAATGTGTTTGGGTAATTCAATGAAGATTGGCTAAATTATGGTTATGACGAACGATGTAGTAAGCTAGTTTGATTGTTTAATTTCAAGTTTCTCCCGTGTTGAACTCTTGTCATTGCTTTGATAACTTTTCATAAATTTGGCCAATTTATGAATTGTTTGTGAATTCATGTTGAGATGAGAGGAAAAATACCAATTTAGCACTAACGATAGAAAATCATGAATTTAGATATGAAATAGAGATATACTTTTATAATTTGTGTGATCATGTGTGATTTTCTTGTGGTAAAGTGAACTTAAATTTGTTGTGATTTACATATGAATATGATAAATTCGTATTTTTAAGTATTATTGATTTTACTTGAAAGAGATTGTCAAATATTTTAGAAATAAATTCAATCGTCAAACGAATGAAATAATTATCATAATACGATAGGTTTAAATAAATCGATATCTCATGGTGAACTCGTGAGTCCTAACACTTTTAAAACATCAAGTTTTCTCAAAATTTAGATTGTTGATTACTTTTGCTTAATTTTAGTTAGTTAAAAATCACAAATCAATCAAAATTTTAGTTTGTTCAAATAAAAACACTTAAAAATAATTTCTCCACTAAACTAAACACGCACTTAGTGGAAATGCGTGTCTATGTGCTCGAGTTTCAACTTGTCCCCCCACGTGCATAATAATTATTTTTCCATCAAAACTTGAAATACGTAAAATTTTCATAAATCAGTGACGAACAAAACTTGAACACTAGATCTTCGTCTTCACTGACACGAGGATCTTTTAAATGGAAACACAGACTATGGATGAAGTAACAGCTGAAAGTAAGTGGAAGGCCAAGAGAAACACAAATAGAGATGATTTAAAATGAAATGTGGGAGTTATGATAGTTTTTTCATCTTTTGGCAGGAAGGGTGGTCTGAGTAGACAAATGGATCTATTGGAATCAGATTTGGCTGGATTTTAGAGGACAAAGTCTTATCATTTTCTTTTCTATCATCTTCCATGGACATTTTTGACATGGATGGAAACCTCCATAGACCCCACTCATCATTTCTTGCAAGAATATTTTATGTACTACGTCAATATTTTCTTATGCATATTCAAATAATATTCGCACTTGTCTTTAAAATCAGATTGTAAGAAGAAAGTACTCCAATAATTAAAAATTCGCAAGTCATTTCTTAAGGAATGTGAAAAGTATTTAAAGTCGTTACAATTTACCCTTCGTTTAAACCAATGTCCACAGTGCATATACCATATGTTACAATTATATTTAGAGATGTAGGATCAATTAGAATTCTAATAGTTAAGTTTATTTTTTTGCAAAATAAATTAATTATTTCAAATAATTATGGATCTTAATTTTAACTTATCTAACAGTTTACATGTATTAACACTTTTAAAATCTTTATATCCACATCCAAATACATCTCAATAAATCTTTTAATACATTTAGACCGTTAGATTAGTTGAAATTAATGATCGTTATTATTTGTCAAATTTCTTGGTAGAAGGAACAGTTCTCTTATAACGCATTTAAGAGAAAAATCCATCAAATTGTTTGAATTATTTAGGGTAAATAGCACCGGAGGTCTCAAATTTTTGAACTTTACGATAGAGTCTCGAACCTTTAATTTCCAACTCCCACGTCCCTAACATATGAAATGTTAGCGCCTGGTCTCCTTTTTTGACAGAAACTGTCAGTTTGATCGTTAATTGGTCAAAATTTGGTTAAATAGACCATTTTACTCTTAAATTGAATGATAAAAAAAATAAAAATAAAATTGTAATTAAACGGTCAAGTTAATGGTTTCTGTCAAAAAAAGACCTTGGACGCTAACGTTTCATAGGTTAAGGATCTAGGTGTTAAAAATTAAAGGTTCGAAAAGGTTTGAAAGTTTGAGACCTCTGATGCTATTTACACAATTATTTAACAAGAAATCCAATAAGTGCATAGTCCAAAAGGCATTTAGCTTTACAATCTAAGGGCAATGATCTAAACCCACCGAAAGGCCTAAATATATCCTACTTTCTTTGCAATTATAGAGATTTGATTTGTCGTCTGTCACTCTGCGCCTTAAGAAAAGTTGAGTAAAATTTCTCAATTTTGAGGATGTATTTGATTTTGATTAAAATTAGATTTTTATTGTAAAAAGTTGATAAAAATTGATGAAATAAGTGGTTGAAAAGTCGTGAAAAGTTATGAGTCTCATGAAATAAGTGGTTAAAATTAATTGTTGACTTTATATTTTTATCAAAATTTTAATTAAAATCAAACCGGACCTAAGTTTCATTTAATCTTTTTTTTACTTCTTAAATTTCAATTAATTTGTGTACAAAAACTTGTCACTTTTAATTAAGAGTTCCTAATCATGTAAAATGTATGTTAGGCTTCAAAATTCATGAATGCGTTTTCATCATGCATTCGGAGAAAAAAATGATCACAGAATATATAATTAATTAATCCTGAAATTTCAAATCTATATTTTTAATTATAAAACCATCATAAGGGCAGCGTATTCATTAATAATAATTAAAAGAAAGAATTACAAAACTTTGAAAGGGACATAAGGTCTCACCTCGAGCTATTGGAAAACGAAATAAAACTTAACCCTAAAAACACTAGAATAAATTGTAAAAGTTAAATAACTTTGGCAATATATATTGAAATTATTTTTTAAATATTTATAAGTTATGGATTTTATAGAATGTGTGAATAATAAGTGTGTCTTAAGTTGTGAATTTTACTAAATATATGGATAAAGAAAGATATTTGATTAATTTGATCAATTTAAATTATAATTTAAACCCCGCACAAAACTATTGGCTTTTGCCCCTGAAGTGCTGGTGTAGGTGGTGATGCATGAGGGAATTTCTTGGTTAACTATACAGTTTCTAACTCCATGTTACTAATATCTTCGTGGATTCGATTTACAATTGAATAAATAGGCTACAGATGGATCGATTCTCTTGTAGTCAATGGGTTGGTGGCTCCATTCTTGCTTTTGCCACTCAAAGACATTGACTTGCTAGAATTGGAGATAACTTTTAGCATATGTTTGGGATTGCTTAATTTATAATTTCAAATAATCAAATTGGTTAAATATATTTTTATCTACACATTTCATAAGACACACAACTTACAATCCACTTTTTTTATTTATACATTCATCATCAACTTATAATATAAGCACTTAAAAATAATTTTAGTACTACAAAACATGCGCTAACTAATTTTCCATGACATATTTTAATTGACGAGTGATTTTCGTACTTCGATTACTAAAATTTCGCAATACATCAAGTAAAATATACCTGTCTTTCATTCCTAAACAAGCATGAAAAAGTGGGGGTTTTTTTTTTTTTTTTAATTATAAATCTTGTCTTTAATACGCTCCGATTAAATTCATTTTTCAATTACGTGCACATTTTTATTAAACGGATGGCGCTCGAAACTTAAAGCTCAAGTGTTTTGCGTGGCTCTCAATACCATGCCAACCACCACATCTAAAAACTTAATTAGGTCGAGTGTGTTACATGCGGTGTTTTAAAAGGTCTCCGCCTAGGCTTTGCCTAGGTGCGCCTAAGTTCGATGCGTTTGTAAAACGACGCATTGAGGGTATGCGCGTAAAAATACGGCCAATTCTTTTTGTTGACCATCTAGGTGCGAATAGACGATAATATGCAAGAATAAATGTGATTATGGGAGAATAGACGTGAATAATTGTGCATAACACGCATTAAAGCAAGCAAGCTTTTTTTTTTTTTTAATTTATTTTCAGATTGGACCAAAATAAGCATTTTTTTTAAATTTACTAGAGGTGCTATAAACGCTCAAGATGAAAAAAAGGAGCTCGACGAAAATGATTTTGTATTAGATGGCACAGAAGATGAGTTAGATGAAGAAGAAGAACACATGAAAATGGTAGGCTATGATATTAAAATTAGTCATTGCAATTTTAATTTTGAACCACGTTGAATGTGATATGTTCAACCATGATATGTGCATTAATATAAATTTAATTTTTCTTCATTGTACAGTGTGCATCTAATTTTGAAAATTCGTGTATTTTTTATTTGTTTTTTAAAAATTAGGGCTGTAATTTTGTAATCTAAATCAAGATATTCTGCGCTATCTTGTTAAAATTTAAAAATGAAGCATTAAAAAAAAATTGAAATTCAAAAATGCATTTTGACACATAGGCTTCGCATATGCGTGCTTAGGCCTATAATTCTTGATCCTTCACCTTGTCGTGTCGTCACGCATTACGCATTTTAGATCCTTTGTTACATGAGAAAGGGATATTATTTCTTCCAAAACTTTAGACAAACTGCAGATGAAACACAAAGAACAAAATTATTCCAATCCAGAATTTACTAGTTGACCGAAAGTCCATAGAGACAATATTACTGTTCTTGAAACAATGTCCCACACTTTGTACTGAGCGCATGCAATAAATTATAAATCCATCCATTAATAAAGAAGAAGAAGAAAAAAAGCAAAGAATTATTCTTCAATCCATCTTCAATAAAGCAGGAATGGAAGGAGAAATAGGGTTACCACCCAATTATGATCATCTGCAGCAGGAGCTCTCCTTTTCTGCTGCTCATGAAATGGGGTTTATACAGTTTGAGGATCATAATCAAGTCATCAGCTTTTTGGGTGCACACTCACAGTCTTCTCCGGTGCCACGGCCTCGCAATATTGGTGGTTCTCTAGGGTTCAGCCATAATGAACTTCTGAATCGACCTTCATGGGCTAGGGGCGACCAGGTATTCGTATTGTGTGCATTAAACTACTGCATTCTTCTTGAATGAATGCTCAATGATGAAAAATAATGGACTTCTGAATAGACCTTTATATTTTTTAGATTTTCAATTTTTTGAATGAATGATCAATGATGAAAAATAATAAATATAGGTAGGAACAGCGGATCCCAAGACTGTTAATGATGAAAATTGCAGTGGAAATGCCAACGAGGGTGGGAATTCATCATGGTATGCATCTTAACCTTGCTAACTCCCTTGGATCCCCGACACCCCACCCCCACTCCCACTCCCACTCCCACCCAAAACTCATATAGAGAAACCCTAGAAATTGATAAGCGTAGGAAACAAAGATTAACACAGTGACCGGGAAATAGTTGATTTTATAAAATACCGATTTGGATCGGAAGAAAATATCTTTGTTTTTGTGCATCAGAGAACATCATGAGTCTTTCTCTTCCCGGCCGCTGGAGAGCCCACGCGGGCAAATCTTAGGTTCTAAGGGCCTAAAGGTGCCCCAATCCCATAGTAAACAAGCTTCCAGGATAAGGGATTTTCTTCAAATAAAGAGAAACCCCATAGAGTAGAGGTTTTGTGCAGAGCAATTCTTATTAGTTGGGATAATTCTATGAGGAATTTGGAAAACCTACCATTTTGTGGTGCGTGTGTATTGGTGCTGGTGCACATGTTCATAGTGCGATGAACTAGTGAAGTCTGAGGACTAAGTGCTAGATCCACTATATCAGTGTGTCCAATCCATGACACAAAGATTCATTCTTCGAGACAACTTACTCACAAGGCTCATTCTTTTTTTGGAAATCATCCCCACGGAAGCCACCCCTAGATGCACTCATTCTACAATCAAATCCACCCCGACTATCTGTTCTAACATTGATTAAGCAGTTCATTGCTTGAAAATCAGATTGAAGTCCACCCCCTGTATGGGTGTGTTTGATTTTGATTAAAATCATATTTTTTGTACAAGTTGATGGAATGAATGGTTGAAAAGTTGTAAGAAGTTGTGGGTCTCATGAAATGTGTGATTAAAAATAATTGTTGACTTTAACTTTAACTTTTTATCAAAATGTTAATTGAAATCAAATGGTACATGGAGCAGGTGTAGGAGTTCAGCCATAGAGAAGAGCAAGGGTAAGTTAAGGAGAAGGCTAAGAGAGCCAAGGTTCTGTTTCCAGACAAGGAGTGATATAGATGTGCTTGATGATGGTTACAAATGGAGAAAATATGGCCAGAAAGTTGTCAAGAACAGCCTTCATCCCAGGTATCCTTAATTACCATATACACGACAGACTACTTGGTAACTAAAGATTTCTTCACTTATTTTCTTGTTTTTTTCAGAAGTTACTATCGATGCACCCATAGTAATTGTCGAGTCAAGAAACGGGTAGAAAGGCTTTCAGAGGATTGTCGAATGGTAATAACAACGTACGAAGGTAGACACAACCATTCTCCTTGCGATGATTCAAACTCGTCTGAAAATGAGTGTTTCACCTCATTCTAATCATCCGTTTAAAGATGCAAACATTGTTTTCTTAAAGTTATATATGGGTGTGCTTGCATGAACTTTGCAGGCTAATGCTTGATTTGTTTCATTCAACAGATATATGAGTAAAGTGAAAACCAAAACAGAAAGGTTTATATATATACTAGTTGATGCACGTGTTGTAGTTGAAATTGTGTTTATAATAACGTCACGGGTTAGCTTGTTCAGATACAAATTGACAGAGCTACATATCTGTGTATCACTTTCAAAATTGAGTTCCTAGAACCAACAAAAGTAACAAACTATCTGAGGATCTTGAGCAAAACAACTAACCACATTTAACTAACGTGTTCTTACTACGTTCTTCAAAATCTTGATAAACAAAATTGGATGATATGAAGATACCTGACAAGGAATGTAATTACAATCGATTATGGGATTGAAAGATGCACATAAGTTGTAAGATATCTGGTTCAGATTGCGTATTAGATTTATCTTAAAGCGAAAATGAGCACGTAATAGTTCTTCCGTGTCTTCTGAAGCCATCTTTCCGCAAGGCCAAGAAGTACATGTAGATATGAAAATTTGACTTCTGTAAATACCTTGAATTAACATATTTTTCTCAAATGTCCAATTGAGTTTTTTTTTAGAGAAATGGGATTATACTCATATATAGACTCATATAGTCAGTTAGTCACCTTAGGACTTGTTCGGTAGAGATTTTTGGGAAAAAATGGATTTTTTTTTCTTTTTGACTTTTCAAATTTTTTGTAGTGTAAAAATAATTGAAAAGTCAAATATTGTAAGCAAGAAAATGGATTTTTTGGGGGAAAATATGGACCGAACATGGCCTTAGTCTCTCCTAAGAAACAAGTACAAATGATCATTCTGATATTATTGTAGACGCACAAATACCTGTCATATTATATTTTATTCACAAGTGCTTAAAAGGAATTGGGATGTATAAATACACAGAGAGGTATTACCCTTAAAGGTGGCAATGAGCTGGCTCGACCAGTTGTCCACCTTGCTCGTCTCGTCTCTAGAATGAGTGTTTAGTTCGGCCCATTAGTTCGTGGGGGGGTTTTTTCTTCTCATTTTCAACTTTGAATATTGTTTCGGAGAATGTAAAAACAAAAAAGAAATAAAATATGAGAAATTTTTTCTGTTAAAACATAAAAGTTGAAAATTTTCATTCTTTTTTCGGGTTTCGAATCAGCTACTTTGAGCGTATATGGAGCTAAAGTTATACACGAACAAATTGTTATGTATACAATTTTTTGTTAAAGTAAGATGAAGAAAATATCAAATATTTACACAAGCAATATTTACTAAAAATTCAATTATTTTGTATTCAAATCTTCAACGGATATTTATAGGATAAAAATTTTGAATTAAAAAAAAAAAAATTATCCAATGGTAACAAAAAGTGAACGTTGGTCATAAGCCACGAGCCAAGCGACTCGTGGCTTGTGCCGATTGCCCACGAGTTGAGCTTATACTGAATTGAGCGGGCGAGCCTATGAGTCACTCGGTTTATTTAATACCTCTAATTACTCTTACAATATAGAACTCTCCACCACATTGAAAAAAGAAGAAAATTGAAGACAACAAATATTGGCGATTCCAAATTGTGCCCGTGGAATTTCTCTGTGCAATCATATCTAAGGGTAGGTATGGGTTGGATTGGTTCAGTTTTGGGTCCAAACCGAAATCAAACCGACCACTTCAGTTTGGCGTTTCTCCCAAACAGAACCAAACCGCTTTATTGGGCAAACCGATCCAAACCGAACTAACTAATCATGGGTTGGTTCGGTTTGGTTTAGATGGTTTGGGCTTGCATTTATATTCTAAAAAAATAACAATAACTTCTATTTCAAAATTTCTTTTGGACATGCAACAAATTATTTACAAAATATTTAAATATAACTCCCATTTACAAATTAACCAACATTTACAACCTTTTTTTTTGGACATGCAAGTTATTAATTTTTGGCCATTTACAACCGGGTTTAATTTAATTTTGTTCTTATAAGTTATAATTGGTTCGTTTTGGGTTGGTTTGGTTTATTTATTACAAACCCAAACCGAACCAACCCAAATTTATTTTTTAGCTTAGTAAACCAAACCAAACCACCAAAGTGTGAAAAATCGAACCAAACCAAACCGATCCGAATCGATTCGGTTCGGTTGGTTTGAGCGGTTTGACGGTTTGGATGCCCACTCCTAATCATATCAAACATTTCCCCATTAGTTTTAATTGGAAGAAAATGTATGTGAATTCCCAATCATTACAAAATGTGCAAATAAGTCCAAAACTTTTATTTTTTATAAAAAAATTAAAGAAAACTAATAAGTTTTTTTTTTTTGAATTAACACTTTAGTAATAAACATGTCAAATAAAATTATTATTTTTATTATTAAGTAATAAATATATTATTTAAAATTAAAACTTTTATTTTATTGTTGTACAAAAAAATAACTTTGTCACAAATTTGATGTTCAAATACTTTTATTTAATTGAATTATATGTTTATTAACTACAAATATTAGAAATTTAACTATATTCTTTATCTTTTAATTTATCGTTTTATTTTCGTTCAAAAATAAAACACATAATGTGTAAATTAAGTTTTATTAGTATTTTTATGTTAAATAAAAATGTAATAAGATTAGTTCAATATCATAAAATTATATACGTCATTTTATTATTTATTTAACTTAATTTTTAAAGTAAAGAGTGAGAAAATGATTTTTCTCTCTTTAAATATATTTATTACTTAATAATAAAATAATAAATTTATTTGACATGTTTATTACTAAAGTGTTAATTCAAAAAAAAAAAAAAAAAAATTGTTTTTTTTTTTTTAATTTTTTTATAAAAATAAAAGTATTGGACTTATTTGCACATTTTGTAATGATTAGGAATCCACATACAATTTCTTCTAATTAAATTAAGGGTATATTTATCTTTTTATTCCATAAGGACCAATTTTGCAACAAAACACATAGGTTAGGAACTTGTTTACCAAAACATAAATATTAGGGACCAATTTCACACTACACATAAAAGTTAGGGATCATTTACGCCAAAATTCCAAAAGTTTAATGTAATATTGGAAGGATTCCGCTCAAAAGGATGATTTGCATACTACATGGATACATGATGGATATAATTGCCAAAATTTGAAAGGTAAAGATGATTTACGCACCAAATCTATACGTCAAGAACATTTTGGACCAATTTCCCTACTATTAATGAAGTCTCAATGGAGAAACATGTATATATATAACTTGATAGCAGTAGCTACTGGCTTGGTTAAGTATGAATAATGACAATATTGAACTCAAGATCCGGAAATCATCTATCAGCCACGTCTTGTCAAGATCGACTTTTCCTTTTTTTTTTTTTCTTTTTTCTCTCTCTTTTTTTTTTTTTTATTTTTTTTCCCCGTTATTTCATTTCTTCTATAAGACCCTCCTCCTTTTCTTGAGATATTTGGACTTCTAAGTTTCTCAATGTAAACTGTCAAGATATACGACCTCAATTTCATGACACTTCAAATTTGTTTACCAGTTCGATATGAACTGCTTGTGAGAGCAAACGGAACATATAAATTTATCTCTTACAATGTTAGAGTTTCTCCAACAATAATTATAAATAAATTTTATCAAGATTGTTCTTCATTAAAACTCTTTAGAACTCGTTTAGTGTAGATTATAAACTAGTTTATTTGATCAAAAAATTTGCCTTTGTAGCATAATATTTTTGACTATTATTGGTCAAATAAACAATTTTGGTCAAATAAACTAGTTTACAATTCACGCCAAACCGACTCTTGAATAATCGTCACTCCCACTTGCAAACTTTATTGGATCTAATTGGGTGAGTCCTTGTCCAACTCTCGCATCCCAAACTCTCTTCTGGTGCTCCCTGTATTGGTATTGGGCGAGTCCCTGTCCAGCTCACGCATCCCATACCTTTAAAGTTTCAGACTACAACATTAGATGTACTAAGTAATAACAATAAAATAATTTAATCAACGAAGAACCATGTCCTACTAAATAGAATATTTGAAGAAAATTGAAGACAGAGATAAGCATATACCCTTTAAGTAAGACACGCTAATTTATTTATATTTTTTGTCTTTCAAAATTACCACCGCAAGTAAAATTTAGGCTTGGTTTGGTATTCTTTGTGATTTTAAGAGAATCAACATGTGTCTTTGCAAAAAGAATCACCGTGTGGAAAGAATCAGATAAGTGTTTGGTAAACTCTTGTTTCAAAATTACTGTATGTTTCAAAAGCAGTATTTGAGCGTTTGGTAAACAAAAGTGATTTATTGCTGTAACAGTATTAAATTACTAAAAAGGACATTGATTATAATAATATTATTTTGTATTATTATTATTACTACGAGTGGTAAAATTCATTTTTTTTCCTAGTCAAATATTTTTTGTAACAAGACAATGCATTCATTATTATTCTTTTAAAATAAAAAATAATAAAAACCTAATAAATTTCAAATTTTATAAAAATTACAAAATAAAAATATAGTCATATAGTGCAAAAATTAATTAAATTAATATTATTTTTTATTATCCAACTTGCATCCATTCGGTTTCTCAAATGGTTATTAAAGGAATTAGTTTGATTAATTAGTGGTGAAAGGGGTATTTTAATAATATATATATGAAAAAACTAAAAGCGAAATCGAAAGTTTGCCATTTTCTTTGCCTCTCAAATTCTCATTGCCAGTGAGTCGTCGATTATTTTATAATCACTTTTAAAAAATTTACCAAACGTCTAAATCAACTTCTGATTGTCTCGAGAATCGGAAGTTGAACTCCAAAATCAATCACAAACGGGGCCTTAGAGATGTTAGAGAACACTATACAATAAAATAAAAAATGTTATAAATTAGAAAGAATAATAGAAGAGAATAAAGAGAAACTATATATTTTATTATAATGATAGACTCGTATATATAGAGTTTCAAAGACTTGTAGGACAAGTAAGACATATCTAAATATGGTAATCAGTAATTTTCCATAATTTACAACATTCTTCATTTGATGACTATTTAGTGCAATAACTATCTCGTTAAAAATCTTGTTTGACAAAAATTCAGTAGGATAAAATATCAAACGAAAGGAAAAAAAGTTTATAAAAAATTTAGAGTAATCAAATGCTACCTCGTTAAAACCTTATCAGAAAAATCCAATAAGACAAAATCCGAGCGAAAGAGAGTACAGCTACTTCCCCTAATTTCAATGAATGAAAATCTTTGTATCGAGCAATCCATATCTCATGCGTTAGTGTCTTTAATTCCATCATCTTTCTAAAACTTGTATAAAATAATTCTGGTAAAATATGTTCCATGTTGTTGTTTTGTTATAACTTTCCAACAATACCATATTCATACAATATCCTTGGTTTACTATAGTCAGCATGATGATCTGTTGCAATTATATTAAAAAATAAATATTGTTGTTGTTCTCTTCAAGGGTATCGTATCCAATTTGTAACACATGAGAGTATAACTATATAATTATGTTGAGGATAAACATATTGTAGGCTATGGACATCCATAACTATAACATTTATAATACTTTCCATGGATATCTTTTAAATAAAGAATATGTCTCGTTAAAACCTTACTAAAAAAACTATGTAGAAAAATCCTAATGAAGGAAAAAGAGTAAATAATTATTTTAATATGCCATGAAAATTGCCTCGTTAAAAATCTTGTTAGGAAAATTCAATGGGACAAAACATCGGTTAAGGAAAAAAAGAGCACAAAGCGTATTTACTCCCCTTATGATAGTCTCACTTGATATATGTATTTTGATCGATTAAGTTTCTTGAAAATTTAAACTAAATGCTTCAAGCATATTAAATCTTTTAGAGATTTATACACAGTATTATTAGTCATGCCATATATAAGTCGTTGCGAAAAGTCGTTATGTTAAAAGTCGTATATTATATCTTACGACTTTATTTTTCTTATTTTCATTTTTCCATAAGTATACACTTTTAAGTTTGAACTATAGGTCCAGAAACTTCAAAATTTTCTAAAAAGTTCACTTTACTTGAATTGCATCATTTTATTTAGCCAATTAATTATTTGACAGATTTCTTTCAATATTCTTGCTACCTTTTATAATATGAAGCGCTACATTATGTACAAAAGTGATGTCAACAATATTTTCTTTTTTATTCCACTTCTTTTTCATAACGACATAACTTATTGATATATCTCTATTTTCAATATTTCAGGTACTTGAATATCTTCTGAGATTTTACAATTAGTTATGTCTATATACTCTCATAGCGTATACCTAATCACTACAAGAAAAGATACATAGAGCGACAACAGTATGTCGCCACTATTTGTTATGTATAGTAGGGATAACAATAAAATACCGTCGCTATAAGTTCCAACTCTATACAGACGACATAAGTCGTCTTTATATTGAACACGTCGTTGCTATTGTTTTGGATATATTGCGATGACAAATTATGTCGTCGCTATATATATTCTAAATGGCGGGAATAATTCTCGCAATTTTTGTGTACATATAGAGATGATATAAGTCGTCGCAATAGAGCTATAGCTGTTATTTTTAGTCACGTAATGCATGATTCTCCTCGTAATTTGTATTGAAGTTTATTGAGACGACTTTTGTTGTCGTTGTAGAGTTGTCAAAATTGGCGAAAAAATTATTTAAAGTGACTTCATATATATCGTATGTTTTTTCTTTATCAGCGCCCCCGTCTAAGCGACAGGGTATCTCTCGAGGTATTAACCTTGAGAAGGTTTGGCAGGCCAATGGGATGATGCCACTTTCCATCGCGTTCGATAATGTTAAACATACAATGCAGCTGATCGAGAATAACGCGAAGTATTTCATGCGCTTGGTTGGGAACCAAGTGAGGTTCACCGTATCCACTTGCTACCCTTCATGGACAGATGTTCCAGAGGAGCAACGGGCACGGTTACGTAGCATCATCGAGGTATTGACTTACAATAGTTTTTACATTAACGCATTCTATAAATAATTGTTCCATGTAATACACATTAACGAAATTTTTTCCTATGTTGTAGAGCTACTTCGATCTTCAGGGCAATCGGTCGCTCGACGAGTACCGAAGCGGTTTGTGCTGCTGTAGATTGCCTGGCGGTCGATCGTTATCGAGATTACAAACTCAAGACCCATAATCACATGAAAGCGTACGGACCAAACCGTCCATACGGCGAGATGTCTGCCGAAGACTGGTAGAAGTGCATTGACTTCTTCACCAGTCCTACTTTCGTGGTACGTATTGTTCATTTACTTTTTACGTTTTTATGTTAATATTTTTATAACTATAAAGTTATCTGCTAATTAATTATTTTTTATATCTTCAGGAATGGTCCACAAAAAATAAGGCCAATCGACGTAAAGCTAAATACTCGAGCGTGTAGGGGTCGAAGAGCTTCTCTGCCATACATTACGATGAGATACAAGTAAATTTTTCAATATCATTATAGAAATCTTCAATGCATTACATAACCATGTTGTTTAACTAAATTTCACGCTTAACTTGTTGTAGTGGGACCCCGAGACCCAATAGTGGCCGGGCATTATTGAGTCGTTTGGACTTTTCACACCTTCTGGATGGCAATTAAGTGAATCCACAAGCAGCTGGTGATTATGTGAGGATAAATTTCTATTTTTAAATGTTGTTAATTTAATTTTATTTGGCATGATATTATTATTTATTATTTTTTTCACTAAATAGGATAAACTTGTTGAGTTGAGGGAGACTCAATAGACACATGTCACTTCCAGTGGCGCATCGTTAGACGAGTGTGTTATTGCAAAGAAAGTTTTCGGAGAACGATGAGGACACGTTATTGGGGTTGGACAGGTTCCGAAGAGCACCTCTCTCTTCCTAGATTCGACCGCTGCATTGAAGGCCCCATAGGGAACATCCCATTAGTTCTCTGGAGATTCCCAGAATGACGATCATCGATTTGCTATTATGAGGCTTAGATGCACCGAATGTAGCGGAAAATTCAACTTCTGAAGAATAGCATACCAGGGGTTGTACCAGAGGAGGACGAGGACGAGAGTATTTAGAATTGTTTATATATTATTTAAAATATTAAAAAAATTTATAATGTTTATAGCGGCAATATTGTCGTCGTGAGAATAAAACAAATTAATTCACATTAGCGAGGACAACATTGTCTCTATATATCTTACGCAAATAGCGACGACAATGTCGTTGCTAATAAATGTTGTATATAAAAGATAATAGCGACGATATTCACGTCGCTACTATTTTAGATAATAGTGTCGACTTTGGCGACAATATTGTCTTCTTTTTCTTCTTCTTTTTTTTTTTTCTAATTTCAAGATATAGACCACGACAATGTTACGACAAACTCTTCGTCACTATAGATTCAAATATATGTAGTGACGACATAATGTCGTCACTATTACGATAGAAGCACTAATCTATTGTGGCGACATTCAACAACGATTTTGTCGTCTCTATACATATAAATGGACGATAGTTGATCATTCAGAGGTGACAAAGTCATCGCTATTGACCTCTTTTCTTGTAGTGTGCTTACTAGGGTTTTCCTATTTTAGGCCTTTCCCAAAAATACAATAAAGTAAAAGATAATTAAATAACAAGATGAGATGAAGAACTTTCTTTTATTGAAAAAATTTATAAGAAGATCTTACAATAGGGAATAATTTGTATGTATTCTATTTTCTGTGTGTGCTTATGCTATAAGCAAATTTACTTATAGAGAAAAAAATATAATAAAATAATTGTACAACTTTACAAGTATATGGTTGTAAAAGAAAGAAGAAAAATTAAATACTTTTTGTGTGCTCCTTTTTGTCTTTTTATTCATGCATCATTTTCTTTAATTATTTCTTTTTCATGTAGTCTTTTGACTTTGCTTTTTGAATAATTGTCTTGATGCTAGACATTATTTCTTTTTCCTGTAATTTTTTTGACTTTGCATTTTGAATAATTGTCCATGTAATCTCTTTCTTATTTGTCTATAATTTCAATATAGGCATCTTCGAGATCAATATCTATTTTACTATTTGCTCCGCCTGAGATATTTTCTTCCTCTGTATCTGAATGGTTCTCATATGCTTCACAATAGTTTTCAACACAATAATTTTATTGGAAAGTCATCTAATATAGATCTTTTTGATGAGTATTCGGAACATATAATATTTCTATCTTGATTTTTCTAGCTAGATAGTATTAACAAAAAATTATTCAATTATTCTATTGAGCCACAAGTCTGTAGTTGGTCATTTGTATTTCTATAAGAGTAGTGTTTTCGAAATTCTTCTTTCATATTCAACCTGTCTAATTTTAATCTTGATATCGTTTTTAAAGAAGGCCTGAATTTTCTGGAACTTTCAAAATTTTTAATAAAATGGTAAGCTGAGATAATAATACCAGTATTTACAATTGGTGGTCTGGACATGAATGGATCATTAAAGAGTGTTGTTTAAGCTGATCAAGAATCTTTTTAAGAGTAGGTGAAAAAAAAGTTAAAATTTTCGTTTAAGATATATACGATGTCAATCATACCGTATTGTAAAGCTGAATAAAAAATATAGTCTCCTTCTCGAGAAACTGAATAATCAAATAAAATTGTAGGATAATTATGTTTAAGAAAAGAAGAGTCGTTGATAGCTGTTTTATAGAGAGTGTCATATTGAAGGAAATATTGATTTTCATTATGATAATACTTTAAAGTTTGGGAGAAGTCAATAATTTGTTAAACAAGTGAATTTTTGATGGAATTTCGGACAATGTTGGTACAATCTCGAATATTTTATTTTTAATCATAAAGAGTTTTTTCTTAACTCGCAATTTGTACTACAAGAGCAATAACAAAATAACGTTCTAGAATATAGATTTGAACATAGTGCTTCTTCTAGAGCATTAACATAATATTCTTCTAAAATATTATTATGTATAAAATGTGCTTGTTTAGGAAGACCAACTAAATATTCAACTAGAATATTAATTTGTATAAATTGACATTTCTTCATGAATAATAACACAATATTATTTAGAAATATTTTTATATAATAATTAATAATATTCAAGCAATATTTGTCTACAATTTATCAATATAAAAAAAATGTATAATCAAATACCATAGAAAAAAAATACTAACCAATTTAAAAATTACTATTGTTCACGTAGTGATTTATGACTAATGAACCGTTGGATTTCAAGAACGATGAGTTTTGAACTTTCTGTCCAAATTTCAAAATGATCGGACTATGGATCGCTAAGATATCAACGTTTGATCATAGCTGCGTGGGCATCCCAGATTTTGCGAATTTTTTAAACTATTGCTCTCGGATCTTCTTATTTTGGGTGAGTTTCTTCGTACTGATAACATGTTATAAAGTAGAGAGAATAATAGAAGAGAATAAGAGAAATTGTATCTTTCATTATCCTTTATTCTGTCTTCTCTATTCTATCTTGCCCCATGCCGGCTTAGCCCATGTCAACTTACTCTTCTCCTTGCCTACAACCTTAGGTCAATCAGTGCCTTCTCTAAGACCTATGGTATACTATTAGTTAACATATAATACCTCTCTCTCTGCTCTCCTTGCTTTCACTAAGGAACTGCCCTTAAGTATGACTCTAAGGGCTCTGCCTTAGAATGAGTTAGATTTCCTGTGCTAGCAAGAAGAAAAAAGAAGGAATGGCGGGATGCTAAAGAGATGGCTATGGCTATGAGACTAGTGCAATCAGGTAATCGACCAAGTAATCCACATACATGATAAAAGAGCATTCCTGCCCTAGTGTACTTATCCCCTGGCATTGAAAGATAAAAATGACGAGGTATTTTGAAATCCACATTAAAGATTGCCATTTATATAGGATTTCAAAGACTTGTAGGATAAGTAAGACATATCTAAATATGGTCAAATATAATTTTTTATAATTTTACAACAAAAAACACAAGAATGTATAATGATTTTAAAAAAATTGTACAAATAGCTAAAAAATTTTAAATTTTACGAAAGACTCTATATTTAAAGGACAGCAACACACACAAAGACTAATCTACAACTAATTTAAGGGATTAGTGATTTTGTTTTGGTAATTTTAGAATTCTTTCAGGTTTCAACAATTATTTAAGAAAATTTAGCAATAACAAAGTCTAATGTAAGCCAACTCCATTACCCAAGTTCAGTGTCAACACAAAACGAAAAAACCAAAGCATATAGAAGAATAATAAGAATATATTATCATATCGAGGAAAACTAAACAAAAAATCAAAGCAAAAGTCGATAATTTACCTATAATTCAAGAACTCACATTTTGCAATCTCTTCTTCACGAAAACAATAATGTTCTATCTAAAACACTAGAGTGATATAAGGAACAAGGCTGTAAGAAATATAAATTAAAAAAACCAGAAAAGAGGCAAAATATTTGAAACGGAACAATCCTGAAATGTCAGATTTACAATTCTATCCAAGCCATTAAGCACATATATGGAGTATAGTGACGGTTTTAGCTAAGGCAGTTTCTAGGTTTTTCGCACTTAAGAGAGGAGGGTCCAGGTGAATCGAGACCAATGTGGTGAGACAAAAGTGGAAATGAAATATAAAAATAGCCATATTATAGAAAAACCTAACCAACGTCGTTTTGACCCAGTGAATAAAAAAACGAAAAACAAAAAATGACGTCATAATGACTTCTCCGAAACCATGTTATACAAGACAAAAATATGAATAGTTATTTGCCCAATCTCACGCTTAATAGGATATTAGAGATAGACATTAGAGGATATCATTATAGTAATATAAGAGCCTTAAATTTGTTACTGTACAATTTTCGTCCAATACAATCGTCGTTTTTTGCACAGTTTGAACTATCATTTAATTGTATTACCTACTTCACTCACCTACTTTCTATTTTCGGACAGCCAAATTTATCTACAATTATTCAATATTTTATATACTTCTTTCCATAGTTGTTACATTGGAGCTTAGAATTCAGACGGAGAGTTCGAACTCGTCGTCAAGTAAGTTCTCTTAAAGTGTATATTATTTGTACATTATTGTACAGTGACATTGTAAATTTTTTTAAGCAGAACTCTTATTTGTACATCATTCTATTCCTTTTATATTTAGAAGTGTAAGTTCTTATTTGTAGAACAAATCTGTTAATTTTTATATATTTTTAGGATGTTTAAAATATTCATGTGTAAGTTTGTCTGAACCTTAAATTTCTCCCGCTAATGAGTTCTCAATAATACATTGCGCTGACTCGACAACTATGTTAGTTCTTATTTGTGATTAGGATCAAGAACTACTGATTGAAATTTGATTACGATAACCGACCACGAAGCTCACGAAGCTCGACAAGCAGACAACCAATTGATTGTCGTGTCGAGTTAACTAGCTCGACAACCTTGTCGAGTTAGCTACGGTTGTTGAGTAACTCGACTTACTCGACAACCTTTTCAGTTACTCTCTCCACTACTTTTGTTTTAGTTGTAGCCTCTCTCAAATATGTTAAATTTAAATGTTTTAAATATTTATGTGTGAGTGAAGCTGGAGAATTCTACAGCAATGTTGTTCATGATCAACTTACTTAGAGTCTTAAATTTTGTTGTTTAATTGTATAGAAGTAATTGTATTACCTACTTCACCTACTTTTAGTATTTTCCATACTTCTTTCCATAGTTATTAGATTAGACTGGATCTTAGAATTCGGAGGGAGGGTTAGGACTGTAAAGCAAGTTCTCTATAAGTGTATATTATTTGTACATTATTGTATAGTGACAATGTAAATTTTTTTATACAAAACTAGATCATTCTATTCCTTCTATATTTAGAAGTGTAAGTTCTTATTTGTAGAAATGTGTGAGTTTGTCTGAAGCTTAAATTTCTCTAGCAAATGATTTTTCAATAATACATTGCTTTGACATAGTTGTTATTTGTTTGAAACTTAATTCTTGAGCAATGAGGATTAATTGAAATTTGATTAGGATCACTGATTGAAATTTGATTACTAGAACCGACCACTAAACTCGACAACCAGACAACCATATTGGTTGTCGTGTACATTTAGCTAACTCAACAAGGTTGTTGAGTTAGCTACGGTTGTCGAGTTACTCGACAATCATATTGGTCAAATATCATGTCCAGTTACGTGGTTGTCCAGTTACTCTCTCCACTACTTGTTTTTTAGTTATAGCTCCGCTCTGTTAAATTTTACTGTTTTAGAATATTTTAAATATTTATGTGTGAGTGAAGCTTAAATTTCTTCAGCAATATTGTAGATGATCAACTGAATCCACAAATTGAAATTTAATTAGCATTATTTGTTTGTAAGTTTATATTTGTGTGTTATTTGTACAACTTATCAAATAGACAAATTAAAATGTAATTAGGATGAAGGATTTCTGTTTTTAGGCTTTTTAGGTTGTAACTACGTGGTTGGTTTTGATAATAAATTGTGGAGCCACCATACATCTCGGCAACCAACCATGATTGCTCGATAACCATAACGACTCGACAACCATAAAGCAACCATACGACAATCTTATGTGCTACTCGACAACCTAAGTTTTGTTTTGTTTTTTTGGAGTTAACTTTAAGTATTAATTATACATATTTTAGTTGATGTGGATAACCATTTAAGTTTTTCTTTTGTTATTTTTCTATTTTGTTGTTTATTTTTAGTTTTTCCTTTATTAACATATTTTATTCTTTTAGTTTTCTTTTTTTTTTTTATGCAGGTGTTGCTTCTATATAGATAGATGGACGCACAAGCACAAAAGAGTTGCGCAATAAATGCAGAAGAGAATTGTATGCAGAGCGTAAAAAATTTGAACCAAGAAAGAGAGTAAATACATTGCAGGGTAGTTCAAGTATAACAGGCAAGTATTAATTAAATTTATATATTGTATCAACAATTTTTTTTCTATATAAATTATAATAGTTTGGGTTTTCATTTTTGTAGTTGATGAACAGAGAACAATTGATGAATGTGATATAGTTGTTGAGGAATGTGATATAGTTGATGATGATATATTAAATAAGAATTCTAATATCAATCAATATGGTAAAGATTTTACATAAAAAATATTCCTACAAAAACTCATATATTACGAATACAACAATTTGTAAGCATTATTAAGCTACAAAATTTGAGAAAGAAAGTAAAGGTTTTTGTTGTTGTGATGATAAAATCAAATTAAAAATAAATTACGTACCTGATGAATTGTATGAGCTATATACTACAAATTCCAATGAAACATTACATTTTAAAACTAATGCATCCAATTATAATAACCACTTTGCATTTACATCATTTGGGGGTAAAATATGATAGAAATATGGGAAAATCATATAAAGGTATATATACATTTAGAGTTCAAGGACATGTTTATCATTATATATATACATTTAGAGTTCAAGGACATGTTTATCATTATATAAATCCAATTATACCTGTTGATGACAATCCTTCATTTTTACAATTATACTTTATGATACTGAAAATGAAATACAACATATGTTACAAAAATTAGATAAATTTTGTGAATATATATTGCATAAATTAATAAATATATTAAAAATTAATCCATTTTCAAATTTTTTTTGCTCATTAAGTAGTATGAATTCTTTAGAATTATGTAAAATACAAATTAGATGTGATGCAGAACTTGATCAAAAGTTGATGAAGATCCATCTGCTACCACTAGATCATGAGATATATCAATACATTGTCATTCTAATATTTTACATAAAATACATTACTATTTTGGTTATTATGATCCACTTCAATATCCATTATTATTTCCTTACGGTGAATCTGGATGGCACGAAGGTATCCAAAAGTGCAACCAAACATACATTGTGGAAAATTTGTTAGATATAAACGTTATAAATTCTGCGAATGAATTAATTGAAAACGAGAATACATGTTATTATTCTAAACATAATCTATTATATTTTATTATTACTATTATTTATTGAAAATTTATCAACTTTCTTTCTTTCTTTGTAGTTATGAAAAAGACCAAAAAGAGATTGCAAGTGTCTTGTCGAAAATATTATTGTTACAAGTTACATGTAAGAGCTACTAATAAATGCATTTTACTTCATGCTGGAAGACTTTTTCAACAATATGTAGTTGATATGTATGTCAAAATTGAAACAAGTAGATTAGATTATTTTAGGAAAAATCAAAATGAAATACGTGCTGAACTTTATCAAGGAATTGTCGATAGTGTAGAAAATAGTGAAAATAGAGGTTATAAAGTTGGTAGAAAAATTATTTTGCCTTATTATTTTGTTGGTGGTCCTAGAGATATGAAAAAAATATATGGATGCAATCGCTTTGGTTGAAAGATTTGGTAAACCAGATATATTTTTAACAATAACTTGTAACCCTAATTGGGATGAAAAAAAAAGAGTTAAAACATAATCATATTAGTCAAAATAGACCTGATTTAATTGCTCGTATATTTAGAGCTAAATTAGAAGAACTAAAAATTGATTTATTAGAAAGACAAATTTTTGGAGAAGTTGCTGCTTACATTTATGTAATATAATTCCAAAGAAGAGGCCTTCTACATGCACATTTTTTAATTAATTTTGAAACTAAGTTTTAAAATTAATAATGTCGATTTAATTGATCAAATTGTTTCTTGTGAAATATCTAATAAAAATGAAAACTCTCATTTATATTTTGCTGTAGTTAAACATATGATTCATGGTCCTTATGGTATATTAAATCCAAACAATATTTGTATGAATAAAAATAGAAAGTGTAAAAATAAATATCCAAAGGAATTTGTTATAAAAACTTTTATTGGAGAAAATACTTACCCAAACTATAGACGTTGCAATACTTATGAAAAAGTTACTGTTTTGTTAGATGTAGTTTATTAGATAATAGATGAGTTGTTCCTTATAATCCATATTTATCTGCCAATTATGATTTTCATATCAATGTTGAAATATGTTCAACCGTAAAAGCAGTAAAATATTTATATAAATATGTATTCAAAGGACATGATATGGTAAGTTTTTGTGGAAATAATGATACAAATGATATTACTGATGAAATTGAAAGATATCAATCTGCTAGGTGGATTTCTCCACCTGAAGCAATGTAGAAAATATATGGATTTATTTTATCAGAAATATCTCCATCAGTTATATCATTACAATTACATCTTGAAAATAATCATTTAGTGAAGTATAAACATTCTGAAAATTTGTCAAATATTGTTGATACAGATTATAGAAGAATAATGACGCTAACTAAATTTTTCAAAATGAATACATGCAATGAGTTAGCAAAAACATTATTGTATAGAGAATTTCTCCAGTATTTTGTGTGGGATGGACAAAGTAAGGTATGGACAAAAAGAAAATGTGGAAATATAATTGGAAGATTAGTTGCAGCTAATGTAATTGAAGGTGAAAGATATTATTTACGAATTTTGCTCAATCATATTAGGGGACCAATGAAAGTTTAAAAATAGTAAATAGTGTTTTTATGCTATCTTTTCGTGAAATAGCTGTTGCACATGGCTTACTGAATGGTGACAATTATTATCAGATGTGTATAGAAAAAGCCGTTGCTTATCAGATGCTTTTTTGTTTACGATGTTTATTTGCTACAATATTAACTTTGTGTGGACCTGATAATCCAAAATCATTGTGGATTAAATTTCGTAATTTCATGTACGAAAATTATGTAAATAAAGGTTTATCTATTATATATGCTGAAATTAAAGTTCTATAAGATATTAATCATATATTAGAACATAGTGGTAAAAATATAAATGAATATTCCCTTATACCCTTTCAAATAACTAAGGAAGAAGATGAAAGATTGACTAATATAATTACTGAAGAAATGGCAAACGCTGTAACTGGAGCTTGTGATATGTTGTATACAAATATGTTAAATAAAGAACAACAAATAGCTTATGATGAAATTTTAGAATATGTATTGAACAGGAAGCCTAGAATGTTTTTTATAGATGGACCAGATGGAACAGGTAAAATATTTTTATATAAAGCCTTACTTACAACAGTTAGATCCAAAAAACGTATAACATTAGCTACTGCTTCTTCGGGAGTCGCAACTTCTTTATTTCCTGGAGCACGAATTGCACATTCAAGAGTTAAAATTCCTTTAGAAATGAATAGTGATATTAGCTGTTCCGTTAGTAAACAATCTGCATTAGCAGATCTATTTCGAATGACAAATTTAATTATTTGGGATGAGGTACCAATGGTGCATCGCTATGTTATTGAAGTCGTGGACAAAATGTTAAAAGATATTAATGAATGTGATTTACTATTTGGTGGGAAGGTTGTTGTTGGAAAAATATGTGTCATATTTTTCACTTTTTATATCTTGGCTATCTTAATAAATATAACTGCTTTTTAATGATAAAAGAGCAGTCAACATTTGTGTTTCGACCGGTTCGATTAACGCCAGCTCGATCGACCGGCTTGATAGGCTAATCATTTTCCGGATCAAAGAAAAGTCTGCGATTTTATTCTGCTTCTATATTCGATATATTCTGATTTCATGAATATTAACGACAGCTCCTTTTGTAGGTTAAAGAATTTTTTTCTTATTCTTTTAGATTTGTTTAGGAAGGAAATATTTAGTTTCCTAAATTCTTTCCTAATACAAATCTAAGAAAATCTTTCTATATTCTTTCCTACTAATTCTTTTACCATCTTTGTTGCATATTCTTAGGTAAGAAATAATTCCTAAATTGATTTCTACTTTAACTATAAGTAAGAGTGGAAATCAATAAGGAATCAAGGCTTTGAAAATAATTTTTTGTGTTCTTGTTCCATAAGCTTGAAACCGGCCGAATACATTCAAGGTGAACAAGACATGGCGCTTCATTGATTCAACTTTCAAAGCAAAAAGGTTTTCTTCAAACTCATTGAAGAATCAAGAACTAATTGGTACTCAACGAACAATTCCATATCTTGCTCAAGCTACTTGGCGTGAAGTTAAGAACGGGGGTTCTTAATCCAAGTGGTGGTTGCGGTCAAGTACAATAGGGAAGTGGCGATAAAGTCAAGACTAGTAGGTTTGATTCCACTTCATCAACAAGTCGTAAGAAGAAGTATCACGGGGAGTTGATCTGCTTTTCTTTTGATTGTTATTTTGTTAATTTTATGAAATTACAAAACCGATACTATTGTATTTTTTGAACAAGATTATTAGTGGATTGTTTCTACCCATGGCATGGGGGGCCCGTGGATGTTTCCCTTAGGGGTTTACCACGCTACATCTTGTATTCGTATTTAATCCTTTAATTTCCGCACTAGACAAGATTAGGAAACGAACACAAGCAGCGAAGTTAGAACTCATTATCTCTATATCTTTCCGCTTCGACTACATTCTCGTCTAATCGCTTATTTAATTAAAATTAAAATTCGTGTTTAATTTAATTAATCTAGGTTTTAGAACTTTCAATTGGTATCAGAGCGGGTACACTTTTTAAGTGCGATCCATATAAACCTAGTTATGGACGGAGCTCCATTTAGACCACCTGTTTTAGATGGTACTAATTATGCCTATTGAAAAATTAGAATTCAAGTGTATATCCAATCCCTTGATGAAAAAGCTTGGCACTTAATTGTCCATGGATATAAAACTCCTACCATCATTGAAGATGGTGTAGAAAGAGAGAAAAAGGCAGACGAGTGGGTTACAACTGATTACAATTATACTAATTGGAACTCCAAAGCTTTAAATGCCATATTTTCTTTTGTAGACTCTAATCAATTTCGCTTAATCTCTACTTGTCGGGGTTGCAAAAGATGCTTGGGACATCTTACTTAATTGCTCATGAAGGAACCAATATGGTCAAGTCATCCAAGCTTCAAATTCTTACTCTAGAGTTTGAACAACTAACCATGAGAGACGATGAACAATTCAAGGACTTCTATGCAAAACTCAGTGATATCACCAATACTGCTTATACCTTGGGAAAGAAATATTCAGAGAGCAAAATTGTAAAGAAAATTCTCAGATCCTTGCCTGATCGTTTTCATTCTAAAGTAACTGCAATTGAAGAAAGTAAGGAGATTGAGAATATGAAGGTTGAATAATTGGTGGGATCATTGATGACATATGAGCTACATCTACAAAGGAGAAAGAAAGAAAAGGGATCCAGTATTGCCTTCAAAATTAACAACCATGAAGACGAGGTTGATTGTGAGGAGAGAGAAACAAATGAAAACATGGCCATGCTCACCAAACAATTCAAAAAATTTCTAAAAGGAAATCAAAAGGGAAAGCACTTGAATACCTCTCTCCAACAAAAGAAGAGATTTCTGACTAACACTAAACAAAATCCTACTACCTCTATGAATAGATCCGACAATCGAATTCAATGCCATGAGTGTGAGGGTTTTGGTCACATAGCCTCCGAATGTGCAAATACTTTAAAGAAATCTCATACCAAGAAGGCCATGAATATCACTTGGAGTGAAGATGATGAAAAAGACTCAAATGAGGATGAGGATGATGTAACCATCATGTTGATCGTGTAACGCCCACGATCGTGAACTTAACCTCTTATACTGATTCCGTGCAAAACTTGATTGCGAGGTTCGACTTCTTAGCGACAACTTCTGAAGAACTAGTCCGTGTCTGTCACAACCGCAGCAGCACTGAATAAAAATTACAAGATGAACGGGAGAAAACTTGTCCACGCAAGTCTTGATAGAATTTTTGGAAGATGACAAAGTCAAATTGATTCTCAAAATAATACTCTTACCAACATCTTAAAAGAGAAGGATGATCAAATTGCTAATCTTTTAGATGAATTAAAAGTCTCAAAAGAAAGGATCAAGCAATTAACAATTGGAGCCTCTTGCTTAAGCGAAACCCTAAGCTATGGAAGAACTCCAAACGTCAAAGAAGGTTTGGGATATGTTGGAAAAGGTGAAAGAAAAGTCGGGAATCGATCAACTTCATCAAAGAAACAAAGTCTCTGTATTTTCATACAAAGCTGCTCCCATCACCGCTTTAACTAAGATCGACCGCCTATGCAAGTTCCTCGACCAATGCCAAGACTCAAAAATAACACGACCATCAGGTTTACAACCAATACAGAGAGGTAAATCAAAGTACTTTGTAAAATGTTGCATCTGTGGTAATTTAGGACACGACTCTTTTCATTGTTTGTTTAGTAAAACACGGCTAATAGACAAATGAGACACCTTAGCAACACTAAAGTAAGACAAATTTGGGTCAAAAAGGGTAAATTAAATTGTTATATGGTTGATGTTGCATATAGATCCTTTATTCCTAACTCTTGGTATTTTGACAATGGTTTGTTCTAGACATATGACCGTAATCGATCTTATCTAACTAACTACAAAAGTCATGAAGGTGGTCTCGTTACTTTTGGTGATGGAGCACGGTAAAATTGAAGGTGTAGGCACTATTCTAATTGATGGCTTCTCCCCGTTAAAATAAGTTCTTTTTGTTGTAGGTTTTAAAAGCTAACCCTAATTAGTATAGGCCAACTCGTGATGATAAACACCGGTTATGTTCTAAAAAATTCTCAGAAAGTCTTGAAGTATGATGGTAGTTGTATTCTACATGGTACTACATCCAATGATAAATGTTATCTTCTTGACACCAAAATTACTTGTCATATTTCAAAGACTGACTCAACCGAGTTGTGGCACAAACGATTGGAACATTTAAACTATAGTGATCTGTTGAGACTGACAAAGTTGAATACAGTACGAGGTGTTCCTAAGCTTACTGAAAAATCTGAAGGATTGTGTGGTTCGTGCCTAAAAAGGTAAGCAAACCAAAAGCACTCACAAGCAAGGTAAGTTTCTTACTACACTCATATTTTAGAATTACTTCACATGGATTTGATGGGACCTATTCAAACCGAAGTATTGGGGGCAAGAAATATATTTTTTGTTTGCGTGGATGATTTTTCTAGATATACTTGGGTTGATTTCTTGAGAGAAAAATCTAATGTGTTTGAAAGATTCAAATTTTGCACCTAAAATTAACAACAAAAATATTTTTGAGGAAATAAAAATACTAAGGATTAGAAGTGATCATGGGAGAGAGTTTGAAAATGCTACTTTCTCTCGCTTTTGTGATCAAAATGGTATTTTCATGAATTCTCTGTACCCAAAACTCCGAACAAAGCGGTGTTGTGGAAAGGAAAAATAGGTCTCTTCAAGAGATGGCTAGAGTTATGCTAAATAGTAAGAAGCTCCTGTTAAATTATGGGTCAAGCTATTAATATCGCTTGTTATATTTTGAATCGTGTATCTTTGAGAACCGGAACCACTCAAACTCCTTATGAAACTGGGAAAGGTAGAAAACTCGAATCTCAAATATTTCCATACCTTTGGTAGCAAATGCTATGAGTTAAATGATCGGGAATACTTGGGTAAATTCAATTCAAAAAGTGATGAGGGAGTGTTTATTGGTTATTCTGAGAACAGCCGTGCTTACAGAATTTATAACATGCGTACTCAGACTATCATTGAATCAATCAATGTAAAAATTGATGATACTGATGACTTTTCATCTTATTCACAGGAGCCTAATATTCAGACTTTGGAAGAATAGGTTGCTGGACGTCAACCTACCCAAGACCATCATGTACCTGCTCCAAACAATGATTTACAGAAGGAACATCCAACTTCAAGTTCTGATGTCTCTGCCCCTGCTCCTGGAAGTTCTGACGCACCATATACAAATAACGAACAGGACATGAGAAGGCAGCCTCCTTCTTGGATTCAGAAAGCACATCCACTGGACAATGTTCTCTCAAATTCCAGAGACGGCATGATGACTCGGAGGAGGCTTGCTAATGAACTTGGAAATGTTTGCTACACTTCACAAATTGAACCCAAAAATATAAATGAAGCCATTATTGATGAAAATTGGGTTCTAGCCATGCATGAAGAGCTAGCTCAGTTTGATAGAAATGAAGTGTGGGATCTTGTTCCTTGGCCAAAAGACACAAATGTGATCGGGACAAAGTGGATATTCAAAAATAAATCAGATGAACATGGAAACATAGTCAGAAATAAGGCACGCTTGGTTGCACAGGGTTACACTCAACTAGAAGGAGTGGATTTTGATGAAACTTTTGCACTGTGGCCCGCTTGAATCCATTAGACTCTTACTATCGCCGGCATGTCAAATGAGATTCAGCCGTACCAAATGGATGTCAAAAGTGCCTTTACGAATGGAATTCTTAATGCGTAAGTCTATGTTGAGCGACTAAAGGGATTTGTTGATCCTTATTTCCCCGACCACGTGTTTAGACTCAAAAAGGCTCAGACGGACTAAAGCAAGCCCCAAGAGCTTGGTATGAACGATTAACCATGTTTTTGTTGGAACAGGGGATACAAGCGAGGAGGGGCTGACAAAACGTTATTCATCAAACATTTTAAAAGCTGGATTAATTGTTTCACAAATCTACGTCGATGACATTGTATTTGGTTCTTCACTAGAAACAAAATCCAAGGAATTTGCTACTCTTATGCAAAATGAATTCGAAATGAGTATGGTTGGTGAACTAAATTTCTTTTTAGGTTTGCAGATCAAACAGGTTGGATCAGGGATTTTTATTTCCCATGCCAAGTATGCTAAAATCTTGTAAAGAAGTTCGGTCTTGAATGACCAAGTCGGTCGAACTCCCATGGCCACGTCCTTAAAAATTTCCAAGAGATGACCAGAGAAAGGAGGTTGACTCCGGCTTTTCCGAGAACCATGATAGGCAGTCTGCTGTACTGATTGCAAGCCGTCCTGACATATCATTCAGTGTTGGAGTTTGTGCACGTTATCAAGCTAAACCAAAAGAATCACATCTTGTAGCAGTGAAGCGAATTATTCGCTATATTAACTGTACTTCTGATTATGGTTTATGGTATACTAATGCTACTAATTCTCATCTTGTAGGATACACTGATGCCGACTGGGCTGGAAACATGGACGATAGGAAAAGCACGAGTGGAGGATGTTTCTACATTGGTAACAATCTCATTGCATGGTTAAGTAAGAAACAAAACTCTATTTCCTTATCTACTGCAGAAGCTGAATATATTGCAGCGGGTAGTTGTTGCACTCAGCTACTTTGGATGAAACAAATGCTTTGTGATTATGGTATTGATCAGGACTCTGTTACTGTTTTCTGTGATAACACTAGTGCTATCAATATTTCTAAAAATCCTGTTCAGCACTCTAGGACCAAACATATTGATATTAGACATCATTTTATTAGGAATTTGGTCGAAGAAAAAGCTATTACTTTGGAACATATTCGATCGAGTATCGCTTAGTGACTTGTTCACCAAAGCCTTAGATTCTGCTAGATTTGAAACTCTACGGAAGGCTGTGGGCATTTGCTTGATGCATTAGTTTTATATTTTTTACAAAAAAAAAAAAAATTTCTCATGTGTGTATGTTTGCATTTGCTTATTTTTATTTATTTAAAACAAAAAAAAGAGGGGAGAAGAATGGTCTTTCTTGCAAATAGCATATGATATAATTGTATGATTGGTCTATGAATTTTGAGATTTATTTGGATTAACCAATCGCTTTGGTATGCTCATTATACTTAAGGTAAAATATGGTCGATAAGCACACTTTGAGGACATATTGTCTTGGTTGATTGTACCTTACTACTAACTAGATTGTTATCTTTAAAGTAGTTTCATACTTTGTTGTGACCTATGGTCGAAGATCTATGTCTCTCAAAGACCATAGTATGTTGTTGTGTTAAATGCACAATTTCATGGAGGAGAGGGCTACCACCATAAATGTGTGCAGCCGTCCTTGATAATGAACATAAATCATGTAGAAAAGGGCTACCTTTATGGTCGTGAGAAAGTCAACTCCATGATCTTAAAAATTCGATTGCTTTGACAAATCAAATATATATATATATATATATATATATATATATATATATATATATATATATATATATATATATATATATATATATATATATCTAAATAAAGTCAACACTGAGTACTCAAAAGAAAAATTGCTATGGTACTCTTATCCATGCACGCCATATATTTTTATTCAAAGAGATAGGTTCGAGATGATGACCGGTTTGAAATACATCTCAGTACTGATCTTCTTGACTAGGTTCAATTTGTCTTAGTGGGACAAAGTTATGATTGATTAATCCAAGATGTCATAACACACACTCACATTTTAAATCTGACAAATTAATTGAATCTAATTATGCACATATATCGATTGGAAGATTCTGGTTGATTTTGATATCATTGGACTGATTGTATAATTTGTAGAACTATGAAGTTTGCCCATAAATAAATCATTCAATCTTATCTCATAAAATATTCTCATTATTTGTGTGTGAGTATCTTGTATGGGCCTTCTCGTAGAAATTTCAATCAACAGTCTATTTTTGGCAGCACAATCAGTTTTAATTGAGAAAAATCTGGACGAATTCTTGGTTTATGGAATCCAATCGCATTTTGGTTCTAATTTAAAAATTCTGTTTTCCATAAAATAGCGTATTAGGCGGTTTATTTCAAACTTGACTTATCTGATTAAGGAAGGTTTCGTGGTCATTAACTGCCATTTATCAGTTTATTTTTGGTAACTGCCTTCTACACGTCCCTAATTAACTGCTCCCTTCTTGTGCAATTTTGAACAAATTGAAAAATTTCCCCTTTTTAAACCGTGATCTAGGGTTTTCTTCTTCACCTTCTCACACTCAATCCTCAATTCCTAACTCCGAAGACCCTCATTCTTGATCTCGAAGGTGTATTTGAGTTTTTCTTTTTCAGATTCAAACAATGGTGAAGACTAAAATGCCAAAATTGAAGAAACATCCAAGAAATTCATCCAAGGACACTGTTGCTCCAGCGTCTACTACTGAAACTGCGATTGGGCCACAAATGTCGCCGGCAAAGACTCTCCGTGAAGTAAAAGAAGACGGAACCCTCCGCCTCGGACCCGGACACTTCTCCAAATGGCGATCGCATCTCAGTCGACCAATCGACGGACATTGTTGCATATCAATCGCCGGTAAGCCATTCTAAAAATCAGCCCGTCCAAAACTAACGACCCAATCTCCTATCTCGAGCAAGAAAGTCACCTTGGGTGCTCAAGACCCGCTTGAAGAAGGAGATGAGGATGATGAATCTGCAAGTGACGCTGGTCCGAAAATGCCGAAAATGAGGAGGAGGTCCATGAGGATGAAGGGTCAGGTGATGAGGAGTCCGACGACCTCCCCATTCGTAGAAGGTTCAAGTAAGCCCCCCTCTCAAAAATCTGATTCTGATTTTGATGTTGCCCTTGATGAATCTTCAGAATCTACTCCGACACCTCCTCCAACGAAAAGGGCCACCAGGGCTGAGAAAGGGAAAGGTAAAATGGCTGATGTTGCTGAAAAGCCCACGCCTGCTGGTCAGAACAGACCTGTCACTGCCTCAGGGGGTGCCTACAGAGTACTGCCTACTCCTAGTTCAGACCCCCAAATGTTCAGACTTGACACATTAACTAGAGGTAGACACTCTGTTAACCCCCTCAATTACTGTTTTCTATCGGAGAGTGCTGAGAGTTTGTTTATGTCATTTACCATCTACCGTAAGTTCATCATTGAGTGCAAGGTTGCAATTGCCGAATTTAGTTCGTTTGGTTTGGTTGAAATTGTTGATTTCCACAATTTACATAATCTGTTAAGTTTTTCTGGGCCGTTCAATGAAACTCTGGTCAAGGAATTTATGGCAAATGTTCCAAAGAATCGGGAAGGTCGGCAATGAATTCGTGTGGAAGGTTTATGTTCGGGAAGACATGTTACCTTCAATCGTAACTCCCTCGTGGACCGGCTTGGAGTAACCATCGTGGGCTGTCACAAGTGACGAAGAATTGACTAAGGACATCATTGCGCAAGAAATGACCGGCTCCACTGGGCCGGAATCGGGAGAACCGACTACTTCTCGCTATTGCCCAAATACAAAATTGCGCATCGGTTCTCATCAACAATATCGATCCGTTAACTCATCGATCGGACATTTCGGGGACAGGGGCCGTTATGCTATACAAGTTAGGGATGAGGATGCCAGCTTGATTTGGGTTAAACTAATTTTTGATAGAATTGTTTATGAAGGGCGAGGAGGGCCAAGCAATCTGACTCACCGCATCCGGCTCGATTCATCACTTTCTTGTTCATCAAGAGGTGCTCACATGGATTCGCACCGCTTCTCGAGGACATTCCAGTATTGGGTGTACATGACTTTACAAATTTGGATAGCACACCGCATCCCACTCCCAGAGTTCCCAAGCATTTTCTATCCTCGTTGGACCATTCTAGACGTCTTGATGCACTAGAAACTCAATTGGGGCTGGTTCGAACACGAGATAGATCAAATTTTTGCCTTACCAAAGGTTTTTCGATGATATTACTTTCATGCGTAGGGTGTTGGGCAAACGGAATTTCGGCGATGAGCATATAAAATCTGCATTCCGAATAGTTACTCGGAATTACGTGCACATCCCGGAGATCCAATGGAGATACCGACTTGAACCCGTTGGTGAGCAACTCGCTGCCCGACCTCTGCACTATCGCCGCCGATGCTCCACCGATGATGCTCCCTCGAGATACCCCTCGCCGCAAGTGGGTTACCAATGATCCGCATCCCAGACAAAGAAGTCCAGATCCTCCCCAAGACTAACTTTTCCCGTTCTAACTCTTAACCATCTAACTATTTGGCTATGGATAACTGCTTTTAAACACTTTAAATTCGCTTTATTTCACTTCAAACACCGCTTTACTTTTGTTTTATCTCTTCCTTTGCGTTCCTCTTCCAAAAGGGGGAGTAGTAGTAATTTTAATTTTTATGGTTGTTAGGTTGTTGGTTAAACTTTAATAGTAGTATTTTTAGGTTTATGATAGTTTGATCACTACACTTAGATGATATCTTGCTAAGGAGAGCAATATTAAATGTTATGGCTATTGTGTGTGGTATTTGCATATGTTGTTAACTTCTTTGCAGGAGTTCTTGGTTTACATACTAAGGAGGAGCCATAATCCTTGTATGTTGATGCTCATGGGTTCTTTTCTTATTCACACATTATTACACTTTACATTAAAAATCGATAGTTATGTGTTTGTAATTAAGCAACGCCAAAGGGGAGATTGTTGGAAAAATATGTGTCATATTTTTCACTTTTTATATCTTGGCTATCTTAATAAATATAACTGATTTTTAATGATAAAAGAGCAGTCAACATTTGTGTTTCTCGATTGAAACCGATTAACGCCAGCTTCGAATCGACCGGCTTGATAGGCGAATCATTTTTCAAGATCGACAAAAAGTCGTGATTTTATTCTGCTTCTATATTTGATATATTCTGATTTCATGAATATTAATGACAGCTCCTTTTGTAGGTTAAAGAATTTTTTTCTTATTCTTTTAGATTTGTTTAGGAAGGAAATATTTAGTTTCCTAAATTCTTTCCTACTACAAATCTAAGAAAATCTTTCTATATTCTTTCCTACTAATTCTCTTACCATCTTTGTTGCATATTCTTAGGTAAGAAATAATTCCTAAATTGATTTCTACTTTAACTATAAGTAAGAGTGGAAATCAATAAGGAATCAAGGCTTTGAAAATAATTTTTTGTGTTCTTGTTCCATAAGCTTGAAACCGGCCGAATACATTCAAGGTGAACGAGACATGGCGCTTCATTGATTCAACTTTCAAAGCAAAAAGGTTTTCTTCAAACTCATTGAAGAATCAAGAACTAATTGGTACTCAACGAACAATTCCATATCTTGCTCAAGCTACTTGGCGTGAAGTTAAGAACGGAGGTTCTTAATCCAAGTGGTGGTTGCGGTCAAGTACAATAGGGAAGTGGCGATAAAGTCAAGACCGGTGGGTTTGATTCCACTTCATCAACAAGTCGAAAGAAGAAGTATCACGTGGGAGTTGATCTGCTTTTCTTTTGATTGTTATTTTGTTAATTTTATGAAATTACAAAAACCGATACTATTGTATTTTTTGAATAAGATTATTAGTGGATTGTTTCTACCCATGGCATGGGGCCCATGGATGTTTCCCTTAGGGGTTTACCACGTTACATCTTGTGTTCGTATTTAATCCTTTAATTTCGCACTAGACAAGATTAGGAAACGAACACGCGGTTGTGCGAGTCGAATCATTATCTCTATATTTTTCCGATTCGACTACATTCTCGTCTATCGCTTATTTAATTAAAATTAAAATTGTGTTTAATTTAATTAGTCTAGGTTTTAGAACTTTCAGTTGTTGTTCTAGGTAGAGATTTTAGACAAGTTTTACCAATTATTCAAAAAGGAAACAAAGAGAAGATAATGTTAGCAAGTTTAGTTTATTCTAGCCTATGACCACATTTTAGACAATTTCAATTAGTCCAAAATATGAGAGCACAATTAGATCCATTATTTTCCCATATGCTACTTGATATTGTTTATGGAATTGAGATAGAACATACATGTGGCATGATTAAGCTTCTTAATGAAATATCTGTACTATTTGTAGAAGAATACAAGTCTTTAAAAAAAAATGATCAACATCGTGTTTCTAAATTTAGAAGATTATTACAAATTTAGATACAATGATTAATAGAGTAATTTGAACTCCTAAAAATGAATATGTCGATTTAATAAACAATATTTTACTTAAAGAAATACTAGGGAAAACATGTACATATTATAGTTATGATGAAATATTGGAAAAAATAGATCAAACTATCTATGAAGATTTTTTAAATACTTTAAATCCAAATGGTATTCCACAACATGAATTTGTGTTAAAAATAAACTGTCATGTTATATTACTTAGAAATATTAACCATTTCAAACCCTTTCAGAAGGATTATGTAATGGCACGAGATTAATCATCGATCATTTGAACGTAATGTTATTTATGCTGAAATTTGTATTAGAGAATATAAAGGAAAACATGTTTTTTTTACTAAGAATACCGTTTATACCTCTTCAAAGTAATAAAAATTCATTTCTTTTTAAAAGAACACAATTTCCTATCCGTCCATGCTTTGCGATGACAATAAATAAAACTCAAGGACAAACTCTAAATTTTGTTGGTTTATATCTTCTAGAATATGTATTCACATGCACAGTTATATGTAGCATTATCTAGAGCTAAAACAGTTAGTTGTATTAAAGTGTTGATAAAACCAATTCAAAATTCAAAATTACATTTAGGATGTACCAAAATGTTGTCTATAAAGAAATTTTAGCTTTTGTGCATTTGTAGTATACTTATAGAATTTATTTGCTTTACAAGATATTTTTGAAATCACAATTATATATTGCCATACTTGCTATACTTGCCTCTCGGAGCTCTGGTGAAGATAATTTTGTAAGTATTTTATTTTCTAATTTGTTTCTCAAAATTACAAATATGAAGCGTTTCATTTGAATCATTTTTGTATACAATTCGGTTTCACAATTTAATTTTTCTCTTCTTCTGTTGATTGGATCACATTATTTCTTTAGATCAATGCTTTGGTAATAGGTTGATTGTGTTTGAACTTAAGCTGTTGGTACGTAGTTTTCATGAGACATTTTGTTTTTATTAGAAGAAATGAAGGGATTCATGCATTTTTTTTACATATAAATTAGTAAATAACGAAAAACCTGTGAACTTAATCTCATTAAAAATGAAGATATACTCCCTCTTTCCCCAGTTAAATGGCTTGGTTCTGTTTCATGATCGATTGATGGGTATTGTCTGAGAATATATTTTGCATTGATTTATTTAATGTATTAATTAAAATTTGTCTACCAATAGCAGTAAATTAATAGCAACTTTCAGCATATAACTTGTTTTCTCAAAAATAAATAAGCTAATAGAACATTATCTCTCAAAATCATTCATTCGACCACAAACCCAAAACTTCAGTTCGGGTGGAAGGAGTATTAAGTAATGAGGAACATCTTGGAGTAGGTCAAGGGTTTTCATGCACCGTTTTGTGGATTAATAAAGAGAACATAAAATTTTATCAACTACCCAGTCTAATCTTAGATGCAATTATCAATGTAAACAAATCAACAATGTATACAAATTAGAGTCCTGTGAAGCTATATTGCATATTTACAGTATTCCAGTTTCCATACTTGTTCTTTTAAAATAGACAGGCATAAAAACTGATTATGTATGATATGGATCTATGATGAGATAAAGAGAGCATGTATGAGTTACTGCCTTTTTTCTCCCTCCCTTTTAATCTACAATGCTGAGAGACGGTCTTGTGAGGTTCAGGTTCTCTTTTGAATTGATAGATGAAAATGAGCTCATAAAGGTCTATTGTGAACTGTAAAGATTTTGAGGAATCAGTTTGTAAGACAACATGTCCCATATTAGTGGCTTTGTCGATGCAATTTTCAATGTGGCTACTTCTTTTCCTGTTAGGATCTCCAGCATGAGAATCCCAAATGCATACACATCAAGCTTTGGGTGATTAATCTATTATCCAAATACTCAAGAGCCATATAACCTTTTGTCCCCACAATGTGCCTTGTCAAGGCAAATTGACCTTCTTACTCGTCTGTTGACATTGCTAGACCACGATTTTGGCTCTGAAATCGCCATCAAGAAGAACGTTACTGCTATTCAAATCTTTGTGCACCTGTGGAGGAAACGTGTAGCGAAGGAGATAATTCATCTGTGGCTATATCTAAAGCAATTTGTACTCTCTAGTTCCGTGTCAATATCTTTTGATCAATGTTGTGAATCCAAGTACTCGTGGTCCATTGACAACATATTCATAAACAAGGTAATCAAGGTTGCCACGATTGAAACCAACACCGATAGGCATTAGATTGAAATGATTGATTTTGTTGAGTAAATTGATCTCTTTCAATATATCTTCATTCATTTTCTTGATGGAAGCAAAATCTTCATTAATACTACCACGATACACACAACCCTTAATCCAACAAGCAGGACTGAAATCATCTGTTGCAACTATTGGATATTGAGCAATACTGGATATACTATCCCACAAGTCCTGTGATTCTTCATCCTCTTGCTTTGCAATGATAATAACTCAAGGACAAACTCTGTTGATTTATATCTTCCAGTTCACATGGACAGTATATGTACCATTATCTTAGAGCTAAAACACTTAGTTGTATTAAAGTTTTGATAAAACCAATTTAAAATTCAAAATTATATTTAAGACTTGTTTGTAGGTTTGGTGCATTTGTAGTATACTTATAGAATTTATTTAGTTTACAAGATATATTTGAAATCACAATTATATATTGCTATTCTTGTTATTCTTGCCAATGTGAAGCTTTGGTGAAATGATTTTGTAGGTATTTTGTTTTCTAATTTGTTTCTCAAAATTACAAAGTATGAAGCACTATTTGAATTATGTTTGTATACAATTATTTTTTTCTTCTTCTTCAAATCGAGAGAAAAATTGAGCTTTAGAGTTTGTCCAACAAAATTTTTCACCAAACTACTGAATGCTCCTCCTGTGTGGTTCGACAAACTCCTGTTATGTATTTCATTATTTATTTATTTATTTAGATTTTGTATTTTTTTTTTCTCAAATTTACAAAGATATATTTTTTACTAATGGAAATTGAAAATTGATACAAATGTATTCTATAATAATATAATTTAATTAGAACTAATAATATAATTACAACTAATTTCTCACGGAACAAATGGGGAAAAGGTGCAGTATCTATTTTTTCTCCCATATTTTGTCTATTTTTTTACATTTTCACTCATATTTTGATTTTAATATTTTTTATTGAATATTTTTATTTTTATTAATGTAATGTTGTAAATTGATAAAATATCATTATTTGTGTGAGTAACCCATCATCATTGATGCTACCTGAAACACATACTTCTTCTTCTTCTACAAGTTATAACATTTTTTTGATTAAAATCTACATTTTTTCCTACTTTTTACTCAAAATAGGTATTTGTTATCTCCAAGCCATACTTATGCTAAATTGTCATACTACAGCCAGCCATACTATTTACTCTGTATTTGATATCTCCAGCATCCATACTTAGTCTGCTAAATTGTCATAGTATAGTACTTTGAAGTATGGTGTTTAAGAAAATAAATCAAGTTTACATCTATCTATTTATATCCCTACAATAAATCAAAATATCATCTCATTCACTCAGCTAGCTAGTGAAATTGTCTTATTGTCTTCATCTTCTTTATAGATATAACAAAATTTTAACTTGTCAATCTCCAAAAATCTCTCACAAGATGAGTAATGAGTTTCAATTAATTCGTGAAGTTTCTCCAAGAACCACTGGATGGATAGTGAAGGTTGTAGTTGCTGAGAAATTTTCACCCAGAATTGCTTAGAAACGTCCAACAAAATATCAAAATTTGATATTTATGGACTCAGAGGTAAGTTTTACAGATATGAACTTCACTCTCTTTATATCAAAAATTTTATCAAAATTATTAATTTCTGAAATTTGTTTATTTACCAGGGATCAACAGTTCAGGCAACATTGTATGGTCAGAACATTACAGCTTTTCAAGATGAATTGATATTAGAAAAAACTTATTTAATATGAAATGCACTGATTAAAGTAACAAGTGCAGAGTACAAAGCAAAATCTAGAGAAGTGCAATGGACAATCTCAGGAGTCAGGACGAACTAGAATGCGCCGTGTTGAAGAAAATAATAGCAACCTGTTGATTTTTACATATAGTTTCACTAATTTCAAAGATCTTCCAAGTATATGGATTCTAACATAGACATAAGCAAGTAAATAGTACACTACTAAAGCTTTTTTAAAATTTGAACATATTACACTAAAGCTAAGGCTAATATACTGACTTTTTTTTTTATAGGTGTGGCTGCAATGATAATTGATATCAAACCTCGAAGGGTTATTCAAACACGATTTGAAAATGAATGTCGAGTACAAGATTTGGTACTCATAAACAAAAGGTATGACTATATTTATTTCTATATTTTAATTTTGTATATATTTTAATATGTGGAATTTGTCTTACCTACACCCAAAATATATAAATAATAGGCTTGACACTATTCTCTTAACCATGTAGGAAGCATTTGTGGATAATGAATACAAATACATTTCTCAAAATCTTTAAAAAAAAATCAGTTCTTATTGGAAAGCATTTCAAAGTAACGTTATTCAATGGTAATCCATCATCTTCAATAAACTTATCATTTTAATCTTTGCATAACTAATAGATAGACATATTGATATCTCCCATTTGCATTTGCATCTTCAGGTTTATCACTGTCAACAAAGGTAGACAATTCTTTCTTTCTAGATGGAGAATTCGAAATTGTGGAATAGTTTAAATCTTGGTAAATATATATTAATTATATATTCATCTATTATACTTTCAGTTATTATATTTAAATCAGAAGTTATCTATTGTTTTTGTACTACTAAGGGACACACAAATTCTGAAATGATTGATGATATTGTATGTGAGAAATATTATTTAAGTTTGACACCATTGAAGCTATCTTCCAAGTTCTCTGTTCTAACAGATGAAAAAAACTTCACTGAAATCATGAAATCAGGAGTATTCAATGGCTTAAAATTATGATGCAATGCTTGATACTTTAAACTAATTTATGAAATTGTTCAATGCTCAATATAATTATTTATATATTGTTGTGTTGTCAGAAACAATTTTTCTGGATCAAAAGGAGAGCATCTGTTAAAGTTCTGAACCAAACATACTGGTATATGAGTTGTAATAATTGTAACAAAATTTCAAGTGAAAATTATGGTGATATATACCAGTGTGTGTGTTTTCTATAAATGTGTTGACGCAAAAACAATTCTAAGGTAATAACACTCTATTTAGTTACCAAATTAAATATTTTTAAACTTTTATTTGGATATATTTTATTTACATTTAATAACATAAAATTATTTAATTATGACATTTACTTACAGAGACAAGGTGTACATGCAATTACTGGATCCTATTGGATACATTAATGCTCCAGCTATTGGAAATTCAGCAGAATATTTCTTGCAATCAAATGCTCAAAATTTGATGGAGCAAGCATTGGTATTTTTTATTTTTCTACTTGACTTTTACACTTATTTGACAAATATCACAACTTATAAAATTTTATATCAACAGACATATACACTAAGTACTGATTCGATGCGTTTATCAATAGATGAATATGAGGTCTTTTATGTGAAGGCTATACCACAATAATCATCTCCCCAATGCAAATTTGAAATATTTTTTATTGTGAATCCATCACAAATAGGAGATAAAGAGAAAGGAAAAGCTCCGGTAGAGGATATAGGCCTAGCTAATACCCTCCTGGAACCAGCAGCAAAAAGATCTTTGTTTCATTCATATTCAGATGATGCACAGATTGCGAAGAAAAAATTTGACAAGTCTGAAATTGAGAGCAACAAAAAAAAAAAAAATCAATGAATTTTCAATGTTTTTTGAAAACATGAATGAAAGAAAAGGAATGGTCAAGTTTGAGTTAAGTTGTATTTTCTTGACATTCTTGTAAGAATATTAGTTTATCACTATTATCATAATTTATGTGGTCTTTTTGTTATCTTAATGTTTATAATTATATTTATAATATTTGTTATATATGTCATTTATTCTACATGTATTACATTTTCATTACATACATGTCATTTATTCCAACAATCACCATTGGTTGTCGAGTAACTTGACAACCATTTGTCAAGTTACTCGGCAACCATTCTAGACAACTAGAGTAACTCGACAACTATTCTACAACCCCAATTTTTTTTCGTATTCCTTAAACTTAGTTTATCACGGGGAAAAAAAATTTGGGGCCGACGTGGTACTGTGGGGTGCCTCAGACGAGCTGCCACATTTTTTTTCAAATGTGGTATGGTTACACTTGTTTGGATTAAGGTGAGGCTGTAGGTGCAGCATCAATAGTCATATAGATGACACTCTGCTAACTATATTCTCTAGGGTGCAGTAGGAGGTGTTTGAGTGGGTCTGTTATTTACTATAGGAACTCTGGAGGGAGAGGAACGTGGTGTAGCTGTTGGATGCGGAAGCGGAAGCTTAGTGTTTTCAAAATTAGAGCTTTTATTGAAACTTTTTTTGTATTTGTTTTCCTCACACCACTCATGATATGATGATATTGCATTACAAGTTGCCATCTATTTATAGTGCACAATGGAGAATTTTAGTTATGCTAGGAAGATTACAAGACATCAAAAATAATTAAATTAACATTTAAACATCACAAGTGCAGCCATTTGGGTCTCCATGACAAGACTTCTTCTTCCATTCCATTGTGTAGACTTCAATTTACCGAGCCTTAACAATGTGGTCTTCAATACTTTTAATATACTTTGAAGATTACAAATCAAATAATCATTACTTTTAATACACCATCTTAATTTATAATCTTCAACTATTTCTTGAACTTTCTCAAACTTGTCAAGTGTGAGTGCCTTTGTCAAAATATTTGCTGGTTAATCATTTGTGTTGATCAATTCCAAGTAAATTTCTCCTTCATTTACCAAATGTCGGATGTAATGATGTTGAAGCTCGATATGCTAAAGCTTTGTCACTGCAATTGCAGACATGTTGTCACAATGTATTGTTTTTGGATCTTGTTGCTCAAATTTAAGTCTTTCAAAATTCTTCTAACCCAAACCCCTTCATAAGTTGAATCTGTTGCTGCAATGTATTCTACTTGTGTTCAATATACATTTTTTTGCTTCTTTGAACTCCATGACATTTGTTCCAAGGCAAAAATTTAAACTCATAATCAATCACATTCAACATCAACCTAACCAATCAAATAGAACTAACAAATTAACTAAACAAACCAATAGAATACAACTAACAAATTAACTAAACAAACCTCCAATTATCAAATCAAACAAATTAATCACAATTGTAACATTTTATAACAACTTTGTATCATCAACTCAATGAAGACAAATCAACAAATAATTTAACTTTGTTCATCATTTTGTTTATATGGAAAGAAAAAAATTCCTTATGAAAAAAATCAAGCATAAGCTTATACCTATATGTACTTATTTTGTCTACTCTAACAGCATTCAAAGATAATCCAGCTAATAAACACTCCATATACTTGATTACAAATATCCCGCTATCACTGCAAATAATATTTTTAAAAATGTAGTAAGTATACATAAATATAATTAAAAATCAAATAAATTATTTCAATTGATTACCTATATCTTTGAAGTTTAGTTATATCATAAGATGGCTTCCTCCTGTATCTTAATGGCTCATTCTTCTTTTTTCCAAGTTCTGGCCTTTCACAATATATATACTTGTGAATTACCTCTAGAAGAACATTAATAAATGAAAGAACATAGAGATATATGGATGTATCATTAGATGATTTCTGATAATTGTCAATTAGTGTGAACTTCCAATTTTTGAAATCCACATGGAAGAGGACCCAATATTTATTCTCAATCAAATGAGGTCACAATAAATAATTACAATCCTTCCATTTTTTAGCAAATTTTTTAGGATTATAACCATTTACATAACCCATCACAGTGTTATGAAGAGAAGAAGAAAAAGAAGCAGCAAGTTGTAGAAATTGGCCTTTGGGATCCAAGATTTTAGCTCAAACATGTAGAATAAGCAATCCAGAACCAGAGTCCAAAAATGCATACTTATCTGAAAATATATCTGAAAAATTGAAACTCCTTGCTCTTATCAACATGATTGCATTGTCCATGTCCTTTGCACACAAATGCAACAAGTATAAGTACATTTCCTTCCTATACATTATACATTAAAAAAATATAATTAATCTTTATCTCACACTACAATGCAAAACTGGGATCGCCAAGATTTGAAAGCATTTCTTTAGATAAGGTGTAACCACCTGACAATCGTATAACATCTCTATAACATTACAAACAGTCAGATAAATATAACAAATTGATAAGTTAAATAATTATATCAATATTATAAATTACCGAGTTCTTGCACGATGCATCCAACTAGAAAAATCACTTTCTATTTTTTTTGTCAATGTCGCAAAAAATTGGAATGACAACAGAACCAGACAATGTTTCACAGGGCACCTTTCTTTCTAGTATAAAAGGGGCACCGTGCGGCAGTAGTCGACTCCTCTCGACTACCTTCCGCCTTTTCTCGATCGATTCAACAAATTAAAGAAAACTTAACAACTGAAGATTTGAATGCGTTGAAAATAGCTTGATCATTGATTGACGAAAGCAGTAAATTACAAATGATAGTACAGGGGGCGAACACCAGTAAGCTTGACAAGACTTTGAATACCAACTATCTCCTATAATAGCTTAAGTGATAAAAACCTAAGTTACATGAGTAGACATCAAAAAGTTAAAGAATCATAACGGAAAATAACCTATTACAAACTAACGAAAATAACAACGGAAAGTAATATTTACAAAGTGCGGCCGAAGTTGGGCAATCATGGTCGCAAAAGGCCGCGGGGCTAAATATAGTGCAGGGCCCTGACATTCTCTCCCATTTGATTTGGCGACGTCCTCGGTGCCATCTTTGCTTGATATTCTTCAAGTAGAGGTTTGAAGGCTCCAAGGTCTTTAACTCTTTCCCAAGTATTCTCATCGCTACTGCATCCGCTCCATTTAACTAAGTACTCCTGATGATCTTTCTTGGAAACTTGAGTAACTCGGTGATCAATAATAGCTTCAACAATCCTTTTACCTGTTTTCTTTACTTCAAATGTAGGTCGCTTTGGCTTATTTCTGGATGCGTCCTCCTTATCTCGCAAAATATGGCTTGAGTACACTAACATGAAGGACATTGTGGGTTTTGTACCATGAAGGAAGTTCAATTACAGTAAGCAACTCTTCTAATCTGCTTCATGATGGGTAATGGCCCGATATATTTCGGCATCAATCGAGAATCATCCTCTCTTATTACCTTATACCGGCGTTTGTCGTGAGTTTCACCATCACCGGATCTCCCACATTGAATTCTAGAAAATGGCGTTTACGATTGGCGACCTTTTGTACTGCTTCTGCGCTTTCTCAAGATAACTCCGAGCAATTTCGATATTTCGTTTCCACTCTTGAGAGAAGCCCTTAGCTTGAGGAGACTTGGTACTTTGATCAATGTCCACAGATGAGGGAGTAACGATTGGCGGCGAGAACAATCTCAAAAGTAACAATTTCGATATTTCGTTTCCACTCTTGAGAGAAACCCTTAGCTTGAGGAAACTTGGTACTTTGATCAATATCCACAGATGAGGAAGTAGCGGTTGTTGGCGATAAATAATCTCAAAAGGCTCTTATTGGTGGAAGAGCTCTTTTGGGCATTAAGCAAATCTGAGCCGCATCCAAGAGTTTCACCCGCTTTTTACGTGAAGTAGAGATAAAGTGCGAAGATATTCTTCCAAAGATAGAATTGAACCGCTCCATCTCGTCCATCGATTATGGGTGAAAACAAGAACTCATGCTCAAAGTTGAACCAAGGAGTTTGAACAACTCAGTCCAAAATATACCGGTGAATCGAGGGTCTCGATCACTAACTATATCTTTAGGCAACCTCCAAGATTTAACAATGTGCTTGAAGAAGAGGCGGCGCGTCTCTTGACGGATACATACTTAGGTGCTGCGATAAATGTTACATATTTTGATAAACGGTCTACCACGACGATGATAGTGCCAAGATCTCCAACCTTTGGCAAGTTAACAATGTAGTCCATCGATACACTCTCGAATGGTCTAGTTGGGACGGGAAGGGCCCCGATAAGCCCGCTTCTTCTTCTCGATGATCCGCTTATCCTCGTTGACAAACCAAACAAGTTTTCACATAAGTTGCAATGTCATCCCTCATTTGCAGCCAATAGTATGCACGCTGCAACAGAGCAAAAGTGCGTTCCTCTCTTTGATGTCCAGCCCAAAGTGTGTCGTGGCATTCTTTGATTAAGGATCTCCTCAAATCTCCACCCTTTGGAACATAGAGGCGGTTTCCTTTCGTCTTCAATAGGCCCTCATCCAACCGTAAATCGCCGAGTTTTTCCTTTCTTGATGGGGTCGACCAAATAAATTGTTGCGGGGTCCTTCTCCGAGAAGTGCCCGTATTTGGTCCCTTGTGGTTGTAGTAACATTGCTCCTGAAAGAGCCGCCATTGAATGAGATAGAAGCTAAGTCATCTCGCCGGCGAGTGCATCTCGCTATATGATTGCTAGATCCGGTCAATACAATGTTGAACTCGAAAGAAGTTCCTGCCAACGAGGTTGCTTGCTTGAAAGTTTCGATTGAGACATGAAGTGACTCACAACAGTATTGTCTATCTTCACTATGAACGGAGACCCAAGCAGATAATGACGCCATACCCTGAGACAGTGGACAACTGCTAACAACTCCTTTTCATGCACCGAGTAACAACGCTCTGCATTATTCAACTTTCGACTCTCATATGCCACTGGATGCCCTTCTTGCATTAAGACTCCTCCAAGAGCAAAATCTGACGCATCGGTCTGCACTTCAAAAGCTTTAGCCATATCTGGTAACGCCAAAACTGGATATGTCCACATAGACTCCTTCAGTTTTTCAAAGGCAGCTTGGCATGGTGCCGACCACTCCCAAGCTTTCTCCTTCTTTGTCAATTCGGTTAATGGCAGGGCAATTTCTAAATACCCTTTCACAAATTTTTGATAGTAGTTGGCCAACCTGAGGAACGAACGTACATCATGTACATGCCTTGGCGGTTGCCAATCTTTGATAGCCTTAACCTTTTTACTATCCATACGAACTTTTCCTTGCTCAATAATGTGGCCTAAAAAGCTAATCGAGGTCTGGGAAAACGAACATTTGGATGGCTTTGCATAAAGTTCATTCTCCGTAGTCGAAATAAGAACTTTCCTCTCATGCTGGACATGCTCCTCCAGAATCTCGCTATAAATTACGATGTCGTCCAAGTACACCACCACAAAATCATCTAGAAACCCGTGAAGTACCTGATTCATCATCGTGCAGAATGTTGCAGGAGCATTTGTCAATCCAAAAGGCATAACTTTGAATTCGAATGCTCTATATCTAGTTATCACCGTAGTCTTCGCTTCATCTCCTTCTTTGATCCGAACTTGCCAGTATTCGGACCTTAGATCAATTTTAGTGTAGTACTTTGCCCTGCTCAAACGGTCGAAGCAATCTACCACTAGCAGAATCAGATAACTATTTTTCACCGTGATCTTGTTTAAAGCTTGGTAGTCACAGCACATCCGAAGAGAACCAACAAACTTTTTCTGAAATAGCAATGGAGCTCCATATGGCGATTTTGCAGGCATGATAATCCCACTGTCCAGCATTTTGGCCAATTGTTTCCAAAGCTCTTCTAGCTCAAGTTGAGCCATGCGATAGAGCACTCTAGCAGGAGGCTTGGCACCCGGTATGAGCTCAATTTCGTGATCAATAGCCCTAATTGGCGGTAATCTCCTTGGCAATTCCTCCAGCATAACATCCTCAAATTCCTGTAGAAGTCTTCTAACAGGTTTTGGGATAGGTCCAATTGCCTCCTCAATCTCTTCTAGACGAAGAGTACATAAAAATGAAGATTCATTCCGCTTGAAGCCCTTATTGAACTGCATGGCTGAGATGCTCTTCTCACCCATTTTCCCAACTAGCATAGGGATGACACAGGGCTTGCTTCCCATCATCATCAAATAATCAAAAAACGAAAACATTGCTATCTTCGTATCCCGAAGAAACTCCAATCCTAAAATCAGCTTGAAGTCATCCATCTGGACTGCAGATAAATTAGTCCTCCATTCGAATGGACCGACTTTAATAAGCACGGATTTGGCTACTCCAGCAATCGGTTGAGCAACTGAGTTGATTGCCTTGACCTTTCCACTACCTTTCTCCAGTACAAGCCTGATGTGCTCTACTTCGGGACTTGCAAGGTAGTTATGAGTAGCACCAGTATCTACCATGGCCTTGATTAGTTTTCCATTGATCTTCACATCAATGTACATCAAGCCTTTAGCCTTACAAACATGAGGTTTCTGCACTTCTTTTTCCACTATTTTCCCGAGATACATCGCCTTTTTAATCACTCGGTGCGATATTATGCTTTGCATCGGTGTGAGAATCCCCAACGACATCCTCATCATCTTCGAATCGACTTTGCAATGATCGCTAGCTTGTAGAACGTGTTGCTTCGAACCTGATGCTCTACTTGTCAGTTGGCTTAAGGCATTCACAAACTGTTTCTATGGGCAATCCTTCACCCTGTGAGGCCCACCGCATAAGAAACATCCATCCTTTCTAGGAGCAGTACTGGATTTGCTCTTCGGAGCCTTTCCTTTGTTCCAGTTGTTGCCCTGATGGTTACCCTGATAGCTACTCTGATGGTTACCTTGATAACTATCTTGATGGCCTCCTTTATGGTAAGAGTAGCGTTCTCCCCCATTTGAGTTTGATGTGAGCCTGAAGGATCTATTTCCACCCCCTCGGGATTGGCTATTTACTTGCAGCCGCTCCTTCTTGGGTTCTGATTGATATTCCATCAAGCACTCGGCAGCTCCCATAGCAGTGCTTACATCAGCCACTTTCTGTCTTTGGAGTTCAGTTCTCGCCCATGGTTTCAGCCCTTCCATGAACGTAAAGAGCTTGTCCTTTTCAGACATGTCTCTGATGTCCAGCATATGCCCTGAAAAGGTTTTCACATAGTCCCGAATGGAACCCGTATGTTTTAGTTCTCGTAGTGCCCGTCGGACCTGATATTCCACATTTTCTTGGAAGAACTATGTTCTGATCTCTTCCTTAAGGAGTTCCCATGTGTCTATCTGAGCCCTGTTGGCCTGAATATCAGCATATTTTGTCCGCCACCATAGCTTTGCATCTCCACCCAGATACGTGGTAGCTGTTGTCACCTTTCTTGCCCCGTCTTCAATATTGGCAGCAAGAAAGTATTGTTCCATGTCAAACAAGAAGTTCTCGACTTCCTTCGCGTCACGCACCCCACCATAGGTACACAGTTCTGGAATTCTGAGCCTAGGTGCATACTCTTGTGCAGGGGCTTGCCCATTACCTATTACACGCTGAAGTATCTACAACTAAAGTCTTATGGCTTCCATTTCTTCCCGCAGATCGGGAAGGATTGCAACAACATCAGTCATTGCTGCGCACATCATCCGACTCTCATCCAGATGGATGTTCGGGCTTCGATGGATGTGCGCTCAACCTGTCTCTCGACCTTTTTCTCAAGGGTCTCGACCTAGTACTTTGCCCATCGAGCGCATCCAAGCGCTGTTTAGTACTCTTTTTGTGATCCACCACCTTAGTGATGTGTGATGCATTCGTATCCATCGCTTTCTTCTCGTGGGTCGTGAGCTGCAGCTCTGATACTAACTTTCACGGGGCGCCTTTCTTTCTAGCACAAAAGGGGCTCATCTGGCGATAGTCGACTCCTCTCGACTACCTTCGCCTTTTCTCGATCGATTCAACAAATTAAAGAAAGCTTAAAAACAGAAGATTTGAATGCGTTGAAAATAGTTCGATCATTGATTGATGAAAGCGATAAATTACAAATGATGGTATGCAGGGCGAACACCAAAGAAGCTTGACAAGACTTGAATACCAACTACCCCTATAATAGCTTAAGTGACAAAAACCTAAGTTGCATGAGCGGAGACATCAAAAGTTGAAGAATCATAATGAAAATAACCTATTACAAACTAACGGAAATAACAACGGAAAATAATATTTACAAAGTGCGGCCAAAGTTGGGCAACTGCGGTTGCAAAGGTTGTCAGGGGGTTAAGTATAACTGCGGGCACTGACACGATGTCCCACCTCCATCATCTACCACGGGAATAACAGGAGTGGCCTCACATTCTATTTCATCACTACCAGTGTTAGGTTTATCAACCTTCATCGCGTCAAACATTCCCTGAATATGTACAAGAGAACTTTGCAAATCATCACGCAAACCACCAAAATAATTACTCTGTTCAGCCTGAAATGATTCAAATTTTTTATCTATGTATTGCTGCAAATCATTTACATTTTTTGTGTGTGGTTTTAGCTGATCAAGGCATTGCAATAACTCATCTCTTGTACTATCAATGTAAGATCTTTGTTCATCCAATTGATTATCAAAATACGCTCGTTGCTCAGTAAATAGAGAACTCAAGTTTTCATTTGTAACATAATCAGAGTACTCATAACCTGAACTTGAAGGCCCTTGAGGATTAGGAATATTTTGTTCACTTTAGTAGTTCATATAAGTAACATTTCTTGGAGGCTAGTTATCCGTGGATAACTCGTTACATATATAAGAGGACCAACCATGATCAACATTTCCATCTAACTGTACAATTGGTTACACAACTGGTTCTGCTATATTTTCCTCTTCTATTTTTTCTACAACTTCATAAAATTGTGTTCTCCATATTCAAAGGTGTACAACGGGATCAAAACGAGCATCTACTGCATCGTCTAATAAAACCATTGTATACACATAAAGTTGTTCTAATTCTTCTTCAGTTGGTAGAAGTATTGATACAACATTAATCTACAAAAAAATATAATTCAACTTACAACAATTGTTACAATAATATACACAACTATACTTATACACAATAATTACAACATATATTCACAAATAAACCTGAGTAGAGTTAAAAAAATTGGAAACATCACTTCCTTGTATTTTTTGATATGCTTCCCAATTCAAAATACGTAGAAACTTATTTTGTAATTTGACACCAAAATTTTCACCTATTTAAGGGCATGCCTCATATATCCATATCTGTAAATAATATAAATAAAATCAAAATTTAGAAAATAGTATAATCCTAAAAAAATGTATTTATTATATACATAAAATACAATTACTCACATGAAATACAAGGGGACAATAATATATGGTATACTTTATAATCTCACCATCCACCGTCCTTGTTGTGCTGCTTTCCCAAGATGTTAGTAAAGAACGAATGAGTGTAAAAAGAGAATGTATTTCCCATGGATACTCATAACAGACCTCCAAATTGTCAACCAATGATAGTGTTTGTATATTTATTTTTGTCCTCTCCATGGGCTTTAGAACTCCTTCTATAAGTAAAGCTAATTCTAGTTTATACTTATAATTTTGATGATAACAATTAATAAAACTATTTTCTAATTCATTCAAAGATATATGTGAGGCATTATTAAAATACGTCATTCAAAGTTTATGTTTTCCCACCGCACTATATATAGACATAGTATCAGAATTATTATGACTTAACAATCCTGTTATCAAACAGTATTCTTAAAGCCCAAATCTAAGTAATTGGTTATGTACTCTAAACCAAACTTCATTTGCTTTATTTGTATGTACTATATTTAAAAAAAAATTCATGTACTAATTTACTACTAAATCACAATCGCCTACCCCGCAATTCTTCCAAATAAGAAAAACAACTGTTTCTAAATTAATTCAACTGTTGTTGATTATAATTTTCAATAACAACGTCTACATATCTTAAATTACTAATGTGTGTAATTTGTCCACCAAATCATCAAATAATAAAACCATAATAAACATATAAACCAATAACCAAGGTTTCAAATTCTCCAATTTCAAATGAAAACGAACTAACTATTACTCATAAAACATATTTCATAAATTTCCAGCCTAAATGTATGAAAATAAAAATAAGTAACATAGCAGATCCTAAAAAAAATGGTAGAAAACGTTAAACATCAAATCCTAAAATACGTTAAAAATAATTATACCTGGTTATTTTGATTTTTTCTTATATCTATCTAAAAAAGTTGAAATTGAAAGGTGAGAATGATAATGGAGATTTAAAGTGATAATTGAGATTGAGATGGAGATGCATAGTGTATTCAAAGTATACGATTTTAATTTCTAATGAAGAATTAGAAATATTCCAAATTAACTCAAAAAGAAAAGAAATTGCAAACTTTTTTGAAAATTGTTGCTCAGAAAATCCTTTAGATTCAAAAATCAATAAAGAAAATTTTATAGCAAAAATTGAAATCCTTGATGAATTCAAAGGAAAAATAATCCGTGCCAAAGCAATGGCATACAGTCCAAAAGATAGAGAAGAATTCTCTATTCAAATCAAAGAACTCCTTGAACTAGGTGTCATTGAACCTAGCAAATCTCCTTTCTCCTCTCCAGCCTTCATGGTTAGGAAAGAAGCTGAAATAAGAAGAGGAAAAGCTAGAATGATCATAGACTATTCTCAGCTTAACAAAATCACAAAAGCTGATGGATACATACTTCCAAATATGCAAAGCCTCCTACACCTTATAAAAGGTAAAAAGATCTTTTCATCATTCGATTTAAAATTTAGTTTTCATCAAGTCGATTTGAATAATCAACAAAACCTTTGAAAGCTTTTAGTTGTCCTCAAGGACACTTTCAATGGACTGTGGTACCTTTTGGACTTAAACAAGCTCCAGGTATTTTTCAAAGACACATGGATAATACATTCAAAGAACTCAACGAGTTTTGTTGTGTTTACATTGATGATATCTTAGTTTTCTCTGAAAATGAAGAAAATCATGAAATACATGTTTTGCTGGTCCTTAAAAGGGTCCAAAAAGAAGGAATAGTTTTGTCAAAGAAAAAGGCAGAACTTTTCAAAGAAAAAATTGGATATCTTGGATTAGAAATTGCTTATGGTTTTAAACAACTTAAGCCTCATATCCTAGGTCATATCCAAAACTTTCCAAATGATTTAACAGACCAAAAACAACTTATGAGATTTTTAGGTTGTTTAAATTATGTTGAATCATTTATCCCAAACCTTGCAAAAATGAGAGCACCACTTCAAAAGAAACTTAAGAAAAATTACAAATGGCAATGGACAAAAGAAGATAATCTTTACATCCAAAAGATTAAATCAAAATTAAAAATCTTCCTTCTCTTTATCATCCTTTACCAGATGATAAAATGATAATTGAAACTGATGCTTCCTAAGATTTTTTTTTTTGGGGGGTATTGAAAGCAAAAACATTTTACAAATGAAGAACATTTATGTAGTTACTCTTACGGAACTTTTACAGATTCAGAAAAGAATTACCATATAAATGAAAAAGAAATTTTAGCAATGAAAAAAGCGATTTCAAAATTTAGACTCTACATTATCTCAAACAAATTCCTTGTTAGAACATATTCATCTGTTTGCAAATCCTTTTTAAAATGTAAAATTCACACTGACTACAAACAAGGAAGACTAATAAGATGGCAAATGTGGTTTTCACATTATGACTTCGACATTGACATTATTAAAAGTAAAGATAATTATCTTGGTCGACCTTTAACTCGTGAATTGAATTGTTGCGGGTAAAATGCGGACATTGAAAAACAACTCGAAGAACTTGAAGAACAAATTGAGATCAAAGAAATGGAAATACAGGTAATCAAAAAGAAAATTCTCAATCTTCAGAAAAAGAAAAAGGGCAACATTACTGTAAGTAATGAAACCAAACTACCTTCGGATGATCCAATTGAATCAAGCTCGCAAGAGCCAAATGATATTCAAAATCCAAACACTGCAAAGGACATTTCAAGTCCCAAACAGAAAGACACTACACCTCTTGTGGGATTTAATACTGCAAAAGCAGGAAAAAAGTTCTATGTAATATTCGATGGCCCAAACTGCGGATATTATACAAATTGGGAACAAGTTGAACCCTTAGTAAAAGGAAAACCTTACAAATACAAAAGCTTCAAATCCTTTCTTGAAGCCCAAACATCTTTTAACCAATTCCACCAAACTAAAGGTACAAGCCCAATTCCTCACAGACAACTCTTTGACCACATTGAATTATCATTAAGGCCTCAGCCTTTCCAAAAAGACATCAGGTCAAGACCTAGAATGCCTACCTTTACTCCACCAATTTTTGACAACCTCAAATTCAAAAACTTTTCATACAAAGAAGCTGTCCAAACCACTCCAGAAATTCTTCCTGATAGGTTCAAAACCTTAGGAAAAATACACACCAAAGAAGTTTCAACAATTTCGACATTGGTCTTCAAGACTTTCTTACTTTTGAAGAAGAAGTAAGAATCATCAGAGATTCTGCTCCTGAACAAACATACATTGAGAAAAAAATTTGGTCAGTTCATTTTCTTTGAAGGAGTGAACCTACATTTGTCGAAATGTATTTTTTGTGGATTAATTAAGTGATAATTTCGGTCCAGATTTCAATGAATTATCTCTAATTGATCAAAAACTTTTACGATTACCTCAAAGATTTCAAAAATTTGTTGTTAAAGACCAAGACTTACAAATCATTTTGAAAATAACAAGTACGATTCATTTTGGGATGAAAACAATATCCTTTTTAAAGGTTACCACCATATCCAAATTAAAACTTCTCAACAAGTCTATTTGGATCACCCAAAAGGAACAAACTCATAAAGTGTTAGTGAACTAATACTTGAAGACCGAGATCATTGTCCTTTCAAAGAATGGTTACCAATTAAAAACATTTAATGGCGAGTCAAAAGCCAAAGTCGATTTTCATTCTAAATACATTCTTATGACCAGTAAAACTGGTTCAACAATTTCTTCAGAAGCAGTAAAAATCATTTGCAATTTTGAAAAAAAATTTTAACAACACTTTCAACACTACTTCTGAATATAACGGACATTTATGTGAAGCGCTAAAGTCCAGTCTTGGAGAATACCACAACTGCAAATTCTGTAAAAAGAAAGAGAAAAAAGACAAAGGAAAAGAAAAAATCCATTTGGATGATTTCGGAGACTTTGTTGATGATGAATGTTCAAAGATTGAAAAAATCAGCGAGCATGCTGATAGTGCTTACCAGTCTGAATAGCTGGTTCTACATTATTGACCTGATATTTCTCGGTGAAACGTGTACCAATAAGAAAACATTCACATGCCAGACAATCAAGGGAATCTTACCTTTCTGACGGATTTGAAAATGGTGGGTCCATCCACTACCAAAAGTCTTTCTGGCCAACAAAGGGAATCAACTTTCGACAAAATCTACTGTTCATCTACAGTAAAATTCAAAATTACTATTCATCTACAGTGACAAATATTGAAAAGCATATTCCTTTTGACAAACATACTGTGCAATCAAGGAGAAAAGGCAGAAGAATCCAAATCACCTTTTGAAAAAGAAAAACACAGCTGTACCCAAGCTACAAGGAAGGCATCTTTCTTTGGCCTATATAATGGATACAATTCAGACATTGGGGGAAAAAGAAGTTTTTTGGAGTTCACTAGAAATTTCTTTCTTGTAACTTTGAAATTTTCAAATGCTTTGTAACTAAAACCACCTTGATACATTAGATCCATTTGGATCATCCATTGTAATTAAATAAGCTAAGAGAGTTTTTCTCTTAAGCCTTGAAATAAAACTTCATGTTTTAATTTCTCTACTCTTTATATTAAAACCATGTACGAATCTCTAAGTTCCAGCCACACCATCAAGCAGGTGGCCATTTAGTGTGTGAGTGCAAAGGAAAAATTGAGTGAGGCACGGCAATATACAAGAGGCAACAATCCAAATACAGTAAGGCTTTTGAGATTTCTTTTAGTTTATGATTACATGGTGATTATATGGTATCGATGTATCTATTTTCATTAATTGTTTCATATTTCGATCATTCTGCAGCTTTAAATACATTACAAGATGTGTTTGAAAAAATGGGGTATCTTGCAAAAATTGAATTTCTGCATACAAAATAACAAAAGATTTGCTCAGAGGTGGTGTGGGTGATCACGGGTTTGTGGTAGGGGTGGTAGATTTGGTTTTAGTGGAGAGATGGATACAAAACTCGACAACCATTTGTTGTCGAGTTGACTCGACAACAAATGGTTGTCGAGTAGCTCTTTTTTCATTTTTTTTGACTCGACAACAAATGGTTGTCGAGTAGCTCTTTTTTCATTTTTTTCCGTCTTTCTTAAATTTAATTTATTAATAGGAGAAAAACATTTTGTTAAAAGATATAATAATTAACTAGGTTCAAAGGAAAATAAAAAAACAAAACAAAAATATTTAAATATTTGTGGAGTAAACTATTAATAATAATAAAAAAATATTTGTTTTCTTTTTGTTAAATTTTATTTATTATAACTAAATAATCGTATATAAAAATAATATATATTATTTATGTGATTGAAGATGTTTAAAATCAAAATTTCAAAAATAAGAGAAAAAAAATGTGTACATGATTGTACATTAATAAATAAGTAAATAAAAAATTTAACAAAAAGTTTAAAAACCAATGTTGTCGAGTTATTTTTTGTTTCTGTGTATACATTTGCTTTTCAAAACCAAATTATTTTTTATTTATTTATTTTTTGTTAAATTTTATTTATCACTATAATCTAAAAAAAATGTGGGAACAAAATATAAATATATTATTTACGTGACGATTTAAAAAATTTAATTGAACAATAAAAGAAAAAAAATGAAAACAATGTTTATGGGATAATAAATAACAACTCGACAACTTTTCACCGGACAACAATGTTGTCTAGATGGTTGTCGAGTTGCTCGATAACCCTAAATTTTTTTTTATTTGTTCAATTTCATTTCATTATGTGTCAAGGAAAAAAAAATTTGTCAAAAATATAAATACAAATTTTGTTGGTCATTGTTATTATTATTTTTTTTTTTTGTCAACTAATTTCAACAAATGCAAATAATACCACTTCAAATCTACCAAAAACATCTAACTTTGAGTAGAAACATTGTAAAAAATACAATCATAATCTATAAAAATCATCCAATTTTTTGACAAAGTTAAAAAATGCAATAAAAAAACTAAAATCAAACTTTTAAACATGAATATATACCTAAAGAATATGTCAACAATATATAATAAAAATAAATCATATTTCAAATAATAATACACTATTAATTTATTACACAAATCAATACAAATATTTAACTCTAACTTTGTTCACTTCGAATTGAGAAAAAAAAAATTCAGTATTAAAAAAATCTTGCACAAGTTTATGCCTATAAATATCTATTTTATCATTTACAACAACATCAAAAGGTAATCCAGCTAGAAGACACTCCACTTATTTAATCACGAATATTCCGATGTCACTGCAAATGTGAGTAAATAAAATATCAGTACAAATTACATAACTATACTTAAAATATTTATTTATACTAATTTTAATTTATTACCTATAACGTTGAAGTTGTGGTATTTGACGACATAATTTTCTCCGATATTCAAATGACTTATTCTTCTTCGCAAGATCTGGTACATACTTACTGAATCATTTTTTGAATGACCTTAAGGCCTGGAAAAGCATAAGTATACCTCTGATAATTGTCAATTAGTGACAACTTCCAAGCATTTAAATCAACATGGAAGAAGATCCAATATTTATCATAGATCAAATGTGGCCACAACAAATGCTCACATTCCTCCCATTTTTTTCCATAATATCTAGGAAGAGCACCATATGTATATGATTGTATTAACCTGTGGTGATCAATCTCAGCATGTTGTACTGTTTGTCCTTGACGATCCAACACTTTTGCCCAATAAGAACCAATAAGTATTACTAAAAAACAGTCCAATACTCCATACCTTGTTGAAAATATGTTTGGATATTTTAGAATTCTTGTTCTTATCAAAGTTGCATTGTCTAAATCCTATACACAAATATAACAATATAATATAAACACAATTCATTCACATACAATATAAGTCATAAAATAAAAAATATAAATATTATTTGCCCATTGCTCCAATGCAAATTCAGGCTTACTAATATCTTGTAACCTTCTTTTCGTCAATTTAGAGATCACTTCCCATGATATTTCTACAACATCTCTGTAATATTAGAAATTATTATACATTAACTAAATAACATAGACAAATAAATAAGATAAATAATCATATCAAACATTATAACTTACCCAATATTAGCACGATACGCCCAACTAACAAAATCACCTCTAACTTTATTGATATCACATAATATAGGAATATCTCGAATCTCAGCAAATGGTAGAAGAAGACGCTACATTATGCTTCCCATGTTGTGGTATGATATGGTTAATTAAAGACACTTCACGTTTCATTTCACGCTCCACGTAATTACCACCACCAATTTTCTCCACCATCATCCCCTTAAACATTCCTACATATCTTTGCATCTGTTTACGCAAATCACCACGCAAACTATCAAACTGAGCACTTCGTTCTACTTTTAATGAGTTAAGTTTTGTATCAATATGCCGCTGCATTTCGTCGTATTTATTACCTACGTCTCTGCTAGATTTTAAATTATCAAACTGTTCGAATAACTCATCTCTTCTCTTAGCAAGTAGATAATCATTCTTACCAAATTGATCATCAAGATAACATTGTTGCTCAACAAAAAGTGAATTCAAATGCTCATTAGTAACATACTCGGCCTTGAGAAATGTTTTTTTCTTCAGAATAATCTAAATTAGGAACACCTTGTGCATGCCAGTTATTTGTAGGTAATTCATTAGATATATATGGGGACGAACTTTGATAATCACCAACATTTTCAACTTTTCCTCGGTCAGATTGTATAGGTTGTTGGATGATATCTTCTTGGTTTGCTTGCCCCATTTCATCCCCAATTTTCATAAATATCTGATTTTCAACATCCATATCTGCAAAAAAAAAAAAAAAAAAGTCAAACTATCTATTATATATGCCAAAAAAAACAAAAAAAAAAAAAGCAGTTAATTACAGATAGATAAAAATATTTACAAAAAATTTACATTTAAATTCATCCACAATAATTAGCTTAATAAAAAAACAAATCTACTAATAAATTATAAATATTTAGATGAATGGATTGTATTATTGTAATAAAATTTCTGATGAGTTTAAGATTTAAAATAATAAACTTTCAAACCTCTTTTCTCGTCTTTCTCTTCTGAGTCTCTCTCTAAAGTCTTTGTAAATGTGAATATAAAATGAAAAATAAACTGTACATGTCAATATGAAATGAACAATTAAAATGAAAGTAAGTGGTGAGTCTAATTAAAGTTGATGAGGTTGGTGAGTTGAGGTAGGTGGTGGGTGGCTGTAATTAAAATTGAGTTGGGTGGGAGTGGGAGTGGGAGTGGGAGTGGGGGTAGTGGCAAAGGAATTTTCACATTTTTTAAAAATCACTTTCACCATGGTCCCACAATTTTTGAATCATACAATATAAAACAAAACATACAGATTGAATCATTACTATTTGTTACCACATGATTTTGATATGACCTCTACGTCAGCAAGGGCCCCCATCTGGGCCCAGCAAGAGCCTCATCTGGGCCTTGCTAGGAGGGGCCTCGGGAATTTTAATAAAGGACCTCGGAGGCCCATCAAACATCCTAACCTTCTACAACGGGGTTTCGACGAGGCCTCTTCGAGTGACTTAACGCCCATCTGGGAACCATAGGGCCTCGCAGGAGTTCGTGACTTGCAGACAACGTAATACACCGGAATGACCAGAGAAGTAATTAAGGAAAGATTGCATTGGTTTGGCGCACGGATCCTCACAAAGAAACCAAATCATAATCTCCTAAAATCATGCAACGTGATAAGTTCAGGGAATGAAGAAAATCTTGGAGATTGCAGTGACAAGAGAGGATCCTTATCCCATAAGGAAGGAGGATCTAATTAGGTGTCTGACTGATTTGTTACCTAAATCGATCAGGACTCTTGCGCTATAAGTATGAAGTCTCCGGTCGTTCCAAGGTACGCTCCTATTTTACACTTGAATCCCACCTTAAACTCTGCTCAAACTTCTGCCTGCTTGTCTCTCCCACACCCAATTACTTACCTCCCTCCGTGTATAATTTCTATATACCGGCAGTTGACTTGATTGTCGGAGCACCAAGATCGCCGGACCCTTTTTCTCTGGAGATCTTGGTGCCTAACGGTCGTCCGAGTGTGCAGGTAATATACAGGCTGGCAGATGAGTGACTGAAAATCTGTTGACACGTGGACGTTGCAGGTTCCGACGTCAACACTATTCACTTCAATAAAATTACAAAACAATTTTACAAACTCTACTTATTTAATTTCTAACAAAATTTCGAATCCACTATTTAAATTCTTCTTTTTTTTTTTCCAGATTTAATTTCCTACCACTTTTCAAATGTAAAAAAAAATTCAAAAAAAAATTATTATGTATACAAAATTTCTATGAAAAATATTAAGATTTCGAATTCTATGAAAAATATTAAGATCTTAAGCGATATCCAAAATAATTTTTACCATTTCATGCCTCTCCCACACCAAACACAACGTACAAAAAATTATTCATGTAAAAGTAAAAAATTAAATTAATTCAATTCAAAATTAAGATAAATAATTAGTATATATACAATATTTTGAAGATCATGAGTCCAACATAAATTACATTATGTCCACCTCTCCTCCACATATATAGTCTTGGCATCGACCAAAATAATTTCAAATAGATAAAAATTTACTAATCTATATATTTCTATAAAGGCTTGATACTAAATACAAAATAAATATTATTTTATTTCAAAATAATTATTATATGGTAAATAATGTATTTTTAACTTAAGTTTGCTCCCTTCTTCTAAATGGAATTGTTATCAAATTTGATTTGTACAATATTTATATAAATTGTGAAAGACGATTTCGTGCATCAAAATCACAAATACCACAAAATTTTCATTTCAATTAAATATTCAACATAAAATTGATTCCTACATTTTTCACGGACGTGCAACGTGTTTACAAAAGGCATCAAATTCAATGTCGACATAAAAAATGATTAATACTTTCATGTTGACTGTGAAGTATGAATATAGTTACCTTAAACTCTGTAAAAAAGAACACTACAGAAAGGAGAGTGGATGCGCAGCTCACGAACGTGACCCTTAAATCTATCATAGAATATGAACTGATTTCTTCAGTAGGAAATCTTATTTTCTATCTTTGATAGCATCGAGTAAAAGTTCCACCTGCCAAAGATTCAACAAGAATAAAAAAAAAAAAAAAAAAGAACTAGCTAAATGAAATGTGCTTGTAACAAAATAATATCAGATTGGTTGTGACCCACTTGAATGCACACATACTAAAAGAATTTTTTTTAGAGAAGAAATTAGGGTTTGAACTATTTGCATATGTAATAGCTTGTTTTATCTTGTGAGTTTGTTTGTATTTGAGAGTGAAAAGAGTCTCAATTTAACAATATTGATTAACCCTATTTTGGTTTATGGTGCACATAGAGCGTCGAGCGTTGTTGATAAAGTTCAAGGTGGGCGTATATATTTTTTCACAAACCACGGTAAAATCTGTTATTGTGTGTTAGATTACTTCAATCAATTTCATGTTGAATCTGGTTAAATTGGACTTGGATTGTACATGGACTCGTTCCTACACTAAATAATTCCTTAGAGTAACCAACGTTGTTATTACGAAAATCATAAAAAAATGACAAAAATCTCCTATGATTTTATAACATATATTATCAACAATATGAAATTTTTTGTACATTGAGGGGTCAAACAGGACCTAACCAAACAAGAACAATTAAAACAAAGAGCTATGTTAAATCATCCAAATACGATTGTGGAATACAGATCATATTGCATGAAGAAGAAAAAGAGTCTTCTCCATTGCAAATTGCCACCGGTAACCATATTATATGTGAAATTGACATATAAAAGGTATAAATAAAGTCAAATTCTTGAATAAAAAATAGTTAAAAGATAGATTCGGAGCATGTTTAGCCACCAAGGTACTACTATCTTAGAACATCTCTAATGGCATGTGGATTGTACTAAAAAGTGTACTACATTATTCCAAAATACTTACATTACAAGGAAAAAAGTAAAAGATGTCTAGCACACCTTCGACATCTGGCCAGGGTGCTAGATATCCTCCATTTAATTTTTATACTATATCTCCATCGAAATGTGTACTTCTATTTAATTATTTATAATTTTTCTACATCCTCTCTCTTATACATGTGGCCCACAATTTTCTCGAGCCACAACCCCGATAGAGATGTTCTTTTCTTCATCCCCCATTTTACTTGTCACATGTAGAACCGTCCACATTGTTACATTGGACATGCTCTTATAAGCACTAGGACTCACAAAATGTGTGGACACAAATAAGTCAATCAGGACCTTGCACATAAGCAAATAAATAAGAAAGATGATGGCTTATCTTTTCACCATATATTTGTGGACCCTAGTACTTATGAAACGTAATTAGGAGCTCATAATCCTAGTTAGATTACTTGAATAATGAATGATTTGTGTAATATATGCAAGATTTGGATAATCTCTATATTCTTATATAAATACACGTGAGAAACTATGGAGTAAAACGCATTTTATGTGGAGAAATTCAATTACAAATGGCAAGTAGCTCAACAAGCAACTCGCGCTTTGTTGCCTCATTGGTCGTACTCGTCGATGATAATGGGATCCTTATCATTTGAAGCCATTGGAGAAGAAGGCATGAAGCGGTCTAGTATCACTTTTTCGAATCCATGCTTTAACAAGTGCAATTTTGAGGAATATTGTACTTGCAGAGTTAAAAATGATGAACGTTTCATATGTTGTAAGTATTGCAGAAGAACATGTGACATGAATTTTGATGGATGTGAGGATTTGCCAATTGGGCCACCTTGCCCTTAAAATTTAGGATTGTTATTCTATTGGTCTTCAATGTACACCTCTATTTCATAATAATGAAGGAACTTATTTTCACTACGCGCATGTATAGGTATAGCAAAGGGGCGGAGCAAGGATTAGAAGGACCCTCTACGTCCTCTGCTCCATTGGTAATTTTCAAGAGGCGAGCTGCCACATTTATTTATTTATATTCTAATATGATTTTAATTTAAAAATATAAAATTAAATAAAATATAAGAATCAAGACGCTAGTTTTAGAACAGGGACCATGTTCTACATTCCCGCTTCGATTACCCGATAGGGTCGGGCCAGTGCCGAGACTGGGACATTTTTCCATCCCTATGCATGCACCCACTCCCACCCCCTTGATGTTCATATATAGGCATATGTGTCTCCGATCAATGGGGTTTGAGTGGGCTAAAATGTCTAAATAATAAAACCCTTCATTAGGCTAGCTAGTGAGCTGATTTACCATTGAAGGCATGTCGTGCTAGACTTCACACCATAACTTGAAATTCACATGTCAAAAAATTAAAATTTGAAGGGAAAAATTTAAAACAATGATATATAAAATCCCTAGGCCCGATTGGCCTACAAGCCAAGATGGGCAACAAAGAAAAGAAAGATTACACCAACTACTTTACATTTTGTCAAATTTCATTTTTACTATTCAATTTTTTATTTTCAAAAATATTGTTTGAAAGAGAAATTAAAGAACGAACTCAAATTTCTCCAACATTAAACCATAATCACAGTATTTAACCTTAAACCAAATGTCAAATGCACAATCTTCAAGGGTTGAAACACTTGATAAAATATCTCAATTACACTTCTTATTCATTCATAAACAGAATCCATCAACTGCATCATAAACTTTAATTGAAGATAATATCTCTATAATATTTTTTATTATTAAAAAACTTAGCTTAAACGGTTAATACTCGTCCTTCTTATGAAACCCTTCAAGAGAGTCTTCTAGTACCATCATCATTTTCACTTCATCTAGTAGTGGCAAAAAAGCTCGTGAGCTCGGCCTAGCTTAGGACCGAGCCCATTCGACTTGTGGCTCGTGCAACGGTCACATTATTGTGACCGTTGGATGTTGATCCAACTGTCACGATAATGTGACTGTTGCCCAATGGTCATATTCGTGACCGTTGGCCACTTTTTGTTATTTTTTATTTTTATTTTTTAATTTTATTATTTTTCTATAAATAATCATATTCTAAACTCTTTTTTTGCACTTTAATCTCTCATTCTATTATATACTCAATCCGTTAACAATTCTCAAATTTCATTCTCTAAATATTAGTATTATAATTAGTATCTAATATCTCATTCTCTAGATATTACTCTATAATTTTAAGTTTTAATTTTCTACTTCTACTAATTCTCTACATTTCTATTTTCTAGTTTCTACTACATATTTATCTTCTCCTATTTTCTTTATTATATTATTCCAAATGGCCTACAATCGAAGTGATGATGATTTCAGTGGTCTGAATGACATTTCAATTACAGACGATATTATTGATCAGTTTGGTGGTAGCACTGATCTAATTAATTTGGAAGACGTTCAAGAAGATGCCGATACACAAAAACCATCGGTTCTAGCACTAAACGAAAAGTCATCAAACAAAAGGCTAAGTGTTGGCAGCATTTCGAGTTGGTGCCGACTGGTAAACTAGTGGACGGAGTCCCTGAGTACAAAACACAGTGTAAACACTGTCAATAGAAGTTAGCCTGACAAAAGGAGATAGGCACGATCCATCTAAACTGACACTTCAAAAAGTGTCAATTCAAACATGGAGGTTTGAAAATAAATCAGCACAACTCCAGTTTGGATATTCGGGAGCCAGGTCCAGTAGTCTCAATCTCAACACTTGGATATATTCACAAGAACTCATGCGCCGCGAAGGACTGCCGAAATTTGTGGCAAATGTCGAGTTTCTACTGAGGTTGGTGGAAAATCCTCATTTCACGAACTTCATCCAAACATATCTCAAACCAAGGTACGTTAATATTTCTAGAAATACTCTTCGTAAAGACACTATTGTTAGATATAGTAAAAAGAAAAAAGTTATTGTAAATGATATTAATAATTATAACGGTGTTTTATCTTTTACTGTATATTATAATGGCCGACACTCACACGGCTCAGAATATGATTTAGAATCATATGACTGGAAAATATGTGCTCATGTTAGAAATTTTTTGAAAGTTTTTACGACGCAACAACTGCATGTTCTGGTGTATATTATCCAACTACTCTACTTGTTTTAAATTATTTCTATTATATTGTTAACAATTTTACTAGGTATAAGAATTTTGCTCTTTTTTGGATATTATACCTGTTATGGAAGTTAAATTTAGAAAATATTAGGAACAATTGCCTATGTTATTTCCATTAGCATGTATTATGGATCCTAGACTTAACTTAGAGGGAGTGTACGAAAGTAATAATAATTGCAATTTCACAAAAATTAACTTACGGAAATCCAATAACGCGTAGTAATTTAGAACAAACTTTTATGTAAAATGTATGAGGTCTATACTTAAAAGGCCGGTACAAATGTTGTACAACCCCTGTTCCAACATATACTTCATCATCAACTGATGACATTGATTTATGGAATTACGTGAGTACACATAGGAGTGGTCAAGGTCAACAATCAATTGGTTTTTCTTCTACTTCTTCCATTCTCCGTTCTAGTGATACACTTGTAGAGTTAGTTAGGTATTTTGCGCATAACGTGCTTAGTATTTTAGACGACGAAGAGAGAATTTTTTTTGATATACTACGATGGTGGAGACAACATTAACATAGTTATCCAATTCTTTCAAAAATGGTATGTGATCTACTAACACCTCCGGTCTCAACTATAGCTCGGAGGCTGCATTTAGTATAAGTGGCATGGTTCTGTCTGATTTTAGGTCAAGACTCAAAGTCAACATTTTAGAAATGTTACTATGTCTAAAAGATTGAGATGACATCGAACTTCGAATCTAAGACAAAGTGGACAGAATAATGTCCAAAGAACTTGAAGATTTGAATATAGATTATTCAGATTTGTAGTAAGTATTATTTTGCATTAGTATTTGATATTAATTTGTCTTATTTTAATAAAAAATTGTACACGTAACATCTTGTTCATGTACAATTTTAACTCCGCCTACTTTCAAAGTAGTCGGTCCCAAGTCCAGAAAAAAGAGTAGGGTTTTCAACCTTTAATTTTTAATATAAAGGATCCCGATATTTTCTTTCATTTTCATTTTCATATTTTTTTAAAAATAAAATTTAAGGGTCGAGCTGAGCTCGTGGGTAGCTCGACTCAGCCCGTTCGGTTCGTGGGCAGAATAGAGTATCATTTTTGGGAGCGAGGCTCGGCTCATCCCCAGATGAGCGGAGCTCGTTTTTCATGGGCCGAGCGGAGCTATACCTTCATCTCCATGCATTTCCCATCTTCAATCAATCGATTAATCAATTATCTGAAAATTTTCATTATGAATAGTGATTATAAAAATACTATGTAGCAACACTTCATAATGCATACTTGCATTCAACTAATTGAAAATACTTAAAACATTTAATCGAATTCAAACCAATAGCATTGAACATATAAGGATTATCGGCAAAATTCACGTTTGAAGAACTTATCGTCGATCCCGAAGAATCTCTTATGGTCCCAAAAAACCTACTATACTGATTTTTGCCGAACATAACATAACATTGCCCGTAGGAAACTCATTGTAAAAAATCAATCAAACATAAAAATGCCATAATTAACTAAACATATGCATAAACTTCATTGCACTTGTTAGTACCTTGATATTGATCTGGTGGATTGAAAATCCTTACTTAAAACCAATGAAAACTAACTTCTTTTACTTCCAAAACTTGTAGTAAAATCTCACATTTTTGCCTTTAAAATAAGTAACAAAAACCAAAAATTGGGAGAAAGAAAGAGAGATAGGGGTGGTTTTTGAGAGGGGGAGATGATGGGTTTATATAGTGTCCCTTTACTTGTAATTTTCCTTCCCCATTGATAAAAATTCTTAATGGGATTAATTGAAAAAATAATTATTATTTTATGGTATTTTAATGGAGAAAATGAAGAGTTTGTAACTTCCAATATGACAAAATAAAAAATATTTCTGAAAAACACCTACATGGTGATTCGAATTTAAGTTTTAATTTTGGAAAACAACGCAAATGAACAGCATGGTATAACCTAATTACTTGTTAGGTTATTGAAATGAAAATCATTTTAATTTGAAACGACTTAAGCCTTTGGACTTTAATTTTCTTGCGTGGGCCGAGCTTTCAGAGCTTGTCTCTTAAGTGAACCAAACTAGTTAAACAATAACATAAAATTTCAGGACCTTGCAGAAGCAAGTGGTTTTTACAAAAATAAGCTACTTTTTAAAAGGGTAAATAGCACAAAACGTCCCTACCTATTGAGGGTATTGTGGAAAATGTCCATACCTTCAAATTTTTGGCATTTTCACCCTTACCTCTTTGGATTTCTAAGAAAACGTCCTTCACCCAAAAATCAGCCATTAACATAGGGGTAAATTAGTCCAACCACTTTTTTCACATATATATTACTTCTTTTAAAATTGGGGGGCTTTCCATGCAATTTCCAAAATTGCATGGCAGCCCCCGTCCCCAAATCTAGCTATCCTTCAGGGATTCTTGGTGGTTAATTATTGGCAAAATTTCACCCTCAGACACCCTTCTCTCTTCAGCTATCCTTCTCTCAATTGTGCTATGAAACTCATCAAAAATATTCCCAAAAGCTCTTGAAGAGAAAGAAATCTCAATCCATTCTCGGATCGAATCGACCCGCTTCCTTCACTTTCAAACAACGCCGTCTCGCTTCTTCGTCGGATGATTTCCAAACCGGAGTCGAAAACCCCACCAATGGGTCACCCACGCCGATCAAGGGTCTACCCGCGAGGAATGGGCGGATTTTGAGTTAAAACAAGCTTTTGAATTGATAGACGAGAGATGGTGATGGGAAGATAAAAAAGAGGAGCTAGAGGCGTTATTGATCCGGGTTGCCCCGTCCCCCACCGCGATGTTGCCAATAATTAACCACCGTGGATTCCTCGCATCGACATCCGAACTATGGGGCCTCGGCGATCGGTGATGCCGCATAATATGCGACCAATGATGGGGGTGCCGTCGGGACTTCCACACGGGGTGCTTTTGATCCGGGCTGTCCGCAACAGAAAATGGGTATGATATGGGCAATTTGGTCAATTCTCAAGGAGTAGCAACGCCGACCACGAGCCTATCTCGCGGAGGCCATGAAGGTGGGATCGAGTCCAAACCGGTGGGTCAAGAATTAAGGGAGCGAGAGATCTCGGCCACGAAAGGAGGAGGTGAGCTCACCGAGAGAAGAAGGAGGTGAGATGCGGCATTTTGAAATTCGAAATGGGGCTAGATTTGGGAATGGGGGCTGCCGGTGCAATTTTGAAAATTGCATAGGAAGTCCCCAAATTTTAAAAGAAGTAATATATATGTGAAAAAATGGTTGGACTAATTTACCCCTATGTTAATGGGCGATTTATGGACCCAAGGACCTTTTAAAAGAAATCCAATGAGGTAAAGGTGAAAATGCCAAAATTTGAAGGTAGGGACGTTTTTCACAATACCCTCAATAGGTAGGGACGTTTTGTGCTATTTACCCTTTTTAAAAATAACTCCAAAAAACCATTTTTTTTATTTATTTTAAAAATACTGTTTTTTTTAAAATTATTATTTTAATTTATTATATTAAATAATATATGGTAACTGAATAAGTAAATTTGCTACTTAAGTTCTTGATTATTTGTACGATAAGTCCTTCATCTTTATAATATCTTCACACACTACCCTTTACTTCCTCTTTCATTTCAATTTCGTCCTCTTTTATTTGCAATCTAAGTCCTTCAACTTTTGAATTTTTGCAAGTTGAACCTCATATTTATACTTTCATGTCAATTTTGTCCTTTATAGTATCACTATTTGATATATATGTTACAAATGGTATTGTGTATTAATGTTTGATACAACTGTTACAAATGATATTTTGTAATAATCTATGTTACAAATTGAGATTAAAACATCAGTGATTTAAAATATCAATTTATGTAACACGTGCAATGTAAAAATAACATAATATAATCTATAACATATTTAGTGATACAAAATATCATTTGTAATATCTGTATCAAACAGTATTACAAAATATCATTTGTAACATCTGTATTAGATCGCGATACTAAACAGAAACTGTTGCAACTGTAAAACTAACTCTAAACTTCAACAAGTGCGTATTAATATACACATTGAACTCTAGAAATCTATTGATATTGTGTAACATCAGTATGATATAGATATGTAACACAATGTCAAATTTAACAAATAAAACTATTGATTTCATCATTTGTAACATACGTAACATTAGTGATACATAATACCAATTTATGTAACATGTGATGTGTAAAATAACATAATATAATCTGTAACATAATCAGTAACATATTTAGTGATACACAATATCATTTGTAACATATGTATCAAATAATGATACTATAAATGACTAAATTGATATAAAAGTAAATATGAGGACCAACTTGCAAAAATCTAAAAGTTGAAGGACTTGGATTACAAATAAAAGAGGACGAAATTAAAATAAAAGAGAAAGTACATGGACTAAAGTGGAGATATTATAAAAATAGAGTACTTATCATGCAAATAATCAAGGACTCAACAGTAAATATGGGTAAAAGTTCTTTAGAATTCACATGGAAATTCATAGGTATATATTTGATTTAATTTATTATTTTATTAATTAATATAATTTTAAGAATGTAGTATTTTTAAAATAAATTTGTTAAGTTGTTAGATTTAGAATTATTTTAAAATTGATAAATAGTGGGTGTAGTAATCCCTAGAAACAACGGCAATTAATTGCCCTTTTATAAATTTCAAAGTCCAAACTTCACCGGTTATATCAATTTGGGTTAAATCACAACCACTAATTCAAAATTTAATCTGCACCTTTGAACTCAAAAAAGGCGTCAATTTTTTTTTTTTTTAAAAAATATATATACGGGCTAGATTCTCCACGAGCACGTCTTATAAAAACATGCTCTGTTGCATGTTTCAATAGGGTAGCTGTAATCATTACACTAGAGAACGTGACTTATCATATACATAACCCCTGCCACTATGATAGCCATGAGAGACGTTTTCTCTTTCTCATCATTCTTAACAAACAAAGCATGACACATTCCACAAGTTTACTAGTCCACTTGAGTGAAGTTATTCACCTCATTTCAATATGAGGCTCGGACTTGGAGGACTGATTGATATTATAAAGAAATTTATGTCCTACCAAATCTTATTTCAGCTTTATATATACTAGTTAAGAATACGTGCTTTGCACGTGATTTTTCAATAATATTATGAATTATTTTGTAATTATTGATTAATATAATACTTATAAGAAACTCTTTTTAATCATAAGTCTATCTATAAATATGACCAACTAAGGAATAATGAAATTTTTTTGGTAAAACATGTGGTTCATTAAAAAGTACATGGCTTACGTGAATATGAAGTTTGAGAGATTCTTGACGTAACATGTTAATATATTCATTGATACTCTTTTAATTATATTTTGAAGCATATATCTAATGGCATATCAATAAAATACAAATTTCTTTTATGAAAATTAATATCAAATTCTAAAATACATGAAAAATAGTATGTATAACACAATTTTCATTGATTTTATTCATATCATTATAAAAATCACGTGGATACAAAAAATTTAGCATTTTTAGACAATTATTTCTCCTCAAAAAAAAAAAATCTCAAAATTCTTTTATATAGAATAAAAAAGAATTTTCTCCTGCAACAGGGCTGATGGGAGTAGATATAAAGCCCACATGACACATGTCATGTGGACATTGGAGAAGGAAAAGTGATTGACAAAAATGTCAATCACTTGTCCAATACCCACATGACACGTGTCATGTGGGGGTGGGGGTGGGGGTTTATAATTCCTCCCCACCATGGGAAGGAGATCATTACCGTCTCCTGCAATATCCTCACTAAAACACTTATCAAGACTTCTCATGTATTCTTTTCCACAATTCATTCTTAAAAAAATTCATGATTTTAACTCTATCATGTAAAATCAACTTATTATGATAGATTTACCTTCACCTCATGCATGACACGACTCCGTTTATTCAAGTTGTGTAGTACATGTTAACACTCTTCTTCAATTGTGGACTTGAGAGAGCTAAAGCAACTCCAATCTTCTTTGTTCTAACTTGTTTTCTTCAATAAGTATATATTTAATTGCTTACAAAATGACATAAAACATCATTCGAGCTTATTTGCTATCAAGACTACCACGATAATTAATATTTTTACCTCGAACAAACAAATCAAGAAAAAAGATATAGATATCAAAATTTAAATGCATATTACCATCATATTCTCAAAAAATAGTGAACGCTTTCATGGAAAATTAACACATCCACTATTATCACATTACTATCAAACTAATCAAAGATTAAAACTGTCAATGCAAGAGGAAAAAAAAAAAGAAACAATTCCGACATAATTGAAAACAAAGAAGAACAACATATGAAGAAACCATGAAACAATAATAAGAAAGTCGAAATCCTCTTCTTTTTTTTTTTATTATGTTGATCGATGAGTTTGATTAAATTTTCATGCATAATAAGATTGACTTTTGGAGTGTTTACAATTAAAGATAATAATTTTAATATATTAAAAACCTTATTAGCATTACATTTTTATTTATTTTTATTAATTACAATAAATAATGGAATTTAAAGGGGCAATCCACCATCAATTATAAAAAATGCAATATTTATTTGGTATTAAATAATTTAATAAATTAAAGCCTAAATAAATAATACTAATTGAAAGAAGAATTTAAAAATTATAAGTTATTTGTAAGGGCAATATCGTCCATAAATATTTCTCCCACATTGAAACTTTTATATTTAGTATAGATAAAATATTAAAAAATAATTATACATTAATGACTAAAGGTGAATATGGAATTTAAAAAATTTATAAGGGTAAAATGGTCCAAAAATGTTTCTCCATTTAAGCCCCTTTTAGAAGTAGTATAGATAGTATAGCTCACATTTCAATTTTGGCTTTGCTAGGCATAATGCCATAGAGCAAATTTCATCTATTTCGACTTCAGTCTCCAATCAACAAGATGCCTTAGAGAAAGAAGAAGTCGTCTTTTGTAGTTCAACTTTGATTCTGCTAGACATAATGCCACAAACCGATGAAGCTAAATTTGCCACATTTTTCAAACTTAGGTTTCCGCGCTCGGCCTGATGCCTCGGAACAAGGATAAGTTTTCAACAAGGAAAGCCTAATCCACAAAACAAGGGAGAATCATAGACTATAAGTAAATCTTGCATAAGTTGTGGTCTTAGGGCCAACTAGCAACATCTAGAACTTGTTCAACTCATATGAATGTGAGGCTTGGACTTGAGGGATTGATGTTATACATAAAAATGTACGCGTCTTACCTGGACAATATGCAAGGCTAAAGTCACAGTTGACACAAAATTAAAGGATCATTGGATAGCCAATTGGGTGCCTATGCGTCAAAAATGTGGGCTACAGCGCATCTTAGGTTAAGCTTCGCTAGCTGAAGCATTATTAGCAGCCTTAGCTAGAAGGAAGCAAACGAAAATAATGGTAGAGAACTGGGAAACCTATGCAGCCTCGTCCCAACCTCAAATTTGTACCTCGAATCTATGCGAATTTCCTAAATAACAGTGCGGTTTCTGAGAACTCACTTCCAATCCTAGTACTAATGCACTATATCTTTGTGTGCATGACTGGACACTTCCGAATACATGTCATATCTTTCCATAAAGTTTATAAAAATAATAAAATTAATGAATCTTAGAAATTGAAATATAACATCATATTTGGATTAAATGATGAAAAATTCTAAGTATCAAAATGACCAAAATACCCCATGAATTTCTATAAATAGGCGATTACTAATAGAGAAAATGGATAAAAAAAATTGAGAGAAAATATGTACTGTTGGTGCTAGAAATTAAGTTCATTTCCAAACATCAACAATATTGAAGAATTTACATCGGATCGTTATCCAGCACTTGCAAGAGAAACATGGCTCAGATTCGTAGTCCAACTTCACAATTGAAACAGCTCAACTGGAACCAAATGGAACTTAATTGTTTAGACCGTACACTATTGTCATATTACTCACTATTTCAATATAGATGAAGAATGGAAGTCACAAAAGACTAAAGTAGACCAAGGGCCGAGAATCACAAAGATTAACAAAGAACAAGGTGAAAAATGCAGCCACCAATTCACAAAAGAGAAGGATCACTTTTGATTGGTGCTTCTCTGCCAACAAATGACTTTGCCCTCAATTGTTTTTTTTTTCCCAACAAATGGCTTTCTGCCACCCAATGCTTAATCTCAATTGTGGTTGTCGTATAGTGTGTGTGTGTAGTAATTGGTTAATAAAATGAAACCCTAAACCTAGCCGCCAAGACTTAATGTGGGTCAATTATATTGGGCCACTAGCAACAACTCAAACGTCTGTTAATCCTCCAAGTGACCTATTAAATCATTTGGTCCTTACAATTTGGATTGAAACATAGTGGAGCGGACTATATAATTATCTTCAATTCTGGACTCAAAGCCTATGAAGAGTAAAAGGGTCTCAATTAATCATCATAGCCCCGAGATGTTTATTTGGAATCACACAAAAAAATCCAACAAACATCCACCTTGATACCAAATGAACCCGTGGGTAAGCAAAACAACAAAGTTAATGATTGCTAAAACAATTTATCCAAACTAAATTGGAACTAACAGACCTTTACCAATATTTAGAAGATTAAGGCAACTTCTAAACCTTACTAAAGGGAGCACTTTAGTGCCCATGTCTACTGGGTTGAAAGAATTTTCTCAAGTTTTACCAAACCTTGAGCCACAATATCTCTAATAAAATGTATCCTAACATCAACGTGTTTAATATGTTCATGAAAAACAGATTCTTACACAAATGATAGCAGATTGACTGTATGAATGTACAGTCACATCATCAATTAATACACACAGTTCATTAAGTAAACCTTTAAACCACAAAGCTTCCTTAATTGCTTCCATGGCAACTATATAATCATATTTAGTAGCAGATAGAGCAATAGTGTGTTGGAGATGTGATTTCTATCTAATACAAGAGTTACAAAAAGTAAACATATAAGAGGATGTTGATTTCCTATTATATCTATCTCCAGAATAATCTGAATCCGTGAAACCTTTTAATTTCACGCTTTTTGTACCAAACTTGTACATGAGTCCTACATCACTAGTTTCTTTCAAATACCTAAGCAACCATTTTAAAGCTTTCAAATGATTTGGTCCTGTGTTAAACATAAACATGCTAAGTGTACTAATGACCTTTTAAGAAAACACACATGATTAGGTTTTTGTTTATCTTTAAAACTTTGGGGTTGATTCATATAAATATTTTCATCAAGTTTACCATGCAAGAACGTGGTCTTAACATCAAGTTATTCAACTTCTCAGTCAAAATATGCAACTAATGCAAGTATAATCCTAATTGTAGTATACTTAACAACAGGAGAAAAAATTTCATTACAATCTACCTCCTCTTTCCGTGTAACCCTTAGCTAATTCAACACATTTTCTAACCCTATGTTCAAGTTTTCTCCCATTTTGATAAGAGAATGCAGAACACCCAAATTTCTAAGAATGGATTTATCAGCACATTTACCAAACTAATTTCCATGTGGAGTATCACCATTTAATGCAGCAGATGAAGTCACGTTAACAAAATAACAAGCTGTCATAACACCTCACCCCATAATACTTTTGGAACACCAGAACTTAATATCATGCACCTAACCTTATCAAGCAAAGTACGATTCATCATTTTTACAACCCCATTTTGTTGGAGAGTATAAGGAACAATTTTATGTCTGATTATGCCACATTCATTAAACATATTGTCAACATCATTATTGCAAAATTCAAGGCCATTATCAGTTCTCAAATATTTAATTTTCTTTCAAGTTTGATTTTCTACTTGCAATTTCTAATTTTTAAATTTTCTAAAAGTTTCAAATTTATCTTTTACAAGATAAACCCAGATTACAACTATAGTCAGAGTAGTAGTTCCCATCCATCATCTCCGTCAAGGCCTCATTTTACCTGCTAATTACGGTTAAGAAAAAAATGCCATAATTCAAAATATGCTCTTTTTCCGGGAAATCAAAGAAAAAAATCCCATCCCTCCAAGTATAGATCTTGGGTAGGCTTACTGACTGCCAATGTTTGTTAACAAACTTGCAAGCTTTCCTAGAAAAATCATCAATTATGGGCAAGAAATATACGTTACCACCTGAAGTGGGATTACTAGTAGTCTCTCATAGATCTGAGTGTATATACTCTAAAACGACATTCGTATTATGCACACCAGATGAGAAAGATAGTTTATGATGTTTTCAAGCAAACAAGTAATCACATAATGGTATGTCAAACACACAATCTTTACCAAAAATACATATATCATTAAGGAGCTTAAGCCCTTTAACACTCACATGTGCTAGTCTATTGTGCCATTTGTGTGTCACCGGTATTGGTGGAAGAGATAGATGAATTTAAACCTCTTACTACTTCAGCAGTAGCGATATATATGCCATTTCTTTTCATCCCTTTATAAGCCACAACATCACATTTAATCATTTTTAACATCCCATTTTCAATTTTACTAGTTTGTCCACCATCTTCTAATTCTCCTACTGAAATGAAAGTCCTAGCCATTTCAAGAATATATTTGACCCTTTTAAATTACACACATAGCCAGTGTCAAATTTAACTATAATATCACCAATCCCAGCCACTTTGCATGCAAGGTTATTACCCATTACCACATGTCAACACTCATATTCATGCAAGTAAACCATTCTTTATGAGATGTAACATAGAATGATGCACCAGAATCAAGTATCCATTCATTAAATTGAGATTTCACAATCAAATTTAATTCAGTAGATTCAGAATTTAGCAACACATAGACCTCACTAAGGTCTACATTTAAGGTGGAAACAACATTTTCCTCATCTCTCACTTTTTCTTTCTGTTTGTTTTCTCTTTATAGCAGTCATTTATGAAGTGTACAATTTTAGCACATCCATAGAACACTTTTCACTTTTGTTTTTGACCTAGACCGACTTCTACATTTCTTTTTACCACTCAATTCATAACTGTTTTCAACTCCACCACTTCTTCTCTCATTTGTTTCACTCTCAACCCTATTTTTTTACTTCTTAAAGAGTTAATAAAAATTTCACGTGTTAAAAACGTCCCTCACATATTATTAGCATTTTTTTACTTCTTTATGTACATCATGTATATCATTTAGTAAAATAATAGCTTCATATTCTTCGGGTACCTTTTCACTATAATTTGTAATATCTTGTACCAAATTATTAAAGATATCCAAATTGTCATTTAAATCTTTAGAGGGTCAATTTTGAAACTAAAAAACTTTCAAGCAAAAAAAAGTTTATTTAGAGTGGATTTTGTTAAATAAAGCTCCTCCAATTTTTTTTCAAAGTTCTTTACTAGAATTAAGTTTGCCAACTTTTTTCAAAACAGAATGAGACAAGTGTAAAATAATAGAAGTATAAGCTAATCCATCAGATTTCTTTCTCTGATACTAAGTTATCGTGTCATGAAAAATGTAATCAATAGCTTTATAATTTTTTTTTGTTGAACAAGAATATCTCTCATCTTTTGTTTCCAAATCGAAAAATCAAATTTTCTATTAAAGACCCCATATCAAAATGGTGTGTTGTAATTTTCACACAAAATAAGCACATTAGGCAAATAAATGAAAATCACCTAAGGTCTCACAAATATACACCGATCTACAACCTCAGGATTCAGTGAGAATTGTATTCTTAGGTCAAGGGAGAAGCTAGATATGGGTCAAGTCCGAGTCAATTCAATACAGAATGAAAACAGCTATATGGTAGCAATTTTAACAAATTAAATAGCACAATAACAATCTCACGAATGATTTAGGCGAGCAAGTAAAACTCTAGGTCTAACAACATACAATTGTTAACCCACACGGTAACCCCAATCCTAAATTGTCACCCCACACAATGACCTATATTGCGAAAAGTAAATGGCTACCCCCACACGATAGCCTTGACTGTGAGGAATAAAATAATAGAATACAATACCAGATCAAACAATTATGTTGTTCATATTATCAGAGAAATGCGAAACCATAGAGCCACACACTATTCACCCTAGGGTTGTAAACTCAGTAGCAAAAACAACGGCAAAGGTTGAAAACACCGCACGTGTCCATTACTCAACCGCTGTCCAGACTGTTCAAACCACCAATGAGGGAATGGACCAGCATAGAATGTCAAAAACTGTAGCAGGATGATATCACTACCAACCACTCGCCAAAGAATCCCGGCATGTGCTCCTATGCGCCGTTGGAAAGAATTTACATCATTTTTCCACGCACTGCCTTCGATCCTATATGCGCTGATTTGTTTCCTCCATCTTGAAGTCCCGAACCTAGATATGTCCTCATTTCATCCAAACGATGCTTTTTCTAGTCAGAAATAGAACATGTAGATTCGGTCTTTTGTCTTCTTCGTCGATCTGACCACAAAAGTTTTTTTTTTTTGGCACCACGGAATGCCACGAATGCTCTAATACCACTTTATTGAGAAACTTACATAGGATCTTTATCCAACACTTGCAAGAAAAATATGGCTCAGATTTGTAGTCCAACTCCACAATGACAACACCTCAACTGGAACCAAAAATAGTTTAATTGTTTAAACCGCACACTATTTAGATATCACTCACTTAGATTAATAATTTCACAATATAGATGAAGAATAGAAGTCACAAAGATTAAATGGGACCAAGGACTGGGAATCACACATATTCACGAAGAATAAGGTGAAAAAGCAGCCACCAATTCACCAAAGACGAAGAACAAATGACTTTGCCTTGAATTGTTTTTGCCAACAAATGGCTTTCTGCCCCCAATGCTCAATTTGAAATGTGGTTGCTGTATAATATAATAATAGGTTAATATAATGTAATCTTAAACCTAGCCATCAAGACTTAATGTTGGTCAATCACACTAGGACACTGAACAACGACTTAAAGGTTCGTTAATCTTTCAAGTGGCCCATTAAATCCTTTGGTACTTTAGTACTGTTTAGACTAACACATTGTGGAGTGGAATATATAATTATCTTAAATCTAGAGCTCAAAACCTATGAAGAGTAAAAAAGTCCCGATTAATCATCATAACACTGAGAATTTATTTGGGATCACATAGAAAAACCCAACAAACAGTAATATAACTATCTTTTCCATATAGACCCAACATCTAAAATTAAAACTTTTACAACATTTATAAAATTAAAAAATAACTTGCAACGCAGAAAATATAATTTAATGTACCAACCAGAAACCTTAATTTTCTATCAAGATGATAAACTAAAAGATACATCTTATAAAACATAAAATTTAACTCATCAGTTATACATTTTCTTTGGTAATGTGTAATTAATAATCTCACTAGTGTTTTTATTTTGACTTGGCCTCGATTGGCTGATTTGAAACAGGGCTTTTGTGTTTTAATTTTATCACTATATTAGTTTACTTATTGTTGAAAATAATAGAAGATAACCAAAGAATTCCCCACTTTTTTTGGGAAAATTCAGGGCGAGTTATTGTTCATGGACTCATGTGCTCTGAAGTCATATGGCCCAAACTTGATTTAATTAAAGTTATATTTCATTGATAAAAGACCAACGTACCATTGCAATTGTAAAACTGCTAATTTAAACACGAAACGACCCACTAATCCCACTATCTATTTAAAAACTATTTATTTTTAGCAATTTTCATCTTCTTCTTGCGTTCTATTCTTCTCACCGAACTCGCAGATAAACAATTCAAAGATTGCTACAAATCTCAATGGCGAAGGTAATATTTTTTTTTTTGTTTAAATCAATCATTTTTTGATGAAAATGCCCATGACAACGTCGAGATATTGTTTGAATTGAAATATATGCAATGCTATTAATGTTTGGTGTTAGGATTAACTGATTCGACTAGTTTTTGATGTTGTAGTTGCTGTGAGTTATAGTTATAAAAAAAATGTGGTCTATGGCCTTGAAAATGCAAGATACTAGATATTATGTATTGATGTTTTGCTAGATTTTTGGGTTTTCTGTTAGCATGTGTGATTTACCTATAAAAAATCTTTGATACTATTTTACTTTTAATATTGTACACCCTTTTTTGTTACATTCGACACATTCAAAATTAAATATTTTATGGTTGAAGTAATGATATCATTTCAATGCTCCATTAGTAGTACAAGATCATTGAATATTTGACACTATTTGGATTTAATGGAATACTGTGTGATATTGTTCGTGATGTGCTCATGTAAAATGCATGATAGTGTTTCAATCTATGATATTGTTCTTCTATGGGATTGGAGTTTGTGTGTATAATCTTGTTTTATTAAAATACTGTTTTTCTATTGTGTTTGACTTTTCTATGTCGAGTGTGTCCAATACTCTCATTGTTTCCAAAGATACTGATATTGATACTAATGTGCTTATTATATTAAGATGATAATGTGCTTCTGATACTAAAATATTAAGATACCTTTATCTATAATATTTGTTTTTCTTAAGATCTTTGATATATTAAGACACTTTTATCTATAATCTTCGTTGTATTATAATACTATTTTATTTAAATATTGGGCTATCGATATATTTATACCATACTTTTATCTCGTGATCTTTGTTATTAAGATATTGTTTTTTGATCTTTGTTTTATTAAGATAATCGATATATTAAAATAATATTTTCTATGATACTATTTTATTAAGATAATATGACACGATAATAATGTGCTTTGATCTGGCGATATTGTTGTCGCTTATGATGCAACAAAACAAAAAACCATTAGATACAAAACAATCGGTTCAAAACATTAGGAAAAGATAATGTAGTTCCTATACAAACAAAAATAAAAAAAGAAAAGAAGGTGCACATACAATATCGGTCTAACCTCTAAACAGTGATCAGGAATGTGAAATGAATATCGTTAACAAAAGCACAAAGATCTGGATTGAAGAAATTGCCATTTTGGCATCTTATCAAGTTGTTCTTGGATAACAAAATTGATAGATATTGCTGTCGTTGGAGTGATATGAATCAGTAAAAGATCATTGAGTGCTTGACCCACGAGTCAAAAAGGATTTTTGATAAACGGATCCCATCTCAAGTTCAAGAAAAAGGATGTGAAGAGGATATTTGATATCGTCAACAAGAAAAAAATCGGGGCGTGGTTGAAAAACAAAAGCCAGACTCGGAGTCAGATTTATATTCCAACGAAGGTTCAAAGGTTGTAATAGATTGACCAAAAATATAATCTCTACCCAATTAAGAGTTGCGGAAAATGGACAAAAGAAAGAAGACATCGATGTCTGTAGGTTGATTTTTCATACTGTTTTCTATTAACTGTGATATTTGCATTAAGAAATTTTTGTTCATGAAATACACTATTGGTTGTTGGAAAAACTCAAAGTCGGCAAAGCTTTGAAGAAAAATGCGAGAACCAATATGCATTAAATAGGTCTTGAGAGATCTGGCGGTAGTCTAAAAAATTACGATTGTTCACAAACTATCAAAAAAAGAAGGTAATAATGATATTTCCAATTTACAGTGTACAATATCTTATATGCAAGTTTATAAATTATATATACAATTCTGATATCTTCTATAGTTATCAAATTACAACATACAAATATATAGTATATTATACAATACTACGTATGCATTGTATTCTAACCCTACATGCCATTTTAGGTTGATGAAGTTGGAGAGGTTGAAGAATCGATGAAGATGAATATCAAACAAAAGGAGAGAAAATGAAAAGGAAGAGAGTGGGGATGAACAAAAGAGGAACATGATTTAGGAGAAGACGGTGAAGAAGAAGGGAGTGAGAATGATAAAAAAAAAGTGAGGATGAGGATGAGGATGATGAAGACATGGAATCAGCTAGAAAATGAGTAGAAAAATATGAAAGGGTCGATGAAGAAGGGCATATCCATTTTTAAACATTGAAGAGGAAAAAAAGAGTTGGCTTCACTTATCCCTAAGTCAATTGGTAGAAGTTGCTATCAAGGATTCAGAATCCAATAAAGCCAAAGATATTTCATCAAGAATCCGTGATGAATTATGAGCCTCAAAGAAAAAACGAGCGTATCTTGCATGCTGCATTGGATTAGAGCATTTCGCAAAATGAAAGGTATTGTTATCTATGATACTATTATTAACATATCATTTTCTATGATACTGTTTTATTAAGATACTGATATATTAAGATACTTTTATCTGTGATATTATTTTAGGAAGATACAATTTTATTATGATTTTATTTTATTAAGATATTGTCTTATTAAGGTATTGTTTTATTAAGTTACTATGCTATAATTTTCTGTTAAAGCATACCATTTCTACCCACCTATGCATGTGCTTTATAAATAATATGCTTCTAATACTGTTATATTGGCTTAATTTGTTTACTGACTTAACCATAAGATACTGTTATCTATGATACTATTTTATTAATATATTATTTTACTAAAATACTGATAATAATGTGATTTTGATACTTCTGATACTGATAATAATGTACTTTTAATACTTCGCAAAATAAAAAAAATATAGAAGAGATGAAGGAGGTAAACACAACGATAAGAGATTTAGAGATGAACTTAAAAAGGCAAAGGCTTCGCATCCAATTGTTTTGGAAGAAAAACACAAGACTACCGAATAACTGAAAAATCTACAGGAAACTCCGGAATTTCTTGCAAAGGAGAACATATCGCTAGAAAAAAATAAAATATCTCACTTGTAAATGAGTTGACTGAGAGAGTGGTACATGAAGTCACTCAAGCGATGACTCGAGAATAAGTTCAAAAATTGAATAAAAGTCTAAAGTCTCTTGCATTGACTAGTACTTCAGAGTTGACTAAGAAGGATGCAGCGAAGTAAACTTTGATAGTGAAAAGAATAAAAGAAAAAAAGAAAAGAAAAGAAAGAAGGATGATGATTTCATCTATTCTGCTCCTAAAAAAAGGATCGCAATGGGTAAAAAGGGATAACAGGAGAGGAAATCTCAGGTGTAAGAAGGAGAAGATGAGGATTTTGTCATCAACGTTGAATACCTTCTCGATCTTCTAACGAGGAAATGGAAAAAAGAACCAACTAAACTCAATGAAAAATGGTTGACACAAAACAGTTGAGTGCCAATGACAGAAAGAAGATTGTAAAGATCAAGAAAATCCAAAGCCCATCGTAAGTCTTTTCTATATACAATGTTTTGATAGTGATACTATTTTCATGATATTGTTTCAATTTTTTATACTGTTTTACTTTTGTTATTGTGATATTGTTTCACTATTCGATACTGTTTTATATTGCAGTGCGACAATTTACAAGTCGACAGGAACAAATTATTGCGTTGTGGCATTGTTTGATATGTTTGATATTTTGAGAGATGACACAATATCAAACAATTTGAGATTGTAAAAAGTAAAAATGTATTCCCAAATTTTTAACTTATAAAAACATAACCATGATATTGTATATGCATGTAATTGACGTACATGAAGAAATTTTGAAGGCTAATAACTCGGTTGTAGAAAGCACTTACAATATAAGATTTGTCCTTTTTTATTCTTTATGCTGGGTGAGTTGTATAATTTCAACATAAAGAGTTGCATGAACATTCCAATCACAAACTTAGTTATAAAAGAAATAGTTTCTTATCTTGTTATTATACTTGAATTATACAGTTTTACATCAAAAATGTCGAAATATCAATTTCAAGGACAACGAATCGACATAGTGTTGGAAAATCTACATAACACAGGGTAGCCTCGACTCTTGTTGTTCCTGGTTAACTCAAATGGAGGGAGAGAATTTGATATAGTTCCAACCATTGGACGCTGCTGGCATTCGACTTGGAGGCAAGTCAATGGACATATTACGACAACAACTTGCTGAGAGACGGGACCTCAAACAAATATATTGAGGATGCTAGGATGCTTGTAAGATAATGAGTTGTTAGAATACCATATATTTTTCTAGAATAAGTTTTAAAATGCAAATCTAAGATGTTAAATTGAGATTTTTTTTAAAAATACGTGTAGAAAGAATATGTCGAAAGAAAACAAAATGAGTTGTTTATGAAATCTTCCCTTACAAATACTATTAATTACAATGAAGAAGAATTTAATCATTTATTGATCTACTGTAAGAAATGTCCGCAACAACATATTGGGACGTAAGAAGAAACTACACCTTCAAATCTCCTATTTGTATTATCTTGTTTTAAATGACTATACACACTGACATTTACTATATATCTCTAAATTTTATATCACAATGTTGATTGTGGAATACATGTGTGCCATGTGATAGAGAGACTAGCAAAGAATAAACATCTAGAAGAAACCATGACAATGAAGGAAGTGAGAAAATATAAAAAAAATATTGTTTCAAACTTCATCATGGATTTTGTTGTAGATGAATGAGTACATTTTAAATGGATGCATTTCTAGACAAATACATTTTCTAGTTACGAATTTGGGTTTGATATTGTATAATATATTTGCAGTTTTGTTTGATAGTGAATATATTTTTTAGTTGTAAATTTGTAGTTGCAATTTTGAATGACAATTAAAATACTATAGTTGAACCATACAATATTGAACATGGCAAAACAACAATATCTTAATAAAAAAAAAATTTATCTAAAATGTAACAGTATTTTAAAAATACTAAGGATTAGAGTCATTTGTGATACTTTATTGCAAGATATTGTTCTTAATAAGATAATATTTTATTAAGATACTGTTTTGTGATACCGTTTTCTTAAAAAGTTGATGTATGGAAAAAAATGTTGTTTTCATTAATTCGACCAAAAAATGATTACAAAATAATTGTGTTCCTATATAAAAAAAAAAAAAAACAATATCTTCTCATAAAAAATTTAAAAATAGTAACACTAATTTCCTTCATGGGAATAGATTCTTAGGCCAATGACTTCTTACAAGTCTTCTTATTGTGATTGTTCAACTTTCCACACCTTCCACATCGTATCATCCATACTTGTTCAACATTTGATCTAATTTGCTTCTTTTTAGATCTTCCAGGTGATCTCTTTGTAGGTGGAGGCAAAATGTTACCCAACAGAATTTTCAAATTCCAAACTCTTTAGGGTGGGGATAGGATGTATAGCTTCTTCATAGGTATTACGGAAGGCTGCAACATGAAAGCAATAGTCAACAAATTAAATTAGTACTAAAACAATCTGTAACAGGTCTCTCACCACTCGACTTTGATCGACTTGCCCGCACAGCGTCTTTTTTGAGAGAAGAGGTCAAGGGGCTAAGTGACTCTCGAAAGTTGTCTTTTGTATCGCGTCAAGAGAAATGACATAGATAAGATCATTGCTTAAAGAGTTTCATTGTCGAATTTAGATTGCGAATGGCCAAATAATCGATTAGTAGTTTGCCTGATATTGCCAGAAGACCTTCTCTTCTCCCTCTTGGAGACAGAGAACCTTCTGTCAAGAGGCCAGGGTTGCTTGCTAACTCTCAGCCACTTTTTAGAAGGAAGTGCAGCTTGATTGTCGGGGAGAATCAACAGGAAGGAAAAAATAAGGTAGATTATTATATTCTATTTCCTCCTTTGGTAAGGAATGGATATCGGGTGGACCGGATGAAATATAAAGATAATAGAGGAATGATTGCAATATGCCCATAACCAACCCAAAGAGTAAGCTCAATTCTTCCATAAGATAACGGGATGGGCTTGCGTGCGATTCGAATGATGTAGGTGCACAAGAGAGATGAATTGGATAGAAAGAGCAAGTCGTGTCACACTTGATAAGAGTATCTTTTTCTAAATATCATTAAAAAAACCTTGAGTAGTAAATTCCAGGAAACAATTGTTATCAAAATCAATATGCCTTCCAGACCTATTAATTGCAGCGACTACATGCATGCATGAAACCCATTCAACTGCCACTAGGAACAAGGGCAAGTGGTTTTACAGATATCCACACAAACCGATTGATCCGAAAAGACTTCAAAAATAGTTTTAGAAAACCTCTTGATATTTCTATGATTGACATTCAGCTACATATCCCTACAACTTCTCTGTCATTTCGAAAGCGAGATAACTCGGTCCACTCACCTACATCAGACAAAACTTAAACAATTACAATATATTATAATTGAATAGTATCGTAGAGCAAAAAAACAGTATCACAAAGCAAAAAGAACATTATCATTGAGCAATAAGAATCGTATTGTAACGCCTCGAAAATTTCGTATCTTAATTTTATAAATTTAGAAAATCTAAATTCGTATTTTCTTTAGAAAAATCCAACAATCATCCTAAAAGTTTTGAGTTTGATATGCCAATTTCAATAAGTTTATGGAAAAAGTATATAAATTGCATTAGATTAAAGTATTGGGGACTATTTAGGCAAAATATTAAATTGTGAAAAATATTTGGGCTTAATCGAACTTAATCCCATAGATAGGGACTAAGCTGAAAATTTTGGAGAACATTAATTTATTTAGAGTTTTGCCATTTTATCGAACCAAATTTACAACCTTCGCGTGTAACGTGTGTTGTTGACCCGTAGCCTATGCATATTATACTATCGCGTAGTTCATATTGAGACGTTTAATTTGACATCAAGTTTGAGTATTTTTCGAGTCGGAGATCACCTTGAAAGTCGAGCCAAAGTAGTGTAAATAAATTTTAAGTAATGCAAAATTTTTCACAAAATTAGGCTAAGTAAGAGAGTCAGTCGGGCAGCCATATTCGAGCTAATCGTACGAGCTACCGACCGACCCGTTTCTTTGCATGTGTAGTCGTTGTAAAGTTTGAAGTGTGAACTTTACGATGGTATAAAGTTTGACAAAAATGGAGCATGTCTCGACCCCCAAACGTTGATCCGAATGTGGCCACTTGAAATAAGAAATCTGAGAATTTTTGTAATAAAATATTAGTGGGACACTTGTCCAATGCCATGATTGACAGTTTAAGGGATCTTTAGCAATACTTACCATACACAAGAAACAATGTCGGATTAATATTCGTAAAAATAACTGATAAACTAATAAAAATAAAAGAATAAAATACAAATAAGCAAGAATTTTAAAAATAATCTAAACCAAAAACATGGCCTTATCCCATCTTCTATAAATAAACCCCTCGAGCTGTGGTTTTAAATCAGAAAAGGAAGGAAAAACTCTGCCAAAATAAAAGAAGAAGGTAAGGATGAAGAAAAATTGAAGAAAATCAAGAGTTTTCCATTTTTTTTTTTTATTTCCATGGGAGATAAAAGTGATGAAATCTTAAACTAACTAGAAATTAATCACATTTATACCCACTGTATACTAGAAAAAATAATTTTTGTTCAGAAACTCGAAAGCCAAGTTACAACAGAAAACCGAGGCTACTAGTAGCATCAGAAACAACACAAAATGCGTCTAGTAGCCCCGAATATGCTATGTTCACTGGCAGGTTTTGGATTCGGCCAGAAATAATGAGAATTCCTTTGTAACCCAAGGCTAACATATGAATTTTAGCTTCTTCTTATTTTTAACTTTATTAACCCTCAAAAACTTGTGAATTTAGGTCCTTTAAGCCAAGAAAAACTTCACTTAAGCTGTGAGTAAAGTATTTATGTGTTTATGTGTTTATTTTTATTATTTCTACTATGGATGATGAGAATGTTTGGCATAAGTTTTTATGTTAAATGTAGTTCCTTTTATGATTTTTTATTATTATTTGTTAAATTCCTAACTAGTGATGCATAGACCTTGAAATTGGTTGCTTATATAGGTGAAGTAAGGCTAAAAAAAATCTGCAAGAAACCTTAACTTCATGTATATGGTCTTGCATGTCTCTAAAACCTAAGCTTAAGCCAATTTTTAACAAGTTTAAAACCTGCAGTCCTATGTTAGCTTTGAATGAATGGTTAACATAACTTTCGATGCTTAAATGAAGTCTTAACTTATGTATTATTATTGTTATTTGTTAGAATTTGGTTAATGTTGAATATCCCTTGGTAAAGGTGTTCTTGCTTAAGTCAAGAATGACTTAAACTTCTCTTCAGAACTTCAACATCAATTTTATGGCTTTGCATGTCTATAAAACATAAGTTTATGATTGATTTTAATAAGTCCATAACATGTACTTTTCAAGTATCATGAAACTAAGGGTATTAATACATGAAAAATCTGATTTTAGATCACTTAAGAAAGGCTCTACAAATGAAAGTATGTATGGATAGCTTAGAGTTTATAGTCATGTTTGGATATCTATTATAGTTAGTAGAGAACCGAGATAATTATGATGCCTAAAAGCTTGTAATACATCATATGTATACGGTAGAACCAACTTATGATGAAAGATAGGGAATGAATGAAAATAGTAACGTAATGAAGGACTTTTAGTCAAATCTCTTTTATTTTGATTTGAAATTAAAGCAATGTGTTTTGAGGAAAAACTTGATTAAGTGTTTATGTGCAGAATTGTTGAGTGGTGCTTAGTATTAAATCTTTTGTTAACAAGAGGTTTCCATGTGTTGCATCATGGCATCATTCAAAGAAAGAATTCATGATCATCAAACATTGAAGCACGAGTTATGTTTACACATAATGATAATGATTGTTTAAGAATGCCCTATTTAGGTTGTACACCGGGAGCTAGTCCCAATTTGAAGGGTCACGGGCTATTAGATGCCCATGGGATGAGTTGCCCATATGAAATGAAAGTACTTGTGAGCAAAGTGCTCCAAAAGAATTTGAATGAAAGTACTTATGAGCATAGAGGCTCTAAATATGAGGTGACCTTATGTTTAGAAAAACACTATCGGTGTACAACCCTAATATGGGAAGGGCCGGAAAAGAAAGTTATAAAGAAATGAAAAGTAAGAAAAGATTAGTAGAACCATATTTGGTTAGCATGTGCATAGCATTTCAATGTCTTGCATTCATACTATGCACATTATGTTGATTGCTTGTGAGTGGTCATCAAAGGCACTACATGGAACGAACATGATATTAATTTTTTGGAAATTAATATATGTTAAGTGATTATGATCTTATTCACTTATATGAGAAATGAGTATCGAAGTTAGAAGGTAATGTGTAAAATTCCTTTCAATCGAAGGTATGTATTATGTGATTTTGTGCTTAGTGCTACTTTACTCACTAAGCTTCTTCGCTTATAGTCATTTCATGACTCATGTAGAAAATGGAACGTAATATTGTCGAGGTGGTTCATACCCAGGAAATGACATCAAACAACGGGCTGGAATACTATATCATCACAAAGAAGGATGTTTGGGTTCACTTTTCGCTATTGAAGGGTTTTTATATTAAAGAAAGAACGATAAGACGATACACGTCTATGATGCCATTACTCTATGATGCCGGGTTTTAGATGGTCGTTTTTGTGGTTAAAAGATTTCTAATAACCGGTAACTACTTATAAATATTTTAAAGTTATAAACTCGAAAAGTTTTTGAAAAAGGGGCTAACCATGTGTGTCATTCCGACCTTTTTGCTATCGTGATGGCGAATCCTAACTTGAAAGTGGGATACTACTTTTGGTGATGAAAAATGTACTTAGTAAATGAAATGCTTATGTAATGGCATGTATAACTGAAATTTGAAGTACTTTAAGTTAGAGCATTTCCAATAGACTCTCTATTTATAAAGAGCATAATTGGCATTTTAGAGAGTATCTATGAATTTAGAGAGTAAATTTTTTTAAGTGCTCCAACAATCTCTTTATGTTTAATACTTTATTTTACTTCTTCTAATAAGTATTTATTATTTTTTCATTTATTTTCTTTTAACATGCCTCTCTCCTAATTATTATATGATTTTATTCTATTTTTTCTATTTTATTTTGTATACACTATTTAATTCAATCATTATATAGAGTATTGAAAATTGAAATTGTTTGAATGCATTTAATTATAGAGAGTGGAATTTGGAGAGCCAAACCCACTCCCTATTTTAAAAAGTTAATTTATAGAGTCCGTTGAAGCATAATTTTAAAGTTTGGCTCTTTAAAATAGAGATAATCTTATGTTTAAAGAGCCAATTGGAGATACTCTTATCTAGTATGTGGTATATCTTTGTACTCTTATTTAAAAATTGTATGTAATGTTTCTAATATCTCTTTTTAGTGTTTTTGGGTAAGTTGTGTAATGATATATACAACTTGAGAAAGTTTAAAAAAGATTAAGTTTGAAGAATTTCCTGTCACAGCTACAGGTGACTAGTAGCCACCTGCAGTTACGTTTTGAGTTCAACTGAAGGCTACTAACCTTCAGCCGAGAAAGGAAAAAAAAATTAAGAAAAATTTAGAGGTCCTCACAAGTATCATATCATAAAGTAAATAGTTGTTCTCGTAACAAACATGTTCATCAGCTTTATCCTTAACATGTCAAGCATCTGCATTATGGGCAAACTCCTACAGTCAACTATCCTTGCGATGAAAGACCCAGCTACATTTGACGACAACTCTCCATACTAACATCCAACACTATTATGGTTCGACCAATTTTCAAACGGTAACCCATATAGAAACATTTGAACAATAGCTTCTCCTCCCATTTCAATACCTCCAACTTCGGTTAAATAATGCAATTGTTGGAGCGTGTGCACACTCTCAAAACCAACCGCACCATACGCTCCCTATAACTAATTGAGAAGCTACCACCGCTGAATTTATTCCTCAAATTTCCTTTCAAGTGTTGTATAGAATAAAATGATTTGGTGAGAAATGCTTTAAGCAATGCTTCCATCAACCCAACATTACGATCGAGATACATATGTAAGCTATTGAGTACTCTAAACAATATCAAGACAGATGTTCTAAGAACCACAACCAATTATCGTGGTTCTCGAAATCTACAACAAATATAAGCCAATGGATACAAACATGTACACAAAATAATAATATCACTAATGGGATCTTATAAATCACATCATAACAACATCAAAATGATACTATATAAAAAAAAGATTATTTATAATGATATTGTATACTGTTATATATAAAACAGTATCAAACATCAGAAAAATAGTATCTCACATTGGTTACCATTTTTAGCGGTTGCAGACAACCTGTTACCTTTGAACATTCTTTTAAAAAATGTTCCGTCGATAAACAACATGGGACGATAATGATTAAACACATGAATGCACACATGAAAATAAATAAACAATCTTTGGAATCTTTTGGAAACTTGGTCCACCACTAAAGCAATATGACTTCCATGATTAAGTGATCTTGCAGCCTCAATGTACCAATGTAACTGCTTGAAAGATTCAGACGCGTCACCAAAAATCAATCCTTTCGCTCTCTCCAATGCATTCCAAGCCTTCTCATAGCTTATGGTATAATTGTAACTTGTTAAAAAATGTGAAACCACGTCATTAGAATATAATGTTGGTTTCTTTCTCAATATATCGACAATCAAACCAAAAATCACCTTACAACTCAATCTCTGACTTTTTTATTTCCTCAATACTACAAGGTAACTATGCTCATTAACCAGCTTTCGTATATAACAAAAACCACTAACATTTGATACTGTTGCACAAGCATACCACCAATAATCATCGGAATATCTGTTTGAACATTGCACCTCTACCCTACCATTGTTGTTTCTCATGTAATCAAACTTAAATTCTCTCTCAATAGAATATTTGTATAAAGCATCTCTAAATTCAGCTACACCTCTTTCGAACATTAGCCAAACATGAGTGATTACACTTGACTAATTAGATGAAAGCAACACCCTACTATTTGTTGAAAAACGGCATGTAGTTATCGCATTTTCATCATCTTCACAAACAGTATCACAATCATGTGATACTATTTTACTATATTCAAGTGATAATTTCAAATCAAATACAAAAATCAATAAAATCATGGTCCTAAATTCTTCTTCATTTATCCGAAAACATAGATCATGCCTAGGGATAGAATTATGCAAAAAATATTCTCAACTTCCAATGAACTCCAATTATCACACAATCTCACGCAAAACACCATTAAAATAACCATAATCAATAACATTAATGGGAAGAGTGTTTGAAATATACTTACAAATTAAAATCAGGCAATCTTCCATGATTGAGAAGAAAAACAATAGTGAAAAATCGTGAATTCACAATTATCACTCATGAAAATAGTAGGAAATTGTTTGGGTGGCCGACAGTGAGTTACAAAACACTGACGACGAGGTGCACGAGCCGACAAAGAGACAAGAGAAGATGATGTCCACGAGCGTTGCTGCTAAAGTTTAAATCGTGTTTAATTTTAATTAATTTGGGTCCCATGGATAATTACAAGATTAATTGAAATATGCCTCAAGTAGTATAACTTAATGGAAATTTCAAAAGTTTTGGACCTAATTTAAAAAGATTCATCAATGGATGACTTAAAGGAAAATTCTCCTTCTACTTTTTTTGGACAGATGATACTATCTGAAAGTGAGTTTGCATGAATTTGGACCCCGATCTTTTCCCATCATTCGCGGGGTTTGATATTGACTCTAATTACATTGCAATTTTATCTAAAAAAATCTATTATAATGAATTTGGACCTCTTATTTTCCCATTTAACGATCGATTCGATCCCCTCATTAGATAATGTTGATGTTAGAGATTGTTAGAACTTCCATGCTAAGTGCCAAGTATAAATGATTGTTTCGTGAAACTTTGAAATTAAGAACAAAAGTGAGATATTTCAACCTTCGACATTGTTGGTCCCAGATATGAACATGCAAACCATAATATTGTAAAGAATGATAAAGAACACAAGATTTTGCACCCTTTCGGGTCCGGATGTTCAGCCAAAGGCCTAGTCACCCATTGAGCCTCCACAAAAGTAGTACAACCTTAATAAGAGTTCAATATTACAACATATACACCAAGTACCAACCAAAGAACAAGAATACACCCCAGTTCCCATCTCTCACCAAAATACACCAAGTATAGAAAAATTAAAGTTCACTGTGACAGCAACAAACCAAACCTAACACTATCCATCTATCTATTCACTCGTAAAGGAAGAAGAAAGATGAAAGATGAAGAGTTCTTCAGAGAGGAATCCAGAGAGATGAGAAAGTTAAAGAGAAGTCTGCATAAGGCATACCAGAATCAATAATGGAGAAAGTATTTACATGAAAACAATGTAACCCTCAAATCAACTGCAGTTGGCACTCCAGCATTGTATAAGTCACATTTCCAAAGGGCGACAACAATGTGATCGAATTTTTGGGCCTTCAGATAGTCTAAATATCATTGGGCTTCTCAATATTTTTGGGCTTTGCAGATGTAATGGACCATTGCTCAGCATTTAAACCCAACAATCTCCACCTTGCTTGCATCCATACCAAAGTAGATTCAGAACATACCCCATCTTACGTGCACAAAATAGTCATTCATTAATAATATTTAGAAGATTTAAACAATCTCTAAACTTATTTAATGGCAAGACTTTTGTTCCCATGTCAGAATGATTGCATTTAGTAGAAATCTTAACAATTTTTATCACCCTTTTTCCAACACATCCTCGATGAAATGAAATTTAACATAAACGTGCTTGGTTACATGTGAAAAATAGAATTTCATTTAAGTGAATAGCACTCTAAATGTCTCGAATGCGAGGGACCCCATGATCAAAGATACCTAATTCAGTAAGTATTCCTTTTATCCATATCCCTTTTTTTCTGCATCAATAGCAGCAATGCATTCTGTCTTAGTGGAAGATAAGACAACAATCTTTTGAAGTTGGGATTTCCAACTGATGCAGGTGTCATTTAAAGAATACATATATGCGTAAGTGGACTTTCTATTGTCATTATTAACAACAAAATCGAGAATCAACAAAACTTTTAAACTAATCCATTCCCTCTTTTTTGGTAAACATTAATCTTAAATCTAAAGTACCTTTCAGATAAATGAGAAGCCATTTCATAGCATCCCAATGCCCTTCACTGGGATTACTCGTGTATCTACTTAGAACACTAATAGAGAAAGCAAAATCAGATCTTGTACAGACCATTAGGTACATCACAGAGCCTACATCATTAGCATAAGGGATCTTATTCAATCTCATTTGTTCTTCCTTAGATTTAAGCGATTGATCATAAGACAATTTAAAATGGTTTGCCAGTGGTAAACTCACATATTTTGCTTCAGACATAGAAAATCTACTTAAAACTTTTGAAATATAAGCTTGTTGATTATTTTTGCCCCTGTCCCTTCTTATTTCCATTCCCAAAATCCTTGTGGTGGGACCTAAGTCCTTCATTTCATATTCAAATTTCAGTTTATTCTTTATAAAGGAAATTACAAAAATATCTTTACATGCTAGTAACATATCATCCACATAGAGTAACAAGTAGCAAGCATTAACACTTTCACATCATTTATAATAAAAACAGGGATCATATTCACTTTTATTAAAGTCAAGTTTTTGTATATAGGTGCCAAACCTTTTATACCACTGCCTAGGGGCATACTTTAAACCATATAGTGACTTTTTCAGAAGACACATACAATTTAATCTTTCTTTTTGTTTAAAACCTTTTGGTTGAGTCATATAGATTTCCTCATCTAAGTTTCCATTCAAGAAAATAGTTTTAATGTCTAATTGTTCAAGCTCAAAGTCATATTTTGTCAACAATGCCAAAAGGACCCTAATTGACGTGTACTTAACTACAGTGGGAGAAGATTTCATTGTAGTCTATACCTTCCATTTGAGTGAAATCCTTTGCAATTAACTTAACTTTATATCTACAACTATCGATTTTTTCTCATTATCTTAAATCTTGTAAATCCATTTACAACCAACCAACTTTTGCCCTTTGGTTTTTTTTTACTAAAACCCAAGTATTATTTTTAAGCGAAGAACTCATTTCTTTCCTCATAGTTGCAAACCAAAGATTTGCATCATTACTTTCCATAGCTTCTTCATAAGAGCTAGGTTCAATTCCAAGAAAGTCTTGGACATTATAAACAGAAGCAAAATCATCTTCATCCAACTTGATGAGAGGTCTGATTTCTCTTCTCACTCTATCCCTTGCCAACTGATAGTTATGTAAAGGACTTTCAGGACTTAACTGCTCTAAAGGTTCATTTTCTTCTACCTCAGGGACTTCAACTTCTCCTTGAGGAAGCTCCACCTCAAGCTGATCATTTTCACTTGAATTTAAATCCAAGAGACTTATATCAGATTTAATAAAAGACTTATCATAATCATATAACTCAGCATTATGTTTTAGGTCTTTTATACAAGGTATTTCAGCCTCATTAAAGACCACATTTCTATTGATTGTAACTCTATAACCACCCAAGTCTTTTTGTCACACTCTATAACCCTTCACCTTGTAACGCCCCGAAAATTTCGTATCTTAATTTTATGATTTAGAAAATCTAAATTCGTATTTTCTTAGGAAAAACCCAATGATCCCCAAAAAATTGTTAAGTTTGATATGCCAATTTCAACAAGTTTATGGATAAAGTATATAAATTGCATTGGATTAAAGTATTTGGGACTTTTTAGAAAAATATTAAGTTTTGAAAATGTTTGGGCTTGATCGAATTTAATCTCATAGATAAGGACTAAGCTAAAAATTCGGAAAACTTTAAGATAATTACAGTTTTACCATTGTTTCAAACCAACTTTGCAACCATCGTGTGTAACGTGCGTTGATCCGTAGCCTATGCATGTTATACCATCGCGTAGTTCTTATCGAGATGTTTAAATTGATATCAAGTTTGAGTGTTTTTCAAGTAGGGACTTGCCTTGAAAGTCGAGCTAAAGTAGTGTAATTAGAATTTATGTAATGCATAAATTTCACTAAATTTGGCTAAGTATGAAAAGTCGGTCAAGGCGGTCATTTTGAGCTAATCATACGAACTATCGACTGACCCATTTCTTTTGTATGTATACTCGTTGTAAAGCTTGAAGCATGAACTTTACAACGGTGTAAAGTTTGACCAAAAGCAGCTTGTCTCGACCCCCAAACGTTGTCCTGAACATGGCTACTTGAAATAAGAAATCTGGGAATTTTTGTAATAAAATATTAGTTGATTGAGACACATGTCATTTTTAATGACTATCACCTTAGGGCATGTTTGGCAACGCTTATCATACTTAAGAATCACTGTTGAATAATATTCGTATATATAACTGATAAACTGATTAAATAATAAGATAAAATAAGAATGAGTAAGAATTTTCAAAGACAAGCTAAACCAAATATGGCCTTACCAACACTCTATAAATACACCATATTTTCTTGCCTTTTTAAACCAAAAATTAAGTAAGGAAACTCTGCTGGAATTTAGAGAAAAAGGAAAGGTAAGAATGAAAAGAAAAATTGAAAGGAAACCAAGAACTTTTTCTTTGTTCTTTGTATTTATGGAAAATAGTGTGATGAAACACTAAACTAACAAGGAATTCATCACATCTATTCCAAAATAAGCTAAAAAAGTAGAAGTTTTCATCCAGAAATTCAAAACCCAGCTACAATGAGAGATCGAGTTATCTTGGTAGCCTCGTAAACAACACAGCTTTAGCCTCCGTAGCCTCGAATGCACTCACTGCCGTAGTAGTTTCATTTCTAGTTTAATATAATGAGTTTTTGGACAGAAATTTCTCCCTACAAAGCCTAAAACGTAAATTTTCATTTCCCCTTATTTTTATTTATTAACTCTCCATTAACTTGTAAAATTTCAGGTCATTAATCCAAGAAAAGATTTCCTTCGGAAAGGGAGTAAAGTTTATGTGTATTGTTGTTTTTATATTGATTATTCTTATTAGGATCAGAATATATAGCATGAGTTTTATGTTAAATAAAGTCCTTCTTGTGATTTACTATTACCCATCAAAATTCATATCTAAGTGATCATAGATATTGAAATTAATTGCTTATATATGAGGAATTATAAGTAATAAAATATGCAGAAATTCAACTTCATGTTTATGACCTTGCATGTCTCTAAAACTTATGTTTAAGTCGGTTTTTGATGAGCTTAGAATCTGCACTATATGATGACTTTGAAGTGATGGTTAAAATAATTGTCTATGCTTAAATGAAGCCTTGTCTTATGTATCATTATTGTGGCTTGTTAGGAAATGTTTAATGTGAATATTCTATATTCAAGGTGTGCTTATTTGAGTCAAGAATGACTTAAAATGTTACTGTGCTTATTTGAGTCAAGAATGACTTAAAATGTTACTGTAATAGCATGATGAATAGAAAGATGAAGGACTTTTAGATCAATCCCTTGCATGTTGATTGGGATTTAAAGTAATATGTTTCTTTAAGGAAGAACTTGAATGAATGTTTATGTGCAAGATTTTGAATGATGTTTAGCAATTAAATCTCGTGTTTCCATGTGTTGCATCATGGCATGATTCAAGAAAGAATTCATGATCCTTAAACATTGAAGCAAAAAGTTATGTTTACATAATGATCATGAATAATTAAGAATGTCCTATTTAAGTTGTACACCATGGGAGCAAGTCCCAATTTGAAGGTCACGGGCTACGAGATGCCCATGGGATGAGATGCCCAAAATGAAATGAAAGTACTTGAGCAAAGTGCTCTAAGAGAATGAAAGTACTTTTGAGTATAGAAGCTCTAATGATGTTGTGACCTTGTGTTTAGCAAAACACTATGAGCGCTCGGTGTACAACCCTAATATTGGAAGGGCCCAAAAAGAAAGAAGAAAAGAAATGAAATGAAATGAAAGTTAAAAGAAATGAAAGTAAGAAAAGAAGAATGGAACCATTTTTGGTTAGTACATGCATAACATTCCAATGTTTAGCATCCATACTATGCATATTGTATTGATTGCTTGTGAATGATCATCAAAGGCATTTCATGAAACACATATGTTATCAATTGTTTAGAAGTTAATGTGTGATTATGATCTTATTCACTTATGTGAGAATTGAACAACAAGGTTAGAAGGTAAAGTGAAAAATTCCATTCAATTGAAGGTATGAATTATGTGGTTTCATGTTTATGTGCTACTTTGCTCACTAAGCTTCATTGCTTATAGTCGTTTAATGACTAATGTATGAAATGGAACAGAACTACCTTGAGGTAATGCATACTTATGAAAGGGCATCGGGAAATGGGGTGGACTTCTATATCATCACGAAGAAAGATGTATGGGTTCATTTTCCGCAATGGCCGGGCTTGTACATAAAGGAAAGATCTTACAAAACGATATATGTCTACAATGCCATCACATTGGAGCCGAAGGGGACTCTCTTTTTCATGTACTAGATAACCAAGAGTCTTTTATAGTTATTTTTGTAGTTTCAAGGATTTTTAGTATCCCTTAGTAAATTGTAAACCTTTTAAAGTTTGTTAGTGTTGAAACGTTTTTGAGCAATAGGTTTATAATGAGTGTCATTTCGACATTTTTGTTATCGGAATGACGAATCATATTTTGAAAGAGAGGGATACTACACTTGTTTGAAGAAAGTGAAACTTGTAAGAGAAATCCTTGTGTAATAGCATATATGATGGAAATTTAAAGTACTTTAAGTAATCAAGTATGTGGGGTATCCTTGTACTTTTATTTACAAATTGTTTGTAATGCTTTTAATATCTCCTCTAAGTGTTTTGAGTAATATTGGAGTGAGGTACAAAACTTGGGGAAGTTTAAAAAGAATTAAGTTTGAAAAATTTACTGTCACAGCAACAGGATATTAGTAGCCACCTGTAGCTATGTTTTCAGTTTAACTGAAGGCTACTAGTAGCTCTCAGCCGATAAAAAAAAAATTTAAAGAAAATTTCAGAGGTCGTCACACACCCCCTCGCCATAACCCAAGAAAACACACTTATAGTAGCCCTTGGTTCTAGTTTACTTTCACTCTCATGTGCATATACATCACATCCAAAGACTCTTAACTTTGAGTAATCAACAAGATGACCACCTCAGACACAGTTAGGAACTTTATAATCTATGGCACTTGAAGGACATATGTTTATCAGATAAGAATCTGTTTTTATAGCTTCACCCCCAAAATAATTTTGGTAATCCTGATGTGGTAAGCTTATATATAATCTTATCTAATAAAGTTCTATTCATTCTTTCAAATAGACCATTTTGTTGAGGGGTATAGATTACACTTTTATGCCTCGAGGATCCCATTTTCTTTACAAAAACTATCAAATTCTCCATTACAGAATTCCAAACCATTATCAGTTCTCAGAATCCTTAGTTTTTGTTAATCGATTTTCAATTAAAAATTTCCAATTTTTAAAATTTGAAAAAGTCTCATATTTGTTCTTTAACAAGAGAACCCAACTTTTTCTTGAAAAATCATCAATGATAAGAAGAAAATACTTAAAACCAGTAAATGTACTTACATTTGTTAGACCCCATAGATCAGCATGTAGGTACTCTAAAACAGTAGTAGATTTGTGTGTTCCAGTTTGAAAGTGCAACTTACTTTGCTTTCCTAAAACACATTGTTCCCAAAATGACAAATTTTCAATTTTATTTGAACCAAAAACACCATTTTTCTTAAGAAATTGAAGATTTTTGTCACTTATGTGATCTAATCTTTTGTGCCAAATTTTAGATTTATCTTTTTGGAAAACATATGCAGCCCAGATTCTTTTCAAATAAAAGAGTTGCCTTTAACACATAAATCCCATTTTCTTTTGGAGTCTTTATTTATTTTTATTTTTTTGCAAATTTATCAGTGATTTTAGTGATACTACCTTTAATGGTTATATCATATCACTCATCATCTAAAACCCCAAGGAAGATAAGATTTCTTCTTAGATCAGGTATGTACTTGATTTTATCAATGATTAATTCATGTCCAAATACTAAATCTTAAATCACTCTCTCAATGCCTTTAATTCTACAAGAATAATTGTTTCCCATTCAAATCTAACCCCTATTAATTTTTAGAAAATCATAAAACCATTTTTTACAAGGACACATGAAAAGTGAAGCCAAAATCTTGAATCAACTCATTGTTACTAACTATAGTATTTGTTGCATATACTTGACCATTTTTCACTCACTGCTTTCTTCATAAGAAACAACAGCTCTACCCTCTATCCTTTGAGAGTTTTTCAATTCTTCAATTCTTTTGTGACAGTCTTTAATGAAGCGCCCTATTTTTCTACAGAAATAGCACTTTTTTCCTTTAGCTTTATTGTTCTATTTATTCTTTCCTTTTGAAGATTTTTCAGATGAATCTCTCCCCTTGTTGTTTCCCTCCTTACTATTGGTACTATAGTTCCCTTTATTTTGATATTTTCCTTTGACCACATGACCTATTCCATTTGTAGAGTCTTTAGCCTCAGATTTTATTTCCAAATCTTTATTTCTCAAAAAGAAAACTATAATATCAACAGTAAAACTTTCTCTGCCATATTCTAAAGCATTTTTCAAATCTTTATATTCGTATTTATCAGACAGGAAACTCAACAAGGTCATAGAGCGTTGTTCATCTGAAATTATCTCACCACTACTTTTTAAATCTAAAGTTAATTTGTTAAATCTGTCTAAATTTGTTTTAGGTCAATTGAATTATCAAACTTTAAACTAAAAACTTGCCTCCACAAGTAACATTTATTAGGTAAAGTTTTGGTTAGGTATAACCCTTCCAATTTTTTCCAGAGCACAACAACAATGTTAGTTGTGCCTACTTCCCTAATTACACTATCAGACAAGTGTAAAAACAAAGTACTCCAGGCAATTTCAATTTGTTCAATTCTTTTAACATCTTCAATATCATCATCCCATGACTCATCTAAGGCTTTTGCACACCTTTGTTGCAAGACTAGAGCCCTTAACTTTTGATGCCAAAGACTGAAGATCCTTTGCCATTCCAAATTTCAATATCAACCTTTTTAGATGTCATTTTACACAGATTATTCACAAAAAGACAATATTTCCACTTAGGACACTCAACAGTTTTGAGAGACAATTCGAAGATAGTTTAAAAAAAAAACCTTTAAAAGATGTAGGCAGAAGTATTTATTTGCAACAAAAAACACCAAAGAAGCCAAAAACATCTAGTTATTTCAAAAAATTAAACACAGTTCACATAAGCACGTATTTTATTTACTTATTAACACAAATATTGAAGAAACCACAAAAAATCTTGATAAAACCAAGTCCAAATTCCTTAGATTCTAGAGTTCTCTTATGAAACCATAGACAAAGGAAGATCTAGGTAGCTCAAGTCAAGATCTACAATATTATGTTTAAACAAACTTCAAAAACAAGGGTTAGAACTAGTTACCATCTTCCAAAGCAAGGAAAATTTAAGAAATAACATGAGAATACCAGTTTTGACTTTTGGTTGACAAATCTTGATTTTTCTTTCAAGAAATTAGAGGATCCTTTCATATCTGTGATTATTCCTTTCAAGAAAGTATAGTGTTGTGCGATTATAATCCCGCAAGTGAACGGATCGTTGACAAGTAATATAGTAATAAATAGAGTGTCGAACCCACGAGGATCAGATATTAATTTAACCAATTAATTTATAATCTAAATTCTAACAATATGAAAACACAGATCAATTTAGTTTTTGTGATTCTATACTATTTTAATTAAAACTAAATTATCAAACAATTAACTTTAAAATAGTGAGAACGAATTCAAGATCTACTAACACTAGGATTTGCGAATCCACCAACACTTTCTTTAATCAAATATCCGCTTAACCGCTTTTAGCTTATAATTACCATAGATTGAAAATCGGCATTCCTAAATTAATCAAAAGCCTCTCTCGATGGTCAATCAATTCTATATGTTATGCGAACTTCATTATCTCTAATTAAGCATCGAACATAAACACATGCATTAAAATCTCAAGAACACCTACATGGATTTTATAAAGCATAATAGTAATCTCTATCTATTATTGGACCCTATGTTATTCAATACCACGTGCTTAATCTATATTGAATCTCTCGACTTCAATATAAATCACAATATATTCTAATGGTGATCGTGCATTAAAATAATAGAAAAAACTGCATAAAGAATAATCAACCCAAAAGCAATTAATTACTAAAATGTAAAAACTTCTAATTAATTAGAAATCATGAGGTTTCATCGTTCATCCTAGAAAAAGTAAATTAGTTGGACATGATTTCGTCAATTATGACAATAATTGACTTCATCATGATCCGCGAAAGAAAAAAGAAGAAGAAATAAATACAACCCGTGACTCTGGTCAAGAATCTTCAATCCCGTGCCTTGATCTTCGATTCTCCACTTCTATCTTGTTCTCAAAATTGCCTCCTAATCCGGCCTCAATTCGGCTCTCAAAACGGCTCTCAAATTATGAGTTAATAACTCATATTTATAGTTACCTAATTGTGCCCCAAAAGATCTCAAAATATTATAAAATTCATGGGCCAAAAGGTTTCCTAATCGGATTAGAACTCAAAAGGGAAAGTAAAAATCCCGCAGCCAAATTAACATTGGGCGGCTGTTTTTCAAACGGCCATAACTTCTTGTAGAAAGCTCCAAATTGAGATTCGTAAAAAGTGGTGGACTCGTAATTCGATTATCTTTCCAATGGTATATCATTTACTCGTCGATTTCATCAAATTATTGCTCTTGTCGTCCATTCTTCTCCGATTACTTATAAACGGGTCCAAAACTGAAATAGGAAGAATAATACAATAAATTAAGTAAAAATTCAATAAAATGGTGGAATAAAAACTTAGTTTAAAAACCCTAATAAGTGCACAAAATACACTTATCAAACACCCCCAAACTAAACCTTTGTTCGTCCTCGAATAAACTAGCTAAAAACAATCATGCACATACTAATAAAAATAGACATATTATAAATAGCTTGCCGTTCTTGCTTCAGTTTTTGTAATAACTTATAATTCATGACGAGTGCTCATATATTACTATTGCAAATGTGATTATACTTAAACCATACTTGATATGTGTGTGAGAGTAATTAATCCGATTTACTTAATTTCTATGGTGGTGATAGCCCAACCACTTGGTCAACTTTTCCTTTCCCTCTCGTAAGGTACACTTCCCCCAAAATGATTCTCTTTCAAATCCCGAGATTATGGTTCAAAGGTTAAACTTCCTTCATTATTTTCTTGCTCAAGGCTGGTTGAGAAAACAATTAATCGTGACAACCTAGGTATATAAAGATTCTCCAATTTATGATCATTTTCGACCGTAAAGTTTCCACTAAGTCAAACTCATTAGTCATCTAATCTCCAAATTTACTTTGCAAAGAATTTTTCATCGGACGTAATTAAAAATTAAATTTTTATTAAAATATATATATATATATATATATATATATATATATATATATATATATATATATATGTATATGTATTTTTTTTTATAGATCTTATGTGCAAAACTCAATCCATTAAGCTTTCTAAGTGACTCATGTAACGAGCTTGAGGTTAATGACTCCGTGTCTTTCGATCTTAGGGCATCGGATTTTGAGAAACCTCTACGGGTCTTTTCACTCAAGTCAAATAGGCTACGAAAAGAGTTATAAGATATTAATAAGGTGCAAAACTCAATCCATTAAGCTTTCTAATTGACTCATGTAACGAGCTTGAGGTCGATGACTCCTAGGTCTTTCGAACCTTAGGGCATCGGATTTTGAGAAACTCCTACGGACCTTTTCACTCAAGGCAATTAAGCTACGAAAAAGAGTTAAGCAAAAATAATAATAATTTAATAATAATAATTTTTGTTCCTTGCATACAATAAGTTCATGTGTGAGGATTAGATTCCTAACATTCGGTCATTACTTAGTTTCCTCTAACTGGTCTAAAGTGCTCCACACAAATTTTCAACATACATGGAATCAATCATAACCTAGATAGCCACTATCACGCTTTTAATTACCATACTTTCTCACTATATTGGTTATTTGTTCGAGATACAAATGATTTTTAGGTTTAAACAGGTATCCTATTATTTTCAACTTAAGTGCACCAACATAGCTAAAAATCATCTTAACTGGCCGACACAACACAATATCAAACATGGTCAAATAGTCTCACATTTAACCAATAGTAATAATTTGTTCACAAGTCATAGATTAAAGCGAAATAATTAAATAAAAAATTGCATCATTAGCCGGCAAGACTATTCATATCACATAAATATGCAAACAAATAAATATAAATTTTTTTTAAACGAAAATAAATTAAAAATTATCAATTATCGAATCAACCAAATTTTTCATTTTAGTCCATTACCCCAAAACTTGAAAGAAACATTGTCACCAATGTAAAATTTAAAATTAAAATATTAGAGACTTCACGAGATAGATCCGATGGTGCCGAGAGAAAAGGTGTGATATGGTCAACTGGAGGAGAAATCAGATAGGTTGGTCGACAAATCTTTGTTTGAATATCATCCAAATGACTGCAGTTTGTAACCCTAAAAAAGAAAAGAAAAAAAGAACTTATTAAAATTTTTTTTTTTAAGAAAACGAAATTAAATTTTTAAATTTTTTTTATATAAATTTTAAATTTTTTTTTTAAAACTAAAATGAAAATGACGACGATCAAATCCTCATTACCTAAGAATTGAAAGCCTACTTTAAAAATCTTAGAAAAATCCTAAAACGTGCAAAAATGTCAATTGAAATCTTATAACTGAAAAAATACGAAAATTTAAATAAAAGGATAGAAGAATGGGTTGCCTCCCATTGAGCGCTTCTTTAAAGTCATTAGCTTGACTTTGTCGTGATGATCGCTCAAGACACTTTGAATAGATCTTTGGAGGCCTTACTTTTCTTGCTTTGATCGACTTTGGAACCATTTTTGTTTACCTTCCAGAGCTTGATTTTTCCCTTATCATATTGATATGATTTTGTTTTGCCACCATGCTCGAATTCAACTAAGAAAATTTCAATCTCATCATCAGCTTTGATCACGTACATGATGGAATTCTCCTTTCTCGCACATACTCTTCTTCTCTAAGTGGTACATCTTGATGTTGGATAACAACTTAATCATCTAAACTCCCCGCCTTCCGGTCAATGGCATCAATCTCAAAACAGAATCTTGAGAACTTGGAAATTTAATTGCTTTAAACACATTGAATGTAACGTGCTCATCATTCACTCTCAAAGATAAGTTCTCCTTTTGAACGCCAATTCCATCGCCCGACCAAGTGCCAAGAAAGGTCGACCAAAATAAGTGGTACATCCCTGCCTTCACACATATCCGTAATAATAAAATCAGCAGGAATATGAACTTGCCCACTTTCACCAATATGTCTTCAACTATTCCTCTTGGACGCTTGATTGTTCTATCTCGCAAGTTGCAAAGTTATCGTTGTTGGCTTTGCTTCTCCTAAACCGTCTTTGTTTGAAAATAGAATAAGGCATTAGATTTACACTAGCACCCAAATCACATAAAGCTCTATCAAAAATAAACTACCAATAGTGCAAGGAATATTAAAACTCCCCGGATCTTTTAATTTCGGCAGTAGCTTGTTTTGCAATATGGCACCGCATTCTTCTTGAAGCCTTGTTTTTCATGCTCCTCCAACTTCCTTTTGTTTGAAAGAATGTCCTTCATGAATTTAGCATAGCTAGGCATTTGAGCTAATGCATCGGTGAAAGGTATATTGATGTGCGCCTTTTGAAAACATCACATCCGCCTCAATCGGAAGTTATCATGTCCATAAGGCGGATAGACTATCTTGGACCGATTCTCAACAATCGGTGGCATCATATACTCACCCATAAGAATATCTCGCTTCACTAACTTCAACCGGTCGAGCTATTGGTGCTTGATTATTTATCCGATCATGTACTTGATTGTCCGCCATTGTGTCTTTTTGTTTGTCTTTTTCTTTTCTTGTTTTTCACGTTGTCGTCGGTGAAAACTCCGTTCAATTTCTGGATATAAATCAAATAGATTAAGATCCTTTGTACGGCGTATACACACTTAACACCTGAAAATTTAGAAAACAAATAAAATTGAGCAGTATCACGAAAAATTTAAAATAAAAATATAAATATAAATAAAATAAAATAAATAAATATAAACAATACTAAAAAGAATTGTTAAAAGCTAAATTATAAACTAACGTAGCAATTAATAAAACTAGTCCCCGGCAACGGTGCCAAAAACTTGTTGTGCGATTATAATCCCGCAAGTGAACGGATCGTTGACAAGTAATATAGAAATAAATAGAGTGTCGAACCCACGAGGACCAGATATTAATTTAACCAATTAATTTATAATCTAAATTCTAACAATATGAAAACACATATCAATTTAGTTTTTGTGATTCTATACTATTTTAATTAAAACTAAATTATCAAACAATTAACTTTAAAATAGTGAGAACGAATTCAATATCTACTAACACTAGGATTTACGAATCCACCAACACTTTCTTTAATCAAATATCCGCTTAACCGCTTTTAGCTTATAATTACCATAGATTGAAAATCGCGCTCCTAAATTAATCAAAAGCCTCTCTCGATGGTCAATCAATTCTATATGTTATGCGAACTTCATTATCTCTAATTAAGCTTCTCGAACATAAACACATGCATTAAAATCTCAAGAACACCTACATAGATTTCATAAAGCATAATAGTAATCTCTATCTATTATTGGACCATATGTTATTCAATACCACGTGCTTAATCTATATTGAATCTCTCGACTTCAATATAAATCACAATATATTCTAATGGTGATCGTGCATTAAAATAATAGAAAACTGCGCATAAAGAATAATCAACCCAAAAGCAATTAATTACTAAAATGTAAAAATTTCTAATTAATTAGAAATCATGAGGTTTCATCGCTCATCCTAGAAAAAGTAATTAGCCGGACATGATTTTGTCAATTATGACAATAATTGACTTCATCATGATCCGACGAAAAGAAAAGAAGAAGAAATAAATACAACCCACGACTGGGTCAAGAATCTTCAATCCTGCCTTGATCTTCGATTCTCCTCTTCTATCTTGTTCCCAAAATTGCCTCCTAATCCTAAGCTCTGAATTCGGTTCTCAAACGGCTCTCAAATTATGAGTTAATAACTCATATTTATAGTTACCTAATTGTGCCCCAAAAGATCTCAAAATATTATAAAATTCGTGGGCCAAAAGGTTTCCTAATCGGATTAGAACTCAAAAGGGAAAGTAAAATGCCGCAGCCAAATTAACATTGGGCGGCTGTTTTTCAAACGGCCATAACTTCTTGTAGAAAGCTCCAAATTGAGATCCGTAAAAAGTGGTGGACTCGTAATTCGATTATCTTTCCAATGGTATATCATTTACTCGTCGATTTCATCAAATTATTGCTCTTTTTGTCCATTCTTCTCCAATTACTTATAAACGGGTCCAAAACTGAAATAGGAAGAATAATACAATAAATTAAGTAAAAATTCAATAAAATGACGGAATAAAAACTTAGTTTAAAAACCCTAATAAGTGCACAAAATGTACTTATCATATAGATCAAGAAGAATGATGAGATATTCTTTTAGATCTGAGCTCTGATACCACTGTTGATCCCAGAATGAACGTGCAAACCATAATATAGTAATGAACGGTAACGAACACAAGGTTTTTTCACCATTTCAGATCTGGATGTTCAGTCAAAGGCCTAGTCACCCGTTGAGCCTCCACAAAAGTGGTTCTACTCCAAATCCAATATCACAACCTCAATAAAAGTTCAATATTACAACAGATACACCAAGTATCACCCAAAAAACAAGAATACGCCCTCCGGTTCCTCTCTCTCATACCAAAATACACCAAGTATAGAAAAGTTATTGTTCACCGTGATAGAAACAAACGAAACATAACACTATCCATCTATCTATTCACTCGTAAAGGAAGAAGAAAGATGAAAGATGAAGAGTACTTCAGAGAAGAATCCAGAGAGATGAGGAAGATGAAGAGAAGTCTGCAAAAGTCATACCAGAATCAATAATGGAGTGAGTATTTATATGAAAACGATGTTGTTGACCTATGGTTAACTTTAAACCTTAATGTTTTGATTATAACAAACAAATTAGTATTGTTTACTAACAATCTATTTTTAAGTAATATTCAAAGCACTACAAATTGAACTCGCAAGCATGTCAAGATCAAAGTCAATCAATACAAGAGTTCAAGAAATTCAAGATTCAAAGATCAAGATCGAAGAATATATTTCTAGATAAAATTGTAAAGGTACTAATTCTTTGATTTTTAGCAATTAAATGAATGAAAGCTCAAAAACATTTTTATGCACAAAACCTATGTTGATATCACTTGCATTAAATACTTTTATCAAAACCACAAATCAAATTTTCAAACTGTAGAAACGGTCATCCGTTTAGATAAAACGGTCGACCGTTTGGAGTGAACCGGTCGACCATTTGAGTGAACCAGTCGTTCGTCTGGCTGTCATTTTCTAAAAGTGTCCATTCTGATTTTTACTGTTCCAACGGCTAATTCTGACCGTCTGACCAATAGGTCGACCGTCCCGTCATCTCTGCTTCAATAGAAAGTGATGAAATTTCATCTCTATAAATACCTTTTCATTTATTATTATTCAAGAACACTTATAAGAGCATTAATAGAGAGAATCACTTTGAGAAAATTCATTCATGCTTCATTGCATTTATATCTTCAAAATCATTCATTAAAAAACTTTGTTTGATCGAATCAAACTTTTGATTCATCATTATCAACAAAGTTTATTTCTAACACTTGAGCTTTTCATTTATTGATATTCATTGAGGTGTTAGTCTCTCTTAGTACCAAACTTGTATCTATCATTCATCAAGAGAGAAATATAATCTCAAATCTATTTCTTTATATCTTTGGGTTGTATTGAGGTCCTTGAAAGCTCAATATTGTATAAGGATCGGTGCTCCTTGTTTGTAAGTCACCAGATACATTGTAAGGGCTTCGATTGCACCATAAGTCAATCAAGATAGTGGAAAGGCCGTGCTCGTGTTGGAGAGCTTGGTAACGAGGGACGTAGATCATTGGTTGGATCGAATCTCCATAAAAATATCGTTTGCACTCTTTCTACCATTTAATTTACTTACATTGTGCTTGTATTTTTAGTTGTTTTATATATATCTCTTAAATTTCTTATTTTGAGATTATTCTACGAAAAAGTGTGAGAAAACCAATTCACTCCCCTCTTGGTTAGTTATTCTTGAGCTATCAATTGGTATCAGAGCGTAGTGCTCATTTTTTTTAAAAAGATTATACAATCTTGAGTAATGGCTAACAAAAATATTCAAAGTCTTGAGGGACACTCTACAAATCGTCCTTTCTTTTTTTAATGGTACCCCCTATAACTATTGAAAAACTAGAATGATGATTTATATACAATCAATAGATTATAACATTTGGGAAGTCATTGAGTTTGGTCCTTATGTACCTACAAAAATTATTAAGGTTGATGATAAGTCGGACTAAACTATTCATAAGCCTAGAGAAGAATATGATGAAGAAGATAAAACAAAATTATTTTTAAATGCTAAAACCAAAAATTTACTTTATTGTGCTTTAGATAAAAATGAATTTAATCGAATTAGCACATGTGATTTCGCATATGATATTTGGCATGTATTAGAGATAACTCACTTAGGTGCTAATAAAGTTAAAGAGACTAAGATAAATCTCTTAACAAAAGATTTTGAAAATTTCTTTACGAAAAAAGATGAACCTATAGTAGATATGATTACTTGCTTTACCGATATTATAAATGTCCTTAAGGGCTTTGATCGAAAGTTTACTAATGGTGAACTTGTGAGTAAATGCTTAGGCCTCTTTCAGAAGATTGGAACTCCTTGAGGATGTTGATACGGAATACAAAAGATGTCAACACTTATCCCTTGGAGGAGCTATATGAAACGTTGATGACTTAGAGTTCAACAATGCCGAAACAAAGGATAATACAAGAAAAAACAAGGAAGAGATGAAGGAGCCTCCCAAGTGGGAAATTATTTTAAAATTGACAAACGTTGAAGGATCCTCCAACACGAACATGAGTGATGAAGAACTTGATGATCTAGTTCTTCTTGTCAAGAAATAAAGAGGATTTCGAAATAATCGGCGATTTCAAAAGAAAGAAGACAAAGGTGAAGAGAAAAATAAAAAGATCATTTGTTATGATTGTGACAAACTCGGTCACAAGAGGACCGAATGTCCAAACAAGAAAAAGTTCACAAAAAAGAAAACACTTCAAGCTACATGGGATGATAGTGATGAAGATCTCGAAGAAGATGAAGTTCAAGAAGAAATTGCCAACATGTGCTTCATGGCTATTGAAGATGAGGTAAGTACAAACAACAATGACTTATCTACTTCTTATGATGAAATTCTTGAGGAATTTGAGAAACTTTTTTTAAAATACTCTATCATTAACAATAAACATTTCTTATTGAAAAAGGTAGTCAAAAAACTTTTATAGCAGATCATAAATTTTTAATTAAAGAAAATCTTTCCTTGAAAGAAAAAGTGGTTGATTTAACGAGCATTATTCACAAGTTGACCCAAGGAAAGAAAAATTTGAATTGATGCTTGGTGAGCAAAAATGTATATTCAATAAAGGAAGAATTGGATACAAACCTTTCTTGAAACAAAAATCTCTTGAAACTATATTTGTGAAATCATCCAATTTTTCTTAACAAAACAAAACATGTAGTTTTTGCAAGAAAGTTGGTCATGTAGCTTTTAGTTGTTCAACTAAAAAGAGACTATACTTTGAAAAGAAACATAAGTAGATAAAAGAATCCACAAACCCTAACTATCAAGGATCCAAACTTATGTGGGTACCAAAAATAAAAAAATTAAAATAATTTTTGTAGGTACTACAAAAATAAAGAGTAATTGGTTCTTGGATAGTGGTTGCTCAAAACACATGACCGGTGATTGATCATTGTTATCTAGCCTCAAAAGAAAGGATGGAGGTCATGCAACTTTTGGAGACAATGCTAAAGAAAATATCATAGGCATTGGAAATATTGGTAATCATTATTCTCCTTCCATTGAAAATGTTTTATTAGTTGATAATCTTAGACATAACTTGTTTAGTATAAGTCAATTATGTGACTCTCATTAAATTTGATTCTTCCAAATGCCTCGTTGAGGATGCTATATCTAAAGAGGTATTGTTCATGGGGGGCCGAAGTAAGGATGTTTACATCATAAATATTGAATTTGAACTTGAAAGAGAAATAAAATGCCTATCAAGTATAAAAGATGATTCTTGGTTATGGCATAGAAGATTAGGTCATGTTAGCATGGACATACTTTCAAAAATCTCCAAAAATAGCTTTGTAAAAGGTTTACCAAATATAAAGTTTGAAAAAGATAAAATTTGTGAAGCTTGTCAATTTGAAAAACAAGTAAAGAGTTCTTTTAAACTTAAACAATACTCCTGTATTACAAGAACTTTACAACTTCTCTACATGGATTTATTTGGACCCTCTAGAACTGCTAGCTTAAGTGGAAAACTTTATGCATTTGTTATTGTTGATGATTTTTCAAGATTCACATGGGTCATATTTTTAAATTTAAAAGATGAAATTTTAAATGTATTTAAACATTTTTACAAAAGAGTTCAAAATGAAAGAGGATATACCATTACCACAATTAGGAGTGATCACGGTGGAGAATTTGAAAATATAGCTTTTGAAAATATAGCTTTTGATGAATTTGAAAATACAGCTTTTGATGAGGATATACCATTACCACAAATGGACATGAATATAATTTTTCGCTCCTTAACTCCTCAACAAAATAGTGTAGTGGAAAGGAAGAATCGAACATTGCAAGAAATGACTCGGACCATGTTAAATGAAAATAATTTACCAAAATACTTTTGGGACGAAACCGTTAATACTTCATGCTATGTTTTAAATAGAGTTTTGGTTAGTCGAAAGAAAACCAAAACTCCATATGAGCTTTGAAAAAATAGAATTCCTAATATCGGACATTTTAAAATTTTTGGGTGTAAATGCTTCATATTAAACACAAAAGAAAATTTTGAAAAATTTGATCCAAAATCCGATGTTGGAATTTTTCTTGAATATTCATCTACTAGCAAAGCATATAGAGTTTTTAACAAAAGAACTTTAGTAGTTGAAGAATCCATGCATGTTATTTTTTATGAAACTAACTCTATTGAACAAGAGAAAAACATTGATGATGAAGATTTGGAAATTTCATTTAAACAACTAAGTGTTCAAAATCAAAAAAAAAAAAAAAAAAAAGAATCCAAATAATGTTGAAAATCAACATGAGGAGGAAACAATTATGTAACAAAATGAAGAAGAACCTCATGAAGATCCTAACACTTCATTATTACCTAAAGAATAGAAGTTTGTTCTTTCTCGCCCAAAAGATCTCATCATTGATGATCCATCCAAAGAAGTAAATACTGAAAACTCTTCTAGAAATTTTCTTAACAATTGTGCTTTTCTTTCCAAAATTGAACCAAAGAATTTTAAAGAAGCAGAGTTTGATGAATTTTGGATTCTAGCTATACAAGATGAACTAAATCAATTTGAAAGAAATCATGTTTGGGATTTAGTTGCTAGACCAAGTTTACAAATTGTAATTGGTACAAAATGGGTTTTTCAAACAAATGAGATGAAAATGGTATAATTGTGCATAACAAAGCTAGATTAGTGGCTCAAGGTTACAATCAAGAAGAAGGTATTGATTTCAAAGAAATATTTGCACCGGTTGCTAGATTAGAGTCAATTCGTATGCTTCTTTCTTTTGCTTGTCATAAGAATTTCACTATTTTTCAAATGGATGTCAAAAGTGCATTCTTGAATGGAGTTATTCAAGAAGAAGTTTTTGTGAGCAACCGCCCGGTTTTAAAAATTATAAATACCCGAAAAGTTTTCAAACTTAGAAAAGCCCTTTACGGATTAAAACAAGCTCCTAGAGTATGGTATGAAAGATTAAGTAAATTTATTTTATCAAATGGATTTTAATAGGTAAGGCGGATACTACACTATTTATAAAAACCAAAAAGGATGATATGATTGTTGTTTAAATTTATGTTGATGATATCATTTTTTGTGCTACTAACATTTCCCTATGTGAATAATTTTCTAAGTGTATGAGCAGGGAATTTGAGATGAGTATGATGTGTGAACTCAAGTTCTTTCTTGGACTTCAAATCAAATAAACTAATGATGGAATATTCATTAGTCAAACCAATTATATTTTGGATATGCTCAAAAAGTTTGAAATGGAAGAATTAAAGCCAATGAATACCCTCAATGAGTTCATCAATCAAATTAGATAAAGATGATCAAGGTACTCCCATTGATATAACCAAATATCGAGGTATGATCAGATCTCTTCTTTATTTAATCGCTAGTAGGCCCGATATTATGTTTAGTGTATGCTTATGTACTAGATATCAATCTAATTCTAAAAATTCTCATCTTAGTGCCATAAAACGTATTTTTCATTACCTTAGCTGAACTAGATCATTAGGTCTTTGGTATCCCAAATAAACTCATTTTGATTTACTTAGCTATTCATATGCCGATTGGGCCGGTTGCACAATTGACTGTAAGAGCACTAGCGGAACTTGCCACTTTCTAGGTTTTGCCTTAGTTTCGTGGTTTAGTAAGAAACAAAATTATGTTGCTTTATCAACTGCCGAAGCCGAATATATATCGGCCGCTAGTTGTTATGCTCAAATCCTATGGATGAAGCAAACTCTTTGTGATTATAACCTATCATTTGAAAATGTTCCTATTATGTGTGATAACACAAGTGCCATCAATTTGTCTAAAAATCCCGTTTTGCATTCTCGTACCAAAAACATTGAGATTAGACAATATTTTCTACGAGACCATGCACAAAAATGAGATATAACCTTAGAGTTTGTAAACACCGAAAAGCAATTATCACTTGAAAGATTTTCATATATTCGACGAAATCTTGGAATAATTGATTAATGCGAAGTATGTGGCTAACTCTTTATGAATAATATATTTGATTGAATTTTATATGACAAACATGTTTTAAAATTATTTGACAAAGGACCAAATCGATGATTTTGGTAAAATTTTGCAAAATTGTCCAACCGGACGACCGTTGACGTCCGTTTGAAGATAAACGGATGACCCATTGTGCACCCAGATCATCATCCAGTTGAACAAAGAGTTATGTAAAAAATTGAAAAGTTAATCCGGTCGATCGCTTCATGAAATGATCGTCCGTTTAAGCTCAAACGGATGACCTCCTCTTTATCCGCCTCTGCAACCATTTTAACAGAAACTTAATTTTGAAATTTTAAGTTCAAATGGTCGACCGTCGAGTAAATCGGTCGATCGTATCAAGAGAAATCGTGTTTTATTAACTAAGAAAATTTTCAAATTCACGATTACCCATCTTCCTGCGACCTCACGATTCTCTCCCAATCTCTTCCCATTCATCAAATCTCTCTCAAATCTTTCAAATTTATGCTCAATATAAAAACCCATATCATTTCCACACTCAAATCCAAAAAAAATCCCCAATTTTCATCTACAAAATCATCAAAATCTATCCCAAACGGACGAACGAAACCCTAGGTTCTATCATCCGCTTCTATCAATATGTTGCGGGTAAAAATGGCTGCTAAGCGCTCAAGGAGGGACATGCCACCTTCTTCATCCTCCGAAGAAGAGGCACCTCAAGCAAATCGGACCAATAGTTGTCCCATCCTCATTGGTAAGAATGTTGATCTTGCCTCCTTCACATTTGATGCCCCCTCTTTTCACATAGAAGATCTTTTTGTTGATATGGGTTGGGTTTCCATTCTCACACTAAATGACAAAGTTTATCCCTCCATCATCAAAGAGTTCTATAAGAAAATGGTTTTCTCTCTAGGGACGGGTATCTCTTGCTTAGTTAGAAATAAATGAATCAAAATTACTCAATAACTTATTCGCTCTATTCTTCACCTTGAGGATGGTGGTATTCGCCTTTATACCACAAAAACGATTCCTCATCTTGAGGAGTACAATCCCATTGAAGCATGTCATCGTGTCACCGGGAAACACTTCTAGGCTCCCGCACGACTAAGTACAAATCAACTAACACTCACATGTCGTATCTTGTACAATATCATCTCCCATATCATCGTCCCTATAAAAGGTCACATCGATGAAGTCAATCATTATGACGTCTTCCTTCTCGATTCCATATTAGTTGGGCGAAAACTAGATTTTCCTTACATCATGCTCAATCATATAGATTTGGTTCTTCGCGGTACTAGGCCTAAGGTCTTACCATACAAATAATTCTTACCAAAATATTTCAACATTTCGAAGTCTCTTTCCGTGATGCGGTCGCCCTCGTTCCTAAAACCACCGATACCATCAATACTCTTACTCTTAAACGTATGAAAATATTTAAAGAGGATGGGCAATAGGTGGCAAAATATAAAGGATTTGATGATGAGTCGGGTCCCTCTACATTGCCATTTGAGGGTGGAGATGAAATGGATGAAGACGAAGATGCTCCTCCGCCAAGACCAAGATCTCATAGGTCGTCGTCCTCCACCTCCGGCTTCAACGAGGACCATTACAATATTCTCAATGGCCGGATTGACTCACTAACTACCATCGTAGATAGCCTTACAACATTCCGTGCATGACTTACACAACACGGCGGCTAGTCTACAAAACTCTATGGTAAATCTCCAACACTCGGTAGACGGCATAACATTATTGCTACAACAAGTGCTAGCTTCACATCAAACACTTCACACCCACCTTGACCCGGTGTTTCCTCCGCCTCCTCCGCCGGGAGAACTAGTTTATCTAGTTCCTTTTTAGTTTGTGTTTTCGAACTAATTTTCTTTTATGCCTATTTTTGTTTGAACTATGAATGTCGTTACATTTTAGGGCCCGTTTGGTAGAGTTTATAAACTAATTTATTTGACCAAAATAGTTTATTTGACAAAAAAATTTGCTTTGGTAGCCGTCATTTTTTACCATTCTTGGTCAAATAAACTAGTTTATAATCTGTACCAAAAGGACACTTAGTTTCCATGTTTTTGGCACTAGTTTTAATTGATGTCTATTTTTGAACTATGATTGCCTTTAAATTTCAATTTTATCAATGAATGGCATATTTTGTTACATTTAGGAGGAATATGTTTTACCTTAATATTTCGATTTTAACTTTTGTTTATGTCAAAAGAGGAAAAATATATGTGATATGTGATGTGATAAAATCATATGTGTGATATGTGATGTGATAAAATCATATGTCATATGTAATGTGATGAAATATGTTTGTGACAAACGAATTGGTAAATTGAAATTAATTCAATGTCAACTTCATTACATTTTCATATCTTCAAAATCATTCATTGAAAAATGAATTTGTTTTTTATCAAATCAAACTTTTTTCAAATCAGTGAAAACGGACCGTTTGATTCATCATTATCAACAAAAAGTTTATTTCTAATAAATACTTGATTATCATTCAAGAACACTTTCATTTATTGCTATTCATTGAAGTATTAGTCTCTTCATTAGTACCAAACTTTTCATTTATTGCTATCTATCATTCATCAAACTTGATATATCATTCATCAAGAGAAATACAATCTCAAATTTATTTCTTTATATATTTTGGTCGTATTGAGGTCCCTTGAAAGTTCAATATTGTATAAAGATCGGTGCTCTTTGTTTGTAAGTCACCGGATATATTGTAAGGGTTTCGATTGCACCATAAGTCAATCGAGAATAGTGGAAATGCCATGCTCGTGTTGGAGAACTTGGTAATGGGGGACGTAGATCATTGATTGGATCGAACCTCTATAAAAATATCGTTTACACTCTCTCTACCCTTTTATTTACTTATATTGTGCTCATATTTTTAGTTGCTTAATTTATATCTCTTAAATTTCTTATTTTTGAGATTATTCTACGGAAAAATTTGAGAAAACTAATTCACCCCCCTTTTGGTTAATTATTCTTGAGCTATTAGATGAAATCCTCAAATTAACCCTCAAACTAGTCACCATATGAGGAAGCAAGACACACCATATGAGTCACCATTTGCATAAGTTGCATTTCAAAGAACGACAACAACGAGACCAAGTTTTTGGACCTTCAGATGGTCTAAACGTCATTCAGCTTCTTAATATTTTTGGGTTTTGCTGATGTAATAGACCATTATTGAGCATTTAAACCCAACAAACCCTCATGGATCGTGGATGGTCAATCATATATGATTTTTATAATTGTAAAGGATGATTGTAAAGGATGATTGTAAAGATATGTTGAGAACGCACTAACAAACAAAATTGAATAACACAATAGATAAAATGCTAGTTAGTTAGTTATATATATTCATGTGCTAGAAATTTTAAATTAAAGCAAAGTTAAATATAACCATTGAAACAAATATGAAAATTAGTATTAAATTTTTATTTATGAATTACAAAAGGAATGTCCATATCAATTATTATAAGATTGCACTTAGCTATAAATTGAAATAATTCATAAGAATTAAACAATTATACAATTGTAAAAATCAACAAAATATTACAAAGATATTATTATAAATTGCACTAATGAGCTATAAATTGAAATACTTTATAAGAATTAAACAATTATACAATTTTAAAAATCACGAAATATTACTGCAATCTCCTATGACTTTAATTGACATTATCAACAATATGAATCTAATAGTATGTTTGATGTATTGAATTCGACTAGAGTAGATAAGATTAATAAAGATAATCTATGGATTGTGCAATAATGTTCACATAGTAAGAGTTCACAAAAAAAAAGGTCAAATTGCCACCACTTGCCATATTATATTTTATCTGTGACATGTAAAGGTCAAAAAAAGCCATATTATATTTTATCTGTGACATGTAAAGGTCAAAAAATGACCAAATTCTTTAATAAAAAATACTTAAAAGATGATGGATTCAATCGCAATCCTAGCCCAAATTGCTTGAATCATTTATGCTACAATTTTTCCATTCTTATATAAATAAATAACTTGCGTTTAAAACACATTTTAACTAGAGTTCAAGTACAAATGGCCATTAGTATGATAAAAAATGCCCGTTTTCTTGTTTTGTTAGTTGTTCTCATGCTGATGGTAGTATCGTCATTATGTGAAGCTGTTGAAAAAACGATGAAGCGTTCTAATATCATTTTTTCAAATGCATGTTTTAATAGGTGCAATTTTGAAGAATATTGTACTTGTAGAGTTCGAGATGATGAGCGTTACATATGTTGCAAGTATTGCAGAAGAAAATGTGGCCTGAATTTTGATGGATGTCACAACCTGCCAATTGGACCGCCTTGTCCTTGAAGTTTAGAATTGCAGTTCCCGTGTTCTTCAGTGATTTCTAGCAATGTTATAGTTGTGATGTATGCCTACTTTTGTATTTCGTAATGAAAGAAAATTAATTATAGCACCTGCATGCATTCCATCTGCACCCAACTCAACATTTCATGGTGTCAAAGTAGTATGGGTTGCCCTGGTCCGCCTTTGAAGGTAGGCCGTGTTGGACTTGTCAATATGAACCACCCTACACGGACCAAAAAATGTAAATATAAATATGAAAGAGTAGATCAATAATACTTAAGTTCCATCATGCCGGCTCACCTTGTGATGGAAGGCAGAGACAGTCCACAAAGAAATGCGAGCCTGAAACAAAAACCGGTCGGCTTAAGCACGTAGTCCGTTTCGAGCCTCTCTTCAGTCGATCCAGTCCGAAGAGGCTCGATTGACACAACAATGTGCACATATCTTAACATACAAAATTCTGAGGCTTACCATCATTCCATGATTTGGACCCCCCACCTAAGCTGTGACGTGGGTAACATTATCATGTTCCTCAGCCAGTGCCAATGGCATAGGGAAAAATGGGCACAATCACTACCACAACCGAGCTTCCACCTTATCATCTTCCACCAGCAAACCACCCGACTGAGAATTTTCCCATCTCCCAGAAAACAATCTTGAATTTTCTGAACACAAAATGCAGCACTTCCACGGAAAATCTCAAGCAGGCTCATGCTTTAATCCTGAAAACTGGTTATTTTCAAGACCATTATGTTTCAGGTTCCTTACTGAAGTGCTATGCAAATCCTCGATTTGGAAGCCTAGAGAGTTCTATCAGAGTTTTGGAACATGTTGAAAACCCAAATGTTTTTGTATGGAATTGTATCATTAAAGGGTGTGTGGATAATAAGCAATTCTTTGAGGCCATCTGTTTTTATCATGGGATGGTGATTACAGATTCTAGGCCTAATAAGTACACATATCCACCATTGTTCAAGGCTTGCACCATAGAGGAGCTTATTGCGGAGGGAGTGCAAGTCCATGGTCATATCATTAAACATGGACTTATTGCTGATGGACACATAATTAGTGCAGGAATTCAGATGTATGCGTCTTTGGGACGTCTGGAGGATGCTCGAAACATGTTTGATGAAAGTGCGCAAAGAGATGTTATTTGCTGCAATGCCATGATTGATGGTTATATGAAATTCCATGCCGTCAAATCTGCTAGAGAGTTGTTTGAGGACATGAAGGAGAAGAATATTGGCTCTTGGAATACAATGATCACTGGCTTTGCCAACAATGAACAGATTGAGGAGGCTAAGAAATATTTCGACGAAATGCCAAAGAAGGATGCAGTATCTTGGAGTGCAATGATTGATGGATATAACAAAGGAGGGTATTTCAAGGAGGCTTTGGAAGTTTTCAATGCAATGCAAGGAGATGAAATCAAACCTAATAAATTTGTTCTTTCAAGTGTGCTGGCTGCTTGTGCTTATGTTGGGGCTCTTGCTCAAGGGAAATGGATTCATGCTTATGTTAGAAGGAATTCAATTCCAATGGATGCAGTATTAGGGACTTCTTTGTTAGATATGTATGCTAAATGCGGGCGTCTTGACTTGGCATGGGATGTTTTCGAGAAGATGAAACGGAAAGAAATCTTTTCTTGGAATGCTATGATTGGAGGACTTGCTATGCACGGCCGAGCAGAAGATGCAATCGAGCTCTTCTTGAATATGCTAGAGCAAAATTTAAAACCAAATGATATCACTTTTACAGCACTTCTAAACGCGTGTGCTCATGCAGGATTGGTTGATAAAGGACTAAAGTATTTCCATTCTATGGAACAAGTTTATGAACTAAAACCAACAATAGAGCACTATGGTTGTGTTGTTGATCTCTTAGGAAGGGCGGGACTTTTAACTGAAGCAGTCGAACTAATAAGTCATATGCCTATGAAGCCGAATGCTGTTGTTTGGGGAGCCCTTCTAAGTGCTTGCAGGATACATGGAAATGTTGAGTTAGCGGAGAAAATTGGGGAAACCCTGCTGGAATTGGAGCCTGAAAACAGTGGTCGATACGCATTGCTGTCAAACATCTATGCAAAGGCAGGGAAATGGGATAGTGTTGCAAAACTGCGAAAATCAATGAAAGAAAGAGGGATAAAAACTATCCCGGGAAGCAGCATGATTGATTTGAATGGCATTGTTCACGAATTCAAAGTAGGCGATTCGTCCCACCCACAAATAAGCGATATCCATTTGATGCTGGAAAAGATCATTCAGAAGATTGGCCGTGTGCCTGATACCTCACAAGTTTTGTTCGATATCAGTGAGGAAGAGAAGGAAACTGCAGTTAGTTACCACAGTGAAAAGCTAGCAATAGCATTTGGAATACTAAATACTGCTCCTGGAACAACCATTCATATTGTGAAGAACTTGAGGGCGTGCAAGGATTGCCACACGGCTGCCAAACTGATTTCTCAAGTATACAAGAGGGAAATAATTGTAAGAGATCGAGTGCGATTTCATCGTTTTAGGAATGGACAATGTTCTTGCAATGATTTCTGGTAGTGGCAAAATAAAGATAGAATTAAAAGAGCCCATCTGGTTGAACTTCTTAAAAAGTTAGTTGCAAATTTGACTTTTGTGACTTTTGGAAATTTGCACTTTCAGTCCCTAATCTTTTGGGGACTTTTACTATCTCGCCCTCAACCTTCAAATACAGACTTTTGGATCTCCAACCTTTAGCTCCTCTTAATGTGGTGTTTCCATATTTCTAATTCGGACTTTTAATGTGCATATCAGTTTATATATCCTTTATGCTTGAGGTGACGGTAATATTGGTTTTAGAGGGGGTAACGATGGTGGGGATAGTGGCAGTGAATGTTGAATTGAAGCTGGCCGGGGCAGTGGTAGGAGTTTGGGCGGTTGGATTGGAAAAGATGAAGAGTTGCATTTTTATGTTATATATGCTCCCTTGTATTTGTTATCTAATTTTAATTTTCAATAATGGTAATATTGTTGAGATGATTTTGCCTTTAAGTTAATTTGGCATGTGAAGGGTAAGTTATGATTAAACAACACTACAGAATTTTTTTTTTTTTTTTTTTTTTTTTTTTTTGTGGGGGGGTAATTGGGCCAATTTTTTAAAACCATAAGCTATTTCCAATCCAAGGTATCCAATTTTTTCTTTAAAAAGTTCTGCCTTCTTTTTTGACAAAACGATACCTTCATTTTGTACCTTTTTAAGAACTTGTAAAACATGAGTTTCATGATCTTCTTCGTTTTCAGAGAAAACTAGAATATCATCAATGTATACACAACAAAATTTATTGAGATTTTTAAAGGTATTATCCATGTGCCTTTGAAAGATACCTAGGGCTTGTTTAAGACCGAAAGGTACTACTGTCCATTGGAAGTTTCCTTGAGGACAACTAAAGGATGTAAGAGGTTTTGTTGATTTTTCAAATCTAACTTGATGAAAGCCGATTTTTAGATCAAATGATGAAAATATCATTTTCCTTTAATAAGATGGAGGAGGCTTTGCATGTTTGGAAGAATGTAACCATTCTTTTTACTTGATTTTATATTGGAGAAGAGAATAGTCGATGACCTGAGTTCTTTGATTTGAATAGAGAATTCAAAGAACTCCTAGAACCAGGTGTCATTGAACCTAGTAAATCCTTTCTCTCCACTATGGTTAGAAACATTCAAGGCATCAAGAACCTCACTCAAGAAATTTTTCTTTGTAAAATTTTATTAGTCTACAACATGCTTTGTAATTAAATTTACATTGATACATTAGATCCAAATGGATCAAACCTTTGTAATTAAATAAGCTAAAGAGATTTTTCTCTTTAAGCTCATGATAATAAAACTATGTTTTAGATTCACATACTCTTTTATATATTCCTGACTTTTTCGCTTTCTATGGCCATTACACCGAGAAGAAAAGGAGATTTACTAGTGTGTACATCTTTGAGGAGTTCGGTCGAGTCGCAGAAATATCAAATGAGCAACAACTAAAATACAGTAAGGCTTTTTGAGATTAATGTTTGATTTATTTTTACAAGGTATTCAATATGGTATCTAATGTTTGATCTAAAATCTGGCTTTCATCAAGTTAGATTTGAAAAATCAACAAAACCTCTTACAGCCTTTAGTTGTCCTCAAGAACACTTCCAATAGACAGTAGTACCTTTCGGCCTTAAACAAGCCCCAGGTATCTTTCAAAAATACATGGATAATACCTTTAAAAATCTCAATGAATTTTGTTGTGTATACATTGATGATATTCTAGTTTTCTCTGAAAACGAAGAAGATCATGAAACTCATGTTTTACAAGTTCTTAAAAAGGTACAAAATGAAGGTATCGTTTTGTCAAAAAAAAAAGCAGAACTTTTTAAAGAAAAAATTGGATACCTTGTATTGGAAATAGTTTATGGTTTTAAACAACTCAAATCCCATATCCTTGACCATATCCAAAATTTTCCAAATGAAATTACAGATAAAAAACAACTTATGAGATTTTTAGGTTGTTTAAACTATGCTGAATCATTTACTTTAAACCTTTCAAAAATGAGAGCACCTCTTCAAAAGAAACTCAAGAAAAATTACAAATGGAATTGGACTAAAGAAGATAGTCTTTACATTCAAAAAATTAAATCAAAAATCAAAAATCTTCCATCTCTTTATCATCTTTTACCAGCTGATAAAATGATTATTGAAACTGATGCTTCCCAAGATTTTTGTGGGGCGGGCGGGGCGGGGCGGGGGCGGGGAGGGGGTGGGGAAGAGTAATTGGGCCAAAGGCGTTCGAAGGTTGGAGCTTAAAAGTCTGAATTTTAAGTTGGTGACAAGATAGTAAGAGGGGGAAATTACACCCATTACTATGTATATACAATATATTGTTAAATTTACTTTTGTAATGTAATTATTCTAAAAATATAAAGATACTAGGTATTATTTGAATATTAATATATATTATAATATATTATAATATTTTACAAAAAGGAAACAAAATATGTTAATTCAATTAGAGAGAGAGAGAATCAAAGTCTTTAATAGTTTCATCACAAACCCTCTTCATCACATACATCTCGCCCAAATTAGCGACAATCATATCATGTAATCCCCAAAATCTCTAGGGTTCTATCACTAAATGAAAGACTAACCACCAACTTGTAGAAATTTTAATCGTCGGACATGGATACACCAACTCGCAAGCTAACTCAGTTGGCGACAAAGAAGGAGTCGCCTAATTTTGTGAAGAACCATACGTTATATTCCAAACAAAAATTCATTTCTCTTGACACGCCCACTTCTTCAAAAGATTCAAACTACGAGAAAAGGAACTTGTCGGCGAATGGGTTCGTTTGCTTTGAAGGATTTGCAGAAAAATGAAAATGTAGACAAACTTATTTCGGACAAGGTAATCCAGAGTTGTAATTCCAAAAAGATTAACCAACCTCATGTCTACGAAACACAGGTAGTAGAAATTGTGAATTTCAATTGCAATGGATGTTACAAAATTTATAGTGATGTTAAATTGGCTATCAATCTATTGCAATGAATGCTACAAATTGGTTTGATGTTATCATGTGTGTTAATATGTTTTTATATGTTGATTTGATGCTATCATGTATTTTTGTATAAATATTAACATCATATGGCTTATTGAATGTTACAAATCTGTAAAGTTGAATGTTAAAAACATTAATTGCAAATGATGTTACAAAATTTGTAGTGATGTTAAATTGGCTATTAATATGTTGCAATGAATGTTATAAATCGATTTGATGTTATCATGTGTGTTAATGCATTACGATTTTTGGGTGATAATTTGTTGTAAATAATTTTGCGGGGAAGAAGACAATTGCGCTTTTATTTTAATGGAAGAGAGATGTTGAAAAGATTGGGATTGATTATGATTTTTAGTCAAATATAGAATCCTAATTAATATTGTAAACTAAAGATAAATATGGTTTGTTGATTATAATTAATTAGATTTGAAATTAAAAAAAAAAAAAAGAAAAAAAAAGGCAGTCTCATCCAGTATTCTTGTAATATAAAATATGTAACAGTTTTTTTATTATTATTAACATAAATTGGCTTATTGATGAAAATTTTCCTAGTAAGAGGGGTTAAAGGGGCAAGTAAATGTGTAATTCTCCCTTGTAACATTAGAGGTACTCAACCATAATAGTATTTGTTGATGGGTAATAACTAGTGTTTTTAAAATAGGTCTTGTATTGAACTAAAAATGGGATCAAGAATTAAAAGTTTCAAGTAGAATTGTAAAATATTAATAAGTAGATACATACCATGTGTTATAAAATTAGAAAATAAGAGAGGAGAATTGAGAGTAAAATTCAAGTGTATCAATATATTATAATAATGACTCATATTTGTTGATTAACTTACTTGAGAGATTGACATGAAGCACAAAACACCAAGAACTTGTAACAAATGAACTTTGAAAAACAAAAGATAATTAATAAGAACGAGACTTGAAGTGCGTAAAACGCTGTTCTAAAAGCAATATTTGAACCCACTTGATAGAAAGAGATGCTATAGGGTCTTCACTTAAATAGTTTTAGTGGATTTAAAGTCTCAAATCAAAATGCGCTAGCACTCATGAAATTCGAAAAAAATAACTTTTGAATGTATAAGAAACCTGAATATATTTTTTTAATATGAATAATGTTACACACTTTGATGTTGTTTGGAGATGGATTTCAAGTGTTTTTTACATCAAAATTATCTTGATTTTATAGTGTAAAGATACTTAAAACTGAGGGACAACACTTGGGGCGAAGAGGCACCTTTTGGTGCCTCCATTTAGTGTTTTATGTTGGCCGCGGTCCAACCACAGCATGCTTGTCACGGTTAGACTGCAGCCAAGCTAACAAGGGTTTTTTAGCCCCTGTAGGCCGTGGTACCACTGCGGCATGCTTGCCATGGTTGGACTGCAGCCAAGACAGTTGGCCGTGGCAGGATCGCGGCATGCATACCGTGGTCCGGTAGCGGTTAGGCCCAAATTGGGGTCGATTGTTGAAATTGATTTCTATATTCTACTTTTCTTTTTATTTTCGTGTCCCGTAATTTTTTTTTTTTTTTTTGTATTGTTTAATATATTTTGAACAATATTTTCAACAATCTCTTACTTGTTCAAATATATATACTAAACTCATATTTTAAAACGGTATCCATGCCTAAAATAAGATATCTTTCGATTTGAATTTTATCTTTAGTGTAAACATCTCAGAATAGTATTGAAATCCTGGGTAGCCTTGGCTTTTAACCCGTTATTCCTTGTAATAATACCGGAAATGTACACTTGAATACTCTCATTTAATTTGTTCTGCACAAGTTTGCTTACCGTGCTAATGGTCATGCGCTAACCAGTTTTATGAACTTTTCAGAAAGTAACTCCAAACTTTCTTTGAAGCGGCATCACTTCTATGTTCATATAATTGAAATTCTTACAATGTATTTGTTACAATGAAGACAATTGTATTATGTACTGAATTTCATTAAGATTTTTTAACTCAACTATCTAACTATGACACAGCACTTACATCATTAGGATATAGTATGTTTTATTTAAATGCTGTGAATCATTCACTTATCGAATAACTTGTTGTTACCCTTTGAACTTGTGAATTACTCATTTCATAATAACAAGTAGTGTGGCTGTTATCGGTAAATTTAATTTAGGAGTTTCAACATATCCTACTCGATGTTGATCTTACTAACTCTTTAATAAGTGGCTTTGTAAATGGGCAAATTAAATTCTTGCTCGATCTCACAAATGTAAGAGAAATTATTCCCTTTTTTGATTAATTTTCTTACATAATCATGTTTAAGACTCGTATGTCTAGACTTTCCATTATAAACATCACTATATACTTTATCTAATGCGGTTTGACTATCACATAGAATTGAGATAGAAGACTCATTCTTCGTATCCAATGGAACTTTATGTAGAAGATCCTGGAGCCACTTAGCTTCTTTTTCTATTTCTGCTAATGCAACAAACTTTGATTCTATAGTGGAGTGTAATACAAGTTTTTTTTCTTAGATCTCCAAGAAACAACACCTCATCCAAGAATAAACACCCAACTTGAAGTAGACTTGCTTTCATCCACATTTGATATTTAACTAGCGTCAGTATATCCTTCTAAAATAGCAGGGAACTTAGAATATTGGAGTCTAAGGTTTTTGGTTCTCTTTAAATAACCAATAACTTTACCAATATCCTTCCAATGTTCGGCACTTGGGTTACTTGTAAACCCACTAAGTTTACTTAGTGTAAATCCAATATTCCTTCTTGTGCACCGTCCGTATACATTAGACTACAATTGCCCTTGCGTATTCAAGTTGTGCAATAGTCCTTCAATCATTCTTCATAAGTTTGATACTAGGATCAAACGGAGTATTTGCCTATTTTATGTTCAAATGTTTGAACTTATTAATCACATTATCAACATGTCGTCTAGATACAAGCAAACAGAAACAACACATCTATCACAAGTTTTAGTATACAAACATTTATCTACCGTGTTGTGTACAAAACCAAAAGATATGATAGCATTGCCAAAATTTTCATACTATTTTTTAAGTACTTGTTTTAATCCATATAGAGATTTGACTAATTTACATATTTTATTTTTATTTATGGGTAGTATAAAACCTTCTGGTTGTTCCATATAAACCTCTATTAAAAAATGTATTTTTACATCAATTTGATGAACACATAATTTATGAATAGAATCTAAAGAAAATAAAATTTTAATAGTTGTAATTATAGCTACAGTGCATACGTGTCAAAATAGTCTATTCTTTTTTTTTTTTTTGGTCGATAACTATTAGCTACTAATCTTGCTTTAAATGTTTGGATTGAACCATTGGTGTTATATTTCTTTCGAAATACCACTTACAACCTATAGGTTTTTAAAATTTTTGTAAGTCAACAATTTCTCTTGAAATTATAGAATTTATCTCGTCATTTATAGCATCTATCCAAAAGATATTATCTCATGAAGCTATAGCATCTTTTTAGGTTTTAGGATCACTCTCGACTTGAAAAACAAATAGAATTGTTCTTACTATTTTTTTCTCATTTGCTTTTTCCAAGCATAGAGCAATTCGTTGAGAATCTATTTCATCTAGTCCTAATACATTTTTCTGTGATGCTCGGACATGGAATTCTGGCCAGAGTACCTGTGTCAACACGACACGATACGGGCACTGGTATAAAATACGGGTCGAATACTGCTATTTTGAAGCGGAAACGAAAAACTAGGAAAGTTGATTCCAGCGGTGCCACCGCATAAAAAGTAATAGAAAACTTACCAAGAGAAAGATGAGAAAGCTCAAATCGAGGAAGAAGAACATAAGAGGCGCCATTGTTCACCAGTGAAAAGCTCTTGATAGGAGATCTAGAAAAGGAGAAATGGGAAGATACTTTGATATTTACGAAGAATGAAGAAATGAGGGATATTTTCTGGAAATTGCGTGGGCGTCGTTGTTGAAAAGTGATAATTTGTAGGAATTTGGTTTAGGCCTTGGGGCAGGCCTTGTTGCCTTACAGTCTATACGGGGGCTTCATGTTCAAACAAAATTCAATTTGAATGCGAAAACGAGAAAATAGAAGAAAACAACAATTGTGGAACAAAGCTTGAAGAAGGCACTCGAGTTTGATTGTTTCAGCTTCCAACAATGGCTTTGGATGATTTTTTATAACTTTTTTTGTACAGAAAAAATCATGATTTTGGATTGTAGACTGTAGTGTAGTCCTCGGATAATGGGATGTGGATTACAAGTAAAGGATTTTCTTTTTTTTTTTTTGTTTTAATCAGCTTTTCATTTATTGTTGATGTGATTGCATTTTATAAATTTTAAGTTCAATTGTGGCCTATTTGGGACTCATTATAAACACTTAAAAAATTATTCACACATCAATTATCAATCTCACTATCAATTTTATTCGAGTGAAAATAATTTTTTGAGATAATTGTAGGTGTTCGTTTGAGTTTAAATTATAATTTAAATTGGAGTAATAGTGTGGATTTTATAATAAAATTGTGAGTCATATATCATGTTGTGGTTAAAAAGTAAGTAAAAGGAGTTTAAATTATAATTTAAATTCAAACCAAACGCATGCGTGGTTAAAAAATAGTTAAAAATCTAAATATACTTCAATTTCTTTTATTTTTAAAATTAAAATTTTAACTACAATTAGTATTTATACAGTATATCAAACTTATGAACATCGATAACAAAATATATCTGCACAAATTATACACAATAGTTAACTTGAAAGTAATTAAATAAATAATAGATGATGAATCTGACAAAATTCATTTTTTTTATCCCTTATAACCGAGTGAAATTATCATTTTACCCCTCATCACAACACGCCATATTTATTGCACACGAGATAATAGATGATGAATCTGACAAAATTCATTTTTTTTTTATCCCTTATAACCGAGTTAAATTATCATTTTACCCCTCATCACAACACGCCATATTTATTGCACACGAGATAATTTTGGCATCTCGTTTCACAAATCAAGCGGGAATGTCACTCTAGCAAGTCATATAATTGGCGATTTCAACAAAGCAACATATCAATTTCTTGTAATCACTTGGGAACCACAATGATAAGTATTAATTTTTAGATCGTTATTGATTAGTATTAAATCATCATTGTGTTAAAAAAAAGGTAATAAATTATCACTAATACCGACTTTAAATTATACTTACAAAATAAAATATTGATAAATAATTATAATGGCTTTCTAAAACACATGCTAGAAATAATAGTAGTTAAATAATAATTTAATTTTTATATTATTTAAATACATTGTGTCACCATAGTGTAATTTGGGCATACAATGAACGATGCATCCATATTAGTTTGGTCGTTACAACAATTCCATTAGTTGAAGAGTTAAAGAGTTATTTACTTATGCATTTTCATTTAAAAGGTGTAGAACTTAAAAAACAAAACAAAAAAACAAAAAAAGAAACAAATGATGCATCTAAAAAGAACAAATTACACAAACCTCCCATTAAATTTTTTATTTCTTAAATATGCTTTTTGGTTCTTTGGATCTAGATAAGATCATTTTCGTTAAAAAATATCGAGGTGAATATTGTTAGAAATTTTAAAAATTTTAAAATTTGAGATAAAAAAATAAGACAACATTTTTTTTTTTTAATCTAAATTTAAACTTAGAAAAAATAAACAAATAAGGTGGAAAATTTAATCATATAGCATATAGAGAATGGCACAATGTGGAATTTATGTTTTTTTTTTATTCAACAAATCATTACATCCCCAGTGTGGTTGTCAAGCCTCCACTAGGAAAGAATGGGGGGAGATACATTTTAGAGTTCGGTAGTTAAGTATAAACGAGGTTTAAGTTCGGTGGCCATGGTTTAATTTTACCGAGGGATGGCAAAATACTCTACCCCGCTCCACTCCGGATCGGACGAAATCATGGTCCCCACTCTGAATTTTTCAAACCCGTCGCAAATATTTTATTTTTATTATATTTTATAATTTCAATCGTATTTAAAAAATAAAAGATAGTATTAAAAAATTAACTAATTAAACAGAACGGTTAACAGATATATTTTAATCCATGTCGCGCCTCCCAAAAATTCCTGACGGGCCCACAGGGGTGGGGATAGTAAGGGTCGTCTCTTAGTCCCGCTCTACCCTGTTACCATCCCTAATTTTACCCAATCACCTCCTATCCAGTTTATTTCATGAACGTGTAACAACAGTGAAGGGGCATTCACCAATGAGCAAAAATTTTGAAACGGGAGAGAAAAGGAGAAAGTAGATCATCATTTCTTCATCAACTCATTTTTCAAACTTGATACCCACTACATTAACCTCGTTGAATTCATTTTAGTTGGCCATTACTCTTTGATTTTTCTCGGAAAGTGTGTATGCTTGTGGTTTATGCAAATGGGGTTACCAACTTGGCATTAGCTCACGAAGTGCTTAATGAAATGCTACAGTGGAGTTTTTTAGCAGATTTTGTTAAAATGTTGATAAAATATTGTTGGCGGAATTCTGTGAAAAGTGATTTCAAACAATAATCTAGAACCGAAATATGGAAGAAATAATTTAACCGAGGCAAGAGTTGAACTCTTTGTCCTTAAGTCAAAATTGCCCCGCAAAGGTGCTTTCGGTCTTTGGCAAATGACTCCTAAGATACAACGGTTTCGCTTGAGTTTGGTAGCACTACAAAAACTCAAGTACAGCGAACCAAGATTGGTTTTTGTACTCCAACGGATGAATGAAATGGAAAACCAGATTTTATGCAACTTAAATGCAATAATCGGTTCAAAAGATGATGAAAATGAATTCTTTGTGTTTGCTTATCTTTTGTATCAAAAATCGACAAAATGGACGTCCACAGTCCTATTTAACATCAAGATCGGTTGAAAAACGAAAAGGAATGAACCAAAATGTGCAACCTTCAAAAGGACATGTCATTCCGCATCGAAACCTATGCGATCGCATGGTTTAACCAAGTCGCGATCGCATAGCACAAAAAAATAGAACAAGACTTCGCCAGATTAACCATGCGATCGCAGTGCTTTTTCCTCCTGCGATCGCATGGAAGGACCAAAATACATTCTCGCTAAAATTTTAGCCATATTGCGGCGCAGGTTTACATACCGCGCGATCGCATGGTCAAATATTTGCGCATTCGATATTGGTTTAGATGCCAAATATACCTTTTAAACATGCGGATAAATCTGAATTTTTTGTGTGGGCAAACAAATTTGTCTAAACGACCCCATGACTGACCGGGCGGTCGATCCGCTCGGGTTGCCCCTCAAGCGTCGTCGAAGTGGCAAACAAATTTGCCTAAACGGATTGGGTGGCCTTGTATATTTGGCCAGTTGACACGGAGTCACTTAGTTAATTTCTCGACATTTTAAACCAATTTCCAACAATCCCCACATGAATGGAAATTCCTTGATACGCAAAACACGATGCAAATGCAATGATATGCAGACTCTAACAATGGAGTACAAACGACAAGTCATAGCATCAAGATAGGTAGCTTGTGGCTTTGAACCTTCTTTAGTTGAATACAATCGGATTTACTAGGCTAGTTGGTGAACACGATGTTTTTGAACCATCCAGCCGTTCGTGTAAACCCAAACAATTGTACCAACACCATAACTCATCTAACCAAATCGGTTCTCATGGTTGTGTCCATTTTGGCCTTGGACAACTCTTGGTTTCATAAGTGCTCTAAGAGAATTAAACCTCGAATTCTCGTGAGAAGCGCCCCACTTCACACTTATATAGGTGATCTCTTACCTTTCCACTTCAAGGTTTTGAATCATTAAAAGTATGTATACTTATCCTTATACATATTTGACATAGCACTTTAAAAGTTAGGAATGGGAATAAGTGCTTTATTCCGAATCTTTTATAACTTAGTTGTCCCATTAAACCAAGATTTTGAGATCTCCAATCTACAAGGTTGGGTTTCCGTTATAAATAATTCTATTCAATAGGCTTTAGGCCCATTCCTCTCGAAAGATGGTATACTTGATCTCTTGCAAGTCCTTTCGTCAAAGGATCAGCCAAATTCTCTTTTGACTTTACATAGTTAATAGAGATTATACCATTCGATATTAACTGTTTAATGGTGTTATGTCTCCGACGGATATGTCGAGACTTACCATTATACATACTGTTTTGTGCCCTTGCTATTGCCGACTGATTATCGCAATGTATATTAATTGCAGAAACCGGCTTTTCCTAACATGGAATTTCTTCAAGGAAATTACGAAGCCATTCTCGCTTCTTCTCCAGCCTTTGTCTAAAGCAATAAACTCGATTCCATTGTGGATCGAGCTATACAAGTTTGCTTAGATGATTTTCGTGACACGGCTCCACCTCCAATGGTAAATACATAACCACTTGTGGATTTTGAATCCTTAGTGTCAGATATCCAATTTGCATCGGCATATCCTTCTAACCGCGGGGTATCTTGAGTAGTGTAATCCATATTCAACCGTGTGTCTTAAGTATCTAAGAACTCGGTTTAATGCCTTCCAATGTTCAACATTTGGATTACTAGTGAATCTACTCAACTTGTTGACTATGTATGCTATATCCGGTCTTGTGCGCTTGGTAATGTACATCAAACTGCCTATGACACGCGAATATTCCAATTGAGATACGGGCTCACCAAGATTCTTGGCTAAGTGTATACTTAGGTCAACCGGTGACTTAACCGGTTTATCGTCATACGCCTTAAATTTCTTAAGTATAGTCTCAACATAATGAGATTGAGATAATGACAAACCATCGGATGTTTTAGAGATTTTAATCCCAATATCACATCCGCCACTCCCATGTCCTTCATGTCAAAATGTTTTGTTAACATTTTCTTAGTCGAGGAAATGACTTTTGAGTTATTTCCCATAATTAGCATATCGTCAACGATAGGCATACGATCACATATTCATCGGTTGTGTTTTTAATGTAGACACACTTGTCACATTCATTGATTTTGAAGCCATTTGACAACATAGTTTTATCAAACTTTTCATGCCATTGCTTGATGCTTGTTTTAATCCATACAAGGATTTTACAAGTTTACACACCTTCTTTTCATTTCCGGTGCAACAAACCCTTCGGGTTGTTCCATATAGATTTCTTCTTCTAATTCACCGTTTAGAAACGCAGTTTTAACATCCATTTGATGTATTTCAAGATTATACAATGCCGCGATTGCAATCAAGACACGTATAGACGTGATTCTTGTCACAGGTAAATAAGTATCAAAGAAATCGAGTCCTTCCTTTTGTCTATACCCTTTGGCTACTAATCTAGCCTTGTATTTATCAATTGATCCATCCGATTTCAATTTCTTTTTGAATATCCATTTACAGCCTAAAGCTTTGTTTCCCGGAGGGAGTTGAACCAATTCCCAAGTATGGTTATTCATGATGGATTCAATTTCATTACGTACAGCTTCTTTCTAAAAAGGAGCTTCGGGAGTGGACATTGCTTCATCAAATGTCCTCGGATCATTTTCAAGTAAATTGGTTACGAATTCTGGACCGAATGTCTTAAGAATTCGTTGCCTTTTACTACGTCTTGGTTCTTCATTTATTTGAAGATTATCGTCATTTCTATGTAAATTATCATAAGCTCGTTTCACTGAACTTGCTTCCTTTTCTTTACACGGAAATTTGTCTTCAAAGAAGACCGCATTTCTTGATTCAATAATCGTGCCTTCATGTACATCAAGTACTTCAGATTTATGAACCAAGAATCGATATGCACTACTATTGATTGCATATCCAATAAAGACACAATCAATTGTCTTTGGTCCAATCCTAACTTGTTTAGGTTTGGGTATTTGTACTTTTGCTAAGCACCCCACACTTTGAGATATTTGTAGGAAGGTTTCCGACCTTTCCATAACTCGTAAGGTGATTCAACTTTACTCTTGTGTGGTATCTTATTTAGGATATGATTTGCGTAAAGTATGGCTTCCCCACAAGTTTTGAGGTAAGCCCGAACTTATTAACATTGCATTCATCATTTCTTTTAGAGTTCGATTCTTACGTTCACTATCCCATTCGATTGAGGTAAATAAGGTGCGAGGTTTGATGAATGATTCCAAATTCTACACAAAATTCCTCAAATGGTGCAACGATTCTCCACCTCTATCACTACGAATCATTTTTATTCGCTTTCCAAGTTGATTTTCAACTTCGGTTTTGTAGTGTTTGAACACTTCCAAAGCTTCATCTTTGCTTTTCAACAAGTATACGTAATGAAGATCTTGTACAATCATCTATGAACGTGATGAAATACTTTTTACCACCTCTTGTTTGTACAAACTTTAAATCACACACATCCGTGTGAATTAGTTTTAAAGGTGTTGTGGTTCGCTCAACCGAATGAAAAGGTGCTTTGGCCGCTTTTGCCTCTACACATGTTTCATCACATTTTCCATTGTTAAAATGCATATTCGAAGTACACTTAAATTCATTAACTTGCGTATTGAATTAAAGTTTGCATGTCCTAATCTATGGTGCCATAAATTAGACGACTCAAGAATATAAACGGAAGATGGCGCTTTTATTCATAACTTTCGGTGACAATAGTTAGGACATTCATTTTGAATAGTCCATCTTTTACATAGCCTTTGCCAACATACATATTGTTCTTGGTAAGTACAAACTTATCCGAAACAAAGACTAACTTAAAGCCATTCTTGCTTAACAAAGAACCCGACACAAGGTTCTTGCGAATATCCAAGACATGAAGAACATTGTTGAGGCTAAGTTCCTTTCCGATGTCATCTTCAATGTCACATTGCCTTGTCCTTCAACTTTGGATGATGAGGAGTTCTCCATGAATAGCTTTTCTCCCTCGGTTGGAATGTAGGATGTGAACATATCCTTATCAGCACATATGTGACGGGTTGCACTCGTATCAACCCATCATTCCATGGGATTTCCAACATTGTTGCATTCTGAAACAACCGCCGATAAATTCATGTCAAATATTCCATTTGATATGAAATCAAATTCAGCTATGTTCGCTTGGGCTTGCTTCTTTGGTTTGCGACAATCAACGGAGCGATGTCCAGCTTTTCCACAATTATAACAATTGCCCTTGAACTTCTTTGCATTCTTCTTGGAAGATTCAACGGAATGCTTTCTCTTCTTTCCTTTGTTGTTGTTGTTGTTATTGTTGGATTCCACAACATTAGCCCTTGATTGTGGTATATTATTTCCAACACGCCGGTCCGAACTTCGATTGTCTTCTTCAATCCTTAGTCGGACCACAAGCTCTTCAATATTCATCTCCTTGCGCTTATGCTTGAGATAATTCTTGAAGTCCCTCCACATGGGTGGAAGTTTTTCGATGATTGCAGCCACTTGAAATGATTCACTTAGAGACATATTCTCCGCGTGAATGTCATGAAGTATGATCTGCAACTCTTGCACTTGACTGACACCGGCTTTGAATCTACCATCTTGTAGTCCAAAAACCTTCCCACGATGAACTTCTTTGTTCCCGCATCTTCAGTCTTGTATTTCTTTTCCAAAGAATCCCATAGGTCCTTTGCCGATTGCTTGGAACAATACACATTGTACAAAGTATTGTCCAAGCCATTCAGAATATAATTCTTGCACAAGAAATCTGAATGTTTCCAAGCATCCAACGCTATCAACGATGCCCGATTGTTTTCCCCATCTTGAATAGCGGGAGGATCCTCTTTCAAGAATTTTGCCAAGTTGAGGGTTGTGAGATAGAAGAGCATTTTCTGATGCCATCTCTTAAACTCAACCCCAATGAACTTCTCCGGTTTTTCCCCATATGGAACGGAAGCTTGAATGAATGGTAGTAGGGGTAGCCACAACAGGAGTCACAACCGGATGAATCACACCGGTAGGGATACTTCCTTCAGAAGTTCCCTCATTCGAATTATCATTCGAATTCATTTCTGTTTACGTAAAACAGAAGATCAACCAAACCAATTATTTACTACAAAATACTGCAACGAATATTTTGACTTAAGATTGTTGGCGGAATTCTGTGAAAAGTGACTTCAAACAATAATATAGAACCGAAATATGGAAGAAATAATTTAACCGAGGCAAGAGTTGAACTCTTTGTCCTTAAGTCAAAATTGCCCCGCAAAGGTGCTTTCGGTCTTTGGCAAATGATTCCCAAGATACAACGGTTTCGCTTGAGTTTGGTAGCACTACAAAATGAATTCTTTGTGTTTGCTTATCTTTTTGTATCAAAAATCTGACAAAATGGACGTCCACAGGTCCTATTTAACATCAAGATCGGTTGAAAACGAAAAGGAATGAACCAAAACGTGCAACCCTTCAAAAGGACATGTCTGTTTCACAAACCTATGCGATCGCATGGTTTAACCAAGTCGCGATCGCATAGCACAAAAAAAAATAGAACAAGACTTCGCCCGGAGTTAACCATGCGATCGCAGTGCTTTTCCTCCTGCGATCGCATGGAAGGACCAAAATACATTTTGCTAAAATTTTAGCCATATTGCGATCGCGGTTTACATACCGTGCGATCGCATGGTCAAATATTTGACCCGATTCTCGTCTTTTTCGTAATTTCTCATTCATTCGATATTGATTTCGAGATGCCAAATATACCTTTTAAACATGCGGATAAATCAAATTTTTTGTCCGGCGGCCCGAACCCACGAGGGCGCCCCCTCGACCCCGCGACCGACCGGGCGGTCGATCTCGCTCCGGGCGTTGCCCCGGCGTCGTCAAGTGGCAAACAAATTTGCCTAAACGGATTGGATCGGGTCTTGTATATTTGGCCAAGTTGACACAGAGTCACTTAGTTAATTTCTCGACATTTTAAACCAATTTCCAACAAATATGTAATTGAAAAATTAATAAAAGTTGTAAGTTCTATAAAATGTGTGGTTAAAATTAATTATTGATTTTGACTTCTAATTTTTAGAAAAATTTTAAGTTCCACCAAACAAGTGTTAAATAAGTTCGACGTTGCAAGCTAGCTATTCGACAAAATGGCCAACTCAAATTCCTCAAGCAACAACTACTCAAGGGGTAGCATCCAAGCATTGCAACTATGCAACCTAACAGTAAATTAAGCAAAAAAAAATAGCATATGCGAAGACCAAGAGAAATGGGTTTATTCCTTTCCATTTTTAGTAGTTCAATGTTCATTACTTTTCCTTGCTGCATCTCTACAGCAACAGTCACTATTTTCTTTCACCTTGACTCTCTTTTATCAACAAAAATGATAACATGTTGAGCTATCACAACTTTACAAGCTTTAATGTTATTAAAATTGATAGAGCCATATGTAAACTGAGAGGCGAGAACGGTAAAAGAATGCCATTAAAGAGATGAATCTTGCATTCCAACCTACACTTAATAAACTGTGTTGAGTTAGTCCCATTTATAGGCAGGCCCATAGGTTTAAAGCATGACATGTAGAGTTTCCTCCCAATTTGACGGGTCCGCACATTTGCCCCAATCTAAATATTTTCAAAACACAGACAGCTACTAATTTGGATGGAAAGAGAATAACCGAAAGCATTTGTGTAAATAATTAAATATAACCACCCTTTATTAAAATCTCATTGCTTTTTGGATAATATAGAATTCCCACAAATAGCCTTTATGGATTGTGGTTGGACTTATAATAAGAAAAATAATCTAGTATTAAAGCATACTGCATAAATTAAGGGATCATATTTTTAAGTAGATTTTGTAGTTAAGTGGCTATTGTAGTCAAAAATTATTTACTATCGTGCCCCCTAGTCAATATACATATTATTTAAATGGCAAGTTGAAAGAAACAGAAAACAATTGTCCTCGGCAGCAACCAAAAGCAAGAAACCATATATTGGACCAGACCTTTTTTCTCAGTGAAAATTAGCCGCCGCCTTCCATTTGATTTCTTAGTGGAACATGTAAGTGCGAATTTTGTTGTATTTGGGTTTCGGGGTTGATGTTGCTTTGAAAGTCTAGTATTTCTTAAATACTGTACCAATAATAACATGAGATTACCTTGCAAGAAAAGGACAAATAATCTAGGCCCTTGTGAACATGAAAATGCTCCTACATCCTTGATTGCTTTGGTAAAGCTCGTCCCTATTGATAGTTGACTCCCTTGTATGCTATCGGCTAAGCAGGAATAATTGGGGCAAATTATTAGACTAAATTAATTGTGATAAAACATCAAATGCTGCTGGTAGAGAAATGGACAATTGTTTTTGCTGCCACTGTATTTCAAACAGGCACTACTGTAATGGCTCTTGCTCATTCTTTTACTGTGTTAAATGTGGGCAACAAGATGATTACACCCTGCTAAATGAAGGGGAAAATGCATGACGGACTGTGTCGTTAGTAATTGGAGTAAGTTGTGTTAAGATGTGGAGCTTAGTTTGTTGCATTATACGGAGCTGAGTGCGAATTGACTTTCGAGGTAAGGTCGCCATGGGGGTTGGAAGGGGGCAGGCAGCCCTCCTCCCAGGACTCTTACTTTTGTAATCAGATCATCCTAAAATTTTATTATAACTAGAAACCTTCATCAGATTGTCCTAAAATTTCATTATAATTAGGGAACCTTCATTGGATTGCTTTAGAATTTTATTATAATTAGAGAACCTTCATTGAATTGTTATATATAGGACTGGTATGTTGTAAACAAACATTATCATTCATTATAGTGAAAATATTGCAGCGGCTGAAGACAGGACGTAATCTCACATTGAGGCGAACATGTATAAATCCTTATGTTTCTTACTTTTTCGCCCTTTATTTATTGCTCCAATCCTAACAAGCCGATTGCGGAAGAGCACATCCAGTTTGCCCTCATTAGATTGTTAAAAGCTTATCGCACAGCACGTGACTTTGGAGTCATCGATTTGCAATGAATTTTAGAACAGTAGGAGTTTTTGCAATAAACTTGTTGTGATTTAGACTTAGTTAACATTGTATACTTGTAAATCCGCAAGCACAAATAACCGAAAGCAAGAAATAACACCAAAAATTGGTAACCCAGTTCAGTCAACAATAGACATACCCTGGGGGGTTCAGTGAGGTAGCCCAGGCACAAAAGATCCACTATAACCGATAAGATAACAATCAGTGTTACACTAGTGTGTTAATCGTATCAGATCAAACACATGTCAAACCGAACAAGAACTCTTCTAATCTACAGTAACACAAGGAATTCAAAACGTCTTGAATCCCACTTTGATACCCTGAATACAATGATCTATTATTTAGATATTGTATTCACGTTCAAATAACAAGATATGAACTTTTAGAAGAAAATAAAACCCTAGAAGAAGAAGAGGAGAAGACGGAGAGACCCAAGAGTTGAAAACCCTATGTAGAAGAGAAAAATGAATTGAATATTCTTTCTGCACTGTTCATGTTCCTTTATAAGAGAGTTTAGTGGATTCCACATGTCATGCCCCCATGTGCCTTCTAGCATTTTTTGAAGTTGCACAACAAAGGAAACCACGATTATATTCCTTCAATGCTAATGTTCATGCTCTCTAATGTAGATGACATATTTCGAAGGCTATCGCAGTTAGTTTGTGGGCTACAGATGCATTATATCATCAGCTGCCTTTCTTATCATAAAGGATGGCCATAATGTTTGGTATAAATTACTAGAACACCTGCTTATCAAAAAATGTCAATGGCCTATCTTACTCAAATTAGAGTATCAAAAATTGTGGGTACTAAAGTTTAAGTGTTTGCAGTTCCATATGAATTCCATCATGGAGTTATGCACCATGTTCCTAGAAGTGCCTTCACAGTATACTCATTCCTACAACAACATCTTGCCATATTCGCCCAACCATCCGGCGCCGTCCCACGACCGCATTTCAAGCCAATAGACCCCACAGTATAGCTAGAACCCATAACCAAAGCGTACAAATTAGCATACAAGGCATTTAGAGTGCTTTCCTCGATAGCTTATTTGGCCTAGAGGTGTTACCATATCCTTTGAATAGCCTTCAGAGCATAGCAATGCTCTATTAGTAACCTCATGCATCTTCTGGGTGTCCAACGAAGGCCACGAAAGCCAAGGCCACCTGATGAGTTCCTGAACTCAAAACAATTACTTTATTCCTCTCTTGAGGTACCTAAAGTAGTCTTTTAATTGCCCAAGAAGCTCCAAAGGATGGCGTATTTAGTGCATAAGGTTAGCCCTTAGGTTGTCCTCCATTAGGATGGAAGCACGGGGGATGCTGGATGACTACTCACCAAGCATGCCCCTCTTATAATAGATGCGGAAAAATAACTCAAGTGACACCAATAGATGTCTTTTGGCCGAGGAATCATAATTTTCATAACTAGTGTTCCCGACCTTCAAATGACACTTTGTTTGATCCGTAGCAAAGATAACATCTTCAATATTAAGTCCACAAAGCTTCAGCCCCAACGAATACTCGACCACTGAGTTATTTCCCTCGTAATAATCTAAAATTACGACAATGCCACTTTATGACACTGTCACCTTTGGTCTATACGTTTCATAACCAAATGGACTCTGATTGTCGTCTGCCTTGATAGAAAGCTTCATAACTCCTTAGGAAAGCTCTCCGTAAAGCACATTCACCAAACTTTATTGTTACATGTCTCTGCCATCACACGAATTTTCTGCTATTACAACCACCCATAATCTCATGTCAAGCCAATTTCTCCTATTATCCCCGATGGTCACAGATATTAGCGTTAAGCTAAGATGCGATCCTTGACATCTTCCTCCATTGAATTCTATCAATGTCCTTGTTGACAAGAAGTACACTAAGAATTTAGTATACGAGATCTCCACTTCAACTCTTGTGCATCATGCACAGTCTCGCTCTTTTAGGCTCTCAAGCTAGTCGACCCTTGAATCAACAACGCTAAATCGACTCAGAACCAAGCTATCTCATACTGACTAGTTATTGCTGATTAGCCATCCTATACTGACTAGTTGTTGCTGATGCAATGTCATCCAACAAACATGCACAGATCCGTCTGTTATACTCTCTCCACTCAAAGGATTACCATCCTCGAAAACACACCAACATGAAAGAATTCAAGTTTGTCCATCCCAAAAGTTTGGTACACCCCTGCTGGGTATGGTTATCTTAACCAACCACGCATCTCGCAACACCGCAATGAAATTTTTTGATTATCTTCACCCTAATCTTTACCATATACCTGAAGCATTAGTTCTTTGACTAAACGGATACATATGTCCGTAGTGCGATCTATCACATACCAAATTCAAATCTATATTAAAGCTCACAAATCAAACAAATTTTTAACCCAACACTCCCTTGCTCAAAGCTTCTAAATTTTGGAAACCTGATGCTTCCTTGTCGTCTATGTTTAATCACTTCAAAAAGACACAACATGGTCTCTAAGAACATAGTTAACACAACTCAGTTTTCTGCACAACTCGTGCATTGCATGTCTGCAACGAGTCTCAAATCATTGGTGTATTAAGCCTAAAAGCTCAATAGTTTAATTTTCAAATTGTGCACATACATTACCTGTTCACTAAGGCCTTTTCAAATCATTTGCGTCCAACGCCTAAGGTAAGGGCATCTAACATCCACTCATCGCTGCCCAAAGAGTGACTTGTCCAACGGAAGCAATTTAATCAATCACTTAATTTAACACCAACTCTAGCATGGCAATTAGCCAACTTGACTAATTCTCTAAATAGATACTGGTAAGAAATCAATCACTCAAACTGCATCTCAAAAAGAACAAGTAATCAACTCTTTGACTCAAGTTCGATCCTAAAACATGGGAGGACAATCGCTTGCACAACACCGAAAATGCTTCTTTACGTCGATAAGGCAACTCTTCACCATTCTCTCTCTGAAGTTCTTCTTCCCACTGCTTGGAAGGTTCTCAATAAGGTGGCATCTTAGCACCGTATGGCAATTTACTGCTTTTGTCTGTCTCTGAAAGCCCAGTTTTCCACAACTTAGAAAATTCTCACGAAATGATGTATCATACTCGACAGCTGAGTTATTGCCCTTGCAGTATTTTGAAATTACGACAATGTTACTGAATGACATTGTTGCCTTCAGCCCTTACATTTCAAAACTAAACAGACTTTGATTATCGTCTTCCTTGGTATGAAGCTTCCTAATTCCTTAGGAAAGCTCTCCATAAAGCGCCTTCTCCAAACTCTATTGTTAAGGCTCTCTGCTCATCACACGAAGTTACTGCCATTACGGCCACCCATAATCTTATGTCAAGTCAACTTCTCCCAGCATCTCCGACGATCACGGACATTAAAGTTAAGATAAGATGTGATCTGTGACACAAAGATTGTAATGGCTATAATCGTGAGCATCTATAGCAGTTCAACGAGGATTTTAGTTTGAATTTGGGGGTCAGTAATTTGAATAGAAGATGGAGAATTTTGTGCCAAATAATCCTAAAAATGGCTAGAAATTCCCAATGCCAATGGATGCATCAGTAAAAGAGTAATTCAAAAGCTTTTCAAATAGAAAATGGTTGTGAATTTTTGAGTCAGAATTTGAAAAGTGTAATTCAACTTGAATGGTTTGAGAACACTATTGTTGCTCAACTTAAGTGCTGTGCTTTTCAGATACCCTGGGGGCTTACAAGGAAATTTGTTAGAAAATTTATTTACGCTTTGATCCTAATGTAGATATGAAGCACATGGATACAGAAAAAGCAGGCGAGAATGGGAAGGTAAGTTTGAAGTGTTCCTGTTGTGGGTTAATCTCATATAACAATATATATGCTTCTTATAAACTGATCCCTTCTTGGGATGTTTTGGAATTTGCCCAACAAAGAAAATTTGATTGAAGAGTTGGGAAAAATTGATAACCATATTCAAAAGGATTATAAATCTTATCAAAAGATAGCAGATTTTGTGACTGATTTATGTTATGCTGAACATGGACTAGAAAATAAGATTAGATCTTAGATTCTTTCCTATTTTGATGAAGATTTGAATGTAAAAGAACAGGAAATAGAAAATAAGAGTTCTATTTATGTAGCTGATGATATTTTTCTCCTCCTCTGAGCACGGCGGCGACAGTGATAGAGACCTGCAAAAGGTGGCGGGGCTTTTTTTCCCCGGTCCACTCCGGTGTGATAATCAGTATATGATTAAAATATTTGTGTTGAATAGCAATATGGAGTGTATAAAAGTTGTGTATCCCCCTTTTACCTAGGAGTTGGTCTCTATTTATAGGGATGGCTTGCAGTTATTGATGATGGGTGTCCTTTCATCTCCCTCATTTGATAACGAGTGTCCCTTCATCTCCCTCATTATTAGGAGTTAATGAAGAATGTTTCATCTTTCCAATTGTTAAGAGATGTTTCGTCTTCTCAATAACTGGTAGTAGCTGTCATTCCATGGGTCGCCTCCCTAGCTAACCTGACAACAGTTGGATTATTGTAGTCTATCTGTCAGAAGCGTGCTCATGAGACCAACGAGGCGGGCGAGCCGGTGAGGCAGGCGAATTGTTGAGGCGGGCGTGCCAAGACGTGCCATCATAGGTAAATAACATATAGCAGCTGTCATTATTTATATCATTATAAGCCCCACTACTTTTCATAGACTGTCGTCAATAGAAAGTAGAAATAATCTACCACACATACTTGTATCTAAAATTTTCAGACAGAGATTCATCGCCTTGATTTTCGAATAGAGTCTCATTAGCCTTGTTTTTCAGACAAAGGCTCTTCACCTTGATTTTTAAACATAGGCTCATCGCCTTGATTTTTAAATAAAGACTCATCGCCTTGATTTTCAGACAGAAGCTCATCGCCTTGATTTCAAAACAGAGGCTCATCAACTTATTTTTTTGACAAAGGCTCATCACCTTGGTTTTCTGACATAGGCTCATTGCCTTGACTTTTAAACAAAGGCTCATCACCTTATTTTTTAGACAGATGCTCATCGCCTTGATTTTCGGAGATAGTCTCATCGCCTTATTTTTCATTGGTGGCTATCACCTTGATTTTTAAATAGAGGCTTTCATTATTTTTGGCCTTTTTTTATAGTAGCAACTGGCTTTGTTTTTAAAACAGTGGCAGCTGTCATTATTTCAGTAGCAGCTGGCTTTATTTTTTAGACAGTGGCAACCGCATTATTTCAATAGTGTACCGGCTTTATTTTTCGAGACGCCGCAAACGGCTTTGTTTTTTAGATAGTAGCAGTTGGCTTTATTTCTGGCCTTGTATGCTCCTCTACTTTTTATAGACTATCGTCAATGGAAAGTAGATAATCTATCGCACCCAATCCTCTCTAATTTTTTTTGTTGAGGCTCGACTTACCTAATTTTTTTTAAGGCTCACCTCGACTTGGCTTGGGTGAGGTCGCCTCGTCTTGGGTGAGGTCGCTCCGCCTTAGTTTGGGCAAGGTCGTCTCGTCTTGTGCGAGGTCGCCTCGCCTCGCCTCGCGTGAGCTCGCCTTGCATCAATTTTTTTCAACATTTTCTCATCTTGCTCGCCTTGGCTTGGGCAAGGTCGCCTTGTCTTGGGTGAGTTTGCCTCTATTATTTCTACGTTCGGGCTCATCCTGAGTCTTCTTTTTGTTAGACTCAGGTTCATTTCGATCTTTCATACTTTTGGTAATGAGATATGCTTCTTCAGCGTCCATATATTTATCCCCTCTCTTGAGTAACTCATACATTGTATCCGACGGATTTTTGGAAAGTGACATCTTGAAAAGAGGACTTCGAGTTCCACTCATCATGGCAGTGACTACAGCAGACATCTGTAGATCTTTGATTCCTAGCGTGGGTCTATTGAACAAGACAATAAAATCTTTCAGCAATTCGTCCTTGTCTAGTGTCAATTGCATTAGATTGATAGCAATTCTCTTAACACGTTTACTACTGGCAAAGTGTACAACAAAACTCTTAGAAAAATCGTCAAATATACGGATCGATTTTGGGAGAAGTGTGGCTACCCAGTCTTTGGCCTCTCACCTAAGTGTTGGTGGAAAGGCCCTGCACATAATCGCATCAGGGGTGGCTTGCAACCTCATCAAATCAACAAAAGCCCTGAGGTGATCGACAGGATCAGAGGATCCGTCGTACTTCTCCATCTTTGGCTGTTTGAAGTCTCGTAGCAAGGAAACTACCATCACTTCTAGGAAAAAATGATCTTCTTCCAATACCATAGATTGTTGCGTACTACTTTTGTTAGACATAGCCATAGCTATTTTGCGACCCATCATTTCTTCTAATTGCTATTCTAGACTTAACACTGGTGTCTCAACCAGCGTAGGCGTGGGCATCCATGACGGTTGCCACCAGTGTGGATTTGGACCAGATGCCAATGAATGGAAATGGGTTACAGAAGGTGGAGCCAAAGAAACTGAAGCTAGCGGTGGAGCTGCCATTAGCAGTGTTTCTATTGCTGGAAAATTAGGGGTCTGGAGAGGAGCCCCTGGCAGTGAGGACCCTATCGGTGGAGGGCTAAGACCCTGGGACGGAGCCCCTGGTGGTAAAGATCCTACCGGCATAAGGTTAGGACCCTGCGGTAGCTGAAAAACTGCAGTGTTTCGATCTTGGAGTAGAGTCATTAAGGCCATCACCTGAGCTTGCAATACCGCAAGTTGAGCAGCAAAGGCAAATTTTTTTGTGGATGATTAGTGGCGGCATTAGACTCTGTATCTACATCCCCGATTGGGGTTGGTGGAGTGGTTACATTCGTAGCTCTTCTAGTTCGAGCCATGACTTATTGTGCGTTTCCATAGACGGCGTCAAATGATGATAAATATTTTTCTCCTCCTCCGAGCACGGCGGCGACAGTGGTGGAGACCTGCAAAAGGTGGTTGGGCTTTTTCCCCCGTGTCCACTCCGGTGTGATAATCAGTATATGATTAAAATAGTTGTACTAAATAGTAATATGGAGTATATAAAAGTTGTGTGCCCCCCTTATACCTGGGGGGTTGGCCTCTATTTATAGGGATGGCCTGCTGTTATTGATGACGGGTGTCCCTTCATCTCTTTCATTTGATAACGGGTGTCCCTTCATCTCCCTCATTATTAAAAATTAATGAGGGATGTTTCATCTTTCCAATTTTTGAAGATGTTTCGTCTTCTCAATAACTTGTGGTAACTGTCATTCCATGGGTCGCCTACCTAGCTAACCTGACGACAGTTGAGTTATTGCAGTCTATCTGTCAAAAGCGTGCTCATAAAACCAACGAGGCGAGCGAGCCTATGAGGTGGACGAATTATTGAGACGGGCGTGCCAAGACGTGCCACCATAGGTAAATAACATATAGCAGCTGTCATTATTTATATCATCAGTAGCTATGAATGAGTTGAATAACCTGAAAGTACAAAAAGGCTGAATTTGTTTGAAGTCTATAGCTTTCTAGTACAATTAGTCTAGTGTTAAGCTGAATTGTGATATGTGAGGAAAATGTTGGGGCATGGCTACTGAATAATATAAGGCTGAGAGAATTGTTTTTTGTTCTAACTCGCAAATTCTGCTTGAAGTAATGTGGAAGGTATATGTTGAATGGATCCCAAAAGGTGTGATGAAAGGTCAATGATTCTACTATGGCTTATTATTTACTTGACTCCGGTCGGCGGTGGTAAGACTTAGCCTCAGCTAAACACACCGCAATGACTCGACTCAACTTGGGAGTGGTAAGACTTAACCTTGCCATAAGCACACGACAACAAATACTACTTAACTCCGGTCACGAGTGGTAAGACTTAGCCTTATCTAAGCACACCTAAACACTTCAAAAATAGTTGAGCACATCTCTTGGGAACAATCGAGCTAAACGCCTTGCAGCAGTCGGGCATCAACTTAGTCTCGATAACAGTTGAGCACCCGCATAAATCGTTAATCACATATAACGACTCAATAGTAGTTGACCATCAATCTGCCTTGATCAGAATCAAGTAGACGTGTATGTTGCGAACAATGCCTCAACAGTAGTTGGGCATAACTTATGTCTAGATCAAAATCGAGCACATAATATTTGATTTATACAAGGTGATTAAGTTCCAACATAAGTTGAGTAGACAAGACTCTATCAAAATTGAGAACTCGAGACTTAACCCAATACAAAGAATCAATCGTTAACTAAATTCGAATCTCTCGACAATCAACATGTTTCTCTTGAACGAATGGACCAAATAACTTGGCAAAGAGGAATGTCAAGATAGAACACATCAACAGCCTAGAACCTTGAATAAAATGCGGAAAAGTTAACATTTGCTTTATACTCCCTTACAAGTTGGGGGCTTACGATATTAATAAAGTTTTTCAAAATGGAGCATTGAAATCTCTTAGTGGTTCACCAACTATCATTCTTATGCATACGATCAACTTTACCCATGGACTACTGAGATCGAGGTAAGCGTCCTAGATAAGCGATCAAGGTTTTAGTTAAGAGAGCACCTACGACAAAAATTTCATGATTATTGTTCGTGCTCGAGAGGTGATCCCAATTGTAGTAATTGATACTGCGACCAACACGTGAGCATTCGACTAGTCGACGTGGAGGCATTCGCTTGACCCTTTGATGTAATACGATCACAATATGATAAAAAAAAAAAAAAAACCGAATACCCCTTGTGCAAATACGTGGCTAAATCGGATAAAATTGAAGAATATCATATTTTCTATATCATCTTCATGATTATAAAAAACGAGCTGATGCCCATCCTTTTCATACATAGGCCATGTTCGATAGCTATTTTTTTCAAGAAAATCCATTTTTTTGCCTACAATTACACTACAAAAATGTTTGACTAAAAAGGTTGAAAAGTCAATAAAGTAATCAAAAAAATCTATTTTTTTCCAAAAAAAAAACTACACCAAACATGCCCATAGTAGAAACCGTGGCATAAGAACATTTTATCACCACATGTCCACCTACCCTAACAATTTTTGTCCTTTATGGCCTGTTTGGTTTGTTGATAATACTGTTTATCTGAATAATAGTTATCCAAATAACAGATTTATCATTATCTTGTTTGGTTCAATTAGTTATAAAAATTAAAAAAATCACTCTTGAAAAATCAATTTTTCACCACAAAAAAAAAAACAAATTTATCATTATTCTTAGTTAAATGGAAAAAAAAAAAAAAAAAAACTAAAAGAGAAAAAATGGGTGGAGCGGCAAATGATGTGGCGGCGGGTAGTGGCGGCGGGCGGTGTTTGTCTTGTAAAAAAATTTGTCCTCCTTTTTTCAAGAACAAAATTTAGTCTCAATTTTTGCTTAAATTGTTATCCAGATAAAAATATATACTGACATCAATTCCGGCCAAACAAAATAAGACAAATTTTATTTATTATATATAACAATTGACCATATACCAAACGGGCTCGGCCAAACAAGGTAAGACAATTTTATCTATTACTCCCTCCGTCCCAAATATATAGGCTGATTGGGTTTTTCACACGGATTAAGAATGTTATTGAAAAAGTAAATTTTACCAATAGTTTTCCTAATTTGCCCTTATTTAATGAGTATTATTTAAAAATAATGATTATTCCTAATTCACCTTCAATTCCCAAATATCTATGAATTGAGTCAACACATTAATTAATTCTCCATTGACTCCATGCCTATACCAGAAACCAAAGCTCATAATGTGTAGAAACTATTAAATATTTGAAATTTTCAAACATTGAATAATAAATATGAGTAAATTATGAATGTACAATTTTAAGATTAAGTTGGAAAAAATGGTTATAAATAAGCGAATTAAATAAGGATATTTTAGTCAAAGAAAAAAAAAAATACCTCAAAATAAAAACAAACCTATATATTTGGAACAAAAAAAAGAAAGAAAGATGACATATATATTTGAGACAGAGTGAGTATTTTTTATCAATGATCATATCAAATAGGCCTTTAAGGAAAACACTATCTCTTGTACCTTTACGTACACACAAAAATTATATTGATTAATCCTTATCTTTCCCAAGAGACTAATTCTCACACAGAAAGAAAACTTGGGGAGAGTCCACGTCCTCTTTTTTCAGGTCATCGGAGCGAATGAATTTATTGTCGCGATCTTGATTTTTCGTCAAGCATCAAGAAGGAATTTAACCAAATATGTTAATAGTTATTAATTTATTTTATTTTCAAAAGTCTGTTTAGAAAGAAAAAAAAAAAAAAGGAGGAGGGGGGGGTGGGGGCGGGGCCTGTGTTAGATCCTTGACTACCCCCATTAAAGAAATGGAAGAGAAACGTTAGTGAGAAATGCATGGTTTTGGCTGTCAAATTGAAGCAATTATGGAGCATTAGTTTTGAATAAAAGTTGATAATTTGGATAAGGATGTTAATAAAATATTACATTAATAAACCAACATTAAATCATGAGTATTAATTAATTGAGAATCTCATCTTCCTTATCCAGTTAATTGTGTTGTTTAATCAAATGTTATGTCATTTGACTCAATTCTAATTGTTGAGTGGAAATGGATAGCACACAATAACCTTTCATCTATAATTTCATTGCTTACTCTCCCTAATTTTTACAGGAAAATTGAACCACTTGTGGACCAAAACTGCCCACTTTACAGCTAACAATTCACGTGCAATGCCTGTTCAATTGTATTTTGGTCAAATAAATATTTCCTTTTCCTATTTTCATTTTTTCTTTTAATTAGAAGTAAGGGTGTAATCATCATTTAACAACAAAGTTGACAATTTATGTCGACTAGGGTTTAATAGTGCTAACGTTGAAAAGTTGAGGACAACGTTATCAAAACAATATTGACAGCCATGTTCGTAAAACACGTTAGATAATAAATCGATGGTGTCGTTATAAGTCATATTCAGTACATAGCATTAGACGTATATAAATATCTACCGCATAGTATTCAATTTTAATAAATATTACCAGTCAACTACATGAATAGAGTACAAAATAGGAACAGGAATAGGAATAGGAATATGAATAACAAAAAAGAATAAACTCTAAATTGTTGATAAAAAAAGGTGATGTGAAATTAGTAGAGCCCATATTATATTGCAATGTCAGTCCAAAAAGTTGCATTTAAAAAAAATAAAATAAAATAAAATAAAATAAAAGAACATAAAAAACAAAGTAAAAGGCAAAAAGTGATAGAAAGTGCCCTTAAGGCTTAAAACAAGCACATGCTTTCCTTTTTCTATTTGTTCATCAACCCCACTAATCTTTCTAATTTCTATTGATAAAACAAATTCCAATAATGGAAACCAACAGTATTTTGTTATCCAATAATGCATTGCCACGTGGATTTATGGAATTTTCTATTTGGAATTTGGATGTAGCATATTTGCCTCGCATGTCACGTAGTTTTATGTTAGATTAAATACAATAATCTATAATGTTTATCATATATTTTCTATTTTGAATCGAATCACTAAATAGCTTGTACAGTGTATTTGGTTTAATTTAGACTAAATTTGATGAAATTCAGTGAAAATTTATATAAAAATTAATGATTCTATGTCCAAACTTCTAACGATGAGATTGAATCATAGCATAATCGATCGCTTATAGTTCAAAGCGAGACTAATTTTGTTTATATTTCAAGAAAAAAATTATAAATTTGTAAATTTATTTTAGAAGGTAAAATGTATTGATTATCAGGAATATATATTAATTCATATAAATTAATATAATCGTTATTTAATTGAGATATTAAAAAAATTAGACCAAAATCATATAGATTAAATTAAATTAAATTATTTATTTTTGTAATTAGAAACAAAAATTAGACCAAAATTGTCTAATTTCAGTTGATTATTAAACTGGAACCAAACCGACCAATTTGTTCCGGTTCAAATTAGGTTTAAGGGACTTCGAAAAAATTGTGGAAATGTTGATTTCTTTCTTTTGAGGCACGTTGTAAACGAAATTGTGTTGTAAGAAATGGCAAAATGAAACAAGGTTAAGTACATTGTAAGCAAATATGTCAAACTCTCCTGTCATGATTCATGTGACCTGAAATTTGTCTTCACAACTTTTTGATATGCTAAATGGGAAATTGCCGTTTAGTTCATTATCTATAGGATCCTTACACAATTGGTCCCTAACTTTTAACTTTGACCATTAAAAAATTAACTTTTTTTTTTTTTTAAAAAGACAAATTCTTTTTATTTTAGTTATAATAAAATAAGTAGGAAATAATAAAAAACATAAAAAGAAAAATGTCATGACATCCACCCAAGTAAAAAAATAGAAAAAAAAAAAAAGACCAAAAACAAAAATAAGAATGAAAAAACAACTAAGTAAAAAAATATTTCATCTTCTACTTCAACCACCGTCATCAAGAGAAAAAGGAAAAGAAAAGAAAAGAATAAAAAAAAAAAGCATGTTATACTAATAGTAGCTAAAGTTTATTATAGTTAAACTAATGGCCACTCGATTGAAAATATTAATGTAAAAACCTATGTGGGATCGTTAAGTGTCACTGTGTAACCAAACAACGTTAATTTATTATGCTATGTAAGAGAAAGTCGTGGTAAAAAAAAAAAAAAAAAACGATAAAATATGATATAAGTCAAAAAATATTTTTTTTTTTCACACAAACAAGTTAAAACTTTTCATCTCCAATTTCTCATCTTCAACTTTAACCCCTTCCCAATTTCATCTTCAAACCTAACCCCTAACCTAACCGAAGGTAAATAGTAGAGAAAAATGGTGAAATTCTAAACTTGGAAACCATATTTTATTAACGTAATCCAAATAACAAACGTAGGGGACCATCTCAAGGTAAGTACGATTGCTTTTTTTTTTTTTTTTGCTTTTTTGTCTATGTAAAAGGCTTTGAAGGCAATGATTTTGAAACTACCTTGCACTACAATAAATGTATTTTTTTTCTTATTGTAATCCTATTTTGAATATATTATTTATTGGAGAATCCTAAATCAATGCCAATTAAAATGGTTGGGAATGAACTTGAGGAATTAGGATAACTGATTAAACTGGAGAAAATAGTGGATAACGCAAAGTTTTTAGATTTTATTTAACTTTAAATTGTTTTTTATTTGAATAATATTTCACATGCAAACTTTTTTTTCTTAACCACGACTTTGTCTTACACAGCGTAATAAATAACATCATTTAATTATACAGTATCACTTAACGGCGCCACATAAAATTTTACGTTAATATTTTTAACCGAATGACCATCAGTATAACCGTTATAAACTATAATGACTAATAGTGTAGAAAAATTACTTTTATAACTATTTTGAGACTTAATTCAAACTTGAGTCACCATTGGTTATCCCACTTTGTCATTTTGAGTTTATGAATTCACGGAGGACTTGAAGTGGGATTAATTCAAAACGGTAGGTTGTAACTTCTAAAATAGTGGGTTTTGACATATAATAATCTTGTTTAACATTTTTCACGCTTCAACACCATCTAACCTGTTAAAATTTATTCTGTCGATTAGTCGGTTATACAGTATTAGACGTCATATCTCTTGAAACATAAATGTCAAAGTTTTTGAATTCAAGTTTTATAGCTACTCAATTTTGAGATTTCGACCTTTTCATATATAATTAGACTTAATATGCACGTTAGAGGACTTATTAAAAATACAAATGTAAATAACTAAAATTTGCTACTTTGTAAAAACTTAAACTTTTAGATTAAATCATAAAATATTAATTGTTTACATTCTAATTATGACAGTGAATCAAAGGCCCCATAAATAAAATGAGACCAAGTAAATGTTTAGCTTGGCATATTTTTTAGTATTCCTCTTAACTTTAGAATTAAGAAAGTTGAGGTTAAGAAAGTTGAGGGTTTCAACTAACATGCCTAATCACAAAAGTTTATGGGCTTAATTAAACCTTTTACAAGCATTTCTAACATATAATAATATGGATGCAAATGTAAGACGTGATCTCATTTCCTTTTGACTTGTATTAAAAGTTTTATGTTGGAAGGTAATAATATATTTAGAGTATATCTGGTAGAGTTTATTTTAAACACTTATTTTTTTTAAAATTTATTTTTGATCACATATTTTATGTGACTTACAATTTTTATCAACTTTAAAACTACAAATTTCATTAACTTTTGATAAAAACCTCCTAAAAAACTATTTTTAAACTCTACCAACACATGTACTTATTGCGAAATCTCCCTTACTATTTCTTGGCGGGTGGGGGATATGTTCACGATAATATATGTTGAAAAGTGGGATGCTTTAGCATAATTTTGAGTGAATTTTTTTTTTTTTTTTTGGTAAGATCAATATAGATTTGTGTTCTCTTCCGCAAGAATATCGAACATATATATTAACTCTTTCAAAATAATGTTCGGATGAATGAGAAATTTAATCTCAAAGTGTACCCATTGGAAGTGGTTTAAGTGTTTGAAGGAAACTAATTTAAGCTTGTCCCACATTAGAAAAATGACAAGGCAATGACTAGTAAATATTTGCTATGTTTTATGAAGGTATAATCTTGTGTAATATAGATGCTCTAATCTTGTGTGTGCACACAATGGGGTGCAAATCTTGCATCAAATTTGCACCCCAGGCAATTGAACTCGTATACGAGCGCGACCTGTAGAAATTAATGTCGAATAGAAAATTGACCCAGTAGTAGGTTCCACGTTTATTTTCATTTATTTCAAGTTGCCCTTCTAGTTTCTATAACAACTCTACATGACTATAGCCCATTAGTAAGGTCCGTGTTTTACCATTATTTTTTCTATTTACTTTCATTTATTTCAAAACTTTCAAGTTTTTTGTAACAACTAACACCTCTAACAATCAGTTTGTTAAGTCATCCATGGAGCCTATAAAAAATGTCAATTTCTCTTCCACTAGTAAAATTTGTCTGCCCGAATTTTCTAGCTCTTTGTCCAAGTCTTGGTGATAGTATTCACGCAAAATTCAGTTCACTTGCGTAGAAGTTCAGTGCTCAGTTTCTGCTGGTTTCTTCATTTTATCTTGAGAAAAGGACGCCCCGACAATGAGGAAAGAAATCTGTTTTAAAGATATTATGCTTACACAAGCCTCAATTTGCTATTCTGTTATCCCTTTTAGTTATCTTTTATTTGTTGTGCAGTTGTTAATTCTCTATTTTATTCTTTCTTTAATAATTAGATATAATTTTATTATTCCGTATTTTTGGCTAACAATTTAAAAGTGTTACTTTTTTAAGCAAATTATACAGTTTTTCTGTACATATGACAAATATAGAGGTATTTCCTTTAATTTTAAAATTTGCATAGACACTTATTGTGATTTATTTTGGTTAAAAAATTCTCCATTTTACCATTCTCTAGGTCTTTTTTAAAAGGAAAAAAAAATTGTGAAGTATCTAAAATACTAGTTATCACTTATCTACTTAGATTCTGAAAAACATTTTCCCTTACAATCACTTATCTAAGTTGTAATTTAGATTGGTTAAAAACCTTTCAAACTTGATTTAAAAAAAAAAAAAAAAAAACTATATTTTGATTTTTTTTTTTAAAACAATTAAAACTTCCATTTAGTGGAGTCACTGGAACCAGCTCTATTCGTACTTTATACTAATTGCATTTAATTAGTAAGTTTCAATGCTATATTTTTAAAATTATTTTGACCCTAAACATGTCAACATGTCAACAGATTTTCAATCACTTATCTATCAGCTTGTATATTACATGCACACTTAGACAACCGTTAGGTACCAAAATCACTAGGTATAAAGAGGCCAATGACTATTGGCACTCCGACTGTCAAGTCTATTGTCAATACGAGATTATATTTGGGGGAAGGGGTTTGGGTGTGAGAGAGACAAGAAAATAAATATTTGACCAGAAAATTATGATATAGAATAATGTATACCTTTGAAACAAAGGAGAGACCTATATTTATAGGAGGAGATCCTAGTCATTAAGGACAACAATCAATTAGTTATCTAATTGAATTGTTTCCTTGTGAAGATAGAGTTATTCCCGAATTGGCCACTATCCCTAGGGACTCCTCCCTATTATCTTTGTCAATCTTTAATATTGCATTGTTGATTTGTAGGGATTGACACAAAGTTTTCTTGTTGGAGTTATCTTATTAATCAAGAGTAATATTTTCTCAAATTATCTCTTCACTTGTGATTGGGATTTCACTTAAGAGGACGAGCTGCCTAGGAGATTTTATGGGCGTGCGAGGGCTTCGATGAATAATAGTACTGGATGGAATTCGCTATAATTGCAAAGGTCATCCATGAGGTTCACTACGTAGAATGTAGTCAAGGGAACAAAGACATCTAGTGTTATAGGGCTAAAATTCACACGTGTAACTTGAGTGAATGCCAATGTGGCTTTACTGGGAACCGCAAGCTGATGTGGCATTCCGTCAAATTCAGAAGGTAACAAATTATTTAAATGATATTTGAATATCTACATTTGCACTTTTTAATATTTGAAATTTAAATGCTTATTAAAAATAGTTAAAAAAAAAAAGTATTAAAAATTTCACTCTTTATATTAAAAAAAAAACGTTCTTATAAATATTCTCTTTTTTAAAGTTTCCCTTTTTGTGCTTTTACAAAGTAGTATTTTTAAACTATAAAATGCAATAGGAAATTTAACGTTTTTCACCACTTATTTTGAGGATAATAATGAAAATTTGCATACAAAAATTAGCAAAAAAGAAAGAAAAAAAAATGTTAACATTTACACGAGGAGACAAGTCGCGTAAGTGACAATCTAAGGGGAGCAATAAATGGTTGAATAAAGAAAGGACGGCGTGGGTGAGTAGTCATTTCTTCTCTCTCCTCACAACACCCACTACTACTCCATTACCATTCCTCCCATAAATCCTTCTCTCTCACTCTTCTTCTCAAACAAAAATCCCCAGTGGGGTGTTTCCATACAGATATATACATATAATCATATATTGTGGACTCCTTTCATCCACAAGAATTTGCACAATCATTTACAGTCAGCATTAAGGTATTCATTGTGTACGTTTTTACTTATTTATTATATTTATGTTTCAGATTTAATAGATTTACCAAGCTTTACTATTCGAGAGTTTAATCCTCTATTCATCTTTGAGTTGCAGTTTGTGAGCTGGGTCTTGTCCCCATTCTGAAATCCCTGAAAGGAAAATAAATTCGGAGAAACAAATTGAAAATATCTCTGAAACTTTTTCTGATTTTGATTGTGATGGCTTCATCATTAGCCACAAATCCCGATATGAACTCGAACCCATTGCGGAAAAAGTCAAGGAAACTTGGGAGGGAAACCCAGCAGTCCCAAATGAATACAACAGAGACAGGTCGTGCAAGATGGGGAACAGAGACGGAGCAACAGATCTACTCGTCGAAGCTCGTGGGTGCTCTCTGCCATCTCCGCCGCCCTGGTTCCTCGTCTCCGTCCGCCTCTGGTCGCGCCGTTCGTGACGCTGCCGACCGAGTCCTCGCCGTTTCAGCCAAGGGACGAACTCGCTGGAGCCGGGCGTTACTCACGAGTCGACTCAGCCTCCGACTCGCCCAGATCAATAAGAAACACAAGAAGGCATCAAAATCGATAACCGGTGATTCCAGGTCGAAGAAACGAGCCGTCAGAAAGAAACTGCCGCCTGTGCAGAGTAAAGTGCAGGTTTTGGGCCGTTTAGTTCCCGGTTGCCGGAAGCTTTCATTGCCTAGCCTTCTAGAAGAAACGACTGATTACATTGCGGCTCTACAAATGCAAGTCAATGCCATGACATTCCTCACTGGCCTCCTTACCAGCGGCGGCTCATTAGCCGCTTCTTCTGATCAACTCGGCTCGGATCAGTAGTACTAATTAGTAATATTGGGGATTTTTTTGTTTTTACTTTTAAATATTTTGAGTTAATTTTTTAAAAGTCTATGTTAATAATTGGGAAGTAATTATATTTTGCCTAAATTGTGTACATTTTGCCTTATTTTCATAACGAGGGCATTAAGCACATGTTTTTCATTGTTTAAATTATAATTTCAGTTCGTCAAACTGGTCGACATATTTTTATCTACACAGGACTTGAATCTATAACTTACAATTTACTTTTTATCTGCACATTCACTCACAACTTATAATATAAGTACTTAAAAAATAATTTCAACACTATCAAACATATGCTAAATCATCATATACGGATTGAATTTGGTAAAACAGTAAATTTTGATTTTAAAATCTATGTATTATGTTGAATCATTTCATTTGAAATCCGACCGGAAGTGAAGTAAATTAGGTACTGGTTTCTGCAATTTGGAATTGCATGTTGTCTCAATATATTATTGTACTTTGAAAATCTGATTCAATGAAGTGGCCCGCTTGTTCATTATCACTCGTGTACACGATTGAACTGTCATTGTTGCAGATATATTGAAGATTATACTGCCAAATTTCTTTTTGTGGTCTAAATATCTTCATCTCTTTAGTCTCTATCCTTGCTTAGTAAAATCCTGAGCTTTAAAGGATTCATTCTTGCCGACACGATTGTAACAATTTTTTATATGGTAAAATATTTTTTTCTTGACAACGTGTGGTTTTCCTTGAACGAGTATTCTATTATCGAATTAAGAAATTTGTCTCAATTCTCAACACTAAATTCAAGTCTCGACACTACTTATTTTTGAAAATTGTACAAGTATTATGTCTTTAATCAGAAAATGAACATGGTCTTGAAACGAGAAAATTTGTTGAAGACAATATTATAAGTATCTATGTTCACTCTCTAACAAGATTATAAGTATTTGTAGTCTCTTTTAAGGTTGTGTTTGATTTTGATTAAAATCAGATTTTTTTTGTAAAAGTTGTTGAAATGTGTGGTTGAAAAATTGTGGGACTATGGAATGTATAGTTAAAATTAATTGTTGACTTTGACTTTAATTTATTAGCAAAATTAAAAGTGAAAACAAAAAGGATCTAACTGTTTAAAATTTTAGATGATATGATGTCTCTAATTTTTGTTTGAAATTTAATAATTATTGGATTACATTAGTCAAAAGTCATAACAAAGCCATGCAACTTGCCCACGTTCAACCACCACACATTGGATAGTGTATCACTCACTCAATTCTATATAGATATTTTCACACAGATTAAATAAATTTAATTATTATAATTAAAATAAAATTTTAATTACATTTTTTTTAATGCACCCTACATTAAAATAATTGTAGTTCATATTTATTGATAACAATGTACATTAAATAAGAGAATATTAAAAAATTAAGAAATTAACTATATTATTAACAAGAAAAATAGACTATAATTTGAGACTAATAATTAAAAAAGTAAGTTTATCTTTAAATTAAAAAGTTTAAGCAAAATTATTGAATAGCCTCATTTAAAATTAGCTGTTAGTTAGAAAATAAATTTATTTATTTAAATTTTGATTTAAGACGTTTTTTTACGTGTAGATCAATATCATGTACACAATTTTTAAAAATTGATAATAACGAGACTTAAATTTTTTATTTTTGTATATTCCAATTTTTATTTATTTACTTTTATCTAAAAGTATATTTTAACTTATTTAAATCTCATCTTAAAAAAAGCGACAACAAAATCCAAAAATATGATATGTCTAGTACTATCGATCTAATATTTAATACAGTACCATATATCCAATCTTTATAATAAATATGCTATTAATTTATTCTATCAACATACTATATGTAATCAAAATCCTCAAAAGATTGTCCAAACATGCTAAAATATTTATTCTTGAGACATGTTTTTACTAATAAACAACTACACGATAAAAGACGATCATGAACAACTACACGATAAAAGACGATCATGTAAAAAAAAAAAAAATTAGATATTTTTTGAGACATGTTTAGTAAGTAGAATTATACAAGACTTGATATTACTCTGAAAAAAATTATTTTTTAAATTAATATTTGCATAATTCTATTGAATACAGCGTACTTAACATGAAGGGGGCGGAACCATAATTTTTTTTGAAAGAGAACACTACTGAAAAAAGAAAGATTTTTTGTACTTCAAAAAATAATTTTTTCGAAACGAGGTTGGATTACAATACGGTCCCACTCTCTATCTCCGCCCTGTTAACATGAACCACGTGCATGTATATTGAAATGAAAGGAAGATGGTGAGGAATAAGGCTGGGCCCATAGCTATGGGGAGGTTGGCAAAATCTGCCAAACACAGCCTAATAGGAAAAAGCCGCCTGTCATGTGCTACATTTTCAGGCAGCCCCACCCACTTATGGCACATGTGAGATGGTTGTGCAAATTCAAACATTTCTCTTTTGATAATGAGATATGCTTTAGCTTTTCAATATCATTCATCTTTTGTATGAATATACTTTTATGGTCCAGGATAATTGTTGCATTAATAAATCATTCCAAATAATGTTACATGTTCTCTTTCGTAGTGACTTGTCGTAAATTTAGTCGATGGTCCAAAACAGTGATTCCTCCTCTCCACTTCTTTTCAAATGTTTCGATCATGCACGACATGTCCGATAAGAATCATTCGTTTCACATACTTCACGTATAATAAAGACTAATCAATCCTTTCTTATCGTAGAATTTTTTACCTCCAACCTCACCACTAATAGAGAGAGCGAAATGGAAAAACACCAAAGTGAACCCCCCCCTAAGTGTCGACACATGTGCCGACTTCACCATTCCACAATTAATTATTCCATATTGAGATTCCAAGAATGAACAGCATCACCATCACAATTAGGGTTTTTTTTTTTTTAGCTCAAAGCAGTTTATGATGGTGTTGAATGAAGGACCACATATAATGTTATATAGGCTTTGTTGGACCAACACAACAACTTATAAATGTTCACTTTGTTTCTTTATTTTGGTATGTGTACAGCTTTTATGTATAAGACCACATGCATTCATGTGACTATTATTATAAAAAAGTCACGGAACACAATGTCTTGTACTATCATAATGGTTAACAAAAGATGGACTTTTTGTACACTCACCAGCTTGTGACATGTTTTGGTACGGATGATTCAACGATATTGAACACTATTCCCAATTATATAAGATAATAAAAAAAGTAAAATTTATTCATTATACTATTTAGTCTTATTCAATATTGTATATATATAAAATCTTACCCCTACCTAGTTACGTATTCATTATATATAATACTTTACTTATTCAAATCTTACCGCTACCTAGTTATGAAAATTCCTTGTTCAAGCATTTGATGAAAATTGAACTTAACTTGTTCGCAGAAGAGTGTGTTGAAGATGAATTATAAACAAATAAATTATCCACTCTCTAATAACTTAATTTTTTAATAACAAAAATCAGTTAGATTTAATAATTTTATTTGCGGGATTACACATTGATTTGTGCCAACTTCGACACATGTAAGCTTGTTCCAAAGAGTTTTTTAACAAATTTTGATAAAATAAATTGATAAAAAGTTTAAATAATTGTTGACTTTTAACCATAGCTTTTTAATAAATTTTAATTTAAACCAAACAAACACGGTCTATGACAGAGGTCTCGATCTTTGGCACGCCCGTCTCTAACTTTGGCACGTGATGCACTTTGATCTCAACCTCCAATTTTGTTGCCCCATTTGCCTAACGAATGATTTTGCGTCCAATTCGATGAAAATAAGATAAATACACAGATTTGTTACAACGGTCACTTTAGATAGATTTCATCATCCAGGACTACAAGGACAACAGATGTAAAAGGTTAGATACGTAAATGCTCATTTTTTAAAAGGTCACACACCTCGGCATTTAGAGGTCACAGGCCGATTATGCAACTTGTTTAATTAGCGAATGCATTAGTTGTCCATCCTCAACCTTTGTCTAACATACTTTCATTCAAATTTAAAGCAGATAGCAACATAAAAACCAAAATCATCATTACATCTGATGCATTATCAAAAATATGGATCATGCACAAATTTGCAGCCGTGTCATCCATAAACCAAAACGAATTATACGGAAATGTGCATCTGTTTTGCCTAGTGAACAACTAGCATTCTACAAAGGAATGTCCATAGGGAGGGAAAAGAAGTCAGACACGAAGCACATTTAGAACCTGCAATTATGAAGTTTCGTAGAAACCAACTTCCAACAAGCACAGCGGTTACCTCTAACTTTCCGCCCAAGCAAAGAATTATCAAGATTTTACGGGCTCATCCCTAGGCCTCCAGAGTCCAAGCCTATACTTGTGGGCATACTTCAATATTAACTTCCTCTGCAAAAATAAAATTAGTCGATTATTGAGGTTTCACTGCATGGATTGGTTAATAAAATCACATAATTGTGTAATGCCAAATGAATGCATTCGTTTCATCCACTGTGCTAAATTTAATTTTTATCCAAGTAGCTTTTGGAAGTAACAGATAATAAGTTCCATTCTACCCGGTGTTATGCTGTGTCTATTTAATTGAAGCTCCAGTTCCATGGCCATCTCCCCGAACCCAACCAAACCACCCCCACCCCTAAAATTCAAAGAAAGTAAATCTTATAAGTGTGTATGTCTAGAATAATAAACGATCATTTAGATTACGGCAAAAGAATGAATGTACTAAACTTGAGCATCAGCAACTTGCTCTTTCAGTGGGAGGTGACGACTGATCAACAAATGGAAAGGTTAATTGAAAGGGGGAAATAGGTAAACACAGTAATGAACAGATGTTAAAACCTCTAAGCATCATATTAAGCCAGAAAGGAAACAAACGAATACATTGCTTCATCGCCTAGAGGTACTACAGCTAGTCAACCTCTCCAAGGAGAAACCAGCTAAACCATGTGCAACTAGGGACTCATACATAGAGGTCAGAAGACACACTGCAAGCTGAACATGGTCATAGGACCATAAGTTTTGAGCAAAGACTTCCACAGGTTCTTGTTTCCAACAACCCCAAAGCATTATTGATGGGGAGACAGCAGAAAACAATTCTGACATACCATGTGCATGGATTCTTCTATTATTACTCAAGTACTCAGATAAGAGTATATTGGGTGGACCCCCATCCCTCGTTAAAACGAAAAATGGTAGATTTTTTACAAATCCAGAACATGTTCTTGTGCAACCCTCATATCTAAGCCACGTAACAAAACTGACATAACTAAAACCTAATTTTCATAAAGCCAAAATGGATAGAAGAGGCATAGTCAGACAACCATGAACTAGGAGACACTATGAACACAAGGGTTATCAACCCATAGCATAGCCCTCTGGAAAATTTTATGGGCTTAGCATATTCATAAAAGAAGCATACACCAGTCAACATCTTTCCTGAAACTCCTGCCCGAGCAAATTTTCGTCACAACAGTTGGTTAATTCCATACATATTTAAAAAAACCAGCTGTCTGTTCTTTCCCTGTATCTTCTGGTGAAGGCTAAGAATTTACTCGTTAATCCATAAAATCTGTTATCGCCAATTTGGTTTGTAAATCACCATAAAAAAAGGTTGTCCAGGACAATTTGGACACACTTTAAAGTACAAGTGCTTCCAAGTCAAGATAAATTGATGTGGTCGAGCAATTTAAAATTGATTCCTTTAAATTGTGAGATAAAAAACCTGATGTTCACCGCAAAAGTTTACAGGCGGTCCTTGACAGCTAAAAAGCATTGTGGGGGAAGAGGAGAGCTTTACAAGTGGATACTATGAAAACATTAGTCATAAGGTTCAAGGTTAAAAACCACATCATAAAGAAAAGCAAAAAAGGAATAAACACATGTGCACTCCCCCCCCAACACACACACACACACACACACACAGAGGGAGGGAGGAAAAGGGAGTTCCACCCATTTGCATAGCATAATCGAATTAGAACATGCTGAACAATAGGAATTTCCACAACTTTTATAATGGTGACATGTTAATGAGGACATAATCATCACTAACCCAGCACGCTCACACCTCCTTATTCAACCTTGTAGAGTTAACAACAATGTTATTTACAACAAAACTTTCACAAGTTAATAAGTATACAAGCATAATATTTACATATCCTCTCCCATAATTCAATACAATCTAGATTTACCAAGTTCACGAAATACCATGACTCGACGGACTGTTACTTATGACAATGACATGACCACCAAAAGTCAAGTGAGTGAACTAGCACTCCGTAACCAAATTGTAAACAATAAGGTGAACCAAATTGTAAACAATAAGGTGAACCACCAAGCACCAACTCAGATGCCGAAATTAAAAGTACATCAGATGGGAGCTTGAAATGCTCAGAAAAACTACTCTAATCACACAGAAGAATAATAACCAACAAAGAACTTTTTAACTTTATATCTCTTCATGGTCAACTCCATGCGCACAGAAATTGACGTGCATGAAAATTTAACAATAATTGCAATACCAAATCTCCAAAAACATTTTCCCATCTGAAGTAATAAATTAATAATGTTTTACTTGTCACATGACACAATACCTCTCTTCTAACCTAATTAAAAAAGCAAATGCTACGGTGAGTTAATAAACTCTCACACATCTAAGTGCCAAACAATCAGTACATTGCTTCACTTTTCACGTGCCAAAAATGATGCTTCACTTGCCACATGACAATAATCCCTTCCTTCTAATCTAAATTAATAAAGCAAATGCTGTGGTGAGTTAATAACCTCTCACACATCTAAGCGCCTAACAATCGGAACATTGCATGAATCACAATGCAAAATTCAAAAGCAATAAACACCACCCATATTATTTGTTCACTCCCATAAAATAAATATAAATCAAATTATGAATATTAGCATATCTAATCAATTTTACAGAAGTTAATAATTGAAACAAAATAGTAATTGTTAATCCTAGACTAACGTGATCGATCTGCTGTGGCACATAACCGACCTGTGGTGGCATGCTGACACATTACCGGCATGTGAAAATTTTACTATGTCCAACATAGGATGTGAGCTTGGCCCCATGACTCGGGAGCAAGCTAAAGTTGATGAGCTCTAACCCTGAGAGGTCAACCTTGAGCATTGTTGAGCTCAGGGGCGGACCTAGAGTCGAATTTTAGGGTGAGCTAAAATTTAAAAATATTCAACAATATCACATAATCAAGGATTAATACAAAAAATGCTTTTTTTGACAGTTTACAACTTCAAATTGTTTATAATGCAAGAATAGATCGATAATGATCAAACTAGATAACTTCATGTGTTTCCAAAATGACATTATTTTGTTAAGACTCAAAAGAACCTAAAATGACTAGAGACGTTATCAAGTCTTCAAATTTTCATATAGCTTAATCCAAATTTAATGTTGCGATGTTTTAATCTTTCTTCTTTTCATTGGAAACTAAAATACATGTGTATATGCACAGACATACACAAGCAAGAAATATCCTAAATTTTCCCTTCAAAAAGAATATTAGAGTATGCAATTTTTCATTCTATTGGGTGAAATCTGAATCATCCGCAGGAAATAAAGATTCAAAGAAAATCATTTGCTACAGTGAAGGGCAATACTCTGAGTTCTGTTTGGTTAGCATATTAAAATAGTGAGGTTTGAATTAATTAAATCATTGATTTTACTTTCTGAATAATAGCTTCTCATCTGTAAACCTAATTAAGTGATATTGGAAAACATAATAAATTGGCCCAATATTTTTCACCATGAGCTATGCATAGGTCCGCCCAGGATTGAGCTCATTGAGAAGGCATTATCAAGACGAAACATAAGTCAATATCTAAAAGGTCGAAGCTCGTACTAAAAAAATGCAGCAAAGCATTGAGGATGGACAAAAGAGATCTTAGCCCTAGAGCGCAGAAAGCCAACACAGAAGGGAGTGCACAACTATGCAGCAGAGCACAGGGTCAACCTGATGCAAAACGAGTACTAGATTTCTTCAGAAGTTTTATACAATGCACAATTGGGGAGTTATTTGACAAGTAGAAAAGTTCCCATGAAATAAATAAGTCACTAAACAAACCTGAAAGAGGCTTCACACTGATATATGGGGTAGAACTCTACTCCTAAGTATGTTCTTCACCGACAAATACAAGGGACATGCCTCTGAAAAAGGTACAAAATTTATATTGCTTACAGAAACTCTTTCAATTTATTCACTCAACAATAGAAGCGAAGTTAACATTGGAATGAAATTGGCCACAATCACCCATCTTTCCTTGCCAAGTTCTGACATTTATTGGTTAGCAGATTCCAGCTGAGTCAAGATCATATCCATCAACTGGAATTTGAGCCTATAAGTTTTCACTTCCCAATGTCAATAGTATACCAAGAATAAAGAGCATGTTTTTATTTCTGACTTTGTTTTTCTTTTAAACCGCATCACGTGATGCACGTCTAGAGAAACCATAGACTAGCTCAAGACTATCTCCTCAAAACTATTTCATAACTAAGACCACTATTGCTTATACATGCTAACCTAAACATAGCACAATCAGTAAAATTCATCAACCACAATGCTAAATTTTCAAGAAACAACATAAACTATATCCCCCCAAACAACGTAAACTTATTACCAGTCATATCCAATAAATTCCATAAGACAAATAGTCAATAAATTTATTCATTTTTTTGGTATTCCCAAACTAAACTTACTTCTTGGCATTTAAGGCCGATTCTCTTGAGCTTAATGGTGCGGGCGACGAGAAGCTTCTGCAAGTCGCCAAATTCAGACTCCAGCTTTTCCACATGCTGTTCCACTCCTTTACCCACTCCATTCAAAAACTCCGGTATCCCAACCTTTACTGCACCACCAACAAACAAAAATGTCCAAAACCCATAATCAGCATTCACCACCAAAAGAGCATCGCCCAAAATATGCATACATATACATACAAACACAAATTATGAAACAATTTATGCGAATTACCTATGTAAGGGTTGGATTTGGATGAAAAGCTTGCCAACCCAACAACAGAATTGGAAGGTGTTGATATTAATCTTTTGTTGAAGGATAGGAATTGCCTCCATGCCATCTGGGAATCAATAAATTTTGTTATCTGTAGAGGGGATGGGTGGAGTGAGAGCATAAACCCTGGGACCAATCTCAAAAGCGACATCGTTTTATGTTTCTATACTAATTTTAGTTTTTTTTTTTTCAATTTTTTTTTCTCTTTTTCTGTCTGTTTTTCTTTCTTTCTTTCTTTTTCTGATTTTTTTTTATTTTTTTTGGTTAGAAGGAAAAGAAAACAAAAAGTGAAAACTTAAATTTTTAAACAAAACTTTTCTAGAAACATATTTTGTTTTTACATTTGTGATAATATCATATTTTTCCAAAAGAATGATATTCATAATCGCTTATCTATCTTTATCATTCAATATATGGCGTTATTCAATTGAATGAATTTTTATAATTGATGGTATATAAATATATTATTTAATTAGAATAAATAATTCATCCATTCGAGTAATATCACATGGGATGATTATCGATAGTGAAATGTATGAATAATAAGATTATTCTTCAAAAAATATCAACCTCATTTTCTATTCAAAGATTTTTAAAACTATAATTGACGCAATGTCCAAGCTCACAAGGCAAGCGGTATAGGTCTTGCTGTGGGGGAGCCCTGGCCATTTTAACACTCAAACAAGTCAAATAATTGGGAGAAACTGACTTTTAAAATATTGAAAAAAAAAAAAAAAAAAATCCCTTTCAATTGTATGAATCAGAGATGCCCTAATTGATCAAAGAATTTTAACTTGTTGAAAAGCAAACATCATTTTCCTATTTCACTCCAGTTCAAATTGATAGTACATTTAGGCCATTGAATTTTGAGTCTTTTATCTCTATTTTCACTTTCTTGAATCACATCTTTAATACATGACACGCTGCAACGTTATAAATGCATCTAAGAATTGTATTAGCTTTTGCTCGATGAAATTAATCTTGAAAAGATGAAGATAAGGTAGAGCGACGAGTTAGGAGCACGAATGCATGAAACGGAAATCAAAGAACATGGACAAATTTAAGTAGTATTATGGGTCAAAAAATAAGTGAAACTGGGCAAGTCAGTGCTCAAATCCTCAATTACTTGCAAGGCACATAACAACATAGGGAAGAATCTGTCATCTTTCATCTAATTCGTATGATTCTGAAATGCAAACAAGTCCAACTTTTGGCACCTCTATGAATGGTGGAATCGTCAAAAACTCACATATTATCGCTACTAAGGTCGAGCTACATTTAAGAATTACGGTATATTGGTGAAACTAATTCAAGCATTTCATTTTTATAATGGTGCATGCTCAACTCCAAGATGTAAATACGCGTTTTTTCTTTAGATTTCATGAAATTTGGATAATGATGATAATGATGATGATAAACTCAAATCGTTATACGACAAAGTATCCACATCTTGTAGGTATAAGTAATAGTTCACAGTTTCAAATAGTTCCTTCATTACCAGCTAAAAGCATATACTTCTCTTTCCTTGTAAGGTTTGTGCATTGAAATCCCAAGGCTTCAGCTATCTCATTCTGCACATAGTTAGCCACTTCAATCTTCGATAATTCACCACTGGTACAAGAGTGGGATTTTGGTAACTTCTCGAGAAAATTGACAATGTAAATCGTACGAGGATTCAAGAGAAAGAATAGAGGATCTAAAGTTTTGTGTCCACTTGCAGTTGTTCCATAAAACATGCTCACCTTTGAGTCGAGGGCAACTGGAACTATATCATCGCTCAATTCTGCGAACAAAGGGCTAAACCTCAGCAAATATGGTTCCCTGCAAGTTGTTCCCTCAGGGCAAACTACAATATTACCATGGGAAAGAATTTCCTCCATCATCTTTAAGTCCTTTTCTCGATCCCTCCTTGTTAATCGAATGCATTTTAACGGTGAGAGGAGCTCCGATAATCTGCTTATACTGTATGTAACAGTAATGACTGGTTTCATGAGTGCCAAGGAAATGTAGATTTGATCTAGAAGTGTTCTGTGATTCGATACATAAACTACACCTCGGGTTTTCGCCTCCCAGACCGTGGGATCTTTGGAATGTCGTCTAGATAACGACCCTACCATCCCGGTAAAGGCTAAGATTGGGATGGCTACTTTGTAAGGTAGAAACACGGCAACAAACATCCTAATGATGCTAAGGGGAAAACCGAACGGTAACCATACGAACATAGACAATGTAGCAGAATATGTCGGCCTAAAGGCCAATCTTCCATCGTGGAAAATTAATGGCTTCGGATAATTTCCCCGTGGAAGTATTCGCCAGCTTGTCTTCTCTGCTGAAGTTACCAAATATACCTCCTGTCAAAATGCAAAACACAAGATCATCATCCATTGGAATTTCAGAAACAGAACATTTTTACATGAAATCCTAGTAAGTAGTAATACAAACCTTGCTATGAGAAAAAAATTGCTGGCTGGCAGAACCAGAGCCAAAACCAACTAGAAGAGGATTCATATTTTCCTGTCCAATTATCTCATTCACAACAATATTTATGTCTCTCTTTACCTCCATTAAGCCCACAAAGTACCCGAAAACCACCTTCAAATCTCTTCCAATAACAGCATTTACATCCAAACAATCCCTTAAAAATCCTTCTACCATCACATTAGGTATATCACTCACTGCTACCTTATTCTTGTACCTCATTACAACTTGGAAGCCTTCATAACCAACATCTTCAAGCAAGAACTTAGGCAAAACAGATCTTCCAAGCCGATAATTAGCTTTCTTTATCCCACAAAAACATATTAAAACCATAATCTTGATCCCAATTTCCTTGCTAAATAGACAAACAAAAGGATAGGAAAGAAAAAGAACTAGAGCTCGAAAGAGGCCTCCAGCTTCAAAGGCCACCAGCATGAAGTAAGGAAATAGAGACGAAGATTTTAACAGTGCTTCCTCCATATGAAAGATCAAAGTTGCATCCAAAGGCTCCTCTTGTTTATGGGAAAAACAAGAATTCTTGTTTTGAAATTTCATTTCGGATTCTTGGGGACAAGTGATTTTCCTCTGTAGAAAATGTGCATTACAAAGGCTTTTGAGGATGAATCTAAGCCAAAACAAAGGAGCTTTTAGTTTGAAAATATTTCCAGCCATCATTTCATGACTAGTAATTAGCAGGAGTAGGGAGAATGTATTGAGATGAACTTAGAAAACTGTCCTTTGTTGCAGTTTCTAATCTGCATCATAATCTTAAATACTATGGGAATGTGTTGGATTTTAGATATGTCATCTTCCCATGATATGATCTCCGTCATAAGATTTGACAAAGACTATCAAACTACCTCAACCATCCTCTTTTACTCTAGCTTCGAAAAATTATTGTCGCTATCTCTGACGTTTATCTACTTGTACACATTTGTCTTCCAACTTTTCATATTTTGTAATTCGCGATCTCTAACGATGAAAACCCTCCAAAAATCTATTAAGTTGTCATGTGCCACCCACACGACGATATAAGTAAGACTCTTAAATGTCCACTACTTTTATTATTTATATCGCCTCCTAAATGTCCACTACTTTTATTAAATAAGCCAAAATTTAAATATATATAAAGAAAAGAAAAACACTTCTGTCCAAAAAAATGGATACTCTTTTCAGCAGCTAGCGTGTCAGGTTATGGACCAACAGGAAGATAAAATAAAATAATAGACAAAAAAAGAACAACAATAATACAATAGCAAAAATGGATACCCAAAATTTTGGCCATTAGAGATGGACACAAACCAGGTGACATTTTAGTAAGGCAAAAGATGGTCCAATATTCTAATGTCAAGATGAAAAATCATTTGATAGATTCACTTTAATGTACACTCACGACATAAAAATAAATTATGTTTTATTGTTCGTATTAAATTATGGACGCAAAATTTGCGGAAAGAACTATAAATTTAACAAGAGTTTGTAATAAAATCTAGATTTTAAAGATAGTTCAAACATGAGTTTTTCAATGTTTATCAACCTTGATATTTTGGTAGACATATTCGATTGAATCGGAATGAAGATCCATAATGACAAATTAATTCTCTTATCAATTCTTGCAAAAAAAATTACGATTCCAACAAGTTTGGCCATCTTAGGTGATATCAATTAATATAGCTAGTAGATTGCTAACAAGATTAAATGTCAGTACACCACACCAATGCCCATGGCCATGCTACGTTTAGTTGCTTTCCTTGTTGAATTCTTGAAACCAATTGTTTATCCTTTTGAGTATGTTGGGGATGGCTTTAAAAACTTAAAGGTTAATAGTATTCGGGTAAGTCACTAGATTTATAGCGTTGTTTCACTATGAGTCTTTACTTGTCGAACTTTGTTTTGTTTTAAATAAGTCATTGAATAGGCACTATATCAACATCTATATGAAGAATTTACAGAGTCACTTATGTACTTTGATAAGTGCATTTTGTGCACTTATTTGAGTCCTTAAACTAAACTTTTAATTCGTTATTTTATTAATTTTCTACTTAATTCAGTGCATTATTTTTTATATTTCAGTTTTGGACCCATCTGTAAGAAATTTGAGAAGAATGGATGAAAAGAAGTATAAATTGAAAGATATTTTGAAAGTATGAGGATTCAATTGCACATTATTGAAAGATGAAGGACCACATTGGAGATTATTGAAAGATGAAGGACCACATTGGAGATTATCAAAAGTTGAAAGACCAAATTACAAACTATGAAAAGTTGGAGGATCAAAATAGCATACTTGAAATTTGTAAGCTGGGCGAGCGCCCAGACGGATTCAACTAAAGTAGAATGAAAACCATTTACCTGGGCGATCGCCTGGGTTTGCACTGGGCGATCACCCGGTGTAAAATTTGGCTGGGGGAGATTTTTTTTCTTTTTCAATTCAACTCTGATTAGGTAACTTTTGGCCCACGATTTTTAGGTCTTTTTGGCATCTTTTTGGGGCACCATTAGAGTAGTATATATATGAGTTATTAACTCATAATAGGTTGTTGAGTTTTTGGGAGAAAAACATAGACGAAGGCATCAAACAGAGATCAAGATGGCTTGTTTGAGGAATTGAACGAAGATCAACAACAAGCACTTATTCTTTCAAGTCTTCTTCTTTTCCGGGTGATGAATTCAATGTGTTCTTCCCTTTCTTGTTTTCTTATTATTAGTATGCTAGGCTAGTTTAATTAGTGCTAGAATTACGATGAAACTTGTCGTTTAAATTCTTTTATCTTGAGACTTGGTTTTTGACACTTTATTTCAATATAGTTTTGAATAATTAATTTCGATTTGTTTGCATCTACAATTATATACGTAGTAATTGTATGATTGTTGTGGTGTGTTTTATTATCGAAAGATCAAAAGCATGCTAGACGCTATTTTAATTATCTTAAAGTCCGATAAGGGATAGAAATATACCGCTATGCTTTAGGTGATCTTTAATTATCCACGTAAATTTAATACATTTGTTTGTATTCGCATTATTCATCGAAATATATGAGTCATGCATATGAATAGGTTTAACTTTATTCGAGAGAAACTGTTGAACAATCTAGGGATATTGATCTTCATAACTGAAGTAATTTGTCAAGACCAAGAATCAAGATAGAAGAAATAACAACTACAAGTGGATTCGGAATTCTAGTACTTTTCCTTTTTAAAAGTTAAATTAATCTTTAATCAATTTTAATCTTTCAAGTATTTGAGCAATAATTGTTTAACTGTTTTTAGTTTACTCTTTCAATTAGTTATTAAACACAAAATCTTTCAAAGTTCATTAGATTCGGTTAAGGTTAGCGTGATTAAACTGAATTATCTAAATCATCGTGGAATCAATACTTGGACTAAAAATCCATCTTACTACTTGTGCGATCCGTACACTTGCGGAATTATTAGAGATACAAAATCACTGACAAGTTTTTGGCGTCGTTGCCGGGGATTTAGTTTTAATTCTTTTCAATTACTTTAACACTAATTCGAACTTATTTATTTATTTGCTTGAATTACTTATTTCTTTAAGATATCATAGTGTTTGTTTTGTTTCTTTTCAGACCATTGCATGCGAAGTGTGAGACACGAGTCTCTAATTCCAGTTGATCCAGAGATCGAACGCACTTTTCATCGTAGGCAGAGAGAAGCAAGAAAGACACAACAAAAAGAACAAAAACAGTAAGACATAATGCAAAACAACGAGATCGCTCGGGCAAGACAAGAGATTGATGAAGACAATATGCTAGTTGGATACTTTTTGACTCCACAGATCATCCAGAGCCAATCCAGCATTGTCTACCCACCTTTTGGGCAGCCGAACTTTCAGCTGAAGACTAATTTCATTCATCTATTCCAGAATGGACACCAATTCTATGGCGGGACCGATGAGAATCCACATACACATCGCTTTGAGATTCTTGAAAATGTGTCAACACTTCAAGTATCAAAGAATCTCGAGACGACGCCATCCATTCGTTTGTTCTCACATACTCTTCGGGACAAAGCTCTTGAGTGGTTGGACTCACTACCAATTGATAGCATAACCACCGGAATGATCTAGCCCAAAAGTTTTGCACGAAATTTTTCCCACCAAAGAAAGGTTTCAAGTTGAAGCATGATATCTCCATATTTCAACAATCGATAAATGAATCTTTTGATGAGGCATGGAGCAGATTCAAGAATATGTTAAGGAAGTGCCCTCATCACGGTGTTGGCGAGGAGCAACAAATTCAATATTTCTATCTTTGGGCTACTACCTTCATTTAAAAGCATGATTGACTCTTCATCCAACGGTTCTCTATCTACCAAAACAAAGTTGAAGCTCTAGATTTGTTTGAAAGAGTAGCTACCACCATTTGCCATGTGGCCATCAGATAGAGTTATACAAAAGAGAACTGCAGGAGTACATGAGATAGATACTTTCACAAAGATTATCTCTGCACGAGATAGAGTCGTTGGCATACAAACTGGAAAGTATGTCATATTCAGCCAATGCAGTGCAAATAAAGAAATCAGCATGTGAAGAATGTGGAGCCAGTCATAGTACATCAGATTGTCCTATTCTATCACTACAGCCTGAAAAGGTCGATTACATTCAAGGTGGTCAGCGCCAACAAAATAACCCGTACTCCAACACATATAATCCAGGGTGGCGAAACCATCCAAATTTCTCTTAGAAGGATAATTAGAATAATTTCAGACCACAGTTTCAACAGCCAGAAAAGAGTACATCATTAGAAGACTCAATCAATAAATTTATCGAGAGAACCGAAGCAGCTTCATGCACAAGATAGATACTAATATTCAAAATCAAGGCGTTAATATTCAAAATCAAGTATTTACGCAATAAAGAATCTTGAGACACAAATAGGTCAGATGGCAATTGCTTTATCAGGCAGAGCACCAGGTACTTTGCCCAATAATACAAAGGTGAACCCCAAGGAACATGTTAAAGCTATTACTACTAGAAGTGGAGTTCAGTTACCAAAGATCCATGTAAAGAGATCAGTTGCAAATAAAGAAGTGGTACCTTCCACTGATGAGGAACACGTGGTACAGACTAGCAGACAACAGCTATGAAAGAGAGTTCAGGCACACCACAGATTAAGGCAACTGTTCCTATCAAGCCATATGATCCTCCGGTCCCATTTCCTCAGAGGCTACAAAAGCACAAGTTAGAGAAGCAATTCGGAAAATTTCTTGAGATCTTCAAGAAACTACATATCAACATTCTCTTTGCGGATGCACTTGCTCGGATGCCCGATTATGCAAAATTCTTGAAAGACATTTTTCAAATAAACGCAAGATGGAGGAACATGAGACGGTGATGTTGACAGAAGAGTGTAGCGCTATTTTACAAAATAAACTATCCCCTAAACTCAAAGATCCAGGGAATTTTACAATACTTTGCACAATTGGTGATTTTTGTTTTGATAAAGCTTTGTGTGATTTAGGAGCTAGTATTAACTTGATGCCGCTTTCTATTTTTAGGAAAATTAGGTTTGGGAGAAGCTAAAGCAACTACTACGGTAACCTCTGCACTTTGGTGATCGGTCTATTAAACATCCAAGAGGAATTGTTGAAGATCTTTTGGTAAAAGTGGACAAATTCATCTTCCCAGCTGATTTTATCGTTCTCGACATGGAGGAAGATAAAGATGTCCCACTTCTTCTTGGTCGACCATTTTTAGCCACTGGTAGAGCTCTGATCGATGTACAAAAAAAAGCTAACCGATTACGAGGCTTAGTGAGGAGCGGTCACATTTGATGTCTTCAAGGCAATCAAATATCCAACCGAAATCGAGATAAATCGCTTCAAAGTTGATGTGGTTGATGATGCGAGACATGAAAATTTTCATCTCCATAATCCATCGGATCCATTGAGGCTTGCATTGTGCATTCTCAATCCTCTCATGCGATTCTAGTGAGGTTGAGATGTGCAAAGATATCTTGAAGTTAATCCTCCATATACACGCCCGACCACGCTTTGAGGAGTTGGGCACATGTTCTACAAAACATCTCGCTTTCATTCAACAAACCTCCAAAATAGAGCTCAAACAATTGCCCTCTCATCTTCGTTACGCCTACTTGGAGGAATCCTCTACTTTGCCTGTAATCATTGCAAATTCTATTAATAAGCTTGAAGAGGAAAAATTACTCCAAGTGATTCGAGAACACAAAACAGCTATTGGGTGGTCTATTGCTGACATCAAGGGTATCAGCCCTACTCTGTGCATGCATAAAATCCTCATAGAGGATGATTTTAAACCAAGTATTGACAGTCAGAGGAGGCTGAATCCTAATATGAAAGAAGTAGTCAGAGCAGAAGTCATGAAACTAATAGATGCCGGGATAATCTATCCAATCTCAGACAGTTCTTGGGTCAGTCTAGTTCAAGTAGTGCCAAAGAAGGGAGGCATCACTGTGGTTCAGAACGAAAAGAATGAGTTGATTCCAACCAGAACGGTCACAGGATGGAGGGTTTGCATTGACTACCGCAAACTCAATACTGCTACTAGGAAGGATCATTTTCTCCTTCCATTTATTGATCAGATGTTGGAAAGACTGGCTGGATATTCTCACTACTGCTTTTTGGATGGATACTCCGGGTATAATCAAATTCCAATAGCACCGAGGATCAAGAGAAGACCACATTCACCTGTCCTTGTGGCACCTTTGCTTACCGTAGGATGCCTTTTGGTCTATGCAATGCTCCTGCCACTTTTCAGCGTTGCATGATGGCCATCTTTTCTGATATGGTGGAGAAATTCATTGAAATATTCATGGATAATTTCTCAGTATTTGGCTCATCTTTCGATGAGTACTTGGAGCACTTACACTTGGTTTTGCAGCGGTGTGAAGATACAAATTTGGCTCTCAACTGGAAAAAATGTCACTTCATGGTTCAAGAGGGCATCGTGTTAGGACATCGAATTTCAGCTAAGAGGATTGAAGTGGATAAAGCAAAAATTCAGGTTATAGAAAAATTGCCACCACCAACTTCTGTCAAGGGTATTAGAAGTTTTCTTGGACATGCCGGGTTCTATCGTCGATTTATCAAAGATTTTTCAAAAATCACAAAACCTTTGTGTACTCTGCTAGTCAAGGATGTGTCATGTGTCTTCTCTGAAGAGTGTCTATTGGCTTTCAACACTCTAAAAGAGAAGCTCATTTCAGTACCTGTGATAATTGCACTTAATTGGAGTCTACCGTTTGAATTAATGTGTGATGCAAGTGATTATGCAGTTGGAGTAGTGTTGGGGCAGCGAAAAGATAAAATTTTTCATGTGATACACTATGCCAGCAAGACGTTGAATGAGGCACAGCTTAATTATGCCACTACTGAGAAGGAGCTCCTGGCTGTAGTCTATGCCTTTGATAAATTCAGATCATATCTTGTTGGATCGAAGGTGATAGTTTACACTGATCATGCAGCCTTGAAGTATTTATTGGCAAAGAAAGATGCAAAACCTAGGCTGATTAGATGGGTATTACTTCTACAAAAATTTGATCTCGAGATAAAAGATAAGAAAGGAAACGAGAATGTAGTAGCTGATCACCTATCCAGACTTGAGCAGGAAGAGCAAATCGAGAGCTTGGATATTAATGAGGTGTTTCCAGATGAACAGATTTTTCATTTGGAAAAAGCACCATGGTTTGCTGATATAGTGAATTTCCTGGCCAAATTCATTATCCCGCCAGATTATTCAAGTCATCAAAAGAAGAAATTTTTCTCTGACTTAAAGCACTATTTTTGGAAGGATCCCATTCTCTATAGACGGGGCCCAGATCAAATAATTCGGCGGTGTGTTCCTGAAGAAGAAATTCCTCAGATACTTGGGCATTGCCACTCTTCAGCCTACGCTGGACACTTTGGTGCCTCTAAACCAGCTGCTAAAGTTCTACATTCTGGGTTCTACTGGCCTTCTCTTTTCAAAGATGCTTACCTTTTTGTGAAGGAATGTGATCGATGCCAGCTCACAGGCAATATCTCAAAAAGGAATGAAATGCCTCTCAATAGTATACTTGAGGTCGAGCTTTTTGATGTTTGGGGTATTGATTTCATGGGGCCATTCCCTTCGTCTTTCTCAAATCAATATATTTTGGTTACTGTAGACTATGTCTCTAAATGGGTTGAGGCATTCGCCTTACCTACTAATGATGCACGAGTTGTGATGGATTTTTAAAAAATGCATTTTCACTCGTTATGGCACACCCCGAGCCATTATTAGTGATGGTGGTAAGCACTTTTGTAATCGTCAGTTTGAGTCTTTGTTGGCTAAATATGGCGTTCGGCATCGTATTGCTACTCCTTACCACCCTCAAACAAGTGGGCAAGTGGAAGTTTCCAACCGGGAGTTAAAGAGGATTCTTGAGGTAACGGTGAGTTCATCAAGAAAAGATTGGTCAAAGAAACTAGATGATGCTTTATGGGCCTACCGAACAGCTTTCAAAACTTCTATAGGCATGTCTTCCTATCGGCTCGTTTTTGGAAAAGCTTGTCATTTACCTGTTGAGTTAGAGCACCGAGCATATTGGACTGTCAAGAAATTGAACTTTGATCTAAAGGCAGCTGGTGACAAGATACTCCTTCAATTGAATGAAATAGATGAGTTTCGGTTGGAAGCTTATGAGAACGCAAAATTGTATAAGGAGCGGACCAAAAAGTGGCACGACATGCACATTCAAAGAAGAACTTTTGAGATTGGGCAGCAAGTCTTGTTGTATAATTCTCGCCTCAAGCTTTTTCCTGGCAAGTTGAGATCTAGATGGTCGGGTCCATATACAATCACAAAAATCTATCCATATGGGGCGGTAGAAATCAGTCATGAGAGTAAAGGCACTTTTAAGGTCAACGGGCAGCGTTTAAAAGTCTATTGGAATGGTGGATTCTCGAAAGAAAAGTCCACCGTTCATCTTACACTACTGGAATGATCAACCCGAAAAGTCGAGCTCTAAATTATAAGTCGAGCGCTTAATGGGAGGCAACCCATTTTTCTATCCCTTTCTCATTTTTAGACGTCTTTATTTTAAATGCATGTAGTAGGAATAGTTTTTTTTTTTGTTTTACTTTTTGGTTTTGCATTAGTTTTTGCACTTAGTTGATTTTTAGCTTTTTTTAGTCCTCAATTTCAATTCAACACCAATTTAGGATTTCATATGATCATATAGACCATAAATTAGTCAAAAGCATGAAGTGAGTTTTAGTACAGGTTTGGTTGTTCTAATTCACCATTTTTCAGTTTGGCTTGTGCTTCAAATTTTACATGTTAAAGTATGTCACATTTAAACTACATGTGTTTGCCTTCACCGTTTCTATTTTAGCACATTTTCAATGTTTGACATGTTGAGTTGGTCTATTAGAATTTAGTTGGTGGTATAAAAAAAAAAAAAATCTTCTGGTAAACAGGGCGATCGCCCGGTTTTATGTCCCAGGCGATCGCCCGGGTCGGTTGCTAATCAAGGCGAAATGCCCAGCCAACTAAGCGATTGCCACAGTTAGCGATGGGCGATCGCTTCAGCGCACGGGGGGTTAATTAACCCCAGGCGCGCGCCACTTCTCCATTCCATTTTTTTTTTTTTCTCTTTTAAACACCAAGCGACTCCCACTTAAAATCTCAGCCTTCATATCATTTTTTTTTATCTTCCACATTGCACTCCTAAACCAAGAATTCGCTTCTTCTCACACGGCATTCACGTGAACTTCATCTTGTTAGCCAAAATTCTCCTCCAAGGTTTTCCTTTTCTTCCACTTCACGGTTATGCTTGTTAGTTTGACATTTTTTTGGATTTTTATCTTACTAAATTGAGGAGAATGGGCTTAGGTAGATGTTGGGGTATTTGAATTGTTGATTTTGATGGAAATTTTTGGGTTTGATTCATATATCCAAGTCATTGCAACTCTTGAATAGATTTGGCGCCTACCAATTGTTTGATGAAATGTCTAAGTGGCGATTCTTGTGCAATTCGGGCTACTCTTTGATTGAGCTTAGTTCATACGCCTTTAAGCATGCTAATTGTGCCTACATTACTTGGAATCACATTCCACACTTGGCCTTTACACTTAACCCCATGTTAGGATTCCATGGCAAGCCATGGCTAGGCCCGTGCCACTTCACATCACCAACTTCGTCCCCCTCTCATCCAACTCTTATGATCTCCGTTCTGCCTCAATTTTGGGTAGGATAAAGACCAATCTATGTAGTACCTTGTGTCCAAAGTTGGCTTGGGGAAACTTCAACATTTCTTCACATTTCTCGGTGGTCAAAAGTAGTGCATGGTCTATGTGTAAACTATGAAAATTCACCATTTTTATTGCCCTTTGAGATGTTTTGCTTATTCTTGAGTTTTTTTCGATGCCTAATTATGTTTCTCTTCTCTTTTTAGGAACCTATGGCACCTAAACGGAAAACCACAACTCAAGACAAGGGAAAGGAGAAGGTCGGTGATGGTTCTACCCGTCGTAAACGGGCCGAGGAACCAACTAGTGATAGTGGCATACCACGATTCCAAACTCCAGAAGCCCAAGAGAGATATGAAACAAGATGGAAATGGAAGAACTATAACCAAGAGAGACGGGTGCAAAGGGCTGATTTTCAGGGGCATCTATTGGAACTTGTGATCCAGCAGTGTGGTTGGAGTAAAGTGGCTGCAGCTCCACATCCAGCGTATATAACTTAGGTTAGGGAATTCTTTGTCAACTTCAACAAAGAAATAGATACTACAGATTCGTCTCATCGGCATAAGACATGGGTACGGGGCAAGTGGATTTGCGATGATTGATCGATACTATGAACTATCCCGTACGGGGGTGGATCCTATGCCTACTGAAGAGGACATACAGTCAGTGGCTCGGTTCTTGTATGGTAGAGAGAATGCATGGCCGTTGGCAACTTCGCACTTCAAACATGATGAACTGACTCGGGAGCTGCGAGCTTTATACATTTTTGTCTGCACTAATATTAATCCTACCACTCAGCGCACGAAGTTTATTTAGGAAAGGGCTCGCCTTCTTTACCATTTAGCCCGGGGGAGAAAAATGGATTTGGAGACGCATATCTTTGACTTTTAGCAACGTCGGTTGACTCCAACTCCCAGTGCTCTATTATGTTCCCATGTCTGATTAGTGGGATCTGTCTGGAGGCTGGTGTCTCCATGTTGCCATTTGAAGAAGCTGACACTCCTGAGGCCCCTCTCACCCATAAGACTATTGACAATTCAGAGGCCAAGATGAGAGCCAGAGAGATCGAGCACGCACAGTGCTCCAGTGATACTACCCCGACGAGGAAGCTCATGATCCCAAGACCTCCAAAGACCCCAAACCCGGCTCTGGCCGTTAAGCCCCATCTTGGCATTCGAGTTCACTCGGATCCAAGTGGCTCTGCCAGAGATTGGTAGATCGGTGGGCAACCTGCACAACACTTTGCGCGAGGTACAACACACGCAGCATAACATGCAGCAGGAGCTGGTTCGAGTAAGTGTGCATGTCCGTGGACTGGAGCACACAGACGTCGACATTAGGTCACAGCAGCGTACTATCAATTACTCATATGATGACGTCAACCGAAGGATGATACACTTTGAGAGTCGACTCGAGACGATTGACGGGACTGTCTCCCGGATTGCCGATACCATCGACTCATTACGACCTCCCGCTTCTGTTGGACTATCCGATCAGCCTCGACCTGCCTCTCCACATTTACCCTCAGGGAATACCTGATCTTTTCCTCCTTTAATTTTGTTCTAATTTGCTTACATTGGAGATAATGTCATATTTTTATTTGGGGTGGGTTCAGTATCAGGACACTTAATGGCTGCTTTTGAATCACTCGGATCTGTATAACTGAAAGCTTTTGAATTTTCTTACTATTCATGTCTGTATAAAAAAAAAAATAATAATAATAAAAAAATTATTTGTCTAGTTGTTGTTAAACTTCTTACTACCAATGATGATGTTTGTTTGAAAATTGAGTATATTTTTAGTGAAATATTAGACAACGCTTGAACTCGTGCTATTATCTGAATACTTATCCATGTTTGACCTGTTTAATGAAGCACAAAGCTACTATTGACTTATCATTTATTATGACCATGATTTGAGTGTATGAGTTGATATTGTTGACTTAGTACTATTATGAAAAATTTCGTTCCTAAGTCCTTAAGCTAGTAACCAAACTGTTTGAGAACAGTTTGGGGGTATTAAAGTACTACTTGTGTTTTGAGAATTTTGATGGTTTTGGTTTTCTGAGTCTCATCTTTGGTTGAATAGGTTATAGTAAAGGAATCTAAACCGAGCACTACTTCTTCTTTGAATAAATAAAATAAAATATCGACTCGAGCAATTAAGCTTTGTTAGGGTATTTTAAAACACGGTGCCCTAAAGTCATCGACTTGGGAGTCATCGACCCAAAGCTCGTTACATGAGTCCAAAAAAAAATTTGTACGTCTTTACTTCTCTTATAGCTTTGTGGGACTCGAGCAATTAAGCATGTTAGGGTATTTCAAAACCTGATGCCCTATGGTCATCTGACTTGGGAATCATCGATCCAAAGCTCGCTACAAGGGTCACATAGAAATCTAGTGTGAGAGAAGCATTGCACAAGATGTAAAATCATTTATATGAGTAAAATAAAAGTGTTAAAGGTGCTCAGTAAGGATTGCTAGATTAAAACTTAAGAGACTGAAGATGAGAATTTAGAAATCATTCACTACTCTAGTTCTGAGAATACAAGTTCTAATTTTTACTACTTTATTTGAAGAAAAAAACATTGTGTTGATCAATAGGAACCAAATTTGCTAGAACACCTCGGAATTGGAGAGAAAAAAATTAGAAATGTGATAATTTACGAGAGGTGTAAGAAAGAAGTGCCTACAATGGGTTCGGGACTGTAAAAATATCAACAACACAATATTAGTCGTGGTCTAATACATGAGTAAGTTCAATTTTTGGCTAATCACACACTCACTAAAGGTCGAGCAATGGATAAGTGAAAATTTTTGTGTTGTTTGATCTTCTTCTAAACGTGTTACTTTATTTTTCAAATATGAGGCATATAGTAAGAAATTTGACATAAACTCAGTCGCTGTTCATTTGTTTAGCTTAGTTTATATTTCTATTTTTTTTTTATTGTTGTTCGAGGACGAACAAAGGTTTAGTTTGGGGGTGTTTGATAAGTGCGTTTTGTGCACTTATTTGGGTCCTTAAACTAAACTTTTAATTCGTTATTTTATTAATTTTTTACTTAATTCAGTGCATTATTCTTTATATTTCAGTTTTGGACCCGTCTGTAAAAAATTGAAGAAGAATGGATGAAAAGAGGTATAAATTGAAAAATATTTTGAAAGTATGAGGATTCAATTGCACTTAATTGAAAGATGAAGGACCACATTGCACATTATTGAAAGATGAAGGACCACATTGGAGATTATTGAAAGATGAAGGACCACATTGGAGATTATCAAAAGTTGAAAGACCAAATTACAAACTATAAAAAGTTGGAGGATCAAAACAGCATACTTGGAATTTGTAAGTTGGGCGATCGCCCAACTTATAGCTGGGCGAGCGCCCAGACGGGTTCAACTAAAGCAGAATGAAAACCATTTACCTGGGCGATCGCCCAGTGTAAAATTTGGCTGCGGGAGATTTTTTTCCTTTTTCAATTCAACTCCGATTAGGTAACTTTTGGCCCACGATTTTTAGGTCTTTTTGGCGTCTTTTTGGCATCTTTTTGGGGCACCATTAGAGTAGTATATATATGAGTTATTAACTCATAATAGGTTGTTGAGTTTTTGGGAGAAAAACATAGACGAAAGCATCAAACGGAGATTAAGATGGCTTGTTTGAGGAATTGAACGAAGATCAACAACAAGCACTTATTCTTTCAAGTCTTCTTCTTTTCCGGGTGATGAATTCCATATGTTCTTCCCCTTCTTGTTTTCTTATTATTAGTATGCTAGGCTAGTTTAATTAGTGCTAGAATTACGATGAAACTTGTCGTTTAAATTCTTTTATCTTGAGACTTGGTTTTTGACACTTTATTTCAATATAGTTTTGAATAATTAATTTCGATTTGTTTGCATCTACAATTATATACGTAGTAATTGTATGATTGTTGTGGTGTGTTTTATTATCGAAAGATCGAAAGCATGCTAGACGCTATTTTAATTATCTTAAAGTCCAATAGGGGATAGAAATATACCGCTATACTTTAGGTGATCTTTAATTATCCACAGAAATTTAATACATTTGTTTGTATTCGCATTCGTCATAGAAATATAGTCGAGTCATGCATATAAATAGGTTTAACTTTATTCGAGAGAAATTGTTGAACAATCTAGGGATATTGATCTTCATAACTGAAGTAATTTGTCAAGACCAATAATCAAGATAGAAGAAATAACAACTACAAGTGGATTCAGAATTCTAGTACTTTTCCTTTTTAAAAGTTAAATTAATCTTTAATCAATTTTAATCTTTCAAGTATTTGAGCAATAATTGTTTAATTGTTTTTAGTTTACTCTTTCAATTAGTTATTAAACACAAAATCTTTCAAAGTTCATTAGATTCGGTTAAGGTTAGCGTGATTAAACTGAATTATCTAAATCATCGTGGGATCGATACTTGGACTAAAAATCCATCTTACTACTTGTGCGATCCGTATACTTGCGGAATTATTAGAGATACAAAATCGCTGACATACTTAACAGTAAATGTGAAGTGATGAGGAAAATCTGTAAATGCGTTGTTAATTGTCTATGTGGAAAAATTCGATAAGATTTTCCTTTTTCTTTTATTATTTATTTCTTTGAAAAAACTCATTTAGAAGCACAGTTAGTCACGTATCTGCCCCATGTCTTGGGGTGGATAAAGGGCCCAATCCCATCAAATTAATTTAATTGAAATGGAGTCCAATGATAATGAGGGCCGGCCCTGGCCCTAGGCAGCTAGACAACCGCCTAAAGTCCCCGACCATTCAGGGCCCAAAAATTTTGGCCCTGTTTTTTTTTTTTTTTTTAAATCAGCCTACTTACATGTGAAATGAGGCTAAATCGAAAACAAGTTCAAATCTAACCTACATTATCTACCTTAATCTAGTCTTTAAATTATAAACCGTGCAATTTTCTTTAAACCTTATTTTAGAAATTTTTATCTCGAATCAAAACGATTTTCTAAATTGTTAGGATTTGAGTAATAAATAAAAGGAGGCGCTGCCAATGAAAGTTCCCTAATTATAATGAAACTCTAAGACAACCCAATGAAAGTTTTCTAGTTATAATGAAATATTAGGACAACCTAATTACGAAGGCAAAATTTTGAAAAACACTCTTACTTAAGCAAATGCAAATACAAATACAATAGGCCTTTTGGGGCCCCTGTCCCCATTCCAACCCCCACGGTGATTCGCGCTCAGTTCTGTGTATTACAATAAATTAGGCTCCACAATTTAACACAAATTTCAATCATTTTTTCATTCAGTGAAAAAGAAGAAAAATGTACTATTTTTTGGCTTGTAAATCTGTCAAAATTTTATATTTTAAAATATCTCAATTTATTAAAGGTCCAATTTAAATTTTCTTCAAGGCCCCCAAATCTCAGAGTCGACCCTGGTGATAATTGTGATTGAGAAGGAGGACTAACTAGGAAATCTAGTTGAAGATCTTAATTACATAATCGTTCTTGTTAGATGCAAAAATCAGGGAAATTTTCATAAAAACCTCAAAATAAAAAATCTAATTCTTAAAATATTGACGAGTCTTTTTCTTTTACCAAAATATTGTTGGGGGATTTGGTTAAAAGGCCTAGTCATCAATAATGTTTGGTTAAAAGGCCTTCACTTAATGATATTTGGTTAAAAGGCCTATAGCCTATTTTATTGAGGAAATAACACTCATTACAATTACAAATACAATATATTTTTAAATATATTTTGATGTGTAATTATTCTAAAAATACCGAGTAATATATATATATATATATATATATATATATATATATATATATATATAATTAACATAAATAAAACAAAATCTCTTCATTCCAAAATTTTCATAAATAAAACAAAAATCTAAATAAAACAAAATCTCTTTATCCCAAAATTTTCGCAGAGACAAACAGAAAATCCTTGAATCATTAACTTTTCAATCCCAAAATATCTTCATCACAAAAACTCATTAACTTTTCAATCCCAAAATATCTTCATCACAAAAATTTCGGCTTCAATATCGCGACCCATATTAGATAATCCCCTAAATCCATAAAAAAACTTGGTATCGATGCAAATTCCTGGCGGAATACAATAAACCCAAAAAACGATCTTCGGTCGAATAGTGGCTACCTCTTATTTTTATTCTGGTAAGATTTAATATCGTTTGTGCTGAATTTGATTTCAATTTAACAACAAAAACTGCTTCGTATACTGTTACATTTTCTTGTATTTTAATATATTGTTGTGCATCTTATACAATGCATTGTGTTTATTCTTAACAAATTGTTGAGCATAATATTATTTTCATTATGTTGCATATGATGTTACAATATCTGATGTGATTTCATTCTTAACACATTTGATGTTATTTTCATTCTGTTGCATTTCATTCTATTGCATTTGATGTTTAATTGCATTGAATGTTAAAAATATCTTTGCTTGCTTGATGTTACCAAATGTTATTAATATGTTGTGAAAAATATTACAAAATCTGTTGCAAGGGATGTTCCATAATTAGTGTAGTGATGTTAACTTCATCTGTTGCAATATTGAGTGATAATATGTTGTAATGAATGTTATGAAATTTATAGAGATGTTAAAAATCTGTTGCAATGGATGTTACAAAATCTGTAGTGATGTTATCTTGGGTGTTAATCTGTTAAAATATTGGGTGATAATCTGCTCGCAATATTAAGTGTTAATTGAGGTATATAATAGGAGAGAGGTTGTATAGATTAAGAGAGAGAATATAATATTTAGTCAAATAATGAATCCTAATCAATATGGTAAATGGAGATAATTATGGAGTCTGTTGCACTAATTAAATCTATTAAATTAATAAAAAAGGAAAAAATTGATACCTCATCCAGTATTTCTACTATAAAATATATGACACAGTTTTTATATAAATATTAAGATAATATGGCTTATTAGAGAAAATTTCCCTATTTTATTACATGTTAAAACTCATAAATACCATTCATTTGAAATGTCTAAAATAATCAATTGAAACTAATGATCAAATTTTTTCCTAAACCCTAATTCCCCCAATTTTATTCTCTATTTTCATTTCATCCTTCAAAGCCCACCATCAACTGCAATTTCTTCTGCATTATCCCCGAAATTCATTTTATTAAGTGATCACATTACTAAAGTGACTACATTTAAACCAAAAAAGAGTGCAAATTTATTTCCATATACCAAGAATTGAAGTCAATATTGAAGGTATGCTTTATAAATTGAAATTTATCGATTTTTTATTATTTTTCAGTTATATTCTACCTTTAGAATAGAAAAATGAATTACGTGAAAAAAATAAGATATACAATATAAAAATGGAATGGTGCTTTTTTTTTTTTTTCTGTATATGGGCGCCGTTTTTTCTGTAGCTAGTTTCGTTGATGTATATTTTGTAAATTAGACATGTCTCCACTGTTTAACAACACCACACTGTTTTAAACAAATTTAAATGGCACTTACCCATTTTAAACGACAGTATGCCATTTTAACTCATTTATGTCTGTTTGAAATTATGTTCTAATATGGGATCTTTTGTGTAATCAAAACTGTATTTTATAAATCTATTGTTGAATGAAGGTGTGCTGTTTTTGTTGAATTGCAAATATGAATTATGTGTAATACTTGTTGTTTGTTATTTCGTTGAATTTGAAAAGAGTGATCAATGTGGATGGATTTGGAAATGGGTAGGGAATGATCAAGACACTGTGAAGAATCTTTTGAAAAGTTAGTATAGATAATGAAGAAGATAAAGATGAAGAAAACAATGGTCAATACAATATCCTATTTGATGCACTTGATGACAATGATACACAAACATTGTCTCCATTTAATCAAAATTGTGAGAACGACAACAATTGCATTAACTTTACAAGTGATGATTATTGGGACGGGGTGGAAATAGTGTGTGACAACCACGAAGATGAATACCACGAAGATAATTTTCATGTAATAAATGAAAACAATGTTACTCACACTATACATTTTACATTGGTAGATGAGATAATTGGTACTTAACAAGTTGTTGATTGTCCAAATCCTTGTGGAACATTAACAAAGATTCCTGATGCCAATGATGTAAATGTTAACCAACTATTTTCCAACAAGAAGGATCCCCAGGCATCATTAGGCATCATTGCACATGCTTGCTTTAAACAACAGTATTGAGTTTAAAATGAAGAAGTCAAATAGGAATAAATATATAGTTGTTTGTGTTGAGAAAATTTGCAAATGGTGTTTGTGGGCAACATGGTTGAAGAAAAGTGATCAATTTTAAATTCGAATGTATTCACGTTATCATACTTGTTCATTGGATGTTCGCCATAAAGATCATAGACAAGCTAGTTGTTGGGTGATTGGAAAACACATCATGTCAAAATTGAGGATCCCAACATAATCTACATACATTCGAATTGTAACGCCGCATGTTCACTTACATGATGATTTTACTTGTCCTAATATTATATTTAATCTTTAATTAATAAATTATCATTTTTGTGACTAACCATGGTTTTGCAGTGGAATGTTCCATGGACGCCCTAGACGATCGACGTGCCTATTAATTTAAATTACAAGACACTTATAATTTTATTTAAACTTAAATTAAAGTATATAATATTTTTAATTATGAGGTGCCTATGTCAATATTATATAGATTAATGAATCTAGACATGCTTCTTGAACATATTCATTTTCTTTTAAATGAATTAAAATATATTTAAATTAATTTACTATATAAAACATAAATTTTGGGCCTAAAGAACCGTGAATGACACCAATCTAGTGAAATTTTATTCACATAAATGGCATAATTGATTTTTAAATGGGTGCCTACTATTGAAAATAGGAAAATCTCCTATTTGAGCACTACTCTTCATAGAAGATAAAGATATTGCTGTCTCTATTTCTCTCCAAGCCAATAATCATTCTACTTCAAAATATTTTCATCATCTTAGCATTTTTTAGAATTTCAACAACTTTATGGACATTTTGAAAAGGTATTAACAACTACTTATTTATTTTATTTTATTTTACTTTTTGTCAATTAATTTGGTGATTGAATTTATATATTAATGGTTCCTTTATTTTGTTGTAGAATTTAGTGAATAAATTATCAAACAAGTTCATCTATTTTCTTATTGCTTGAATATTTTCTACATTCTAATATGATCTTAATAACATGTTTTTATTTTTCAAATCAATTGGTTCAAGTTAAAATAAGTTAAAAATAAAATAAAATTAAAATTAATTGTTTAAGAAATCATTTTTAATACCCTAGGATAACCTATATTGATTGCCTCTGTTCTTTATATATATACATATACCCAGAGATACATATATACCTCTATCTATCCATGTGAATATTAAAGAATAATGGTGAGTTTTCTCACTTGCATCACCGTGTATGCATATGCTTAAAATTGTATGTATATAATATATATATTTATATATTTCTATGTATCATTTAGATCGGATTTCTTCATTTGCATACCCGTGTGTGCTTATACTTATATTGTGTGTGTGTGTGTGTGTGTGTGTGTGTGTGTGTGTGTGTGTGTATTACTTATTTATCGAAAGAAATTTAATTACTAGATACTAATACTCTTTTAATAGATTGTATAAACTTTTAGTTTAAAATAATATTATTAATACGTTTAAATACTTATATTTTATTTGTCAATAATATTATTTAGATAAAATATAACTTGTTATGCAGGTTGTAAGAATTTCCATGGTATAAATATAATACTTGTCATTATTAAAGATTTAAAATTGTGCATAATAGTAAACTTATAAGATTAGCCAAGCACACCAAATTTAGATTGGTATATGTCTTGTACTTCACATTTAATTATGGAGATAGATTTGCATCTTTTAATTAATGAAAAATTTATATAAATAGTACAAATGTGGTCTCTTGCCTATTATTTCCGTGGCTGTCGTTTAATTTATAATATTAAAGTAGTACTCACGATAAGATAATATATAGTCGACTATTATAACAATAGTAAAATAAATTTTATATATATATATATATATATATATATATATATATATATATATATATATATATTTTTTTATTTTAATAAATGGTAATGACTTAGGATTTTTGGCACATTGACTTAGGTAAGCGACTCGAGACATCTCCATTTGCTACTTAAAACGTGAATAAATATCCAAGATAAGTAAACTCTCCTAGTATTCATTTGTGGATTGCAATGTTAATTGTCTAAATGTGTTATATAATTATCTTAACATAACATCTTGTAATTGCTTTATATGTCGTTAATATTCATGTGATATATTCTTGCATGTATAATTATGTTAATGCATCCATAAGCATGCATGAAGTAAAGTTTTAAATGGTGATATTGTAAAGTATAATTTATTCCAAAATGATATGTATCCCAAATTTTATAAATGAAATGGTGTACGCCTATGCCATGAAAGGTGTGGGTGGAAAATAGGGCGTGGGGATCGACGCACCCGACGAATGATAATGTTGAATGTATAACCGCGTTGCAGTACTACCGGTAGATGGAACGGGTTCCAAATAATAATGGCCCACTGCATTCTAATTGGCTAGGCAATACACAAAAGTAAAGAAAGAAAGAAGAAAAAAAGGGGGATACACATTTTGATGAATCATTTTTAAAGTAAAGCATATCATAAGAATGCATCACGTGCATGAGGTTTACTTACTGGGCGTTAGCTCATCCCATATTCTTCACTTTTCAGATGATGAGAGCTAGATGATTCGAGATGACTGCTTGGGACGAGATGGACTCAGTATTATTTAAATCCAAGTTTTATTTTGTTATTATTTCAGAAATAAGATGCCTTAGGCCATGTGGTATTATTAGAATATTATTCTTTTACTTATTTTAAATTAGTCAAACTATGAAGTTTTTCGAAATTATTATGTTCATTTAATAAGGAATTTGGGCATAAATTTATTATGCAAATTATTGCTTTTAATTAATATTATTGAAAATATTTGTATTCTCAAAATATAATAAACACAACCTTTAACTAATTTTGGCATTTATGATTTTTATTTAATGCTAATTAAATGCTAACATTTCTAATTCTAGAGTTTCTGGACTTGGGGTGTTACACGAATATTCAAAACGAAATTCGTCGGGAGTTTGGCATAGATGTAAGTTAACATAAGACGTGGTGGCTAGAGAATGTACTTTAGATCTCTTAAGGGGTTCACCTGATCATAATTATAATAGATTGGCCAAATATTGCCATATTCTAGAGAAGAATAATCTCGGTACTGTGACAGTTTTTGAGATTGACAATGATAATCATTTCAAGTATTTTATCATGGCCTTAGGACCGAGCATACGCGGTTTTCACTCATCAATAAGGCGGGTCATTTCTACAGATGGAACATTTCTCAAATCCAAAATTTGAGGTATGTTACTTGTTGCCACGTGTCAATATGCAAATCTTCAGATATATCCTATTGCATTTGGCATTGTTAATTTTGAAAACGACGCATCATGGAACTGGTTCTTTGAGAAGTTGCTTCAGGTAACTGAATGTTGGAAGGGCTTGAGTTTATTTCGAATCACAAAGAAAGCATAGGTAAAGCTATAAAAAATATTTATCCTAGTGCACACCATGGATGTTGCTTGTGGCATCTACAATTGAACATAAAGTCTAGGTATCACAGGACTAATGTTTTTTCATTATTTATGAAAACAACAAAGAAGTATAACTTGAATAATTGAAGTATAACTTGAATAATTTTCATAATTCAATGGCAAAGTTGTACCACACAATTCAGAAAACTGGAAAATACCTAGAAGAGGATGTTGGGTATGAGTTTTGGTCTAGAGCACATTTCAAAGGAATCCTTTATGATATTATGACAACTAACAATGCATAATCTTTGAACTCGTTATTCAAGAATGCTCGCTAGTTTTCAGTACTTGCTATGGTTGAGAAAATTAGAAAGACTTCGCAAAAATGGTTTTATGAGAGACACATTGAGGTTGAAAAATGAACAACTACTTTAACCTCACCTAAAAATGCGTAAAAAGTATGATAAGGCGAAGGGAGTGAAATTAATACCAATAAATGAGTGCGAGTTACACGTGGGGATTGAGAATGAAATGCATGTTGTTAACTTGGATACGAAAACTTGTACATGTAGGGAATTCGATTTAGAAAAACTTCCATGCAAACATGCACTTGTAGCAGCGAAGATCAATGTTCTAAAAATTGTAAAGCATGGCTAGGCGTGGAGGCCGAGCTTCAATCTTTTCGGGCTTATCACGAGTCTAGGTGATGCGAACCCGCGGAGAATTAAATCTCGGAACCCACAAAAGATTGATCTGAACCCCAAGAAAGCTAAAATCGCACGCAAAAAACTTGACCCGTTGATTACTTGAATCAAGAACCAAAGTTATGAACGCCACAAAGAGTGCGAATTCTTTGATAAGTTCGTTTAGTCCAATTAAGAACTCGTAGAAAAAGCGAAATCTCACTTTAATTAATCTCAAAATATCGTAAACTGTCTTATCTTTACAATGAAAGATGTTTAAATAGTAAACATACGAAAGAAACCTAATCTAATTCGAAATTAACCTAAAACCAATTAAATAAGAGTTCTAAATCAAAAAGGAAACTAAAATAAACTAAATTGCAGATTTTCCCCGAAAACATGCCTTGCGATCGCATAGGCATCAAGATTGCGATCGCATGGTTTACGTCTTTCATGTTCTGCTTGTAAAAGTCCACCCTTGCGATCGCATGGATGTATAACCATGCGATCGCATGGTTATATCTTCTGGCTTCTTGCGCTTTTGACTTCCAACTTTTGTTTTACGCTTATTTTGGTCCTCCAATCTTCCATTAGCCTCTGATTTACCTCCAATATGGTCCTTAGCTTGAGTCTAATATAACAAAGGTCCATGGCTTGCCTGGATCGCATCATCCCCTCCTTCCTCAAAAAGATTCGACCTCGAATCACTATCGGCATAAAAGGGATAATGACCCTTCACATGTATCCAAATCCAATCACCCGGATCAAAGATGAATCTGCATCCTTTGTTTACTTTAATTTGATGTATTGGAAGCTCATTCGTCTCATCTGGATTGTTTCTATTGATTGATCTTTTTGGACTGACAGCTCCAGGTACAAAGTGAAATTGATGTGCAATGTCTCGAATAGGTGGTAACGTACTAGACATTTCCTTTGAAGATTCGTCCTCCAATTCCTGCAATAAAGAAATAGAAAAACTGGGGAGGGCATTGTTAGTTTTTCGTAGTACAAGGTGGGATTTTTTGTGTACTAGTAAAAGTATTTGTTGAATTTCTTCCTCCCTTGTCGTTTCTTGTACATCTAACTCAAACTGTTGTTCAAAAGTCTCTGTTTTAATTTGCGCCTGAAGAGCAGGCATCGCAATTAGAACTTCATCATCTACAGGATATTCTACACCATCATCTTTCAGCTCAGGCAGCACATCACGATCACACTCATCCTTAGATTCTACGACATTACTATCGCACTCATCCTTGGATGCCACAACCCCATTATCACGCAATAACCCCACTATGTTGTTGCTAGTTACCTCATCTCTTCCCTTAGATGGTTCGGTTGTCTCATTTGAAACAGCTCTGTCACTCACATTATTGTTATCCCACTTGAAATCGACTTCAGGACCCTTCCTAGCTTGGAATGAAGGTACTTTCATTTTCATATTCCCAAAGTTTCTATATACTCCATCATGGTCTCGATAGTCTTCTCCACTAGGTGCCCTTTCACGCCTATCCCCTCTACGCTTCATCCTACCCATCTCAGCCTTATAATTATAAGCATCTCCATCCTCAAAGTCAGCTATAATGTTATAATCACGCCTATCCTGTCTCCTGACATTAGGAATCCTGAGTTGTCTCTCCCTTAGTAAGTTTGTAAGCACCATATTCTGCCTATCGATCATACCCATCATCTCTTTATTGTTATCCCTCATCTCGCCAAACACCATGTTCATCCTCTCAAATTGTTGTTGCATGGCTCTTAACAATAAAGATTGGGGGTTCACTTTTCCAGACATTTTAGGATAATAAAAAATAGAAATTAAGAAAGAAAATATTATTTGCTTCACATGTTTACACTCGTGTTTCACTCTATATGGCTTTTTTTTTTTTTTTCGATAATTATCTCACCACTCTTGCCTTTTACCTCTCTTTGTATTTCTTACCAAGTTCTCTAAAGAACAAACCAAACTCAATCAGTAATTCAGCCTTTGTAACGTTCAAGAACAAGAAATAAGGAAATACAAGATAACGGAAACGATCAATAAGAAAATTAATAAAAGCATAAGATTTACGCACTGGATGACATTTATGAGACAAGAATTTAGAAAGAATGTGTTTCTGGACTATCTTGAAATTCTTGATTTTTTTTTTTTTTTTCTTGTGGTCCAAAGCAAGAAATTAAAAAAAAGAATCAAAAGCAAGATTTTTATTTTTTTTTTTTTATGATTCAAGATGAATCTGAACAAGAAAATAATGAAAGAATAATGAAAGAGATTTTTTTTTTTTTGATATGATTCAAGATGAATCTGATGAAGAACAAGAAATTAAATGATAGAACCTGATTTTAGAGCCAAAGCTCTGATACCAACTGATGCGAACCCGCGGAGAATTAAATCTCGGAACCCACAAAAGATTGATCTGAACCCCAAGAAAGCTAAAATCTGGCCGCAAAAACTTGACCCGTTGATTACTTGAATCAAGAACCAAAGTTATGAACGCCACAAAGAGTGCGAATTCTTTGATAAGTTCGTTTAGTCCAATTAAGAACTCAGAAGAAAAGCGAAATCTCACTTTAATTAATCTCAAAATATCGTAAACTGTCTTATCTTTACAATGAAAGATGTTTAAATAGTAAACATACGAAAGAAACCTAATCTAATTCGAAATTAACCTAAAACCAATTAAATAAGAGTTCTAAATCAAAAAGGAAACTAAAATAAACTAAATTGCAGATTTTCCCCGAAAACATGCCTTGCGATCGCATAGGCATCAAGATTGCGATCGCATGGTTTACGTCTTTCATGTTCTGCTTGTAAAAGTCCACCCTTGCGATCGCATGGATGTATAACCATGCGATCGCATGGTTATATCTTCTGGCTTCTTGCGCTTTTGACTTCCAACTTTTGTTTTACGCTTATTTTGGTCCTCCAATCTTCCATTAGCCTCTCGATTTACCTCCAATAGGCTTGCTCGGATCGCATCACTAGGTGAGAGCAATATAAGAGCAAGGCGAGGGTGATGCGCAATGCGTGATGCGTGTCTAGGCGTGGAGGCCGAACTTCAAGCCTAGGCGAAGCCTATGCGAGATTTAGGCGGACTTTTTAGAACAGTGCGACGAAGAGTAAGGGGATATCTTGTTACAGGTTGTGCTCACTATATTACACTTGTAATATTTGAAAACAAGCATATGTTGAATGTATATATCCTGTAGCAAATGAGGTTGGCTTGGAAATTTCCACTTAAACTAAGGTGTTGCCACCCCTTTCAGTGAACGTCCAAAAAAATGCCAGATTCTATCATCTCGGGAGGAGAGAATGACTCGTAAGTGCGGTAGGTGTGGTCAAAAGGGCCACAACCGCTTTACTTGCAAAAATTCTCTACACTAGTTGACATACCATGAGGGAACGAATTTATGCAACTTATCTGAAACTTGGTTTTTGACTCTTAAGTAATTTATATCATGATATATATGAAACTTGATTTTGATGCATTGGTTGACTATAATTTGTTGATGATAGATGGCTTTAAATTGTTGAAATTGATGTATAATTTGTTTAAGTTGTGGAATTTAATTTGTAAATTGTGATTACCATCTTTACAGTATGCTAATGTGCTAAAAAGGAAACTCTATTCGTGGATTCACGCGACCGACCTCAGATTATTCCAAGGACGATTTTTGGAGCATTATCTAGAATTTTCAAACAAACCATATCATGTATGCACCAGTCACAATCTTGGAACTCGAGCATGCCATTCCCAGGTGTAAAGTACTATCTTGTCAACTTGGCCCTATCACTAGTGATGCTGAGCTGAGCAGAGCACATTTGGTAGTGTGAGCACTTGCATGACTACGTTGTTACCATTATGTCATGCTAACTTTTTCTACGTGATTTGATTAAGTTCTTTTTTGATCTAATCTTCGATGCATTATAAACTACTTCACTTTAAGCATTAGCCTCAGTGGATCAACCTTTATCCAACGTTAATTGAGGCTTTCTACCATAGTACCATTACTCATTTTCTAACCATGCGATTATACAAATTCGATCATTTATGGTCAGTGTGATTTATTATTTTCATTTAGAACCACTGGTCAACTATTTAAACTCGAACAATGACTTTGTTTGCATGTCAAGTCGATAGACCCACTATGTTGTCATGTTATATCACAGAAACACATGTGAAATATTTATAGAGAAGCCAAACTACTTGAAGTGTGTATAATTTACTAGAACAAATTATTTAAAGTATTTTTGTAAGCAATTCAGATCACCATCTATGTCACTCTTCTTTCTTTCTGTTTTTCTTTTCCTTTTTAATCATAAAACATACCTACATGATAAACTATGCTAGTGCGATCATAAATATGCAATAGTTCAAGAATCGAAAACCATGTAGAGGGATGGTGGATACGGGATTAAGGTCTTTCTCATTGTTTCTATGAATAAATTGTAAATGAAATTACACAATTTACTCTTTTTAATTTTGAAATCCAAAACTTACTGTAACTATTTCTTTATTCTAAAAATATTATTTTTATTTATCAATTACTTATTTTCAAAACCTTAAAAAAAATAATATCCAAATCACATTTTCACCCCCACCCCCACCCCCCCCACCTATCATACCCACACACACACACCCCCCCCAAACCACAAAAGCACTACCACCACAATCGCTGCTAACCACCACAACTAAACTCATTACATTCACCGCCACCATCCATCGTTGTCGCCATTGGGGCCAATCCTACTATCTGGAAGCATTTCCACCACAATCACGATCCACCATCACTATCTCATGACACTGACCACAAGTGCGCACCAACACCAAATCCCTCAACTCAAATCCAACACCACCACCACCTATCTCCAAATCACCTCTTCTACCATGATATTGGAGTCGCCATCATAGATTCTGCAGTTTCAATGAACCACAGCTGGACGTGCAAGTTTCAACGACCCACAGCAACAGCCACGTCCAACTTTTAGATTTGTAAAATTTTGATATGATTTTTTTTGTCTCATATTGATTTTCTTTGTGATGGTTTATGGTGGATGTGGAGATTTGCTAGTGACTAAAGTGGTGGTGGTCATGGTGATGGTCATGGTAAAGGTGGTTGTGTTTTGGAGTGAAATGGTGGTAAATGAGGCGACAATGTAATACAGGTGTGTTTTGGATTGACTAAGAGCGGTGACAATGTAATACGATGTGTTACACGTGTAACACAATCATGACGCCAATCCAGTGGTAGTCTCAATGGTGGTGGTGGTGGTGACGATAATTTGATGTTGGCAATGTGGTGGTGGTGACGGTAGCAGTGGTAGTATATATACATATATATAAACAGAAATTTATTTTTCCGCCCAAATGTACTTTTCTATTTAGAATTTTTTTTTTTTTTTCCAGTTTCCAGAAATAGATTTTTTTAAATAGCCATTAAATATTCATTTTTAATACTATATTTAATAGCCGCCTGATTTTTTATTTTTCCAACTTGAGTCCCTCCATCTACTTTCTAATTAGTTATCATTGCAAAAATTATTTTAGTTTTGTTATCATTACAAAAATTAATTTAGTTTTGTTACCATTACAAAAATTAATTATCCAATGCGTTTTAATTTAATTATCTATATTTAAAATATTTAATTAATTTAATTAATTAATCTTATCTTTGTTTTGGTAAAAAAAAAAAAATACATGAATTTTTCAATACTATTTAAGATTTAAGAGATCATATTTTTAAGATTATTTTCAAGATTATTATAGAAAACAATCAATGCACAATGCAAGAAAAATAAGTCCAAATCTATATTTTTAAAGTTTTGTTATTATTGTAAAAATTAATTTTCCAATGCATTTTAACTTAGTTATCCATATTTTAAATACTTAAATAATTTAATTTAATTAATTAATAATTAATTAATCTTATCTTCATTTTGGTCAAAATATGCATGAGTTTTTCAATACTAATTAAAATTTAAGAGATCACATCTAAGACATTGCATTTTCAAGATTATTATGGAAGACAATTAATGTAAAGTGAAAGAAAAATAAGTCAAAATTCATATTTTCAAAGTTTTGTTATCATTACAAAAATTAATTTTTCAATGCGTTTTAAATTTAATTATCTATATTTTAAATACCTAATTAATTAATCTTATCTTCGTTTTGGTCAACGTATGCATGGGTTTAATATTAATTAAGATTTAGTTTTTGATTTTAATATAATTAATTAACTTTAATATTAAATATCAAAATTATTTTTGTGATTACACCTCTTCACAAATACAACACTAGTAAAATATAAAGCGGAACATTATTTTAAGAAATAGTTTGTTTTTTAGTGTATTTGTAAAATTACCCCATAATTTGTATACACATGAAGTTATTTATTTTGGTGATATAAGTAATACATATATTAAAAATTTAAATTGTGAAATATTTATTTCCAAACAATGTATTGAATATTAAACTTGTTGAACTTCTAATTTACAAAACATGACCATATAAGATTGGTAAAAAATAGTATTGCACTAATTTATTAAATAATTTAAATTATTATATATGTCAGTTACTTAATATTACATAATCCTTTTTAAAAAATACGAAATTTTTTGCATCATTAATATTTAAACTATTCGCTGGAGTAACAAGATGGTTACTGTTACCAAACACACTTGATTTGCCAAAGCAGTATTTGAGTTTCGGAATTTTGAGTTTATTTAAGAATTCGGGCTGGGGTCCGAAATCCGAATGAGTGGAGAGAGCGAGGAGGATCCTAAGATTAGGAGACATTGACTGTAAATGGCCCCTTTCCCGCCTGATTATGCGCCATTAATTAATTCAATTATTATATATTAATTAATTCAATAATAATATAATAATAGAGTAATCTCCCAATTGAAAACGATTAGTAAAAGTAAAAACTTGAGAAAAGTAACTCCCTTTCCAGTTTCCATCCACCAAATACAAGGAAAAACAATAAAGAATAATGTTTTTTTGTACTACACAAACAAAATTTTAATTTTTTTTAATCCAACTAGACCCTGCCAATAAATAGCGTTACATTTTAACTGGTTTAAAATATTTGAATCGAAACTAGATGGGTTGATCAAAATTTAATTCTTTATATGAATTGACATGAAGTAATTTGCATTCAAAATGCCTGAAAAACTTACACAACAAACTTTATAGTTATGTTCTAAAGAATAAACAAGCGAAATTAAAAGTAATCAACTCCATTCCATCACTACACACGCATGTAGCATTTGTTTGATTTCATGTGCAAAATTATTCTCAACATTTTTAAATGTTGTGGACGAGTAATATTATTCATAGTCACTCATTACCGGTAGTCATCTTAAATGGCATTTACTCTATTAATTATGAATAATTCATCCAATTAAATAATGTCACTTAAGATGACTATCTGTAGTGAATCAACTATGAATAGTATTATCACTGTCACATTGTCTAAATAAAAATACATTGTCCGATTAAAAATACATTCCAACTTTAACGGCTACATAAATGTGAATAATGGTCCGTGGCGGATGGCTTGAAAAAATTTAGAAATTTGTTTGCATCTTTAAAGTGAATTTTTTTATTTTTTTATTTTATTTTTACAAATGTGGACTCATTTCAATTTTCAACCCAAACAAGAATTTACCTTGTGCAGTTTCTTAAAATGTTTTTAAAATCTCATTATCTCAAGATTATGCTATGTAATATGAATTCAGTGATGGAAAGAATAATTAATTTTCCGAAGAAAATAGTTATTTATACATAACATAAGCCTCTTTCTTACCTAACTTTCTACCTTACCCCGGAAATCAAAACCCTCAAAAAGAGAACACGGAAAGGCTAGTACGGGAAAAGACAATACTACCCTCGGCCTCCAGCAGTCAGGAGGCAGGCCAGGATTGGCCACGCTCTTTAAGCATGTGCAGCACCACCGCTGTAACAATAATTCCACCCACAACTACAGAGTATATCATGATCTACGGTGGTAACCAGAAATTGAAGATTCCACAACCATTTAAAACGAAATCATTAACAAGACACGATAACCTATGTTTATAACTCCATACATACATTTATATTATGTATGTAGTACCGTAGTTGACGGTGATCGTCTCGTATCATATGGTGCAGCCGCAGAAGACGAAGAAGAAGCAGAGGAAGGAGACGAGGGCGACGGACTCGATGGCGGAGACGAGGGACCAAATGACGGTGTCCACAATGGAGAAGGAGAAACCGAATTCCGGCCACCGCACTAGCGCGGCCAACCGCCGGGGTTGGAAGCTGCTCAAACTGCTAAGGTTAAGGCTGTTGCTCCAGATTGGCGTGAAGTACGAGGCGAACATCCTCGGCAACCGGAAAAATGACGTCGGAAGTGAGAAGCTAACGTCAAGCCACCGGAAAGCTGACGTCGTTGACCACCTCGACATATCTGAGATTCTCCGTGTGTGTGTTTTTCAGCGAGGTTTTGGGGTATATACTGTACACGCGTAATATGAAATGCTGAACTAAAGTGAGTAGGCTGGGTTTTAATTTAATAATTGTACATAAATTTGGTGCAGTTCGGAAAGAGATGTTTAGGCCAATTCTGGTTTGTCGATCAATCTAAGCCGTAGAATTGGTTTGGTCAATTCCAATTCGAGATGGTCGCTGCCATGTGAAAAGCTGGCCGTTTGCTGGTATTGTAACAGCAGGTAAAGTTTGGTTTGGTATACTTTTAAGAAAATCAATTTTGTAGAAAAAATGAGCTCCGAAAGAATAAGATACTACGCATTTGGTTAACTTTTATTTTAAAATTAATGTATATTTCAAAATTATAATTTAAGCTTTTGGTAAATAAAAATAATTTATTGATGTGACTATGTGACTGTATAAAATTATTAAAATAGACATTGATTATAATAATATTTTATATTATTATTATTATCATAAATAGTATTGTAAAATTTATTTTTACTTTCAAATATTTTTTCAAGACAATGCATTCACCATGATTATTTTAAAATATAAATAATAAATATTTATTAAATCTCAAAATTTATAAAAATTATAAAATAAAATATAGTCATATTGTACAAAAATTAATATATTTAAATGTAATTTATTTGTGGAGATGCATTATATTTAGAGGGAACCGTTCCTCTTATTAATGTATTTGACAAAGAAATTTGATAAACAATCACGCCATTAATTTCAATTAATCTAACGGTCTAGATGTATTAAAACATTTATTAAAATGTGTTTGGATGTGAATATAAAAATTTTAAAAATACTAATATATCTAGACCGTTAAATTGATTAAAATTAAAGGTCGTGATTATTTGTCAAATAAATTGGTAGGAGAAACGATCCCGATATTTAGAATACTAATAAAATTAGGACATAAAAGGAACTATTTTAATTAATTAAGATTAAAATTGGTATTTTAGTAATAGATAGATGAAAAAGCTAAAAGCAGAATTTGAGAAGCTGCTCTTTTGTTGCTTCTCAAAATATATTGTCAGATGATACAGATTTTTCTATAATCACTTTATTAAATTTACCAAACGCCCAAAATAATTTTTGATTATTTGACAATCAAAAATGAGTTCCAAAATCTATTCCAAATAGAACTTAAGTTGTTTGAAAATTTTGCTTGAGTTTGGGATGTTTGGCCAAGTCCCTGTATTGCCATCATTTTTTAAAACATATTTTTTCTAAATTTATTTTTAATTACAAATTTCATAAAACTCACAATTTTTATAAACTTTTTCAATCAGACACTTGTCAAAAAATTTCAAATATCTAGTTTTTATCTACACCAAAGAGACTTTAAATTATTTAGGAAAATCATATTAAAGTTTATTTACAAGTGTAAAAATGGTAAATTTGAGATAAATTAATTTTTTTTTCACAAACATTAAAAATAAATAAATTATTTATTCTGTCTACTTCACTTGCAGTCATTTATTTTGAATTGTAAAGGTACGTGTTTATCAAATTGACTGGTCTCAACAACATATTTCGTAATTGCATATTTTAATTATTCAAGTCTTTGTTCTAAAAACTCAAAAGTACCATAAAAAAAAAAAACAACATTTCCATCATTAAAAATTCATTTTTGTCCTAATTTATGGTTCAAATGAGACAATGAACCTTAATTTTTGACCATGTTATGCCTTATTAGAAGGATTTTATCTATTTTATTTGAGTAATGTTATTTATATTTGCTCGCTACTGGTAGTTATCCGACGTAGCATTACTCAATTGGATGAATTATTCATAATTAATGATTATAAATACAATTGAGTAAAAAATAATTCATTCAATTGTGTAATACCACGTAGGATGACTACCAGCTCACACTATGAATAGTATTATTCATTTTATTTGGAATGAACAATTGAACTACCATATAAATTTTTTATCCTTATCTTAAATATTTAGGAAGAATACATATACATTTCATGACATATAGATGGTAGACAAATTCCAAGAAGTGGGCAGCATCATTTTTTAATTTTGTTTATGTGAGTTGTTCAACACTTCAACTTCTTTAAAAATGAAGAAAAAGTAAAATATATCTCTAGGCCAATTGGAAATCTTTTCAATATTCACGCGGGAACTATAAGGTTTCACACCATTGATTTTTAATGATTGATGAAAGAAATTTTCAAATTGGTTTAACTCATTTCCCACCAAATTCCGTTTAAAACCTCATAATCAATTTTTTGTTCGAAAATCGACATTCATGTGTAGATGGAGCTAGATGTGTGAAGGTTGGTCAAGCTAGCTCGATTTCCTTGGTGAGCCTAGTTTGCGAGGGATCATAACGTAAGGTGATTTGTTTGAATACATCGAGATAAAAATGTGACAAATATTTGTAATTTTATCTATCTTTTTGTTTTATTTCTAAAAGTTAAGCAAAAAAACAAAAAACAAAAAACAAAAGCAATTGTAAGATCAAGTCTTGTACATGCCTATGCAAGTTCAGTCAAAATTGTTGTACACGTCGAGTCTTTGTTCAACTAGTCCAATTTAACACCCTATATTGAAAGACATCTCATAATTCATATAACTATAGTGTTTGCATTGTAGTCAATAGAACACTTATGACTATGAACTCTATGATTGTAAATAATAAAAAGTATTTGAAGATTCATAGCTAGAATTGAAAAAAAAAAAAATATATATATATATATATATATATAGTGATATATAATGTATAATTTAATCAAACTTTTATGACATTGATCACGAGCCTAACAAATTCTTTACACATCGCATAAAGATGAGAAGTATGACGAGATTGTTGAGCAAAAATCAACATTCTAAAAAGCGTGTCTAGACGGTGCCTAGGCGCGAAGCGTGACCTCCACGCCTCGCTTAGACTCTAGGCGCGTGTTTTTTTCGTCAATTATTTTTTTAACTAAAAAACTTGTGCCTAGGCGCGCCTAGTCTCGCCTATGTGCACACCTAGTCATGCCTAAGCGCACTTAATTACACATAAGTGTGTTTAGTCTTGTTTAGGCGCGCGCTTTTTAGTTAAAAATTTATTTTATTTTTTTTAAAAAAAATATTAAAAATGATATTAAAAATACGAAAACGTTTTTTCACACTTCACTCTCGTCTCACCATCGCTTAAGCCCAAAAAACTTGAAACTTGGCCTCCACACCTAACCGCGTTTTACGCTTTCTAGAACTTTGGCAAAAATTGGCCCTTTAACTCGTAATCCCAGCCTTTTTCTATCATGTTTGCTGTAGTTGGCTTTTATGTTTCATTTCAAAGCTTTGTATTTCTCTTTTCCTTTACTATTATTACCGTATGTTTGGTGTAGATTAAAAATTGATAAAATTATGATCAAAATCAATAATTAATTTTTAATCAAATATTTTACAAGATTCGTAACTTTTATCAACTTTTCAAATACATATTTTATTAACTTTTTTATTAAAATCTGCAAAAAAATTTTTATTAAACAAGCTCTTAATAACTAAAGTCACCCGTGGCATATTTTAGAAAAGAAAAAAATCTTGATGTCGGCATAGAATTGAAACAATTTAATAATTGAAAAGATATGATTTTATTTTTAATTTCCTTAATACATTTAACGTTGATTTTTATTTGCTCGAATTACCAACAAATCAATACTTTGTTTATATTCTTAAATTGTCATCTCTTACACATGTTGGTTTATTAAAACAATTATGAATTATCCCTTTCATGTCATGTTCAATATTCAACTGTCGCATTTAGTAGGGCAAACAAATTAATAAGTACAAGGAATTAATGGGTGCCACGTGCTACACATGTACATTTTTAATTTGTTTATTCTCAATATGAAAACTTGGTAGTAAGAAGATGTACAAGGCAGTCGGAAATCGGGACACACGTAACGTTTTAATATGTAAACAAAAACAAACATAAATTGGGTACCCAAAGTTTCAAACCTTACAAACTTTTAATTTCTTCACATTTTATTAGTATTTAAAAAAAAAAAAATTAAGAGTGGAGTGTGAAAAAAAAAAAAAAAAAAAATCTATGCAAAAGATGTTGAAAATGATTATCAACTCTATTTTTTACTGCTTAGTGCAGGCATAGGTAACAAATGGCGAGTGATTTTTTTATTTTATTTTTATTTTTTAAAAGATTAAATAAACTATTTAAATAAAATAAATAACTATTAATTGTCATATTAATATTATTTTAATAGTCTTAAAATAATTAAAATACTTTTAAAAATAGAAAAACGTCTTATTACATTTATGTTTCATCTAGGCACACTAGACTTGAGGTCTGACATTGTTACTTTGGCACGTCACACTTTTTGTAAGCTTGCATTTAAGTCTTTAAATTTTCACTTTTTAGGTGCATTTTTTATTGACTCCCAGTTATGTTCAAGAAAATAATTAAGTTTGATGAAAATAGTTACAACTAAGAGCTTGTTTGATATGGCTTAAAAATCCATTTTAGTTTTTTTTAGCCGTCATTTTTGACTTTTCAACCCAATTTTAACATGAAAAGTCAACAATTTCAACTCAAATAAACCAATATTAGTCAAATAAACCAAAAATTGGTTTATAAACTAGTTTATAATTTTTGTCAAACGGGTCATAAATATAAATCGACTCGAATATTGAATGAATAGTTTTATCAAATAGGAAAAATGAATAAAGAGTGTTGGATGGTTGTAATTTTGAATAGCGTTACAAGATATGTGTTCGACTATATCCTATCACGATTCAAAAATTGCATAGGACTTGAATATGTGAATACAATTAATTACATGAGAAAAAATTCGAAAAGTAATCGATGGGTCGAACTTAAGGGTCGAGTGGGTTCATGGGTGGAGGTGAAGTTCTAAAAAGAGCGACGTACAATAAGCTGACAAAGTCAAGACTCAATGAGCCTTAGACTGATAGGACTTTCTATTTTTAATATTATTTTAATTAATAGAAATTTCGCCCAATATCTCTTTTTCTTTGTAATTACAAATATGCTGTAAATTGTTTTTCATAGGAAAAATACTATTTCTTATACATAATTTTTGAACCATAAAGTAATTCATTCTTATTACCACTAGCACCATCAACCACCCCACCATCACCGCCGACCATTCCAAATCTGAAACCCTGCACCCACCAAAATCCATACAATTTTACCTTACAATCCACCATTGTTTTCAGCCAACTACTTTTCTCTCTTTAAATTTCATTCTTATCAAAATTTCACTTTTCTGTCCAAAGTCATAAAATAAATGGCTTTATTGAATTAAAAATCTACCCAAAATTCAACCATATCAAACCCCAATTTATATGGCGCGGTGATTCTTGGTCGCACCTTTGCTCCCTCATCAATTCCTCAATGTGTATGTCTAGACACTTCTGTATATACATATATATGTATGTATGCATGTGCTGACACATGCTTGCTTGTAAGTGGTGGTTTGCTTGTAGGTGGTACCGGTTGGCGGAGCCAACAAATTGGTACCGAATATTTTTGTACTATAATTTTTTTTTAAAGGATCATACAGCATATGACGTGTTTATATTTGTTTTGCTCATCTTAATACCCAATGGATTTAGTGGGGATGGAGGTTGTCGGCGGTGATGATGTGGCAGTGGTGGTTACAGTGTTATTGTGTTACAAAAAGTATGACACATTATGTTACAAAAAAGTGTAACATTGTAGCTTACAAAAATAGTGTGACTCATGTTACAAAAAAGTGTAACATGATTTGTTATAAATACAATATCTTATTTTTGTAATAAAAAATATTGAACAATCGTGTATTTATGAAAATTATCTTTTTAATTATTCTAAATCCATTAATGATTGTTTTAATTATTTTAATAAGGCCATAAATAATTATTCATTTTATTAATTAGTTGATTTAACTTTAAAAAATTAAAAATAAAATAGACGACAAATAAAAAATAAAAAATTGCACATTTTAGTACTTAGATCCCCATTAGGCGGTCAAAAATAGAGTTTATCGTTTTTTTCATACTTTCACAATATGCAGGGTTTTTTTCTTACCCTTCACACCTAGATCCGCCTTTCCTATCTTTTAGAACACTGGGATGAGGCAAGGGATTTTAGGAGTTGTGAGCGTGAGCGGATGTAGAATGGGCCTTAGGCTACATGGTTTGAAAAGGTGACGGTTATGGGAGTTGGAGTCAGAGTGGGATCATGGGATTGAGAACTATGAAGTTGAGAGATGACTAGGTACTAGTTGCTTTATAGTTTCTTTGTTGCAACACGGATTAGACCTTTTAGGAACAATAAACCATCCAATTAAACCCTCAAACCCTTGCAAGATTTAAAGAGAATTCAATTCCTAAGACAAAGAAGAATGATCTCACTCAACCCCTCAAAAGAATAATTGTAACTAATTAAGCAAATAATGCTAAAGATGTTGACATGTGTCACAAGCTAGTGCAAGTAGAACCTTATGAAATTAGATATTTGAACGACATCATTCCCACTTTAAATTTGACAAAAATATTGACAAAATGCAAAATTCCACGCCGCAATTAAAATAGTCAATCCAATACTAGAACACAACTTCACACCTTACTTATTTTAGATAATAGCATTTTAAAATTATTGATTATTAATTTATTAAGCGAGGTTTTAAAAGAAATTTAACAAGTTAAGGTTGTCTTTTCATTTTCCATGGCACCATGGCGGTCGTTTTCATTCCCGTTCCAACACAGATTTAATGCTCTATCCCTCGTCTCAATATCTCCTGACCGGGAGATAGTGTGGGGCCAACGCGACGAGGAGATCCCCATTCTCTCTGTTGTTTTCCATACAAATTTATTTGTTATTATTTTTGTATATGTTTATAATTATATAAAATTTTAAAATATTAATTATATAAACTAAGTCGAGGCCTATACCTTGTTTATCACTCCCACCCCAACTTGATAACCCAATTAACTGGAGAATTCATGCCCCATTTGGGACAAGGACTGCGAAGGGTCAATCAAGTTTTCTTGTCATCCCTATAAACTACAGCTAATTGGCATAAATATTCCATGCCCTATGGTGATGTTGCGATTTTATGACATATTGTTGCTAATTAGCATAAATGTTTCCTATCCTATGGTGATATTATGATTTTAGGACCTATTGTTTGGATATTAACATATGAGTCTCTATGTGCACATTTTCTTACTGAAGCGGTCTCTACCGTCATCTTCCGTCCATTTTATCCATTCAATGGGTGGTGCCTTATGCATCGTCTAAACACTTCGACAAATGAATATATGTATATGTACAAATCTACATACACATAAAAAGAATAAAAAAATAAAAAAGAGAAAAAAGAAAGGTAGGAAAGTTAGATTCTACTCAACTTCTCTAAAAAAAGTTAGAAGAGTTATACTTAGTAAAGTTTCTACCAAATAAGCTTTTTCTATTGGAAAATTTTTTTAGTTATAAAATATATTCCTATAAAGATCTTGATGACAATTCTGATATCTTCAACAAGTTAGTTCAAGATATCACTAATACAGGTGAGAAAGTGTCTGAAGAGTATAAAGTTGTTATCCTCCTTAATGCCATTCCTGAAGTCTATAGGAATGTTAAGACTGCAATTAAGTATGGCCGAGACACTCACCCAAGATATTGTTGTAAATTCTTTAAGGAATAAAGATTTATAACTAAAAACTAAAAAAGCTGATAGTAGTAGTTTTGAGTCTCTTTATGTTAGAGGAAGGTCTCAAAATAGGCAAAATGGGAGCTATGATAATCAGCACAAAGTCAGGAAAGTAACAATAATAACAACTATAAGAAAAAAAAAAACAAGGGAAGGTCTGGGTCCAGGTCTAAAACTAGAGGTAAAAAATGTTATGGGTGTGGTAAAACTGACCATTTCATCAAAGATTGCTATAAGAAGAAAAATGAGCAAAAAGATAAAATAGCAGATGAATGAAATATAGTTGAACCAAAAGAAACAAACATTGTAGATGTCTATGTTGTCACTGAACCTGCTAGTTAGCATTCTTCTACAAATTTTGCAGATAAAAGTGATCAAATCCAAGAATGGATCTTGATTCTGGTTGCACTTTCCATATGACATCTAGGAAGCATTGTTAGAATAGTTTATATACTAAATTATTATATTCTGTTAGAACACTTACTTGAATTTAAAACGAAAATGACAAATTAAAATTGAAATACACAGATCGAGACAAGAGTTCAACTCTATTTCCTTAAGACGTATTTGCCCCGCTTCGGTGCTTACGGTATTGTGGCAAACACCTCCCAAGATACAACGATCAAAACCTTTCGGTAGTAGTACTACAAATCAAAAGGACGGCGAACTTGAATTGTTTAGTACTCTCTGAAAATGAGGACTCGAAAACTATGATTATGAAATATAAATTTTTTTTTATATGTTATTGAATGAAATTCGCAGAACTATAGGGGCTTATTTATAGCATACCAAAAGTTGTGTCTGAAAAGACACAACACTTGAAAAGACTGGAATGAACAGTTACCAAACCTGTAAAGACATGTTGAACAATTGTGTCTGTTCTAATCAAATAGTCATTACACGTGACACGTGTCAAATCAAATTCAGAATGATGAATTAAAATAAATAAATTATTTTATATTTATTTTGTCTAAAAAGAATATACTAGTCGAAACATGACCCAGGACCAAGACCCGACCACGAGCCAAGAGCCAGAGCCCAGCCTGGCCCGGCTGGCGGCATCGCGCATGTGTGGGATTTGAACCGAACCCGATGACATCTAAGCCTCATCTCCTTTAAAGACTTACGGTGCTCCTTGGAGCCCAAACTCAAATCCAAACTAGAGGTATGTTAATTGGTTCAAAATCATGTCATCTTCCGATGTGGGATACACTTCCCAACTTTGCTACAACATCCAATTTTCACTTTCAAGTTGTCAACTTTTGATACTAATTTCTCATTCATTCAGAAATAATTTTGTGAAACTAAATGTACCACGAGCATCTACTTACGGAGTAGAATGCATTCGACCATAAATTTATAATAATCGGTTATTGGGACTCACCCGAATATTTGGTTAAAATTGGTCAAACCAATTTATAAACAACTATTTCCAACAAGCATTGGCTTCATGATTTTAAGAGTGTTTCAAATGGAGAAGTTCTAATGGGAAATAATGTGGTCTGTAAAATTGAAGGGATTGGGAATGTGACTTTAAAATTTGACAATGGTTATATCTGTACCCTGGAAAGGGTCAGATATGTACATGATCTTATTAGAAATTTAATATTTATGGGAGACTTAGATGAATTAGGTATGTGTGGTAAATTTGGAGATGGCATGTTAAAAGTGATCAAAGGATCTTTTGTCATCTTCAAAGGGTTCAAGAAAATTAGAATTTATGTTACTCATGTTGAAATAGTGTCTCAGTGCAATAATTTGTCCTACAGTGCTGAAGTTGATGCCACTTTAAAGTAGCACAACATGTTGGTACATGTCAGTGAGAAATGGCTTCACATCTTGCAGAAACAAGGAGTTTTTGGTAAAGATGTGATCTCAAAAGTGTCTTTCTATGAGCACTGCACTCTAGAAAAATACCAGATGCTTTATTTTAACATAAGAAAGTACAAAACCACCTCTATTTTAGAATACATCCACTCTGACTTATGGGGTCCTGCCTCTATTCCTACTCAAGGAGGAAATAGATATTTTCTTTCTTTGATTGATGACTTCTATAGAAAAGTATGATTTTCTTGTTAAAATAAAAATCTGATACTTTTGAAAGTTTTAAACTTGAAAAACTCTTATAGAAAACCAAACAAGTAAGATGAATAAAATTTTCAGAATAGATAATGACTTATAATTTTGTTACTCTGATTTTAATCAGCTGTGTGAAGAAAGTGGTATTCTAAGACATAAATATGTGCCCTATACTCTCCAAAAAAATGGGGTAGCAAATAAATATGACTCTTCTTGATAAGGTGGAATGTATAATCCTTAGTTCTTGATAAGGTGGAATGTATAATGCTTAGTCCTACATTATCAATATGACACCTTCAAGTGTCCTTCATGGAAAGGCTCCAGAACAATTGTGGTATGGAAAATCTCCTAACTATAGTCACCTTAGAACTTTTGAGTGTTCAGCCTATTCTCACCAATATGTTGGAAAACTTGAAGCAAGGGCTCAAAAGTATGTTTTCCTTGAGTATCCTGATGGTTTAAAAGGATGCAAATTATGGGCTGAAGAGGTAAATGGTTTTAAAATAATCACTAGTAGGGATGTAACTTTTAATGAGTCTAACATGCCTTGCCTTGCTGATAAAGGCTCTTATGAAAGTGGTTCTAAAAATAGTACTAAGTTTCAGGTGGAGATTGATTCTCCTACTGACTTTAATCAGCATCAGAATAATGTAGCCTCTGATGTTGATTCTAATGAGGATGATGAGTGTCAGCCATAAATGGAAGACTTGACATAAAAACTCACCTTCATGATCTTGATAATTACCAGTTGACGAGGGATATGACTAGAAGGGACGTTAGGGCTCCTTCAAGGTTTGAGAATTTTGTTTCTCTTGCTGTAATGTCTTATAATGATCTGGTATTTAAAGAACCAAACTCTTACAGTGAAGTTGTAAGTAGTAAATTTGCTGATAATTGGTATAGTGCTATAAAATAAGAAATTGAGTCTTTAAAGAAAACTAGTGGGGTCCCGTGCGATGCATGTGTTATGACCGTAATGGTGTGTGTAATAGTGTTAAAATGGTACTCATAGTATAAAATACGTCAAATAATTTGATAATAAAATTTAATTGAAATAGTCACTATTTGAGTAAAAGAATAACACAATGAAAATGATTTGATTGTATAGCTTTTTGGATTAACTCGGTCTGCCCTATGAAATGAACTGTGAGGAAATCGGTAGCCGTGGTAGCAAATGGAGATGAGGACTGGTAACCTACATCCATCAATTTCCCACATCTTATAAATTGGTCGATGTGACGAGAGAGGGAGGGAGGGTGGGGGACCATATCCAATGATATAAAAGACCGACCCAGATGTTGACAATACCATCTCTTTCTATAGTTGCCATGTAGACCCCATCAGTTGAAAAGGCAACGCTTTTTATTGAACCTTGGCAAATATGCCATCTAGCAACTGGAATGTACACAAAACATGTGAATTAATTCAAATAGAGCGTTAGACCAAATATCTCACAGAGAAATATATGTTATATATTATCATCATCAAACAAGCACGAGCAACCAAATGGAAGCATTTGCCTCCCTTTATAAGATCATTATTAGCAATGAATAGGGAACAAAAGAAACAACTATAGTGTAGTCTAAGAGAAACATTCATTATGTTCTCAAATATTATCACCGATGTATAAAGCATTTAGCAGTCCTAGTGAATATGGTTTTTCATAGCCCAATGACAAAACCAAGTTTGCTAATAGATTCCATATACAATAACATACTGTTGTTCCCAATAAATTTGAGTTGACTACACGAATCCTTTTTCGTCACTCCAATTAGAACTAAAATTCATCTATAACCAAATATGCAAAAAGGAAAAAAGAAATAACTCCTCAAATACCCTTTTATGCACATTATTCCTTCTTCAATCTTGAGCCTTGTCATTAATTAACTGATGATACACTATAAGATGCATAATCTACCATCAAAGGTATAGAGTCAGCCTATCATATCATTTATATTGAGAATACTCATCAATTCTGATAAGACAACACTAATCCTACAACCAAATAGGTTAACATTGGAAAAATTGTTTACATAAAAATAAATCAATCAACAGAAAAAATTCCAGGTCCTCCTAGACCCAAAAAAATAACAGTGGTTTTTCAAATTACCCTACAATCTCAAGTCTCAATTAATATGTCTTCAAGATGTCTTTATTATAGTATTTAGACGTCGTGTTGCAGAAACCTCATTGATCATATTGAGTAAAAAATGTCAAGCAATAATAAGTTAAGAAAACGAGAGAGAGAAAAAAGGAAAAATGAAACACAATGAGCCCCAACTATCACATGGTCCAAAGAAGTATCTGACCCCCATTATCCACAATATATTGGAAAACTCCATCAAATTCCTCCAAGTATAACAACTCTAGCCTTCCAGTTTAGTTCAAACAAAAGGTAACACAAGTTTATCAAAGAATAACATAACCTTAAACCTATGAGGGAAGGCACATTTAAACAACCCCCACAATATTCTGTTCTCTCTTTAAAAGTAGATCAAATGCCATCTTACTAAGATAAAGTTAGCGAAAGTTAGCGATCCAATCAATCTAAATTTTGAGAAAAGTAAGATTCCACAACAAGAAGGAACCAAACAACAAGCAATACCTTACTGTAGCAGGGATGTGCTATTGAAAATTGAGTTTGATCCTTGATAACACGGAATGAAGGATCTCCATAACCATCTTTGCTTTGAACATAATTACAAGACTTATTTGGTTTCCTCTAAACTTAAGGAAATTAAGACGAAGACATCAATATCATATCAAATAAAAGACATACTTGGATATTTCTTAAGTTCCCGTTGGATGAGTTCATAAGGGAAGGGGCAAAGCTGCTCCACCCTACAAATTACATTGTCCTTTCCATTGGCCTTCTTCCTCTCATCATCAAGCTCATAATAAATCTGCAGAACAAGCAAACATGCTTATGTACATAAAAATTTGTGCGATATTGTACCCTGAAATGGAAAAAAGAAATAGTAATGGATTAATGAGAAAAATGAAAGGGATAGACACGGGAAAAGCAAGAAGAATAGTTTTTCATACCTTTCCTGAGCAAAAAACCAGACGTCTAATGCCCTCTTCAAGATCTAAGTGATTATTTTGGTCATTTATCAGCGTTTAAATCGGGTCCCTTGTTTGTCAAATCCTGGATGTCCTTGGACGTCATCAAACTCGGATAAATTTTACTTGCAGTCCTTGTGACGAAGCAAATTTTTTGGTGACATCACAATGAGAGGTTTGTCAAACTCTCTATGTATATGGAGCATAAAGATGTGAAACATGAGAAAATCAAGACGACCGATATAAGAGCACAAATATTTGTCCAGTTAGTTCTACTTACTTGGCGCCGCAAAACATGGAAATAATTTGCAGGAGTCGTGACTAACATGAGAAACAAATTCAACCACTCTTCTAGAACATAAGGCAAACAGTTCTACAAAAATGAAAGCAAAAAAAAAAAGGCTGGTAATGGTACGAAGAAAAAATATAATCAAATCATATGGCAAAAATAAGCAGCACGTATTGTAAAAAGAATAACGTAAAAAATAAGCAGCACATATTGTAATACATACAAAGACTTCTCAGATGATGCAATTAGATGTTACCTTAAAAACTTCAAGAGTAAAAAGAAGAACGTCATTTCTTTAACATGGAAGGATTTCTAGGGTCAACATTTAGAATTTTTTCTTATAGTTCATAATTGTTTTTTGTTTCAATTCAGTGGGTTGAGCTAACATAACGATCCATCTCATGATCATGAGGTTCTAAAATTCGTAGATATTAATATTATAATGCAAAATCCTAGACGCATCAGCATATAAATCAGGTAAATAGATAGATAGACAGACATATAGGTAGGTAGGTAGATAGATATTTTCACAATATACTCCTTTTGAAGTCTGATTACTATAGGTAACCTATGAAATTATCCACTTCGAATTTGGAGACATCAATTATACACTAAAATCCTTGTTGCTTTGAAATGAGTACCATTAACAGTTCCTTGTTCTCAGAGATGGAGTTAAAATTTGAGAAAAGAATTTTAAGTGCAAACATAGATAATTCCACAAAGTGTTGAAATTGTGAACAAAAAGGAGAATAATATGAAATTTGCATCAATACGGCAAAATGTTGGCGGATTGTCTCCACCACGAAACTTGTTATATTGTAGAGGGGATACTTATATACACATCCAAATAAAAAAAAAATTCCAGAAATAATGAAAAACTTAATTAAAATTCCCTCTATTTCAAAAAGAATGTGCTGTTTGACTTTTCTTACAGCCACCTGGAAAAATTTTCAAATTTAAATTTTCACGATATCTTATTAACGTGTGGATTTACAAAGGTTCTCCAACTTGCCAAGATTATATTACCAATGTAAAACCTATTCTGAAAACTTGTCAAGTTGACACGAAAAGGTTAGCCAAGACATAAAAGGAAAGCAATATGGCCAAATTATATATAAAGAAAGCTTATGTGGTACCACAACATACATGTTGCTTACAGTAAACATATCTTCATTTTAGTTCATCATAAGATGATTCAAGGGACAAAACTGGTCCCATGTTTCCTGGTATGAACAACGGCATGTTTGTGATTGAAAGTGCCTCGATCCACATCCTGCCCACTCAACCTCACATGATTTCCCTCTACGAGCAATGTTGCTCGTTCGATTAATCAGTTCTTTAAAAGATCTATCAAACTATGGGGTGAATGATTAGTTTTGCTAAAATATTTCATAATAATTTACTCCCACAAACCTAATCTTTAGGCCAGTAAAACAGGATCAAAGACTTTCAATTTCCAGCAAGTATTATCTTCAACCTTTGCGCTAAATCTCAAAATATTTTTATAAATTTACTGTTATTATGCAATATATAAGTGGCAAGCAATGTTAATAACTAATTAGGTTCTTAGAAGCCTGATGTTACCACCGAAGCACAAATAAAAGTTTTCTACCTCCTAATTCAAATTTCTTTGATTTCTTGCAAGCCGGGGCTAGACCATTTTGAGCAACAAAATTTATCTCCTTGACCTCTACCTACATATAAAAAAATTCAAAAATAGATATATCAACAAATGTATCGCACTGACACAAATTTAATACAAGCATCTCTATATGCATGCATAGATGTAAATTTGTTGTGAATAATATGAGTGTAGATTATAATAAAGATTCTACTGATTCAACCTTTTTAGGCACAAAAATTGATTAATTTAGCCTCGTTCACAGTAAAAATTACACAGAAAATTAAATTGGGATTCAAAATGGAAATCTGATCCATTGGCAGTAGGTTTATCCATCCTTAAAGGTTTAACTAATGCAAAACTAAAGGGACTGAAAGCACTGGACTTGGTTTTTTTAGAGCTAACTCACACAGAATCTGAAAACTAAAGGCAATCTTAAAAGCCTTTCTTTCGTAGTCAAATTGAAGAAAATCCTACTCAAAATTTTTCGTTTAAAAGACAATCTATTATAAAGTATCTAATGTCCCGTATTTAAAAATGACCTTCCTCAAATTCATTATCTTCTTCACCCTCACCCTCGAGGGCATCACCTCATTCCCCAGGCTATGATTTGTCCAGGTATATACTAAATTATCCGTAACCCATAAGTTTTTCTACACTGTTCGTGTTTGTTCAAGAGAGTTCTAATTTCTAATGGGTTTGTATTATGCAGTGCATTTGACGTTAATGAAGCAAAATAGGAAATAACACAGAAGAAGAATCGGAGAAGATGAAGAGACCAAAACCTAGGGGTAAGAGACTTACACGACCTGTGTATTTCGGAGAACACGGTCGGAGTCGGAACACGGTCGGAGGAGAGCAAAAAACGTCCATTTGAGAAGACGGAGGGAGAAAAAACCTAGGTTTAGACATTACACCGTTACCATGTGTGCATATTGTGTGTATTGAATCTGATTTCATAAAAAAAAATCTGAGTAAAACGGCGTCGTTTTCAATGACCACATGAATAGTGATATTTTAAGGCTCTTTTATTTATGTAGGAAATAACATCTGGATATTAGTTCCAAAACCTAAAAGCAAGTCTCTAGTAGATTGCAAATGGATTTTCAAAGTAAAAGAAGGAATTTTCAAAAGGATTCTCTGAAATTTAAATCCAGACTTGTGACAAAAGGTTTTACTCAAAAGTATTACAATAAAATCTTTTCTCCTGTAGTTAAATACACTACTATCAGGATTCTACTTGCATTAGTTTCTCATCATAATTGGAAAATTGAACAAATAGATGTCAAAACTCAAAACAGCTTTTTCTTCATAGTGATTTAGATAAAATCATTTATATGACTCAACCTGAAGGTTTTATTGATCATTTTAAACCTAATAGAGTGTGTTTACTAGGAAATCTTTATATGGCCTTAAACAAGCACCAAGACAATGATATAAAATGTTTGATAACTTTGTATTATCTATTGGTTTTCAAAGAAGTGCTTTTGATCATTGCTTATACTTGAAGAAGAATAAAAATGATATGGTAACTGTTTATTTACTTATTTATGTTGATGATATGTTATTGATTGGTTCTAATATGCATGACATAAATGAAATAAAGAAATCTTTATGTTCTGAATTTGATATGAAAGATTTGGGGCATGCTAGAAGAATCTTAGGAATGGATATTGAAAGAAAAAGATCTATACGTGTCTTGCTGTTAAAACAAACTGCTTACATTGAAAAGGTTTTGTCAAAGTTTTTAATGCATGATGCTAAAACTATAACTTTACCTTTAGCAAGTTATTTTAAGTTGACTAAAGACCAATGTCATATAGATGATTCACATGTAAAGTACATGGAGAGAGTGCCTTATGCTAATGCAGTGGGGTCTATCATGTACACGATAGTGTGTACAAGACCTGATGTTTCCCATGCCATAAGCACTCTCAATAGATTCATGGCCAATCCTGGTCCTGAACATTGGAAAGCTCTGAAATGGTTATTGAGATACTTAAAAGGTACTTCTAATCTGGGATTAATCTATGGGACATGTAATGAATGATGAATTCTTAAAAGTTTTGTTGATGTTGACTTTGCGGATGATAAGGATAATAGAAAATCAACCATTGCTTATATTTTTACATTATGTGGTACTTGTTTAATTTGGAAATCACAACTCCAACCAATTATTGCCTTGTCCACCATTGAGTCTGAATATGTTGTAGCAACTGAGGCAATTAAGGAAGGTTTGTGGTTAAATGAATTGTTATCTGAAATAAATGTACTATCTAATTCTATTGTAATTTATTCTGATAGTCAAAGTGTAATACATTTGTGTAAGAATCATGTCTTTCATGAACGTACAAAACACATTGATGTTAAACTTCATTTTATTAGAGATGTTATTTCTAAAGAATTAGTGTATCTTTAAAAGATACCATCCCAGTTTAATCCATCTGATATGGGTACAAAGGTACTGCATCTAAACATATTTCAATCCTGTTTAAAATTGTTAAACATTGATGCTGTCTAGTTTTATGTGCAGGTGATTACCTTGATGAAGACTCAGTTGCTGGTAACGCTATGAAGTTTCTCTAATCTATGTTGACATCAAGGTGGAGATTGTTGGGCCAAAATGATGATGCCAACAATAGTTAAAGGACGATGATATGTTGGGTTCAACATAATTGATTTACCACAATGATGATCCATTGCCAGCCTTGTTCTGGACCACATGTAGAATATGAAAAAAAAAAAAAAATTAATGCTCAGTGATGAAAAAAGTGGCCCAACCTAATAAATTCACCAATATTAACCCCTTGAGTGATATACCCAAAGTGATAATTCAAAATCCATGAGACAAACTAATATTCTAAATTGTGAATCAAATCAAGCCACCAGATTTGTAATAGAGCTCCCAATAAACAAAAATCCATGTGAGACAACCTAATGTATAAAACATGGAATTCAAATAACAGAAATAACAGTAAAAATATTGATATTGCTATGTTTCCATTCAAATAATATAAATGGTATAATTTACTTGTCTATTTTCGATTTTTTGCATTTATTTCTAGTTTATGATTTTATTTCAATTATAATTTCTTAATTAATTAATTATGTGGAATTTCTTGATTTTTTAGATTTTAAATATTTTTGTGCAATTACTTTTTATAAGCTTTTTAAAGATTATGATTTATTTAAAAATATTATATTCTCATTAAAGTGGGCTAAAAAAATTTTCGGGCCTGGCCCACTCCTTTACCATATCCTAGTTCCGCCCACGTCTATTGCCTAATCAGTTTTCTTCCTTCTGTAACAAATGACCCAAAATGGATGACCCGGTCCAATACACTGATTTAGCTTGAAAAGGCTGTGACACTTGGATGAATTCTAGATCAATGGTTGGTAGCTGTGGTATTAATATCACCTTTGTTGCCATAATCTGATCAGAACAAGCCCCGCAGTCTGTGAGAGAGAAAACTTGAGAGCAATTCCTTTCATTTTCTTCTCTTAAATTCTCTAAAACTTCTGGTTTTAGAGGTTTTTCTAATTCTTCTTACCTTATACGGTGAAGGTTTCTGAGTGAACTCTTGATGAGAGTAGTGTTCTGTGTGGTATCTGGATTTTGACCATTTCTCTAAGTTACTGTAGCAACTTAGTCAAAATTAGTAGGGTTTGGGTTTTCTTTTAGGTCCGGTTCTTGGGGTTGAAACTAAGGGTACAATGTTTTTGATCCCCAATGTTTTTGATTACTTTACCGTGTTTCTTGATTGAACGATCTTGAATTCAATATTGACATTACAAGATTCCTTGCACGGGTTTAAGTTTTAATGTTTCATAAATATTTAGAGTATTTTCAATAGACTTTCTATTTATAAAGAGCATCTTTTGCATTTTAGAAAGTATATATAAATTTAAAAATAGCCACTAAGTATTTTTTTTCCATATATTTTATTTTGACATGTTTTCTTCCTAATTATTATATGACTTTCTTCTATTTTTCTTTATTTTATTTTGTATATAATATTTAATTTAGTCAACATATGAGTATAGAAAATTGAAATCTTTTGAATGCATTTAATTATAGAGAATGAGTTTAGATCTTCAAATTTGGAGAACCAAATTCATTTTCTATTTTAAAAAGTTACTTTGAAGAGTCTCTTGGCACATGATTTTAAGAGTTGATTCTCTAAAATAAAGAGCATATTAAGTTTAAAGAACTTCTTGGAGATGCTCAAGCATTGTATGTTTTTTGCAAAAAGCCTGAACTTTTTTTCCCACGAATTTTTTTCTAAAAAACAAGCAGTTTCAAGTTTTAATGTGCAAATGAGCTCAGCATTCACTTCATTGGAACTTCACCCATTCTCTGAAGATTCGTCGAATAATTAAAATTCTAAATTATTACTAGATTCAACTGATGACCAAGGTCATTGATCATATAATAACCACATTTGAGGAGTTGTTCCTAACAAATGATTTACAATGGCCATCTCTAAAGCTTTCCTCGTGGATGACCTTTCTCAGTGGTTTTCACCTCCGCTAGACCAAAGCATTACTTCATCGGCTATGGAACCCTGTAATAGCATATCACATGCCACATGATTGATTATAGTAGCCAATTTGAATGGACACAACTCATCTATAAACCAGTGTTTAGAAAATAGGACCGGACCGGTTGGTTCAACCAGGAAAATCGGCTACAAAATCGGTCCGATTTACCAATTTAATCGATCTTCAAAAAACTGAACCCAAAATCGGGGTTTTTAACGGTTAAACTGAAAAAATTGGTTGAACCGGTCCGGTTTTAATGAAAAACGGGATTTTTTTTGGATTAATTTTTCATTTTTTAATTGAAATTTATTAAAAATCTATTTAAAGTCAAATTTTGTGAATAATTTATCTATAAATGTTAGTTTATTTAAAAATAACTTATTTTAAAAAATTTTATGAGATTTGTAGATTAATTTTTAATTTTTTAATTGAAACCGGTTAGACATTGGTTCGACCTTTTGACTCTTGACCCATTGCCTTTTCTAGGTCGATGGCCGGTCCAATTTTCTGAACATTGCTATAAATATCTCAGAAAAATTGTCCTACCAATTTATCACACTCTTATCCAATTTCCATATCGAGATTTGAAAGTCAAGTATCATCCCATGCTAAAAGAAGAAAAATTGAGAATTATTCGCAGAGCCATAACCAAGTGAAATTTCAAGGTTTTACTAGCTTTATGGGAAAATAAAACAACTTATTCTTGTATATAATCCCTGCAAAACAATTCTCCTTGATCCCAAGAAACCTCCACAAAAGAATGGATTGGTGATAGCTCTAGTATGAATACATGAAAGTCTTGTTCGCCATTGAAGAATGAACAACTTGTATAGACTGTGAAGATTAATCCACCTCTCATGGTTTTAAAGCTTGGCAACCACTTTGTGCTTTAACAGATTTCCTGGACAATTTCAATTTTATGATATTTTGTTGCTGTAGCCAGCAAATTCTCCAGACGAATCTGCATCTCTCGGTTATACTTCATTGCAGCCAGTTACATCCTCCAGTATAGAATCAACTACTGCGTGGATAAAATGCCTTTATTAGGAGGTGCCCGAAAATCAACTCCTCAGTTTTGAACGCCAACCTTGCCTGCAAAATCAAGGCCTACGCGTCCGTCCACATCCACTTCAAGAGCCACATTTCCTTTTATTAGGCCTGTCGTTCCTCAAGTGATCCTCAACTCCCATGAGAGCTATTCGACAATGGAATGCAGGATTTTAGCTAGGAACAGGGTTAGGGTTCTTACAGATTTTGGGGCAATTTTGGTTTTCGATATGGGAATTTTGGCTTCTTTCATTTGATTGAAAGTTGTTATTTCATTTTGTCGCTTAATAGAAGCGTTTCACCAATAAAATGGTGCTTATTGTGCTTTTGGCCCATTTGACCTCATTCCATGATTGTCATGTATTACGTTGGATTTCTATCAGCTACATTTTGTTAGTTGAAAGTGATAGAGATTAGCCAATGATGGATGGGTAAGCACTTGAATAGATAGATGAGTAATGAGTTATTTTTATTGTTTGGGTGAACTAATGTAAATCATTGTTATAAAAAGTTCATTTAGACAATATTTAGGCACGAGAAGTGGTCTTTAGAGATGGCAATGGATGGGCCAGGTCGGCCCGTGTCCCGGTCAGGTGAAATAACGGACCGGGCCGGCCCTGCGCCGTCGAACGGACCCGGTCCCGGACCGAGCCGGAAACAAATCACGGGCCGAGCTTGAAGTCCACTGACCGCCCGTGGATCAGTGTGGACCACGGACTTAGCCCATGGTCCGTGGTCCAATGAGGCAGGTGGTCCCTAACTATAAGTTGGGGACCAAAATTTACAATTAAAATTATATTTCCATTTTTTTTTTTTTAAACAAAAAAAAAAAAAATTGTTTCACACGGGTCCGCGGTCGGCCCGGTGTCTCGGCCGTGTGGCCCGCGGACCGTGGTCAGGGCCATGTTTTTACAGTTTTTACATCGGCCGAGCTTAGCCTTCCTGCTTTGAGCTCGGCCTACCGACAAGGGCGAGCCGGACCACTATGGCACGGGCCGAGCGGCCCGGCTCGACCCATTGCCATCTCTGGGTCTTTACGCCTAACTAGGTTTCACTCTCGCCAAGTTCGAAAAACTTAAAACTCGATATCTACTTCTTATCAAATTTTACATTTTTTAGAACATTGATCACAACTTCTTCGTTGTTGGAAGAAAAAAAGAATATATACATTTGTCTATCTCTAGATCTTTAATTTCTTTATTAAACGATCTTTTCATTATTTTACTCATAGCGTAATCATCAATCCTAAAACACAACTACCACAACTCATATTATGAACCTCATCTATCATCTATCAAGAATAGGCTTATTTGCACAAATGGTCTCGATTTTTGCACTTATTGCGGGTTGATGACCTATCTTTTATTTTTGGCGGTTTAACCCCTATTTCAAATGTTTTTTTACGTCAATGGTCATTTCATGAATTTCCATCCAATTACAGTGAAATTTGACAAGAGAAATTTTTTATTTAAAAGGTCTTATTTGCACAAATGGTCCCTGACTTTTGTAAAGGAAAATTTGCGAAGAAAATCCCTAATCTTTTAAAAAGTGTTGAAAAGTCCCATAATCTTTTAATTCTAACACATATGACCCCAAATTTTTTGATAATTTTACCCCTAACTTAAATGAATTAAAAATAACCCATAAACCATTTCAAAAATACAAATAAGTCCTAAATCTTTTTTTTTTTTCTGATTTATACTTAAAATAATAAAAATGTGTCATCAAGCCCCAAAATTTTTAATTTTGTTCACCAAAATGACATTTAAAATGTGTTTGATTAAAATCAGATTTTTAGTAAAATTATTGAAATGTGTGGTTAAAAGTTGTGGGACCATAAAATGTGTGGTTAAAATTAATTGTTGACTTTGACTTTAACATTTTAGCAAAATCAAAATTGAAAACAAACGGACTTCTTGTAGTCTCTACTGATTTTGTCCATGGTCCATTAATTAACAAAAAAATTATACCCATGATCAAAATTTGACAAATTTAAAATTTTAATTTATTTTTATACCAATTTTAAAAAAGGTGGTGGTGGGGTGAAAATTGTGAAGAATTTTTTTTTTAATTATTATTTAGTAATTGGTAGAAATGGCAAATGGGCTAGATGGACCCGCCCAACCCGAAATTAGACGGCCATATAAAAGATTGAACTGGGCTAATCCCCGACCCAATTTTACATGGGGTATTTGTTTGAGCCAACCCAACCCAATTTTGGGCCACATGGCCAAATGGGACAAATTTCAACTTACATTTTTAACTTATTTTTAAAATAATTACTTATAATTTTGTAAAATAAAAGCAAAATAATATAAAAAAATAAAAATTTATGATGGGCTGTCTAATTTCGATTGGGCCACCCATCTAACCCATTTGCCACTCTACTAATTACTAAATAATAATTAAAAAATTCTTCACAATCTTGACCTACCACCACCTTTTTTTAAAATTGATATGAAAAATAAATTAAAATTTTAAATTGGTCAAATTTTGATCATGGGTATAATTTTTTGTTAATTAATGAACCACCTGGACAAAATTTGTGAGAGACTCTAAGAGCCTCGTTTGTTTTCAATTTTGATTTTGTTAAAAAGTTAAAGTCAAAGTCAACAACTAATTTTAACCACACATTTTATGGTCCCACAACTTTTCAACCACACATTTCAACAACTTTTACTAAAAAAAATCTGATTTTAATCAAACACATTTTAAATGTCATTTTGGTGAACAAAATTAAAAATTTTAGGATTTGATGACACACTTTTTATTATTTTAAGTGTAAATCAGAAAAATAAAAGATTTAGGACTTATTTGTATTTTTGAAAATGTTTATGGGTTATTTTAATTCATTTAAATTAGAGGTAAAATTGTCAAAAAAAAAATGGGGTCATATGTGTTAGGATTAAAGGTTATGAGATTTTTCAACACTTTTTGAAAAATTAGGGACTTTTGCTTTGTAAATTTTCCTTTACAAAAGTCAAGGACCATTTGAACAAATAAAACCTTTTTAAATAAAAAATATTTCTACCGTCAAATTTTACAATGATTTGGATGGAAATTCATGAAAAGGACTATCGACGTCAAAAATATTTGAAATAGAAATTAAATTGTCAAAATAAAAAGATAGATCTTGGCCTGCGATGAAGTCTGAAAAAAGTCAAGAACTATTTATGCAAATAAGCCATCAAGAATATATAAAAAACAAATAGGTTCAAATATCAGTAAAAAACAAATAGATTCAAATATCAGTGATCCATTCTCATACTATAGTCATGGGAAGCGCGATGGTATAGTAGTGTAAATTAAAGTTTATAAATTACAAATAACTTTCCTCCTATCAAATTAAGAAAAAAATAATTAAGTTCAGAAAATTCCTTCTCCTCTGTGCCTCATTCGAGTTTGCTGAGGATGCTCTAGGGTTTAACGTTATCCTCGCTCTGAAGAACTCGAGACTCATCAATGGCTGATCGAAGAATCCAGCGACAAGTAGAAGACAATAAAAAAGAAAAAGAAGAACAAGAACAAGACTATGGCATTTTATTGTACTACAAGTACACCACAATTCCCAACCTTCAAAACCTCTCCGACTTCTATCACTCGAATTGCAGCTCTCTCTCCCTCCTCGGCCGCGTCCGCCTTTCCTCTCACGGCGTTAATGTGACAGTAATATTTTTTTTTTTTTTTTTTTCATTTATTTGATTTTGATTTGTATGTTGTTTCCCTCTTTGTTTTTGTTTTTACATTGATAAAGTCAATTTTGTCTTTGTAATTTTTTTTTTCCTATTTGGAGAAACGCTTCAAGATTTTTTTTTGGGGGTGGGGGGACTCTCTATCAATAGCAATAAAGAAGGAGCAGTTTGAAGATTGTTGCCCTCTTTGTTTTGTTTCTAATTTGAAAATGTCTTTTTTATTGTCTTTGCAAATTATCATTAGTTTCTATTTAGAGAAACGGGGCTTTAGGTCCTTATTTGACAGGGACGGAGCACTCTATTGATATTAAGAAAAAAAAAATGTAGCCATTAAGTAAAAATAGCGATGAGCTATAAGTGGGTTATTTGTGTAGGAAATGTTATAATCACTGGTTTATTGTTGATTTGGTTCCCATTTTTTGGCGTTCAGGTTGGTGGGAAATTAAAGGCATTGAAGAAGCACATTGAGGTACTGAAGTCGAATTCTTTGTTTGAAGGGACAGATTTCAAGCTCGCATTGTGCCATGAGCCATTGAATGATCAAGTTGCTAAGGAATGTGGATTCACTTCTCTCTCTATCCGGATTGTAAAGGTTATATGAATTTTAATACAGTTATTTGTAGTTTTCGTTGGTTGGAATTTGTGTATAGGTAGGTATATGTAAAGATCATGATCTTGGCTGAAAATTTTATTTGCTGGAGAGAAGTTCTAAGAAAGCATTTCCGGAAACTGTATAGAATGCATTATTTGCTCATTGAAAATGTATTTAGTTACTGCATAACTGGAGAATAATTTGTAATGTGTTGGTCCTCATTTTTTGTATCAAGAATCCATTTTCAACCTAACTTGCTGGGTTTTTTTGCCACCATTATTCTTTCAAGGTTATCTTACTTTCATTTTGGTTTTCTATTTTATGGTTGGTCATTTTCTTCCTCATTATTTAGCTGAAACTGGATTTTCGCCACGTGCATAGGAATTGGTATCTTTAAGTTCTCAACCACTCTTGAAGTCTCCAGAAATTTCAAATGCTGGAAAGCATCTCAATGCAGCTGAATTTCATTCCCTGCTTCAAAATGCTGGTAGGTTTTCTTTTCTTGTCTAATCAGACTCTTTTTCTTCTTTCCTGTTCTGTGCCTGTACTTTTGGAGTAATACACTATTGGCTGGGTGGGCGTGGATCAATTCAACCCAAGTCTGCCAAGGAGAAAGGAAGGGTACATTGGCCTACCCTTTCTTTTGCATTCAGAAATTGAATGCCACAGGCTTTAATTTTAGTTATTTTTGGCAGCCTCATTACATTGGACATTTTGTCTTTATGTATGTGTGATATTTGATGCTTGACCTTAAGGACAATAAATGCAGAAATTACTGTGGACAAATTTTAATTTTAGATATTTTTTTCAGGGAAATTTCAAGAAAATGAGAATTTTGGTTCTGATAAAAAACTAGTACTGGTAGATGCAAGGAATTTGTATGAGACAAGAATTGGAAAGTTCCACACTCCAAACGTGGAAACATTAGATCCAGAAATCAGGCAATATAGCGACCTGCCCTCCTGGATAGATGGCAACACTGAGCGATTGCGAGGAAACAATATCCTTATGTGAGTCCTTTTCTGAAACCAGTTTAATGAAACCTTTGATGTTTCAATCTAATATTCTGGCACTATTATACCTCAATTTCTTGTTCATATCTTACTTTTAGTAGATTAAAAGGGTTCATAGGTTATTCATTTGATAGAAGTAACTCTGGGAAGATGATTGTTTATTGTACTTATATCTATTGTTCATTTTGTTGATTGTTGATTTCTTGAGCTGATGGTATTTTGGAATCTTATTTTTACAGCTCTGTTAGGTTCATTTGTGTATTTCCTCACCTTTGTGGCCCTAGTGTAACTTTTACTGTGCTTGACATAATCTGTTATCCTCCTCAACCTTTTACAGCCCTATTTGGTCTTCTATTGTGTTTTCCTTCAGTACTTCGTCCTCATCAAGAAAATTAGTGAAGGTTTAAATGGCTTCCTCAAAAAACAACTCAAAGGCTTACCAATCACATAATGCATATGTTTTTGTGGTTACTCATTCTTTGTTTGTTTGCCAATACAGGTACTGTACTGGAGGAATTAGATGTGAAATGGCATCAGCCTATATCAGGTCTAAAGGAGCTGGTTTTGAAAATGTGTTTCAGGTGAGCTTTTTGGAGAATTGAGCCATTGCCATATTCATTGTTCTCTGTATGTAGTTACTATTGTATCATGTTAAGAGCAATCAGTTCAGGATGAGATGAATTGATGCTGATAACTGTCCTTCCATAATGAATAAGAACTGGGTTTCTTTTATTCTTTTCTGATAGTATATGTCCTTGAAAATTACTTATGCACGCTCAACATCAAGAGAAAGAAGATTAAAAAAACAACTGTTTTCATAAGTGCAAGAGGACTGTTTGGCTTACAAAATCCAATATGCTGATCTTTTGATTTCACACCACAATACATCATATGACCTGTGATGCTTAAAAGGCCATTTCTTAATTCGTTATGCATGGGCACCTTAAGTTTCTCTTTCCTATTATTATACTTCATGAAGATACTTATATGCAATAAAACTACCAAGTTAATTCCATCCAGTTTCCCTGGCTGTAATTAATCTTCAAATACAACAAAAGTCTGCTTTACTTATTGCGCCTTGCCATCGTCTCCTCGCTGGACGGAAATGATTGGCAGTCCTTTCTTTGGGGAACATGTTTTCGATCAGACATCATTACTAACATTTATTGTTGTCTATGCAATTTATTTTGGTGCTGCTCCTGTCAATTTATTCGAAGGCTCACATTCTAGAAGCTGAATGTTTACAACACATTGACACTAAACTTGAAACTCAATTAACCATAAACATATGATGCACTCATTTTTTTAAAAGAAACCATGAAGCTGACATAGTCAAAGTTTAATACAACAAAATTTTGACAGTATCGTTTCAAGATCAAAAGACAGTCATTCTAGGAGTAAAATTTTGTTGTTAAGCCTTCAATTGGTTGTCTAATAAGATCTTGATTGTATATAAACTGGAATGTAAAGACATGGAAACAATGAAACCAGTTCTGGTACTATGTTTTGTTTGTCATCATTGTTAAGTGTCTTCCTGTTTTTGATAAACTTTATGCAACTCTTTATAGTCAAAAGAGTGCCCTAAGGAGAAAAAAATTCGATCTGTTCTTTTTAATGATGCTGATGCTTGTTGCAAATGTTGCTTTATTTCAGTTATTTGGTGGGATTCAGAGATATTTGGAACAATTTCCAGATGGTGGCTTTTTCAAAGGAAAGAATTTTGTTTTTGACCATCGGTATGATTTTAAACCCTACCTGCATCACTGTAAACAGATTAATTTACTCCTCTTTATTCCTCATTCAGATCTATTTTTCACATAATTCATTTTTACGATACACTCCTGCATAAGGTTAACAAAACTGTCCTAATTTAATAAAGAAACACCGATTGTCTACATCTGTATTTGAAGCTTCGATTAAATTTATTTTTTCGATAATAACATGCTGAGACACCATTGTTGTTTTCATTAAGGTTAGTATGGCTGAGTAGTTTAGATATTAGTCTATTGCTTTAGCAAATAAATTATTTGCACAGAATTTAGCATTGGTGATCTTTTGACCTGTATTATAGGGTTTCAGTTGGGAGCTTAGATACCGATACATTGGGAACTTGCCTTCTGTGTAGTACTTCATTTGATGATTACTCTGCCCGCAATCGGTGTAGTCTCTGTAGGATGCTTGTGTTAATCTGTGACAGTTGCCGGGTAGGTCCTACTCGAGATCACTTGTTAGTACATGCATAAAATTCCTCATGAGATTGAAATTCTAGCATGCCTAAATTTGTTAAACCATTCTTCTCAGGAACAAGAATCTTCATATGTTTGTGAACTGTGTCAGAAAAATGTCAAGCTAGTTGCATCTATTTCCACAGCTGAAGCTGATATGTCAGGAGACATATTACCACCAGTAACACTTGAAGCTAACCCCAATATGGATCAAGTCAGGCACTCACCTTCCATGTCATGCGGGAATGGTAAGGTCTGTATTCTTTACCTTGTATGTCATCACATATGTAATGTTACTGTTGGCTCAGAAGACACTTTCTCCATATTATCCTATGCAACTTGACCAAGAAAAGGTCTTGTAGAATTAGAGCATGTTGGCTATCCTTAAAATATTTGCTTAAAAGTAGATAAGTAAATTTCAAAAATGAATAATTTTTAGAATTGGTCAAAGTTGGAAATAAGCAAATTAGTTATTTATTTTGATTGTAAGGCAAGAGTTACTAATCAAGTAACTTGTTTTGCTTAGAAGGATAAAGTCTGATATCCAAACATGTTTGGAATTCAAAATTTATTTAAAAGTAACTTTTTTTTTTTTTTTGAAGCATAGCCAAACATGCTGTTAGTTGGTTTTTTTCTTTCACCTTCATTTTTTGCTCCAACTCTTGTATATTTAGCAGATTTAATTAAAAAATAAATAAGTTTGTATGGTGTCGCACAGACCAACATGCTGCAGGTACTAGGACAATGAGAAAACTGCGAATTCTATGCTTGCATGGCTTCCGGCAGAATGCTTCCAGTTTCAAAGGAAGAACAGCATCGCTGGCAAAGAAACTAAAAAGCATTGCCGAGCTTGTTTTTGTTGATGCACCACATGAATTACCTTTCATTTACCAATGTTCTCCGCCTGATAAAAATCACGTTTGTGAATCAGTTCGATCAGAGGGAAGTCCACCTTCTAATAATTGCAGCAGAAAGTTTGCATGGCTGGTTGCAGCTGATTATAATGGAAGAGTGATGCTGAGTGGAAGATGGCAAAAGTTCCGTTCAACACTCTGCAATATCAGCAGCAAACCGAGGGCTTCGATGAATCGCTTGAATATCTAAGGACTATATTTTCGCAAGCAGGGCCATTTGATGGGATACTGGGATTCTCACAAGGGGCTGCGATGGCTGCTTTAGTTTGTGCACAACAAGGGAACCTAAAGGGCGAGATGGACTTCCGATTTGTGATTTTGTGCTCTGGATTTGCTGTTAATATGTCAGAGTACTCCGTGGGATCAATCAATTGTCCCTCACTTCATATTTTTGGCAACAACGAGGGTAATGACAGACAGATAGAAAGCCAGGCCAGCAGACACCTCGTGTCCTTGTTTGAAAGTGGCTGCTCGGTGATTATTGAACACGACCTTGGTCATATAATTCCCACTCGATCACCATATATTGATGAGATGAAAGATTTTCTTCAACAATTTCTCCAATTAAACTCTTGATTTATTGGATTGAGGGATGCTGAGAGGATCACCATTGGTGCCTTGATTTATTGTCCTTCAAAATGAATTGATTGGTGATTTGTATTTGATTTGTTTGATTTCAGTCTGATGTTTTTGTTTAAATTTCATTCTGTATCTTAATGTGATAATTAAGAAAGTTTTTTTTTTCTCTGCAATTAATTTTGTAAGAAAACTTGGTTTGGGTTGATATTTATTCAATGACAATCTAAGCTTTTTAATTGGACATAAAATAAATAAGATTGTCAATTTGAATAAATAAAGAAATTTAATTTGTAGATTCAAAAAAGAATGAATCTTTTGTGGACATGCATAATGAGATCGAGTAGTTGACTAACAGAACAGGCTTCGACAAAATTATCCATCCTTAGTTCTGACTGTGGTATATTCAAGTGTTATGTACTTTTCCTATATAAGCAAATGTTCCCTAATGATAACACCATTCAGGCTAGATGAGGACCATGAGGATCAAATAAGTACTTCAAGTGTTTTATTCAAAAAAATTAAGGGACTTTTTCAAAAATAATAATAAAGAAATTAAAAGCAAATGATGATAGACAAAAATTTCGTCAATTATTACCAACAGTATTATAAATGATGTTGTCATTCATCGATGATTTTGGACAGAATTAATGTCATTGATGTCATCGATTATCACCGACGGACTTCTGTCAGTGTTTATCGATGGCAATTTGTCAATCACCTATGATCTTCAATTGAGAAATTGTTCGTGTCACCGACAAAAGTGTTATTCTTTTCATTTTTATGTTTTTAAAATTTATTGACGGAATATTAATTTAAGATATCTTTTTGCCGAAAAAGTTTTTTTTTTTAATCCTAATTATTAATTCATTACTGGCTAAATTTTCTAACATTAGTATTTAGTTCTTATATCTTTATTAACTTATTTATAGACGAAATTTTCTTCGATAAATTATATTTATGAAAATATTTCTTTTTTTAATATTACAAACTGAAAATTCTTTAGTAATCTTGAATTACTATTTTTTAAATGTTATTTAAGATAATATTTTCTGGATACTAGTTTATTTAAAGACAAATTTTATTGATTCATTAAATTTAATAAGATATATTTTTTAAATTATTGACAACGAAAAACTCCGTTTTAATTATTATTTTGTTACTTAGACTTTTTTGTCGATAATATTTATTTTTTCTTTTCATTACTTTATTTTCCGACAGAATTTCTGTCATTAAAATTTAAATTTATGAAAATAAGTGTTTTCAAATATCACATAAGATATATGACACCAAGATTTTGATGACAAAACTATATGAAAATTTTTTTTTTGAAATTTGGAGACCTTACCATAATGTAGGTAGATTCTTGAGCAATCATCTCATTTGTTTAGAAATTGAACCGGTCTTGATACTAAAATATATATTATCAGATCTTCCGGGCAACACCTCTTTAGAGCTTTATGTGTGGTCGAATACTTTTTTTGATAAGATAAATTGAATGGGATCTTACAAGATCAATATTGACGGATGCGTCAAAGATGAATTTGCGAGTGGAGGGGAATTATTAGGGATTCATCAGGTTAGTATATTTACGCCTTCTTTTCTTCATATGGCGAGTGCCTTATTCTGGAGGCCGAACTGATGGCTATTCTTGAAAAAATCATTTTTGAGAAGATTGTATTATTAGATTTATAGATTGAGTCCGACTCTACTTTGGCCATTCACTGCATCACTAGAGGTAGAGGATCTTGGTCTATTTAGGTCACTTTTCGCCACATCAGACATCTCCTTGCCTTCGACCGTGATACTATTTCTCATATTTATTGCGAGGGCAATTAAGTGGCTGACTTACTTGTTTCAGAGGGTTGTGATCGTCGTTGCTATTTCAAGTACAACGCTCAAGACTTACCGCGATGTTACCGTAGCTTAATTTAGATTGATAAACATGAGCTTCCTACAGTTAGAGGTTTATAAAATTTTTTAGGACTATTTGTTTAGGAAGTAGTACCTTATTATTTATTCATTTATTTGTTTGCTTTAAATTTTATGATTGGAGGTCAGGTTTTATGCTCAATTCTCGTATATTTTTTATGAGTTATTTATATATGATTGAGATATCCAAACCGTCCCATCCTTTTCTTATGGAGGCCTGACAACTACTTTGAAGATGTGATGTGTGTTGAATTAATATATATATATATATATATATATATATATATATATATATAAATTGAATGGCACTAAATAATATGAGGAAAACAAAACTAAAATTTCTTCATAAACTAAATATATTGTTTTGTGTTGGTGTCAATACCGCATGAAATATGGTCCTGAGGTCCACACTGGATATAAAGATTAAGGCAAGAGTCGTGTTCATTCAATTATGAGATCTGGAGGTAGTGGATAGCATTTGTGCTGGTCATTATATGCCACAATCAAGGCTTTGCAGGTCCGTTGGGCATAAATTGATGGTGGGAAATTCCCACTCTCCTAATAATTAAGTAGTTTGCGTGTTTGAATGTGCATTAGATAATTTAACTGATAAAGGTGTGTTAGATAATTTAATTGATAAATTTCGTTACATGTCCTTCTTCTTTAATCGTGTTAACAACTCCAAATATTTTAACAAGTGAGAATTCAAATATATTTGATTATTTATCACTAAATTTAAGTTCAAAAGCAAAACATACATCTTTCTAACATAATATTATTCAATTTGTCTTCTTACTTTTGGAAACTAGTTCGCAAAAATCAGTAAAAACAAAAACTTCTTTAGTAAACTATGAACTGAATGTTTACTAGATTAATTATTACGCACTGTAATTTTTCTTAATTAATCACATAAGAGTTTAAAACGGAATACTTCTTTGACGATTAATTTGACTGCAGATCCTTCAATAATTCCAACCTTTAGATCTTCTACAATATTCTTCAAAAGATCACGAATTCCAAATCACAATCTTAAATCACAAGTGAGAAAATTTGAAAAACAAATCTTAATATATTATTTTCTATTTTCTCACACTCGTGAAACGATAGACAATATGGAATATTGTTTATGTATAACCATCTAGGTCTATATATATAGACCTAGAATAATTTTTTTTCTTGTTCTAGTCTAACTAGTATTTCTAAGTGACATTATAACTTTTTATGACTTGGTCTAGAGGTGTCAAATGAGCCGAGCGGTTGGGCCCGTAATGAGCTCGAGCTTGTCGTAAGACAAGTCCGAAGATGGGCCGAGGTCCCAAAAAAGGGGTCGAGCAATGGTCACTTTGTGACCGTTGGATGATCCAATCCAACAGTTACATTTTTGTGACTGTTGTCGGGCAACCTTCTTGCTGCTTTTTATTTTATTTTATTTTTAAAAAATGCAGTTTTCTCCAATAAATACTTCATCTGAACACAATTTTTTAAAGACATCAATCTCTCAATCTTTTATACACTTATGTTCATTATCAATTCTCAAATTCTCAAATTCTCAATTCTCAATATAATTATTAATTTATTTATCATTTATTGTCCAATTTCAATATTAGTTCATTACTTAATTTATTTCTACATTTCTAATTTTCTAATTTCTAGTTTCTACTACCTCTTCTAGTCTTCTCTTTATTCAAATTATTCGAAATGACTTACAATCAAAGTGACGATGATTACAGTGGTCTTAATAACATTCTAATTCCTAGCAATACAAATCTTGGTGATGATTATAGGAGAACCGATCCTATTGAGTTGGATGACATTTAAGAAGAAGCTGACACACAAATAAATACAACCACCAATTTGAACACTAAAAGAAGAGCCAAAAAGCAAAATACTAGGTACTGGGAGCATTTTGATTTGGTGCCTACTTGTACACTAATTGCTGGGCTGTATGAGTACAAATCATTGTATTAGTAGTAGTATTGTTGTAGTTGTTGTTGTTGTTGTTGTTGTTGTTGTTGTTGTTTTTTTATAACTTTTCTGGGTTGTCTGAAAGTAGAAATTGATGGGTCATGATAAAGTTTTGGGATATTATTTTTCTTGAGATACTTGTAGATTTGGGTGAGTAAATCTATATGATTGTAATAATTTTTCATATATTGAAAGTTTTGACAATCCAAGTAAATCTTTCTCTATCTTTTCTCTTTCGTTAATTTTTTGAACAAGAATTTTGTGGCAATAAAAAAATTGGTCGTAATTTCCAACAAAATTAACTACTTTAAAAAATAACTTATCTAGGTCAAATCATCACAATTGAAACAGTTCACCTATAATCCTTTTTGCATACCAAATTGTTACATTTTTTTCTACACTATTTTTTATTTTATCCCCTTTTCATTTTTTTTTTTTATAAGGTCACTCTTTCTTATACAGAAATGATTAATGAGTTGATAAATTATCACGCAAAGTGATTAATGTTGCAACATTAATTAAATGGATAAAAACACGAGATAGGTAACCATATTTAATCGAACTACCTACAGCGAGTCCAGATCTTGACTCACCTACAACGATTTAGAGATTGTGATGTCAAAATTAAATATTAAACGATGACATTGTAATACATAATGTACATAAATTTTTAAAACCTCTCAACCATAATTGGTTGTTAGCTCCCCTCCCAACTAACTCTATCCCTACTTAAATTCCACCTTAAATATGCAACTACTGCAATCTTTAATTAGTTTAGCAGAATGCTGCATGTTTGCACCTCCTTTTAAACCATATTACTATATTGACCTGTCCAAACTCCCCATCCAACTTCATTTATGGTGGGTAATAATATGAACGTTGTTGTGAAATTCAAGAATCGGTTTGGAAACCTTCGTGTTCTATCCTGGTCGGCTGAGTTTTGTGATTGTAAATTTTTCACAAAAAGAATAAAAATATCAACTAGGAGTGATCTAAACTTGACGTACTTCATATACTATATATTATGATAAATAATTTTGACCACCGCTTTGATTTCCAATCAATATTTTGACTCATTCATTTATTATTTTGGCATTCAAGTGCTCGGACTGAATTTTAAAACATTAGGGTGTGTTTGATTTTGATTAAAAATCAAATTTTTTGTAAAAGTTGATAGAGTGTGTGGTTGAAAAATTGTAAAAAGTTGTGGGACCTATGAAATGTATGGTTCAAATTAATTGTTAACTTTGATTTTAGTGTTTTATCAAAAGTTTAATTGAAATCAAACGAGGCCAGAAACAACGAGTTAGGCGGAATAGGAGATCCTTTCTAGAGTATCACAAGACCTAACATCCGTTAATTAAATAAGGGTATTTTAGCAATTTTTCTCCAAAACCAAGGGCAAATTTCTAGGATCCCAACTATATATTAGAACCCCACCATCTCTCTCAAACACAAATATTTCTTCAGCAAAACAGCAAACAAATTGAAGAAGAAAAAAATGTCTCTAATAACAGATGAGATTAGATCCTCTGCAACAGAGTTCTACACTGGACATGATATCTGCCAAGTGAAATCCAAGTTTTTGCTGACAGAAGTTGGGTTGCCAAATGGCCTCCTGCCATTGGATGACATAGAAGAATGTGGCTATGTGAAGGACACAGGGTTTGTTTGGCTAAAACAGAAGAAAAAGACTGAGCACAAGTTTAAGGATATTGGGAGGCTGGTGCAGTATGCAACAGAAGTGACAGCATATGTTGAACCAAACAAGATCAAGAAACTGACAGGTGTCAAGACTAAGGAGCTGCTGATGTGGATCACACTCAATGAAATTTACGTAGACGATCCGCCCACCGGAAAGATCACGTTCAAGACTCCGACCGGGCTGTTCCGGACCTTTCCGGTGTCGGCTTTTGAGATCAAAGAGGATCCAAAGGATGTGCAGGAGGAGAATGGAGTCAATGCTGCTGCTAAAGAAGTTAAAGAAACTGCTGAAATGAATGCAGCTGTGGAAGTGAAAGAGGTGTAATTTTTAGTAATAAAAATAAATAACAAGAATCTTAATGATAAGTCTAATTAAATGAGTCATATATTTTTATATTTAATTAGACTTATTATTTAATGTCATTTAAATTGATATTGTAACACTACTAGTGCTATATAAAATTATTTTAATGCAAATGAAAAATGTTATTTATCACTATCGGTAAGTCTATGTGGCAAATACGTTGACATTAAATGATAGATCCAATGAAATGTGGAAATATGAAACTCGTTTGAGCCTCCGTTTGGTATAGATTATAAACCTGGTTTATGGTTTATTTATACTTTTTAGTCAAATCTATTAAAAATTTAAATAAACTGCTTTTGGTCAAATAAACTCTTTTATCAAATAAACCAGGTTTATAATCTATACCAAACGGAGATTATTATCATCATTTATTGTCACGTAAACTGGTGATTATTATCAAATGTGATAAATAACATTCCTAAAAAGAAAAAATTTGAATTCAAAACTCTATCATAAATTCATAATATAAAAATGGGTATCTTTAGTGGCTGAATAATTAGGCTGGAAACAAAAATAATGATACTGTACAAAATTTATGATCATAGCTAAATGCTGGCTGTAGTAATAATAATAATAATAATAATAATAATAATAATAATAATAATACTTTGCAGAATATTTTATTTTTTTTTTTATTTTTTGTAAAGGAGAAAATGGTCAATTTTAAAAGTGAACAAAATCAGTGTAGTTTACTGGTAAAATATTTTAAAGAAAACTGCATTTATAGTTTATTTAATATTTATGACTGAGGAATTTGAAAATATATTTCTTAGTAACAGCAAGCAAAAAAAAAAAGTAAAACCCCTAAAATTGGTAGTGGCCAAAAAGTCGAACAAGTCGACTCACTCCTTAGACTCGCCAACTTGAATCGTGTGTATCCAGATCAATAGCCACCGACTCATCGTCTTCTAATCTGTCCTCGCGGGCCGGTTTATCTCCACAACTCTCCACGTTCTGCATAATCTATATAGTAAATCAATTTTCACAGTAATTGTTATAATTTCATCATAAAAAATCAGTCGAGTCAACAAATTGTAGAGGTGCAGACCCTTCATAGTCAAATCTTGTGAACTCATTTTCTGCTGCTTTCTGTTGGGAATTGAAACCAATTTTTTTATTGTCCACAAGATCTTTGTTTATAAAAAACTGACGAGACAAAAATATAAAAGAAATAGAAATATTTATAAACTGTTAAAACTTTCACTATATAAAAAATCGTTACAATCAATATAGAATTTTATTCACCCAAATTCTTCAAATATCTTAAGAAAAATAATATAATAAATTTTACTGTTTTACTACACCCACCAATTTCTACTCTTTGTACAATCCACAAAAAGAACAAGAAAAACAATTAGGATGCTAGACTTGCAAATTTTTTTCAAAAACATTTAAGTCACGTATACAAAAAAGAATAAACTACGTTAATTTATAGTTAATATATGCCCTAAAGTTCTTCTAAGTTTTGACTGCAAATGTGTCCAAGATTCGAAAACTTATTCAATTTTAGTCACCAAATATAATATATTATATCATATTTTTCCTTTTCAACAATTGGTGCATCTTTTGATTTTGACAAGTTTTGAGAAAATATCCTAGCAATCTCCACCTTGATGAAAAACAAGTCAAAACTCAATCATCTCTTATGCAGCTCTTCATCTCGATACTTAAAAAAAAAAAAGGTAAACTTTGACAATTCCAATTCTCAAAACAGATAATTAACATACTCCATCATATAAGTATAATCACTTAAAATTAACGAATTCTAAAAATTTCATCGGCTCATGTTGAATAAATTTGCTGAATATTATGATGCAACTCCCTTACTTGACTTATTTGGAAGTTCATCAGTCATCGACATCAATTTCACCACACACCTTGTATTAATGACATGTCAATGCCCATGTGCAAACATATAAACCCACTAGTAGTAACAAATCATCTATCATGGCAATTAGCGTATGCCACGAGGATGTAAATATTTACTCAAACGACATCATCGTCTCCCATAAAAGAGAGACATATTGTCCGTATATGATATCGAATAGTTACCTTTTGGACAATTTTTCCTCACGTGACCAGGCTTGTCCACAATTCTAACAAGATACTTTCAATTTCATGGAGTCATTCTTCTTCCATTTTTCAGCAACGAATAACGAGTTTTCTAATGAAATATTACTTCCACCACTCAACATTCTTTCTTCATAAATTAATTTATTTGTAACTTCTTCAAAATTCACAGTTTCTTTCTTATATATCAAAATTGGTTTGATGTGTTCATGGAGGATGGAAGAGACCAGATGAGTCTTAACATTTTATCCTCATCATCAATTTTAACTCCAATAGTCTCCAGTTCAAAAACGATCCCATTGAGAACACTCGAGTGGTCTGAAATTTTTATACCTGCATTTATTCGCAACGAATGAAACTGTTCCTTTAAGTACAACCGATTTGAAAGATTCTTTGTTTGATAAAACTATTCAAGTTTTTTCCAAAGTTCCATTACAGTAGATATTCCACGAATATTTACAATTAATTTTGTATTAATGTTTTTTCCCTTCGTTTTTTTTTTTTTGAGCTCCAGACATGTATTTAGGAGATATGTTATATGAATGTTTTTATTGATTAATCCTAACAAAAAAAATATATCATTATTTCAATAATCCAACAAGTCAAATCTTTAATCTAAGTGATCACTCACCAACAATTCGTCAAAAATAAAAATAAAAATCAACAAATCAACACAAATGTTCATATTCAACACCACTAATTCAATCCAAATCAACAAAATTTCAAATATAATTCAAAAAATAACATCAACAACAATACACAATTATGTGGGCATATACAATTGATCAACATACATCACTGCGTATGCCAGCACAAATTGTATAAAAGCAGGGACGTAGCTTGGGGGTCCCATGGGAGACCTGGATCCCCAACTTTTTGGAATTTTTTTTAAATTTTTTTAAATTTTTTAATGTGCTATTTAACTTTAACCTAATATCAATTTAATGGATGTCAATTGATCCATTCACCTAATATCAATTTAATGTAACGCAATCGGACATATTGGCCTAATAAAATTAATAATACAAAATTACAAATGATTGGCTCATTCTTTAAATAATAATACAAAATTAATAAGGACACTTTGCTTGTTAATACATATCGTGTCCAATTAATTTTTTCTTTTTATTTTGAGTTTGAGTAATATTTAATTTTATTTGTGAATCGATCTTCTCTGTTTTGGAAGATAATTTTATAGAAGACAACGTGAATAAGAAGAGTTTGACTAGTTTTAGAGATTGAATATTTTTGTGCAATGAGTTCTTGTAAGTTTTTAAAGATTATGACTTATAAAAAATATTAGATTCTCATAAAATGAGCTTCAATAATTGTGGTTTGAGAGAAAAAAAATCGCCTAACCCACCCTATATGGGGACCCCCAAATCAAAGTATCCGGTTACTCGCCACTATATAAAAAACACACTAAAATATGAATTAAAACATTCACTCTCAGAACTCATATGCAAAAGTTACTAATTTTCCTACAATCAAGTTGAGAATAGCTAAGTACACCGAACTGGAAAATATGGACTTCAAAGTGGGTCAAATTGGAAGAATATCGAAACACCAAATTGTAGGCCAACAAAGTCAAACTGTTAAACTTGAAAAAATTAATTGGAATTCATATTCTAGTCAAAGAAAAACAAAATTATAGAAAAAAAAAAAAAATTACAAATTGAACATTTAAAATCTAACAGTAAAGTAATAATAAGAAGAAAAAATTACAAAAAAATATATAATATTGCTAACATTGTTCACCGTCTAGATTGCTGTAAGCTATATTATCTCTATAATCTAAACTTATTGCCCACACTACCCTCTAAAAATTGAAAAAATAAAAAAATAAAAAAATTCAACATCCCTTTCCTTCACATCACTCCCTCAAATACATGTTTTTTGTCTCATTAATATTGTATAAAAAAATAGAACTAAAATTTCAATAAATAAATAAATAAAATCAAGTAAATAAAATCTAACCCTAACTTGCAAAAAAAAAAATCTATTAAATACAAATTACATATTTGCATTAATATTGTAAGCAAATAGAAACAAGAATTTAAAAAAATCAAGAAAGAAAAAAAAATCAAAACTTACCTTTCTAGTATGCCAATTGTCGAATTTGGTCATTTTGCTTCGTTCTCTTATTTCTCAATTATCATGTATGGTAATGAAAAATGATAGAGCATGATTCTTTGGTTCGTTAGTCTATAAGATTAAAATAATGGACTTGTTGAAATTTGAAATAAAAAATAAATAAAAAAAATTGCTCAATTTATGCATAGAATTTCAATATTTATAAAAAATTAGAATTTTGAGCTCTCAAATTTTTAGGACCCCAGCCTGCTGCTTTTTTTGCCTCATAGAAAGTTCGAGCAGCTTGTAAGTCCAACAAGAGCCAATTTGTAACATATGGATTCCACCCATTATGTGGACAATAAATTGTGGTGATAATTTTGCTCAAACTTGATTTTCTATTAAAATTTTATAATTATTTTTTAACATTTTAAACTCTAAAAATAATAAATATAATAAATATAACAACAAGTGCTATAAAAATAAAAACATTATTTTTAGAATAAAAAAATTAGATAGTATTTTTTAAATTATTTTATATTTTGTGGTTAATAGTAAAACTATCCATAAAATGTTGGACCAGGTCGTACAAGTAAAATAATAATTGGACTTCTGAACATGTGGCCACTATGGCTCAATGTGTTAGTTGGACTCATAAGTACAAATAATAATAGTGATAATTTTGGCATATACTTAATTTTGTATTAAAATTCTACAATTATTTTGCAATATTTTAAATTTTAAATATAATAAATGTAACACATATTTTTTGTTAGAAATATATGGCGAACATAACAAATATATCAACAAAGTGTTACACACGGTAAAAATATTATTTTAAAAAATAGTATTTAACTATTTATTTAAAACATAAAAGAATAATATTTTTAAACTATCCCATAACAATATTGCACAATATGGCGGGACGTCAATCAAAATTCCATCTACACATACAATGAAGTGACGAAGCCGATGATTTGAAGTTGGAGGGTCCTCAAATAGGATCTTAGCGGTCAATTGGTCAATGGGAACTCTCTTAAGGGTCGCCTCAATTTTTTTTTTTTTTTTTTCTGATTCATCGAACCTATATTTGTGAGAATCTAATATTTTTTTATGTCATAATTTTTAAAAGGCTTATTTGCACAAATGGTCCCTGACTTTTGCACTTACTGTGAGTTGAGGACCTATCGTTTCATTTTTGGCAGTTTAGCCCATATTTCAAATATTTTTGGCAGCAATAGTCCTTTTCATCAATTTCTATCCAAATGGCCGTGAAATTTGACGGTGGCCATTTTTTAATTTAAAAGGGCTTATTTGCACAAATGGTCCCCAGCTTTTGTAAAGAAAAATTTGCGACAAAAGTCCCAAATCTTTCGAGAAAGTGTTAAAAGTCCCATAACCTTCTAATCCTAACACATATGAACCTTTTGACAATTTTACCCATAACTTAAATAAATTAAAAATAACTCATAAACCTTTTCAAAAATACAAATAAATCTGAAATATTTTTATTTATTACAGATTTACACTTAAAATAATAAAAAGTATGTCATAAAGTTCCAAAACTTTTAATTTAGTTCACCAAAAAGATATTTAAAATGTGTTTGATTAAAATCAGATTTTTTAGTAAAAGTTGTTGAAATGTGTGGTTGAAAAGTTGTGGGGACCATAAAATGTGTAGTTAAAATTAATTGTTGACTACGACTTTAGCTTTTTAGTAAAATCAAAATTAAAACAACGCGGGTTCTTAGAGTCTCTGAGATTTGTCCAGGTGGTCCATTAATTAACAAAAAAATTATATCCATGATCAAAATTTCTCCAATTTAAAATTTTAATTTATTTTGCATATCAATTCTTGGAGGTGGCAAAATGGATAGCCCGATTCTTCAAATCAAAATCCAATAAAATATTGATCAAATAAAAATTAGGTCAATTTAGCCCAATCTACAACTAGCCAATCGAAATTTGGACCGATAATTTTATTTTGGGACCCTAACTTTTTCAAAAGTACAAATTAAAAAAAAGGTGGTGGTGGATGAAGATGGTAGATTTTGTTTTGTTTTTTTTTTTTTTTACAAAATTATAAGTAATTATTTTGAAAAAATAAGTTAAAAATGTAAGTTGAGGGTGGCCAATTGGCCATGTATTTAAAATCGGCCGGTTTGACCCAAGAAATATTAGCCCATGTAAAATTGGGCCATGATTCTCGCCTAATTTTGGATTGGGCGGTCCATCTGGCTATTTTCACACTCTACCAATTACTAAATAATAATTTTAAAAAATTCTTAACAATCTCCTATCAACCACAACTTTTTTTTTGTATGAAAAAATAAATTAAAATTTTAAATTGGTAAAATTTTGATCATGGGTATAATTTTTTTGTTAATTAATGGACCACTGAACAAAATCAGTAGAAACTCTAAGAGCCCGTTTGTTTTCAATTTTGATTTTGCTAAAAATTAAAAGTCAAAGTCAATAATTAATTTTAACCACACATTTTTTATGGTCCCACAACTTTTCAATCGCACATACTAAAAATCGATTTTAATCAAACACATTTTAAATGTTATTTTGGTGAACAAAATTAAAAATTTTGAGATTTGATGACACACTTTTTATTATTTTAAGTGTAAATCAGAGGAAATAAAAATATTTAGGACTTATTTGTATTTTTGAAAAGGTTTATGAGTTATTTTTAATTTATTTAAGTTATGGGTAAAATTGTCAAAAAAGTTTGGGGTCATATGTGTGAGGATTAGAAGGTTATGGGACTTTTCAATACTTTTTGAAAGATTAAGGACTTTTCTTTGCCAAATTTTCTTTTACAAAAGTCGTGGACCATTTGTGCAAATAAGCCCTTTGTAAATAAAAAATGGCCATCATCAAATTTCACGCCATTTGGATGGAAATTAATAAAATGACCATTCTTTGCCAAAAATATTTGAAATAGGGGCTAAACCGCCAAAATGAAACAATAGGTTCTCAACTCACAATAAGTGCAAAAATCGGGGACCATTTGTGCAAATAAGTCTTTTAAAAAGCTTACAATAAGATATTGAATACAATCGATTTATGCGAGTTAGACGTATTCGATCTTTCGTTTCGTGTTTGTTACGATTCTTGAAAAGGCCAGAACTTCAACACTTTTTCTTGATTATTGAAAGATTCTAAAAACTTAAAAAAAAAAAAAAATTCGAAAAGTTGGGGGTCCTGGTCTCCCCCGGGACCCCCCCTGCATGCAGTGTTATCTTCTTCTAACATTTTAAGGTCCAAAACCCGTGTTTACAAAATCTTCGCTTAAGCGTCTGCGCAAACACGCCTGAGGCTTGATACCGACTTTGCTATTTTGTCCCGCTTTCGGTCGCATGCGTTGTCACGCTTAGATGCGCTTTGTGCTCAATGTCTTGACCTCGTTGCACATTACGAATTTTAGAACATTGTCCAAAACATAGTTTCTTTATTCGTCCATTTCGAAAAACTAGTGGGACTTGAATAGTTGAATGATAAGAAAATGGTGAGGGAAGATTGGCATATACCAGTCTTTGTTATCATCTTTAAAAAAATACTGGTAAGATAATAATATCTTAAAAATACACCTAATTAAAAAAAACATGGAAAAGGCTGGTATATAAAATGAGGCGACAATTATGAGAATAATTGTCATAATTTAAAAAGCCTTTCGTTACGATTGTGCAACCTAGAAATCTCTCCATAATTTTAAATTCAAAATTCAGGAAGACTCCTACCTAGGTTCCATTTCATTATAATGATATCAACGAACACGTGTCATTAGAGTAACAGTTCAATGGGCGCGACTGCTGAAGTGAAGATATCATATATGAAGATGCAGATTCCTGCATGATTTACAAGTAGAGGCGGTAAAATTGGTCCGGCTCATGGTCGGGTCCATATAACCCGTTTTTTGGTTGAGTTGGCGTAGTCCAAATAAAATCAGGCTAATATTGTCCGCCCATCTAACCCGCGAGGCTAGTTGGGCGGTCGATTTTGAATTTTTTTTTATTTTCATTAACACTAATCACTTATTTTGTGAGTAAATTTCCAATCATAATTCAAATAATATCAATCTAAAATGATCTAGTTCTAAGTCACCAATAAATATTAGTCCAAAATTCCAAGATCCAACATAAAATTGTTTAGCTTTAATTAAAATTTAGTTTAATTTAAGTTTCAATCCAAAATATATTTGGTTTGACAAGTTAATTATTCATTTTAAATTTACTTATAAGTAAACTTTTTAATTTAAGTCAAACATGCTTATATCTCATAGCAATAAGACTAGCATGCTTTTAATATTTGTATTTTTTTTTTAAAAAAAGTGTCTACAAATAGTTACAATTGACAAAAAAAAAAATTATTTTGAAAGAAAATTGACATTTATCTATTGACTAATACTAATTTTATAAATTAATCTCTTTAAAATCTCAAAATATATAGTCTAAATTTATCTAAGATTATCTTTGATGTAATGTATTAGATTGTATAAAAAAATTATTTAAAAAAAAAAAATTAAGATCAAGTTAAGCGAATAAATTTGACCTGACTTTTAGCGTATTTTTACCCATAAAAACTGGATTAAGTAGTACCAGGTTCAATGTGCCACGCTGCTTTCTGGTGGGTTGGTATGTCCAACTCATCCATTTCTTGAAATTCTATTTACAAGGTAATTATTAACGTGATTAGTATACATTTTCCACCGTATGAGATTTCACTTCAAGTTAACATCTTCAATGGTAAAATTAATCTCGGTTTCATTGGCATCTTGCTCCATCTGGTTTATTTTTTCGAAAATTGGTTTACCACATTCGTTGTGAAGAGGAAGCTCGTGATATGCATATACGTTAAAATCGATCAACAACCATCATTTCTCACAATCAGATAAAAGATGAAATAACACTTTCAGGTACACAAAGTCGACAATAATGAATTCATTATCAATTAAGACTGTTATCAATTATTCATAAGTAAAAAAATTTCGTAACAGATAAATCCCGAATTAACATATTCAATAACCAATGAAAAAAATGGTTGATATCAAATATACATTTTCAAGTTTGATTTCTGCCTATAAGATGACATGAATAAGATTTTAGTAACTTCAGGCGTTATGAACTCCGTCCACTGTTACTAATAAAAGAGAGACGACGAAAATGGTGGTGATACTGAACTTTCTTGGTCTCTGTGAAATTGAAAATTGTGAACGGTGATCAGTAATGATGTGATAGAGATGGATTATAATTTCTGATGACGTGAAGAAATGGGAGAAGAAGAAATGTCAAATGAGTTTGACTTGATTGGACAAAAGAAAAGCTACAGTTATGGTAACAACCTCGACAATGGCGCTCAAATTTCGGAAAATTTGGTAATTAAGATTAGGGTTAATTACACTAATGGTCTCTATTTTTTCAGTTTGTAATGATTTCATCGCATTTTTTTTAACAAATATCATCCTCATTCTTCCATTTATTCTCACAGAGGGTCCCCAAATCACTATTTTTCGATATTCTGACAATTTTACCCATTGGTTTAAATAAATTAAAATAATAGGAAAAAAATACAATGAAAATATTGCAATTGAGTCCTTAACCTTTTCAAAAGTAAAAATAAATTCTAAACAAATTTATTTTATTCAAATTAGTGTTCTTCCCTAATTCAAAGAAATTATCTTTTTCCATCCACATCCACATCTCCATCTCCATCCCCATCCCCATCCCCATCCCCACATATACACTACCATGCTAGGCGCAACCGAAAATTGATTTTCTTCTTGATTAATAATTGATTTTTCAATCTCAATCAAGTTAACTGTGAAACTGATGATACTTATAGCCATTTCAAGCAATCAATTGAAAGCAATACATTTTCCTCCCCATAATAACTTCCAAACGAGTGAGACGTAAATCTCAAAATTCATACATTTTGCCAAAAAGCAAAAACTTATTGGAAATCAAAAGTTTTACCAAAAACAGCAATGAAAAAGAAAATACACTACATTAATACAAGCACTACAAATCGAAACCTCGATATTATTTTCAAATAAAAATCCAAATGGCATAAAATTGAAAAGCCAAACTATTTGCAATGTTAGGAACTGTAACTAAGAAACATACCAGAAATTTCAGAAAAAAAATATCAGCAGATTTAATGGATTTAATTATCAATTTTCTCTGATGTCCGTACGTTTTTTTTTTTTTTGGATCAACAGATTTTTGAGAGAGAGAAAGAGAGAGAGCGCTTTGAGGGTGCTGCTGTAATTCACAAGGGTTGGCAGATAGGTTCGGCGAATGGGAGAAACAAGTGGGGCTGCCGCACTTGGTGCAGATTATTGGTGGTTCTCAGAGTTTTGATGGGTCTTCTTGGTGGTGGTACGATTGCTGTTGCTGGTGATCGCGTGGTGGTTCCATGAGTTTTTTGATATGGAAGAAGATGTGAGTTCAATGAGTTTTTTTTTCTTACTTTTGATATGGTGTGGATAGGATTTACAGTATGAAGCGTGTGGGGTGGGGAGAAAAGATAGATTTTTTTTTTTTGGTTGGAGAAGAACACATATTTGTATATAATAAAATAGTTTAGGATTTATTTGTACTTTTGAAAAGATTAAGGGCCTAATTGTAATACTTTCATTGTAATTTTTTTTTTAATTTATTTAAGTCAATGGGTAAAATTGTCATAGAATTGTTAGAATAGTGAAAAATAATGATTTGGGGACCCTCTGTGAGAATAAATGAAAGAATGAAGATGATATCTGCTAAAAATAAAAAGAATGGGGATGAAATCGTTACAAACCTGAAAGAATGGAGACCATTAGTGTAATTAACCCTTAAAATTATTATGCCATATTTAAAGAGATAATTAATGGGATATATTTGAATTTTCTAATTATTTATGAAAAGGTAATTTTTATTAATAAACAAATTAGTCCAGTATTTTCTTGTAAATAGTATACACCTAATACTTATCAGTAAACGAATTGAAAGTAGTTACATAGCCTAATTATCACAAATGTTGAAGCAAGATGTTTGGTTATTTTTGGATATTGTAAAAAGAAAGTGAAGTTTTGTTAGCCCAAAGTAGAACCAATTCTTTTATAAAGATAGATTTATGGATAGGATTGGTAAAAGTTGTGTTCAATTGAAAATGCAAAACTTTGCATTATTTCTGGGTCCACTACCTTTGTTTTTTCTTATTGTTGTCTACACTTTGTTACTGTCTTTCCAAAATTAAAGATTGGCCTTCTTGTGCAGGAATACCCTGCACTAACCAATCTGAACATTAACTTGTGCAGGGAGTATATTCCATGCACAAGCATGCTTTCATTTCAATCATTATAGGCTTATAGCAACTTCAAAATTGAAATATAATTATGTATTAGTCATCTATTTACCATATAAATTTTAAAATTGGATGGTACCGGACTGGTCTGGGATCGACCGGTGATATAATTCTCATATCATCAACATATTTCGATGAGATAAAAATAAAAAATTCTTCGACAAATTCTCTTAACAACTCTTGATTTACTGAATTGAGGGATAGCCAAGATCTCCATCGTAGCCTTAAATTATTTGGCTTTGAAAGAATTGATGTGTGATTTGTATCGAATTCATTTGGTTTTAGTTTCATGTTATTTGGATTGCATGTTAATTGGGGTCAGGTCAATTTCAATTAAACTTTAACTAAATTATGATCTTAAAATTGAGAACTAAATAGTTGTACCGATTCTTACGATTCTCTATTCAAGTGGAAGAATTGGAGTAGTTTCATTGGCACCGTTAAATGTGAATTTTTAATTTTTAATTACTATTGTCAATATAATAAAAAGTTGTTTTTTTTAAGGATAAGTTGTACTTTTGGTCTCCAATCTTTTCAATTTATAACAAATCTACCCCTAATTTTTTTTTTAGCACCAGGCATCCCCAACCTTTCAATTTTTTGCAAATCACGTCCACATTGACATATTTTGATGATTTTGCCCTTTTTTAAATAAACAAAAAAAAAAAAAACTAAAAACAACAAAAAAATAAAATAAAATTGCAAATGAAGTATATAACTTTTAAAAAATATAAAAGAACACTATATTCTCCAAAATCCGCCCCACTCCACTCTCTCTCTCTCTCTCTCTATCTAGAATTCATTTTCTCTCTCACACAGATGGCCATCAAAACTCCACTTCGGAGCGCCATTTGTGAGGAAGAAACCCAGAAAATTGATTGGAGGAGATCTTGAGCTCACCCAATAGAGGAAGACTCCCAATCCAAAATGGAATTGGTTTGGAAAGAAGGTTGTTGTCGAGGTCGAGATGGGTCAATTTCTTGCACAGGGAAAGCTGGGATGGCATCTGTCCAGTAATTGAATTGCCTGAGAGATCTAATAGAGATAGTTCTTGGATTAAACCCAGTGTCCAAGGGATTTTGCCTGTAAATTGGTTATTCCCAAGCCTTAATCTTTCCATTGAAGGTGAATTTCTAATCTGATGAGGAATTTCATGATCAAATGCATTATTTGTGACATCAAAAGATAAAAAAAGAACGCGAACTGCAGAGTGGAGCAATGCTACCATTGAGCTGTGATGGTGTCGACCCATATAGAATATTATTCGACAAATCAAGTAGCATCAGTGACCTGCAGTCCCTTAGTTCCACTGGAATCCTACCAAAAAGCTGATTTTTTGCTAGCATCAAGTGTTGCAAACTGGTGGCGTTGGAACATATGCTTTTTCGGAATCTCACCAATGAGATTGTTGCTTGATAGTACTTGGTAAATCAGCTGACTCATGCTACCCAATTCTCCTAGAATTTGGCCTGTGAGCTTATCTGCAGACATGTCCAGATTATGATGTCTAGATTATTTGCAGACAAGTCCAGATTCAGAATTCTAGAGAGGTGGGGTGGAGTGGATTTTTGGGAAGACGGTGTTCTTTTATATTTTTAAAAGTTATGCGATTTCATTTGTAATTTTATTTTATATTTTGTTATTTTTATTTATTTTTTGTTTATTTAAAGAGAAGAAAGAAAAGTTCAAAAACACGTTGACGTGATTTGTAAAAAATTGAAAGGTTGGAGATGCTTGGTGCTAAAAAAAAGATTAGAGATAGATTTGTTATAAATTGAAAAAATTGAGGATCAAAAGTGTAAATTACCCTTTTTTCTATGCGAAAATGATTAATGATTTAATAAATTACCGAAGTATATAAGGTGAATTATGTTGCAACATTAATTGGTTACACTTTTCGATAATTTGAAATAAGTCTCCTGCCTAGCATTCAGAGTAAGAATTGAAGGTGCATTTTGCACCGTCTTTAATCGTACCATCTCCTTTTACGTCCACACCCATAAAAAACACTGTATTAGACTTTGATAGATATTGTGATGTGACAAATAAAAATAAATAGTGGTAGTGATATATTATGTACAGAAAAATGATATAATACCTATAGTCACTTGATACATATTTGATTGTTATTTTTTACCCACCGTGTCAATTAGTGCAATAATAATTCTACCCCACGTATGTGCCATTACTCATTATATACATACATAATTGATTGTTACCCCCCTCCCCCACCAACCACCTCTCAATCCCTACTTAAATATGCAACAACGGCAGTCTTAAATTTGCCCCTCCTTGTTTGCCCATACTGCAATATTGACCACGGTCATGAAAATAAGCTCCATTCAACCAGTTGGATCAAAAAATTAAATAAGGGTATTTTAGCAATTCTTCTCCAAAACCGAGGGCAAATTCATAGGATCCCAACTACATATTAGCACCCCCACCATCTCTCTCAAACACAAATATTTCTTCAGCAAAACAGCAAACAAATTGAATAAGAAAAAAAATGTCTCTAATAACAGATGAGATTAGATCCTCTGCAACCGAGTTCTACACTGGGCATGATATCTGCCAAGTGAAATCCAAGTTTTTGCTGACAGAAGTTGGGTTGCCAAATGGCCTCCTTCCATTGGAAGACATTGAAGAATGTGGCTATGTGAAGGACACAGGATTTGTTTGGCTAAAACAAAAGAAAAAGACTGAGCACAAGTTTAAGGATATTGGGAGGCTGGTGCAGTATGCAACAGAAGTGACAGCCTATGTTGAACCAAACAAGATCAAGAAACTGACAGGTGTCAAGGCCAAGGAGCTGCTGATGTGGATCACTATCAATGAAATTTACGTAGACGATCCGCCCACCGGAAAGATCACGTTCAAATCTCCGACCGGGCTGTCCCGATCCTTTCCGGTCTCGGCTTTCAAGATCAAAGAGGAGAATGGAGTCGCTGCTGCTGCTGCTAAGGAAGTTAAAGAAACTGCTGCAGCTGTGGAAGTGAAAGATGTTTAATTTTTATGCCTTGTCAAGACTTATGTTTTTCTATGTAGTACTAAGTTATTTTGAGATTCAAATGGTTATAATAATTATATGTTTTTAGACATAATTGTGACCTTTTTTACTTGGTTTTTTTATAATTCCTAGTTTTTATTGACATCAGAATATACGGAGCAATTCCCAACTTGGCCAAGCTTATGACAAATATCTTAACAACTTATTGACTCTCTGAATACTCGAAAATTAGAGAAATCTAAAGATTAGTTGATTTTGAAAAACATTGAAATTTTGATATAGTTTTGAAAAAGATTTCAATTTTATTAAGAGAACTACCAAAAACTACACAAAACCATAACAGTAGTCAAAACAATAAAAAAAGCCCTACATCAAATACACCTAAATGACACTATTTTTTTTTTTTTTAGTTACTCCACCATCCAAATCGATCCAGGTATGATTTTTTTCACTTATTTGGATAACTAAAAAGGTAATTATATTGGCACAACATTTTTTATTAATTATATCACATTTTAATTATAATAAAAAGGGTAATTATATTTATAATACAATTTTTATTTATTGCACCATATTTTAATTGAATTTAAAGTCTTCAATCTTTATCTATTTGTAGAACTTATGTCCTCAATTTTTTCATCGCATTTTATCATTAACTTTCCATGAATTAGCACATCTCGTCTCTAATAATTATTCTCGTTCAAAAAGTCCACTTGAATGACAAAAAATGACTTATTTGTCCATCATACTTTTAAAAAGAACGACAAAATATTTTTCTCTCATGTCAAAGCACATAAACTAGAATATTTTGACATGAATCATCATCAAGGACGGGATGTGCTAATTAATATAATGTTGCATATAAAAATTCGACGAAAATAAAGTTAGTGACATAAGTACTACAATGAGTAAAGGTGGAGGACTTTAAATTTAATTAAAATATAGTGCAAAAACTAAAAACTGCGATGTCAATATAACCATCCTAATGAAAATGGTGGTTATATTTACATTACAATTTGTTATAAGCGCACCATGTTTTAATTATACTTAAGATCCTCAACTTTTGTTCATTGTTGCAATTATGTTCTTAATTTTTTGTCTTCGAATTTTTATCTTCAACCTTCATTAATTAATACGTTCATCATTAATAATGGTTTCTGTTGAGATATTTTGTTCACGTACTTTGAAATGAGGAAAAATATTTTATCTTACTTTTGTATCTATTGTTTTTTTTAAATATGACAGACAAATAAATCTTTGTACGAATTCCCAACAAATGTTTTAGACGGAAACCATTATCAAACACAAGATGTGATAACTAATGAAAAGTTGAAGATAAAAATGTGATAAAAAAAGTTGGGGACATGAGTGCTATAATGTTCATAGATTAAGGATGTTAAATGTAATTAAAATGTAGTGCAAAAACTAAAAAGTGTTGTATGAATATAATTACCTTAATGAAAATCTTCAACCATTTCTCATTTTTACATTTATGTCCCTAGCTATTTTTTATTATATTCTTATTAATTTGAACATTTTATCGTTGTCTTTGATAATAGTTTCTGTTCAAAAAATTAATTAAGAGGACGTAAAAACTTTTTTTTACATCTCACATTTTTAAATAAAATAAATAAATAACAATTATAAAAGTTTGACAAAATATTTATCCTTCATTTCAATGCACGTTAGGAGAATATTTGGATAAAAATCTTCATCAGAGACAAGATATGAAAATTAATTGAAAGTTAATGAAAAAAATGATGATTATCAAAGTGTTAAATGTTGGAAAACCTTCATTGCAATTAAAAAATAGTGCAAATAATAAAAACTATAGTATAAATATAATTATTCTAACTAAATTCAGGATGATTTTTTATCGGACAAAATTGACAAGAACCCTACATTTTATTAAAATTTGAGAAATAACTATTTTTTTAATTTTTCACAAAAATACCTCATTTTCATCTTTTGTTTTTAAAAAATACTAAATTTTCATTTAAATAAATATTTTATAATTTATTTCTTTTTATAATTTAATAAAAAATACATTGTTTTCATTTGAAATCTATATTTCAATTTTTCATTATCTAAAATTATATTATTTTCTCTTAAAATATATATTTCAATTTTTTTATTATCTAAAATAATATTATTTTTATCTAAAAATATCATATTTATATACTATTCAAATATAGTAGTAATTATAGTAATATTTATAATTTATTTCCGTTAATAAATCTCTAAAAATACATTATTTTTATTTAAAATCAATATTTTTATTTTTAATTTAATAAAACAATATTTTTACACGGGTAACATATGTATTACCATAGCTTACTTCATCATTTTCATTAAAATCAATATTTTATAATTTATCTCCTTTATAAATTTTTTAAAAATACATTATTTTCATTTAAAATCAATTTTTCAATTTTTCATTTGAAAACAATATTTTTACATGAATAATATATGTATTGTCCTAATGTTTACTTCATCATTTTCATTAAAATCAATATTTTTAATTTTTTTTAAAAATAAATTATTTTCATTTAATATCAAATTTTCATTTGAAAATAATATTTTGACTTGAGTAACATATATGTTACTCTATGTTATTTCCTCATTTTCATTATCAAAATCAATATTTTATAATTTTCCACTTTTAGTAAATTTTGAAAAAATATATTATTTTTATTTAAAATCAATATTTTATTTAAAAACAACATTTTTATAAGGATAACATATGTGTTACTTTCTCATTATTTCATTAAAACTAATATTTTATAATATATCTTCTTTCATAATTTTTTTAAAAATACATTATTATCATTTAAAATCAAATTTTCAATATTTCATTTGAAAATAACATTTTATACAGGTAACACATGTGCTACCCTATATTACTTCTTCATTTTCATTAAAATCAATACTTTATAATTTATATTCTTTTATAATTTTTTTTTAAAAATATTATTTTAATTTTTCATTTGAAAACTATATTTTTACCCAAATAACATGTATTATCATATGTGTTACTTCTTCATTTTCATTAAAATCAATATTTTATAATTTATATCTTTTTATATTTTTTAAAAAAATTAATTGTTTTCATTTAAAATCAATATTTTAATTTTTCTTTTGAAAACGATATTTTTACACTGGTAACATATGTGTTACCATATGTTATTAAAATTTTATATTTTATCTCATTTTATAAATTTTTTATTAAATAAATTATTTTCATTTAAAATCAAAATATCAATTTTTATTTGAAAATAACATTTTTTACCCGGTAACATATGTGTTACCATATGCGTTACCATTACAACCTCATTCTTAAAAAAATCAATATTTTATAATTTATCTCTTTTTATAATATTTTTAAAAATACATTTTTTAATTTAAAACCAATATTTCAAATTTGCAATTGAAAAATACAATTTTACACTGGTAACATATATGTTACTTCCTCATTTTCATTAAAATTAATATTTTATATTCTATATCTTTATATAATTTTTTTATAAAAATGAATTATTTTTATTTTAAATCAATATTTCAATTTTTCATTTGAAAATAATATTTTTTACACGAGTAACATATGTGTTACCATTACCAATCACGTTCTACCACCACCACCACCACCACCACCACCACTAGGTTCAGAATCCATTACCACCATCCACAAACATAATCATTTCCATCATAACTAGGGTAACACATGTGTTACTATATTTTAAATTATGATAACACGTGTGATACCACCACCACTACCAATCCAAACTACGATAACACATCTGTTACCCTAATTTAAATTAGAATAACACATACCACCACCATCTTTCACTACCACAATCGAGAACACATGTGCTGCTACCGTAACTAAACTTAGGGTAACAACAACAAACATTTTCCCCCATAATTTCAGCCCCAAATCTGCAACTAGTATTACTCATAAATTGGGATTACCTTCACTTTCATTACAAATTAATTTCTCAACTCCCACTCTCAAACTGGAGTGGAGTTCATCATCGCTCAGTTTAAATTAACACACGTGTTACCATAATTTAAATTAGAGTAACACATGTGTAATGTGTTACCTTATTACTTTCGCCTCAATCCCTAACACTATTTCCCACTATCACCGCCGGCTTCCACAACCATCAAACACAACAAAGAAACCAATTTAAATAGATGTGCAATTTTAGTGTTGAAATGTCTCTTTTCCTATACTAGTTTCTTCAACATCAATCTTATTGTTATAATTTTCAAATATGGAATTGTAGATAGGGAATCTCAAGCTTTCACCTACCATAACAGCCAACATCGGTGGATTAAAGAAAATAAAACAGATTCGGTACCAAAATCAAGAATTTAAAGAGTTTGACCAATCAATAATGAATGTCTAACATTCAATAGAAAAATCTTGTAAAAATTTCTGACTTTAGATTATTTTCCTCTATCACACAATTTAAATTTTTTATACATAAGAATTAATAAGAAACAAAGAAATTGGACGATAATCTCTGACATCCAAGAAAATCATACATCAAAGTATGTGTTTGGCATACAATATTATATGTCCCCTTCGCCTGTAGATTTGTTTGGCATACAATGTTAAGACTTCTACAACAGTAACTTATGGAATTGATAAATGCAGTAACTTATCCAGATCCGGAGTCACACAAATCCAAATATTCTAGAGATGCTTTCGCTCGACAAATATGCCGGGGAAGAGTGTCGCGCAACAACAACACCATCAAGGTGTCATCGTGGTGCAGCGGCCGCGATTGGATCCAATGGATCCGTGCAACCTATCACGAGAATCTCAAGATCCATCCGACCCGACTGCATCGGAGAGAGTAGTGGTGGCGGCGTCAACGCTAGTGGGTGGTGGTGCGTGGGATTTGAAATATTGAAGGTAGAGAATGAGTTATTAATTTTTTGTATTTTTGTGTTTGGAATGATAAATAAATATATATATTAAAAAATAGATTCTAAAATAGAAAATAGATGTATTTTCTAAAATGGTTATTTGATACAAGGTAAAAATTAAAATATTAAAAAACAAGGTATTTTTCAACGAAGAAAAAAAGGTATCTAGCATAATTATCACTTTCTTATTTATGATAATAAATTTTGTAGGTGGTATTTGTATGGTATTTGTCAATGCTTTAGAGCATTAATACTAGTAAAATAAATAAAATACTAACAAATAATTTCATCTTAAATAAAATTATAAAATCATTATTAATGAAATTCATGGGATTTGTATGGTATTTCCATCAATGCTATAGAGCATTTAATACTAGAATGGTAAATAAATAAATTAACAAATAATTTCATCTCTAAAAAAAATCTGAAATCATTATTAATGAAATCTCTAAATAAAATTCTGAAATCATTATTAGTGAAATTCTCAAATAAAATATTAGCGGTGATAAATTCCCTATAAACAAAAATAAATAATATGAAGCCTAATTTACAGTCCACGTTTAAACTAGATGTTATTTTCTAAATAAATAAAAAATTAAATAAATTTACGTAGTCTATGATAATTTCTCCATCAAATTAGATGATTAAACAACTATTCGACTGTCAAATATCTCTGGCCATTATCACAAAAAATAAGATGTATTGTAAAATTATAGATAATATATGAATATTTAATATTATTTTGAGATTATTTAATCTACAATTCTTTGAAACTTAACTATATATAGAGTCTATCATTATAATCTAAATTTACATATGAGTCCATCGTTATAATGAAGTATACAACAGGTTATCAACACGATGGAGCTCATCCAAAATAGAGAGGAAATCTGAGAGCAATAGTTTAAAAAATTCATAAAATTTGGGCAGCCTGTATAATTGTGATCATACGTTAATATCTCAAAGTTCCATGAACTAATCGTTGTGAAATTTGGACAAAAGTTAAAAACTCATTGTTATTCAAATCGAATGGTTGATATCAAGATCTAACGGTGAGAAATATCTATGTGAAGAGTAAAGAATTTTCAATTCATTGGAAGAATTTGGACTGCATGTGATTGTAATGAAATATTGATATTGTTACCCCTCATGGTGACATGAATACAGTCACCTACACCCAAGTCATCCTAATTGCCTAGTCAACTCCAAATAGGACTATTAAACGTTACCACGTGGAGAGAACCTGGCACTTGTCCAAACCTTTGGGTAAGCAGTCTTGAGTGATAACACATAATGAAACCTCAATAGAGGTTCAGACTGAGTATAGATTGATTGTTGTGATGCATGTAGTGACAATTTGATAGCGTGTTAGGGATAAAGAGTATAACTAGGAGAAAATGATTATTAGGAAATATAGAAACATGCAAAAAAGGGATGATTAGACTGAATGCATGAAAGACACAAGTCAATCACCACGTGGGAGAACCCATATCATATGGTCCCACTTAAACTCCAACTATAAAATATAAATAAGGGGCAAGGTTGCATGAAGAAGGTAAGCTTTTCCTTTATTAATCCTTGAATACTATATATATAGAAAGTTAACATATTTCATAGATTATTTAAGTTAGATTAGTCCGAACAAGGTATGAGTTCTAACTGAGCGTCGGAGTGCATACAGTAGCCACTCCGGCTGCCTGTGCTTGTTGACATTCTTGTGTGAAGTGTGCAGGAAAGGGAAATTTTCGACAAGGAACAGCAATCCAGTGTTGATCTTGGGTCCCACCATGATTTAGGGTCAACTTTTGGTGCCGTCTATGGTAACGACATTGAAAACCATTGAAAACACTTGAAAAAGTCTAGCCAACCACAAATTGGGGAAGATTGGGTCGTTGTCTTAAATAGAAAGAGTTTTTGGTGTTTGTATGGAGAGTTTCTTGGCAAATGTCAAAGAAGGATTCTGATATCACTTGGTGACACAGGTGTTTAAAAAAAACACCTGGATTTTGTGGAAAATGAATGCCCCTTTAGTAAAACCCCTGAAAAAAAGGAAGAATCTAGTTCAAGTTGTATTGTTGTAAAAGTCTCTTTTACAAAAAGAGGAACTTAGTTAAAGCCAATTTGTTGTAAGGATGTCCTTTGCAAAGATGAGGAGTTTAATTCAAGTGAAATTGTTGAAAAAGTCCCATTTGCAAAAATGAGGAACTTAGTTAAAGCCAATTTGTTTGTAAGGATTTCGTTTGCAAAATTGAAAGGTTTAGTTCAAGATAAGTTGATGGAAAAGATTTACTTTGCAGATAAAAAGGAAAAAAGCAAACTTAAACTAAATTCTTTGATTTGAGAAAAAATTTATACATAATGAGTGATAGTGATCATGACACTCACCCCAGGCGATCCAACAAACAACCAAGTGAAGGAGCTAAAGAAGCTTCTAGGAGTAGCGCAACCCCAGAGGCGGGGAAGACGCTCAAGGGCAAGTTTGGCACGTAACATGGAGCTCATGGCGGCCCAGATATTGGAGATGCAACGGCAACAAGCATATCGAACTACCACCCTTAATGCTTACCTCCATAGAGGATTCATTCCTTCTACCCCACCGTGTGCCCTCCGTATTCACCTGGGGTCAATGCAAACCAGCATGTAAATGAGGAAGATCAATGTTACTATTCGTAAGCCTCTTTAACCTAGTCGGAGAGCCCCTTTTAGAGAAATGATAAAGTAAATTCAACCCAATTCTAGAAAAAATGATAAGCGATGGAAGAAAACTATACATACCCAAGTTTTTCCCCTAGATACTCCCATGAGCTTGAGAATTCTCAAGCCTCTATCATGTTTGACAGCGTTAGGGAGCAAACATCCTAGAAATAGGAAGGAAATAAGGACAGGTGCAACCGCCAGTAGAGCGCAATACTTCCATCCGCCAAACTAGAATCAACCTACTTTTATAGAGGTACCTCGACTTTCTCAATTCCCATCGCACAAGTTCCAGTTGAAGCAGCACCTCAAACCCAGCATGTCCATTCTCCAATAATAGCTAAAACTGAGAATGAATTTCCTATAAATCTGGAGATTATATTATGGTAATGTATAGGGGCCGTCATCCACCATGTTGATTATCTAGATATTATTTGTATCTAATAGATACATCTACTAGATGGTTGTATGGTGTTATTATTCACAACTTGAAGTTTGCGAGATTATTTGCTTAAATTTTAAATTATGAGCATAATTTTCAGATTATATAATCAAGACGTGTTTTTTTGTTAATGTTAGTGAGCCTAAATATCAAACTTTTAATAAATGCTAGTTGATATAATGATAAATGGTTTAACACTATTATTTACTAAACGCCTCCAATTAATTTCTAAATCATTATTATTGAGAATAAAATACTTCCCAATTTTTTAATTCTAAAAATACTATTTATATATAGCAACACTTATACGCATCATGCCAAAATCAAATTTATCTATGCTATAGTTAGTTTATGGTCAGAGCATAATATTATCCATCTAATGATTTTTTATAATGCAATATATGTACAATCAGTCCACCATAGTGCACTGAAATAGACATTAAAGAATGTTGATAATACATGTTTAATTTGAACTTTTATAAAATATTTTAAATCCTAAAAGATGATATTTTATAACATGGTTTGCCGACTATCATTTTGATAAGACAGTTTTTTCAACATTAGGGGAGAAATTAAGTAGCTGAAAATAATACATAACAATGCATCATGTTATATTTTCTAGATATTCGTACAAGACAATACGAACCAAAAGTTCGACATATAATTCATTTGTAAGTTATACAATTGACATATGTATTTACTAACCAAAGATATTAAATCAAGTCTCATATACGATCTGTAAATGTTCCTATTCAATATTGACCAAAGATATTAAATCAAGTCTCATATACGATCTATAAATGCTCTAATTCATATTGATGTCCTAGAAGGACAATCCATTAACATTATATTTGCTAAATTAATTGCATGCCTAAAGCGTGGTGAAATTTGATTCCAAAACAAAATCAAATTTAAAATGAAGCCAATTGTAAAGATGGTCCCGTTGAGGAACTGTATACTCTTGGAGAGTATATAGACATAAGGGTTAATTACACTAATGGTTATATTCTTTCATGTTTCCTATTCTTTCAAATTTGTAACAATATCATCTCCATTCATTTTTTTAGCAGATATCATCATCATTCTTCCATTTATTCGTACAGATGGTCTCCAAATGACTTTTTTTAACAATTTTGCCATTGACTTAAATAAATTATAATGATAGAAAAAAGAAAATACAATAGAAAAATTGTAATTAGGCCCATAACCTTTTCAAAAGTACAAATAAATCTTAAACATTTTTATTTATTTATTTTTTTACATATTTTCACTTAAAATAATAAAAAAAATATGTCATCAAGTTCCAAAACTTTTGATTATGTTCATTGACATTTGGAGTCTCTACAGATTTTGTCTAGTGGTCCGTTAATTGACAAAAAAATTATACACATGATCATTTTCTTCATTGACATTTGACCAATTAAACAAGGATAAATAGTTTATTATATTATATTATTCAAAATAAAATAAAAAACCAAAAAAGATCATCTTCATTCCCTTCCTCCACCTCCACCTCCACCTCCACCTCCACCTCCACCTCCACAGAAATCGAGTGGGATCCTCCACCCAATTTATTGGCCCAAACTACCAGGGTTTGGGTTGGCAACAACTGGGGAGAAGGTTGAACAAAAATCAGGGAAAATTCTTCATGGTTTTTCGTGAAAACCAATGTGAGTTTTTGCACTGATTTTTGCAAACCGGGGAGGAAAACTACCTCGGTTTGGGCCGGAAACAAGGGAAAGAAATCACCCCTGATTTTGTGGTTGTGGGGTGGGATGAAGTGGGGTGGGTGATCCTTTTTGTTTTTGTTTTATAAATTATTTTGAATAATATAATATAATAAACCATTTTGTCCTTATTAAATTGGTCAAATGTAGATCACGAGTATAATTTTTTATCAATTAACGGACTACTAGACAAAATTTATAGAGACTACAAATATCATTTCGGTGAACATAACTAGAAATTTTGTGATTTGATGACATATTTTTTATTATTTTAAGTGAAATCTGTAAAAAAAAAAAAAAAAAATTAGGATTTATTTGTACTTTTGAAAAGTTTAGGAGCACAATTATAATTTTTTCATTGTATTTTCTTTTTTTATCATTTTAATTTATTTAACTAGGGGTAAAATTGTCAAAAAAATCATTTGGAGACATCTGTACAAATAAATAGAATGATGGAGATGATATCTGCTAAAAAAATTGAATATAGGCAATATTGCTACAAACCTTAAAGAATTGAGACCATTAGTGTAATTAACCATAGACATAACTAATTGTAAAATTTCAGAAGAGGTTCAAGTACTTGAAATATTAAAAATGAAAAGATCTTAATAAGTTATGTTGTTATGAGAAATAAATAGAATACAAAAAAAAATATTGTTGACAACACTTTTATACATAATGTAGCACTTCATATTATGAAATGTAACAAGAATATTGAAGAAAATCTTTAAAGAATTAATTGGCCAAATAAAATGATGCAATCCCTCGCTAGAGAAACTTGAAATTTCTGAACCTATAGTCCGAACACGTATACTTGTGCAAAAAAGAAATGAGACAACTTTCATAATGTATCCAAAATAATAATGTACTATTTTTTCTTCACATGAATTTTTTCTAGTAAAGTTTTAACAAGGTATATATTATTTGTGTAAAGGACATTCAATAAGAAGTGTTACAAATATTATAATTATGGATATCCATAATCTACAATACATTTACCTTCAACATAACTTTATGATTATACTCTGTGTGTTAAAAATTATATACAAGATCCTTGAAGGGAGCAACAAAAAAATCTATTTTTAATATAATTGCATCATATCATGCTGCCTATAGTCAACTAGAGATATTGTATGAAGACGATATTGCTTGAAAGTTATAATATGGAGCATATTTGACCAGAATTATTTTATACAAGTTTTAAAAAGATTGTGGCATTGAAAATATTGACGCACAAGATATGAATAGATATATTTTTAACTTTTCATTGATTGAAATCAGAGAGAGTAGATGTAATTTTTTTCCTTCGTTCAAATTTTGTCCATATCAAATTTCATAACAAAATTTTAACAATGCAACACTTTATTACTCTAAATTAATGTCACTCAACCCTTTTAAGTCCAACAAGAACCAACTTATAAGACTTCCACACATTATGTGGACAATAAATGTGTGAGACCTAGTTATAAGCAAAATAGTAATTGGACTAATGAACATGTGGCTACTACTGTTTGATGTGTTGGTTGGACTCTTGAGTATGTACATCAAATAATAATAGTGATAATATCATTACATATTTAATTTAATATTACAATTTGACAATTACTTTTCAAAATCTTAAATCTTAAATGAATTAAATGTAATATTACATATTTTTTCATTAAAAAATATAACAAATGTAAGCGTATTTTTTTATCAAAATGTAACAAGTATAACAAATGTAACAATAAAGTATTAAAAAAAGTAAAAATTATTTTATTTTTTTATCATACGTAATGAAACTATCCCATAATAATATTGCATAATATGACAGGCCAACCAACGAAATTCTATCCACCCAGTGTTATCTTCTTCTAACACTTCAAGGTCTAAAAAAAATTTTGTTTCTTAGTCCATTTCGAAAAACTAGTGGACCTTGAATAATAAGAAATTGTTGAAGCAATGTGTTTAGTTATTTTGGTTGGAAAATAATAATTTTTTTTTTTTTTTTTTTTTGTGAATAGAAAATAGATTGGCTCTTCATTTTTTTTTTTTTGAGACCTTCCATCTTCTTCATCTTCCAACTTCTCATGGATTGTTAATGGTGGATTAATTGTTGTAACTCTTGTAACTTTCATTTTAATGGTGGAATTGGAATTGGAAGGTCATTTTATGGCTTATATAAACAAGTCTATTTTCCTCTTTCAACACATCAAAAAATAATAATAATAATAATATAGTATTAAGCATTTCCTCTCTTCTTTTCTATTCTTCCAAGTTTTTTTTATATTGTTCGGGCGAAGTTCTATTGACAAGTCGTTCTACCGTTGTATCCCGAAAGACGTTTATAACTTAGGGGGCGATCTTCCATGCTTTCATTTGCAGATTGCATGATGTTTGCTTTCTTCTTCAATTTTAATTAATCATAAATTTTGTTTCATGTTCATGTAATATGAAGTTTCTGTTTTTATTTGATAGTTTATAATAATCTTAAAAGCAGTTCTTGATAAACTTATATTACATGGAAAACATAAATACATTCGTATGAAACTAGTTTATAACAATCTTTTGAACTAGGAGAATTTTGTTCTTTTAGATGCTTTCATTTTCACTTTGGTTGAGTTTTCTTGATTTGTGTATTCAGAAAGCCATTGGAGCTTTGTCAAAGCCCTAATTTGAAGGAGAATTTGAATTTAAGCGGTCCACTTGTGATTCCCTCCTCACTTGGAAGTCTTTTAGTTGCGTGTTATTCAAATCAACAAGTTGAAAAGAAATGGTTAATTTTATTTAAAAGTTGAACTAATTTTTCTTCTTGTTTTGAAAAATGGCAACTAATCCAATTACTAAAGTTGTACTCTTTGGAAATCAAACAATGCTCTTTGTGCCAAGTCCATCTGTGAACCGGGATCATGGGCACATGTGCCAAGTTTTGATGTGACCCAAACTATGGCCCCAACTCGGTCATGTAAATGTTCCAGTTAATCATGGAGAAAATCGAAAAATTCAATGGATTGAATTTCAAAAGTGGTGTGAGAAAATGCTATTTTATCGACCACCTTGAATCTTCTTTTTTCTTTTGGGAAGATGCTCAAACTCAAACTAAACGAGACATACAATGAATCGTATTTGGAAAATTGGAAACATTCAATTTTTATGCAATTATGTCATGAATAGCTTGGCGATTCACTATAAATGTATATAGTTCAAAAAGCAGCGAGAAGGAATTATGGGAGTCTCTAGACCAAAATATAAAACCGAAGATGTAGGGTCTAAGAAATTCATTGTTGGCCACTAAATTGATTATAAAATAGTGGACTCAAAAACTGTGAAAAGTTGTGTTTTTCTACATGGAAATGATTAATGATTTAATAAATTATACAAGTATATAAGTTGAATAATGTTGCAACATTATTTAGTTACACTTTTAGATAATTTGAAATAAGTCTCGTGCCTAACCGTGGGCGAAAGACAGATCTGGCCCTTCTTGGACCACGGCTCGATCCCTATCTGGACCGAACTTGATATTTTTAAAAAAAAAAAAAAAATTGCCATGGCCTAGTCATGTTGAAACCAGTGGTCGAGCCCAATCATTTGAAATCATCACGCATCAACAGCCATTTTAAACCAAAATCCCCATTTGAAATCATCAGTAGCCCTAATTTGTTCGTTCCATTTGAAATCATTATCAAGTTCCGTTGTTTCCTTTAGAGATTATCAGCAAGTTCCATTGAGATTATCAGGGCCCCCCAGTCCATTTGAAATCATCAGCAACTTCTATTATTTTCAATGAAGGCAAGTTCTAGTGAATTTTTTTGCTGATGCTTTTTTCGCTGGAGTGATTTTTTTCTAGTGAATGCAACATCCATTTAATTTTTTATGTCCTAATAATTTAATTTTGCTACTGATTTGTTGCAAGTGATGATTTTTTGGTGATGATTTAATTTTGATGATAAAGTGATGATCTAAAAATACGGTAATTTGTTATAATGAAATTTACCTTCTATGTTGCGTTCTCACCAGAAAAGTTGTGTCAAACACAATCTGACATCTTTGCTTGGAAATTGGATTAGGAGCGGAGATGTCTAAAATGTCATAAACATTGTGAAAATATATTTCAACTATTGTTCTTTTTACTTATTTCAATGTGTTGGTGTAAATCTATCATGTATGCCATAGTTATATCATCTATGGCAAAATTCATATTCCTATTTAATTTGCTAATGATATAATTTGCCATATTAACCTATTTTGTGATTAATGTGCTGAATTATTGATGATTTTGAATTTTGTTCAAATAAACAGGCATAGAATTTGCACACGGGCTCATATTTTCTATTATAACATATTTTTAAAATCGTATCGACGAGTCGGTCAAGACTAATTGATTTGCCACTACTGAAGATGTATTTTTCCGTTTGAAACCATCTTTGTAGTTTAAAATTATAATCTTTAGTTCGTCATGTATATTTTCCTTTTTTTGCATTTATTTCTTGCTTATGATTTTATTTCAATTAAAATTTACTTGTATAATTAATTTTGTAGAATTTCTTATTTTTTTAGAATATACAATGACTGCACAACAATCTCCTACGAAGAAAAGAAAAACGACATTGCATTCTTTCTTCAAACTCACCAACTGAAGATTCAAACGGCAATAACTTCTTGTAAGTTTTTAAGAAATTATGACTTATTTAAAAATATTAAATTCTCAATAAAATGAGCTCAAAAAAATTTCAAGGGTGCTGCTTATGAACTCTCGTGAGGGAGCTTCTCTTTCTTTCCGACTCATTTCATTGTCATATCTTGGCTCCACCTATGTGCTTAACATTCATAGTAAGATTTGAAGGTGCATTTTGGATTCGTATTTAATCGTACCAACTCCTTTTACGTCCACACCCATAAAGAACACTGTATTAGACTTGTTAGATATTGTGATGTGAGAAATAAAAGTACATAATGATAGTGATAAATTATGCACATGCATAATTGATTGTTACCCCCTACCAACCACCTCTATCCCTACTTAAATATGCAACTACTACAGTCTTAAATTTGCCCCTCCTTTTTTAACCCATATTACAATATTGGCCATGGTCATGAAAATAAGCGCCATCCAACCAGTTCGATCCACAAAATTAAATAAGGGTATTTTAGCAATTCTTCACCAAAACCAAGGGCAAATTCCTAGGATCCCAACTATATATTAGCACCTCCACCCTCTCTCAAACACAAATATTTCTTCAGCAAAACAGAAAACAAATTGAAGAAGAAAAATATGTCTCTAATAACAGACGAGATTAGATCCTCTGCATCAGAGTTCTACACTGGACATGATATCTGCCAAGTGAAATCCAAGTTTTTGCTGACAGAAGTTTTGTTGCCAAATGGCCTCCTGCCATTGGAAAACATAGAAGAATGTGGCTATGTGAAGGACACTGGGTTTGTTTGGCTAAAACAGAAGAAAAAGACTGAGCACAAGTTTAAGGAGATTGGGAGGCAGGTGCAGTATGCAACAGAAGTGACAGCCTATGTTGAACCAAACAAGATCAAGAAACTGACAGGTGTCAAGGCCAAGGAGCTGCTGATGTGGATCACTATCAATGAAATTTACGTAGACGATCCGCCCACCGGAAAGATCACGTTCAAGTCTCCGACAGGGCTGTCCCGGTCCTTTCCGGTCTCGGCTTTTGAGATCAAAGAGGAGAATGGAGTCAATGCTGCTGCTGCTAAGGAAGTTAATAAAGAAACTGCCGCAGCTGTGGAAGTGAAAGATGTTTAAGACTTATGTTTTCCTATGTCACTATGTGGTACTAAGGTTATTTTGAGATTCAAATGGTTATAATAATTATATGTTTTTAGACATAATTGTGACCTTTTTACTTGGTATTTTATTATTACTAGTTTTTATTGACAACAGAATATACAAAGAAATTCTCAACTTGGCCAAGCATATGACAAATATTTTAACAACTTATCGACTCTCTGAATACCCAATTGAAAATTAGAAAAATCAAAAGATTCGTTGATTTTGAAAAATATGATATAGTTTTGAAAAAGATTTCAATTTTTTTAAGAGAACTACCAAAGAAATACAAAACCGTAAAGGTGTCTAAAGTAAACAATTAAAAAAAAAATCCCTACATCAAATACACCTAAATAACACTAAATTCCATTTTCTTTTATTTTAGTTACTCCACCATCCAATTGGATCCTCGTACAATATTTTTCTAAGTTATTCGGAAAACTAAAAAGGAAATTATATTCACATAATATTTTTTTTTTTTTGTTAATTACTTCACATTTTAATTATAATGAAAATTTCATTTTTCTTTTTTATATTTATGTCTCTAACGATTTTTTATTACATTCTTATCATTAACCTATTAATTTGAACATTTTATCGTTGTTTTTGATGATATTTTCTGTCCAAAAAATTAATTAGGAGAACGTAAATTTTTTTTTGTATCTTGTATTTTTAAATAAGTAAAATAAATAGCAAATATAAAAGTTTGATAAAATATTTATCCTTCATTTCAATACATATTAGTAGAATATTTGAATAAAAATTATCATCAGAGACAAGATGTGAAAATTAATGAAAAAAATGCGATGAAAAAAATTAGGGATATGAGTGGCAAAATGTAAAAGGTTGGAAAACATTCATTGCAATTAAAAATGTGGTACAAATAATAACAAATGTAGTGTGAATATAATTAGAGCATCTTCAATGCACTCAGTCTATTATTTTTTAACAGTATTCTAAAAAGCGTGCCTAGGCGCGAAGCGTGACCTCCACGCGTCGCTTAGACCCTAGACACGCGATTTTTTGGTCAACTATATTTTTAACTAAAAATCAGACGCCTGGGCTCGCTTAGATGCGCAATTTTTAGTTAAAAATATTTTTTTATCTTTTTTTTAATATTTAAAATAATATTAAAAATAAAAACATGTTTTTCATGCCTCACCCCTCCTAAGTCTCACCTAGGCCCAAAAAACTTGAAGTTTAATCTACGCCTAACCACGCTTTACGCCTTTTAGAACCTTACCTTTTAAATGTGCCACATAAGCACATATAGACAAAATTATATAAATAAAAAAAATCATCTCTAATGCATGTTGACGAGAAATCTCTTTAGCTGATGTGGCACACCAAAAAATAGACTCCGTCTAGAAGTCTGTTTAAATTTAGACGGACTTCTAGATGAACAACTCAGCAAATTTAAATCCAACTCATCATTTTATTAAAAAAAAGTCAAATGAGTAAAATAAAAATTAAAGACCTGCCAGTTTAAAAAAACTAAAAATAATGCCACATAAGCGGTAATATTATTTTTAGACGGAACCCATTGAAGATGAATTTTTATTTTGATCATCTATTTGATAGACTTAGTGCCACGTGAACTGAAAGTTCATCTATTTTATCTGTCACATAGACTTTAATAGATGGAGTGCATTGAAAGTGTTATTACTCTAACTAAGTTCTGGATGATTTCTTATTTATGATAATAAATTTGGTAGGTGGTATTTGTATGGTATTTCCATCAATGCTATAGTGCATTAATACTAATATGGTAAATAAATAAAATACTAACAAATAATTTCATCTTAAGTAAAATTATAAAATCATTATTAATGAAATTCGTGGGGTTTGTATGGTATTTCCATAAATGCTAAGAGCATTTAATAGTTAATACTAGTATGGCAAATTAATAAAATAACTAATAATTTAATCTTAAATAAAATTCTAAAATCCTTATTCATAATATTTGTGGGATTTGTACGGTATTTCCATCAATTCTATAGAGCATTTAATACTCCTCCGTCCCACAAAGATTTTGATGAAATTGGTTTTTTTTTTTCGACATATTAAGAAAACATATTTAATGTAATTGGAATTATAAACTTTTCACACATTTTTCTTATTATACTCCTATTTAATATTAGTCATTCATGAATCTAATAAATTTAAATATTTGTTTTGGGTTGATAACAATGTAAATTAAATAAGGGTATATTAGAAAATGAAAAATTTAATACACACTCTATAAAAGTAAGTGGCCTTATAATTTGGGACACTGAGATAAATAAGGAAAACGAGTCTCTATCTTTGTGGGTATTTCCATCAATTCTATAGAGCATTTAATACTAGTATGGTAAATAAATAAATTAACAAATAATTTCATCTCTAAAAAATCTCTAAATAAAATGAAATCATTATTAATGAAATTCTCAAATAAAATATTACCGGTGATAAATTCCCTATAAACAAAAATAAATAATATGAAGCCTAATTTACAGTCCACGTTTAAACTAGATGTTATTTTCTAAATAAAAAAATTAAATAAATTTACATAGTCTAAGATAATTTCTCCATCAAATTAGATGATTAAACAACTATTCTAGTGTCATCCCTGGCCATTATCACAGAAAATAAGATGTGTTGTAATATTAAGGAAACAATATTGATCACCATATTTAGATATTTTCTACTAGTTTACTTATAATCTATATATATGAGTTCTATTATTATAATAAAATATACAATTTTCTATATTCTCTTAGTCTTTGAAATCCTATATATATGAGTCTATTATTATAATAAAATATACAATTTTTATTCTATATTCTCTTTAGTTTATAGACACTGTCAAAAGGATCACCATTGAGGTCGGGACAATTGTACCGTGGTATTGAAGATCGCACCTCATCCACCACGATTCGGCAGTAGCTTGCTCACTCAGAAATACTCGGCCGCCGGTCGGAATGAGAGCAATTGTTGTCGCTGCTCTGCTGGCGCCCTACCTTCTTTCTTCGACGGTGGCCGGCAAAGCTTTAAAATAAATAAATTAATTAATTAAAAAATGTTGAAAGGTCAACCCGTGACCAGCGGTTGATCATTGAGGAATACCGCTACCGCTAGAAGTAGCAATGCGCTGGTCGCTTTTTATCGAACAGCAAAGAAAAGCCACTTGACCTGAAGCCATGGCCACCGCTGTCGGGACACCACCACTGTACCACCGCCATCCGATCTCATCGCTTTTGCGTAAACCCTAAGGGTTTCTACGCTTTGAAGTTTGATGGGGGCTTCCTTGCAATTTTAGAAATTGCAATATGAAGCCCCTTATTTTTTAAAGAAATTAATGGGCCTTTTCGCACTTTTGAAAATTGTAAAATCACAAGTAATTTTAGAAATTGCATTAAAAGACCCATTGTTTTAAAAACCTTATGAATGATTGTGAAATTTCAGAATTGCATAATAAGCCCCTCAAGTTTTAAACAAAAATTAAGGTCTTAAATGTAATTTTGAATTTTTTTTTGAAAATTGTAATTATTAGATCTTTTAATGTTGGTTAAATATTCAAAATTAATTAAAATCGTTTTTAAACCATATTTTGAATTTTTGACCGCATTAAACTTTGACTTTACTTTATAAAATTGCATTTTAACCTTATACAAATTTTATTTTCAATTAGAGTGATTTTAAATTGGGAGATAAAATAAATTTTGAAAATTCCCTTTATAAATAAAATTAATTGATTAATTAGGTTAATTGATTAATTTTTATTGTTGAAAATTTTAATTAATTAATTAGATTAATTATTTAACGCTTTGGATAGTCTGCTCCAAAATGTCTAAAAGATTTAGACTTATGTCACAAAACCGCAAATTTAGAAATTAATATATTTTTAATATTAGATATTAAAACGGATGTTTAGTTGGATGATTATGGACTCGACCCATGTGATTGGTTGTATAGTTAATTATTCCTATTAATTGTTGGTTGGGCCTCATGAGCCTAATATTTAATTAAATGGGCATGCGGTTCATTATTTATTTAATTGAAGTTTTGAACTCTTTATTTAATATGGACTCATGTGTTCATTTATTTGGACCTCATGCTAACTAGTATATGATACATGTTGCAATTGGGGCCAAGGAAGCAACTAGTATAAGATATAGGTGCGGTGAGGAGATGGGGATGATTGCATTACATCTGGCGAACGAATGCAACGCCCCTAGAATGGACCAACTAATCTTCTTTTCGCTCAAGAAGATTAGATAGGATAAAGTCCATAATCATCCACGCTATAATTATGTATGATCTTTGAAATTCTATATATATGAGTTTATTATTATAATGAAATATATAATTTCTCTCTATTTTCTTTAGTTTATAACACATTTTAGCTCAACGAAGGAGATCACCCAAAATAGAAAGAAAATCGAGCAATAGTTTAAAAATTGTAGAAGTTATGATCAAACGTTGATATCTCAACATTCTATGGTCTGATTGTTGTGAAATTTAGATAGAAAGTTAAAAACTGGTTGTTATTCAAATAAAACAGTTAAGGTAAAGATGTGACGGTTCATTTGTGAGAAATCTTTGTGTGAAGAGCAAAGAATTTTAAATTCATTGGAAGAATTATGGCAGCATGTGCAGCTGTGATCAAATATTGATATCTTTGCTATCCATTGTCTAATAGTTTTAAATTTTGGGAATAAATTTCAAAACTCACCGTCCTTTAAATCCAACAGTTAAGATTAAAATCAAACGGTTTATTCATGATTAATCACTATGTGAACAATTGTAATTTTTGAATTAGTTAGTATTCTCTTTGATGTGGTTTTATGTTATACATTTTTCTATATTGATAAATAGTAGACAAATATTACTTGGATATTATTAATTAATAATATTGTATTATTAATCTTGAAGAAATATCAATTTATACAAATCAATATTTTAGAAGAATATTTAGTTAGTCTTCCTAAAGAAGCACATATTATACATATTAATATTCTAGAAGAATATTGTGTTAATGTTCCAGAAGAAGCACTATATTCATATCTATACTCTAGAATGTTATTTTGTTGTTCTTCTTTGTAGTAGCATAACTTTATATATTATATTAATATATTGACAAAATTGCTTTGCTGCTCCTCTAAAGCACAATACTTTATATGAATAATTTGTTGTTGCTCTTGAAGAGCACAACATTATATTAATATTCTGGTAGAATAATATTTGCTTTCAAGAAGCGTAATTTATAAGATTTAATATTAAACTATTGTTCTTGAAGAGCAAATAGTTATAAAATTTAATATTTTAAAATAATTTTTAGTGTTGTTTTTGAAGAAGCAAAACATTATATTCATATTCTGGCACAATTTTACTTATTTCTGAAGAGCATGATATAACAATTTCAATATTCCAGAAAAATATTGAACTATTGCTATTGAATAATCAATAGTCTAAATAATGTTTTATTGTGCTCTTGAAGAAGCACGTCAATCAAAGAATACTATATAACCTAATTAAATGATGAATTTTTTTTTGATATAAATGCGTAGATTATGAAAGAATGCTTATCCATGAAGGAAATCATACAACTTATGTCATGTTAATATTGATTATTCTGCCTACGAAAGAAATTGATTTATGTTATTTTATTTAATTATATCATTGTCTGTCTTAATTAATAGTAGAGAAAATATTTTTGAATATTGTTTATTGTTAATTACCAACATTCTAGAAGAATATTAAGTTATTACGTCCTAAGAAGTAGTAATTTATATATATCAACATTCCATAAGAATATTGTTTTATTCTTAAAGAAACACAATCTAGCTAAATAAATATTATGGAAAAATATTATGTTGCTCTTGAACAATACTTTTCTACACATCAATATTTTAGAAAAAAAAAATTGTGTCAATGTTTTGGAAGAAGCAAAACTTTAGATTATATCAATATTAGAATATTGAATTTGGCTCATAAAAAAACCACAAGTTTAGTCTATCAAAATTTTGTGACAAATAATGTTGATGTTTTCAAAGAAGCACGACTTCAATGTCTCAATAATTACGATATGATAAATTCAGAAGAATATTATATAATTTAATTTCATGAAGAGATATTTTATGCGAATTTCATGAAATTTATGAAATATTAATTATTCTAGAAGGAAAGCATATATAATTTTTTTTGTTAATAATAATTTATTTTTCATACGTGGTGATCTTGTTTTGCATATGTTTGAAAAATATTATCTATGACTATTTCTTCTTTAGTTTCTCTTTTGTCCCTTTTATTTTGCTTAATATTTATATAGTTGTTTTGACTTGACATTGACCAATATCTCCATATCGTGAAAATATATAAGTAAAATTTTCTATGTTTAATGTTTGAATAAAAGGAATGATAGGTGAAAAAGAAACCATGTTGACTCCATGACATGCTTGATAAACCAGCTTGAGATTTTTTATTCATTAAGATTTGATTTTGAGTACTTTCTTTGGGAATTTAATTAATTGAGAATAAATTATTCATTTTAATTAAGTGAATTGGAGATGCAACGTTAAATATCATTTATCATATTTCATGGATGATTATTTGTTATTTTCATTGAAAAAATTGTAGAAGATGATAATTTGAGTAGTACTATGTTTCATTTATACATTGTTATTTATTTCAAGAAAAAATAGCATATTTGGTTTCCAACTTTTCAAAAACATAATGGATATACATCTAACCTTTAAAAATAACACATGACATTCCTAACATTTGAAAAAATAGGTATGGTAAGTCATTTATGATGAAATTGTCCTCCCCTTTAATTAAACCAAAACAAAAACAAGAAAAATGAATAAATAAATAAAATAATAAATAATCAAATGTATCTCCAAAAAATAAAAAATAAAAAATAGGCCGTGTTTTTTTTATCAATTCCCAAAATACAAAATCCACCACCACCCAAAAAATCCAAAATCTCAAAATTCACAATCTCAAACCAAAAAGATCAATTCAAGGGCACAACTTCCAACAAAATCTGCAAAAATCTATAAAATAAATTCACACCACAAAATCTATAACAACATATATTACAAAAGAAAATCAAAACAATTAGAACTTCAAAGTTCAAAAGCAACTTCTTTTTCTCTAACCAACAACATTTGCAATGACTATGGAGTATCAAAATTCACATCTCGAAACTTCAGAAACTGAGATAGAATATACATAGCCACTTTATAAAGTTCTCCAATTGGTCGGAACACATTCTGTTTTCGACCGTCTCGAATAGATTACCTACTGTACATTCATCATTCCCAATCAGTGAGTTGTTTAACCATAGCACTTCACATGTGCTTAAAGATAGGTTATTTAGGATTCTCCTAGTTTGATTTATTTTCCTACCATTTATCGGGATTTTCCATCAAGTTCTTCCAAGAATCATCACATTTCTCACCCCTTTTTTTCTTAGAGTAGGCCCTTGACCATCTTACACTTGCTTTGCTTTAAAAAACTTAACATCAACTCCAGCTTTTCAAGCAGTGGAATCATCCATTTTGGAGCAATGCTGGCCACTCTCCTTGTGCTTATAATCTAGGTATTTTTCTTTAACCAATCAATTAGACTTGATCTTCTTGGTTTGGAATGGTGGATTTTGAAATTTTTGAATTTTGGGGATGGTTGTGGATTTTGGATTTTGGGGTTTGATAAAGAAAATGACCACTTTGTTATTTTTTATTTTTTGAGGATATATTTGGTTATTTTTCTATTCATTTTTTCTTGTTTTTTGTTTTTTTTGTTTTAATTAAGTGGGAGGCCAATTTTGTCATAAAAGATCTATCAATGCCCATTTCTTCAAACATTGGGGTTGTCTCGTGCTTTTTGTAGGTTGTGAGTATATCTCTTACGCTTTTGAAAAATTGGAGACCAAATATGTTATGTTTCCTTATTTCAATGATAAAGTTTCTAGTCAAGTCTCATTCTTCATCGTGTGAGATATGTGCAACAATGTTCAAAACAATCCGAGAAAAAGCTATATGCACTATTTTTCTTGGAATATATTATGTAATTACAAGATCATTGTATTAAATATTTTAGCGAATCCGAATATCGTTAATCCAATAAATTTTATACATATTGTTTAGATCATTTAGATTTCAATGTGACAATAGTTACGTATATATTGCACATACATGCCTCTCATAACTCCTTGAAGGAGAAAGAGAAGAATAATGAAATAAATATTGTGTTACTCATTTTCTTTTAATTTGTAATACACAAATTTTAATACAATTAAGTCAAGTGCTATATTGAACCAAAAGTTCAATGTCTTGAAAATCTTTATTAATTGGTATGAATCGGTTTGACCATCTCGGATCAATATAATGCGAATAATTAATGAGAATATCTATTGAAAAGCCAGAAGATTTTTCAATATAATGAATTTTCATGTGTTGCTTGTTATCATGTTATATAAATCAGTATACTTTCACTAGCTAAAATTAAAAATGAATTTCTTATAAATCTAGAAATTATATTAGGATGATGTATGGGGTCTCGTCATCCTTCATGTTAACCATGTAGTTATTATTTGTATATAATAGATATATCTACTAGATGATTGTATGGTGTTATTATTCGTAACTTAAAGTTTGCGAGATTACTTACTCAAATTTTAAATTATAAACATAATTTTCAGATTATACAATCAAGATGTGTTTTTTTGTTAATACTAGTGAGCATAAATCTCAAACTTTTAATAAATACTAGTTGATATGATGATAATGGTTTAACATTATTATTTGTTAAGCACCTCTAATTAATTTTTAAACCATTATTATTGAGAACAAAATATTTTCCATTTTTTTTGCTAGATAATGCTATTTTATATGCATTGCAACACTTACGCATCATACTAATATCAAGATTAACCGTGCTATAATTAGCTTATGGTCAGAGCATAATATTGTCTATCTAATGATTTTTTATAGTACAATATATGTACAATTGGTCCACCATAGTGCTTTGAGATGAACGTTAAAAATGTTGAGAATACATGTTTAGTTTTGAACCTTTATAAAATATCTTAAATCCTAAATGGTGATATTTTATAACACCGTTTGTCGACTGCCATTTTGTTAAGACGGTTTTTCAACAATCAGAGGAGAAATTAAGTATGTAAAAAGAATACATTAAAATGCAACATATTATATTTTCTAGATTTTCGTACAAGACAATACAAACCAGAAATTCGGCATATAATTTATTTGTAAATTATACTATTGATAGATGGATTTACTAACCAAAGATATTAAACCAAGTCTCATATACCAACTATAAATGCTCCAATTCATATTATGTCCTGAAGAGACAATCCATTAACATTATATTTGGTAAATTAATGGCACACCTGAAGCATGATGACATTTCATTCCAAAACAAAAATCTTCAAATTTAAAATGAAGCCAATTGTAAAGATGGTCCAGTTGAGGAAGCGTATACTCTTGGAGAGTATATAGACATAACTAATTGTAAATTCCAAAGGAGGTTTAGGTACCTCAAATATTGAAATTGAAGAGATCTCAATAAATTATGTCGTTATGAGAAAAAATAGAATAAAAAAAAAAATGTTGTTGACAACACTTTTGTACATAATGTAGCTCTTCAAATCATGAATGGTAGAGAGGATATTAAAAGAAATTTGTCAAATAATTAATTGGTCAAATAAAAGGATGCAATCCAAATAAATTGAACTCACTAGAGAAACCTCAAGTTTCTGGACCTACAGTCCAAATACTTAAAATGTATATACTTATGCAAAAAGAAAATGAGGCAACTTTCATAGTATATCAAAAATAATAATGTACTCTTTTTTTTATTGAGATTTTCTGAGATTTTTCCCATAAGGTTTTTCTTAGTAAAGGTTTGACAAGGCATATTCTTTGTGTAAGGACATCCAATGAGAAGAGTTATAAATATTATAATTATGGATGTCCATAATCTACAATACATTTATCCTCAACATAAATCTATGGTTATAGTCTGTGTGTTAAAAATTGTATACGGTTTGAAATTTTTCCAAGAGAAACAACAAAAAAAATTAGTTTTTAATATAATTAAATCGATTTACCTATCGATATTATAATAATATATTTAAAACAAGTTAGCATATAAGTTTAAACAATTAATAATGTTAAATGTTAAATTACATTTACATTTGTCTAAATTCAGATGATATTGCATTGAAATGCCACATTTTTAAAATGAATATTTACTTTAAATTATTTTATACAAGATTTAAAAAGATTGTGACATTGAAGAAATTGATGCACAAGATGTGGATAACAAGATATATGGATTTTCATTGGTTGAAATCAAGGGTAGTAAATGGTACTCTTTTACTTTTGTTCAAGTTTTGTCCCATTTGGTCTTCATGACAAGATTTTAACAAGGGAGCACTTGATTACTCCAAATATTTGATAATTATTTTTTCCCTTCTTTTTGGCATTTTTGTCCAATTGAATTTTTACCAAATAATATTTTTAACGAATCAGTTACTATACTAAGGGCCCGTTTAGTATATGGACAATGGATAAAGATAATGGATAAAATTTATTTTATCTTGTTTTAAGCGATAATTGATGTCCGAATAACAATTTAAACAAAATATTGAAGATATTTTTGCCCTTAGAAACAAGGGGACAAAATTTGTTATCTAAATAATCATTCATTTATGTTTTTAAAAGACAAATGTAGCATTTTTAATATAGAACAAATCTTTTTTGAACATTCACACCCTAGAAAAATCGCCGCCACCCGTCCTCCGCCACCACCCACCCCTCCTCCCACCCCCCCCCCCCCCACCGTCCATCAAATAGTACAAATGAATCAACATTTAAAAAAAAAAAAAAATACCTTTATCAATTGTATTGTTCATTACTCGTACTACACGTACCCATAACATAAAAAATAATTGCAAAAATCGTTTACCTAACAACAACTGTAAGCATTTTATAAGTAAAATTGCACAACATAAAACAGAATGCTAATTATAAATAAAATTTTCTATTGAAGATTGCATTTATGTATTGTTACACAGTATGTACATCACTATAAGCATTTTATAGCTGCTTTATATATACAACAAACAACTAGAAGGCCACATCCTAAATTTGAGGGCCATCCAAAAAGAATCACCTATTTGGAAAAACCAGGTTACAAATACAAGATAGAAGTATGGCGTATAAAACCTACGTCCCGTTGTAACATGTTGAATCCCACACTGACATTTATACAACAAACAATGGGGTCTTTCCCTTCAAACCAATGGTTAGTAGTCATCAAACTAGAATCTGAGACTTGGCAGCACTGCGGGAACACTTTTTCCTGCTAGAGTTACTCAACACGCAGACGCAAGTTTCAAGAAGATCATAGTCTTCTTCCCAGAATAAAAGTGAAGCCATCTCTGGATTTTCTAACAGCATTTTAGAAGTCAGAAATCCGGCTATTGACCATGTCTGATAGAGTCGGGATTGCTTTCCTATGAACTTCCCATTCCTCGTATCATAATATTCAGGCCAGTGATCCACTGGAAGCCGTTTTTCAGCTAATTCAATTGCTTTCTTGGCAAAATCCATCCTACCCATCTTCATGCATGCCAATGTGAACTGAGTAACAGAAAGAAGTATCAGAAAAATAAGTACCACTATAAATGTGACTTCTCTATACACTCTTCTAGCATTAGAAAGAAAAATAAGTACCACTATAAATGTGACTTCTCTATACACTCTTCTAGCATTAGAAATTATCTACCACTTTTTAAAGATTATACACACTACTTTGAAAAATAAAATTAACAAAGTTCATTTCTTGTATTAACCATGTATGATATTTTAATTCGCGTCGAAATTTTATATTACAACACTGATAATAAAAATTCATTGTTTTAAATTTTAGTAGTCACATACATCGAGTTTTCCCATTAGCAAGTATGCTCTAAGACCTCCTCCTTACATTTATCTCTTGAAGAGAGCAAATTCCCTCCAAAGAATCCCATGCTTAGATCTAATATTTTATGCAACTTTGCTTTAATGCCTGAAGAACATACCCAATACAAATTATTCACTTAAATGTACTTGCCAAAAATACCAAAATATATATATATATTATTTGATCCGGCATCCTTCACATTTGAACAAATCATGTGCACTATACATAACTATCTTATGGCTCCACCCCCCAAGAACTTATCTGACCAAAACATGACCAGCATTTAACGAAAGGCACAACCGGGGATCTAATGGTGGCATCATGCTGAAACATTCTTCCTCAAGCACATAATTAGTTTCCAAACTTTTTTCCCTTAATTAATCGCAACAAGACCATTCCTGAAATGACTACATTTAATACGCATGCACTCACGCGTCAATGGACGGTCAAACTAACACAACGGAGGGTGTAGGCATGCGCTCATGTTTGTGCGAGTGTGTGAGAGGAAAAAAGAGATAAATGTGCATGTGTTTGTGTTAAGGCACTCACAAACATCTTTCACACCATTATTACTAAAAACTTCATAAACCAAATTACTCTTACCTGCCACAGAAGTGCCGGCCAAGATCCACCATTATGATATGACCAAGGTCTGCAAAAGTCCAAGTGATACTCAGTAAATTAGCTTTACCATCGCAAATTTTATCCGACACTTTCCACTTTTTGTGTGTGTGTGTGTGTGTGTGTGTTTTGGGGTTGGGGGAGGGGGGTGTTGGCAGCAAAGCTGTTAAGAGATCTCACGTATTCTTTGGGTCGCTGCCAGTGATTATTCGCCACTCTTCGGACTCCAAGGCAGGGTAGCATATCTTAAGAGGCATCTGACCAATAAGATCATCCCATTTTGCTTCAATCAAATTCAATATAGCTTCATTGTGTTTTGGAGTACCCAGAGATGACACTATGGACCAGAGATTTCCAAGCGTGAAAAACCTAAAATCCATGTGACCTGGCTGCAGATTGCCAATAAGATAACCACCTTTCTCGGGAATCCAATCCATTAACCAATGAGGAATTTGTTCAGGATATATATTAAACTTGTTAGTAGCATCTGTGGAATATTCCTCTGTCTTATAACGGTAGATTTCATTGATCTTCTTGAGATCCACCCAATAATATTCTCTGATATGGAATGACAATGCACTGAGTCTATTATTGATGGCCCTCACCAAATTTTTGGATCCATCATCTAAGGTAAGCATCTCACGGGAGCACCGTAGAGCTGAGTAAAACAAGGCCTGCAAAACCAAACAAAAATAATCTAAGAAGACTGTAATGTTTGCAAGAATTTAAGACTGTTTCTTGGAAATTTCTTTTCTGCTGACACTAAGAAGAATTATGTGAGCAGCCACGTCGTATACTTGTATCAACTAATGATTAATGAAATAATCTGACAGGGACCAAATACTATAGTTAAACAACTGGGAGAAAGAGAAGAGATAAGTAAAGGTTCACCTCCATCACCATTGTGTTTGATGATTCACGAGGAGACAGAGAGGCAAAAATCAACTTCCCGGAAAAAAAAAAATTCTGCATCTTGTCTTTGTGTGTGGGTGGTTGGGGTGGAGAAGATAGGAGAACAGAGCACAAAAAGTTCTGAGCCTGGTTGGATAGTGTATTCGGAAAGGTAGCCAATACGAACTGATGAAGATGTGGAAAGCTTCAGATTTTAAGTTTTGACATGGGAAGTTGGGATCTCACTTCATTGTTTGTTTTGTCATTTTATATGAAGTGAATGTGTTCTTTTCATGAGTGTAGCAGTAGCACGTTTCAGGGACATAGGAAAGCAGAAAGGAGGAAGACACTTATTCTCTCCGTGAAGGTGGGGACATATATATAGACAACTTTTAAATAACTCACAAAGAATTCGAACCTTGGTTCTTAATCTTAGTTGATATATACAAAATATTTGAGATATCAAAAAGAACATTGACCTTTTCTCTGAACTTCATATTTCCCTAATAAGGCAAAAATATCTCCAAAAACTACAGATCAGTTAAAAAAATTAGCCAATTGTAGCATAACAGAATTCTTATTAAGATTTCAACTCATTCATACAGTATATAGAAGAGCAAGTCAAGAATTAGCACCCCAAAGGCATATCACATAACTGCTAAATCATGAACGTGTTAGTTCTAAAAGAGGTAGAGAACACAAACTTACTTGAATCTCTAGGGGATGACCATGAATACCCATTCGTCGATCTATCATACAGGAGCCATCAGTGACAAGCAAAGAAGGAAACATATCAAAGCCATCAGACAGACACAAGTTCAAAACAAGTTTCATTCCTGTCTGAATGTCCACTCTATCCTGTAATGTGTAGTCACCTGTGATCTTCCCATAGGCTCTTAATAAGATGATCCACCATAATCCTATGTAAAATACAAAATATTAACAACAATTAAAAACTCATTTTATCATATACTGAAGCTGATAAGATTCAAAATCCAAAGCGCGATTCATTTTTACATACCGGCATCCCAAAATGTGTTTTGAGGGGAGGGGAGGGGAGGATGGGATGGGATGCTAAAATGAAACAAACTTACCAGAGTCAACAGGTGCCACACGACCAATAGCAGACTCCCCAAAATCTGGGTCCAGAACTTCCTCAAACTTGTTATCATCAAGAGCAACAGATCTAACTTTAAAACTGGCTGGCATCAATCCCTGTCCTGGACTGTAACAATCCACCGTTTTCTCCCAACTCTAAATACAAAAAGGGAAACGTTAAGAATGAGAAAAATAAATTAACACAAATAAGTGACCACATCTTGCACAAATGTTTCCATGTGGATATTGGATTAAAATGTCATAGTAAATCATAAATAAGGACTGATCAATATATTTTTACCCCAACTATTCAATTTGTTAACGATAAGAACACCAACGTAGTCTTGTAGTATCAAGATAATGAGTCCATGTTTTACATGTAAAATTAATGTGTCATAAACATGCATCATAAATTGTTTACATCTTAAGCCAGCGAATAGAACTCCTCACTTCTATGGTCTATAAGTATAATGATTCTCGATATATTGTATTAGATGCATTTCTAATAACTTGCATTATAGTTACACATCTTTCATTTACTTTACTTCAATCAAAGAAAGCTTTCGATACATATATCTATAAGCAAAATGTTAAACTTAATTATATTGTATGAGGTGCTATATGTAATAATGAAATGTGAAAGAACAGAAATCAGAGTTGTATATTTCGTTTTACTCTTTATCTAATTAAAACAAATTTGAGGCATATGTTCAAATTAAGAGAAGTCCATATGTTTAGTGTATAATGTAACAAGAAAGTGCGGACATTGGTGTAGTGTAATTCAATCTTCTCCCAAAAACAGCATACACTTCAGTGCTCTACAAACAAAAACAAACCAGCCGCCTATTTCCCTATCTCTATCAGACTCTTTTGTTATATCCAATTCATAGATTCTCATTATTTTCTCCCCTGTAACAATGTAGAAAGAATAAATATTAGTCATTTTCTTTTATTCATTACCCAAATATGTTAAATTTTGCAAAATGAAATATACACCAAACATTATGTGTCTCAAGCGTTCTAATGTGAAAAGTAGCCAAAGGCATTATGAGCAATGCATTGCTGTAAGAGGAAGAAATGTATGAAAAGGAAATTTTCGAAAGAATTCACTTCAAACCCAAAGTTAGCACTTCTCTAAACATAAACTACCGCCTCATTTCCATAAAAATAATGCATGTTTAACCAAAACCATTCCTTTTTCCAATTCAAATTCCACATCTCCTAGATTGAATCTATATTTCCACATAAAACACAAAACATACAATCAAAACTCGATACATGTATTAGATAAATATAATAAAAAATTATATAAATACATATCAACACGAGTGCAAATCAATTTACCTGTAGCTGCATGGTGTGCAGGAGGAAATTCCTTACTATCTCCCCCTCGCCCTTGAGCAAAAAAGCTAGGGCTGAGGGAACGAAATCCTTATAAACACCTGATCATAATTCAAAGGCATCTTGTCATTAGGATCATTCGCGGCCACAGTCCCAATCGGGCTATTGCAATATGTCACAACTGCATTCCTCAACAATCTCCATGCCTCCTTCTCAACCTCAGACTCCTTTTTATTGGCCTTCACAACCTCGGCCAAGTTCGAGTTCTCCTCATTTACACCATAACCACCTTGAATAACTTGAGCCCTATCTCCGTCATTAGTTGGTAGGGTTTCATCCAAATCAATATTTTCCGGCACCAGTGGTTTTACATTGAGGCCACCCTGGACATATATCTTCTCAAAATTCTGGTTGTTCACGCGGGTTTCAACCGATTTGGAAAAATTCCTAACATTTGATGGAACAGTGGAAACCACATAATAACCTCTGTTATTGAAATTAGTGCCTGATAAAATCCTAGCTTGGCCCGAAGATGAAGATGAGGCAGAAATCGCCTTCCCGGAATGATTAAAAATTGATTTAAATCCCAAAACACGCGAGGAACTGGTGTGAAACTTATGGTTAAACCATTCAAATTTGGAAAAATTAGTTGGTACAAATGAAGGATAAAAGGGAAGAAGGATTCTGATACAGGGTTTCATGGCAATGAATCTGGTTGAATTCATCAGAAAAGAAAGTAATTATCAAAATTGATACACAAAAACAGAAAAGAAAAAGTCAAAGATTGGGATTTCGTATATTCAACGAACAAACTAACTCAAAATAGGGTAAGAAAGATTAGAAAATGAAGTTTCTTGGAAAAAGGAATAGGCTAGTTGGACTGGGGGGTTTCCATTATATATATATATATATATATAGGCGGTTTGATTTTCATACAAGAATTCGTGCGTGCAATTATAATCAGTGATTTATTAATCATTTTATAAATACTAATTATAGTTTATCTCTATCTTAATCTTAATGTTGATTAAGTAGCCGTTCTTGTTACTGAAAAATCTCTTCCGTCTCTGGACTTTCATTTCTTTTCTTCCTCTTTTTATAGTTTTATTATGGGGTTTTTCAAAATAACCACAATAAATAAACTATTTCTTAAAATACTTATCACGTTTTTTTATTCTAAAAATACTCGCTTTTTTTTTTTTGTAACACTTGTTGTTACATTTATTACATTGTTTTTTTAGTTATAATAAATGTGTTACATTTGTTATTAACAAACATAACAAACGTAACAATGTTGTTATAAAATAAAAACAAGATTTTTAGAATAAAAAAAGTTAAATAAGATTTTTAAATTATTTTACATTTTGTAGTATAGGGTGAAATTATCACTTTTATTATATATAAATATTAATTATAAAAAAGAAAAGAAAAAAAATGCAAGTTGACTTGTGAATTGTACGAATAGTTAGTCATGCACGGAGTTGATCCGATATTTTGTTTAAGGACTAGCGAAATGCACGTGGAAGGTATGTGCCGCATTTTAATTAAATATTTAATAGTACAGTTATTGTTTACGAGATTTTTAATTATTTTTTCGCTTATAAAAAATTCAATAAAACATGTATTAAAATTTATTAAAAAATATATATATTATTTAAAAGTGGACGATATAGTTTTAATTAATCTTTAACAACGTTCTTTATTTTTAGATGATGTAATGAATAGTGTGTTGTTCACTAACAGAATTGATTAATACAAATTATAGAACTGAATACTTTAATTATGATATTACAAAATTATTCTGCTGCTTTAAAATTTAAACTTATTCTATATGTCTCCTCATTATGACCCGATTTTCTAAATTATTTCAATTTTTTAATTTAATTTTATTCATTTTAATGTACCAAATATTAAAAAAAGTTTAAATCACACGAGTGTCGTGAGATATGCATAAGATTTCTTGTGAATTTGCGGTAATAAATAGTAAAAATATTTATTATAGATGGATAGGATTGTACTCATGGATATATTTTTCTTCTCTACTAATGTAACTTTCTACCTTGAGAAAGTAGTGTTACCACTCGATTTTGATAGGGTCTCCACGTCGGCAAAGACCCAATGAAAGCCTATATATAGGCCCAAAGAAGGGCCTCGTAAATCCTAAGAATGCCCCGGAGGCCCATCAGACATTTTAGCATTCTTGAACTAAAATACCGCTGAAAGCTACGGAGGGCCTCGGCACTCATGGCCGACCCAGAGAGCCTCACGGACGTCGTTTTTATTATAGTCCGTATATAATTCGATATTTTGGGACGATTAAAAGGATATCTCAAGGAAGATTGTGTTTGATATCCCAATCCAATAAAATCGGCAACACAATCTTAGAGATTGAGAGAGATTAGGATGCAATCTCGGAAGATCACGACGAGATTGAAACCTACCTTATCTGATAAGGAAAGAGAATCCCAACAGAATTCTAATTGATTGCTTCCCTAAATCAATTAGGATTCTCCCCCTATAAATATCAGATTCCGATTATTCTAATGTAAGTTTTTCTTGACACGCACATTTTTCAGTACTCAGAATATTTAGTACGCTCTTTTTTTACACTTGAATCCCACCCTAAACTCTGCTCAAACTTCTGTCTGCCTGCTTGTCTCTCCCACACTCAATTACTTACCTCCCCCGTGTATTATTTCTATATACCGGCAGTTGACTAGATCGTCGGAGTACCAACGATCGCCGAACCCTTTTTCTCCGAGAGATCTTGGTGCCTAACGGTCGTCCGAGTGTGTGTAAGTAACATACTGAGTTGGCGGATGAGTGGCTTGGAGATCCGTTGACACGTGACGCCGCAAGTTCCGACGTCCAGCAGTTAGTGCCGTCTGTGGGAATCGAAAAATGTTACACGACCAAAAACTTGTGGTAAAACATGTTTTCTACCCAAAAAGTATGACAACAGAAAATTCGGTCCAGGACCCGAAGCTGGACAATGCTCGGATGAAAGCGGCGCTTGAACTGTTGGAGAATCAATCCCTTCGACATGGACCCAAGCGTAGCTATGCCCGGCGAAGCCCTTCGAGGTCCGGATCGATCGAAAATCATCGGTCTCAAGATGATTCGCCATCCTCAACCGGCGAAATCCCAGTAACCAGGAGAGACCTCGTGCCTCGTGAGTGGAAAAGCCGGTCGCCTCTGCCAGCGTATTCGACAGGTTGGGGGCCGGGTCTTCTGTGGCTCGACCTCAATCGTTGAATAGCCGGCGTAGCGAGCCCAGCAATGACCACCAAGAAAAGAGAAGGGACTCCAGGGATGCGGATGTGAAGCCCAAAGATGAAAGACCAGAACGGTCGTGCGACCTTGATGACGATGACGAAGACCTTCCATTCTCCAAAGAGTTGAAGGCTAGAGAACTCTACGCAGGGCTCAAAATGCCTCCCATGGAGAAATATAACGGGAGAGGTGATCTCACGGATTCAATTGGAGGTTCGCTTTCTAAAGGCCTTCGTCATCATTTAATACTCTTTCTTAAAGTCCCACGCCTACTATAAATAATAGGCTTGGACTTAGGGACTATTGTTACTACCCGATTTTGATAGGACCTCCACGTCGGCAAAGACCCAACGAAAGCCCCATATAGGCCCAAGAGGGGCCTCAGAATCCTAAAAAGGCCCTGGAGGCCCATCGACATTTTAACATTCTTAAACTAAAATACCGCTGAAGCTTACGGAGGGCTTTCGGCACTCATGGCCGACCAGAGAGCCTCATGGGACGTCGTATTTATTATAGTCCGTATATAATTCGATATTTTGGGACGGTTAAAAGGATATTTCAAGGAAGATTGTGTTTGATATCCCAATCCAATAAAATCGGCAACACAATCTTAGAGATTGAGAGAGATTAGGATGCAATCTCGGAAGATCACGACGAGATTGGAACCTACCTTATCTGATAAGGAAAGAGAATCCCAACAGAATTCTAATTGATTGCTTCCCTAAATCAATTAGGATTCTCCCCCTATAAATATCAGATTCCGATTATTCTAAGGTAAGTTTTTCTTGACACGCACATTTTTCAGTACTCAGAATATTTAGTACGCTCTTTTTTTACACTTGAATCCCACCCTAAACTCTGCTCAAACTTCTGCCTGCTTGTCTCTCCCACACCCAATTACTTACCTCCTCCCGTGTATTATTTCTATATACCGGCAGTTGACTAGATCGTCGGAGTACCAACGATCGCCGAACCCTTTTTCTCCAGAGATCTTGGTGCCTAACGGTCGTCCGAGTGTGCAGGTAACATACAGGTTGGCAAAGGAGTGACTGGAGATCTGTTGACACGTGGACGCTGCAAGTTCCGACGTCAACAAGTAGTATTCTCTCTCTTTTTTCTTGCATAGTGCAAGATTTTGAGCATGTGGGTGTATTTTCTTGGACTTAATTGTAATATGATTCAGTAATCACCAGAAAAAATGACTTAAAACTATGTATTTTTTGTAATCTTGATCAATGTGTTGCTAGCTTAATATAAGCAATTAATTGAAGGAAATTAGTTTCAATTGCAAATGATTTTGAAGTTCAAAATGGATTGTTTGGTATATGTTACTATGGCTCAGCCTCTAGAGTATAATATGTGTGTCCGTGCGCGCGCGCGTTTCAATAGTTTAAATTATTAGACATTTGGATAACTTTTTATTTGGAGAAAAAAAAAGTAATATTTGATTAGGTATCTAAAATAATCAACATATACATAAAATTTTGGATAAATTTAATAAATGGCCACCGAACTAATTTGAAGTTACTACTTACTCACTCAACTTAAAAAAGTATTTAATCGCTCACCCAACTTTTCAAATAGTTTACCATCTATCACTCATTGAAAAAATGTTAAGTTGAACAAACGAATATTACCACATAGCGAACAAAAAACTGATGTGGCATAATTAAATCGTTAAAATCGTCAACGTAACTAAATCGCAATAGTCAAACACGCATTTAGCTTGCTTTAAAAAATATTTCTCCAGCTTTGAAAAAACGTATTTATGTTGGAGAAACGCTTTTTAAAGCAAGCTAAAGACGTATTTGACTATTGTGATTTAGTTACGTGGACAATTTTAATTATTTAATTATGTCACATCAGCTTTCCATTCTCCATGTGGCAATTTCCGTCCACTCAGCCAAATGTTTTTCTAATAAGTGATTGACGGTAAACTATTTGAAAAGTTAGGTGAGTAATCGTAAACATTTTCAAATTGAGTAAGCAAGTAGTATCTTCAAATTAGTTCAGTGGCCATTTATTAAATTTATCTGCAAAATTTTTGGGTTATTTTCGAAAGGCATGACTAAAGTCGAAAGCAAACGACCAAAGAAAGACGAGAAAAATGGCGAAATGTTGAGAAAAATTTGGAGCTAAAAAATGTACAATTGGAAAAAAAATGAAAAGAAAAGAAATGATAGGAAACATGGAAATTTTTTTTTTAAAAAAGTAGTTGGGCATTATTCCTAGGAACAGTGCCCACACTCAATTCTCTCTTTTAATATATAGAAAAATGACTTAAAACTATATATTTCTTGTAATTTTGATCATTGTATTGCTAACTTAATATAAGTAATTAATTGGAGGAAAGTAGTTTCGATTTGTAAATGATTTTGAAATTCAAAGTGGATTGCTTGGTGTATATTACTATGGCTTGGCCTCTAGACCCTATATATATGTGTGTGTATGTGTTAGTGTGTGTGTGTGTCTTGTTTCAATGGTTTAACTTATTCGACATGTGGATAGCTTTTATTTGGAGAAAAACAATATTTGATTAGGTACATGTCTGCAAAATTTTGGACGATTTTTCGAAAGACATGACTAAAGTCGGAAAGAAGAAGAACAAGATGACAAAATAAAGATGAGAAAAATGACGAAACGATGAGAAAAAATTGGGGCTGAAAAAGATCTACATTTGGGGAAAAAATGTAAAAGAAAGAAAGGATAGGTAACATGGAAAATTTTTAAAAAAAAAAAAAAAAAAAAAGTAACTGGGAACGTATTTTTAGGAACAATGCTCACACTCAATTCCTTTTTAATATATAAGGATATATTTAATATTTTACAATTCTAACAATTAAAAAAATAATTACTTTATTTTTTTTTTTTACTCTTCTCCTTCATTTCTCTTGCAATTTAAGTAAAAACAAACATGTATAGCCTATCAAGCTGTTAAGCTGAGATTAGATTAAGATCAAGGAACCTGTGTTGTTGTACCGTGACAACAAGGCAACTATTAACGCACAGAGCATGTGAAAATTGATTGAAATTTTAAACAAACATTAAGGTAGTGTTCTCTTTGCGTTTGTGTTTTGTGTTTTGTGTTTTGAATTCATTTTGTGTTTTGTGTTTTGAGTATTTGTTTTGATATTTTTGAAAATGCGTTCTTTTTTAAATTTTCAAAATTGTTTCGAAAATAGAAAATTGAAAGTTGCGTTTACTTGAAATTTTATAAATTTGGACTTACTTGGAATTAAAAACAATTATTAATTAAAACAATTACAATAATTAAAACAATTTAAACTGAATTAAAAACAATTAAAAACATTTAAAAACATTTTATTATAGAATTAAAAACATTTAAAAATCATTAAAACATTTAAACACAATTAAAAATAATTAATTATAGAATTTAAAACATTTAAAAACAATTAAAAATATTTAAAAACATTTTATTATGGAATTAAAAACATTTAAAAATCATTAAAAACAATTAAAAATATTTAAACACAATTAAAAATAATTAATTATAGAATTTAAAACAATTAAAAACATTTAAAAACATTTAAACACAATTAAAAATAATTAATTATAGAATTTAAAACATTTAAAAACAATTAAAAACATTTAAACACAATTACAAATATTTAATTATGGAATTAAAAACATTTAAAAATTATTAAAAACAATTAAAAATATTTAAACACAATTACAAATATTTAATTATGAAATTAAAAACATTTAAAAATTATTAAAACAATTAAAAATATTTAAACACAATTAAAAATATTTAATTATAGAATTTAAAACATTTAAAAATCATTAAAAACAATTAAAAACATTTAATTATAGAATTTAAAACGTTTAAAAATAATTTTTAGAATTAAAAACATTTAAACACAATTAAACACAGTTTAAAACATTTAATTATGAAATTAAAACTAATTAAAAACAATTAAAAACAAATATGTTTGGAATTAAAAACAATTTAAATCAATTCAAAACAATTAAAAAGATAAGGATAGTGCCGAGATTCAAACCACTGACCATCACTGTTGGACACCGCACACCTTGCCATCTTGGCTAGGCTCCGCATTTTGTTAAAAAATGCAGAAATGGCTTAAATTATTACTATTTTGACTAGCGTAAAATGAAAAAAAAATAAGAAAAGCCTGATTTGGGACTCAAAATGCGCGTTTTGTACCATTTTGGAAAACGTAAGGATTTTGTACATAAAACACGAAAATGGTAAAAACATCATTTTGTGTTTCCTTTGAAATTTTTTTTGGAGTTTTAGAAAATGCATTTTCAAAAATGAGAAAGAGAACATGTTTTCATTATTTTCAAAAACACAAAACGGAAAATGGCCCCAAAACATCAAAAAGAACACACCCTAAATATTCATATTCCAAAATTTCAATGCGTCTTCTTTTAAACAACTAACCAATTTACCAACCAAGGGTCTTCGATTCCAAAATTTCATTAAATCTTGGAAAGGCTACTAAAGATCGGGTGAAGAATGAAAAACGTCTGCTAAGGCTTACGGGATAAGGTTTGCATATCGCTTAGAAAGCTACCTGGCCCATTTCGTCGAAAAGGTGAAACCTTCCTATTATCCCTCTCGCTAACCTAGGTCTCGCATCCTTGCCCGTGGTGAAATGCCATAACCTTTGTGATGGCGCAGCACCTTCTCTGCAGAATTGGTAACTGAATACTCCCAAAGCTTTCTCAGGGTTTAAAGTAAGATTTTGAGATATGTCACTTCCTCGATCGAAAAGCTAGTGCAATTAAGGAAGCCGCACAATTCCAAATGAGGTCTCTAGGATTCCCATGTATTCATCCAAATCAGATCCATGATAAAATTATGAAAATGTAGAGATCAAATGGGAAGGCAGGGCATAAATGTGCTAGTGCAATTAAGGAAGCCGCACAATGCCAAATGAGGTCTCTGGACTTCCCGTATATTCATCCAAATTAGATCCATAAGAAAATTATGAAAATGTGGAGATCAAATGGGAAGGCAGGGCATAAAAGCAAAATATTCTTCCGTTGAAGAGAGAGCGATAGGTATACCAGGCCATCCTTTGAGAAGTAGGAGATGAGCCCCCTCCTAATTGATTGCTAGGTTGAGATATATATAGTTTATACCAAACGAGGGGAAGTTCTCGCAAGGGTATTTCGTTTGTTATATTCTTTTACCACAACTCCAACTCGATGAGCTCAATCCGAGAGCTTTGCTACCTAGACCTCCGGATGGATCAATTTACGACGCTTTCTAGATAAAATGCTATCTCTTCTTCTCGAATCGAGTCAATGGTTGGAATGCCAAGTAGATGCCCGAGAGCCTTGATAGCCTCTTTTAGCTTACCATTACTACATACTGTTAAACGTAAAGCGTAGGGAAGGTCATCACCCATCTTTTCATGCAAGCTGTTGAGCTGCCTCACTTCCCACTCATGCCAACTTGACTTGTACTTGTTTTCCAATTGATTTATCAACTAGAATGCCAAGCTACATCCCCTTCTTGGAAAGGAAAACATCCCGCCTTTGATCTGATCAATACTGAATCTGAATCCAAAAATTCTGTTAGAACGTCAACCCCAGTTCCAAAGAGAGATTCCAATACCCAATACGATGTTATTAATCCATTGGTAATGTTCGTCTTCATCCGAAAGTGCTCGGAAACACCGACGTGAGCATTCGGTTAAACCAAATCATTTCAAGCGCTCCCATATAGAATCGGAGTACAAAAATGCTTTCCTTGTCAATAATATGTTTGCTCGCGGCAATTGTGAAGTCATAGGCAGCCCTTGTTAGTTATTATAGAGAGTCTTCTTTCATTCATATTAAGGAGTAGCCTATGTAAAGATTATAAGTATCCATGTTCTCTCTTTCTATTCTTAAGGGCCATCAAATGCTTTATCATCATATCACATTCTGTTCTACGAGATTTGAAAAGGTAGGCAGACAGACAAACACAACCCAATGGGAAGGTATTGACCCACCGTTACAATTTAGAATTCGCTATTAGTCTTGTTTCTGATGTCGAAACGGTCTTTATCCATGGGCAATAAGTTTCAATGTATTGCCGTTACTTATTTATAGAAGCTTTCATATTCGCGACCCTTTAAAACTAAACAACAAGTCTCTCTTCCGGTTGGACATAATACAGGACCAGACTCAAAGGGATAGATGCTTAGGAAAACCACAGGGCCAGAGAGCAAGCATGCTCGAAAGAGACATACCGAACTGCTTATAAGAATACACCAAAATGCGGGTGCTACACCAAACACCGGTGGTGATTGTAAGTGAATGCAACGAAAAGAGAAGGTTCAGAATCGTGAAATGAATCAAGGTACTATGCTCCCGATGAGAATAGGTCAACGAAGGCTGGCAAATAAAATTTATAACCTTCGTATGCACTCACAAGTGTTAATACGAAATCTTCATATCTAGCTCGCTGCACCTTGGTAGCTAAATCTTTTAACAATTCGCTAAGGGCCTAATTCTTATTCTTATGATCGATTCAACCTCTGATAAAAAAGATATACCTTGGTTATATTTCATCTCTTTAACAAGTTTAGTAATGAGCATAATGGCCCTATTGTTCGGATGGAGAGAAGGCCTATGATTAGCTTTTCGAGAAATTTCCAAACGAACAATTTCAACGAAATCTTTCAATTTCTTATTTTACTATGTTCAACTCTATGTATTCCTCATAGAGTACATTGAATGTTGGTCAAGGTCTGTCTCTCCAATGAATGGTTTTACTCCTGTATTTTTCCCTAGCTATTGTTGTATATACTCGATCGATCAGCCATACCAAACTTGCCACAAAATGCACAATGACTTTCACGCACAAGTTAGTTCAACAACAATTTGAGTCAAAAGATTTTTGGTATATAACCTACATATATCTCATATCTTACGCTTAAGATATTTGTAGACTACCCATCTAAAAATAGAATTTTGCATAAATTTATCACTCCTAAAACCCTTATTTATTTAGGAAATTGTCGAGAATCACATTTTATCCACTCATTAATACAACATGAGATTGCATATTGAAAATTTTAAAAAAAAAAAAAAAAATTCAAGTGCGATAAAATAGCAAGTTTATATCGTCAATAGTTTGTAAGTTTTATTTTCAAGAAAAATATGAAAATTATTACAACTCATTACCTATTCTTCTCTTTCTATAAATAGCCAGTTAAAGTTTCAATGCAACAGTTCTTCTACAGAAACGATGATCCAGTTATGTTCAATTAGAATTTAGTGTATCAGATTATCACTTGTAGTGATGATTAGAACGTCGTTTAGTATTTACTGGGAAAGATTTTTCAATCATATTTGTTATTTGTTCTGATGAAGCAGAGCACGATCGGTCGTAAAATATAGGAAATTTGATGAAAGCTTCAAAATTAGTCAGTGTTGTTGAATACCTTGCTATAAATATTAATCTTTGTGTTACTTTTATTTTAATAATTGGTAGCCATCGACATTTTGTGACATGGCAATAAATGTTGATGATTCGGAACTTCTCTCGTCTTTTAACTGTTCAAAATTCCATTTCAGTATTCTGATACTAGTGAGCATGAATGCACACATCTGAGGGATGATAATGATTTCACCTTCTCCACAAACCACAGTAAACTACTCACTGCTTATCCAGACAATTATTCTTTTAATTTTTAAATTAGTTTCCTCTTAGAAAATTAACTTCATACAAGACTAACTGAATCTCTCTCCCATTTAACATGACCAGTCAACAAAACAAATAACTTGTTAATGGCATTGCTAATTCTTCATGAAATTTATGCATGGAACTCATTGTTGGAAGTTTAAGGCTTGATTTTAGTAAATGCAAAAGTAAGCCCGTGTAAATTGTGAGTGATTGTAAGACATCACGGCAGCATGCGATGATAAGTGTAGCGTCGTGTTTGCGTGGACTAAAAGACGGTATCATTGGTGCCCAATCATGTCAAAATTAGCTTCATTGTGAATTTGACAAATTATGGAAACTTACACATACTCCGCTACTCTGGGGTGCGAACCATTACTCAAAATCACGAAAGGATATTTTATTTTCAAGAGAACCATTGCCAATTTCTGCAGTTGTTCGTGTCAAATTCATGAGCTATTCAAGCTGAGTGAGCATAATATGCATTGAAAGTTTAATCAACTTATTCATGCTAGATAACAAGCAAAACTATCTAATATGAATAGACTGATCATTTCACGTAGCCAGTAGTTAGCATTATAATCAGGGTTCTGAAATCAAACGAATGCACAGCTACTTAATTGATTGGCAGCTTCCTGTGGAAACAGTTACAGCACTGATTTCATGGGGACAAACAGATGTGGATAAAATGACTTTCAACTGGAGACAAGCTTTAAAAAGTTCAAACAAAATGATAGCTGTGTGAAAATCAGATATGTCGTCCTCGGTATAGCAAAAACCACCTCTTGCCGTATAACAAAATCTGATGACAAAGAAAAAGAAGTTCCACATCATTCTGAAAAGCAATATATCACAGAGTCACAGCAAAAGAAAATGACAGTGACAACCCTAAAACATTAAGTGATACTTGTCAAACCCACTGGATACCAGATGCATATGTATTTTGGCAAGGGCATAAGCTGCAGTAGCAGGATAGATAGCCTCAACTTCTCATCGCTGACCTACAAAGCAGATGAGCTTTGAAAAACATAAGTCATAATACCCCAAAAAAAAGTAAGTGCAGATGAAAATAGGGAGGAGATATTTAGCACTGTGAAGATCAGAAATCAATCTACGAAACTGACAGCACAAATGAGCACACAGATATTTCTGGAAAGAAGAAGCGTGAAGGAAGACTTGGCATCTCCTTTTATGTTCCTCGATTTTCACGATCCCCAGGTAGCCCAGCATAAATAACCACAAATCAAAGTTCTTTGATTCACAAAAATATTTAACTCCACCAATACACAGTGCCACACTTCAGCCTATCAATTTCGCCGACCCTACTCCCTATAAAGAGAGCAGCCACGAAAAAGCAAAAAAACACTAAATCTAGCCGATGATCGGCAGAGCTAATAATCTTGCTTTTGCATAAAAGAGTGAGCAAGCTCAAGGTCACCGCATCTCTTAAAGACACACACCTCACCATCACTCGTAATATATCCACACATTACAGCCCATGACTAGATTATGCCAGAAGTGCTTGAGAATTTGATTAGAGAAGTATATGCATTACAATTCTGAACTTTGCCAAGGGTCCATCATACATTAATTTGTTTGCAACTGATAAATCTATTGCATCACCTCAACTCAACAAAACCTTCACTTATCTAGAGTCAACTACATGGATCCTCTTTTTCCACCGTACTCTAACAAGGGTCATCTTCAAATGATTGACCAATTACATGAAACTAAAAATAGACACTCTTTGTTAGTCTTGTTTTGCCCCAAATTAGAAATTAACAACACACTCTCAATGTCACAGAAATATAAGCATCAGCACTGAAACCTTGCATTCAAGTACACAATTCCTATGACTCTTAACCAGACCCGGACTTTATAAGAGGTCTAAAAGGCGGCTACCTCGAGAACAAAATATTTGGGGCCCACATATCTAAAAAAATTGTATTATGTTTTTCTTTTTTCTTTTATTTGAAAGGATTGACTTCCTAAACCCACATAAGTAAAAAGTCTATCAAATTAAAATCTCGTCTTCTCTTTAATTTGAAAATTGAACCTATAATCTCAACTCGATGTCAAAGTTCAGACCACCCATCTCCCTCTCCAATCCAATCCGGCAAAAACCCACCCCCGGCCATGTTGAGTCGTCATAATTGTATATTGTATTTTCTACGAGAACTGTAAGCAATACTTCTATTTTACACATTCTATTTCATTTTAGATAATTTATATATTTCACGCGAGTTAACCTATTACATTTATTTTTGGTAATGATTGAACTAATTGAATTGATTAAGGTGAACTTGATGTTGTCATTTCTTGTCGATATCAAATTTTGCATTATTGAATTTCCTTTCCTCATATGGAGATTCGAATTTCAGATTTGAAAGTTGTTTTTGGGTTGTAGAAGATGCCTCTAAAATCTCAGAATTTTTTTAAGACAATAGGTTTGATGAAGGCCACAGAATAAACAGCAGCGAAGGCTGAATAGTTCTAGCAATCAAGTCTAGGATAAGAGGCACAAGGTTCTGATTACTAAATGTGCTTTAATATCAACTTCAACAACCTCGTCGAAAAGCTTATAAATTTATTTATTTAACATGTCTTTGAAAATTTTCCTTCCACAACATGTAGGATATTGAAAGATGCCCATTATTCTTCCTTGTTGAAGACAAGACTTAAATGATATCCATGTTAACCTCTCCAATAGCTTAAATTTTTAGATCAAATCTTTCTTACTTGAGAGTTTACCAAGGTATTCATTTACTTAATAAGATATTCATTTACATTGTCATCTTAGCAAAATAGAAAGCATAATTAAGGTAATAAGGAATGTCAAACTGCTTGATTTAAAAGCTTAAGCTATTAGAGAGAATAATATTATATACATCATTTAAATCTTGTTTTGAACAGGCTTTCTTACGTATAGCCTTGGTTCATTTTTTTTCAATCAAAGCCTAATACATGCACAATTTTATTAAAAAGGGTGGCGGGCGAGATTTTTGTGTGCTCTAATACCATGTTGAGTGTTGATTTTGGAAGGAATGGCATTGCCAAGAGTCCGTGTGATTTGACATGTGCCAAATTGAACCAACTATTTTAACAAATAAGTCATGGCCTACACTACATGGCAAATTTCAATTTAATTTCTTCTTGAATCTTTGAGAAAAAGTAAGTTAATCTTGTTAATTATGGCAGCATTATATACAATTTGTTCAATAAAGGAGGAAATAGTTCTTGACTGACAAATTATGTAAACATATTTTTGACAAAAGGGAGAGTTAGAAAGTGTGATAATCAGTATGCATAATGCAACTGGAGGTATCTTAAATCTATCTGAACTAGGTCACTGCTGCACTGCTGAACTTATTAGAGCTAACAGCCATTATAATATGAATTGTTTAACTACCCCATCTGGAATTAATTTATTTATACAGTATCTTTTTTTTAATCTTCAATTAGGAACAGAGATTGAATCCAAGGTGACTGACTAAGAATTTGATTTGCCTTTTTTGTGCCATTTCATGATGCTGACCACTAGAATAATATAAAATTGCATTCTTAGCCTGCCCGTAATTGTACATAGCTAATATTATCGTGGACACTTACAAGAATTTAATTTGCCTTTTGTAATAATGTCTTTAGGACGCTTATAATAATAGTTTCTTATAATTTTTATTTGTTTGTTGTACCTGTTTGTGTTGAGCAATTCATCTTCCTAGTAATGCAACCCGATTCTTCTGTACTGCCTGTGCCAAATTTATGTCAAACAGCTCACACCGAATTGGCATCTCCATGTCATACAAAGGGTTCTTCAAAACATAGACTATGCACATATTCCTCGCGTCAATTCATGCCATTTTCACCGAGTCTAAAAAGCCCAAAGAGTATAAATGCTGACAAGGCACCAGTCTTTTGAAAACAGTTTCTATTGGAGTCCCATCCATCATCAACATATGGAGATATCCATATGCAAACCCAAAGCGAAAATTCACGCAACTATAGAGGACGGGTTAGATCTTCACTTCCCAAAATATAAATGACGGTGATTTCAAACTTTGAGTTGGGAATGAAAGATATGCAATCTATCCAACTTGCATTAATTTCCATTGATGTTTGGACCAATCAGGAGAGGATACAAGATGAGAATGAAAGATCAATTAAGATTATTAAACAAAATATGGCAAAAGCATTAATAGGGTAGATGAGGGAAGAATACAAATTAATTCAAGAACGTAAAATTGAAAGATTATCAAAGATTGAACAACAGCTATTGAATGTGGTCTGGTTTCAATGATCCCATCGTGTCGGATTAAGCTGTTGCTATCCAAAATTTTGCCTCATTTTGACCAACAGACTAACACCATACAATCACCAGCAATTTTCCACCTTGCTGTAAGCTTTGTGGTACTATGGTTTGTTGAATTTGCAGCACATTCATAGGGTATGTCCCTAGCCTTTGAGTGTTAGTTTGTCACATATCAAGTAGACAGAGTCGTGCTAACTTCTTTATGTCACAGAATTCCTCACTTAGCAACTAATAATTAGCTAAGTAGCTGGTTCATGATCAGAAAGATAACTTATTAATATAAGCAGGCCATCAAGTCAATATATTTTCAGAAGTGCATTATTTGCTTCAAAAACAGTGAGGAAGACAAGAATATAGGTTGCTAGTTAACATTAGAACCTTTTTTATTTCGATATAAGGGGTTTAACCTAACAACTGATGAGGAATAGGTTAAAAATTAGAAATTTTGAAACCAATGTGCTATACTTCCCAATATCAGAAAATCCTGTCATTTTCCAGTGATTAGTCACATACAACAGCATTCAACAAATCCTATAAAATTTCCTCGTCCCCCTTATAGACCTTTGATTTTCTTTAGATTAAAATCTACAACATGGTTGCTTATATAGGATTTTCTTCGCTAACTGAGCACAGGAGTTCTATCAAAATTGATTAAGAACCCAGAAACATAATCACGATAAACATAACTAGAAATGTAGCAGAACATTAAAATAGAAAATACGATGCAGGAAAAGGAAACTTCAGTACCGGTGAGAGACTGAAAACAGTGGAGATCAAAGGTGTCGGCCTGGAGGAGCTCAATTCCCAAACATCCAGATACAGGGGAGAGCTGCTGAGAGATGCGTGCATCGAGTGCCATAGACTTGCCAGTCTCAAGCAGTCGTTGGTGTCCATCTGACCCATAATCCTAAAGAACACACAATGCAATTTAACAACATTCTTGATTACTTAAACCACAGAATATGAAAAATCAAATGGCCTTGTAGAAAACTTACCTTGTAGAAAAAGAGGCCTCCGGATTTGTTGATGATGTAAAGAGATTGCAGCCATATTTGTTTGCTTGCTTAGTGAGATCAGAGACTAGGCCAGTGCTGTCGACAGTGCAGTGCCAAAGAAAATGGAACTGTCGTGTACCGAAGAGGCGTAGACCAGGCTGGAGAACTTTGGTCAAGGTTTCTGCAAATAAATGTTGCACCCCACCAAAGTTTGAGAGTTACATTGCACATTAATTTCTTTGATTATTGAACTCAAAAAACCTTCTATAAGATTGCATTTTAACTGAAAGTTTAACATTATATAAAAAATTTATTCATACATAAATATAATAGATCACGATGAGTTATTACGATAAGAAAAAGTCTAATTGACCAAAAAAATCACTATACGGTCAACATGAGTCATGTCGAGTCAAAATTCTTTCAAATAAAATGGCTATTTCCACACCTCACACTAAGTCCATCTGATTCCAAGATGACTTATAGTGAAAAACCTATATTTAAGCACCTTTAATCAGAGTTTTTCTTTATCACCACACCTGTCAATTTCAAAACAAAATGTTGGACGGTTGAATTCGTATAACAGCATTCCTGAATGCAATAAATAGATCAAGGACCAAATCGACCACAATAAATTATATGAAGATATACAAAAGGATATAAGGAGCTTCAAGTTTATCCAGAAAGGACACGGCGAACAATATGGCTTACAAAGCAAAGCAGTATCAGAAGAATCCTCCAAGATAACTATATGGTTTACAAAGCCCATGATACAAATGCATAGATATGAACCTACCATTCCTAGCTAAACATCAGAGGTGATGAAAACTGAAATTGATTCAACTCCCCAAGCTGATAACACTGCAAATTTCGGTTCTAGGACTGTACCTAGAGCCGATCTATGCAAGCAAGTTCATCTTTCACCATATTGGCACTACATCCACAACACTTCTCTTTCAAGGGGGAATATTGAAAATATTCAACCAGCAAACTAGAACCACCTGGAGTATTTCTCTACGTTTCCAACTCAGACCCAGCATCATCTGCAAACTCATCAGACAGGTTTGTCGTCGGGAAGAACTCTTCACCAGGATACAGTTCTTGGAATAGCTGCATGACATACAGAAAAATGGACATAAGCCCAGTCAGCAGTCAGCATTATTTATATATAACAGAAAGGAGTGTGACATCTCAGTAAGTCTATGTTCTCTTCACAATTGAGTGCATGGAGCTCAGGACATGGGAGAGAATTGGAAAATCTTCAAGCAGTAAGGTCGAAGCATAATTAGAAATATTGCAGAATCTTCTTGTTAGACAATGAAACTCAGGTTATAAGCTACCTTTGCTGTTGTATCTAGAAGACTATTGTAGTGCAGATGCTCATCCGGCATTGTCATATAGTTAATGGATTCAAATGCACCCTGAAATTGACAGTGACGAATGAAACAATTTAAAGACCAGAAGAGCACCTAATGAACGGAAAAAAAATGATATACTCCCTACCTACAAACATGAATTACTGAGAGGTAATCAAAAACATATGTTAAGGTGTAACTCAACAGATATTTGAGAACCAATCTAGTTTTATGCCTCGGATTTCTATTCATTTCCATACATGATGGAAGATATAGAATAAAAAGCAAGACTTGCATATAATCTTTATTGATTCACAAAGAACGAAAAATCCAATAGGGCTCCTAGAAAAAGTGTTTTGGTTATTGCTAGAGAAAAAATACATTTATATAAGATATATTAATATTATTTAAATATTGTCTTCAACACGGTATACATTTATAGTTATTTATTTAATTTATTATTTTTGTCATCCGGTTCGACTCAATTCAACCTTTTGACCCTTGACCTTTTACTTATTCAAAGTCAATGCTTGCGCCAAATTTTAGAACATTAGGAAAAAAGATGACACTAAAGTTAAAGCTAAGGATTATGCTGACCCAAAGATCAATGGTTTAGATCTTTAAGTTTGATTACTAACAAAAATAAGGACTTCAACACGAGGTAATGCATCATATTATAGCAGCTTTGATAAAATAGAGAAAAGCTACCAGGATTATACGTGATGGAAACATGCCTATTGTTAGAAGAGAAGTTCTGTAGAATGATTATTAGACCAATGACATTTTATGACACAGAATATCGGGCCATTGAAAGAAAAAATGTCATTTAAATAAACATATCATAAGTAAGAATGTTAAAATGGATGTGTGGCCACAGTATAATGGATAAAATGAGAAACAAAGATATAAGCCAACAATTAATTTAAGAGTAGTGTGACTTAATGGCTAGAGTGTGTCGTACATAAAATAAAGACTCAAATTTACAAAAAATGATGTAATGATAGTAGAACGCGTTAGAAGTGGGATTACTAGGCCAAAATTAACATGGCCTAAAGTGGTTGCCAAAGTTGGATATCTTTGCAAGTTGTAGTAGAGGTAAATAGTTGAAAAGGCTTTATGTAACTAACATCAAGGTTATTGACTATTGAGAATAAGGTTTAGCTTGTAAATATTGTGTCAAATTCTCAAACCCTTTGTTATTCACTCAAGCAGAATGTGGAGGCAGAGGAGAATAACTAATTTAACTTATCTTTCCGTACATATTTCTTTCTACTTTTTCGTCTTCTTCAGGAGAGTTTTTTCAATTTCGATTGCATCAAGTCATTCATTTCATTCAACTTCACCAAAAAAATAGCAGCATTTATCTATTAATGATCTAACAAAACATAGTGGTGCCAGATTGGTGGACGTAGGTTCTACAAACAGTTGATTCCCAGTTGAACTAGAAAACAAACTTATTAAAGGGAGTGCAGAGCCCAGTTGAACATGAAGGAAGTGAATGCAGTTGATATCAGAAGCTCAGAACAGATGGTGGACCATCAGGAAAGTGAATGAGTTTCATAGGTCCCATAATTGATGATCAGGCAAAATAGTAGGAAGATTTTGGCATTTAGAGCAGTCAAATCTCACTAAATATAGAAGTATAAAGGTTGCCCTCTCTACAGATTAGTATATAACTATATTGGGGCACAATGCTCCCAAATATAATTTGTTATGGAATGACAGCATTCTTTTTGTTCAGGAGAGGTCATCAAACTTGACCATACATCAAATACATTTTAATTCCTATTATCATGTAGACAAAAAGGAACACGCAAATGTATATTTACAAGCACATGATACAAGAACTATCACTGCTTTGCTGTAAAGGTACAAAAATCCCTACAAAAAGTGGCCCTCACAGTGAAGTCAATAGATAGAAAATTTCTCAACTGGATGCATTTTGCAAGTAGTGAATGCTTTACATGCAATTGAAAATGTTTCTTCCCACGAGTAGACAATCAAATAAAAGCCGGTAAAGCCAGTTCTACTCATAATATTTTACCGACCCCTAAAGCTACCTCAAATGAGAAGAGAAAACTGCTGGGAGACAAACATGCACAACGCATACATGTCAAATTCAACAAAAACGAGAACAACACTAATCTCCTGAAGGAAACAAAATAGCAAGGACAAGAAGCAAACCGTGGTCAACTCTTGCAGATACAAGGTACTCCAAAGTAGGCTGGGTTTTACTTCAGTATTTTCACTTTGATCATCCATGTCTCTCTTTTCGGATTTACCAGAAATAGACACGGAAAACAGAGAATTTATGGCTGAATGTAGTAATTTCTTCCCTTCAACAGCACTATCACACACTGCTGAAAGATAAGTCACAAACCTGAAAAACAGAGTGGAAATACAACATTGAATGAGATTCCAATTAGCACCAACTTAAAATGGCAGATGTTTACCTACTAGCAACCACATATCCCATCCAGCAAAGTTGTCACGTGGACAAGCTTGACTGGGGTGATGAAAAACTTCTCTCCATTCTTACCCAGGTAATTCAACCCCAGCAAGCCACATGTATAAGACAGATGTAAATTTATATCCAGGGAAAATTTTGTGCACTTATCCCTTTAGGTTAAGTACTTAGTTGAAGGAAGAATGGGCCATTTAATAGTTCAAACTTCAAAAACAGTAAAGGCAAATGAGACATGCAACTTACATTCCAGATGGGCAAACAGCCACATTGCTACTCAACTGTAAAGACACGAACAGACATCGTCTGGTCTGGGCACAAAGCTAGGGAAACGAAAGACAGAAAATAAAACACTGTTGTTTGAATATGTCAGAAAATACAAATAAAATATTGGGCTTACATCTGGGAGGAAAGAACACCAGACAATTAGCTACATCTGGTTTTAAGGAATTCGTCGTAATGCATATTGCCCGGGCAACCTTCTCTTTGACGTCTTGGAGGTCCAAATCATGGGAACTCAGCTTGTGTGAGGAAAAAGGAGCTAATGGTGATGTAAATGTAAAAGAGGGAGCAAGAATCAACTGAGGGCTGAATAACTCTTGACCAGAAACTAACTTGACGCCTTTATAAGTCCCACTATCCTGCAAAAGTTATCTAAGATATTACAATCAGCTCTCGTAATGTCCTCTTGGTATTTCACAAAGGCCAAATGAGCAGTAAATGCACGAACAAGCTGTCAGTGATGACCACGCGCCATAAAGCCCACACGAATATGATCATGCACATGCATGATAATCAAGGACATCAAGTTCATGCACTCACACTTATCCTCTAAAGAGTGCAACAGAAACATACAAATATCATTTCGAACCTTATCCATTAGTAGGGCAATTACAGGCATTCGCAAAACCTGTATAAGAAGTGTACAATGAAAATAAGCATTAAAGAGCTTGTAAGGCCTATATCAATAATCAATGATCAATAGAACAATAGCCAGGATCAAGGAAAACTGGAAAAGATAAACGACTTTATTGATCAAGGCAAAGGAGGTGCTCCTTTTAACACTTTATTGATAAGTCAGTCCCATGGTATCATATTTTAAAATGCCAACTTTTCTTCAATGTGAAACTAATAAATACTTACCCTAGGCCCACTATGATTACTTTCGAAGTTTGTTTTATCTGATCAAGAGAGATGGAACAACAATCCCTTCTGCTATCGTTTTCTCTCCCACATCAAACTGCTTCTTTCTCTCTTTTCATTTTCATTTTCACTCTTTTCCCTCTTCTTTTCTCTTGACCAATGCTTCTTCCTAGAGTGAGTAAATAAGCCAGGTTTTTCTTTTCTTTTATTTGAACAAGCAGCTTTCCTTATTTTCCCATATGATTATGTTGGTTTGTTCCTTCAATTCTCCTTGAGATTTTTTTCCTTTTTCTTGTTTCTTTTAGGGCTAGAATTGTTTACAATGTATAAATACAGGAGTTCCTATTTAACTTTTCTTTGTTTTGAGCTCTGTTTCTCTTTCCATGGTTAATCTGTCAAGTAGAAATGTTAAGAGATGAGATCAACTGGAAATGAAGGCTAGAAGAAGGATTTGACTTGTAAAGTGCATCTGTGCCATTTCAGATTGGTCAGACATTACTGTGTATTGTTTATTCATGTAGGGTTGTTTCGATAGCATAATTTTCAAGTAGTTGTTTTTTCTTTCTTTATTATTAAACTTGTTTCCTACTTTCTGAAGTTATGATTTTTTCAAAAAAAAAATAAAAATTATAAGTTTCTAGTTCGACAATTACAAAATCCATAACCAACCCTAGATAAATATGGAATTAAACATTGTGAGTTATTATAAAAAATTAAATTCCTAAAAGGCTTTTGCCCAACACTTGGGGCTTTAACCTTACCTCGCCCAATGGCACTCACCAATACAAACACACAAGGGAAACAGGATGAGATCATTAATTAAACAGTTATGAGTTAACGCAAATCACCAATTTGAGAACACTGTATTGGTTTATCAGATGACAGCACAAGCGGGATCTCTTCAAAACTCTTGCGATGTTTCTACGAGTCTTAAAAACAGATCATGGCTTAATGAGTTGGTGGTGCATCAGTAGTAAAATATAAGCGCCTTCATAGCGGGCGGAATCATGGCCTGCAATATAACTATTGCCACTTTGGAGCTGTGATTGCATCCAATTTTACCAAGACAAGAATGGATGGAATGGAAGGATTTATTTGACCGCCCTTCCCCACTTTAAATTGGTATTGTATTTCGACTTTTAAGTTTAGAATTCAAATAACTTCTAAAACTAAAAAAAAAAAAAATTTGAGACACAACTTCATAACAGAATTAAGAACAACTTGAACACATGAAAGAGATTACAAAATATTGAGCGTTACCCTGCACAATCAAGAGCAAGTCAGAATACCACAGTTACAAGTCCCAAAAAACAAAAATTAATAACCTAATCACTGAGATACATATATAGATAGATAAAGAAGGTGAGAGAGAGAGAGAGAATTCTCATCATAAGCTAATATTGATAGTGCGAGCGGGCAGAATCCAAGTACTGTGTATTGATTTATAACCAGTCTCCCAAGTAGATGGAATACAATAACTATCCTTACATGAATACACCCTTTGACAGCAGCACGACGGCAAAAGGCTTGTGGAAGCTCCCCTTGGCCATATAAGGGATAAATCATAGCACCATTTGCATTAGGAAACCTAAAAATGTTAAGAAAATAAATTGAGGACCGTAGGTATTGGTTTGTCAAAAGTCAAAAGTCAAAAAATAAGTACCCAAAAATAGAAAGAAAAAAAAATGTCTGAATTTTGGGGAAGTTTTGACTGAATTTCACATATTAACAAAATTCCACTTAAAATTTGTTAAATTCAAATATCTATTGATCTGAATAACCTAAAGAATGAAATGATCAATTGTTTTGTTGCATATATTCCTTTGTTTACCATGAGCTAGTACCTCTATACAAAATATACTATTTTCATACTTGCACAAGGTTTATTATACCAACTAATGGGGTTCTTTTTTATTTCATTCCACCTATTAATAAAATTCTCCTTCCATAATTCTTCTATAATTACAAGAAATCTATTCAAATATGGATCAGAAAGGAACTGACCTGCCAATGGACGAGTGGTAAAGTGTTAAATGATTTATCCCATCTTTTGTTTTGATAACATCTTTACAGACCTCCATATTGTCTTGGTCATAATTAGCCATCACTATTGCGTACAAAATAATCCTGAACGATAAAAGTTATACAAGTCAGTCACATATAAATTAACCCAGAGAAACTATCCAACATGCATCTGAACATCTTAGATATCATCATACTATGTTGCCAGAGACATTATATTAAACTAATTAATAATAAGAACCTCGTTACACAAGTTAGGATAGCAATGTAATGAGAGAGATTGCAGGACAAAAAGGCTTTCATTGAAATAAATATCTTAGAACCTCGTCCTTCCTGAGGGTCAATTAAACCCATGAACGAATATTTGCTCCCAAAATAATCAACAGGAGCCAAAAGAATTAGTGGGACTTAAAACATTATATGCAATGCATGTTTCCCAAATCACTCAAATCAAACAGTACTAGTGTTAGTTAAAACATTCATAAAAAGCTTATAAAATGTATCCCAAAATGATTCTTTTGACTTCAGGAAAAGAAACTACAAGCAAACACTGCATGATTAATTAATCCCGTGCACATCATTTGGGTTAAACTAATGATCCACATTCGTCTGTATATCGAAAGTTTGTCTAGAGGACTATCATGTCAAATTAAGGCTGAGAACTGTCTAATCAATCCCACCAGAATAATAATGCAACACGTATGTAAATTCTGAAAGTCCAGACAAAAAGTATGCCAGAGCTTGAATGATCAGAGCAATTCACTTAAAAATGTTAGGTCTGAAAAGAGATGGAAAAACAAAAAATCTCACTAACAAAGAGAGAGAAAAGGCCAAGATTCGATCTGTACCATTTTAGCTTCTGTGAGAGCCCCAATTTGGTCAAAAACTCCACAAACGGACTCTCCAAATCCTGCTTGGAAATCCGATCACATTGGTCATCCTCGCTCTCACTCAGGAAATGCCCCTGTACCAGCTTAAAGAACCTCATCAACTGATTCTTCTCAGTGAATGACAAACTCCGATCCTTAAATATGGCACTCCGGGAGTCAGGCACTGTAACCAAATGGGCCTCCCATCGCTCATGAAGCTAGCATCAACGCTCTTGAACTCCATATACTGATTTATGCCCGTTTTGAGGATCAAGTCAATCATAGGGTCGGAGCAGAGCAGGACCCGAGGTCCCGTCAAGTCGAGGCAGAATTTTCTGGAATTATCAAGGGGCTCGGAGGAGTAGGAGTTGATTTCTAGAGATGAGTAAAGGGGGCGAGTGATAAGAGGGACACAGATGTAATTTCCGGAGCCGTCATCAGTCTGAGGAACTTGAAGAGTGGAAGACGATTGAGATTGGAGAAAGGGGATGAAGTCTTGGAGGGGAAGAGAGGCATAGTGAGTGCCGTATGACGAATTGGGGTCGAGTTGGAGGACGGCTTTGCCGGCAGCTGAGGAGGCAGCGGCTAGGATGGATTCCGGGAGGCCAGTACCTACGATGATAAGGTCAAAATTCAAGGGCTCAATATGTGGGTATGCCGTCATTTCTTCCATCAAAGAAAGAGAGAGAGAGTTGTCGAATGGCTATATTCTTCTAGGAAGAGGAAATGAGAACGGCAATATTTTTCAGGCTTTTTTCTTCATAATTGCATTAAGAATCGGGTTGGATACGTTTCTGTGGCCACAAAATACAGTGTAAATGGGTTAAAAATCTAAAAATTGAAAACTTTAATCAAAACCATTTGAGAAAGACATCAAGAACATACCTTAGTTTAGAATTTGAGACAAAACTTGATAAGAGGGCCAAAAAAGATGAGATTAATCTGGATTCAAACCTCGGTGGCTTTGTTTCCGACCTGGGAAGATGTCGTCAAAACGGCACCAACAAAAAGGGTAACATGCTGACAAAGGTTACACCCAAATCAAGGTGAGACTGAAATAAATATAAATAAAAATATCAAAACAAATATTGTTGTTTATTCACTACACCCAAAGGGGGAACAAAATTATTCGGACTGAATTTGCTAAATAGCTCTAAGAAATTAAGCCTCAAGAAAAGAAACCCCTCAAATCAAAACGCACAATAGAAGCCAGCCAAACATAGATGAAGACATGTAGTTACATTGTAAACAACACAACCACACTTACAAATGCATTCAAATGATATGCAAAAGTTACCCCCAGCTCCCAACAGGCAGACATAAAAGAAAAAATAATAATGCAATGATATGCAGACAATCAATCACAATCATGTACATTTCATTGGCACAATCTAAAATTGTCATTTACAATCCTTGATTATCAATCATAACATTGTAGCAATCGAGAAATGGATACTTAATGAGGCCAAGGACACGCCCTTCTCTCCTAGTGGGAGCATGTAAATATCAGAATCAAATATATGAAAAGATAGGACACGTTATAAAATCCGATTGGTCAAAGCAAAATATAAGTTTAAATCAACATAAAACTTAAATATCTGCGAAACAACTTATATTCATAAAAAGTCGACATAAATACACAAACGTGTATATGTGAAACAACTTAAGCAATTACCAAAAAAACAGAAGCAGAAAGGGTCAAAGGGGAAGCAAGACATCATTAACATCTTAGTCCAGGTTACAAAAATTGAGTTCAAGTGTGTCACCCAAAAGTTAAAGTTTTTTTCCTTGTCATTCATTGAAATTAGGTCCCACAAATACACAAACCCAAAACAAAGAATATGTAGAAACATTTCATTCCAAACCAACAACTACCAAGCTTAAAGAAACAAACACCATATGCAGAAAAAAAAAAAAAAACGTAATAAACCGAGCTAAACTGTGATAAGAAACATGAAATGAGTACTATAAACTATGATAAGAAAAGAAACAAACAGAAGTAAAGACCATCATACCTTAATAAGAAGATGACTAAAAATATGCTTCAATTCTAGAAAACTCTATTCACTTTGAAAACCTAGATAAATAGTCACCAACTCCAACACAAATCAAACATAAATATCCTAAATTTGCTATCCCGAAACTAGACTAACCATAGACCAAATCGAAGACCAGAGAGGATGATTGAAACACATAGACCCCAAATTTCACAAACTGATCCAAATCAAACCAAAATCGGACTGACCCCAAATCTATCTAACCCTAAATTCCACAAATCAACCAAAATCCAATAAAGATACCCTAAATAGGCGATTTGGATGCTAAGACTGACTGAACCAGAGTTATCCACAAAATTCAGATCTAAAACTGAGACTAAGAATCAGATATTTAGAAAGGGGATCACACGGGAGAGAGAAATGAAGGTCTAAATACAATGCACTGTTATTGTGTGTGTATTAGATGTGAGGCTCAGACAAAAGTGGGATAAAGGTGGAGTGAAACGGCATCTTTTTCATCTCCCAAGTCTTAAAACGACGCCGTATTATCGTCAAAAAATTAAAAATTGAGCTAGCTGACGTCGTCAAACGACGCCACTTTGGAAGGCCACTTGAATAGTATCCAATTTACACCTCCCAAGTCTTAAAACGACACCGTATTATCGTCAAAAAAATTTAAAAAATTTGCTAGTTGACATCATCAAAACGACGCCGTTTTGGAAGACCACTTGAATAGTATCCAATTTAAGCCTGTTTTAATTTTTTTCCAGATATTATCAAAAACCAAAAAAATAAGGTAAAATATGGTTGACGAACATGGTAGTTGAGACTAGATGTATAAAATGTGATATTTTGAAGTTGGGGGCAAATGTATTTTCAGGGCTTGGGACATAATTCAAAAATTAGGCCCCCAAATTTTAGTACACATTCAAAATCTACAAGTGTTTTATGGAACTAACTTAAAACTCAAAAATAAAATGACAAACAACATGTATTATACAAAAGATTTATATTATAATCAAATAACAAGACCGTAAATGTTCCAAACTATCACTTAAATAGAACTGGCCTTGCGGTTTTAGAAGCAAAAATATTAATTAAATTTGAATAATCTAGTTGTTCAATCATTTCTTTTTCAATTGATAACATAACTAATCTATTCAATCTTTCTTGTGACATAGTTGATCGGAGATAAGTCTTAATTTAGGCCACGATCATATAAATCGACAATGCCACAATCATATAAATTGAAAAGACTTCAATTATTTCTAATAAGTTAATAAATAAGCAATGGGACGTCATTGCTTACCTGAGAATTGGTATTTGAGCGAAAATTAAGAAATGACACAATACGGCACTTTGAGAACTCCACTGTCACAACTTGCAATCCTGAAATGAAACCAAAAAATAGTTTGTAATCAGCAAATGGATTCGAAGTATATAGTGCATTTGAATTAACACATATAAATAAATAAAAATATAAACAAACAACACAAATGTAAAACAATCAACAAGGACTATGTGTTAGAGGATGAGCCAATCAGCCAACCTAGAATTTTTATGCATTATTGATGAAAAATATAACTTCCAATTTTATAAAACCTCAGTTCTATACCCTATATAACTTAAGTGATCCCATTAGCAAGAGCTAATTGGCTCATCCATTAAAAAACCTCAGTTCTATCTGTTAGAGGATGAGCCAATCAGCCAACCAGTTTGTGATCCCATTAGCAAGAGCGGAACCATGAATTTATGGAGGGGACTTAAATTTTGAGAAAGGTCAATGTACAAAAAAAATTCATAAATAACAAAAAAATTACACTAGGTATTGATGTGGTATCTAGTGATATCCTATACCATAAAATTCTTCTAAAATAGATTTTACATCTATATTTGCAGCAAAATCTCTTTCAATGTAGATTGTCAAACAATCAACAAAAAAATCATCCTCTATTTTGTTACGAAGTTCCGTTTTCAGAATTTTCATTGCTGAAATTGGCCGTTCAATAATTGCAGTAGTCAGTAAAAACAGGCAAAGTCAATACCATATAAATTAATCTAGTCAATTGTTAATAATTCAAGCACCTCTTAGTTACAATCAATTGTCATCATAACTCAAATTGTATATACTTGAAAATTGAGGGTCGAGATATGACATTATGCTTATAATATTGTAACTCTACGCCCAAAGTGAAAACCTCATCTGATTTAAAATTTTCAGGATAAAACTTCTTTACAAGCTCCAAAATATGATCTTTGTTAAATAATTCAAATGAATTTCTAAGATCTAAAGCCGCGCTGAGAAAAAAGAGTTCAACTAATTGTTCATTATATCTCGTATTTAACTTCATTAAAAGAAAATCTATTATTTCGTTAAAAACATCAAAATAGTAATGATGCTCAACTCGTAGTATGTTCATGGAAAAGACCAACCTTGAATGAATTATCAAGAACGGGTATATCCATATTTTTATCCGAGCAAAAAGGGTTGACTTTCAAAGAAATTCTTCTCACTCATCGCCTCTCAATTCTTAAATGACTTTTCTTGTACTACAGACACATCTAATTGCATTCACAATGTCTTGAATTTTTTGTTGAAGGACTTGACAAAGAATATCCGTGATTGCTAAAATTTTACGCATTAAATACAAGACAAACACAAATTTAAAACTTGTAAATTTTCTATATACACCATTTTTTAAATTCTAAAAACCACAAAAACAAGACAACATTCAATACAAATATACAATGTACTAAGCCGGCAAGGCAACAATATAATCAATAGCAACTAGCAACAACAATCTAATAATTAACTGGCAAAACAACAATATAATCAATATCAACAAAGAAGAACAATCTAATAATTAGCGGACAAAGCAACAATATAACAAGTTCACAACTTCATTTAAGTACTTATAATCTAATTACTATGGCAAAGAGAGGAAGAGTGTCTAAGTAAAAATGTATGCAGAGAATTAAGACTAAATGTAATGTAATCTAAACTTCTTTTTTGATGCATACATGTGGACATGTGGTGTGGGTTCCATTCCCAGATTTTATATTTGCATTTGAGTATTACCATTACCATCCAAATTCCCTTGTTCCCTACCCGACGTCCTGACCCCACCAAACTCAGTTTCTTTTGATAAACATCACGTTGTCAACATTTTCATCTGGCTACTGTAATTGATCACTGTGTTTGGCTATGCTTAAAAGAAAAAATAAACATACACCTACTGCTTCCAAATTTTTTCTCCAAATAAGTTTGAATAAATAATGAATTTTATTCATCCAATTCCAAATCACTGAATCAGTCCATCAGACCTCACCTTACAATGACTAAGAAAGAGGTCTATCAGAATATCAGATAAGAAAAAATACCTTTCAATTATTGGAATTGGGTTCAGCACTTCAGCCGTTCGCCCTTCTGCAACTGGTCTGCTGACTGCTGCTTCCGTTCGCACTTCGCCGTTTGTGACTTCGTCGGTTCGTAATCGTCCCCTTCTCTGAGTTCTCTCTTCGCAGGTCGGCGACTCGGCGTGCGCCACTGCCTGACGGTTCTCTCTTCAGTCTTCAGCCTTCGCCGGTTGGCCCGGTTCGCCCTTCGTCTTCTCTGAAGACTAAATCTGATTAATAATCTGAATCCGTTTCAATTTGGGGACATACGAAATGGGTTAATGGTTATTGGATTGGATAATTGGATTTTGTTTGGGCTTGTAATATATCATAACATGGTTATTGGGTACATAGGGGTACATGGCCTAGCGGTATTTGAGCTATTTTAAAGTAGGTAAATTCAAGTTTGGTCATTGTTTGTACATTTATGGGATCTAAAAGTCATATAGTCAAAATTTAATTCAATTAAAGTCATATTTTAGAGTTAAAAAACCAATATATCCTTAATTGTAAAAAAAAAAAAGCTAATTTAATGATACTGTTTTATTGTAATATTGTTTTATTGTAATACTGTTTTATATGATATTGTTTTATCTATGATACTTCGTTGTATTTAGATAATGTACATTGGTATATTTATACCATATTTTTATCTTTGATACTATTTTATTATGACAATGTTTAAATCTATGATCTTGTACTACTAATAGAGTATTTTAAGAACAGTATTATTACTTCAACCATTAAAACATCTTGTACTTAGTTTTATATATGATGCTATTTTGTCTATAATACTATTTTATATAGATAATGTGCTATGGTACACTTACACCATACTTTTATCTTTGATATTGTTTTATTATGATAATGTTTCAACTTACGATACTGTTTTAATCTATGATATTGTATTGAATACAAACAGTATCAATGATCTTATACTACTAATGGAGCATTTTAAGAACAATATAATTACTTCAACTAGTAAAACATCTATGATATTGTTTTAATTTATGATAATGTTCTTGAATGCAAACAGTATCAATGATCTTGTACTACTAATGGAGTATGTTAAGAACAATATAATTAATTCAACCAGTAAAACAAATCTATGATACTATTTTATTTAGATAAAGTGATATGGTATACTTATACCATATTTTTATCTTTGATACTGTTTTATTAAGATAATGTTTCAACATATGATACTGTTATTTTATTGGGTTGTAGTTTATGTATGTAATACCGTTTTATTAATATATTTACATGTATGATACTAATATATTAAGATACATTCATCTGTAATACTGTTTTAGAGAATGTATGATACTGTTTTGACAATAAAAATTAAAAATTATCATTTTGAGTTAAAGAGATAACTTCAAACAGGGAAAATCCATCTTGTCGAGACCATTCAAAAAATATATTACAATAAAAATTCTGAACACGTATGCGAATTCTATATCCATTTCTTGTGATCTTGTTTTGTATAAAACAATATCAAACAACACACATGACTAATTAACAACACAAAGAAATAATTTAATGGCCAACTTAGTACAAGATCAAGTCGCTATTATATAATACAATATCAAATTGTTTTCTATAATACAAGATTGAAATGCTATTTACAGAAGTAAATCATGGCCAAAACTAATCATGGCAAATCAGGATCAAAGAAGTGAAAGCAATGATCTTCTCTTTCAACCTCCACCTCCCCATTCCAATCACTTTTCTACACATAAGGGGTACTCTGTAGAAGAAACATTAAACCACAGTGAATAGAGAACTGTGAATCTCTTTTGAACATTTAACAATATCGAATTATGAACCAAATAACTTTAGTTAAAAGTTTCCAAGTAACTACATGGATGAAAATATTAAAGTCAGAAATCTAAAGCATGACATTTTCCTCACATTTTTGACCAGCTGAACAATTGAAATTTAAAATCAAAACAAGCAAAGGAAATGTAGTTACTTATCTTTTTGTCCACCATTCACAGCATCCTAGAGAGAGAAAAGAAACACTAATCTGAAATTGACATAGCATAACTGCAAAAATTGCTGAAAATAAATAATGGCAATCAAATATAAATGATTGCTCACCTAACTTGACCGTATTATGGTCAATCAAATAGTTCACCACAAGCTATGAATCACGGATTCTATTCCTTACCTTGCTATCTGGAACTCCCATCTTTTCCACCAAGACCTTCAAATCTGCCTCAAAGGGCAGTCCCGTTGCTTTGAACGCACGTCCATCATAAGATATCTGCAACACCAGATTTTACTATAGGAAAGTAAAAAATTACATTGTGCCGTAGGATAAGCACTCGCCGGAGGTCGCCGGAAGTATAAGAGGTTGTTGCCGGAGGTGAAAGAGGTTTGTGGGGGTGGAAGAATGTGCCGATGAAAAATATGGTTAACAAAGGAGATTTTGGAATTAATTTAAAATATTGTTGTAAAGTATGACTTAATCACAATTTTGAAAAAAGTTTTGACCTAATTTGAAACAAGTCACATGCAGATAACTTATTGGCAATTTTTCCTTTAAAGAAAGGTGGTCATCTCCTCTCCACAGTGAGGAAGAGTTATAACATTCAGTGTGTCCAAAGATAATTGAACAAGTCAAAGTATTTTATATTTAAAGTCAATCACATATCCAATAACCACTGGACACTGGGTGTTATAACTATTCTCCACTATGGAGAGGAGATCACCACCCTTTAAAAAAATAGGATGGTTTGGATTTAAGCGGGCTTTTGTGAATTAGACCAGACTACAAATTATTTAGGCCGGACTACAACTTAAAAAAAATAATTACCTAGGCTTCTTCGGATCTCGAGCCGGAGTTGGAGTTGGCTATAGCCCAGGCCCACCCCCTTGGATCCGCCTCTGCCCATTAGTAATAGTATGCTCAGAGTTTGTCCAATTTGTGATCTTATTCGCCATCTTCAATCAATCAAAAATCACAAAATCCACGATCTTAATACTTCAATCAACATTAACCACACAAAAATTAAGAAAAACTCAAAAAAAAAAAAATGAATATCCTCGGCGGTGGTGGTCAAGCGAACGAGCAATGGCTAGTGGCTAGGCGGTGATGGCGAGCTCTTCTTCGACGAGTTCAATTTCTTAGCTCTAGAGTTTTTTTAGGTTTCACTCTTTAATCGTCAGACCGGCAAGAAGGAACAAAATGAATTCAGTGTGAAGATAAAAAAACTGGAAGAACAAATGGAGTGAAGTGGACCTGAACTGTAGAGGACTGTGGATAGGAATGGCAAAAATACCCGCGACTCGCGATCCGCCACGCCCCCCTTGCCGCCCATGCCACACGGATAATAGGGACGGGTTTGGGGGCGAAAAATTATGCCCCGTCGCGAGTTCGGGGCGGGTCCGGCCCCTCCAATTTTTTTTTTTTTTTGAAAAATCATAAAATAGAATAGAAATTATAGTTTTCACTACAAATAGACTAAAGAAGATTCGAACTTGGGTTGAAACTTGCAAACTACCAATCTTAACCACTATATCATAACCTCAATCTTATAATTTTTTTGTTTTGTTTGGTACAAATATATAAAAAAAAATTATTTATTTATTTTTAATTATTTTTTCCGTTTAAAAAAAAGAAAGAAATTTTCGCGAGGCGGTTGGCGGTCGAAGGACCGCTCTCTGGTCGTGGATCAGAGGGTCAAAAATTACCGCCTCCCCCCCCCCCCACCTCATTTCCATTCCTAACTGTGGGGGAACAAATGGACAGATGAGCTGGGCTTTAAATCAGATTCTCAAATCCATCTCATTCTTCATTTGTTATTATTTTGCAACCTACAATTACATTGCTTTGTAATATTTACTTGCCATTGAATTAGAATTAACTCTAGGGTCAGATCTCACCGCGTATAAGAGATATACTGGTTTTTGAAAAAAATTGAACCCTTAGATTTTGGGCCTGAGATGCCTGACCCTATGTTAATTTGAACTAAGATAATTTTTATTATAAATTTGGGTTGAAGCAACAAATTTTAACATTGCATCTCACTATTGATTTGAATAAATAAGATATCGCATAGAATTACATAAGTCTTTCTCACCACGCATTTTGAACAAAATTGACCACTTTTATTAGACAAAGTTATGTCCTTGGGCTAAGGTGTAAAAGTGTGTGTCTACGTCTTGCATGAAAATAAAATAAATTTAATATTAAATAATTTATTTTGTCTAACAAATTTTTAAAAGTAATTTTATACACAGACAATTTTTTTTTTTTTTTTTGTCAATTTAGAAAAACAACTTTTGAAGAACAATAAAACATGTAGAACATAGGGTTGGTTGTATTGATGGTCACAAAACTTTCACCTCAACTACGATTAGGTTATTATACCTCAATTGGCGTGTTCACTTAACTTCAATTTAGCTGTAATTAAATTACTTTGTTTATGCGTGAAAACTAATTTTTGTATACATGGCAATTCACGTACACTTAGTTAATTGTAATGGTGGTCACCCAACTTTACTCCAATGACAATTAGGTCACTGAACTTCATTTTATAATAACTGGGACACTTCACTTTAATTTAACGGCATCGAAATCACTATATGTCAACGTCGTTGGACGACATAACGAAGTTGATGACATGTTAAAATTGACGAATTCATTCATGTCTTCATCTCAGTTAATAAATCTTCACATGTTAGCTTCATCTAAAACATAATTTATAAAAACATTCAAAATCGACTCAATTGAAGATGGATTTCCGATCAATCTGCATTTGAAAAATGTGAAAAATTTTCAAACTTAATGTTTGAAATGGAGTTTTCATTTCAAAATATGATTACTAGATGTATAAGAAGACGTGGGAAATTTGTTCGTCTTAACTTACAAGTCATGGAATCTGCTACATCTTTTGACGACGCCTAAACTGAGTGATTTGATTGCTGTTAAATTAAAGTTAAGTGAGTCAATTGATGCAAATTGAAGTTTAATGACTTAAATGTTGTTGGGTGAAAGTTGGGTAATCGCCAACACAACTAAAATTTTACGTAGATTACCACATATGTAGATGTTAGTTCTAACTGTCATTGCACAAACGAAGTAGTTTCATTGTTTGCTAAATTGAAATTAAGTGACTCGATAATGCCAGTTGAAGTTTAATAACCCAATTATAGTTAGAGTGAAAATTTAATGACCGCACGATACGATTAACTTGCAAAACATAACATAAATATTTAGTTAAGCTTAAAAAAGTAATAATTACTTTTAAATAACTTTTTATTTTCAAATATATTTTAACGTTACTTTTTATCTTAAATTTAAACAAAAAAAGTTTCTTATTTCAAGAGTAGTTTCATAAAAAAAAGTTCGATGGATAATTTTACTTAGCTAGACATGCACTTGTTACATGAAATGTTTGATTGTGACTTGTAATATTGTTTTGTGTAAATACTAGTGTTGGCACGTGCATTGCACGCGTTTGTGGTTTATCATTAGATTTGTAGTTGTCATTTGATTGAATGAATGAAGTATGGATAAATAAAATGTACATATACCGGTTGAGATTGAAATAACAGAGAATTACTCTAACACGTATGCACTAATTAATAATTGAGTTGAACAAGAATCACGAGAAGAGGAATTGAAATAATCGAAATTAGCCCAACATCATTCATGTGCATATACAAATTGTACTTGGAATTCTTCTTGTGGTTTTCTATTTCAAAAGAGGAAAATATAATTAATATGAAATTAGTAAGAGTTTGCTTGTGGAGTGGACAAAAGACTATTAACGTTTCTAAAAACCACTGGAACTGTAGGACAATATTTGCAACAAAAAAATAAGAACAATAACTACAAAAAAACTTAGCCAAAAGAGAGCATGTCATTTACACTCAGTGTAGTTCCAGACCCAACTCTTTGTCTTTGATTGTTGATGCAGTTGTATTAGACAACTTGAGATTTACATTTTCAGCAATGCCATGAAGATGATTTTCTTCAGTTAGTCTTTTGTTTGAAGTTGAAGTGGGTGGGAATTCAAAGAGCATTCATTTTGCTGATGAAGACAGTGGGTCGTGGTGCAATTTTCGTGTTTGATTTAGAACTTGAATCTTGAAGGTGAAGCACTTCTTGTATGTTCCCTAGTCACTCTTGATTGCTCGATCATGAAAATAATATAATAATTCATTGATTTATATGACCATCTTTTTTAACAGCTTTTAGATAAAACAAATGGCTTTCTGCAACTGTAATTCGGATTTCATCCAAGACTTGCAGTTGGTTGTCCTATGGAAAAAACATTTATGTTACTATTATGAAGAGGATCACGTTTGTATCTAGTGGTAGTGGTGATGTGTTGTATACTTACTGAAGAAGTTAGCTCCATCAATGTGTGGGCTGAGCATTGCACCATATTTTCTGACGGCTCCCCAATCATTGTACCATTAATTGATATTGTTGAGTCTTCGAGTTCAACAAAGACTCTTGCTCTATGTAGATATATGTGTAGTAATAAGACAATAAGGAAACATAAAATTAATGATTATGTGGTGAAAAAAAGAAGAAGTCATTTAGACTGTACTAAAGGAAAAAAGTGTATTGCATGCTACTAAAAATAGTTGTTACCTTGCAGTTGCACATGCATGGGAGATTTACGAAATATACAATCATATGTTTCACCGAAGCTTGCACTCGGAATTTTGTTGCATATGTCACAAGCCATATACCAAAAAGATTAGTTGAAAACTCTCATATAAGCCCTTGCCTCTATCCAAAAGTAGTTTTGCTGTATTCATAATCATTACTTTATAGTTAGTAAGACAAGTATTTGGGCATTGTAATATATATTATTAAGGGTGGAAAAGGTAAACGAAGTTATAAGTTGTTGGTCTATGTATTTGTGAAAATGTAAAAGGTGATAGTATTTACCACCACCAGTATGCCTTGGATATTTCTAATTTCGATTACTTTGTCTTTGCTTGGAAAAGACAATTTGGTTGGTGTTGTAGCAAGATAGTCCTTCTTTTGATTTAGTTTTTCATCTTTTGATTTAGTTTTTCATTGTTTTCTTGCACCCTTTAATTTAGGAAGTAGGTTGTATAAGTAAATCATTCTCTACATAAATATTAATGTGAAGCTACATATATATCTTAAGTATTATTTACCATATTTGAAGTTGAATAGCTTGTTAACGAAATAAAATTAGTATGTGTAGTTAACTAAATGAAATTGCTGGTCAATTACAAAAGTTGCGTAGGAAGTATTAATGCAAACAATGGCTTAACACATAGGCATAATATGCCTGAAGTGTAAAAAAGGTAATCTCCTATTTCTAACTTTACTGATTATGGAGCATATATAAAAAAAATGTGATTCGGATTTGCATAATATAACTCTATGTCCATTAGCACTACATTTTGATATTTAGTTGGAGTGTAGTTTGCTGTCCTTGTAGATGTTTTTCTAGAACAACTACTTTTCTGTCTAGTTGGTAGTGTCGAGAATTATGGCAGGTATGTATTTATAATCTGCCCCCATGTTTTGGTACCTGAAAATGCAAAATCTGGTATGTGATATTTTAAAAACAAAGTAATATGTAATTTATATTTAAAATTCCATAGTAGAATAAATAGTTGCATGTGCATATGGAATCAAAGTGTAATAGGTCAATGTAGTTGGAATGGTTTTTCAGTAAACTCAAAGATTTGTAAGATGGGTAACAAATATTATAGGTTTATATGAAGTTGATTTTCATTGCAAAATCTTGTAGTCTAAAAGATATAAGTGTTTACTTTTGAATAATTTTTTCCAAGAGTGAGAAGTTGGTATGTTTTTTTGAAAAGGGTAAAATGGTGCTAAAGATTGATGAGATTGAGTCAATCTTATATAGAAGTATAAGTGGCGGGTTGTATATTCGTGTATGTTAGGTATAATAATATAATATATAATCAGAAAGAAGTGATGATTTATAAATGAAATAGTACTGCTGGAGGTGGTAGCTTGTATTACAATAGTACATTGCTGTATTAAATGGAAATAGAATAATAGCAATGCACGTGTGAGACAAGTTGTATGAGAAGAAAAATATTTGAATATCAAAGCTTTAGATGTGTGTAAAAATCTAATGTATGTGGGCTATAGATCTCGATTTTAACTCGAAAACACCATTGAGTTTTTATTATTTTAGTCAAAATAATATACAATAAGGATGGGCAACACGGTTGCTTGCTATTAGGATAACATGTATTTGCAAGCAATCAATGATAGAACATGAGTTTTGTGACGCCTTCAAACCTCCTCTACGAGTAGGGATGGAAATGGGGGTGGTCGGGCACGAATTTTGGCCTGTCCCGTGACCACTTGGCGGGCGGGCGGGCGGGCGGGCGGGGTTTGCCCACCAACCGCCCGGTTAAGGTCTTTTTTTTTTTAACAAAGATGATTAGATTAAGGTGTTGTAGTTGACTATACTCATGGATTCAATATTTTAGTCCCGAGTACAGTCATATGATGGAACTTCGTGTGCTTATATCTAGTATTGATTCTATGTGTACATGGTATCTGTGGTATTGCACTCAGTTATTATGTTTATGTAAATCAATGGTTGAAGAGACACACATATGGAGTCAAAGATTTGAGACTCATGCTTTCATAAAAATCTTAACTAACTTTGGCCACAGATCAAGTCTGGAATTTGAAGTTAAACATTCATGATAAAATAATGCACCTCATACGCACTTCCAAAACCCATTATGACATTAATCTACCATGAATCATCATGGACTAATGAAATTTTTTCCCAAATCAATCAATGTCTAACGATCTGAGTGCTCCTACACTACCAAACAAAATAAAAAAGCTCAGTCATTTTTAAGCAAAACGGCAGATGTTAAGCCAAATGTAGTGCAATTGGTGGAGGGTAGGGCATGGTGAAGGCTTCCCAAGAAAAACAAGCAAACTTTTGGTCGGTGGGGAGGAGGAACCCACGAAAATGGTATGCTTTTCACCAAAAAAAAAGCGGGTCATGGGCGGGGCGGGCGGGGCGGGCGCGGGGGGGGCGGGCGTGTCGGGTCGACGGATTTTTGTCATTCCTATCTCGAGGCTCCGGCATGTATAAGCCCGAAAGTGAACTAAAAATGTAGAATTCTAAATATTATTCTAAAAGTTTACAACTGTGACTTATCAACTATAAGGATTTTAAAGTTGAGGTTAATAATATTTAATGATTTTCTTTAAAGTCGAAACTTCTAGTTAACTTAATTGTGAAATACGTTTAGTGCCCTTTGAATTTTTATTCATAAAACGAGCAATCCAAAGGTCACAAAACTTATAAAGCTTTAACCAAATAACTATAACTTATCCTTCTAACACATACTAAAATTTTATAATTTTTTGAAATGGTTAAGGTCATCTAAAGAGGGTACAAAGTACACGAAAAATAGAAACCGGACAACTTTCAATACTTAGATTTAATCTCAATTTTCCCATATCAAAAGACATTGAAAAATTCTAATATTTTTAGAGATAAAACACCATATAATGTATCAAATCATATCCAAATTTTAGAATTTAATAAAATTTGTAAGGTCTCCAAATTAACCTCCAAAACATGAAAGATGATTCTTAAGTAGAATTATCAATCATTACCAAAACTTTTATATCCTGCTCTACAGACATCCGAACGAGGTGACTCCAAGTTTCAAAGGACCAAAATTGATAGGTCATCAATCCCACCAAATTTTATCCCAAAACATGAAGTGTAACATTTTGGACGTCCGTTGAAAACCGGACTTGCAAGCTAGAAATTTTGGACAGCTTTTCATCTCGATCAATATTAAACCATTTAAACATCCTCTAATACTCAACAAAATTAAAATTATCATTTCATAGAGTCCCGAGCAAGTTTATGACAATTTAATTATTAACCTTCATATCAAAAATCATCTCATAACATATAAATTTCAGAATTTATAATATCATAAAGCAAACTGTCATTTATTCATCTTCTTGACCAAAGTCTTTTTCCATAGCTCAATTCCTTCATCATCGAGCCTCCATCCAACCCTACAATCAATCTATGAATGAGAGAATAGTGAGTTTAGAAAAACTCAATAGAAATATCACCACAATAATAATAATACAAATCTCAATTTATATATTGCAATTAATGTAAATAAACCATGTAAACTTCAATTTTTGGTGAGCTCAAGAGTCGAAATCCCAAATTCTTTCATAGGTTTAATCCCGAAGGATTTAAAACCATAAACATTCTTTCTATTACATCCAAAATAGGATGAACGTCATTTCTTGTTCATTCTAACGAAATAAACTACATTCATATCTGGATGGCCACAAACATTAAATTATTTAGCATAGAATACACATAACTACAATACATAAAAGATATTAAATCAACTTTGCATGTAGATATTCCTACCTTGCTTCCTTTATAAAAATAATGAAAAGCTTTTGAAAAACCTCTCTTCTTTCCTTCTTCTTCTTCTCTTTTATTCTTCTTTTCTTTCTTTGTAAAATATGCTTAAGTGTGTGTGTGTGTGAGAGAGAGAGAGAGAGTGTGTGTGTTTTGAGGGTGGAGAGGAGGAAAAGAAATGGAAGAAATTGATGCATATCAAGGAACTTACGTATTTGAAAATTGGTAAGTCTTTGATATGGTACAATACTATAAATTAAAATGCAATTACAAATCCTGCATTTTTAGAAAATAATTATAATTAATTTAATAAATCTTAAAAATTGTTGAATATTTTCTCTAGTGGACTTTGATCGTTTATTATTATTGGATCTCGTTTGGATTTTGAATGGACATGTGGCCACAAATACTTGTTAAGAATTTTACTTAGCTCGAAATAAAGTTCTAAATTTCCGGGGCTTTACAAGTTTACCTTATTTTTAGGTTCTGCAGACCTCCATAGTCAACAAAAATGGGTTTTTTTTTTGGGAAAGTATGGTTAGCCTTGAATTGGATGCACTTGATTAAGCCCAACTTGTTGTAGCTGACATCAACATCCTTTAATTCAATGTTTGAACGATATTAATTCTTAGAAATTAAGAAAAAGGACAGAAATGAATGGTGTTAGTTCTTAAACCCAACTTTTTTTATAACCACGTGTTAGTTGCAAAAGAAGATTTTGTATTGTGGTTTCTACTGCTTGACAATCAAATGAAAAAAATTAGCGATAGACATATCTAATTTAGGGAGATGAATGGATAGTGATTTGAGTCAACTACATAAAAATTTATACCTCATATTAGTTAGGCAGTCGCCAATCGCCACTCTCGGCTTTAATGTGCCAAGAGAGTAAACCAAGAAAGAATAAGACATGTAAGAAAATGATGACGTAATTAAGAATTTTGAATTTTGAGTTGGAAAACTATTACGAAAAAATTTAACAAACCAACCTTCTTGAATTTCTTACTTTGCTAAATAGCAACTTGAGTGTGGTTTCTTGCGAAACTGAAGATTGAGTTTTTTGTCCTCCTCCATGCCCTTTCTTCTCATCTGCAATTATATGATACGTATAATATGATACCAATAACATGTCATAGGCCACTGCCCCAAAAAAATAAGTAAGAAAAAGATTAATGCAACAATGGAAAAAAGGCATGATATTTGTTGTAAATAATAGCAGGTACAAGACTTTAGAACGAGTTGATGCCGGTTCCAGTGATGGCGATAGTTGTCAAGGGAACAAAAAATACAGCAAAACCACATTTAATAAATAGACCTTAGAACAAAAAAGACTAATTCACTTAATTCAAATAATACACTATGAAAAACTTAAATGTTTCTAAAAAATGACATTATTTTTAATTCTAAGAAAGAAAGTTAAAGAAAATGCATTAATAATAAAATAGAAAATAAAAGATACCTTCAAAGAATGCCGATAAGTTAGAAAATGCCTAGAGTTCCGGTAAACTTTTGCCATCTCTATCTTTTTCTCAACTCATTAACACTTCTAATTTGAATATCCCGAGGAAAAAAATGGATATATGGCTCTCCTTTTCTTTTATGACAAATAGTTATTACTTGCAAGAAAAATATCAATATCGATTATGATGTGATGAATATACAAATAAAAATATAAAAAATAATAATGCGAGAGCACCAGATACCATAATCCAAATATTCATATATTTTTCTCTAATCTACGAAATCTGTACCTGAACATGAAAATAATAAAAACAAAAACTAACTAAAAAAGAAAATATCAAAACCCAAAATTAACAATTCCATATAATTTCAACCCATTTCACCATAACATATTTTGTATTTTGTATTCAACGAGTCCGTTAACTTGAAGGCCATATTTATTTTCCATCACAGACCCACAACATGGATATTTTATATATGGACAACAGTGAGACTTGAAGCAACATCTTCTTTGATATCATGTTGAACAGCTTCATCTAAAATGTCGTCTAAAAACTCTTGTTGTTTAGAGATGGAGCTAATCTATTTGTTTATGTTTTGGTCGAAAACCATAGACCAAATGAGACTCGAGAACAAGAAAGTTTAGTAATCAATGAAGATAAGAAACACACCTGATGAGTCAGCCACATTCGTAGAACATCTGAAGTGGGCACCAGACGAGAGCATTTATTAGCAAACCTCTGCATCGTGTAAATAAATTATTTATACCTCTATTTTGATGTTATTAGATACATAATATTCGAACTGTATGGTTGAGAAAATTGTGTAAAAATACCAATGCTTTGATGATTCATCCAATGATCTTGTGCAAAATGTGGCCGATTTTTCGAGTTCAGTATCGACTTCATTTTCGAAAAGCTCGGTTGAAATCTATGTTTCAAATTTCTCTACATTTGTTGAATGCATATTCTTCATTTTCTTCATCAAATATGGTTGGTATTCCTATTGGTTTCGAGAATCTCGACTACTTAATAATGTTATAACTTGTTTGAAAATCAAGTTTATTGAATAAACATAAACATAAAGCATATCACTAAAAAAGTAGGAAAAAATCTCATTGCAATCTAAGGAATAAGTGAAATAGACTTTTATCGGATTTAAAGTATGACAACACCAGACCCATTCAATATCAAGAAGAGGAAGAATCATTGAAGGCTTTGACCCCGGAATAATATCAGCAAATAATGGCATCCATAGCTGATCATCCCTACAAATTTAGCAGTTAATATTTACTTCTGATAAGGAGAAAGTCCCAAAGGCGAAACCCCCTACCTGTGTCAGAGGCCCATTGACTAGTCGGGTTGTAAATCGAAGGATGTGCACGAGTGGCGAGACACAAGGAGAGAGCCAACAAGTCAACCCCCAAGACGCACCCCCTACAATATTTCAAAGTGAAAATCTACCCCACAGGAATCGAACATGCGTTGTTTGGGAGGATTTCTCCCCACGTCACCTCATGCCTTACCAACTCACCTATGCCCACAGGGAGTTAATATTTACTTAAACACAATAAACATAAATCTAGTGGAAAACCCATGATAGCCCAAGAATAACTAACCAAGAGGGGGTGAATTGATTTTCTCAAACTTTTTCGAAAAATATTCTCAAAATATGATATTTAAGAAATGAAAAATTAATCCTCAAAAATATAAGTACAATATAAGTAAATAAAAGGAAAGAGAGTGCAAACAATATTTTTATGGAGGTTCGACCCAACCAATGATCTACGTCCCCGTTACCAAGCTCTCCAACACGAGCACGGCCTTTCCACTATTTTGATTGACTTATGGTGCAATTCAAACCCTTACAATGTATCCGGTGACTTACAAACAAGGAGCACCGATCCTTATACAATATTGAGCTTTCAAAAGACCTTAATACGACCCAAATATATAAAGAAATAGATTTGAATATTTCTCTCTAGATGAATGATAAATACAAGTTTAGTTCCAAGAGAGAGACTAACACTTTAATAAATAGCAATAGATGAGGAAAACTCAAGTATTAGAAGAAAATTTTGTTGAGAATAATGAATTAAAAGTTTGATTTAATCAAACAAAAATTTTCAATGAATGATATTGAATATATAAATACAATAAAGTTTTGAATGAAGTTTTTCAATATGGTTCTCTCTATAAATGCTCTTGTAAGTGTTATTGAATGATAATAAATGAAGTTGTATTTATAGAAATGAAATTTTGTCACTTTCTGTTGAAACGGATGATCAAACGCTCGACCATTCAGATGGTCGAAACTAGTCTGTTGGAACTGCAGAAAATCAGAACAGACACTTTTTAGAAAGTGACAGTCAAATGGTCGACTGGTTCACCCAAACGGTCGACCGGTTCAACCGGTTGATCAAACGGATGACCGTTTCCACAGTTTTAAAAAATTAATTTTTTGGCTTTGATAAAAATATTTTATGCAAGTGATAATGACATATGTTTTGTGCATAAAAATATTTTGAACTTTCATTCATTTAATTGCTAAAGATTAAAGAGTTAATACCTTTACAATTTTATCTAAAAATCTATTCTTTGATTTTGATCTTCGAGTCTTGAGTTTTGGATCTTAAGATGCTTGAATTTTTGTATTGATTTGACTTTAATCTTGTCATTGCTTGAGAGTTCGATTTGTAGCGCTTTGAATATTGCTCGAAAATAGATTGTTAGAAAACACAACTATTTTGTTTGTTATAATCAAAATATTAAGGTTTAAAGTTAACCATAGGTCAACAATTTTCTCCTTTTTTATTATGACAAACAATGTGAGAATATAGAATAATGAGATAAAATAAAGTATATATATGCCCTCTTTCTTTTTCAAGTAAACATGGTTTGATGAATTTGTATTACATGATACCATTTTCATTTGATTTGCCAATTTAATCATATATCAAATGTCTAAGTTGGTTGTCAAATATTATCAAATTTTCATCACATTTATGTATCATCACATTCATCAAATTCATCACTTAACATATATTTCAAATTCATCTCACATCACATATTTTTCCCCTTTTGACATAAACAAAAAGACATAATCGAAACATTAAGGTAAAAACAATTATCGACAAAAGTTGTAATACGCCATTCATTAAGGTAAAGACAAGCAAAGTTCAAGATGGCACAAAAGAAATACAAGAACAATGATTGTTTTCAAACGAAAGAAAGAAAGAATAAATAAATAAATAAACTAGATCTCCAGTGGAGGATGTGGAGGGAGCACGGCATCGAGACGGGAGTGAAGAGCATGAAGTAAAGATGTTATGTCATCTACCGAGGTTTGTAGTCTGCCAACTGTAGTTTGTATGCTAGCCACCGTATTTTGTAGGTCACTCACGGCATGTTGTAGGCCATCAACGGTGGATGCAAGTGAGTCGATCCGGCCATTAAAAAGATTAAAATGGTCCTCGTTGAAGTTGGAGATGGAGGATGACGGCCGATGTGATCGTGGTCTTGGCAGAGACGGAGGAGCATGTTCGGCATTACCACCTTGGTCCATTTCTTCATCATCCTCAAACGGTAGTGTAGAAGGTCCCGACTCATCGTCAAACCCTTTGGACTTTGTCACCCATTGTCCATTCTCTTTAAAGATTTTATTCGGTGAAGGGTAAGAATGTTGATGGTGTTGGTGGCTTTGGGAAGAAGGGCAACCGAGTCATGGAAGGAGATTTCAAAGTGTTGAAAATTTTTAGTGAGAATTATTCCGTAAGGAAGTGCCTTAGGTCTAGTGCCACTAACGACTGAGGTCATGTGTTGGAGTATGATGTACGAGAAATCTAGTTTGCGCCCACGGAGGATAGAGTCGAGAAGGAAGACGTCATAATAATTGACCTCATCTAAATGACCTTTTCGAGGAACAATGATATGGGCGATGTTGTTGTGTAATACACGACACATGAGGGTAAGTTGATTTGTATTTAGGCGATATAGCTGTCTCAAAGTGTTTTCCGGTGACGTGACCACATGCTTCGACTGGGTAGTATTCTTCAGTGTGAGGAATTGTTTTTGTGGTATAAAGGCGAATACCACCTTCCTCAAGATAAAGAATTGATCGAATAAGATCTTGAGTGATTCTTATTCGTTTATTTCGAACTAGACACGAGATGCCCGACCCGGAGAGGAAGTCATGTTTTTATAGAGTTCTTTGACAATGGAAGGATAAACTTTATCATTTAGCGTGAGAATACTAACCCAACCCATCCCTACGAAAAGATCATCTATGTGAAAGGAGGGGACTTCAAAAGAAAATGAGGCAAGGTCAACGTTCTTACCGATGAGGGCGGGACATTTGGCAATCCAAATTTTCGAGGAAGAATCCTCTTCTTCAGAGGATAGAGAAGGTTGCCTTTCCCTCCTAGGACGTTTGGCAGCCATTTTAACCTGAGGCATTGTGTTGGAAAATGGATTAGGAGGCTAGGGTTCGAGTTCGTCCGTTTGAGTGGTTTTTCACGATTCCATGGACAGAAATTGGGATTTTGCGAGTTTGAGCATGGATTTGATATGGGTTTTGTGATTTTGAATGTAAATTTGAAAGATTTTAGGAAGATTGGAAGAAGATTTGGAGAGAAAAACGTGGTTCGCGCGAAGTTGAAATGAAGAAATTTGAAAAATTTCTAACTTAAAATCCTGATTTTTTTGATACGTCCGAATCGGGGTTTCATAAGACGGTCGATCGTTTGAACTTGAATTTTTTGAAAATGAAGTTTCTGTTCAAACGGATGAGTAGGTGGATGATGAGGTGATCGTCCGTTTAAGTTCAGACGGATGTCCGTTTAAGTGAAACGGTCAACCGTTTAAATTTGTCAAAAATTTCAAAAGTCTATGTTTAAACGGATTCATAGACGGATCATCCGTTTGAGCCAAATGCGGACGACCGTATAAACTGAAGCGGTCGACCGTATAAACTTTTCAATTTTTACATAACTCTCTACTTAGACGGATGATGAATCGGATGAACAAAGTGTCATCCATTTGCCTTAACACAGACGTCCGTTTAAGGATACGGTCGTCCATTTCAATGTTCTAAAAAATCATGCATTTTCAAAAAAACTTTAAAACACGTTTATCACATGAAATGCAGTCTCAATTATAGGAAACATGAATAATTAGCCACAAACTTCACATTCATCAATTATGCTTAAATTTCGTCGAATATATGAAGATCTTTCAAGAGCTAATAGTTTTGTGAGAATATCGGCTAATTGTTTTTCAGTGTTTACAAATTCTAAAGTTATATCTCCTTTTTGTGCATGGTCTCGTAGAAAATGATGTCTAATCTCGATGTGTTTGGTATGAGAATGCAAAACGGAATTTTTAGATAAGTTGATGGCACTGGTGTTATCGCACATAATGGGAACATTTTCAAAGGATAGGTGATAATCACAAAGAGTTTGTTTCATCCATAAGATTTGAGCACAACAACTAGCAGCAGAGATATATTCGGCTTTGGCGATTGATAAAGCAACAAATTTTTGTTTCTTACTAAACCACGAAACTAAGGCAAAGCCTAGAAAGTGGCAAGTTCTCGCTAGTGTTTTTCGGTCAATCGCAACCCAATCCCGCCCAATCGACATCCGAATAACTAAGTAAATCAAAATGAGTTTTTTTGGGATACCAAAGACCTAAGGATCTAGTTCTGCTAAGGTAACAAAAAATACGTTTTACGGTACTAAGATGGGAATTCTTAGGATTAGATTGATATATAGCACATAAGCATACACTAAACATAATATCGGGCCTACTAGCGGTTAAATAAAGAAGAGATCCGATCATACCTCGATATTTTATTATATCAATCGGAAGTACCTTGCTCATCTTTATCTAGTTTGATTGATGAGCTCATTGGAGTGTTCATTGGCTTCAATTCTTTCATTTCAAACTTTTTGAGCATATCCAAGGTATACTTGGTTTGACTAATGAATATTCCACCATTAGTTTGTTTGATTTGAAGTCCAAGAAAGAATTTGAGTTCACCCATCATGCTTACCTCAAATTCCCTACTCATACACTTAGAAAATTCTTCACATAGGAAAATGTTAGTGGCACAAAAAATGATATCGTCAACATAAATTTAAACAACAATCATGTCACTCTTTTTGGTTTTTATAAATAGTGTTGTATCCGTCTTACCTATTAAAAAGCCATTTGATAAGAGAAATTTACTTAATCTCTCATACCATACTCTAGGAGTTTGTTTTAATCCGTAAAGGGCTTTTCTAAGTTTGAAAACTTTGTCCGAATACTTATGATTTTTCAAACTGGGTGGTTGCTCAACAAAAACTTCTTCTTGAATGACTCCATTCAAGAATGCACTTTTAATATCCATTTGAAAGAAAGTAAAATTCTTATAACAAGCAAAAGCAAGAAGCATGGGAATTGACTCTAATCTAGCGACCGGTGCAAAAGTTTCTTCGAAATCAATGCCTTCTTCTTGATTGTAACCTTGAGCCACTAATCTAGCTTTGTTACGCACAATTATACCATTTTCATCTTGTTTGTTTCAAAAAATCCATTTTGTGCCAATTACGGTTTGTGAATTTGGTCTAACAATTAAATCCCAAACATGATTTCTTTCAAATTGATTTAGTTCATATTGCATAGATAGAATCCAAAATTCATCAAACTCAGCTTCTTTAAAATTCTTTGGCTCGATTTGTGAAAGAAATGCATAATTGTTATGAAAATTTCTAGAAGAATTTCATGTGCTTACCCCTTTTGATGAATCACCAATGATGAGATCTTTTGGTTAAGAGGGGACAAACCTCCATTCTTTTGGTAATGATGAAGTGTTGGGATCTTCATGAGGTTCTTCTTCACTTTGTTGCATAATTGTTTCCTTCTCATGTTGAATTTCAATGTTATTTGGATTCTCTGTCTTGATTTTGAATACTTAGTTGTTCAAATGGGATTTTCAAATCTTCATCATCAATGATTTTTTCTTGTTCAATGGAGTTAGTTTCATCAAAGACCACATGCATAAATTCTTCAACTACTAAAGTTCTTTTGTTAAAAACTCTAAAAGCTTTGCTAGTAGATGAATATCCAAGAAAAATTCCAATATCGGATTTTGGATAAAATTTTTCTAAATTTTCTTTCGTATTTAAAATAAAACACTTGCAACCAAAAACTTTAAAATATCCGACATTGGGAATTCTATTTTTCCAAAGCTCATATGGAGTTTTGGTTTTCTTTTGATTAACTAAAACTCTATTTAAAATATAACATGAAGTATTTACGACTTCGACCTAAAAGTATTTTGGTAAATTGTTTTCATTCAACATGGTTCGAACCATTTCTTGCAATGTTCGATTCTTCCTTTCTACTACACCATTTTGTTGAGGAGTTTTAGGAGCCGAGAAATTATGTTCATATTCATTTGATTTGTAAAACTCATCAAAAGCTATATTTTCAAATTCTCCACCATGATCACTCCTAATTGTGGTAATGGTGTATCCTTTTCATTTTGAACTCTTTTGCAAAAATATTTAAATACATTAAAGCTTCATCTTTTAAATTCAAAAAAATGACCTAAGTAAATCTTGAAAATCATCAACAATAACAAATGCATAATATTTTTCACTTAAACTAGCTGTTCTAGAGAGTCCAAATAAATCCATATGGAGAAATTGTAAAAGTCTTGAAGTAGAAGAGCGTTGATTAAGTTTGAAAGAACTCTTTACTTGTTTTCCATATTGACAAACATCACAAATTTTATCTTTTTCAAACTTTATATTTAGTAAACTTTTTACAAAATTATTTTTGGAGATTTTTGAAAGTAAGTCCATGCTAACATGACCTAATCTCCTATGCCATAACCAAGAATCATCCTTTATACTTTGAAAGACATTTTATTTCTTTTTCAAGTTCAAATTTAATAGTTATAATGTAAACATCCTTACTTTGGCTCCTCATGAACAATACCTCTTTAGATATAACATCCTCAATGAGGTATTTGGAATAATCAAATTTAATGAGATAACCTTTATCACATAATTGACTTATACTAAGCAAGTTATGTTTAAAATTATCAATTAATAAAACATTTTCACTAGAGGGAGAAAAACGATTACAAATATTTTCAATGCCTATGATTTTTTCTTTGGCATTGTCTCCAAAAGTTACATGACCTCCATATTTTCTTTTGAGATTTGATAGTAATGATCGATCTCCCGTCATATGTTTTGAACAACCATTATCCAAGAACCAATTGCTCTTGACCTTTTCGTGGTACCTACAAAAATAATTTTAATTTTTGATTTTGGTACCCACATAAATTTGGGTCTTTGATAGTTAGTGTTTGTGGATTCTTTTATCCACTTGTGTTTCTTTTCAAAGTATAGTTTCTTTTTGGTTGAACAATTATAAGCAACATGACCAATTTTCTTGCAAAAACTACATGTGATGTTTTGTTGAAAAAAATTGGATGATTTCACAAATATGGTTTCAAGGGATTTTTGTTTCAAGAGAGGTTTATATCCAATTCTCCCTTTGTTGAACACACATTTTTGCTCACCAAGCATTAATTCAAAATTTTTCTTTCTTTGGGTAAACTTGTGAATAATGCTTGTTAAATCAACTATTTTTTCTTTCAATGAAACATTTTCTTTAATTAAGGATTTATGATCATCTTCTTTTTTTTAAAGTCCTTTTGAGCAATAAAGATTTTTTTGACTACCTTTTTCAATAATGAGTGTTTATTGTTAAGAATAGAGTATTTTGAAACAAGTTTATCAAATTCTTCAAGAATTTCATCATAAGAGGTAGATAAGTCAATGTAAGAGTCATTGTTGTTTGTACTTACCTCATCCTCAATAGCCATGAAGCACATATTGACGATTTCTTCTTGAACTTCATCTTCTTCAAGATCATCTTCATCACTATCGTCCCATGTAGCTTGAAGAGCTTTCTTTTTGGTGAACTTCTTTTTATTCGAGGCATTCGGTCCTCTTATGACCGGGTTTGTCACAATCATAGCATATAATCTTTTTGTTTTTCTCTTCACCTTTATCATCCTTCTTTTGAAATCGCCTATTGTTTCGAAATCCTCTCCATTTCTTGACAAGAAGAACTAAGTCATCAAATTCTTCATCACTCATGTTTGTGTTGGAAGATCCTTCATCATTTGTTGATTTCAATGCAATTTGCTTCTTAGGAGGCTCCTTCATCTCTTCTTTGCTTCTTCTTGTTTTTCTCCTTTGTTTCGGCATTGTTGAGCTCATACATCATCAATGTTCCATATAGCTCCTATAATGGATAAGTGTTAACATATTTTGTATTCTCTATCAACATCCTCAAGGAGTTCCAATCTTCCGAGAGAGACCTAAGGATTTTACTCACAAGTTCACCGTTAGTAAACTTTTGATCAAAACCTTTAAGGCCATTAATAATATCGGTAAGCGGTAATCATATCAACAATAGGTTCATCTTGCTTCATAAAGAAATTTTCAAAATCTTTTGTTAATAGATTTATTTTAGTTTCTTTAACCTTATTAGTACCTAGGTGAGTTATCTCTAATGCATGCCAAATATCATATGCGGAATCACATATGCTAATACGATTAAATTCATTTTTATTTAATGCACAATAAAGTAAATTTTTGGCTCTAGCATTCAAAGATAATTTTCTTTTATCTTCTTCATCATATTCTCCTCTAGACTTAAGAATAGTTTGGTCCGGTTTATCATCAACTTTGATAATTTTTGTAGGTACAAAAGGACTAAACTCAATGACTTCCCAAATATTATAATCTATTGATTGAATATAAATCATCATTCTAGTTTTTCAATAGTTATAATGGGTGCCATTAAAAAAAGGAGGACGATTTGTAGAGTGTCCTTCAAGACTTTGAATATTTTGGTTAGCCATTATTCAAGATTGTTTAATCTTTAAAAAAATGAGCATATTGCTCTGATACCAATTAATAGTCCAAGAATAACTAACCAAGAGGGGGGGTTAATTGGTTTTCTCAAACTTTTTTGAAAAATATTCTCAAAATATGATATTTAAGAAATGAAAAATTAATCCACAAAAATATAAGCACAATATAAGTAAATAAAAAGAAAGAGAGAGTGCAAACAATATTTTTATAGAGGTTCGATCCAACCAATGATCTACGTCCTCTCGTTACTAAGCTCTTCAACACGAGCACGGCCTTTCCATTATTTTGATTGACTTATGGTGCAATCCAAACCCTTACAATGTATCCGGTGACTTACAAACAAGAGCACCGATTCTTATACAATATTGAGCTTTCAAGGGACCTCAATACGACCTAAAGATATAAAGAAATAGATTTGAGTATTTCTCTCTAGATGAATGATAAATACAAGTTTAGTTTTAAGAGAGACTAACACTTTAATGAATAGCAATAGATGAGGAAAGCTCAAGTGTTAGAAGAAAACTTTGTTGAGAATGATGAATTAAAAGTTTGATTTAATCAAACAAAGTTTTTCAATGAATGATATTGAATATATAAATGCAATAAAGTTTTGAATGAAGTTTTCAATATGATTCTCTCTATAAATGCTCTTGTAAGTGTTATTGAATGATAATAAATGAAGTGATATTTATAGAGATGAATTTTTGTCACTTTCTGTTAAAACAGATAACCAAACGGTCGATCATTCGGATGGTCGAACTAGCCGTTGGAACTACGTGAAAATCGAACGGACACTTTTTGAAAGTCAAACGATCGATCGGTTCACCCAAACGGTCGATCGATTCAACCGGGTTGATCAAACGGATGACCAAACAGATGACCGTTTCCACAGTTTTGAAAAATTAATTTTTTGACTTTGATAAAAATATTTTATGCAAGTGATAATGACACATGTTTTGTGCATAAAAATATTTTGAGCTTTCATTCATTTAATTGCTAAAGATCAAAGAGTTAATACCTTTACAATTTTATTTAAAAATCTATTCTTTGATCTTGATCTTCTAGTCTTGAGTTTTGGATCTTGAGATGCTTGAACTTTTGTATTGATTTGACTTTGATTTTGTCATTACTTGAGAGTTCGATTTGTAGCGCTTTGAATATTGCTTGAAAATAGATTGTTAGAAAATACAACTATTTTGTTTATTATAATCAAAACATTAAGGTTTAAAGTTAACCATAGGTCAACAACCCAATCTTCCAATATTTGCCTATTACTTTCAGATTTTACTTTGCACTACAATTCCAAATAAAACCCTATTGCATCCCATTTTCATATCCTTTTGTAGTGATTTTGACAACAATATTGTAAGTAAATCTAGTATTTGTGCAGTGTAAAATCCCATTCATATAAAATCCACGCATAATTTTTTTTTAAAACTATCCCAGATATTTCACTTTTTTTAACAACCCAACTAACAAACAAAACAACTCAAATTTATAATATTTTGATTCCGAATGGATCTTGGTCAAACAAACATATGAAATTCCTAATATTTGGCCAACTTCACTCTAACAAAACACATGAACCCAAAGAAGAACACAAGAACAGAAATGAACTGCTAGATGTCGGACGGATTTAAGTCGAAGACGGAGTTATAATGTTACTACCACTTGGGTAGAACTCACCTTTCAAAACTAATTATTAAAGAGAGGGTGTCAAAAAGGTTATAAATCACACATCCAAAGTCCATACTTTTGATGCGGGACAAGCTCCATAACTTACAATGGAAACCATGACATATAATTTCTAATTTCCACCGGATCTGTGTGAAGCTATATGTGCCGTTTTAGGGTTTGCACTCTGGGAACAATGGAAATCAGCAAAAAATGGACAAAGATGGTATTTATATGCAGATTAAAACGATACCATTCTGAGGCGTCTGGTTTTGTTTAAAAAAAATTCAAAATGGCGTCGTTTTGCACTTCCTTAAACAGCACTGCTTTGGTCGATGCGTGAACAGTGCAAATGACCACCAACTATTATATATTGTTAGGCTAAGGCAGATTTAACTTTTGCCTTTGCATTTCTAGTTTCAAATTTTGTTAACAAGTGTTTAACTTCAATTATTTATTTTCATGTGTTTATTGCATTTATTTACAATTTCCGCTGAACAACCATTAAGTTGATAAGCAAACAGGTTAATTGTTTCAAAAATCACAATACTTTGTTACGCGTCACGGATACCTCACTGAACTTAAAATAGTGTTAATTCCTCACTCTACAATCTAAATATTATCTCTATCCATCACTCTTCACAAAATCGTTTGATTACCTTAACGGAGGCGACGGCGTGGAAAACAAACGTCCTACGTGGCACGTTTAATCTAACTCAGCAATAGGTTAATTGTTTCAAAAATCACTGTACTTTGTTACACGTCACGGATATCTCACTGAACTTAAAAATAGTGCTAATTCCTCACTTTAAAATCGAAATGTTATCTCCATCCATCACTCTTCACATAATTGTTTGATTACCTTAACGGAGGCGACGACGTGGCAAACGAACGTCCTACGTGGCGAGTTTAATCCAACCCAGCAATATAATTTAAGTTTGTTGCTGTCAATCACAATAATACTGTGAATTAATTTAAGTATATTGCTGTGAATGACAAAGTGAATGACAATAGGATTTTACATTTTTCAAAATGACAAACTGTTGTGAATTATTAGAAGTATAAAGTGAATGACAAAGTACTTTGAATGTTTTTTTCATCTCATGATTGTAGGATATATTTAATGCGGAGTTGGAGCAAATGTCAACACAAGAAGAAAATACAGTCCATAAGATGAGCAATGTACAAAGTTAGAATTATTTTTATTTCCAATAGCAGTGAACTGACTTCAAATTTAAATTATCACAGGGTAAGATGGTTCCAATAGAAGCAATATAGGTTATTCTACCAAGGCCAAGATTTGCAATCATGTTTCAAATTCATGCATGCCCCTGGGGTGTCTCATCCACGTGCAGATGACTGGATGAGCAATGAGCCTTCTCTTTCTATGCCTAATGATGCGGCCGCTTCAGTGATAACACAAGATGTTAACATCTCATCAATGGTGGACGAACTACAACAACTTGATTAGGGGTTAGGGCTTTTTGATTTGAGAGATTGGAGATTTGAGGATTTACACTTGGTGAGGGAAAAAAACGTGAGAAGGGGATGCGTTTTTTGTTAAAAGGAAAAATTATATTGCTAGGTTGGATTAAACGTACCATGTAGGACGTTCGTTGCCACGTCGTCATCACCGTTAAGGTAGTCAAACGATTATGTGAAGAGTGATGGATGGAGATAATATTTAGATTGTAGAGTAAGGAATTAGCACCATTTTTAAGTTCAGTGAAGTATCCGTGATGCACGTATAGTGATTTTTGAAACAATTAACTAATTGCTGAGTTGGATTAAACGCGTCGCGTAAGACGTCTGTTTGCCACAGTGTCGCCTTCGTTAAGATAATCAAACGATTTTAAGAAGAATGATGGATGGATATAAAAGAAAGAATAAAATTAAACAGCATTTTTTTTCTTTATGTTTATATATTTATGTGTATTGCTTACTCTTTAAGTTGAGTGTAATTTTGGGGTGGGAGAATTCTCTATAAGTGAGAATTACGTCTTTGAACTTCTATGCAAATTGGATGGGTAGCCCATCTATTTCAACTCAAATATTTTACTTTTAAATTATCTAATACGATGAGTCTATGTAATATTTTTGTAGGCCATTGATCTCCTATTCTCAAGGCGGGATGATATCTCGCCCACTTGTTGTTGAAGTGTGGCGGTGGACAATCTAAGATAAATGAATTGATTTATCTTGGTGGACAAGATATACTTCGCCTCAAGGGAACAGGAGATCAATACTCTATTTTTATAGGATTCACAATTTTTATCTATATATTTTTTAACATTTATTGTTTATAATCTACAAAAAAATTTATCAAATAAGTACGATTTACATATTTATTTATTTATTTAATTTTTAAATACGATTTAAATTTAAAGATATAAAAATAAAACAAAAATTAAAAGTCAGAACATGAATTATGTTTTCTGTCCACATTTTGAGATGAGAGCGAGATATTTTGTTATCCAAATTATCAATTAAAAAAAATGATATAAAAAAGAAAATAAGTTAAAGAGTGACTATTCAATATTTTTCACCATGTCTATCAGACATTACAATGTGTTATTAAAATCAAATAAAATATATAGTTAAAAAATTGTAAATTCCATGAAATATAAACTTAAAATTAATTGTAGAGCAAAATTTTAATTAAAATCAAAACACCTCTAAAAAAAAAAAAAAAAAAAAAATACTAATCCTCTTTTCACTTACCCAAAAATATCCACCCCCCTGTTATCCTCTTCCGTTCCTCCAAACCCCATGGTTCTTTAATCTTCTTCACCCCACCTACCCGCGCACTCTCACACACAATGGCCAGCATCCTCGTGAGAGTTCAGCCTCTGTCAATGACCTCGAACTCTCCGAAGCTGGACAGGTCTTCCTCTCGTGGACTTGTCAATTTAGTTTCACCCCACCACAGAAATCGCATCCGTGGACCTTCTGTTTCTTGTAAATTACACGGGGTGAGTCCTCCCATTTATGTTGTAATTGCATTTTCCTCAGGGTTGTTGATTTTTCCAGCTATTTTCATGTCGTATTGGGCTTGTGTCGCACTGTTAATGTACTACTGTTACTTTGCTTTGAAATTACTTTGACTTGTGCAGAAATTTTTTATGTATCTCTCTCATTGTCACAATGTTCTTGAAAAAAAAAAAATTGTTGTTGTGTATCTTTGGATTGAGTTTCAAATATGAACAATGCTATGTAGCACCACTCGTGTTTAGCACCCCTCTTCATGCCAAATTTGACCTATTATTTAATGCCACTGTGTTGTGGTGCTACACAGCATTCCTCTTCAAATATTGGCAACAGTTATAATCCTATCTAGATTGGAAAAAGAACGAGTTTCATATTTCCGAGACATTATGGAATCAATTGGGACAACTAGTTCAGGACGATATAAAAGTTTATATGTATGACTTGTTTTGCTATATAAATAAGGAAGCTATTCCTACCATCTCCAAAACAATCCATGAATCAAAGAATGCAAGTGATTTCCATATCATACACATTTATGCTAAAATTGTGTTTTCTACACAAGATTTAATGACACTATTTACATAAGTTTTGGAGATTAGTTTGTCTGAGTTATGTCCCAAACACCAGGTGTTTCTAGTAATTATGTTATGTTAGCCGGAAAAAGTAATTAGTTGGATGGCTTTATGAAACTTGTGAGTATAACAGAGTATGTGCTCTAGCAAAAGAGAAAATTACTTGTATGCATAAATACATGGACTGTAAATTGTATACACCTACCGCTTGTGGTGGCAGTTGAAACCTACAACTGGATGAAGCAACCTGCTAAAATTAGCCACACCATGGTCCATCTTTCTTGAAATGGTGACAAATATAAAAGGCTCATGCACATTTAGAAAAACTGGAAACTTAATCTTGGTGCAATCCAATAATATTAGAAGCTAAATATATTGTCTTTAAAGTGGTCACTACATTTGACGTAGGCTTTCAATTGGACTATGATATGCAAAATTCATAATCATACATCATCATATGCCATGGATCCTTCAATTAAGCAACATTGAGAAGTAATCTCATTCTGCACAAGTCAAGACATTTTAAGTTGCATGATTTCTCACTAGACATTTTCTAATGATATAACCAGAATAAAGATTTTGCAGTTCCCAGAAGAAATGTGTTGGCCTTGATCCTCGCAGGTTGCATCCTCTCACAAGCTAATATACACAATCTTGCATATGCACAATCTGTTGTGTTCAGGGAATACATAGATACCTTTGACGGCTACTCATTAATGTACCCTCAGAACTGGATCCAAGTGCGTGGTGCTGGGGCTGACATATTCTTCAGGGATCCTTATGTTCTTGATGAAAATCTCTCGGTGGATATATCATCACCTTCATCCTCCAGGTACAAGAGCGTAGAAGATTTGGGTTCACCAGATGAAGCAGGAAAGAAAGTACTTAGGCAGTATCTGACAGAGTTCATGTCTACTAGACTTGGTGTTAGGCGTGAATCAAGTATTCTTTCTACCTCCTCAAGGGTAGCTGACGATGGAAGGTTATATTATCAAGTTGAGGTGAGTTCTTCATAAGGTTCAAGGTTTTTTCATCTGTACACAATTTTTGGGGTATTGCTTCAGAACTAGTAACACTGTTCGATTTCTCTTCAACTTGTGGGATCGTATTATGCAAAAAGTATCATGACACATACAATATAACCTCTATAAATTAATAGCCTTGGGACCATATAAATTCTATTAATTAATTAAAAGAGGTATTAATTAATCGATAAATTAATAATATATTAAATATAGAATGTATTTACAATTCAACGAGTGTACATTTAATCAACTAAAAATTCATTGTATTTTACCAATGTAATCAATTATATATGAATTAATCCACTAAATATACATTAAACTAACCAAAAAAATAATTTCATTGTAATTATGTTCCTAATTAAGTTAATGATACAATAGCTTTGGAGCCTATTATGCACAAGGAAGCACTCAAAGTATCAACAACACTTCATAATTTTTTATTGCAATTTTTATAATTCAACACTAGAACTTCTAGATGCAATAAGAAAATTAGAGATGAGATCCAAATAGATTCAAATTTCAAGAAAAACAAGTAACAATAGAATCATATTTTAACAACATATCATAGTCAAGTATATTTGTAATTTTAGCAAATTATTAATTTATGATATGAATGGGACTACTGAATTATGTAAGGTTTTTAGAAAAATATTATCTTATTAATTTATCAAAATTATTAATTTAGCTTATTAGCCCAAGTAGGGACCGTAGAAAATTATTATATAATAGATGTTATTAATTTATAGAGGTTATAATTGTATTTGGATGATTAAGTATCCAATAGTTTTGCATCATTTCCAATTGATGGTAGTTAAGTATTTGGGGGCAATGTATGTAGGGCAATATTAGCCTTTGTAGGGCACTTCTTTTCACTTGGTCACGGAGACCAATTTTGTTTCTTCTGCGCAAAATGAAATTGTTTTAAGTCATTGTCTGATTTTGATTACATTTTTTATATAATTAGGTGAACATAAAGTCATATGCGAACAACAATGAATTGGCTGTCATGCCACAGGAACGAGTGGTCCGTCTGGAATGGGATCGGCGCTATCTTTCAGTTCTTGGAGTTGAGAACAACCGATTATATGAACTAAGAATACAGACACCTGAGAAAACATTTTCGGAAGAGGAAAATGATATTCGTGAGGTTATGGATTCCTTTAGAGTAAATAAGGTGGCTGTTTGATGATCATCTTCTTGGATGTAGCTTTCAGATCACTTTGGCATGCTAGATTCTTGCAATCATCCATGTTTTGCAATCATGTTTACTTTTTCTCCCAGTCATTTGTCCGAGTATGTAAGACAATGGGAAGAACTAGTAGAATCTGACAGTGTACACCCATCATTTTGTTACCTTCTTGATTTTGTGACAGCAGTGCATTAATGGTGTTAAACATGCTTGTGTTTTCTCGAGTTCACCATAATATGGATACCGGCTCCCATGACACTGTGAATTCCATTCTCCTGGTAACAAACATGAGATTAGGTCCATTTGTATGCAAAACATGTGTTTGGGTTTGTGGACAGAATTTGTATATAGAAGACGGACACATTATTTCAAGGATCCCATAAAGTAGGTGCGTTTGAAACCAAATAAGGGAATGGTGAAAATTGCAGCCTATGTTTCAACCTAGACTGTTGTGTTTTTGCGAGATGATTTCTTACCTTTCAAGTTTGTAGTGCTATTACTACGGTTTTTATAATTGACTGTTCGAAAGTTACGTGCAATGCATTATGCATGTGTTTGTATAATTGGCTGTTCGAAAGTTTGTAGTGCTATTACTACGGTTTTTATAATTGACTGTTCGAAAGTTACGTGCAATGCATTATGCATGTGTTTGTGTTGACTGTTGGGAGGGAATTAAGAAGCACAGATTACATTATGCCACTTAACTAAAACGTGGATATCGACAGTGAGAATAAAATTTTCTTTTAACTGTCGATTTAAACTCTCAATAAATTAAAGAGTCACTTGGCTAGTGTTTGTTTGGGTAAGTTTAACTTATAATTTCAATAATATTTTTATCTACAGGATTGTGTAGGATTTCTAATTATAACTAATTAAAAAATAATTTTTTAGCACTACTTTTAAATATTGCACTAAATATCATTTGTCGATCACTGAATTTTTTAAAAAATGGTTTATTTAATTGGGTCACTAAATTTGACTTTGTCTTAGTTGAGTTATTGAAGTTTAATTTAGTTTTGAATTTCACCACTGTGTTACATTTGGTCACTAATCTTCCCCCCCTTGAACATATAGAAATTGCTTAGTTATTAGTCATACCACAATTGATCTTTCATGTAATTGATGTGACATTTAGAAATGACGATTGTAAAAAGAGGACTTATGGCAATGTTTTTAAAATAGAAGATAAATATACATGTTTTTTTAAGTTTACACTTTTATAATGTGGTGTAGTGATAAATTGACATATACCACAACAATTACATGAAAAATCTATTGCGATTGAGTTGTCAATTAAGCAAATTTCATTAATTTGGAAAATGAGTTATTGAAGTTTAATTTAAGTCACTAAAATTTGAAAAAAATTAAATTAAAGCTCAATGACACAATTTGTAACTAAATTGAATTTCAGTAATTCAATTGTGAAAAATTAAAGTTTAGTGGCCCAATTGTAATTTTTTTGAAACTTCAATAACCGACAATTAGTGAAAATTTAAATATATTTAAATTCAATGATCCAATTGAGATTTTATTGAAAATTTAGTAACCAATTGAGATAATTAAAGTTCAACCAACAATAGTAAATGAAATTTAAGCGATTGAGATTTTATTGAAAAAATTGCGTCAAACATGGCTAAGTTTGAAGGTCGAATTTCAAAATTTTTTAGTCTAGACGAGAGCGGGACATGAGGCGTTGTTAGACAAACAACGTCTTATATTTAGGCGGTGCATAAGCACCTTCTAAACGAGCTTTTTAAAATAGTTATTTAACATATTTGGTTAAACTTAAATTATAATTTTATATACTCTTTACCTACATATTTTGTACGATCTACAACTTATTATCTACTTATTAATAACACATTCTAGAAAACTCATATTTTATAAGCACTTAAAAAATAATTTCAGTATTATTAAACATGTATAGTTGCATTGAATTCAACAATTTGATTTACTAATATCACATGAATAATTAAATTAAAGATTATTTAATCTAAATCGCAATAACTAAATGAAATTTACGTTCGATCAATAAACAATCCAGCGATTAAAGCCACAATGTAGGAGTGGGCATGCAAGCAGGGTGACACGTAGAATATATTGGTTTCTTATTGGATAAATTGTAGGTAGTGTTCTTAACTTTTGACTTTATTTGTACTTATATCCTCAATATTTAATTTTTGACATCTATCACCCCAATTTTTTATATAATTAGCAACTAATACCCTCATGTCTTTATATAATTAGCAGCCAATGCCCTAATGTTAGGGCATTGGCTGCTAATTATATAAAAGGTTGGAGTGATGGATGTCAAGATTTAATATTAAGGATACAACTGCAAATAAAGTCAAAGATTGGAGACACTAGCTACAATTTACCCCTTCTTATTTTGTTATTCTCTTTACTTAACGTGAAGTGATCTCTTAAGCAACATTGTTTAATTTATCTTAAGCAATACTGACGTGGTGCCTATTAATATCAAATTTAATCATTTATATGGATTCTCCATAATAAATAGAATAAGCTAGATTTACAATATTCTCTCTCTCAATCATCATTGAATAATGAAATATAAATAAAGAATTGAATTCAAAATTAATTCCTCTCTCTCTCTCTCTCTCTCTCTCTCTCTCTCTCTCACATTTTTTCTTCTCCAATTTTAGAATTGAATTCCATTTTATTACAAATTCTATAACAACAACGTATTATAAGAAGAAAATATTTTAAACCTCAACATTTGAACGGATTTTTTTTTTTTTTTTTTTTTGATGCATTTGGGTAAAAAACAATCCACTTCAATTTTTTTCATCTAAGTTTGTCAAAAATTGATAATATTTCAATTCATACTTCATGAATGATGGTGGAAGCTCAAGAAAATGGAGAAAATCAATATTTTTTTGCATGTTAATGGATTTTAGAGGTAGGCATGTTGAACACCAAGTTGGAAAAGGGGGAGATAAAAGACTGAAAAAATATATTAACATGCAAAGACATATATACTTTTTTCTCCATTTTCTTGAGCTTCAACCATCATTGATGAAGTATAAATTAAAATATTATCAATTTTTGACAAACTTAGATTAAAAAAATTAAAGTGAGTTGTTTTTTTACCTATCAATCAGAAAAATAATAATAAAAAAAATCTCTCAAACGTTTAAAACATTTTCTTCTTATAGAATTTGCAATAAAACATAATTCAATTATAAAATTGGAGAAGAAAAAATGTTTAAGTTGGAGAGAGAGAGAGAGAGAGAGTCGTGAGAGAGTGAGATGAATTAATTTTGAATTCAACTCGTTATTTATATCTCATTATTCAATAATAATTGAAAGATTATTCAATACTAATTGAGAGAGAGAGAGAGAAGCGTAAATCTAGTTTATTTTATTTATTAGGGAGGACCACATAAATTATTGAGTTTGATATTAATAAATATCACGTCAACATTGCTTAAGATAAGTTAAACGAAGTTGGTTGTGTTTATGTTCCAAAGACAAAATATAAATCTTGGGGGTGTATTTAATCTGAGACTTTTAAAGACTTTTTTGATTGACATTTATCAACCGATTGATTTTGGTGGATTTCATTAACTTTTATCGACTTTTCTAGATTTTAATAGACTCCTACTGACTTTTTATGGATTTTTATAGATTTCATTATGAAGGATTTTCTTAAACTTTCATGACTTTTATAGACTTTTATAGATTTTATTTTTTTAGTTAAAAAATTAATTGTCGCAAAAGAAAATTTTAATAATAATTTATTTAATTATATTAATATTAACAAATTCACAAAAATTAATGTTCTATTTAATTGCTTCAAGTAAATTACGTCAAAAATTAATGATATAACCCACTCTATTTTTTCTTTTGGGTAAAACTATAAATTTTCAAATGGCTTGTGGATAGATTCAAAAAATTATGGCATACGATTCATTTTAAAATATTTTCCAACAAAAAAAATTATCAAATTCATTATTTTCTTTATTATATTTAATAATCTATAGGTAACACTTCATTAGTCACAACAATTGCATAAATAAATAACTAAGTACCAATAGATGAAGAAAAAAATATACAACCATGCTCATCAAGATAAATAGAAAAAACAAGAATAAAAAAAATACAGTAATAAAAAAGAGTTTTTAATTTGATGAAATTCATTAATAAACTACAATCAAGAATTATATAAGAATTTAATTATAAAATTATCTTATTTTTAATGAAAAATGATAAATAAGAGAGAGAGAGAGAGTGTGTGGTTATGTGAATATTGAAAAAAAAAATTACATTATCTCTAAAGGTTCATAGAAGAAAATGAGAAACTAGTTAAGAGAATATTGAAAAAAAAAATTAAATTGAATAGAGATAAAAATATTAAAAGAAGAAATAGGGAAATAAAAAGTTAGGAGAATATATTGAAGAGGAAAAAAAATCATATTGAAGAAAAAGAAAAATATTAATCTTAACTCTACAGTTTGTTGAAGGAAAAAGAAAAGAGAAATCATGCATATAAAAAAATAAGGGAATGAAATATATTTTTTCTTCTAAACTCTTTCAAAATCTTAGGGTGAATGTGAGAGAAATTGTAACATCTTTTATTTATACTTTGTGCTTTAAAGTTAGTACATATTAAATTTTCTATAAAGTCATTAAAAATCATCAACATTTTGAATACCCTTGAATTTCGTAGGATTTTAAAAAATCTGAATTGAATACCGCATGACTTTATAAGACTTTTTAAAAGTCTTTAAAAATCTAAATTGAATACCCCAAGACTTTTATGGAGTTTTAAAAGTCTGAATTGAATACACCTAAACTTTTAAAGTCTTTTAAACTCCATAAAACTCCCATCAACTCTTAATTGAATACACCCTCCTTAATCACTTGTAAGTAGAGTTTTTAACCCTTCATTTTCTAATTTAGGATGAGTAATTAATAACTATCTTATTTAAATGCATCAAATCTCTTCAACCCATTATTTCAAAAAAAAATTGAATTAAAATTTGAACGTTCACGTCCCCAAACTTTTCAAATGTTAATGTATCAAGTTTGGACTAAACCGTAATTAAATATGCTCAGAACAAAAAAATAGAAATTCAAAAGTAACTCTTGTTTTACTACTAATATACAATGAATCGATAAATGAATTTACGATAATAACATCTTCAAAATAATAAAATTTTGCAATCCCAAGTCGAGCCAGTATACTAAATTAATGACCTCGAGGTCCTCACTAAATGTATAAAATAATAATTTTATTTTAAATTAATTATTAATTGAATAGATAAAATTCATAATACATATTAAGAAACTTTTTTCCTAATTACTTCTATTTTTTTGAGTTCAACTATTTCTCAATATTTACATCTAATATAGTGTATTTTTTGATTTTTTCTTTGAACTCAACCTTTTCCTTAATTTCTTGCATTGCATACACATTTGGTATTATTTAAGGTTACACACAACTTCATCTCAACCATGCTCATCGTCTCTAGGTCTTTTCAGTACCTCTTGAATAATATCTTCATCATAATACGATTTTATTACTATATTATTTTTACTATGATAATTTAAAAGACGCTCGACATCCATCACATTTCTAATGAGAAATAGTTTCACATAACTTGTGACAATATTAACTTTCGAGTTTTTCAAGTATATACAAATAAATTTTTGACTATGTCCTTTTTTTATTATTTATAAATTGTACAAATATTTTTGTTAAAAAAATATATATACAAGTAGTAAAAATATAAAATACTTTATAAACTAATAAATATTTATTTATCCATAAATTATTGAGTTATTCATTTCAATAAATTAATAACATCTCTAAGCTACTAATTTTTCATAATCTTAAAAGTATTATTTTATAGATATTTTAGTGTAATTACTTACTTATTTCTAACATTCACTAATTAAAAAAAAGACTTATTTATTTTAAACCCTACTTTTTAAAGACAAACATGCTAAATTAATCAATTCGACTCATTACCCAAAAGTAATTAATAAGTAATAGGTTTTATCTAATTAAAAAAGCACATGTGACTAGCTTAAAAAGTAATTTTAAGTAAAAAATAAGCTGTAAAATAAATGAATTTTTAAATACTAACTTTCATAAAAGGTTACTTTTATACTTTAAATTAAATAACTTATATTAAAAAATGATATTTTTTTTTTTTTTTTTTTTTTGTTTAGGCATAGCCAACCACGGGAGGAAGGGCAGAAAAATAAAGGGGAAAAGCCCAAAGCTTAATGGCAAAGCAAAACGTCGTAGTTTCATAACAGGCCTAGTTTCCTGATCTGTAAATTTCCCTTTTAAACCGCGGTAAAGCAGAAAAAAGTTATTCGACATTACCCGATCCAGAAAATATAAAATACAGTATTATCAAAGAGAATTGCTTCGATATTTCGTAGCACGAGAATTGAAATCTGTTAATTTCTACAGGACCTTAGTAAATCAAAGCAGCTGATTTGAAGGACGCGATCGAATATAATTCCCAAAATGGATCTGAATCCAGTAAGTTTTCATTATCTCCGTTAATTTTGCGCACAATCCATAGATTAAAATTCATTTCTGTATTTCCTCTATGTAATGGCTACACTGTATGAATCGATTGTGATTATTGTTTATAATTTTATTGATTACTCCTTTAGTTCTGTATATCTGTTAGTTTATTTCGTTTCTTGCATTAAACCTAAATGGTGAGACCCGATTAGTTCTATTTTCAAACAGAAGTCTTGGGGATTATTGGGTATATGTGGAATCCCTGAGATTTTAATTCTCCATATGTAAATAAGAAGCTAACAAATGCAAGTTGATAAAATGCTACTATATTTTTAGCTTGTACGGCGCAATGTAACTATATTGATTTAGCAGATTAACCAGTGATTATGTCTCCTTGCGGAGCATATTTTCTCTCTCTTTTTTTTTTTTTTTTTGTGTGTGTGATTTTATGGCTGTGGGACACTACCTGGAGTAAAATGATACATGGACTGATGGACGGTTAATGAATTTACTATGTGATAAATTTCTTTTGTTGGGATCATCCCAAGATTCGCTTTTGCATGCAAACTTATGTTCAGTAAATTTGAAATGAAAAGTTCCTCAGAACTGATAAGGCTATAAAAATTGTTTGGATTAAAATTAGTTGAATATAAATAGGTGATGTGGGGAGGAAGTAAAGCTACAACGGCTGATTCTGGAATTTTACTGTTAAACTATTTATTTTGGAGTAGTTGTCTCTTTTTCCTTATGTAGCCTACTTACTCCAATCAAAGCAGCTTTCTGAGTCTTTGACTGGAAGAAAGGGTAGTGTTAATATGCTGCTAAGCAAAACATTGAACAGAAAAAGAAGTGGGCTTTAGTCATTCAAGATATTTGATTTGATGTTGCTTCTTGATCATATTTAATATCTCTTAAAAGAATAGATATGAATGATTATTGTTCGAAAACAGAATCAGCATTCCAGAGTGCTCATCTCAAACTTCTTTCTTTTTGTGCTTAGCCTGCAGGGGAGAATTATGGTCATCCGGAGATATGCTTCTTCCATGTGGTCTTCAAGGTCGACTATATGTTTTTGTGATTGTCTAGGTACTGTGTGATTTTGATCTGCATCAGCAAGTTTCATAACATAATGTCACCATTTCCTTTTCCAGGCTGCAGCTTTGGCATTCTATATGCTTTCTGCGTTGTTTTTTGATAGTTTTGTCATCATTTTTGTGGTTACTGTACTACTCTCTGCACTTGATTTTTGGGTTGTCAAGAATGTAAGCGGACGCATCTTGGTGGGCTTAAGGTGGTGGAATGAAATAAATGAAGATGGTGAAAGTGTATGGAAATTTGAATGCCTTGACCAAGAGGTGAACAATGATGATTTATACATCTTTTGATAAGGATCAGTACTTTTGGTCCTTGCTTCATGATCACGTCTATTTGACTCGTTCTCATATAAATCTTACTGTACTTAACTCAATTTCTCAGTCTCTTGCGCGGATGAACAAGAAGGATTCATGGCTGTTCTGGTGGACCTTATACCTTACAGTGAGTAATCAAAGCTCTCTCATTTGAATGTTCAACTGGAATAAAATGGATATGCTTGCAAAGGATATAAGCAAATGCTTGATATAGGGCAATTTTTTTACTGACAAAAAGATAAATTAACTGTTAACTGCCATGATAGTGAATTTTAAGCAGAGATTCTGTTGCCTAAATTTTTTTATTTCGTCAAACTCATTTTGTTTATTGACAACATATTCCAAAGCCTTTCCTAGTTGTTTGAATGTTGTCTACCTAAAGTGTTGCTTTTGTTTTAGGCTGTTGTGTGGATCTTCTTTGGGATATTCTCTATCATAAGGTTTCAAGCTGATTATGTTCTAGTTGTTGGAGTTTGTTTGATCCTCAGCATCGCTAACATTGTTGGCTTTACTAAATGCCGAAAAGGTACGTTGGCTTACTAATGTTTCACGTCAATCAATTGTTAAAGGCATCTTATATGTTTCAAAATGCACGAAATGTTTATCTTTACCAATTGTGGTATAAGTAGATAAAGTTTTTGTGTTCACACTAGAAGTATTACTTAACTTTACTGTTTAATACGTAAATTGTTACCATAATTCATATTTATAATGCTAATTATAATACAGTGGCTCACTGGCTGTTGGGGTGGTTATTGTTGGTGCCAAAGTCCACTGTTAATTCATATTAGTTCTTCAGGAACCCTAAGCTACTTTACGACTTGATTGATTCTTCTATTTACTGATAGGCATTTGCTTCTGCATTTCGTGCATTTCTGGACACAATGTACACAAATTTCAATCCTGTAGTTTACTAATAATTCGTTCATATTCCGTATAATTTATCTCCTTGAGCAATAATAATTATCCTTTTATCCAGATGCTAAGAAACAGCTTCAAGCATTTGCAACCCAGAACCTTACTTCTCGGCTATCGTCTACCATTCAATCAGCATTCACTGTTGTATGAACAATTGGATAAGATAAGTTTGAGAAAAGAGCTTCTGAGAACCTTACTGATTCGTGGCTTTTGTCTCTATTAGATCATTGTATTCAGTGATATAGAATTGTTGCTTTTGCATGCGCTTTATGTAAATTTTGATAAGAATTGTACGCGATCTATACTGGAGAACTTAGTTTATCGCTACTAAATTTTCCACATTTGTTCCTACAATGCTTATGAGTTGTGACAACTGACCACTTCTCTATGTGCCTCTTCTAAACATTAAAAGTGAGTTTGCAACCGTGATCATGACGGTTGTATAGTTGCACTTTAAGGTCACACTTTAGACGAGATCTAAAATTATATTTTGAGTGTTAAGGAAAAGGACTTCAACCTGAGTGTTGTGTAGCCGGGGTTTTGTTTGGAAGAGCAGAACAACTATTGTTGGTAATGTCAATGGGAAAGAGCCCATGCCTGTTGCAACTCCTCACCATTTTGTATCGCCAATCACGTTCAGCCCTATCTTATATTGGGTGTCAAATATTTTTATATTAAATTTAAATTTACCGTATCTGAGTGTCTTACATTAAACGATGACATCATTTAAAATTCTTGTGTTTCAAATAAGATAATTTATTTATACGTATTCATATCTTCAACTTAAATTATGTTTGGTGTCCATTTGATTTTACTAAAAATTAGTTTTTTAGTAGATTTTGATAAAAATCAATGAATGTGTAGTTGAAAAGTTGATAAAAATTGTGTGTATGATAAATGTGTGTTTAAAATTAATTATTAATTTTGATTTCAACTATTTAATAAGTTTTTAAGTAAGACCAAACACAGACTAAATCTAATTAGAAATGTTTGAGAAACAGAAATTTCTTTAGCAATTTCCAATGATAAACCAAAAAAAAAAACGAAAAAAATAATTAAACACAAATATTGATGACAGCAAAAACTGCTCACAATCTCGTAACTTCCTTCTCTATTCCGTCACCGTTTAAGCGGTGGCTCTGTCGTGTTGTGGTGTCACAATCTCGTAACTTCCTTCCTGCTATTTTTTGTCTGTTTCGTCAAGATCCTATCCCCTATCCAACTTTAAGTGAAAAAGTGAAACAAATAGATATACTCAAAATTATGTTACCGACTGGTTGGCTCCTAAAAATTTGTCTCACGATTCAGCGGTGGTTAAGTGGAGTTTAAAAGTAGTTTTTTTTAAAAAATTTGAAAAAATTGGTTAAATATACTGATAAAAAATTAATAAAAATTACGATTCCTATAAAATATGTGGTTGAAAATAAATTTAAAAAAAAAAAAGTCTTTTTAAAAAACTAAGCCAAACAAACACTTATATATACTTTTTTTATAAGTCGGTTTTAAAATTGAGTGACGTAAAATTTAGTTACAATAAAATATTTGAAACATAACATGTGAATTAGACTTTTTCATAATCAGCTGTTGAGACATTTTTTGCATTTTAGAGATCATATATAAATTTAGAGAATAAAAAATTTGAAATGCTTCAACAATTTATTTAATTTTAACACTTTATTTTACTGTTCTCAGTAAGTATTTAATATTTTTTTCTTATATTTTATTTTGACATACTTCCCTCCTAATTATTATATGATTTTTCTATTTTATTTTATATACACTATTTAATTTAGTTAATATCTGAGTATTGAAAATTAGAATTATTTGAATGCATTTAATTATAGAGAATGGATACGTTGATTCGGAGAGTTTATTAAAATATAATTTTAAAGATTTACTTTCTAAAATAGAGAGAATTTTATGTTTAAAGAGTTCCTTGAAGATGGCGTTAGTAGAATCGCAAGTTAATTTCTAGCTAAAATTTAAAAATCTTAATATTACCATATCTTTCAAATCTTTTTAGAGCTAGTTCGGAGAGAATTTTTAAAATGAAATTTTCTAACATAACATATTTGACTTTTTAAAAGTTTTGGAGGTGAAATGACAAAATTGTCTCAATTTCGTCATTTCACCTTCAATTTTTTTGAAAAGTCAAACATGTCATATTAGAAAAACTCATTTTTTGTCCAAAAAAATTCTAACCAACAAGTTCTTAGGGTGCGTTTGATTGCAATACATTTTCTATGGAAAAAGTATTTTCTCTACCTATTTTGTAACTAACTACGTTTGATAGCCATATTTTTCCATGGAAATTGTATTTTTCCACTATTTTTCAACTACGTGTTTGATTGATTTGTTTTTTTTTTCAGATAAAACGTTTTAACATTTACCTTAAAAATCAACATTTCCCTTGAAAACAATGAAAATGTTTTCTTGGGGTGGGTGAGGAGGGTGAGGGTGAGGGTGAGGGTGAGGGGGGGACGGGTTTTATTTTCCATGGAAATTTTGTCTTTATTTTCCAATTAACAATTTAATTCCATGGAATTTATTTATTTTCCACCCAAATTTCTTGTCTGCAAACAAACAAACCCTAGTCATTATCCTACTGGAATAATACAGAAACGACAAAAATATAGAAAGTTCAATTTGTGAGGGTTGTCTGACTTGCTTAATGCTTGAGTTGACTCTGGGTCATCTTTCGAATCAAAATTTAATCCCATTCTGATATTTTATTTTCAAAGTATAGAAATGGAATAAAACTTTTACTTAAAACCTCAATTCTTTAAAAGGACCAAGACTTTTCTTCAGCAAAAAAAGTTAAAAAAATAATATATGATAATTATGCATTCACCCATCTTTGTCCCTCCTTTTGTGCTCCACAGAATCATTTGGTCCCATTCCTCTAGAAATATCCTTACTTGTTTCTTTGTGTATGTTTCCAAGATTATCGTGTAAATAAAAAATTAGAGTGATTAAGCACAATAAAAACATAAGATAAAACCCAAAAACTCATTTATTCTACAAATATCAACAAACTTGAGAATCAAAGATTTGATAATTCTTAGCAAGAATGTTGATTAAACTTTATTCGATGTTCAAAACTAATGAATTACGAAAAAACTATAAAGTGTCTAAACACAAAAGATTAAGTAGAAAAAATTTAGACGAACAAATGACATAATTGTCCATATTTAATGAAATAAAAAAAAATATATAAGAAAAATCACTTCGTCATAGACTATTTACACCTTTTCTATATCTCTCTCTCTTCTTTTATGCTCGAATATACATTATATTGAATAGGAGTTGAAAAAGAAATGAAATGAAAATCTTGTTTATGTACTATTTTGTGTATTATTGTTCAATATTATACGTTAAACGCATGTGTTCTTTAACGTACCCAAAAAAAAAAAACATAAAAGTAATTGATTAATTACCAAATCTTTGTTAGACATGCATTCTTATTTCTTAGTGATTGTAGTACTTTGTCCAATTAAAAGAAAAGAAAATGTTTTTTTCTCTACAGTGGGAAAGATTTATCTTTTCACTGCTTATATATATGGTTTATCGACCAGCTTACTATCAGTCTAACATTAAATGAGTTTTACTTGATCAATAGAAAATTACTATGTAGACAGTAGAGAAGATAAATATTTCCTAACATTTTCCTTTAAAAGAAAAAAGAGAGACAGTGGATGGAGTGATGATGGAAGAGCAAGAAGAGAAATGGATATGCCTTTGATGTCATCAGTGTTCATACTTTGGAAAATTCAAAGCAATGGGATTGGGAGCTGTAAAGTCAAGAAAAAGACATTTTCCCACTAACATATTAATAATAATATAGTTTTTCTTTAATAAAACATGTATAAATTCTTACATATTGACTATTATTTTTATATTTAAACATTATCATATTTTACCATTATTATACTCCAACTAGATTGTCGAGCATTTAAAAATAACAATCTTATAATCGGATTACTACTTTAAAATTATATATTGACTATTATTTTTATATTTAAACATTATCATGTTTTACTATTATTATACTCCAACAAGATTGTCGAGCATTTAAAAATATCAATTTTATAATCTGATTACTACTTTCAAATTTATACGAGTTGAATTATTCGTTTTGAATAATCAAACTTGTAAAAGAAATAGTAATTCAAATTTTTATATATTTAAATAAAGTCGGATTTTAGTGTTTGTTTGACAATTTTTATTAAGTGCATGTTTGGTATAGCTGGCATTATTTTTTAAATGTCTATTATAAGTTATAGGTTTTTTGAAATGTGTGAATAATAAGTATACATAGTCGATTTTGAACCGAGTTGAGTTAACCACCTCTGGCCTAAAACGGAAGGAGGCCTGTTTACATAAAAAAATAAAAAATTATTTGTGGTTACTGAAATGTCCAAAAAAAATATTTGTGCAAAAGTTTGAAGTTCAACAAAGCAAAATAAATCGCATTTCCATGAGTATCATGACTATTATTAAGTAGTCGTCCAAAATCGAAGGGGCCTATTTTAAAATATATATATATTGAAGTTCAGCCCATCAGCAGCCTTGTCTTTGATTTATCCGACTTTGTCTTGAGATTGTAATTTTTGAACTTTACCTCAGACCTCAAAAATGTCAGAATCAATCTTGTAAGTATGTTTGATTAATTTAATTAATTTATATTATAATTTATATCGAGTCAAACAAGTTATTTATTAAAAATTTATAAATTTCATTGAACGGATCGTGTGGTTATAATTAAAATTTGACCAACTTATAAATAAATTTACTTTTCTCTCATGCAGTGTACGTAGCCAATTTCCACCGCTTCAATTTCTGCGACAACCCGACATGTAATGCGTTACAAAGAGATAAACATATAAGATATACAAATTTTCATTAAACGACAACACCAACCTAAATGCGTTACAAAATCAAGAGATAAACATTTTCAAAGAACAGTTCCAGTAGTTATGTCCACGTGTTTTTGCATTTCATTCACTTCTTACACGTTGCCCTTTTTTCGTCAATATCCAGGTTATTGGGAAATTTCACTCCAAGTCCCCTACTTACAGATTTGTTTCATATAGACTATCTAACATTCTAACTTATAATTTTGGCAACACAATTTTTTGAGTGCTAAATATATACAAATTTCACATTTTTGTTATAAAATAGTGAGTCAACCATTGTGAAAATTGACATGTATATAAAAATTAGACTCATATTTAAAACCGGCTCAAGCGATTTGAGGGATTTATGTTTAAAAAAATTAAGGGCCTTTTCAAGAACCAAATTAAATAAATAAATTATTATACCCAATCTCTACTAAAACATTCTGTCATTTCATTAAAAAGAAAAGAAAAAAGAAAATAAAAATTCAAGTACAAAATAGATAAACTCTAAAAACTACGGAGTTCTTTACAAACATAATTAAGAACATCTCCAATGTATTTTGTGAATTACTATCTAAGTGGCACGGATGTTGAAAAATTTACGATCTACGTGATATTAATGTTTAATGAATAGACATTCAAGTTTAAATTTGATCTTCAATGCATTCAATTGATTGCTATCTATGTGTATTTTATTTTGGTAAAATAAAATCTTAAATTTTATATGAATGATTTAAATCTACATAAAATGGAAATTTTTTTTGGTTAGTATTTAAATTCTAAACATTGTTTGTTTATTTTTTTTGTCACGTCGGCCCCCCCCATAGTCTATAGTCTTTGTGAGAACAGCATTAAACAAAATTTTTTAGACATTGTCTATTTACTTATGTGGCCAAAAAAATATAGCAATCCACTGTTGCATTGGTGATGCCTTAATAACTTTCTTTAGACCTTGTTATCTGTCATCTTATATCTCTTCAAGTCTATGTACTTGTTTAATAAAATTTTTTGTAGATTATAAACAGTAGGTCTAACAAAAATTTATATATAAAATAAAAATAAAAAAGATCATACGGAATATATCAATATGTGAATAAAAATAATGTTGATAATCGAAAATCTTGCACATAAAGGGGCATGGCGGTTTTGGGCCAAGAAGAATAAGGCAATCGCCTCTAACCCAAAAATGAAAAGGGGCCCATTTTTATTTAAAAAATAATAATTTGTGATTATTGCAGTTTGCTCCAAAAAAATTGTGCAAATATCGCCTAAAAATCGAAGGGACCCATCTCTATTACTCTGGCTCATATATGCTTGTTTGTTTTTTAAGTTTTAAGTTAACAACTAAATCCTTAAAAGATTGGTGTGTTTTGAATGCATACAATAATTTGAAGGTCCATTACAGATCTAATTTGTGAAATTTGTCTTAGGCGTCGAAAATCAAAGGACTAGCTCTGATAAAGGGAAGGTACGGTACAAGCTGGATATATTAGCTTGATTAGAGAAGAAAGCATAGGGCCCATAGGTATGGGACCTTAGCGATAGAACCTAACAAAGAACAGCGAAGAGCTCCCCTTTTGGCAAGAACGCGAGAGGAGCGATCCTATAAATTTATATAAATATATTAAGTCAAAGATGATTTAAAACCAATGGAATAAAATCAAATTAACCATTCAATAATACCACAAACTCATCAATTACCAGTATAATAAAGAGATTAGTTATATATATTTTTTATTGCAATAAGCAAATAATCAGAAAGAAATAACTTTCTGCATCTTGTCTTGGAATCTACATATATAATAATTTAATTCAAACTTTCAAAGTATCATCTTATTTCACCTTGAGTTTAGTTTCATTAACAAAATCATAATCCATTAATTAGAGATTCAACATTTCATTCTATTCCATTAAAAAGAGAGAGCGATTTGAAATTAATTGGCAAGCTGGGGATGGGGTTGGGGTATAGGAAAATGTAAGGACGAATGAAAACAATACAAATGTTGATTTCACCTTTAAGGACTTTAGACCACCATCTAATTCGTCTTATACTTAAGTCAGCTCTATCGAATTGTTAGTCAAGTCACAAATTTGACTAGTCAGGATACAAATTCTATCGTCCAATTAATGAATTCCGTCAAGTTTGATAGAAGTGACAGACAAAATAGTCAAATTGAAGTTTAGTGATTGAACTGAACCAAATTAGAAGTTTGGTATTTAAAGTAAAATAAATAGAAGTTGGGTGACCTCCACTGAAATTTTCCATCGAAAATGTTATAAATTTCACCACCCTCCTCGAGAGTCATGTACAGAAATTTCAGCATTTGTGTAGTTCGAAAAAACAATAAATTATGACTCCTGCAATTGTGAATACTTTAGCAACCATAAATGTGCCTGGTCGTGCCTATGTTACTTTCTTGGCTGGGGATGGTGATTATGTGAAAGGGGTGGTGGGTTTGGCCAAGGGTTTGAGGAAGGTGAAGGCTGCGTACCCACTCGTGGTCGCGGTTCTGCCCGACGTCCCGGCGGACCACCGCCGCATGCTGGTGAATCAGGGGTGTATCCTTCGTCGGATTGAGGAAGTTCATCCTCCTGTTAGTGACAAGGAGAGTCCCTATATCAGACCCTACTTTGCCATCAATTACTGTAAGCTTCGTCTTTGGGAGGTGAGATTTTGAATCCCAAACTATTACAGCATGTGCAGTATATATCTTTGTGTATATGTATGATGATCGAGGAAATTAAGGATGACAAAATCCAAAATGTTTTATCTTCAAAATTTGAGTTAATATATATTTATTTTGATATCGAGTGTAGTTTGTGGAGTACAAAAAAATGATATACCTGGATGCAGACATTCAAGTGTTTGATAATATAGACCACCTATTTGACTCGCCGGACGGTGGCTTCTATGGTGTTCTGGATTGCTTATGTGAGATGGACGGTCCGCCGTGCTCGCAGAAAGTCCGATGGCCAGAGGAGCTCGGCCCTGAGCCACCGTTCTATTTCAACGGCGGTATGTTTGTGTTCGAGCCTAGTATTTCTACATATCATGACCTTTTGAACACTCTGAAAATCACCCCGCCAACCCCATTTGCGGAGCAGGTAACAGGATAGTGTTTTTCGATTTGGACACGTTTTGAAAATCGAAACTTCCTCGGTATTCAAAGGGACATGTCTGAAACTAAAAATCTAACTAAGTGGGCTGATTTATCTCCCCGCAGGACTTTTTGAACATGTTTTTCAGAGATATTTCGAGGCCACTGACGCCGGTTTACAACTTACTGGTGGCCATGCTGTGGCGCCACCCCGAGAAAGTTGAACTGGAGAAGGCGAAAGTGGTACACTACTGTATGGCGGGGTCGAAGCCGTGGAAGTACACCGGGAAAGAAGAGTACATGGACAGAGAAGATATCAACATGCTGGTGAAAAAATGGTGGGACATTTATAATGATGAGACATTGAATTATAGGAGTAGCACCCAAATCACTGGCAGTGGTTTAGCTGACGGTAAAAATTGCGCCCCACTTCTGAGTCCGATGCCATTAGAATCACCGCCGCTTCATTGGCGGCGCAGATCGTTTACTAAACTATTCCGTTTTTAAAGTGAATATAGAAAGTAGTTGGTGTATGACTTCCGTGGCGCTGTTTAATGGAAATGTAAACAAAATAAAATCTCCAAAAGAAAAATATAGGCTATAGACCTTTATTACTGGTTAGTGTTGTAATCATCCGGCAGGGCAACTTTGCATTGGAAATAAATCACCAGCTTAAATATAAGCTGCACTTCCCAGATGTTTTAGTGTACAATTTGTCCTTAGAATCTACTTACACGGGGAGACGAAGTATTTACAAGTTTAGTGGGTCATAATTTTATGGGAAATTGGCGTAAATGATTTCAAACTCTGTCCTTAGTACGAAAATAGTCCTTAACTTTTATTTTTTTGCACAAGTAATCTTTAATCAATGTAATTTTGCGCAATTGATCTTGATTAAAAAGACAAAAATACTATTAGTTTTAATTAAAGAAAATTGTAATTGGAATTTTAACTTTTAAAAATGTACAAATAGGTCCGATATATTTATTAAATAATATTTAATTTAGTAAATTAAATATATCATTATAATCGTGTCAATTAAATTTTTTATAAGAAAAAAATGAAAAATTATTGCGCTTTAGGTATACGTAATTGCCATAGATGAAAAACTTGAATAAAAATCAAGTTAAATAAAAGAAAATTAGCGCAAATGGTCCATAATCTTTGCCTTTATTATGAAAATGGTCTCTAACTTTTTATTTTTGGTGGAGTGGTCCCTAACTTATCCATTTAGGTGTGCAGTTGGTCCTTATTTTATAAAAAAAGACAAATATACCTTTATTTTTAATTTTAAAAATTTTAATTAGATTCCTAAACTTTGCAAAAAGTACAAATGGGTCCGATACTTTTATTTTTTTTTAAAAAAATTAAAAGAAACTAACAAATTAATAATATACTAAATTATTTTGTATATTTTATGAAATGTTATAAAATAAATAAAATTTAAGCTCATAATTATTAAAAACCGTGTTAATTAAAATTATTTTATTATTATTAAGTAATCATTAAAATTTAAAATTTAATTTTATCATTACAACATAAAAAGAAAAATATCTTTATCACAAACTTAATAATCAAATATTATTAATTCATTGAGTTATTCGTTTATTAACTACAAATATTAGAGCTCAAATTGTATTCTTCATATTTTAATTTATCATTTTATTATCGTTCAAAAATAAAGAACGCTTTGTTAGTATTTTTATGTTAAAAAAATAATAAGAATGTCATAAAATTATATACGTCATTTTGTTATTTATTTAACTTAATTTTTATTCAAATTTTTCACATCACATAACAATTACACATACCTAAAGCGCAATAATTTTATATTTTTCTCTTATGAAAGATTTATTTAACACGACTATAGTGATATATTTAATATGCTAAATTAAATATTGTTTAATAAATATATCGAATTTATTTGCACATTTTGTAAATGTTAGAAATCCAATTGTAAATTTTTTTTAACTAAAATTAAGGGTATTTTGTCTTTTTTATAATAATGACCAATTGCGCACCTAAATGGATAGATTAGGGATCACTCGACCAAAAATGAATGGCTAAGGACCATTTGCGCACTATTGACATACGTTATGGACCATTTGTGCCAATTTCTCTTAAATAAATAACAAAATAGCGTATATAATTTTATGACATTGTATCAATCTTATTATTTTTTAAAATAAAAATATTAATAAAAATTAATTTACACATTATGTGTCCTTTATATTTGAACGATAACAAAACAATAAATTAAAATATGAAGAATACAATTTGAGCTCTAATAATTGTTGTTAATATACGAATAGCTCAATAAAATAAAAATATTTGAACATCAAGTTTTTTGACAAAGTTATTTTTCTTTTTATATTGTAACAATAAAATTAAATTTTAGGGACCATTTGCGCTAATATCCCTAATTTAACTTAAAAATGTGAAATTTAGAGCTTGTTTGGTGGACTTTAAAAATTTGTTAAAAAGTTGAAGTGAAAGTCAATAATTAATTTTAACTCATACTTTATGTGATCTACAATTTTTATTAACTTTTCAACCACATATTTCTTTAGGAATGGATATGGTTTTATTTACATCGATTCTGAAGAGAACCGAACCGGAATCAACAACCAATAGGTTCCAATAGAACTATTGGTTCTATCTGAAATTATAGATAAATGTATCTTAATATATCAGTATCATTAAGGTTCTAAAAAGCGTAAAGTGTGGCTAGGCGTGGAGGCCAAGTTTCAAACTTTTTGAGCCTAGACGAGACTTAGGCGGGGGTAAGGCGTGGCAAAGCGTGAAAAAACGTTTTCTTATTTTTAATATTAAAAAAGATAAAAAAAATTTTTAACTAAAAATTTTTAACTAAAAGCGAGCCTAGGTGTGCCTAGGCGCGCGCTTTTTAGTTAAAAATATATTTAACCATAAAAACACGTGCCTAAGCGTCGCCTAGGCGAGCTTTTTAGAACACTGAGTATCATACATGAAAGTATCTTAATAAAACAATATCATAAACTACAACCCAATAAAATAACATTATCATAGATTAAATAACAGTATCACATGTTGAAACATTATCGTAATAAAACAGTATCAAAGACAATAGCATGGTGTAAGTATACTATATCACTTTATCTAAATAAAACAGTATCATAGATAAAACCAAGTACAAGATATTTTAACGGTTAAAGTAATGATACTATTCTTAAACTGCTCCATTACTAGTGCAAGATTATTGATACTATTTGCATTCAATAATAATATCATAGATATAACTAAGTATAAGATGTTTTTAATGATTGAAGTAATGATACAGTATCATATATAACACTTTATCTAGATAAAATAATATTATAGATATAACTAAGTAGATATGTTTTACTACTTGATGTAATGATATTGTTCTTAAAATACTCAATTAGTAGTACAAGACCATTAATATTGTATGCATTCAATATCATAGATTGAAACAATGTCATAGGTTAAAACATTATTATAATAAAACAGTATCAAAGACAAAAGTATAATTAAAACAGTATCATATATAAAACTAAATACAAGATGTTTTTATAGTTGAAATAATGATACAGTATCATGTATAACACTTAATCTAGATAAAACAATATGATAAATATAATTAAGTAGATAAGTTTTACTACTTGAAGTAATAATATTGTTCTTAAAATGCTCCATTAGTAGTACAAGACCATTGATACGGTTTGCATTCAATTACAATATCATATGTTGAAACATTATCAACGATAAAAGCATGGTATAAATATACCAATGCACATTATCTAAATAAAATAGTATCATAGATAAAAAAGTATCATAAAAAATAATATCATAGATAAAACAATATTATAATAAAATAAAACAATACAAAACGATTATCATAAAAATATTATCATAATAAAACAGTATCATACAAAATAGTATCATAATAAATTAGTATTATTGAATTAACATTTTTTTTTGTAATTGCAGGGGTATGTTGGTCTTTTAGCGATAAAATGTGATTTTAATTGAATTAAATTTTAGTTATATAACTTTAAAGCCCATAAGTGCCTAAACAGTGACCGGCCTTGAATTTACCTTTTACAAAAAATTTGTTACTAATGACTAGACTTGACAAATGAGCTACACGGGCCGGTCCAACCCGAAATTGGACGGCACAAAAGATTGGGCTAGACTAGCCCTAACCCAATTTTACATGAGATGGTATTTGTTGGGCCAACCCAGCCCAATTTTGGGTCACAGGGCTAATGTGCCAGCCAAACTTAAATTTTAACTTATTTTTTCAAAACAATTATTTATAATTTTCCACCCCATCCCACCCAAAAACGAAATTTGAGAACGCGACTAGAAGATGGGATTTCTCTCATTCTGGTCGCAAATCCTCCCTGGTTTCGCGAGAATCCAGCTTCTGGCCGACACCTGTTGGAAACCGGGGGGGGTGAGAGAGAATCCTCTTATTTACTACCACGTTTCATAGTGGGTAGGTGGGGGCTTGGGCCAAATAATTTTATCGGGCCTGCCCGACCAAATTTCAGCTCCGATTGAATCGGTGGGTTAGTTTTATCGGGCTAAATGGATCGATTTTATTTAATCAACTTTTTATTGGCCAAGCAAAGCCCATAGTCAGGGTTATCTGGGCTAGCTTATTTTGCCACTTTAGTAATGACTGACGATATTATTGTTAAAGATTCTAATGGAATTACGTAAAGTAATATTGTGTGTGATCACTTCTATTAGTACTAGTGTGAGCACGTGCGATGCACGTAATAGTATTTATTATATCTTTATTTTATGAATTGACTTGATATTGGTAATCTAAGTAAAAAATTAAATTAAATATTAAAAAACAGGCGATTGAAACCTAAATATAAGTATGCCTATAACTTAAAACCTAGTTTATTAAAATTCATTACAGTAGATGACTCAAAACATATGATAAAATTGAATTCAATTTACTTCATAAAAGCCACTATTCTTAAGTACCATTTTCTCTGAATTTGCATTCCTCTTCAAAGCTTGAGTTCATTCCTTATAATATTTTAATCACGTAAAGAAAAACGAATGCTTTTGCATTAAGAAATTTCACATTTGCTCCAGAATAAGACTCTGAGCATAAGTATCTACAACAACATCTGCACATTAATTTCAATTTGTTTTTCAAATAACTTAAATAAAAGATAAAGCGATGATTGAATTGAGCTTACATCATCAAAGATTTTGGTTTTCAAGAACGACAAATTAGGCTTCTTCGGTAAGTGTACCAATTCAATCATCACGGTGTTTAGTGGCAGAAATAAAAGTTCATAAAAATCTTCTTTGCTGCTTTAGATTTTGAAAATAATCACTAAGTTAATTGATCAAGTTGTTTCATGTTTGAATTAAAGCTCTTAAAACAACATAATTTTTAAAAATAAGTAAATCACATTACAATTGTTAATTAAGCATGCTAGTGAAAATTGTATGTATTTGATGCAAGTTAAAAATTGTGGCAAAAATGGGCCACAAAAGTGTAAAAAAGTAAACAAGTCAATAAACATATTAATTAAAATTAAAATTGTTCCACAACTACTTGAGTGTAAAAAATAGTATCTTAAATACAAATTTCTAAAGTACTTAATAGAGTTTGCATTACTAATGTGCAAACAAGTCTTTTTCAGAAATAATATTCTAGCGTTGCATTAATATTCAAAAGAAAAATGACAATAAAATTATACACTCCATTTTGTTATTTATTTAGGGACCATTTGCTCTAATATTTCTAAAAATTAAGTTAAAATATGAAGAATATAATTGAAACTCTAATATTTGTACTTAATAAACGAATAACTCAATTAAATAAAAGCATTTGAACATCAAATTTGTGACAAAATTATTTTTCTTTTTATGTTGTAACAATAAAATAAAATTTTAAAATTTAAATAATATAATTATTTAATAATAATAAAATAATTTTGTTTAACATATTTATTAATAATTATGAGCTTAAATTTAATTATTTTGTAATAGTTTATAAAATATACAAAATAATTTAGTACAATATCAATTTAGTCAATAAAGTGTCAATTAAAAAAAAGAATTCGTTAGTTTTTTTTAAATTTTTTATAAAAAATAAAATTATCGGACTCATTTGCACCTTTTACAAAGATTAGAAATCCAATTACAATTTTCTCTGATTAAAATTAAAGGTATATTTATCTTTTTCATCAAATAAGGGTCAATTGAGTACAAAACTCATAGGTTAGAAGAGTTCAATGTAAAAAAGAAATGTTGATGATAATTTCTGCACTGAGAACAAAGGTGAGGGATCATTTACGCCAATTTCCTTTTTAGTTTACCGTTTTGAATAGTAAATTTAACAATCACACTTTTAATATAAGTAGGATGGGGAATGATCTACTCCTTACCATGGGAAGTAGTTATCAAGGCCACCGAACACGTGTCCGGTAGTTTTTGAATAATGAAAAAGTGATTGACATTAAAGTCAAGCACTTATCCAGTAGTTTTGATAACTACTCTCCACCACAGAGAGTAGATAATTTCCCTGCAAATACAATATGCTTATCTACTTTGACAATGCCAGGCCTCGTTAAGGTACTTCAAGAAAGGACTGGGTTATTTTTCCCAGGGTTATAAAGAAAATGGGGCCAAAAATTCTAAAATTGACTCTATATTTATTGAAAAGAAAATTGAGAAAATTCAACTTTTTATTTTTGTTGGTAGAAGTGATAAATGGACCGTCGACTTAGTCGAGCCAGAATTGACAGGCTACACATGCAAAATCGGACGAGGCTAGCCATAAGCCCAATTTTACACAAAGTTAATAAATTGTTGCCTGGGCTAGCCCAATCTTAATTGTTTTTTTTTATTTTTCCTTTTTTTTATATTTGTAGATGTAAAAAAAATTTTAAAAAAAAAAATGTCAACAGGTTAAGACTCAAAAGTGCGCGTAAATTGTAATATATCATCTCTCCGGTTCATATATGTTAATGAAGTATGGAGATATTCTCCTTTGTATTACATATTTCACCTTTAATCTTATAAGATTTTGGTAAATATATTAAAAAAAAAATTTCACCCATTTGTTCTTTTATCTTTCTGATTAAGTTTTTGTAGTAGTTTTGAGAGTGACTTGTTTATTTATTATTAATTACCCTAATGATGTGCATAACTGCATGGGTGGATCTAGGAATTTAGTCCGCGGTGGCTGAAATATATAAAAGTTAATATAATAAAATTTATATATAACATAAAAAGTCATTAAAATGATATTATTTATTGCAAATGTTCTCGATAAGGTTTTGAAATATAAAATTCATCTATGATAGAATCTACACCAATTTTCTCAACAAGTTATCGTTCGAAATAGTGTTATACAATCAGATAAAAAGTCATCATCCATTTTATTCCAAAGATCAGCCTTCATATGTTTCATTGCAGAAAATGCCCGCTTAGTTGTCGATAGAAATAGCTAATGTCAATACAAGATGAATCAATCTAGTAACCATAATGTAACTATCTGACCTTCCACTATCTGTTAACTGTTGGCATAACTCGACAAATGTAGATACTTGAAATTGAGGATCGCAGTTCATAGCTAGCTCATAATGTAAAACTCATATTCTAAACTACAAATATCTTGCATTGAAAAAATCTTTAAGATAAAACTTCTATGCAAGTGAGCAAATATCAAGACTGTTAAATAATAAATGATTTTATATGAATCTTTAGGATCAAAGCGACACTGAGAGAAAGGAGTTCAACTATTGTCTCATTAAGTTTTGTATTTAACTCTATCAGTACGAAGTTTATCACTTTATTGAAAACAACAAAGTGATGATAATGCTCAACTGTAGTTTGATCTCGAGAACGATCAATTCTTTACAAACCATCTAGATCAGGTATGACAATATTGTTTCTTGAGCAAAAACTATTCACTCATTGGAGAAATTCTTCTCAATCAGTATCTCTCAATTTCTAAATAAGTTCTTTTGTAGTTGATACAAATCTTATAGCAGATAAGATGTCTAGAGATTTTTTTTTTGAAAGGTTTGACAAAGAACATCAGAGATATTTGTAATGTCATGCATTAAATGCAAGATGAACCCAAATTCATAATTTGTCAAGTTTTTGTAAGTGCCACAAGCTTTAGCTCGAGGTTTTGCGTTTGGAGAATGGTGAGTAAGATATTCAAGTACATTGCAAGTTGCAGCATACATATCTATCAAACTCTTTATAGAGTCATAATGAGAACTCCAACGAGTAGCTCCCGAATGTTGCAAATTACCCATTTGATTAGCATCACTTCCAGACTTACGCTCTCCAGTAGCCAACATATGCTTAATTTCTATTGTTTGAGCAGTTTGCAACTCATTAATGCGCTTAGGAGACAAAGTAATAATATTGACAACATTATCCAAATGAGAAAAGAATTCTCAAATAGCACCAACATCTTTAGCTGCATAAACCAATGTCAAATGTAATCGGTGGACAAAACAATGAACGTAGTATGTATATGGACCATCTCAAAGAAATAATGCCTAAAGTCCATTTCAAGCACCGTTGTAGGTGAATACTCCAACCAAGTAAACTGACTAAACCATTTCTTTTGAAACCGCAAAGACTGGTTTTTCCTATTGTCTTTGAATATTCTGAAAGTACTGGTTGATAATGCCCAACTTTTAGATATTCCACTCTAATCTCATCTCGCAGATTTATAGAATGTTCAAATATTTACTTTCTTTTTTCTGGATCTCGTTCAATACTAATAGAATGTTGCAATTTAGGATTTGAAGTTGAAGGATGAATGATTTCTAGATATGAAATGGTAGGAATTGAGGGTTGATCTTCAGTCAATCTATCATAATGTGTACTTTCACTAGATTGGGCTATCTTTTTAAAAAATGAAAACAATGTCTTTTTTTTCTTGCAGAAGCTTGACCTTCCATTTGTAAATTCTAGAAAAAAAAATTGACAATCTATCAACAATCCACAAATAGACCGGCAAGGCACAAAAATTCAATAATATGCCTACAAGGAAACAAAATATGTCGGTAAGGCACATCAATTCAATAATAAAAAGACAACATTAAAAATAAGCAGCATGGTAACAAAAATTAATAACACAATTGCAAGCGAATTAGAAAAACATGTAACTTTTTTTCTCACGTTGGCTACTAAGTTGTTCCTATACAATAAAATCTATTATTCAATCGCTATAAATTTAAAAAAATACAATTGCAAGACAATTTGGATCATCGAATCCTTGACCAAAAAGTAAAATACAAATAACTTCACTTCTCATATTCCTTATTTATACAACTAGTTTATTTATATTCTTCGAGTGAATAAAATCCAACCAAAAATCAATTATTCCTCAATTTCAAACCAACCAAGTAGCTCTCTAAAATCTAATTACTTAAGTCTTACGGTCTTTTTTTCCAATAGTTGAAAAAATAAAAATAATATACAACCAGTCAATTCAGAATCTGGCATAAAATCAAAAATAAGATATGCAAAATAATATAAACATTACAAAAATGTTTAAAAAAAACCAAAAAATACATGTTCATAACTGTTTTCGGCGGAAAAAATAGATTTTCAATTGATTTAAGGCTGGATAATGAGCTACCAAGTTGGGTTAATGGATTTGCAGCTTATTTTCAGCGATTAGAGCTTCAATTTGATAAAAATGAAAAAAAAAAAAAAAAGATCATGGAGCTACCGACTATCGCGCATGTCTCTAGGTTGAAACTTGAAAGATAATATCTGATTTGGGAACCTTCATGTGGCTGAGTGCAATGTATGTGAGGAAATTATATCCATTACTATATATATACAATATATTAGTAAATATATTTTTCTAATTTTTTATTCTAAAAATATTGGGTATTATTTATATATTATTCTATATATTTATATAATATAATATATACAAAAGGAAACACAATATACATCCCCATTAATTTCGCGGAGAGAGAGAGAAAAAACTGTGTGAGAGAGAAAATACTATATTCATCTTCTCTATCCCTCTTCATCACATCCATATCACCGACATTGTCGCCAACATTATAATCTTATCGCTCTAATCTCTAGGGTTCTATTACTATGTGAAAGCCTAACCCCAATTTGTAGAAATTTTAGTCGCTGGACAAAGATACCCAACATGGATATGCCTACTCACAAAATGACTCGGTTGGTGGCAAAGAAGGAGTCGCCTGACTATGTGAAGAAGCATGCATTACATTTCAAATAGAAAGTCATTTGGATGCACATATTGAAGGAAGTCACCAGCAAATAGGTGCTTACTAATCTGTTGCAAAAGTTGTTACAAAATCAATTTGCATTGTCTCTGTTCCTAATCTGTTGCAAACATTGTTACAAAATCAGTTTGTATTGTCTTTATTACTAATCTATTGAGACGATGTTAAAAAATTTGTTTCGTTGTCTCTGTTATTAATATGTTGCAAACGTTGTTAGAAAATCAATTTGCATTGTTTTTGTTACTAATCTGTTGCAGACGATGTTACAAAAATCTGTTTCGTTGCCTTTGTTATTAATCTGTTGCAAACAATATTACAAAAATCTGTTTTGTTCTCTCTGTTATTAATCTGTTACAAACGATGTTACAAAAAATCTGTTTCAGTTATAAATATGGGGATATTATCATCGGACACGATTTGCATGAAGAAGACACTTTGCAACAAGCCGAGACGAGTTGCGCTTTATTGTAATGTTGGAGATATGTTGAAATGATTAGGATTGTAAATGATGAAAGTGAGAGAAACAAAAGAGAGATTAGATTGATGAGAGAGAATATCTTAATTAGTTATATATAAAATCTTAATCAAAATAGTAAATGAAATAATTAAGGATTATGTTATAATATTTAATCAATTAAATAATTAATTAAAAATTAGATAAAATATAGTATTTTTTGAATAAAAAATATATTATAATTTTTTTATAAATAATAATATAAGATGACTTACTTGTGAAAATTTTTCAATGTATGTTGGGAGGTTGAATTTTTATTTTTTTTTTTTTTTTTTTTTTGAGTTGGGCACTTGGGCTGAAATCAATGAATGAACTTAACATGTTTATTGTTTAACAAATTGGGCTTGCTATTTTGTTTAACATTTGGGTTGAGCTTAAATTTAATTTTAAATATTTGGGTTGTAAAATTGAACGTGAGCTATTTATTTACACGGGCTAATTTATAATTTTTGCATGGCCCAGCCCCCTCCAACCGCCCATGCATTGCTGGGAAATGTGGACCCAATGGACATGCTCAACAAATTGGATTAAGCCCAATTGACCAACGTACTAATTGGGCCAGGCCATATAGCTCGAATTTCTTGGACTCGAATTTTTCAGACTACTTTGGACTAGACGAGCTAAGCTCAAATTTCGAGTCAGTCGAGTTGGCCCATCGAGTTGGGTCTATTTTGTCAATTCTAGTCGGGTGATAATTTTGTCATGCACATACTTGATTTTATATAGAAATTCTATAATTACTTTTTAATATTTTAAATTTTAAATATAACGAATGTAATACACATTTTTTATAAAAAATGTAACAACAATTGTTAAAAAATTAAAAATAGTATTTTTAAAATAAAAAAAATTAGATAATATTTTTTAAATTATTTTATATTTTGGAGTGTATGATGATGTATTCTTCTATGTGGCATAATTCAGTGTGGGTACGTGTAGGTGCATGCATGTGACCATTTCTTAATTATAGAAGAATATTTTCGGAATATTCGAGGATAAAAATCAATTAGTCAGCAAAAAGCTAAGACCTCTCTATTGAGATGTAGAGCTATATTCAAGAACAACTTATTTTGCCTCTTCATTTTATATTTTTTAATAAATTATTTATTATATTTTCTTGTCTTTTATTAATATTTTTAATAATCAAATGAGATGGTAATGACTAAAATATTTAAATATTATTTAAATAATCAAATAAATTGAGTATTAAAATTTATAATTTATTAAATGTATTTAATATAAAATACAAATTCAGAGTTGGTTTGATCTTAAATGTGGAGCATCAAATCTATATTCTATCTTAAAAAGTTAAAATAAAAAGTGTAATATTATTTGAAAATGAGTAGTTCAGATAGAATCGTACTTTCGATCGATCTCTTGGAGTTTTATAGATGAAGACATAGTCTCTCTAGATCCCATTGAATTTCATTCGAAGAGGATCGTTATCCCCCAACTCCCTCGGGGGAACTCTTAGCATGATATATATGTTCGGTCCTTATTCTCTTCCTTTATGAGATTTCAAAATTTATCTCATCATCTTTTAGGTGGGCCTACCGATATTTAAAATATTTATTCTTTAAAATAAAATAAAAATTTTACATTTAAAGAATATGTAATAGTCAGTGCTTTGATGGTTGGACCATATATATTATCATAAATTATCCTTTTATTATCCTAAACTTAAATTAGAGATAGTCCACAATTTTAGAATTTAGACCAACTAACAAAACTAGAAATGTTGAACAAAAGAGCTCTACCACGTGGCAGAATCTCGTACCTTACTGAAAATTTAAAAATCATCCTAGCCGTTACTTTTACGCGGAAACGTTTGTGGGCCTTGGTCTCACCTCCACCTACAAATGCAACTGACACCAGTGGGCCCGATTAACGGATAGAATTTGGTCGGTGACAGTTGCCGGTGGTCAACAGGCAAGAATTTATTGCGGCTTTATCCAAATTAATATTATTAAATATTAAGATGTGCTTTTTAAATATTTTCAGGAAGTTGCTTAGGAGCGAAAATTTTCTACGATGAGGTGCACCTAAGTTCAATAAACCTTTAACATCTCCATAGTCTCTGAAGAAATTTACATAGTCGACTGGCCAAGATTTTTACACTAACCGCGGTCGAATCAAGATATTTTTTTTTTTTTCCTTTTAAACAAATTATTTCTGAAAATTTAGGCCTTGGCGCAGACAAGGCTGGGCCCTGTATGCGCCCCTGCTTAGAACACTTAACTACATGTGGATATCTTGATTTAAAAATTTTAATTTGATATCTATGTACAAACAACGTGTTTATAAAGGTGGATTATCTTGATTTAAAATATTTTCCATCTTGAAAATCTATAAGTATTGATTCCAATGAAAAAAAAAGATTTTTATAAGTAGGAAAAAAAAGCACATATTTTAGCAAGTATTTTTGAACTTTTCCTGGTTAACCACGCTTTAACCGATTGTCTGAAATCATTTTCATTTTCCATGAATCAAATGAAAATATTTTCTCTTGATATGACATTTTTCATAGATTAAATTTTCCATAAAATCTTCTCAAACACCTAATAGGTGAGAAAATGTTTTCCAAGAAAGTGGAAAAAAATGTGCTTTTTAGTGTTTGATTGCAAGTGGAAAATTTGGGTGGAAAGAAAATAAATTCTATATAATTGAATTGCCAAGAAATTATGGGTTGGAAAATGTTAACAAATTTTTCATGGAAAATAAATTCTCCTATCCCACAAAGAAAATATTTTCTTTGAAAACAAGGAAAATGTGGCTAAAAGTGGGAAAATGAGAAAAAATTTTCTATGGAAAAAAAAAGTTACAATCAAACAAAACAAAGAAAATAGGTGGGAAAATGCTTTTTCCATAGAAAATTTTGGGCAATCAAACATACAAGTTGGAAAATAGGCGGAAAATCTTCATTTTCCATGGAAAATATTTGCCAATCAAACACACCTTAAGTGATTGTACATTGAAAATCAATTTTCTTTTTCATGTGCAATTAAACAACCAAAAGTGGAAAAAAAAATTTATAGATGTGACATTTTCCATGAAAAATATGCCAATCAAACACACCAAATCTTATGAAATGTGTAGAAAATAAATAAGTAGTAAACTACGAGTCTTACAAAATGTGTGTTTGATCAATTTAATCAACTTAAATTATAATTTAAACTAAGAAAAACAAACACTTAAAACTAAGAATTGTGTTTTTTGTGGTATTAGATGACCTTTATTTGACAAATCTTGGGCCAAAATTCTAATTTTGAGATCCACTATACTGTCAACAATAAGGAAAAATTGCCTTTTTCCATATGCGATAATTAACATTATTCAACTTTTCGATCTTAATAGTTTCAAACCGTGTCTTACTAACTATTACAAGAATAATGAAATCGATTACCTTGACCTCCAAGATTTTGACCTTTCTGAATTGGCACTTCCATGAGTTGTTCTCCTGTGCCTAAATTTAAATCTAAAATTTTCAACTCCAGATAATTAATCTGATGTCACGTACCAATTTTGGATATCAAATGCAGTTATGGTCAAATTTTAACAATTTTGCACAACCTGTCTCTAATACTATTGATGAATTTTTTGGATCGTTGCAAATATGCCGTTAAGCTGTTGGTGATATGCAAGGACACGTTCAAGATTATATTTTTAGAGAATTGACTTAATAGATTATCAAACTCTCTTTTATGTTTTGAGAAAAATTAGTTGTTTTGAATCCAATCTAGAGGGTTCTTTATATAAATTTCTATACACCACTTGACAAGAGTTGTGTCCTCGACAAGAGTTGTGTCTCTTAATAAAATGTTGTCTCTTAAAATAGACATACAACTTTTGACAAATGGACACAACTCTTCAATCTTATACACGAAATATTAACTCTGTAATATATTTATATATTGTAGTATAGACACATGTATAATTTTATCAATTCCGTCTAGTTTAAGAGCTTGTTTGGTGGAGCGTAAAAATCTATTAAAAAGTTGAAGTTGAAGTTGAAGTCAAAAATTAATTTTTATTACACATTTTACGAGACCTACAATTTTATTAACTTTTCAACCACACAATTCATCATTTGTTTTTCATATCAAAATTTACTAAATAATTTCACCAAACAAGCGATAAGTTTTTCCAGAATTATACTCTATCCGTCCTACAAAGATATGCTCGTTTTTCTTATTTATCTGTCCTAATTTATAGCCCACTTACTTTATAGAGGGTGTATTAAATTTTTCTTTTCCTAATATACTCTTATTTAATTTATATTAGTTTTTTATCCGTGCGATGCACGAGAGTTGTGTTCCATGATAGTAATTTCGAAAAAAATTAAGAAAGTTTATTAGTTATTGGTTAAAATGAAATCAAATACAAAAACATCATATAAATAACATTTTATTGGATATTATTACTAAAAATTTAAAAAACAACATAACACATTCAAAAAACAAAAACAAAAATTAATGTAGCATAGATAATATAAAAATATATATAATGTGATTGATATTAAATGTATTAATGTATTTTAACTGGTATTAAATGTATTAATGTATTTTGACTTTGGATATTGAAAATGATCTATTTGTTTACAAAATCGAAGCATTAAATTAATTAATTAAAAATAAAAAAATTAATCTATCCAATAAAATCGTAATTAGGTTGAATGAATATTTTTTTAATTGCAAAATGAAAAGTCTGAAAAGATTGAATTGCAAAATGAAAAATGTACATAGCACAGAAAGTTAATTGATAAGCTTATTTAATTTAATTTTGAAATTGTAAAACGAAAAAAATGCAGAACCCTTTATTTTGCTTTCATTTTTTGAGGATGTTAATTAATAAGTTTATTTAATATAATTTTACAAAATCGAAGCATGAAATGAAGTAAAAAAATAAATAAAAAATTAATGTAGCGTAGATAATATAAATATACATATAATGTGATTGGTATTAAATGTATTAATGTATTTTGACTTTAGATATTAGAAATGATCTATTTTTACAAAACCAGAGCATTAAATTAATTAATTAAAAAAAAGAAGTTAATATGTACAATGGAATTGTAATTAAGTTGAATGAATATTTTTTTAATTGCAAAATGAAATGTCACATTGATAAGATTGAATTGCAAAATGAAAAATATGCAAAGCCCATAAAGTTAATTAATAAGCTTATTTAATTTAATTTTGAATTGCAAAACGAAAAAAATGCAGAACCCTTTATTTTCCTTTCGTTTTTTGAGAAAATTAATTAATAAGTTTATTTAATGTAATTTTACAAAATCAAGTATGAAATGAAGGAAAAAAAAGATATTTAATATACATATAATGTGATTGATAATATAAATATACATATAATATGATTGATATTACAAAATCGAAGCATTAATAACTAATTTTGACTTTTGAATGATATTGCAAAGAATCTATTTTTGAACAAAATCGAAAAATGTGTAGAGCCCGTATTAAAATGAACTAATTAAAAAAAAACAAAATGCAGTAGAGCCCTTTATTTTACTTTCGCTTTTTGAGGAATTAATAAACTTATTTAATGTAATTTTACAAAATCAAAGCATGAAATGAGATTGAATGAATGTTTTTTAAATATGCAAAATGAAATTAATGTCAATGTATTTGATGAGATTGATCTATTTTTTTACAAAACTAAAGCATGAATGAATTAATTAAAAAAAAAAAAATATGTACGAGTCCGTTAGTTAATTAATGTTTTATTTAATTTAATTTTGAATTGCAAAATGAAAAATCCAATTGATACAAAATGAAAAATGTGAGCCCTTTTATTTTACTTTAATTTTGCTTTTTGAGAAAATTAATTAATTTAATTGTTCGGCTACCTATTTAATGTAATTTTACAAAACCAAAGCATGAAATGAAAAGTAAAAAAAAAAAATAAATCATACTACAAAATACATTTTTTGTAGATAATAATAAATATACATATAATGTAGATAATATAAATATACATGGTATTAAATGTATTAATATATTTTGACTTTGGATATTAGAAATGTTCAACTTTTTACAAAATCAAAGCATTAAATGAATTAATTAAAAATAAAAAAAATAATTTTTACAGTGGAATCGTTTTGAATGAATAATTTTTTTAATTACAAAATGAAAAGTTACATTGATAAGATTGAATCGCAATGAAAAATGTATAGAGTCCAGTAAGTTAATTAATAAGTTTATTTAATTTAATTTTTAATTACAAAACGAAACAAATTCAGAGCCCTTTATTTTGCTTTGGTTTTTTGAGAGAGTTAATTAATAAACTTATTTAATGTAATTTTATAAAACCGAAGCATGAAATGAAATAACAAAAAATTTGATGAAGCATAGAAAATATAAATATACATATAATGTGATTGGTATTAAATGTATTAATGTATTTTGACTTTGGATATTAGAAAAGATCTATTTTTTTACAAGGTCGAATCATTAAATGATTTAACTAAAAATAAACGAAATTTAATCTGTATAATAAAATCGTAATTAGGTTGAATGAATTTTTTTTTATTGCAAAATGAAAAGTCATATTGATAAGATTGAATTGCAAAATAAAAAATATGCAGAGCCCATAAAGTTAATTAATAAGCTTATTTAATTTAATTTTAAATTGTAAAACGAAAAAAATGCATAGCCCTTTGTGTTCCTTTCGTTTTTTTGAGGAAGTTGATTAATAAGCTAATTTAATGTAATTTTACAAAATCGAAGCATGAAATGTATTAATGTATTTTGACTTTGGATATTGGAAATGATTTATTTTTTTACAAAATCGAAACATTAAATGAATTAATTAAAAATAAAAAATTTTGGAAAATTATTAGTTGACTTTATTGTTGATTGCCACTTGGCAAAATTCTATACAGACTATCCTATTTTTATATAAAATATATATTGTTATCAACCCAAATAATTTAACATATTCCAATTATAATTGAAAATTACATAAATTTATTCACATTTTTCTCAATAGGCATTCAATGAATTCCACCTCACTTAGAAAACACACATTCCCTAATAACAAAATCAACAATTGATTTCATTATTGATTTCATTTGCATTCCAATTGTAACTTAATGAGCATTTAAATTTATTAGATTTATGAATGACTAATATTAAATGGGGGTATAATAGAAATGGTATGTGAAAAATTTATAATTTCAATTACATTAAATGAAATTTTTTAATCTGTGAGAAAAAAGAAACGAGCATATCTTTACGAGACAGAGTGAGTATTTTATGAGTTTAGATCTGCTTGTCTAAATGTGTGTCACATTGGATGTCCAATCAATAAAAATGTACACATCATCATATAAATACAAATTAATTTTAATAGCAAGTGTGAACATATTAAATAATTGTATTTTTTTGAATAATATGTATATTTTCTATTGGTGGGACAAACCAATGAGATACGCATTTGAGATAGTAGATATTGACTTGTATTTTATAGTTATATAATTTTAGAGTCAAGATCTATTGTCTCAATTGTGTGTCATTTTGACTATCTTAATAATAGAAAATGTACATATTACTAAATAAATATAATTTAATTTTAACAACAAATACAAATATATTAAATAATTATATTTATTTGATAATGTGTACGTTTTTTAGGACAATATATCTAACCTAACGTGTGTGAGATAATGTATACACGACTATTGGAAGAGTGAATAGTGGAACATGAGAATCAGCACCAAATATCCTAGTATTTTATTGAAAAGGTCGGCAATTTCCCCAATATCAGGACGATATTGAGACCACATATTTGATGTCGCTGCTACAAATATAACAAAATGGCAATATTACCCTTCTAATAAAAATTTAAAATTTGAGATCATGGACTTTTTAATTTAAAAAGATGAATTAGGAGATGAAAGAAGATAGAAAGAAGTAAAAGACAATTTTTATTTAATAAACAAGATTGATTTTTATAAGTTTGCACAGTTTTGAATTATTAATTAAATGAAAAATATTAGATAGTTTTACTCATAATTCAACCATACATTAGGTCTGTTTATTTTACAAATTAAATATTTATTTGTTTATACTTAAATTATAATTTAAATTAATTAAATTGGTTAAATATATTTTTATTTATATATTTTATATGATCTACATTTTATAAATATTTTAAAAATAAATAAAAAAAAACCAATTGAGTGAAATCAAACTATCCTATTCGAATAAATACTTTAAAGAGGTTGTTCAACAATGAAAGGATAAAACTGTCAATACACAATTTTTTTTAATAATAGATAATTGTGGGGCCCAAGGTTCTTCTAAAAGTTCTAACTGCCTAATCTTATTTTCCTAGCACCGCCCAACGCATCTCCCAGCCACGTGTCTAATTCACCTCACTTTCCTACCTAATAAAAGACCTTACACGACGTCGTTCCTATTGTAAATCGCCATCAATTCAGACCTCCGAAAAACTTGTCCTCATTTGATTAGTTCACGTAATGTAACATTTCATTTCCCATGCATCCTAGATTTATAATATGTACCAAAAATAAATAAAATATTATAATACCCCAACCACCCCCCCACTCCCAGTGCCAACTCTATATAAGGTAGACAAATCCACTCCAAGATTCATCAAACTGATCATACCACACATTCAAAACACCCATCTTTTCTCATTGTGAAGTTGTTAATTTTCTTTTTCCGAGATTATCAAGAATGGCGCGTAATAATCTTAATGCCGGAATAACCATGAGGGCCAACTCCGGTGGTCTAGCCAAGGCCGCCAGTCTGTCTAGCCGTGCCTATGTCACTTTCTTGGCTGGCAACGGCGACTATGTGAAAGGCGTGGTGGGATTGGCCAAGGGATTGAGGAAAGTGAACACTGCGTACCCACTTGTGGTGGCTGTTTTGCCCGATGTCCCGGAGGAGCACCGCCAGATATTGGTTAACCAGGGATGCATAGTGCGTGAAATCGAACCGGTTTATCCTCCGGAGAACCAGACCCAGTTCGCCATGGCTTATTATGTCATCAACTACTCCAAGCTTCGGATTTGGGAGGTATGTTCCGAAATCAAATTATCATAAGTCATAAGCCCACCTTCTAATTATGTTGAATACGCCAAGTGAATATGCTCAAGTGAATATATTTTACAAATTGCAGTTTGTGGAGTACAGCAAGATGATATACTTGGATGGGGATATCCAAGTTTTTGACAACATAGATCACCTCTTTGATTTGCCAAATGAGCATTTCTATGCTGTGATGGACTGTTTTTGTGAGAAGACATGGAGTCACACCCCACAATTCAAGATTGGGTATTGCCAACAGTGCCCAGATAAGGTTCACTGGCCTCAAGAGTTGGGCCCTAAACCCCCTCTCTACTTCAATGCTGGCATGTTTGTATTTGAACCCAGTCTCCCCACATACCATGATCTCTTGAACAAACTCAAGCTCACAACTCCTACTTCCTTTGCTGAGCAGGTAATACACAATCATTAACCAGGAAATTCATCGTTTTTTATCAAGTTTAATGTGTGATAAGACTTTATTTCCAATTTATTTGTGTATGAAACGAAACTGAACGTGCTAATTTTGCAGGATTTCTTGAACATGTTTTTTAAGGATATTTACAAGCCAATTCCCAATAATTACAACTTGGTTTTGGCAATGCTGTGGCGCCATCCGAGAACGTGAAGCTTGATGAGGTTAAGGTTGTTCATTACTGTGCTGCAGGCGCCAAGCCATGGAGGTATACTGGCAAAGAAGAGAACATGGACAGGGAAGACATCAAGATTCTAGTCGACAAGTGGTGGGACATTTATAACGACGAGACATTGGATTACAACAGGGGTCCCGATGCCAATGCTAAATTGACGGCGGCTCTGCTAATTACGATTGCTGGTGTTGTTCATTATATCTCCGCCCCTTCCGCCGCCTAGCTTGGTTTCTGGGTCTCTTAAACGTCTTGAGACTTGAATTGGTTGCTTGAGTAGGTTTTAGATTTTGTAAAGCTATTTAGTAGTTGAACTGGCTCGAGTTTTATGTGGAGCTAGCTGGTCCGCCAAGAACTAGACGACTTCTTTTTTATTTTATTTATTTTTACTCTTTTATTAGGGGAACGAGTTTATAAAGTTCTCCTTGATCACCCGGTTTGTAAGCATTTTAAGAATATATTAATACAATACTGTAAATATAATACTTTTTGTGTATACATTTTGTAAGATTATAATTTACTATTCACTTATTACTCACACATTCAATAAGATCCACAATTTATAAGTAATTCAAAAATAATTTTAGCACTTACAAACATGTACTAAATGCATTTTCTTCTACAAAATTTGTGCAATCTTCTTTGAATTGGAAAGAAAAATGAAATAAATAGCATTAGGTCACCCAACATATTCATTAAAATCTCAAACTACTCGATTGAGCTTGTGAGAAAACACTTGTTAAAGAGAAACTTACATAGGTCCAATCACGAGGTATTAGAGTTTTGTTTTTGTAGTAATAGCATTACTGAGGACAAAGTAACACTTTTTCGAAAAATTTAAATTTTTTTTTATTGTCATAATCAGTAAAATTATGTTCCTATTTTGCAAAACTTTGATAAAATGAAATCAATTTTTCAATAACAGATTATATTATTTTTATCAAAAAATATACTAAATTTTTTAATGAAAGCCTAAATGTTCAATCTAATAAGGGCAGATTTAGGGAGCAGCAATGGGTATAACCCATTGATGCAAGAAGAAAATCTCTTTAAAAAGTTGATAAATATGTGGTTGAAAAATTGATAAAATTATTGATTCAATGTGTTTTTTGATTAACTTTAATTAATCGAGCTGCGCCTATTATGGCAATTGTAGTTGGTGTAATTTAGTGGGGGGTTTGTGTAGGTGCATGAATGTGAATCATTTCTTAATTATAGAAGAATATTTCGAAATATTCGAGGGTAAAAGTCAATTAGTCAGCAAAAAGCCAAGACCTCTCTACTAAGACTAAAGATGTAGAGCTATCTGCCTCCAGGGGCATAAACGAGTTTGATAAGATCTGATGTGACGCGGGAAAAATTCTCCAGCAACGTAGGTTCGATTCTCGTGTGGGGCAGATTTTCACTTAAAATATTGTGGGGGTCTGTCCTAGGGGTTGACCTGTTGGCTCTCTCCTTCAGGTCCCTGCCACTCGTGCACATCCTTCGATTTACAACCCGCCTGGTCAATGGGCTTCTGACACAGGTGGGAGATTCGCCTTCGAGACTTTCCCCTTATTAAAAGATGTAGAACTATCTTCAAGAACAACTTATTTTGCCTCTTCATTTTATATTTTATAATAAATTATTTATTATATATATTTTTAAAGGTAATTTGCAGCCTCCGTCTCCAATCTTTGAACTTTTGGCACTTTTATCCTCATTCTTTATTTTTTGAACTCATATCCTCAACCTTTCTTAATTTGGTGGCTGAAATCCCCAACTTTTGAATTTTTGACACTTTTATCTTCATTCTTCATTTTTTGCATCCATATTCTCAACTTTCTTAATTTGGTGGCTGAAGTCCCCAACCTTTGGACTTTTGTATCATATTTTTTAATTTTTTAATTGAAACTTATGAAAAGTCTATTTAAAGCCAAGTTTTGTGAGTAATTTTGTCTATAAATGTTGGTTTATTTTTTAAAAAAAAACTTATTTTTAAAATATTTATGAGATTGTTAGATTGATTTTTAATTTTTTAATTGAAATTGGGTCGACATTGGTTCGACATTTTGACCAACCGTTACTTTTTTGGGGTCGATGGCCAATTCTGTTTTCTGAATATTATATTATTTATATAAATAATTTTATCTAGATAACTATATTTTGATTAATGCTCTATTTGGGGATATGGGTGCAAAAAATTAAATTTTAATTGAAACTGGGTCGACCTTGGTTCGACTCGATTTGACATTTTGACCATTGACCCGTTACTTTTTTCGGGTCGATGGCTAGTATTGTTTTTGAATATTGTATTATTCAGATAAATATTTTTAATTAGAAAATTATATTTTGATTAATGCTTCATTTGAAGAGATAGGTGCAAAAAAATGAATAATGGAGATATGGATGCAAAAAAATGAAGAAAATCTCATAAAATTTTTAAAAAGAAGTTTTTTTAAATAAATCAACATTTATAGATAAAATTACTCACAAAATTTGACTTTAAATAGATTTTTCATAAATTTCAATTAAAAAATTAAAAAAATATGATATAAAAGTCCAAAGGTTGAGGACTTCAGCCACTAAATTAAGAAAGATTAAAGATATGTGTGCAAAAAAATGAAGAATGAGGATAAAAGTGCCATAAGTTCAAAGGTTGGGGACTTCAGCTACCAAATTAAGAAAGGTTGAGGGTATGGGTGCCAAAAAATAAAGAATGGAGATAAAAGTGTCAAAAGTTCAAAAGTTAGAGACGGAAGCTACAAATTATCCTATTTTTAATAATCAAATGAGATGGTAATAACTAAAATATTTAAATATTATTTAAATAATCAAATAAATAGAATATTAAATTTTGTAATTTATTAATGTATTTAATATAAAATACAAATTCAAAATGAATTTGACATTCAAATATCAAATTTATTCTCTATTTTAAAAAGTTATAATAAAAAATGTATTATAACTTTATTTAAAATATTTGTTCTTTAAAACTAAAATATATGTTTGGACCATAAATATTATCCTAAACTTAAATTATAGATAAAGTCCACAATTTTAGAATTTAGACCAACTAACAAAACTAGAAATGTTGAACAAAAGAGTTCTACACACGTGGCAGAATCTCGTACCTTACTAAAAATTTAAGACATCATTGTAGCCGTTACTTTTACGCGGAAACGTTTTGTGGGCCCTAGGTCCCACCTCCACCTACAAATGCAACTGACACCTGTGGGTCCGATTAATGGATAGGATTTGGTCGGGACGGTTGCCGGTGGTCAACCAGCAAAAACTTAATGCGGCTTTATCCAAAATAATATTATTATATTAAGATGTGCTTTTAAAATTTTAATATTTTCAGGAAGTTGCCTAGGATTTCAATTTTATTTATTTTATAATAGTTCGAAAAATTTTCTATGATGAGGTGCACCTAAGTTCAATAAACCTTTAACATCTCGCTCGTCGATTGAGAAAAAAATTTACAATTAATAACAACACTCAACTACATGCGGATATCTTTGATTTAAAAATTTTAAATTGACATCTACATACAAACAACGTGTTTTGAAAAATTTTAAATTGACATCTACATACAAACAACGTGAAATGAAATGTGTAGATAATAAATAAATAATAAATTGTGGGAATTACAAAATGTGTAGATAAAAAAGTTTGTTTGATCAATTTGATCAATTTAAATAATTTAAGCTAAGACAAACAAGCATTTAAAATTAAGATTTGTGTTTTTTCTAGTACTAGATGCCCTGCATTTGACAAATCTTGGGCCAACAATTCTAATTTTGTGATCCACTATACGCTCAACAGTCAACAATAAAGAAAAATCGCCTTTTCCATATGCGATAATTAATATTAATCAATTTTTCAAAATTAATAACTTCAAACCGTGTCTTACTAACTATTACAAGAATAATGAAATCGATTACCTTGACCTCCAAGATTTTGACCTTTCTGGATTAGCACTTCGATGTGTTGTTCTTGTGTGCCTTTATTCAAATCTAAAATTTTCAACTCTAGATAATTAATCTGATGCCACGTACCAATTTTGGATATCAAATGCACTTCTAATTAGATTTTCTTAATTTTGCATGACTTGTCTCTGATACCCATTGATGAATTTTCCGATCGTTGCAAATATGCCCTTAGGTTGTTAGCAGTGGTGGAGCCAGACATTTTAAGTTGGGGGATCCTCAATCAGGGGTGGGCCGAGGGAGAACCCCTCTCACGAGCGTTCGGGGACAGCGCCCCTAAATTTGTTTTCCTAAAACCACAATTACCGAGCATATTTTTATGAGAATCTAATGTTTTTTTATAAATTATAATCTTTAAAAAGCTTACAAGAAGATATCGAACACAATCGATTGATGCAGTTAGACGTATTCGATACTCACTTCGTATTTGTTCTGATTGCTTGAAAAGACTAGCCTCAATACTTTGTTCTTGGTTATTGAATGATTCAAACAATCCGAGTTAGGTCGTGTGCACTATTAAATTTTTCAATATGTTTTCTGAAACTATATTTCTTCCTACAATTTGAGAACCCGCTGACAACAAAAGAATCACAACTTGAACTCGAGCTAAAATTTGTTTTGTGAATTAATGTTCTACCATAGCAAGAAGAAAAAAATCTCCAACTTAATTGACAAAGGTTGAAAATGAAATCGCAATCATTTTTTTTTTTTTGTCAAAGGCGGAAGACGTGAACGTCAACTGTCTATGTAGAAGAAAAAGTGATATTAGATAAATTAATTTTGTTGAACTTTATTTGTTTAATTTATTTATTGTTGAGTTTGGACCCCTCTGCCAGTGGCTATTGGTGATATGCAAGGACACATTCAAGTTTTTTTTTTTTTTTTTTTTAAAGTTTTGACTTAATAGATTATCAAACTCTCTTTTATGTTTTGACCAAAAATAGATGTCTTGAATCCAATCTAGAGGGTTCTTCATACAAGAATTGTATTCTCTATGAGAGTTGTCTCTTAGCATATATTTGGTAGTGTTGAAATAATTTTTTAAGTATTTATACTATAAATTATAGATGAATGTATAGATAAAAAGTGAGTTATAATTTGTGGATCTATGAAATGTGTGGATAAAATATAAGTTTGACCAGTTGAAATTATAATTTAAATAATGGCAAACATGTACTTAATAAAATGTTGTCTCTTAAAATAGACATACAACTTTTGACAAATGGAAACAACTCTTCTATTTTATACACGAAATATTAACTCTGTAATATATACATTATAGAGACATGTATAATTTTATCAATTCCATCAAGTTTAAGAGCTTGTTTGATGGAGCTTAAAAATCTGTTAAAAAGTTGAGGTTGAAGTTAAACATTAATTTTAATTACACATTTTAAGAGACCTACAATTTTTATTAACTTTTAATCACATAATTCATTATTTTTTTTCATATTATTTATAGTCATATATTCAGGGGTAGAGCCAAAATATGACAAATGGGTGGGGTCAGGAGGAGGACCTCCCACTACGGAGGTTCGCCCCGAATTTTTTTTCTCAAACCACAATTTCTTAGCCTATTTTAATGAGAATCTAATGTTTTTTTATAAGTCATAATCTTTAAAAAGGTTATAAGAAGTCATTACACAAAAATATTCAAAATCTAAATTAGCTAAAGAAAGTTGTGCTCGACGATTTTTTACAAGTGCGAATTCTTGTATAATAGAATCTATATCTATTTTATTAACAAGGTCTCTCTCAACCAAAATTGTTATTTAGTTGATGCACAAAAATTATTTTATAATATATTCTATATCTATTTTATCTAAAAATAAGGTTATGTAGTCGATGCACAAAATATTTAAACTTTTTAATAGTGTTATATACAATTATATTGTAATCTTATATTTGATGAAACGACATATAATTAAGTCATATACAACGGGATTATTATAACCAAGTTAGAAAATAAAATAATATTTCAACACCAAATAGTGGAAGGTGAAACAAATTAAAAAATTCAAGCCCACTTTTGAATTTTTAACTTTCTAAAGTTTGAATTTCAATTTGGGCTACTTTATAAATTTTTTTGGATTTTTTGGTGAAATTTGGACTTTATATCTTTTTTTTTTGGGTAAATTCAAGACCGGTCACTGTTTTGACACTTATGGGCTCTAAAGTTATAAGGTCAAAACCCAACTTAATGGAAAAATTGTCTAAAAGTCACATGTAGGTGACTTGTTTCAAATTAGGTCAAAACAAATTTCAAAATTATCAATAAATCATACTCTTCATCAAATTTTCATATTCATCCTAAAATTATCCATGTGATCTATATTTCCCACACACCGCCGCCGCCACCACCACCACCACCACCACCACCGTCGGCGCCGGTGTTTGAGTTAATAGAACATTCCGAGATCTTATTCAGATCTAAATGATCTGAATCCATCATATCAATATTTGGCTAGTTAGCCGACAAATACAATTTGGGAGGCATAGACCATTCACAAGTGTGGCATGCCACAGAAAGTATTTTGCTGGTATGAAGAGATAATTGTCTGCAATAACGAGAAGCTATAGCATAAAAGTTCACATGATGCAATTCTATTTGAATTTTGTGGGCAATATTAGCTGCCATTGATTCCAATTTGTGTGGTGAAACAACAAGGATGTGTCTGAACATACGACTGACACTGATAGAACATGCCTTGGAGTGAGATCCAAGTTGTTTCTTAATTTCAACAGAAGTGGCAAAATATGGAAGCTTTCCTTCAATAGCCCACTTCAAAATATCTGTGGGCAAAATTGCCTCTCTGGTCGCGTGACAAACAAGAAAAGAGATAGCTAAAGAATAAGATAATGAGATTGTATTGCTGAGAGATTTATACTATATCATTACTACACGCTGGCCTAGTAGATTAACTGGTTCTGCACCAGGCTTAGAACCAAGCTCAAATTCATTGTCTTGGTGATAAATGATCTAAATGATCTGAATCCATCATATCTTTGTGATGGACTGAACTTGGAAGCTACAGAAATTGTTGGAGACATGAAATTCTTTGAATGCCTTCTTGTATTCGTATTTGGCTTGCTAGTTAGTAGTTTGATTTTTTGTTATGTGTTGCTATGTTCCCATTGTCAACTTCTATGTACCAAAGTGCTGCAATTGCTTTAGTTTTTAATAATTTAACTGTGGATACCTGGTAACGTAGGTTGCTGAGAAATTTGCGATAGGAGAATTTTATTCTTGTTTTTGCTATTGTCCGACCTCCAGGACATCATGCAAAATCTAATAATAAGCTGGAACTTAGTCGATTTCTTGTTAAGTGTAATAATTTGTAGATCAAATATTGAACTGGAGTTGTCTCAGTGCTGGAGTATCTATATGGATGATTTGTTTGATAAATTTCTATAGGAGATGATACTGTATTATAGTAAACAGTATCATAATAAAATAGTATCATAGAATATAGTATCATTATATTAGTTGTGGCCATGATTTGTAGTTTGATATTATATTATATAAAAGTTTGATACTGTATTATAGAATAACAGCTTGATACTGTATTAAGTTGGCCATTAAATTATTTCTTAGTGTTGTTAATTAGTCATATGTGTTGTTTGATACTGTATTATACAAAACAGTATCACATAAAATAGTATCACAACAAAAATGAGCATAGAATTCGCATACGTGATCATAATTTTTATTATAATATATTTTCGGAATTGTCTCGAAGAGACGGTCAAGACCAGTGGCTTTGCCACTTCGTACGATAGATTTTACCCGTTTGAAATTGTCTCTTTAGTTTAAAATGACAATCTTTAATTTTTTTGTCAAAACAGTATCATATATCCTCTAAAACAGTAACACAAATAAATGTATCTTAATATATTAGTATCATACATATCTTAATAAAACAAGATCAATATCTTATTAAAATAGTATCAAAGATAAAAGTATGGTATAAGTTCACCAATGTACATTATTTAAATAAAAACAGTATCATGGATTAAATAATATTAAAGTATACTAATGTACATTACCTAAATAAAACAGTATCATAGATTAAAATAGTATCATAGACAAAACTAAGAGATTGAAACATTGTCATAATTAAACAATATCAAAGATAAAACTAAGAGATTGAAACATTATCATAGGTTGAAACTTTGTCATAATATTTCATTATCATTAGAAACAAGGAAAAAATTCGACAAATAGAAACAATATCATAGATCGAAAAGAATATCAAACATTTTGTATTATACTCTTAGACAACTTTGTCATAATTAAACAGTATCAAAGATAAAACTAAGATATTAAAACAGTATCATACATTGAAACTTTGTCATAATATTTTAGTATAATTGGAACAAGGAAAAAATTTGACAAATAGAAACAGTATAATAGATCGAAAGAGTATCAAGCATTTTGCAATCATAGGTTGAAACATTATCATAATAAATCAATATCAAAGATAAAAGTATAGTGTAAGTGTATCATAGCACATTATCTAATAAAACAATATCATAGACAAAACAGTATCACAACAAAACAAAGATAATGAAAAAAAAACAAAGATCACAACGAAAACAAAGATCACGATAGAAACGATTATCACAATTAACGTTTTTTTACAATTAAGGGTATATTGGTCTTTAAACTCTAAAATGTGACTTTAATTGAATTAAGTTTTGACCCTGTGACTTTAGAGTTCATAAGTGCCAAAACAGTGACCGGTCTTGAATTTACCCAAATTTAATTCAATTAAAATAATATTTTAGACTTAATTTGAAATAAGTCTACCCAAATTTAATTCAATTAAAATAATATTTTAGACTTAATTTGAAATAAGTCACTATGACTTTTAGACTATTTTTTTTTATTTTTTTTAAACACAATTTGGGCCAACCCTTTCATACACTTTTATGTGTGAGATAATGTATACACGAATATTGCAAGAGTCAATAGTGGAGCATGAGAATCAACACCCAATATCCTAGTATTTTATCGAAAAGGTCCGGCAATTTCCCCAATATCAGGACGATATTGAAACCACATGTTTGATGTCACTGCTACAAATATAACAAAATGGCAATATTACCCTTCTAATAAAAATTTAAAACTTGAGATCATGAATTTTTTAATTTAAAAGATGAATTAGGAGGAAAAGAAATAGAAAGAAGCAAAAGACAACTTTTATTTAATAAATGAGATTAATTTTTATAATCTTTTAAATTTTGAATTATTAATTAAATGAAAAATATTAGATAGTTTTACTCATAATTCAATCATGTGTTAGTTCTGTTTATTGTACAAATTAAGTATTTATTTGTCTATACTTAAATTATAATTTAAATTAATTAAATTAGTTAAATATATTTTTATTTATATATTTTATATGATTCACAATTTATAAATATATAAAAAATAAGTTTTATAAAACATAATAAAAAAAAAAACCCCAATTAAGTGAAATCAAACTATCCAATTCGAATAAATACTTTAAAGAGCTTGTTCAACAATGAAAGGATAAAACTATCAATACACAATTTTTTTAATAATAGATAATTGTGGGGCCCAAGGTTCTCCTAAAAGTTCTAATAACTGCCTAATCTTATTTTCCTAGCACCGCCCAACGCATCTCCCAGCCACGTGTCTAATTCACCTCACTTTCCTACCTAATAAAATACCTTACACGACATCGTTCCTATTGTAAACCGCCATCAATTCAAAAACTTGTCCTCATTTGATTAGTTCACGTACTGTAACATTTCTTATCCCATGCATCCTAAATTTATAATATGTACCAAAAATAAATAAAATATTATAATACCCCAACCACCCCCCTCCCCACTCCCAGTGCCAACTCTATATAAGGTAGACAAATCCACTCCAAGATTCATCAAACTGATTATACCACACATTAAAAACACCCATCTTTCTTCTCATTGTGAAGTTGTTAATTTTCGTTTTCTGAGATTATCAAGAATGGCGCGTAATAATCTTAATGCCGGAATAACCATGAGGGCCAACTCTGGTGGTCTAGCCAAGGCCGCCAGTCTGTCTAGCCGTGCCTATGTCACTTTCTTGGCAGGCAACGGCGACTATGTGAAAGGCGTGGTGGGATTGGCCAAGGGATTGAGGAAAGTGAACACTGCATACCCACTTGTGGTGGCTGTTTTGCCCGATGTCCCGGAGGAGCACCGCCAGATATTGGTTAACCAGGGATGCATAGTGCGTGAAATCGAACCGGTTTATCCTCCGGAGAACCAGACCCAGTTCGCCATGGCTTATTATGTCATCAACTACTCCAAGCTTCGGATTTGGGAGGTATGTTCCTAAATCAAATTATCATAAGTCATAAGCCAAGTGAATATGCTCAAGTGGATATATTTTACAAATTGCAGTTTGTGGAGTACAGCAAGATGATATACTTGGATGGGGATATCCAAGTTTTTGACAACATAGATCACCTCTTTGATTTGCCAAATGAGCATTTCTATGCTGTGATGGACTGCTTTTGTGAGAAGACATGGAGTCACACCCCACAGTTCAAGATTGGGTATTGCCAACAGTGCCCAGATAAGGTTCACTGGCCTCAAGAGTTGGGCCCTAAGCCCCCTCTCTACTTCAATGCTGGCATGTTTGTATTTGAACCTAGTCTCCCCACATACCATGATCTCTTGAACAAACTCAAGCTCACAACTCCTACTTCCTTTGCTGAGCAGGTAATACACAGTCATTAACCAGGAAATTCATCGTATTTTATCAAATTTAATGTGTGATAAGACTTTATTTCCAATTTATTTGTGTATGAAACGAAACTGAACGTGCTAATTTTTGCAGGATTTCTTGAACATGTTCTTTAAGGATATTTACAAGCCAATTCCCAATAATTACAACTTGGTTTTGGCAATGCTGTGGCGCCATCCCGAGAACGTGAAGCTTGATGAGGTTAAGGTTGTTCATTACTGTGCTGCAGGCGCCAAGCCATGGAGGTATACTGGCAAAGAAGAGAACATGGACAGGGAAGACATCAAGATTCTAGTCGACAAGTGGTGGGACATTTATAACGACGAGACATTGGATTACAACAGGGGTCCCGATGCCAATGCTAAATTGACGGCGGCTCTGCTAATTACGATTGCTGGTGTTGTTCATCAAATCTCCGCCCCTTCTGCCGCCTAGCTCAAACATCTTGAGACTTGAATTGGTTGCTTGAGTAGGTTTTAGATTTTGTAAAGCTATTTTTAGTAGTTGAACTGGCTCGAGTTTTATGTGGAGCTAGCTGGTCCGCCAAGAACTAGACTTCTTTTTTATTTTATTTTATTTACTCTTTTATTAGGGGAACGAGTTAATAAAGTTCTCCTTGATCACCCGGTTTGTAAGCATTTTAAGAATATATTAATACAATACTGTAAATATTATTTAATGTTACTTGTGATGAATAGATGTACAATATTTTTAATTTGGTTAAATATACTTTATATGTATAAATTTTGTAAGATCATAATTTACTATTTATTTATTATTCACACATTCAATCAGGCCCACAATTTATTAGTAATTAAAAAATAATTACAAACATGTACAAAAATGCATTTTCTTCTACAAAATATGTGCAATCTTCTTTGAATTGGAAAGAAAGAAAATCTCAAACTACTCGATTGAACTTGTGAGAAAACACTTGTTAAGGAGAAACTTACAGAGGTCCAATCATGTATTAGTTTTGTTTTTGTAGTAACAACATTATTGCATTTAATAAGGTAGAGGACAAAGTAACACTAATTCGAAAAATTTAAATTTTTTTTATTGTCATAATCAGTAAAATTATGTTCCTATTTTGCAAAACTTTGATAAAATGAAATCAAATTTTCAATAACACATTATATTATTTTTATCAAAAAATATACTAGGTTTCTTAATGAAAGCCTATATGTTCAATCTAAGAAGGGACAGATTTAGAGAGCAGCAATGGGTATAGCCCATTGATGCAAGAAGAAAATCTTAAAATGATTTAGTTATGTTTGATAAAGTTTTTTTTTATAAAAGTTGATGAATGTATGGTTGAAAAGTTGATAAAAATTATTAATTCAATATGTTGTGTGATTAACTTTAATTATTAATTTTGATCTCAACTTTTTAAACTAATCCGAACAAGGACTTAATAATCTCTGTTACAATGTGAAAACCAAGTCCAGTGCTGCTTTTACAATGTCCAATAAAAACAAAAACTTGACTAACTGATTCAATGATTTGTTTCAATTTTAAATTTAATACTCCTAACTTATTCTCGAAATTATAGTATAACTCAAGATAGGATAGCCTAATTACTTTTAAATTAAAAAAATATTGTATTGTCGAAATTCAATTTTAATTTTTTTTATACTAACATATGTGATTAAATCTTGACTTCGTCTCTTATCCATATCAAGACCTTTCCTAATCGTTTTCCTCATTAAATTTCATGATTCATATAATCTAACTTCATCGACTTGGTTTTCCTCATCTACAACATTCTCAAATTAGTCAAAATGTGTTTTGAGAGAATTTTTTTTAGTATATTTTGATAAAAAAATTAATAAATATGAAGTTGAAAAATTAATAAAAATTATAGGTCTTATGAAATATATATTTAAAGTTAATTGTTGATTTTAATCACAATTTTTTAATAGATATTAACCTGAAATTCTGAACCAAACAAGCACTTAATTAGTAGCCAAAGTCAAATAGTCAGCAGTGAGTATTGAGGTGTAAAAGTTTGAGTCGGTGCTTCCAACCATTAATTATCTTAAATTATCTTTTTCTTATCCTAAACGTTTTTGACTTTGGACCAACTAACAAAACTAGAAATGTTGAACAAACGAGGAAGGTGCTTCTTGTCCCTTTAATGCATTATAGCCCGCAATATTGACGCCGAGATATCTGCAACACACGTTTAGTGAATGTAGGTCCCACCTCTAAATGAAACCTGTCGGTCCGTTTAGTAGATAATATAGTCTAAGGTACGATTTGGTCGGCGACAGTTGCAATTTAATGAAACTTTAATTAATCAATAAAATTCTTAATTTTGAGTAATACTATTAAATATGACAACTAGTCATAATCATCAATATACGTAGAATTAAGTGATATTTACAATAAAATGTGATTGGACCAATTATTTAATACCAATATATTTATCACATAGACTGATGATGATTATTAATGATAATAAATAACATTATTTAATTCTTTTCTAGTGCATTGCCTAATAGTAAAATAACATGTATAATTAGGTGCACCTAATTTCAATAAACATTTATTCAGAAACTCAAGTGCCAAGAATGTGTTACCAAATTTATACGACGAAATAGGAGGTGACTTGACATTGAAAGGGAAAAAATGTCACCACGTAAAATTTCTTGTGACAATTACGTGACCCGACCTTGACAATTTGATCCAACTCCAATGAGAATGGGATTAAACTGATCATCATTTGAAATTCTACTGATGGGACCAAATAGTTTTATGTACAGTGATTGAACATAACTATAATTGATTTTTTTTTTTTTTTTTGTTCAATTTGATCTGATTCTTCTTTATATAGACGATAAATTGTTGATTATTGTGAATACATATTATTTCATTTAAATTTATATAAATTAATCGAATTAAAACTATATTCTATAACTCACACTAAGAATTGGATGATAATTGTTCAATTCACAATATTAAGAACCAAGACTAATAAAATTTTATTGGGACTGAACTGAACCGGAAAATTGTCAAGAGTTTGAATAGTTTCCACTCAAAATGTCCACCTGCTGGGGTAATATTGTGACACACGCAAATGTTTTAGAAATACAGATAAGCTGAGATATGAATAAAAGGATATTCTAGTATCTTTTACTATTAATCTTTTGAGTTGCACCGCCCAAAAAGCACCGTACCACGTTCACACTCCAATTTCATTGGTAAAAGATTTACCTCAAATTCTGAGCTACCACAAAGACATCATACGACGTCTGCAAAAACTTGTCGTCATTGGATTAGTCCACGTACTATTTACATTTCTGATTATACCATGCAATATAATAGTAATAAACCCCACCCCCACTCTCTCTCTCACACACACACTAACAATTTTCTCTATATATTGTGGCCAAACTCGCTTCAAGAATTCACAAACTGAGCATACCACCTTTACAAAAGAAATATATATACAAAAAACCCATCTGTTTTCTCTCAATTGTGACGTTGTCTACTCTCTTCATAGCAAAAAAAATGGCTCGTGATATTATTAATGGCGGAGTTACCAGGACCACCGGTGTCAGTGGTCTAGTCAAGGCCGCCAGCCTTTCTAGCCGTGCCTATGTCACTTTCTTGGCTGGCAACGGCGACTATGTGAAAGGCGTGGTGGGATTGGCTAAGGGATTGAGGAAAGTGAACACTGCATACCCACTTGTGGTGGCTGTTCTGCCCGATGTCCCGGAGGAGCACCGCCAGATATTGGTTAACCAGGGATGCATAGTGCGTGAAATCGAACCGGTTTATCCTCCGGAGAACCAGACCCAGTTCGCAATGGCTTATTATGTCATCAACTACTCCAAGCTTCGGATTTGGGAGGTATGTTCCTAATTCAAATTATCATAAGTCATGAGCCCACCTTCTTATGTCGCATACGCCAAACTTGCATACTCAAGTGAATATGTTTACAAATTGCAGTTTGTGGAGTACAGCAAGATGATATACTTGGATGGGGATATCCAAGTTTTTGACAACATAGATCACCTCTTTGATTTGCCAAATGAGTATTTTTATGCTGTGATGGACTGTTTTTGTGAGAAGACATGGAGTCACACCCCACAATTCAAGATTGGGTATTGCCAACAGTGCCCAGATAAGGTTCACTGGCCTCAAGAGTTGGGCCCTAAGCCCCCTCTCTACTTCAATGCTGGCATGTTTGTATTTGAACCCAGTCTCCCTACATACCATGATCTCTTGAACAAACTCAAGCTCACAACTCCTACTTCCTTTGCTGAGCAGGTAATTCATCATATTTCATCAAAGCCAAGGTGTGATTGGGTTTATTTCCAATTTATTTGTGTATGAAAACTGAACGTTGTTAATTTTTGCAGGATTTCTTGAACATGTTCTTTAAGGATATTTACAAGCCAATTCCCAATAATTACAACTTGGTTTTGGCAATGCTGTGGCGCCATCCAGAGAATGTGAAGCTTGATGAGGTTAAGGTTGTTCATTACTGTGCTGCAGGCGCCAAGCCATGGAGGTATACTGGCAAAGAAGAGAACATGGACAGGGAAGACATCAAGATACTAGTCGACAAGTGGTGGGACATTTATAACGACGAGACATTGGATTACAACAGGGGTCCCGATGCCAATGCTAAATTGACGGCGGCTCTGATTATTACGGATGGTGGTGTTTTTCCTTATATCTCCACCCCTTCCGCCGCCTAGCTTGGTTTCTGGGTCTCTTTAACATGTTGAATTGGTTGCTTGATTAGGTTTTAGATTTTGGAAGCTATTGAGTAGTTGGACTGGCTCGAGTTTTAGTTTTGGCTGGTCCTTCAAGAACTACTGGATTTTATTTTTGATTTTGATTTTTTTATTGGGGACCGAGTTTGTAAAGTTCTCCTTGATAGCCTAAAGTTGGTTCTTTGTAAACATTTTCAAAACATATTAATACAATATAGTAAATATTATTAATGTTGCTTGTGAAAATTCATTTTCATATAAATACGTGTTAAGTACTTTATATTGAACAAGATTATCAAATATCATGTTTAATTCAATGTAAAATAATCATTCAAAGAGAATTGTTATGCCTTGTAAAAAGAAGCAAGAGGTTCATTGCAAGCTACCGTGGTTAACAATAACGATTACATGATCACTTAGTATAATAAATGTAATATAATGTAATATAATTTTGGTGGAAGAAATGTAAATTCCTAAGTATTAGAGATTAATGAGAAATTAATTGACGATTTGGTGGAAACGTCATGGACAATATGCTGGAAAAGAGAGAATGAAAATTTAAATTTTAGGGAAAAGTAAAACAAAATTGAAAGAAAAATTCAAAAAATTTGGGCGTAAGTAGATTGTTGAATAACTTACTTGAGAGATGGAGGATGAAAACTCAAACAAAAAATCTACTATTTCACGTATCTTTTGAATTCTACGTATTCCAAGTGATAGTTTTACAATGAACTAAACCTTGAAATTCCTTTATTAAAATTATCCAACATGCGACCAAAAAAGCATCTACACGTACAATGCACATTCAACAAATGATATTGAGTAAAATACCATTCTTATGAAGAGAGACAACCATCATACTACATAATTATCATTTTCCATAAATTGCATAAGAACATAGAAATAATAATTTTATACACGTGTCATATTATTCTAGGACACCCACCAAGTATCTTTATGAAAACAATAGTTGAAGTAGATTAATCAAGGGTTCATGACTTGATATCTCAATTTTACCAATCACAACAAGAAAAGAAATTTATATTTATTTGTTAAATTCAATATTAGCCATGTTCGCACAAGGATGCTTTTCTATGATAGAATTTCTTCTCTTTATTTCTTTATATGTCATCGGTTCAATTTGATAATTTCAAACTCCACTGATGTATTTATCACTTTTAGATTGTTGAATAACTTACTTGAGAGATAAGAATGAAAACACAAACAAAAAACCAAGCTGCAATAAGAACTTTGAAGAACAAAGAGAAGTAATAAGAACGAGACATGAAGTGCGTAGAATGATGTCCTAAAAGTGATATTTGAACCATCTCTTAAAGAATGAGATACTAAAGGGTTTTCACTTCAAATAGTTTTAGCAGATTTGATGCCTCAATATGGATTACATTAGCACTAATGAAATCTGAAAAAGGAACTTTGAATGTTTGGAAAATCTGAGAATTTGTGATATGAGTTTGATGTTTAAACACTTTGATATTTATTGAAGATGATTTATTGTATATAATTTACATCAAATTTATCTTGGTTTTATAGTGTAAACACATCCATAAAATGAGAGACAATTATTGGGCTGAAGAGGCACCTTTTGGTGCCTCTAACTATAAAACGGACATGTACAAATGCCTCTGTTTGTTGCAGTCCCACCGTGGCAAATATATAAGGGCAAATATGTCCTGTATGCTGCAGCTAGACCACAGTATGCTTGCCACGGTCCAGCTGCAATTGGCCTTTTTTATTTTTTTTTTTTTGGTAGGGTCGGTTGAATACTAACCCCATGTTTCGATACCGTTTTCGAAGGTGAGATTGCAATCTCACTAATATATTTAAACAATAATTTTAACAGCCTTACATGACTCCACATGGCTCTGCCAATGACTCTAATTCAAAGCAACAAGCATGCATAACGTCTTAAAACAATAACCTTTAAAATATCATATTTTGTTCTCTTGATTTATTCATTCTTCCCTTTTGATTTTTCTTGTTTTCTCATTCTGATTTACTCTATGAAAAGTGCTAGACAAATTTAGTCATCTCTTGTTCTTCGTAAATCTCCTCTTTTGCTAATGCTAGACAAAATGTGTCATCTCTTGTTCAGGATTTACCCATTCTACAATGGATTTTGATGCAATCAATTACTTGGATTTTGATGCAATCTTCTTGGATTGAGAAAAATAAATGAACTATTTATCGTCCGAAACAAATAACGTTGGGCCATTAAATGAGTTAACGATATTTGATCATCGAAACCAACTATATTTTGAATTTACTTGTTAGAAAATATTCTAAATTGTCAATAAGATTTATATCTTTTTATTTATATCTCAAATTTTTTATTTTTTTTTTATTTTTCGTGTCAATTTGATGATGATCAACTGCTTCAACACGTCTTTTTGCAACAAATAGTCAAAGATTGTATTGACCATTTCATAATACAATATTTAGGAGCAAAAGTCAAGTTAGTGAGCAGTGACTATTGAGGTGTAAAGTTTTATTAGTCGTTGCTTCCAAACATTAATTATAAAAATTATCCTTTTCTTATCCTTATTTTAAAACCAAATGTTGAACAAAAGCGGTCAGTTGTACCAACGCGATTATTACGCGGAGATACCTGGGCTGGGATCTATAAATAGATCCCACGTTTAGTGGTCTCGGGTCCCACTTTCACCGACTAATGTAACTGCCTGTGGGTCCACTTTAATGGGTAGGATTTGGTCGTCAACACTTTAAACAGTACCCAAATTAGTATTGAATATTTCCTAGGAACTAGGAAGTTGCCTCGGACTCAAAACATCTTATACACGATTACGACAAAATGAAATTCAATAATCGTGATTTCATTAATAAATATTTTCAGATTATTGGATCCAACCATTTGATTTTCGATTGATTCATCTAGCTCACTTATCATATTTAGTTATTTGGAAAAAAAAAAAGAGATCAAAAATTTATATTTGACGTAATATGTTAAATATAGTTTGTATTTATATCTATCTTTAAATGGTTGGATCCAATTGTACAACATGATGATTCATGAGCAATGGGGGTGAAAAATTATTTAAAAACAAGACGTAATAACATACCTCGAAGTCTATACCTTTCTTTTTTAATTGTAAATTTGACATATTTTCCAACAAGTAATATTTAATCTTCCACTCCCCGAATGAGTTTTACACTAATGACAATATTAAATTCAGTCGTGGAGCCAATTATTTTTCTTTGGGTGAAAAAAATTAAGTTAATTTTTTTCATAAATAATATAATACTAATGAAAATATTTCGATACAACATGACTTTCAACTTCGAACAATATTCATTTTAGTCTCGAATATTACTTTTATCCCAAATATCTTCATCCCAATAACAACATCATTTTCAACCCGAACAATATTACTTTCAACCCGAATATCATTTGATAATTTTCAACACCATAATGAACAACCTGCTAATACTGCTAGATTTTTTTCCACCAAAATATTTTTCTACAATAGAAAATAGAGCTTTCCCTTTTTTTTTTTTTTAAAAATAATCCTCTTATACCTATTGACATTAAATTTAATAAAATACCGGTTGTTTGGTCTCACTTTATAGTCTGTTGACACTCTGCACTTGCCTAGTTGCATGTTGAACTTTGCAGTTTCGATTGGGAAAGAAAAAAAAACGGAGCTTGCTAGTTGGGTTAACATATTTAGGACTGATTGATTGATTGAAGCTTGAATTTGAGGAAATGGAGTAATAATAGATTAAAGTTTTGCACTCAGATTTAGGGCCGAACTATTTCAAGTCATGTTTATCTTCACAGAAAATTGAATAGATTACATAAATATGGACTGAATATAATTAAATCAATTTGGGTTGAGGACTTAGACTTGCGCTTGGGGTCGTGATATTAGATTAATTTGGTTGAAATTTGAATGAAAATAATTTGAGTTGGAAACTTGGGTTTGAGCCATTTTAAATTGAATTATTTTGATTTTAGACGTCGGCCATTTTGAATTAACATGTTGCTTGGATAGCTACATTATCAAAAGGGTTCTTTACATATATACATTACTTGAGACATAAATTTCAAATATACTAAAATAAATTTATAGTTATAATATTACTAGATTTTCTATCAAAACTTATATATTATTTGACTTTTAATAATGCTCATTTCAATAGAATTGATATCAAACTGATTGAGATTAGAGTTCAAAATTAACGCTTTTCTTATTGATGGTGTAGAGGACCTAGCTTTAGCTTATCCGGGCGCAAGTGATCGTAATCGTGATTTATCAAAGAAAGCGGACATAGGGCTCGAATTTTTATTATTATATGTTTTCGAGCGTCTCGACGAGCTTCGGACAAGACCAATGCTAAAGCAATTGCGATGGTGGATTTTAGCCTTACAAGTCGTTTAGATAGTTTAAATAGCTTTCTTTAAGTTTCATGTCTATTTTGTCTTTTTGCATTTTATTTATCAATTAGGGTTTTATTTCAACTAGAAGTTTAGTATTTAAGAGTCCTTTTATTATTGGATCAAGCAGTTGTTTTTGAAGAAGAATATTATTCTTGGAGTTTTCTCCACAATTAATCAATTTCATTCGGCATTCATAGGAATCAACGAATTGATTTTGAGTTTTGTTTCATTGTTTACGTTTCTGCCTGCGTCAGTTGGTATCAGAGCCAGGTTAACGTTCTAAGATCATGCCTCCACGACGACCACCACCGGCAGCGGCGGCGGCGGCTGCTCCTCATGATAACATTGCAGACGAGCAGCATCGTAGAGAAGAGGCGACTCAGGTTCGCCAACAGATCGACTTGTTGGTACAAGAGATGGCCGAGATGAGGACCCAACATATTGATCTCTTGGATCAAAACAGGGAATTGCTGGGAATTCTGAACGGTCCGTTTGTGAGTGCGCGTGCACCTGGGGCGTGGTCTGACGCGGTGGTCTTCGAGATGTGGGTGGAAGGGAGCGGTTTAGGCGGCGGAGAGGTAGTCCTCCTCAATTGGACTCCTCCTCCGAAGAAGAGAACGTCGTCATGACAATCCGTTTGCACCTTTGGACCCGGAATGGCGTCTTGCGGGCGGGGTGATGGCGTTGACAGACGCGTTGGGAGGTTGGTTTTCGTGTGGAATCCCGAATTCAATGGTGGGCTGGAAGCCGGATGAATTATTGGATTGGTTATGTGCGATGGAGGAGATTTTGGATTTCAAAGAAGTTCACGATGCTAGGCGTGTTGGTCTTGTGGCAACTTTCGGTTTCGTGGTAGGCGGCGACATGGTGGCGAAAGAATCGAAAGTCACACGCTACGACGAGGGTAAGTCCAAAATTTCTTCTTGGCAAAAATTAACGAAACATATGAAGGGGTCCTTCTTACCATTCAATTACACTCGTATCTTGTATCAAAAATTACAAAATTTGAGACAAGGTACGAGAACCGCCATCGATAGTCTGTGAATTTTTTTCGATTGATTGCTCGAAATGAGATTCATGAGCGATGATCGACTTAATAGCTCTCGTTCGTTGGTGGTTTGAGGGTGAATTTTCAGGATGTGTTGAACCTTTTTTCCCCTGTTTCGGTCTCTGAAGCGCATCAGCGCGCTCTTCTGCTGGAGAAACAGGCCTCGCGGCGAGGCTTTGGATTTTCGGCTGCCGGTTCTTCGTCGGGCAGCACTCGCCAGTGGCAGCCGTCGACCAACAGCCCATCAGGCACGGTCCCGCGGGGTCGTGGGGGTCCTTTTCCCAACACTACTCCGCCTGTTGGGGCGACTGGAGGGCGCAATCAGGTTGGTGACACGGTGGCTGGAGGGCGCAGTCAGGGTGGAATTCAGTGTTTTTCTTGTGGTGAGTGGGGACACCGCCAATCTGCTTGCCCCCAGCTTGGGGCGCGAAAGGGGCTGCTTTTGGATGATATGGGTGCGCCAGAGTATGATGGACCACCTATTTTTGATGTTGACGAATCCGACCAATTACCGGTCGAGCAGGTGGACGGTGACGTGGGTCCGGCGTTGGTGTTGCGGCGTAGTTGCCTTACCCCACGTGTTGCTGATGATTGTGTTCAGCGTCATAAGCTGTTTGAGTCGACTTGCACGGTTAATGGTAAAGTCTGTCGTTTTATTGTCGATGGGGCTCTTGCGAGAATGTTATTTCTGATGATGCTATCAAGAAGCTTGAATTACCCATCGAAGCACACCCTCGGCCATATCAGTTGCTTCGCCGTAAGAGTATCGCTTTTAATGTCGATCGTCGTGCCTCTGTTCCTTTATCGATTGGTGGCAAGTATCAAGAGACTATTTGTTGTGATGTTGCTCCAATGGATGCGTGCCATATTTTATTGGGCCGCCTTGGCGCTTTTGATAGGGAGGCGTTACATGATGGTCGTAAGAACACTTATAGTTTTGTATTTGGAGGTACGAAAATGTCTTATTACCATCCTCACCGGGCAAGGTGGTGCCCGCGAGCTTGCTTGACAATTTGTTTTTATCTCGTGCCCTATTTGAGCGTGAAATGGTGTCCGAGAGGGGTGTTTTTATTGATTGGAAAGCCTGCTTTGAAGGGGCTGAGGTGCCATCGGCGGTTGCCCCTTTGTTGGAGGACTTTGCCGATCTTTTTCTGGCTGACTTACCGTTAGGATTGCCGCCGGTTCGTGACATTCAGCATCAGATCGACTTGGTTCCAGGGGTTTCTCTTCCTAATCGTCCTCATTATCGTATGAGCCCTACCGAACATGAGGAGTTGAGGCATCGGTGGAGGATTTGTTGCGAAAGGGCATATTCGTGAGCTTGAGCCCATGTGCGGTACACGCTCTTCTCATTCCTAAGAAGGACGGTACTTGGCGTATGTGAGTTAATAGTCGGGCCATTAACAAGATCACGATTCGTTATCGGTTTCCCATTCCTCGTTTGGATGATCTTTTGGACCAATTGAGCGGTGCTTCAATTTTTAGTAAACTTGACCTCAAAAGTGGATATCACCGTTTCGGATCACGGCCGAGATGAGTGGAAGATGCGACTTTCAAAAACTCGGGAAGGGTTGTTTGAATGGCTTGTTATGCCATTTGGTCTTTCCAACGACCCTAGCACTTTCATGCGTATTATGAACCGAGCCCTCCTATTTTGATTGGTACTTGTGTGGTGGTTTACTTTGACGACATCCTTGTCTATAGCCGCACAATCTCTCGAGCATTTGCGGACCCGCGGTCGGTTTTTCTTATTCTTCGCTCGGAGAAATTTTTTGCCCCTCGTAAGTGCACTTTTCTTGTTCCGCGGATTTTATTTTTGGGTTATCGATATCGGGACGGGGTATTTCATTGATGATGCTAAGGTAGAGGCCATCCAAATGTTGGCCGACTCACGCACTCTTCTGAGATGTGCGTAGTTTTCATGGGTCGGCATCTTTTATATAGCGCGTTCATCCCTCATTTTAGCTCCATCTTGGCCCCTGTGACTGAGTGTATGAAGCAAGCTACCTTTGCCTGGTCCGAGGACGCTGATAGGGCCTTTCATCTTATCAAGCAGAAATTGACTTCGGCTCCTGTTCTCGTTCTTCCTAATTTTTCCCTTCCTTTCGAGTTGCATTGCGATGCATCCAAGGTAGGCATCGGGGCAGTTTTGAGCCAAGGAGGCCGTCCAGTTGCTTATTTTAGTGAGAAACTAGGAGGCGCGCGCAGTCGTTATAGTACTTATGATGTGGAATTTTATGCCGTGGTTCAGGCTGTTCGCCATTGGCGTCATTATTTATTTCAGCGAGAGTTTATTTTATACACGGACCATGAGGCGTTGAGGCATTTGGCCAGTCAGAATAATGTGTCTGCTCGCCATGCCTCTTGGACTGCTTATCTACAACAATTCACCTTTGTTATTAAGCATAACCGGTGCTTCTAACAAAGTGGCCGATGCTCGAGTCGGCGTCACTCTTTATTAACGGATTGCGCGCGCGGTTCACGGCTTTGACACATTCCGTGACCTCTATGCATCGATCCATTTTTGGCCCTATTGTGACCGAGGTTCAGTGATCAATGCACGGATTATATTCTTTCGGATGGATTGCTGTTTCGTGGTTTACAACTTTGCATTCCCGATTGCGATCTGCGTGATAAAATTATTCTTTGAACTTCATGAAATTTGGACATGTTGGTCGTGATCGGTCCGCTGAGTTGGTCAGCGTACTTTCTTTTGGCCTTCTTTGAGGCGTGATGTTTCCGGCATGTCGCTACCGTCGCACGTGCCATGTGGCTAAGTGTCATGCTGCGACCAATCTTTGGTTTATATCGCCCCTTTCCTATACCGACTCGACCCGTGGACGGATATTAGCATGGACTTTGTGCTTGGATTACCACGGACTCAACGGGGTTTTGATTCGATATTTGTCGTCGTTGACCGTTTCTCTAAGATGGTTCATTTCATTCCTTGTAAGCGTACGGCTGATGCGGTTCATGTGGCCCAACTCTTCTTTCGTGAGATTTATCGCATACATGGTTTGCCATCTTCTATTGTGTCGGACCGCGACACCCGGTTTCTTAGTCACTTCTGGCGTAGTTTATGGCGCATGGCAAACACTTCGTTGAATTTTAGTAGCGCCTATCACCCGCAGACGGATGGACAGACGGAGGTTGTGAACCGGTCTCTCGGTAATTTGTTACGGTGTTTGGTTGGCGACAATATTAAATCATGGGATCAGCAGCTTAGTCAAGCCGAATTTGCGCATAATGTGGCCGTCAACCGCAGCACTGGGTATTGCCCCTTCCAGATTGTTTTTTCTATGATACCTCGGGGTCCTTTGGATTTATTATCGGTGCCGTCTGCTACCCGTATTCATGGGCGTGCGGCTGACTTTATTGAGGGACTACAGCACATACATTCCGCCACTCATGCCAACTTGGTGGCTGCCACGGACAAATACAAGCAGGCCGCCGACGCACATCGACGGCATGTTGAATTTGAGGTGGGCGATTTTGTTTGGGCTGTTCTCCACAATTAATCAATTTCATTCGGCATTCATAGGAATCAACGAATTGATTTTGAGTTTTGTTTCATTGTTTACGTTTACGCGCATCGCTTATCAAACGAGATAATGATCATATTTTACACCTTATCAGAGAAGAAGATGGACAATTCAAATTTCAAATTGAACATCCATAAAAAAAGAAATCAAATTGAATGCAAAATAATGAATTTTTCTGGAACACATGGCCAAAAAAATCAGCAAGCAAGTGGTGTAGTAACAATTTCTTAGGATTCGAGAGTTACTTCAAGCGCATTAGGGTTGTGAACAAATTCAATTTATGTTGTGTGAAAGATTTTGTGAGGTAAGATTTCAAATCTAACTTTTGTTATCGACAAGCATTACAAAATAGAACATTTGCAATTAATACTCAAACCTATAATTGAATGTAAACCGATTATTGTTTATATAATTTGATACTGTTGGAATTGTGAATGAGAAAATGATTAGTAAAGTTTGTAAAAATTGAAAGAGCATATTAATAATGGATGATAAAGACGAGTCAATAAGAAAAGAAAATTTGCTGCATTGTTATATAAATTATATTAAAATAAAATATATATAGTTTAGTGCTTCATATTGCAACTACCATGTATGGTCGATTTTTTGTAAAATTCGTTTGTTTTTATTGATAATCAGAATGATATTTTCATTTGTTAAACTTAATAATAAAATCAATTGTATGTAAGTTATTTTGGGTTGAAAATTGGCATATAGTATCACACTTGATACTGCTGATGAGATGGTGATAAACATTCAATGCGTGATAGTGGTGGCAATTAAGAATTGCTTTTAATTACAGCTTAAATCTAGTAATGATATGAATTAATCCATAAAAAGTAGGTTAAATAGTTATTAAATAATAATGATACTAAATTAATTAATTAATTAAATTGTTTTAAATAGTAACAGTGTATATAAATGATATATAGTAATTAAAAAAAAAAAAACAAATCTATCTAATATATTTGAAAATTTGAAAAAAAAATTAAGTGGAGGATATAATTTCCCTTTATCATAATCACATTTGAACTAAAAAATTGTAATGATAATTTCTTTTAGAAAAAGATTAATAATGAATGACTAAAATGAAAATTTGTTTAAAATTAAATAGACCCTATGTTTTTAATCCCAAAAAATAGAGTACGTGGGAGCTAAAGAGAAAGACTCACATGGAGAAATTAAGGAGGGACACAATTAGTTATCAATAAAAAAACTCTGTCCTTGGATAAATTCAACTATCGATTTATGTCGGGATAGTTACACTATTAACCATAAAATATAAAATAATTTAAAAATTATTATCTAATTTTTTCTTCTACTAAAATACTGTTTTTATTTTTGTAACAATTGTTGTTACATTTGTTATTTTTGAAATTTAAAATATTAATAAGAAATTTTGATAGAAAATCAAGTATGTAGTAAAATTATCTCATTTATGTCATCAACTACTCCAAGCTTCGGATTTGGGATGTATGTTCCAAAATCAAAGTATCATAAAGTCATAACCCGACCTGCTGATGAATTCTTATTTACGCCACACTTGCATGTACATAAAGCGTTTGATGTTATGCTCAAGTGAATATGTTTTCAAATTGCAGTTTGTGGAGTATAGCAAGATGATATACTTTGGATGGGGATATCCAAGTTTTTGACAACGTAGATCACCTCTTTGATTTGCCAAATGAGCATTTCTATGCTGTGATGGACTGTTTTTGTGAGAAGACATGGAGTCATACCCCACAATTCAAGATTGGGTATTGCCAACAGTGCCCAGATAAGGTTCACTGGCCTTAAGAGTTTGGCCCTAAGCCCCCACTATACTTCAATGCTGGCATGTTTGTATTTGAATGCAGACTCCCCACCTACCATGATCTCTTGAACAAACTCAAGATCACAACTCCTACTTCATTTGCTGAGCAGGTAATCACACAATCATTAACTAGAATATTCATCCTATTTCATCAAAGCCAATGTGTAACTAATCCATGTTTATTTCCAAGTTAATTGTGTATGAAATGAAACTGAACGTGTTTGTATTTGCAGTTGCAGGATTTCTTGAACATGTTCTTTAAGGATATTTACAAGCCAATTCCGAATAATTACAACTTGGTTTTGGCAATGCAGTGCTGCCATTCCGAAAACGTGAAGCTTGACGATTACTGTGCTGCAGGCTCTAAGCCATGGAGGTATACTGGCAAAGAAGAGAACATGGAACAGGAAGATATCAATATTCTAGTCGACGAGTGGCGGGACATTTATAACGACGAGACCTTGGATTACAATAGGGGTCCCAACGCTAATGCTAAATTGACGACGCAGCTGCTTACTGAGGCTGGTGTTGTTCATTATATCTCCGCCTAGCTTGGTTATTTTGGTTGCTTAATTAGGTTTTGAATTTTGAAAGCCACTAAATAGTGGGATTGGCTCGACTTTTATATGAAGCTGGTACTCCAAGAACTAGACTTCCTTCTCTCTTTCTTAATCTTTTTGCTTTGTAATAGGTGCTTGTGCTTTGTAAACATTTTAAGAACATGTATTAGATACTGTGAATACTAATTAACGTGTTGCTAGTGAAATATTGTGAAGTGTGTTTGTATATAGATACGGTGAGCCATGAGCATATTGGAGGACGATATTCAAAAGTTAATTCAATGTTGAAATTGATTGACGAAGAATTTTGTTCACCATAGCTCGTGTCATCTCATGTTCTTCATAGATCTTAATTATTCGAACAAAGACAAAAACACGAGCAAGACATGATGCATCAATTAGTAACTGTTTAAATGTGGACAACTTCCCCAAGAGGGGCAATCAAAATTAGTATTGCTTTCGAGATCCATGTAAATAGAACATAAAAAGAAAGAAACATCGTTGAAACGAGATTGTCCTTGTGCTAAACAAATGTAAACAGATCACTTAACTGGCTGGATATATGGTCGAGCAATTCATCTTCCTAGTAACGCAACCCGATCCTTCTGTACTGCCTGTGCCAAATTTACATCAAACAGCTCACACCGAATTGGCATCTCCATCTCATAAAAAGGGTTCTTCAAAACATAGTCTGTGTATAACTCGTATATGTTTTTCAAGAGATCCTCCATATGATGTGTTCCAGGTTCACAAACCACAAAGAATTTGGTACCTATAATAACGTAATTATTAGTTTCAGATATTCGACTTACGTAATGGTGCGAGTAATTATATCCATTAACATGAAATTTCATGAAGTTCATAGAACTCGGATCAGCTGAAAGCTACAGAGAACTATCCAATTCTAATGAAGAAAATGATTCTAACGACAGAAATATCATGCAGTATTATTTCAGTTCCAGAAAATGAAATAATTTGATAGAGCCTGCAGATTAGTAGAAGAATCAAAATCTTGCTCGGTCCTTGGAACATGTGACAGATGCAATTAGGGGTGTAAAATGTGCCAGGTCTTATTTTTTAAGAAAAAAGAAAAAACGTGCAAATTTATGCCGACAAAATTGCAAGTGACTGTAGATTACTAATCCACTGTCTTTATTTTCCTCAACTCCCCCACCTCCAAAACCCACTTTCTAATCCATTTTTGTTATCGTAAGTTTAACATTTCCAGTATAGTTCTCATCTCGTTTTCAGTTTCTCAAAGGGTCCTGTCTTCTACTCATTTCATCTTTTTATTTTGGTCCATAAAAATCATTGAAATTACTATCACTAATGAAGTCAAGTCAACAACTCTTCCGATCTTACTCATTATGCAACTATGATTATTCCAATACCGACTACAGACCACTTGAGACAATTAAAGTCCTCTCCCCAGAACCTGAGCAAGGGTACTTCCCTGCACTTTCATAATCACAAAATTAATATTTTGCTGAGAAGTCTAGCATCGAGGACGGTGAGCGATGAGAAAACACCAAGAACCCAGCTACTTGGAACTATGGAAAAGACTATGCACATGTTCCTCATGTCAATTCATGCCATTTTCACCAAGTCTAAAAAGCCCAAAGAGTATAAATGCCGACTAGGCACCAGTCTTTGAAAACAGTTCTATTGGAGTCCCATCCATTACCACATGGAGATGTCCATATGCAAACCCATAGCGAAAATTCAAGCAACTATAGAGGACGGATTAGAACTTCACTTTCCAAAATATAAATGATCGCGATTTCAAACTTTGAGTTGGGAATGAAAGATATGCAATCTATCCAACTTGCATTAATTACCATTGATGCTTGGACCAATCAGGAGAGGATACAAGATGAGAATGAAAGATCAATTAAGACTATGAAACAAAATATGGCAAAAGCATTAATAGAGTAGATGAGGGAAGAATACAAATTAATTCAAGAACGTAAAATGGAAAGATTATCAACGATTGAACAACAGCTATTGAATGTGGTCCAGTTTCAATGATCCCATCGTGTCCGATTAAGCTGTTGCTATCCAAAATTTTGCCTCAATTTGACCAACAGACTAACACCATACAATCACCAGCAATTTTCCACCTTGCTGTAAGCTTTGAGGTGCTATGGTTTGTTGAATTTGCAGCATATTCATAGGGTATATCACTAGCCTTTGAGTATTAGTTTGTCACATATCAAGTAGACAAAGTCATGCTAACTTCTTTATGTCACACAATTCCTTTCACTTAGCAACTAAGAATTAGCTAAGTAGCAGGTGCATTATCAGAAAGATAACTTATTAACCTAAGCAGGCCACCAAGTCAATATATTTTCAGCAATTCATTATTTGCTCCAAAAACAGTGAGGAAGACAAGAATATAGCTTGCTAGTTAACATTAGAACCTTTTTGATTTAGATATAACTTATCAACTGAGGAGGAATAGGTTAAAATTAGAAATTTTGAAACCAATGTGCTATACTTCCCAATATCAGAATATCCTGTCATTTTCCAGTGATTAGTCACATACAACAGCATTCAACAAATCCTATAAAATTTTCTCGTCCCCCTTATAGACCTTTGATTTTCTTTAGATTAAAATCTACAACATGGTTGCTTATATAGGATATTTTCTTCCGCTAACTGGGTACAGTTGTATCAAAATTGATTAAGAACCCACAAAATACAAAACCCAGAAACATAATCACGATAAACATAACTAGAAATGTAGCAGAATATTAAAATAGAAAATACGAGGCAGGAAAAGGAAACTTCAGTACCGGTGAGAGACTGAAAACAGTGGAGATCAAAGGTGTCGGCCTGGAGGAGCTCGATTCCCGTACATCCAGATACAGGGGAGAGCTGCTGAGAGATGGCGTGCATCGAGTGCCATAAACTTGCCAGTCTCAAGCTGTCATTGGTGTCCATTCTTCCCGCTGACCCATAATCCTAAAGAACGCATAATGCAATTTAACAACTTTCTTGATTACTTAAGGCTGTAGATTGGCCTAGTAGAAAACTTACCTTGTAGAAAATGAGGCCTCCGGATTTGTTGATGATGTAGAGGCTGTAGATTGCAGCCATTTTTGCTTGCTTGCTTGCTTAGTGCGATCAGAGACTCGGTCGGTGCTGTCGAGGAGTGCAGTGCCAAAAAAATTGGAACTGTCGTGTACAAAAGAGGCGTAGACCAGGCTGGAGAACTTTGGTAAGGGTTTCTGCAAATAATTGTTGCACCCCACCTAAGTTTGAGAGTAACATTGCACATTAATTTCTTTGATTATTGAACTCAAAGAACCTTCTATATGATTGCATTTTAACTGAAATTTTAACATTATATAAACAATTTTATTCTTACATAATAGATCACGATGAGTTATTACTATAAGAAAAAGTCTAATTGACCAAACAAATCACTATATTATCAACATGAGGCATGCGGAGTCATAATTCTTTCAAATAAAATGGTTATTTCCACATCTCATCACTATGTCCCTCTGATTCCAAGATGACTTATAGTGAAAACCTATATTTAAGCACCTTTAATCAGAGTTTTTCTCTTTCATCACATCTCCCTTTGATATGTGAGAATTCAATTATTTTGTCAAACACTAGAAGAGAGGATTGTCTTGAATAAAAGGAGAGGAAACCTAGTTAGTGATGTGTGGATGTTTTAGAAACATTGACAAATATAGAAGTCCTATCACCACATGATGTTACAACTTACAACCATGCCCGCTGGAGATTATACGATATAAAATTTGTGTAAAAACATATTCTTGTTAGAACTCAAAAACCTAAGATGTGATTTCCTTTTTGGAGAATTTAGCATGCAAGGTTCCTTTAGAAGACAAATGATAAATAAGATATGGATAAGGTAAAGGCAACACAATGTTGAACAGAGTGCTTCATATAACTACATCCTTTAGGGACGATAGTTTTGGACTTTCTTACACCCCCTAACTTTGGCCATTTTTGTGCTGTTGTTAAAACTCAAAAACCTAAGTTCAGATTTTTTATTTATTTTTTATGGGAGAAGTTAGCATGCAAGGCTGTCTTTAGAAGACAAATGATAAATAAGGTATGGATAAGGTAAAGACAAAACAATTTTGAATTGAGTGCTTTACAAAAACTACACCCTTTTGGAACAATGTTGTTGGCATCTTTTACTCCCCTAAGATTGATATGTGGAGGCAAAGCTAATTACAGGAATGTTACATCTTGACAGCTGTGTTTGTGAGCCCATCTGACCTCTCACGCAGCTTAGCCTCCAAATATTCAGTGCGCACCAGTACGAGTCTAGGTCACTTGTGCATCATAAGGACTCAAACTAGTAGGATTTACCACAACATGTAATACGATCATGTGTTCATCATAATAATCACGTTCTAGGTTCTCTAACAACTTTAAATGAATGAAATCTTGTTAAAGAACTTAGAGGTGAAAAATATTAACGGACACTAGGAAATAGTTCATAGCTTCCACATATGCCTTAGTAGCTAACTATCTACTATCTAGAATCTTGCTCATCTTCTAAGTCAAACACTATAGATTACAAGAATGCTGAGAAAGTCATTGGATATCTTCTACGGCAGGTCATGGAATATCTGTCAATTTCAGAACAATATGTTGGGATATTAACATTCTGATTTACATTGTCAATCCCATGAGGCCTACATCTTTTCTAGGCGTGTGAGTGGCTAGCAATAGAAAACGGGAACACGCTTTTTCAAAACTTCAATTCGATGACAGATGCTGGTGCTTGATTTTTTCAAGTGATAGAACAAATTCATCACACATGTCCAAGGCATGTATTCCAAACAAAATTAACAGAATCAATTAAGAATTAAACAAATAACTATAGTGGACATATATTCATTTTCATGTTAATTAATCCTCAAGTATTCAAAACTGAATTTGGAACCCAGATCTGATCTGGAACTGAACATATCCATTCGATCAAAATTAAAACAAAAATATTTGAATGCAAAAAAAAGAATTAAAACTGCAGATCAAGAGCCATAGAAAATGAAGCAATAAAAATGAATAGCATACAATACAGAAATCTATATCCAAGATATCCGTGAGCGTGTGTAAAAGGGAAAAGGATATTCTGTTGTTACGGAATAGAAAGAGATAGTGAATCTAGCTTGCAGTGCTGCTGAGAGAGTGGAGGATAATGCAGAGATTTGAGATAAATTGCCCGGAGAGGGCGTGGGGAATGGCTGGAGGGATGGGGGAATGGGGAAGAAAACTGCGTTTTGTTTGTTTATTTATTTCATTTACTTATTTTTATATATCTTTGCTTTTTCAATTTTTTGAGATTATTTCTGATCAGGCCAAAAAGTGGCAAGATAGTACCTCAAGTCGGTACTGGCTAGACCTTTTCATGTGGGCAATCAAGGAGGGCCTAGCCGACCTGTATATCTCACGGCGGAGTTACTACCCTATCTTCTCTCTTGTCATCATCAGAAGTCCCTATCCTGAGCTTTGGGACATCCGAGGACTAGTTGGACATTCTTATGAATGTTCAATCCTAATCAACTTCTATCTTAGTCTCTTCAATCATTATCCACTAAGAGACCTAGTCCCTCTATAATTAGGATACTAGTTCGAAGGAAGTTCCTACCGAGATACGACCTCCAAGGCCCACGGGCAGGTCTATGCGCTCCCAATCTCATTATCCACTAAGAGACCTAGTCCCTCCGTAATTAAGATACTGGTTCGAAGGAAGTTTCTATCGAGATACGACCTCCAAGGCCCATGGGCCAGTCTATTCCCCAAAGCAATCCCAATCTCTAGGGGACTACACTATAAATGATTATATAGAGGCGCATTTGCATCATTATTTAGCTAATGTTATCTCTCTTACTGTATTCGACGTATAGCATCTCGCTTATATTTCTCTATTTACATCTACTAAGAGTATCTTCCATGCACTCTGTCTCTTAATTTTTAGACGTGCCACATAAGTACATATGGACGGAGTTATAAAAAAACCATCTCCAATGCATGCTGACGAAGACTATATCTAGTTGATGTGGAACACCAAAAAATAGACTCCATCTAAATTTAGACTTTGAGTGACTCAAAGAAATTTAAATCTAACTTAGGGCTTGTTCGGTAGAGATTTTTTGGAGAAAAAAATGAGTTTTTTTGGTTACTTTTGACTTTTCAAAGATTTTGGTAGTGTAAAAAGGGTTGAAAAGTAAAAAATTGTAGGCAAGAAAATGAATTTTTTTTAGGATAAAATGGCTACCGAACAAGACCTTAGTATTTTTTTTTTTTTTTTTAAAAAGTCAGTTATGTGGGCTTTTTTAAAAAAAAAATAATAATAATACTACACAAATGGTAATATTAGTTTTAGATAGAATTAATTAGAGATGAATTTTTAATTTGACCGTCTATTCAATAAAAGTAATGCCACATGGACTTAAAATCCATCTATCTTACCTGCCACGTATACTTCAATAGACGGAGTGCATTATAGATACTCTAACTTAAGCATAAGGAGGGCTACAAGGTCACGCCTCAAATCCTTTGTTTCAAATATCAAAAGCACTATTTGTAATCAGACTACGCTCGGCCATCCAACTTGGACAGCAAGTCGACCAATCATCCTATGTATGATTTTTAGTAGTATCAATTGGCGCCTCGAGAAAAATCGTTACCAAAAGCCATGGTTAATACGCGTTCTAGTACTGCGACTACATCCAACGTCGATCCTTGTGTTCTTACCTCTTGAAGATCAGGGAATTTGCCTTGCTTATCAGCAAGTTCCTCATGCTGCCCAACAAATTCACCTTGTCCCTCATGTTCTTCAACCGCTGTTGATAACTCCAAAAGCATTCGAATAACTTAGGCGACAAGTTGCAACTATCGCCCATATCTTCGCACAGTAAACCACTCCTCTTATCTTAAACCTCAATGCAAACTGAATACTTGATCCTCAAGACCGAGGTCCCAAGTTTTTTAATCAATATAGTTAGATGTGGTAAATGGGTCAATTTGACCCCCATCCGACCAAAATGGATGGGCCATACATGAAACCGGGTTGGATTGACCCAGCTCGGCTTTCAAATGGGCTAGTACATAGCCCGGTTTTGGACCATTGGGCCAACCCGACCATAATTTTTTTTTCATAACTGCAACTCAGCAATACAAGTAATTTCATAATTTCACAACACATAACTAAGCCTTCCTTCCATAACTTTTTTTATTTAATAAACAAAGAACAATTCAAGTATTTAATTCTGGAAAATTATAAAGTCAAGTAAATTTGGAGGCTAGAGTTGGATTTAATTCTAGTGCTGGTAGAGGTGTTATTGAAGAAACAAAAAACATTGCAGCATATTATCTTTTCATTGGTGGGAAAAAGAACCAATCAAATAGGTCAAGAGACATCATCAATATTCACAAAAATTTTCAAGAAGATTTCAAGAATTTCATTCTCTCTATGCAATTAGACCTCCATGCACCATTTCAAAGTATTGCTGCCAGCATGTTCTTGAAGGTTGTTCATTAATCCTGCTCGACACAACTAGATGCCACCAACAAGATTTTCATTCCAAATCCAGATGCAGTCAAGGTTACTTCTTTTTTCTAATAATGAATGAACAACTCACACGGTTGGTAGGAAAGATTGGATAGATATAAGGCACAAAATTGCCTTTTGAAAAAAACTTAAATGGGTTTTTTTTATTTTTCTTGATATCATCGATGATTGTGTGTAACAGAATTTGATCATCAAACATCTGGTGTGTAGAAAAGAGTAATTAAACAAAAAACTCTTTTTCATCAGAGGAAATGAGATTTATTCAAAACCAAAATGCGAAAATCCATCTCCAACAACAGTGCTGGGTGCCCGTGTAGGCGAATCATAGAGCACTAATGAAGATTCTTCGAGCTTAGCAGTATCATGCATTACAAATAATTTTTCTAATGTATAACCACTTCAAGTAAGATAAAGTAATATAATCATAAATGCCCATCGAATAACACAAGTCGATCTAATGAGTAGTAGTTCATGGCTGTGGATGAAAATGAGATTGAAAGAAATGGAGAAATCTGCTGCTAAACCAGCAGTTAATAGTCCATTAGGAATCACTCATCCATCACTTGCGAAACCTCATTTGTCTCGAAAATCATCGATAAGCTCTGTTTTGAAGACACCTGGCAAGTTACTTCAAGCTGATGCCATTACGCCGCATAACACCAAAGGTCGAAATAAACCAAGAAAAAATTGGAGGCATTCTGTATCATGATAAATAGGATTGTATACCAGTTTCTTTGGTGCTTAAATGAGGAAAAAAGAAAGTATATGCCGTCTTCATTATGTAGTTATGAGCTTAGGAAGAGGACTTGGATTCTATATTTTCATTTTGATTCTGCATACCTATTTCACCTCCTCTGTGATATATATATATATGTAAATCATTGTATTATTGTATAAGTGCATGTTGATTGAAATAAAGTGTATTTTGAATATGATGATGCTTCTGAATAAGGGTGTCAAATTTTCAGCTCACTTGAATCTGTAGGTGAGTTCGTGACTTATTCTTCGGAGAAAGCTAATGAACCACATTATTTAAAAGTTGAACACGTCAGATCGAAGATGCAATTATTTTTCAAAATTTAGTCTTCAAAATGCCAAAGTACAGGTTAGATCATTTTTTTCATTAAAACCTGACACACGTGCACAAATTTTATAAACGAGTAGCGACATAACTTGAACTCACAACCTTTACCGTAATTCAAGATTGCTGCAGCAAATGGGGTCTATTTTCAGTGATTGATTTTTTGGATATAAAACAAAAGGGAAAGCCAGAATATACACACAAGGGAAAGTGGTCTCATGTCCAGTCTAAAGCAAATAATCAAATAATGGACCTAAAAAGAGCTTATTATCAACCCTAGTGTGCAATACCTTTATTTAATAATTTTTAGGAGATTCAAAATGGAGTCGTCCCATAGATCGTGAGATTGAATATTCCTTCTACATACATAAAGTCTGGCATTAAATGTAATGTGATTGATGAGTTAACATTTCCATCAAGTAAACCAACTTCCCCATAAAACCATACGCATCAAGTAACAAATAATCAAAAAAAATTTCTCACAATTTGATTAGCTTCCTCTTCTGTAGTTGAGCAATAAGCAGTAGATCCCCAGTTAGCTCAGCATTACACGACCAACTTGGAAATTTTTTGACAGCACATCTCACTAATTCGATTAACAATAGAGGTCCAGATCTCCTTAACAGTGTCGTACAAATATAATGATTAAACAATTATCCAAAATCAACTTGTTCGAAAAAAATAAGTGATGAAAAAAAATTCAGAAATTCATATCAAAATTAATTCAATAGAACATACACACTATATTCAGGGATTTCTTACAGGTTCACGTATATAATGAATTCGACCACTTGAACTATAAAATCAATCTAGTTCATGTTACACACCTGAAAACTTATGACCCAAAGTTGAATCCACCAGGAGGAAAACTTGACTGACTATTTCCAAAATTGAAACCCCTCTATACTTTGCTCTTCATCTTCCTCAGCCCAATTGAAAATAATAGCCTTTTCGTATATTTCTAAAATCTTTACGGAATCCCTTACCACAGATGAAAGGATTTTGGTTGGGGAAGAAAATAATCGTAGTTAGTTTCTGGGTTATAGGTATTTGGGGCTGATTTCTGCGAAGTGAATCTGGGAATAGGATTTATGTTTCAAGTTCTGAAGTATGAAGAATGAATTGGGAAAAAAAAAAAAAAAAGGGCCAGCCCAAGATCAGTTGGCCCAGTGGGATAAATGGACGGGCCATATAGAGCCAATTGGATTGTCTAAATATATAGTGAATAATCACTTCATGGTGATTACTGCCATATGGCAGAGGGGGTGGGGCAAAGATCCTTATTGAATTTGGCTTTTTTATTTTTATTTTTATTTTTTTAAAGAAATCGTTATTTAAGAAAATTGTGTATTGCTTTGTTTGGGGGAAAAAAAATCTATAGTTAATTTGCATCATTCCAATTTTTTGAATTGAAACAAATTGGAATTCTTAATTTTCTATAATGCCTAAATGAAAAATATGTTCAGGAACAAGTAATCAAAATGATTTTTGTCACTATTTTCTACTATTCGTTCATGGAGAAAAGATCTGGACCCGAATCGGGGTCCAGGTCATTTCCCCGATTCAGAAAAAGCGCCCCCCCTCCCCTCTTCTGAAAACCCCACCCCCAACAAATCAACCCCCACCCCATTTATTTAATCCCACCCCTACTTTAACCTCCACACCACTCTCTTCAATCTCCCACCTATTTATTTACAATCAAATTTATATACACATTATTAATATAATTAAATTTATTAAATTAAAAATAAATTTTTTATTATTATATTCATTTTATTTGGTTTTAAAAAATATAATATATTACTTTTTATTGAGTTAAATATTATTTATATCATATAATAAATAATATAGTTAACGTTAATTTTATTAGTAAGATTGGAGTTGAGACTAATTAATTAGTTTATATTTGAGTAACAAATTAAATTTTACTTAAAAAATAAAAATAAATAAATAAAAATAAATAAAGGCTGCATAATAAATTTGCAATAAATAATTTACTGTTTTCTATTTGCGTACTAAATCTTGCTTCACGTACATATTGATTGTAAAAATTGTACGACTCATCGGATGATTCGAATTCCTGACCAGCGTGAAAAATGACACTGATAGTCACTTGAGGAATATATACATTATCACCACTCTCAAATTCTATTCTTACAAAAATGTACCGAAATAAAATAAATCATTTATACGTGTAAATAAAAAAAATAAAAAAATATTAATAATATTACAAATAACTTGCAAATTAAAATAAATCTGTACAAATAAACAAAAATAAAAAATAAATTAATAATTTATTACTAACCTTTGAAAAATATGAAAAACAATAAGTGAGAGACAAATTTGGTAAAATAAATTTAGAGAACAAAAATGATTAAAAACGTTTGATATTGACCAAATTTAGATAAAGTAAATAAAACGATTAAGTTGGCTAAATGTCAATAAAAATATATATTCTGATGAGAAGGAAAAAATATGTATTTTAATGAGGTAAAGGAAAAAAATGTATTTTGATGAGAAAAAATTATTCCGTTTAGTGGTGTATAAAATAGGTGGAAAACGAATAAATGAAATGGATTTTTGTTTTTGGGGTGGGTGGGCTAAATTAAATAGGGGAAGGGGGAAGGGGAAGGGGAAGGGGGGCTGTGAAAGTAAATGTTGGGGAAGGGGGCGCTGTTTTTTCGGCTGACATTTGCAGAGGGTGGGTGGAGTGGGGGGTTGTGCATTAATTTTTTTGTTGAATGGCCGCGTGACACGCGGCCATTCGGGAAAAGCTTCTGGACCCCGATTCGGGGTCCAGATCTTTTCTCTTCGTTCATGTGGTGGAATAGATTTATAAAAATTATTGTTAGCATCATATATTTGATCTCGATATCTTTGATTAGTTTGGTGTTTATTCTTATGAAGCGACGAAATATCTGTAGTTTGATACATAATCAATTGTTCATCATTCAATATTCTTGCTTTATGAGATGACAAATTACTTGTAATAAATCTTTGTAATTTAATATAGTTCTTTAACTATGAAAAAGTTTTAACCTAAAATATTACATGCAATTTGGGTTTATAACACTTCAAGTTAACAATTGTAGGTGGATTTATTAATCAGTACATAAAAAAAAAAACAAAATAACATCTATATCTTACAAAATTAAACATTCTCATTTGTACAATTCAGTATCCAGATGTCTTTCACGTGAAATTATCCTAATGTTAATGGATATAAAGTGATATTACCAAAATTAAATATTAGCAATTTAAACATCTTATTCACGTGGGAGCATAAATAGTTAAGAAAAATTAGTTTAAGCAATAAATAACAATTCAATTCAAAAACATAAAAATGAGTAACAGAAATGAGACCCATATCAACAATGGATTGAAACTACTATTGAAGTTAATCCACGAAGTTCTTTGTCTAAAAAATTTGAAACCGCAAGTAAAAAATAGACACTTTTGCTTTGCACAATCCACGTTTCAAAAAATAATACCGATAAATATTTATATTTTGAAATTGACCAATATTCTAAATGAATGATCATAGAAATCAAATCATCACAAGAAAGTCATAATTCATGAAACTGCTAATAAGAACAATTGGAACAGTCTTTCTTTTTTTTTTTTTTTTTCTCACTTCTTTAGTAATTTATAATTTCAAATATATTCTATATATTTAATCACGCACATTAAAAAAATTTTAAAAGTAAAATCGGTACTATCCATAAGTTCTTGTTGGGCTAGTATACAATTATTGAAAATTAAATAATTTTCATTATAGAATCCTGGGGGCAGATAGACAGAAACGAGCCAAAAAGAGAAAAACACAAATGGAAACATTTTTCTTTTTGTAAATAATTTTACATTTTCCTTCGTCAAAGTGGACATAGAAGTTTTTTTTCAATGAGCTGTCCAACACTTAAGAGATTGTGTGATAGATTAGGCACATAAAGAACATCCCTCCCATGGTGTGAACAACAATTGTGCCTTTCCCTTCTACATTTTGTCGTGTCCCGTCGCCAAGAATGATTTGAGAAGTCATATTTGAATTAAGCTCCACAAACATATCACGATTTCCTATCATGTGGTTGCTGCAGCCACTATGTAAATACCATAGATTATGCGATTCATAATTGGCACTTTGGCGAGAATAGAATAAAATTTCTTTTCCACTTTTCTTTTAAAAAAAGTGGTACATCTTTCCTTTCATTTTTCTCCTTATTTTGAAACCAACAATATCTTTGAGAATAATTAGAAATTTTGCATTTTTTGCATTTAAATTAGCAATCTTTTGATTAATGATTCGACCTTTTGCAAATAATACAAATTTGAGTATTACCAGATTGTTGTACCTTACCTTTTGATTCACTATGCTTTTCTTTTTTAGTCCACTTGCCAGATTTTTCCTTCTTTTACTATTAGCCCCTTGCCAAGTTGAGCCTTGCCTTTTGCAAATGATTGTTGCTGGATTTTTATTTATTTTATAATGCAAACAGCTTCTGTTTTGATTGGATTGGCTGGGGTTTGGTATTTTCAGATTAACCTGTTCTTGGGAAGTAATAAGAAAATTATTTGATTGCATGTCTTTGAAGACTTCCTGTTGATCACCTTTGTGCAGGTCCAAAAGCACTTGATTAATTCAGCCACTCTATTAAATATTAATTGAACTTCAGGTGCTGCCTCCTTTTTGCAATGGTCTTCTAATGTGTAGTTAACCTTCTCTTATACCAAATTTGTTGGGGAAAGTAAAATAATTTTAAAATTGAATTTTTTTTTTAAAAATAATTTTGAGTTGCTACGTCACACTCTTTTATATTCGTTTTTCTTCACACCACTCGTGATAATGTTACATTACAAGTTGCCCTCTATTTATAGTACACAATAGAAAATTCTAAAATGTTATGAAAATTACAAACATTCAAAAAATAATTAAATTAACATTTAAACTTAATGTTCCCAAGTTCTACTAATTGTTTCTCCGTGTCAAGACTTCTTCTTCTAATGTGTAGACTTCAATTTATCAAGCAAAATTTAATTGTTGTGATCTTCGATACTTTTAGAGTCCGTTTGGTATAGCTATTATGATTAAAGTTTTTAGTAGTAGAACTTTTGATAATAGAGTTTTTGGCAGTAGAATTTTTATTAAAAACCTGTTGACTGTTTGATTGTAAATTCCAAAAAATGTTTTGTGATTATTAAAGTGAGTGTTTGAATTCATATTTGCATAAATTTTATATTTATTTGATTAAATATTAAATTAATATGGCAAACAAATTAATATAATTTTTTGATGTATGAATGGTTATTTTGTTAATTTTAAGCTTCATTAAATGTCAATTGCAACTTCCGGTAAAAACTCAATTGGAGTTTTTTAGAGAAGTTCAAAATTTGGACTTTCTTTAAAAAATTTTTTAAACTATTTTTTTAGTAAAAAGTACTTATTAACTTTAGTCAAACAAGCATAAATATTCATTTAAATTTACAAGTATTCGTCGCCATTTATCATTTATTCATAAATTGGTTAAGTGTACTGTAGGATGAATACAACCGACATTGGTCAACACATATGGTACCTGCGTCTATACCTCTTCGCAATAGCCCACTCCCATGTTGCAGAATTGGCTTTAACTTGACTAATTAGGAACAGGAGGAGGATGAACCCAAACTATCTTTAATAATTGCTGGTATCATGCCAAACAGAAGCTTAACAACAACTCGTACAAGAGTGCAGGAGCAAAAATTGCAGAGCCAACAAACATTTATCTGGTACTGAAAAAACATGGACCCCATCATTGCTGGTACCATGACCGACGCAGCCTAAACGTAAACAATAAAACAAAGCTCAAAATCAATTCGTTGATTCCTATGAATGCCGAATGAAATTGATTAATTGTGGAGAAAACTCCAAGAATAATATTCTTCTTCAAAAACAACTGCTTGATCCCATAATAAAAGGACTCTTAAATACTAAACTTCTAGTTGAAATAAAATCCTAATTGATAAATAAAATGCAAAAAGACAAAAATAGACATGAAACTTAAAGAAAGCTATTTTAAACTATCTAAACGACCTCAGAGACGCTTCCGAAAACATATAATAATAAAAATTCTGAGCCCTATGTCCGTTTCTTTGATAAATCACGATTACGATCCCTTGCGTCCAGATAAGCTAAAGCTAGGTCCTCTACGCCATCATCTCCCTGGGGTCAAGAAGATTCGACCTCGAATCGCCAGGCACCTCGTCATCAGAAGAATTATCACCCACAAAAGGCACCAGATGTTTGACATTGAAAACGCCAAGTACGAATATGGCTTGGTAGCCCGGTGGTAGGCATTGGGATTAATTTTCTCTACAATCTCAAAGGACCAATTTTATGGGACGATAATTTGTTGTACTCATGAGCCGGAAACGGTCCTTCGTGAGAACAAAAGCCCAAACAAAATCGCCCACCTCAAATTCAACATGCCGTCGATGTGCGTCGCCGGCTTTCGCTTTATTTGTCCGGCACCACCAAGTTAGCATGAGTGGCGGAATGTATGTCAGTAGTCCCTCAATAAAGTCACCCGACGCCCATGAATACAGTGTGCGCGACGGCACCGATAATAAATCCAAAGGACCCCGAGGTATTATAGAAAAAACAACTGAAGGGGCAATACCTAGTCTTTGCGTTGACGGCCACATTATGCGCAAATTCGGCTTGACTAAGTCACGATCCCATGATTTAATATTGTCGCCAACCAAACACCGTAAATAAATTACCAAGAGACCGGTTCACAACCTCCGTCTGCCCATCCGTCTGCGGGTGATAGGCGCTACTAAAATTCAACGAAGTGTTTGCCATGCGCCATAAACTACGCCTGTATGACTAAGAAACCGTGTCGCGGTCCGACACAATAGAAGATGGCAAACCATGTATGCGATAAATCTCACGAAAGAAGAGTTGGGCCACATGAACCGCATCACCAGACGCTTACAAGGAATGAAATGAACCATCTTAGAGAAACGGTCAACGATTTACAAATATCTAATCAAAACCTCGTTGAGTCCGTGGTAATCTAAGCACAAAGTCCATGCTAATATCCGTCCACGGCCGAGTCGGTGAGAGGAAGGGGCCGATATAAACCAAAGATTGACGCAGTTACTTTAGCCACATGACACGTCGCGACGCCAAGCGACATGCCGGAAACATCACGCCTCAAAGAAGGCCAAAAGAAAGTACGCCCGACCAACTCAATCGACCGATCACGACCAACATGTCCAAATTTCATGAAGTTCAAAGAATAATTTTATCACGCAGATCGCAATCGGAATGCAAAGTTGTAAACCCGAAACAATAAATCCATCCGGAAAGAATATAATCCGGTGCATTGATCACCTGAACCTCGGTCACAATAGGCCCAAAAAACGGATCAGATGCATAGAGGTCACGGAATGTGTCAAAGCCGTGAACCGCAACGCGCAAATCCGTCAATAAAGAGTGACGACGACTCAAGGCATCGGCCACTTTGTTAGAAGCACCAGATTTATGCTTAATAACAAAGGTGAATTGTTGTAAATAAGCAGTCCAAGAGGCATGGCGAGCAGACACATTATTCTGACTGGCCAAATGCCTCAACGCCTCATGGTCCGTGTATAAAATAAACTATCGCTGAAATAAATAATGACGCCAATGGCGAATGTACCTGAACCACAAAGATAAAATTCCACATCATAAGTACTATAACGATCACAAGGCTAGTTTCTCACTAAAATAAGCAACCGGACGGCCTCCTTGGCTCAAAATCGCCTGATGCCTACCTTGGATGCATCGCAATGCAACTCGAAAGGAAGGGAAAATTAGGAAGAACGAGAACAGAGTCAAGTCAATTTCCGCTTGATAAGATGAAAGGCCCTATCGCCCCCTGACTGTGCAAAGGTAGCTTGCTTCATACACTCAACACAGGGGCCAAGATGGAGCTAAAATGCGGGATGAAACGCCTATAAAAGATGCCACCCCATGAAAACTACGCGACATCTCAGAAGAGTGCGCGAGTCGGCCAACGCCGGATGGCCTCTACCTTAGCATCATCAATGTAAATACCACGACCCGATATCCGATAACCCAAAAATAAAATCCGCGAACAAGAAAAGTGCACTTACGAGGGCAAAAAAAATTTCTCTGAACGAAGAATAAGAAAAACTGACCGCAGGTGCTGCAAATGCTCAGGGATTGTGCGGCTATAGACAAGGATGTCGTCAAAGTAAACCACCACACAAGTACCAATCAAAGACCGGAGGGCCTGGTTCATAATACGCATGAAAGTGTTAGGGCGTTGGAAAGACCAAATGGCATAACAAGCCATTCAAACAACCCTTCCCGAGTTTTGAAAGCCGCCTTCCACTCATCTCCGGCCGTATCCGAATCGTGATATCCACTTTTGAGGTCAAGTTTACTAAAAATCAAGCACCGCTCAATTGGTCCAAAAGATCATCCAAACGAGGAATGGGAAACCGATAACGAATCGTGATCTTGTTAATGGCCCGACTATCAACACACATACGCCAAGTACCGGGCCCTTCTTAGGAATGAGAAGAGCGGTACCGCATATGGGCTCAAGCTCTCACGAATATGCCCTTCGCAACAAATCCTCCACCGACGCCTCAACTCCTCATGTTCACCGGCTCATACGATAATGAGGACGATTAGGAAGAGAAACCCCGAACCAAGTCGATCCGATGTCGAATGTCACGAACCGCCAGCAATCCTAATTCAGTAAGTCACCGGAAAAAGATCGGCAAAGTCCTCCAACAAAGGGGCAACCGCCGATGGCACCTCACCCCTTTCCGAAACAAGCTTCCAATCAATAAAACACCCCACCTCGGACACCATTTCACGCTCAAATAGGGCACGAGATAAAAACAAGCGTCAAGGCAGTCATGGGCACCACCGTCATGATGAGGATGGTAATAAGACAATTTTCGTACCTCCAAATACAAAACTATAAGTGTTCTTACGACCATCATGTAACGCCTCCATCAAACCCGCCAAGGGCGGCCCAATAAAATATGGCACGATCCATCGAGCAACGCCACAACAAATAGTTTCTCGATACTTGCCACCAATCGATAGAGGAACAGAGGCACGACGATCGACATTAAAAGCGATACTCTTCAAGCTGCTAACTGATATGGCCGAGGTGTGCTTCAAAGAGGTAATTCAAGCTTCTTGATAGCATCATCGTAAATAACATTCTCGCAAGACCCCCATCGACAATAAAACGGCTGACTTTACCATTAACCGCGGTAAGTCGACTCAAACAATTTTACGACGCCGAACACAATCATCAAGAACACGCAAGGCAACCACGCCGCAACACCAACGCCGACCCACGCCACTGCCAACCCGCCGACCGCAGAATTGGCCTGATTCACAACATCAAAAATAGGTGGTCCATCATACCGGGCGCACTCCATATCATCCAAAAGCAATTTCTTCGCGCCCCCTAAGCCGGGGGCAAGTGATCATGTCCCCACTCACCACAAGAAAAACACCAATTCCACCCCGATCGCGCCCACCACCCAGCGTGTCACCAACTCCGACAAGCTTCTCCGGCGCCGCCCCAAAGTGAGTAGTGTTGGGAAAAGGACTCTAACGGCCTCAAGGGACCGCGGGCTCACGGGACTGGTCGACCGCGGATCGCAGTGCCGCCGACGAAGAACCTCACTTTAAAAATCCAAAGCCTCGCCATGAGGCCTGCTTCTCCGAAGAAGAGCGTCCGATGCGCCTTTCAGACCAAATGTGGGGTTCACACATCCTCGAAATCCAAAGCCCAAACCACCAAAAAATGAACACATCCCCAAAATTCACCTCAAACCACGAACGAATCGAAAATTCGATCATCGCCTCATGCAACTTCGAAACTAATCAATCGAAAATTTCGCCAGACTATCGATAGCTCGCACTTGTCTCAAATTTTGTAATTTTTGATACAAGATACGAGTGTAATTGAATGGTAAGAAGGACCCTTCATATGTTTCGTTAATTTTTGCCAAGAAGAAATTTTGACTTACCTCGTCAGAAGCGCAGCGACTTTCGGGCCACGCCACCATGCCGCCCGCCTACCACAAAACCGAAGCTGCCACAAGACCAACACGCCTAGCATCGTGAACTTCTTTGAAATCTAAAATCTCCTCCATCGCACATAACCAATCCAATAATTCATCCGCCTTTCAGCCCACCATTGAATTCCGGGATTTCCACACTAAAACCAACCTCCCAACGCGCTTCGTACTTCAGGTCCGCATCAACGCCATCACCCCGCCCGTCGGCGCCATCGCCCGCGACGCCATTCCGGTCCAAAGGTGCAAACGGATTGTGCACAGACGCAGTCCTCTTCGTCGAGGAGGAGTCCAATTGAGGGGACTACCTCTCCGCCGCCAAACCGCTCCCTTCCACCCACATCTCAAGACCACCGCGTTGTAGACCACGCCCCCGGGTGCGCTACAAGACCTCAAAACGGACCGCTCGTAAGTCCCAATTCCTGCTTTGATCCAAGAGATCAATATGTTGGGTCCTCATCTCGCCATCTCTTGTACCAATAAGTCGATCCGTTGGCGAACCCGAGTCGCCTCTTCTCTCACGATGCCGCTGGAAATGCGCAATGTTATCATGAGGCAGCGTTACATGAGGAGTACCGCCGGTGGTGGTCGCCGTGGAGGCATGACCTTAGAACGTTAACTGGCTCGATACCAACCGACGCAGTGTAAACGTAAACAATAAAACAAAGCTCAAAATCAATTCGTTGATTCCTATGAATGCCGAATGAAATTGATTAATTGTGGAGAAAACTCCAAGAATAATATTCTTCTTCAAAACAACCGCTTGATCCCATAATAAAAGGACTCTTAAATACTAAACTTCTAGTTGAAATAAAACCCTAATTGATAAATAAAATGCAAAAAGACAAAAATAGACATGAAACTTAAAGAAAGCTATTTTAAACTATCTAAACGACCTCGAGACGCTCCGAAAACATATAATAATAAAAATTCTGAGCCCTATGTCCGTTTCTTTGATAAATCACGATTACGATCCCTTGCGTCCAGATAAGCTAAAGCTAGGTCCTCTACGCCATCAATGACGAACATGAAATTTTGTGAGTGTGTTAAGCTCGACTACATGTAAGAACATGTTGAAAACAATATTTTAATGATACCCTGTCCAAGAGATACCATTTTCTCAATAACAAAAGATAATTAAACTAATATCAAAATCAGTAAAAAGTAAAAACTCTATGATATCCAAACATTACATATAATTGCAAAGAAAGAATTCAATTTAAAAAGTATTAAGCAACATAATACATATATAAATTGAATCTATCTGAAAAAGTTTTCAAGATAAAATCAAAATTCAAAGCTTCATAAAAAAACATGTAACTGCACCCACATATACTAATCAATCAGTGGAATTTCACTGTTGTTCTCCTCATCTTGTCCTGGCGCATGTTTGACAAGAGCCGAACCCAGTAACTTATTAATGTCCATCGTTAGAATTTCATGGAGCTCCTCATGTTGTTCTGTTGAAACTGGCTCATGTCCGGCAGTAAGAGAACCCAATAACTTGTGATAATATTGCATTACAAGTTGTCCTCTATTTATAGTACACAGGGAAGAATTCTAGAGATGCTAAGTGCATCTCCAATGCTCCATTCTATTTTGAATGTCCAGCTGATGTGGAGATGAAGTGGAAGTGACAAAATTGATGTGACAACATTATTTTAGAAGGCCGTCCAACAAGCCGTTTAGTTTTATACATCTTGTTAGACAACTTCCACCTATTTTTTCATTAAATTGTCTCTCTCTCTCTCTCTCATCTATTTTTCCTTCTCTTTCATCCTTCCACACTCTCTCTCTTGCCGCATAGATTTTTAAGAAAGTGTTTAGCATTGGAGATACTCTAAGAAGATTACAAGACAGTCAAAAAATAATTAAATTAACATTTAAACTTAATCTTCCCAAGTGCACGTATTTTGTTCCCCATGTTAAGATTTCTTCTTCCAATGTGTAGACTTCAATTTACCAAGCTCAATTTAAATGTTGTGGTCTTCAATACTTTTAATGTACTTTGAAGATTGTAAATTAATCCAGACTTCTAACATATCTAGTTATGACAATGGGCAGGGCGGGTGAATAATTTTTTTTTTTTTTTAAACTTCTAAAACTCAAAAAAAAAAAAAAAAAAAAAAAAAAAAAAAAACTCATTGTTATAAACACATCTAGGTACATGTCAGGAAGTTGAATGTACTTATAAAATATTCATTTAAATTTATAAGTATACGTGGCGTTTATTATTTATTCATAAATTGATTAAGTATATTATAGGATGAAGGTAAAATATATTCTTTTCATCAACCCTTGTTCGATATATATAATTGTTAACAACTTTAGTAGACCATAGAAAATGGCAAAGGATCTTGTGCTGTCCTTCTTAAAGATGATGCAGTAGTTAAAGGTACAGATGGAGAAAAAAATACATACTACTTCAAAAACAAAAAAAGAAAAAAAAGTCATTTAATCTATGGTACTTTAAAATCAGGTCTAACAACACTCAAAAAATTCAGATCATATGATTAAAAACCCGAACTATCTGTAATCATTGATGGTATCATGCCAAACAGAAGCTGAAGTGCTGAACAACAACTCGTACAAGAGAATGCAGGAGCCAACAAACATTGATCTGGTAGTGAGAAAACATGAACCCCACCACGATAGAAAAGCAACAGCAATCTATGGTAAAAATACTTAGAATTCAAACGTAGGATATGCACAAAACACAAAATCTAATTAAATTCTCATCAGAATTCTTCGAAGGGATAAAACGGAGTTGGAACAATCCGAACTAAAGGTTACAATGATTTAAATAAGGAAAATATAAAATAACAACAAAAGTGTCATTAAATAAACTAGACATAAAAGGTCTAATTATGATTGTGATGGGGTAAACCAACCTATTTTTGACATTGAAGGAAGAGTTTCACTAGGAAAACAACGAGTAATCTTTCCTTGTTCCAAATTGAAAACCCCAATTTCACGAGACACCTTTGGACACTGTATGTGTAAAAACTTCTCTGTGCTTAATGCAAAATAAATGCAATTTTTTCTACAAATTTCCTTGCAATTTTCGTTTATTGGTAAAGATAACGAACCACTACTTGCCACAAATAGAGCTTGGTTACCCAAATCAGTTAACCCTAATTCATCATCCAAAGCATATCCATGAGTGATGTCAAATATTGTGAATTTGCTTGTTCGAAAATATACTAAATCGTCGGTAAGATTATATAGTTGCAGGCCGCCTTCATCATCATCTTCCTCGTCAATTTCATCATCCTCCTCATCAATTTCATCATCCATATGATTGTTTTCCTCGTCAATTTCATGATCCATATGATCGTTTTCATCTTCATTTTCATCTTCATCTTCATCTTCATCTTCCTCTTCCTCTTCCTCTTCCTCTTCCTCTTCAATTTCATCATCCATATGATTGTTTTCCTCGTGAATTTCATCATCTATATGATCGTTTTCCTCATAAATTTCATCATCCAAATGATCGTTTTCATCTTCAATTTCACGGTCCTTCTGAAGGGAGTCAAAGGTTGTGTGGACAAGAAGAAGTTGGCCACTGGTTGATTCTACAAAATACGAGCAGTTTGCAACATTCTTCAACACTGTGAATCCGGAATGATTTTCAGTTTCAACGTTGACCAAATCGAGATAATCTATAAAAAGGTAGAACTTCAATTTTATTTCACAATCATCGCTTAGTTTGAATAAATTGTTTCTGATTTTGTCCTCCTCCTCATCATCTGGCAATTTGTAAACCACTGAATGCAAAGTACCATTTTGAAATAAAATATCAATATAATAATCATATCCATGGAAGATTGTCCAACTTTCGTCATCTGGTCTACAGAATGCCAATTTCATATTCTCTTGGGTACCAAACACTGCTGCAACAATTATGGATTCGGATTCTACAGCGGGATTAATTAATTCTACTTGTCGAACAAAATGTGAGACATTGAATGTGAAATCGTTGATAGAAGGAATTGTAGTGAGAGGAGGAAGATCAATTATGGCTCCGGATAGTGGATTAAATAGGATCATATATGGGTTTAGATACGGACCTCCTACAATGACTAACCAACCCCTAACTGATCCACAAACCCACTTTCCATAATAATCATCTTCTTCATCTTCTTGTATTTTCGGCATCTTAAAATTATAAATTCTTCCCTCAAACAAGCTATAAAAACTTATGCGTGTAACATTACCAGGATCTTGAGGGGGCATTAATAGCCATGGAATCTCTGGAAATTTCCGAATGCATTCATTGATAAGAATTGATCTCCATGACTTGCAAACACAGCTAATCCGTGCTCTATCTCCAGCACCCAATTTTTTTACTATTACATCCATGAGGTCGCTCGGGATTTGATTCCATAAACTGGTCGTATCAGTATGATCTTCTTCTGTTTTGTTCTTGATCCAAATTCCTTCAAGCAAATAGTTGAATAAGAGAGAAGGCTTGCTAATTAAAGTGAGATATTGGCCAAGGTTTGTATAGCTGATAAACAAAATTTCAGCCATTGATTCAATGAAAATTAGAACAATGAATTTGTAGTTTGAATAGGTGGAACAAAAGAGAGAGTTATTTATAGGATTGTGGTAATTGGAATTTTCATGGATACAGAGTTTCATTAATAGCTGACTAGCTTCTATGAAAAAGGATTCCAACTATACATATAACACATCAAGGACGTTATTTTATGTAAACTCTATGCTAAATATCTTTATCTTTTCTATTCCAACTATACTTCCTGATGGATCAGTAGTTATTGATGGGCGGGTAGGGCATTAAAGTCAAAGCCGGTTAGAGGCATGTATGTATGTGTGTGTGAGAGAGAGTTTAATATCGTGCATTAATTTAAAACCATGAAACATAAAGAATCCCTTGATTAGGCATTGCCTAATCTATTGTTCTTTGGTCGAAATTCCTTTCACCAATGAGATCAAAGAGAACAATGGACATATATACCAAATGAATAATTCTACGAGTTTCATTAGTAACAATAGTAAATATTATTAAAAAATATTGGTGATTAAAAAATATTGTAATGGTTATATAATAATTGTTGTTCTTCTCTCGTTGCAGTGGACTGATGGCTCGAGTAGCAGATAGACCAAAAATTGATATATACACACTCCAAAGAGAAAACAGAAAAGATGAAAAAGAGCTAGAAAGAGAAAGGTTCGACAAATTGTCGACGAGTGCAAGAAAAACATGCCTTTACTTATTTAATTTTTACAAATTTTACATATATACACCAATATGTGCATATAGAAATTGACAATTACTCGATAATATATATTAATTGAAAAATACAATCAATTGTATAATTCAATTGAAAAATACTGTTTATTTAATTAACCGATTTTTTAGGAAATTTCCATCCAAATAAACATTGAAACTATTTCTTGTTGAAAAATATTGTCCCAAAAAACTTCCCATTTTTTCAAAATTCAAAAATAAAATTCATAAAATTAATCACCAATTGAAAGTAAAAATTGATTTTTTCTGGCAGAAGATAATTTTGGTATGTTTTCTGGCGTAAAATTCAAGAACGATCATTTCGTTTGAAAATAAACGTCTATGAAATCCCTAACATCAATTAGGCTATATTAAGGTCAATTATATGATCAATTTTTCCCGACTTCTATTATTATGTGTTGAAACTAAATGTTTTTTCAACAAACACAGAAAGACTTAATCCAACCACTAAAGATTTAGACACCAATACTAGTTGACACTATGTCTTACCGTATTCTCTAATTACGGAAAAATAATAAGCAAGTCATAACGAAGTCAATTTAAATCATTTCGTCTAAACATTGTAGTTCTAGATATTAATTTCCATTCACGTATAAGTTTGACACGTATCAATTTTTAAAAACATATGACAATATAACTTAAACGATGTGATAATTTCGGTGCTCATTTGTCGACGATAAAAAGGCACTAATTTGGTGCCAATTTTTATATTGATAAAAGAGAAATTTACAATTTTTGTTCTCAATTTTATCAATCTGTTACTAATCTATCTCCAATCAATTTTTATAGTATCAGACATCTCCAATCTTTCATTAATTAATTGCAAATCACATCCATATTGACAGAAAATAACGAATTTGCCCCTTCTTTAAATAAAAAAAATAAAGAAAAGTTAAAAACAACAAAAAATACCCCAACTTTTAAAAAGTACAAAATAACACCCCACCCCACTTCCTAGTCGAATGTCGATGTAGTATTTTACAATTATGCTCTCAGTTTCTTATGTCCTGTTTCTTAGAGGCAAGCCCAGGAGAATACCTGCACCAAGGCAAGTTTTTGCAAGTGTTGTTTTCTAGAACCATTCAAAATTTGCAAAAAATATGAGATCTTTTTAATCTGCTTTTTTAGATTTTTCGATGGTTGCGTTATCTTTTCTTTTTTTCCTACTAAAATAGGTTTGCTTAAAACGTATATAATCCTGAGACAAAATCAATTTGTACTATTTTGGTTGGGTCAGTTGAGAAATCAACTAATGTTTGCTGAAAATCAATTGATGTTTGGTGCTACTACTGAAAATTACTTCAGTTTCTTAGCAATAGTAATGCTGAATTATCATAACACATTGATTTTTGCCATTTGGAATATCTTGGGTATAGTGCTTGCATTGGTTTGCATTTTGTGCTCAAGTTCAAGAGTTCATTGCATTTTTATACAATTTGTGCCTTAATGACTGTATTTAGATGTTGAGGGTGGTTAGTGGAGGGAGGCTTTTTAAAAAGTTGGAGGACCTTTTTTGTATTTTTTTGTTATTTTTAGCTTTCTTTTATTTTTATTTATTCAAAGAGGAGGGCAAATTCATCATTTTCTGTCATAAGAGACATGATTTATAATTAAATAAAAGGTTGGGGATGTCTAATGCTATAAAAATTGTTTGGAAATAGATTAGTAGCATATTAAAAAAGTTGAGGGACGAAAATTGCAAATTTCTCTTGATAAAATGAACAATAATTTGGTGCCTATTTAAAAATAGATACAAATTAATGTCAATTTTGTTCATAAATAAAAAGGTCACATTTTTCGACGAAGAGACGAGTTCCATGTGTTTTGTGCTTACTTTTTTGCCCGTTTTCGACCAAATATAATCAATTTCATTCTCCGTACATCGACAATAAAATATACCAATAAATTAAATTGGCAAAATTTGTAAATTAAACTCAATATATCTAATACAATCTACTAATATACAAATTAAATAGACTAAAAATTACACAACAACATAAAATATACAAAAAAAAAAAAAAATAGAGATACAATATATCAAATTGAAGTTTCATGTGATTCAGAGTAAAAATACAATAATTTTCTCAATTTTTAATAACTTATAACTGACTTCAAAAATTTCAAATCGATTGAATTCTTCAATGGCTCAAAAATTGGTGACAGATCTGACAATGTATTTGAATCTACAATAAGAATTAGAGAATTCGGCTACAAAAATAACAACGAAGAGCGAAAAATAGAGCTTAGGGGCGACGACAATGGTGGAAGAAGTGAGGAACGTGTTTAAGTTAGAAAGAGAAAGAGTGAGAGTAAGAAGATAAGAAAATGAATATTATTCATTTGGCCATCCAAGGGTAATTTTGTCCAAAATTTTAAAATTTGGTCAATTCATAAAATGTTATAAAGAATAGACATATTTCAAAATACATATTTGGAATTTAATAGTTTGTCCAATTCCATCTAATTAAATTTGGGTTGCTAGCCAAAATCAGATTTTGGGCAATAATTAGGGGTGGCAAATGGGCTCGTGGGTTCGCCGGCTTGGCCCATCCAAAAAATAAGAGGGTCGAGCTCGTTCGACTCGACAAAAAATACAAGTCGGCTCGTAGGCCAACCCAACAAGCTGGCTCGTACGAGCTCGTGGGAACGAATCGACGAGCTAAGCTCATTTTATGCTTGTGGGCAGTGTCCACGAGCCGCTCGGCTCGTGGCTCGTGCCCAACGGTCACATTTTTGTGACTTTTGAGCAGCATCACTTTTTTTTTACACTTCAATTTCTCAATCTATTATATACTCAATTTAATAACAATACCCAAGTTTCAATATCTCAATATTAGTTAATAATTAGTATAACTCTCATATCTTATTATCTAAATATTAGTTTATACTTTTAAGTTTTAAGTTTCTACTTCTTCTAGTAATTCTCTACATTTATATTTTCTACCACATCTTCATCTTTTACCTTTATTTTTACTCTTCTTTTTATTATTTTATTCCAAATGGCCTACAATCGAAGTGATGATGATTTTAGTGGTCTTAATGACATTCCAATTTCTAACGATATTATTAATGAGTTTGGAGGTAGCACTGATCCAATTGATTTGGATGAAGCTTAAGAAGATGTCGACACACATATAACCCACCAGTTCTAGCACTAAACGAAAAGCCACCTAACAAAAGGTTAGGTGCTAGCAGCATTTTGAGTTGGTGTATACTGGTAAACTAATAGACAGAGCACCTGAGCACAAAGTACAGTATAAACATTGTAAAGAAAAGTTAGTCTAGCAAAAGAGGATAGATACGACCCATCTAAACAGACACTTCAAAAAGTGTTAATTTAAACACGGAAGTTTGGAATCCAATTAGGCAAAACTCCAGTTTGGATCTCCCGAAGCCGGGTCCAATAGTAATCACAATCTCAACAATTGGGTATATTCACAAGATTAGCATGCGTAGCGAAGGACTACCATAACTGGTGACCAATGCCGAGTTTCCACTGAGCTTGATGGAAAATCCTCATTTCACGAACTTCATCCAAAAATATCTTCAACCAAGGTATGTTAATGTTTCTAGAAATACTCTTCGTAAATACATTATTATTTTGTTTGTATAATAAAAAGAAAGAAGCTATTAGAAATGATATTAATAATTATAATAGTGTTTTATTTTTTACGACTGACTTATAGACAAGTAATAACAAAAAAAAAAAAATACATAGTTGCAATTGCACACTACATTGATAGTAATTGGATAATGCATAAAAAAAAGTAATAACGTTTAGACAAATTGACCATCCTCATAATGGATCATGTTTTATTGGTTGTGTTATGTGAATTTAAATGTGATTATAAGATTTGTAGTTTTACATTTGATAATGCAGGCCCTAATAATATAATAATTGAAAAATTAATTCCACATTTTAGTCCAAAATTTGATTGTATTTTATTTCACATTCGTTGTGTATGTCACATGCTTAATTTAATTGTGAATGATGAATTATAATATATATAAGAACAATTATAAAAAATTAGATATGCTATTAATTATATTACGATTTCACCTGTAAGAAAACAAGTTTTTACCGTTCTATGTGTTGAAAATAGGTTGCAAGAAAAATATTTTTGTATTGATGTTGGCCATAGATGAAATTCAACATATCTTATACTTGAATCTTGTCAAGGTTACGAAGATTGCATTACTGCATATTATAATGACTGACACTCACACGGCCTAGAATATAATTTGCAAGCATATGACTGAGAAATATGTGCTCATGTAAGAAAATTTTTGAAAGTTTTTTTCAACGCAACAAATGCATGTTCTGGTGTATATTATCCGATTACTCCACTTGTTTTAAATCATTTCTTTTATATTGCTAACAATTTTAATAGGTATAATGAATTTGCTCTTTTTTATAATATTATACATGTCATGGAAGCTAACTTTAGAAAATATTGAGAATATTTGCCTAAGTTATTTCCATTAGCATGTATTATAGATCATAGACTTAACTTAGAGGGTACGAAAGTAACAATAATGACAATTTCACAAAAATTAACTTGTGGGAATCCACTAACGTGTGGTAATTTAGAACAAACTTTATGTCAAATGTATGAAGTCTATGCTGAAAAGGCCGGTAGGAACATTATACGACCCCCTGTTCCACCATATACTTCGTCATCAACTAATGACATTGACTTATGGAGTTACGTGAGTTCACATAGGGGTGATCAACATTCAGTTGGTTCTTTTTCTGCTTTTTTCCTTTTCCGTTCTAGTGATACACCTGTAAAATTAGTTACGTATTTCACACACAACATGCTTAGTATTTTAGATGATGATGAGAGAAAATATTTTGATATACTACGATGGTGGAGACAACATCAACGTCAATATATACCCAATTCTTTCAAAAATTGCACGTGATCTATTAACACCTCTAGTATCAACTATAGTATCGTAGTCTGCTTTTAGTACGGTGGCCAGATTCTGTCTAATTTCAGGTTAAGACTCAAAGCCGACATTTTAGAAAGTTTACTGTGTCTGAAGGATTAAGATGACACCGAACTTCGAATATAAGACAAAGTGGACAGAATGATGTCCGAAGAAAATTGAAGATTTGAATATGGGTTATTTGAATTTGTAGTAAGTATTATTTTGTTTACGTATTTGATAATTTTTGTCTTATTTTAACAAAAAAATTGTACACGTAACAACTTTTTCGTGTACAATTTTAACTCTGCCTACGTTCAAAATAGCCAGTCCCAAGCCCGGATAAAGGAGGATGGTTTTCGACCTTGAATTTTGAACATAAAACACTTTCGATACTTTATTTCATTTTTATTTTAAAATTATCCAAAAAATAAATAAATTCAGGGCTGAGTCGAGCTCGTGGGCAGCTCGGTTCGGAACCTAGCCCACGATTTTGGGACGAGCCGAGCTCGTTTTCAATGGGCCGAGCCGAGCCATGCCCAGGCAATATCATTATCTTCACTTGGGAGAAAACAAAAATAAAAATCCGCTGGGGAAAAAATCAAATTTGAAGGCAATACCTTCATTTTCACCTAAGAGGAAACAAATCAAAGATTATTTTTGACAGGCTTCTCAAAAAAATTTACTGGTTCTTTTTCTTCTTCAATCTTCTTGAACCCGTTGTCGGCTTTTCTTGTTCTCTTCTTTGGAGAGAAAATTTGTAGATTTTGCAATATGGGTTTGAAAATTTGCAAGATTAAGACTGAGATTGAATTCTTTGTGTACCTTTTAGGTACCTAATTTAAAGTCTTAGGTTGTTTCTTGAACATTTTGAAATTTTTTGTTTGTTTCATTAATCAGTGTCTGATCCAATTGTGTTGTTTTAAATGTTGAAAATAGTGAATTTGGAGTTGCAACTATTAAATAATAGCCTTACTCGATGCTACAAGGAGAAACCACACGTCCAATTAACTATGCTTCATTTTTGCCCTTGTTATTACAATTAGCTAGTAGAGGGAAGCAGTTGATTTTTTGAAGTTTGTCTATATCATACTTTATATACAATGCTTACTTGGTTCTTTCAAAATTTGTGGGAATTTGTGTTTTGTCAATCCAGTGAGTTCTGCTCATTTTTCGTTCATCTTCATCAATTCTATGAGATTTGGTGATAAAACAATCTCAATTCCACGAACACAATGAGGATTTGAGAGCGTACTGTAATATTTGGATATTGAAGAATCAATTAATCTTTGGTCGTTTCCCCATGTAAGACAATTGGTTATATGGTTTATTTTAATTTTAAGAAAACAAATGACAAGTAGGCATGCAACAATATTAGGTTGTAAATAATTCATTGGAGAGCAATTTTGATTTTGACTATATATTCATTAGATTTAATGTCAAGTAGACTAGAAGCCTTTCTATGTTTTTGCCACCTGAATAACAATTCATAGAATGCATGGGAGATGTATGTTCTAAACAAAACGATGCACACCAATTATGAACCTTTTTGCAACTTGATCCCATCCCCTGCTCTAGCCCCAATCCTTCTTACCCCACTCCACTCTAACAACGTCTCTGCCATAGTCCTAAACCCTAATCGCGACCCCTGCTCCAATCTTCCTCTTAATTTGGTATCTCCGGCCTCTCCTAACTCCTACTCGCGACCCCTATTCCAATCTCCCACTTAATTTTCTATCTGTGGCACCTCCATAATTCACATCCTCTCATATTCCCCTATTTGTTCAAACCCTTAGTCCCCAACTAGTTAGCACCGTCACCTATTTCTTTCTCTTTTATTATTTCTACTTATTTTGTTCCTACACATTTCTTGTTTTATTTAAAAATAAGGTTCTAATGATCATTTTAACAAAATTCTGAATTTTTTGTAACGGAAAAATTGGCGATTTTCATTCATTAGGACCAAAAATGCAACAAAATTAGAAGGTTAGGATCAGAGACCAATGTTATAATTTTTCCTATTGATTGACACTGCACATGAATAAATGTGAGGCAATAATTTCTCAAAGTTATGCTGTCTAATTAAGTGACAATATCTCACATGACACTTTCTTTTAGATGGAAATCAGTTGCTGCAAATATTCTAGATTAGAGATATATCCATTTAACAAGAAACATTAAATAGGATACAAGTACTAATAAATACACATTTTTCTTGGATTATGTTTGAAGAATTTTATTTATTTCTATAATCATTTATTAAATAGAATTCATTTATTAAATAGAAATGTTAATAGAAATCAAATTGTTTTTGTTTTTGTATTGTACAATCTTAACTAAGATATTACAATTAATACAAAACAAAAAAAATGACCAATATTATAGTTAATGAATGTTAATAGAAATCAGTCACCACGAATATATATATATATATATATATATATATATATATATATATATATATATATATATATATATATATATATATATATATATATATATACTAGGTCGTTGCGTCGTCGTGAAATCTATAGGAAAAATTGTATGTCGAGAATAGTTTATTGATACGATATAATATGAAATTTGATATTAATAAAATTTGACTTGACAGATAGAACAAAAGAATAATTTCCAAGCTTGAAAGGAAAGAGAAAAAACGACTAAAACGAAATAAGATAGAGAGTGAAGCAAAGTTACGCATGTGTAGGGAAACAATAGGAAATGATTTAAAATAAAGAAAAATAAATATATAAATATTAGTTAATAAAGTTAGAGACGATATATTATATTACATAATTTTAATACATATTAATTTTTGAATGTTGAACAAAGAAAATTGAAAGTTATAACATATTAGAGGGAAAATGAAAACTTGTAAATATTTTAATAAGGGCTAAAATTAAAAAATTAATAAACATAAATAATAGATTGAATAATATACACGAGGATCCGTAAATACCATATTTTGAGTGTTTGTGGAACTTCGTTATTTGTTGGAGGAAATGATTTTCCCACAACAATAATTTTTAAAGTCCAATTTGTATCATTGGAGTGATATTTGGTATTAATTTGTATTGTTTTCCATTGTTTGATCTGCACAAAATGTCAAATATAAATCAAAGAGTATAAATAGGTTATCAAAATGAAATAATATTTAGACTAATAATCAATTGTAGGAGTATGTGTTAGCAAATATAAAATGCGGACTTGCTTGATTCAAGCTTAAGGGAGTATAAGGATATTGAATTAAAGACTTGTGATAGATATGAAGATAGAATGTTTGTTGTGTTTCATTTGTAATCGGAACTAATAATATATATATAGAGTTAAGAAAACACTCTGGACCTCGTGGCGGGGTCGAAGAGGAGTTCTCGTTTAGTATCTATTCAATGCACCCAAACAATAAAAAAAATTTACTTTACTTCATGGCCCCCCACTCGAGCCGCAAAAAACAAACCCCCCATAATTCAAAGTCTAAATTTGCATTCCTCCATAGCGCAAATATAAATAAACCCACTTTCGCATAAAAGTTTGAAATAAATTTATGTCCCAGGCATCCTTTTTGTAATAATAAAATTAATGTTAACTATATTATTTATTATATGATAAAAAATAATATATACTCTAATGAAAATTAGTATATATTACTATTTATAAACTAAATATGATGAATATAATAATAAAAATATATTTTAAATTTAATAAATTTCATTATATTAATATGGATATAAATATAGTTGTAAATAAATAGATTAAAAAGTATAAATAAGTTGAAGAAGGGGTTTAAAAGTATAAATAAATAAGAGGATGAGGATAAATAAGTTGAAGAATGGGATTGAAGGTATAAACTAAATCGGGGTATGGGAGATAATAAGTTAAGAAAGGAGGTTTAAAATATAAATAAATGGAAGTGGAGTGGGGGGTGAGGGTGGGGATGCGCTATATTTGTTTTGCGAGGGTGTGGTATTTTTGTTGTCGGGGCAGAGGCTTTTACGGACCGTGTGAGATCGAATCTTTTATCTATAGAGTTATATGGTATCTATTGTGCCAAGACTAAGGATATGTTTACCCGGTGGGGAGTGTAACTCCTCAATAGGATTGATGTGTGCAACGTCGCGCGATGGTTAATAAATGATGTGGGTCCCAATAATGATACCCTAAGAACTCATTCGCTTCTCCTCGTTCTATCTTACTCAGTCCCAAGTAACTAAGAAAAGTAATGACCATACTAATAATAGATTTTAACAAGTCAAAATATTAATATAAACACTCAAAATTTTAGGTTACTTTGCACTCTTATGTTAAATTATAGTATAAAACAAAGTGATGAAATTAAAATAATTTAAATGTTATTATTATAATGTATATTATATAAAATAATATAATACCAACAATCAATTGTCGGGTTTAAAATTTTTATGAAGATTTTAATAAACATAATTAGTTATTACATATTTGGTAATTTTGTATACAAATGAACAAAATATTAGCTAAAAAAAAAAAAAAAAAAAACTAAGTAGATTAAAACCTCATGGTTAAATTGTGAATATGAAATTTGCTTTACCTAGTAATTTACAAAAAATGATAAGTACTACAGCAATGAGAAAAAAAATTGGGGATGAAAGTTCAAGCATATATGAGAGTTGAGTAGATTTGAATCTATTATTTTTCTAAAAGGCAGAAAAGAGTAAAAGTAGATAAGGTTATGAAATGAATAGATGAAACTATAATAAAACAATAGGTAAGGAAAACTATAATATAGTAGGTTTATAATAATAATTTTGGGTATACCAAAGTATAAAATTATTCTATAGTAAAATTAAAAAAAAAACTAATTTAGGATATATGTATAATTTAAAAAGTTGAAGGGTCCAATTATAATGTTTATAATGTAAAATTTTCTATTATTTTAATAAAGTTAATTCAAAAGGTCAAAATTGCTAAGAATTGTTAGATCGTGAGAAAGAGTGGAGTTAAGGAACTTTTTGTGTCTATAAATAGGAAAATGGGAATGATATGTGAAATAAAAAAGAAAAAATAGGGATTAAATTGTTTAAATATAAAAGAATGGATAGTACTTGTTTGAAAATTATTGGAGAGGGATGGGGCCTAGCATTTATTAAAGGCGCATATCTTTAGACAAGAGATGGGTTGTAGCATTTATTAATTGCTACGTGGAAAGAAACTATGATCTGATTGGGGATGAGGATCTGAAGCAGTGAGAATAACGCGAGGTCAGGGCCGCGATTGAATATTTATATATGTTTGTATATAGATTTTTGATCGTGTGTGGTGAGGATGAATAGAATTAAGATCAGTTGACATGTGTATAATAAAAGATATTTGTACATTTATGATATAAATTTGTACTTGTCTTAGGTATGATTACATGTAAGAGTGAACTACGTAATCTCTGATTTATTGTATAAATTTGTGTCAATTTCATAGAATTAAGAAATAAAGTATAGTTAGATTTTTTAGTTACGGTGTTGATCCATGTTTATTTAAATATAGAAGAAAAAAATCATATCATATATAAGGAAAAATTTATAATTTTAAAGGTAATTAATTTATAACATTTCTAGATAAACTAGTTAAATGGTAAATAATAGAGTATAAATTTATAATATTGAATCTTTGAATATTTGTAGTACAATATTTACAAAATAAAAGAACATATAATTTTGAAAAAATTTCATGTAAGAATATATTGACTATTTATTAACTACAATATTATTAGCCTCAAAGCTTTATAGAAGTGTTGTACAAAGAACTCATGAAATATACTTCAAGAATATTCACTGCAATATCATTCATTTCAAAAGCTTTATAAGTGTTCTTCCAAATAACACATAGAATATATTTGAAGAATATAACTGTTATTGTTTATAAAGTACAAACCACAGTAATAAAAAAAATAGACAATAATAATTAAAACACTATAAATGCACTGGCTGATAATATTTACGTATAAACTACATTCTTTATGCGGCTAAAATGATTTTTGAGTTTATCATTTGGTATAATTAATGCTCTAATACATTTACTTGTTTTTCTTTGTGAATAGCATAACATAAAGTTGACCATGAGAAAATACGAGTTCGGGAAGATATAGTCCAACATAATCTAGTGTTTGACCTTGAGCTTTGTTTATTGTCATTTGCAAAACAAGGGCGAATTGAAGCTGTGTTCTTTTAAAGGAATGTACTTTTATCACTTTCAAGTGGAATAAATGGAATTCTAGGCAAAAAAACTTTTCCCACATGCCATTCTCCAGAATATTTCGGCATGAATAACATTACGCTCAAATGCGACAAATTAATCTAGTGCCATTACATAATCCTTGAGATGGACTAATATTTCTCAATAACATAATAGGACAATTTTCTTTTAATACAAGTTCATGAGGCGGAGATACCATTTGAGTCGATGTATTAAGAAAATCTTCATGAATAATTTGTTCATTTTTCTAGTGTTTAAATCAAAGCTATAATATGTAACATTTTCACGACAATTTCATTAAGTATAAAATTATTTATTTCATCAATGACATTATTTGTAGGAGTTAAAATAACTTTCGATTAACCATCGATCTAATTCATTGCTATAATTTTGTAAGTTTGGGTAAACATTTAGGATCAATTCTTTTATAGAAGCTGTTTTGGTATCAAATGGTATAACTATTTCATACAGTAATGTAATCATATTACATTTATGCTTGAGTTGAATTCCATTGCCTATATCAAGCAATAACTTAGAAAATATGGGTTTGAAATTGAGCTCTCATATTTTATACCAATTATAGCTTGTATAAAATTTGGCCATAAGTATAAGATAGACTAAAACTTGATCCAGTGATTGCCTCTTTATTTCCTTTTTGAACTACGGCAAATTTAGCAAGAAAATCACCTCCTAAAACAACAACTTTCCTCAAAAGCGATATAGAATCATTAATCTCTTAGCATTCTATCAAGCCTATTGCCATAGCAGTGAACCATGGTGCTTCATCGAATAATCAAATTTGTCGATCTAAAAACTTGCTGAAGCGGGTAGCACTAACGAGCAGTCATATTGAATTTATTTCAAGTGGTATCTTAAACGCTTAGATATGTGCTTGTTATTGCGTCCACTGGGTAACTCCATGATGCAACACGAAAGGGCCCCATTGCCAAACCTATAAGATTTTTAGATCGAATTGTCACAAGCTTTATATAAATAAGTTTACAGTTCCACGGTCCATCTATAAATTACATCGACCTATATTACTATATATACATTTGTAAGAATTTTGTCATGAAACAATTTTTGATATTCATTTAAGTTATTTGGATACATAGTATCTGTCGATATAAATAGCATTGTTTAATTCTTCATTAATAATCTTAGCTAATATATCTTCTTGTTTCCATATATATTTGAAAAGATACGAAGATGGTAATCATTTATATTTCTTCATTATTTCTAATATAAATTCATTTCATGTAATGCTTTCATTTACTACATTTTGCAATAGACATACATCGAGATAAATAATCTTCACATAAAAATGGCGAAAATTTTTTCCATAAAACATCTGGATTATTAGGAGAACTATAGAATGAGATATTGTAACAAATAATCTGAAGAGAAGAAGGCATTTGATAACTAATAAGCTTCATCTAAACCGAGCTCCACAATAATTATTGTCTTGTAATAAACCAAGTGCTGCATAATTGTTTCAGAAAAAGCGACAAATAAACACAATGACCTATTTTACCAAAATTTCAAGCGGCGTTGCTCACCTTTAACGCCTTGATTTAATCGATCGTAAATAATATCTTTCTCCTTGATTATAGTAGATGTAACTATTCTACCAATAACCATTTCCTTTTTCCTTCCATTACACATATTTTTCCTTGGCCGTCCCATACAAAAAACTTTGGAAAATCTTTATACAATAATGTTTTGCAAATTCATTTCGAAAGATTCATATGAAAAATTGAGTTAACAACATTGCTAGTTATCTAGATTCATTACTAATTCTTGTTTCCTAAATTTTTCCTTAGTCTCTATATGTAATCAAATGGATTTATTTTCAGAGATGTAGCGTTGTAATGAGATAAGCTGAGGGAGACATTTGCCACGAAACAAAATCCATATATTCCATTTGCTTGAGGTGGAGAAATGCGCGAATCCATTTTGGTATATCTCAATTTCATCAATAGGATTTTCATTATTAGTATTAAGTTGAAAAACTCACACGATCAACAGCCTTTGCACGCATGATTTATAGGTTATTTAACGACTTTAAGCATGGAACATATTTCCTCCATTAATATGGCAATCAAACTTCGCACTCAAATATGGATTTGCTAAGTCTGACCGTCTGTCTAATAAATGTCCTCTGAGATCATAAATGATGAAGTCTATCATTCTAGCAAATACATAGGTTGGATAAGAATTATGGCCAATATAAGTATTTGAAATATATTCCTTTGGGTATTTATTCTTACAATGCACATTTCTATCCATATTCAAACATTATGAAGTTCAGTATGACCATGGACCATGCATCATGTTTAACAACAATAGAATGAAGATCACGGATGTTTTAATTTATACGGAATTTCACATGATACAATAGAATCAACTTTACTATCAATATTATTAATTTTGCACAACTTTGTAAGATTAGTAAAAATGAGCATGTGGAAGTCCTGGTTTGGAATTCTACAACATAAATATATCGACAATAGGCCCAATTTGGATTTGGTGCTTGACCAGATCAACTTCGTTCTTCTAGATTGGCTTTGCAGATATTCTAGCGATTCAATCGGAGTCCTATTTTGTCCTATATATTTGTATGCACTTAATTCTTGCTTTATTTCTTTGATTGGGTTTACATGTCAATGTTAAAAATCGTCGGGTTTACTGCAAGTTTTGCCGCTAATGCCATAGGCGTCCATATATCTTTTTCGTATCTCTAGGACCCCCGCAAAAGAAGAAGGTAAAATAATCGGCGACCAATTTGTGCACCTCTATTTTGTCATTTTCTACACTATCAACATAACTCCTTGATATATATTCGTACGGATTTCACTTTGATTTTGGCTGAAAATAATCAATTCGACTTGTTTCAAGTTTAACATACATATCTATACATATTCTTAGTGAAGTCCTACAGTGGGGCAGCATATTGTTTTGTGTATCGATACTATAATTTGAAACAATAATATTCCGACGAAGAAACTTGTAAATTTTTAATCTTCTTTAAAAGCTACTGAAAAAAACATAAAGAAATTTAATAAAAAAATATTAGATTTAACCAATTTAAGTGAACAAATATAATGGTAGTATCCACCTCTCTTTTCTTTCCTATTACATCAATTTGCACAACTAATGTTTTCAATTAGAAGCCAAATTCACATTCTACTAATGAATATTAAGCATGCTATTTTGCCTTTCAATACCTTCATGCTATTGGTGAAGTCTCACCAAGGGAAATAAATAATGGATATTGGCAGAGGATCCTACTTATCCATAATGTGTGTAGCTCTATGTGAATGATTAGGTAAGCAATAAATTGATATATCCGATATCTTATATCTGCCGGATGGAGTCCTCATCAACCCAATGCGACAACAGAAGATCTGAAGAATGCATTATACACTCTTTGATCAAGACCGACATCACATCTTATATGAATTTTGCAAGTTTGAAGACTTTCCAATATAAACGAGGCATTGAAAAATCTAGAATGGATTAATCTTTAAGCTAGATTCACTAATATGTATAGTAAAGATGATGAGAAATTGTTAGATGTATTTAATCTATTTTATGTGATTTCATTACACCTTATCCATAAAAAGTACTAGCTGTAAATATGATGGATTACTATCAATATTTAGGAATTGGATTTATATAATGGTATACTTGTCCTTGAACTCTAAAGTGTAAATACCTTTATAGTTTAAATAGAATTTAGATAAATCTTTATCAACTTCCTCACGAAAAGAGGTAAAAGCAGGTATGGTTATTATAATTTGCATTACATTATTTTTTAAAATCTAATGCTTCATCTGAACTTGAAGTATATATAAATCATATAAAATAGAAGGTGAACAATTGATATGCAATTTGATTTTTCCATTCAGACAACAAAAACCTTTACTTCTTTCTCAAACTTTTTGCAAGATGAAAATGAAATACAATTTTATTTAGATCACGTAATGCATAACTTTTGTAGGTACATATACAGCAGTAATATTGAAATACAAGGAGTTAATTTGGAATTCATGATTTTGATTTTCATATTCTTCATAATAAATGTAACTCTACTAGAATCTTCTAAATTATTAGAGCCAACAAAATTCTGACCATCTTCATTCAATTTTCATTTCTCAAAATATGACAAATAAAAACAACATAAATAAATAAATCCAAACAATATATGCATAATAAGTAAAACAATAACAAAAATATACTTTGCTCACCAGTAATTGTGAACTATCTATTGAATTGACATCATTGGATTGAATATCTTCAAATGCTTGAATCCGTGTTTTTGAATCTTCTTGTTAGATTTATAATGCATATACTCGACATCGTCATCTCCTTTTCTTGTTTTGTTGTTCTTTATTTGAGTCAACAATTTTTTTACTTTGTCATCTAATATATTTTTCATAAAACAAATATAAAAATTAGTCTAATTCAATGTATAAAAAAAATACAAATATAATATAAACATTATGAACACATATAAAAATAAGATTAGTGCATAGATGGAATGACAAAAAGGGAATAAATTACTATTGATTTAAAATCTTCAACAGTGATTTAAAATCTTATATTGAAGTATAGCCTATAAATATATAATACTAAAAAACAAATCTTGTTAATAAAGATATAATGAAAGAATAAACCAAATAACACAAATAACAAAGAACTTCAAATTTCCGGTAAAAAATTACAAACCTATAAATTTAAGTTATCGACGATGTATAACAACGAATAAAGAAATAGTCAAACCAATAAAATGGATTTGAACTTACACGCAATCTACGTTCAAACTCAACGAGGTTGTGAAGGAGATGAAATTATAATTTGAAATAGATGAAACAAGCTACAATGATTGAAGTGATAATAAGAAATTCAACAAAATTAGGGCCGATTTCAACAAAAATAGATCATGAAACCAAATATAACTAACTAAAAGCTCTATAGGGTTTGATAAGAGTTCAAATAAAAAGTAGTGCTCGGAAGAAACAAAAATAGAAAAGAAGCAAGGATTGTGTATATATGTCTCGTACAAATCGAAGAAAAGAAAAGATAAAATCATACTCCCAAAACAACGCCGTTTAGTTCAAGACATGAATAGTATCGTGTGTATATAATTTTATATGTTATTAATAATAAGTAAAAGATAAGGATAAAGAAATGGGAAAAACAAAAAACAATTAACTTTTATTTTGTAAATGAGTACACGTGTTAAGAAAGCGGTATCAATTTGAAGAAATAAAGTTAAATCATTTGCCCTAATTACCTCGTAACTTGAAAACACGTACTAATATAAAAATGTATGCATCTTTTACGAATGAATTCTAGATATAATAGACAAATGTTGAAGTCAAACATTCTTGGTTGGCATGTAAAATAAAATTATACAACAAAAAATGCAAAATCTAACGGAGGCAAAATTTAGGTAGGAAAATTGACGAGATAATTAATCGAAGCGGATCGAGAAAGTACGTTTGAATGTGTTGAGTTAGCAAGCGAACAAATTACATAAGCAGACAAAATCAATAGTAAAGTTCACAATCATTATTAACAATAATGAAAGCGCATAATTATATAAGAATTATATGAGAGACTACATTTATCATAAAAATTAGAATAATGATAAAACAAAAATTTACTACACCAAGATAAAATAACTAACACAAATTTTATATCATATCTGTAAGGATTTAATATAATATATAACAAATTGATAATATATTATAAAATAATGATAATATAATTACCAAACATAATTATAATATAACAATTATTAACAAATATATTATAATAGTTCATAAAATCTAATATAATGTAATCAATAATCATAATTTCATATAATGAAAAATAATTTTATATCATATATAATTTAATGTAAAATCTTATCATAAATGGTAGCGTAAAAAAATTTCATATATATCCCTAATTTATCAATCGACTAAAAAAATTCAAAGTCAAAATCTAATCATAAAATCTTTACTTTATCAAGAATCTCAAAAAAATCATAATTGACAATGTCAAATTGATCAATAAATTATATAAACGAAAAATATAAAGAAAAATATAGTATCATATATTGTACACATCTAATAAAACATATAATAATTTCAGAAAATATATATTTTACTATAACATATTCAAAAAAAAAAGAAGACCATGGGTACATTTGCTATAACATGAAGAGGATGTGAACTAAAAGTAGAAATGAAAAAAAAAAAAAAAATTCCTAAAACCCCACAAAAACAAAGAAAAGGAAAAGACATTTTTTTCTTCAATTCTTCCCAACGTGTGGGAGTTATTCGGCAAGTGGGATAAATAGAAAGGTATTTAATTTTCCCACATTGCTTGAGTAACTTCGGCAAAGTAGAAAAATGAAAAAATTATTTAAATAATTTTTTTTTTGATTCTTATATTTTGTCATGAAAACGGACAACAAAGGAAATTTTTTTTTTTTTTTTTTTGCGTGAGCAAAGTGAGGAAAAGATATTATTTTTTTTTTTTTTATAATTTGTCATTAAAAGTCCAAAAAAAAAAAAAAAAATAATTTTTTGAGATAAAAAATATTTTTCCGGCGCACATAAATACAAATCTATACAAAATTATAAGTTTTAAATACAATTGAAATAAAGAAAAAAAATTATAAGCTGAACAAAGTGGAAAAAAGCGAAAAAAATATTTAAATATGTTAATTTTTTCATTATTATATTTTGTCATGAAAAAAGTCGAAAAAAAGCAAAAAAAATTTGCGTGAGAATGTGAGGAAAAATATAATCATTTTTATTTGTTTTTCATATTATGTCATGAAAAAGTCTACCTAATCATATTTTCATATTATATAAAGAAATTTTATATGATATATAATTTAATATAAAATATTATCATAAATGTTAGAGTAAAAATATATATATATGTAATTTATGAATCGGTACAAAAATTCAAAGTTGAAAATTGTAAGTTATTGAATCACTTACATGCAAAAAAAAAAAAACAACAAAAATAGGAAATTTAATAATTAATATACATACAAAATTATAATGATAATAATAATAATAATAATATCCAAATACTCAATACCTCGACGAAAGTGAGAAGGGATAAAATTGTAAATGAAAAACAATGAAATCATATAACGACTACAATTATTATAATAAATTAAAATAATGACTATAAAAAAATTCAACTATACTAACATACAATAATTGATAAAATATAGTATCATATATTGTAAGGATCTAATATAATATATAATAAATTCATAAAATATATATTTTACTATAACATATTACAAAATAAAAACCCCATGGGTAAATTTGCTATAAAATGAAAAAGATGTGGGTGACGGTGGAAATCCAAAAATTAAATAAATAAATGCATTGCTAAAAATATACAAAAATAAAGGAAGGGGAAAAATATTTTTTTTGGTCCAATATTTCCCACTTTGCGAGGTTACTCGACAAGTGGGATAAATAAAATATTTACTTTTCCCACCTTGCCGAGCAACTCGGCAAAGTTGAAAAAACATAGGAAAAATATTAATATATTTTAATTTCTAATTCTTATATTTTGTAATGAAAAATGTCCAACAAAAAAACTAAAAAATAAATTATTTTTTGTGTGAGCAAAGTGGGAAAAAATAATATTATTTTTCCTTTTATATATTACGTCATCAAAAAGCCCAAAACAAAAATATATATAACTTTTGAGAGAAAAAAATAACTTATCCATTGCATGTCCACGAGCGTATAAAAAATTGTAAGTTTTAAATATTATTGAAATAAACAAAACAAAAGAAAATATAACTTTCGACAAAGTGGGAAAACAAAAAAAAAAATATGTAAATATTTTAAGTTTTGATTTTTATATTTTGTCATGAAAAAGTTGGGGAAAAAAAATTTTTATTTGCCATGAGGAAGTAGGAAAATAGATAATATTTTTTATTTGTTTTCATATTCTGTCATGAAAAAGCCTACCTAAAAATATATATAATTTTTGCAAAAAAATAAATTTTCCATTGCTTTCGGGACATAGAGAAAGCATAAAAAGTGTAAAATTTGTAAATATAAATGTAATAAATGAAAGAAAATAAAATATAAGTTAATAATGAATAAATAAATAAAAAAAAATATGATAAATTGATAATATATTATAATATAACTACCAAACACAATAAAAATGTTTCTTGTAAGAAAATCCATGAAACTATAATATAACAATTATTAACAAATATGGTATAAAATTGATAAAATATAAAATAATGTAATCAATAATCATAATTTCATATAAAATTAAAAAATTTATATAAAGTATATAATGTAATATAAAATCTTATAAATAAATGCTATACTTAAAAAATTAATAGATGCCTAATTTATGAATAAACTACAAAATTGAAAATGAAAAAACCGAGTTATTCAATCACTTACATGCAAAAACAATGAAAAAATAGGAGATATAACAATTAATATGAATAAAAAATTATAATAATAATAATAATAATAATAATAATAATAATATCCATATACTCAATACCTCGTGAAATCTAACAACACAAAAATCTCCTATAAAGGTGACTAAACAATAATGGAATGATGAAATGGCAGGAGAAAATTATATAAATAATAACTCAGAAATGCTTTTATTCCGATCAATGAGGAAAGAGAAAAGCGACAAAAACAAAACAAGATATAAATCAATAAAAATTATAACATGTAGGAAAAATACAAAATAAAGGAATGGGAAAATAATTTGTTTTGGCCGTCTGCCGCTTCTTGGGAAATTCTTTCGACAAGTAGCATAAATAAAATATGTTAATTTCCACCTTGCCCGACAACTCGACAAAGAGATTAGATAAATGGAAAAAATTAAATATTTTAATTTTTGATTCTTATAATTTATATTAAAATGTCAAAAAAAAATATTTTATTTTGTGTGTGTAGGCAAAGTGGGGAAAAATAATATTAAGTTTTCACCTTTTTACCATGCAGCATGAAAAAAGCCCAAAAAAAAATAAAACAATATAATTTTTGACAAAAAAAAAACTTTCCGTTGCACATCCATAGAAAATATTAAAATTATAAGATTTTAAATATCATGACTACAATTATTATAATAAATTAACACAATGACTATAAAAAAATTCAACTATACTAACATACAATAATTGATTAAACACTATAGTATCATATATTGTAAGGATCTAATATAATATATAATAAATTAGTAAAATATATTTTACTATAACATATTAAAAAATAAAAAATATTCATGGGTAAATTCTATATAAAATGAAAAAAGATGTGGAGCGTGAATTGCGAATCAAAAAAATTAAATAGATAAATGCATTGCTAAAAGCGTACAAAAGAAATAAAGGAAGGGAAAAAAAATTTTGGTCCAATATTTCCCACTTTTGCCGAGTGCACTGAGCAAGTGGGATAAATAAAAATGTGTTAGTTTTCTCCACCTTGCCGAACAACTCGGCACAGTTGATTAACTATAGAAAAATATTAATATATTTTAATTTTTCATTCTTATATTTTGTAATGAAATGTCAACAAGAAAAAACTAAAAAATAAATTATTTTTGTGTGAGCAAAGTGGGGAAAAAAATAATGTATTTTCCTTTTTATATTCACATATAAGTAGCCCAAAAAAAATATATATATACTTCTATAACTTTTGGAAAAAATAACTTACCTTATCCATTACGCCGATCCATAAAAGCGATATAAAATTGCCAAGTTTTAAAAATATTATTGAAATAAACAAAACAAAGGAAAATATAACTTTCGACAAAGTGGGGAAAGCAAAAAAAAATATGTAAATATTTTAAGTTTTGATTTTTATATTTTGTCATGAAAAGTTAGGAAAAAAAAAATTTTGTTGCCATGAGGAAGTAGGAAAATAGATAATATTTTTTTATTTGTTTCATTTAAATACGTCAATGAAAAAAACCTACCTAAAAATATATATATAATTTTACAAAAAATAAATTTTCCATTGCTAGGACATGAAAGCATAAAAAATTATAATTTTGTAAATATAAATGTAATAAACGAGAAAGAAAATAAAATATAAGTTAATAATGAATAAATAAATAAATAAAATATGATAAATTGATAATATATTATAATATAACTACCAAACACAATAAAAATGTTTCTTGTAAGAAAATCCATGGAAACTATAATATAACAATTATTAACAAATATAGGTATAAAAATTGATAAAATATAAAATAATGTAATCAATAATCACTTAATTTCCATATAAAAATAAAAAAATTTATATCATATATAATTTAATATAAAAATCTTATCGTAAATACTACTATAAAAAAATTAATAGATTACTAATTTATGAATTAAACTACAAAAATTGAAAAATGAAAAAAAGCGCGGAGTTATTCAATCACTTACATCACGAAAAAACAATGAAAAAATAGGAGATATAACAATGTATAAGAATAAAAATTATAATAATAATAATAATAACCAATATCCATATATTCAATACCTAAGTGAAATCTAACAACACAAAATCTCCTATACCGGAAGTGGCTTCGAGCAATAATGGAATGATATAAATATGTGAGGAGGAACGCTGAAGTAAAAAAAAAACTTTTTATTTCCAATCTCGACAAGGAAGAGAAAAGGCGATAAAAGCAAGCAAGAGATATAAAGTCGATAAAATTATAGCATGTATAGGAAAAATACAAAATATAAGGAATGGGAGAAATAATTTGTTTTGGCCAATCACGCCGCTACTTAGGAGTTACTCGACAAGTGGCATAAGTAAAATATGTTTAGTTTTCCCACGCTATGAAACTCAGCAGTTAGTTAGATAAATGGAAAAAAAGAATTAAATATTTTAATTTTTGATTCTTATAATTTGTAATTAAAATGTCAAAAAAAATTTATTTTGTGTGTAAGCGAGCAAAGTGGGTAGGAAAAATAATATTAATTTTCTTTTTTATTATGTTACAGCATGAAAAAGCTAAAAAATAAAAGCAATATAATTTTGACAAAAAAATCTTTTCCATTGCACAACCACGAGAAAATATTAAAAAAAATTGTAAGTTTTAAATATCAATGACTACAATTATTATAATAAATTAACACAATGACTATAAAAAATTCAACTATACTAACATACACAATAATTGATAAACATATAGTATCATATATTGTAAGGATCTAATATAATATCTATAATAAATTAAACAAAATATATATTTTACTATAACATATTAAAAAAATAAAAAACTGTGGGTAAATTTGCTATAAAATGAAAAAGATGTGGGTGACGGTGGATATCCAAAAATTAAATAAATAAAATGCATTGCTAAAGCATACAAAAAATAAAGGAAGGGAAAAAAAATTTGGTCAACAATATTTCCCACTTCTGCCGAGTTACTCGAACAAATGGGATAAATAAAATAATGTTTAGTTTTTCCCACAGCCGGAAACAACTATAGCAAAGGGATTGAAAAACATGAAAAAATATTAATATATTTTAATTTTCATTCTTATATTTTGTAATGAAAATGTCAACCAAAAAAAACTAAAAAAATAAATTATTTTTGTAAATAAACAAAGCAAGAGAAGAAAATATAACTCAACAAAGTGGGGAAAAAAAAATTTAAATATTTGGAGTTACTGATTTTATATTTGTCATGAAAAATTTGGAGAAAAGAAAATATTTTTTTCCACATTTACGCGTACATAGAAAATGCATAAGAAATTGTAAGTTATAAATATAAATGCCAATAAACAAAAGAAAATAAAATTAACTACAAAACATACCAAAAATGTTTCTTGTAAGAAAATCCATGAAATTATAATATAACAACTATGAAGACAAATATAGTAGCAATAATTGATAAAAATACAATATAATGTATTATCAATAATCATAATTTCATATAAAATATAAATAATTTATATCATATATAATTTAATATAAAATCTTATCCTAAATGTTAGAGTTAAAAAATATATAAATGCCTAATTTATGAATCGATTAAAATTGGAAACTCAAAAAAGCGGAGTTAATGAATCACTTACATGCAAAAAACAACGAAAAAATTAGTATGTAACAATGTAATATGAATACAAAATTATAATGATAATAATAATAATAATATCACTGAGACTCAATACCTAAACCAAATCTAAAATATATAAAAAATCTCCATATCTTGCCGGTGACTGCGACAATAATAATCAAATGATGAAATGGCAAGGAGAAAAAAATGGTCGAACCACTCCACAGGACTCAATACCTCGACCAAATCTAAAAATATAAAATCTCCTATCAGGTGTACTTCGAACTGACCAATCAAATGATAGAATAGCAGGGAGAAAAATGATAAAACCACTCGACAAGTAAAGGAAAAATTAATTTGAATACTCCGAGGAGGAAAGAAAAAGCGACATGAACAAAACACCATCTCATGATAAAAAAGGCTACGCATGTGTAGGGGAAAAAATAAAAGATGATTTAAAAAAAAATGGCGGATCGGAAGAAAGAATATATATTTATAATTGAAAATAATATAGTTATATTTATATAAACCTTGTGTCGATGAGAACTATATCTTGAATACATGTTTGCGTTTCAAACCTAGTTTGAACCAGCCTTTTAGGTTTCACATCAATTGCAACTCCAATAATACCTAAAGAATAAGAATAACAAATTAGGACAAATCAAATGTGTTATGAACATAATGGATAAGATGAACATGTAAATGCATAAATATAATAATTTAGATGCACAAAAAGGGGAAAAATTCTTTTTTAATAAAATAGGAACCAATACTTATATCAGAATTTGAGTCCATGTAAGGTTCCAATTTGTTGAAAGGAACAAAATTGTATGTAGAAGCTATCAAAACACTTTGTGATCTTCATTGACTTCCTCAACTTTTGTTCGACCAGGATATCGCCCAATCAGATATGTTGCCCATAGAAGCTTGATACTCGTGCTTTGTAAATTTGACATTTGCATTTGAGACAATATATGTTTTGCCAAGTAATAACTTGTCTTCATATCTTTGAGATGTTTGCATCATAGATAGTTGCATGGACTTTATTTTTACGTATAATACGATGCATTCGAATTAGATATTTTGTAAAAGCATGTACATAATTTTGGCTACATATTAATTTTGAATGTGAACAAAGAGAATTGAAAGTTATAACATATTAGAGGAAAATGAAAACTTGTAAATATTTTATGGGGCTAAAATTAAAAATTAATAAACATAAATAATAGATTCAAATAATATACACGAGGATCCATAAATACCATATTTTGGTATTTTGTTCGAAGCTTCGTTGAGTTTTGGAGGAAATGATTTTCCACAACAATAATTTTTGAAGTCCAATTTGTATCATTTGGAGTGATATTTGGTATTAATTTGTATTGTTTTTCCATTGTTTGATCCCCGCACAAAATGTCAAATATAAATCAAAGAGTATAAATAGGTTATCAAAATGAAATAATATTTAGATTAATAATCAATTGTAGGAGTATGTGTGTAAATATAGTACGGACTTGCAGGCTCAAAGCTTAAAGAGGAGTATAAGGATATTCGAATTAAAGACTTGACAATAGATATGAAGATAGAATGTTTGTTGTGTTTCATTTGTAATCAGAACTAATGTATATATATAGAGTTAGAGAAAACATCTGGACCTCGTGACGGGGTCCAGAGAGTTTTCTCGTTTGGCTGCATGTTATTCATGCACCCAAACAATAAAAAAAAATTTACTTTACTTTATGGCCCCCACTCCAGCCGCAAAAAACAAACCCCCCCACTTAATTCAAAAGTCTAAATTTGCATTCCTCCCCTTAACTGCAAATAAATAAACCCACTCGCACATAAAAAGTTTGAAATAAATTTATGTCCCCCAGCTGTCCTTTTTTACTTAATAATAAAATTAATGTTAACTATATTATTTATTATATGATAAAAATAATATATACTCTAATGAAAATTAGTATATATTACTATTTATAAACAAATATGATGAATATAATAATAAAAAATATATTTTAAATTTAATAAATTTCATTATATTAATAATATGGATATAAATATAGTTGTAAATAAATAGATTAAAGTATAAATAAGTTGAAGAAGGGGTTTAAAGTATAAATAAATAAGAGGATGAGGATAAATAAGTTGAAGAATGGGATTGAAGGTATAAATAAATCGTGGGTATGGGAGATAAATAAGTTAAGAAAGGAGGTTTAAAATATAAATAAATGAAGTGGAGTGGGGGTGAGGAGTGGGGATAACTATATTTGTTTGCAGGGTGTATTTTTGTTGTCAGACCGGGAAACTTTTCTGGACCCCGTGATGAGATCCAAATCTTTTATCTATAGAGTTATATGGTATCTATTATGCCAAGACTAAGGATATGTTTACCCAATGGGAGTGTAACTCCTCTGTCCGGATTGATGTGTGGCTTGTCACGCAGTAATTAATAAATGATGTGGGTCCCAATAATGATACCCTAAGAACTCATTCGCACTTCTCCTCGTTCTATCTTACTCAGTCCCAAGTAACTAAGAAAAGTAATGACCATACTAATAATAGATTTTAACAAGTCAAAATATTAATATAAACACTCAAAAATTTTAGGTTAGCACCTGCACTCTTATGTTAAATTATAGTATAGGCAAAGTGATGAAATTGAAATAATTTAAATGTTATTATTATAATGTATATTATGTAAAATAATATAATACCAACAATCAATTGTGCAGTTAAAATTTTTATGAAGATTTTAATAAACATAATTAGTTATTACATATTTGAGTAATTTTGTATACAAATGAACAAAATATTAGCTAAAAAAAAAAAAAAAAAAAACTAAGTAGATTAAAACCTCATGGTTAAATTGTGAATATGAAATTTGCTTTACCTAGTAATTTACAAAAAAGGCAAATAAGTACTACAACAGCAGAAAAAAATTGGGGATGAAAGTTCAAGCATATATGAGAGTTGAGTAGATTTGAATCTATTATTTTCTAAGTTGAAAGAGTAAAGTAGATAAGGTTATGAAATGAATAGATGAAACTATAATAAAACAATAGGTAAGGAAAACTATAATATAGTAGGTTTTATAATAATAATTTTTGGGTATACCAAAGTATAAAAAATTATTCTATAGTAAATTAAAAAAAAAAAACTAATTTAGGATATATGTATAATTTAAAAAAGTTGAAGGGTCCAATTATAATGTTTATAATGTAAAATTTTCTATTATTTTAATGAAGTTAATTCAAAGGTCAAAATTGCTAAGAATTGTTAGATGCGTGAGAAAGAGTGGAGTTGGAACTTTTTTGTGTCTATAAATAGGAAAATGGGAATGATATGTGAAATAAAAGAAAAAATAGGGATTAAATTGTTTAAAATATAAAAGAATGGATAGTACTTGTTTGAAATTATTGGAGAAGGGATGGGGCCCAGCATTTATTAAAAGATCGCATATCTTTAGACAAGATGGGGTGTAGCATTTATTAATTGCTACGTGGAAAGCTATGATACAATTGGGGATGAGGATCTGAAACCCGAAGTGAGAATAACGAGGTCAGGCACGATTCAAAGATATTTATATATGTTTATGTATATAGATTTTTGATACGTGTGTATGGTGAGGATGAATAGATTAAAGATCGAGTTGACATGTGTATAATAAAAAGATATTTGTACATTTATGATATAAATTTGTACTTGTCTTAGGTATGATTACATGTAAGAGTAGACTACGTAGTAATCTACAGCTTATTGTATAAATTTGTGTCAATTTCATAGAATTAAGAAATAAAGTATAGTTAGATTTTTTTAGTTACGGTGTTGATCCATGTTTATTTAAATATAGAAGGAAAAAAAAAATCATATCATATATAAGGAAAAATTTATAATTTTAAAAGGTAATTAATTTATAACATTTCTAGATAAACTCGTTAAATGGTAAATAGAGTATAAATTTATAATATTGAATCTTTGAATATTTGTAGTACAATATTTACAAAATAAAAGAACATATAATTTTGAAAAAATTTCATGTAAGAATATATTGACTATTTATTAACTACAATATTATTCGCCTCAAAGCTTTATAGAAGTGTTGTACAAAGAACTCATGAAATATACTTCAAGAATATTCACTGCAATATCATTCATTTCAAAGCTTTATAGAAGTGTTCTTCAAATAACACATAGAATATATTTGAAGAATATAGCTTTATTTATTGTTTATAAAGTACAAACCCTGTAATAAAAAAAAAATAGACAATAATAATTAAAACACTATAAATGCACAACTGATAATATTTCTGTATAAACTACATTCTTTGTACAGCTAAAATGATTTTTGAGTTTATCATTTGGTATAATTAATGCTCTAATACATTTACTTGTTTTTTTTGTAGATAACGCAACATAAAGTTGACCATGAGAAAATACGAGTTCGAGGAAGATATAGTCCAACATAATCTAGTGTTTGACCTTGAGCTTTATTTATTGTCATTGCAAAACAAGGACGAATTGGAAACTGTGTTCTTTTAAAAGGAATGTACTTTTATCACTTTCAAGTGGAATAAATGGAATTCTAGGCAAAAAACTTTTTTCCCACGCCATTCTCCAACAGGATATTTCAAAGCATGAATAACATTACGCTCAAATGCACGACAAATTCATCTAGTGCCATTACATAATCCTTCGATGGACTAATATTTCTCAATAACATAATAGGACAATTTTCTTTTAATACAAGTTCATGAGGCGGAATACCATTTGGAGTCAATGTATTAAGAAAATCTTCATGAATAATTTGTTCATTTTTTTTCTAGTGTTTAAATCAAAGCTATAATATGTAACATTTTCACCAAAGAATTTCATTAAGTATAAAATTATTTATTTCATCAACAACATTATTTGTAGGAGTTAAAATAACTCGATTAACCATCCGATCTAATTCATTGCTATAATTTTGTAAGTTTGGGTAAACATTTCGATCAATTCTTTTATAGAAACCTGTTTTGGTATCAAATGGTATAACTATTTCATCCGTAATGTAATCATATTACATTTATGCTTAGGTTGAATTCCATTGCCTATATCAAGCAATAACTTAGAAAAATATGGGTCAAATTGAGCTCTCATATTTTGTACCAATTGTAATCAGATAAAATTTGGCCATAAGTATGAATAGACTAAACTTGATCCAATGATTGCCTCTTTATTTCCTTTTTGAACCATCGGCAAAATTTGTCGAAAATCACCTCCTAAAACAACAACTTTCCCTCCAAAAGGCAATATAGAATCATTAACATCTCTTAGCATTCTATCCACAAATTCTATTGCATAACGGTGAACCATCGGTGCTTCATCCCAAATAATCAAATTTGTCAATCTAAAAAAGCTTGCTAGAGCGGGCGCTTGCTAACGAGCAGTCATATTGTGATTTATTTCAAGTGGTATCTTAAACCTTGAATGTCTTTGTTATTCCACCGTGTAATAAAGCAACGCAACACCGAGGAAGTCACAAGCCAAACCTATAAGATTTTTAGATCGAATTGTCTTGAGCAAAGCTTTATATAAATAAGTTTTACCGGTTCCACCAGTGTCCATCTATAAAATACATACGACCTATGTTACTATATACATTTGTAAGAATTTTGTCATAGGTAATTTTTGATATTCATTTAAGTTATTTGGATACATAGTATTGTCGAGTATAAATAACATTGTTTAATTCTTCATTAATAATCTTAGCTAATATATCTTCTTGTTCCATATATATTTGAAAAGGTACAAGATGGTAATCATTTATATTTTTATTATTTGCTTCTAATATAGAATTCATTTCATGTAATGCTTTCATTTACGCATTTGCAATAGACATACCATCGGATAAATAATCTTCACATAAAAATAGGCGAAATTTTTCCATAAAACATCTGGAATTATTAGGAGAACATAGAATGAGTATTGTAGCAAATAATCTACTTAAGAGAAGAAGGCATTTGATAACTAATAGCTTCATCTAAACAAAGCTCACAATAATTATTGTCTTGTAATAAACCAAGTGCTATAGCTTTGTTTCACGAAAAAGACGACAAATAAACACCATGAACCATTTTTAAATTTTCAAACGACGTTGCTCCTTTAACATGATTTAATACGATACGTAAATAATATCTTTCTCCTTCAGTTATAGTAGATGTAACTATTCTACCAATAACATTTCCTTTTTTCCTTCGACACCATATTTTTCCTTGGCTGTCCCATACAAAAAACTTTGGAAAATCTTTATACAATAATGTTTTTGCAAATTCATTTGAAAGATTCATATGAAAAATTCGATTAACATTGTGCGTTGTCTAGATTCATTACTAATTCTCGCTTCTAAATTTTCATAGTCTCTATATGTAATCAAATGGTTATTTTCAAGATGTAGTTGTAATGAGATAACCGAGGAGACATTTCATACAAAACAAATCCATATATTCTCCACATTGCTTGTGGAGAAATCCATCGTCCATTTTGGTATATCTCAATTTCATCAATAGGATTTTCATTATTAGTATTAGAGATTGAAAAACTCACACGATCATAGCCTTTGTACACATATTTATAGAGGTATTTAATACTTTAATCTGTGGAACATATTTCCACATTAATATGGCAATCAAACTTAGCACATAAATATGGATTGTAAGGTACAACCCATCTATTGTCTAATAAATGTCCTCGAATCATAAATGATCGTCTATCATTTAACCGTCTATAGGTTGGATAAGAATTATGGCCAATATAAGTATTTGAAATATATTCCTTTGGGTATTTATTCTTACAATGACCTGTTCTATCCATACAAACATTATGAGGATTCAAATGACCACATGGACCATGCATCATATGTTTAACAACAATAGAATGAAGATGCGGATGTTTTAATTTATCTGGAATTTCACATGATACAATAGAATCAACTCTATCAATATTATTAATTTTTGCACAACTTTGTAAGATTAGTAAGAAATGAGCATGTGGAAGTCCTCGTTTTTGGAATTCTACAACATAAATATATGCAGCAATAGGCCCAAAAATTTGGTGCTTAAATAGATCAACTTTAAGTTCTTCTAATTTAGCTTTGAATATTCTAGCGCTTAAATCGGTCTATTTTGTCCTATATCATTATGCCTTAATTCTTGCTTTATTTCTACCCAATTAGGGTTACATGTCAATGTTAAAAATAAATCGGGTTTACCAAATTTTGTACTAATGCCATGGCGTCCATATATCTTTTTTTTTTTCATATCTCTAGGACCCCAACAAAAGAAGAAGGTAAAATAATCGACGACCAATTTGTGCACCTCTATTTTGACCATTTTCTACACTATCAACAACTCCTTGATATAATTCAAGACGGATTTCACTTTGATTTTGACGAAAAATAATCTAATCGACTTGTTTCAAGTTTAACATACATATCTACTACATATTGCTGTAGAAGTCTACCAGCGTGGAGCAAAACATTGTTTTGTGTATCACGTACCTGTAATTTGAAGCAATAATATTCACGACAAGAAACTTGTAAACCTTTTTTATTCTTCTTCAAAACTGCACAAGAAAAAAACATAAAGAAATTTAATAAAAAAAAATATTAGATTTAACCAATTTAAGTGAACAAACATAATGGTAATCATTACCTCTTTTTTCTTTCTCTATTACATCAGCTGCACAACTAATGTTTTCAGTAGAAACGAAATTCTCTGTTCTACTATGAATATTAACTGTACTATTTTTTGCCTTTTCAATACCTTCATGCCAACCGCCTCACCAAAGGGAAATAATAATGGATATTGTAGAGGATCATAACATCCATAATAGTAATGTATTCTATGTGAATGATTAGAGTGACAATAAATTGATATATCACGATATCTTATATCTGCGCAGATGGGTCCTCATCAACCCAAACCGCAAAGAACTTGAGATACTGAAGGTGCATTATACACTCTTTGATCAAGACCAAAGATCACATCTTATATGAATTTTGCAAGTTTGAAGACTTTCAATATCGCTTAGGGAACGAAAAAATCTAGAATATGGATTAATCTTTAATAGATTCACTAATATGTGTAGTAAAGATGATGAGAAATTGTTAGATGTATTTAATCTATTTTGTATTTCATTGTCTCAGATCATAAAAGTATAACTGTAAATATGATGGATTACTATCAATATTTAGAATTGGATTTATGTAAGGGTATACTTGTCCTTGAACTCTAAAAGTGTAAATACCTTTATAGTTAGTAGATTTAGATAAATCTTTATCAAACTTCACTCCAAAAGAGGTAAAAGCAAAATGGTTATTATAATTTCGTACATTATTTTTAAAATCTAATGCTTCATCTGAACTTGAAGTATATAAATCATATAAAATAGAAGGTGAACAATTGATATGCAATTTGATTTTTTCATCGAACAACAAAAACCTTTACTTTCTTTCTCAAACTTTTTGCAAGACAATGAATACAATTTGTTGGAGTACGTAATACATAACTTTTTGTGGGTACATATCTCATAGTAATATTCAAATACAAGGAGTTAATTGGAATTCATGATTTTGATTTTCATGTTCTTCATAATAAATATCGCTTTCTATGCTAGAATCTTCTAAATTGTTAGAGCCAACAAAGGAAATTCCATGACCATCTTCATTCAATTTTCCAAATTATAAAAATATGACAAATAAAAACAACATAAATAAATAAATCCAAACAATATATGCATAATAAGTAAAACAATAACAAAAATATACTTTGCTCACCAAGTAATTGTGAACTATCTATTGAATTGACATCATTGGATTGAATATCTTCAAATAATCGAATCCGTGTTTTTGAATCTTCTTGTTAGATTTATAATGCATATGCTCAAAGATACGTCCTGTCTCCTTTTCTTGTTTTGTTGTTCTTTATTTGAGTCAACAATTTTTTTCGCTTTGTCATCTAATATATTTTTCATAAAACAAATATAAAAATTAGTCTAATTCAATGTATAAAAAATACAAATATAATATAAACATTATGAACACATATAAAAATAAGATTAGTGCATAGATGGAATGACAAAAGGGAATAAATTACTATTGATTTAAAATCTTCAACAAAAGTGATTTAAAATCTTATATTGAAGTATAGCCTATAAATATATAATACTAAAAAACAAATCTTGTTAATAAAGATATAATGAAAGAATAAACCAAATAACACAAATAACAAAGAACTTCAAATTTCCAACAGTAAAAAATTACAAACCTGTAAATTTAAGTTGTCAGCTTGATGTATAACAACGAATAAAGAAATGATCAAACCAATAAAATGGATTTCAGAACTTCTGCAATCTACGTTCAAACTCAACAGGTTGACGAAGGAGATGAGAATTATAATTTGAAATAGATGAAACAAGCTACAATGATTCGAAGTGATAATAAGAGAAATTCAACAAAATTAGGACTGATTTCAACAAAAATAGATCATGAAACCAAATATAACTAACTAAAGCTCTATAGGGTTTGATAAGAGTTCAAATAAAAGAGTAAGGCTCAGAAGAAACAAAAATAGAAAAGAAGCAAGGATTGTGTATATATGTCTCGTACAAATCGAAGAAAAGAAAAAGATAAAATCATACTCCCAAAACAACGCCGTTTAGTTCCAAGACATGAATAGTATACGTGTGTATATAATTTTATATGTTATTAATAATAAGTAAAAAGATAAGGATAAAGAAATGGGAAAAACAAAAAAACAATTAACTTTTATTTTGTAAATGAGTACCGTGTTAAGAAACGGTATCAATTTGAAGAAATAAAGTTAAATCATTTGCCCTAATTACCTCGTAACTTGAAAACACGTACTAATATAAAAATGTATGCATCTTTTACGTAATGAATTCTAGATATAATATACAAATGTTGAAGTCAAACATTGCGGCTGGCATGTAAAATAAAATTATACAACAAAAATGCAAAATCTAACGGATGCAAGAATTTAGGTAGGAAAATTGACAGATAATTAGTCGAGCAGATCGAGAAAGTACGTTTGAATGTGTTGAGTTAACCGACAGAACAAATTACATAAACAGACAAAATCAATAGTAAAGTTCACAATCATTATTAACAATAATGAAAGCGCATAATTATATAAGAAATTATATGAGAACTACATTTATCATAAAAAATTAGAATAATGATAAAACAAAAATTTACTACACCAAGATAAAATAACTAACACAAATTTTATATCATATCTTCGTAAGGATTTAATATAATATATAACAAATTGATAATATATTATAAAATAATGATAATATAATTACCAAACATAATTATAATATAACAATTATTAACAAATATATTATAATAGTTCATAAAATCTAATATAATGTAATCAATAATCATAATTTCATATAATGAAAAATAATTTTATATCATATATAATTTAATGTAAAATCTTATCATAAATGGTAGCGTAAAAAAATTTCATATATATCCCTAATTTATCAATCGACTAAAAAATTCAAAGTCAAAATCTAATCATAAAATCTTTACTTTATCAAGAATCTCAAAAAAATCATAATTGACAATGTCAAATTGATCAATAAATTATATAACGAAAAAATTTTCCAACATAAAATTAATATAAAGAAAAATATAGTATCATATATTGTACACATCTAATAAAACATATAATAATTTCGTAAAATATATATTTTACTATAACATATTCAAAAAAAAAAAGAAGACCATGGGTACATTTGCTATAACATGAAGAGGATGTGAACTAAAAGTAGAAATGAAAAAAAAAAAAAAAAAAATTCCTAAAACCCCACAAAAACAAAGAAAAGGGAAAAGACATTTTTTTCTTCAATTCTTCCCACTGTGTCGAGTTATTCGGCAAGTGGGATAAATAGAAGGTATTTAATTTTCCCACATTGCCGAGTAACTCGGCAAAGTAGAAAAAATGAAAAAATTATTTAAATAATTTTTTTTTTTGATTCTTATATTTTGTCATGAAAACGGACAACAAAGGAAATTTTTTTTTTTTTTTTTTTTTGTGAGCAAAGTGAGGAAAAGATATTATTAATTTTTTCTTTTTTATAATTTGTCATTAAAAGTCCAAAAAAAAAAAAAAAAACATAATTTTTGAGATAAAAATATTTTTCCATTGCACATAAATACAAAATCTATACAAAATTATAAGTTTTAAATACAATTGAAATAAAGAAAAAAAAAAATTATAACTCGAACAAAGTGGAAAAACGAAAAAAATATTTAAATATGTTAATTTTTCATTATTATATTTTGTCATGAAAAAAGTCGAAAAAAAAGCCAAAAAAAATTTATGTGAAATGTGAGGAAAAATATAATCATTTTTATTTGTTTTTTCATATTATGTCATGAAAAAGTCTACCTAATCATATTTTCATATTATATAAAGAAATTTTATATGATATATAATTTAATATAAAATATTATCATAAATGTTAGAGTAAAAATATATATATATGCGTAATTTATGAATCAGGTACAAAAATTCAAAGTTGAAAATTGTAAGTTATTGAATCACTTACATGCAAAAAAAAAAAAAACAACAAAAATAGGAAATTTAATAATTAATATACATACAAAATTATAATGATAATAATAATAATAATATGCAAATACTCAATACCTCGACGAAAGTGAGAAGGGATAAAATTGTAAATGAAAAACAATGAAATCATATAACGACTACAATTATTATAATAAATTAAAATAATGACTATAAAAAAATTCAACTATACTAACATACAATAATTGATAAAAATATAGTATCATATATTGTAAGGATCTAATATAATATATAATAAATTCATAAAATATATATTTTACTATAACATATTACAAAAATAAAAAACCCATGGGTAAATTTGCTATAAAATGAAAAAGATGTGGACTGACAGTGGAAATCCAAAAAATTAAATAAATAAATGCATTGCTAAAAATATACAAAAATAAAGGAAGGGGAAAAATATTTTTTTTTGTCCAATATTTCCCACTTTGCCGAGTTACTCGACAAGTGGGATAAATAAAATGTATTTACTTTTCCCACCTTGCCGAGCAACTCGGCAAAGTTGAAAAACATAGGAAAAATATTAATATATTTTAATTTCTAATTCTTATATTTTGTAATGAAAATGTCCAACAAAAAAAAACTAAAAAAAAAAAATTATTTTTGTGTGAGCAAAGTGGGAAAAAATAATATTATTTTTTCCTTTTTTATATTCTCATCATCAAAAGCCCAAAAACAAAAAAAATATATATAACTTTTGAGAAAAAAAATAACTTATCCATTGCATGTCCACAGAAAACGTATAAAAAATTGTAAGTTTTAAATATTATTGAAATAAACAAAACAAAAGAAAATATAACTCAGCAAAGTGGGGAAAACAAAAAAAAAATATGTAAATATTTTAAGTTTTGATTTTTATATTTTGTCATGAAAAAGTTGGGGAAAAAAAATTTTATTTGCCATGAGGAAGTAGGAAAATAGATAATATTTTTTATTTGTTTTTTCATATTCTGTCATGAAAAAGCCTACCTAAAAAAATATATATAATTTTTGCAAAAAAATAAATTTTCCATTGCTCGGACATAGAGAAAGCATAAAAAAAGTGTAAGTCAGTAAATATAAATGTAATAAATGAAAGAAAATAAAATATAAGTTAATAATGAATAAATAAATAAAAAATATGATAAATTGATAATATATTATAATATAACTACCAAACACAATAAAAATGTTTCTTGTAAGAAAATCCATGAAACTATAATATAACAATTATTAACAAATATGGTATAAGAATTGATAAAATATAAAATAATGTAATCAATAATCATAATTTCATATAAAAATTAAAAAATTTATATCGTATATAATGTAATATAAAATCTTATCGTAAATGCTATACTTAAAAAAATTAATAGATGCCTAATTTATGAATAAACTACAAAAATTGAAAAATGAAAAAATCGAGTTATTCAATCACTTACATGCAAAAAACAATGAAAAAAATAGGAGATATAACAATTAATATGAATAAAAAATTATAATAATAATAATAATAATAATAATAATAATAATAATATCCATATACTCAATACCTCGACGAAATCTAACAACACAAAAATCTCCTATACCGAGTGACTCGACAATAATGGAATGATGAAATGGCAAGGAGGAAAATTATATAAGTAACTCGAGAAGTAAAAAAAAAAACTTTTATTTCCAATCTCGACAAGGAAAGAGAAAAGACGACAAAAACAAAACAAGATATGAAGTCAATAAAAATTGCGCATGTGTAGGGAAAAAATACAAAATAAAGGAATGGGAGAAATAATTTGTTTTGGCCAATGCTGCCCACTTTGCCGAGTTACTCGACAAGTGGCATAAGTAAAATGTGTTTAGTTTTCCCACCTTGCCGAGCAACTCGACAAAGTTGAATAAATGGAAAAAAGAATTAAATATTTTAATTTTTGATTCTTATAATTTGTAATGAAAATGTCCAAAAAAAAAAAAATATTTTTATTTTGTGTGTGAGCAAAGTGGGGGAAAAATAATATTAAGTTTTCCTTTTTTTATATTCTGGCATGAAAAAGCCCAAAAAAAAAAATAAAACAATATAATTTTTGACAAAAAAAAAACTTTTCCATTGCACATCCATAGAAAATATTAAAAAAATTGTAAGTTTTAAATATCAATGACTACAATTATTATAATAAATTAACACAATGACTATAAAAAATTCAACTATACTAACATACAATAATTGATAAACATATAGTATCATATATTGTAAGGATCTAATATAATATATAATAAATTAAGTAAAATATATTTTACTATAACATATTAAAAAATAAAAAACTCATGGGTAAATTTGCTATAAAATGAAAAAGATGTGACCGATGACGGTGGAAATCCAAAAATTAAATAGATAAATGCATTGCTAAAACTGTACAAAAATAAAAAGGAAGGGAAAAAAAAAAATTTTGGTCCAATATTTCCCACTTTGCCGAAAGTTACTCGACAAGTGGGATAAATAAAATGTGTTTAGTTTTCCCACCTTGCCGAGCAACTCGGCAAAGTTGAAAAACATAGAAAAAATATTAATATATTTTAATTTTTCATTCTTATATTTTGTAATGAAAATGTCCAACAAAAAAAAACTAAAAAAATAAATTATTTTTTGTGTGAGCAAAGTGGGGAAAAAAATAATATTATTTTTTCCTTTTTTTATATTCTGTCATCAAAAAGCCCAAAAAAAATATATATATATATATAACTTTTGAGAAAAAAATAACTTATCCATTGCACGTCCATAAAAAACGTATAAAAAATTGTAAGTTTTAAATATTATTGAAATAAACAAAACAAAGGAAAATATAACTCAGCAAAGTGGGGAAAACAAAAAAAAATATGTAAATATTTTAAGTTTTGATTTTTATATTTTGTCATGAAAAAGTTGGAGAAAAAAATTTTATTTGCCATGAGGAAGTAGGAAAATAGATAATATTTTTATTTGTTTTTCATATTCTCGTCATGAAAAAGCCTACCTAAAAAAATATATATAATTTTTGCAAAAAAAATAAATTTTCCATTGCTCGGACATAGAGAAAGCATAAAAAATTATAAGCTGTAAATATAAATGTAATAAACGAAAGAAAATAAAATATAAGTTAATAATGAATAAATAAATAAATAAAATATGATAAATTGATAATATATTATAATATAACTACCAAACACAATAAAAAATGTTTCTTGTAAGAAAATCCATGAAACTATAATATAACAATTATTAACAAATATGGTATAAGAATTGATAAAATATAAAATAATGTAATCAATAATCATAATTTCATATAAAAATAAAAAATTTATATCATATATAATTTAATATAAAATCTTATCGTAAATGCTATACTTAAAAAAAATTAATAGATGCCTAATTTATGAATAAACTACAAAAAATTGAAAAATGAAAAAAGCTGAGTTATTCAATCACTTACATGCAAAAACAATGAAAAAATAGGAGATATAACAATTAATATGAATAAAAAATTATAATAATAAATAATATCCATATATTCAATACCTCGACGAAATCTAACAACACAAAAATCTCCTATACCGAGTGACTCGACAATAATGGAATGATGAAATGGCAAGGAGGAACTCGAGAAGTAAAAAAAAAAACTTTTATTTCCAATCTCGACAAGGAAAGAGAAAAGACGATAAAAACAAAACAAGATATAAAGTCAATAAAAATTGCGCATGTGTAGGGAAAAAATACAAAATAAAGGAATGGGAGAAATAATTTGTTTTGGCCAATGCTGCCCACTTTGCCGAGTTACTCGACAAGTGGCATAAGTAAAATGTGTTTAGTTTTCCCACCTTGCCGAGCAACTCGACAAAGTTGAATAAATGGAAAAAATTAAATATTTTAATTTTGATTCTTATAATTTGTAATTAAAATGTCCAAAAAAAAAAAAAAAAAAAAATTTATTTTGTGTGTGTGAGCAAAGTGGGGAAAAATAATATTAAGTTTTCTTTTTTTTTTATATTCGCATGAAAAAAGCCCAAAAAAAAAAATAAAACAATATAATTTTTGACAAAAAAAAAATCTTTTCCATTGCACAACCACGTAAAAATATTAAAAAATTGTAAGTTTTAAATATCAATGACTACAATTATTATAATAAATTAACACAATGACTATAAAAAATTCAACTATACTAACATACAATAATTGATAAACATATAGTATCATATATTGTAAGGATCTAATATAATATATAATAAATTAAGAAAATATATTTTTACTATAACATATTAAAAAAATAAAAACTCATGGGTAAATTTGCTATAAAATGAAAAAGATGTGGGTGACGGTGGATATCCAAAAATTAAATAAATAAATGCATTGCTAAACTGTACAAAAATAAAGGAAGGGAAAAAAAAAATTTGGTCCAATATTTCCCACTTTGCCGAGTTACTCGACAAGTGGGATAAATAAATGTGTTTAGTTTTCCACACCGCCGAGCAACTCGGCAAAGTTGAAAAACATAGAAAAAATATTAATATATTTTAATTTTTCATTCTTATATTTTGTAATGAAAATGTCCAACCAAAAAACTAAAAAATAAATTATTTTTGTAAATAAACAAAACAAGAAAAAATATAACTCAACAAAGTGGGAAAAAAAAAAATTAAATATTTGGAGTTCGATTTTTATATTTTGTCATGAAAAATTTGGAGAAAAGAAAATATTTTTTCCATTGCACGTATATAGAAAATGCATAAGAAATTGTAAGTTATAAATATAAATGTAATAAACAAAAGAAAATAAAATTAACTACAAAACATACCAAAAAATGTTTCTTGTAAGAAAATCCATGAAATTATAATATAACAACTATGAACAAATATAGTATAATAATTGATAAAATACAATATAATGTAATCAATAATCATAATTTCATATAAAAATAAAATAATTTATATCATATATAATTTAATATAAAATCTTATCCTAAATGTTAGAGTTAAAAAAATATATAAATGCCTAATTTATGAATCGATTAAAAAAATTGGAAACTCAAAAAACTGAGTTATTGAATCACTTACATGCAAAAAACAACGAAAAAATTAGGAAATGTAACAATTAATATGAATACAAAATTATAATGATAATAATAATAATAATATCCACAGACTCAATACCTCGACCAAATCTAAAAATATAAAATCTCCTATGCCGAAAGTGACTCGACAATAATCAAATGATGAAATGGCAAGGAGAAAAATGATCGAGCCACCCACGGACTCAATACCTCGACCAAATCTAAAAATATAAAAATCTCCTATGCCGAGTGACTCGACAATAATCAAATGATGAAATGGCAAGGAGAAAAAATGATCGAGCCACTCGACAAGTAAAAGGAAAAAATTAATTTCGAATATCGAGAGGAAAGAGAAAAGACGACACGAACAAAACATAATATAAAGTAAAAAAGGTCATGCATGTGTAGGGAAAAATAAAAGATGATTTAAAAAAAAAAATGGCGGATCCGGAAGAAAGAAACAAGTCAACAATTGCAAGCATTTTGAATAAACTTTAGAAATAACGAATCCCCAAAAACAAAGAAAAGTCAAAAAAGACAGCCACATTTAATAACTTAAACAAACGTAAAAGCACGTAAAAGTGAGATTTGGACAAAATTTAGGCTAATACAACATCAAAACGACGTCGCGTTGATTGAAGGGTGAATAGTAAACATGGCATAGACACTTATACTATAGTATATATATATATATATATATATATATATATATATATATATATATATATATATATATATATATATATATATATATAGTTATATGTACGTTATGCACGTAAGTTGTCTGTGATAATCTACTAATTAAAAGCGATTGTGTTAATATAATTTTGATAGAATTTAAATATTTTTTTGTACTTGTCAAATAATGAACTCATTAATTTTTGTAAAGTTATGTTGTTCCAATGGTGGGATTTTATTTCTAATTGTCTCATGCCTTTGCTAAGTTAAAAAATTCTAACTCTTTGTTTAATAATCTAATAAGCTTAATAATCGGGTTCTCTAGAAGCGTGACGACAAAAATAATACAACTCTTAGTATTTTCGAATGAATCATCTTAGATATGCACACATGAACTCTCAAAAGTCGCACAAAAATCCTCTCTTTTTCCTTGTGAATAATTTTAAATATTAAAAAGTGAAAAAATATACAGAGAAAGAGGGTCATAATATAATTAATTTTTGTTTACACCTACTCTAATCAAAATTTAATTTATAACATTATTAGTAAGAATGTTATAATTAATAGTTATAAAAAATAAATTATGTTGTTGATTTTTTTCATTGAAAAAAAAAATTAGAAATGTAAAAGCTCACCATAAAAAAAAAAAAAAAAAAAAATTCATGAACAGTAACTTTTTCGAGTTACTATTCACCTCGAAAAAGTTGTCGAGTTGAATAGTAACTCGACAACAAACTTTTTCGAATTTTTAAAAATTTTTTTTTTTTTCATGAACAGTAACCTTTTCGAGTTACTATTCACCTCGAAAAAGTTTGTCGAGTTGAATAGTAACTCGACAAACTTTTTTGAATTTAAAAAAAAAAAAATTTCATGAACAGTAACTTTTTAGAGTTACTATTCACCTCGAAAAAGTTTGTCGAGTTGAATAGTAACTCGACAAACTTTTTCTAATTTAAAAAAAAAAAAAAAAATTTTTTTATAAATTTTGTCGAGTTACTCAATTTTAAAAAACAAAATTTTTTTTTTTTTTAAATTTATTCGAGTTACTCGACAAAAAAAAAAAATTTAATTTTGTCGAAGTTAATCAATTTTAAAAAAAAAAATTTTTTTTTTAAAATTTGTCGAGTTACTCGAATTTAAAAAATTTTTTTTTTTTTTTGTCGAAATTTGTCGAGTTACTCGACAAAAAAAAAAAAAAAATATATTTTTTTTTAAATTTTGCTTGAAGTTACTCAATTTAAAAAAAAAATTAATTTTTTTTTAAATATGTCGAGTTACTCGACAAAAAAAAACTAAATTTTTTTTTTTTTTTTTTTAAATTTCTCGAGTTACTCGACAAAAAAAAACTAAAAAAAATTTTTTTTTTCTTGAGTTACTCGACAAAAAAATAAAATATTTTATTTTTTTTTTTTAAAATTTTCGAGTTACTCGACAAAAAAAAATAAATTTTTTTTTTAAAATTCTCGAGTTACTCGACAAAAAAATAATTTTTTTTTTTTTTTTTTGGTTGGCTTACTCGACAAAGTGGGAAAGAGTTTGATTTTTTTTTTTTGACTTCCTCTACAAAGTCTTTGAAATAATTTTTTTTTTTTTATTATTTTGTATGGGCTTTTAGCTCAATTTTTTTTTGTGATAAAAATTATTTGACATAAAAAAATCATCACCGAACAATAATACGAAATTTTCAGGGACATATAATACTTAGGTAGCTACGACATATTAAAATTGGTAGTCCGACGGCATGTTTAGGTATACTAAAATGCTCACCGAAACCTCCTAGGTAGTTTTTTGAATTCATCACGAAGTCGACAGTTTACAAAATTGTCCATAAATTGAGTTATATAACATGAAATTATGTAAAACCAAAGCCAATGGTTAGGCAACCCATAGGGCTATCGTCTCCAACTGGAATTATGTAAAAATACTTAATATATAAGTGCAATAAATTTTTGAGTTGGACAACGAAACGCATCTTAGAAAAACATGAAGTTTAGCAAAACCTTTCAAGTTCACATCATTAACGTGTAACCAAAGCATAGGAATCCACTAAAACTACCACAAAACCAAGGTACACAAAAGTTTAAGAGGATATTTACACTACTTAAAGTTTGTTGATTGGTTTATAATATCGATTTTTTTCCGCGCCGACGGCATAAAATCGAAAAAACACCTAGGAGGTTTCGCGATGAGTATTTTAGTATGCCTAAACATGCCGTCGGACTACCAATTTTTGATATGTGGTAGCTACCTGAGTATTCTATGTCCCCTGAAAATTTCGTATTGTTCGGTGATCGTTTTCTATGTCAAAGAATTTTTTGTTACTCCATGACCAGGTGAATAAAATTTTCAAAATAAGGGCAGGGTTACTAAAATTTCTTCACCCGGTTATGGAGTAACAAAAATTTGTTTGACATAGAAAACGATAACCGAAAAATATGAAATTTTCAGGGAACATAGAATACTCATTTAGCTAACACATATCAAAAATTGATAGTTCGACGGCATGTTTCGGCTGACTAAAATGCTCACCGTAACACCCTAGGTAGTTTCTCGGATTCATACGGTCGCAGTTTACAAAATTGTCCATAACTTGAGTTATATACCATGAATTTATGTGAAACCAAAGTCAATGATTAGGTAACCCATAGAGCTATCCTTTCCAACTGGAATTGTGTAAAAATACTTAATATATAAGGTGCAGCATATTTTTTAGTTGGTCAACAGAAAGTGCAGTTTGGAGAAACAATTCACCCAATCATGGAGCAAAAAAAATTTCTTTGACATAGAAAACGATCACCGAACAATATGAAATTTTCAAGGAACGTAGAATACCCATGTAGCTACCACATATAAAAATTTGATAATCCGACGACATGTTTTCACACACTAAAATGCTCACCGAAACATCCAAGGCAGTTTCTCGGATTCTTGCTGTCGTAATTTACAAAATTGTCCATAAGTTGAGTTATATAATATGAAATTATGTGAAACCAAAGCCAATGGTTAGGTAACCCATAGGGATATCGTCTCCAACTGGAATTATGTAAAAATACGTAATGTATAAGCTACAACAAATATTTAAGTTGGACAACAAAAACTGCATTTTAGAGAAAATGAAATTTACCAAAACCTTTAGGAATCGATTGTATTTCGTCCTTTCTTCCCCATAGCAACTGGGGATAAAAAAGCATCAAATTTGATGACTTATTAAGGAAAAATGAATATATATTGACTATAATATATAAGAAGTCAATAATTATGGCTAAAAGACACTAATATATGTATATTAAAACAAATAAAAGAAAAGAAAAGATGAAGAAGTCAAAAATTGCGGCCAAAGATATTAATTTAATATACAAAAAGTGTCAAAAAATTAGGACAAAATGGTGAGATTTGGACAAAATTAAGACTAATACAACATCAAAACGACGTCGCGTTAGTTGAAGGGTGAATAGTAAACAGGCCATAGACACTTATATATATATATATATATATATATATATATAATGTTTTGAAATACTAAAGAAATCAAAGACATGACTAATGTGACTTTAATTTCGGCTTCTCATAATTTAATTATGGTTTCTTTTAAACAAATTATTTGTGCTCAATTTCACATATGAAAACAATCCAATCACTTCTAATTTCCCTACAATATTGGTGTTAATTGAAATTGACATCCTATTGACATGTACTAAAAGCAACACAAACATTTAATTTTCTAACTTTTATATGGTCTCGACTATGCAAGACAAGATTAATTTTATATAATTTACTTATTAGAGAAAATTAGAACACGAGTTCTTCACTTATTAACCTTGTTGCAACTTGATGTGATCAGTCATCGCCAACCCAGGTTCAACCCCATCACCAAACCCTCAAGCTCAAGCTCAAGCTCAAGCTCAACCCCAACACCTCTTTCTGTTTTAGTTTTTTTTTTTTGGACGAAAGTGGAGAAGGAGGTACCGACTCCTCTGATTAATAATTTATTTTAATTAAAAATAGAAATATAAAGGTTATTTTAATTTTAACAAAATGTAACTGGTTCAATACTATTTACAAATTTTAAATAATTTTTGAATTATGAAGAATATTGTGGTTAATCATTTGATCCTAGTAGCATATGAGAAAAGACAAAAGAAGTATGGAGCAATCATTGTGAAGGAGGAGAGTTCTAAAAAGATTGTATAGGTGGCGCTTAGGTTTGAAGGTCGGTCTCGACCCCTAGTCATGCATTACACATCGTCTTCGCATCACCTTTGTCTTGCCATCGCCTAGGCCTCGTTTAGGTGCGAAAAGCTTGAAACTCGACCTCCACGTCTAGCCACACTTTACGCTTTTTAGAACACTGCTCTGGAGCAAGCACTTCAATCAATGCTCACACTGAAGGCAAGTTATTGACGAGGATTCAACAATGAAAGATGAAGAAGAATAGGACATGGTCGTGCCTCAGGAAGAGGAGGATTATGTAAGAAATTAACGAATACATGCACATCAGAAATTTAATATACAATTCTTATAAGTCGGATCAATCTTGTACATAGATAGAATTCGTGATAAAAAAAATATTTTGATGACCAATGTGGAATCTAATAATCTCATTAGCTGGATGTACAATTTTTAATACTATAGTTGTTTAATTGTCCAGCAGAATACATGATCACAAAGTGCAGCAAGGCGAGCTTTTGCAAGTGTTATTTTTTCTCGAACCATTCAAAATTTACAAAAAACATGAGATCTTTTTCATCTGAACCACTGTTTTCTTAGATTTTTCGATGATTGTGTTATCTTTTTTTTCCCCTTGCTAAAATAGGGTTGCTTAAAACGTATATATTCCTGAGACAAAATCAATTTGTACTATTTCGATTGGGTCAGTTGAGAAATCAATTGATGTTTGCTGCTACTACTGAAAATTGCTTTAGTTTCTTAGTAATGCTGAATTATCGTAACACATTGATTTTTGCCATTTGGAATATATGTTCACTTGGGTGTAGTGCTTGCATTGGTTTGCATTTTGTGCTTAAGTTCAAGAGTTCTTTGCACTTTTATACAATTTGTGCCTTAATGAATGTATTTAGATGTTGAGGGTGGCTAGTGGAGTGAGGCTTTTTAAAAAGTCGGAGGGCCTTTTTTGTATTTTTTTTGTTATTTTTAGTTTACTTTAGTTTTGTTTATTCAAAGAGGTGGGCAAATTTGTCATTTTCTGTCAATAGAGATGTGATTTGCAATTAAATGAAAGGTTGGAATGTCTAATGCTATAAAAATTATTTGGGAGTAGATTAGTAACATATCGAAAAAGTTGAGGATGAAAATTGAAAATTTTTCTTAATAAAATGAACAATAATTTGGCTTCTATTTAAAAATAGATACAAATTAATGTCAATTTTGTTCATAAATAAAATGGTTCATTTTTTCGACGAAGAGATGAGTTCCATGTGTTTTGTGCTTATTTTTTTGCCATTTTCGACCAAATGTAATCAATTTCATTCTCCGTACATCGAAAATAAAATATACCGATAAATTAAATTGGCAAAATTTGTAAATTAAACTCAATATCTAATACAACCTACTAATATACAAACTAAATAGACTAAAAAATGTCCAACAACATAAAATATACAAACAAAAAATAGAGATACATTATATCAAATTGAAAACTCATATGATTTACAATAAAAATACACTAATTTTCTCAAATTTTAATAACTTATAACTGACTTCAAAAAATTCAAATCGAACGACTTCTTCAATAGCTCAAAAATTGGTGACAGATATGACAATGTATTTGAATCTGCGATAAGAATGAGAGAATTCGACCACAAAATAACAAAGGAGAGCAAAAAATAGAGCTTACGGGCGACGGCAATGGTGGAAGAAGTGATGAGAGTGAGTGTTTAAGTTAGAAAGAGAGAGTGAGAGTAAGAAGATAAGATAATGAATATTATTCATTTGGTCATCTAAGGGTAATTTTGTCCAAAATTTTAAAATTTGGTCAATTCGTAAAATGTTATAAAAAATAGACATATTTCAAAATACGTATTTGTAATTTAGTAGTTTGTCCAATTCCATCTAATTAAATCTGGGTTGTCAGCCAAAATCAAAATTTGGGCAATACTTAGGGGTGGCGAATGGGTTCGTCGGTATGTGAGCTCACCGACTTGGCCTATCAAAGCTCGGTCCATAAAAGCTCGAGTTCGTCGAGGGATGAGTCCAAGCTCGGGCCGAGCCCCAAAAAAAAGAGGGCCAAGCTCGTTTGGCTCGGCAAAAATACGAGCCAACTCGTAGGCCGGCCCAACGAGCTAGCTCGTCCTCGTGGGCACGAGCCGACTAGCCGACCTCATTTTATGCTCGTGGGCAGTGTCCACGAGCCGCTTGGCTCGTGGCTTGTGCTTAACGGTTACATTTTTGTGACTTTTGAGCAGCAGCACACTTTTTTTTTTTTTTTTTTAATTTCAGATTTTTTTCTCTTATAAATACCCCCTTATAAACTCAATTTTTTTACGCTTCGATCTCTTAATCTATTATATACTCAATTCAATAACAATACCTAAGTTCAATATCTCAATATTAGTTTATAATTAGTATATCTCTCATATCTCATTATCTAGATATTAGTTTATACTTTTAAGTTTTAATTTTCTAGTTTTTCTAATAATTCTCTACATTTATATTTTCTATTACATCTTCATCTTCTACATTTATCTTATACTCTTTTCTTTATTATTTTATTCCAAATGGCTTACCATCGAAGTGACGATAATTTCAGTGGTATTAATGACATTTCAATTCCAAACGATATTATTAATGTGTTTAGAGGTAGCACTGATGCAATTGATACATATGATATTTAAGAAGATGTCGATACACATACAATCACCAGTTCTAGAACTAAACAAAAAGCCACCAAACAAAAGGCTAGGTGCTGGTAGTATTTTGAGTTGGTGGCAGTATTTTGAGTTGGTACGTACTGGTAAACTAATAGACGAAGTACCTGAGCACAAAGTACAGTGTAAACACTGTAAAGAGAAGTTAGTCTAGCAAAAGATGATAGGCACGACCCATCTAAACAGACACTTCAAAAAGTGTCAATTCAAATACGGAGGTTTGGAATCCAATTAGGTAAAACTCTAGTTTGGATCTCTCGCAGCCGGGTCCAGTAGTATCACAATCTCAATAATTGGATCTATCACAAGATAGCATGCGCAGCGAAGGACTATCGAAATTGGTGGCAAATGCCGAATTTCCACGGAGCTTGGTAGAAAATCCTCATTTCAAGAATTTCATCCAAAAATATCTCTAACCAATGTACATTAATGTTTCTAGAAATAAACTTTGTCAAAACACAATTATTTTGTATAATAAAAAGAAAGAAGCTATTAGAAATGACATTAATAATTATAACGGTGTTTTATCTTTTTCGTTAGACTTATGGACATGTAATAACTAAAAAGGATACATGGTTGCAATTGCACACTATATTGATAGTAATTGGATAATGCATAAAAAAGTAATAGCATTTAGACAAATTGACTATCTTCATAATGGAGTTAATATTTTTCATGTTTTATTGGGTATATTACGTGAATTTAAATGTAATTCTAAGATTTGTAGTTTTACATTTGATAATACAGGTCCCAACAATATAGTAATTGAAAAATTAATTCAACATTTTAGTCCACAGTTTGATGGTATTTTATTTCACATTCGTTGTGTATGTGTTTAATTTAATTGTGAAAGATGATTACAATTTATTGGAGAACAATTAAAAAAAACTAGATATGCTATTAATTATATTACGATTTCACCAGTAAGAAAACAAGTTTTTGTTGCTCTATGTGTTGAAAATGGACTGCAAGAAAAATATTTTTGTACTGATATTGGCCATAGAAAAAATTCAATATATCTCATGTTTGAATCTTGTGATGGTTACGAAGATTGTATTACTGCATATTATAATGGCCGACACTCACACGGCCTAGAATATGATTTGTAAGCATATGACTGAGAAATATGTGCTCATGTTAGAAAATTTTTGAAAGTTTTTTTCGACGCAACAAATGAATGTTCTTGTGTATATTATCCTACTCCACTTGTTATAAATCTTTTCTATTATATTGCTAACAATTTTAATAGGTATAAGAATTTTGCTCTTTTTTCTAATATTATACATGTCATGAAAGCTAAATTTAGAAAATATTGGAAAAAGTTGCGTGTGTTATTTTCTTTAGCATGTATTATGGATTTTAGACTTGACTTAGAGGGTACGAAAGTAACAATATTAACAATTTCACAAAAATTAACTTACGAAAATCCACTAATGTGTGGTAATTTAGAACAAACTTGATGTCAAATATATGAGGTCTATGCTGAAAAGACTGGTAGGAACGTTATACGACCCCCTGTTCCAACATATACTTCGTCATCAACTAATGACATTGACTTATGGAGTTACGTGAGTTCACATAGGGGTGGTCAACATTTAGTTGGTTATTCTTCTGCTTATTTCTTTTCCCATTCTAGTGATACATCTGTAGAGTTAATTAGATATTTCGCTCATGACATGCTTAACATTTTAGATGATAAAAAGAATTTTTTTTGATATAGTACAATGGTAGAGACAACATCAACATCAATATATACCCAATTCTTTCAAAAATTGCACGTGATATATTAACATCTCCGATATCAACTATATGATCAGAGTCTGCTTTTAGTACAGGTGGCATGATTCTGTCTGATTTCAGGTCAAGACTCAAAGTCGATATTTTAGAAAGCTTACTGTGTATGAAAGATTGTGATGACAGCGAACTTCGAATTCAAGACAAAGTGGACATAATGATGTCCGAAAAATTTGAAGATTTGAATATGGATTATTTGGATTTGTAGTATGTATTATTTTGTGTACGTATATGATATATTTTTGTCTTATTTTAACCAAAAATTGTACACGTAACAACTTGTTCGTGTACAATTTTAACTCTGCATACGTTTAAAGTAGCTGGTCCCAAGCCCGAATAAAGGGGGAGCGTTTTCAACCTTGAATTTTGAACATAAAACATTTTCGATACTTTATTTCATTTTTATTTTAAAATTATCCAAAAAAAAAAAAATTGTGGTCGAGCCGAAGTCGGCTTCTACTCGTTAATGAACAAGCCCACGATTCTGGAACGAGCCAAGCTCGTTTTCAATCGGCCTAGTCGAGCCATGCCTAGGCAATATCATTATCTTCACTTGGGAGAAAGCAAAAATAAAAATCCACCGGGGAAAAATCAAATTTGAAGGCAATACCATCATTTTCACTTAGGAAGAAACAAATCAAAGATTTTTTTTCACAGGTTTCTCAAAAAAAATTACTGGTTCTTTTTCTTCTTCAATCTTCTTGAACCCGTTGTCGGCTTTTCTTGTCCTCTTCTTTGGAGGGAAATTTTGGGTTTGAAAATTTGCAAGATTAAGACTGAGATTGAATTCTTTGTGTACCTTTTAGGTACCTAATTTAAAGTCTTAGTATATGTTTGGAGGTGCTGAAATTATAATTTAAGTGCTTATATTATAAGCAGTTGGTAAATGTGTGGATAAAAAGTGGTTGTAAGTTGTGGGTCCCATGAAATGTGTGGATGAGAATTATGTTTGACCAGTTTGACCAGCTGAAATTATAATTTAAGTGGTGCCAAACATATGCTTATAGGCTATCTGTTCAGCTTTGAGAATATTGTTTCTTGAACAATTTGAAATTTTTTTTTTTTCATTAATCAGTGTCTGATCCAATTGTGTTGTTTCAAGTGTTGAAAATAGTGATTTTGGAGTTTCAACTATTGAATAGCCTTACTCCATACTACAAGGAGAAACCACACGGCTAATTAACTATGCTTCATTTTTGCTCTTGTTATTACAGTTAGCTAGTAGAGGGAAGCAAATTATTTTTTGAAGTTTGTCTATCATACTTAACATACAATGCTTACTTGGTTCTTTCAAAATTTGTGTTTTGTCAATCCAGTGAGTTCTGCTCATTTTTCGTTCATCTTCATCAAGAACTATGAGATTTGGTGATAAAACAATCTCAATTCCATGAATAATATTTGGAAGAATGAATTAATCTTTGGTCGTTTCCCATGTAAGACAAATGGTTATATGGTTTATTTTAATTTTAAGAAAACAAATGCCACGTAGGCATACAACAATATTGGGTTATAAATAATTGATTGGAGAGCAATTTTGGATTTGATCATATATTCAATAGACATTAATGCCAAGTAAACTAGAAGTTTTTCTCTGTCTTTGCTACTTGAATAACAATCCATAGAATACAATGAAGACTTTCTAAACAAACACTGTACACCAATTACGAACCCTTTGGCAACTTGATCCCATCCCCTGCTCTAGCCCCGGACATTCTTACACCACTCCACTCTAACAACGTCTCAGCCATATTTCTAAACCCTACTCGCGACCCCTGCTCCAATCTTCCTCTTAATTTGCTATCTCTGGCCTCTCATAACTCCTACTCGCGACCCCTACGCACTCCAATCTCCCACTCATTTGGCCTCTCCGTAATTCGCATCCTCTCATATTCCCTTACTTGTTCAAAACCTTAGTCCCCAACTAGTTAGCGCCATCACCTATTTCTTTCTCTTTTATTATTTCAACTTATTTTGTTCTTACACATTTCTTGTTTTAATTAAAAATAAGGTTCTAATGATCATTTTAACAAAATTCTGAATTTTGTGTAATGGAAAATTGGCGAATTCATTCATTTGGACCAAAAATGCAACAAAATTAGAAGTTTAGGATCAGAAACCAATGTTATAATTTTTCCTATTGATTGACACCGCAGATGAATAAATGTGAGGCAATAATTTCTCAAAGTTATGCTGTCTTATTAAGTGACAATATCTCACATGACACTTTCTTTTAGATGGAAATCATTTGCTGCAAATATTCCAGATTAGAGATATATCCATTTAACAAGAAACATTAAATAGGATTCAAGTACTAATGAATACACATTTTTCTTGGATTATGTTTGAAGAATTTTAATTACTTCTATAATCATTTATTAAAGGAGCGTGTACAATCTTAACTAATCATTTATTAACGGAGCGGAGCGTGTATAATTAGAGGTGGCAAATGGGTCAGATGAATTGGCCCAGCCCGAAATTTGATGGGCCAAACAAAAAATTGGACTGCCCTGACCCAATTTTACACGGGCTCATATTTGTTGGGCCAACCCAGCACGATTTTTTGTCAATGGACTCTTGGGCGACCCAACATAAAATTTCAATTTATATATATATATAAAAAAAACTTGATCACCCCCCTCCCCCACCCCACACCCCACCCCACCCCACCCCGGGGAGGAGGGGGGGATTCTCCCACTTTGTCGCCGGGACTTCTCGACGACAAAGGATCCCCTCCCGCGAAAACCAAACCGCTGAGTCTGGTTTCGCGACCCCTGATTTAGTGCGAAACCAGGGTTCGAGAAAAAACAAGGGAGCTCCCTGATTTTTCGAGAAACCGTGAGGAGGAGGGATCTCGGCGACAAGGGGAGAAATCCCCCCCCCTCCCCCCCCCCATCCCCAGTCGCGATAGGATGTTGGGGTGGGGTGGGTGATGATTGGGTCCAAATTTTTTTTTGCCGGGCTAGCCCGGTTTTAGCCCATAGGGTTAGTTATACTGGGCCAAATTGGTCCGATTTTTACTTGATCAATTTTTTATAGGATTGGCCCAGCCCAGATTCCGGGTTGACTGGGCCAACCCATTTTGCCACCTCTACGTATAATCATTTAGTTCTATATATATATATATATATATAATGTTTTGAAATACTAAAGAAATCAAAGACATGACTAATGTGACTTTAATTTCGGCTTCTCATAATTTAATTATGGTTTCTTTTAAAACATTTATTTGTACTCGATTTCACATATGAAAACAATCCAATCGCTTCTAATTTCCCTACATTTGTGTTAATTGAAATTGACATGTACTAAAAGCAACACATACATTTAATTTTCTAACTTTTATATGGTCTCGACTATGCAAGACAAGATTAATTTTTTAGGATTTACTTATTAGAGAAAATTATAACACGAGTTCTTTACTTATTGACCTTGTCGCAACTTGGTGTGATCAGTCATCGCCAACCCCGGTCCAACCCCATCACCAAACCCTCAAGCTCAACTCAACACCTCTTTTTGTTTTTGTTTTTTTGAAAGGGGGCGAAAGTGGAGAGGGAGGTACCGACTCCTCTGATTAATTATTAATTTTAATTAAAAATAGAAATATAAAGGTTATTTTAATTTTAACAAAATGTAACTGGTTCAATACTATTTACAAATTTTAAATAATTTTTGAATTATGGAGAATGTCGTGGTTAATCATTTGATCCTTAGTAGCACATGAGAAAAGACAAAAGAAGAAGTACGGAGCAATCATTCTGGAGCAAGCACTTCAGTCAATGCTCACACCAAGGCAAGTTATGGAGGAGGATTCAACAATGAAAGATGAAGAAGAATAGGACATGGTCTAGCCTGAGGAAGAGGAGGATTATGTAAGAAATTGACGAATACATGTATTTAATATATAATTCTTATAAGTCGGATGAAGCTTATACATATGTAGAATTTGTGATAAAAAAATACTTTGATGACCACTGTGGAATCTGCTAATCTCATTAGGTAGATGTACAATTTTTAATACTATAGTTGTCCAATTGTCCAGCCTCCAATGATAATCCACACAATAAGAACATATCTTGATTTTCACAGTCAAGAACAGATGAGAGTCAAATTTTGGGAGTAATTGTATTGGATTCTGTCTCTTACTTATGCTAGCAAGTAATGAAAACATATTGTGATTAGCCTAACATATGTAGACGATACTAACCCTAGTTCTAGTCTAACTAGAATTGTGTTAGTCCATAACTAACGGACATAATTAATTAATCTAATTAATTAATTTGACCCAACAAGTAATTAAGTTTGACCTAATAATTTAGATCTTGGACATTAATCTTATAATCTCCCACTTGAACAAAATTCAATTCCAGATATTCCATTCTCGCATTTTGTGTGTGATCCATTGGGTTTTCGTTCACGATGGCAACCATATTGATATTCTCATTGATTTACCTAGATCGATCAATTTATGTTACTGTTTAAGTTGACATCTGACAATGTGTCAAGACAATCCTTGTCAAGAGAAGTGTCATGTGGTATGATATAACCAATATATATGCAGTTAGCGTGAAAATATAATCATTTCATCAATATATATAACCCAATTGGTTAAGAGATATGAATCAGTGTTAATCTCATTTCAACCAATTATGTTATTGACATCAATTGTTAGTTGATCTAATCTAATTATGATCGAATATTTTCAACTCATAACTCCACCCCGTCGAGAAACTATATAAATAATTTCGTTTAAAATTTGTAATTTTAGATATTAATTTTCATTCACATATAAATCTGACACATATAAATTTTAGAAGCAAATTACGATATAATTTAAAAAATTTGTGCTCGGATACAATGTGCAACCACTTTGTTAGAAAGTGAAAACATACAAATTTTTATATTTGAATTTTATCGATAAAGTAACGACCTTTTTTAAGTTGAATATATTGGTTGATTAGTAACTATAAGAATTTAATGCATGATATTGGTTACTAAGAGCATCTACAATGTAACAATGTTAAGTCAAGACACAATGTCTAGTACTTTTTTTGACAAATGGCCAAAAAATGCTCATGTATCACAATTAATGCTAGAAAGTGTCTAGCACAATGTCTAATTTTAGACATTGTTCTTAACAATGTTTATCATTAATTTAATAATCTCTATCCAATCAATACATTTCTCTTTCTCTCTCTTTTTTCCTTTCTAAAAAGCTAATAATAATTTGTCACATTTGCACAATGAACATTGTTGCATTGGAGAAGTCACTACAAGAAAAGAGGTCTATAGTGACGATACCTATAGGGACGACACCAAATTCGTCTCTATATATAGCATTTTTAGGGACGACAATAAAATGGCGTCCATACAGATTGTAAAAGATATAGAGACGACTAAAGTCGTCCCAATACATAATAGTCGTCCCTATAGGTTCAACATCTATAGAGACGACTTATTTTGTCGTCCCTATAGGTTATCTATAGAGACGACTTATTTTGTCGTCCCTATAGGTCTACAATCTATAGAGACGACTTATTTTGGCGTTCCTATAGCTAAAAAAATTTGTCTAAAAATTGGCGCATTTTTTCCCACTTTGTAAGCTACTGGGACGAATTATTTGTCGTCCCTATAGGGTTACATTTCGTCTCTAAAGGTTTAGCATCTATAGAGACGACTTATTTTGTCGTCCCTATAGGTCTACAATCTATAGAGACGACTTATTTTGTCGTCCCTATAGCTTAAAAATTTGTCTAAAAATTGGCGCATTTTTTTCCCGCTTTGTAAGCTCTTCGGGACGAATTATTTGTCGTCCCTATAGTGTGACATTTCGTCTCTAAAGGTTCAGCATCTATAGAGACGACTTATTTTGTCGTCCCTATAGCTTAAAAAATTTGTCTAAAAATTGGCGCATTTTTTTCCCGCTTTGTAAGCTACTGGGACGAATTATTTGTCGTCCCTATAGGGTGACATTTCGTCTCTAAAGGTTCAGCATCTATAGAGACGACATATTTTGTCGTCCCTATAGGTCTACAATCTATAGGGACGACATTTTGTCGTCCCTATAGCTTAAATATTCGTCCCTATAAGTCCTAATACCCACAGCAAATTGGCGGGAATTTTCGCTTAATTCCATCAATTGGGACGACAAAATGTCGTCCCAATTGATCCTCAGATACAAATTTCCAAAGAAGCACCATTTCTTCATTTTTCTTTCAAGTCTTAGGCCACAAATTCTACCATTTGTAAATCTCGCTTTCTACATTGTGCCCCCAATTTAATGGTCTTACTTGTCATCTTCAAGATATCCTTGGTAAGTCAAACTTACTTATTCCACTTACATATTTAAGTATTAGTTTTCTGTTTTGCTCTTTTATTTTCTATTTTTCCTTTCATTTTCACAATACATTGCACTTTAATAAATCTTAGAATGCCGTTTGAAGATTAGTTTGTTAAGCACACACAACCTCATTTTAAGTTGTTTGATGTTTACAAACTAATCCTTGAATTGTCTGTTTGACAGGTTTGACATTGATTTGTAAGTTACGAGTTGTTGTATCATACATTTTTCCTATGATTGCCTCGACTATCACGTAAGATTTTTGGTATTGTCTCCATTTTATTCTCCGGTGTGGACTATGTTTAATATAGTGCGTGCACTTAGGAGAATAGAAGGAGATGTTCTTAAATTTACACGTGAAACATAGGCAATAATAGAAATAATGAACACAACTCATAATTTTACAAATCAATGTCGAATGGCTAGGGCCCATACCTGAAATTAGTATTGGAGCGACAAGGAGTTAGAACATTCTCACACCACTTGTATACTGCACTTAATTATTGTTTTTTTTTTTGCAGCAAATCTAAAGCGGAAATGGAAATTGATAAGAGTTGGATAAAGTTGAATAGAAAACGGGCAAAGTCTGTAGAGTTTTGGCATGGTCTTAAAGCATTCATAAATATGGCGAGGCCATTAGCAAATGATAGGGGGATGATTCAATGTCCGTGCAAAAGATGTATAAACATGATGATGCAATTGGTAGATGATGTTGAGTCTCACATATTTTGTCACGGTTTTTATGAGAACTACGAGAGGTGGATTTATCACGGGGAGAGTGAGGAAGGGCCTGTGAATATGCAAGGACAGAACGAAGGGCTTGTTGCAGAAGATGAGATGGCGGATATTCTTAACGATGTGGTCAGGGATGAATCATCTGCTGCAACTTCTGATTTAAGTTATGACGCTTTGTTCGATGCTATGCATTCAGAGTTGTATCCGTGAGTATCTTCTTTCTCGTCTCTAAACTTTTAACTAAGTCGATGCATTTGAAGGTGGTCAATAAGTGGACAAATAAATCTGTAGATGGGCTATTGAAGTTGTTAAAATTGGCCTTCCCCAAAATCAATCTTGTTGACTCTCACTACGAGGCTAAAAAATTAATGTCGAAGTTGGGATTGGGGTACGAAAATATTCATGTTTGTAGGAATGATTGTGCGTTATTTTGGAAGGAAAACGCTGATAAAGAAATTTGTCCAGTCTGCTGCGAAAGTCGTTGGGTGCAAATAGCTGGCAAATCCTCTGGGAAAAATGTCCCGTATAAAGTGTTGCGTTATTTTCCATTAACCCTAGATCAAGCGTTTGTTTGCAACAACACATACCGCTTTCGACTAATGAGGTGGCATAATACTGTGTCGCTCGACGAGACAATGATGAAATGGGTCATCCCGTGGATGGAAAAGCTTAGCGGCCTTCGACAAAAATCACCCCGATTTTGCATGTGAGATAAGAAATGTTCGGCCGGGATTGTCGCCGATGGTTTCAATCCTTTCGGTAATATGAGTCGGCTCTTACAAAGATGTGGCGGTGGTTTTGGCAACTTATAATCTACCGCCTTGGCTATGTATGAAACAAGAAAATTTAATGCTAACCCTTTTGATCCCGTGTCCCCAATCACGAGTGCAAAGATATGGATGTATTTTTACGGCCATTAGTTGATGAGTTGAAGGAATTGTGGACATCTCGGTATCGATCTGCGTGACGTATCAAATAATAATCAGATATTCGAGAATGCGGCGGCATTATTATGGACGATTAGTGATTTCCACGCCGTCGTAGCGCTTTGTCGGTGGAGCGGTCAGGGTTACGACGCATGTCCGACTTGTAATGAAGAGACACCTTCGACGCGTGTCATTGGTAAGACGGCTTATGTGGGTCATCGACGTTTCTTACCAAGTACTCATCATTGGCGAAATGACCGTACTTTCAATGGACAAACAGAGACGTGGGCCACCGCCTCAATTGACTAGTTCGGATATCCTCACAAAGAACTTAGTCGTGTGAAAATTAGAACACTGGAAAACACCCAAGCTATGGGGGTGTTAAAAGAAAAGGGACAAGGATGAGCTAAACGGAGAAAGAAGAGCATTTTCTATGAGTTGCCCTATTGGTCGACAAATGAGTTGAAACACAATCTCGATGTCATGCATGTAGAAAAGAATGTCTGCGATAGTTTGTTGGGTACATTGTTGGGCGATCCTCATAAGTCTAAGGATACAGACAACGCGAGACGTGATTTGATGAAATTAAAAATCGACACGAGCTGCACTTGTACGAAGATAAAGAGAGATTGATGAAGCTCGCAAGACAAGACACGTTTATTAATGCGGATCCTCGAAAGTTTTGCAATTTTATACGAATGTCAAATTTCCCGATGGTTTTGCATCGAATCTGAGAAAGAACGTTGCACCTAATGAAAACCGATTAATTGGTTTGAAGTCATATGATTGTCATATCCTCATGCAAAGATTGTTGCCCGTCGTGTGTCGAGCTTTTCTAAACAAGGCAATTTCATCCACTATCACTGAACTTTGTACATTTTTCAAAAAATTGTGTGCCAGGTCTATAAAGGTTAGCGACATGGTGGATGCTCAACAACAGCTCATCCTCATATTGTGCAAGCTTGAACGAATCTTTCCACCGGCTTTTTTTGACATTATGATTCACCTTGTGATGCATTTGCACAAGAGGCAATTCTTGGTGGGCCCGCTTACATGAGGTGGATGTATCCTTTTGAGAGATATCTGAAGAAACTAAAGGACTATGTGCGAAATCAATCGAAGCTCGAGGGTTCTATAGTCAAGGATATGTTGTTGAGGAAGCATTGACATTTTGTTCACGGTATTTCAAGACGATCGAGACACGATTCAACCGACCGCAGCGAAATGAAGATCTATGCGTCCCCAAAAAGCAGCTATCTATTTTGATTCCCAATGTCGTCCTATAGGAAAGAGAAGTTTAGTTGTCCTCGAAAGTGATGTTCGAGCTCAAGCTGAGTTTTATGTACTGAACAACTGTCCGGAGATTGAAACGTTCTTAAAGTGAGTAGTTACTAATTATTTTCATTATATTTAACATTAAAATGTTTAATTATTATAACAATTGCTCAATGTAATTTTTACTATCAACAGTGAGCACAAGGATCAGTTGGAGACTCGTGGAGTTACCAATGTTAACCAGTTGCATAGAATCGAATTTCCTGCTTGGTTTCATACGAAGGTAGAACAATAATAATGTTTGCATTGACAGTTAGTATAATGTTTGATCGGTTAATGACTTCACATATTATTAACACGTATTTATGGTCTACATCGGATACATCACGGCGTCTTGTCGTCAGAATTGCTATCTTTGGCGTCTCGGCCAAATGTCATTGTCGTGCATTCCTACCCAAAGATGTATCGTGAACGGAGTTCGATTTCTAACTTATGATCGTGATATCCGACGTATAACACAAAATAGTGGTGTGAGTATTGCGGGGAGCGGTGGTGAAATATTTTACTGGCGACTTCAGGGATATATTGGAGCTTTCATACATAAACGGTTTCTCAGTGGTGGTGTTTCGGTGCAGATGGTTTAAGTGTGACGGGAAAAGTAAGGTCACAGAGAACAACATCACAATCATTGACATTAGCAGAGAGGCTTACAAAGATGACCAGTTCATACTTGCTTTGCAAGCGAGGCAAGTGTTCTACATTGATGACCCGGCACGTAGTCATAACTGGCGAGTGGTTCAAGAAGTCAATCATCGTACTACGTGGGATACGCCATCGAGGGTTTTGACTGAGATAGATTTGCTGCACGATGATAGCTCATCAAACTTCTCGCTGTTTGTTGATCTTGGCAATATAGACCACATTACTATGCAACGGGACGACATTGACGCCATTCAGTTGGATCGTCCTGCTAAGAGAGCGTCATCGTCGAATGTTAGTGGAGACGAATATAATTTTATTAACGATACGGATGAGGATAATGAGGACGAGGACGAGGACGAGGACGAGGACGATAACGATGAGGGCGAAAATGGAGGTGATAATGAGGCGTCAGACACGGAGACAGACTGCCCCAGTGTCGAAGATGACGATGATGCTGATAGAAGTAATGATAGTGACTATGAGTGATCAAAACAACACTTTGTCATATTGTACTCTGTTACTTAGTATGAAATTCGCAATTGAATAACATTTTGATAATATGTTTTGTACTTTTTTATTTGCATTATTTAAATAATGACGTTAACATAATTTGACAAGTACTAAATTTGAACATAAATTTGATAATGACGTTTCTGCTCAAACGGTTGAAAATGAGGTTAAAAAGGTCGACCGTTTGTGTAATACGGTCGACCGTTTGTGTGCTAGGCCTAAATGGTGGAACTCTGTTCAAACGGATGAGGTAGCCGGTCGACGATACGGTCGACCGTTTGGCCTCTCTGCTCAAACGGACGACACAAACGGTCGACCGCATTGGCGCACGTGCACTGTGCTCAGCTTATTTATTTTTTGGGACGACTTTAATCGTCCCTGTAGAGCCTGAAATTTTACAAAATCAACCGGAACACATTCAGACTTATGATTTTCATTTCCCACCAAATGCCATTTCTCCCCCCCAAAATCAGACTTCCCCTCGTGTTCATCAAAAGGAATTCTACACTCCACAACCAAACCTCCATCAAGAATCATCTCCAACCCTTCTACCCTCTTTCAATTTCGTGGGTTTTTTGATTTGATGAAATAGGGTTGAGTAATGAGATTTTGGTATACAAGAGAAGATCTGTTCCTTATCAAATTAGGCTATTGAACTTTGCTTCCGGAGTAAAGAAGGACATTTGGAGCGAGCAACAGAGGAGGCATGGGCTATGAAACTGGTCCAAGCTTCTACAAGAAAGAGAGACAATGGTTCCCTTCCGTGGCCATATATGAGCAACCTTCCGTAAAGTGTTCTACAAACCCATTTTCTTTCTGGTGAGGATATCAAGAACTTGAAGTACGCCCTCTCTTCTTCTTTATCGTGTACTTCACCACTTCTATGGAACCTCCCACAAATTTGTACTGAAATTTACTTGTCTACATACAATGTCGGTTATGAACTCGCATTTGCAGATTGAGAGGAGATAATTGATAAATGTTCATTTTTTCATCACTTGGTGAAGTTGAGATGTCGGTTTCTTCTTATTGTGGAGAAATTAGTGAAATCTATTCTTCAAAGTCGGGAAAAATTAGTTTATTACGGTTTAACCGCTTTTGTAATCCGGTCGACCGTATGACACCGGGCCTAATTCTCATGATTCTGTTGAAACGGATGATGTAGCCGGTCGACCATACGGTCGACCGTTTCAACTCTCGCTAAACGGACGACCCAAACGGTCGACCGGATTGGCGACCGTTTGGGGTCCCTGCTCAAACGGTCGACTCATCCGGTCGACCGGTTTGTCGACCGAGCACATATCTGAGTTTTTTTTTTGCCGAACTATTTGCTACTTGCTAGGATAGTTTGACATTTGGGATCCTTCTAAAAATTGATCATCTCAAATACTATATACGTTTATCTATCTATTCATTTGTATATCTCACTCTTTACACAATGATACGTTTAAATTGTAGTTTGTTTTATAATAGAATAAGATCATTTTCACCTTGTGATTATTTTATTCAATTAGTGAAAGCTTATAAAATTTGTTGGTCATCTAGATATTGACGAAGATATAATGGCCGATGTATTACACCATGGAGGTGATGGTGGAGATGAGCCTCCACATCGAGATGCAAATAGTCTACAAGCGGATTGCCGTGATGGTGTAAGATCATTTTTTGGCAAAACATGGAGTGTATTCATAGTCATTTACATAGTAAACCAATTTGTATTTTTTTTTTTGAATTAAGTAGCGATCATGGCTAAAAAAGCAGGGCCCTTCGAGATCGTTACATCTTGTGAAACTGCTCGAGTCTAACGGAAAAGACCCTCCCCATAGAGTTTGATACAAAAGAAGGGACATATTTACCTACATGAGACAACCAAAATACGTATCGAGGGTTGTAGGAACACGTGTGAGACAATTTGTGCACCCCTACTTCGATAGATGGGCGAATGTTCCAGAGGAACAAAAGCCCGTGCCACGGGGCTGCGATATCGTAAGTAAATTAGTCATCATTTTATACCGTAAGTACTTTTAATAAAGTCTAACTTCATACATAAGTGATTTGCTATAGGAATATTTTGATGTCAATCCAAGCCGTTACTCCAACGATGATTACAAGCTCATTGTTGACGGTATCGAAGATATAGCAGCCCGAAGATATCGTCAGTACAAGTCCGATGTGAATGCATACATAAGAGATAAAGGTACTTCCGCACTTTCTACAGGTGGCCCGACGACGGAGGTATGGGAAAAGTGCATAGAGCGCTCGTCGAGTCAAAAATTTAAGGTAAGCACAATTCGTTTTATTTAATTAATTGAATTTCCATTAAATATTAATATTAACATTGTAATCATTTCATTTTATTTTTATAGGATGTTTCAATGACGAACAAAATTAACAGGGAAAAATAAAGTATACTAGCTCATAGGTCAAAACTATAGTTGCCACGCGCTTCGATATGGTAATAGATATTATTTGTCATCCATAATTTCATTTTCAATGTCTTCATGACGTTTCAGCTTATTCATTTCATATGCATACGTGATACAATGGGACCGCTGCACCTGTGGAGTGGCCTAGTGTCATTGAAACATTTAAAGTCAACCATCAAATGAAATGGCGAGTGGGTGAACGAAAAGGGTGCGTCGAGATTATGTACGTGCAAGTTAATACAAAGTGATGTAGTAATCGAGCATTATTTCGCCACATTTTCTTGACAAATATTTTAAATTTGATTATGTAAGGAAAAAATGGTGGAGGAACGGAAGAGCAAACGCAAAGCAAGCTAGCTCCAAAGAAGCTGCGTGGCGATCAACGAGAACGACGTTGTTCTTAAGGTCCCGGAGAGAGGAGGGACACCGGCGCGCAGTTGCTGGACGGGTTCGAGGGGCACTTCCGCTCTCACATTCGTCCACTACGAGATTGCGGGACCAACACAAGTACCGATGAATCTATTCGGCAACCAATGCATTGAAGTCTAAAATGGAGACATACATGCAAACAAATGAATGAATTTATCACATCGTTAACGAGTAATCTGCAATCTGTCATGCCGGGAATTCAGCTGCCGACACCGCCACCACCACCTCCCCAGTCGCCGACGCATGAAGAAGAGTTAGATTCTTCTAGGGACGAAGATTATTTATCTGATCTTTAGTCTTCCTCTCTCTATCAATTTTTATTTGTAAATACTTTTGTTTTGTACATTATGGTTATTTTGTGATGGAAGTTATTGTGCATGGTTTTTAGGATGTTTTGATACAATTTATTTTTGTCCATAATATAATTAATATTATTTATGTTATTTTAAAACTTTTTATTTCATGTTTCTATTCACCATTGTTATTAAATTCATTAAATTAGTAAAGAAAGTGTTATTATTTATTAGAATAAATAAATTTCAAAAAAAAAAAAACATTTAAGATGGATATTTTGTCTATTGGGACGACTATTGTCGTCCCAATAGTTCAACCTATTGGGACGACTTATAGTCGTCCCAATAGTGGACACCAATTGGGATTTGACAATAAGTCGTCCCAATAGTTCGACCTATTGGGACGACAATAAGTCGTCTCTATAGGTTCGACCTATTGGGACGACAATAAGTCGTCTCAATAGGTCGAACTATTGGGACGACAATAGTCGTCCCAATTGGTCTGTTGAAACGAATAATTCGACGATTGTAGAAGACGAAAATAAGGGCTATAGGGACGACAAAAGTCGTCCCTATAAATCTTGAAGCTATTGGGACGACTATTGTCGTCTCTGTTGACTTACTAGGACGGGATTATTGGGACGATCGTTAGGGACGACTATGTCGTCCCTGTACACCTATAGGGACAACATTTGTACCTATAGGGACGACAAAAGTCGTCCCTATACCCCTCTTTTCTTGTAGTGAGTTTTTTGATATAATGTCAATGTCTTTTGCCACATATACATAGTAAACATTGTTGCATTGGAAATGCTCTTTAAGTTTGCCAAGGGTGTTTGGAGGGGGTGGGGTGGAGAAGTAATGTAATTATATACATTTGTTTGTTTTCAGATTATATAGTAATTATGCTTCAGGTGAAATTCAAATTCCTTAGTCCAGTATTAATGATTGAAACATTGTTTTAATAAATAAATAAATTCCTTAATTCAGTATTAATGATTCAAACACTGTTTTAATAAACAAACAAATTCCTTAATCTAGCTTCATATAACTTTTCCTTTTTCAATAAACAAACACTGCCAACCTTATCGTAAATTGATCCCATCCCCAGCTAAGCTGCTCCAGCCCCAGTCCTTTTTAGTGCATGTTTGCTCGATTTGTTTTGCCTTCTCTTCTTATATTTTTACATTTTCCTTTTTCTTTTTAGACATAATCTAAAATATGGACGGTACTAGTGCATTTTCTTTTTTAGGCATAATTCAAAATAGGACATAATCCAAAATAAGGACAATAATCAACTACTTTCTACACATTTTCTAGTTACTTCCATTATTACATCTAACATTTACCAACTACTCTCTAGACAATTTTACACAAATTATTGTAGAGCATGGACTTCTAGAAGATAGAATATTGTAGACCATAAGTTAATCTAGAATATGGACTTAATAATTGGACCCAATAATTGGACACACTACATTCATTCAATGGACCCAAAGTTTAAATTGCTTAGATGATGAATATAGTAAGCTGAAGTCAATTGTACCTTGACGTAGCGGAGAATCCTCTTTGAAGTCTTTATATGAGTAACCATCGGCGAGTCTATGTAATGGCTAACAAGACCAACTCCAGAGTGAATGTAGGGCCTTGTGCATGTCATGTACTGCAAGCTTCTAACGAGGCTCTTGAAATTTGTGGGATTAACTCTTTCCCCTTCATCATTCTTTGACAACTTGATTCCACATTCAATGGGTGTGCTTACCAGTTTGTATTCTCCCATGTTAAACTTCTTGAGCATTTCTTTTGCATAACCTTCTTGAGAGATGAAAATACCTTCATCACTTTGCTTCACTTCTATACCAAGATAGTATGACATCTACTCAAGATCAGTTATCTCAAATTCTTTGGCCTTAGTCCTTTTGAATTCTTGGAACATTGTTAGATTATTTTCCGTAAAGATCAAGTCATCAACATATAAGCAACAATCAACATATCTCCATTTCCATTCACATTAACATAAATAGCTTGTTCATGTGGGCACTTAGTAAATTTATTAGCTTTAAAGTATTTATCAGTTCTACTATACCATGCCCTGGTGCTTGCTTCAAATCATATAAAGTCTTTTTAAAATTTTAAGATTTTATTTTCTTTCCTTTTCACCTCATAGCCAAGTGATTGTTGAATATAACATCTTCTTCAAGATACCCATTTAGACGAGGATTTCACATCCATTAGATGAATTTTCCATTTATTTTGATTTGCGCAAGAAATATAATTCTTATAGTTTCTAAAGGAGCAACGAGTGCAAATACCTTGTCATAGTCGATGCCGGGTCTTTAGTTGTACCTTTTGACAATTGTGTCTTTCAACTTCTCCTTTAGCATTCTTCTTTGCCTTGTACACCATTTTACTCCAATTACCTTTTGTCTTTTTGGAAGAGTTTCTACTCCCACGTATCATTTTTCAAAATGGCCTTGATTTCTTCCAACTTGGCTTCTCTCCATTTCTTACTTTGGACCGCCTCTTCAAAATCTATCGGCTTACAATTTGCAAAGAGACAAAAAAAATGTTAGATTATTTTGGTTTTCAGTTTCCTCATATATTTCTTGTAAGCTCTTTGTACGTGTTCTTATTGGACTTGTGCATCTCAAAACTCAAAAATGCAAAAACAAACTGAGTGTAAGTTAGGTTTGGGGGGTTTTGAGAGCATAGAAGTCACGAATCCCTTTTTTGGAATATTTTGGAGCGGACGGCCCATGGAATTAATGAATGGAGTTTACTACTCATTTTTTGGCATTTCTTGGGCCGAGTTAAGTAAAGGCTGGCTACCTAGAAAATAAACAATAAACATGAAAACTTCCCTCTTAACATCACAAATAAATAGTCTTTCGACTTTTTATTTCATTCTCAATTTGAGACTCTAGTTCTCAAGAACATATTAGTAGTGGTGAATGTGGTGGATTTGTGTACTCTTATGTTTCTTCTCTTGCTTGGTCTTTTTCTTTTTCTTGATCTTCTTCAACGATTGAAGGAAAGTCATGATCTTTATTTTGAGTGTTCCAACTCCATGAATCTTCTTCATCAAACTCGACAATACGGCTAATGATGATCTTCTTGTTGCTTGGAGGATAGAGCTTGTACCTTTTGGAGCTTGAGTCATTGCCAATAAATAGAAACTTTTAACTTTTATCATCTAGCTTGTACATCCTTTGATCCGGCACATAAGCATAGGCAATGCTTCCAAAAACTTCCAAGTGAGAAATGTCGGGTTTTCTTCCACTCCACGCCTCTTGAGATTTCATTCTCTACAAACTTCTTGTTAGAGAATGGTTAAGCTAATAAAATGCACAATCTACCGCTTCAGCCCAAAATTTTTTTGGCAGCCTCTTGCTTTTTAGCATGCTCTGTGCCATATTGAGAACGATGTGATTCTTTTTTTCAGCAATGCCATTTTTTTGGGGGGATCTAGGAACAGCAGGAGGATGATGAATTCTATTTTCTTCATAAAATTTGTTGAACTCCCTTGATGTAAAATCTCCACCTCAATCGGATCTCATGGCTTTAACATTGAGGACGCTTTCCTTTTGAACAAGTGCTTTAAATTTCTTGTAGACACCAAACCCCTTGGACTTTTCTTCAATAAAATAAACCTATGTTTTTCTGCTAAAATCATCAATTGAGTGAATGAGTAAATGTTATTACCAATGGAGCTTAGATGAATTGGGCCATGGACATCGGTGTGTACAAGTTCCAGTGGCTTCTTTGCTCTTGTACTAACATCCTTTGGAAAGCTTTTTCGAAAATGTTTTCCATGTAGACATCCTTCACACAATTGATTTGGGTGATTAATCAACAATAATCCTCTCACCATTCTCTTCTTGGATAGCAACTTTATATTGCCAAAATTAAGATGCCTATACCTTAGAGTATCTACAACAACGTATATATATTTAAATAGCATAATTAAATTTATAGAGCAAATTTTTTTAAACATTCAAATAACCTCTTTATTTCATATTCTTTATTTTACTTTTTTCAAGAAGCATTTAATATATCCCATCTTCTCTTTTTATCATATATTTCCTCCCCAATTTGTATATATTATTTAATTAAAACCAACATATCAAGTATTAAAAATTGAAATTATTTCAATGCATTTAATAATAGAGAGTGGTATTTGGAGAGCCAAACCCATTCTCTAAATTAAAATATTAAATTAGAGAGTCCATTGGAGCAGAATTTTAAGCGTTGGCTTTTTAAATTAAAGAGTAATCTATGTTTAAAGAGCTTGTTGGAGATGCTCTTAGATGCCATAGCCAATATGTATCTTTCACACACGTCTTCAAACATTTTGTGACATCATTTGAATGTTCAATAATAACATTCTATTATTTGTCGTTGGTACCTTGGCAATCAAATTATTTTTGCAATCTCTTAGTGAAATACTATTGTTTTATTTCATATGAATATCATAGTTGTTCTCTAAAAGTAGTGAAATACTATTGTTTTATTTCATATGAATATCATAGTTGTTCTCTAAAAGTTGACCCAAGCTCAAACTATTGTTCTTCATGTTAGGCACGTGAAAAACATTTGAAAGAAATTGGTGACTTCCATCTTTCAAGCGTATGAGAATATCAACTTTGCCTTTGACAAAATTTTGGATTCATCTCTAAATGCAATATTGTCACTCACCGATTCATCAAGCACCACGAACATGGTTTTATTTCCACTCATATGAATGCTTGGTGTCAAGTAGATGTGGCAAAAATGGGCCGACCTAGTGGGCTAGCTCAGATAACTCGGACTCTAGACGGGATGGTCTAATAAAAAGTTGGTAAAATAAAATTTGGACCTATTTGGCCCGGTAAAACAAACCAATCGGACCACTAGGGTTGAAGACGGGATGGCCTGGTAAAATTTCTTGGCCCAAGCACCCCCACCCCCGCCCCCGATGAAAAAATCTGTAGCAAACATGAGGAAATTTTCCCCACTTGTTTGCCGCGAAACCAGGAGAGATTTTCTCACTTTGGTTTTGCGACTAGACAAGGAAGGCCTAGTAGCCATATGGTCCAAAATCGGGTTGAGTTGGCCCAACAAATATTGGCCCATTTAAAATCGGGGCAAGGCTAGTCCAGCCCAATCTTTTGTGTAGCCCGCCCAATTTTGGGCAAGGCCAGCCCATCTGGCCATTTACCACCTCTACTTACACTCTTGTGAAATTAGCTCTCTTTTAAAAAAAAAATCTTAATGAATGATCATATAAGTCAATTCATGACTGAGTATTAATCAATTTCACATGTAAAACAATAAAAAAGGTCTTAACTTTTTCATTTCTCAAGAAATTTACAACTTAAAAAAAAAAATATTATTATACATCTAAACGCACATTTAAAATTTTAAAATTATCTAGAAAGTTGAATAATCTTGTATTAAAAATTAAAATTATCTAGAAAATTGAATAATCTAAAAAATATATAGATTATTCAATCTAAAATATCTTAGATATTTTGGTGGAATTATTTAGAGAATTGTTATTCACCGTTAGATCAAATTAACTTCTACCATCCATTCTAAGGAGGTGGAACTATAAATATGGGACAAATTGTCTAATTTGTAATGGAGAAAATCATAAGTAAAGTATAAACTATAACAATTTATTAGTGCCAATCTACTCTTCAAGGCCTTCCATATTTCTTCCAAAATATCCTACCAATTTTCTTCTTCTAAAATAATACTGTCATCCTAACTACATTCATACTAAGATATTCACTTCTAATCAAAATTCCATCAGTGGTATTAGAGCTTCGTTCAATATTTGTTGGGCGTAAGATTATATCATGGTCGATGCATTCCGCTCATCTATTCCAATCCCAATGTTCCATGGAGACAACTACAATTTTTTGGTCTATCAAAATGAAGACATACTTTTGTGCTCAAAATTTGTGGGATGTCGTTAGTAACATGATGCTGTCCCTGATGACATTTCCACAATATTTGTTGCACAGAAGAAAGAGCTAAATAGAATCAACAAAAAGATTCTTTAACTCTACTTGCTCTTCGAATGAGCTTGGGAGACGAATATTTTCTAAGAATCATGGGAACTGAAACTACAAAAGTAGCATGGGATAAAATCCCAAACGACGTCATAAAAGTAATAGAATGAAAATTGGGCGCGGGAGATAGAGCACAACTTAGCAGTGTTTGCAAGTCGTGGAGATCAGTTCTTACCAATGATTGCATTCAGAAATTCCCTAAGATTCCATGGCTATTAATGCTCCCTCAAGATCCCAATCCGATAATATATTACACGCATAAGCTTTTATAGCTTGTTTGTGGGAAGAATTTATAATTTTAAGATGCCGACAATACTAGAAGAAGAAGACGATGAATATCTTGGAAAGTGGGTTTGTGGACGAGTCAGGGGTTGGTTAGTCATTGCAGGAAGATCGTATCTAAACCCATATGTGATCCTATTTAATCCAATATCTGAAGCCATAATTGATCTTCCTCCCTTCAAAACAATTCCTTCTATTAGCGACTTTGGCTTGAATGTATCGCATTTTGTTCGATGAGTAGAATTGATTAATCCTGTTGTAGAATCAGAATCCATAATTGTTGCAGCAGTTTTTGGTACCCAAGAGAATATGAAATTGGCATTCTGTAGACCAGGTGATGAAAATTAGACAACCTTCCAAGGACATGATTATTATATTGACATTTTATTTCACAATGGTACTTCGCATTCAGTGGTTTACCAATTGCCACATGATGAGGAGGAGGCTGAAATCATAAACAATTTATTCAAACTAAGCAATGATTGTGAAATAAGATTGAAGTTCTACCTTTTTATAGATTCTCTTGATTTGGTCAACATTGAAATTAAGTCTTGAAGAATGTTGAGAACTGCTCTTATTTTGTAGAATCAACCATTGGCCAACTTCTTCTTGTTCACACAACTTTTGATTTCCTACCGAATGATCGTGAAATTGAAAATGAAAACAATCATATGGATTGTGAAATTCACGAGGAAACGATCATATTGATGATGAAATTCTCTAGGAAAACAATCATATGGATGATGAAATTCACGAAGAAGACGATGATGAAGGTAGACTTGGGATATTGGTTGAGCAACTATAATCTTATTGTCGATTTAGCATATTTTCGAACAAGCAAATTCGCAATATTTGAAGTGACTCATGGATATGCTTTCGATGATGAATTAGGGTTAATTGATTTGGGTGCCCAAGCTCTATTTGTGGCAGGTAGTGGTTCGTTATCTTTACCAATAAACGAAAATGACAAGGAAATCTATATAATATATTAAAGTATGATAGTCTGCTAAAGTATTTTTCCAAGTAGCAATCAATGGTGAATTTAAACTTTCAATTTGAACCATCATGCATTAATTTCATAGGAATTGACGCATCAACATTATATTCACTAATATAAATTCATGAAAATTGACTTTCAATTTGAACCACCATGTATTAATTTCATGGGATTTAGCGCATCAACATTGATCAACTAAAATAATTCCGTGAAATTACCATTTCAATTTTTATTTAAGTTGTCAAGAGATTATCATTTAATTCCATTATTTAATTGGCAATCAATGGTGAATTGTTTTCCCTCCATAACTTTCTTTTTGTTCAATATAATATAAAATACAAATAAAAAAAGAGTTCAATTTAAACTTTCAATTTGAACCACTATGCATTCATTTCATGGGAATTGGCTCAACATTGTATCCACTAATATATGTGAAATTATCATTTCAATTTTTATTTAAGTTTCCAAGAGATAATGCATTGGTAATTTCTCTTTGGTAAACATAAATAAATAAAAACATAAAAAAAAATGAAGAAAAAAGTTTGTATTTAATGGTGAATGTGAATCGAAGCCTTAATTTTATATGAGATTTGGCACCTCTACATTGTGTTGATTGATGCTTTGGTACGATGAAGAGCCGTTTAATAGTTAATGAATCATTTATGAACATATTAATAATATTACCAAGATGAAGAGTCGTTTAATATTAACTAGTACGTAAAACGTGCGTTGCACGTGATTTAATAATGGTTGTGAGATGTATGTTTATTCAAATATTTAAATAATTATAATTTAATTTAGTACTACATTAAAACACAAAAATCTGACATTAAAAAATACGGTAAAATATAATATTTGTTGTTGTATTCAAACAAAGTACTTTCTACAACTGTTTGGCCAGTATTGAACATCTATTTTTTAAGGTCTGTAATATAGTTAAATAATATCAATTAAAGAACACAAACAAAAAGAATAAAAATAGTGTACATAAGTTCTTAAATATATCGAACATTCAAACCCATTGAATTTTCTTGCTTTATGAGATGGCAAATAACTTATAACAAATCTTTGTAATTTAATATAGCTCTCCAACTATGAAGAGATTTTAACCCAAAATATTACGTGCAATTTGGGCTCATAGCACCTCAAGTTAGGTAGATTTATCAATCAGTATATAAAAGAAAACAAAATAACATTTACATTAGAAATTGTCAAAATTAGAAATTCTCATTTGCACAATTCAGTGCGTAGATATCTTTACGTGAACTTATCCAAATTGTAATGAAGAAATAAAGTAATATTACCAAAACTAAATATTCTAGCGATTTAAGCATCTTATTCATGTTGAAGCATAAATAGTTAAGAAAAAATAGTTTAAGCAAAATAAATAACAATTCAATTCAAAAGTATAAAAAAGTATAATAGAAATAAGATACGTATCAATAGTAGATTGAAACCATTATTGAAGTTAGCCCACAAAATTTTTTTCATCTAGAAAATCTGAAGCCGCAAGTCAATTAGATATGTAAACAATATACAAATATACATGAGCATGCAAAATAATTAAAAAATACACCGTAACCTTTATGACTGTCCAACGCAAATTATTATTATTATTGTTTGAAAAAAGAAGAACATTGAGAGATGATTATTCACATTAACTAACAAAAACCACAATCACAAATACAAATCTTCAAATGAAGTTTTTATGGACATCATAAACTACATAATTACCTTCAAATAAAGCAATATTAAACTTCAAATTAGACCTTAAATAAGCTGAATAAATTGTTGGTGGAATGTCAATTACTATTAATCTTGTAACTAACCAAATCCGTTCTCACAATTCAAAGAAAATATTTTCAAAATCCAGTAATTAAATATAATAAATGGAGATTTAGAATTTTCAATTTCTAAGGACTATATGCGGCTAAATTAGGAGTTCAATTATAACATTAACTCAAAGACAATTTAAAAAATATAAAATATTAATGAGGACATATTTGGCCAAAAATGTTTCTCCTTTTAAGGCCCTTTTAGATCAGTATAGATAATTACCAAGATATTTTATGGACGTTACAAAAATTTTAAAAAAATAAGAAAAGTCGTTCCAATATTACTATGTTGTTATTCAATTATGACCATTTTATTTTGACTTGAAAAAATTAAAGAAATAGAAATTTATTTATTTTAAATAAAAGTCATTTATTTAAAATAACTTGTACAATATTAATATTAGGTCATTAAATAAAAATCATTTATTTATTTCAGATGGTTTAACGTTTAGGGCAAGATGAAAAATCATTCAATATTAATGAAAAACCATGTTTAGTTTCAGATAGTATGATTAATTTTAATAATTTAATATATAGTTATTATTTGATGCTTCGTTTTTACAACATAATCATGATCCATTGCATTTCCAAGTTTGCAAAAACCGAGTAAGTCCATAAATTCAGCACTTCTACCCTCAAACATAATATAATACTATTCATCATATTAGACTTCTATTCTACTTTATTCGAGTATATGTCACTTCAATTCAAATATATACAAACTTTGCTTTAAAATAACTATTCAAAATATGAGTGAATGATTTAATTTTGTCAATCAAATCATCTCTACGAAAATGCTTTGGACGTTGAAGGTTCAAGTCATGAGACTTTGGGAGATTCCACGCTTTGAAGATAAGACAAAAACTTATAGCATTGAGATGGTTTCATGGATGTACAGTTGTTCATTTTCTAATGTATAATATATGGCAAAAAATAATTAAAATAGAAAATTGTCAATATTTGGTACATGATTAACAAAATTGTTGTAGGTAATCCATATTATGTGATTTTGGCATTATAACAAATAATGTTATTTTTAAAGTAATGTATACATGATTGAATTCTTCCAAATTAATGAGCATTCATAAATATTTTTTCATTAATTTTATAGGGTGAAAGGATTCATGCTACAATCAAGCGTTCGTTGGTTCGGTCTTTCAAAATATTGATCCTTGTACAATTTTATGTTATGCTCAATTTTATAGTTAGATATAACAATATGAAGTACAAAGCTATAAGACACAAGTACAAGCTAAACTTTATCCTAAATACTATTGTTGTAGATGTTACGGACGATAGTTTTTCAACACAGTTATATATTCAAATCATTTTCCTAATATTTTGAGTACAGTCGAACGTGACAAGAATGAATTATTTGGTATGTATTAATTTTTTATGCAAATGTTTATGCTCTTAACATTGACATTTCTTTTCCATTTTATTATAGATATAATTGGAGAGGTCGTTGACAAAGACGGTTCTAAGTGTCGAGAACCGTGCACAAGGACAAGCAAGCTCATTAATATTGTACGTGAAGACCTAGAGTATATATATACTGTTAATTACATTGTTCAAAGGGAGCTAGACTACTTTTTATTTGCTACTAATGTGTAAGTTTTGGTGTATATTTTTTTCCAGAAAAAACAGGCTTCCACTTTGTGGGGTGACTATGTAGATGAGGTTAATAGTTATCTAGAAACTGAAAAATCAAAACCTATAATTATCATACTCCATATGTGTCGTGCCAAAAGATCCAGAGGTTATATGTATAGTTTCTAAAATATGCAAACATTTGTTTAAAGATTTATTTATATAATAATATGCTTGCTTTAACTATAAGATATTTGATTGCTGGAGAGGCTAAAATATCTAATACCTATTATATTACGAAGATGTTGGTGAATGCCCCTATCAATGAGGTTATTGAATTTTGAAACAATTATATATGGTTATTTTTCTTTAGACAAATAAATTTTGTTTTAAGTGTATTTTTTTTTTTTTTTTTTGCATTTTCTGAGTATTGGTATCCTTAACTGTTTTATTATACTCTAATTGAATTATAATTAATGAGTTGAAAAGATTGTTGAATGGAGGAGACTGTAGCTCTCAAAGGATAAGTCAAATATCATCTCCGACTATTTACTTCATCTCCAATGACCTATCAAGCAAAGGAACTGATGTGAAAACAATTGAGGAATTGGTTGAATTTGTAGATGTAAAAAATTAGACCGTGTCTAATTAATATTTTGTAATTTTTTTATATATTTTAAATACTATTATTCTGGTAGTATTTTTTTAATTTATTTTTTGTAATAGGTTGGTAGTTCTTGGTTTCTTGCTAATATTATTGCAATCGAAAGTGATCAATATTGGTGGTACATATCCTGTAAGAGATGTCCAAAGAAAGTTCCTCATATTGGCAAACGGTTTTATAGTGAAAAATGTGACAAGTTTGATATCACCGGAACTACTAGGTAGAATAACTATCAATTTTTTTTTTTTTTTATTTCATGCTTATTAATTACATTTTCATTTGTTTTGTTTGTTAATTCTGTGGTTCAAGGTTCAAGTAAGGGTTATTGATGGGACAGGTAGTGCTTATTTTTTGTTGTGAGATCGTGAATGTTTGACGCTACTTGGTAAGACTGCCAACGATTTGAGGGATGATTTGATAAAGATAATTTTTTTGCCAATAATTAATATATAACCATAAACCTAAAAAAATGAATGATGTATAAACTAGCAACTAATTTTAGATGTCTGCTGACGGATGCTATCTTGTTGAGATTGACACTTTGGTTAAAAGGAAGCTATTGTTCAAAGTTCAAATTAAACTTCAGAATATTAGTGAGCATGATGAAGTCTGCACCGTTATGAGGTTGACGGACAATAATGAGCTAATATCAAAATATGTATCAAGTTGTTATATCGAAAATCATGTTAGTGTAAAAGTATATTAACTTTAGTTGTTGATGAATATTTATTTTCCATGTTTATCATGTCTGTGATGAGCTAAATGTAGTTTTTGTTGTTACTATTGATGTAATTATGATAACTTTATGTTAAACATAATTCAATAAACTTTGATTGGTATATAGGACTCCGTGTTTGACAGTGAGGTCAGCACCCAAACAAAACACCTGCCAAATGATCTAATACATTGATAGTTGAAGATGAGGGTTCCATTAAATATATACTAGATGGCAATCCAACTACTCACATATCAAGCAACAAGATGAGAAAGATTGTGAAGGAAGGAAAAAAAATTAAGTTTTATTAAAAACTTTAACTTTATTGGCACTTCAAAGAATTCATTTGTGCCATCTGTCCTTTTACTCCATTGTCCCTTCATTTCCATTTGAATTAATCTTATCTTTAATCTTTAATGGTTATATAATATATCCATTTGAATTGTTGATTTTAGATTCAAAATGATATTGAAGACCAGATTATTTTTAATAATATTCATATTCAATATTTAGCATTGTTATGACTATTAATAAGAGCGAGGTCAATCTCTTTCACATGTTGGACTTTATCTAAAAAAAATAGTTTTTAGTCATGGACAACTTTATGTTGCAATCTCTAGAGTTACAAATTGTATATATAGGATTAAACATACTAATTTGTGATAGAAATGGAGAACCAACCAATTCAACCACAAAAATGGTCTTCAAATTAAGAAGTTTTCCAAATTTTGGATTAGCTATGTTTAGGGCCGGACTTTATGTTATTCAATATTTAGCATTGTTATGACTATTAATAAGAGCGAGGTCAATCTCTTTCGCATGTTGGACTTTATCTAAAAAAAATAGTTTTTAGTCATGGACAACTTTATGTTGCAATTTTTAGAGTTACAAATTGTATAGGATTAAACATACTAATTTGTGATAGAGATGGAGAACCAACCAATTCAACCACAAAAGTGGTCTTCAAATTAAGAAGTTTTCCAAATTTTGGATTAGCTATGTTTAGGGCCGGACTTTATGTTTTTCAAGCATGAGTCGAATTTTAAAAATTGGACCCTTAAATTGTAGTGTGCATTCAAATTCTTTTTTTCGTAAGAGTTTTCCAATACTAAATCTATAATTAAACTCAAAATTCAACAATAAAACGACAAATAAAATGTAATATTCAACAATAAAGAAAGTCCATAATTTTTTTTTTATCACAACTCATTTTGCAAGAAGATTATCACATAAAGACATATACGATGAACAAATTTCAGTGATGTAAAATCTGATGTCGACAAGAAATGACAACATCAACTTCATTTTAATCAATTCATTTGATTTAATCATTACCAAAAAATATAAAAGTTTAACTCGTGAAATATATAAATTATCTAAAATTAATTAGAATGGTTCTCGTGGAAAATACAATAAAAAAATTATGGCGACTTAACTTAGACTATAGAGTGGGCTTTTGCCGGACTGGAGAGGGATGTTTCAACTTTCAAATTGGGAAAAGACGAGATTTTAATTAAGTTGACTTTTTTAATTAAATGTGGGTTTGGATTGCTCTAGCTAATCCTTTCAAAAAAAAAAAAAAAAAAAAAAAAAAAACTGGACACAATTTTTTAGATCTTGGGGCCCCCAAATATTTTGGGCCCGAGGCAGCCGCCTCTTAAGCCTCATACGTTATTTTTTAAAGTTTCAGTAATAATATCTAATAAATTGTTATTTATATAATACTTTTGTATTTGATTTAATTATAACTAATAAACTTTTTTAGATTTTTTTCGAAATCACTATCACACAGACACAACTCCTGTGCATCGCACGGGTTAAACACTAGTTTATAGAAAGAATTGCATTTATTTTGCACTAAGCACAGAGATGCACGGGTTAAACACTAGTTTATAGAAAGAATTGCATTTATTTTGCACTAAGCACAGAGAAGTTTTTACACATACAGTGTCCAAAGGTGTCTCGTGAAATTGGGGTTTTCAATTTGGAACAAGAGAGATTACTTGTTGTTTTCCTAGTGAAACTCTTCCTTCAATGTCAAAAATAGGTTGGTTTATCCCATCACAATCATAATGATACTTTTGCTGTTATTCAAGTCATTGTAACCTTTAGTTCGATTGTTCCAAATCCGTTTTATCCCTTGAAAGAATTCTGCGAATTTAATTAGGTTTTGTGTTTTGTGTATATCCTACATGAGAATCCTAGGGTTTTTTTTTTTTTTAAACCATAGATTGCTGTTGCTTTTCTAAGTGGTGGGGTCCATGTTTTCTCTGGTGCAAATAACTACCAGATCAATGTTTGTTGGGTCTGCAATTTCTACTCCTGCATTCTCTTGTATACTGCATTTTTAATCAGATGATCTTGAGACTTTTTTTTTAAGTGTTGATAGACTTGGTTTTGAGTGTCAATTGCTACTACTAATTTACCATAGATTAAATCTTTTTTTTTTTTTTTTTTTTTTTGAAGTAGTATATATTCTTTTCTACTTGTGTACTTTTAACTACTGCATTATCTTTAAGAAGGAGAGCACAAGAATAAGGTGCTTTGCCGTTTTCTATTCTCTACTAAAGTTGTTAACAATTTTGGATCCTGTAGAGAATGATATATCGAATAAGGGTTGAAATGAATATATTTTACCTTCATTCTATGGTACACTAAACCAATTTATGAACAAGTGTATACTTTATAAATTTAAATGAATATTTTATAAATATATTCAACTTCCTCACACGTTTAGATATGTTAAAAGTCTTGATTAATATGCAATCTTCAAGGTATATTAAAAGTATTGAGGACCACAACATTTAAATTAGCTTGGTAAATTGAAGTCTACACATTGGAAGAAGAAGTCTTGACACGGGGAACCAAATGGTTGCATTTGGGAACAATATTATGTTTTTTTTATTCAACACACCATCACATCCTCAGTGTGGTTGTCAGGCCTCCACCAAGAAAGGATGGGGGGTTTGGATATCCCAACCATATATAAATAACTCATAAAAAATATATGGGAGGAGGACATAAAACCTGACATCCAATCATAAAAGCTAAAGCAACCAAATAAATAAATAATAAAGAAATGAATAATGAGGTACTACTTCCTAAATAAATAATCCTAAAAAAATTCTATAGACCCCTAACTGTAGGGAGTCTATGTCTATCAATCTGAACTAAACTGCGGTAACGTCACGGTAAGTCCTGATCGTTGTACTCGAAATAGCAACGACGATCCCAACCTCCTGAAGCAAGTAAGTCAGCCACTTGGTTGCCCTCGCAATAAATATGAGAAATAGTATCACGGTCGAAAGTAAGGAGATGTCTGATGTAGCGAAGAGTGGCCTGAATAGACCAAGGTCCTCCAACTCTGGTGATGCAATGAATGGCCAAAGTAGAGTCGGATTCAATCCATAAATCTGAGAGTACGATCTTTTGAGCAAGAATGATACCGTCAAGAATAGCCCAGAGCTCAACTTCTAGAATAGGGCACTCGTCATATGAAGAAAAGAAGGCGCGAACACACTGACCTGATGAATCCCTAATAATCCCTCATCCACTCGTAAATCCATCTTTGACGCATCCATCAGTGTTGGCCTTGTAAGATCCCACTGGTGGAGTACGCCAATAAACTAAAATAGTGGGAGGAAGGGATGGAGTAGTAAGAGAGATACCAAATAGAGGAGCAATATCCATATCTCCTCGCTAATGAATTACTCGAAATACACGGCCTGTATGTAGTAGGGAGATAGTATGGTATACTCTCCAGATGATCCGTCTCGCTTCCATAGAGATATTCTGGTACTTCGCATCATTCATCGCAGTCCAAATAAACCAGAGAATCAAAAGAGAAATGATCGTGTGAATATGACCCTACCTGACAAACTAACCTGAGAAACGCCAAGACTGAAAGCGTTACTGAAAACCCACTATCAGCCGAACAGTTATATGAAAAATGTCAGAAAAATGGCGCCAAACCTGCCCGGCAATACAATTGTTAATAAATAAATGCTGAATAGTCTCAATTGCCGAGCAACACTGACAACGAGAAGCCATATGACTCCCAATCCGCCTCTGAATCACAACATGAACTGTGATAAGACTCTGCCATAGTCTCCAGCTGAAGAAATAGACAATCGTCGGGATAATAGAACTCCAAATCATGTTGTATACAACCTGAATAGTATGCCCCGTGCGAACTAGCTGCCATGTTATGTTTAAACGTTACTTTAGTTATTTTTTGACTGTCTTATAATCTTTTTAGCATCTCTAAGATTCTTCATTGTGTACTATAAGTACAGGATAACTTGTAATGCAATGTTATCAGCGAGTGGTGTGAGAAAAAATAAATATAGAAGAGTATGTTGTAGAATTTCAAAATTATCAAATAAAAGTTCTGATTTTAAGAACATTTTGTTTCCACACCCAACAAATTTGATATCAGAAAAGGTTAAATTCCAAATCATTTCAACACTGCAATCCAATCATTTAATCTGAAAATACTAAACCCACAGTCAATCCAATCAAAACAAATGCTATTTGCAGTATAAAAATAAATAAAAATTCAGCAACAATCATTTCTTGATATTCATGCAATAGTGTCACAAAATTCGTTGACTGTTGCTGAACTTCTCGGATAAAGAAAAAATCGTGTCTTCAGCAACCATATTTTGTTGGCAACATATTTTTAATTTGTTCACTCACACAGGACCAGATTCTAAACAAATTGTTTACAACCAGTCAAATGGTGTCAAATCAGCAGCCTCTTTGTTCTTTTATTCACCGAGTTAAGTACCAATATTTGAAGGCGAGCACTATGACTCTATGAGTATTGGAGCACCCAAATGCAGACTTCTTCATCTCTTTGGATCTTTGGGATGTTATTGAAGACAAGGATTTTGAAGCACCAATCGAAGACGAAGGCGTGAAAAAGTGCTTAGAAGTCTTCATCCAAAATTTGATCATGCAACAGCCGCAATTGAAAAATCCAAAGACTTGTAAAAAATGACGATTTACGAGTTAATCGGGTCTCTTCTAGCACATGAGTAAAGAATAAATCGGTTGAAAAATCAAGCTACCGAACAGGCTGTTGGTGGATTTATTGTGTAAAGTGACTCCAATGAAGTGCAGAAACAAGAAAACTGAAAAAAAAGATGAAATGCAAAGTCGAGGCAAGTGTTGAACACTTTGTCCTTAAGTCGATTTTGCCCCGCAACGGTGCCTACGGTTTATGGCAATCAATTCCCAAGATACAACGACTTCTACTTGTATTTGTAGCACTTCAAAACACAAGCACAACGAACCAGAAATGGTTTTGTACTCCAAAAGATAAATATGAAATGGAAAAACCAGAATTTTATGCAACAAATGCAAGAATTTTGGTTCAAATGATGAAATATAATTTTAGTGTGTTTGCATATCTTTTGTGTACTGAATAGGACGTCCAAAGTGTCCTATTTAATGAAGATGAAGAGTTGGGAACGAAGTGGTGTGGAGCCAAATCGTGCAATACTTCAAAAGGACATGCATGTTCGCGCTTAGACCCATGCGATCGCATGGTTTAAACATGCTGCGATCGCAAGGTACACTTTTGAAGACGAATTTAATCCAGGCTAACCATGCGATCCCATGGCTTTGTCTCCTGTGATCGCACGGTAGGACCAAAAAACAATCTGCTTAAAAATTAGGCAAGTTGCGATCGCATGGTCAAAAATTGACCCTATTTTGTTCTTTTTAGTAATTTCTCATTCATTTAATATTGGTCTCGAGATGCCAAATATACCATTCAACATATGCAGAGAAATTTGACGCCCCGAAGCAGGTCGATCCCCGTTTCGATGCCCCGAAGCAGCAAAGTGGCAAACTAATTTGCCTAAACGGATTAGGTCGGGTCTGAATATTTTGGCCGAAGTTGACACGAAGTCACTTTAGTTGTTTTAAACACTTAGTCAATTTCTTGAATTCTTAAACCAATTTCCAACACAGACCTTCCAATCCAAGCCTCTACCAAAATCAAGTTCAACTTGGTATGGAGGTTTATAGTAAAAGAAGGTAAAAAAGAAAAACATGGCAAATCAATAGGCAAGGTACAACAATCTGGTAATACTCAAACTTGCATTATTTGCAAAAGGTCGAATAATTAAACAAAAGATTGCTAATTTAAATGCAAGAAATGAAAAATTCATAATCATTCTCAAATAGATTGTTGGTTTCAAAATAAGGAGAAAAATGAAAGGAAAGATGCAGCAAATTTTTCAAAAGAAAGTTGAAAAGAAATTTTATTCTATTCTCGCCAAAGTGCCAATTGTTAATCGTAGAATCTATGGTGCAACAACCACATGACAGGAAATTGTGATATGTTTGTGGAGCTTAATCCAAATATCACTTCTCAAATCATTATTGGCGACGGGACAAGGCAAAATGCAGAAGGGAAAGGCACAATTGCTATTCACCCTAGCTAAGTGATATGTAAAAGAAAATTCATTACTGGTGTTCTTTATGAGCCTGATCTATCACACAATCTCTTAAGTGTTGGATAGCTAATTGATAAAAAAACTTCTCTGTCCACTTTGACGAAGGAAAATGCAAAATTATTGACAAAAAGAAAAATGTTAGTGTGGCAAGTGTTAAATGAGGAAAAAAAACTCGCTCATGCTACCACTGATTTAGAATTGTGCATTTAAAGCTCAAAAAGTAGATTTATCGCATTTACAGCATCTGTGATTTGTCCATTTGCATGACAAGGGCCTACATTTGCTCAAGAAGAAAAATATGGTTCCTAACATTCAAAAGACAAACAAAGTTTGTGAAGGTTGCATCTATGGAAAAATGCATAAGCTTCCATTTCCAAAAACTTCATGGCGAGCAAAAGCATCATTGGAGAATGATTCATAATCATAATCATTCCTATTGAAAAAATTCATAATCAACATCGACTTCTGGAAACAAAAGATACTTCATTGTCTTTGTTGATGACTATACGGGGATGATGTGGGTTTTCTTTCTCACTAAAAAATTAGAGGCGTTCCCTACTTTTCTGCAGTTTGAAGCCCTTATAGAAAGACAAAGTGGTTTTCTTATAAAGACTCTAAGGATAGATCATGGAAGAGAATTTATCTATAACCCCTTCATTGAATATTGTAAAGTTAATGGCATTCAAAGAAAGCTAACATTTAACTTTACACCAAAACGAAGTAGATGAAAGAAAAAATTGTACAATTGTCAAAATGGCGAAGAGCATGCTAACAGGCAAATGAGTTCCAAATCTTTATTGGGCAGAAGCTGTGAATACAGCAACATGTATTTTGAATCGATCTCCCAAAAAAGCTATTAGGAACAAAACTCCATTTGAACCATGGATTTGATCGTCTCAAAAATTTTGGCAGCATTGCATATTCATTTATTGCATCTCAAAATCGAGAAAAATTTGATGAGAATGGTCAGAAACTTCTATTCATTGGCATAGCTACGAGTCCAAAGGACATCGATTGCTAAATCCAACAACAAATAAAATCATTATATCTTGAGATATAGTATTTGACGAAAGCGCAACTTGAGATTGGAAAGACAAGCAAGTCGTAGACTCAACACCATATCAATTGAAGAACTGTCAACATCTCAAGAAGGTCCTTCTCAAATTCACATTATTGAGCATGATCCAAACCCCACTACAATAAATGAAGAAGAAAGTGGCTTTGAAAGTCTTCCAAGAGTGACACGTTCACTAAAAGAAATCTATGATTCATGCGAACTTGGATTATTCTCTTGTGAACCTCAAACATTTGAAAAAGCTTCAAAAGACAAAAGTTGGACGAAAGCAATGAATGATGAAATGTGCACCATTGAGAAAAAAAAAATTGGAAGCTCGTGGACTTGCCAAAAGGGAAGAAAACCATTGGGCTACAATGAATTTATAAAATCAAATACAATGAAGACGGGTCAATATGAAATTATTTTGATTTTTTATGTTGATTGTTCATTTTTTTGGTTGATGGTGATTTGGCCATGAGGTGGGTAGGTTTTTGGGGAAGATGAAGTTACTTTGTACTTTTTAAAGGTTATATGATTTCATTTGTAATTTTATTTTATTTTATTTTTTTTGTTTTTAGCTTTTTTCTATTTTTATTTATTTAAAGAGGAGGGTAAATCCGTATCTATCAATGGAGACGTGATTTGTAACAAACTACAAAGGTTGGGGATGTCTGATGCTATAAAATTGGTTGAGGATATATTAGTAACAAACTGAAAAGGTTGGAGACCAAAAGTGCAAATTTCCTATTTCTTTTCCCATCAACTTCACAAAAGTAAATCCATATGTATAATTAATATACACAACAATCCCATCTTGTAACAAAATTGCCAAGAGAAAAAACGTTAGCAATGAATGTGAATTGATTTTGGATGAATTATGTACAAGAATGGGAAAAACGAGTATTTTAATCAATCAATCCTCCCCAACCCAACTCTCCAAAAAAAAAAAAAAAAAAAAATTGAAACTATGTTTACATTTCTCGTATACACCTGCGTACTACTTCGAATCTCTTTGGAATCTTCAGTATTTTACTCCCTGTAGTCATTCGAGTCTTTCAAATCCTTCCAGAAATCACCGTATCCACTAGTTTCACTAATCTGTGAACATCATATATGCTTCCACAAGTTTTACTACTCTGTAAGCATCCTATATGCTTAAATAACAGGTAATACAATCAAATGCAGAATTTTGGATGATCGAAATACCTCCGGCCATTGACGACGTGATAGCTTTTCATAGTAACTAAATTTCTGGTTTGAGAGCTTCCAATGCCTTATTCCAGCCTATGAATGATGGTGCAAAGTGAAGGAGTAGACAGAATGGCAATAGACACCCAAACATTCTTTCTTTTATAGACTCGGTCCATCACCGAGTGTTTCTCAAATTGATTCCATAATTGTAGGAATCATAGACTAGTCACGGCAATTTCCAAATCGGCTAAACTATTATTTGAAAATTCAGAATCAATGCAAATCACTTATTGAATGGAATTGGGCCATATACAGTTGTTTTCCATAATCAATGAGATTTTCCTTAATCAATGAAAAATTTCTACATTCTCCCACTTGGCCCAAATATATTCCATTATTTTCCATAGTAAGAAACAAATACATGAATCGTGGCGATAAGTCCTCTTAGATCGAGTATTATCTTCCATGTATCACAAAGTATTTCGTATCTTAACTTTAGTCCATAAAACTTAATGAATGAACCTCATGTTTATTCTAGGTCCAAAATTAATTGATATTTCTCCAACAAGAATAAATAAATGTGCATAAAACAAATATGAGAAAATATCATAATTGAAATAGAGTTTCATTAAAAAATAACATTGTCACATACAATGAAATCAAACTAAAAGACCAAGTCCCATACAGTCTACAAGATCCTTGAACTTGAACGATGGCATGTCTTTTGTCAAGGATTCAGCAATCATTAATTCAGTATTTATGAGCTCAATGACCACTATTTCATTTTTAACACGTTCTTTTATGGCCAAATAATTAATGTCGATATGCTTGCTTCGAATACCACTTTTGTTGTTTTTAACCATAAAAACTGTAGCTGAAATATCACAATATAATCTTAATGGCCTCGAAATAGAATCTACAATTCTAAGTCCAGAAATGAAACTCTTCTTCCATACATCATGCGACGTAGCCTCAAAACATGAAACGAACTAGCCTCCATAGTGGAAGAAGCAGTCAAGGTCTGCTTTGCACTCCTCCATGATAGAGCTCCACCGGCAAACAAGAAAATGTATCTAGATGTTGATTTCTTTGAATCAACACAACCAGCAAAGTCTGAATCAGAGTAACCAACTACCACCAAATTATCAGTTCGTCTATACATAAGCACGTAATTCTTCGTCCCTTGAATGCATCTCAAAACTTACTTTGCAGCTCTCCAGTGGTCCATGCCTGGATTACTCTTATATCTTTCCAACATTCCAACAACAAATGCAATGTCAGGCATTGTGCAGACCTGAGCATACATTAGGCTTCGAACAACTGAAGCATATGGGATGTTCCTCATTTGTTCCCATTTCAAAGTCATTCCTTGGGCATTGATTCAAATGAAACTTATCACCCTTCACTATGGGAGCTATACTTGGTGAACAATCTTTCATCTGAAATCTTTCTAAAATTTTATTAATATAGGTTTTTTGTGACAGACCCAAAATGTCCTTATATCTGTCTCTAAAGATCTTTATGCCAATGACATAAGATGCATCACCCATATCTTTCATGTCAAAATTTTTAGAGAGAGATTGTATCACCTCATGTAGCATACCCTTATCATTGGTTGCAAGTAAAATATTATCCACATATAGAATAAGAAAGAAAATTTTACTCCCACTAACCTTCTGGTATATACATTGATCCATAATGTTCTCTACGAAAAAAAAATTAATAGATAACATCATGAAATTTTAAATACCATTGACGGGAGGCTTGTTTCAATCCATATATGGATTTCTTAAGCTTGCACACCAAATGCTCACCATCAATAGAGGAGAATCCTTCCGGTTGTTTCATGTACACCTCTTTCTGTAGTTCTCCATTGAGAAAAGAAATTTTCACATCCATCTGTTGTAACTTAAAATCAAAATGTGCAACTATCGTTAAAATAATACGAAGAGAAATTTCTTCGATACATGAGAAAAGGTCTCCTTGTAGTCGATTCCTTCCTTTTGAGTAAATCATTTGGCTACGAGTCTTGCTTTATATCTTTCAGTGTTGCCTAATGAGTCCTTCTTCGTCTTAAAGACCCATTTACACCATATGGCCTTTGCACCATTAGGTAACTCGACAAGATCCTAGACTCCATTAGATGCCATAGAATTCATCTCATCTTTCATAGCATTACACCATATATCGGATTCCTTACAACTCATGGCAAGTGAAAATGTTTCAGGGTCATTTTTAGCTCCGATGTTATAGTCCAATTCTTGTAGATATATGACATAGTCATCTGAAATTGTTGATCTTCTTTCTCCTACAGATCTTCTTAATATTAGTTCAACATTTTCCTAAGGGTCATGTTGTCTGGTTGTTCAACCATTTCTGGCATTTCCTGAATAACTGGATCTACAAAATCATCATTAGCAAGTTGTGGAACTTCATTGATTGGTTGTACAACATCCGTTTAGACTTGAGGAGTGTTGTGAACAATAACCAATCTTTCACTTGGTGTGGAAGGTTGATCTCTTTCAGAGACTATGTTCTGAAATTGATCACTCTCACTGATTAAGTCATTTTCAAGAAACTTTGCATTCCTTGATTCCACAATTCTAGTGCTATGAGATGGACAATAAAATCTGTAACCCTTAGACCTTTCGGCATATCCAATGATATACCCACTAATAGTCCTTGGGTCCAGTTTCTTCTCTTGTAGATTATAAACTCTTACTTCAGACGGGCATTCCCAAACGTGCATAAGTCGCAAACTCGGCTTCCAACCTCTCCATAGTTCAAATGGTGTCCTTGAGACAGCCTTAGTTGGAACCCAGTTCAATATATACACAGTCGTTTTAAGAGCTTCAGTCCACAAAGATTTAGGAAGCTTGGAGTTGCTAAGCATACTTCGCACCATGTCCAATAATGTTCAATTTCTTTTTTGACACACCATTTTGGTCCGGAGAACCAGTAATAGTGTATTGGGCAACTATCAAATGCTCTTCAAAAAACTTTCCAAATGGACTAGGTGCTTGTCCATCCTCAGTGTATCTACCATAATATTCTCCACCTCTATCCGTTCTCACGATCTTTATTTGCTTACTATATTGTTTCTCTACTTCTACCTTAAAAACCTTAAAGGCATCTAATGCTTCGCTCTTGTTATGAAGCAAGTAGAGATACATGTATCGTGAATAATCATCTATAAAGGAAATAAAGTATTTTAGACCATAAGCGTCCATGTCTAGACAACAAATATCTGAATGTATGATTTCTAAGATATATGTACTCCTCTTAGCACCTTTCTTTATCTTGTTAGTCTGCTTTTCCTTAAAGAAGTCCACACAAATTTCAAAATTAGCAAAATTCAAAGTACTAAGTACTCTGTCATTTACTAATCTTTTAATTCTATTTATGGCGATATGCCCCAATCTCCGGTGCCACAATATAGAGGAATCTTCATTCATAATACAACGTTTATTACTAGTGTGAACATGCATAACATTATTAGCAACACCATGTTGTAAACTAATAGAGAAAAGACCATCGCACAAAATACCATTCCCAACAAGGTCAGATTTATAAAACAAACTAAAAGATGATCTGAAAAATTAAAAGAATATCCCAAAGGTACAAGTCTTAAAACTAAAACTTAATTTCTAAAAAAAAACTTGGAATATAAAAGGTCTTTTCCAATTTTAAAACATGGTCATTATTTAAAACTAAACTGCATGTTCCAATAGCCTCCACATGTGAACCCATCTTGTTTCCTGATAAGATGCTTTGCTCACTTTCCACTAGCATTCTTAGGTTTCGCATACCCTGCAAAGTATTCGAAATATGGATTGTAGCACCAAAATCAATCAACCATGTATTATGATTAACATCAACCATATTAGATTCATAGCAAACAAAAAAGATTGATTTACCTTTCTTCTCAAACCAAATCTGAAATCTGGTGCAATCCTTCTTCATTCGTCCCTTGTTTTTACAGAAGAAACACTTATTTTCCTTTTTGATTCCACCTTGAGGTGGTATTTTACCTTTACCCTTTTGTTTGTCTTGGTTCTAATTCTTTCCTTGGTACTGGTTGTTTTCATGTGTTACCAATAATGCACTCTCACCCATTTCCATAACTAGCATTCCTTCTTCTTGAACACATATGGTCAGAAGTTCAGTGATTGATCATTTCTCCTTATGTGTGTTATAAGAGATTTTGAAATGTCTATATTGCTGTGGAAAAGTGTTCAGTATGTAGTGCACAATGAATGAATTAGATATATCAATATCAAGAGTTTTCAATTGAGCTACAACGTCCCTCATTTGTACGATGTGCTCACGCACACCTTTCACACTAGATAGCCTTAAGGATGAAAACTTCATTATTAGGGTGCTAGCAAGTGCCTTATCTGAAGTCACAAACTGTTCATTAATAGCCTTCAATAATGTCTTGACATCGTCATGCTTAATGATAGAACCTCGAATACCAGCAGAGATTTTAATCTTTATTAACATCACACTAAGACGATTAGATCGCTCCCATTGTTCATAAAGAGCCTTTTCTTCTAGAGTGCCTGTCATAGTAATAGTCGATTTGTCTTTTCCTCATAGCATAATCAATGTCCATGCTCTCCAAATAAAGAAGAATTCTATCCTTCCATACCTTGTAGTTGTCCCCTTTCAGTTCGGGAATATCACACTTAATATCTGAAAAATTTACAGGCTTCATAGCTGCATAAAAATCAAACATACATGCATACACTACACTAATTTGAGACTAATAAACCTATATCATGTTTTACCAATGTAATCACGTTCTAAAATTAAGAATATAGTGACATAAAACTTGCGTGTGGGCTAAAGTCCTAATTCAATTAGATTCATGTATCTTTATAATAAAACTATCAAGTCATGTCGCTTTTCTTAATTCCTGTGGGTAAATTAAAAAAATATAATTTGATATTCTACCCTAATTAATCATACCAATACAATAAAAAATTAATGTTGGATAAATTTTATTATATCATGTACAATTAATTACAATAAATGTCCATTTTCTTATATGTGATTCTGAACTGCTGAATATATAATTTTGCATAATTAAAGATGTTGTGGCTAACCTCTAATTATTTAAAATTATATGGATCACTAGACATTTAAATTTTTTTAAAATTGTTCATATACAAAATTACATGTAATAATAAGCAATATGAATAAATATGAACAATGTTCAAAAATATGCATTCCAAATATTTTATTCAAAATTACATGCATAAAACCAGTAAACCATACATACATAAGTGTCATTAATATCAATATTTTATTCAAGTATTAATTACTTAGCCTATGTGAGAATTTGTCAAACAATGAAATCAATTTTGGGCTTCTCAATAGTCTAAATCAGCAACAAGAATGACAAAGATGAATTATTGGGTTGGCCCAGAAGATATGGCTTGGTGGAGCTTAACTCTGGCCTATTGTTTGTGACTCTGTATCATCTCTTTTCACTGGCTATAGATAGTTTCTCCGCCTTTGGCCACCAAATTCAGCGTTAGAAATCATATTTTGTTTATAAAAATGATTTCTTAATGATTTCTAACATCATTTTATCAGAAAATCTCGAATTAATAAGGATAAAATGATGGGATCATTAGGAATTCTTCGTAAGGTGTTTAGATCGAAAAAAAATATTCAAGGTAGAGACAAAAAAGTGCTCTGATACCAACTATAAGCATCTTATATGCTTAAATAACACTAAATACAATCAAATGCAAAATTTTGGATGATCGAAATACCTCCAGCCATTGACAACGTGATAGCTTTTCGTAGCCACTGAATTTCTGGTTTGAGAACTTTTAATGTTTTGTTCCACCATCTGAATGATGGTGCAAAGTGAAGGAGTGGACGGAATGGCAATAGGGACCCAAACATTCTTTCTTTTATAGATTCGATCCATCACTGAGTATATCTCAAATTGATTCCATAATTGTAGAAATCATGGACTAATCTTAGCAATTTCCAAATTGGCCAAACTATTGTTTAGCAATTCAGAATTAATGCACATCAGTGATTAAATGGAATTGGGCAATATACGGTTGTTTTCCATAATCAATGGGATTTTCCTTAATCAATGAAAAATTTCTACATACTCTCCTAAAATAATCATCATGGACAAGATAAGTAGAGCCAACCACCATCACTCATCGCCTCCGCCACCACCCATTCCCACCATTTTGTACTGCCACTTCACCTGCCAATTACCATTGCTTCTTCTTGATCTTGATTCTTGAATGCTATCTGCCTCAAACACAAGTAACTACATAGTAAATTTGTTAAACTTAAAATAACCATTATATTTTTATTTTTAATCAAAACAAGTAATTAATAAGAGGGGTTGATACTTCCTTCCCTCATTCTCTCCCCTCTCAAAAAAATAAAAAATAAAAACAAAAAGAGGTGTTGTGGGTTAGGTGCGAATGAACTCGGGGTTTGGCGATGGGGTTGGACTGGTATTACATATGGCTGAGAGCCAACTAGAGTAAGGATGTGTGGGGCAGCTCGTGCTTATTACGCCTAATTGTTTGATTAGAGGTGTGACCTAGTGATGAGGGTAGGGGTGAGGTACACTTATTTGTTTGTTATTTTATTTTCTTTAATGTAGTTTTTTTAAGTAAAATTGATAATCAAAATACTCCATTACTTACATGACACGTAATATTTTATGAGTTATATTGGACGTCATCTACTTCTAAAAAATATATCGTACATCAAATTTTGGATTATCATCCAAAAAAGAAAAAGGAAAATTGAATTATAAGAAGAAAAGGCAAAACAAATCAAGCAAATGCTTACAAGAAAACGACATTTCTAAAACTTGGCACACAACTTAGAATTTGGATTAGGGTAATTAGCACAAAACGTCCCTACCTATTGTAGCAATTGTGCAAAACGTCCCTACCTTCTAAATTTTGGCATTTTCACCCTCATCTACTAGATTTCTTGTGCAAAAGGTCTTTTCGTCCAAAAAGCATCCGTTAACTCACATAAACAGTACGTATCGTACTGTATAGTAAGGACAAATTAGTCCAGTCATATTTTTTCACTTATCTACATATCTACATATATATATATATATATATATATATATATAGATATAGAGAGAGAGAGAGAGAGAGAGAGAGAGAGAGAGAGAGAGAGAATTACATAAAGTTGAAAAAGAAGAAGAAGATGATGATGATGATGAAGAAGAAGAAGAGGAAAGTGAAATCATTTGGATTGGATTCAGATTCTTCTTTGTTTGATGCTCTTTATTGTGAAGAAGAAGAAAAATGGGGAAAAGTTGAAAAATAAGAAGAAGAAAAATGGAGTTTGGGTTTCTTTTTGTTTTCTCTTTTGTAGAAGAAGATGGGTATAGAGCAAAATCTGGATTCAGATTCTTCTTTGTTTAATGTTCTTTACGGTGAAGAAGAGCTCTTTATTGTGATGAAGAAGAAGAAGAAAAATGGAGAGAAGTTGAAGAAGAATAAGAAAAAGAAAGTGAAATTATTTTGAACAAAAATAATCATTTTAATGCCAAATCTTTTTCTATTTTTCCGGTGCTGTTAATGGAACAAGATCTGTTATGGGATGATGAAGAACCTCAATCTCTTTGCGGCGGAGGAGATTTTTCAATGGTTTTGACAAAAATGAAGGAATATTGCTATTTTTTGATTTCCTGGTATGTGTAGTGAGCAAGGATGTTAACAATCAATAATACAATTAGGTGAGGATGTTCACCACAAATTTTAAAATAGGTAGGGCCGTTATGCACATTAAGAAATGAAAAATGAAGACGATTTATACACGTTAATCCAAAACGTATGGACGTTATGCACATTTATATACAAAGATAGGGATGTTTTTCGCAACGTCAATTACACATCAAAATGAAGATGCACAACGTCCATACCTTTTCGGAAAACATCCCTACCTTTGTATATAAATGTGCATAACGTCCCTACCTTTTGGATTAACGTGTATAAATCGTCCATATTTTTCATTTCTTAATATGCATAACGGCCCTACTTATTTTAAAATTTGTGGTGAACATCCTCACCTAATTGTATTATTGATTGTCAACGTCCTTGCTCATACAACACACCAGGAAATAAAAAAATAGCACTATTCCTCATTCATGAATCATCCAAGGCTTATCTTTCTGAAAATGAAGGCTGAAAATAAATCTGTCAAGATAATTAATTGCAAGAATGGCAGTCAATGCTGAAAATCCATAATAGGCATTGACTTTCAAGATCCATTCTACAGACTATTTTCGAGCAAGAGACACAAAATTCAATTTCATCAATATTGTTTGATTCAAAAAAAGTTTCCTTTTCTTGGCAAAACATAGATTGAAGTTATTCATCATCCCAAAATGATCTCTTGTTCCATTAATAGCACTGAAAAAGCAGAAAAAGATATGGCATTAAAATGATTATTTTTGTTCAAAATGATTTCACTTTCTTCTTATTCTTCTTCAACTTTTCCCCATTTTTCTTCTTCTTCACAATAAAGAGCATCAAACAAAGAAGAATCTAAATCCAATCCAAATGATTTCACTTTCCTCTTCTTCATCTTCATCATCTTCATCTTCTTTTTCAACTCTCTCTAATTCTCTCTCTCTCTCTCTCTCTCTCTCTCTCTCTATATATATATATATATATATATATATATATATAAAGTGAAAAAATATGACTGGACTACTTTGCCCTTACTATACAGTACGACTTGTACTGTTTACGTGAGTTAATGGATGCTTTTTGGACGGAAGGACCTTTTGCGCAAGAAATCTAGTAGGTGAGGGTGAAAATACCAAAATTTAGAAGGTAGTGACGTTTTGCACAATTACTGTAATAGGTAGGGACGTTTTGTGCTAATTACCCTTTGGATTATCGTCCCTATTTTTTATTTTGCCCTATTTTGGAATCATCCATATTTTGAAATATGCCAAAAAGCAAATGCACTATTATCGTCCATATTTTGGATTATGCCAAAGAAAGAAAAATGAAAATGGGAATTATAAAAAGAAAAGGCAAAACAAATTGAGCAAATGCTTACAAGAAAGCGATATTTTGAAACTTGGCACGCAACTTTGAATTTGGATAACCGTCCCTATTTTGGATTATGCCAAAAAAAACAATAAGAAAAATAGGAATTATAAGAAGAAAAAGCAAAACAAATCGAACAAATGCATTAAACTTGGCCCGCATCTTAGGATTTAAATTTCTCTTAATTAATTTAGGACTAATTTATACCATAAGTCCATAAACACTACTATTGTGCAGAAATGTAGATGAGGAAAAATTATACATATAACCTACTTTGAAATAGAAAATTGAAATTTACTGATCACTATTAATTTTTTCACATATACCATTATATGATAACATAAATTGAACATTGATGGGATGTAATGAGTCCTGCTATTCTGCATTGTTATCTTAATTAAAAATAGAATTATATCATTTTCGGATAAAGATTTTATCCCATAAATTTCTCCTTTTTAAATTTCAAATACAGAGTTCATCAAAGCTAATTCTCTGTCTATCGTTTCCTCAGGAAGTCACAGTCATCTATAATATTTATCAGTGGCACGTTTGAAGGCTTTTCCGCCGCATATTTGATGATGAAAATGCCACAATCACTGCTGCAAAATATCGGATATCATTTGAATTAGAGACTTCACAATAGAGTTCAATAAACCGCAACAAAAAAAAATGTTGAGTACACAAGTTTGCGTGAATGTATGTGTTAATATCAAATATCTTAAATGGGCACAATTATATCGGATTTTATATCAGAATGTGGTAACCAACGTGAGTTGATAATGTAACAAAACTTGTTAACAAATACTAAAACGTTATCATACATTGGAAAATATACATTAACATTGTGTTGTAATAAGTATGTATATGTTAACAGCGTGAGATAACTGAAGGTATTATACGTAACAGTTATTGTTTGCATACGTCGAAATTAATGCGACGGTTTCGCAATCTGTCCTAACATCAATTAATGAAAGATATTTTTCACAATAACAAAATCTGCTATAGTGAATAAAGGAATTTTACAAATATGATATAACAAAACAAAATAATGTCTAAGAATAAAAAAGGTAAATAGCAAACAAGAACTTACCTTGGTTTGTTCAAGAACGGGAACGCTGTATTTCTTCTTTATCAACTTTGTTTTGGCTTTCTTACCAGACCGTTTCTTCATGTTCCCTGAGAATATTTTTTAAATTACATTCAAAGTTGCAAACTCCAGGAACGCAGATGAAAATTACCTTGATTCTTTTATGGAATGGTGATTAGAGAATGCTAGGGTTTTAAATTGATGGATAATGGGGGAAATGTGTGTGATTTTCTCTATGGAGATTTCCAGATACAAACAAATCTTTTGATAGTGGGAAATTTCGGTTATAATAGATAAATTTAAGAAAATTAATTATTATTTAAAATATTGCAATAAAATGTATTTATATAAATTTAAGTATAAATATGGTAAAATTTTATATCTATAAGTATAGTTCAAAATTTGAAATGGCAAGAGGTTTGTATTGTAGATTTCTTATTTAAAAATAAATGGTCGATATAAATAGAGTTTCCATCAAATCTTTAGCCTCTATATATTCTCTTTCACAAGGGGATGTTGGTGGCGTACTTGTGCCACCACCCACCAACATTTTTGATAAATAAAAATATTTTTGAAGTTATAAATTACTAAAGAAATTAATAGAAAGAAAATCAAAGGGAAAAATAAAAACCAATAGGTAGTGGGGGTAAAGGTGTTAAAATAAGTGGATCGGTTTGGATCGATTTAATTGGTCTGTCTAAAAATATAGATCGGGCTCCAAATATAAGAACCGGACCTCTCCCACGAACCTACCATTATTGCAGGTTGGGATCGAACCCTTCATGTTTTATTTTTCATTTTTCAAAAATATAATTCAATTTAAAATTAAATCATAAATACAAAATTTGAATATTTTGCAGATTACATCATTAAATTATTTGTAAAAAAAAAAAAAAAAAAAATACAAGTAGAGTTTACTAGTAATAATAGATGCATTGTTATAGTTTAATTATATTCTAATTGAGATGCCGATGACAAAAGAAATGAGTATTTATGGCTCTTTATAATTTTTTTATCTTGTAATTTTTTTAATGAAATGAGTCAGCTAAGCCGACCCTCATAGGTCGTCAACAAGGTTGGGTGGGGGGTGTTTCGCTTGGAAACCGGCAAGTTTCTCACCCAATGGAATATTTGATCCATATTGATGCAATGCGGCCTAATGCTCAGAAGCAAGAAGCTAGGAGAGTGTAGTTCGAGGACTCTTTATAGATTATCCATTTGACCAGGTCTACAAGAAAAATGAAAATTGAAGACCAAATTTTTAATGACAAAAATGAATTGATTGTTGAATACGATTTATAACGACAAAATAAAAATTTCGTTGTAAATAATTTATTGTGGACCGTAAAATATTGATTTTGTTGCGAAATATTTCAACGACAAATATTTTGTTGTTAAATGTACCTATTCAACTACCAAAGATTTTGTCGTCGTGGATTGTTTTATAAAATTTGGCGCCATTCGGCCAAAAATATTTTTCGACACAATATGTATTTACTATGACAACATTGTTCATTGTTGAAAAAATTATATTCAACGACCGAAAATACGCATCGTTGATTGTTTCTAAAAATGGCGCCGCAAATTTTTGTTCCCGCTAAAACAATTAGTAACAAATATTTACTTTGATCGACGACAAAATATGGTTGTTGTATAACTTAATCAACGACTATGCATTTATCGTCGTTAGAGTATTAAATTGTTTTTCTTGTGACAATTTATTTTCAACAACGACATAATTTTATCGTAAAAAGTAATAAAAAATTTGGCTATAAAATTTATGTTTCCCTTAAACTTTTGTCGACCAAACTTGTATATTCGACAACTATAATAATAGTTGTTGAAAAACGTAGTCAACGACAATACCAGTCTCCCATTGTTAAAACTCTTAAAAAATTGACTTCCTTAAGAACATATAAACAACAATGAAAATTCATCTTTGTTGAATTTGAAAAATATATTCAACAACGAAACATGTTACGTTGTTGTTTGAATTAGGATAGGTGACTTGTTAAAGATATTTTCAACAACAAAATATTTTAGTCATTTAAGATTTTCAAAATTTGGCTCCCAATTTAGATTCGCATTGAAATTTTTCAACCAAATATACCTTTGACAACTAAAAAATTTGTTCTTGTAATTCATATTCGGCAATGACAATTGTCGAATTGTTAAAATCATTAAAATTTTGGTTTGTTAAGAAAATTTCAAAAACCAAATTTATGTTGTCGTTGCATGTCTCTAAATTAACATTTCAATAAAATTTGTATTTTCTACTCGCAAAATTTTTTATATTAAAAAATACATGTAATTACGAAATTAGCATCATTATCTTTTGTGTAACACTCGTCTCTAAAAATAATGTAGCATTAGTTATGCAGTTTTTGTCGTATGTATACATGTGCATGTGTTTGTATTTATATATTATTCCAAGTCTTCGATCAAATTTAAAGTGGTTTGCATAGTTGATTACGTTTAGCAATGCCTGCATAGTTAGAGGTGTCAATCTGGGTTAGGCAGGCCGGGTCGACCCGCCTCCAATAAAGCCCAGTGACAGCCCGAATTAGAAAAAGTCTGTGCCACTGCAGATTGTGGGCCAGGTCAACCCAGCCCACAAAAATTGAACACGAACCTGGCCCATCCGAGTTAAGCCCATGTGGGTTGCGGTTCGGCTCGTAAGAATAAAAATTTAATTTTTTTTTGAAATTACTAACTTATTTTACTTCAAAAAAAATATTTATATTTATAGTAAAAAATGTGTTAAATTACTAAATAAATAATAAATAATAATGATAAATTCACATTTTTTATTTATAACAAAAAATGTTTACATGTAAAGAATTTTGTGTAGTTTACATTTGCTTCATTGAAATTTATAGAATGATAAAAAATTATAACATTATTTTTTTTATTAATTTTCTTTTTTTAAAAAAATAATAAATAGACAGCTGCATGCCTGTAAGACTAACAATCGTCGGCAGTGGCTGTCATTTCAGAGGTAGAGAGTTGTTGACTTAACTGCATTCAGTGGCTGTTATTTTTTTTTAAATTATCAAACTGATCACTGGCCCGTTAGACTCTGAACCGGTCTGGGCCACGGTTCCGCGCCCTCAGCCCATGAACAATTCGTCCAATTCACGGGCAGGCCAATAATTACTAGTCGAGGCGGGTGGGCCAATGCGAGTTCGGTCGGCCAACCCTTCTTGACACCTCTATGCGTAGTGATATTTACAGTAGTTTTTTTAGAAGATGAGGCCAGCTTGGTGATCGAGGGCTTGCATAGGGGTCTTACAATTGCCATGGACTTGGACTTCACTACTTCATTTTTCTAATTCTTTAAAGCTTCGCGGGATTGGATGAGCATAACCAAGATTGGGATTCACTATTGCTTTCTAATTGGAGTGGCTCACCCCCATTGTCACTTGAAAGGAAAGACAAGATGCAATTTTATTCTCATTTAATCATCTCCGCCTACATTGTCCTTTTTCGGATTTGTCACTTAAAGCGAAAATAAGATACATATTTATCCTACTTCGATCATTCCTTGTTTGTCGAGTCCTTATTTGGAACTGAGTTACGATAATCTCTAAATACAACCCCACACAAAATAGAGTCGAGATGATTTTGACTAGTGTTACTAAGATTTGAGAGTAACAATCCAGGCTTATTGCTTGATTATTTTTTAGAATGATTGATCAAAGTGGGTTTATGGACATATCTAATATTCTTAAAAACATTGTATCATTAATATTCTTAAAGAGATTTAACAAAAAATTGCTCATCGTAAAATATTAATTTTATTTTATAATCTAGCACACAATATATATATAGGTTGAACAATATTAACTATAGTATAATTGTCAATTGAAATATAAATTACAATGTAAAATTATTGTCATTTTGTTTTTATAAAAATTTGTTGAAGATTTTTAATATAAATTTGTCACTATGTAATATTATTTTCCACGGTATATAAACAATCATCATAAATTTTCATTAACAATTTAAAAAAATTATAAAAAAATCCAAGAATTAAATATATATATATATATATATATATATATATATATATATATATATATAATTAATTATATAATATGACGTGTATGTTTAACTTTTTAATTATTACAATTAATTGTAATAATTAAAAAGTTAACTTTTTGTTATATTAATTATGACATCATATATTTAATTTAATATATAAAAATTATATATATATATATATATATATATATATATATATATATATATAAAAAACTATTAACATATATGTGTGTGTATATATTTATATATATCACACATATATATCCCAAAATTTCACACGCTCCTTCACACGATCTTTCCCCGCCAAAAAGAATTCTCCTCAAACCCAAACTTCTCTCGGTAAGGAAACTAATGGGAATTCTCCAACACCACAAAATCCTACCATATTTACATTTGGAAACCCTAAGTGCACAAATCAAATTTCCATTAGTTGTCCAATTCAAACTCTACAATGAAAATAAGCAAAATCGACCTCCTTGATGTTTTTTCCAATTCTTCAATTGCTCAGAGACAAGTATTTGGAGCCCGTGTTCGTGTTCTAATCGGTAAGTATTGTTGTATTGAATGTTTACTTTCTTTTTCTCCAGATTTTTTGGATTAATTATGTGGGTTTTTATAACAGGTTGTAATTATGAGATTCTTGTGTGTTCTATATAGTATTTGTATTCTATTTCCTAGGTTTATTAATAGATTGAGCAATTGACCTGAATAATTTATACATAAATAGCTTATAAAAAATTATTAAATCGATAAATTACTTTTTTTTAATGGATTGTGATAAATTTACGAGTTATTGGTGGTGGATTTAGTAAAAAGCATCGCTTACTCTTTGATGTTTTGGGGAAAAATCTTGCATACTGAATAATTTTGCAATTAAATACTCATACATCATCAGTTCTAAGTGCAAGGGGATACTAACTAAAGGCTTGAGGATCATCATTGCTGAATATTTTTGTTTGGGGGTACTCCCTGAGTCTTGTTCTACTAGATTTATATCAGTATAGACGGGAGTTTCATTTAAATTTCCAATACCGTTAGCTTTATCTACCATCGATACCAATCCATTTATCAGTTGCCTTTTATCATTGTTCTAGGTGGAAACTCTATTCAAACTAAGTATTGCCGAAGATCTCTAGCTTCATTCTTTAATTCAAAGTATAGTTCCAAGAGAAAGGTACTGAATCTGATCAATAAAGTTTCTTGTGCTTGTTTCCCCTGTTTCTTGATGTGAGAATATTGTTGTTCACTTGCTTGCTTTGGTATGGGTGGAAGAATTCAATTACTTCTACCTCAATGGTTGTATTGGTTTAGCATCAAGTTGCTTTCTCTCAATGCTGTCTCTCAGTGGTTGAATTCAATTCTCTCAATGCTTTCTTTTTGAATTATGCTAATTCTAAATTTTAAAACCTGTCTCTCAATGTAATTGTTCAATCAGTCTGCGCACCGCTAGTATTCCCTAACAACCATTAGATATGATATATGAAACGAAATAAGTACATGTAGTATGAAACTTGGTATCAAATGAAAGAAAATACAAAGATAGGAAAAGAAAAAGTAAAACAGATTCACCAATGTAAAACAGCACCCAGAATGGATATAAATTAGAAGTGAACACAGTACCTACATCTGCATTTTTACTCCACAAAAGGCTAAAATTGAAGAGTACATGAATATTCCACCATCTACATGAACAAAAACAGAGTGGGTAAAATTGCAGTATGAGGCCCATGCTGGTGCTGATGAACTAGTATGTGCATGGGTAAAAATAGAGTGGGTAAATTTGCACTGGTCAATGGATTGATTGAAAGAATTGTTAGTGGTGACATTCTTAATCTATACTAATTCTAAAAATCCCTTAAAGGGAGAAATATTTTTGGACGATATTGCCCCTCAAATAACTTATAATTCTTAAAATCATCTTTCAATTAATATAATTTATTTTGGCTTTAATTTAAACTATTTAATACTATATAAATATTATATTTTGATCATTAAAAGTGATTTGTCTCTTTAAATTCTATTATATATTGTAATTAATGAAAATAAATAAAAATATACTAATAAAATTTTTAATATATTGAAATTATTATCTTTAATTGTAAACAATCAAATAGTCAATCTTATTATGCACGAGAATTTAAGCAAATTCCTTCATCAACATAACAAAACAAGATGAATTTGGCTTTACATTTCGACTTTCTTATTATTGATTCAAACTTTCTTCATTTGTTCCAAATATGGGAGAAACATTTATGAACGATATTGCCATTCAAATAACTTATAATTCTTAAAATCATCTTTCAATTAATATAATTTATTTTGGCTTTAATTTAAAATATTTAATACTATATAAATATTGCATTTTGATCCGTGAAAATCATTTGTCTCTTTAAATTCTATTATATTTATTGTAATTAATAAAAATAAATAAAAATATACTAATAAATTTTTTAATATATTGAAATTATTATCTTTAATTGTAAACAATCAAAGAGTCAATCTTATTATGCACGATAATTTAAGCAAATTCCTTCATCAACATAACAAAACAAGACGAATTTGGCTTTGCATTTTGACTTTCTTATTATTGATTCATATTTTCTTCATTTGTTATTTGTATTTGTTTTTTATTATGCCAAGAATATTTTTTTCCTCGCAATGACGATTTTTAATATTTGATAATTAGTTTGACAATAATGTGGTAATAATGAATGTGTTAATTTTTCATGAATGATTCACTAATTTTAAGAATATATATGATGATAATATTGATTTTAAATTTTGATTTCTATATCTTTTTTTTTTATTTAGAATATTTGTTCAATGTAAAAATGTTAATTATTGTGGTAGTCTTAATAACAAAGGGATTTAAGCTCGAATAATGTTTTATGTCATTTTGTAAGCAATTAAACGTATATTTATTGTGGAAGAACAAGTTAGAACAAGGAGAATTGGTGTTACTCTAACTCTTTCAAGCACGCGGCTGAGGAAGACATAACTTGGATAAAGTGAGTCATGTTATGTATAATGTGAAGGTAAATATCGTATAATAAGTGGTTTTATATGATGAGTTAAAATTATTCTCCAAATATCTGGTTGTTTTGAATTTTCTTGAAATTTAATAATATTTCAGATGGAATTACGGAAAAGAATGCATGAAGAGAACAAAAAAAAACCCTTAGTTTATGGGTACATTAAAATTGAATGGATATTGCAATAGAAAATTCTTCTTTATCTTATGTTAAAGAGATTCTTTTTTCTGAGAAATAATTACCTAAAAAGGCTAAATATTTTATTTTCGTGTGCTTTTTATAATGATATAAATACAGAAAATCAATAAAAATTGTGTTATACTTATATCTAATATTTTCATGTATTTTAGAATTTGATACTAATTTTCATAAAAGAAAGTTGCCTTTTCTGATATATCATTAGATATATGCTTTAAAATATAATTAAAAGAGTATCAATAATCTTTCAAACTTAATATTCATGTAGGCCATGTATTTTTTAATGAACCACATGTTTTACCAAGAAGTTTGAATATAATTCCTTAGTTGGTCATAATCATTGATGAACTTATGATTGAAATGAGTTTCATTTAAGTGTTATATTCATCAATAATTTTAAAATAAAAAAATCATAATATTATTACAAAATCACGTGCAACACACGTATTCTTAACTAGTTATCTTAAGTGCGGCTTATAGCATTGGATATGAAAGCTTTAATTGCTGGAGCAAATATACACAGGGGAGGAGAGGGGAGGGAGGGGAGGGAGGGGTGAAGGCTGTATTATTTAAAGGAAGTGGAAGAAGTTAAATAAATTGATTCTATTTGTAGTCTTTTTCTAAATTTAGGTTTATATTTTGGGCAATATAATTTCAGTATACTACGATGCCTTGCTCTTGTTAAGCAATTTCTGAAACCAATAATGAACTTGCCCTATAGATATTGGATGTATTGCATTTTAACCAGTTGAAGTAATATGTCATGCCTTTTTTATTTTTTATTTCTTTTAAAATATTCTTTGTTAGTGTTGAAGCTCTTCTTTTTCCTGTAGGTCTATTAATGCACTTTATTTAGTTTTGGTCAGAGTTATTTCATTATTTTGACCCAATCAAATTTTAGTTTTATTACAAACACACCAATTGTTTGGGGTCTTCATTGGTTTTCATGATTTATTATAAATGCTATATTTTTCTCCACTAGCATTTTTTTTACTTCTTTTTGCAGATAAAGAACAAGAGTACATGCGGGTCTTTTGTGTCCCTTGCAATTTTCTCATTTCGCATAGTAAAATTGTGTATATCTTTGGGATTAAGAATATCACAATTGATTAAAATGGAGATTGTAGATTTTGTATTAAACTCATGTCTTACTTTGCCGCATGACATATACTCCATTTGATGATTTTGTATTTTTATTTCTTTTTAACTGATAAGATTCGGGCAAGCAATAAATAAGTTCTTCGGGTATCCATTGTGAATTGGAAGATTGATATTTTTCATTGCAAAAAAGATCTGAAGTAAACAAACAAAATCGTTCACATAAACAACGTGTAACTACTCAAGGGTCCAAATCTTTTGCAGCACATGCTGAGGAAATGGTAAGTTATGAGTATTTGTACTATTTTTTTCTTATAAATTCCATACAACAAAGTTTAATACTATTTGTTCTCAACAGAGATATGAATCTACAAAAGAGCTACCAGGTCAGATCGAATTTTTTCGTGACATGCATTTTAGCAAGGGGAAAGGGTGGACAACAGATGCGGAGAATTATTAAGTATGTATTTTCATTCGTTTCAAAAATTATAACCAATGTTTCAAATTCTAAGTTTATTTATTTTTGATATGTATGGACAGAAGAAAATGCTTGAACTTCATATTTCCACGCAAAATTCTCCACTGGAAGAGAACCAAGATTCTTTGCATTTAACAGAGAATCAAATATGCAATCAAGTACTTGGTAAAAGATTTGGCTACTCTGAACCGCATAAAAGCTTATCTAGAAAAATGAGGTTGGATGATGATGATGCTTCTTTGGAGAATGCTGGCTTAAGAACCAGAGTTAAAGATCTTGAAGATCAGCTGAAAAATTGGACTGATGTTTTAAGTCGCATCCCCCGAGATATCTTATTGCTTGTGCAAAATGATACGTCTCAAGCATCGGGTTCGAATGAAGATCTTTAGATGTTATTTCTTGTTTTATGAATTAGTCGCATTGTGTTATTATTAGTGACTATTTTTAGATTTTGGAATATTATAGTTATGTTTGTTATATTTTTGAATATTCATCTTAAGAATATTATTATGGATTAATTTATCTAATTGTTACGAAAGCAATAATATTCTAATCTATTAATTAGAAAACTATTTTCAACGACAATATTATCTACAACAAGGAAGTCGTTGTCAAAAGTTGTTTTAACAATAAATTAGTGTACTTACAACGACCGAAAATAAATTTTTATTGTTAAAAGTATTATTTTACAACGAACCAATATATCTTTAACAAGAGTAGACTTCAAATTTTGTCGTAAATTTTTTTTTTAACAATAAATGTTTTCGTTGTAGTTTTATTATTTTTAACAACAAAATTAATTCAAAACATTCGTTGTTAAAAAAATTATTCTACGACCAATAGTTTGTTCGTTGAAACAATCTTGACAAATTTGGTTGTTGTTGTTTTCGTTTTAACGATGATACAAATTATACTACAAGAATTTATCTCATCGTTGTATTTACAAATCAACGACAAATTTATTACATGAATTGGTTGTTAATAAAATTATTCAACGATCAATGCCTTGGTCGTTGAAAACAATCCCAATAAAATTTGCTTGTTTTAAATACAATTTAACAACAATTCAAGATAATATAACAATACCATTTGGCGTCGTTGAATGTATACATATTCAACGACCCCATCCATTATGGTTGTTGAAATGATTTCCCAACGGACAATTTTCGACGAGTGCCTAACGAAATTATATTTGTCGTTGAATATCAACAACAACGAAAAAAAGAGTTTCAACGATTAATTTTTTCGTCGTTAAAATTGATATTTCTTGTAGTAAAAGATGCGGTCAGTGCAGTGAGATTTGTGGAACGAATTATGCCTTTACTCGTGCGCCCGGAAACATAGGCCTTTGACAGCCAAAACGAAAGGAAAAGCCCCTGTATACACGTCCCAAGCCCAAATATGTAGCCCACTTTTTTTTAAAAATAAAAAATACAACCCAAATATAAACGAAAAAAAAAAAGAAGAAATAAAGTCCTGAGCCAAAGCCCAAATGCCCCCAAATCCAATTAACATTTGTCTAAGAATCAATCAATTCAAAACTCATTATACCGCTTTATGTCTTCTGCTTCACTGCTTGGGTAAATTCAACCAATGGCCATTGAACTTTAGTTGAGTTTCTACTTAACCACTGAACTTTAAAAGGTATCTCAATGGTCACCCAACTTTCAACTAATTTCTATTTAGCCACCGAACTTTAAAAGGTATCTCAATGACCACCCAACTTTCAACTAAGTTTCTCATATATCACCCGTTACTCATTCGTTTGCAATACCTGACGAAATATCTTACGTGGCAAACGATCTTCCATCAGAGTGTAGTAATAATGTTATCAACAAAAATACACTAAGCAAACACGCCTAATTCGCATGAATTTGGTTGAAAAAAAAACTAAAAGCGTTTTTAATTTCTTTGAAATATGCGTATTTGAGTAGTGCACTTTTACTGATTGAGAGAGATTTAATAATATTATTATGCTATATTGAATAAATATGGTGTTTTGAATAGTGCACTTTTATTGATTGAGAAAGATTTAATAATATTACTACACTCTGTCGGAAGATCGTTTGCTAAGTAGGATATTTTGTCAGGTATTGCAAGCGAACGAGTAGCGGGTGATATATGAGAAACTTGGTTGAAAGTTGGGTGGCCATTGAGATACCTTTTAAAGTTCGGTGGCTAAATAGAAATCAGTTGAAAATTGGGTGGCCATTGAGATACCTTTTAAAGTTCAGTGGTTAAGTAGAAACTCAACTAAAGTTCAGTGGCCATTGGTTAAATTTACCCTCACTGCTTCAGCGATTTCTGCCTTCTGCATCTTTCTCTGTGTCCGCTTCTCTTCTCCGCCAATTTTCTTCACAAAATCAAAAATAAAAAAGTCAAAATCTTTATTCTATATCCCCAACCACCACGCTGTAGAAGAGATTTCGCCAACAAAGAACTCGGTAAGTAATTTATTTATTTTTTTACAGAAAATTGTAAAATTTTATTTTGTGAAAAGAATGTTTAAATTATTTAGAATTTATTGTGTGTATTGAATAATAAATTGAAAATGTATCATGTATGTATGCATTTTTTTTTTTTTTTTTTTTTTTTTGTAATTAGATTTCACAGTTTGGCAGTTTGTACAAGAGTCCGGTAATTAAATTTATGTATTTTTTTTTTTTTTTTTTTGGTATTGTAGACATTGAATTTGGCAAGCATTCAGCAGGTAAGGAAAAGTAGTTGATAATTTTTTTCAATTTTCTTGGAAAACGCAGGCAGGCAGATTGGTTTCAAATTTTTTAGTTTCAATAATTTTCAATTACTTTAGTTTCAATTGATATTTTTTGGACAAGACAAGAGTATGAATACCATTGTTAATGGAATAATGATTTATTGGATTGAATTATGATTTATTGGATTTAGCATTCTAACAAGGGCGGATTTGGGTTGTATTATGATTTATTGAATTTGGTGTGAATTGTGTTTATATTGGGGAATGCGTTGAATTATGATTTAATGGATTTGGTGTTCGATAGTTGATTGGTTAGATATTGAATATTGTTGAATTGTTAGATAGTTGACTGAGATATTGATTTTATTTTTTGTAATTTTAGATTTCAAAATAGATATAGATTATTATAGATGAATTTTATGTTGTGAAATATCGTCGAGCACCATTTCAATTAGTAATGCCGGATTGTGATTTTTCTTGTTGAATATGAATTTTGTTCGTACATTAATTTTTTAGAAATATTTGTCTCTCCATCGTAGATTCCTGGATCCGCCCCTGGTCGTCAAGCTAGAGAATGAAACCCAACTTGTTTATTCTTGTGGATTAACTTGTGAACTAGCTATGCTCGAATCGAATTAGTTTTGATCTAATTTTGTAATTAGAACAATCTGAACTTGGACCGTCGATCTATTTGGACACCGCTATAAAGAGGCTAAGCATTCTAGGGGACGCGAGTAAGGTTTTGGAATTGCAAAAGTGGGTGTAGCTGGATTGGAGAGAGAGGTTGAGGTTGGGGTTGGGTGGAGGTGAGCTTGAGGGTTGGCGATGGGTTGGGCCGGAACAGGGGATCAGACCAAGTTGCAACAAGTCCATAGGTTGGGGATTGGTGCTACAATTTTTCTAATTAATATTGTCTAAACTCCTATAAAATTAAGCTTTGTCTAGCGGAGCTTGACCCCTTAAAAGTTAGAAAATTAATTATATGTACTGCATTAATACATGTTAATACTCAATAGGATGTGGATTTCAATTAACAAAGTGTAGGGACATCAAAAGTGATACTTTGAATAATTTTCAACTAATTTAAAAAGCTAGTAAAATATCTTCTTTGTAATAATTGAGTAATGATATTCATAATCGCTCGCTATCGATAGTGACCTTACGTGTCACTTGAGTCATAGTTACTGACTATATATAACATTAGATAAATGATCTCCTACTTAGTGAATAATTATTATTTTGTCCACATCCAATTTAACACTTGCACACTGGATGAATTGCTGATGTAATATTTATTTAAGTGGACAATTCATCTAATTTACAAGTGCTACATTAAATATAAATAAAATAACAATTATCCACTGGAGACAAAACATCACTCATAATAATAATAGTTGGAGGTCTATATGATAAAGTCATTTTCAATTAAATCCGCTAGGGTCATACAATATTTTTTAATTGTATGAAGCATAAAGTTAAATATGATTTTACAGATAGAAATTACCATGAGGATGAACTTATCCATTTATTAGTAATTTTGCTAAGAAATAATATTTCGAGATTTGATGGGTAATTTGGGTACAATTTTTACCTTGTACCCACAATGGTAGGACTAAATCCAAAATCAGAAACACATTTACAAAGAAAGATTAAGGTCCAAGCCAGTGTCCCTACCTTTAGAAGGCCCTGCCGCCGCCGGTGGCTGCTCTTCTTCCATCAAATCTTTTACCTCCTTATCTTCTCTTTCACAAGGGGTTGTTGGTGGTGTTAATGGTGTACTTGTGCCACTGCCACCAACCGCCGCCGTGGGTTGCACTGCATCTTCCATGAAGTCTTCTGGTCGGAAACACGGATTCCAAACGGCGGGCACCGGCGGTTTATCTTCATTTGGTTTTTCTATGCCTTTCTGGCCTCGTTTCATTAACTTTTCATGTACTTGTCGTGTGCTTTTGATCAAAGCAAAGAACAATTCCATCTTCTTCTCTTCATCATTTTCTTCATCCTCCATTTTTCTCTTCTTTTTCTCTCCATCCATATGTGTGTGTAATGTGCCTAGAGAGGGGGGTGGGGGTTGGGGTTGGGGTTGGGGTTGGTGTTGGTTCATTGTGCACTGAATTCCATCCCAATATATGGGCAAACCCCGAGAAGAATTTAGCTCAAGTTGCGTGGTCTAGTACAATAGTTGCTTGTACTACTCAGACATATTTATTATTTATATATTTTGAGGACTCTACATATTCGAATAAAATTAATTATTGGCCACCCAACTTTAACCAGGTTACTACTTAATCATCTAACTTTAAAAATTATCTCAATGTCTACTCTTCTTTCTACTATGTTACTCATTCACCAACCGTTAATCAACATGTGCCAACTCGTAACGGAGAATCCGACCTGACAGATGGTTTTCTAACGTGGTGGTCTAACGGTGTGGACTCTGGTCAACTCAGCTAAATAGTACATCCTAAAAGCACTTTTCCTCTTCCAAAATCGAAGCACAACTCAATCTTCTTCCCTCAAAGGAAGTGTTTGGGTAATACGTTTTTTATGACTAATGAGATTTAACACTGTCAACATGCCACGTCAGAATTTTACTTGCCACGTGAGATGTCTCATTAGGAATTGCAGAGTGTTAGACATTGGGTGATGAATGGGTAATTGAGTGAGAAGAAGAGTGAGTATTAAAATACTTTTTAAAGTTTGATGATTAAGTAGTAAACTAATTAAAGTTCGGTGGCCAATGATTAATTTTACCTCTACATATTCTATAGAATTTATAATTTATAAGTACTTAAAAAATAATTTTATTCTTACCAAATATGTATGAACTTGATTTGTCTCCCAATAGAATTAAATAATTAAATAATTTTCAGATAAAAAAAATAATTAAATAATTTTGTATACCACACAAACAAGAAGTTATGGACAATACTGAATTTACTTTTAGATTTTTTAATAAGCTAATGATTAGATATAAAGGAATATTTTTGAAGTTATAAATTATTATAGAAATGAAAATAGAAAAAGAAAGACCTTTCTTATTGTTCTTATTTATTGAATTGACTTGAGAATAATTAAAAAGCTAGAAGCCACTCATTTCAGTACATGCATCTATAAATTATTCGTTTCATGTATTATTATAACACTATTGTGATGACTTGAATCCCTATTTAATGTTTTTGGTCAAATTGATATTTAACTTATAGAATCTACAACAAATGAATCCTCAAAATGATTTTCATTTAATAAAGAAAAATACTTCATTTATTACATAACACGTGATATTTTACCGACTAAAATATATGGCGTCATTAAGTGCCTGACATCTGATATATGGCGTCATGCGGATGCGGTGGCTTAAGGTGTTGTGGCCTGTCACATTAATGTGTGTACAGTGTTCCCACTTTGGTTTCCCATTCTATATATGTTTTTCAATTATGGATATCTTTTCCACGTGATTACCAGTTTAGGGAGATCAAAATGTTCCATAATGTCCTCTTTAAAATATTCTTAGTATGTAATTGAATTTTTAAAGTAAATCGCATATATCACTAGAGTATTGATCAAATATTTTTAGTGGGTATTTTTTCTGGGTCTTCCATATCCTCTTTAAAATACATAGTATGTAAAATAAAGTGAATCGTATATCACACTATATAATATTTTGTTAAAAAAGTTAATATTTCTCTAACTTATTTTGTAGCATTTATTTTTGAATATAAAACAATAGATCGATCTTGATGTTTTATTATTTTCAAGAATTAATGGATCGAACTTAATATTTTATTATTTTCAAGAAGTGGGGATTGACATTTTGTTCTTTTAAACCTTTTTAATTGATACATAATTTGTATACTTTTTCTTTCGGCAAACACATTTATGTTCTGATGTTTGATTTTTTTCTTTTTTGTTTATTTTTTTTTTAATTCATTATAACCAGTTTTTAAATAGAATATATGTGACGTCAGTGCTTTTTATTGACGTAGCAAATATAACGTGTTATCTGTGCATATTAGTATGTCATATCATCACATATGTTAACTCTTTTAACGGAATGTAACGAAGTGGCCTATGAAATTTACTTTTGAAAATTCAATGGTATTGTTAGCGATTTTTATGTTTAATATTCTGCAAGTATACGAATCGCACAAGTAATATAATAGGTGTTGAGTCCAAGTATCAAACCCACATGAATTTAGATAGTTTAATTCAATTATAGTAACCTTAACCGAATCAAATAACTTAGGAAGATTTGGTGACTAAGAACTAACTAAAATTTGAATTAAGAATAATTAAATAAATTATAACTCAAATAAATAAGAGATTAAATTTGATAAAAATTACTTTAACTTTGGAAAAGAAAAGCATATTAGAATCCCGAATCCACCTATACCATTTCCCTTTAACTTGAACCGCTAAATTTAATAACACAAATTAATTATGAAGATCAATATTCCTAATTTGTTTAACAATCTCTCCCGAGTAGAATTAAACTTATCCATACATGTGACCCGACTATATCTCTATGACAAATGTAAACATACAAGAATGCATTAAAAATTGTAAATACCTAAAGATCACGTAAAACATAGCAGTATATTTCTATCTCCTATTGGACTCTACGACAATTGATACTATGTTTAACCTATTTTGCAATCTCTCAATGGTAAAATAAGCCACAAAACTCATAGAACTAATGCATATATAGTTATAGAGACTAAGAAACAAATATCAATTATTCAAAATTAAAAACGTGCTTGAATATAAAAAACTCGGTTCAGAGAATTAAAGGTTCATGATACAAGTTTCTTCATGAATCTAGCATTAAATAATCTAGCCTAGCATACTAAGAAGAAGAAAATAAAAGTAAAAATGAAATATAAAAGCCATCACCTGGATATGAAGAAAACTTAAAAGATGAAATCTTGATCTTGATCTTTATTGAATTCTTGAAAGGATAAATCTTGATTTTCGTTTCTTGATTTGTCACTTGTTTCTCTCTTTAAATTCGGCTCTAATTCAGCTCTAAATTGGCTTTTCGGTGTTTGATCATTTGCTTCAACTCTTCATTGTCACTCCAACACACTTTAAATTTATTGATTTTATCTTCTTCATCATCCTCCAATGTTTGGCTCTTTATATTCACTTCAAAAACAGAACTTCTTCTTATTTACTCGTCAATTTCACCAAGTTGTTGCTATTTCGGTCCATTATTTTCCAATTGCTTATAAACGGGTCCAAAACTGAAATAGAAAGAATAATACACTAAATTAAGTATAAAATCAATAAAATAACGGGATAGAAACTTAATTTTAAAGCATAAATAAGTGCACAAAATACACTTATCAAATACCTCCAAACTAAACGTTTGTTTGTCCTCGAACATAAACAAAACTAAAATACAAATTTCAACTAAGCTAAGAGAATTACTAGAAACAGAGTCAATGTTAAAGTTCTTACCAAATGCCTCAAGTTCGAATATAAAGTAACACTTTTAGAAAGATTTTAAACAGCACCACACATAAGTTTTTTTACTTATCCGATGCTCACCCTTTGTGAGTCTATGAATAGCCAAATATTGAACTTACACCTGTATTAGACCACGACCAATATTGTATTGTTGATATTTTTATAATCTCAAATCCTTTGTAGTCATTTATTTCTTATACCTTTCGTAAATTATCGCACTTCTAATATGTTTCTCTCCAATACCAAGGTGTTCTAGCGAATTTAGTTCCTATTGATCAATACAATGATTTTTTCAAATAATGTGGTAAAAATTAGAAGCTTGTATTCCTAGAACTAGGATGGTGAACGATTTCTAAAGTATCATCTTCAGTCTCTGAGATCCTAACATAGCAATCCTTACTGAGCACTTCCAACTCTTTTTATTTTATTTAACTAATGTAAATAGTCTTACATCCTGTGTATAATACTTCTCTCCCATAAGTTTTCTATGTGACTTATGTAGCGAGCTTTAGGCCGATGACTCCCAAGTTAGATGACCACAGGGCACTAGGTTTTAAAATACCCTAATAGACTTAATTATTCGAGTCCTACAGGCTATAGGAGAAGTGAAGATGTAAAAATTAAAATAAAATAAAATTAGTAACTCATGTAGCGAACTTTGGGCTGATGACTCCCAAGTTAGACAACCATAGAGTGCCAGGTTTTAAAATACCCTAACAGACTTAATAGTTCAAGTCAGACATTTTATTTTATTTTTTTAGCAGTGAGTAGTGCCCGATTTAAATTCCTTGACTACAATATATTCAACCAAAGATGAGACCCAGAAAATTCAAACCATCAAAATTCTACAAACACATGTACTAACTTTAACACCCCAAATTGTTCTCGAACAATTTGGTTACTAGTCTAAAGATTTAGTAACTGAGTTTTTTTTTTCACAATAATTATAAGTCAATAATATCAACCCATACACCCAAGTCATGTTTTCAATAAGTGATAAGTCAATAATGGCTACGTGCTTCATTAATCTAGTCTAACATAGATAAGTATTCAGGTAAAAGTACGAGTTAAAGTATTGTCTAATATTCTAACTAAAAACGTACTCAACTTCAAACAAATATCACCATTGACAGTAAAATGTTCAACAATAACTAGACAAATAAACATGGTTTTTTTTACCTAAACAAATATTGCAGTTATACAGACCCGAATAATAAACAAATTCAAAATTCATCAATTAAGTATCCTGATACTTAACTCACCCCCAAACTAAAATATTACATTGTTCCTAATGTAATATAAAAAATAAGTAAATATAGGAGGGAAGAGATTCATGTACTCTTTGGAGGTAGATGTAGAGAAGATGGTTTGGGTTGATCAGATGGACTAGCTAAAGTGGACTGAAGTGGACTCGGGTGTTTTGTTGGGACTTATGGTCGAAATATTATGTTATAGATATCATCCATATGCCTTGCAAAGTGGAACATACCGCGGTTGACATGGTGGGGCTTTACAAAAGTAATAAACAATATATGAAAAGAAAACTAATGCATTATTTAGTCTAATTAATAAATAAGGACATAAGAATATGTTGCCTTCCATTAAGCGCTTGTTTAAAATCGTTAGATTGACTTTGTAACAATCATTTCACAGCACTTTAAATAGTGCTTCAGATGACTTGATTTGCTTACATCTATTGACTTTGCACTATTTTTCATTTATCTTCAAAAATTCGAATTTGCGCTCTTCATCAAAATATGATTTTAGTTTAGCACCTTGCTCGAACACAACTACGAAAACTACAACTTCCTCATCGACCTTGATCACAGAATCAATTTTAGAAGAAAGAGTGGAGTCGAAGAATTGCATGATAAGTGCAACACAATTAAATGTCACTTTTTTATGTTGCCTATTTAGGATCATCTTCTCTTTCTCCACATAATCCTCTTCTTTAATTGGTACTTCCTTGGGTTGGATGACATATTTATTATCTAAAATCTCAGACAGTTTCTCTTCACTTCTTGTTGTAATGCTTGGCATGTGTTCCTAGGTTGGCTTTAGTGTTGATTGGAAAGGTGTAGGAGTAGGGACAAAAACTTTGTGTGATCGGTAGTTTCAATTTATCTCCCAAGATCAAGTCATCCTCATCAATTTTAGGAGTTGCATCATATCTTACTATATTAGCTGGATGCATTGCAATGAAATCTTCAAAAAGCATCTTGTCCTCATCAATTTTAGAAGTTGCATCATATTTCACTATATTAGCCTGATGCATTGCGATGAAATCTCCAAAAAGTATGTTGTCCTCATCAATCTCAGAAGTTGTATCATATCTTGCTATATTAGCCTAGTGCATTGCGATGAAATCTCCAAAAAGTATGTTGTCCTCATCAATCTCAGAAGTTGCATCATATCTCGCTATATTAGCCTAGTTTATTGCGATGAAATCTCCAAAAAGCATGTTGTCCTCATCAATCTTAAGATCTTCCATCTTGTATTGCGATCTAAAAATAGACAAATTAAACACTAAAATAAACTAAAAAAAATTAAATAAATAAAGTTCGAATTAGTGTTAAAATAACTAAAAAATAAGTAAAACTAAATCTCCAACAACAGCGCCAAAAATTTGTTATCGATTTTTATGTTTAATATTCTACAAGTGTACGGATTGTACAAGTAATATAATGGATGTTGAGTCTAAGTATCGTACCCACATGGATTAAGATAGTTTAATCCAATTATAATAACATTAACCGAATCAAATAACTTTGGAAGATTTGGTGACTAAGAATTAACTAAAATTTGAACTAAGAATAATTAAATAAATTATAACTCAAATAAATAAGAGATTAAGTTTGATAAGAATTACTTTAACTTAGAAAAGAAAAGCGTATTAGGATCTCGAATCCACTTATACAAATTTCCTTTAACTTGAACTGTTGAATTTAATAACACAAATTAATTATGAAGATCAATATTCCTAATTTGTTTAACAATCTGTCTCTCAAGTAGAATTAAATATATCCCTATATGTGACCCGACTATATTACTATGACGATTGCGAACATACAAGAATGCATTAAAAAGAATACTTAAAGATCACGTAAAGTATAGTGGTATATCTCTATCACCTATTGGACTCTACGACAATTGATACTATGTTTAATCTATTTTCAATTTTTCGATGGTAAAATAAGCCACAAAATACATACAACTATTGTGCATATAGTTATAGAGAAGAAGAAAGCAATATCAATTATTCAAAATTAAAAACATGCATGAATATAAAAAACTCGATTCAAAGAATTAAAGGTTCATGATATAAGTTTCATCATGATCCTAGCACTAAATAATCTAGCCTAACATACTAAGAAGAAGAAAATAAAAATAAAAATAAAATATAGAAGCCATCACCCGGATAGGAAAAAAAACTCAAAAGATGAAATCTTGATCTTGATCTTCGTTGAATTCTTGAAAGGATAAATCTTGATCTTCGTTGAATTCTTGAAAGGATAAATCTTGATATTTGTTTCTTGATTCGTCTCTTGTTTTTCTCTCCAAATTCAGATCTAAATCGACTTTCCGGTGTTTGATCATTTGCTTCAACTCTTCAATGTCACTACATCACACCTTAAACTTATTGATTTTATTTTCTTCCTCATCCTCCAATGTTTGGCTCTTTATATTCACTTCAAAAATTCAACTTCTTCTCATTTACTCGTCGATTTCACCAAGTTGTTGCTCTTTCTGCCCATTTTTTTTCAATTTCTTATAAACGGGTCCAAAACTGAAATAAAAATAATAATACACTAAATTAAGTATAAAATCAATAAAATAACAGGATAGAAGCTTAGTTTTAAAGCTCAAATAAGTGCACAAAATGTACTTATCAGGTATTTCAAGAACGTTTTAATGTATAGTGGCAGTTTTGGAACGTTTGGCAAAGTATAATGCTATTGGGAGTATTTAACTCTATGTCATATCAGCACATATGTTAACTCTTTTAACGAAATATAGCAGGACAACGTATGAGATTCACTTTGAAAGTTCAATGACATTCTAGGAACATTTTAAAGTACTGTCGCATTCCAAAAATATTTGGCAAAGTATAGTAACATTGTAAATATTTAACTCTTAGTTTGGGTATCAACTCTTTCTATAATTGAACAAAATAATATATTATTATAAAATTCTTTAAAGTGCAAGTTTGCTGTGATTATTTTTTAAGTATTTATAATTATGAGTCCTAAAAAATTTGTGAATAATAAGTGATAGTAAATTATAGATATCGAAAAATATGTGGATAAAAAATATTTATAATTAGTTTAAATTATAATTTAAATTTAGTCAAACAAGCTAAAAATTCTCTCTTTTTTATTTTTTTGTTAGTCACATTTTTGTAAGCTAAAAATACCCCTTCAATTATAAGGAAAATAAACTAAGAGATTTTAGAAAGAAAATGAAGGTGATAAATGAATTTATGAAATTTGAATTATAAGGTTTTTTTTTTTTGGTATACAGATATAAGTAAAAATAACTAGAGGGGGAGATAATAAAAGAATTAGAATTCAAGCGTGTAAATTTTTTTATAAAAAGACTCTTATGTATATATTTTCAATGGAAATTACAATCTGAATAAAATATATTCTTCTAGAGTAAGGGCCCTTTTGGAATTGATTTTAGAGCACAACTTCTAATTGTCAAACACTCATAAGTTGTTTTAGATGTTTGATAAATTTTTAAAAAGTGATTCTAAAAGAATCTGTATCATTTGGCAGTAGATTTTGAAAAGCAGTAAAATGGTAGCTTTTCATATTCTGGTTTTAGCTTTTTATCTATCTATTATTAAAATATCAAATTTGACATTAATTAATTAAAGTAATTCTTTTTATGTCACATATTTATTAGTATTCTAATTATAATGCATCTTTTCAAATAATTTAAATTTAAATTTAATTTATTTTTGTACAATATTAGTATGCTTTTATTTTTAATTTTTAATATTTTAAAATTTAAAGATTTAATAGATATATATATATATATATTATTTTTATATTAAAATAATTATGATAAATGCATTGTCTTGAAAAAATATTTGATAATATTACATATTTTTATATAACTAAAAATAAATTTTACAATACTAATAATAATACAAAATAATATTATTATAATCAATATCCATTTAAGTAATTGTCTTTCAATCATAGCAATAAATCACTTTTGCTACCAAACGTTTAAATACTAATTTTAAAACATATAACAATTATAAAACAAGAGTTTACCAAATACTTATATGATTGTTTCTACAGCACAGCAAAATCTGATTCTCTTAAAAGCACAGCAATACCAAACCAAGCTTAAGGCTCCGTTTGAGATTGATTTTTGAGTCCAACTTCTGATTCTCAAAGAATCAGAAGTTGATTTAGGCATTTAACAAAATTTTTAAAAGTGATTATAAAATAATCTGACTCACCTGGTAGTAAATTTTGAGAAGCAGCAAAAAGACAGCTTTTCAGATTCACTTTTGATTTTTTTCATTTATATATTATTAAAATACTCATTTTATCCCTAATTAATTAAACTAATTCCTTCAATATCTTAAGTTTATTTGCACTATATGACTATTCTTTTACTTTGTAATTTTTATAAAATTTGAAATTTATTAGGTGTTTATTATTTTTATTTTAAAATAATAATAGTGAATGCATTTAATTGTTAAAAAATATTAGACAATATTACATATTACTATAAAAGAAAAAAGAAGAATTTTACCACTCATGATAATAATAATAATACAAAATAATATTATTATAATTAATGTTCTTTTTAGTAATTTAATACCATTACAACAATAGATCACTTTTGTTTACCAAACAATCAAATGCTGCTTTTGAAATATACAGCAATTTTGAAACAAGAGTTTATCAAATACTTACAAGAGTTTATCAAATACTTATCTGATTCTTCCTACATCTGATTCTTTCTACAACACAGCAGAAGCTAATTATCTTAAAAGTACAGCAATACCAAACAAAGCCAAAGTATAACAACCTATAGACATCTAGATAATATCAGATACTCATTCATCATTATCTATCATTTTACAACACTCCCTCTTGAATGACTATTTTCACAATAGTTCTCTTGTTAAAAATCTTCTCAAGAAAATCCAATTGAACAAAACCTGGTAGAAGGAAAAACAATACAGCTTCTTCCCTGATTTCAATCAATAAAAATCAATGTAGCAAGCTATCCATATCTTGTCTATCGATGTCCTCAATACCATCATCTTTCTAAAGTTTTATAAAACAATGCTGGGAAAATATGTTCCATATTGTTGTCTTATTATAGCCTCCATGCAATGTCATCTTCATACAAGATATTCATCTATCCCTGCTTGACTATAGTTAGCATGATGGTCTGATGACTTACATTAAAAATAGATCTTATTGTTGCGTCTTTAGGATTCTTGCATACAATTGGTAACATACGATAGTAAAATCATAGAATTATATTGAGTGTAAATGTCTTGTAGGTTATGGATATCCATAATTATAATATGTATAACATTTTTCAATGGATGTTGTTGACGTCGGAACCCGCAGCGTCCACGTGTCAACAGATCTTCGGTCATTCCTCTACCAACCTGTATGTGACCTGCACACTCAGACGACTGTTAGGCACCAAGATCACCGGGGAAAAAGGGTTCGGCGATCGTTGGTACTCCGACGATCTAGTCAACTGTCGGTATATAGAAATAATACACGGGAGGAGGCAAGTAATTGGGTGTGGGAGAGACAAGCAGGCAGAAGTTTGAGCAGAGTTTAGGGTGGGATTCAAGTGTGAAAAAGAGCGTACCTTGGAACAATCGGAGACGTCGTATTTATAGCGCAAGAGTCTTGATTGATTTAGGTAACAAATCAATCAGATACTCAATCGGATCCTCCTTCCTTATGGGATAGAGATCATTCCTTGTCAAAGCAATCTCCAAGATTACCTTTCTTATCTGAGCTTATCACATTGCATGATTTTAGGAGGTTATGATTCGGGTTCCTTGTTAGGATCCGTGCGCTAAATTGACGCAATCTTTCTTTACTTACTTACCTGGTCATTCTAGCATATCGTGCTGCCTACCAGTTATAATTGATACAAAGCCTGGCGAGGCCCTATGGGTCGGCCGTGAGTGTCAAGACCCTCCCGGGCCCCATGAGTGCAGGCTGCCGCAGAAGGCTAGGCGCTCGATGGGCGTCCGAGGCCCTTTTCAGATTTGCGAGGCCCTCACGAGTCCTAGATGGGACTCTTGAAGGGCCTAGATGGGGCCCTTGCTGACGTGGAGGCCATATCAGAATCGTGTGGTAACAGATGTCCTTTATACAAAATAATATGCCTCGTTAAAATCTTGATGGGAAAAACACTGAGAAAAACTTAGTGAAGAAAAAAAGTACATGATTTTTTTGAACACGCTACGAAAGTTGCCTCATTAAAAATCTTGCCAGGAAAAGCTAATAGGACAAAATTCGATCAACAAAAAAAGAGCACAACACGTATATAGATTTGTATATCTTGTTTATCAACTTCTCAAGTGTTACATTAGACAATGTCTTTCTGCGTGTTATATAAATTGTCGTAATAGTTACATTTGAACATATAAACTGGTTGGTGAGCTTTATATATATCCAATAATACTCTGCATTATAACTCACCAGTCTCGAATCATAAACTATTAGCAAGATACAATAATATATATATTGTAATATATGGTACTTCAGTATGAATAAGTTATTCATTATCATCTCGAGAATGAAGATGGTCCTCTTTTTGCCTTCAAATGAACAAATAACCATCAAGTATGAATTGAATGTATCATTTTCCCATCCTAAATCTATCAAAACTTTTTCTATATAAGTTTAGTGATGAGCCAGAATTCAATTGGCAATATACTCGACGTGCAGGCCGAGGAAAAAAATATTTTTCCAAAACATGAATTCCTTCTTAAGTAATCAACTGCATTTGGAAACTCTTCATGAGTTTCAATAATGTATAAACAATCAACAGCAATAGTAGCAAATTCAATTATTGATTTTTATATAGAATACATGGGCATATATGGTCATTCTTGTTCATTTTTCAACAAATATTTGTTAAGACAATTATTCTATATACTATGATCGAATAAGTTTTTCAAAAATCTAAACTATATGTTCCAGGCATATTGAATTATTCAAGGATTTATCTTAATAATATTATTAGTCATGCCAAAAGAGTTGGTTATAACCAAATTCATTAGATGCATATCAAATTTTATGCATTGTCAGACTAACAAAATATCGATTTGTGATCATGGAAAGGGGCACAGGTTTATCTCTCCATCGAATCAAATTGGCCAAAGGTGTGCGTTCATGAGCCCATGCTAAAGTTTCAATCAATTCCTGCCAAAATCCATGCCAGGATATTAAGAACATAAATCCAATAGCCCAAACAAGATGTCCAAATAAGAACATCCATGCCCAGACCGATAAACTATTCATACCAAAAGGGTTATATCCATTGATAAGTTGTGAAGAGTTTAACCATAAATAATCTCTTAGCCAACCCTTCAAGTAAGTGGAAGATTCATTAAACTGTGAAACGTTACCCTGCCCAAGCTTGGTTGAGGAAGAGTTACGGGGCGAAAAACAACAAAAATACGCAGATAGGCCGGGGGCATCTACTACAAGAATATTATCTATTTGTAAAAGTCTTTTGTGAAAATCATTATGTCAAGAGCCATGCATTATATCTTAAGACTTCATTTTTCTCTTTTTCGTTTTGCATAAGTACTATTGACCTTACACATTTACATGTTCAAACCGCAGGTCAAAATACTTCAAGTTTCTTTAGTAAGTAAAATTTTGCATAAATTGTGTATTTTTATTTAGATCAATCATTTCTACGTCGACATTCTTCGACGGTTTTTGATTCAACATCCTCACTTTTGTTCATAACATTGTGCGCTATATTGTACTATAAATATGTTATCAACAACTGTACTATATTCTATTCTCGCTAAAGTGCCAATTGTGAATTGTAGAATCTATGGTGCAACAACCACATGACAAAAAATCGTGATATGTTTTTGGGGCTTAATCCAAATATCACTTCTCAAATCATTATTGGCGACGAGACACGGAACAATGCAAAAGGGAAAGGCACAATTGTTGTTCACACTAGTGTTGTGAGAAATAATGTGTAATTGCAAGTGAACAATATCGTACAAAAGTAATAAAGTGGACCTATTGAGTCCGGATTATTGTTCCCATGAATACTATCTTATTTATATATTAGTTAAATTAATCTTAATGCTAATCTATTGAAAACAATTTGAAATAACTTGATTTGAATGATTAAACTATAACTATTAATTCTTAGAAAATAAGTGTGGAAGCAAATATGAAGAATTTAAAAAACAATGGTTATTAAAGCGTTTGGATTCACGAGTTCACCATAGTCGTCATCTCTAATTTTTCCTCTCAAGATTTCTTCCCATCACTGAGTTCACCATAGTCGTCATCTCTAATTTTTCCTCTCAAGATTTCTTCCTTAATTAAATGTATTAAATCTCCTATGAATTCAATTTAGTACCGCGACAATAATAAAAGCGGCCCAATTGCTAGATTTTACTACAAATTTAACATAATTTAACTAAAACATAATTAATTAATGGCAAAACTTTCAAGATTAAGAGAAAAGTCTAAAACATAATTAATTAAACTAGGTTACATTAAATTAGGTTACATCGTTCAACTTTAAATTTAGCTACTCACAATTCTAGAAAAAGAAAAGATGAAGAGATTTGAATACATAACCCGGATCTTGAATAGAAGATGAAAAGAACTTGCAAATCTTGCACCAAGAGATTTTTTTCTTCACGTTCCAATCTTCAAGATCTTGGTTATTCTTCGTGTTCTTCACCGTTCTTTTTACCAAAATCCCTTCCATCCTCAAAGATGCAACCCGTATTTTGACCTAGGTTAGGTCTTTTTATAGTTCCAAAACTCTCCGACTTATTTTAAATTCAAAAGGACTAAAACGCCCTTGGTTTGTATTTAGGAAAATCTCCAAAATTGATCTCGTTGGCCGTGGTGGGGCCACGGTTTGCAAACCGCGGCCCAGCCAAGGCCAATTGGTTGACCGTGGTTTGGCGTAGTTTGCAAACCGCGGTTAACAACCCTTCAATATTTGGACTTGAAGTCTTTCTATTTTTGAATGATCTGTACTTTAGTCCTTTGATTTTTTCTTTCATTTCAATCTAGGCCTCTTTTATTTACATCTCAAGTCCTTCATCTTTTGAATATTTGCAAGTTGGTCCCCATTTTCAAGTCTTACTACATTTTCAGTCTTTCTTTGCCTATTTTGCCTTGTTTCTCTTCAATTCCATTCGAACAGGTTTCAACCTAAAATAATCAAATCATCATACAATTAAGTAAAGATTCACTTAAAAGTACATACAATTGTCCACTTTTGATACTACAGATAAGCGTAAATCGACACTTATCAAATAGGAACATTTGTTCGTCCTCGAACATGACTATTTACTTAAACAATCAAACAAATAATATTAATATTTATTATGACAGATAGCTTGCTGTGTTTGCCTCAGATTTTTTTGAAACAATTAATCAATTCATAAAAATTTCTAAATCATGCTACAAAATCAATTTTTACTTATCCAATGCTCGACTGATAAATGTGTGTGCGCATAGTCAATCCAATCAACATAAGCTTTTAAGTTGGAATATTCTGTTCCCCAATGGTCAAATATTTATTTTCTCTCTCATAAGAATACATACTCTCATATTGATATTCAATCTTTCACCATAGGTGTAAACTCTAAAGTTGTCCTCAAAATACTTATTTTTTTACCACTCATAATTTGGTTAGGTCTAGCCAATACAGTTACTGTCTAGATCTGTAAAAATTCTTCTTTTATTGAATGCTTCGACCATCAAGCTTCCACTAGGTAAATCAAATCCACTAGTTATCTAAATCTCAAAATTATGCGCACAAAGGCTAAATCTTACTTCTTCTTTTTTATTTTATTTTAAATATCTTATGTGTAAGACCTCACTCTCTTCAGCTTTCTAGATGACCCTTGTAGCGAGCTTTAGGTCGATGGCTCCCAGGTCTGATAAACCTTAGGACACTGAGTTTTGAGACCCCAATGGACTTTATCACTCGAGTCAACTAGTTTACGAAGAGAGGTATAAAGTAATACAAGTGCAATGCCTTTCATTTTTTATTTTTTATTTTGTTGTAAGATAAATACGCGGGGATTAGATTCTTAACATCCGGTCAATACCTAGATTCCACCTGGTAGCCAAATACACTCCATACAACTATTACTCAAGTACGGAATCAACACCTATCTAAACAACTTCTGCAATAGTTTAACCACCTCCAAACTATCATTTCAACAGGTTAGGTAATTGAGTTGTCAATTGGTGGTCTTGGTTTTCACAACTTATGTTCACTATTATATTCTATTTAATATACCAACCAAAGATAGTGATATTCAAGACTATTGTGCTAACACTTAATCATATCTCACACGGATAAGTAAAGTCTATAAAAACAGCTTAAGCAATATCACCTAGTCGTAATTCATGAATTGATAAAAGTTTCAAATAAATATCATCATAAGCCGACAAGGCTATCCAACATACAAGCACAAATAATAATAATTTTTTATTTTTATTTTTAGCATCCACAACACACAACAATAATGAAAATAATATAGTCATCCCAAACTTAAAATTCACATTGTCCACAATGTGACAAAATAAAGCAAAATAAATAAAACAAGGAAAGAGTTAACCTGAATCAAAAGGCGTGGAGACAACATCAGACTTTCAGTTGATTAGTACGCATTGGGTTTGGAATGACGATGTATAGCCTGAAATATAAAAAACAATTAAATGTACTTAATTACTAAAAATTGGGAAATGTGTTCTACTTCTTAATGTAGTCCTAAAATTATACATGCAATACAATAAACATATAAGAGATAGAAAAATATGTTGCCTCCCATTAAGTGCTTGATTTATAGTCTAGAGCTCGACTTTTTGCAAATATTATTTATAGAGGCTTGAATTGGACTTTGGAAGTCTTGCATTGCTTGCATTTACCAGCTTTGCAAGATTTATCATTTACTCTCCATATTTTAAATCTTCCATTTTCATCTTTAATTGTTGCAACAATTCCACCTGTATCCGATTTGCAGTTTTCTTGGCCAATTTTCACCCCATTCATCAACTCTAAAATACTCTTCGAGGTCGACTGGTTGCTCGTGTATGACGTACGTACTGAATATTGCTTGTTCATCATCCTGTACTCTAAATATTAGCTCACCTTTTTCAACATCAATAAGATCTCGACTCATCGCTAAGAATGGTCGCCCCAATATGACTGGCATATTTCGATCCTCTTCGATATCAAGAATAATGAAGTCAATCGGAAACAAAAAGTTATCCACCTTGATGAGCACGTCCTCAATCACACTCTGTGGGTACTTGATTGATCTATCAACAAGCTATAAAGACACGTTTGTTTCTTTTACTTCTCCTAAACCTAATCTCCTGTAGACAGATAGAGGCATTAAATTTACACTTGCACCTAAATCACATAAAGCATTAAAATTATAAAATTTTCTAATTGTGTAAGGTAATTTAAAATTCTCTGGATCTTTTAACTTCGGAGGCAACTTATTTAGAGAATAACATTGTACTCTTCAGTTAAAGCTACTGTCTCATTTTTATCTGATTTTCTTTTCTTGGACAACATTTCTTTCATAAATTTTAAATATAATGGCATCTGGGCTAATACGTTGGCGAAAAGAATGTTGATGTGCAGTTTCTTGAAAATTTCAAGAAATTTTTCAATCTGCTTGTCGAACTTGTGCTTCTGCAACCTCTGAAGAAATGGAATTGGTGGCACATGAGCTTTGATAGTAATTGGCCCCCTTACTTTTGATGATTCAGCAAATTCTTTTGAAACTTGTTCTTTTGATTTCGCATGTTGTTGTCCAGTTTCTTCTTCCTTAACTACCAACTGTTTGTCATATTTCTCTAGTCTTTTCATGTGAATTTCTGGCAATTGTACCCTACTCTTAGTAGTGATTGCATTTACCCGTTCTTTTGGATTTGTTACAGTATTGCTAGGAACGGTCTCTAGAGTTCAATCTGATAGTTGTAAGGCCAACTGGACAATCTGAGTCTCCAATTTTCTGATAGAAGCCTATTGATTATGATAATTTGTGTTCTGCCTATCCATTAGTTTATCAGTCTTCTGCATATACTATTGGAAGATCTCTCCCAAACTTGGTCTTCTTTCCTGCTCAGCATTATAGGCATTGACACTTTGTTGATTCTAAGACTAGCTAAAATTTGGGTGTTGCTTTCAACCTGGATTGTATGTTTGTGAATATAGATTATACTGCTGATGTGTATTATTCTGCACAAAATTGACATGTTCTAGAGAGGCCAATAACATACAATCTGATGTTGAGTGGTTAGCCCCACAATTTTTGCACATCATGGTTGCTTGGTCTACATTCACTCATTAGGTTTGTGTTCTGACCAAGAGCTCCACTTGCTTTGTCAATGTAGCAAGTTGTGCATTAGTAGTTTATAGACCGTCAATCTCATGTATACCTGCTACTTTTCTTAAAGCGGTACGATCAGATAAAAATATGATATGTGTGTTTGCAATCAGCTCAAATAGATCCCATGTTTCGTTGACATTTTTTATTCGTAATGGACTTGTTTGCAGAGGAGTTCACTTTCGATTTGGGCTGAGGAGATAGCCCAGAGTAAAAATATTGAGCATGTAGCCCTTTTTTAATGCCATGGTTTGGACATTTTCTAAGCAACTCTTTGAATCTGTCCCAAGCTTCATGATATCTTTCTCTATCCAGTTGCTGAAAATAGAAATTTCTAGCTTCATCTTGGCTATTTTATCTGGTGGAAAGAACTTGTTGCAGAATTTTCTAGCCAAGTCATCCTAGGTGGTGATACTAGCATGTGGTTGAGTCTAACCATTCTAGAGCCCTATCCCTCAATGTATAGGAAAATAACAGGAGTCTGATGGCATCTTCATTTACTCTTTGAAACTAAAAATTATGGCACATCCATAGGAATCTTGAGAGATGAGTATTTGGGTTTTCATTTGCCTTTCCATGGAACTGCAGGTTATTGCTGAAGAGATTAATCAGAATGGCTCTTAATTGAAATTTGTTTTGACCAAAAGCTGGATAGACTATGCTTGAACGATCAGGAGCTGCTGCTGGAATTAAGAACTAATCCATTGGCATGTTTCCTTCGTCATCTTCTTCTTTTTCTTCATGTTGCTGAATTTGCTGAACTGCTAATCGGGCTGCTTCTACAGTGGCTACTCTTGCAGCTTCTTGTTCAATTTCTCGTCTCACTTGCATCTGCCATTTGAATTTTTTTGATGATCTTTCTGTTTTTGGTTGTGTTCTTTGCGTCTTCGTCTGAAAGTACGTTCAATCTCAAGATCGAAAGTCCCAAGATTGCCGGCTTGTATGCGGAGCATGCAACAAACACTCTTTTCTGTGGTAAGAGAATTAAAATTGATCTCGTGGGCTGGGGTTGGTTGGTTGAGCGGGATGAACAACCCTTCGATATTTGTACTTGAAGTCCTTCTATTTTTAAATGATCTGCACTTTGGTCTTTTGATTTCTTCTTTCATTTCAATCTATTCCTCTTTTATTTGTAGCCCAAGTCCTTCATCTTTTGAATGTTTGTAAGTTGGTCCTAATTTTCAAGTTTTCATGACATTTTCAGTTTTTTTTTGCTATTTTACCTTGTTTTTCTCCAATTCCATTCGAACTCAAGTTTCAACCTAAAATAATCAAATCAACATACAATTAAGTAAATATTCACTTAAGAGTACATACAATTATCCACTTTTGATATTACAGATATGCATAAATCGACACTTATCAACTAGCTAAAGGATGTAACTGAAAACTCATTACTGATGTTCTTTATGAGCCTGGTCTATCACACAGTCTCTTAAGTGTTTGACAGCTAATTGATAAAAAAAAACTTCTCTGTCCACTTTGACGAAGGAAAATGCAAAATTATTGACAAAAAGAAAAATGTTAGTGTGGCAAGTGTTAAATGAGGAAAAAAACTTTTCTCTCATTCTACCGCTAATTGAGAATTGTGCATTTAAAGCTCAAAGAGCAGATTTATCGCATTTGCGGCATCTACGATTTGGCCATTTGCATGACAAGGGCCTGCATTTGCTCAAGAAGAAAAATATGGTGACCGGACTTCCCAACATTCAAAATACAAACAAAGTTTGTGAAGGTTGCATCTATGGCAAAATGCATAAGCTTCCATTTCCAAAAACTTCGTGGCGAGAAAAAGCATCATTGGAGCTTGTTCATTCAGACATATGGGGGCTGATGCAAACACCAACTTTGGGAAACAAAAGATACTTTATTCTCTTTGTTGATGACTATACGGGGATGATGTCGGTTTTTTTTCTCACTAAAAAATTAGAGACGTTCCATACTTTTCTGTAGTTTGAAGCCCTCGTAGAAAGACAAAGTGGTTTTCTTATAAAGACTCTAAGGATAGATCACGGAAGAGAATTTATCTATAACACATTCATTGAATATTGTAAAGTTAATGTCATTCAAAGATAGCTAACATTTAACTTCTAAGAAAAACGAAGTAGATGAAAGAAAAAATTGCACAATTATCAAAATGGCGAAGAGCATGCTAAAAGGCAAATGAGTTCCAAATCTTTATTGGGCAGAAGCCGTGAATACAGCAACATATATGTTGAATTAGTCTCCCAAAAATGCTATTAGGAACAAAACTCTATTTGAACCATGGCTTCAATCATCTCAAAATTTTTGGCAGCATTGCATATTCACTTATTCCGTCTCAAAATCGAGAAAATTTTGATGAGAAAGGTCAGAAACTTCTGTTCATTGGCATAGCCACGAGTCCAAAGGACATCGATTGCTAAATCCAACAACAAATAAAATCATTGTATCTCGTGATATAGTATTTGACAAAGCGCAACTTGGGATTGGAAAGACAAGCAAGTCGTAGACTCAACGCCATATCAATTGAAGAACCGTCAACATCTCAAGAAGGTCCTTCTCAAATTCACAATATTGAGCATGATCCAAACCCCCCAACCCAACTCCCAAAACAAACAAAAACAAAAACAAAAATTGAAACTATGTTTAACACCTGCGTACTACTTTGAATCTCTTTGGACACTTCAGTATTTTACTCTCCACAGTCATTCAAGTCTTTCAAATCCTCGTAGAAATCACCGCATCCACTAGTTTCACTATTCTGTAAGCATCCTATATGCTTAAATAACAGTAAATACAATCAAATGCAGAATTTTGGATCATTGAACTACCTTCGGCCATTGACGACGTGATAGCTTTTCGTAGCCACTGAATTTCTGGTTTGAGAGCTTCTAATGGCTTGTTCCAGCTTCTGAATGATGGTGCAAAGTGAAGGAGTAGACGGAATGGTAATAGGGACCCAAACATTCTTTCTTTTATAGACTCAGTCCATCACCAAGTGTTTCTCAAATTGAATCCATAATTGTAGGAATCATGGACTAATCTCAGCAATCTCCAAATCGGCCAAACTATTATTTGAAAATTCAGAATCAATGCAAATCAGTTATTAAATGGAATTGGGCCATATACGGTCGTTTTTCATAATCAAAGGAAAATTTCTACATTCTTCACTTGGCCCAAATATATTCCATTATTTTTCATAGTAAGAAACAAATACATGAATCATGGCGATAAGTCCTCTTAGAACGAGTATTATCTTCCATGTATCACAAAGTATTTCGTATCTTAAGTTTAGTCCATAAAACTTAATAAATAAACCTCATGTTTATTCTAGGTCCAAAATTAATTGACATTTCTCCAACAAGAATGAATAAATGCGCATAAAACAAATATGAGAAAATATCATACCTGAAATAGAGTTTCATTAAAAAATAACATTGTCACATACAATGAAATCAAACTAAAAGATCAAGTCCCATATGGTCTACAAGATCATTGAACATGAACGGTGGCATGTCTTTTGTCAAAGATTCAGCAATCATCAATTCAATTCAGTATTTATGTGCTCAATGACCACTATTTCGTTTTTAACACGTTCTCTTATGGCTAAATACTTAATGTCGATATACTTGTTTCGACTACCACTTTTGTTGTTTTTAACCATAAAAACTGCAGCTGAATTGTCACAATAAAATCTTAATGGCCTAGAAATAGAATCTACAATTCTAAGTCCAGAAATGAAACTCTTGATCCATACACCATGCGACGTAGCCTCAAAACACGAAACGAACTCAGCCTCCATAGTGGAAGTAGCAGTCAAGGTCTGCTTTGCACTCCTCCATGATACAGCTCCACCGGCAAACATGAAAATGTATCCAGGTGTTGATTTCTTTGAATCAACACAGCCAACAAAGTCTGAATCAGAGTGGCCAACTACTAACAAATTATTAGTTCATCTATACATAAGCATGTAATTCTTCGTCCCTTGAATGTATCTCAAAACTTACTTTGCATCTCTCCAGTGGTCCATACCTAGATTACTCTTATATCTTCCCAACATTCCAACAACAAATGCAATGTCAGGCATTGTACAGACCTGAGCATACATTGGGCTTCCAACAACTGAAGCATATGGGATGTTCCTCATTTGTTACCTTTCAAAGTCATTCCTTGGGCATTGATTTAAATGAAACTTATCACCCTTCACTATGGGAGTTATACTTGGTGAACAATCTTTCATCTGAAATCTTTCTAAAATTTTATTGATATATGTTTTTTGTAACAGACCCAAAATACCCTTATATCTGTCTTTAAAGATTTTTATGCCAATGACATAAGATGCATCACCCATACCCTTCATGTCAAAATTTTTAGAGAGAGATTGTTTCACCTCATGTAGCATACCTTTATCATTGGTTGCAAGTAAAATATCATCCACATATAGAATAAGAAAGCAAATTTTACTCCCACTAACTTTCTGGTATATACATTGATCCATAATGTTCTCTACGAAACTAAATGAACATATAACATCATAAAATTTTAAATACCATTGACGGGAGGCTTGTTCAATCCATATATGGATTTCTTAAACTTGCACACCAAATGCTCACCATCAATAGAGGAGAATACTTCCGGTTGTTTCATGCACACCTCTTCCTCTAGTTCTCTATTGAGAAAAGAAATTTTCACATCCATCTGTTGTAACTCAAAATCAAAATGTGCAGCTATCGCTAAAAAAATGCGAAGAGAATCTTTTTTCGATACATGAGAAAAGGTCTTCCTATAGTCAATTCCTTCCTTTTGAGTAAATCATTTGGCTACGACTCTTGCTTTATATCTTTCAATGTTGTCTAACGAGTCCTTCTTCATCTTAAAGACCCATTTACACCCTATAGCTTTTGCACCATTGGGTAACTCGACAATATCCAAGATTCCATTAGATGCCATAGAATTCATCTCATCTTTCATAGCATTATACCATAAATCGGATTCCTTATAACTCATGGCATGTGAAAATGTTTCAAGGTCATTATCAACTCCGATGTTACAGTCCAATTCTTGTAGATACACGACATTGTCATTCGAAATTGTTGATCTTCTTTCTCTTACATATCTTCTTAATATTAGTTCAACATTTTCCTAAGGGTCATGTTGTCCAACTGGTTGTTCAACCATTTTTGGCATTTCCTAAACAACTTGATCTACAGAATCATCATCATCAGGTTGTGGAACTTCGTTGATTGGTTGTACAACACCTGTTTGGACCTGAGTAGTGTTGTGAACAATAACCAATCTTTTACTTGATGTGGAAGGTTGATCTCTTTCAAAGACTATGTTCTGAAATTGATCACTCTCACTGATTAAGTCATTCTCAAGAAACTTTGCATTCCTTGATTCCACAATTCTAGTGCTATGAGATGAACAGTAAAATCTGTAACCCTTAGACCTTTTGGTATATCCAATGATATACCCACTAATAGTCCTTGGGTCCAGTTTATTCTCTTTTGGATTATAAACTCTTACTTCGGACGGGCATCCCCAAATGCGCATATGTCGCAAACTCAGCTTTCAACCTTTCCATGGTTCAAATGGTGTCCTTGGGAAAGCCTTGGTTGGAACCCAGTTCAATATATACACAGTCGTTTTAAGAGCTTTAGCCCACAAGGATGTAAGAAGCTTGGAGCTGCTAAGCATACTCCGCACTATGTCCAATAATGTTCGGTTTCTTCTTTGACACACCATTTAGGTCCGGAGAACCAAGCATAATGTATTGGGCAACTATCACATGCTCTTCAAGAAACTTTGCAAATGGACCAAGTGCTTGTCCATCCTCAATGTATCTACCATAATAATCTCCACCTCTATCCGTTCTCACAATCTTTGTTTGCTTACTACATTGTTTCTCTACTTCTGCCTTAAAAACCTTAAAGGCATCTAATGCTTCGCTCTTGTTATGAAGCAAGTAGAGATACATGTATCGTGAATAATCATCTATTAAAGAAATAAAGTATTTTGGACCATGAGCGTCCATGTCTAGACAACAAATATCTGAATGTATGATTTCTAAGATATCTGTACTCCTCTTGGCACATTTCTTTGACTTGTTAGTCTGCTTTCTCTTAATGAAGTCCATACAAGTTTCAAAATTACCAAAATCCAAAGTACTAAGTATTCTGTCATTTACTAATCTTTTAATTCTATCTATGGAGATTTGCCCCAATCTCCGGTGCCACAATATGGATGAATCTTTATTCATAATACAACGTTTATTACTAGTGTGAACATGCATAACATTATTAGCAACACCATGTTGTAAACTAATAGAGAAAAGACCATCGCACAAAATACCATCCCCAACAAGGTCAGATTTATAAAACAAACTAAAAGATGATCTGAAAAATTAAAAGAATATCCCAAAAGTACAAGTCTTAAAACTGAAACCAAATTTCTAAAAAAACTTGGAATATGAAAGGTCTTTTCCAATTTTAAAACATGGTCATTATTTAAAACTAAAATGCATGTTCCAATAGCCTCCACATGTGAACCCATCTTGTTTCTTGATAAGATACCTTGCTCACTTTCCACTAGCTTCCTTAGGTTTCGCATACCCTGTAAAGTATTCAAAATATGGATTGTAGCACCAAAATCAATCCACCATGTATTATGATTAACATCAACCATTTAGATTCATAGCAAACACAAAAGATTGATTTACCTTTCTTCTCAAACCAACTCTGAAATCTAGTGCAATTCTTCTTCACGTGTCCTCTTTTTTTTTTTTTTTTTTTTATAGAACAAGCACTTATTTTCCTTTTTGATTCCACCTTGGGGTGGTATTTTACCTTTCCCCTTTTGTTTGGCTTGGTTCTGATTCTTTCTTTGGTACTGGTCATTTTCATATGTTACCAATTATGCACCCTCATCCATTTCTATAACTAGCATTCCTTCTCCTTGAACACACATGTCAGAAGTTCAGTGATTGACCATTTCTCCTTATGTGTGTTATAAGGGATTTTGAAAGGTCCATATTGCTGTGGAAAAGTGTCCAGTATATAGTGCACAATGAATGAATCATATATATCAACCTTAAGAGTTTTCAATTGAGCTGCAATGTCTCTCATTTGCATGATGTGCTCACGCGCACCTTTCACACTGGTGAGCCATAAGGATGAAAACTTCATTATTAGGGTGCTGGCAAGTGCCTGATCTGAAGTCACAAACTGTTCATCAATAGCCTTCAATAATGCATTGACATTGTCATGCTTATCGACAGAACATCGAATACCAGCAGAGATTTTTGTCTTTATTAGCATCACACTAAGATGATTAGATTGCTCCCATTGTTCATAAAGAGCCTTTTCTTCTAGAGTGTCAGTCATAGTAATAATCGGTTTGTCTTTTCCTCATAGCATAATCAATGTCTATTCTCTCCAAATGAAGGAATTCTCCTTCCATACCTAGTAGTTATCCCCTTTCAGTTCGGGAATATCACACCTAATATTTAAAAATTCACAGGCTGCATAGCTGCATAAAAATCAATCATACATGCATACATTATATTAATTTGAGACTGATAAACTTATATTGTGTTTTACCAATGTAAATAACGTTCCAAAATTAAGAATCTAGTGACATAAAACTTGCATGTGGAATTAGATTCATGCATCTTTCTGATAAAACTATCAAGTTATGTCCATTTTCTTAATTCCTGTGGGTAAATTTAAAAATACAATTTGATATAGTACCCTAATTAATCATACAAATACAATAAAAAATTCATGTGGAATAAATTTTATTATATCACATACAATTAATTACAATAAATGTCCATTTTCCTATATGTGATTCTAAACCACTTAATATATAATTTTGCATAATTAAAGATGTTGTGGCTAATATCTAATTATTTAAAATTATATAGATCACTAGACATTTAAAATTTTCTAAAATTGTTCATATACAAAATTACATGTAATTATAAGCAATGTGAATAATTATGAACAAAATTCAAAAATATGCATTCCAAATATTTTATTCAAAATTACATGCATAAAAACAGTAAATCATACATAAGTGTCATTAATATTAATATTAAATTCAAATATTAATTACTCAGCCTAAGTGAGAATTTAACAAACAGTGAAATCAATTTTGGGCTTCTCAATAGTCCAAATCAGCAACAAGAATGGCAAAGATGGATTATTGGGCTGGCCCAGAAGATATGGCTTGGTAGAGCTTAACTCTGGCGTTTTGTTTTTGACTTTGTATCATCTCATTTCACTAGCTATTGACAGTTTCTTCGCCTCCGGCCACCAAATTCAACATTTAAAATCACATTTTGTTTATAAAAGTGATTTCTTAATGATTTCTAACATCATTTTATCAGAAAATCTAGAATTAATAAGGATAAAATGATGGCATCATTAGGTATTCTTCTTTAAAGGTTTTCAGATATAAAAAAATATTCAAGGCAGAGGCAAAAAAGTGCTCTGATACCAAATGTAAGCATCTTATATGCTTAAATAACAGTAACTACAATCAAATGCAGAATTTTGGATGATCGAAACACCAAGAGGCACCAACTAAAATACAGTAAGGCTTTTGAGATTTTTGTTTCAAATATTTTCATTTCTAATGAAGAATTAGAAACTTTTAAAATCAATACAAAAAGGCAAGAAATTGCTAAACTCTTCGAACTGTGCTTTGCTCGAAAATCCTCTTGATCCAAACATCAACAAAGGAACTTTCACAGCAAAAATTGAAATTCTTGATGAATACAAAAACAAAATCATAATGGCTAAACCACATTTGCCATCCGATTAATCTACCTTGTTTATAATCGTGGTGAATTTTGCAATTTAGGAAAGATTTACAAACCAAGAGTCTGTTCTTACCGTAAATTTGTTGGAAATAATGTAGAGTCCGAACTTTGAGATTGCCTTTTTCATAGCAAGGATTTCTTTCTCATTAATGTGATAGTTCTTTTCCGAATCTGTAAAAGTTCCGAAGAGTAACTACATAATTTTTCTTCTTCTTCTTATTCGTAAAAAAGCTTTTGGCTTTTAATACTCTCCCCAAAAATCTTGGGAAGCATCGGTTCAATAATCATTTTATCACCGGTAAAGGATGATAAAGAGATGGAATATTTTTATTTTTGATTTAATCTTTTGAATGTAAAGACTATCTTCTTTAGTCCAATTCCATTTGTAATTTTTCTTGAGTTTCTTTTGAAGAGGTACTCTCATTTTGCAAGGTTTAAAATAAATGATTCAGCATAGTTTAAACAACCTAAAAATCTCATAAGTTGTTTTTGGTCTGTAATTTCATTTGGAAAGTTTTGGATATGGTCAAGGATATGTGGCTTGAGTTGTTTAAAACCGTAAGCAATTTCCAATCCTAGGTATCCAATTTTTTCTTTAAAAAGTTCTCGCTTTTTCTTTGACAAAACGATTCCTTCTTTTTGGACCCTTTTAAGAACTTGTAAAACATGCTGTTCATGATCTTCTTCGTTTTCTGAGAAAACTAAAATATCATCAATGTATACACAACAAAATTCATTAAGGCTTTTGAAAGTATTATCCATATGTCTTTGAAAGATACCTGGGGCTTGTTTGAGGCCAAAAGGTACTACTGTCCATTGAAAGTGTCCTTGTGGACAACTAAAGGCTGTAAGGGATTTTGTTGATTCTTCAAATCTAACTTGATGGAAGCGATTTCGAGATCAAATGATGAAAATATCATTTTCCCTTTTATAAGGTGGATAAGGCTTTGCATATTTGGGAGAATGTAACCATCGCCTTTTGTGATTTTATTAAGTTGTGAATAGTCAATGATCATTCTAGCTTTTCCTCTTCTTTTTCTCGCTTCTTTTCTAACCATAAAAGGCCGGAGAAGAAAAGGAGATTTACTAGGTTCGATGACACCTAGTTCTAGGAGTTCTTTGATTTGAATAGAGAATTCTTCTCTATCTTTTGGGGTGTATGCCATTGCCTTGCACGAATGATTTTATTTTTGTATTCATCAAGAATTTCAATTTTGTTGTGAAAGTTCCTTTGTTGATGTTTGGATCAAGAGGATTTTCGAAAAAGACAGATTCGAAAGAGTTTAGCAATTTCTTGCCTTTTTGTATTGATTTTAAAAGTTTCTAATTCTTCATTAGAAATGAAAATATTTGAGTTTTTTGCAATATTCTCTCCTTTTGGAGGATAAAATTTTTTGAATTTGGGTTCTTGAACATGTCTAAAAATTTTCTTTTAAAGAGTTAAAAGCTAAGGCTTTTCTTTTCTTTAAAATCCAAATTTTCTTATGTTGTAAGGTAAAACTTCTTCGAGTTGATTTCTTGAATAAATGGATGATATAACTGGCAAAAAGTTATTTCCATTTATGAAATCAATTCTGTTTCAAGTTGATAAACTGTTGGAATTTTGAATTCAAAAGTTTGGATAGTGGAATTGTGGTTTCCACATATTCCTATATTAATGTTTTTAACAACTTTTGAAGTAGATATTTCTGAATTATTTGCAATTTTTAATTTTAAAGTTCTTTCAGAAAAAACCCAAAATTGCTTTGGAATAATCCATTTGCTTGCAGTGCATACAGATGCTCTCGTATCAATGTAAGCATGAATTGTATATTTTTGTATCCTTCAAAACTAAGTTTGATAGGAATTAAATAGAATTGGGATTTGTTATATTTTTATTACTCATAATCGGAGGATTCTGATGATGAATAATCAGATTCAGTGTCTATGGATAAGTAATACAGGGATTCTGTATCACTAGGATCTTCAACTGGATAAAAACCTTGTTTTTCAAAAGTTTTTAACAGTTTGACACGGTCTTCATTTCCAATTCTTGCAGGGCACTCATTTGCATAGTGTCCTGATTCGTTGCAGAGCCAACATCTGCAATTCTTTTTCTTTTGAGGACAAAATTTCTTTTTGTCTTCAAGCTTTCCTTTCTTTGGTTTAGTGTATTTTTTAAAGAATTTCTTTTTTCTAAAGAATTTCTTTTTATATGGTTTTTTATATTTTTTGAACTTATAACTTTTTCTTTTTCGTTTTTGAATTGGTTTTTCTTTTTTCTTTCTTTCAGGATAACATCCATAATGTCCTGGGATCCTATCCAAGTATTTACTACAGCAAATTCTAGGATTTCTGGGTACTGTTTTAACACTAGATCTCGTTAAATGTGCTTGTTTACATTTATCTGCAAGTAGGTTTCTTGTAACAATGGCGCTAGTCCTAAAGAGGAATCAATTTGCATGTTTGCTTTGAAATTGTCTCAGATTGGTTCTTGAATTTTAATGGCTTCATTAAAAGAACAATGACTTCATCATTGAAAGGATAAGGAAGTTTTCTCATAAATTTTTCTGTTAATTGTTTCCATTCCGTTGGAGGACAAATGTAATAGTATTTTGAGAATTCGCATGTGTATTCTTCAAAATAGCACATATCACAAATTGTCATTTTTTCTAAATGGTTTAAAGCATCTCCTTGATCAATAATTGATCTGACGCTTTTGTAAGCTTCAAAAGTCTCATCCAAAGAATTGTTTGTATATTTGTTCCACAATTCTTTTAATAAATTGAGGAATATTTCCTTGGGTTTCAAGCCATAGAGCATTTTTTGCTTCATAGCTAAATGTTGTAAGAAATGCTTTCCCATTTCCTCTTGTACTTGAGATTACATAGTGCCATGAGTTTTGCTCATTTCTATGTATTTCCTTATGGATGATCATTGAAATCATGATATTATTATACCAATCATCAATGATCGCTTTCGTGATTTATCACACGCCTAAGTCAAGTATCTTGACGCCTATAGGTGATTTCTTTGGTTTGTTAAGAAGATATGAGGATCAATTTCATTATCTTCATAAGGTCTTGGTCTAGGAGTGAAGTCTCCTATGGGTCTTTTTCCATCCCCTTTTGGGTTTGATGATGTAGGTTCATAGTCCATTGGGACCGCTTGATTCGACTTTTGGTTCTCTAATTTTTACTCCAATGTCGGTGTTTGTGAAGAATCTTTCATGTATGATGGTTTCTTCTTCGAACTTTCAATTATTATCTCATCGTTATTGGATCGCTTATTTCGGAGTATCTTCAATTGATTTGGTCAGAAGAATGACTTCTTGATCATTTATGTTGACTTTTTGAAGATTGAAGCTATCTTTTCAAGTTCATTATCTTCAAATGCAATAGAACATTAAGATGTCCTAAATCGTTGGATGATTCATAAATGTTTTCAAGGATTTTTCTTACTTGATCATTCGATTCGATTACGAATTTTCAAAATCGAATTTTCCTTTTCTTGTATTTTTCTGTTTTTCCGTAAATTCCCCCCTTTTTTGAAGGATTCCAAATTTTTTATATGGCTGAACTAAATTTTTTGATGTTGAGGCATTTGGATTCTTGATTTCGGTTATGATTATTGCCGAATGTTGGTCTAAAGATTTTTCAGTCTTTGAGTGATAATCTTTAAGATCATTTTTTAACTCTTCTATAATGTCTTTTAAAGCTTTTATTTCTTTCAAGATTTCTCCTAATGACATTATTTTTCTGTTAAGAGAACATTAGCTAGTTGGTTTACTGTTTCTTTAATTTCTCTTATTTCTCTTTTCTGACTACTTTCTGGAATGTCTTCTTTCCATCTATACATAGGATCTTTCCTAGTTGATGTTGAATGTAGAAGTAAAGGTTTTTGTTCTTTAACAAGAGTCCTTTTTTGTTCGAGATTAATTTGTAATGATTTTCTAGCCGGTTGGGCTAGCCAATCAAATCAGGTTTCTTTATGTTCAAGGTAATCTGAGAATAAAGGGTCAATCTTTATTCCTTTTGGTTCTTTAACAATTGTCATATTATGTTGGTTATGGATTGCATAACTCACAAGATATGAAACTGAAAAAGGGACATTGTTGTCTTTGACTAAATCTTTTCTTCCATATTTGAATACGAAGGAAAGAATTCCATCAAAGTCTTGGTCATGAAGACTTACTGAAAGTCTTGGGTGTGATGTGAAAATCAATTTTCCACATGCAAGATTTCCATTTAGGGTGCCCAAGCATCCTTCTTTAGGATTTTTGATTCTTTCATCAATTAATCCCATTACAATGGGTTGATCAATTTTGTCAGATAGGGTGCTTCGGAGTTGAATCCGAATAGCTCCTATGGTGACCCAATAAAGGTTTTTATTGTTATCCAAGTCAATCTTTTGCTTGGCTTTGTTAATGTCTTGTTTAGTAAGAAGGGAGATTCCTATTTTACCATAAGTGTGTTGAATGTGAATAGCAAATTCCTTTTGGGAAACCCCATAGTAAATATGCTTGTTTCTATTCATAAATTTGTCAATGAAGTTAGGTTGTACAAACACTTCACTTGGATTTAATGTCAAATTTGTTTTACAAATTTTTGCAAGTTTTTTGTCAGAAATCAAAATTTCTTTTGAAAAGTTTCCAAGAGACTCAGTTTGTTCAACAACTTCGTCAACTTCAATTTCAGTAGTTATTTCGCTACTCATAATGATGATTAAGATAATGTAACATAAATTCTTTGACCTCTTCTTCAAATAATGTTTTGTATTTATCACGTTGTTGTCTCATATAAATTCTAACCGAATGATGAACATGTTCAAACATTAGTTGGAATCTATACTCTTCATAGTATTCATAAAAATGAAAGAAATATTGCATCAACAAATTATAATTACGAGATACCATTTTTTAAACGCATTCTATAAATGTATTTAAACACGGAATTTAATCGAAATTTAAACAAATGAATGAAACTAGATACACTAGATACCATGTTGAATACCTTGTAACAATAAACCAAACAAAAATCTCAAAAGCCTTCATCAGATTTTTAGTTGGTGCCTCTTAGTATTTTCTCTCCTCACTCCGAGCTCTCCTTGCACGCACACACACTACAACGGCCTCCCCGCCTAAATGGTGTAATGGCATTAAGAAACGAGTTTCGCTCGTAAAATAAAGAGTGTGAATATAAAACAAAGTTTTATTATCACGAGAAGCTTAAGAGAAAAATCTCTTTAGCTTATTTAGTTACGAGGGTTTGATCCAACTGGATCTAATGTATCAATATAAGTATAGTTACAACACATTGTATGGGCTCAAAATTTTACAAAGGAAAATTTTTCTTGAGTGAAGATGCCGATGTCTTGAATGTCTGAATGGGCTTCCTTAAATAGACCACCAAAAGATGCTCCATTATTTGCCTTATGCCAGCTGCAAAAGGTATTTTGTTTCTTTCTGAAATTTTCTTCCTTTCATCCCGTGATTGCACAGTAAAGGAATCTGCTTTTCACTGTAGATGAATAGTGATTTTGACTTTTACTGTAGCAGCATAGTGATTTTTTGTCAGATGTGGAAAATTTTGGCAAAAGGACGATTCTTGCTGTCTGTCTGTCTGCCATCTTTTGAATTCTGATAATTCAAAGATTCCATAACTGTTTTTGGATGTATGTGTAGAACTGTGGCACGCGTTTCACCGGGAAACATCAGGCCAAAAAGAAAAATGTATTTCAGATTTCATTCTGAATGGTAAGCACTGTCAGCGTGCTGACTGTTTTTCTCAATTTGAGAACATTCATCTTCCACAAAATTCTCAATATCATCAAGATGAATCTCTTTTTCTTTTCCTTTGTTTTTTGTATCTTTGTTTTTACAAAATTTGCAATTATGGTATTCTCCTAAACTGGATTTTAGAGCTTCGCATAAATGGCCATTGTATTCTGGGGTGGTGTTAAACAAGTTGTAAAAACTTTTTTCAAAATTACAAATAATTTTGACAGCTTCAGAAGTAATGGGGACACCTGTTTTGCTTGTAACCAAAATGTATTTTGAATGAAAGTTTACTTTGGCTTTTGATTCGCCACTAAATGTTTTTAAAGATGTCACAATCCTTTGAAATGACAAGGATCTCCAATCTTCTAATATTAGTTCACTAACACTAGAATATTGTCCTTCTTTTGGTTTGTCTAAATACACTTGTTGGGAAGTTTTGATTTGGATATGATGATATCCTTTGTATAAAACATTGTTATCATCCCAAAAAGGTATGGTGCTGTTAAATTTTAAAATGATTTGTAGTTCAAGATTTTTGACAACATATTTTTTGAAATCATTTAAGCACTGTAGAAGTTTCGGATCTATTAAAGATAATTTCACGAAATCGGGACTAGGAATCATCATCTTAATAAGACCACAATAAAATGCATTTCTTACAAATGTGGGTTCAGGCTCCTTGAAAAAGATGAATCGACCAAATTTCTTTTCAAACGTGCAATGTAAGTTTGTTCGGAGCGAGAATCACAAATGACTCGGCTTCACCTTCAAGAGAAAGAAAGTCTTGAAGTGCAATGTCGAAAAGGTTGCACTTTCTTTGCTTTGGGTTTTCCAAGACTTTTGAATCATCAGAAAGTTTTCTTGGCTTGTTTGGATAGCTTCTTTGTAGGAGAAGTTTACGAATCTTTGATTTTCGTGAATTGGAAAAGTAGGCATTCTTGGCCTAGAGCGGATGTCCTTCGAAAGGTTGGGATCTCGAGAGATAATTGGGAATGATCAATGAGGTGTTTGTAAGGTGAAGGATCCGATCCTTTGTTTTATGGAATTCAAGGAAAGTCGTTTGGGCATCAATGAATGCTTTAAAGCTTTTGTGTTTGTATGGTTTGTTTTGACAAGTGGTTCAACTTGCTCCCAATTAGTGTAAAACCACGGTTTGGGCCATCAAAGATGACATAGAATTTTTGCGTGCATTGAAGTGCCAAATCCTACAAGAGGAGTAGTGTCTTTTTGTTGGGGATTTGAAACTGGATTTTGAATATCCACGGGTTCTTGCGAACTTGTTTCAAATGTATCCTTCACAATTTGTGGGAATGTTTCATTGGTTTCATTACTCTTGGTAATGTCGCCTTTTAATCTCTTTTTCAAATTAGAGATTTTTTTCTTAATTACCTGTATTTCCATTTCTTTGATTTTCAGTTGCTCTTCAAGGTCTTCCAATTGTTTCTGAATGTCTGACATTTTAACTGCACAAATGTAATTCACGAGTTAAGGAATCAGCAAGATAATTATCTTTACTTTTAATGATTTCAATGTCAAAATCATAATGGCTAAACCACATATGATTTAATGAATAATGCATTAAATAGCATTCCATTTCAGAATTATAATTTGTTGATGCAATATTTCTTTCATTTTCATGAATTCTATATGCATAAAGGTAAAGACTTATATTCCTATAAGCTTTCAACTGTGAACATTTGTCATAATGATACATATAGAGAGTAAAATAATTCTCTAAATTAAATGTATAACGATTGCACATTCTGCAGTTATTCATAAGGATAAAATGATGGCATCATCAGGTATTCTAACATCATTTTATCAGAAAATCTAGAATTAATAAGGATAAAATGATGGCATCATCAGGTATTCTTCGTAAAGGTTTTCAGATATAAAAAAATATTCAAGGCAGAGGCAAAAAAGTGCTCTGATACCAAATGTAAGCATCCTATATGCTTAAATAACAGTAACTACAATCAAATGCAGAATTTTGGATGATCGAAACACCTCCAGCCATTGAGGACGTGATAACTTTTTTGTAGCCATTGAATTTCTGGTTTGAGAGCTTCTAATGCCTTGTTCTAACCTCTGAATGATGATGCAAAGTGAAGAAATAGACGGAATGGCAATAGGGACCCAAACATTCTTTTTTTTTTTTTTTTATAGACTCGGTCCATCACCGAGTGTTTCTCAAATTGATTCCATAATTGTAGGATCATGGACTAATCTCAGTAATTTTCAAAATTCGGAACCAATGCAAATCAGTGATTAAATGGAATTGGGTAATATACGGTTGTTTTCCATAATCAATGGGATTTTTCTTAATCAATAGAAAATTTCTACATACACCCCTAGAGTAATCCTTATGGACAAGATAAGTAGAGCCAACCACCACCACTCGTTGCCTCCACCACCACCCATTCCCACCATTTTGTATTGCCCCTTCACCTGCCAATTACCATTACTTCTTCTTGATTTTGATTCTTGAATGCTATCTGCCTCAAACACAAGTAACTACATAGTAATTTTGTTAAACTTAAAATAACCATTATATTTTTATTTTTAATCAAAACAAGTAATTACTAAGAGGGGTTGATACCTCCTCCTCATTCTCCTCCCCACCCCCCCTCTCAAAAAAAAAAAAAATAAAAACAAAAAGAGGTGTTGTGGATTAGGTACGAATGAACTTGGGGTTTGGCGATGGGGTTGGATTGGTATTGTCCATTGTTCTAGACAGTGGCTGGTGGTTGGGTAATACATACGGTTGAGAACCAACTAGAGTAAGGATGTGTGGGAAAGCTAGTGCTTATTATGCCTAATTGTTTGATTAGAGGTGTGACCTAGTGATGAGGGTAGGGGTGAGGTACACTTCTTTGTTTGTTATTTTATTTTATTTAATGTAGTTTTTTTAAGTAAAATTGATAATCAAAATACTCCATTACCTACATGACACGTAATGTTTTATCAGTTATATTGGACATCACCTACTTCTAAAAAATATATCGTACGTCCAAATTTTGGATTATCATCCAAAGAAGAAAAAGGAAAATTGAATTATAAGAAGAAAAGGCAAAACAAATCAAGCAAATGCCTACAAGAAAACGACATTTCTAAAACTTGGCTCGCAACTTAGAATTTGGATTATCGACCCTGTTTTTTATTATGCCCCATTTTGGAATCATCCATATTTTGAATTATGCCAAAAAAGTAAATGCAATATTATCGTCCATATTTTGGATTATGCCAAAGAAAGAAAAATGAAAATGGGAATTATAAAAAGAAAAGGCAAAACAAATTGAGCAAATGCTTTCAAGAAAGTGATATTTCCGAAACTTGGCCCGCATCTTTGAATTTGGATAATCGTCCCTATTTTGGATTATCATCCATATTTTGGATTATGCCAGAAAAGAATAAGAAAAATAGGAATTATAAGAAGAAAAACCAAAACAAATCGAACAAATTCATGAAACTTGGCCCGCATCTTGGGATTTAAATTTCTCTTAATTAATTTAGGACTAATTTATACCATGAGTCCAGAAGCACTACTATATTGTGCAGAAATGTAGATGAATACAAATTTAGGATTAAGCCCAAAAAGAAAAAGGAAACCATACTTCTAAGGGAAAATTACTCATATAACCTACTTTGAAATAGAAAATTAAAATTAATGGTTAATATTAATTTTTTCACATATACCATTAAACGAGAACATAAATTGAATATTGATAGGATGTAAAGAGTCTTACTATTCTGTATTGTTATCTTAATTAATAACAAAATTATATTATTTTCGGATAAAGATTTTATCTTATAAATTTCTCCTTTTTAAATTTCAAATAAAGAGTTCATCAAAGCTAATTCTCTGTCTATCGTTTCCTCAGGAAGTCACAGTCATCTGTAATATTTATCGGTGGCACGTTTGAAGGATTTTCTGTCGCATATTTGATGATGAAGATGCCACAATCACTGCTACAAAATAACATATATCATTTGAATTAGAGACTTCACAATAGAGTTCAATAGACCGCAACAAAAAAAAAAAGTTGAGTACACAAGTTTGCGTGAATGTATGTGTTAATATCAAATAATCTCAAATGGGCACAATTATATAAGATTTTATATTAGGACGTGGTAACCAACGTGAGTTGATAATGTAACAAAACTTGTTAACAAACACTAAAAAGTTATCATACATTGAAAAATATATATTAACATTGTGTTGTAATAAGTATGTATATGTTAACAGCGTAAGGCATTTGAAGATATTATACGTAACAGTTATTGTTTGCATACGTTGAAACTAATGTAATAATTTTAGTTAACATACGTCGGTATCGCAATCTGTCCTAACGTCAATTAATGAAATATATTTTTCACAATAACAAAATTGCTATAGTGAATAACTGAATTTTAGAAATATGATATAACAAAACAAAATACTGTCTAATAATAAAAAAGGTAAATGGCAAACAGAAACTTACATTGTTCAGGAACGGAAACACTGTATTTTTTCTTCATCAACTTTGTTTTGGCTTTTTTACCAGACCATTTTTTCATGTTCCCTGAGAATACTTTTTAGATTATATTCAAAGTTGCAAACCCAAGAACGCAGATGAAAATGACCTTGATTTTTTTTTTTTTATGGAATGGTGATTAGAGAATGCTAAGATTTCAAATTGTTAGGTGCGTGATTTTTTCTATGAAGATTTTCATATGCGAACAAATCCTTTGATAGTGGAAAATTTCGGTGATAATAGATGGATTTAAGAAAATAAATTATTATTTAAAATATTGCAATAAAATATATCTATATAAATTTAAGTGTAAATATGAAAAAATTTAATATCTATAAGTAAATTTCAAATTTTGAAATGGCAAGAGGTTTGTATTGTAGATTTCTTATTTAAAAATAAATGGCCGATATCAACAGAGTTTCCATCAAATCAAGCCTCTTTATCTTCTTCTCTTTCGCAATGGGATGTTGGTGGCGTACTTGTGCCACCACCCACCAACATTTTTGATATATAAAAATATTTTTGAAGTTATAAATTACTAAAGAAATTAATAGAAAAAAAATGAAAGGAAAAAACAAACAAATAGGTAGCGGGGGTAAAGGTGTTAAAATAAATGGATCGGTTCGGATCGATTTAATTGGTCTGTCTAAAAATATAGTTCGGACTCCAAATATAAGAACCGGACCTCCCCCACGAACCTGTCATTATTGCGGGTTGGGATCGAACTCGTCATGTTTTATTTTTCATTTTTCAAAAATATAATTCAATTTAAAATTAAATGATAAATACAAAATTTGAATATTTTGCAGATTACATCATTAAATTATTTGTAAAATATAAAAAAAAAATTTACAAGTACAATTTACTAGTAATAATAGATGCATTGTTATAGTTTAATTATATTCTAATTGAGATGCCGATGACAGAAGAAATGAGTACTCAAGGCTTTTTATATTTTTTTATCTTGTAATTTTTTTAATGAAATGAGTCAGCTGAGCCGACCTTCATAGGTCGTCAAGCTAGAGAATGAAATCCAACTCATTTATTGTTGTAGATTAACTTGTGATCTGGCTATGCTCGAATCGAATTAGTTTTGATCTAATTTTGTAACTAGAACAATCATTTTGAATTTGGACAGTCGATCTATTTTGACACTACTATAAAGAGGCTAAGCATTCTAGGGGATGCGAGTAAGGTTTTGGAATTGCAAAAGTGGGTGTAGCTAGATTGGAGCAGGCTAGGAGGGGTTGGGGCTGGGGTTGGGGTTGGGGTTGGGGTTGGGTGGAGGTGAGCTTGAGGCTTGGCGATGGGTTGGGGCAGAACAGGGGATCAGACCAAGTTGCAACAAGTCCATAGGTTGGGCATTGGTGCTACAATTTTTCTAATTAATATTGTATAAACTCCTATAAAATTAAGCTTTGTCTAGCGGAGCGTGGACCCCTTCAAAGTTAGAAAATTAATTATATGTACTGCATTAATACATGTTAATACTCAATAGGATGTGGATTTCAATTAACAAAGTGTAGGGACATCAAAAGTGATACTTTGAATAATTTTCAACTAACTTAAAAAGCTAGTAAAATATCTCATTTGTAATAATTGAGTAATGATATTCATAATCGCTTGCTAACGATAGTGAGCTTACGTGTCAATTGAGTCATAGTTGCTGACTATATATAACTTAGATAAGTGATTTCTGATAAGTACAATTTTGTACTTATTGGGACTCACAAAAAGGGACGATTATGAGTACTCTTACTTATTTTCAGTTTAATTGCATGTTGTTTTCTTATTAATTTAGGAAATATTCAAATTCAAGGGTCAGTCTAACGAAAAGAGAGCAAATAGAAGAAAATGGACTCAAATTGCTAAGAGAAGATACTTCAGGGGGCTCAGCATGCAAATATTAAAGGAAGAAAACCGGATCTGCAGCCAAGTTAACCACGCGATCGCATGGTTAAACAAGGCTACGATCGCAAGGTGAACCAAAAATCAGCAGAATGTAAAACGATTGAACCATGCGATCGCAAGGGTATATCATGAACGCTTTTAAGCGAAACACGATTGGATTAGAATTCTACCAAGTCCAAATTAATTCAATTACCTAATACACGTCTTGGAGAGTTGGAAGATGGTTATAAAAGGTAGAATAATGGCCAGAACAAAGAAGATGAATTTTGGGAGAACAAGATACAAACGAAGAATCGAAGATTAAGGCACGGGATTGAAGATCATTGAGCCGAGATCACGGGTTTTACTTATTTTTTGTTTTTCTTTCACCGAAACATGATTAATACAATTCTTGTATTATTTTACATAATCATGTCTAGCTAAACTTACTTTTTTTAGGATGAACGATGAAACCTCGCGTTTTTAATTAATTAGAAATTTTTCCTTTTAGTAATTGATTGCTCTTGGGTTGATTATTCTTTATTCAGTTTTTATATTATTATAATGATTGATCACCATTAGAATATATTGTGATCTATATTGAAGTCAAGAGATTCAATATAGATTAAGCACGTGGTATTGAATAACATATGGTCTAATAATAGATAGAGATTACTATTATGCTTTATGAAATCCATGTAGGTGTTCTTGATATTTTAATGCATGTGTTTATGTTCGAAGCTTAATTAGAGATAATTAGGTTCGCATAACATATAAAATTGATTGACCATCGAGAGAGGCTTTTGATTATTTTAGGAACGCTGATTTTCAATCCGAGGTAATTAAGAGCTAAAAAGCGATTAACGAATAATTAATTAAGAAAAGTATTGGTGGATTCGCAAATCCTAGTGTTAGTAAAACTAAAAATCGTTCTCATAAATTTACTTTAATTATTTTATATTTTGGATTAAACTAAAATAGTTTTAGAATTGAAACCACAAATTAAATCTGTGTTTATTCATATTGTTAGAGTTTGAATTATAAATTAATACGTTAAATTGGTATCTTGTCCTCGTGGGTTCGACACTCTACACACTACTTTATTACTTGTAAACGATCCGTCCATTTGCGGGATTATAATCGCACAACAAATTTTTGGCGCCGTTGCCGGGGACTAGTTTTATTAATTGCTACTTTAATTGATAATTTAGTTTTAACAATTCTTTTTAGTATTATTTATTTTTATTTTTATTTATATTTTCAATTCTTCGTGATACTGCTGAATTTTATCTGTTTTCTAAATTTTCAGGTGTTAAGTATGTATGCGCCGTACAAAGGATCTTGATCTATTTGATTTAGATCCAGAAATTGAACGGAGTTTTCACCGACGATAACGTGAAAAACGAGAAAATAAAAAACAACAAAAAGACACAATGGCAGACAATCAAGAACATGATCAGATAAATAATCAAGCACCAATAGCTAGACCAGTTGAAGTTAGTGAACGAGATATTCTTATGGGTGAGTATATGATGCCACCGATTGTTGAGAATCAGTCCAGCATAGTCTATCTGCCTTATGGATATGATAACTACCAGTTGAGGACAGATGTGATGAATTTGTTTTCAAACAATCTGCCGTTCTATGGGATGACAGATGAAAATCTTCACTACCACATTTCTCGCTTCGATGAATACTGTGAAAATTTCAAATACCACGATGTTAATGAAGAGGCGCTTAAGATGAGGCTATTTCCACACACACTGAAGGATAAAGTTAGAGAATGGTTAGATTCTCTACCGCCTTGAGCATTACTACTTGGACAGATCTGATCTAGAAATTTACACTAAAATATTTTCCTCCAACCAGAGTGAAAGACTGAAGTATGAAATTTCCAATTTCTAACAATCTGAGTTAGAAAATTTTCACGAGGCATGAGAAAGATTCAAACAACTGCTCCGAAAGTGTCCAAGTCATGGTTTCCCTTTAGCAGCTCAGAATCATTATTTCTACTCTGGACTAGCTACAACCAGTCGTTCTTCAGTAGATTCTGCAGCATGTGGCTCTATCCAAAATAGATCCACCAGTGACCTTTACGATCTATTTGAAACCATGAGTGAACAGTTTATTATGTGGCTAGAAAGAGGATTGCAGAAGAAAGCAGCAGGAATATACAAAGTGAACACTAATTCTGGCGAAAATTAATGTATTGGCAAAGCAGATGGAAGCAATAAAATACTCTCAGTCAGCCAATATGGTTCAGATGTCCTTACCAATATGCGTAACTTGCGGGGCAAACCATCAGTCATCAGAATGTCCTTTAACCAAAGTTAATATGTCATCACTTGACCCAGCTGCATATGTTCAGAAGTTTCAGTGACAGCAGAATAATCCATACTCACAGACCTACAATCCTGGATGGAGAAATCATCCAAATTTCTCATATGGCAATACACAAAACATTCAAAATTCGTCAAATCAGGGAAGACCCTAGGAAAGAGAATGAGGATTAGAGGATACAGCTTGCTAAATTGTCGAACGCATGGAGTCTCATGCTAAAGGAGATGCAAAAAGGACGATGTCTCGATAAAGAATATGGAAAATCGATTAGGCGGTTGGCTAAACTGTTGACCGAGCGACAACCAGTCACATGGCCAAGCAATACAGAGGTCAACCCAAAAGAGCAAGTCAATGCAATCACCACGAGAAGCGGAGTTGAGTTGCCAAAGATTCATGTGACTAGATCAGGTGTAGAAAAGGAAACTGTATCCAACAAAGAGAGAGGAAACAAACCAGATGCAAAAGTTGCACAAGAAAAGTGGAACTCTCCACCAGCTTATATTCTACCACCGGCTTACGTCCCTCCAATTCCATTTCCTCAAAGGCTACGAAAATATAAGCTAAACCAGAAATTCAAAAAATTCTTGGATGTACTCAAAAAGCTTCACATCAATATACCTTTCGCCGATGCATTAGCTCAAATGCCTAGCTATGATAAATTCATGAAGGACATTCTTTCGAACAAAAGAAGTTGGAGGAGCATGAAACAGTCGCGCTAACTGAGAAATGCAGTGCCATATTGCAAAACAAGCTACCACTGAAATTAAAAGATCTAGAGAGTTTTAATATTCCTTGCACTATTGGTAGTTTATTTTTTGATAAAGCTTTATGTGATTTGGGTGCTAGTATGAATTTAATGCCTTACTCTATTTTTAAGCAGCTTGGTTTAGGAGAAGCAAAACAAACAACAGTAACACTGCAGCTTGCAGATAGAACAATCAAACGCCCAAGGAGAATAGTTGAAGACATATTGGTGAAAGTGGGCAAGTTCATATTCCCTGCTAATTTTATTATTCTAGATATGTGCGAAGACAGGGATGTACCACTCATTTTGGGTCGACCTTTCTTGGCTACTGGTTGGGTAGTAATTGATGTTCAAAAGGGAGAACTTATGTTGAGAGTGAATGATGAGCACGTTACATTCAATGTGTTTAAAGCAATTAAATTTCCAAGCTCTCAAGATTCCTGTTTCGAGATTGATGTCAATGACTAGAAGGCAGGGAGCTTAGATGATAAAGTTGTTACCTAACATCAGGATGCACCACTTAGAGAAGAAGAGTATGTGCAGAAATAGGAGTTCCATCCGTCTTCTGTGATCAAAGCTGATGAGGAGGCTGGAATTTTCTTAGTTGAATTTGAGCATTGTGGCAAAACAAAATCATATCAATATGATAAGAGAAAAATCAAGCTCTGGAAGGTAAACAAAAATTGTTCCAAAGTCGATCAAAGCAAGAAAATCAAGTCCTCCAAAGATCTATTCAAAGTGTCTTGAGCGATCATCACGACAAAGTCAAGCTAATGACTTTAAAGAAGCGTTCAATGGGAGGCAGCCCATTTTTCTACTCTTTTATTTAAATTTTTTCGTATTTTTTCAGTTTTAGGATTTCAATTGACAATTTGCACGTTTTAGATTTTTAGGATTTTAAAGTAGGCTTTCAATTCTTAGGTTTTGAGGCTACAATCATCGTCATCTTGCATAAGCACGTTTTTTAATTATTTAATTTTTTTTTTAAAAAAAATATTCGAGTTCAACAATTTTGTACCATGCGATCGCATGGTATATCCCTCTGCGATCGCATGGCCTAGGCAGAAAGTTTTCTGCCTAGAATTTAATGTCCTCGCGATCGCAGACATTTTGTCCGTGCGATCGTAGCTCCATTCAAACGAAAAAAATAAATAAATAAAAAATAATAATAATATTTATTTATTTATATTATTATTATTATTATTATTATTATTATTATTATTATTAATAAGTTTTTTCTTTCTTTTTAGGGTTATAACTTGCAGGTTAGCTAGATGACATTCAAACAAAGATTTGCCAATCAATGCATGCATTTGTCCTCCGATTGATTTTATCACACCTTTTCTCCCGGCACCATCAGATCTACCTCAGGGAAATCTCTAATCTTTTGATTTTAAATTTTACATTGGAGACAATGTTTGTTTCAAGTTTGGGGGTGATTAATGAAAAATTTGCTTGATTCGATAATTGATATTTGATTTTTGATTTTTAACATATTTCGTTTAAAAAAAAATTATTTGTTTGCATATTTATGTGATATGAATAGCCTTGCCGGCTAATGATGTAATTTTTTATTTAATTATTTCGCTTTAATCCATGATTTGTGAACAGATTATTACTATTGGTTAAATGTGAAACTATTTGACCATGTCTGATATTGTGTTATGTCTGCTAGTTAAAATAATTTTTAGCTATGTTGGTACACTTAAGTTAAAAACAATAGGATACTCTATTTGAACCTAAAAATCATCCGTATCTCGAACAAATAATCAATATAGTGAGAAAGTGTGGTAATTAAACTGTGATAGTGGCTATCTAGGTTATGATTGATTCCATGTATGTTGAAAATTTGTGTGGAGCACTTTAGACCAGTTTGAGGAAGCTAAGTATTGACCGAATGTTAGAAATCTAATTCCCTAGCATGAACTTATTGCACGCAAGGAGAAAAATTATTATTATTATTGTTTTAACTCTTTTCGTAGCCTAATTGACTTGAGTGAAAAGGTGCGTAGGGGTTTCTCAAAATCCGATGCCCTAAGGTTCGAAAGACTTGGGAGTCATCGACCTCAAGCTCATTACATGAGTCATTTAGAAAGCTTAATGGACTGAGTTTTGCACCATATTAATATCTTATAACTCTTTTCGTAGCCTAATTGACTTAAGTGAAAAGGCGCGAAGGGGTTTCTCAAAACCCGATACCCTAAGATTCGAAAGACCTGGGAGTCATCGACCTCAAGCTCGTTACATGAGTCATTTAGAAAGCTTAATGGATTGAGTTTTGCACATAAAATCTATATTAAAAAAAAAAAAAATTTATTTAATTAATTAAAATTTATTTTTATTTCTGTCCAATGAAAAATCCTTTGCAAAGCAAAATATGGAGATTAGATGACTAATGGGTTTGACTTACTTAGAAGAAACTTTCTGGTCGAGAGTGCTTAGAAATTGGAGAATCTTCATAAACCTAGATGTCACGATTATTAATTTTCTCAACCAGCCTCGAGGAAGAAAAGAATGTGAACCATAACCTTAGACCCAAATTCTTGAGAATTGAAAGAGAGAATCATTTTGAGCGAAGTGTACCTTACGAGAGGGAAAGGAAAAGTTGACCAAGTGGTTGGGTTATCACTACCATAGAAATTAAGTGAATCGGATTAAGTGTTCGCACACACATATCAATTATGGTTTAAGTATAATCACATTTGCAATAGTAATATCTGAACAGTTGTCATGAATTATAAGTTTTTCTTTTTGCAAAAGCTGGAGCAAGAACGGCAAACTATTTATATTGTGAATTCTATTTTTGCTTATATCATTATTTGCATGATTATTTTTAGCTAGTTTATCCGAGGACGAATAAAAATTCAAGTTTGGGAGTTTTTGATAAGTACAATTTTGTACTTATTGAGGCTCACAAAAAGGAACGATTATGAGTACTCTTACTTATTTTCAGTTTAAATGCATGTTGTTTTCTTATTAATTTAGAAAATATTCAAATTCAAGGGTCAATCGGCGAAAAGAGAGCAAATAGAAGAAAATGGACTCAAACCGCTAAGAGAAGATACTTGAGGGCTCGAAGATGCAAATATTAAATGAAGAAAACCGGATCTGCAGCCAAGTTAACCGTGTGATCGCATGGTTAAACAAGGTCGCGATCGCAAGGTGGACAAAAAATCAGCAGAATGTAAAACGATTGAACCATGCGATCGCAGGTAATTACACCATGCGATCGCAAAGGTATATCGCGGAATAGTTTTGGCAGAAACCTGATTGGATTAGAATTCTACCAAGTCCAAATTAATTCAATTACCTAATACACGTCTTGGAGAGTTGGAAGACGGTTATAAAAGGTAGAATAATAGCTAGAACAAAGAAGACGAATTTTGGAAAACAAGATACAAACGAAGAATAAAAGATCAAGGCACGAGATTGAAGATCATTGAGCCGAGATCACGGGTTTTATTTACTTTTTATTTTTCTTTCGCCAGAACATGATTAATACAATACTTGTATTATTTTACATAATTAAGTCTGGCTAAACTTACTTTTTCTAGAATGAACGATGAAACCTCGCGTTTTTAATTAATTAGAAGTTTTTCTTTTTAATAATTGATTGCTCTTGGGGTTGATTATTCTTTATTAAGTTTTTATATTATTTTAATGATTGATCACCATTAGAATATATTGTGATCTATATTGAAGTCGAGAGATTCAATATAGATTAAATACGTGGTATTGAATAAAATATGGTCTAATAATAGATAGAGATTACTATTATGCTTTATGAAATCTATGTAGGTGTTCTTGAGATTTTAATGCATGTATTTATGTTCGAAGCTTAATTAGAGATAATTAGGTTCGCATAACATATAGAATTGATTGACCATCAAGAGAGGCTTTTGATTATTTTAGGAATGCCAATTTTCAATCCAAGGTAATTAAGAACTAAAAAGCGATTAACAGATAATTAATTAAGAAAAGTGTTGATGAATTCGTAAATCCTAGTGTTAGTAAAACTTGAAATCGTTCTCATAAATTTACTTTAATTGTTTTATATTTTAAATTAAACTAAAATAGTTTTAGAATTGAAACTACAAATTAAATCTGCGTTTATTCATATTATTAGAGTTTGAATTACAAAATTAATAAGTTAAATTGATATCTTGTCCTCGTAGGTTCGACACTCTACACTCTACACTCTACACACTACTTTATTACTTGTAAACGATCCGTCCACGTGCGGGATTATAATCGCACAACAATCTCCTACCCTAGTGAATAATTATTATTTTGTCTATATCCAATTTAACACTTGCACACTGGATGAATTCCTGATGTAACATTTATTTAAGTGGACAATTCATTTAATTTACAAGTGCCACATTAAATATAAAATAAAATAACAATTATCCACCGGAGATAAAACATCACTCATAATAATAATAGTTGGAGGTCTATATGATAAAGTCATTTTCAATTAAATCCGCTAGGGTCATACAATATTTTTTAATTGTATGAAGCGTAAAGTTAAATATGATTTTACAGATAGAAATTACCATGAGGATGAACTTATCCATTTATTAGTAATTTTGCTAAGATATAATATTTCGAGATTTGATGGGTAATTTGGGTACAATTTTTACCCTGTAGCCACAATGGTAGGACTAAATCCAAAATCAGAAACACATTTACAAAGAAAGATTAAGGTCCAAGCCAGTGTCCCTACCTTTAGAAGGCCCTGCCGCCGCCGGTGGCTGCTCTTCTTCCATCAAATCTTTTACCTCCTTATCTTCTCTTTCACAAGGGGTTGTTGGTGGTGTTAATGGTGTACTTGTGCCACTGCCACCAACCGCCGCCGTGGGTTGCACTGTATCTTCCATGAAGTCTTCTGGTCGGAAACACGGATTCCAAACGGCGGACACCGGCGGTTTATCTTCATTTGGTTTTTCTATGCCTTTCTGGTCTCGTTTCATTAACTTTTCATGTACTTCTCGTGTGCTTTTGATCAAAGCAAAGAACAATTCCACCTTCTTCTCTTCATCATTTTCTTGATCCTCCATTTTTCTCTTCTTTTCTCTCCATCCATATGTGTGTGTGTGTGTGCCTAGAGAGGGAGGGGAGGGAAGGGAAGGGAAGGGAAGGGAAGGGTGAGGGAGGGGGTTGGGGTGGGTTCATTGAGTACTGAACTCCACACCAATATATGGGCAACCCGCGAGAAGAATATAGCTCAAGTTGCGTGGTCTAGTACAATACTTGCTTGTACCACTCAGACATATTTATTATTTATATATTTTGAGGACTCTACGTATTCGAGTAAAATCAATTATTGGCCATCGAACTTTAACCAAATTACTACTTAATCACTTAACTTTAAAAAGTGTCTCAATGTCCACTCCTTTCTACTATGTTACTCATCCACCACCCGTTAACCAAAATGTGCCAACTCGTAATGGAGAATCCGACTTGACAGACGGTTTTCAACGTGGTGGACTAACAGTGTGAAATCCGATCGACTCAGCTAAATAGTACATCTCAAATGTGCTTTTCCTCTTCTAAAATCGAAACACAACTCATTCTTCTTCCCCCAAAAGAAGTGTTTGGGTTATACGTTTTTTATGATTGGATAATATTTAACGCTGTGAACATACCACGTGAGAATTTCACTTTCTACGTGAGATGTCTCGTTAAGAATTGCAGAGTTTTAAACATCGGGTGATGAATGGGTAATTTAGTGAGAAGATGAGTGAGTATTAAAATATCTTTTCAAAGTTGGGTGATTAAGTAGTAATCTGATTAAAATTCAATGACCAATGATTAATTTTATCCTTATATATTATATAGAATCTATAATTTATAAGTAATTAAAAAATAATTTTATTACTATCAAACGTGTATGGACTTGATCTGTCTCCCAATAGAATTAAATAATTTAGTATACCAAACCAACAAGAAGTTATGGACAAGACTGGTTTTACTTTTAGATTTTTTAATAAGCTAATGATTAGATATATAGGAATATTTTTGAAGTTATAAATTATTAAAGAAATGAAAATAGAAAAAGAAAGACCTTTCCAATTGTTCTTATTAATTGAATTGACTTGAGAATCATTAAAAAGCTAGAAGCCATCTCATTTCAGTACAGGCATCTATAAATTATTCGTTTCATGTATTATTATAACATTATTGAGATGACTTGAATCCCTATTTAATGATGTTCATTTAATAAAAAAAAAAATACTTCATTAATTAATATTTTACCAACTAATCTCTAAAATTTTACTTGTTATAAAAGTAAAATTAAGAATCCATTTGTTAAGAAAATTAAGAGCGTGTTCAATAGAATTTAAAAATTATTAAAATTAAAAATTAATTTTAATCACATATTTAATAAAATTTACAATTTTTCAAATACACTTATTTTTTTTTTTTTTATCAAAACACCAACCAAACTCTAATATCTTTAACAATAACAAGTGACACCACGTGCCTGACATCTGATATATGGCGTCATGCAGATGCGCTGGCTTAAGGTGTTGTGGCCTGTCACATTATTGTGTGTACAGTGTTCCCACTTTGGTTTCCTATTCTATAAATGTATCTTTTCCCATTCTATAAAGGCGTGTTTGATTGGTTTATATAGAAAATGGTGAAAAAAAAAAAAAAATTTTTATCTAAGGTAGAAAATAAAATTCACCAAATAGGTAAGAAAATAATTTCCAAGAAAGTAAAAAAAAGTGTACTTTAAAGATATTGTACCTTGAAAATCAATTTTACTTTCCATGTGCAATCAAATAATAAAGATGAAAAAGAAAATCTATGGATTTGACAATATTTTCTATGGATGTGACATTTTGTATGGAAAATGTGTCAATCAAACACACCATAAATGTTTTCACATCATTGTGTGTACAGTGTTCCCACTTTGGTTTCCCATTCTATAAATGTTTTCAATTATATATATCTTTTCCACGTGATTACCAATTTAGGGAGATCAAATGTTCCATAATGTCCCCTTCGAAATATTCACAGAGTGCCGTTGAATTTTTAAAATAAATCGCATATATCACTACATAATATTTTGTTAAAAAGTTAACATTTCTCTAAGTTATTTTGTAACATTTATTTTTGAATGGTCTCCAACAGTTGAATAGATCGATCTTAATGTTTTATTGTTTTCAAGAATTAATGGATCGAACTTAATTTTTTATTATTTTCAAGAAGTGGAGATTGACATTTCGTTCTTTTAAACATTTTTAATTGATACATAATTTGTATACTTTTTCTTTCGACAAACACATTTCTGTTGTGATGTTTTCTTTTTTTCTTTTTTTGTTTGATTGTTTTATTCATTATAACTAGTTTTTAAATAGAATATATGCGATGTCAGTGCTTTTTTATTGACGTAGCAAATATAACGTGCTATCTGTACATATTAGTATGTCATATCATCACATATGTTAACTCTTTTAACGGAATGTAATGAAGTGGCCTATGAAATTCACTTTTGAAAATTTAATAGTGTTGTTAGCGATTTTTATGTTTAATATTCCGCAAGTATACGAATCGCACAAGTAATATAATGGATGTTGAGTCCAAGTATCGTACCCACATGAATTTAGATAGTTTAATTCAATTATAGTAACCTTAACCGAATCAAATAACTTTGGAAGATTTGGTGACTAAGAACTAACTAAAATTTGAACTAAGAATAATTAAATAAATTATAACTCAAATAAATAAGAGATTAAGTTTGATAAAAATTACTTTAGCTTTGGAAAAGAAAAACATATTAGAATCCTGAATCCACATATACCAATTCCCTTTAACTTGAATCGCTGAATTTAATAACACAAATTAATTATAAAGATCAATATTCCTAATTTGTTTAACAATCTCTCTCAAGTAGAATTAAATTTATTCATATATGTGACCCGACTATATCTCTATGACAGATGCGAACATACAAGAATGCATTAAAAGTTGTGAATACTTAAAGATCACGTAAAACATAGCGGTATATTTCTATCTCCTATTGTACTCTACGGCAATTGATATTGTGTTTAACCTATTTTTCAATCTCCCGATGATAAAATAAGCCACAAAACTCATAGAATTATTGCACATATAGTTATAGAGAATAAGAAACAAATATCAATAATTCAAAATTAAAAACGTGCTTGAATATAAAAAAACTCGGTTCAGAGAATTAAAGGTTTATGATACAAGTTTCTTTATGAACTTAACATTAAATAATCTAGCCTAGCATACTAAGAAGAAGAAAATAAAAGTAAAAATAAAATATAGAAGCTATCACCCGATACAAAGAAAACTCAAAAGATGAAATCTTAATGTTGATCTTCATTGAATTCTTGAAATGATAAATCTTGATTTGTCTCTTGTTTTTTTCTCTAAATTCAACTCTAAATCGGCTTTTCGGTGTTTGATCATTTGCTTCAACTCTTCATTGTCACTCTAACACACCTTAAATTTATTGATTTTATCTTTTTCATCATCCTCCAATGTTTGGTTCTTTATATTCACTTCAAAAACAGAACTTCTTTTCATTTACTCGTTGATTTCACCAAGTTGTTGCTATTTCCGTCCATTATTCTCCAATTGCTTATAAACGGGTCCAAAACTGAAATAAAAAGAATAATACACTAAATTAAGTATAAAATTAATAAAATAACGGAATAGAAACTTAGTTTTAAAGTCCAAATAAGTGCACAAAATACACTTATCAAATACCTCCAAACTAAACGTTTGTTCGTCCTTGAACATAAACAAAACTAAAATACAAATTTCAACTAAGCTAAGAGAATTGCCAGAAACAGAGTCAATGTTAAAGTTATTACCAAATGCCTCAAGTTTGAATATAAAGCAACACTTTTAGAAAGATTTTAAACAGCACCACAAATAAATTTTTTTACTTATCCGATGCTCAACCTTTTGTGAGTCTGTGAATAGTCAAATATTGAACTTACACCTATATTAAACCACGACCAATATTGTGTTATTGATATTTTTATAATCTCAAACCCTTTGTAGTCATTTATTCCTTACAGCTCTCGCAAATTATCACACTTCTAATGCTTTTCTTTCCAATACCGAAATGTTCTAGCAAATTTGGTTCCTATTAATCAATACAATGCTTTTTTTAAATAAAGTGGTAAAAATTAGAAGCTCGTATTCCTAGAACTAGAGTGGTGAGCGATTTCTAAAATATCATCTTCAGTCTCTAAGGTCCTAACATAGCAATCTTTACCGAGCACTTCTAACTCTTTTTATTTTATTTAACTAATATAAACAGTCTTACATCCTGTGTATAATACTTCTCTCCCATAAGCTTTCTATGTGACCTATGTAGCGAGCTGTGGACCGATGACTCCCAAGTTAGATGACCATAGGGCACTAGATGTTAAAATACCCTAACAGACTTAATTGCTCGAGTACTATATATAAAAGAAGTGAAGATGTAAAAAAAAAAAAAAATTAGTGACTCATGTAGTGAACTTTGGGCTGATGACTCCCAAGTCAGACAACCATAGGGCACCAGATTTTAAAATATCATAACAGACCTAATAGTTTGAGTCAGACATTTTATTTTATTATTTTAGCAGTGAGTAGTGCCCGATTTAAATTCTTTGACTACAACCTATTCTACCAAGGATGAGACCCAGCAAACCTAAACCATCAAAATTCTACAAACACATGTACTAACTTTAACACCCCAAACTGTTCTCGAACAATTTGGTTACTAGTCTAAAGATTTAGTGACGGAGTTTTTTTTTTACAATAATCATAATTCAATAATATCAACCCATACACCCAAGTCATGTTTCCAATAAGTGATAAGTCAATAGTGGCTTCGTGCTTCATTAATCTAGTCTAACATAGATAAGTATTCAGGTAAAATCACGAGTTAAAGTGTTGTCTAATATTCTAACTAAAAACGTACTCAACTTCAAACAAATATCATCATTGACAGTAAAATGTTCAACAATAACTAGACAAATAAACTTATTTTTTTTACCTAAACAAATATTGCAGTTATACAGACACGAATAATAAGCAAATTCAAAATTCATTAATTAAGTATCATGATACTTAACTCACTCCTAAACTAAAATATTACATTGTCCCCAATGTAATAGCAAAAATAAGTAAATATAGGAGGGAAGAGATCATGTACTCTCCGGAGGTAGATGTAGAGAAGATGGTTTGGGTTGATCAGATGGACTAGCTAAAGTGAATTGAAGTGGACTCGGGTGTTTTTTTGGGACTCATGGTCGAAATATTATGTCATAGATATCATCCATATGCCTTGCAATGTGGAACATATCGCGGTTGACATGGTGGGACTTTACAAGAGTAATAAACAATATATGAAAAGAAAACTAATGCATTATTTAGTCTAATTAATAAATAAGGATATAAGAATGTGTTTCCTTCCATTAATTGCTTATTTAAAATCATTAGCTTGACTTTGTAACAATCGTTTCACGACACTTTAAATAGTGCTTTGGATGACATGCTTCGCTTGCATGTATTGACTTTGCACCATTTTTCATTTATTCTCATAAATTTGAATTTGCGCTCCTCATCAAAATATGATTTTAGTTTAGCACCTTGTTCGAAAACAACTATGAAAACTACAACTTCCTCATCGACCTTGATCACAGAATCAATTTTAGAAGAAAGAGAGAGTCGAAGAATTGCTTGATAAGTGCAACGCAATTAAATGTCACTTTTTCATTTTGCCCATTTATTATCACTTTCTTTTTCTCGACATAATCCTCTTCTTTAATTGGTACTTCCTTGGGTTGGATGATATATCTATTATCCAAAATCTCAGACAGTTTCTCTTCACTCCTTGTTCCATGTGTTTCATTAGGTTGGCTTCAGTGTTGATTGGAAAGGTGTAGAAGTAGGGACAAAAACTTTGTGTGACCGGTAGTTTTTATTTATCTCCCAAGATCAAGTCATCCTCATCAATTTCAGGAGTTGCATCATATCTTGCTATATTAGCCGGATGCATTGCAATGAAATCTTCAAAAAGCATGTTGTTCTCATCAATTTTAAAAGTTGCATCATATTTCGCTATATTAGTTTGATGCATTGCGATGAAATCTCTAAAAAGCATGTTGTCCTCATCAATCTTAGAAGTTGTATCATATCTTGCTATATTAGCCTAGTGCATTGCGATGAAATCTCCAAAAAGTATGTTGTCCTCATCAATCTCAGAAGTTGCATCATATCTCGCTATATTAGCCTAGTTTATTGCGATGAAATCTCTAAAAAACATGTTGTCCTCATCAATCTTAAGATCTTCCATATTGTATTGCAGTCTGAAAAGAGACAAATCAAACACTAAAATAAACTAAAAAATAAAAAAAAATTAAATAAATAAAGTTCGAATTAGTGTTAAAATAACTGAAAAATAAGTAAAATTAAATCCCCGACAACAGCGCCAAAAACTTGTTATCGATTTTTATGTTTAATATTCTACAAGTGTACGGATCGCACAAGTAATATAATGGATGTTGAGTCCAAGTATCGTAGACATGGATTAAGATAGTTTAATCCAATTATAATAACTTTAACCGAATCAAATAACTTTGGAAGATTTGGTGACTAAGAACTAACTAAAATTTGAACTAAGAATAATTAAATAAATTATAACTCAAATAAATAAGAGATTAAGTTTGATAAGAATTACTTTAACTTGGAAAAGAAAAGCGTACTAGGATCCCGGATCTACTTATACAAATTTTCTTTAACTTGAACTGTTGAATTTAATAACACAAATTAATTATGAAGATCAATATTCCTAATTTGTTTAACAATCTATCTCGAACAGAATTAAACATATCCATATATGTGACCCGACTATATTACTATGATGGTTGCGAATATACAAGAATGCATTAAAAATTGTGAATACTAAAGATCACGTAAAGTATAATGGTATATCTCTATCCCCTATTGGACTCTACGACAATTGATACTATGTTTAATTTATTTTCAATCTCTTGATAGTAAAATAAGTCATAAAACTCATACAACTATTGCACATATAGTTATAGTGAAGAAGAAAACAATATTAATTATTCAAAATTAAAAACATGCATGAATATAAAAAATTCGGTTAATGAATTAAAGGTTCATGATATAAGTTTCATCATGATCCTAGCACTAAATAATCTAGCTTAACATACTAAGAAGAAGAAAATAAAAATAAAAATATAATATAGAAGCCATCACCCAGATAGGAAGAAAAACTCAAAAGATGAAATCTTGATCTTGATCTTCGTTGAATTCTTGAAAGGATAAATCTTGATCTTCGTTGAATTATTGAAAGGATAAATTTTGATCTTCGTTTTTGATTCGTCTCTTGTTTTTCTCTCCAAATTCATATCTAAATCGGTTTTTCGGTGTTTGATCATTTGCTTCAACTCTGCAATGTCACTACATCACACTTTAAACTTATTGATTTTATCTTTTTCCTCATCCTCCAATGTTTGGCTCTTTATATTCACTTCAAAAACTCAACTTCTTCTCATTTACTCGTCGATTTCATCAAGTTGTTACTCTTTCTGCACATTCTTTTTCAATTTCTTATAAAATGGTCCAAAACTGAAATAGAAAGAATAATACACTAAATTAAGTATAAAATCAATAAAATAACGAGATAGAAGCTTAGTTTTAAAGTTCGATTAAGTACACAAAATGCACTTATCAGGTATTTCAAGAACGTTTTAATGTACAGTGGTATTTTAAGAACGTTTGACAAAGTATAATGGTATTGGGAGTATTTAACTCTATGCCACATCAACACATATGTTAACTCTTTTAACGAAATCTAGCAGGGCAACGTATGAGATTTACTTTGAAAATTCAATGACATTCTAGGAACATTTTAAAGTACTGTCGCATTCCAAAAACATTTGACAAAGTATAGTGACATTGTAAATATTTAACTCTTAGTTTGGGTATCATCTCTTTCTATAATTGAACAAAATAATATATTATTATAAAATTCTTTAAAGTGCACGTTTGTTGTGATTATTTTTTAAGTATTAATAATTATGAGTCCTAAAAAATTTGTGAATAATAAGTGGTAGTAAATTATGGATATCGAAAAATATGTGGGTAAAAAATATTTATTATTAGTTTAAATTATAATTTAAATTTAGTCAAACTAGCTAAAAATTCTCTTTTATTTTTTTATTTTTTTGTTAGTCACATTTTTGTAAGCTAAAAATACCCCTTCAATTATAAGGAAAATAAACTAAGAGATTTTAGAAAGAAAGTGAAGGTGATAAATGAATTTATGAAATTTGAATTATAAGTTTTTTTTTTTTTTTTTGTATACAAATATAAGTAAAAATAACTAGAGGGGGAGATAATAAAAGAATTAGAATTCAAGAGTGTAAATTTTTTATAAAAAGACTCTTATTTGTATATTTTCAATAGAAATTACAATCTGAATAAAATATATTCTTCTAGAGTAAGGGCCCGTTTGGAATTAATTTTAGAGCTCAACTTTCAATTGTCAAATAATCAGAAGTTGTTTTAGATGTTTGATAAATTTTTAAAAAGTGATTCTAAAAGAATTTGTATTATTTGAAAGTAGATTTTGAGAAGCAGCAAAATAATAGCTTTTTAGATTCTAGTTTTAGCTTTTCTATCTATCTATTATTAAAATGCAAATTTTGACCTTAATTAATTAAAGCAATTCCTTTATGTCACATATTTATTAGTATTCTAATTATAATGCATCTCTACAAATAATTTAAATTTAAATTTAATTGATTTTTGTACAATATTAGTATGCTTTTATTTTTTAATATTTTAAAATTTAAAGATTTAATAGATATATATTATTTTTATTTTAAAATAGTTATGATAAATGCATTGTCTTGAAAAAAATATTTGATAATATTACATATTATTATAGAAGTAAAAATATATTTTACAATACTAATAATAATACAAAATAATATTATTATAATCAATATCCATTTCAGTAATTGTCTTTCAATCATAGCAATAAATCACTTTTGTTACCAAACGTTTAAATACTGATTTTGAAACATACAACAATTATGAAACAAGAATTCACCAAATACTTATCTGATTGTTTCTAAATCACAGCAAAATCCGATTCTCTTAAAAGCAAAGAATACCAAATCAAGCCTGAGGCCTCCGTTTGTGATTGATTTTGGAGTCCAACTTCTGATTCTCAAAGAATTAGAAGTTGATTTAGGCGTTTAGCAAAATTTTTAAAAGTGATTATAAAATAATCTAACTTACCTTACAGCAGATTTTGAGAAGTAGCAAAAAGACAGCTTTTCAGATTCTACTTTTGATTTTCATTTATATATTATTAAAATACTCATTTTACCCCTAATTAATTAAACTAATTCCTTTAATAACCTAAGTTTATTTGCACTAAATGACTATTCTTTTACTTTGTAATTTTTATAAAATTTGAAATTTATTAGGTGTTCATTATTTTCATTTTAAAATAATAATAGTGAATGCATTGTCTTGTTAAAAAATATTAGACAATATTACATATTACTATAAAAAGAAAAAAAAGAAGAATTTTACCACTAATAATAATAATAATAATAATAATAATAATAATAATAATAATAATAATAATAATAATAATAATAATAATAATAATAATAATACAAAATAACATTATTATAATTAATGTTCTTTTTAGTAATTTAATACCGTTACAGCAATAAATCACTTTTGTTTACTAAACAATCAAATGCCGCTTTTGAAATATACAGCAATTTTGAAACAAGAGTTTACCAAATACTTATCTGATTCTTCCTACATCTGATTCTTTCTACAACACAGCAGAAGCTGATTCTCTTAAAAGCACAGCAATACTAAGCAAAGCCTAAGTATAACAACCTATAGATATTTAGATAATATCAAATACTCATTCATCATTATCTATCATTTTAGAACACTCCCTTTTGAATGACTATTTTCACAATAGTTCTCTTGTTAAAAACCTAATTGAACAAAACCTGGTAGAAGGAAAAACAATACAGCTTCTTCCCTGATTTTCAATCAATAAAAATCAATGTAGCAAGCTATCCATATCTTGTCTATCGATGTCCTCAATACCATCATCTTTCTAAAGTTTTATAAAACAATGCTGGGAAAATCTGTTCCATATTGTTGTCTTATTATAGCCTCTATGCAATATCATCTTCATACAAGATATTCATCTATCCCTGCTTGACTATAGTTAGCATGATGGTCTGATGAATTACATTAAAAATAGATCTTATTGTTTTGTCTTTAGGATTCTTGCATACAATTAGTAACATACGATATTAAAATCATAGAGTTATATTGAGTGTAAATGTCTTGTAGGTTATGGATATCCATAATTATAATATGTATAACATTCTTCAATGGATGTCCTTTATACAAAATAATATGCCTCGTTACAATCTTGATGGGAAAAACATTGTGAGAAAAACTTAGTGAAGAAAAAAGTACATGATTCTTTTGAATACGCTACAAAAGTTGCCTCATTAAAAACCTTGCCAGGAAAAGCTAATGGGACAAAATTCGATCAACAAAAAAAGTGTACAACACGTATAAACTCTTCTTCATAATAATATTACTTGAGATTTGTATATCTTGTTTATCAACTTCTCAAGTGTTACATTAGACAATGTCTTTCTGCGTGTCACATAAATCGTCGTAATAGTTACATTTGAACATATAAACTGGTTGGTGAGCTTTATATAGATCCAATAATACTCTGTATTATAACTAATAAGTCTCGAATCATAAACTATTAACAAGATACAATAATAAATATATTGTAATAAATGGTACTTCAGTATGAATAAGTTATTCATTATCACCTCGAGGATGAAGATGGTCCTCTTTTTGCCTTCAAATGAACAAATAACCATCAAGTATCAATTAAATGTATCATTTTCCCATCCTAAATCTTTCAAAACTTTTTCTATATAAGTTTAGTGATGAACCAAAATTCAATTGGCAATATACTCGATGTGCAGGTCGAGGAAAAAAAATATTTTTCCAAAACATGAATTCATTCTTAAGTAATCAACTGCATTTAGAAACTCTTCTTGAGTTTCAATAATGTTTAAACAATCAACATCAATACTAGTAAATTCAGTTATTGATTTTTATATAAAATACATGGGCATATATGGTCATTCTTGTTCATTTTTCAATAGATATTTATTAAGACAATTATTCTATATACTATCATCGAATAAGTTTTTCGAAAATCTAAACTATATGTTTCAGGCATATTGAATTATTCAAGGATTTATCTTAATAATATTATTAGTCATGCCAAAAGAGTTGGTTATAACCAAATTCATTAGACGCATATCAAATTTTATGCATTGTCAGACTAACAAAATATCGACTTGTGATTGCATCTACTACAAGAATATTATCTATTCGTGAAAGTCTTTGTGAAAATCATTATGTCAAGAGCCATGCATTATATCTTATGACTTCATTTTCCTCATTTTTGTTTTGCATAAGTACTATTGACCTTACACATTTAGATGTTCGAATCGCAGGTCAAAAAACTTCAAGTGTCTTTAGTACGTAAAATTTTGCATAAATTGTGTATTTTTATTTAGATCAATCATTTCTACGTCGACATTCTTCGACGGTTTTTGATTCAACATCCTCACTTTCGTTTATAATATTGTGCGCTATATTGTATTATAAATATGTTATCAACAACTAAACTATATTCTATTCTCGCTAAAGTGCCAATTGTGAATTGTAGAATCTATTGTGCAACAACCACATGACAGGAAACCGTGATATGTTTGTGGGGCTTAATTCAAATATCACTTCTCAAATCATTATTGGCGACGGGACACGGCAAAATACAAAAGGGAAAGGCACAATTGCTGTTCACACTAGTGTTGTGAGAAATAATGTGTAATTGCAAGTGAAAAATATCGTACAAAAGTAATAAAGTGGACATATTGAATTCGGATTATCGTTCCCACGAATACTATCTTATTTATATATTAGTTAAATTAATCTTATTTCTAATCTATTGAAAACAATTTGAAATAACTTGATTTGAATGATTAAAATATAACTATTAATTCTTAGAAAAGAAGTGTGGAAGCAAATAAGAAGAATTTAAAAAAACAATGGTTATTAAAGCGTTTGGATTCATGAGTTCACTATAATTGTCATCTCTAATTTTTCCTCTCAAGATTTCTTCCTACTGTTGTATTTGGTCGAATTCACGAATTTAACATAATTTTACTCTCTCGAGTTCAAATTAGTTCTATCTAATTAAGTCAACTTATGAAGTCGGAATGGTCATTAATTAAATGCATTAAATATCCTATGAATTCAATTTAATACCGCGACAATAATAAAAACGTATTTCTACCTTTTATCCAATTGTCGGATTTTACTACGTGGTCTAGATTAATAACTTATCTCTCGGTTGGTTACAATCCACAAATCAATGAAAAATAATGGCCAATTATTTCATGATGCATTAAGAGAAAAAGTAAAATCAAAACATAATTAATTAATAAGCAAAATTTGAGAGTCGAAAGTAAAGAATTAAACTAGGTTACATCGTTTATCCAATCTTTAAATTTAGCTACTCATAATTCTAGAGAAAGAAAAGATAAAGAGATTTGAATATATAATCCGGATCTTGAATAAAAGATGAAAAGAACTTGAAAATCTTGCACCAATAGATTTTCTTCTTCACATTCCAATCTTCAAGATCTTGGTTGTTTTTCGTGTTCTTCGTCGTTCTTTTTACCAAAATCCCTTCCGTCCTCAGAGATTCAACACGTATTTTGAACTAGGTTAGGTCTTTTTATAGTTCCAATACTCTCCGACTTATTTTAAATTCAAAAAGGACTAAAATGCCCTTGGATTGTATTTAGGAAAATTCCCAAATTTGATCTCGTGGGCCGCAGTCGGGCCATGGTTTACAAACCATTGCCCCGCCCACCGCCAATTGGTCGAGTCTGGTGGCCAAGTGGTTTACGTGGTTTGCATACTACAGTTAACAACCCTTCGATATTTGCACTTGAAGTCTTTCTATTTTTGAATGATATGCACTTTAGTCCTTTGATTTCTTCTTTCATTTCAATCTAGTCCTCTTTTATTTGCATCTCAAGTCCTTCATCTTTTGAATGTTTGCAAGTTGGTCCTCATTTTCAAGTCTTTATGCATTTTTAGTCTTTCTTTGCCTATTTTACCTTGTTTCTCTCCAATTCCATTCGAACTCAGGTTTTAACCTAAAATAATCAAATCAACATACAATTAAGTAAAGATTCACTTAAGAGTACATACAATTGTCTACTTTTGATACTACAGATAAGCGTAAATTGACACTTATCAAATATCTCTAAACTTGAACATTTGTTCATCCTCAAACATGACTATTTACTTAAACAATCAAACAAATAATATTAATATTTATTATGACAGATAGCTTGTCATGTTTGCCTTGGATTTTTTTGAAACAATTAATCAATTCATAAAAAATTTCTAAATCATGTTACCAAAATTAATTTTTACTTATCCAATGCTTGACTGATAAATGTGTGTGCGCATAGCCAATCCAATCAACATAAGCTTTTAGGTTGGAATATTCCGTCCCCCAATGGTCAAATATTTCTATTCTCTCTCGTAAGAATACATACTCTCATATTGATATTCAATCTTTCACCTGGGTGTAAACTCTAAAGTTATCCTCAAAATAGTTATTCTTTTACCACTCAAAATTTGGTTAGGTCTAGCTAATATAGTTATTGTCTAGATCTGTAAAGATTCTTCTTTTATTGAATGCTTCGACCATCAAGCTTCCACAAAGTAAGTCAAATCCACTAGTTATCTAAATTCCAAAGTTATGCGCACAAAGGCTAAATCTTGATTTTTTTTTTTAAATATCTTATGTGTAAGACCTCACTCCCTTAAGCTTTCTAGATGACCCTTGTAGTCAGCTTTAGGCCGATGGCTCCTAGGTCTGATAAACCTTAGGATATTGAGTTTTGAGAACCCCAATGGACTTTATCACTCAAGTCAACTAGGCTACGAAGAGAGGTATAAGGTAATACAAGTACAATACCTTTTATTTTTTATTTTTTATTTTTTATTTTGTTGCAAGAGAAATACGCGGGGATTAGATCCCTAACATCCGGTCAATACCTAGATTCCACTAGTAACCAAATACACTCCACACAACTATTACTCAAGCACGGAATCAACACCTATCTAAATAGCTTCTGCAATAGTTTAACCACCCCCAAATTATCCTTTCAACTGGTTAGGTAATTGAGTTGTCAATTGGTGGTCTTGGTTTTCACAACTTATGTTCACTATTGTATTCTATTTAATATACCAATCAAAGGTAATGATATTCATGACTATTGTGCTAACACTTAATCATATCTCACATGGATAAGTAAAGTCTATAAAAACAGCTTAAGCAGCATCACCTAGTCATAATTCATGAATTGATAAAAGTTTCAAATAAATATCATCATAAGCTGGCAAGACTATCCAACATACAATCACAAATAATAATAATTTTTTTTAGTATCCACAACACACAATAATAATGAAAATAATATAGTCACCCCAAGCTTAAAATTCACATTGTCCTCAATGTGACAAAAGAAAGCAAAACAAATAAAAGAAAGAAAGAGTTAACCTGAATCAAAAGGCGTGGAGACAACATCAAACTTTCAGCTGATGAGTACGCATTGGGTTTGGAATAACGATGTATAACCTGAAATATAAAAACAATTAAATGTACTTAATTACTAAAAATTGGAAAACGTGCTCTACTTCCTAATGCAGTCCTAAAATTCTACATGCAATGTAATAAACATATAAGAGATAGAAATATAGGTTGCCTCACATTAAGCACTTGATTTATAGTCTAGAGCTCGACTTTTTGCAAATATCATTTATGGATGCTTGAATTGGACTTTGAAAGTCTTGCATTGCTTGCAATTACCAGCTTTGCAAGATTTATCATTTACTCTCCATATTTTAAATCTTCCATTTTCATCTTTAATTTTTGCAACAATTCTACTGTCTCATTTTCATCTGATTTTCTCTTCTTAGACAACATTTTCTTCATAAATTTTAAATATAATAGCATCTGGGCTAATGCGTCGGCAAAAGGAATGTTGATGTGCAACTTATTAAAAATTTCAAGAAATTTTTCAATCTGTTTGTCGAGCTTGTGCTTCTGCAACCTCTGAAGAAATGGAATTGGTTGCACATAAGCTTTGACCGAAATTGGCCCCCTTACTTTTGATGATTCAACAAATTCCTTTGAAACTTCTTCTTTTGATTTCGCATGTTGTTGTCCAGATTTTTTTTCTGCAACTACCAACTGTTTGTCATATTTCTCTAGTGTTTTTATATGAATTTTTAGCAGTTGTACCGCACTCTTAGTAGTGATTGTATTTACCTGTTCTTTTGGATTTGTTACAGTATTGTTAGGAAGGGTCCCTGGAGTTCTATCTGATAGTTGTAAGGCCAACTGGCTAATCTGAGTCTCCAATTTTCGATAGAAGCCTGTTGATTCTGATAATTTATGTTTTGCCTCTCCATTAGTTTATCAGTCTTCTGCATATATTGTTGGAACATATCTCCCAAACTTGGTCATCTTTCCTACTGAGCATTATAGGCATTGCCACTTTGTTGATTCTCAGACCACCTAAAATTTGGGTGTTGCTTCCAACCTGGCTTGTATGCTTGTGAATATGGATTATACTGCTGATGTGTATTATTCTGCACAAAATTGACATGTTATGGAGATGCCAATAACATACAATCTGATGTTGAGTGGTTAGCCCCACAATTTTTGCACATCATGGTTGATTGGACTGCATTCACTCATTACGTTTGTGTTCTGACCAAGAGCTGCACTTGCTTTGTTAATGTAGCAAGTTGTGCATTAGTAGATGATAGACCGTCAATCTCATGTATACATGCTATTTTTCTTGAAGTGGTACGATCACATGAAAACATGGTATGTGTTTTTGCAATCAGCTCAAATAGATCCCATGTTTCATTGACATTTTTTATTCGCAATGGACCCGTTTGCAGAGAAGGTCACTGTGGATTTGGACTAAGGATATAGCCTAGAGTAAAAATATTGAGCATGTAGCCCTTTTTTAATGCCATGGTTTGGACATTTTCTAAGCAACTCCTTGAATCTGTCCCAAGCTTCATGATATCTTTCTCCATCCACTTGCTGAAAAGTAGAAATTTCTAGCTTCATCTTGACTATTTTAGCTGGTGAAAAGTACTTGTTCCAAAATTTTCTAGCCAAGTCATCCCAGATGGTGATACTAGCATATGGTTCTGAGTCTAACCATTCTAGAGCCCCATCCTTCAATGTATAGAGAAATAACCGGAGTTTGATGGCATCTTCATTCACTCCTTGAAACTAAAAATTACGGCACATCCGTAAGAATTTTGAAGGCTGAGTATTTAGGTTTTCATTCGCCTTTCCATAGAACTGCAGGTTATTGCTGAAGAGATTAATCAGATCGGCTCTTAATTCAAATTTGTTCTGACCAAAAGCTGGATAGACTATGCTTGAACGATCAGGAGCTGCTGCTGGAGTTAAGAACTGAGCCATTGGTATGTTTCCATCGTCATCTTTTTCTTTTTCTTCATGTTGCTGAATTTGCTGAGCTGCTAATCGGGCTGCTTCTACATCAGCTGCTCTTGCAGCTTCTTGTTCAATTTCTCGTCTCACTTGTGCATCTGCCATTTGAATTTGTTGCTGGTCTTTCTATTTTTGATTGTGTTCTTTGCGTCTTCGTCTGAAAGAACGTTCAATCTCATGATCGAAATTCTCAAGATTGCCGCCTTGTGTGTGGAGCATGCAACAAACACTCTTTTATGTGGTAGGAGAACTAAAATTGATCTCGTGGGCTGCGGTGGAGCAGTGGTTTGCAATCATGACCCAAAGAAGAACCAATTAACTTGCATGCGGTTAACAATCCTTCAATATTTGCACTTGAAATCCTTCTATTTTTGAATGATCTGCACTTTAGTCCTTTGATTTCTTCTTTCATTTCAATCTAGTCCTCTTTTATTTGTAGCCCAAGTCCTTCATCTTTTAAATGTTTGCAAGTTAGTCCCAATTTTCAAGTTTTCATGACATTTTCAGTCTTTTTTTTGCCTATTTTGCCTTGTTTCTCCCCAATTCCATTCGAACTCGAATTTCAATCTAAAATAATCATGTCAACATTCAATTAAGTAAATATTCACTTAAGAGTACATACAATTGTCTACTTTTGATACTACAGATAAGCGTTAATCAACACTTATCAACTAGCTAAAGGATATAAGAGAAAATTGATGTTCTTTATGAGCCTGGTCTATCACACAGTCTCTTAAGTGTTTGACATCTAATTGATAAAAAAACTTCCCTGTCCACTTTGACGAAGGAAAATGCAAAATTATTGAAAAAAGAAAAATGTTAGTGTGGCAAGTGTTAAATGAGGAAAAAAAACTTTTTCTCTCATTCTACCGCTAATTGAGAATTGTGCATTTAAAGCTCAAAGAGCAGATTTATTGCATTTGTGACATCTGCGATTTGGCCATTTGCATGACAAGGGCCTGCATTTGCTCAAGAAAAAAAATATGGTGACCGGACTTCCCAACATTCAAAAGACAAACAAAGTTTGTGAATGTTGCATCTATGGAGAAATGCATAAGCTTCTATTTCCAAACTTCATGGCGAGCAAAAGCATCATTGGAGCTTGTTCATTCAGATATATGTGGGTTGATGCAAACACCAACTTTTGGAAACAAAAGATACTTCATTCTCTTTGTTGATGACTATACGGGGATGATGTGGGTTTTCTTTCTCACTAAAAAATTAGAGACGTTCCATACTTTTCTGCAGTTTGAAGCCCTTGTAGAAAGACAGAGTGGTTTTCTTATAAAGACTCTAAGGATAGATCACGGAAGAGAATTTATCTATAACACATTCATTGAATATTGTAAAGTTAATGGCATTCAAAGACAACTAACATTTAACTTCTAAGCAAAACAAAGTAGATGAAAGAAAAAATTGCACAATTGTCAAAATGGCGAAGAGCATGCTAAAAGGCAAAGGAGTTCCAAATCTTTATTGGGCATAAGCCGTGAATACAACAACATATATTTTGAATCAATCTCCCAAAAAAATCTATTAGGAACAAAACTCTATTTGAACCATGGCTTTAATCATCTCAAAATTTTTGGCAGCATTGCATATTCACTTTTTCCATCTCAAAATCGAGAAAATTTTGATGAGAAAGGTCAGAAACTTCTGTTCATTGGCATAGCTACGAGTCCAAAGGACATCGATTGCGAAATCCAACAACAAATAAAATCATTGTATCTCGAGATATAGTATTTGACGAAGCGCAAGTTGGGATTGGAAAGACAAGCAAGTCGTAAACTCAACACCATATCAATTGAAGAACCGTCAACATCTCAAGAATATCCTTCTCAAATTCACAATATTGAGCATGATCCAAACCCCACTACAATAATGAAGAAGAAAGTGGCTTTGAAAGTCTTCCAAGATGGACACTTTCACTAAGAGAAATATATGATTCATGCGAACTTGGATTATTCTCTTGTGAACCTCAAACATTTGAAGAAGCTTCAAAAGACAATAGTTGGACGAAATCAATGAACGATAAAATGTACACCATTGAGGAAAAAAAAATTTGAAGCTCGTGGACTTGTTAAAAGGGAAGAAAATCATTGGGCTAAAATGGATTTATAAAATCAAATACAATGAAGACGGGTCAATATGAAATTATTTTGATGGTTCATTTTTTTGGTTGGTGGTGATTTGGCCATGGGGTGGGTAGGTTTTTGGGAAGATGAAGTTACTTTGTACTTTTTAAAGCTTATAGGATTTCATTTGCAATTTTTATTTATTTATTTATTTATTGTTTTTAGCTTTCTTCTATTTTTATTTATTTAAAGAGGAGGGAAAATCCGTATCTATCAATAGAAATGTGATTTGCAACAAACTACAAATATTGGGGATGTCTGATGCTATAAAAAATGGTTGAGGATATATTAGTAACAAACTTAAAAGGTTGGGAACCAAAAGTGCAAATTTTCTAATTTCTTTTCCCAACAACTTCACAAGAGTAAATCCACATGCATAATTAATATACACAACAATCCCATCTTGTAACAAAATTGCCAAGAGAAAAAACGTTCTCAACGAATGTGAATTGATTTGGGATGAATTATGTACAAAGAATGGGAAAAAATGAGTATTCTAATCAATCAATCCCCCCCAACCCAACTCCCAAAAAATAAAAATAAAAAACAAAAACAAAAATTGAAACTATGTTTACATTTCTTGTATGCACCTATGTACTACTTCGAATCTCTTTGGACACTTCAGTATTTTACTCCCCCCAGTCATTCGAGTCTTACAAATCCTTTTAGAAATCACCGCATCCACTAGTTTCACTATTCTGTAAGCATCATATATGCTTAAATAACAGTAAATACAAACAAATGCAGAATTTTGGATGATCGAAATACCTCCGGCCATTGACAACGTGATAGCTTTTTGTAGCTATTGAATTTCTGGTTTGAGAGCTTCTAATGGCTTGTTCCAGCTTCTGAATGATGGTGCAAAGTGAAAGAGTAGACGGAATGGTAATAGGGACCCAAACATTCTTTTTTTTATAGACTCAGTCCATCATCGAGTATTTGTCAAATTGATTCCATAATTGTAGGAATCATGGACTAATCTCAGCAATTTCCAAATCGGCCAAACTATTATTTAAAAATTTAGAATCAATGCAAATCAGTTATTAAATGGAATTGGGCCATATACGGTTGTTTTCCATAATCAATGGGATTTTCCTTAATCAATGGAAAATTTCTACATTCTTCCACTTGGCCCAATTATATTCCATTATTTTCCACAGTAATAAACAAATACATGAATCGTAGCGATAAGTCCTCTTAGAACGAGTATTATCTTCCATGTATCACAAAGTATTTCGTATCTTAAGTTTAGTCCATAAAACTTAATAAATAAACCTCATGTTTATTCTAGGTCCAAAATTAATTGATATTTCTCCAACAAGAATAAATAAATGCGCTTAAAACAAATATGAGAAAATATCATAACTGAAATAGAGTTTCATTAAAAAATAATATTGTCACATACAATGAAATCAAACTAAAAGACCAAGTCCCATATCGTCTACAAGATCCTTGAACATGAATGGTGACATGTCTTTTGTCAAGGATTCAGCAATCATCAATTCAGTATTTATGTGCTCAATGACCGCTATTTTATTTTTAACACGTTCTCTTATGGCCAAATACTTAATGTCGATATGCTTGTTTCGACTACTACTTTTGTTGTTTTTATCCATAAAAACTCTAGCTGAATTGTCACAATATAATCTTAATAGCCTAGAAATAGAATCTACAATCTAAGTCCACAAATGAAACTCTTCATCCATACACCATGTGACGTAGCCTCAAAACACGAAACGAACTCAACCTTCATAGTGGAAGTAGCAGTCAAGGTCTGCTTTGCACTCCTCCATGATACAGCTCCACCGGCAAACATGAAAATGTATCCAGGTGTTGATATCTTTGAATCAACACAGCCAGCAAAGTCTAAATCAAAGTGACCAACTACTACCAAATTATTAGTTCATCTATACATAAGCATGTAATTCTTCGTCCCTTGAATGTATCTCAAAACTTACTTTGCAGCTCTCCAGTGGTCCATACCTAGATTACTCTTATATCTTCCCAACATTCCAACAACACATGCAATATTAGGCATTGTACATACCTGAGCATACATTAGGCTTTCAACAACTAAAGCATATGGCATATTCCTCATTTGTTCCCTTTCAAAGTCATTCCTTGGGTATTGATTCAAATGAAACTTATCACCCTTCACTATGAGAGCTATACTTGGTGAACAATCCTTCATCTAAAATCTTTCTAAAATTTTATTGATATAGGTTTTTTGTGACAGGCCCAAAATGCCTTTATATTTGTATTTAAAGATCTTTATGCCAATGACATAAGATGCATCATCCATACCCTTCATGTTAAAATTTTTAGAGAGATTGTTTCACCTCATGTAGCATACCCTTATCATTGGTCGCAAGTAAAATATCATCCACATATAGAATAAGAAAGCAAATTTTACTCTCACTAACTTTCTGGTATATACATTGATCCATAATGTTCTCTACGAAACTAAATGAACAGATAACATCATAAAATTTTAAATATCATTGACGGGAGGCTTGTTTCAATCCATATATGGATTTCTTAAACTTGTACACCAAATGCTCACCTTCAATAGAGGAGAATCCTTCCGGTTGTTTCATGTACACCTCTTCCTCTAGTTCTCCATTGAGGAAAGAAATTTTCACATCCATCTGTTGCAACTCAAAATCAAAATGTGCAGCTATCGCTAAAATAATGCGAAGAGAATCTTTCTTCGATACATGAGAAAAGGTTTCCATGTAGTCGATTCCTTCTTTTTGAGTAAATCTTTGGCTACGACTCTTGCTTTATATCTTTCAATGTTGTGTAATGAGTCCTTCTTCGTCTTAAAGACCCATTTACACCCTATGACCTTTGCACCATTAGGTAACTTGATAATATCCCAGACTCCATTAGATGCCATAGAATTCATCTCATCTTTCATAGCATTATACCATAAATTGGATTCCTTACAACTCATGGCATGTGAAAATGTTTCAGGGTCATTTTCAGCTCCGATGTTATAGTCCAATTCTTGTAGATACACGACATAGTCATCCGAAATTGTTGATCTTCTTTCTCTTACATATCTTCTTAATATTAGTTCAACATTTTCCTAAGGGTCATGTTGTCCAACTGGTTGTTCAACCATTTCTGGCATTTCCTGAACAATTTGATCTACATAATCATCATCGATTGGTTGTACAACACCCATTTGGACTTGATGAGTGTTGTGAACAATAACCAATCTTTTACTTGATGTGGAAGGTTGATCTCTTTCAGAGACTATGTTCTGAAATTGATCACTCTCACTGATCAAGTCATTCTCAAGAAACTTTGCATTCCTTGATTCCATAATTCTAGTGCTATGAGATGGACAGTAAAATCTGTAACCCTTAGACCTTTCGGTATATCCAATGATATACCCACTAATAGTCCTTGGGTCCAGTTTCTTCTCTTTTAGATTATAAACTCTTACTTCGGACGGGCATCCCCAAATGTGCATATGTCGCAAACTCGACTTCCAATCTTTCCATAGTTCAAATGGTGTCCTTGGGACAACCTTGGTTGGAACCCAGTTCAATATATACACAGTCGTTTTAAGAGCTTCAATCCACAAGGATTTAGGAAGCTTGGAGCTACTAAGCATACTTTGCACCATGTCCAATAATGTTCGATTTCTTCTTTGACACACCATTCGGGTCCGGAGAACTAGGCACAGTGTATTGGGCAACTATCACATGCTCTTCAAAAAACTTCGCAAATGGACCAGGTGCTTGTCCAACCTCAATGTATCTACTATTTTTCTTAAGAGAACATTTATCCGTTCTCACGATCTTTATTTGCTTACTACATTGTTTCTCTACTTCTGCCTTAAAAATCTTAAAGGCATATAATGCTTTGCTCTTGTTATAAAGCAAGTAGAGATATATGTATCGTGAATAATCATCTATAAAAGAAATAAAGTATTTTGGACCATGAGCGTCCATGTCTAGACAACAAATATCTGAATGTATGATTTCTAAGATATGTGTACTTGGCACATTTCTTTGACTTGTTAGTCTGCTTTCTCTTAATGAAGTCCACACAAGTTTCAAAATTAGCAAAATCCAAAGTACTAAGTACTCCGTCATTTACTAATCTTTTAATTCTATCTATGGAGATATGCCCCAATCTCCGGTGCCACAATATAGAAGAATCTTTATTCATAATACAACGTTTATTACTAGTGTGAACATGCATAACATTATTAGCAACACCATGTTGTAAACTAATAGAGAAAAGACCATCGCACAAAATATCATCCCCAACAAGGTCAGATTTATAAAACAAATAAAAAGATGATCTGAAAAATTAAAAAAATATCCCAAAGGTACAAATCTTGAAATTGAAACCAAATTTCTAAAAAAACTTGGAATATAAAAGGTCTTTTCCAATTTTAAAACATAGCCATTATTTAAAACTAAACTCCATGTTCCAATAGCCTCCACATGTGAACCCATCTAGTTTCCTGATAAGATACTTTGCTTACTTTCCACTAGCTTCCTTAGGTTTTACATACCCTACAAAGTATTTGAAATATGGATTGTAGCAGCAAAATCAATCCACCATGTATTATGATTAACATCAACCATATTAGATTCATAGCAAACAAAAAAGATTGATTTACCTTTCTTCTCAAACCAAATCTGAAATCTAGTGCAATTTAATCTGAAATCTAGTGCAATTCTTCTTCATGTGTCCCCCTTTTTTTACAGAACAAGCACTTATTTTCCTTTTTGATTCCACATTGGGGTGGTATTTTACATTTCTCCTTTTGTTTGGCTTGGTTCTAGTTCTTTCTTTGGTACTGGTCCTTTTCATGTGTTACCAATTATGCACCCTCATCCATTTCTATAACTAGCATTCATTCTTTTTGAACACACATGGTCATAAGTTCAGTGATTGACCATTTTTCCTTATGTGTGTTATAAGGGATTTTGAAAGGTCCATATTGCTGTGGAAAAGTGTTCAGTATGTAGTGCACAATGAATGAACCATATATATCAACCTCAAGTGTTTTCAATTGAGCTGCAACGTCCCTTATTTGCATGATGTGCTCACGCTCACACTGGTGAGCCATAAGGACGAAAACTTCATTATTAGGGTGCTGGCAAGTGCCTTATTTGAAGTCACAAACTGTTCATCAATAGCCTTCAATAATGCCTTGACATCGTCATGCTTATCGATAGAACCTCGAATACCAGCAGAGATTTTGGTCTTTATTAACATCACACTAAGGCGATTAGATCACTCCCATTGTTCATAAAGATCCTTTTCTTCTAAAGTGTCAGTCATACTAATAATCGGTTTGTCTTTTCCTCATAGCATAATCAATGTCCATGCTTTCCAAATGAAGGAATTCTCCTTCCATACCTAGTAGTTGTCCCCTTTCAGTTCGGAAATATCACACTTAATATCTGAAAAATTCACGGGCTATATAGCTACATAAAAATCAAACATACACGCATACATTACATTAATTTGAGACTAATAAACTTATAACGTGTTTTACCAAAATTAAGAATCTAGTGACATAAAACTTGCATGTGGAATTAGATTCATGTATCTTTATGATAAAACTATCAAGTCATGTCCATTTTCTTAATTCCCGTGGGTAAATTAAAAAATACAATTTGATATTCTACCCTAATTAATCATACAAATACAATAAAAAATTCATGTGGAATAAATTTTATTATATCATTTATAATTAATTACAATAAATGTCTATTTTCCTATATGTGATTCTAAACCACTTAATATATAATTTTGCAAAATTTAAGATGTTGTGGCTAATCTCTAATTATTTAAAATTATATGGATCACTGGACATTTAAAATTTTCTAAAATTGTTCATATACAAAATTGCATATAATAATAAGCAATATAAATAAATATGAACAAAGTTCAAAAGTATGCATTCCAAATATTTTATTCAAAATTACATGCATAAAAACAGTAAATCATACATAAGTGTCATTAATATTAATATTTTATTCAAATATTAATTACTCAGCCTAAGTGAAAATTTAGCAAATAGTGAAATCAATTTTGGACTTCTCAATAGTCTATATCAACAACAAGAATGGCAAAGATGGATTATTGGGCTGGCTAGAAGATATGGCTTGGTGGAGCTTAACTCTGGTGTGTTGTTTGTGACTTTGTATCATCTCCTTTCACTAGCTATTGACAGTTTAACCACCTCCGGCCACCAAATTCAACGTTTAAAATCATATTTTGTTTATAAAAGTGATTTCTTAATGATTTCTAACATCATTTTATCAGAAAATTTAGAATTAATAAGGATAAAATGATGGCATCATCAGGTATTCTTCGTAAAGGTTTTCAGATAGAAAAAAATATTCAAGGCAGAGGCAAAAAAGTGCTCTGATACCAACTGTAAGCATCCTCCTGTATGCTTAAATAACATAAATACAATCAAATGCGGAATTTTGGATTATCGAAATACTTCCGACCATTGATGACGTGATAGCTTTTTGTAGCCATTGAATTTCTGGTTTGAGAGCTTCTAATGCCTTGTTCCAACCTCTGAATGATGGTGCAAAGTGAAGGAGTAGAAAGAATGGCAATAGGGACCCAAACATTCTTTCTTTTATAGACTCGGTCTATCATCGAGTGTTTCTCAAATTGATTCCATAATTGTAGGAATCATGGACTAATCTCAGTAATTTTTAAATTGGCCAAACTATTATTTGAAAATTCAGAACCAATGCAAATCAGTGATTAAATGGAATTTGGCAATATACGGTTGTTTTCCATAATCAATGGGATTTTCCTTAATCAATGGAAAATTTCTACATACACCCCTAGAATAATCCTCAGGGACAAGATAAGTAGAGCCAATCACCACCACTCGTTGCCTCCGCCACCACCCATTCCCACCATTTTGTATTGTCCCTTCACCTGCCAATTACCATTGCTTCTTCTTGATTTTGATTCTTGAATGCTATCTGCCTCAACACAAGTAACTACATAGTAATTTTGTTAAACTTAAAATAACCATTATATATTTATTTTTAATCAAAACAAGTAATTACTAAGAGGGGTTGATACCTCCCTCCCTCGTTCTCCCCCCCTCTCAAAAAAATAAAAAATAAAAACAAAAAGAGGTGTTGTGGGTTAGGTACAAATGAACTTGGGGTTTGGCGATGGGGTTGGACTGGTATTGTCCCTTGTTCTAGACAGTGGCTGGTGGTTGGGTAATACATACGACTGAGAACCAACTAGAGTAAGGATGTGTGAGGCAGCTAGTGCTTATTATGCCTAATTGTTTGATTAGAGGTGTGACCTAGTGATGAGGGTAGGGGTGAGGTACACTTCTTTGTTTGTTATTTTATTTTATTTAATGTAGTTTTTTTTAAGTAAAATTGATAATCAAAATACTCCATTACTTACATGACACGTAATGTTTTATCAGTTATATTGGACGTCATCTACTTCTAAAAAATATATCGTACGTCCAAATTTTGGATTATCATCCAAAGAAGATAAAGGAAAATTGAATTATAAGAAGAAAAGGCAAAACAAATCAACCAAATGCCTACAAGAAAACGACATTTTTTTATTATGCCCTATTTTGGAATCATCCATATTTTGAATTATGCCAAAAAAGCAAATGCACTATTATCGTCCATATTTTGGATTATGCCAAAGAAAGAAAAATGAAAATGGGAATTATAAAAAGAAAAGGCAAAATAAATTGAGCAAATGCTTTCAAGAAAGTGATATTTCTGAAACTTGGCCCGCATACCATAAGTCCATAAGCACTACTATTGTGCAGAAATGTAGATGAATACACTTTGGGATCTTTTCATAAATAAACCACTTTTTAAAAATAATTCCAATTTTATCAGAAATGTAGATAAAATACCACATTCTTAAAATTATATTAATTTAATAAATTAAATTAAATCCCAAATATATTTCCACGTAAATTTACTTAAGTCCTAATTATTTGCACAAAAGTCCTTCATCTTTATAAAATTTCACTTTATCCCTATATTTCAGGGAAAAATTTGTTTGGCCCCATTTATACTTTTATATCGTTTAGTCCTTTATAGTATATAACCTACTTTTAAATAATATTTTGTAACAATTAAAATTTATAAAATATCGGTTAATATTAATTTTTAAAATAACATATACCATTAAATGATAACATAAATTGAATATTGATGGATGTAAAATTGTTATTGTACAATCAAATCAACTCTAAACTTCAATAAGTTCGTTATAGTATTGCATTGTTATTGTAAATGTCGTAACATAACGTCGATTTCAAAATATCTTAATATAATATATAACATTATTCAATGATACAAAATATCATTTTAAACAAAAATTGATATAAAAGTATAAATATGGGGACCAACTTTTAAAAGTTGAAGGACTTTGGTTGCAAATAAAAAGGACAAAATTGAAATGAAAGATGATATAGATTTTATCCCTAAAAAACAAATTTGAGTCCTTTTTTAATTTCATTTTATTATTTAATATAGATTATAGTTTTTTTTGATAAATAAGTTAAGTTGTTAGATTAGAATTATTTTAATATTTTAAAGTAGTGGGTGTAAATATCCCTACATATTTCGATTTTCATACTTACAAGGAAAATTATACATATAACATAAATAGAAAATTAAAATTTATCGTTACGTTTTAGGCTTTCACATATACCATTTTGATGATAAGATGTCACAATTACTACCGCATGGATGTAAAGATATCATTTGAATTAGATCTTCAATAGAGTTCAACAGATAACGCAACAAAAAAAAAAGTTGAGTACAAATTTCAATAGTTTGCGTGATCATATGTAACGTTTATGTGTTAAATATCAAATAATCTCAAAAATAGGCACAATTATATTGAGTACACAAGTTTGCGTGAGCGTTTTATATAATCTCAAATGGGCACAATTATATAATATCGAGCGTGGTAACGCGTGAGTTGATAGTGTAACAAAACTTGTTAAAAAACACTAAAAGTTATCATACATTGAAAAATATACATTAACATTGTGTTGTAATAAGTATATATATGTTAACAAATAGAGTAATCGAATGTATTATACGTAATAGTTATTGTTTGCATACGTCAAAATTAATGTAATAATTTTAGTTATCATACGACGGTTTCGCAATCTGTCCTAACATCAATTAATGAAAGATATTTTTCACAATAACAAAATCTGCTATAATGAATAATAGAATTTTAGAAATATGATATAACAAAACAAAATGCTGTCTAATAATAAAAAAGGTAAATGGCAAACAGGAACTTACATTGTTCAGGAACGGGAACAATGTATTTCTTCTTCATCAACTTTGTTTTGGCTTTCTTACCAGACCGTTTCTTCATGTTCCCTTATAATACTTTTTAGATTACATTCAAAATTGCAAACTCCAGGAATGCATATGAAAATGACCTTGAATTTTTTATGGAATGGAGATTAGAGAATGCTAGGATTTCAAATTGATGGATAATGGGGGGAAAATGTGTGATTTTCTCTATGAAAATTTTCAGATGCTAACAAATCCTTTGATAGTAGAAAATTTCGGTAATAATAGATGGATTTAAGAAAATTAATTATTATTTAAAATATTGCAATAAAATGTATTTATATAAATTTAAGTGTAAATATGAAAAAATTTAATATCTACAAGTATATTTTAAAATTTGAAATGGCAAGAGGTTTGTATTGTAGATTTCTTATTTAAAAATAAATGGCCGATATCAATAGATTTTCTATCAAATCTTTAGCCTCTTTACCTTCTCTTTCACAAGGGGATGTTGGTGGCGTACTTGTGCCACCACCCACCAACATTTTTGATATATAAAAATATTTTTGAAGTTATAAATTACTAAAGAAATTAATAGAAAGAAAATGAAAGGGAAAAATAAAAACCAATATGTAGTGGGGGTAAAGGTGTTAAAATAAGTGGATTGGTTTGGATCGATTTAATTGGTCTGTTTAAAAATATAGTTCGGACTCCAAATATAAGAACCGGACCTCCCCCACGAACCTGCCATTATTGCGGGTTGGGATCGAACCCGTCATGTTTTATTTTTCATTTTTCAAAAATATAATTCAATTTAAAATTAAATCATAAATACAAAATTTGAATATTTTGCAGATTACATCATTAAATTATTTGTAAAATATAAAAAAAATTACAAGTAGAGTTTACTAGTAATAATAGATGCATTGTTATAGTCTAATTATATTCTAATTGAGATGCTGATGACAAAAGAAATGAGTATTTGTGGCTCTTTATATTTTTTTATCTTCTAATTTTTTTTAATAAAATGAGTCAGCTGAGCCGACCCTCATAGGTCGTCAAACTAGAGAATGAAACCCAACTTGTTTATTGTTGTGGATTAACTTTTGAATTGGCTATGCTTGAATCGAATTAGTTTTGATCTAATTTTGTAACTAGAACAATTATCTTGAACTTGGACCGTCGATCTATTTTGACACCGCTATAAGTTGAAGTTGGGGTTGGGTGGAGGTGAGCTTGAGGGTTGGCGACGGGTTGGGCCAGAACAGGGGATCAGACCAAGTTGCAACAAGTCCATAGGTTGGGGATTGGTGCTACAATTTTTCTAATTAATATTGTCTAAACTGCTATAAAATTAAGCTTTGTCTAGCGGAGCCTGGACCGCTTAAAAGTTAGAAAATTAATTATATGTACTGCATTAATACATGTTAATACTCAATAGGATGTGGATTTCAATTACCAAAGTGTAGGGACATCAAAAGTGATACTTTGAATAATTTTCAACTAATTTAAAAAGCTAGTAAAATATCTTATTTGTAATAACCGAGTAATGATATTTATAATCGCTCGCTATCGGTAGTGAACTTACGTGTCAATTGAGTCATTGTTGCTGACTATATATAACATTAGATGAGTGATCTCCTATCCCTATGAACAATTGTTATCTTGTCTATATATGATATAGCACTTGCACGTTAGATGAATTGCTAGTGTGACATATATTTGTGTAGATAATTCATCTAATTTATAGTGATATTTAGATGTGAACCAAATAACAATTATTCACTTATGTTAGGAAATCACTCATAATAGTTGGAGGTCTATATTATAAAGTCATTTTCAATTAGATCCACTAGGGTCATACAATATTTTTTAATTGTATGAATCCACAAAGTCAAATATGATTTTATAGATAGAAATTAGGGGTGGGCATTTTAACCAGAACCGAACCTCCCGAACCAAAACCGAACCGAAACCGAACCTCCCGAACGAACCAACCGAACGGAGGTTTCGGTCCCAAAAAAAAAATTAAGAACCGAATCGAGAATCGAGAACCGAGAACCGATCGGGTTCGGGTCGGTTCTTGGTTCTTGAACAAGAACAATGGGTACCCGAATTGGAACCGAATTTTTTTTTTTTTTTACAATTTATTCAATGGCCCAATACCAACTAAATAAGATAATTAAAATATCCAAAATCCCAAATTAAAGCCCAAAAACATACCACCTAGGCCCAAACTTAATTGGCTGATATTTATAGACCCAATTCTCAAAATAAAGTTCACAAACAAATCATCACGTCATTGGCCCAATTGATATCCAAATATTAAACCTAATCTCTGCCTCCAGTTTCACTATTTCACACTTCCAAAGTTCCAATATATCTAATCCTAAATTGCGCCGCACCTCTCGTCTCGTCTCTCTCTCACACTCAAATCCCAAATTGCGCCACACTTTTTCTAACGCTTGATTCTGCAAATAAATGTATGTTCGGTATTGTAATTGCGAGTCAGATTTATTATTAATTTGGGTTGTGCTCTATCCTTCTATTCTAAATTATTTTCTAGCGCTTAATTATTTTTTTTACAATTTATTCGAGTCGAATTTATTATTGATTTGGGTTGTTAAGTTTTTAAAGGTTTAGACTGAACGCGATAAGAAATTAAGAAGGGTCGTTGAGTGCAGTGCTAGATTTTGTAATATTTTTGTTTGAATGAGGTTTTTGAAGTCAATCTTGTTAAGAATTTCTTTAATGGAATTTTTCTTTTAACACTTGTACGGTTAATTTACAAATTTTCATTAATTTGTATTGTATATTGAGTCTCTGTTCTGAGTTCATAATTAAATAGAATTCATAATTAAATATTACAATTAAACCATCTGAGTCGATCAATATTGTGCTAAATTTCTGGATTTTAAAGTATCTTGTATATTGAGTCTCTGTTCTTTATTGTTTATTTGTTGTTGCATCTTGTATATTGACTTATTGAGTCTCTGTTCTTTATTTGTTTATGTAGATGAATAATGAGACACTAGAAACTAAAAAAATATGAAGACAAGGTCGACAATTTGGTTGCATTTCACTAAGATAGATGGGGGAGATACATCAAAATGCAATTATTGTGGAAAAATCCTTCAGAGTAATTCAAAGGGTAGAACTTCTAGTATGTGGAAGCACTTGGATAGTTGTTATGCACATAAGGCTGTTCAGTTTGGTGAAAAGCAAAAGACCTTAACTCGACAAAGAAATGACGATGGTAATGTTGGGGGTGACATGTTTAATCTTAAGGCATCGGTGTTTAACAAAGAAGAATGTAGAAGATATTTAGTTAGGATGATTATAATTGATGAATTACCTTTTTCTTTTGTGGAGGGTGAGGGTTTTAGAGAATTTGTACAAAAACTTAATCCTAAGTTTGATGTTCCTTCTCGAAGAACAATTGCTAGGGATGTGCTCTATCTTTACAATGAGACGAATGAATCATTGAGGAATAAACTTATTCACAATAGGCAAAGGGTTGCTCTTACCACTGATTGTTGGACATCAATTCAGAATATCAATTATATGGTAATCACATCACACTTTATTGATAAAACTTGGAAATTGCATAAGAAGATTTTAAGTTTTTCAGTTGTTCCAAATCATAAAGGGGAGACAATAGGAAAACTTGTTGAAAATTGTTTGCTTGATTGGGGAATAGATCACGTGTCGACCATCACCGTTGATAATGCAAATGCCAATGATACGACGATTGTTTATGTAAAAAACAAATTGAAGAATTGGAAAACCAATGGCATGATTTTGGGTGGAGCTCATTTGCATGTTAGGTGTTTCTGCGCACATCATTAATTTGATTGTTAATGATGGGTTGAAAGAATTTAATAGATCTATAGTAAGTATTCGAAATGCAATCAAATATTTTCGATCATCTCCTTCTAGGTACGTGAAATTTAAAACATGTGTTGAAAGAGAAAAGATTGGTTGCAAAAAGCTTGCCATTTTAGATGTACCTACTAGATGAAATTCAACTTTCTTAATGTTGGATAGTGTATTAAATTTTGAGAAAGCATTTGGACGGATGGAGGAAGATGATGGATTTTATTACAAATATTTTGATAAGCGTGAAAATGGTCACGAAAGAGAAGGGCCGCCTACAAGATTTTGCTTATGGCCATTGTGCTTGATCCTAGGTACAAATTAGAGTACGTTTCATATTGCACTAGTATCTTGTATGATGCCAACAAGGTGGATGCGTTAAAAAATGAAGTTATGAAATTGTTGTATGCTTTATACAATGAGTACAAGGGATGGCATGGTGGTGATGTTGGAATTGGTGGTAGTAGTTCTAACAATGGAGAAACTTTGATTGATGGTTCACATGATGATGAAGATGATATGAATGCATTTAATAAAGTTGACATGGGATACAAGAAATTGAAAACTAGCAATGTAGATTTAGCTGGAAAAGATGAGATTCAAAAATATTTGGGGGAAAGTACTGAAGACCCTGCAAATGCAAACTTTGACATTTTAAATTGGTGGAAGATTAATAGTTCAAGATTTAAAATTTTATCTGAGATTGCAAGGGATGTGCTTGCCATTCCTGTCTCTCTTGTTGTTTACAGTCGAAGTCATTTTAACACGGGTGGATGATTTGATTCATTTAGGAGTTCTTTAACTCCTTAAACAGTTGAGGCCTTAATTTGCACACAAAATTGGTTATGTGAAGAATCTAGACTTTTGACAGTACCCCAAGATGGATTTTGCATAGAAGAGACAAGTTTTACGAGAAAATTGAGACAGGTGATTTCAAAATTTTTATTTTGCATTTTACTAATCTAATAAATTTTAATTTTGTTACACTTGTTTTAATTATGATATTTTAATTATACATTGCAGAATTTGTCAATGCTACAAATCAAGCAACGGGTCTTTAAATGGTTGGTTGGTAAATGGTAAGTAGTTCTATACAAATTAAAAAATATTTCATTTATATTGTTTCTAACTTTATAATTCACTATTTTTTGAAAGGTTGATGATTGGTGAAGCAAATGAAACGACAGAATGGAAGAAAAATTCGACAATATTTATTGTTATGTTGTTTTGAGAGGAAAAATTTATGTTATTTTTAGCATTTGTAAATTTAGTACTTTTTTTTTTTTTGTTTTTTAGTGTTTAATGTTTTTACTATGCTAATGGATGCTATTTTGTGGCTTATTTTGCTAGATATTGGATGCTATATTATAATATCTATTGGATGCTATATTCATATTTTGTGCATTAAAGTAACAAAGTGTTAAAAAATGTTATGGGTAGAACCGAACCCGAACCCAAATCCAAACCCGAACCGACAGCTCGGGTTCGGGTTCGGGTTCGGGTTCGGGTCCAAAAATCACATGGACCCGAACGGTTCTATTTACGAAATACCCGAACTCGAACCAAAGGTTCCGGGTATTGAAATATTCGAACTGATCCACTCGATGCCCAGGCCTAATAGAAATTACCATGAGAATGAACTTATCCATTTATTAGTAATTTTGCTAAGATATAATATTTTGAGATTTGATGGGTAATTTGGGTACAATTTTACAAATGGTAGGACCAAATCCAAAATCAGAAACACATTTACAAAGAAAGATTAAGGTCCAAGCCCCCATCTTTAGAAGGCCCTGCCGCCGCCGCCGCCGCCGCCGCCGCCGCCGGCTGCTCTTGTTCCATCAAATCTTTTACCTCCTTATCTTCTCTTTCACAAGGGGTTGTTGATGGTGTTAATGGTGTACTTGTGCCACTGCCACCAACCGCCGCCGTGGGCTGCAGCACTGCATCTTCAATGAAGTCTTCTGGTCGGAAACACGGATTCCAAGCGGCGGACACCGGCGGTTTATCTTCATTTGGTTTTTCTATGCCTTTCTGGTCTCGTTTCATTAACTTTTCATGTACTTGTCGTGTGCTTTTGATCAAAGCAAAGAACAATTCCATCTTCTTCTCTTCATCATTTTCTTCATCCTCCATTTTTCTCTTCTTTTCTCTCCATCCATATATGTGTGTGTAATGTGCCTAGAGAGGGGGGGGGGTGGGTTCATTGAGTACTGAACTTCACACCAATATATGGGCAACCCGCGAGAAGAAGATAGCTCAAGTTGCGTGGGCTAGTACAATAGTTGTTTGTGGAGGGGGGGTCCTGGGGAGTTGGGGGTCGGGGGGGGGGGGGCCTGGGGAGACCAGGACCTCCCCCAGAACCCCCCAACTTTGAAATTTTTTTATTTTTTATTTTTTTATTTACTAAACAAAGAAATCCCAAAATGAATACCATAAGTAATAATTTTACTATAGACTACAAAATATAAAATAATTTAAAAAAGACTATTTAACTTTTTTTATTCTAAAAATATTTTTATTTTTATTTTTATAACACTTGTTGTTATATTTGTTATGTTTGTTAATAACAAATCTAACATATTTATTGTAACTAAAATAACAAATGTAATAAAAATTGAAAATAGTATTTTTATAATAAAAAAGTATGACAATATTTTAAGAAATATTTTATTTATTGTGTTTATTTGTGAAAAGACCCCATAACCTAAATAAGGATAAATAACCTAAACAAAGAAGGCCAAAAAATGGATTTATATTTATCTTCTTCTGTCATTGAACTTCACATTTTCAGGTCTCTGAAATTCAAATCAAGATTCATGCACAGTAGGCGGCAGCAAAAATCATGTCGTCTGAGTTCTTCTGTCGGATAAAATGGTCGAATTGTCGTAAAAATATTATATTCTAATAAAAATGGGCTCAATAATTATAGTTTGAGAAAAAAATATTTCGGGGGCAGCAAGAAGGCCCAAAAATGGATTTATATTCATATTCTTCTGCCATTGCACTTCACGTCTTCTAGTTTATGAAATTCAAATCACGATTCACACACGGCAGGCGGCAGAAGAATCATGTCATCTGAGTTCTTCTGTCGAATCGAATGGTCGAATTATCGTAAAAAAATATTATATTTTCATAAAAATGGGCACAATAATTATAGTTTGAGGAAAAAAAATCAGGGACCCTTACTAGAGGGTTCTCCACTCCCCCGCTCTTGTTTTAGGACCCCCAACTTAAAATGTCTAGCACCGCCACTGTTTATTAACTATACATTTTGCAGCATTCAAAGCTTGCTACATATTCGGGTAAAATCAATCATTGGTTACTGACCTTTAACTAGATTACTACTTGACCAGCCAAATTTAGAAGGTATCTCAATGTCTACTCTTCTTTTCACTACGTTACTCATCCACCATCCGTTAACCAACTTGTGCCAATTCGTAATGGAGAATCCGACCTGGCAGATAGTTTTCCAACGTTGTGGGCTAACTGTGTGAACTCCGGTCAACTCAACTAAATAGCACATCTCAAACGTGTCTTTCCTCTTCCAAATCGAAACACAATCCAATCTTCTTCCCTCAAAGGAGATGTTTGGGTTATGCGTTTTTTATGATTGGATGAGATTTAACGCTGTCAACGTGCCACGTGAGAAAGACCTTGATGTGTCTCCCAATAGAATTAAATAATTAAATAATTTTGTATATCAAACCAACAAGAAGTTATGGACAATACTGATTTTACTTTTAGATTTTTTAATAAGCTAATGATTAGATATATAGGAATATTTTTGAAGTTATAAATTATTAAAGAAATGAAAATAGAAAAAGAAAGACCTTTCCAATTGTTCTTATTAATTGAATTGACTTGAGAATCATTAAAAAGCTAGAAGCCATCTCATTTCAGTACATGCATCTCTAAATTATTCGTTTCATGTATTATTATAACATTATTGTGATGACTTGAATCCCTATTTAATGTTTTTAGTCAAATTGATCTTTAACTTTTAGAATCTACAACAAATGAATCCTCAAAATGATTTTCATTTAATAAAAAAAAAAATACTTCATTAATTGTATAACACTTGATATTTTACCAACTAATCTCTAAAAATTTACTTGTTATAAAAGTAAAATTAAGAATCCGTTTGTTAGGAAAATTAAGAGCGTGTTCAATAGAGTTTAAAAATTATTAAAATTAAAAATTAATTTTAATCACATATTTAATAAAATTTACAATATGACAGACAAATAAGTCTTTTTACGAATTCTCAACAAAGTTTTAGATGGAAACCGTTATCAAACACAAGATGTATTAATTAATAAAAAGTTGAGGGTAAAAATGTGATTAAAAAAAGTTGGGGACATGGGTGCTATAATGTTCATAAATTAAGGGTGTTAAATGTAATTAAAATATGATGCAAAAAATAAAAAGTGTTGTGTGAATATAATTATCCTTATAGATATCTTTTCCACGTGATTACCAGTTTATGGAGACCAAATGTTCCATAACGTCCTCTTGAAAATATTCATTGAATGTCATTGAATTTTTAAAGTGAATCACATATATCACTATATAACATTTTGTTAAAAAAGTTAACATTTCTCGAACTTATCTTGTAACGTTTATTTTTGAATGGTCACCAACAGTTGAATAGATCGTTCCTGATGTTCTATTGTTTTCAAGAATTAATGGATCAATCTTAATTTTTTTATTGTTTTCAAGAAGTCGGATTGACCTTTCGTTCTTTTAAACCATTTTAATTGATACATATTTTGTATACTTTATCTTTTGGCAAACACATTTCTGTTATGGTGTTTAATTTTTTTACCTTTTTGTTCTTTTTTTGTTTTTTATTCATTCTAACGAGTTTTTAAATAGAATATATATGACGACAGTGCTTTTTTATTGACGTAGTAAATATAACGTGCCATCTGTACATATTAGTATGCCATATCACCACATATGTTAACTCTTTTAATAGAATGTAACGGAGTGGCCTATGAAATTCACTTTTGAAAGTTCAATGGTATTGTTAGCGATTTTTATGTTTAATATCCACAAGGGTATGCATCACACAAGTTGAGTCCAAGTATCGTACACACATGAATCTAGATAGTTTAATTCAATTATAGTAACCTTAACCAAATCAAATAACTTTGAAAGATTTGGTGACTAAGAACTAACTAAAATTTGAACTAAGAATAATTAAATAAATTATAACTCAAATAAATAAGAGATTAAGTTTGATAAGAATTACTTTAACTTTGGAAAAGAAAAGCGTACTAGGATCCCGAATCCACTTATACCAATTTCTTTAACTTAAACCGCTGAATTTAATAGCACAAATTAATTATGAAGATCAATATTCTAATTTGTTTAACAATCTCTCTCGAGTAGAATTAAACATATCCCTAAATGTGACATGGCTATATCTCTATGACGGATACGAACATACAAAAATACATTAAGAAGAGGAATCCATTGATTAAGAAATATAAATAGAATATCCTCCAGCAATCGGAAGTGTCAAGCCTGTCCAAAGGACGCTACAATGGTTCATGCCTCTAGCTAGAACATTGGCATGCAATAGTATTTTTCACCTTTGAGGGAGCCTTGCGTAAGCCTAAGAACATTGGCATGCAATAGTATTTAAATAGAGGTGAGCAGTCCGAATGTGAAAAAGAAAGATGCCACTGCCATTTAGAGAATAATTCCTGGATTTGAGAAACCTTTAGGCTGGGCATAAAGGCAAGATCTTATTCCGTTGAAGAGAGAAAGATAGGTATACCAGGCCATCCTTTGAGAAGTAGGAGATGAGCCCCAACCTAAGTGACAAAGAAAATATTGATTTGAAGTTGAATGAATTTCTCGATATCTCATTCCAATCTCAGGGATTCGATTCGGGCCTACCCCTAACTCGCACTGCTTTCAAGAGCTAGCTTTCGCACTCCTTCTCCATATAAGATCCATAGCTTGAACAAGACAGCTGCTACTGGAGAAGAAAATAGGACTCAGGAGTGGAACGGAGCGGAAGAGTTAAGGAAAAAGGTTCTAGAGAGAAATTGTGGATACTTAAAGATCACGTAAAACATATCGGTATATCTCTATCCCATATCGGACTCTATGATAATTGATACTATGTTTAACCTATTTTCAATCTCTCGATGGTAAAATAAGCCACAAAACTCATACAACTATATCAAATATAGTTATAGAGAATAAGAAAGCAATATCAATTATTCAAAATTAAAACACGTTTGAATATAAAAAACTCGGTTCAAAGAATTAAAGGTTCATGATACAAGTTTCATCATGATCCTAGTACTAAATAATCTAGTCTAGCATACTAAGAAGAAGAAAACAAAAATAAAAATAAAATATAGAAGCGATCACCCAAATAGGAAGAAAACTCAAAAGATGAAATCATGATATTGATCTTTGTTGAATTCTTGAGAGGATAAATCTTGATCTCCGTTTCTTGATTCGTCTCTTGTTTTTTCTCCAAATTTGGCTATAAATCGGCTTTTCGGTGTTTGATCATTTGCTTCAACTCTTCATTGTCACTCCAACACACCTTCAACTTATTGATTTTATCTTCATTCTCATCTTCTAATGTTTGACTCTTTATATTCACTTCAAAAACTCAACTTCTTCTCATTTACTCGCCGATTTCACCAAATTGTTGCTCTTTACGTCCATTCTTCTCTAATTACATATGAAACAGTCTAAAACTGAAATAGAAAGAATAATACACTAAATTAAGTATAAAATCAATAAAATAATGTGATAGAAACTTAGTTTTAAAGATCGAATAAGTGCATAAAATGCACTTATCAGGTATTTCAAGAACATTTTAAAGCACACTGATATACTAGGAACGTTTGACAAGTATAATGGTATTGGAAGTATTTAACTCTATGCCACATCACCACATATGTTAACTCTTTTAACGAAATCTAGCATGGCAGAGTATGAGATTCACTTTGAAAGTTCAATGATAATCTAGGAACATTTTAAAGTATTGTCGAATTCCAAAAATGTTTGACAAAGTATAGTGACATTATAAGTATTTAACTCTCAGTTTGGGTATCAGCTCTTTCTATAATTGAACAAAATAATATATTATTCTAAAATTCTATAAAGTGCATGTTTGCTGTGATTATTTTTTAAAAATTTATATTGCGAGTCCTAAAAAATTTGTGAATGATAAGTGGTAGTAAATTTAGTCAAACAAGCTAAAAATTCTCTCCTTTTTTCATTTTTTTGTTAGTCACATTTTTGTAAGCTAAAAATACTATTAGGAAAATAAACTAAGAGATTTTAGAAAGAAAGTTAAGGTGATAAATGAATTTATGAAAATTGAATTATAAGTTTTTTTTTTTTTTTGTATACAGATATTAGTAAAAATAACTAGAGGGGGAGATAATAAAAGAATTAGAATTCAAGCGTGTAATTTTTTTTATAACAATGACTTTTATTTATATATTTTTAATGGAAGTTACAATCTGAATAAAATATAGGAGAAATAACCAATAAATCATCCATATGTGACTTATTTTAAATTATATCCAAACACTTTCTATAATTGTCAATAAGTTATATAAATTCAGCTAATACCGTAATTACCTTTGAATCATTTTAAACTAGATTTCCATTGGCTTCTTCCATCTCCACAAATCTCATCCACCTTCGGCGAGTGCTTCTTCTCCGACCACGTAGTTGCAGCCTTCTTCTACCTCCACAAATCTCATCTACCTTCGGCGAGTGCTTCTTCTTTGGCCGCGCGGTGACAGCCTTCTTCCACGTCCACAAATTTCCTCCACCTCTGGCAAGTGCTTCTTCTATGGCGCGGTGGCAGTCTTCTTCCACCTCCACCTCCACAACCTCCTCCACCACTGTAAATGAAAAATTTAGAAAGGGTAAAAAGACATAACGTGAAAAAACATGAAGAAGAAAGCAACAGCTTGGAGGTGGAATTTATTTCACCCATGACTCTAAGTAGCGTCATGATATATCCTAATTCCTCTCTTTCTTTTAAGTTATATATTTATTTATTTATTGTTCTTTAGTTACTTACCTCAATTTGGTTGGAATTTTCTGAATATGGGTTTTCTACTGAATTAGGGAGAGCTTAGATGTGGGGCATGAATTTTTCTTCTTTTAACTTAAATAATACACTGATATGATGAGTAAAATTATTTGATCATATAGCTGAAAGATTGGTTACCGAGTTCGTGGTGCATACATGCAAAATGTACAAATAATATACCTGGTGTTGCTTATGGGGCTTCATGAGTTCAAGACTGGATATCAAACTCCGAGGCAAGAAGGGCGAGAGAGAGTGGATTTGGCTCCAAAGGGCATCATAGGCGGCATCGGAGTTAGAAGCGAATGTTTAGGAAGTATATTGGTTGTGCCCATGATTTGTTGCTGTAAATAGCAACTTGATACAATAGTATATAAAATAGCTTGATGTTGTATTAAGTTGGCCATTAGATTATTTCAACCTATATACTTATGTTTCAACCTATGGCCACAACCAATATACTTATGTTTCAACCTATGATACTATATCAACCATGCTCTTAATATATCATGTAACAAATGGATTCTGTTTTTGCAATGCAAATATATATTGCAGTATTATATCTTGTGGAATGTTGTGTAAAATATAGGTATGAGAATTGGAAGGGTTTGACCTTTGTGGTATGAAAAATAGTATCATAAACACATTTGTATCATGATACTGTATTATAAAAAATATTAGAGAAGAATTATTTGATGAATTTATGTAGAGTTGACATGATTTGTTGCTGTAAATAACTTCTGTAGAAATGAAAAAGTTTGATGTGGGCATTGCTCATTACTATGACAAAAGTTGACCATTAGATTATTCTCTGTGTTGTTAATTAGTCATGTGTGTTGTTTGATAATGTATTATAGAAAACAGTATCACAGAAAATAGTATCATAAGAGAAATGGCATAGAATTTGCATACTTGCTCAGAATTTTTATTATAATATTTTTGAAATCTTCTTAATGAGCCGGTCAAGACCAGTCGCTTTGCCACTGTGTACGATGGATTTTAGCCATTTAAAATCGTCTCTTTAACTTAAAATGACAATCTTTAATTTTTCTTGTCTAAACAGTATCATACATACTAAAATAGTATTATAGATAAATGTATCTTAACATATTAGTATCATACATGAAAGTATCTTAATAAAACAATATCAGAAACTACAATCCAATAAAATAACATTATTATAGATTAAATAATAGTATCATAGGTTGAAGCAATATTGTAATAAAACAGTATCAAAGATAAAAGCATGGTATAAGTATACCATATCACTTTATCTAAATAAAACATTATCATAGATATAACTAAGCAGAGATGTTTTAATGCTTGAAGTAATGATATTATTCTTAAAATGATCCATTAGTAGTACAAGATCATTGATACTGTATGCATTCAATAACTATGGGAATAAACGGGTCATCCATGTGGATAGACCCGACCCAATTAATATGAAAATAGTTTTGAAGAGAAGAGTTAAGATTTAATTTGAATTTTAACTCTCCACTACATGTAACTTCCATACAACTCCTACACCTCTACATAATCTCTCTGAAATGGAAGTAAAATTCGAGGTTGTGAGAGAAAGAAGAATACATGAAGTTGGTGGCTTGAAAAATAACTAAAAATCGGTTCTTGGATTGTGAAGATTAAATTCTTTCTATTGTGATTGAGTTTTGGACCAAAGAGCAGCGTTTTAATCGAATAGTAAACAAGCAAATAAGGGAAAGTGATTCAACCATTTGATTTTGAATTTTCAAGTAAGTTCTACCATTTTTGTATTTGGTAGAAGTATGTTATAAAATATTATATTGGTATTAGAGCCTTATCAGGTTGTTTCCTTACATGTCAATGTACTGAAAATGTTTTGGTATGCAACACATATGCAAGAAATTTGAATACATGCTATTTTGTTAATGCTTGAACACTCTTTAATGGCATAATATGAAATACTCAAAATTAATTCGTAAAATTTATACCATATGTTCATATCATGATTTAGAACATGTCTACAAAATTTCACATAGTTTCGATTTATATTTCAAGAGAAAATCGAAACCCTAGTTAAAATAACCGAAACTTCATAACATGATCATTTTTTGTTCGCTATTTTTGGTGTTATGAAATTCATATGGTTAGAAAGGTATTTCCATCACCTTTCCAATGGTATAAAGAACTCTTAATTCGGACTTAAAATGAATGAGTTATGAAGATTTAAAGTTTTGGCCATTTGTAGAAAATTCTGCAATTTTTGAGAAGATGATGAATAGTAACTTTACATGTCTCCACTCTCCTTCCGTTATGTTGTTGTCCCAAACACTACATTATGTATGTTATTTGTGAAATCTGACCAAACAGATAAACTCAGAACGTCAAAATTAGAGGAACAGAATCCAAGAAAACGTCGAAAAGTGCCCATAAAGCGGCGAGTGGCTTGCACGTGCCACCCGCCGAGAGTGGGCAAAATTTTAAAAATAATTTTTTTTTGCATGAAACAGTTTAATTTGCATGAGGAATTTGGAAATTTAAAAATTGCAGAATACTTTCTTAATATAATGGTATTTTCAATTTGATCCTCTTAATTTATTTATTTTTGGATTAAAAAAACAGATTTTTTTATTTCGGCGGTGATAGTGCGTGAGGGACCTTTCCGCAATTCTAAAATTTTTAGAATGGACCCCATAATATTTTGGATTTATTATTTGAGTTCAATATAATTTTTTCTTATGAAATTTTTTTTATGTATTTATGTTTAAATAAAATTCATTTATAAATATATAATAAATATTTTCTAAGTGAATTAAAATTATGAAAATTTTATATAAAATCCAGAATATTTGATTGAGAATTCTGTTTCCTAGTGGGAGTTTTTCGAGATGCTCCCATATTATTTTTTTTAAAGTGTAATTTTTTTTAAAAAAAAATTGGATTTAATTCAGAAAATTATGATTTTAGTGTCAATTTTTTTCGATTTAAATAGAATATTATTGTGTGTTCTTGAGTAGTGTGAGTCTTAATTTGGTTGTGTAATCCATTTGATTCGTTCATGTATTCCCATGCATAATCAGATATGGTTGAATTTATACATACTTTTAGTATCCTTGGAAGGAAGGTTAAAAGATTACGGGCTAAAGAACGTGTTGAAAAGTTACGAGCTTATCAAAATCGTGAAATGGATTCAAGACATAATCTAGTACAATGCATAAAGTATCTCGAAGCAAAGCACTTAGAAGTAGTGCATCTGGGACAATATATTTGTGAGGAGAAAAAAATGTATCAAGTCATCTTTCAATGCCTAGTAGTTATATTTAGAATAATTGGATATAATCGCATGTATAAATATGACATTTTTTTATGTTTTAGTGCATACGCTCAAAAAAATGTCTTGTTTACATTGTACATGTCTAATTGATTTATTCAATGAAAATTCTAGACTTGGAATAGTTTATGAAATTGTCACCTAGAATTATTGTTGTTGTATTATAAAATTAATTTTAGTGATAATGAAACATTAGGATAATAGATGATGATTGGAAACTTAGTGAACTTTCGATTATATACCTAGTGTTAAATTATCATAAAATTTAATTTGTATGAGTACAAAATAACACGTGTGCATAAAGGGACATTTATATAATTGTCTCTAAAACTTTGACAGACCATGGCATCAAAGAATATCATTGATGGCCTAAATAAGGGTGACAAATTGAATGGCGATAACTATAACACTTGGCGCCATAAAATTTGGTATGTGTTGGAGGAACAAGACTGCCTTCAGGGCATTAACCACGTGACGGAAGACCCAGGTGTGGGTCAGACTGCTCAACATAGAAGGGATTATGAAACTTACCAAGCATGGAAAAAGAAAGATTCTACTGCACGTAGAATTTTGGTAAGTTCTATTGTGGATGATCTCATTCACGAGTGTGAGCAATTTCCAACTGCTCATGATATCTAGGTGTATCTAAGAGAGAAATATGGTGGTACTAGCGTGAATAGGCTCAGACAATTGACTATTAAGTTTGACATTTATAAAAGTCTCATGATCACAATATCACACAGCATATGAGGATTATGTCTACCATGATCAAGGAGCTGAAGTCGGCTGATCATATTCTCTCTGATGAGCAACAAGTTCATGCTTTGATCCATTCTCTTCCTGATAACTGAGAACATTTGAAAGTCAATCTAACTCATAATGATAGCATCAAAACTTTCGATGATGCTGCGTGCCATGTTGAACTAGAGGATGAGCGACTTGGAGTAGCTAAATCTCTAAGACGTGCTTTTGTAGCTGAGTCTAGTTCTGACAAAGCTTTGGGCTTTAAGCGTAAGAAGAACTAGAACAAAGGCGGAAAGAAAAGAAAAAGAAAAAGAAAAGAGACTGGATAGGGACCTAAAAAGAACAAGCTCAAACGCAACAAAAGAAAAAATATTTTGGTAAGAAGAAAGACAAGAGCAAGTTGAAATGCTACAACTGTCAAGTGCTGGGTCACTTTGCTCGGGATTGTCCTGAGCCAAAGAATGTAGCTCTTGTTAATACTTCTTTTAGTGCTATTTATGTTTCTAGCAATGTTTTGCTTATTGAATCTTATCCTATGTGGATTGTAGACTTAGGAGCGACAGACCATATAACCAGGGATAGAGAGGCGTTTGTAAAGTTCTACCGATTTCTAGCTTGTACAAAATGGATATATGTTGGCAACGATGATAAAGTGGAGGTGAAAGGAATTGGTACATGCAAGTTGCATTTGTGTGGTGGTCGTAATATTTTCCTTCATGATGTCCTATTTGTACCTGGAATACGACGGAACTTAATTTCAGTTATTGTTCTTTTAAGATTAGGTTTCAGTTTGAATTTTAGTGGTACTTTTGTTCGTATTAGCAATGGTGATGTATATTATAGATCTGGATATTTGTCGGTGGTTTTCTAGTGTTGGATTGTGAACCAAACACTTATAACTATTATGTTAATCGTTATTTTTCTATGAATGTATCTTCTTCTAAAGATGTGATTGTTGATACATGTGTATGGCATGCTAGATTAAGGCATATTGGACAAGAGAGAATGAACATGTTAGCTAAAGAGGGCTTACTAGATGCAATCTCTAAGGTTTCATTGCCTACTTGCGAGCATTGTCTAGCAGGAAAAACAACATGAAAACCATTCGGTAAGGCTTTGAGAGCCAAACTTCTATTGCAATTAGTCCATTTAGATATATGCGATCCTATGAATGTGAGGGCAAGACATGGAGCCTCTTATTTCATTACTTTTATAGATGATTTCACTCGGTATGGTTATGTCTATTTGATTTCTCATAAGTCGGAGGCAATAGAATGCTTTAGACGATTTTTAAATGTGGTAGAAAATCAACTAGATAGAAAGGTGAAAGCTTTAAGAACTGACTGATGGCGTGAATATCTATCTGATAAGTTCAAAGAACTATTTAATGATAAAGAAATTATTAGGCAGTTAACTATTCCTAATACACCACAACAAAATGGTGTTGTTGAGAGAAGGAATAGGACATTTTTTGAAACGGTGAGGTCCATGATGGTGCAAGTTAACTTACCTATTACTTTTTGGGTAGATGCTATGTTAAATGCGACTTACATCCTTAATAGAGTTCCCTCAAATTCGGTACCTACAACACCATATTAGCTTTGGACAGGTAGATCACCTAATTTAAGTTGTCTTAGACCCTGGGAATCAGCTGGATACATCTATGATTTCTCAAGAAATTTGGAAAGTTGGGTCCAAGAGACAAGAAATGTATCTTTATAAGATATTCAAACCAGTCCAAAGGATATGTGTTTCTAGGTGAAAATCAGGATGTGACTATAACTGAGATAGAGTTACGTGATGTGACATTTCTTGAGAATGATTTTTCTAATAGATTAAAAAGGGAGAACATTTATTTGAATTAGATGATAGAGCTATCTTCGATAAATCGATTGAGGTGCAAGAATATGCACTTCCACCTTCTAATCCAAGTGGGAGCAAATTGTCTCCAAGTGACAAGGTCACTACGGAGCTTCCACTTCGTAAGAGTACTAAGAAAAGTATGCATAAACGTCATTTCAAAATTGAATGGCAAGCTTTTCTAGTATCTCCAGAAGACAATGAAGAGCCTAGATCTGTTCATGAAGCTCTATTAAGCCCTGCAAATGAAAAGTGGAAAAAAGCAATAGAAGAGGAGATGGAGTCTATGAAATCTAAGCAATGGAAGAGGAGATGGAGTCTATGAAATCTAATCAAGTGTAGCACTTGGTTGATCTTCTGTCTAGTCGAAAAGCTATTGGGAAAAAATGGGTTCTCAAGATAAAGTGAATGGCTAATGGGTCCATAGAGAAGTATAAAGTTCGCTTGGTGGCAAAAGGCTATACCTAACAAGAGGGTATAGATTATGAAAAACATTTTCACCAAGGTGAGATTTACTTACGTTACTTTGGTCTTAGCCATAGTGGCGAATTTAGATTTAGAATTACATCAAATGGACAAAAAGACTACTTTTCTCAATGGAGAATTGGATGAAGAATTCTACATGCAACAACCAATAGGTTTCATCAAACAAGGCCAAAAGAATAAAGTTTGTAAATTGAAAAGATCAATATATGGCCTAAAACAGTCTTCGAGACAGTGGTACTTGAGATTTGACAAAGTTATAATCTCATATAACTTTGTTATGATGGACGAAGACCACTGTATTTATGTGAAAAGGTCCAATAGAAAATTTGCAATTTTATCTTTTTACGTAGATGATATCTTACTTGCTGGGAATGATAAGGAGTATGTTGAGACCGTTAAGAAATGGTTGTCTTCTAATCTTGAAATAAAGAACATGGGTGAAGTAGATTACATACTTGGTGTTAAAATCCATAGAAATCGTTCTAAGAGACTTCTTTCTTTGTCACAAGAGTCATATATAAGGAAGGTTCTTGAATGTTTCAAAATGGAGAATTGCAACACAATTGATACTCCTATATCTAAAGGTGAAACTCTAAGTCTACGTATGTGCCCAAGACTCCTGAAGAAAAAGAAGAAATGTCCAGAGTACCGACTCCAGTGCGGTTGGGAGTTTGATGTACGCTATGATGTGTACTCGTCCAGATATTTGTTATGTCGTTGATCTGGTCAGCAGGTATCAATCTAATCCTAGAAGAGGACACTGGAAAGCAGTTAAGAGGATATTGAGTTACTTGAAAGGTACTGCTTATTATTCTTTATGTTATCAAAGAAATTATTTGCGCTTAAAAGGATACACATATGCTGACTGAGATGGAGACCTAGATGAGCCCAAGTCAACTTCTGGATATGCATTCTTGCTTAATAATGGCGTCATCTTTTGGAGTAGCAAGAAACAAACATGCATTTCCTTGTCTGCAATGGATGTAGAATTTGTGGCTTGTGCTTGAGCAATACAAGAAACTGTTTGGTTAAAAAGATTCTTTTAGCATCTAAGAGTTCCTAGTGGTGATATGGGACCTACGTTGATTTATTGTGATAGTCAAGCTGCTATTGCATATACGAAGGATCCAAAGTATCACAGCAAAACCAAACATATTGATACACAATATAATTTTGTAAGAGACATCATAGCAAAGAAAGAAGTGACTTTGCAGTACATTTCTATGCATAATATAATAACTGATCCATTTACCAAACCGATACCTAGAGATGTCTTTATCACTCGTGTCAAATCTCTAGGATTGCGTAAAATTTAGTTACATATAATGTAAACTCTTGATTGTCCATTAATGACCAATGTTTTGAGTTTATATATTATGTGTAATCTATTGTTGTGATTAATAGATGATATATTTTTATGCACACAGAAAGTATGTCGAACAAGTTGAGATTGGCTCACTTACACGAGCAATCACCTCAGACAATTTTAGATTGTGCTGGGATGAGACGAAGTGATCATGTTCTGTACATGATCTGGTCGTCTTGATGAGATATCGAGATGAGATTACTATAAGTAATCGAAATGGATTCCACTATCCGTTATACATGTTTAGTAGCCAGATTGAGTTTTCGAATGGGTTTGTTTTGAGAAATAAATATAAGGAGAATTCAAGTTAGGTATCAAGGATACTTGAACTAAAATATGTACGGTGTATTTTAATTTATAGAATATGACATACACCCTGAAAATGGAGAAACCATAGTCGTGTTTCATACCGTGTGTGATTTTATAACCGATATGGGGTAAATGAGTGAATGGATCCCTGCTTTCTCATTGTGTGAGACCCTATGGTTTACATAACCTTATGTATACCCTTATGACTTTTGACTATTTTCTCAAGATTTTATTTCAGTGTTGCTACTTTAGTATGTTGCCAATAACTATGATTGATTCAATTTGATATAACATATCTAGGAAAGCAACTGATTTAAAGTTGAAAGATTTGAGTAGTAAAGGAAAATCATTTTGACCAACATTTTTATTTGTATTCACCGACCAGGATAATTGTGTTGACAATGTAGGGTTTAGAACATAATTATGAATACAAGAATAAGTATGGAGTTCAAATATGTTCTATAAATATTTGATGGATCGAAAATATTTGAATTAGTATTGGAAAATGATTTGGGGTATAGCGAGAAAAGTATTTTCTCTAGTAGAGTTGATATATATCCCTAATAGGTGTATAGTGTTGTGTGCTCTTTTAATAAACTTGCTAGTCGCACGATCCATTTACTAGTATGAACTTTGAGATATTGAGATAAATCTAATTGATATTATATTATATTCAAGTCAACACCATCATGTGCGAGTGAGAGATGTTGGAATAAATGGGTTGTCCATGTGGGTTGACTCAACCCAAGTAATATGAAAATGGTTTCGGAGTGAGGGGTTAAGATTTAATTTGAATTTTAACTCCCACTACATGTAACTTCCATACAACTCTCACACTTCTACATAATCTCTCTTAAATGAAAGTAAAATTTGGATGTTGTGAGAGAGAGAGAGAATACATGAAGTTGGTGGCTTGAAAAATAACTCAAAATTGGTTCTTGGATTGTGGAATTAAACTCTTTCCATTGTGATTGAGTTTCTAGACTAAAGAGCAGCGTTTTGATCGAATAGTAAATAAGCAAACAAGGCAAGTGATTCAATCTCTTGATGTTGGATTTTCAAGTAAGTTCTACCATTTTTGTATTCGGTAGAAGCATGTTATAGAATATTACAATAGCAATATCATAGATTGAAACAGTATCATATATTAAAACATTATTATAATAAAACAATATCAAAGATAAATGTATAAATAAAACAGTACCATAGAAAATGGTATTATAATAAAACAGTATCGTACAAAACAATATCATACTAAAATAATATCACAATAAAATTGTATCATACTAAATAGTATCACAATAAAACAGTATCACTAAATTAGCTTCTTTGTTTTTTACAATTGCAAGAGTATGTTGGTCTTTTAGCACTAAAATATGATTTTAATTGAATTAAGTTTTGACCATATGACTTTAGAGCCCATAAGTACAACAACAGTGGCCGACCTTTGAATTTATCCTAAAATATATTCTTCTAGAGTAAGGGCCTATTTGGAATTGATTTAGGAGCCCAACTTCAGATTGTCAAATAATTAGAAGTTGTTTTAGGTAAATTTTTAAAAAGTGATTCTAAAAGAATCTGTATCATTTGGCAGTAGATTTTGAAAAACAGCAAAATGATAGTTTTTCAGATTCTACTTTTAGTTTTTCTATCTATCTATTATTAAAATACCAATTTTGGCCTTAATTAATTAAAGTAATTCTTTTTATGTCACATATTTATTAGTATTCTAATTATAATGCATCTCTACAAATAATTTAAATTTAAATTTAAATTTAATTGATTTTTGTACAATATTAGTATACTTTTATTTTTTAATATTTTAAAATTCTAAGATTTAATAGATATATATTATTTTTATTTTAAAATAATTATGATAAATGCATTGTCTTAAAAAAAATATTTGATAATATTACATATTGTTATTTTGCAATACTAATAATAATATAAAATAATATTATTATAATCAATATCCATTTCAGTAATTGTCTTTCAATCATAGTAATAAATCACTTTTGTTACCAAATGCTTAAATACTAATTTTGAAATAAACAACAATTATGAAACAAGAGTTTACTAAATACTTATCTGATTGTTTCCATAACATAGCAAAATCTGATTATCTTAAAAGCACAACAATACCAAACCAAGTCTAAGTATAATAACCTATAGACATCTAGATAATATCAAATACTCATTCATCATTATCTATCATTTTACAACACACCCTCTTGAATGACTATTTTCACAATAGTTGTCTTGTTAAAAACTTTCTCAAGAAAAACCAATTGAACAAAAGCTGGTAGAAGGAAAAACAATACAACTTCTTCCCTGATTTCAATCAATAAAAATCAATGTGGCAAGCTATACATATCTTGTCTATCGATGTCCTCCATACCACAATCTTTCTAAAGTTTTATAAAACAATGCTGGAAAAATGTGTTCCATATTGTTGTCTTATTATAGTCTCTAAGCAATACCATCTTCATACAAGATATTCATCTATCCCTGCTTGACTGTAGTCAGCATGATAGTCTAATGCAAATACATTAAAAATATATTTTGTTGTTGCGTCTTTAGGATTCTCGCATACAATTGGTAACACATGATGGTAAAATCATAGAGTTATATTGAGTGTAAATGCCTTGTAAGTTATGGATATCCATAATTATAATATGTATAACATTCTTCCATGGATATCCTTTACACAAAATAATATATCTCGTTAAAATCTTGGTGGGAAAAACACTGTGAGAAAAACTTTGTGAAGAAAAAAAGTACATTATTCTTTTGAATACGCTTCAAAAGTTGCCTCATTAAAAATCTTGCCAGAAAAAGCTGATGGGACAAAATTCAATCAACAAAAAAAGAGTACAACACATATATACTTTTCTTCATAATAATATTACTTGAGATTTGTATATCTTGTTTATCAACTTTTCAAGTGTTACATTAGACAATATCTTTCTGCCTGCCTGTCACATAAATCGTTGTAATAGTTACATTTGAACATATAAACTGGTTGTTGAGCTTTATATAGATCCAATAATACTTTGCATTATAACTAACTAGTCTTAAATCATGAACTATTAGCAAGATACAATAATATATATATTGTAATAAGATATGGTACTTCAATATGAATAAGTTATTCATTATCATCTCGAGGATGAAGATGGTCCTTTTTTGCCTTCAAATGAACAAATAACCATTAAGTATCAAATGGATGTATCATTTTCCCATCCTAAATCTTTCAAAACTTTTTATATATAAGTTTAGTGATGAACCAGAATTCAATTGGCAATATACTTGATGTGCAGGCCGATTTTTTTTTTTTCCAAAACATGAGTAATCAACTATATTTGGAAACTCTTCACGAGTTTCAATAATGGATAAACAATCAACAACAATAGTAGCAAATTCAGTTATTGATTTTTATATAAAATACACGGGCATAAATGGTCATTCTTGTTCATCTTTCAATAGATATTTATTAAGATAGTTATACTGCATACGTTTAGATTGCAATATATACAAGTATCTATAAACTATGATCGAATAAGTTTTTCAAAAATCTAAACTATATGTTTCAGGCATATTGAATTATTCAAGCATTTATCTTAATAATATTATTAGTCATGCCAAAGGAGTTGGTTATAACCAAATTCATTAGACGCATATCAAATTTCATAAATTGTCAGACTAACAAGATATCGGCTTGTGATCACATCTACTACAAGAATATTATATTTTGAAAAAGTCTTTGTGAATCATTATGTCAAGAGCCATGCATTATATCTTACGATTTCATTTTCGTTATTTTCGTTTTGCATAAGTACTATTGACTTTAGACATTTAGATGTTCGAATCGCATGTCAAAAAGCTTCAAATTTCTCTAGTAAGTAAAATTTTGCATAAATTGTGTATTTTTATTTAGAGGAATCATTTCTACATCGACATTCTTCGACGGTTTTTTATTCAACATCTTCGCTTTCGTTCATAACATCGTGCGCTATATTGTACTATAAATATGTCATCAACATCTGTTTATTTTCAATCCATTTATTTTTTCATGACAACGTAACTTTATCGAGATTACTATACTTTCACTAATTTTAGGTACCTAAACATTTTCTAGGGTATATGTGAACGTCTTCTAGAGTTATTTGAATAGTTATATCTTACTATCTCTTTAAGAATAACAACACTTTAATAGGATCGTCTTAGTTATTTGTTCAAGTTTTTTGTCTTTGGAACTAATTTTTCTACATGCATGAAGCATACCTTATATTTACTAACTTCAATCGTAATAGATTGTCATACTGGGATAGATATCAATTTGAGTTTGAGCATTTATAGATGGTATATGTTAGAAATGCATCTGACAATTAATTTGTCCTAATATATTGAGCTTATGTTCACATTTCTTTGCAAAGATAATCACAATACATTTTATAACTTTTCCTTATTTAATATATTCACATAATGTTGAGATAACTCTCTTATAAATAATGACAGTTAGCAAACCATCCCGTAATTTTGCTGGGAGAACTTATAATAAAATATTAGCTTAATGCATACAAATCATGATGCATATAAATAGCACTTGTCCAAATAGAAATATAAATCTTGTTCTCACGTTAAATGATTTCTATAACATTGATATGTTTTTTCAAGAGCAATAATACAATATTATCTAAACATATGTGTATAGTTTTTTTCTTCTTCAAGAGCAACAAATCCAATATTTTTTGTAAATATTGATACTTACGTAATTCTTTAAGAACATTGAAATAATATTCTTCTAAAAAATATTAAAAATAATGATACTTATGTGATTCTTTAAGAATATTAAAATAATGTTCTTCTACAAATATAAATAGTTTATGTCTTGTTTCATCAAAATCACCATATCCTTTTAGGATATTGAATATTAATATGTATATTAACTAGTGCTTTTTCAAGAACAACAACACAATATTATTTTACAATATTGATATTTGTAAAGTTTAACTTATTCAAAAGCTATAATATAATATTCTTATTCATAAAGTCAAAAACATATTAATTATCAACATTTGAACAATTAGATGGAGACGAATCAAGTTAAATAGGCCGCAGTAGAAACTATTCATGAATTTGACTTAAGAATGTCTGCACGGATTTCAACTATTGAAAACGATTTTTAATGACCAAGTTTATTAGTCATGAATAGTATTTTGTAATGACCAAAAATATTGGTTGTAATTTTTTATTACTTTTAACGACTAACATAGTCTAACTACAACCAATTATTTGATTATCAAAAATATTGTTTTAGTCGCTGATTGTTTTCGCGGGTTTCATAGTTTTGGCACCACATATACAACGAATAACTTTAAATTGGTCGTACAACATAAAACATTTACAACTAATGACATGGTCGTTAAAGATTATCTCCAACTAGCGTAAAATACAATTGTTTGTAACACACTAATTACGACTAAACATTTATTTTGGTCGTTGATAAACATTTGTAACGACCATATTTATTTGATTGTTAAAAAATATTGTTAATTCTCACTTGTAGTATTAGCTTGGTTATTTTTATATATGAAAATATATTGAATATAATTGTTCAAAAATTGTTGGAAGAGATTGAGTTCATGGATTAATATTTGGTTGAAGATGAAGAATGTAGAAATAAAAAAGCAAATGAAGTGGGTTGAGCAATTGTCGTTCAACAACTTGAAGTTGTCGAATGATAGTTGAACTGTTTGGAAAAGAAGAAAAAAAAAAGACAGTTGAACTGTATTCCCACAATTTAGCTGTATTTCGACAAAATGGTATACATGATTTTTTGACACTAAAAAGTTGCCATTTTTGTGAATATTATTAAAATTTGCTATTTTAAAAATAACCATTTGAATTTGTCTAGATTTCTAAATTTTCCTATAAAATATTATTCTAAAATATTGATATGCTGTAATAAACAATATTAAGTAATATATATCTATTATTAATTAATATATGCAAGAATATAACCAAATGGAATAACATATATTGACAATGACTAGAGGTGGCAAAATAGATCATCTCGAACGAATTAGCTCAAATAACTTGATTATTGTTAGGCCCAATAAAAAATCGAGCATAATTGGCTCGATACGATTAGCCTACGAGGCCAATCGGACTAACACCGCTACTAGCAAGAAAAATCTTAGCCCAAATCTCACCCCAACCCAACACAATCCAATACATTGTCGAAAATCTACGAACCGGTGGAAGGGGAATTTTCCCCCGATTTGGGACTTTGGGGTGGGGTGTTTTTTCCATTTTTTTGTGGGGGAGTGGTGGTTTGTGGGGGAAGAAGATGAAACCTCTTTTTTTTAAAAAAAAAAAAACTATTTAGAAATTATTAAAAAAAGAAAAAATATTAAAAAATTAAGTCTGACTGGTATGACCCGTGTAAAACTTGGTCGGGACTAATCAGTCCACTTGTCATCTCTAACAATAGTCTTTATATATAGAATTTCAATAAGAGTTACAATCTAAATATAATACATTTTTTAGTGTAAGTATGATTTAGATAATATAAAGTAGTCATTTATTATTATTAATTATTTTAATTGATAAAATTGTAAATTTTTTATTTAATATTTTTCAATAATTTCAACTCACATCCTAAAGATACCCTTATATATACAAAATTATATAAATTAGATTAGATTTGTACTAATATTGGCCTTTCCAAATTGTACGGGCAATTGTAGGGCAACTTTGTTGACGAATGCCAAAAGTGACTGGACACAACCTCTCCTTTAATCATGTTAAGATTTTTTATTTTATTTTTTTGAAATTGAAGTAATAGTACAAAATCTATTATTTTTAAAGGTGATTTATTGAATTGACTAATGAATAAGATATGCGATAAGACCTGCAATGCATAGAATTAGCCTTAATGCCTATGATATTAAACCAAGAACTTGTAATTATCCAACCTCAATTTTATTAGTTTCGTGCTAAAATATCTAACATTGTTAATATTAAAGTAGTGCAAAATTTAATCACCAAATCTTTTTGTCGGTGTGAGCTCTTGGAAAAGCTCAACCCGATATTTTTAGAGTAACTTTGTTTAGATTACCATGATCTGTAAAATTAAAAATATTTAAATAAAAGAGAAAAATGATCAAATAATTTGCTTCAAATTCATGACCCAATAACATTTTGGAAAAATTGTCATTAAGTCACCTATATGTGACTTCTTTTAAATTAGATCCAAATACTTTTTAAAATTGTCATTAAATTACACTAATTCAAGAAAATTTCAATTAATTCTATAATTACTCTTACAACCCAAATTAATTAGAATTAAACACGATTAAAACTTTAGCAACAACGCATGTCGCCACCGTTTTCTCACGCCTCCCGCCAGCTTTCGCACCTCGTTGCCGGTGTTTCACTACTCGCCGCTGGTCACCCATACATTTCCCACAATTTTCGTGAGTGATAATAGTGGATTCAAAGTTTTTTTTACTGATATTCTTATTCTCAATCATGGAAGATGGTGTGATTTTACTTTGTAAGTATATTTCACACACTACTATTTATTAACGTTACTAATGGTGTTGATTTTAATTGAATTTTGTGTAGATTGTGTGAGAATTAGAGTTCATTAGAAATTGACAATATTTTATTGCGGTATTTTATCTATGGGCATGATATGTGTTTTTTGAGAAATGAAGAAGAATTAATGATTATTTCATTGATTTCTATGTTTGTTTTGAAATTTGTTGACATTAGTGTTTCAGATTGTAAAACAGTATCACATGATTGTGATACTGAAAACCAAAAACTATAACTGAAAACAATAACAGTATTACACATACACTCAAAATATAAAAATCTAACTCAACATAAGAACAATATTAAAATCAATTTTCAAATCAATAAATCATCACAATATGTTAATAAAACAATATCTCGCAAAACAGTATAAAAATTTAGTAAGATACTATTATAATTAGATAATGTATTGTAAGATACTATTATGTAGTATAAATATATCACAAAAAGTATCACAATTAGTTAGACAAAATCCTAACTCGCAACAAGTTTAGCATACATAGGAAACCCAAACAGGATATCGACTTCTCCATAGAGAAAATATGGTATTATAACAGAAAACACTAACTCGAAAGAAGTCTAGCTACTCAAATGCTTCAAAACAATAAAAATATATCGAAACAATAACAATAAAGCCATATCCAAAAGTTTCAACTAAAATACAATATATATGAGACGAAAAACATATGGGTTGAGAAAAATTAAAAAGCCTACTACAATCAGGTGATCAACAGAAGAAAAGGAAAAGACAAAAAACATCTAAAATACTTCGAAAACAGTAATAGTATCACTGAAATTAAAGATGACACTATTACCTTCGCTATTGATATTTTACGGTGGAGTGTTTTTGCAGACATTTGCGGTTAAACAGGGATTTCATACCGAAGAAGTGGGGTGTTTTTACAGATTTTTTTGTATTTGTAATTAAAGAGGTTAAAAGTAATTTTGATTGATAATGTGACTTGAAATGAAGACATTTTGAGTTCTATGACATGGGGACCCATAAGTTTAATAAATTGGACCGGCCATGAATTCCTATAACATTTTTAACTAGTATACCACTTTTTTTGCAGTGGGATCTGATCGTAAGATCTATGAAAATGTTATGGGAATTCCCATTGTTCCCGATTGTAGGACCAACCCTGAATTCCCTTTGTTTCTGATGAAGTCTTGATGTGTGAGGATGACGATCTGAATTGCGGTGGTTATGATTTTAGAATTGAGGCGGTGAGTAAAATAAGGAGAAGATCGTTTGAGGAAGAGTTTCGTTTGAGAGGGAGATTGATGACGTAAAGACAAACGAACATATATATTCTTTTTTTCTTCTAGTAGCGAAGAAAACTCTCTACGGCCGTAATTATAACTTGTTGGATTATAATCAATTAGCATTTATACAAATTCAGTTTAAAAGATAAATGCTACTAAAGAATTTCCATGTTGTTGAGATTATCTCGACCTGATCGTGAATTAACTTTTTTTTTTCTATTTTTTTCAATAGGAAAATATACTTTTATAAAATGATTTTTGAAAGCTGCTTTTCAAACATTTTGGCAGGTAAAAATGGGGAAAAAATAAATAAATAAAAATTTTTCACTCGACGGCCGTTTATTCTTAAAATTTGAAACATTAAAAACAATCTCCTCTAATTATTAAAACGCTTCTATAGACTTTTTATTTCTATATTTACATTTGGGCAATGAGATGCTGTTTGGGCTATTTATTTTTATTTTTAATTCTTGAATTTTTTTTTTTCCCCTATCTTTTTATGTCTTTTAACTTAGACATTATATATTTACTTTCTATATATACACGCTTAGTCACGCCTCATGCATCACCCTTGTTTAGGTCCAAAAAACTTGAATCTCGACTTCCACACTTAACTACATTTTAAGTTTTTTAGAACATTGCTTAAAATATCTCTTTTTGAAACGCAATGTCAATTCTTATTTTTGATAGATACTCGTGACAAAAAAATTTCTTCTCTCTTAAATAATGACTTATTTTTAGTTTGTACGAATAAAGAGTATACGAAAAGACTATTTAAATATCTCTTAAAGGGTCAAAAACTCAATTAATCGCTAGGCAAATTGGCAAAACTAACGAAGTTGTTCATATCGAAACCTAAAAACTAACGAAGTTGTTCATTTTACTTATTTTAGTCTCAAATGTTATGCATTGATTCACAAAAGTCAAGATACCATTTTCAAATTATCTTAAAAATTCACCAACCAATCAAATTAACATAATAATCAATCGATATAGGATTTATATCTTAAAAAAATCCAGCATTTTTTTCTACACAAATGGACTACATTTTTATGAATTATAAAATTGTATACTTTTTTTACAATTAAAATTTTGTTGTTCGAATCCCAATTCCAAAATTCAAGCTTTGTGTCATAAAAATAAAATAAAAAAATTGTTAGATTAATGATTGGATCGATTCCAAAATCTGAACTTAAATATATAAATTTATAAGCAATTCTAGAGGTAATTTGACTTGTGTTCAGATTTATAACTTCGTTAAACCTTTGTTTCAATCAAATCACTTCATAGTTCATTCAACTCTGTTTAGTTAGTTTGTCAAGCCAAAAATTAATATGAATGTTAATGTGACATAAAAAAAATTAAAAATAAATATTTTATCGTAATTTGATTATGATAGATGAAGTGTTGCGATCAACTCAAGATTGGAGTATAAGTTCAATTACCTCAAAATGTTTTACCAATACATTACCAGTACATACCGGTATTTTTGTATTGTAAATGTTATAAAAGCTTAATTTTGCCAAGAAAATAAATGCATCAAGGTAGATTGGAAATATTATGAACAAAATAAAGTCCATGTACTGTATTTCTAGTTCAATGATTCCATAAAATTATTTGTGTACAACAATTTTGTAAAAGAAAATGCACAAGTAAACTCAATATGCCACTACAATTAGACATTAATTTCCATTCGTATGTTCGATAAAGAGGAATAAATAATATTGAAAATGTTACCACTCAAATTCGGGAAGGTCTCCACATCAGCAAGGGGCCCCCAACGAGAGCCTCATATGTCCTCGCCTCGATCTTACGTAGCAGTCAAAGCCCGAAGTTATGATAAAAGGCTATCGTATTCTAATGTCTAGTAAAACGAAGTCTAGGAAGGGTTTTGCCCCTCCTAACGAACCTGAGTTCCTCGCGCCCTACGAGATCCCTCGAGCAATCTAACATTTCGAACAACCCAGGGAATAATCCAGGCAAGTTTACGTTTAATTAACAATCAGAATTCTAGAAGATAACTACGTATTAATCTCCTAAACATAAGCAATACAAATTGACAAAGATTAGGAAAAGAATCATAGAAGATCTCATCCTTTATGGAAGAGGGATCCCATTAGATTTCTAATTGATTGCTTCCATAAATCAATTAGAAATCTCCCCCTATAAATACCAAATCTATGTTCATCACAAGATACGCATTATTCTCTATCCTAAACTCTGTTTAAATCTCTGCCTGCTTGTCTTTTCCACACTCATATTTTTCCATATATTTTCTACCGACAGTTGACTTGAATGTCGAGTACCAACGATCACCAATCCCTTTTTCTTAATTTTTTACAATGAAGATAGACACCCAAGACTTTGTAAAAAGATGTGACAAATGTCAGTGGTTCGCAATCATTCTGAAGTTTCTAGCCTAAGATATCACCTCGGTGACCAGCCATTGGCTCTTGCTAAACAAGGAGTCGATTTCATCAGTCTTCTCTCGATGGGCAAATGAGGAGTCAAGTTTTCTATAGTGGCCGTGGATTATTTCACCAAGTAGTACGAGGCAGAACCTTTGGCAAAAATAAATGAGATTAATGCATGGAAATTCATATGGAATAACATAATATGTTACTTTGGAATTCCATACTCCATAGTCTCAGACAATGGGACTGTGTTTGCTGGAAAGAAATTTAACTCAAATTGTGAAAAGCTCGGTATTAGAAGAAATTTCTCCATCCCCTGTTACCCACAGTCCAACGGGCAGGTCGAGGCGGTCAACGAGATTATCAAACACACACTAAAAAAAAAGCTGGACTCAGCAAAAGGAGGATGGGCAGAATAGCTCCTAGAAGTCCTATAGTCATATCGAACATCCTGAACAGTGATCGGAGAAGCTTCATTTGTTATGGCTTACGAAACCGAGGCAATGTCCCGTTAAAGTAGGGATGCCTTCCCAGAGGCGCCTACACTTTAACGAAGTAACTAGTGTAGATTTCCATAGGGTGAACCTTGACTTACAAGACAAAAGACATGCGAGTTCTTAGCTCCAACTGACAATTTATCAAAAGAAGATGACCAGATATTATAACTCCAATGTCAAGAACATGAGTTTCAAAGTTAACGACTAAGTTTTTAAGAATGTCTTCCTTGCTAGCAAAGAAGTTGGGACTGTAACCCTAGGACCTACGTGGGAAAGACCATACAAGGTCGTTGATGTAATTCGTCCCGGGACTTACAAATTGGAAAACTCCAGTAGAAAGGGAACAAGGCATCCGTAAAATATCACACATATCCGCCTATATTACCAATAAGTTGTTTAACTGATGAACCTCAACTTATCGAGTCTAAATGACAGCTTGTTTTGTATCAAATCTTAGTTATCTCAATACAATCCCTTTGTTATCGATACACTCTTCGCGATGAGCCAGCAATAGAGTATGGTTCACGACTAACTCCTTAGGATAAACTACTTAACATGTTCAATTTAAGATTAAATTACGAAGTAGCGATGGAGAATAGTTCGTGACCATCTCCTTATCTCGCTGGGTAAACTACTTAACGTGTTTAATTGAAGATTAAATTACGAGGCAGTGAAGGAGTATGGTTCGTGGTCATCTTCTTAACTCGCTGGGTAAACTTTCAACTATAATTTGTTCAACTACAATCAAATTGCAAAGCAGCGAGGGAGTGTAGTTCGCATCCACCTTCTTAACTCGCTAGATAAAATACTTAATGCGTGCAAATCATTCACAAACTTACGAGGAAATGAGGGGTTCGGTTCAAGTTATTGATAAAAAATCAGATGAGTGCATTTAATTCGTGTAAATCATTCACAAGCTCTCCAAACTCGATGGGTAAACTTTTTAATGCATACAATCATTTAGTTGAACAATGATGAAAATGAAGAGAAAGTTATATAAAACAACGTGCACAATCAAAGATTAAGACTTTACAAAGTATATTCGTTAAAATAATGATGAGAAAGTTACATAAAAGTATTCGAAACCCTAAAGTCCCATCGTTTCTTAAGGGTCGACACAAAACGGGCACTACACTAAGCTTTGCCATTTTGATGAACCTCGTCTGGAGAGGCAGCATGGGGTGCTTTAGAAGACATGATTGGTCTAATTATGAAGGTGGAGCTTCAGATGGGGCAGCAGGAAGAGCCGGAGATGATTTGGGAGCCTCGACTAGAAGAAATGAGAGGTCACTTAGGATGAACAATCCCGATCCTCTCTGTTAGATGTCTCCGCCTACCTCCATGAATAGCGTAGCGAGGCGTGAGTACTCAGGCGTAGTCGTGAAACTTCTCTTGTATTGTCTCACCGCCTTCAACTCAACCTCGGATATAAAGGCATTGACAGCCTCTAACTCACCCTTAGCTTTTTTGGCTTCCTCCCAAGCTTTGGCAAGGAGCATTTCCTTCTCTGTCACCATCGCATCATAGTCTCAGTTGATCGAGAAAATAAAGCTTTCAATCGCCGTAACCCGCTCCTCAACCACTTTTTTGGCCACCTTGGTCAACCTCCTCTGGCTATAGGCTGCATGCACCCTTATCTCTGCCATCATCGCATCCTCAGTTGTGCCCGCCAATTTGACCTTTAGTATGGCCTCGACCATTGTCAAGGCTTCCACCCCAAATCTTAAGACCTCGTTCTCTGAACCTAACTTCGTATTCATCGAACCCATTGCCTGAAGATCCTCGACAAGTTTCTTAGACTTAGCCACATCTTTTTCTATCTTGCCATCGAAGCTGATCAGAACACTGTAAAGCTCGTTATTCAGGATAAAGCCTCAGGCGGTGTTCATAGCCGCCATCATCACCGGTTTGAAAGTGAGGCCTCTTCAACAACCTTTTTCTACAATGACAACCAAAATTTGTACACACAAGCCGCAGCCACTTTGGCCAAAGAGGGTAGTATCTCCAACAGAGCTTGGTTGAGCTCATCCTTCTGGGACGTGATGTTTATGCAATTGGCTCTCTCAACACGTGTTCTGGAGGGAGGGGTAAGTTATTCAAACTATGGAATTCGCTGCTCAATCTTCGTATCTTGGCCCAAATCACTCTCAATGTAGACTACTCTCTCCTGGGTATGTGGAGATTCCCACAAACTACAACTAACAGGAAAAAATAGTAAGCTAGGTACTAGGAAAACAAAAGAAATAATGGTAACTACACTTACCAATCTTCTCAAAATGATGAGGAAGAGTAACACCCTGGTGAGGATCCTTCGACAGAAATTCCCAGTTCTCTCCGGTAAAGAAGAACGAATCTTTCCAGCGAGGAACCTTATTGGGACTGTCTATAGCCGTTCTCCACCTCTGTTTAGGCCTCGGTGACATATTTTACCATCATCCTGACTAGTAAGGACGATATATGGTTTCAAATGCCTTTGCAGACATATTCTCACTGGCCTTCATAATCCTCCACAATAGGAAGGCCGCAACCATTTGCCTCCAACCATTCGGGATAATCTGGGTTAGGGCTAGGTCGAAGTCACTTAGCACCTAGAGAAAGAAGGATTGTAGTGGAAAGTGAAGGCCTTGCTGCATTTAGGGTTCGCAAATGGCTACGAAGCCCTCTAAAGGGTCGTCGCATCTCTCGTGAACAAGAAAGGCACAAAGTTGAACCGACTCTAGAATCTTATACGCTAACCTTAGCATCTCCATATTCGCCTCCCTAAATCGACTTTGAATCAGAGTTGTCGAGTGTACTGAAGCCGTGAGCTTCTCATCCAACTAACGAGCAACCGAAGTATCCCTATGATATAACGAGGGCCTCATGGCCGAAGGAACCCCCATTGAGACTTTTTTTTAGCTTGTTGCTCGACCCTTGTCTTTGTCTTCGACATCTCTCCTTCCTGAATCTCGCTAGTAGACGTAGTAGGAAAATATGCAACAATGGGCCTCATCACAACCTCCTCGTCATGATCGGGCGAGGATAGAGCTCATCCATAATTTTAAGGTCCATAAGGAGGTCTTCTGAGTAGTCATAGGAATCATCATTATCTGAACTCATTTTCCTCAACCAAGCTATAATAATGGAAACCCAAGTTTGTGGAAAATCCACCACCAGTGAAAACAACAGCAACGTCATTTAGAGGAAATGACAAGAAATGATCGGAGGAACCCAAATAGTGCTTAGAGAAGAGTAAAAAATACTCGAACTTTACCTAAGTAACCGGATGGAAAACCTCACCTTAAAACAAGTAGAATGACACAGATCTCTCACCGGAATCCTCTTAGTAGTTAAAAACATTTGGCAAAGGTAAAAAAGAAAATGAGAAAGGGGCTAGGGTTTTGTTACATGCGAAGCTCAATGCATCCCAACCATCAATTCCAACCCTTAAGATATGGGCCGTCGAAGATAAGGACACGTGGCACCCAGGGCTAAGGGCGCGGTAGATGAAAGTTTTGGAATTAAATGATGGAGGCGCACACGCGCCTCCAAGCTAGTCTCAGCACACCTTTAGCAATGATGGCACTGCCATTCTGAGTTACGAAACGACTGCGTCATCATTGCTTCTCTTGATTGACAATTTTGATTGATGACCCTTTCCATTCAAACTAGCTGACGCATCAGCTTAATCAAAGCCACGTGGATTTCCACCCATTTAAAGTCAAAGCCCTCGTCTGATATGAATAAACAAGCCCCGGGCTTGGGAAACTATATATCTTTTGTGGCTTGGCCACATGGCGGAGAATTTCCTCGGTAGTCAACCTTCGGTAAAGGTTTGCTAATACACGTCCATTTTGAATGCCTTCGCCTTTGTTAAAAAAAAAAAAAAAAAACACAACATCATTTTCTTAAGTCCTACGCCTAGAATAAATAATTAACTCGGATTTAAGGAACTATTGTTACCACCCAAATTTTGAAAGGCCTTCACATTAGCAATGGGGCTCCAGGGAAGGGCCTCATTGGTCTTTGCCTCAATCTTACATAGCATTCAAAGTTTATAATTGTGATAAAAGGCCATCGTATTCTAATGTTTAGTCAAACGTAATTTAGGAAGGGCTTCACCCCCTCCTGATGAACCTGGGTTCCTCGCCTGTTGCTCACGTCCTATGAGATCCTTCCAAGCAATCTAACATTTTGAAAAACTAGAGGATAATTCGAGCGAGATTACGTTTAATTAATAAATAGAACTCTAGAAGGAAACTACGTATCAATTTCCTAAAAATTAACAACACAATCCTGGAGATTGACAAGGATTATGAAAAGAATCTTAGAAGATCACGGTAAGATTGAATTTGGACTCAACTTTTAAAGAAGGAGGATCCCGTTAAATTTCTAATTGATTGCTTCCCTAAATAAATTAGAACTCTCCCCCTATAAATACCAAATCTCTGTTCATCCCAAAGTACACATTTTTCTCTACCCTAAACTCTGTTCAAATATATGTTTGCTTGTCTCTCACACACATATTCTTTCATATATTTTCTACCGACAGTTGACTTGATCGTCGGAGTACCAACGATAACCGGCCCTAACGGTTGTCCAAGTGTGCATGTAACATATATACATGCAAAAGATTTACTGGAGATCTGTTGATACGTATATAATGCATATTTCGAGTTCATACAATCAATAAAAAGGAATTTGTGTGGAGTAAAAAAAAAAAAACTATAAAACGGATAGTACTCCTCTAATCAGTGGTGGCATAATAAGAGCATCTCCAATGCACTCTGTCTATTGTAGTTTATGTGGCAGATAAAATAAACAGACTTTCAGTCTATGTGGCACTACGTCTATTGCATAGACGGTCAAATTTTAAATTCGTCTCTAATGGATTTCGTCTAAAATTAATATTACCGCTTATGTAGCATTAAATTTTTTTAAAATTGGAAGGTCTTCAATTTATATTTTTCTTGTTTGGCTTTTTTTTTTTTAATAAAATCTTGAAATTGATTTAAATTTGCTTAGTCATTCTGTTTAGAAGTCCGTCTAAGTTTAGATTTTAGCTATTTTTATCAAGGCTAAATCAACTAGAAAGAGTTTCCGTCACAAGACGTATTAGAGAAATTTTAATAATTCCGTCCATATATACTCATGTGGTACCGCTAAAAATGGAATTCCACGAGTCCAGGGGATGCTCTAATTACTCTCACAATATAATAAAAAAGTATTAATTATTCAACAGTCGTTTGTATTTCATGAAAACGACCCATCGCGTATTCACTTTCTTCTGTTTTTTTTGCCTCTCTAAAGCCTAATCTATCTAATCATAAAAAGGAATCTCAATCAGTTCTATTCTCGGAAAAAAAAAAAAAAAAAAGACCTCCATTTATATTTTTCAGGTAATAGATCAATAAAGTTTCCATCTTTTTCTATACTATTTGATGGCTACTGATTAAATTTTTTCCTTGAGGTTGTGCTATTGGCCCCTTTTTATCTGCGTGATTTTTCATTTTGCTGTTTTAATCTCGATCGTCTATGTTGAATTTCAATTGGGTTTTAGTTTCAGTGTTAATTATGGTATCTCATAACTATTGGGGTTTAAGATAATCAAGATTTTGGGTTTCAATTGTTCTTTATAATGATTTTAGAGAAGTGGGTTCTTTCTATACTGTTCTTCAAATTTCATCAAGTGCTTATATTTTCATGTTTACTGAACTGTATATGCAGCTTGAAATTTGAAGGGTTTTTATGTTTTTGTTGATTTTTTTACTATGCATCTTATCATGGGATTTTGTGTTAGTGCAGATTCTCAGGGTGTGCTAGCATAATTACAAAGGCATGAAAATTTTTGTTAGCTTTTTTCTTTTTTTTTTTTTTTCAAATTTCCGTGACTCGGCTCATAATGTAGTATCTTGTTCAGTCAAGTTTTATTAATTGTTAACATGAATTATGAATATCAAAGGGAGTGATGATATAACATCTAATTTGTATGAACTAGATGCTTTGACCTAAGAAAATCGTTCCAGCATGATCGACATGAATTCCATGGTAGATGTTACGGGCAATTTATTTTCTTGTGTGGCGGTACTCATATTTAAGAGTGATGTGGTTTCAGTAGAGTGAGTGAAGAGGACGGTGTGGACCAAAATTAACTTGCGCTATGGTAGTTGTTAAGGATATAGTTACTTAGGCCTCCTAGTAAATCTAGAAGAACAAAATGGCAAAGAATGATTCATGGCCGACCCAAATTTATTGGAAGACTTAGTTTTTTGTTGTTGTGCTGGTAGTTGTATTGTGTTGAATGTCAGGAAAATGGTTGTAGCTTTACGACTGCTTTATCGATTTGTTCTTCGTCTTATGCAGGTATCTGGATAATATTTACGAGTTTTTTCACACTTCAATCATCTGAGTTTTTGATAAATGGGGTCTGAAGGGCCTACTCCAGCAGTAACAATCCATGTGACTGGATTCAAAAAATTTCATGGAGTCGCAGAAAATCCAACTGAAACAATTGTTAACAATCTTCAAGATTTTCTGAAGAAAAGGGGTTTGCCAAAAGGGCTAATCCTTGGTAATTGCACAATACTTGAAACTGCTGGACAAGGAGCTCTTGCTCCCTTATACCAAGCACTGCAATCCGCTATGATGGAGGACACCGTGTCAAATTCCAGGAGAGTTATTTTGGTCAGTTGCTCATTACACCCCCATCTCACCCCGATAAAGAGCAAGTGAATATTACTGGTGAATTATCTATTATTTATTTTATTAAGAACTTGAAAGACTGAAGTCCGTGAGGACCACAAGTAATAAAAGGATAGAAAGGTGTTTATGGCCAAATAGAAAATAATGTTATAATCTGAAGTTTGGTAAATTGTCTGATATTATAGAGTTACTACAAATTGTTCACCATGGCTCCTGTCACTTTACTCCCAGAAACGGGAATAAAGTGGCTCATGTGCTTGCGTCTTATGCCACTTGAGGCTCGTGTTCACATTTTTGGATTGATTGTATTCTGTTGCTTATTTCGTTCACCGTGGCGATTTGATTTAATGAAATTATTTCCTTGACTTCAAAAGTATATGATAAGCGGCTGTTTCAGATTCCAGGAACAAATGTATCTAGAAATTTGTTTCGTATAGTTTGATTGCTACAAGTGTTCACTTTCATCATTCCTGAGGGGTGAAGGGCTTGATTGTCGTAGTTTACGTTTCCTTTCTTGGTACTGAAGTCCTTGATCAGCCTTTTTCGATTGTTTAAATAATTGGTGCAAGACATGCATTCTTCCGATTCCAGACGCACCATATGTTAATGGGGAGATCCTCGTTGGTGGGGATCTTCTGGTCAGAGCTGATCAATCTCCAAAGGCAACATGTGTCCAACAATGTCCAACCCTGTGAATTTGAATTTCCCTATCTACTCATGTCAAATGCCCACGTCTTCTCTTGCTCAATGTTTATTTTTCATCTATTTGAACAAGAAAAGGTTTCTTTTCTTGTGAAAACGCAATTCCAACTGAACTTCAGCTATATATTCAACTGATCAATTCAGGTGCAGTGCTATTAATTTTTCTTGGAACTATTAAAATAGTCTCATTGTAGACTTCCTAAATATTATTTCAATAGATTATTTTGATGTGAAATAATTAAGGGTCTGTTTGATGAAGCTTTTGATAATAGTTTTTGAAATGTGTGTTGAAAAATTGATAAAAGTTGTGGGTCCCATGAAATGTGTGGTTAAAATTAATTATTGACTTTTTAGCAACTTTTTAAGCTAAACCAAATAAGGGCTAACTGTGAGCTCTAATTTGAATCTCAAATTGATGAAAACACATGTTTTTGACCGTGATGCGCCAAGTTAACTCCTCTTCTTTTATATACTTATTTCAGCTACATTTTGGAGTCAATAGTGGTGCAACAAAGTTTGCTATAGAACAGAAAGCTGTAAATGAAGCTACATTCCGTTGCCCTGATGAGATGGGATGGAAGCCTCAGGTAACACCAGACCCTTTAGTGCATGTTTAGTTTATAGTATTAGAACAGTTCTGGACAGTACAATGGACAAGAATCTAGCTTATTTTTCTTCCTTAATAATGTCCAGTACTATCTAATACACTTTGCTAAGGTTGCTTGCTGTCCTTTTTCCAACTCAGATGGGCTGAATAAATGGATCTAATAGTGATCTTCTTATTTTGATGCAGAAAGTCCCTATTGTTTCCACAGATGGTGGGATTTCACGAATACGAGAGGTAGTGTGGTTTCTGGTGATGCTGCTGTTGATTTCTATTAATGGTTTTTATCTCAGCCAACTAATGGAATATGGAAAATTGTGAAAACACGGTTGAGGTTGATGATTTTTAATTGTAAACTACATAGACTATGAAGCTGAATATAAACTATTGAAGTAAATTTAGAAATGCCAAAGTTTGGTATCTTCACGCGAGGGTAGAGCTCCTTGCACGTGCTTTCATATGTTTAGATTTTTCTTTTTTTTTCCTTTTCCTTTTCCTTTTCCTTTCCTTTTCTTTCTTCATAGAAGTATGAATCTTTCTACCTAAGATCAAAATTTAGTACTTGAAAACCCTGCTTCTGTCCATTTTCTCGTGTGAATTTCATTTATTTCTGTAACGCGGGCATATTTGTATCATTGTGTAGATCTTGTAATCTACATAAATCAAAGAAATCAGCATGGTTGTTGCTTGCAATTGCTTTACTTGATATAATGTATTATAACCATTTTTGATACCCCATCATCGCATTTAATGCCTGCAGACTTCTCTTCCAGTCGAGGATATCACCAGGGTACTGGCAAAGGCGGGTTATGAAACGACAATATCAGACGATGCTGGCCGGTTCGTTTGCAATTACGTATACTATCAGTCCTTGCGTTTTGCAGAGCAGAATGGAATTAAATCACTATTTGTACATGTTCCCCTCTTCTCAACTATAGACGAGGAGACTCAAATGCAATTCACTGCTTCCTTGTTGGAGGTACTTGCCTCTGTATATTAGATCTTTCGGCCCTTTCGGTAGCCCGAATCTCTGTGTCCAAGAGCGTGTTTATGACTTTTGATAGTGTATGTGAAGGTGGATGTGAAATATTTATGTTGTATGAACAAGTGTTTGAAGACAACATTGTATTCATATGAATGACAACAGAATGAAATATTGTAGTATATGCAGGATCAATGGGGTTTATAGCGAAACTCCCAATCATAATCTATTTGATTCTGTTCTCGTGCAAATTGGGCACAACTAAACTATGTTTGGCTGAAGGTGTCAAAATAGGCGGACTGGTTCGGACCGACCTGTCACATTTTAGGCCCACTTGGACCTGTAAGCTGGCCTTAATTGGGCATCTCTTTCTAGTTTTTAGCAATACCTCAGTCACGTCTTACCATATACAGTATGATTGTTATTTGGTCTGTATGTAAGTTTTCTAGTGGTGGGGACGAAGCCACATTTTGTTTTGTATTTTTCCTTTTATTGATAGTGGGGACAACTGAAGCAGTTGAAGATAATTTCTAGTGCGATGCGGACGGAGTAGACGTTCCTTTAAGAATTGTCCAAGTACATTACGCCGCAAGAACTCATGCTTGATTGTAACTTCTCACTTGTTCACAACTTTGACATTTCATCTAAGGTATTGTACCACTCAATTTTTAGGATCTTGATGGAGGAGGAGACGCTTCTGGTCCAAGGGTGGATACATGGGGACTCTCCTTTATTGGAGTCCTCTCGCCTTTGGCCCAAAAAAATTATGTTTTAACATAACAAATTTTTGGTATAGAAATTTTATTTTTTTCATATATTAGTTCGGTCTAAAAATGTTTTTAGCTCCCGTTTAAATCCGCCAAGAGACATTGGATGCTATCGAAGAAAAGTTTCAAAGTGTCGAGGAATTAGATAAATACGGTTGAACATTACAATTATAACTTCTCATTTCTTTTTAAATATTTTGTAAATCTACAAATAAGAAGTATTCTCATTCATTGCCTAATAATATCCTTAAAGACTTCAACCCTCATAGTTAGAAGATGGGCAAGCAACTCATCTAGGAGATGATAGGTCCATCATCCAAGTACATACATAGCTAAATTTCTTAAATATTACTTTTTTAAAAAGTAAATTAAAACTAACTTACTAAAAAAATTAAAGGCTTCGGTTCCTATTTTTTTAAAAAATTTTTTTGCTTATTTTTTACTTTTTTTTTGACTTTTCAAATTTTTTTGTATAAAAAAGTTTGAAAGTAATAAAAAAAAAGTGGGCAAAAAATTCCATTTTTTGAAAAAAAAAATATACATCCTATTTTTTAAAAAATATACATCCTATTTTTTAAAAAATTCATTTTTTTACTTTTTTTTGAGTTTTCAAACTTTTGTTTAATAAAAATTTTGAAAGTAAAAAAAGTGGGCAAAAATTCCATTTTTGAAAAAAAAAAAATATACATCGAACAAACCCTAAGTTATGTTAGTATAAAAAATAATTTTTGAAATCATATTTGACAAAATAATTAATTGAAAAGAAAGTTTGACTCTTTTTAAAATACGAATCAAATATTCTTATAATGAGAGCACGGTTGAATAAAAGCACACACGATTAATCAATTTGGTGTAATTTTTGAGTGAAGATTAAAATGATAAGTATTAGACAATATTGAGACCAACCAAATCCTCTAATGTAACAAAATGTTTGCTTATAAAGTAGATGACATTACCAAAAACATGAAAATTTAAAATTAATAGAAAAAAGTTGATAGAATATGAAAATGTTGGAATAATGACACGATTGGATGGCCGCGCACCGTCCCTTACCTTTTAAACCCACGCTTCCTTTTCCCTTTTTATCACCCACAATCGTAATAGGCGGTTTATATATGTGTGTGTAGTGGTAGTGGGTGAGTGAGTGGGAGAGAGAGAGAGAAGGGGATGGGTGGCGGCGCCGCCGGTCGCGCACTTCTTGTTGTTACATAATCTCTTTGTCTTCTTTCCCAATGTCCAAAGCTTTCTAACATTTTTTTCCCACCAATATCCTCCGGCTTTCTCCTACTTTTTTTTGGGGGGTTGGTCACTCTTGAAAAAGTAATTTTACTTGTATTTTTAGGCTTGGCCAAAATTGTTATAAGTCTTAAATATAATTCGTCTAAAGAAAAACGATGATTCGAGATGTACCGTGATTATTATTAAGAGATAATTTTCACATTGATTAAATATTAAAATACTGTTGTAAAATTATAGATAATGATGAATGACTATTTAGTTGTATCTAGATGTCTATGTAGTTATCTACTTACTCTGTAAGAGTGTATTCTAATCAGTTAGAATTCCTTCTGGAACCCTACAAATAAGGGTCATTGTTATAAAAAATTTACACACTTGAGCTTCGAATCTCTCTATTATCTTGTCTTTTTCTCTCTATTTTTCTAGTTTCATAACACGTTATCAGCACGATGCTCTAACCAACTGAGGTTGAAGTTCTAACAATAATCTCTCTCATACCACAATTAAAAACTAAAGTTAGATTTATTCGGAGTAGGTATTAATTCATTTTTTATGTCTATATACATGGTGGTGGCATGATTATTTCCAAATCAATATGGTATAATTTTTTTTTTTGTATTATTATATTAATGCAAGATGAATATATCATACAATAATTAGAAGTCAATTGTGATAGGAGAATTATTTGTTTCGTCAAAATTAGAAAATTAATGGCATGCTCTAAATTTATTTCTGAATAATTGATTAGCTTCTACAATTGTTTTAAAATACAACTACAGGTTTATATATATTCTAAAGGCCACATCAATTATGTATTATTATGAAATTTGAGTGCTTAGAACTAATCATAATTGTGTGCAATTGTTAGAATAATAAAATAAAAATTACACGAAATTGCAGTGATAAGCATAAAACTTTGCTTTATCGTTACATGATGATATAATCGTAAATAGGTGCTTTTGGATTGTTTATGAGAAAGTTATTAAACTAATATTTAGTGAATAAATTTTTAGTCATGAGGTAGATAAATAATTAATTAATCTACTATGAAAATAATGTTTACGTCTCTTTATAAATTGAATATTGTGGTAGATAAATAATTAATTAATCTACTATGAAAGTAATGTTTACGTTTCTTTATAAATTGAACGTTCTCTCTATCTTTAACTTGATAAATTATTTTTCTGATGTTCTTGTATAAATTTTAAATTGATATATACCATACTATTATTCCTGAAGAACATATATTCCTAATGATATGTTGTTGTTCTTGAAGAAACACAACGTTAATATTATGACAGAACCTAACATATATATATTGCTCCTGAAGAGCAAATCTTTACTTCAGAATAATGATTTGCTGTTGTCCCTAAAGATGCACAACGTTATAATATTCTGACAAAATATTATTTGCTCTTGAAGAGCATAACGTTACAATTTAAATATTTATATTCTAGAAAAATATTGAGCAGTATTCGAAATAATATTTTATTGTGCTCTAGAAGAAGCACATGTATTGAAGAATATCATATCACAAAATTAAATTGTGATATAAATGAGTAATTAATCAACTAATGCTTATTCCTGAAGAAAAGCATATAAATCATGTTATGTTAACATTGATTAGTGTGAATTATATAATTATACAATGTCAAATAGAAAATTAATTATATTTTCTTGTTCATTGTGTAGTTACTCAAATAAACAAAAAATATATTTGCTAAATTGTATTGAACCAGAAGTTTAATACTTCGAAATTTTATTGATTGGCAATACCGGTTAGACCATCCCGGATCAATATGATGTGACCTATTAATGAGGATATCTATTGAAAACCAGAAGATTTTTCAATATAATGAATTCTCACGTGATGCTTGTTCTCATGATATATAAACCAGTAGACCTTCACTAGATAAAATCGAGACTAAATTCCCTACATTTCTGAAAATTATTTAGGGTGATTTATGGGCCTCATCACCCTCCATGTTGACCATCTATATATTATTTGTATCTGATAGATACATTTATTAGATGATTGTATGGTGTTATTATTGGCAACTTGAAGTTTGCGAGAATACTTGCTCAAATATTAAATTATGAGCATAATTTTCAGATTATACAACCAAGACGATAATGTGTCTTATCAATACTAGTGAGTCTAAATCTCAAACTTTTAATAAATATCAGTTGAGATGATTTTAAATGGTTTAGCAATATTGTTTTTCAACGCCTCCAATTAAATTGTAAACCATTACTATTGAGAACAAAGCGCTTCCTATTTTTTGTCTAGGGAATGTTATTTTATATGCAGAAACACTTATACGCATCATGCCAACATCAAAGTTACCCCTGCTATAGTTGGCTTATGGTCAGAGCCTAATATTATCCATCTAATGAATTTTTTATAGTGCAATATTTGTATAATCGGTCCACCATAGTGCATTGAGATGGGCTTTGAAAAATGTTGAGAATACATGTTTAGTATGGAACATTATAAAATATCTTAAGTCCTAACGAGTGATATTTTATAATGCGATTTTTCGAATGTCATTTTGATAAGACAGTTTCCTCAATATTAGGGGAGAGAAATTAAGTAGCTGGAAAGAATACATGAAAATGCAATATATTATATTTTCTAGTTCCTTGCACAAGACAATATGAGCCAGAAGTTCGACAAATAACTCATTTGTAAGTTATACAATTGACAGATGCATTTACTAACCAAAGAGATTAAATCAAATCTCATATACCAGTTCTAAATGCTCCAATTTATATTAGCGTCCTTGAAGGACAATCCATTAACATTATATCAAGTAAATTAATGACACGTCTGAAGCGTGATGGCATTTGATTCTAAAAAAAATTCTCAAATAAAAAATGGAGCCAATTATAAAGATGGTCCTATTGAGGAGGTGTATACTCTTGGAGTGTATATAGACATAACTAATTATAAAACCCTAGAAGAGGCTCAGCTAGCTGAAATAATAAAACGAAAAATCACGTTAAGTTATGTCGTTATGAGAGAAATGGATTCAAAAATTTTTTTTTGACAACATGAAGCGTTTCATATTATGAAAGGTAGCGAGGATATTGAAAGAAATCTGTCAAAGAATAAATTGGCCAAATAAAAAGATGCAATCTAAGTAAATTGAACTAACTAGAGAAACCTGAAGTTTCTGGACCTATAGTTAGAACATCTAAAGGTGTATATTTATACGAAAAAGAAATGGAAAAATGAAGTCGTAACATATAATGCACGACTTTTAACATTATGAATTTTGCAAAGGCTTATGTAAAGCAATCATAAGTCGATATCTTGTTAGTCTGTCAATGCATGACATATATGCATATAATGAATACTGTTATAACCAACTCATCTGGTATGACTAATAAAACAATGAATATAAATCCCTGGAAGATTTAATATGCCCGAAGCATATAGTTCAACTTTTCGAGAACTCAATCGATCAAAGTACATATCTGAACTAATATTATAATGAGGGGGAGTAAATACGCATTGTACTCTTTTCCTTGACTGAGGTTTTGTCTCATTGAATTTTCCTGGCAAGGTTTTTAATGAGGCAATTTGCATGGCGTATTAAAAGAATTATGTACTCTTTTTCCTTTACTATAATTTTTTTCCACAGGGTTTTTTTCGTAGTAAGGTTTTAATGAGGTATATTCTTTATGTAAATGATATCCAATTAGAAGTGTTATAATTTTTATAGTTATGGATGTTTATAACCTACAAAATATTTACTTTCATCATAACCTTATCGTTATACTCCCGTGTATTATAAATTGTATATGAGACCCCTGAAGGGAATAACAACAAGATCTATTTTTAATATAATAGCATCATATCATCATACTGATTACAGTCAACCAGATATAATGTATGAAGATGATATTGCTGAAGGTTATAACATGAAGCACATTTCACCAGAATTGTTTTATACAAATTCTAAAAAGATAGCGACATTGAAGACATTGGCACACAAGATATGTATAGTTCAATACACGTTTTTTTTCCATTGGTTGAAATCAGGGGGAGTAGCTGTACTCTTTTTCCTTCACTCAGGTTTTGTCCCACTGGAATTTTCCGACAAGGTTTTAATAAGACAGCATTTGAGTACTCCAACTTTTGATAATTTTTCTTTCTATTGGTATTTTTGTCCCATTGGGTTTTTGCCAAATAACGAACCAGTTATTGTGTAATAAGTCATTTAAGGGAGAGTGTTGTAAAATTATAGATAATGATGAATGACTATTTAGTTGTATCTAGATGTCTATGTAGTTATCTACTTACTCTAGAAGAGTGTATTCTAATCAAGTTGTAACTCTCTTTGGAACCCTATAAATAAGGGTCATTGTTATAGAAAATTTACACACTTGAGTTTCGAATCTCTCTATTATCTTCTCTTTTTCTCTCTATTTTTCTAGTTTCATAACAAATACTAATTATATTAACACTGTATTTTTTATTAACTGTACTATATTTTAATTACAATGAAGATCTTCAACTATTTCTCTCTTTTTTTTTTTGTATTTATGTATTCAATTATTTTTTATCACATTTTTATCAACAATCTATTAATTTATCTTTGTCTTTGATGATAGTTCTATTCAAAAAGTTAATTAGGATGACGTAAAAATATATTTTTGCCTCTCGTATTTTTAAATATGCAAAGTAGATAATAAATACAAAATTTTGACAAAATATTTGCCGATCATTTCAATGCACATTAGCATAATATTTGGACAAAAAATATTATCAGAGATAGATGTGAAAATTAATTGAAAGTTAATGATAAAAATGTGACAAAAAAAGTTGAGGACATAAATGTTAAAATGTCAAAGGTTGAAAGACCTTTATTGCAATTAAAATGTAATAGATAATAAAATTGTAGTGGAAATATAATTACCCATATTGAAATTATAACTAACATATAAAAATTTGACTACTATTTTTAACAATATTAATCTTTTAAAATTTAAAGATATTATTGATATAAGAATAATATGAAAATTAATAAATTGTTACATTGGTTTAAAATACTAAAAAGATGAAGTTCAAATATAAAAAATTAATAAAATTATATAAGTTTTAAAAATATCTAAATTGAACCAATTTCTTCGTGTTCGCTATGTGTTTTTTTTTTTCTTTTTATTTATTGTGTCGTTCATGTTTAACATATTGAACTATTATCCAACGTAAACTTAAGGTAAACATTATAAATTATTTTGATACTCCGTTTGATCAACTATTTTTGATCGTGGAGTCTATTTTGAAAACATTAATGAAAAATTATATATTAAACTATATATATTCCCATCCATTATTATCTAGACAAACATCTAATGAGCAACTATATGTTAAGTAAATAAGTTTTTAAATAATTTAGTTTTTTATTGTTCAAAAGTTAAATAAGTAAAATTATTTTGATATATTATTAAGATAAGAGCCACTTTTTAAAAAAGTAATCTTTATTATTTAAAAGTAAGGAAAATATAAGTTATTTAGAGATAAATAGTTATGCACGTTTTAAAAATATATCAAACTTTGTTTGTATCAAGTGACAAAATTGGAAGCTAAAAGTTGACTTTTGCATTTCTTGAAAGAATTTGTTTGTCTAGAATCCAATGGTAGTTATATTTCTATCTCCATTTAGGTTTCCATCTGCACCACTTTTCATCTTGTTAGAAATTCAGGAACAGATCTAGACGTAGACTAAAAAAAATTTTAGACCAAACTAATATATGAAAAAATAAAACTTTTACATAATTTTTTTTTTTTAGAAAATAATAATTTCCCATACTAAAAAAAAATTTTTTGATCAAGAGGACTCCACCAAAGGAGAGTCCCTCTTGTATCGACCCTTGGTTAGAATATTTACTGCATTAACATTAAACAATATTAAGTCAATGATTTGGTGTTAATCGAGAAGATCGCCTGGGAGTTATGAAGGAAGCTACATAGCGACATCTATTTGAGTTGTGTTATAAATGCCCCAAGGGTACGAGATAACTACAAAGTTTTACTCAATGTCTTGCCTTTGAGACTAGAGTGAACCCAATTGTTCATGCCTGAAAAATTTGAAGTTAAATCCTTAATAAATAAAATTATGTCGTGTTCTTATAGTTTGTTCTACTCTTCTTAATGGTTAACCTTTTATGAAACTTCAAGATCTACCAGAGCCCAAAAAGCTTAAACAAACAATTCCATCTTTCTAAAAATCATACGAGTAGTCAAATTCTAATATTGGTGTTCTTAAACTACTCATCGTCTTTGAACTTAAAAACATTTGACATTTTAAGATGGAATTCCAAGACCCAACAATGCATTAAGTCTTTACAAACATATAAAGATATACATGCATAGATATATAAAGAGAGATGATCAATTAACAATTGATATTTATCAAGAACTAGATTTTCATATGCATTGCAATACAAGTATAAATAGCTTCTCTAACATCTGTGCCTACATATATTTTGAATCTGTTCTGGGAGATGATGATCATATATCAACATTGATCAACATCATCTGTTGGCAATGATTCTGGAAATCCCTCCAACAAGCAGAAAACTGGAGGAATTGTAACTGTCTTGAGAGCTCCATATGCATTCCAGCAAAATGGATCCAAAATTTTGTGTCCTAAAGCAGGAAGCAATTCCACTTCTGAAAGAGTGAGATTAGTACATGGCACTGCATCACTACAAGCTATATGCATTGGAGGACTTCTTACATCATAAGTTCCCTTAATATTCGTGTAAAATATGTCGGAAATGTACACTGCTGATGTTTTATTAATGCAGCTTTTAGTGTTGCAATAGTACTGATCTATGATGATGGGGTTTCGGACAGTGTCCATGTGAATGTTTTTGAAGGTGACTTTAGATACTGCTCCGAATCCACCTTGCCATGTTTTGATTCGGACGCCGTTATCAGAATTCTTGATAACAGAATCTGTCACCGTTATATTTGAAACGCATGCTCGTGAATTGCGAATGCCTAGGCTGCCAATGCTGCACCGAGAAGAAAGTTAAAGTTGGACGAAAAACAAAACAAGCACGAATAGACTTAGTGTTACGTTTGAACCTCAAAGGTAACAGAAATTATACCTTATCCCATGACTAGGACCACAAGTTATGTTCCTTATATCTACATTGTAAGAACCAGCTCCAATGGATACACAGTCATCACCTACATAAAAAAGTCAATTATGTTAACAAAACTTGATTGGCATAACAAAAATTGATTGCAAGAAGATTGAATTCATGTCAAATTCTTAATGAATTACCATTGGAAATAACTGAATTATATATTTTTACACCATTGGTGTTCTCTATGTGAATTCCATCAGTATTGGGACTTCCAGACGGCGACTTTATGTAGAGCGAATTGATATGGACATCGTGGCAGTTATCGAACCGGAAATGGAATTGGGGACTGTTCTTGATTTTAAGCCCTTGTACTGTCAAATTGGAGCTCATAAAGAATCTTATAGCCTGTAAAAGGACAAAAAAAAAACATTTAATTTATTGTAGAAATGATAGCCTAAAGAGTTGTATATTGTGTCACAATTGACTTACAACTGGACTGTCACAAGGGCCAGGTAGGGTTGTTCCATTGCTTCCCTGTTTCATTGGCACGAAATTAAGTTACTTAGATGCTCAAAAAACGTTAAGAAGTCGAAAAATTTATTGAAATAAGAAAATTACTTTGTGAGGTTTGCAGGGAAGACTCCACCAGTTTTCTCCTCTCCCATCTATAAGTCCACCACCTTGCATTACCATTGCATTGATTCTGTAGAAGACAAGCCATTGTCGTTTGCTGAATGTTTTAGGCCACGAATCAGGTCCATCGGGTGGCATTAGACTTCCTTCGATCTTCAAATAACAAGAAAAGCGTCGTCACATTCAATGCTTATTCAATATGATCATCTTGAATGAAACTTCAGATTTAACAAGAATGTCGAAAGTTACCTGAAATATTAGTCCGTTTTTACATGGACCGGTGAAAATCGTTGATTGTATCATAAAAGAGTAATGCTTAGGAACAAGAAAAATAGCAGATTCAATTTGGCAAGCAGCATCCCAAGCCATTTTGAATGCTTGTGTATCATCAGTTAAACCATCTCCCACAGCACCATAAGATAATACACTAAAAACTGCTGCAGACACGGATAAAGTAGCCGGTTGAGGTGCAGGTGCTGCAGACACGGATAAAGTAGCCGGTTGAGATGCAGGTGCTGCAGACATGGGTAAAGTAGCCGGTTGAGGTGCAGGGGAAGGTGGGATCGAAATTTGAGATAATTCACGCTGATTCATATATATCGAGTAGTCATAGAGCCTACATTGAGCCGAAAGCACAAAAAGGCATAACGAAACATGAAAAAGCACGACAAAAAAGCCCGAGAATTCCATAACAAGGCCTAGTTTGTTTTTTCCCCCTCCTAAGATTGAGGATTTTATAGGAAAACACTAGGAAGAAACACGACGAATTTGGCTAGTTGTCCTAACACAGGCAGGCGCATGCACTCTATAGAATGTCTAAAGACTAGGTTTTGAAGATGAAGTGAAGTTAAAATTGCTGATATATTTTGTCAGTATTGGTAGGTAGAATTTATAGGCATTGAGAGTGATGGAAGCCACGTTTAGGGAAGTCGAAAAAATCCAGAAAAAATAAGTGCTTATGACCACTTAGATCTATCAACAACTTGCTTAGTTTACTGAGGTCTGAGGATAACACAAAATCTGTTCAAGTGAATGCAACTTTTTATACTACAAACTCTCAGTGGAAACAGCTTTTCCACAGTCTGTTGTGCGCCTTACATTATTTTAGTCCCCAGCAAAACCGACCAATTCCATTTGCAGAATGGCTTTTCTGGTAAGTAAGAATGTGGAGTCTGCATTCTGCAAACGTTAGGATTGCCCAAAAACAAAACAACAGTTAGTGATGTTTGGTATATAATACTAGACGGAATAGAATTGGACACTATTGTCTACTAATATCACATCTACCCTCCCAAACATGCCACGAAAAAAAAAAAATCAAAATATTTCATGACTTTTTTGAGCTAATTCAATTCAATAACAAATTGAAGTGATCGGGATGCTATTACTTAGGTTTCTAAACTTGGAATGCACAAGGGACGTATCTAGGAATGTAATTTGTGGGGCTGAAATCAAAGAAAATTTTGACTTGTCTTTTTAAAGAATGAAAACAAACTCTTTCTTCTTTTGGTATAAGCTCGACCTTCTATTTATAAATTCTGAAAATTAAAAAAAAAAAAAAAATATATCAATAGGCTAACAAGCCCCAACAATCTAATAGTAATCCCACAAGGCAAAAAAATATGCCGACAAAACACAACAATTTAATAATAAGTCAACAATGCAACAAAATAAGCCAGTAAAATAACAACAATCCTCTAACAATTGCATTTAAATATAAACTATTATCAATAGAAATTAACAAATAAATGAAAAAAAAAAAATAAAGACGTAGTTGTTAAGTGCTAAATGTATGGGGCTTGATTGAATCACTATTATTCAAAATATGCTAAAAATACAAAAAAAAAATACAAAAATACAGTTGTTTGGTCGCACTTCACAGATGGTTGGTCTCGGACACCCCGCATTCACCCGTCAAACTTTTTAGTCACCGGTCGTGGAAGAAAAGAAATGGAGATAGCCAGCTAGGTTAACACATATAAAACTGATTTCAGCTGATTGAAGCTCGAATTTGAGGAAATTGAGTGAAACTAAAGTATTACAATTGGATTTAGGGCTGAAGTTATCAATTTGGACCATGTTCATCTTCGTTGAAAATTAAATTAGATTATATCAATTTGGGCTGAAATTGAATTAATCATATTTGAATTAAAACAATTTGGGTTGGGGACTTGGACTTGGGTCACTTTGGGTTAGGGTTATTTGGATTTTGGACTATAGAATTTTCAAATCGGACACGAGCTACTTTCAAATTGGACACGGACTATATTAGTTCTCCATACCATCTAGATATCTAAAGTGGATAAGTCGATATGGAAAAATAGTAATAATGGCAAATGCAAGAGAAGTGATGGTGTATTTTTAATGACGGATGAAAAGAAATACAAGTGATTAATTTGAAGAGAGTTTTCTGATGGTGAATATGAGTGTTTTGGCTAAATTACAATATTGGTTCTTTATTTATAGACGCGTGTTTTCTGATGATATGATAGTGACTCAACTAGCATTTATGTTTGTTGTTTCCAACTAAACACGTCGACCGCTCTGACTGATTGTACATCAACAGTCCAATTGTGATTCATGTCCATGATACTAGGCTAGCCACACTGCACAATCGACCATGCATGAACGCTCAGCCAATAGTGCATAACAACTTGATACATCCAACATCAAGAATATAATTTTCGTCTCATGAGTTTAAATTTGTTTGGTCCTAAACAAGGTATCTAACTAAAGTAGATTTCTCTTCAAGTTCTTTTTGCCTGAACCCGTTTGGGTATTGTACGATTAAACATCGAGTTCATTTCAGTAGCAACTGAAATTTACCTCTACCTTACTATCACATTTCAGTGAAGAAAATAAATCACAAAGTGAAAGTTCAATAATCTTTTGTAATAATAGTTTATAGTACATGTATACTGCAATTAAAAGTACAAAGTGGGTTGATTCGTTTGTACAACAAATTCCGTCACCTGAATAAAAATAACTTTAAAAATAATCAACTTTGCACGTTAATTTTACTTTTCACATATTTATTTTCTTAATAGTATTTTACTAATTTCTATGTAGCTTCAATAAAAGTTCTTTTCTTTCACAGACAAAAATTGCTGCAATAACAAAAAAAAAAAAAAAAAAATAAAGAGTGCTGTACTTGTGTAAAAACGTTTCACTCTTTATTTTTAAATATTTTTCAAGATACTCTTTATATTGCAAAGGATATTCTTTAAAATAAAGAGTACTTTTTGAGATACTTTTCTTTACAATTTAAGCTGGTCAAACATATTTTTTATCCACATATTTCGTAAGTCTCATAATTTACTATCTACTTATTATCCATATATTTTTAAAAGACTTGTAATTAGAAATACTTAAAAATAATTTCAGCATTACCAAACATGTTAGTGACATTTTACCTAAGGCTTATATGCTAGAATCTAGATTATGCTATGAATCAAGAATGAGGGCAAATGAGTGTGCCTTTGTGCTCCACTACATTTCGATATTGACATATTCTACTCTACAGACTTCATAGACCACAATTTAGTTTGACCGTCGGATTCGAATGGTCACTATGCCATCTTGTGACAGTCGAGTTGACTAATTAACACTCGATTTTGCAAAAAGAGAAGAAAAAGGAAGAAGATTCAAATCACATAGCCATCTTGTCCTTTCAATACCATTTTCTTTAAATAGTCATCAAGTTTTTTTTTTTTCCCGATTATTTGCACGACAAGTTCCTTGGAAAAACTTGGATGATTAGCGTAAAATTGATGAATTAGCGCACACTATTAATGTGTACTCTCGTCATACTTCTTGTTATCATGTCTTGAGTTAGGTACATGATCCTCATTGTTATTAAAATTGAATTACATGGTGAACAAGTAATCAATATTCTGGTCATTAGTGAATTAATAATACTAAAAGATGTTAGACGTCAAAAATTGCTTCGAGTTTTCACATCAACCGTCAAGTTGAATTTAAGCCAGAATTTTGCAAGAAAGGACACTAGTGAGCCTACCCGGCCTCCTACAAGAATATGATAGAAGTCCGACCTCAGTTTGATGTCAAAGTCCGATTGAGGCTCTTTAAGTTTTATAGCAATGTTATAGAGTTTTGGCATGTTGATGAATTCTCACATACCTAGACTATGGTGACCAAGAATTCTATTTTTTAAGAAGAAGATATTTGATGCTCGACAGGTTTTATGTTCAAACAAGATTCACGAGAGGTCCCAACGATTAATACTATTTACTTTTTATTTATTTTTTATTTTATTTTAGATCAACGTGGATAATTGGGTTCAAAAATAGAAATACTTGTTTAATTTTTGTAGTCTTGAAATTTTTAAGATTTTTAGAACTTTTTAATTTTATTGATCAATGTCTAAAGTCTAAGAATAAGAAATGAATAAAACTTTTCTCAACCTGAAAAGAAAGTGCGTATGAGGCTAACTAGTTGGCCACTTTGTCCCTTTACAAAGTGGTAAGGGCCCACTGCAGATCACCATCTTGCTAATGAAGCCTGAGGCAGAGATAAAGGGGGCGGGATGGGATTGTAGTCCGGTCCCACAAAAAAAAATAATAATAAATTTTGAAGAGTAAAATTTTTCAATAACAATCTGATCTTGAAATATAAATTTTCTTTAAGTAATAGTTCTCTATCCAAATAATTATGACTACACCTCTAAATGCTACCACCACCACTGCCTCACTATCCCTAATCACTGCTCCTACCCCAATACGACTTTCCCACATCCTCAATGCGGCATTTGAGTTGAGCTTCATCCCATCCAGAATCGATGGGCACCAAACTTATTACACCTGCCTCTCAAGCCTCGCTCTCTCCAATTGCATTGGCTCCCTATCTCAGTCCCATCCCTGAACAGACCTTCGGCCACTTCCATTAAGCAAACAACCAGTCGGCCTACCCATCCATGTAGCACTCTATTTTGTTCCCCCCATAGCACTCATAACACCACAGGCCACCAGCCCCAACTCCAACCCCTCCACCTCACGGCCATACTCCACTAGTAGATCAGGTATATCATGAACCACTGACAGATTTAATGTCATCCCTGTTGGAAAATTCGGTTTTGGATTATTGAAGAATTCGATTTTTTTGGCATACTTAATTATAATTTATTTATTGATATGAGCCAATTAGGATTCAATGATTATCGAATAGTTGTTTGGAAATTGAAAATTTTAATGCTGTATTTATCACAATCTATTTATCAGTTTTAGTTATTCTAAAACCCCTGTTCCTTATCAGTTAAATAAGTGTTTGAATAAATTGCATGTTTAAGTATTCTAATTGAACTAGGTTTCTAAGTAGATAAGATATTAAAATATTATCTTTTTATTTATTTACTTAAATGGAAATATATAACTAGATTTATTTTCATATTCTTGTGATATCTCATCTTATTCTTTATAAAGTCTATTTAAACTTAAAGACTTATTGTGTCTTATCCATGTATAAGATAAATATTAAGTCATTTAGTTTAGACAAACTTCTTGTAGTATAAATAAGACAGGTGGTATTCCAAGAAGCTTACGGACTTTGATAGCAAAGATACTCAAGCATCTAAGAGCAAATCATTTATGAGTTGAGAGTTCAAAGAAATATTCAAAAGTCCTAGTGTGGCGACTTCAAAATTCTGCCTTAACTTTTTTTTTTTTTTTTTTTATTCTGCCCAATAGGGTACTGGTACCCATATTTGAGGGTATTGATACCCTTTTACGCAGAAAGCAGTTCTGCTTCCTAGTTTGATTAAAAACTGATTTAAAACATATTTTCTCCATTTTCTTTTGAGGAAAGTAGTTAGAAACTAATCTTAGACAGTATTTGGAGATCACCCTTTCTCATTTTGCTTCGGATTTGCTTTATCCTTTGTTAAGTAAAAACATGTATACTTGATAAAATAAAGAACCATAAGGTAGAGTATGACAACTTAAATATAGCGGAAGTTTAAAACATATAAATCCGGTCTTTTAGTTCATTTCACCTTCAATGGCATAAGTTAACACAAAATATGGGCCCAAGTAAGTAAAAGAAGTACCTCACATACATTTTTGTTTCAAAACGGTTCATGACAAATCATTACGTTTTATGAACACTCCAAAAGCTTGAGCCCATTAGCAAGTACTACTACATACTTTAAGAAAAAGGTAATATGATAAAGACAAGGTTAATCAAAATATTATACTTCATAATAACGAGTAGTAAGATACTCCATGGTCCAAAAATCATATACGTCCACGCAAAGGTAGGTGGTTTCATGCTTTTGCAATCCGGGTTGAAGAGGATTGGAGGACCATATCTCAATCTTTGTGATCAAATGGTATTCATGTTCATCGAAGGCCACTTCCACCTGTTGCCCCTTGACTTCATACATATCTCGATCCATTTCCTACAAGAGTCATAAAACGACTATGAATGGTGACATTCAATGAGTAAAAATATGGTGCTTGTGTGATATTGCATGTAGATATGTCTTTTATCTTTCTTAGTGCCCTTCCCACAAACAATATTTGTACACCGAGCGCTCAAATAAATATTCTTAGGACATTCAATGTCCTTTCATGGGCTACTCTTGCCCTTGGCCTTAGTTCAATCGGACCTCAAGTCCTCATGTGGGTCGTTCTAACCCTTGGCCAAAAGTTGAATCTACTATTTTCTTGGGACCTTCATCGTCCCTTATGGGCCACTTTTGCCCGTGGTGTACAAATAAGTTTGGAGAAATCTTTATGTGTTCAAACATACTTCATCTTTGTTTACATATAATTTTTGCCTTCTCAAGTTGAGCATAAATGGCACAAGATAATTTTCTCATTCTTGTTCTTCATTCTTGTTGCATAAAATAGTCAATAAGCTCAAGATGCTCACAATCATATCATGTAACTCATCAATATAGTTCATCAAGAGCACATGGAATATAAACACATATAGATGTATATAATTGTCATATTGCATATAAGTCATATACATAATTTTACTTACAACTTCTTGTTGTTAAATCTTGATCCACCGAAAATAAAAGGTTTTAAACATCATAACCTTGCATGGGGGTGAATGATACTTAAATCGAAGTTGAGGGTGCTAGAACCATGAAAGAACAAACCTTAAATTATTTACAGTGCAAAGTAGCTTTTAGGTATTGGTACCTGTCATAAAAAAGCGAAATCTGAGTATCGATACCTTTCCCAAGTAAGGTGTTAAAACATTTTATTTTGAAAGCTATGTTCTTGACCCATAAGATCTAACTTTCTACACCAAAACCTGAGTTCCTTGGTCCTCTAAGTCTTTGCCCAAAATGGGGCTTTGGCGCTTGGGTTGGAGATTCATCTATTGAACTAGAGAACCTCCCATCCCTAGCTTTCTTAATAACCAAACACTCACATTTATCTCTGGTGTCTTCCTCTTATTTGAAGGTTACTTCCTCCTTGCCTAAAGCTAGAAAACGTGTGGGAGTGGTGTGGGAGTGTTAGGGAGGTTAGAGAGAAGAAAGGGCAAGTTGGGGCTTGAAATGAGGGGTATTTATAGGAAAATTCAACTCATTCCTCATGATTGCATTTATCCTCATGGTGACACATGTAAAGTTGGGGAGATTTGCTGAAGATTTTCTGGTTGGCCTTCATAAATTCATTTCCCCAACTACTCACATTTAAGAAGGTACTAGGGGTAGCCTATAGGGTAAAAATGCAAAAACTCCAATTAGGCAGATTTCTGGACATGTTTTTGGGTCAAGTTTTGAAGGTCAAAACGTGCTCATCTTTCGACGTTCCTTATACCATCTCGAAGATCTCACGGGGATCTTCACAACGAACTTTGAATCGTAGAAAACGGATCATCACAGCGATCACAAAGATCGTCCCAAAATGGCTGCTCAGTAACCAAATTTCTGGGAATTCCAGATTTCCAACTTCCTGGAAGGTTTTTGACATAAAAATCCGGGGCTGATTCCTGAGTCGAACATAGGTGTATTTGGTACCATTTCGAAGGTCTCATTGTGTACTTCGCAATGCACTTTGAATCGTAGAAAATGGATCATCACAGAGGTTAAAACACCACTCTAAAGATGGCTGCCCGAAAATGGTTTTTGCTGGAATTTTGGCTGATTCCCAGATTTCTAACATCTTGGAACGTTTTTGACATAATTTTTCGAGGCTGTGTTTTCATAGTCGAAAGCACGCATATTTGGTACCACTTGAAGGTCTCGTTATGCATTTCGCAACACCATAAGTTTCGCGAAATTCCGACCAATACACAAATCATACGATGGCTCCAAAGTTGGCTACTTACTTAAATCAAAAGGCTCAAAACTTGGTTTTCTCACTTTTTGGGTCATTACCCAACTTTTTCCCTTTTATCCAAACAAGCCTTAATAAAAGCCAATAAATCTTAAATAAATTCAATTTAACCCTTATAAAACATTAAATCCGATTTTTCTCACCTTTTAATAATCGGATTTAAATTAAATTCTAAGTGCTACGACTTTCGAAATACTTTTTTGGGACAACTCAATCAAATTTCTTGCTTCATTCTCGTTTTCTTATTTAAATTGAAAATACGAATTTTTCGGAGCGTTACACCTAGCCCGATCAAAATTCTATTTTTGAGAACTACGAGAAACCGAGGTTAAAGAAATCCATTGTGAGAGAGAACGGCATTTCAAGCGGCAAAAATAAGGATCGGGTCCTTATTCCGATTTGTGGAATCAATCCGGAACACTCGTGGAATGGACCAAAATCAATACCAAGTACTTGACGCATTCCTTGACTAGTTGAAGAAGATATAAAACAGAAAAGTTTTATCATTGTTCTTAACTAAGTTTTACTTTTTGTAAATTGTTGATAAAGTTTTAGATTAGGTCTAAAATTGTAATTTTAAAAAAGTTGAGACGTGTGTAACCTGTTCTGAAACAGTGAATTTATTTACCCGTGGCATGGGAGCCCGTGGATGTTTTCCTTAGGAGTTTACCACGCTATATCTGGTGTTAATTAATATTTTAATCGCCTTATATAATAACTGTCTCGAAACTGCCAAAACGTTCAGTGAAATGTTCTGACGTTCAACAAACTTTAAATCAACATCAGAATATTAAAGTGAACGTTGTGTTTTAAAAAAAATATTTACAGACTTTCAGTAACAACCTATTCAACCCCCCTTCTAGGTTGATTGTTATCTAGATTTAAAACTAACAATTGGTATCAGAGCGGGTTCACTTCTAGAAAGTGAGATCCTATGAATCTAGGTATGGACAATGCTTCTTTTCGACCACCAGTCTTGGATGGAACGAACTATAATTATTGGAAAATCTGTATGACTGTTTACATTTAAGCTTTAGATGAAAAATCATGGCATTCTATCATTAGAGGATATAGTCCTCCCACTATTATTGAAAATGATATTAATATAGAAAAACTATGTGAACAATGGGTTATTACTGATTTCAATAATGCTAGTTGAAATAGCAAAGCCTTGAATGCTATATTTTGTTCTGTTGATGCTAATCAATTCAGACTAATATCTAATTGCAGGATAGCAATGGAAGCTTGGGAGATCCTACAAATCGCACATGAAGGAACTTCCAAGGTGAAATCATGTAAACTACAAATGCTCACCACAAAATTTGAAAACCTACGCATGAAGAACAATGAAGTATTCAAAGATTTTTATGCTCGACTATGTGACATATCAAATCAAACACATTCCATTGGAGAAAAATATTTAGAGTCAAAGTTGGTTAGAAAGGTCCTGCGGTCTTTACCAAACAGGTTTCACTCCAAGGTGACCGCAATTGAAGAAAGCAATGACATAGACGAGATCAAAATTGAAGAGTTGGTTGTGTCATTAATGACTTATGAACTAAATCTCAATACAAGAAAGAAAGAAAAAGCTACAGGCATAGCATCTCGGGTTGAGGAAGAAAAAGATGAATGTGATGAGAATGATTCAGACATTGATATTGCCCTAGTAACCAAACAGTTTGACAAATTTTTGAAACGGGCTCAAAATCTCAAATCAACTAAAAATTAGGGATCATTCATAAATAAATATCCTAACCAAGATAGACAGAATCGGTCAAATCTTCTAAGGAGGACAGAAAATCGTATCCAGTGTCATACTTGTGAAGGATATGGTCACATTGCCTCTGAATGTGCAAATAATAAAAAGAAAACTTTTGGTAAAAAGGCCATGAATGTAATTTGGAGCGAGGAAGAAGAATCAACCGATGATCAATCAAGAGATGGGGAAGTTTCTAATACTCAAGATATTTCATTTACAGCATGCTCTATTTCTGATTCTGAATTATCTGATATTTTTCATGAACGTTCTGACATAGAACCGAACGTTGGAGCTGATGACATTAGGGTCAACCTAAAGGCTTTGACTACTGTGTCCATTAAAGAAAAAAGTTTATCCAATGATAAAATAACTCATTTCGAAATATTGTTGGCTAATAAAAATAAACAATTGTGTGATTTGCAGGAAGAATTGAAACAAAGTAAGGAAGCAAACAAACAATTGACCATTGGAGCTGCTTGACTGAACGAGGTGCTAAGCTATGGAAGAACCACCAATATCAGACATGGTTTAGGATATACTCAGCATAGAGAAGATAAGAAAGCAAAGAAAATCACGTTTGTCAAAGGAATAAAAGAAACAGGTTCTGGTATTCCAGATAACGTTCTGATGTCCACTAACTCTGTAATTAATGATCAGATGTTGAAAGAATCGAGAATTACAGAAACTGCTGACAAGGTAACCAAAGGTGAATCTAAAGGTAACATACTCTCATCTCTTACTTGTCCAACATGTGGTAAGATAGAACAAAAGCATGCTAACATCTCAAATCATCTACCTAAGCACAAGAAAACTATCTGGAGAACTAGCATGAACTTGAGAAACCTTTTACCAAATAAAAGAAGTCAAACTAAAATCCGACAAATATGGTTGAAGAAAACTGACTTGAACTGTTATGTGGTTGATTTGGCATTCCATACGTTTGTGACTAATTCTTGGTATTTCGACAGTGGATGCTCTAGGCATATGACAGGAAATCAATCACTCTTGTCTAATTTTAAAAACTATTTTGGGAGTCGAACCGTCACGTTTGGTGATGGTGTAAAAGACAAAGTAATTGGGACTGGATCTATAATAATTAAAGGCTCACCACCTTTAACAAATGTTCTTTTTGTTGAAGGCCTAAAAGCAAACCTAATTAGTGTGGGACAAATTTGTGATGATGATCTTACTGTTATTTTTAATAAAAAAACATGCACGGTTGTAAACAGTAAAGATATCTGCTTGTTGACAGGAACTAGAGCTAGTGATAGATGTTATTTACTTGATCATAGTCTTTCATGTCTTGTAGCTAAAACTGATTCTACAGATCTATGGCATCAACGCTTTGGGCACCTCAATTACAAAGATCTGGTAAGATTAAGCCAAGGTAATGCTGTAAGAGGAATACCAAAATTGAAGGACAAACTTGAGGGTATATGTGGCCCATGTCAACTTGGTAAGCAAACTAGAGGATCACATAAACAGAACAACTATCTGGCCACCTCAAATGTCCTTGAATTAATACATATGGATCTAATGGGACCCATACAAGTCGAAAGCATTGGTGGAAAAAGGTACATTCTTGTGTGTATTGATGACTTCTCTAGATATACCTGGGTTAGCTTCTTAAAAGTAAAATCTGACACATTTGAAAGATTTACAATTTTATATGCTAAACTGACCATTATAAAAGATAACCATAGACAAAAAATTGGTAGAATTAGGAGTGACCATGGCAAAGAATTTGAGAATACTAGTTTTTCTGACTTTTGTGAAAATAATAGTATCTTTCATGAATTTGCAGCCCCTAAGACACCATAACAAAATGGGATAGTTGAAAGAAAAAATAGAACTCTTCAAGAAATGGCCGTGGTAATCTTTGAACAAAGAGAAAATTACCCAGTAAAATTGTGGGGTCGAGGCGGATCGCTTTATTATGTTTTGAATAAGGTTACCATTAGGACATGTACATCTCAAACACCTTATGAAATTTGGAAAGGTAGAAAACTTAATCTTAAGTATTTTTACACTTTTGGTAGCAAATGTTATATCCTAAATGATCGTGAACACATAGGAAAAATGGATCTTAAAAGTGATGAAGGGGTATTTTTGGGATATTCTGAAAATAGTCGGGCTTATCGGGTCTACAACATGCGTACTCAAAACATAATTGAATCAATAAATGTTGTAGTAGACGATACTAATGATTTTGTTGAGTATTCACAAGAACAAGTCATTCAGACACTGTCAGAAAAATCTGAGGCAAGAAGCAAACATCAGAACGTGGAAAAAGACACTGACGCAAGTCAGAACATTCCTGGAGACGTTGCCAAAACTAATGCAACTAAGCGCATGTAAGAAACTAAATGCATTAATAATACTACAGCTGATAGTACACACACATTCAAAGATCAGAGCACCCGAAGGCAACCACCTACCTGGATACAAAAAGCACACCCGACAACTAATGCCATCGGGAATTGGGATAACGGTATGGTGACTCGAAGGAAAGCTTCAAATGAGATAAGTCGTGTATGTTATATTTCTCATGTTGAACCTAAAAATGTGAAAGAGGCTTTAGAAGATGAATCATGGGTGTTAGCCATGCAAGATGAACTTAACCAATTTGAAAGAAATAAGGTTTGGAATTTAGTCCCTTGACCAAATGATGCATATGTAATAGGAACTAAGTGGGTTTATAAAAACAAATCTGATGAACATGGAACTATACTTAGGAACAAAGCCCGCTTAGTAGCCCAGGGATATAGTCAAATTGAAGGATTAGACTTTGAAGAAACATTTGCTCTTGTTGCTAGATTAGAGTCTATAAGACTTTTACTTGCTATTGCTTGCCAAATGAAATTTAAACTATTTCAAATGGATGTCAAAAGTGCATTTTTAAATGGCTATCTTAATGAAGAAGTTTATGTTGAACAACCTAAAGGTTTTGTAGATCCCCATTTTTCAAACCATGTGTATAAACTTGAAAAAGCTCTTTATGGTTTAAAACAAGCTCCACGAACTTGGTATGAACGTCTAACTACTTATCTTATTGAAAAGGGGTACAAGAGAGGGGGAGTCGACAGAACTCTTTTTATCAAACACTTAAATGTTGGTATAATTGTTGCTCAAATCTACGTCGATGACATTATTTTTGGCTCAACCTCAGAAAAACAATCTATTGATCTCATAAACTTAATGAAAAAGGAATTTGAGATGAGCATGGTAGGTGAACTAACTTTTTTTCTTGGTCTGCCAGTTAAGCAAATAGGCAATAATATTTTCATATCTCAATCAAAATATGCAAAAAATCTTATCAAAAAATTTGGTCTTGATAACTCCAAACCAATGAGAACACCTATGGCCACAACTTTAAAAATCACCAAAGATGAAAATGCTACAGATGTTGATTCTAGTCTCTATCGCATCATGATTGGAAGCTTATTATATTTGACTGCTAGTCGACCTGATATTGTTTTTAGTGTAGGAGTTTGTGCTAGATATCAAGCAAAACCAAAAGAGTCACATGTGGCTACTGTAAAAAGAATAATTCGATATGTTCATGCCACTGTTGATTATGGTTTGCTTTACTCAAGTGATACTAACTCTCATTTAGTTGGTTTTAGTGATGCTGACTGGACATGTAATATTGATGATAGGAAAAGTACCACAGGAGGATGCTTCTATCTGGGAAACAATCTCATAGCTTGGCTTAGTAGAAAACAGAATTCCATCTCACTATCTACAGTTGAAGCAGAATACATCGCAGCAGGTAGTTATTGTACACAATAAATATAGATAAAGCAAATGTTGGATGATTACGGTATCAAACAAAACTCTATCACTATGTTTTGCAATAATACTAGTGCCATAAGTTTATCAAAAAATCCTGTTCAACATTCAAGAACGAAACACGTTGATATTAGGCATCATTTCATTAGAGATCTAGTAGAGAGTAAAATCATCACAATCGAACACATACAGACTGAAAATTAACTAGCTGACTTATTTACTAAAGCTCTGGATAGTAATAGATTCGAAAATCTAAGAAAAGCTTTAGGGATATGTATCATTGTCTAAATGTATTGTCTTTGTTTATATATATATATATATATATAAAATAAATAAATAAATAAATAAAAGAAAAAAAAGTATTTTTTATATATTTGCATATATGCTTGAGTTAATTATGCAAGAAATACTGATTTTCAATATGTTATTGATTTTATCATAAAATTGGAAAATATAATTTGAATCTCCGTATATTCATCTCTTGTTTATGCACTTTATAGATGTCGAAATTGGGTTGATAATTTTCTGACAAATTATGTATTCTACCTACGATTTCATCGACTAAATATGGATTGAAGACCTATGGTCGGTATCTATGTCTTTCGGCACCATAATATTTAGTCCTGTTAAACAAGCTGGTATATTTGAATGAGGGCTACCTTTCTCTGGATGATGAGAAGCCATCCTTGATAACATAAAAAAAAATCATGAGAAAAAGGTCGCGCTTGAAAGTGTGAAAGTCACTGCATTGACGTCTCGAACTCGCACCACCACGTGCAACGGATCTCCAACACTCCTCCGCCACCAGATGTTACCTACACACTAGGACGATCGTTAGGCACCAAGATCTCCTGGAGAAAAAGGGTCGGACGATCGTTGGCACTCAAGACGATCAAGTCAACCGCACGCAGATATGGAAAATACATGGTATGGAACAAGAAGGGGTGTGGGAGAGACAAGCAAGCGTAGATTTTGAGCGAGTTTAGGGTGGGATTCTTAAGCATAAAAAGTGCGTCATGAAAATTGCGTACTAAAGAATGCGTGCTCGTGGTGCGCGCACTTGGAACAACCGAGACGTTGTATTTATAAGCGCAAGAATCCTAATTGATTTGGAAGACAAATCAATTCGGTCTTCAATTGGATCCTCCTTCCTTATGCGATAAAGATACCCGAGATTGCCTTCCTTCCTTGAGTTTAGGAGATCATGATTGTGTTTCCTTGTGGAGATTCATGCGCCCAATCCAACGTAATCTTTCTTTAATTACTTCTCTGGTTGCCCCTAAGATATCGAGTTGCTCGGCCGATTACGAATGATGCGTGGCCCGACGAGGCCTATGGGTTCGCATGCGCGCACCGGGCCTCCACATGACTCATGGTTTACGGGCGCCAAGGCCCAAGCGTGTGACGGGCCATTCAAGGCCCCTAGCAGGGCCCGAGATAGGGTTCTTGACGGATTATGAACCGGGCCCTTCTCGGGATTGATGGGCTGTCTTGGCCGACGCGGCACCATGTCGTGTCGTGTGGTAACAATAGTCCCCAAGTCCAAGCCTATTATTTATAATGGGCGTGGGACTTTGAGGATATCCACAAGTTGATGTGCCTCGCAGGAAATATATTCTCAAGGTGGTTCGGCAGGAAGTAATTCAACCTACCCAGTATAGTCCTCCAAGTCCGGCGAACATTCATGACGGGTGAGGGCTTCAAGGGGCCAGCCAATCTTGACGTGTGTCTCGATGGCGTGATTACTCGCTTTATCAAGACCGCCCCCTCTCGGTTAGGCAATCATGAGAGATGGGGTATACGCATTAAATGCGGTCCCGTGAGAAGGAGAATGGGGGCGCGCGTGGGGCGCGTGCGTCCTTGATTTATTAAGTGAGTAGGTTTCGCTTTCCCGCCTACTATTCCATTCAAGACACGCGTCGACCATCCGTATGCCCAGATGGAACGCTTGGGATCCGGACGGTGGATGAGTGAGTGCGCCTTTATAAAACCAGGCATCCACCCAAACGTTGCACCTTCTCCTACCTTCGTGCTTACTGCAGTTATTCTACCGATAAGCGAGACGCTTGCAGTTGGTGTGCCATTTGAGTCGTACATTCGAGGTAAGCGCTCAAAAAGCGGTTGAAATTTTCTTGCATTGTTTATTTTCATAGTCACAGTACGATACCCTTACCTGGAGACGGCCAAATGTCATTTGGAAACGACGACTCGTAGAACCCGTCCGACGTTCCCACAAACCCTAGTATTATTGGGAGCGTTTCTTCGTCGACCTCTACATCATCCTCCTCTTCTGGAGTCGTGGGAGGGGTGAATTCGGAACCTCCAGTTGTGAACCCGTCGGCTCTGTCGACGAGTGGGAGGGAGGTCAGGCCCCCCATGCCGGCGGGAGAGACGGTAGTGAAGGGGAGGTCGGACGCAGGGGTGCCTGAGATGAGGGGATCTCTGGACAAGAGGGATGCTCCGACTGCGAGGGCTCGGGCGAGGAACCGAAACGATCGGCAACCGGCGCGTCCCATGGCTCGGTCGAGGATCACGGAGGCGGAGTTGGAGGATATACGGTTGTCCCACGATATTCCTTCGATGCGACGCTTTAGAGCCCCGAGCTCGTAAGAGCGTGCCGACCATCCTCCCGGAGGGTATGTGGCGGTCTACGAGCCTGCGATGTAGCAAGGCCTTCGCCTACCCATGCATCCTTTTTTCTGCCAAGTGTTGAGGGACTGGAACCTGGCCCCATGTCAAATAACGCCGAATGGTGAGGCGTATGGTAGCCTCCTACATTTTGTGGAGCGTTGCCAGCGCGTCGGAGGAGACTTGTCCCCTGTGGAGTTTGAGTCCATATACCGACCTTGCCGGTTCGCCAGCTGGTATAACATATCTCTCCGGCCGGGTCAGAAATGGAGGACGGCCACCGACAGTCCCAACAAGGTGCACAACTGGAAGGAGAGGTTCATCTTCGTTGGCGGGGATTGAGAATTTACGCCCAAGGACCCCCTTCCGCACGTGTCTATCTCTCGACATTTTGGAGATCTCGGTATAACTCACCACAATCGTATGAAATCTTGATTACGATTCCTGACTTGGTGTATTTATTTCCTTTTGCAGATTGCGGGAAGCCACCGATCCCGAAGAGAAGCCAAGGAGAGCTGAGGTCGAAGTGGGATAAGGTTCGGTCTCTCAGCAGCGACTTCCGGAGCCTCGGGAATCTTTTAAAAGACGATAAACTTTTGGTCAGCTGCGGACTAATGTGTAAGTCTCACTTGCTTCAGTGTTATTGTGCTGTGGCGTGAAATTATCTGGGCGCATCGCTTATCAACGTATGTGCTTAACAGCTTTCAGGTTCAAAAGCGTGCCCACACTCCACCTTGCTCGCCCTGCTAGCGGAGAGGGGTCTTCTGCTCAGGTGCCCGGGTCATCACAAGGTATCCCGGCTGCTGCGCAATCAGAGCCCGCCCCTAGTCAGGTCGTTCCTCTTCCTCCCTCCGTTGGCGACTGAACCGTCTCCCGGCCCCATCCCAGCCAAGGACAAGAGAAAGGGCATTGCCGAGGACGTGGGCGATGCGGGTGCGCAAAAGAGGAAGGCTCCCGTGTCTGGAGGAGGGTTTATGGGGGATGTTCGTAAGTCGGGGCGAACCGAGGGTGTAAAGAAACCTGGCCCCTCGTCTGACCAAGGGAGCCCCGTCCGGATAACCCACCGTCGGGGGGAACTGGAAACTTCCGTCCTAGAGATGCTCCCAGCTCATTTCACGATGATGGCGGCAAGCGTGCACAAGTACTAGACCCAGAAATGGGAGAAGACTGCCGAGGGGGCCACTGTACGGGAGCGACTGAAGATGGCGGAAATGAACCTGATACGGGGCCTGGTGCTGAGCAAGGAGCTGTTCAGTATTGTGGAAGGTTATGACGGCCAGTGCCATAAGGAGGGGGCCAAGTCCGCCAAGTCGTCAGGAGCCGAAAGTCGCTCACCGAGAAGGCACAACCGAGTCCGAAAGAGGGTACTTGATTCAAACTTGACGCCTGCTGTTGCAAGGGAGGCAGATATTAAGGAGTAATATGAGATTGAATTGAATGCCTCGAAGAGTGTCTCAAGGCCCGCCAGAACAAAAGCGGGCTACCGAGGCCACTCGAAACGAGCCAAGGAGCTTGAAGAGTGCCAAGAGGCATGTGAGCCTTGTTGAAGAGGCCCAAAAGTTGGCGAGGACCGCACTTGCCGCCGAGGAAGCCTCGCCAACGCGACTAGTAGGCTGGAGACCATCGTCGCGGAGGAGGACAAGTTGTTGGCGGACACGAGGCTGGAACTGGAGAGGGTCCGGGCTGAATGTCTTGATTCTGGGACAAAGGCGGTGGAGGCTTATCAGGATACATTTGTGGAAACGCCCGAGTATCAGGACCTTGCCCAACGTTTGATGACAGCTGGAGGCGAGCAGTTGGTGGAGAGCATCATGGAGGTCCACCCGGAATGGGACCTTTCTTTCCTTCGGCAGGGCCCTACTGAGGCTCAAGCTCCCGACGCTGGACCTAGTACCGCAGGTGATCAGATACTCCCTCCAACTGAGGGAGGCCCGCAGTGTGCCGACCCTTGAAGAGGCGGCGGGGCATTTATATTTTGTAATCCTTATGTTTTTGCCCGAATTAATTGAAAACAAAATTGGAATTGACCTTTTGCTTATCCGACGCGTTTTGATTACGTGTGCGCGGGGGGGGGGGAAGACGCTTTAAATATGAGAATCATTCCCCTAGCATTGACGACGCAGACACTTGGTGGAACCCGGAAGGTTGGCGTCTTCAATGCCTTGGGGAGGTAGAACGTCCATGCGCCATTCCAGATTCCGTGTTATGACCGTATTTATTGCATTACACCTCTTTCCAACGTAGTCTTTTATAAATAGGATGCAAGCTTAACAAGATTCTTCCATCGCGAGATCGTTGCATTTAACCCGCCATTATCGTGCGATCGAGATAGAGATAGAAAACGTGATGATGATGGTGCGGTTGAGGGTCGGCATCTAAGATGCTGTCAACTGAGAATCAACATTCGAGAGGACCAAAATCGGCCAATCAACGTTCGAGGACCAAACGCGTGCGGGGTGGGGATTTGGGCTTAGCGACCTTAGCCCGACCTTCCCCTGAACGGTTGATGGGGTTGGGGGGGTCTCCCACTTCCCTCAAAAAAGGCATCAACGGCATTTTTTGAGCAGTATGGTCTAATAAGCCACCAAATTAACTTAGGTTGGCTCAGGAGACTCTCGATCATGGTGAAGTCAGGTTTTCCAACCTGGGCGGAGCCAGCGTAGACCAGGGAATAGGGTTAGTAGATCTAGTTACCCCATTTATGTGCTGGCCCAATGAGGCAGCGGGGGTTTTAGAATATATTACAGTTATATATGCTTCTGTATTGTATTTCGTATTTAATAAAAAGGTGCCGAGTTACCTTCATATTTGCGTGTACGTGCCCTTATCGTGTTTGTGATGCCCACGTTTCACATGCTTGTTTCGGGCTTCGTCGATGTTTAGTGTCGCTTACGAAGTTATTGGTACAAGTATGAGGTCGTAAATAATGCCCCTGGTGGCGCGGGATGGTTCGCGTGTCATGATCGAATTTTATTTGCCATTGAATGAATCCTAGTTGCGCACATTCGCGTTGATTTGTTTATCCAAATGATTTGATAGGGTTAGCCATGAACCATACTCCCTCATTGTCGGGTTAATTGTACTTGCTTGCTTTACGCGTAAAATATTTACCCAGCGAGTTAATAGAGTTGGCCGCGGACCACACTCCCTCGCTGCCGTGTTTTTTGTACTTGCTTTCTTCGCGTAAAATATTTACCCAATGAGTTAATAGAGTTGGCCGCGAACCACACCCTCGCCGCCGTGTTCTTTGTACTTGCTTTCTTAGGCGTAAAATATTTACCCAATGAGTTAATAGAGTTGGTCATGCGAACCATACTCACTCGCTGCCGTGTTCTTTGTACTTGCTTTCTTATGAGTAAAATGTTTACCCAATGAGTTAATAGAGTTGGCCGCGAACCACACCTCGCTGCCGTGTTCTTTGTACTTGCTTTCTTCGCGTAAAATATTTACCCAATGAGTTAATAGAGTTGGCCGCGAACCATACTCCCTCGCTGCCGTGTTCTTTGTACTTGCTTTCTTACGGGTAAAATGTTTACCCAGCGAGTTAATAGAGTTGGCCGCGAACCACACTCCCTCACTGCCGTGTTCTTTGTACTTGCTTTCTTACGCGTAAAATATTTACCCAGCGAGTTAATAGAGTTGGCCGCGAACCATACTTCCTCGCTGCCGTGTTCTTTGTACTTGCTTTCTTACGGGTAAAATGTTTACCCAGCGAGTTAATAGAGTTGGCTACGAACCACACCCCTCACCGCCGTGTTCTTTTGTACTTGCTTTATTACGCCGTAAAATATTTACCCAATGAGTTAATAGAGTTGGCCGCGAACCACACCCCTCGCCGCCGTGTTCTTTGTACTTGCTTTCTTACGTGTAAAATGTTTACCCAATGAGTTAATAGAGTTGGCCGCGAACCACACTCTCTCGTTGCTGTGTGTTCTTTGTACTTGCTTTCTTCGCGTAAAATGTTTACCCAATGAGTTAATAGAGTTGGTCATGAACCATACTCCCTCGCCGCCAGATTGGTACTCTCCGCTTGGGGGCGCCTTGATTCATAAAAGACGAATATTATTAAGCGGCGCCTAGTTTCTCAAGCGTCCGGCAGAAAGCAAAAATCTCTAAAGAGATCAAAACAATGCAGGGGAAAGACAAAATAGAAATGCCGGGTGAAGGTCTCGGTGTCTTCATGGTGGGGGAGATATCCTTGCGTTTGGCGACTTTTAAATAACGCGTTCATGTAGCATGCCCGTGCCTCCGTCGATTACCACGGATTTTAGCTATTTCTCCGAGAGTCGAGAATTTTATCACCAAGTGGTGTATGGACGTGTCGCTTGTAAAATCCTTTCAAATAGCAGGGCCTACCAAGGACCCCATGGTAGGCGGAGCGGTGTCCACTATTAGGAACTCCATGAATTTCCTGAGTGGCAAGGTGGTTCCCGAGATCTACCGCCAGTGGTAATTTTTCCTCGCGGACGAGACTGCTCCTCGTGAAACCAAATAGTGGCTCGATGATGGCGCGTCTCGCGTGATCCACGTCCATTTGGTCGAACGCATTGCCAAATAGGATGTTCACGGCACTTCCGTCCGCCGCCGACCAACATCCGACCTAGGTCGTTTCTGGTGACAATGGCGCGTACCACTAGGGCATCGCAATGCGGGTAGTGTATCCCGGATTCGTCCTCTTCAGTGAATGAGATTGGCGGCATTCTAAGCCGATGCCCGTGTACCTGCCAACTCTCCAGGGGTTCCCTTCTGGCTGCCTTCGCATAGTTACGTCGCGAGTTCATCGTGTTTCTCCCGACATACGGTCCTCCAAAGATGGTATTTATCTCTCGGACAGGTGGGGCTCCTTGGGGCCTCTCGGCCCTCGGTTGGTCCATGTCCCCCTTGTTTCTTCCTCTGTCGCGGCGAGGTCCATCGTTCCGGCGCTGAGGAGGAGGTCTTCGCCCTGGTGTGGGCGGTCCTCGACGTCCTCGCGCCGCTTGATCCCTCTCGCCTGGCCCATGGTTCCTGCGATTGATTAGCTCCCTCACATCCGGACAATCTTCCGCGTTATGCACCCTGGTCCTGTGTATACGACAGAATTTGGGCGGGGTCACCGTAGGTAAGGGGGCCGCTATTGGGCCCCGTGAGGCTGGGGCTACCTCCGTTTGATTGAACCTCCGGTAATGGTTGTTAGTTGGTTCTAGAGAACGCCTCCTCTGAAAATGGGATAACCGGTGCTCGGAGAGCGACGCCTCTCTCTCATCGATCTCCTCTCTCCCTTTCGCCTTTTTCTCTGTTCTCGATCGCTTTTCTTGATCGGTTGCTACCGGATCATGTTCACCACCGGTTTGTAGACTTTCGGTTGATTATTTTGAACGTCTCTCCAAAAGGGGGTTCGCATGTGGAGCCCTGTTATCAGCGCGTCCAGGGCCTTCTCGTCGGCCACCGCCTCGATCTTGTTGATGATGTTGCTGAATCGTTTAAAGTAGCTTTTAACGATTTCTCTCTCCTTTGTCGGATATCATTGAGTTGGGCGATGTCGGCAATCATCGTCCGGGCCACCAATGAAGGCGCTTGACGAACTCCCTCTTAAGTTGTGGCCGACTTGATACTCCCCGGCCTCGACTTGTTGTACCACCTCTTCGCGTCACCCGTGAGTGTGGTATGGAAATTCCGACACTTCACTGCGGGAGATTGGCCCTGGAATTTTATCTTGTAGGTGTTTATGTGGTCCGTGGGATCACCTCTTCCATTATACTTGTCCATGATAGGCATTCGGAAGTTGGCTGGCACCTCCACTGCCTTCATGTAGTTGGTGAACGGTAGGTTCTCGTCATTATAGTCCTCATAACATTCCAGCCTTTCCTTTTCGTCTTCAGCCTTTTCTTGATTATTCGGGTCCTTCTTCTTTTCCGTACGGGCCTCGCTATGTTCACTGCGCCTGCTGTGTGTGGGTTGAGGAGTGCAATCGAAGACGCCACTCCCAACCTGTCAAACACGCTAGCTGCAGGAACCGGGTGGCTTTCTCGTACAGGGAAGGGTCTCCCTTTGTGACCGTCCTGCGGGGGCTTTGGAGCTGGGTTTCGAGGGTTCCGGCCGTCAGAAACGAGGGGTTCCTTTCGGGAACCATGGTCATCCAAATGAACCAGTGGGTGAGGACTCCTCCGGCACGGCCGCGCTTGGGTCCATGTTGGAGGGATTGATTCTCCAACAATTCAAGCGTGGCCTTCATCCGGCGTTGTCCATCTTGAGGTCCCGGTCTCTCTGCTCCATCGCTCTGTTTTTCCGATGTCTTCTCTTTTCTGCGACGGGTGACGCTCAGAGGTCTTGAACGCCTCCCGCCGCAGGTTGGTGTGGTGGGACTCTACCGCGCTTCGTGGACTGCTCGGATGTCATGCTTCTTCTGTGTAAGACACGCGTTTACCACAAGCACTTGGTCGTGTAAGGTTTTTCGCTTCCCACAAACGGCGCCAATCTGTTGACGTCTGTACCTGCACTAGTCTACGTGCCAACAGATCTCCAGTTACTCCCCTGCCAGCTCGTATGTTACCTGCACACTAAGACGACCGTTAGGCACCAAGATCTCCGAAAAAAAAGGGTCCGGCGATTGTTGGCACTCCGACGATCAAGTCAACTGCCGGTATATGAGAGATACACGGGGGCGGGAACAAGAAGGGGTGTGGGAGAGACAAGCAGGCAGAGATTTGAGCAGAGTTTAGGGTAGGATTCTTAAGCATAAAAAGTGCGTCATGAAAATTGCGTACTAAAGAATGAGAACTCAGAAGTGCGTACCTTGGAACAACCGGAGACGTTGTATTTATAGCGCAAGAATCCTAATTGATTTGGAAGACAAATCAATTCGGTCTTCAATCGGATCCTCCTTCCTTATGCGATAAAGATACCCGAGATTGTCTTCCTTCCTTGAGTTTATCACGTTGCATGATTTTAGGAGATCATGATTGTGTTTCCTTGTGGAGATTCGTGCGCCCAATCCAACGTAATCTTTCTTTAATTACTTCTCTGGTTGCCCGGCATATCGAGTTGCTCTCGCCGATTACGAATGATGCGTGGCCCCGACGAGGCCCTATGGTTCGCATGCATGGCGCCAGGGCCTCCACATGACTCATGGTTTCTAGTCGCCAAGGCCCAAGCGCAGCGTGACGGGCTTTCCAAGGCCCTAGCAGGGCCCAGATAGGGTTCTTGACGGATTATGAACTTGGCCCCTACTGGGCTTGGATGGGGCCTGTGCTGACGTGGCAGCCAGGTCGTAATCGTGTGGTAACAACTTCTTATATACTTAACTGGCTATGCAAACACAAAATAAATGTGTAAATTCTTCAAATAAAAAAAAAAAAAAAAAAAAAAAAAAAAAGAAAGAAAGAAAAAAAAAAGAGAAAAAGCCAGAGTTGAAATAAAAAAATATATATATTTCACTTACGCTTGGCAAGTCAAATATTTTCTTCATAAAAAGGACAATTAAAGATGATGGCTGGTTTGAAACTCTATTCTATAAAAGGTTATGTAATTTAGAGAGTAAAACTGATTTGTCTCGATATTATTGATCTTATTTTGATTATTTATTCACACACTACACTCTACACTCCTCTTCATGATTAATAAATGGAATTTTGAACTATATTAACAATTTTATATGATCAGGGCTGACTAGAAAGATGATCGAGATTTCTTTAAAGTTGCTCATGAATTTTGCATTTATATTTAAAAATAAAAATAAAAAATTTTAAATAAAAATTCAAAAAATAAAACGTTATTTTTTATTTATTAATTATTTGTTTATTTTTCATTCAAATTGTTTTAGGTTTAGAAGTCTTTTTTTCATGTCCCTCTTTAAAAAGTGTTCTTCTTGAAAAGAGTCATTTTTTTTCATTCTTTTAACAAATAGGTTCTTATATCTTCATCTTCCTCTTTTCTTTTCAAAACCCTAAACCCCAAATTTCTCTTGTGTAAATTTCTTGATTTCTCTTGATATAACTTGATCTTGCAAGAGTGTTTAGGAAATAATCAATGGCAAGGTCAAAAATCACCACTCATCACTCACCACCTGGAGATTCGCCGTAGCCACCATATCTGCAACAGCAATAGCTGTTCCTCCAACGTCCACACCAACAGTCGCCGCCAGTGAAGTTCCCTCCACCGCCGCCATTCCTACGCAAGTCACGAGTCAGGGGGAGCTTGATGAGGACACGTGTTCTGATCATGGAATTGGGTCTCAATCTGGCAGTGAGTCCGAAGACAGTTCGAGGAAGTCTCCACAGACTGAGCATCTTGAAGAAGAACAACAAAAATCGGGTTTAGATTTTGCAGACGAAAATGTTGAAGGAGAAGAAGAGTCCATGAATGAGGAAGATGACAACTTAAGTGCTGAAGAATCTGTCCCTGTCAGGCTCTCACGAGCACAGAAGGGTAAACAGAAAATTGATGAACGTTCGAACGTTGCTGATATTCCCACTGAACATCAGAACGTTGGGCACTCATCCTCCGATGTTCCAACTTCAGTGACCCATCCTCAATTGTTCGAACAAAGTTTGCTCCGTAAAGGTAACCACGTCTTCACTCCTCTGAATTACAAATTTGGAACTCTTGATGCACATACTCAATTTCACAAATTTATTTCAAATCGAGATTTTGTGATGGAATTTAATGTCAAAGAGGATGTCCTTAGAGAGGCTGATCTTGTTGAATTAATTGAGCATTGGGGGATACAAAAATTGTTGGGTTGGACTGGGAGACCTTGTGAAACATTGATCAAAGAATTCTTGGTTAATATTTCTCGACAGATTAAGCAGCCGGGTAATAATTTTAGGTAGTCAGTTTATGTTAGGGGTCGGCTAGTACCTTTTAGTCCTTCCAATCTTCGTCGTTGGCTTGGATTATCACCCATATCTGAAGGAATGGATGATGAATTTGAAGCAGCCACTGATGCTTTGGCCTTAGAACTCACTGAAAATCCTTGGCCTACGGGAAAAATGACTTCCGCATTGCTTACCCCTAAGTATAAGGTGCTTCACAAAATTGCCTTGTACAACATTGATCCAATTCAGCATAGGTCAGACATTGGGATGGATAAGGTTGAGTTTTTGTACAAACTGGGCACCCTCTACCACCGGATATTGCTACAATTATTTTTGACAAAATTGTGTTCATGGCGACTGTCAAGCACACTCCGTGATCTTGCCTTTTCGGGTTTACTTCATGCCTATCTCCAAATCACAATGTTCCTATACTTCAGTGGTGACACCTTCATCAAGCACAAATTCCAGTCCTTCGTCCTTCAAAGAAAGTGACTAAGAGACCAACGCCTCCTGTAAGACCAACACCTTCTGAAGATCACACATGTTCTCTTGAAACTCAGGTGAGAGACTTAACTTCTTTGGTCAATACACTATCTGATAATTTTGAGCGTCATCACATATTCCTAAGGGCTTTACTTGTGGCCTTGGCCGAGCGGACTGGAACTCCTATACCAGAAAAATATCAAGATGCTGCCATGAATCCTCCTCAAAATCCTGATATTGGTCCTGATGGAACTCAACATCCTGACGCTGGTCTTGAACATTCTCCACGTACTGACCTTGATGCTGACATGCTTCCACATCTAGATGCTGCTCCTTTGCCTTCGTCCACCAAGCGCAAGAAGAGAACCCAGACTAGTGGTTTGAAAAAGAGGACTTGCAAGAGTGGTTAACACTAAGGGGGAGTATTTCGGAACTTTCTTTAAATTAGTTTCTTTCGTTGCTTTCGTTTTTGCTTTGGCCCCTCTTTATTACAAAAAAGGGGAGTGGTAAATAGGAAATACTTTTGCTTAATTAGGATTAATTAGGAATTGTTATTTCTTGGTAATTAGGAATTGGTAAATACTTTTGCTATTTAGGAATTGCTTTTGCTTGGTAATTAGGAATTGCTTTAAATTAAATAGCTTGCATTGATTTTAATGAATTTCTCATGTTCTTGAATCCAATTTGCCTGCTTGCTCACCTCAAAAATAACTTGATATAAGTTTTGTAATTAAGAGATGCCAAAGGGGGAGATTGTTGAAAAATCCGGTTTGGATTATTGAAGAATCCGGTTTTTTTGGCATACTTAATTTATTTATTGATATGAGCCAATTAGGATTCAATGATTATCGAGTAGTTGTTTGGAAATTAGAAACTTTAATACTGTATTTATCACAATCTATTTATCAATTTTAGTTATTCTAAAACTCTTGTTCCTTATCAGTTAAATAAGTATTTGAATAAATTGCATGTTTAAGTATTCTAATTGAACTAGGTTTCTAAGTAGATAAGATATTAAAATATTATCTTTTATTTATCTACTTAAATGAAAATATATAATTAAATTTATTTTCATATTCTTGTGATATCTCACCTTATCCTTTATAAAGTCTATTTAAACTTAAAGACTTATTGTGTCTTATCCATGTATAAGATAAATATTAAGTCATTTAGTTTAGACAAACTTCTTGTACTATAAATAAGACAGGTGGTATTCCAAGAAGCTTACAGACTTTGATAGCAAATATACTCAAGCATCTAAGAGCAAATCATTTATGAGTTGAGAGTTCAAAGAAATATTCAAAAGTCCTAGCCCGATCAAAATTCTATTTTTTGAGAACGGCTCTGAGAAACTGAGCATTAAAGAAATCCATTGTGAGAGAGAACGGCATTTCGACGGCAAGATAAGGACTGGGCCCTTATTCCGATTTGTGGAATCAATCCAGGGACACTCGTGGAATGGACCAAGATCAAGACCGAAGTACTTGACTGCATTCCTTGACTAGTTGAAAAAGATAAAATAGGGAAGTTTTATCATTGTTCTTAACTAAGTTTTACTTTTTGTAAATTGCTGATAAAGTTTTAGATTAGGTCTAAAATTGTAATTTTAAAAAAGTTGAGACGTGTGTAACCTGTTCTGAAATAGTGGATTTATTTACTCGTGGCATGGGGGTCTGTGGATGTTTTCCTTAGGGGTTTACCACGCTATATCTGGTGTTAATTAATGTTTTAATCGCCTTATATAATAACTGTCTCGAAACGACCAAAACGTTCAGTGAAATGTTCTGACGTTCAACAAACTTTAAATAAACATCAGAACATTAAATTGAACGTTGTGTTTTAAAAAAAATATTTACAGACTTTCAGTAACAACCTATTCAACCCCCATTCTAGGTTGATTGTTATCTAGATTTAAAACTAACAATCCCATCAGCCCATCTTCTTCCAAACCAACTTTGTTGCTTTACACACACATGGCATACTTACTAGTCTTTACTGCTCTACACCAAGAACACATTCTATCTAACCCAACATGTCGCCTTACCAGGTTATTAGCGGTAGGTAAAGCTTCATGGAACAGACGCTCCATGAAAATTGAGACTTCTGGGAAACATTTAACAAGCCCTCAACCACTCATGGATTACCATAAGCTACTTGAGTTCTCCTGGATTTCATTATCAAGCAGGGGCGACTCCAAAATTTTGTAAAATATTTTTACTAATCCCCGTTTCTTTATTTCATTGATTCATAGATCAAATTATCAAAATATAAGTATTTCGACTTTCATACAAAAATTACATGACAGCCCATAACATCTCGATTTTTACATCAAAGATTTTAACCATAACAATCATTAAGCAAAAGGGTAGTTAACATGAAGTGTCCCTAGCATTCTACCTTGACAAAAAGAAAAATAGATGGAACCTACACTTGAGACGGCGCTAGTATCTTCTCTTTTCTAGCTACATATGAAAAGTCAGTCCTCAGTTATGCCATATTGCCGGTGTTATAACACTTTACGTACTTGTATGTAGTCTCATGCTTACACAACCCTAGACGTAGCGGCAGTATGACCACAAGTCGTCCTCTGTAACCTGGTGATATTCTCGATCGTCTGAAGATAGCCTCCACTTTCAACCAACCACATCAAAGTACCCTTGCTCCATTTCCTAAAATGGCATGATAAATTCTTAATTGATTTCATTTTAGTCCCTAAATAATTTACAATATTATGATTTTTCTTTATTTTTGAGTTAATTTAAATTTACAATGCCACGACTTTCGAGGCATTTATTGACTAATTTGCAGTATTCTAAAAGGCCCACCTAGGTTCCGCCTAGGCGCGCCTAAGCTCGGTGCATTTGTAAAACGCATCGCATTAATACTGTCAACTCTTCCTGTTGACCGCCTAGGCGCGAATAGACAAGAGTGTGTGAGAATAAACGCGATTAGGCACGAATAATCGCGCATAACACGCATTAGAGCAAGCAAGTCTCTTTTTAAATTTATTTCCAGATTGTGTCAAAATAAACTTTTTTTAAATCTACAAGAGGTGCTAGAAATGCTCAAGATGAAATAAGAGAGTCCGACGAAAATGATTTTGTATCGGATGGCACGGGAGGTGAGTTAGATAAAGAAGAAGAGCTTGACTTAAAATTCGATAAAGAATTAGACAAAAGTTAAGCTATGTTGGTATGTAATCAAATTGTAGAAAATTATTGAGTAATTTGTGCTTATGTTTATAGTAGTTATAATTTACTAACTTTTGAAAACTATTATACTGAGTTGTTATTTTGTAATCTAATTGTAGACTATAATATTAAAATTAGTCCTACAATTTTGATTTTGAACTACGTTGAATGCGATATGTTCAACCATGATATGTGATTTAATATAAATCTAATTTTTCTTCATTCTAATTTTGAAAACTCATATATTTTTTATTTGTTTTTTGAAAACTAGGCTTGTAATTTTGTAATCTAAATCAATATATTCTAGGTTATGTTGTTAAAATTTAAAAATTGAGCATTAAAAAAAATTAAAATTCAAAAATGCATTTTGACATCTAGGCTTCGCATAGCGCGCTTAGGCCTATAATTTTTTATGATTCATTTCACCGCGTCGTCACGCATTACGCATTTTAGAACCTTGCTAATTTTAAGAATCCAGTTTTCATTCTACATTTTTTTTCATTAAAATAAATTATAGAAGTAACAAATATTCGAAACATTACACATGTAGCCAATCCATCTCCTATCACATAGCTAGCTTTGTTTGTCCACCCCATCTCCTATCACATTTACATAGCTATCTTTGTTTTTCCACCCCACCATATGGACCAAGAGGGATAACTAGGATTACATCCATATCTATATGTTGAAAGAAGTTATGATCAAGTGTCTGAACATCCCAATAGAAAGTCCTCTTCTTGGAAGCATTTTCCTTTCAGAATACATGCAGCTAGAGAGTTTGGCTTTGTGAGGATATTCCACCCCTGCTTAAGACTACAAACCTACTCCCCATTAGACCCAAGCAACTTGCAACATATATCTTCCCTTTCCTAGCACATCACCAGAAACTTGAAACTAGGCTTCCCATATCATTGCACAGAGATATTGTTAATTTAACTAGGGATTATGTGTTGTGATATAAAATCCCAATTGCCACATGTTGGCAGTCGGGCAATTATCCCCACCCAATATTTGATGGCTACACCCCCCTCCCCCATAGTTGATGTTGGCCACCCCACCCCACTTTTTTGTTCAAAAATTGTGAGACCCCTCTCCTAAAAAATATTTGATGTTGCCCCCTCTCCAATTCCATTTAAATTGGCCCGTCTTCCAATTCTATTTTTAAATCAATGACACCCTATTCCTTTTTTAAATCAATAACACCCCACTTAATGAATTGCGGCAACCTTCACCCACTTCTTGTTAAATCTCTCACCATTTTATTGCTGATGACCCCACAAATTATTGTTTACTGCATGATAATAAATATTAATTTTTTTCATTATTTATTCAACTATAAATATACGTAAATTAAATTCAAGCATATTATTATTGCGATATTTTGAACATACTAAACTTATACAAAATAATAAAGCAGTTAACCTTAAATCATTTATTACAAAGCAAATTTAATCTAAGGAAACGAGTACTGGTTGTTGAAAAACCCAGCGGCAGCGTCGAAGTTGCTATTTTTAATGCTCGTAAATATATCGTCCGACATATTGTTTGAGTACTGTGGGTTTGGCGCATCGTACGAGTAGTTTGGTCCCGTGTTTTGTATTTGAGAGTGTTTGCAATTGAGAATGTTTGGGTATTGCAAAAATAATGAGGAGCAAATAGAGGGTTGAGCGGATTTAAATAGTTAGAATGGAGTAATGTATTGGGGTGGGGGGACATCTGCAAAAAACAGTGAAGGATTTAAAAAGGAGGGTGGGGGGCTAGCCGGTTGTATGATAAAGGGAAGTATTTGATGTAAAATAAGGGTAGGAGAGATGGGGAGAAACAATAGCTGCAATTTTTGACCAAAGGAGAGAATGGGGGATGAGAGGGAATTGCTGGCAGTCGGGCTTTTATGTGTTGCCCGAATCCGGGCAACACATGATGATCCATCATTTAACTAAACTCATTTAGTATGTCAGATAGCCTGCAAAACTACTTCCACCAACACTTCCCTCCCCTAGGCTCAAAATGTGCATCTCTACCCTTACGCCCATTTCTAAATCCTCTGGGCCATAGCAAAGGTCTTTTTCTATCCTTTTCTACAACTGCTAGCATCCCCCAGATGTCTATCATGTACCCTCTTTTGAACTAGACCCAGACCCCTTTGTATCCCATCTCTGTCTGGATTCACAACATTGAGACTAAAGTCTAAAGATGACAAAAGACTTCTCGAAATTAAATTTTTAGCACGACTGTTTCTCATAAATCTCCAAAATCATCTAAGTTCCTCACTCTCCGCCACCATGGCTCTAAGAAAAAGTAGAGAGTCGTCAGTGAAGAAAGGTGACTACCTATACACTCTGTTCTATTACTTGTCTCTGCCTTCCTCACTAACTACGACAACTCCTTTGCACACAGAATGAACAAATAGGGGTAAAGAGGGCAACCTTGACACAATCCCCTTGGGGGTACCACCCTAATGACCAATTGTCCATTTACCATAGAGGCAAAATTAGATGTAGAGATGCAGCCCTTAATCAAATTTGTCTACCTCTTTGAGAAACCCATCCTCTCTATCACCCACAATATAAAATCTCACTCCACCCTATCATAAGACTTACTCATGTCTAATTTGAAAGCCATAAAGCCTTTCTTCCCATTGCACCTCTACTTTTTCCTGAATGAAAGGCATTTCCTTCCTAGCCTTATCATCATTTTGTAGTCAAGATATCACCCATTCATCAGTCCCCACCTCCAGAGTTGACTTTGTACTACTAAAGATGTCACTAAGGTAAGCTTCTAACACCCCAACAATGTGTTCTGTTTTTTCATCTCACTCTTCCTCGGCATTACACAACATTAGTATTTTATTTTTCTTCCTCCTATTGGAGGTGTTTGCATTGAAGTATTTAGTGCTTTGGCTCATGCCCTCAACTACTCAGCTCGGGACTTCTTTCTCTTTTTTATTCCTCAACACTTTCCAACTCCTCAATGAATTTCTCTAAAGCTTGATTCTGTCTGTCATGTTCTTACTATGCGAGGAATTATAGACCCTAGCTAGTTGTTCTCTCAATTTCTTCAATTCCTTCATCCATCTCTCAAACTTTTGTTTGCTCCAAGATTGCAAAGTCTTCCCATAGTAATCCAGATTATCCTGAATTTTTCGAAGTACATCTGACCTTGACTATGTCCTCAACCTTTCAGCCCACTCCTCTTGGACCACTCCCAAGTAGTCAAAATGGTTCAAAAGTGATTCTTCTACACTCTCCACGTCCCTAATCGCTGTCTTGCCTCTTCCTTTGAGTCACCAGCAACAGATATAGTGGTCTATGTTCTGAGCTACTATAATCCAAACCATCAACTATCGCTCATGGAAACACCAACCTCCAATTTTCATCACTCACAACCCTGTTGAGCTTAAGCTGCACATTTGCCTCACCACCTTGTTTATTATTCCAAGTCAATGTCGACTTGGAAAAAACTAAATCTTGCAGCCCACAAGTTGCCAAGGCCTCCCTAAACTCTCTCACCGTCCCCTGACTCCACACTATCCCTCCTTTTTTTCTCTGCAAAAGATAAAATCTCATTGAAATCTCCCTACTCCTCACACCTAGGCCATAACTCTCACTCCTCCAAGTCTTCTCAACAATTCCCATGTGAAGTATTCTTTTTCTGGTCTAGCGTGTACATAAATACCCATAAACCTCCAGACATGCCCCTTCTCTAATGTAATAACTGCATTACATTAGTGTGACTCGCCGAATAGGATCTAAGTTCCACATCCCACTCCTTCTGCCATAACAACACCAGTTCTTGGCTCCGTTCGTAGTTATCCACCACGAAACTATTATCAAATCTTAAGTGGCCCAAAGGTTATTTGCCCATTCACTATACAACATGGTCTCGGACAAAAAGACCAATTTCGAGGAAAAATTACGAATGAAGCTTCACAACGCCTTTATCGTGCCAGAGTTTTCTACTTCCTGCACATTCCAACATATACAACTCATTGGACTTGGAATTCAATAATATCCCACTCATCATATGTAAATCATTCTCCTTTGCCCATTTGCTAGTCACAAAATCACACCAATTACTCAATGCTAAAATTATTTTTTAAGTGCTTATAAGTTATGGGTCCTAGTGTGGATAATAAGTAGTTATAAGTTGTGGATCATACGAAATGTATGAATAAAAAGTATATTTGACCAATTTAACCGGCTTATATTATAATTTAAGCATAAACAAACAAGTACGAATTCATATGACAAAACACATCATCCATGTCCTATCCAATTCCATCTCCCTAACCGCATCCCACACGTCACCATCCCTTAACCTCAAATGAGCTATATTCCAAACTCTTAACTCCCTCGAGCCTATCTCATTTTTGCCACTCAAACATGTCCTGACAAGCAGTATTATATCTGCCCAGCTTGTGCTAACTTCTTCTACTATTTTGTTATTTGAGATTTTTCTAGCTTCGACCATGTTCCATTAAACGAACTCAGCACTAAATCCTTGCCCAAATTCCTATATGTCACTCTATTATCAGTATTTCTAGATACATTCGATCTCTTATCATAAGCATCGACGACATGGCAATAACCACTGACGCGACCATAAGCACCGACTCCACCATAAGTACCAACACCACCATAAGCACCATCGCCACGGCAATAAGCACCCACGCCTCTATAAGCACAGTTGCCGCTGACGCGGCCATAAGCATCGCCGCCACCATAAGCTATGACGTCACGGCAATAAGCACCACCAACTCCATAAGCATAGTCATCGTCGATGCGACCATAAGCATCGTTGCGGTAATAAGCACCAATGTCACGGCGATAAGCCCACACATCTTTTTAAGTATCGTCGCCGCCAATGCCGCCATAAGCTCTGACACTGCGGCAATAAGAAGTGCTGCAACAATAGCACTGTTGCCACGCCTTAAGCACCGACACTGCCATAAGAACTGCCGCCTCTATAATCTCCGATGTCGCCATAAGCACCGTCATCACAAACATGACCATAAGCACCGCCACGTCGATAAGCCACACTGCCACACTAAGCATTGTCGCCGTGGCAATAAGCATGTGAAAATGAATATAAGTTTTGTATCCTTGTTTGAGTAAGCAATGTAGGTTTTTAATGGTTGCATCAAACAAGCTAAGCGCCACTGCCAAGCATGAAAAGAATATGCAAAAATGTAACACAGAAGTAAGGACTAGCTCATGTTTGGTGGTGCTGAAATTTTTTTTTAAGTATTTGTAGGTTGTGGGTGCTACAGAATGTGGGAATAGTAAGTTATGGATCCTACGAAATACGTGGATAAAAAATATATTTGACTAACTTAAATTATAAATATGTTTAATGTAGAAAATAGATCTACAACATATTATAATGGGAGATTGCAATCATGAAAGGGCTTTAAGAAGAGCTAACATCTTCTTGGAAAATCCAAAGGAACTAAAATTACATAACTTTCATTGAAATATAAGGGTGGACAATTATCGAATCGATTCTAGACCGAACTAGCCAATTTGGTCCGATTCTACTCAAGTTTTAAACAGTTCTGAGTACTAGAACTAAAAACTGACCGTTTCAATCCAGTTCTCATTTCTAGTACTCAAAACTAAAAGCCTAAAATGAGCCGAACTTTAACGTGTTTGATTCAGATATTTAAGGAACTTCATTTTATATTTAATGCAAATTCTCTTGTTATTATTATGAAAATCAATCATTTCCATTAGTTCCCGGACCCTACCCACCCCTACCTGGTATGTTATTTTTTGGGCGCTGCTCATGGGCAACCTAACTAGCCCCCAATAATCCATTAAAAGAGTATACATAAGAAATTGCAACGGTAACCACTGTAAATTGTAATACTCCCTCAATGGCATGCGTGATACGTTCTTTGTTTACAGACTCTCTTCCGAAAATTCCAATGTTCTTAAGACAGGGTTCTTATAGGTTTGCTCCTCGGCTACAGAGAGGACGAATTGGAATGGGAAAATCTACACAATTAGCACTAATGAGGCTAAACAAAGTAATGGAAATTGCCCCAACTTTTAGCACTTACTTTTTATTGATTAATAGCTGAGCAATGTTACATAACACTACTGATTTATAGCAAATAAACCTTATTTCTCTGCATATATTCACTCATTCCCTTGTATTGAAACAAAATTGTGGTGTAAATTGGGAAAATGAATTAGCTAATAGATCCAATAAATTGTAAAGATATGTGACACATTTTATTAGCCGTGTAATTTAATGTCATGGTGTTGCCACGTAGATTGATGACACACACGACCATAAGTTATAATGAACCCGTAAGGAAAAAGGATAATATGAATCCTTAGAGACGAAAAATATCTTGAAATCCCAACACCTTTGTTTTGATAAATAGTCATTCTTGCCCACATAATGTTAAAAGCCGATGGCAATCAAGGGCCACGATAAACATAAACACGAGGTGAAAAAGAGAAAGAAACATGATTAAGAAAAGCTACATAATGCCATTATAGAAAATGCTTGATGGTTCGTCTCGTACTAAAGAGAGATTATAATCCAAAGGAGGGACACTGCTTTTTGGCATGCTCGGGGATCAACTTCACCAGGGTCTCTGCTGGCACATCCTTCAACTCTGAATATAATAACGCGGGAAGTTTAACAAACTAAATACAACGTTAACAGGAAAAAGGAAAAAGGAAAAAGGAAAAAGGAAAAAAGAAAAAAAAAAAAAAAAAGAAAATGACAGGCTAGTTGTATTCAAGAACTTCATACCATGAGGCTTAAAATTGAACAGTGGAGGAAGAAAACGTCCATTTGGCAGGCGGGCATTTGGATCACGTAGCTCATCAAAGAAGGGGTGGGTCAAAGCATCCAACTGCAATTTCCAAAATATGCCCAGAATTAATAACTTGCAGAGAAAAAGAGGAATCGTGAATGATCATACGAGCATAAAAACCAGTAACAACAAATTGAGAAATGTGAAAGTGAAAAGTTCAATTCTGCAGCCTCTCAGCTTTCATAGTGTTCAACAATATTTTGATCAATTTCAGTAAAAACAACATAAACGTGAAAAAAAATGAAACAAAGGCAAGGTGACAAGTTAAACTCTCTCCCCAACCAACAAAAAAAGAAAAAGAAAAAGAAAGAACGGAAGCATAGCAAAACAAAACAAGGAAGAAAGAAAAAAAGAATTCAAAAACTTACAGCTGAGCAACGTAAATTAGGAGAGTATTGTAGCAGTCTTGAAACAAGATCAACAGCTTCTGGAGGCATGCGTTTGTGGAAAATCTGATGCAGAACAAAGAAATAAATTATATGGTTAAACAAAAAAATAAATCAATAAATTGAGAAAATGAGCATAAACACATCAGGTAACAAATACCTTGTGCCACGGATGAGCTTTAATTTGTGGGAATTTAAATTCGGTATAGTTAGGATTCATGCATTTTATTTCTTCCTTGGTTGGAGTACCCAAAACCTGAAAGAGATTCAAATTGGTTATCGGGGCATAGGAAGCAAATGAGGAACAAATTGTGTCAGAGATGACAAGGACTGACGTTTGTGCCTCCTTCAAAGATAAAGCATTCATTTAAATCGAAATTAATAATAAAAACTTCCAAAACCAGCTTGAACTAATTCAAACTCTATCCAGAAATGGCAATAAATTATAAAACAAATCATAAAATCTTGTCACACTGTTTGAGGAGTAAAAGTCATTCAGAATAAACCTACAGGTCCCACAGACCCATTACCCCCCACTCCTTTTCAGGAAAATCACGCACATGCAAAGGAAGCCGTGATCCCAAGGAAATTACTGAGTATGGTAAAATCCCACAAAAAAAAAAAAAAAAAGGACTCAGAAAGTGCGCAAGTGCATTTACAAGTACCTCTGTGCATGTGAGAGAGAGAGAGAGAGAGAGAGAGAGAGAGAGAGAGAGAGAGAGAACCTTAATGATCTCAACAAGCTGGTCTACTCCACTCTCACCAGGAAACAGAGGCTGAAAAAACAAAGGCCAACAGGACCATGTAAGAGAGCCCTTGCTTCCAGCATTATAAACTTGTGCAAAAAAAAAATAAACCAACTACCTGTCCAAGAAGTAGCTCAGCCAGCACACAGCCAGCAGACCAAATGTCAATAGCTGTAGTATACTCTGTCGCCCCAAAGATAAGCTCGGGTGCTCTGTAATACCTAGAGCAGATGTAAGAAATATTGGGCTCCCCTTTAACCTGCCAATAATCAAGGAAGAAAGTCATAAAGCATCCCAATTTCAAAAAATTAACCCCATCTTTATGATAGCATTCTACATACCAAAACTTTGGCACTCCCAAAATCACATAATTTAACCTGGTGAGTATGCGGATTCACCTGCAAAATGTCATAAAAGTATTAGCTTGAGAAAGTGATTTGCTATGGGACAAGCAAGTTGAAAAGGGCAACCAAAGGCAACATTTGAAGGCAGATAAACACACGTAAGAAACATGTCAATCTTCCAAATCAAGCAGAGGTATGTCTGCATACAGAAGATTTGATTTCCTTGGGCATTTCAGAAAGGTAGCTCTACGTTGAATAAAATGACAAAAAAAGGATTCATATCCCTGGATAAGTCTCATTCGATGTCGCAACCATGTTTCCTCCTTGGAGGTGAGATGGCTATGAAATCTTAGATTTCACGCATACGAGATCGAGACAGCCCCAGGGCTATGAGAGATATCAGACCCCAAGTTTATCGGAAATAAGGTATAGCCTCTTCTTGTAGAGTGTGTGTGTGTGTGTCCCAAATGGCATGAATGCAGTGCACTGCAGCGACCAAGTTATAATTCTTTCTGGAAGGCTCTGGCTGATGTAAGATAACTGAATTTCCAATTAAAAATACTATTATTGGCATATAATCAAAATGGTAGATAAAACAACTCCATACTCACCTAAGGGCCTTCTTGGGAGTTTTTTTTTTTCACTGGTTTTGAGTTTTCGGTGGTACTGTTTATGAAAGGTTAAGAAAACCGGTGCTTGTCAGTTTTTTGAAACACCGGTTTTGAACGATTTTTAAACCGCCCAAAACCAGTGTAGTGTAATTTGAAGCGCATCTCCCAACCCCCCCAAATCAGTGGTTTTGGCTATTCTTCAAAATTTCTTCCAATTTTACCCCCTTTCAAACAATTATTTTCAAAACTACCATAAACTTGATATTTGTAAAAAAAAAGAACATAGACAAAAGAAAAAAACACATACAAGAACATAAATATAATTTTATATTTTCAATAATATGTGGATGTATAAAATTTAATTCAATGGATAATTGCATATTTGGTCTCCAATCTTTCAAAAAAGTTGAAAATATACCCCTAACCTTTAAAAATAGCACCAGACATCTCCAACGTTTGAAAAAATAGGCATATTAGATCTTTTATGACGAAATTAAAATTTTTTTAAATAAATAAAAAAACAAAAAAGCAAGAAAAAAAACAAATGAATAAAAAATAACCAAATGTACCAAAAAAATAAAAAAGTAAGAAATATACCAAAAAAATAAAAAGTAGGCAAGAGATCATATTCTTTATCAAACTTCAAAATCCAAAATCCACCACCATCCCCAAAAATAAAAAGTAGGCAAGAGATCATATTCTTTATCAAACCTCAAAATCTAAAATCCACCACCATCCCCAAAAATCCAAAAACTTCAAAATAAAATAGTGTCTTGCTTTCCTTTTTCTTCATTATTAGGTTGCACGGATTCCTCAAACTCAGAATCTGGAATCACCCCATTCATCACGTGCAATGTTAAATTCCCCAATTTCAAATCTACATGTTCTAATGCAACTCTATTAACCACCAACATTCCATCCAAATCCTTCAATATGTACAAATTAAATCCCAATATTGAATCATAAACAATCTCCTTGCCATACTGCAAATCGGCCGTGCGAAATGATCTGTGCGTGCCTATGCATCTTCACCTTCACCTTCCAGCTTGTTCAATTCCACCTATCTCTCTCTCACCATATATATAAACATATTATATATATATACACCCTTTTGACCTACTATTTAACCCTTTTCCTTTCTTGTTTCACTGGTCAGGGTTTTGTACAGAAGGGCTGATGGATCCGTGTCCTTTCATTTGGATTGTTGTAGGGAATTTGGGTTTAAAGTTTATGGGCTTATCGGATTTGCAATCTTGTTATTTTAAGGCCTTGATTGATTCCTATTTTAATGAGCTTTTTGTTTCTCATTATTTGACTTGTGAGAAAAAATGACCAAAATGCCCTTTTTCTAGTCAAATATTACGACTACTTTAAAAAGCAAAAGGGCATTTGTGTCATTTTTTCTCCAAAAGTCAAAAAATGAGGAAAAAAAATCCATTAAAATAGAAATCAAACAACCTCTAAATTTAAGCTTAGAAGGTTTAATACTCAGTGTTCAAACATCCCACAGCTTGTTCAAGAAAGTGATGTGATTGAAAGCAGAAACCATGCCTGTTTCAACTTGAGCAAAACAGTGCTGGAAAAACTAGTGAAAAAATCAAGCTCTAATAAGAACTTTCCTCTTTTGAAGATCTAGATTTACAAGGAGAATCGACTGAAATTTATAAGGAAAATTGAAGAAGAAGGAAATTGATCGAGTTTAAGACACTATTTCATTTTGAGGTTTTTGGATTTTTGAAAATGATGGTAGATTTTGGATTCTGAGGTTTGATAAAAAAAATGATCTCTTTGTTATCTTTTATATTTTTGGGGTATATTTGGTTATTTTTCAATCATTTTTTTTTTGTTTTTTTGTTTATTTAAAAAGAAGGATAATTTCATCATAAATGACCTATCATGCCTATTTTTTCAAACATTGGGGATATTTGGTGCTATTTTCAAATGTTAGGGGTATATTCCCAACTTTTTTAAAAAGTTGGGGACCAAATATGTAATTATCCCATTTATATATATATGGGCATATATTTAATTTGATTCTCTTAAAAAACTTTTAGAACTGCTAGACAATAAACTCCCAAGCATGAATTGAATTGTTTAAAAAACCACTACTAAAAACCACCTAAAGCCACTCCACTCATAAACGCCCAAAATTGGTACTTTAAAAAACCATCATAACCGGTATTCCAAAACTCTCAAGCAGACCCTAAGAGTTCATATTCCAGATTCACACAAGAAATAGCAAACACTAATGGTGCTCATTTTTGGCAAGTAGAATTGATTTACATTATGAGTATTTGATGTAAATTCAAACATAAGAAGTAAGAAAAGAGGGTATGGAAGAACACTTGATTTATCTTTTCCAACTGGCATAAAGCAACCAAAGGGAAGTAATACAGCTTGACAACTAATTTTTTGATGTCAAACATAACTAATGTTCCTCAACCCCAGTACAAGAAGTACAGCATAGAATCAAAACATAATAGCATGGAATGTACCAGTAAATTTTGAGGCTTGATGTCCCTGTGACACACTCCAATAACACGATGGATATAAGACAATGCTCTGAAAATCTGCCAAACAGCAGCACAGTTAAATATTCGGACTATTAAACTTGAACAAAATACTCAGGTAAATTCCATTTCTTTATACATCAAGGTAACATAGCCAGAACGATAAAATGTCTGGTTTTCCCAAAAAGAGGGATAAATAAACATTAAACCAGCATTCAGCAAACAAACTATCAAAGTTAGTGCAAATATAACATAATTAAAGTCATAAGTTGTGTCCAGAAAATTGTCGTGCATAAAACCCATCAACAATAATCTGCCAGTAAGAAAAACTGCAAATAAAATTCTATGAGATTTGAAGTACAAGAATCAATCATATCAATGTACAAAGAGCAAGTTCCATTAAAATTAAAAAAAATCAGAATATGAGAGCTTCACTTAAGGCCAATTAAACCATGATCTATAATAGCAGTTTCCAAGAAAAGAAAGAGGTTAAATTTGGCATCCACACCGAGTTATCGAGAATTTGAACAGGTACGAACCGAGCTGTGCATTATAGGAGAACAAATTACCTGGTAAGTATACAGCTTGACATATATCAGCGGTATCCTTTGGTTCAACTTATTATAGTGCTTGACAACACGATGAAGAGTTTCTGGGACATACTCGAGTACCAGATTAAGATATAGTTCATCCTTTTCAGTTGTAGAGAAGAAGCAGTGCTTCAAGGACACAACATTTGGGTGGTCAAGGAGACGCATGGTTTGTAACTCTCGGTTTTTGTATCTCTTATCTTGAAGAACCTTCTTGATGGCAACTGTTTCACCTGTTTCTAAGCATTTCGCCTAAGAACTCAGAAAAAACAGCAAACAGGTTATACTTATAATTGTCATCAAAAAGGATACATGGGATATGTAATCAAGCAGTAGCAAGGAATTCCAAGTCATAAACAACATAAGATTTTACCTGAAACACTACTCCAAATGATCCGTGCCCAACAACGCGTTCAGCCATGTAACTAATGGTCTGGAAACACCAAAAGAAAATTAAACAAGGAAAATAAATGCAGCTGTAAAACATTAAGAAAGATGCAGTAGGTAGGGAATTAGAAATAGCAAAGGTCTCAAAGAATACATGTAAATGACGATCAGTCAAATACTTCAACAAACCGACATTTAACCCATATATATTTATGCCAACACTCCTAGAAGCGAGGATTTCATGAGTGGAAACCCTTCTTATTGGATTATCAAGATACTTCCCTAAAATTAAACTTTTATCAAAGGAGAAAAATAGTTGCAAATCTGTAAAAGCATGTACAACAGTAATCACGATTTGTTTATTAGTGCATTGTCAAAATTATGAATATATAAGGAATAGTATCTTGGGTAAGAAATGCACATAAACTCACATGCTATGGCACATTACCTGCTTTGGCTGGCCATTTCGACCACCAATTGTAGTCACAATTATGTGGCCCGTCTCAGTCCCATTACCATCCACAACTGTTGCTTCCATTTCCTATAAAAGAAAACATAACCCTCATTAAACGAGGCAAAACCATTCTCCTGATTGAATAAATCTTATTAGGACAAAACGAGACAGCAAAAATACAAGTATTGTACTATTGTTTACACCTTGAAGATACATACCTTGTCATCCCGGATTGTCATGTCATTCATCTCCTCAGGCAACCTATCAACCCCCACAGCATGGCTGCTCGATTCCCTTAAGCCAGAAGTAGGCGCTACGCCCACTGAACCCATTTGATAAAGTCTTTTGCTCGTATTACCTCAATAAGGCATTCACCTGCAGAAACCAACACCACATTGTAAACTGCTCCGAACTACATCTGCATTTATACTAAAAAAAAAATTCTATCCTGATAGGTTCCATCCCCCTTTAATTGAAAAGTAACCGTTTGACAAGTCGTATAAAGAAAGTGAAATTATTCCATTGAAACGCATTAACCAAAAATGTCAATGGAGTCAAAGGTTACACAAATCTGATACGTAATAGCAAAATCAAAAACAGAAATTACATAAAACTCACAAGGCCGCTTTAATGGTACCTCTAAAACTAGGCAAATAGTCAATATGACACTTACTCTGCCTTGGAAATAAAAAATTAAACAGCTAAAAGCACAACTATATAAAAAGTAAACAATATTATTTTCATTTTAATCAATAGAAAAATAACGACTTCAACTTTTTTATTCAGAAGTCACATAAAGCAATCCTGGCAAATCAAACAAGCTGCATGACACAACAATAACAAATGGACTCAAAGATTACCTAATCTAAAATAGATTCTGGAAATCGAAAAATAAAAATTAAAAAAAAAAACGCACGAGAAGAAAGCCTCTTTAGTGACACAGCTAAACCCAGGAGGCATAAATATGATATCCACTCTTGGAAAAGAAATAAAAGAGACAGAGATTGGCACTCAGTTGTATATCTTTATCCCTTCCGCTAGTAAAAGTAACTAGTTTGACTAATTTGTTCCATACAATATAAACTAAAATAATCAACAAAAAACTTTCAATCGACATCAGATAAATGCAATTCAGGATTATGACAATACAAACCAGAAAGTCAAAAGAGGCAAGAAAAACGAAATAGCCCCGAAACAAGGACCATTGGTCATACAGATGTTTATCTAGAAAAATTACCCAACAAGAACCAAATGAAGACAGATTTAAGATTACAAGAATCTAAACAGAAAAGTAAGGATATCAAGAAAGTTAGCCTGCGTAACAAGGCTGCTTTAAGCCATCGCTCAATAGAGTGAAAAGAGGCTTTGCCACTCATCGACAGATAAGATTAACAATCCACAATATAAACATCTTACAGAATTTAAGTTCTGTATGTTGTATCAATTTATCTTGAAGCTGTTGTGACATCTAAATAAAGTAATCCAATCTACCATACTAGAATTGTATAAGATGACAAATAAAAATATACACCCACAACTGAGGGTCCCATCAATTTAGCATAAATTAAGGGACTTGCAACTTAGGTGGTGGGACATGTCTTGCATAGACCTAAAGAAGCTTCCACTCACGAGAGCGACGCTATCGCAGTAGAACAGGTTAGTCACAAGGCATTTTAAATCATAAGCTTCAAGACAAATCGATAAAACAATTAAAAAGAATATAAGAACACAAATATATGATCATAATACACCATACATATCTTGAAAATTCACTATAAAACAAATTAAAAAAGTTGAAAGAATTAACAAAATTAAAAATCTAGCTTGCAAACAAATATAAATAAAATAATAGCAAATAATAATTTCTCAAATTAGTAATAATGTAACATTATTGCAATCTACTACTAGAAGTAGAAACAACCTAGAAGTCTCCCATAGCATCACTATTAATAGGATCTTTAAGAGAATTATCAACATATTTGATTTCCCTATCATTCTCCTCACCTTTGTCACTTTGTTCTCATTCTTTATAATCATCATCCACTTAAAATGTTTCCTTTCCCTGTTCTTCAGCACACCTCAGGTCAATTCGTATTATCTATTGTTGACGTCGGAACCTGTCAAAATCGGGTGGTAACATCTATAATTTGTGGCCAATAAATAATTTTATGACAAAATTTTTAGTTTATTGAGCTAAATTTCTGAAAATTTTGACAGCATCAAGTTAAATGTGCTAAGTTTTCTGTGTTGATAAGATTAAAATCATAATATTACTTATTGCAGGGCAATGCTAAAGTGTTATCAAGGATAGTGCCCATTAAAATATGTGAACTGATGGAAAACTAATACATCTGTGTAAGTTAAGTTGAAACTTAATGTCATTTTTGTTTTTTTTCAAATTGGTATATGTTCTATTATTATGGCTCAAGCATATTTGCCATGAGCATAAGTAGCTCCTCGACCCTGACTTATTTGCACGATGGAACATAAGACAGCTAAAGGTGTAAACCCGCTATTGATATTGTAAACATGGAATGATTCTTAACAAAAAATAACATTATATTTCCATAACATGACAAAAGGAAATTAAATAGATTGTCTTAGGTAACAACACTATAAACTTCAAGAGTTGGTACTAGTTGCAACTTTATTTACTAACCCAACTTGATCTAAAGGTACTGTCTTGATCAAACACTATTAAAGTGAATGACTAACATTACATTACTGACCCTCTCCATTAGTGTCATCTTCAGGTACATCCACATCAGCTGAAAAGATAGGTAAAATTTATGGCATGAACTAGACAGCTCAATGAGTATTCTCGTGTGCACAATGTGTGGTGATAATGTGTAGTATCAATTAAGTGTAATAAATAATGTTCAAGATTAAACAGATACTTATTTTCCTCGTGAGCCACCTTGGCCATGATATTATTTTCCATGTCAGCCACCTTTTAGCCCCAATATGATACTGCGAGAGCCATACTAATTGCAGCACAATTGGGATTAACAGCTATCACCGTTTAACACATACTACAGCCAAGGTGGCTCCAGCTATTAAACCATGTAGCATCTCAGACTCCACTGTTTATGGGTGATAAGGACAACAATCAAGAGGATGGAAACAAAGACCAAAGCTAACATAAAGCTCGACAATTGTACGACACTCCAACAGTAACATGAGCCGCACTCAGAAAGTGGCATTAGCTTGTGTCCTCTCTAAATATAGCGAATTCCAATTTAATATTGTGAATTATATTTGAACGCGATAATTAAGATAGTTTTCCAACATACTCTGCTCTTCCTCCCTTCTTGGCCACTAAGTGATTCAAAAGCCTATACCACTCATTTTTTGTGTAGAGCAAGAAAATAAGGTCAAAATTTATCCAGAAATTCTCCATTTTGGTGTACATGACTTTCAAACTTGGTGCAATTTCGGTTTCACCATTTGAATGTTTCCTCCACTAGTTCGATTCAATTTTAGGTTCAAATATTTTATATATGACATGGAAAAGCTTTTTGAATTATCAATTAACAACATTTGAGCTGTTAATTGATGATTCAAAAAGCTTTTCCATGTTATTGATAATGAAAGCTCTCATTTAAGTCTCAACATCTTAAAATCAATTTCATTATTCATGGTCAAATAGTTGGCCAAATACATGTCCAAACTTGGATGCCGGCCAACTTTTTGGTCCAAAATAAAATGACATTTTTCCAACTAAAAAGTTTAAGCATAAACATAGTGAGTTTAGGTGAGAAACTCCCCTTAATTTGTATGTTCAAGAATCTCTAATAAGAGTTAAAAATAGTTTTAGGTATGCTACTTTGAGATCTTGTACCTCACTCATCTCTCTCTCTCAAGTATTCCAGTTGCAAATGAAAGTCTACACATCCCTCTACGTATTGCATCTTCTAGAGCATCCATATATAAAGTGGGTTAGTTGTTGTAGTTGGCCTAACATGTCAACACACACAAGCATAAACTTGTTAACAAAATGGCCTAGTACGATTTTTTTAATAGATGTGGTGTCTTCTGCAGCATGTACAATCTCCTAGAATTATGGTAGTTCACATATTTATCTTTTTTTATTTTTATTTTTATTTTTTTTTTATTTTTTGAATTTTTTATAATTTTTTTCTTGAGATACAGCAAGATATTTTCCATAAAATAATTTTGTTGATGTCATTTGACACCCCAGATTTTCACAGGGTGTTCTTACACTATTTCAGACTTTTAATGAGTTTTTTACAACTTTCCATGTATTTTTTGTGAAAATCAAGAAATTTAATGCTGATAGTATTATTCCATAAAAGTACCAAAATTTTAGAAAAATTGCAAGTAATTCTAATCATAAAAATAATGTTTGACTAAATTCAGGTGTATCGCAACAGTTACTATATTAACCAAAAATTCTTAGTCTGAACCAAATTTGGTCTTCATAACTTCAGTTAATTTAGTTAATCCACGACAAAATTTAGTTGCCTTTCAAATTGAAAGTCAAATCTCTTGTATTCCAGATGGAAGGGCTGTAAGGACAACATAGAGGAACATAATAACATCAATTTTCTGAAAAAGAGTATACTTCTATAGTCAATAATGACGCTACTCATTTTCTTCTCTTTCACAGACGCCTCGCTTTTAGTTCAGCAATTTTTGAGCGGCTAATTTACTAAAATCAACTTAATTTCAGTCAACCATAATTTATCATTCCACTAAAACCTTGAATCACAAATGTTTATATTCGCTTCAACAGCCCCAAAACCATGCTTCTTTTATTCCTACACCTCGAAATTTTCTTAACACCTTATTCCCATAAATAAATCATTTATTTTTAAAATCCTACTTACAGATATAGTAGATCCTTTCAACTCTGTTATGCAACATTTATTTTTCCCATATAATTTCACAGAGAACATCTTTCTACTACAGAAACTTTGAATAATTCGGTAATTGTAAATTTCCCATACACAGTTCAACGGAACCAAAGTACCAAATAAAAAGAAAAATCTTTATATTGTCACTTGGCTTCTATTACTACATAATTCTGATATGGCCTCCACGTCAGCAAGGGCCGCCCATCAAGAGCCCCATCTACGCCCGGCGAGGGCCTCACAAATTCTGAAAAGGGCCTCAGATGCCCATCGAACGCCTTAGCCTTCTGCAGCCAGAATTCGACGGGGCCAATGAGGGCCTTGACACTCACGGCCGACCCATAGGATCTCGCCAGGCTTCGTATCAATTATAACTAGCAGGCAGCACGATATGCTGAAATGACCAGAGAAGTAATTAAAGAAAGATTGCGTTGGTTTGGTGCACAGATCCTCACAAGGAAACCGAATTATAATCTCCTAAAATCATGCAAAATGATAAGCTCAGATAAGAAAAGTAATCTTAGAGATTACCTTGAGAAGGAATGATCCCTATCCCATAAGGAATGAAGATCCGATTGGGTATCTGATTGATTTGTTACCTAAATCAATCAGGACTCTTGCGCTATAAATACGACGTCTCCGGTTGTTCCAAGGTACACTCTTTTTTGCATTTAAATCCCACTCTAAACTCTGCTCAAACTTCTGTCTGCTTGTCTTTCCCACACCCAATTACTTACCTCCCCCGTGTATTATTTCTATATACCGGCAGTTGACTAGATCGTCAGAGTACCAACGATCGCCGAACCCTTTTTTTCCGGAGATCTTGGTGCCTAACGATCGTCGCAGGTAACATACAGGTTGGCAGAGGAGTGAGTGGAGATCTGTTGACACGTGGACGCTGCGTGTTCCGACGTCAACAGCTTCCATTGTAAGTCCAATACCAAAAATAACATTATCAACATGAACAAGGATGATCAAAACAAAAAGCCATAAAGAGATAACATTTTTACGAAAATAAAGATTTTCAGCCAGCATAAGGCGGAAAAACAAACAAAACGAAAAAACTAAACAAATTTTAAATATTTATGAACTCAAATATTTCCAAATATTTATGGAAATATCGACAAAATAAAAGGAAAACAATCAATCACACCGGTTCTTTTTCTAATAGAAAATATTCAGTTCTTAAAACACAAAAACAAGTAAAAGACACCGAATTTAAACCAACAATCTACAGATCCACGTCAACAAAATTCCCCAAATGACAGCCCTAATAAATTTGAATAATAAATGCAACGTTCCAATATCAGGAACAAAATCACATTTCCAAATTAATTAACAAAAAAAGAAAAAAAAATGTACGAACAAAAACCGTACCGATGGAATCAGAAAATTCAGGAGGAGGTGAAGCGGTCGCCGATGATCATCGGTGACTAACTCTGACGACTAATTTGCTTCGTATAAACCATCACCAGAGACAGAAAATGTAGAGAGAGAAATATAATGTAGAGAGAGGGAGGGTGATTTTATTTTTCTGTTTTTTTTTTTGCGAGGTTTTATTGGCTAATTATTTTTAGCAGTGTGATGTGACAATATACAATAATGGGGTGCTGACTGTCAAACCTGAGACCTCTAAATTTCTTTTATTTATTTATTTATTTGTATTTGTAATTTTTAATTTTTTATGTAAGTTTTTAGGTATTTTATTTTATATGAGTAGTATATTTGTTTGACCGTTCAAACTGCACTTTAGAATTTTTACTATTTAAATCAAATGGGTGGTATCATGTATGGGATTGAGGTTCCAAACGAGCAATAAAGTTGATATTTTTTGTATTAAGTGGCAAGTTTTTAGTATTATTCTAAATCGTAACACTATTAATACGAAAATAATCGTTGATATGCATGTCTAATTAAAAATTAGTAGCACGAAATTATATCGAGTCAAACTATAATTACACGTCTCATAGAATCGAACTAGAAGTGAATAAGAGATGCATACTCTCGCCTTCTACTTGTACTTGAAAACATGCTATAGGCTCTTTCACAACTTCACTCTTAAACAATCATGGTTTCACTAATCGCTTTTTATTTTAAAAAATAAATGTTGAATTTTTGTTATTTTCTCTCATTTATGTAACATTATGGTAATAATAGTAGAAATTGAATTGTTTTAAATTTTGCATTTTATACAAATTTAATGCGACATTCAGATTTTGTGTCAAGCAAAATTTGGATCGAACTCAATCTTATCGTAGTTATTAATAGTAAACTATAATGTTAAATATCGTGATAATAACTTGTAAAAATAGCACATCTCATCCAATTAATTCAATATTACATCTTAAATTTCTTGTTTATACATACTATAGTTGAAATTATTTGACCCTTTTTTGTGCAGGATTGTGAGAAGAAATAGTAACTAAAAGAGTACGAGATTATTATGAAATGTTTAAGATGTCGTCTAAACCCAACAAATATTAGTATATTCTTTACTTACATTTCTACTTCCTTTTAGGATTTCACCTCGATCAAACATAATTTAACGCAAAAGAACAATTAAAAATTCGACAAATAATTATGGATTTATAATAGGTAATTTTAATAAGTGAATAATGAAAATTGAAAGACGACTATTTGTGTGATTTCCGAGAACTGCAAGGAGTTTCACAAAAAAAATATTGATTATATTAAATCATAATTTTTATATTTGTTGTACCACATTTTCATTATTTTTAAGGTTCTCAATCTTTGCTTATTATAACACTTATATCCTCAACTTTTTTGTCGTATTCTATCCTCATTTTTGTTATTAATTAGCATATATTGTCTTTAATAACGGTTTCATCCAAAAAATATATTGGGAGAGTGACTTAATTACTCATCATATTTTTTAAAAAACAATAAATACAAAATTGCGATAAAATATTTTTTACTCATTTAAGAGCACGCAAACAGAGTATTTTGACAGAAATCATTATTAACAATGAGATGTGCTAATAAATGGAACATTAAAAATAAAATTCAACAAAAAAAAGGCATGAACATATGTACTACAATGAATAGAGATTGAGAATCATAAATATAATTAAAATATGGTACGACAAATAAAAAATGTGATGAAATTATAACCACCAATATCATACTGATTTCTTTTAAGATTTTACGAATATTCAATCTCTCCCATTGACGATTAAACTCCAAATTTATTTGCAGTCATATTTCATGCCAATTGTCAGTTTTTATCTATTACTTGTCCAAAAGTAAAAGATGATTTTACGAAATGTGTGAATAATAAGTGAGTAGTATAAATTGTGGATTCTATAAAATATGTGAATAAAAAATATATTTGACATATTTAATCAAATTAAATTATAATTTAAGCAGAAGTAAACCAGCAAATCAGATTTGAGGAAGAAAGAGTCAATTACATGCAAATGTTCAAAAATCCCATACCAAATATTCACTCATAATTGTCCCGACAAACCTTAGCTAACGTATCCAAAATCCAAATCACTGGCTTTCATATAATCATTACATGGTCAATATTTATGATGAGATTGTTTTATTATACAGCAAAATCCACTACACAGCCCCAATTGGCAACTTAGCAGTAACTTGAGATTTGAGAAACAAAGAGTCAATGACATGCAAAATTAAGTAAGCACCGCCGAAAGTAGCTTTACCATGAGTGCACAAACTCACGAGCATCCTCAACAGGAGAATAGTCAATGATATTCAAGTATAAACATATAGAGAGTACCAAGTTGGATAGAGTGGAGAGGGTGGGTCAATTTTCGGGATCTGACACGAATTCTAATTTAGCCAAAATTTATAAGTTTTTAATAGAATTAATTGTTAATATAAAATTATAAAATAAAATCAAAAAACAGCAATCATATACTAGAGTAATAAAGATGCCCCCTCCCCTCTCTTCGATTTTGGGCTATATATTGACAAATATATATTATTTTTTTGGCCAACTTCAGTAATCAAATTTTTTTTTATGAAAATGGCCTCCTTCGGTTTTGAGCCCGAGGCGATTGCTCCACTCGCCTCGACCCAATACCGGGCCTGGAGGCAGTTCACTGAAATTTATGGAAACCCACAGCCGAGGCCGGAGCTAAGACACTTATCTTGGGAATTACTTTGTAGACTATGTGGCGTTAGTGCTTTCCCATGGTTTACCGAGTGATATTAGTGAAATTATTTTAGCGAATTAGTGATTTTCGGAATGTTACCTTTTCGGGCTCTAGGTTTACTTGGAATAACAAGAGGGGTGAGAACGGGCAATATTGATGGGATGTTGGATAGATTTATGGGTAATTTGGTGTGGCACACTCTTTTTCTTTTGACGTGGTCGAGTACTTGGACTTCTTATGCTCGGATCACCGCCCAATTGTTTTGAGGCTGGGTAGGCCACGGGAAGGGAAAAGAGGAAGGCGGAAATGATTGCATTATCGATTTGAGCCATTATGTCTCAAAGAAAAGGGTTACATGGAGGGGGCAAGAGGGGTGTGGAATGAGGGAATGAATGTACGGTGTAGGCCAGAAACGATTGAGGCCTGAAGGAAACTTTTGGAGGACTGTGATGTGGAACTATCCATGTGGAGTGAAATTAATTATGGAAAATGGAGAAGACATTTGCGAGACTTGAGAAAAGAGGTAGCTAAATTGTACAATAAAGGAAGAGGGGGGTAAATTTATAGAGGAGATTCAAATATTGGATATTGATCGACTTTCTAGGAGAAATGAGTTGTATTGAAAACAACGAGCTCGAGTCAAGTAGCTCAAAAGGGGATAAGAATACTGTCTATTTTAATAAGAGAGCCTCTAACTGTAGAAATGGGAATGGCCGGATGGGTAGTGGGTTAATGAAGAAAGAGAATTTGTTCGAGTATTGGATGACTATCTCTAGGATATTTTCACTAGTACTCAGCTCTTTGATAAGCAACTAGAGGCCAGTGCAATGGGAGTGACATCGGCTCACTCTCACAAGGAGATGTCAAATTTGGACAGAGATTTCAAGAAGGGAAATGAGGGTAGCTTTGAAAGAGATGGTGCTTTTTAAAGCCCCGATATTCGAATGGTTATCATGAGGTATTTGATAAGTGCATTTTGTATACTTATTCGGGCCTTAAAACTAAGAGTTTGATCCGTTAGTATGTTGATGTTCTACTTAATTTAGTTTACTTTCATTTGTTTTCAATTTTGGACCCGTTTATAACTAATTGAAGAAGAAATAACGAAAAGAAGAACGATTTGGCAAGTGTCTAGTAACAAAGGCCTGTCTCGATGTTCTTAACAAGGGAACTTCACTTCACAATATTAATTATACTAATATTGTTCTTATACCCAAAAAGGCAAATCCAAAAAGGGTGTTTACTTTCACCTTATCAGCTTGTTCAATGTAGCATATAAATTGATATAAAAAACTATAGCAAATTGCCTCAATACGGTCCTCCCCTAGCTATCTCTATGCAACATAGTGCCTTTATCATAGGCAAGCTAGTCACTGATAATTTCAAAGTGAGTTTGAATGCCTCAATTCACTTAGCAGATGGTGTAATGGTCAGAATGGAGAGCATAGCTTATGACCAGGTCGAATGGGACTTTCTAACTACAGTTTTGGAAAAGATATGCTTTTTTCAGAAGTGGCAAAGGCTTGTTTATAATTGTATTTCCTCTTCAAGCTTCTCTTTCCATCTCAATGACATGGTACAGGGACGGTAATCCCTTCACTAGAACTTCGATAAGTATGCCTAATTTATTGTTACTTATTTCTCACATGTGCTAAAGTCTTATCAGGATTACTAAGGCAGGCCGAAGGTAATGGAAAATTGATGGGGCTATATTGTTCTCGAGCATGCCTTAGTGTCTCATTTATTTTTGCAGACAACTCTTGCGTCTTTATTCTTGCTAAAAAATCTGAATACTAGGCTAGAATAAAAAATCTGAATACTAGGCTCTGACTCATATCTTACACACTTATGAAATGGCATTTGGCCAAAAAAATAAATTTTGATAGGTCACTTTTAGTGCAATTGTGGATAGAGAGATGCATGATTTTGATTCAAAAGTGCTTGGGCATTCAGTCAAATGGTTCACATGACACTTATTTAAGGTTATTGGCGACAATGGGTTGAATAGAAAAGAAGGCATTTGGAACAACTAGAGGTTGGGCCCCAAACTGAATTTATATCTCGTTCCTAGCGATTTGAACCATTAACCTCCTCCATTAAAAAGAACTTATAGTGAATGATGGTACCAGCATTTACTATAAGTTCCTCTTAAGGAAAAGATCAATGTTGGGGACGCAATAAAAAATCTAGTTTGGGATGAAACCCCCAGTAGATAGTATGTAAGTTAATGGTGAACGGAATAGTCCCTGGGTGAAAGGCTTGTAGGAAAAAATTTGTGATCGTTACGAAAAGTCATATTTACTGATAAGAAGTGAACTGACTTGGTCAATTAGTCCACTATTACCCAAATGGCATTGTCACCTCTTGCTGAGTTTAGAAAACTTACTATAAAGTCCATGTTTATGTATTTCCACTTCCTTTCTGGTATTTCTAATGGATTCAACGAACCTAATGGCTTTTGATCTTCTACTTTGACTTGTTGACAGACCAAACATTTCTCCACGACCCTATACTTCTCTTCATGTTTTTCCACCAAAATGTGTCTTAGAGGTCACGGTATATCTTCGTTCCTCCAGAATGTGTTGTGTAAGGGGTTTAGTGTGCTTCATCCTAAATTTTCTTCCTCAAATTTTCATCCTTAGGTACACATAATCTCCCTTTGAACATGAGTGCATTATCTGTATTCAAACTAAAATCCTTGCATTTATCAGTATCAACTTCGACCTTGATCTTTTGCAGTAAATGGTATTTATCTTGTGCCTCTCGAATTTGATTTCTGAGAGTGGTTCGAATCATCAAAGATGCTATTTTTGTAGCAACTGGACTCGATGGTACTAAAACTTCCAACTTTAATCTTTCGAAGTCCCTTACTAGTTGTTACATCACTGTGACCTACCGTCTTTCTGCTTAAGGTATCAGCAACAACATTCGCTTTACTTGGGTAATAATGGATCGCACAGTAGTCATTTACTAACTCTAACCATCTTCACTGTCTCATATTTATCTCCTTCTGGATAAAGAAGTACTTGAGACTCTTATGGACTATATAAATAACACACTTTCCACCATACAGATAGTGACGCCATATCTTTAAGGAGTGAACTATAGTAGCCAATTCTAGATCGTGTGTTAGATAATTTTGTTCATACGGTTTTAGTTGCCTCAAAGCATAGGTGGCCAATTTTCCATGCTGCATAAGCACACATCCTAAACAGTTTGGATGCATCACTGTAAATGACAAAACCTTCTGATCTTTTTGATAATGCTAGGACTGGAGCTGTAACTAAACGTTGCTTAAGTTCTTGAAAGCTTCATTCAGTTTACTCCTTTCCTAATTAGCTAAGTCATCGACCCAGTAATTTTAGAAAAACCTTCTATAAATCGTTAGTAATAACTGACTAACCCTAAGATTTTGCGCACTTCTCCAGCATTGGTTGGTCGGTTCCAATTTGTTACGACCTCTACTTTGGCCGGATCGGCTTCAATTCCTTGGGTAGTAACTACGTGCCCAATTAGACCTATTCGATCCAGTCACAATTTGCACTTATTGAATTTAGCGTACAAGTTCTCATTTCTTAATATCTCCAACACTATTATGAGGTGTTGTTTATGTTGCTCACAATTCTCAAAGTATACTAAGATGTCATCGATAAAGAATATGGCAAACTTGTCCAAGTATTCATGGAACACCCTGTTCATTAGGTCCATGAATATTGTTGGAGCATTGGTCAAGCCGAAAGGCATGACCACAAACTCGTAATGTCCATTACGAGTCGGAAAAACTGTTTTCAATATGTCACTAGCCTTAATCTTCAATTGATTGTACCTGGATCTCAACTCAATCTTATAAAACACTTTTGATCTTCCCAGTTAATCAAACAAATCTTCAATCTTCGAAAGAGAGTACTTGTTCTTTATCGTCAACTGATTTAATTCCCTATAGTTGATGTACATTCTCATCGATCCATCATTCTTCTTCACAAAAAAGACTGGTGCACCCCACGGTGATATACTTAGTCAGATAAAATCTATATCCAACAATTCTTGAAGTTGAGACTTTAGTTCTTGTAACTCCTTCGCGGCCATTCTATAAGGTACTTTAAACATCGGTGTCACTCCGGGAACTAGTCAATCGTGAACTCCAGTTGTTTGTCCAGTGAAATTTCAGGTAGATCTTCAGGAAAAAAGTCGACAAACTCCTCTACCACTTCTAAGTCTTCTACAGTTACCTTTGGTTGTGATTTACATGAGGCACTGAACGATTTTTCTTTACCTGACCTTTTCTTCCTTGAGAAATGAAACTTTTTCTCTCCTGGTTTCTAAAGTACTGCCTCCTTTTCATGGTACTGTATAGACACATGGTTGTGTCCCAACCAATCCATGCCTAGGATTACGTCAAAATCACTTATTTCTAAGACATACAAATATGCTTCTAGTACTTTTCTTCCATTTTCTATCTTAACTGATTTAACTAATTGATTCGTAAAAAGCGACTTGCCTGAAGGAATGCTAACCTCTAGTATGCTAGCCAATTTATCAGATACAAGTCTAGCCTTAGTGATAAAAGATGCAGAGATAAAAAAATGCGTTGATCCAGAATCGAAAAACACGTAAGCAGAAAAATGTGACAACAAAAGGGTACCATCTATCACGTTGGGATTTTCGTCTACTTTTTGTTGAGTAAGGGCGAACCCTCGCCCTTTTCCATTCTTATTCTTGTTCTTATCTCTATTTTCTCCTTTCTGTCTCTTCATTTGAAAAGTTCTGGACAATTCATGCTCATGTGGCTTAGTTTGCCACACCGGTAGCATACATTATTTCCAAACATGTACTCTCCTAGGTAAGTCTTGTTATATTTTGAGCAGGGATCCCAGCTTGACGTTGTTGAATCTTGTATTCGGCTTCTTTTTCCACCAATTTCATTTTCCTTTGTCATGTCCACTCTACTTTCTCTTCCTAGAAAAATCTTTATTTTGAAGAGTAGACTAATCTGAACTGGCCTTACGGTACCAAACTATCTTGGCCCGAGCTAGCATTTCCTGATAAGAAGTAAGGGTATATGCCATTAGAATTTAGCTTATATATGTGCTCAATCCTTGTTCAAACATTTTGATCTTTTTAGCTTCAGTATCAACAAGGTGATGAGCATACTTTGATAACTGCTCAAATTTATGCTAGCATTCTGGGAGCGACATGATGCATTGCCTCAACTGTAAAAATTCAGTTTCCTTGATGTCCTTTAGTGCCTACGGGAAATACTTATCCATCAGCTCTTGCTTGAATTGGTTCCAAGTTAGAGTGTCCTGCTCTGCCTCACTAGGAGTGCAGGACATAGATTTCCACCAATGACTAGCATCATCGGTGAACATGAATTTTGCGCATCAGTATTTTCCAGCAATCAGAAGATGTGTTCCTACTTACGCAACCACTCATCTGCTGCTACGGGTCCTGAAGAGCCATAAAATGTATGGGACTTGTACCTATGAAACTGTTGTATCATGGAGGCATGATTGACATCAATTGGAGTTGTAGGTTAGGAAGGAGCCTAACTCTGTCTGGCCACGTCATGCGTTGCTCTTAGAAGATCTCTGATCAGGTTATTTTAAGTTGGGGTGTCATTTCTTTGTGACAAAAATAAAGTTCTTCCATCAGGCAAACAATAATACTATTACATCTCATAAAGGAAAGATGAAAATTTTATTAGAATAATCTTCGACAAAGCATCGAAAAATCATAAATGTTTGGAAAAGTAATAATAATACGGAAAGTAACAAGAGCAAAACTAGGTTACAACTAAAAATCTAGAAGTGCTCTCAAAATATAGTTTAAAGAAAAATAACATAATGAAAATTAAGCAAATGACGTCTAATCTGAATCTTCTTTCTAGTTAGGCATTGGTTGATTGATGGATGTCTTTGATTCTGCAGTCGACTCTTCTTCGTTACTCACAAGTGCCTCATTCATATAATCTTCATTATAGTGAACTATGGCGTAGTAAAACGACTCGACATCGAGGTGGTTTGGGTTTTCCTTCACCATTTCTTCCTTGATTATCCTACCCATCTATACTTTAAACGGGGTAAGGGTACAAAAAGGTGTTCGATTGTCTCGTCGTTACCAATTCTATTTCCATGACGCATCACCCCACGCCACACGTGAAAGAAACTCTCAATATGTTAAGGAAAGATTTGAATTTAAGTTCTCGTAGGCTTGCTTCGCTAAGATTCGTAGTCTTAGGTAACACGGAAAATCGGTAGATTTTCTAGCGGTGTACCTCATTCTAGCCATTATGTCCTAAGTCTAGTCCAACATAGGACCAAACAAAATAAGAAAGTTTCAAGCAAAATATATAGCATTCTCTTGATTGCAAAAATAATTATATGCAAAATCAACTTCAAAAATATTAATGTTAGACGGCTTGAAATAACTCTTTCTTGTCTCATGTAAAAATTGTACATGAGGGTCTGAGGATGGTAGCCGTCAGATGAAATAGGATGACCATGGTGAATCTTTACATTTTCAACTTTTCTCAATTACCGATAAGAAAATACAAACTTTTATGTAATCATGTAACATATTTCGATAAATCATGAACTCATCATTTATTTCTTCAAATACACATTAGGAGAAAACAATTTTTTTTTTACGTAAACAATGTTCACTCGAGCAGACATAGGCAATTTTGTCCCGTTCGAGGCAATTATTTTTATCGTTAACTTGTCTCAATAATAGTCAATCTGTCATCTGATTTCTCATGTATAAAAGGGCAACCAAACGGTTATGAAAAATTATGAAATTTTAACCAATTACTCATAAATCATCTTTCTAACACATACTGAAATTTCATAATTTTATAAAAACGGGAAGGTCTCCAAATAAGGGAACAAAGTACATGATAAGCAAAAACTAGAGTGCTTTCAGCATTGAAGTTTAAATCCGATTTTCTCTAATCAAACGACTTAGAAAAATTCTAAAATTTTTAGATACTAATCATAAAATAATATATTAACACATCTACAATTTAGAAAAAAATCAATTTCGTAAGGTCTCCAATTTAAACTCCAAAACATATAAGACATATTCTCGAGCAGAACTGTCCATCATCACCAAAATATACGTATCTTGCTTTACATATATCCAAAAGAAGTGATTCCAAATCTCAAAGGACCAAAATTGAAAGATCATCAACCCTATCAAATTTTATCATAGAACCTAAAGTATACCATTTTGGAAGTCCATTTGAAGCTGGACGTGCTCGCTGGAATTTCTGGACATATTCATTCCGAGTCATCGTTTAACATTTTATTCAATTTTCAGTACTCTAAAAATTAGAAGTTCATCACATAGTCCAAAATAAGTTTATGACAAATAACAAATAACATTCTTAACACAATTCTCTTATAACATAAAATTTTAGAATTTATAACATCAAATAAAACTGTCATTTATTTATCTTCTTAACAAAATCTCTTCCCATGACTTATTTTTTTCATCATCGGATTTTCATCCAACCCTACAGTCAATCTATAAAGGGGAAAAGGATGAGTTTTAGAAAACTCAATAGGAATATCAACATAATCAAATGCAAATCCCAATTCACATATTGAAAAATCATGTATAAATCTATACAATATTCTCATTTTTCAGGTGAGCTCAAGGGCCGAAACCACATCATTCTTTCTCTCTTAGGTTTAATCCCGAAGGAATAAAACTATAGTTCTTTCTCTCTTGTGGTTAACTATGAAGATTGAAACACTTCTTTCTTTTTTGTAAAATCACACGGATTTTACTTTTAAAATCGGATGTCCAAAACACATATTCTCAAGCATAGAAATTTATATATAATATCAACATATGAACGGGATTTAAAAATAAAATTTGCATAATAGTATTCTTACCTTTTGTTTTTGATTTAAAAACGATGGAAAACTTTGAAGAAAGCTCGAAAAATTCTCTTTTTCTTTCTTCTTCATCTTCTCCTCTTTTCTTCTTTTCTTTTCTCATTATTTTATTTTTCTTCAAAATGGTATAAGGGTGTATGTGTATGTGGGGGAAGGGGTAGAAGATTTTGGGATGCCTTTCTATTTTCTTGTATGTCCATCAAAGAACTTACCCATTTGGAATTTAGTAAGTCTTTGATATAGTGCAATTTACTATCTTTTGAAAATATCCTACAAATTTTGCTCTTTATAAAATAATTATAATTTATTTAATTAATTAATTAATTTAAAATTTGTAGGATATTCCTCTAGTGGACTTGTGTCGTTTATTAATAATGAACCTCGTTTAGACTTTGGACGGATAAGGGCCCTCAAGCATTAGCTAAGAAATATACTTAGCTCAAATAATTTCTACAATAAATTCAAAATTTCTGGGGTGTTACATGAGTGGTGTGGTATATCTTCTGCTATCCAAAATCCAAGTCTTAGAGACTATAGAATTGATTGAAGCAGTAGAAAAGATTATCAAATCTGCAACGTTTACAAAAGCATTGTTATTACCACTAGTGTTGCACCCGTGCGATGCACAGGCACGGGAGGTGTAATCACAAAAAATAATTTCTATAGTTATCTATGAAAGTTAATTAGTTATAATAAAATAATCTTGAAAATGCAATATCTTAAATCTTAATCAGTATTGAAAAATTCATGCATTTTTTTGTACCAAAATAAAGATAAGATTAATTAATTAAATATTTTAAATATAGATAATTAAATTAGAACGCATTGGATAATTAATTTTGTAATGATAACAAAACTAAATTAGTTTTTGTAATGATAACTAAATTAGAAGGTAGATCGACTCCAATTGAAAAACTATAAAATCAGACGGCTATTAAACGCAGTATTAAGAATCAACATTTAATACTATTAAAAAAATCCATTTATGGAAACTGAAAAGAAAAATAAAAATTCTAAATATAAAAGTATTTAAGCGGGAAAATAAAATTTTGACGGCACTTCTGAAAAATCCATGCATTTTTTTTTAAATTTTAATTACTATTACTTCTACATTCGAAAAAATAATTTCTCTTTCATCTATCTTCTCCATAAATAAACTTTCTTGAAATCTATTGACTAAACTACTAATACAACTTTATTTTTTCTATTTTCTTATTACACAAAATTATATATTTTTACCCAATATTTATATTCAATTTCTTTTTCTACAAAGCTTCCTCCCATAAAAGTAAAAAATCATCCACAACAAAAACTAATGAAACACTTTCATTCTTGAACTTTTTTTAAATTGCAAAATAATAAAAAACTAAAAATTCCAAATTAAAATGAATAAGAATAATAACTAATATCAAAAGTCATTTGACTAATTTTTTATTTATTTATTATTCATTGAACAAAATTTGTCAATTAGAAAGATGACTGTAAAAAATTCAAATTAAGTATTTTATATAATTTTCAACCCATTATTAATTCAATAAAATTATTATTTATTCATTTCAAGTTGACCAAACACTAAATTTTAATTAGTACTAAACCCATGCATACGTTGACCAAAACGAAGATAATTAATTAATTAAATTAAATTAATTAGATATTTAAAATATAGATAATTAAATTTAAAACGTATTGAAAAATTAATTTTTACAATGATAACAAAACTTTGAAAATATGAATTTTGACTTATTTTTCTCACTTTGCATTGATGTCTTCTATAATAATATTGAAAATACAATATTTTAAATGTGATATCTTAAATCGTATCATAATAATGTTTTAGTTGAGTACAACTTTTCTAATAGTCCTATAACTATTCAATTTATTCGAAACATGTTTGGCTATTTTCTTATGTATGTTACTTTTTTTGTTTTTTTTTTTTTTTTTTGAAAAGTTATAAAGTAAGGATTAATGAAAATTGAACAACACATTTAAACTTTAAGTTTAAATGTAATAGTTTAAATGTGCTTTCTTAAATTTTAATTAGCATTGAAATTAAATTATTTAATTATTTAAAATATGGATAATTAAATTAAAATGCATTGAAAAATTAATTTTTGCAATAATCTTTAAAAATATCGACTTTGACTTATTTTTCTTTCAATGTGCATTGATTGTTTTCATAATAATCTTGAAAATAATCTTGAAAATGCGATATCTTAAATCTCAATTAGTATTGAAAAATCCATGCATTTTTTTGTACTAAAACAAAGATAAGATTAATTAATTAGATATTTTAAATATAGATAATTAAATTAAAACGCATTGGATAATTAATTTTGTAATGATAACAAAACTAAATTAATTTTTGTAATGATAACTAAATTAGAAGGTAGATGGAAAGACTCTAATTGAAAAACTACAAAATGAGATGGCTATTAAATACAGTATTAAGAATGAACATTTAATACTATTAAAAAAATCCATTTATGGAAACTCTAAAAAAAATAGAAATTCTAAATAGGAAAGTATTTAGGCGGGAAAATAAATTTTTGACGGCTCTTTTGTTTTTATATATGTATAGATTTGGGTTGTTTGGCATCATCGTGGATAAGGTATGGGCGAGCTGTTGTAGTTGCTCTGTAGAAAGACCATATAAAGGATGAGTAAAACTAGTAGTTTGTGAATTGCCTACTTGTTGGTTCTGTGAGGAGTCTACAACATTAACTGTGTAAGATTTATTCCCACGAGATAACTGATTACGATTTCCTTGTCCTCCTGGTGTATTAGAGGTTCACGTACCATTCTTGAATTTGTACTTGTCTTCTGTGTGTCCCCTCTTATTATAAAATGTGCACTAAAACTTCAGAGTGCGCCAATTCTTGATAATGTAGCCATCTCTATTACAATGTTCACAATGTCTGCTCTTTGATTTGTTATTATAGCTGTTTTGGCGGCTTTAGAGTGAAGTTGCAATGGAGAATTATTTTTGGTTTCTGATATCATTTGTCGATGAGTCTTCTTCTGAATAATAAGAGAATAGGCTTGTCGAACATTGGGCAGCGGTGTCATCATGATAATGTTGCTGCGAACAGTGCTAAAAGTGTCGTTGATGCCCATAAGAAATTGCATTATTCGATCCTCGTCTCTTTGTTCTAGGTGCGCATGACTCATCGCAAATAGGAATAGTCCTATATGTATCCAACTCTTCCCACAAACTCTTGAGTTTAGTATAATATCCTGAGATGGTTGTGGTTTCTTGTGATAGTAATGCTAAGGATTTCTGAATTTGGTAGATTGAGGTTGCATTCATTTGGCAAAATTGATCTTTAAAATCCTTCCAAACCTGATGAGCTGTTTAGGCATGAATAATACATTGTCAAATTCAGTTCTACTGAATGTGTAAGCCATTACAATATCATACTGTTGTATTGATTCCATGATGTAAACTCAACTAGTTGTTTGGTTTCTGAGGGGGGTTTGATGGAGTCGTTGATGAATCGTATTTAATTTTTGGTAGTAAGGGCGTGTATCATAGATTTGCTCCATGATTGATAATTGACTCTATTTAACTTTGTTGGAACATGCATGAGTTTGGGATAATCTGAATTATAAACAAAGTATGGACTTGAATAATCCATACTTGTAATTGAGAATGATACCGAAGATTGATTAGTTTTGGTAATTTGAACTTCTTGCTCAGATACAATGTTGAAAAATAAGAAGATAAAATTGAGTATAAACCCTTTGGAGGAGAAAATATGTAATTGTAAGACCTATTAATTGTGGCCCACTTAATATTATTAAATAAATTAATTGAAGTGGTTTTATAATGCTAAAATTCAATTGGTCAATTGAGTAGTGGCAGTTTCTTAACTGCACATTGTGATGAAAAATGTGCAGTTTTAAGGTCAATTAGAAATTGTCTCTCTCTACCTGATAAATATGAATTTATTCCATCAAATAATATAAGTTGAATTACAGAAAGGTGAAGAGATATAACAGTTTCTTGGTTTTCTTGTTTCTCTTTATCTTGCAGGTTTTATCTCTTTAATTATTAACAATGGATCAAAGTAGGCCTAATTACTTTATTGATAACATGAAAATCGTTAAGTTCCAAGATCAAAGATTTAGTGTTCATATAGAAATTGGCTTTATATGAAGTTATTGATTTACTAACATGTTGTATCAGAGCACAATTTAGGAACTTGTGATTTTTCGATTAAGTGTATTGTTTTACAAACTAAAAATTTATGTGAATTATTATTCCTCTGCAATTACAGTAATTCTATAAATTGGAATCATAATGCACGTTGATTATATGCGTTTTCTTTTGATTGAAAACATTGTATCAAAGTTGTGCATCATCAAATGCCAATTTACCTTAGCATTTATTAAGTTTCGATTTTTTCTATCCAATTGATGTGGAATTGGGTGTCTTGCCTTCTGTCGTATGCTAAATTGAAAGGTTACCATTTAATAATGTTTCTTAAGGAAAAGAGAAAATTGAATCACCACCAAATTTTTTTCTCTGTTTATATAAATGGATCAAGACAGGAACGTAATTATATTTTTGCCTAGAAGTTTGAACTCCAATTAGTAGACAATATTAATACAAGAATTTTACCCATCAATGTTGGCATCAATGATATGGAGTATCTAATATGGATAAAGATACTGTACATTGTTTTATATTTTACGAAATCAAATTTTGTATAGGTTCAAATTATTTATGTCAATAATGTTATGTAATTTTAATGTTCAATTAATGTGGTTTGTTAGTCACCAAAGTGGCCAAACTTTATGGTATTCCGAACGTTAAATTACATGATTTATTTGTCAATTAATAATGATAGATTGATACTTATAAATGAAGATGACATTAGGATTATTGTTGTCATGAGTATATTGACGTGTATAGATTGTAAAAATTGTTAAAGATCGCCCAAAGGCTGATGAATTGATTTTATTAATATTGAACGTGATTGTGGTTAATTGATATACTTAATTATATGTGTTTTGTACATCCAAAGGTAATAGATGTGTCTTGTTAGAGTATATTTAATTTTCAATTAAGTAAAACTAAAATTAGTATTATTATATTTATTATGATTGTATAATGTAGTATCACTCAAAGGAAAACTACGGTATATATTTAGTGTTAAGTTATAGAATATAAACGTAAGTATTTAAGTCAAAACTTAAAGTATTAATATTCGAGCATTTATATTTTACAGTATCTATTCCCGCGTCTCTGCATTCACATGCTTCATTTGTACCACTGTTCTATGGGCTCAATTTCTTACTGGTGTGAAAAAGTCCAGTTCAACTTAGGTGTCTTGGACTTAGACTTGGCACTTCAAGTTGATAAACCTACCAATCTAACTGATGAGAGCAGTGCTTATGATAGATCTTTTCATAAGGCTTGGGAATGATCCAACAGATTGAGCCTAATGTTTATGCGGATGACCTTAGCAAAGAACACCAATCTACTATTTCAAAGACTAAAATTGCTAATTAATATATGAAGTTTGTGAAAGAACACTTCCAAACAGCTGATAAATCACTTGCTGGCACATTGATGGGCATCTTAACCACTATGAAATTTGATGGTTCTCTTACCATACATGAGCATGTTATTGAAATGAGTAACACTGGAGCAAGACTTAAGAATCTCGGAATGAGTGTGGATGAGAACTTCATGAAACAGTTTATCATCAACTTCTTGCCTCCTGAGTATGATCAATTCCAAATGAACTATAACACCTTAAAGGACATATGGAATGTGAATGAATTGCACAGTATGCTCGTGTAAGAGGAGACAAGGCTTAAGAATCAAAGAACTCATTCTGTTCATCTTGTAAGTCATCAAGGAACTGGAAAAAAATATAAGAAGAAGTCTAGAAATGGCATTAATCAAGGACCAATAAAGATAAATGAGTCTTTTGGCCAAATCCACAAGTAGGAACCAAAGAAAGATACGTGCCATTTCGGTCGCAAACCTGGGCACTATCAGAAAGTCTGCCTGAAACGCAAGGCATGATTCGAAAATAAAAGTAAGTGTATTGCTTATGTATGTTTCGAATCTAATTTGGCAGAAGTTCTTTATAATACTTGGTAGATTGATTCTAGATGTACTACTCATGTTTCCAATACGATGTAGAAATTCATTTCAATCCAAACCATAAATCCAAATGAAAAGTTTTTTTTTCATAGGCAATTAAGTCAAAGCTCCAGTTGAAGCCATTGAACCCTATTGTTTGATTTTACATAGTGGACACCATTTAGATTTGTTTTAAACTCTTTATGTACCTTCTATTTCTCGCAATTTAGTTTTTTTTGTCAACACTTGATTCTGCTGGATATTTCTATGATGGTGGAAATGGATGTTTGAGTTTGTTTAAACATAATCATTTTATCGGTTCCGCTATTCTTTGTAATGGCTTATACAAATTAAAGTTTGATAACCTTTTTGCCAAAACTCTTTTAACCCTACATCATAATGTTGGTACTAAACGTAGTTATTGAATGAACGATCTACTAACTTGTGGTATAAACGTTTGGATCATATATTCAAGGAAATGATAGAAGGATTAGTAAGGAATGAAATCCTCTCTGACTTGGATTTTACTAATCTTGGAGTGTGTGTAGATTGTATTAAGGGTAAACAAATCAAACACACAAAGAAAAGAGCCACAAGATACACACAACTTCTTGAGATAATACATACTGATATATGTAGGTCTTTTGATGTTCCATCTCTTAGTGGAGAAAAATATTTTATCACCTTCATTGACGACTTTTCACGTTATGGTTATGTCTATTTGTTACACGAAAAGTCTCAAAATGTAAATTTTTTAGAGATCTTTATCAATGAAGTTGAACGACAATTAGACAGATAGATGAAAATTATTAGATATGTTAGAGGTGATGAATATTATGGAAGGTATAATGAAACTGGACAATACCTGGGTCCATTTACTAAAATTCTTGAAAGACTCGACTTATGTGCTCAATATAGTATGCCTGGCACACCAAAACAGAATGGTGTAGCTGAAAGGCATAATCGTACTCTAATGGGAATGGTTAGGTGTATATTAAGCAACTCTTCTTTATCCGTCTCTTTGTAGATGTATGCATTAAAGACTGTCATGTATTTACATAATAGGGTTCCTAGTAAGCCAATTCTAAAGATACCTTTTGAATTGTGGACTGGAAAGAAACCCAGTTTATGGCACCTGTATGTTTGGGGTTGCAAGGCAGAAGCAATAATTTTTAATCCATATGAAAATAAATTGGACTCAAGAACAATCAGTGGTTTCTTTATTGGTTATCTAGAAAAATCTAAAGAGTATAGATTTTATTGTCCTAACTATAGTACTAGAATTGTTGAAATTGGAAATGCTAAGTTCATTGAAAATGGCAAAGTTAGTGGGACTCTAGAACCACGAAATGTGGAAATTCAAGAAGGTAGAGTTCAAGTTCCTTTGCCCCCAACTTCTTCAAATGTTGTTGTTCCTCCAATTGTTGAACGACATGACAATTTGCCATAACAACAAATGAATGATCAAACACCTCAAAATGAAGTTGCTATTAATGAACTTGTAGTAAATGAACCACAAGAAATAGCATTATGAAGGTTAGAAAGACAAAGTAGACCTGCTATTCCTGATGTGATGATTATGTAATTTACTTACAACAATCTAAATTTGACTTAGGAATTGTTGATAACGACCCAATTTCATTTTCATAGGCCATTGATAGTGCTGATTCTGATAAGTGGTTAGATGCTATGAAAGATGAGCTAAAATCTATGGAGCATAATGAAGTCTGGGATCCCGTCGAATTACCTAAATCATACAAAAGAGTTGGGTGTAAATGGGTCTTTAAGACCAAATACATATTTAATGGTAATATCAAACGATATAAAGCTAGACTTGTAGCCAAAGATTTTACTCAGAAAGATAGCATTGACTATAAAGACACATATTCGCCCGTCTCTAAAAAAGACTCGTTCAGAATTATAATAACTTTAGTAGCTCATCATGACTTAGAGTTTCATCAAATAGATGTAAAAATTGTATTTCTAAATGAAAATTTCGATAAGAGGTTTATATAGACCAGCCTGAGGGTTTTTCAGTTGAAAGAAAGGAACACATGGTATGTAAACTGAAGAAATCAATAAACGGGCTTAAACAAGCTTTTCGCCAATGGTATCTTAAGTTCAATGATACTATTACTTCCTTTGGATTTAAGGAAAATATCATTGATTGATTTATATATCTAAAGGTCAATGGAAGTAAGTTTTTTTTTTTTTTTTATTATGTATGTTGATGATATCTTGCTCGTTACTAACGATCTTGGTTTTCTACACGAAATTAAGAAGTTTCTCTCTAAGAACTTTAAAATGAAATATATGGGAGAGGCATCATATGTGATAAGAATTGAAATATTCTGAAATAGGTCACAATGATTGTTAGGGTTGTCTCAGAAAGCGTATATCAATAAAGTTTTAGAAATATTTAAAATGGAAAAATGTTCAGCAAATGTTGTTCCAATTCAAAAATGAGACAAGTTTAGTTTCATGCAATGTCTAAAGAATGAATTGGAATGTCAACAAATGGCAACTATTCTTTATGCATCTATTGTTGGAGGCTTAATGTATGCTCAGACTTGTACTAGACCGGACATCAATTTTGCTGTTGGAATGCTGGGCAGGTATCAAAGTAATCCAGGACTTGATCATTAGAAAGCTGCAAAGTAAGTATTACGATACTTGACGAAAGACCACATACTCACCTATATGATATCTGATAATTTGGAGGTCATTGGATATTCAGATTCAGATTTTGCTGGATGTGTTTATACCAGAAAATCCATATTTGGCTATTTGTTCATCTTAGCTAGAGGGACAATAACATGGAAAAGTGTGAAGTAGCCAGTCATTGCTGTATCCACTATAGAAGTCGAGTTTGTGGCATACTTTGAGGCCACCGTTCAAGAAAATTGGCTGCAGAACTTTATTTCAAGACTTGGGATTGTCGAAAGTATAGCCAAGCCGCTGAAACTTTATTGTAATAATTTTCATCAGTCTTCTTTTCAAAGAATGACAAGTACTCTAAAGGTGCTATACATATGGAATTGAAGTACTTCGCCGTTAAAGAAGATGTTCAAAAACAAAGAGTGTCAATCGAGCATATTAGTGTTAGAATATAGAATATATATTAGAATATATTATGATTGTTTACCTAATATAGATTATGGTTTTCATTACTATATAAACGCCCTTGTAATTATATTTTCATTATGCCGTCTGCCTAATAAAGTTGGTTGTTCTTTCTTCTTCACATGGTATCAAAACACGGGTTGTGTTTTGAATGCTTAGTTCTTTATTTTTCCTTTCCTACTCAAAGTTCCGCACATTAAAAAATCTTACTATTTGTGTAACCTGAAACTGAAAATCCACTATTTTCATTCAACGCGACCTCGGATGGGAGAGTGGTGATCATATCTGGACTCACGGCGACGAGGCGACCAACCACAGATGGCATGTAAAGCGCGTGGATGAGAGATGCGACTGGATACGACAGCGATGTGAGGCTCATGCGCAAGGACGGTGGAGACGTGTGGCAGCACGTATGTGCTCCGATCAGTTTGCTTCTTTTGCTTCTTTTATACAGATTGTTCCTTGGTAAAATTTTTTTTATCTTCTGGTGGTGTTTGTTTGGCCGTTGGTTGAGGTTCGTCCTTCAAAACAGATTGTTTGGTCATTTGTGCTGTTGTTTTTTCTTGAATTGCATAATCTTGATTTTCTCTTATTTGTAATAATGACAACTAAAAGGGATGATTCCCTTCAATCTATTAGTGTAAGATTATTTGGTCAAAATTATTAATATTAGAGTACCGTGATAAAACAATTTCTCAAAGGTAAAAAAATTGTGGGGTTATGTTATTGGAACTATTGTGATACCTAAGAGTACCAGTGATAATCATGCTACTGATGTTGATGCTTGGGAGTTAAACAAGGCAAAAATTCTTACTTGGATTCACAATTCTATTGACCATTCTATTGGTACACAGTTGGCAAAGTATGAAACTGCAATGGAAGTCTTGGATCATTTGCAGAAGTTATACACTAAGTTTAACTTTTCAAAACGATATCAGTTAGAGATTGATATACGAGCCTTACAATAGAAAAATATGGATATTATGGAATTTTACACTGCTATGACATCGATTTGGGATGAGTTGGCTCTTACAGAATTGGCAGGACTGAAAGCATGTGAGGATTATATTATTTATAGAGAGGAGCAACGATTGGTTCAATTTTTTATGGCACTTCGTAGTTCCTTTGAGGGCCTTAGAGGCTCTATCTTGCATCGTACACCTCTTCCTTCTGTTGATTCAGTGGTTAGTAAACATGTGGTTGAGAAAACACGTTTGAAATCCCTAACAGGTGAGGCATCCATTCCTACTTCTAGCACTTCAGTTTTGGCTATCCATTCTCGACCATCTACGTAGAATCATAACAAGGGTTATGTACGAGCTGCTAGTGATGAGTATAGCTTTTGCAAAAAAAAAAAAAAAAAGACATTGGAAGGCTCAATGTCCTAAGAAGCTACAATCTTCACAGAGTCAACAATGGTTTTATCGTCCCAATGCTAACATAGTAGCAGCCATGTCACCTTGTGACTCATCTATTCTTGGAGCACCACCATCTGATCCCCACCTCACTACTCTAGTTGAGCAGTTTTAGAAGTTTCTTGCCACTCAGCCTCATGCCATGTCAGCCTCTACTCATATAGGTTTGTCATTCCAGAGCCCATCAGGTATTTCTTCCTTATGGATCTTTGACTCAGGTGCATCTAAACACATGTTATCTGACTCCACACTATTTGATTCCTTACAACCTTATAATTCGTCTGTGTCTATTATGACTACTGATGGCACTCCACTGTCTTTAGCAAGGTTTGGTTTTGTTAATACACACAATTTATCACTCTGAGATGTCTATTGTGTTCCAACTCTTTCTTTGAATCTTATATTTATTGGTCAGTTATATGATTCTGGATATTTAGTTCAATTTTCTTCTACTGCTTGTCATGTGCAGGATTCTCAATCTCAGAAGCTGATTGGGATAGACCATAGAAAATGAGGTTTATATAACCGCATGCTGCAGCCTCTAGTGTTGATTTGTCGTCTTTTTCTTTGAATTCTTCTTCTTCTAGTTTTTATTTGTGGTTGCCTTGGACATGTTTCTGCTAGTCGTTTAAAATTTTTAGTTTCTAAAGGTCAATTGGGAGATTTGCGAACTCATGATATCTGTAGTGGTTGCAAATTAGCTAAATTTTATGCTTTACCTTTTTCTCGAAGTGTTTCTCGTTCTGTTGCACCATTTGACCTTGTTCATTTTGATGGGGGCCTGCTCCTATTGCTACAAAAGGAGGGTCTAGATATTATGTCTAGTTTCGTTATTGCTGGGTTTATTTTATGAAACGACGTTCTGATTTTCTTTCCATTTATCTTTCTTTTATAGCACTTGTTAAAACTCAACAATCTAATGTTATTAAGTACTTTAGATGTGACTTGGGTGGGGAGTATACCTCTAGTGACTTTTCTACATTGCTTGCTTCTGATGAAACAATTCACCAATCCTCATGTACTGACACCCCATATTAAAATGGTATTGCTAAACGAAAGCATAGACACTGCCCGTTCTCTACTCTTATCTACCAAAGTTCCTAGTGAATTTTAGAGAGAAGCAGTTTTAACTGCTGTTCACTTGATTAATACGATTCTGTCATTCCACACTTTGGGTTGTCGCCTTTTGAAATACTATTTGGACATCACACCTGATTATTCTCTTCTAAGAGTTTTTAGGTGCACATGTTTTGTCCTTTGTCCTCAAGTAGAATGTAGTAAGTTGACTTTATATTATGCTATTTATGTCTTATTGGGATATGGGGAGGGACAAAAGGGTTATCGCTATTTCGATCCTATTAATAAAAAATTATATATTTCCCGCCATGTTGTGTTTCTTGAGCATATTCCATTCTTTTATATTTATGATAATACTTGTATCGTGACTAATACTAATCTCATTCATCCTTTTTCTGATGATACCAATAGCTCACCTTCCCATACCCCTCTTGTTGTTGATCATTCTTCCACTATATGTACGCATACGCCAACTCATAATGATCATTCTCCTTCTATGGCTACCCAATCACCATCTGAGATTGTTGATCAACCTCCTTTTTCTCGATATCATCCACGTATTCGTAAGTCTACTCTATTACCTGATTTGCTTATTCTTGTTTTTCAGAATCTTTCTACTGTTTCTTAACATCTATTCACAAATTTTCTGAACCCTTTTCCTACAAAGAAGCTATTCTAGATCCTCTTTGGCAATAGGCTATGGCTGATGAACTCTCTGCTTTACATATGACATACACTTGAGATTTAGTTTCATTACCTCAGGGTAAACTTGCTATTGGTTTTCGTTGGGTCTATAAAATCAAAACCAAATCTGATGGTTTGATTGAGCGCTACAAGGCTAGGTTGGCTGCTAAGGGGTTTAGTCAGTAGTATGGTTTAGATTATGAAGAGATGTTTGCTCCTGTTACAAAGATGACTACTGTTCGTACACTTATTGTAGTTGCTTCTGTTTGCCGGTGCAATCTCTCTTAGTTGGATGTTAAAAATGTATTCCTGAATGGAACCCTTCAAGAGGACGTCTATATGGTTCCTCCTCCTGGTATTTCTCATCATCCTGGATATGTCTGCAAACTTAAGAAGACACTTTATGGTCTCAAACAGGCACCTCGCACCTGGTTTGAGAAATTTTCTATTGTTGTTGCCTCTCTTGGCTTTACATCCAGCCATCATGTTTCTGCTTTGTTCTCTAGATGCACCTCCTCTGGTCGTATTTTACTCATTTTATATGTTGATGACATGATTATCACTGGTGATGATGTTGACGGTATTGCTGCCTTAAAATCTGATTTGGCTCGTCGTTTTGAAATGAAGGATTTAAGTCCTTTATCTTATTTTTTGGAGATCGAGGTTTCTCTTCTCCTAGAGGTTATCTTCTCATTCAGTCTAAGTATGCAACTGATGTTATTGAGCGTGCTCGTCTCATTGTTACTAAGACTGCTGATACTCATCTTGAAACCAATGTTCCTTATTCACCTTTTGACGGTATCCCTTTGCCTGATCCTAATATGTACCGTACTATAGTTGAAAGTCTCGTCTATCTCACCATCATCTGTCCTGATATTGCTTATGCTGTTCACATTGTTAGTCAATTTTTCTCTGCTCTGACTACCGTTCACTGGAGAGTTGTTGTTCGTATTATGCGCTATCTTCGTGCTACTTGCTTTTAGAGTCTCTTATTTCCATCGACCTCTTCCTTGGAGCTCCGTGCATAATCTGATGCTGATTTAGCTAGTAACCCAACTGATCGCAAGTCCACTACTGATTTTTGTCACTTAGCTCTTGGAAGAGTAAGAAGCAGACTGTGGTTTCTCGTTCTTCTACTGAAGCACAGTATTATGCTATGGCATCTACCACTACTGAGATTGTGTGGTTGCGTTGGTTAGTTGTTGACATGTGTGTTTCTCTTTCCTCTCCAACTCCTATGTATTGTGATAATAATCTCATAACTCTGTGTTCCATGAGTGTACGAAGCATATTGAGATTGACTGTCATCTTATTTGCCACCATCTTCAGCATGGCACTATTTCTTTATTTTTTGTTTCTTCGTCGCTGCAGCTTGCTGACTTTTTCACAAAGTCACATCCGATCCATCGTTTTCGTTTCTTACTTGACAAACTCTCCCTGCTTATTGTTGTAGCATCATGAGTTTGAGGCAGGATGTTAGAATATAGAATATATATTAAAATATATATTAGAATATATTATGATTGTTTACCTAATATAGATTATGATTTTCATTACTATATAAACTCCCTTGTAATTGTATTTTCATTATACCGTCTACCTAATAAAGTTGGTTGTTCTTTCTTTCTTATATGTTCTTTCTTCTTCACACCAATCTTATGATTGCAAATCCACTAATGAAAGGATTACCACCAAAGATATTTAATGAACATGTCGAAAGAATGGACATTATTGAAAATGATCATTGACATTATGTAATTTATGATGTTTATGTATTTGACACTCTAAGCTTAATTATGTATTATTTTTTACAAAAGTATTATTCATGTCTTAATTGTTGGTATATGTACATGAATGTATTAAGTAAATTTTGACTGTGATAGTCTTTACGAAAACATTATTGTTATAAAATTATTGAACTTTTTATTACATATCATGTTAAGTGAGGAGTACATGGATTGGACTATGTCAAAATGATGGTGTACAACCACCATGACTCTTATTGGTCTTTACTTAATGATGATATATTAAGTGACCAATGCATAAGAGATTTTAGCTTATGATATGCGCATTATGTTAAAAATCACATAACGAGGCAATATTACACGGGCCAAGTGGGAGAATGTAAGACCTATTAATTGTGGCCAACTTACTATTATTAATTGAATTGATTAAAATAGTTTTATAATGCTAAAATCTAATTGGCCAATTGAGAAGTGGCAGTTTCTTAACTGCGCACGTTGATGTAAAGTTGGCAATTTTAAAGCCAATTAGAAGCTGCCTCTCTCTCTCTAACTATAAATGTGAATTTATTCCATCAAATAATATACGTTCAAGTACAGATAGGTGAAAAGAGATAACAGTTTCTTGGTTTTCTTGTTTCTCTTTATCTTACATGTTTTCTCTCTTTAATTATCACCAATGGGACTAAGAATGGGAAACTAAGTTTTATAACAAAAGAAAAAATATCAAGAAAGAAGAAAATTCGCGTGCTGGAAGAGGAACCATGCGATCGCAATATGGCCTCTAGGAACCAAAGGCCATACGCATGGTACCATGCGATTGTAGGCCTTTACACCATGTGATCGCATGGTATAATCTACTAGCCTCCCGAACTTTAATATATATGTTGAATTGAACTGTGTGTTTTTCATTTTCATTACTATAGGTCCAAATTTCTCGTCATGACTATTAAGGTAATTCATTTTCTACTTTTATCTTTTATATATTTAGGTTCCGTTTGTTTTTAATTAAAATTTTTCTAAAAAATTAAAGTCAAAGTCAACGATTAATTTTAACCACACATTTTATGGACCCACAATTTTTTAACCACACATTTCATCAACTTTTCTAAAAAAATTGATTTTAATCAAAATCAAACATTCCCTTATGGGTTGTCTTTTTACTTCTTTCACTGTGTTGAGGTGGAATTTTTAATTTGACATTGAGCTAATACGTGGTTTGACTTTTGTTTCCATCGTGTATTGTATTGATTATAATATTTTCATGAATAAAGTTTGAATTTTGTTCTAAACTATGTTTTTTATTTTATTTTATTTGGATTCTTGAGCTGTGAATGCAAATTTATGTTCTTATTGTTAACAAGATCATTCGGAATATAAATGTCAATAAAGCTGGATTCTTATAATTTGAATCTTTTTGAGACACATGATTCACGATTACTGCATCAAACTAACTTCACATATGAGTGTTTTACATATTTTCTTATTGCTGAAAGTAGAGATTATGGCTTAAGCACGAATACATATCAATATTTAATTTTTCTTTATATGATTTTCTTTATTTATTTTATTTGTATATTTTACTTACTTATGTGTTTTTAGATTAAGTAGTTCAATATGGTATCAGAATAGACAAATGTCTTAGGTTCAAGTCTTACTGCCATCTATTAAAATAAATTGTGCACGTGTTAGACTTTGATGGAAAAAACAAATAAATATCGCTCACACGTGAGGGAGCGTAAATGATATACATGTTGGCCTATCTAAAAGTTTAAGTTTTTATTATCAAGTGATTTAGTGTTGCATCTTGTAATTTATGATAAATTTCTATAATTTATGGATTATACTAGCCAAAAGAATTTTCGAATATTGGAACTTAATTTTGTATTCTTGCCCTATTTTAGATGGGTTAATTACACTAATGGTTCCTATTCTTTCAGGTTAGTAACGATTTCATCCCCATTCTTTTTTTTTAGCAGATATCATCCTCATTCTTCCATTTATTCTCACATAGGGTCCCCAAATCACTATTTTTCACTATTCTGAAAATTCTATGACAATTTTACCCTTTGACTTAAATAAATTAAAATAATAAGAAAAAAATATAATGAAATTGGGCCCTTAACTTTTACAAAAGTACAAATAAATCCTAAACTATTTTATTTTATACAAATAGGTTTCTTCCCCCACCCCACCCCACCCCACCCCACCCCACCCCACCCCACCCCACCCCACCCTTTCGTTTTCATCCCCAGACGCACCGCAGCGATGATGTCTTTGGCATGGATAGAAGATTAGTTTCTGGAGAAAACATCTCCGCTTTAGTATTATTATGTGTTCTTATAAGGAATTTTCTATGGCGGATCTTGAGGTCGAAAAAACTTCCAAGGAGCCGGAAAAACTACGATGATGGCTCTAAAACAGATAAGGATATACATAAATGCTTCTTACGGGGTCTCTGTGATTCGAGCCGGAAAAACTACAGATGATGGCTCTAAAACATCTTTTCCATTTCCAGCCATATCCCCCAATTTATCCTTAAACCCTAACCCTAACTCAGAATCCTCATCAATCACCATCAATTCCACCATCCTCTGTCCTCGACCCGCTGCCCCTCGCCTCGGATTCCTCCTAGTTTTACCAATATTATCCTCGCCTATCTTGACAACGTCACCGTCGGATAGAACACTGGGTTCGGAGGGTTCGAGCTGGGTATCGTTCAAGATGGTGCCATTCGACGACGCCAGTCCGGGTATGGTCCATTAACAACAATTCGGGCGATATCCGAATCCAAATTGGGTCCGAATGGATCGGGACATGCTTTGACGAAATGCCGGCGTCTTTGATGGATATCTTGTTGCCTCTGACGACCCGACCGATTTGGACTCGGGATCCGGTCCGGCGAAGCTTTGGCCCGATAGTGGGCCCTTTCCACTATGAGTTTCAGCGTAGGGCCTTGTTCTTCGGCGGGATGTTGCCGCCGATCTTGCCGACGACATTGATTTGGTTCAATTTCGGATTCCTGTGAGGAATCGGGAGCTAGAGTGACGAGAAACGAAAAGAGGAGTTTTTTTGAAAGTTTGAAATTGGTTTCGAGGGAGGAGGAGATTTTTAATTTTAAGATAATTTCATACTTATTTGTATAAAATAAAATAGTTTAGAATTTATTTGTACTTTTGTAAAAGTTAAGGGTCCAATTTCATTGTATTTTTCTTATTATTTTAATTTATTTAAGTCAAAGGGTAAAATTGTCATAGAATTTTCGAATAGTGAAAAATAGTGATTTGGGGACCCTATGTGAGAATAAATGGAAGAATGAGGATGATATCTGCTAAAAAAAAGAATGGGAATGAAATCGTTACAAACCTGAAAGAATGGGGACCATTAGTGTAATTAACCCATTTTAGATTAGGTTTTAGGCAGAACATAGATTTGAAATGCAAAGTCTTGATCTCCTATCCGCTTATAATATTCACGCTAAGGTGGCATCATATAATTGGTAGTTCATGGCCCCACACTCATGATTTTTACTAATCATATTTAACCAGTTCACCGGTGGGCATTATATCTCTTACCCCGTAGGTAGGACATCATATCTAGCAAATGTAGTTGTTTTATAGTGTCCCTCTTATATTCAATCAATAATTTGAATTATTGTAATATGTAATTCGTTCTATGAGATAATAATAATTTTACAAATAGAGTTTCAACTATAACACCCACAATGCATGGGACTACACTCGTAATATAAAAAAGTGCAGTGCTATTTTATTCCAAAAGATAAAGATGAGGATCCCCCTTGTATATTCCCGTAATTTTCATCCGGTCCGGAAAGCACTTTGACTTAATTATCCATGAGAAAATTTCACTGGAGTTCACCCAATTTACAGGCCCGTACATGTTAGTCCCTCAATTTCAATTTACTTCAATTTAATGATTCAATTTATATCTTTATTTCAATTGGATCACTAAATTTAATTTTTATTTCAACACTAACGAAATTTATGACCTACTCAAAAATTCGTGACTTGACAAACAAAATTTGTGACATGACTAATAGAATGGGTTTAATGTGCAACGACATTAAATTTATGATCGGACTAATAGAATGGATCCAAACAAAATAATGTAAAATTTAGCAACGCAATGTTTTAGCACTCAAACGATGTGTGTTGCAAAACTTAAGTTGGATATTAAATTCTACTAGCCAAGTTATATATTACATCAGTTTTTAGTAACAGTTACAGATCAAATTGCTAATTAAAAAAAATATATAAGTGCTTATTTGGTAGAATTTAAAAGTAATTTTTTTAAGAAATTTTAAAAAAAGTTGGTGAAATGTGTGATTGAAAAATTGATAAAAGTTTATCACCGACAGTAGGGAGGTTTATTCTACTACAAGCACAAAAAAGTACTCATTTATCCGTCACCACGTCTTCATCTTCTCAAACTAAAATCCATCTCTCTTTCTCAATTCCTCAATTTCTTCTTCTTCTTCTTCTCCATATTCTTTAAAATTAAACATCCCACAAACAAAACTCTCCCTCTCTCTCAATCTTCAATATTTTTCTTAACTCCTCAATCCATTAAAATCTTCTACGGTCGGATCCCACCGCAAAGAAAAGAGGTATACTAGTATAAGTTAAGTTGACATTGGATAACCAACATGAAATAAATCTGTAAGTGAGTGGGTCTCGGGGTAATTTCCCCAATTATCCAATCATCATTTTATAAACCCAGGGACGAATGCCCAGAAATTCTTAATCTTCCTTTCTTATCGAAAAAATCAACCAACCATTGATCTCTGGTTAATCACTTAACTAATCATGATTTTACCATAATTGACCTCGCAATTATGCCTTCCTGATCATGTAATTGCTGATCGATCTTCAGGCATGTAAGCTTTATTTAGGTTTCTTTCTTAATTTTGTTTGTTTTTTTGCTAAATCGTTAATGTCTATTAATTTTGAAGTCAAATCGAAATTAACTCGATGATTTGATTTTTTTTCCCGAATCAGAAGGTAAAGAATCTGGAGCTGTAAGCAGAGCAATCAATTGTGAGTTTTATATATATTTTGTGTTGGCGCTCCTTATCAATTTATTCTTTTTTTTGTGGAAAAATGGAACAATTGAAAATAGTGAAGTGTTGAATGTTTAGATTTTGCACTTGTTTGTACTGAAAATTAAATTTATATATTTTTAATTTTTTTATTATAATTATAAATCCATGGAGAAATTATTTGAATGCAGCACTAATAATTATAGATCTATAATCTGAGTATTTTCTGTTACTATATCTTGTGATTTATGATGATTGTAGATTAATAATTCCAATTAGAAAGAACTTTATCAAGGTGGGTTTTTCTCAGTATGCAATAAAAAAGAGAGAAGGGAACTGGAACTGATGACTGTTTCTTGTTTCTCACAGTTCATTTAACCGGTCAGCCAACGAAAATTTGCACCTTATTGAGAACTAAGAGCCTATTAGCGTCATTTTCAATGGCTGATCGTCAAAATAATCATGCCAAAACAAGCAATGCGAAGGCATCGGGAAGTTCAGCAAATGCATACACGATAAACCTTGAAAGCTTCAGTAAAAGGTTAAAAATGTTGTACTCGCATTGGAATGAGTACAAGGATGATTTTTGGGGTTCATCTGAGGTTATTGCAATAGCAACTCCTCCTCCGTCAGAGGATTTGAGGTACTTGAAGTCATCGGCGTTAAATGTATGGTTGGTTGGTTATGAGTTCCCGGACACAATTATGGTGTTCATGAAGAAGCAGATTCATTTCCTGTGTAGCCAGAAGAAAATATCATTACTTGAAATTGTGAAAAAATCTGCACAGGATGCTGTTGGTGTGGAAGTTGTAATGCATGCTAAGGCTAAAAATGATGATGGAACAGCATCAATGGATGCTATATTTCATGCTGTGCGTGCACAGTCGAGGTTGGATGGTCTTGCTATGCCTCTGGTTGGGTACATTGCAAGAGAGGCTCCTGAAGGGAACCTTTTGGAGAAGTGGGATGAGAAGTTAAAGACTGCGAACTTTCAGCTCAATGATGTAACAAATGGTTTCTCAGATCTGTTTGCTGTAAAGGACACTGCTGAGATTACTAATGTGAAAAAGGCTGCTTATTTGACTTCTTCAGTGATGAAACATTTTGTGGTCCCAAAATTGGAGAAGGTCATTGATGAAGAGAAGAAGGTATCTCATTCTTCCTTAATGGATGATACTGAAAAGGTCATTCTCGAACCTGCAAGGATAAAGGTCAAGCTGAAAGCAGATAATGTCGATATCTGCTATCCACCTATTTTTCAAAGTGGAGGAGAGTTTGATCTGAAACCAAGTGCATCGAGCAACAATGATAATCTATTCTATGATTCTACTAGCGTGATCATATGTGCAATAGGGTCTCGTTACAGCAGCTACTGCTCAAATATAGCTCGGACTTTTCTAATTGACGCCAATCCAGTGCAGAGCAAGGCTTATGAAGTCCTCCTCAAGGCCCATGATGCAGCAATTGCTGCTTTGAAGCCTGGAAATAAGGCTGGTGATGTTTATCTAGCTGCTTTTTCTGTGGTTGAAAAGGAGGCACCTGAATTAGTTCCCAACTTAACAAAATCTGCAGGAACTGGAATAGGCCTTGAGTTTCGTGAATCAGGGCTCAGTCTTAATGGCAAGAATGACAGGATGTTGAAGCCAGGCATGGTCTTTAATGTGTCTCTTGGGTTTCAGAATTTACAATCAGAGACAAAGAACCCTAAAACCCAAAAGTTTTCTGTTTTGCTTGCTGACACGGTTATCATTAGTGAAACTGCTGCTGAAGTTGTTACTTCTTCAAGTTCAAAAGCTCTAAAGGATGTAGCATATTCATTTAATGAAGATGAAGATGAAGAAGAACAGCAACCTAAAGTCAAAGCTAAGCCTAGTGGTTCTGTGCCAATCTCATCTAAAGCAACACTCCGATCAGTTAATCATGAGGTATCAAAGGAGGAGTTAAGGAGGCAGCATCAAGCAGCTCTGGCTCGCCAAAAGAATGAAGAAACTGCTAGGAGACTTGCTGGTGGTGGCTCCGAGGGTACAAGTCGTGGTGCGGTGAAACCCTCTGGTGAATTGATTGCATATAAGAATGTCAATGATATACCTCCTCCAAGAGATTTTATGATTCAGGTTGACCAGAAACATGAGGCCATTCTTTTACCTATTTATGGGAACATGGTTCCTTTCCACATTGCTACCGTGAAGAGTGTGTCTAGTCAGCAGGATACTAGTCGTACATGCTATATCCGAATAATCTTTAATGTTCCTGGTGCTCCATTCACTCCTCAGGACTCCAGCTTGCTGAAATTTCAAGAGGCTATTTATGTTAAAGAAGTTTCATTTCACTCAAAGGACCCCAGGCACATAAGTGAAGTTGTACAACTTATTAAAACCCTTAGAAGGCAGGTTGCTTCACGGGAATCAGAGAAAGCTGAGAGGGCAACTTTGGTCACCCAGGAAAAACTTCAACTTAGTGGTGCCAAATTTAAACCAATTAGGTTGTCTGACTCATGGATCCGCCCGGTGTTTGGTGGCCGTGGAAGAAAGCTTCCTGGTACCCTGGAGGCACATGCGAATGGATTTCGTTATGGAACTTCAAGGACAGATGAACGTGTGGACATCATGTTTGGCAACATCAAGCATGCATTCTTCCAGCCTGCAGAGAAGGAAATGATTACTCTTCTGCACTTCCATCTGCACAACCACATAATGGTGGGAAACAAGAAAACCAAAGATGTTCAGTTTTATGTTGAAGTAATGGATGTGGTGCAGACAATTGGAGGTGGAAAGAGATCTGCCTACGACCCTGACGAGATTGAGGAGGAGCAACGAGAGAGAGATCGGAAGAACAAAATTAACATGGATTTTCAAAACTTTGTGAACAGAGTCAATGATCTCTGGGGGCAACCTCAATTTAAAGCACATGATTTGGAGTTTGATCAGCCTCTCAGAGAGCTTGGCTTCCATGGGGTCCCACACAAATCTTCAGCATTTATAGTCCCAACATCAAGCTGCCTTGTGGAGCTCATAGAGACACCCTTTGTAGTAATTACCCTCAATGAGATTGAGATAGTCAATTTGGAGAGAGTTGGTCTTGGACAGAAGAATTTTGACATGACAATTGTATTCAAGGACTTCAAGCGAGACGTAATGAGGATTGATTCAATTCCAACGTCGTCACTTGATGGCATCAAGGAGTGGCTCGATACAACTGACCTGAAGTACTATGAGAGCAGGCTAAATCTTAACTGGAGGCAGATTTTAAAGACAATCACTGATGATCCCGAACAGTTCATAGAGGACGGTGGATGGGAATTTTTGAACTTGGAGGCTAGTGATTCAGATTCTGAGAATTCGCAGGAGTCAGATCAAGGATACATACCTTCAGATGTACAGTCTGAGTCTGCGTCAGAGGATGAGAAAGATGACAGTGAGTCACTGGTGGAGTCGGAGGACGATGAAGAAGATGATTCTGAGGAAGGCTCGGAGGAAGATGAAGGAAAAACCTGGGAGGAGTTGGAAAGGGAAGCTAGCAATGCAGACAGAGAGAAAGGGAATGAATCAGACAGCGAGGAAGACAGAAAAAGAAGGAAAATGAAAGCCTTTGGGAAAGCTCGGGCTCTTCCTGATAGAAGACCCAATGGCACCCTCCAGAAGAAGGCCAGGTTTAGGTGAACGCGATGGAAGGGATATTAGTTGCTGAAGTATGGAATACATGTTACTTTATATGGCACCCTCCAGAAGAAGGCCAGGTTTAGGTGAACGCGATGGAAGTGGTATTAGTTGCTGAAGTATGGAATACATGTTACTCTATATTTTTGTTCTTTCGCAGTACTAGTTTGATAACTTAAGCTCTGTAAAATATGGGTTTCCTAGTTGTGTTTTTCGCTTGTTTATGAACTTATTAATTTCGCACTAGAGATTGCAAATGCCATCTTTTGGTGGGCATTTTTTAATCTATAATTTGGTCTATATTTGCACGAGGAACTCAACTTATATCACTACACCATTTTCCAGCAACCTGTTTTGCCCAAATTCCAATTTAAAGTTAAGTAATATGACATTGCTTCTGCTCGAAATCCAGAACCAGCCACATCTTTATTTGTTGTCCTTGTGTTCTGTGAATTGGAGTTCTAAAGATTTTATTATCTTCTTTTCTTGTTTTCATGGGTTCCCTTGCAAGGATTCATTTAATTCTGGTTCATATGTTTCCTGATTATCCATTATATTGGGTTTTTGACAGCGGTATTCGCATAGCAAGTTCTCCATTCTGAGTGGCATGTGTGGCTAACTTAATAGGTTTACTTATAAGCAAATAAGTCAGTCATAAATATTTTTATTGATGAAAGGTGAAAATAAATAAATACTTATTTTGAAAGCATGAAAAGTATGTGTTCTAGTCAAAGTTTTAGGTTCATTCGACTACATTTAGCATTAACATTTTTGAGGTCTGGATATCGTTTAACAAAACATAAAGAAATTTAACATTTTTTTGGTTTTATTTAAAAAGTTGATAAAAATTTGAGTTACATATTTTATGGGACTTACAATTTTTATCATTTTTTTCAACTACACATTTCATCAACTTTTATCAAAATATGCTAAAAAATTGATAAAAATTTGATTCGCACATTTCATGGGACCTACAACTTTTATCAAATTTTCAACAACACATTTCATCAACTTTTATCAAAATATTCTAAAAAACTGATTTTAACAAAATCAAACAGGCACTTAATAAAAATACTTGAGGCTATATGAAAGAACACTTATTATAGTTTACGTACAATTTCTTAGTGTATGGTTGATAATGATTTTTGTAGATTATAAGTAGTGGGTCTTACAGAATATATGGAAAAAATTGGATAAAAATTGTGGGTCCTATAAAGTGTATGAATAAAAATAATGTTTAACTAGCTTATAAATACTTATAAGTACTAACAAACATTTACTCGGAAAGGACACTTCTTATGGGTTTACTGCTAAATGGATTCTAAATCTACTCATCTTGTTGCTTATATGGAAATTTTAAAATAAAAATTCTATCTTTAAAATACTTACATGCATGCTAACTATAATAGTGTTGCATTTATTTACTCACTTTACAGTTAAAAAAAAAAAATGGCTTTGATTAATTTTTAATCTCACTTATAAAATATCTAACGAATATGAATTTTATAGTTACATTTGATTTGTTCATAATTTGATTAGTGTAAATTTACTAGTAGATTGAACCCATTTAATACATGTTTGTGTATGCATTTGCCATTCTTGACAGTTTATTGAATTATATTAAAAAAAAAAAAAAAGAGAGTAACAATATGTGAATCTTATATAAATTTTTAAAAATAAATGGAGAATGCCAATGTTTTGACAAAAATTATAGAAAAATAATTTCCTAATTTATATTATAAATTTTCTTGCCATTGAGTTTAATTAAAAAATTAAATGAAGATTCAATATGTTAAATATATACATGCAATTAAATTATAACGCATAGAATACAAATTAATCTTTGAAAAGTATTAAAAGATGAACTCGAATTAAGTTCAAATACAAAGTGTAATCGGTACAAAAACAAATACAAAAAAAGTTCTTAATCCAATTCATAAAATCCGAACCATGCCGACTTACATTTGTTTTTGTATTACGATTGCTTTATGTGTAAAATATGAGAGAAAATATATGTGGAGAAATAATTTTTTCCGAATATTGATGTAATGTTTATAATGAATGGGGTTCTGAAGATATATATATATATATATATATATATATATATATATATATATATATATATATAAACTAATAGAAATCTAGTAAGGAAAGGAATATAAGAAAAAGAGTTCTACCTAGAATAGGAATATTACATATATGGTATCCTACTACATGGTATTCTAATGTAACTAGAATTCTAATACTCCCCCTCAAGTTAGAACATGTATATCAAAAGTACCCAACTTGTGAGTGAAATTATGAAATGCCTCCTTTCCCAATACTTTAGTAAATAAATCCGCAATCTGATTGTTGCTTAGAACATAGGCAGTCTTGATCTCTCCCTTATCAATTCGTCCACGAACAATATGACAATCTATTTCAATGTATTTTGTTCTTTCATGGTATACTGGATTAGCGGCAATATGCATTGCTGATTGATTACCACAATATAATATTGCTGCTCGTGAATGATCTACACATAAGTCTGTCAGCAATTGTCTCAACCATATAAGCTCACATGTAATGGAAGCCATTGCCCTATACTCGACTTTTCTTTGAAGATTTGATACTGATCGTTTGTTTCTTACTTTTCCATGATATAAGTGCCTTATCCAAAATACACGATATCCTCATGGCGGACCGTCGTGTAGTAATATCTCCGCCCAATCGCATCACAAAATCACGCTAGCGACAATTTCCCACTTGATGGGAAATATAATCCTCGCCCCGGTGCCCCTTTCAAGTATCGGAGCAATCGGTGAACTGCATCAAGATGTGGTTGTCTAGGTGTCTGCATAAACTGACTGAATGTATTGATTAACTATGAGATCTCTGGTCTGGTAATCGTGAGATAAATGAGCTTTCCTACCAACCGTCGATAGTATGTGGGATCTTTCAATAATTTTCCATCAGTCAAATTAAGTTTCAATGACTGCTCCATAGAAAATGCTGCAGGTTTTGATCCAAGTATTCCGGCTTCTTGAAGAATGTCAAGAGTATACTTCATTTGGTTTATTGAAATCTCTGATCTTGAGCGAGCAATTTCTATTCCAAGAAAGTATTTTAATGTGCCAAGGTCCTTCAACTTGAATTGAGATGCAATGAATGTTTTTGTAGTAAAGATTGCTTCTCTATTGTTTCCTGTGACAATCATATCATCCACATATAATAGAACTGTCGTAAATGAATTACCATTGACTTTTGTAAGAGTGAGTAATCTACATGTGACTGTTTGAACCCAAACTGAATAATAGCAGATACAATTTTTTTGAAACCAAGAACGAGTGCATGTTTCAATCTATATAAAGATTTATGAAGTCGACATACAACTGATGTCTCCCTCATCGACGAAAATCCGAGAGAGGGGAGTCATATAGACTTCTTCATCAAGATCACCATGAAGAAAGGCATTGTGTACATCCATCTGATGAAGCGTCCAGTCACAAATAGAGGCGATAGCAAGTAAGCATCTGACTGCAGTTAACTTTGCAACTGGAGCGAAAGTTTCATTATAATCAATCACTTCTCATTGTGTAAACCCTTCGCCACTAATCGTGCTTCGTATCGTTCAACTGTACTGTCAGAATAAAATTTAATTTTAAACACCCACTTACAATCAATAGGATGAGAACTTGGAGGAAGCGGTACAAGTGACCAAGTATTGTTTTCTTCCAAGGCACGAATTTCATCATTCATGGCACCGACCCATTTGGGATCCTGACATGCTGCCTCATATGTAGCTGGCTCAATGATATGAGAAATATTATATGTAAAAGCACGATGAATAGAAGAAAAGTTACTATATGATACATACCTTGATATAGGGTGTCGAGTGCTGGATTTGACTAGAAAAGACCCGGCTTGAGTAGGCAGAGTATGATTGATATAGTAATCTTTTAGGTGAAATGGGGTTTGAATTGATCTTGCGGATCGTCTAAGTTGGTCATCTGGAGGGTGAGAAGAGGTAGGTGGATTAGTGGTGGTTGGACACTGCTCAACCGGTCGATCGGTAGGTGAAGACGATCGACCGTTTAAGCTCTCTGTTGAACTGGATGAGGTAACCGGTCGACCGGTGGATCGACCGGTTGGACTCTTTGTTGAAACGGATGAGTGAATCGATCGACCGTCTGGTCGACCAGTTGGTCCGGATCATAGTTCGGGATCTTCAGGCAAGTTATCAGTTTCTGCTATGTGTTGGTCCTGAGGGTTTGTAAAATATGGTGTTTCAACATTTAGAGGCATAGATTGTGGCAATAGGATGAAGTTGGTTTCATCATGTTGTTGGGAAGTGTATGGAAATATATTTTCATAGAACACAACGTTTCGGGATACTACTAGCTTTTTTTCGGTTAGGTCATATAAGATATATGTTTTTTGTCCTGAGGAGTATCCAATGAACACACACCGTTTGGCTCGTGTGTCAAATTTATGGCTGGGTCTAAGGTTGGTGGCAAAACATAGGCAACCATAGATACGTAAGTGAGAATAAGGTGGTGGTTTCTTGTGCAATCTTTCGTAGGGTGTTTTGTGTGAGAGCAATGGTGAAGGTATCCGGTTGATAAGGTAACAAGCTGTTTTGATATGTTCCCCCCAAAATTTTAACAGAAGATTGGCTCGAAATTTAATAGCACGAGCCACATTAAGGAGGTGGCGGTATTTTTTCTCTACCACTCCATTTTGTTGAGGGGTATAAGGACATGATTTATGAAAAATGGTACCATTTTCATCTAAGAATGTTTACAAGGATAAGAACTCTTGGCCATTGTCAGATCTCAGGATTTTGATAATCAGGTTGTGTTGAGTTTTAACCCAAGCAAAGAAATTTTTAATTATGCTTTGAGTTTCAGATTTGTGACGCATGAGGTGTACCCAAGTATAACGAGAAAAGTTATCAACAATTGTAAGGAAATATCTAGTACCAGAATAAGAATAGATCCTATGAGGTCTCCAAATATCACAATGAATCAAATCAAAGGGTTTATTGCTAGATATTTGATTGACTTTAAAGGGTAGTCTAGATTGTTTTGCCAGATGACAAATATCACAAATATCATGGGAATCAAAACTAATACCTAAAATACTTTGTGCTAGGAATTGAATAGGTGAGGCTGAAGGGTGTCCAATACGTTTATGTCATAGGTTGGTTGATCCACTGGTAGTATGATGTATTTGTGGTTTTTGTGAAAGGTAATATAGGCCGTTACTCTGCCTTCTCAAGCCAATTGTTTTCTTTGTAGTCAGATCCTTCATGACACAAAAATTAGAGAAAAATGTCACATAGCAATTTAACTCTCTAGTAAGTTTACTGATAGTTAATAGATTAACTTTGAATTTGGGAACATGAAGCACATTATCAACAGTCATATTATTTTCAAAGTTAACTGTACCAATGGATTTAATAAGAGCATAACTCCCATTCGGTAATTGCACAGTTTTGTGTATTGGTATGAATTTATTCTCAAGAATCCCATCATTCGTCACATGGTCAGTGGCCCCGCTATCAATAATCCATGAATTACTCAAAGGGGTAGTAGAGAAATTGATACCTGAGGTGTTAACACAAGGCTTGTCATTACCTGACTTGTTGTTTAGAAGTGTCATGATCTGTTCATATTCCTTGGTTGTGAGCGTTTTGCCTTCCTTTGGGTCAATTGTAGAAGCGGTAGTGTTGGCTTCACATCTTTTCCATGAAACTTGTACCCTGAAGGGAAGCCATGGATGAAATAGCAGGTATCAACGATGTGGCCAATCATCCTGCAGTAGGTGCACCGTTTCTGTCCAAATTTTGTCGAAACGGTCGATCGGAATGGTGAAACGGTCGACCAGTTCGGTCGATCGTTATTTTTCCAGTTCGATCTCCAATTGATTGAATGTTACCTTTCATGATCGGATTGCTGTAGAGTTATGGAATCTGATTGGACAATCGTCGCTTCTATGATTTTTCTATCATCGTTTGTGCGAAATATCGTCGCTCAGAATCGTCTCTCTGATACCATGTAAAATATGAGAGAAAATATATGTGGAAAAATAATTCTCTTTGTATATTGATGTAATGTTTATAATGAATGGGGTTACAAGATATATATATATATATATATATATATATATATATATAATAGTTTTACCTAAAATAAGAATATTACATATATGGTATTCTAATGTGAATAAAATTCTAATATTATGGACAAGTTTATTGTTGTTATTTGATATTTTTTGCGGATATGATAATGGTAATATTAGCTTTCAAGATCTCTGAAAAAAGAAAAATTATATTTAAATATAATTATAGAACTACTTAATGAATTAAAAGGTCGTCCAACCAGAATTTTACAGGTGCATTTGTATTTTTTATAGTTGATGAGTGTCAATTTGATATCAAAATGAAGTCATTTAATACATATTTTTTTTGGCACAGGATTATAATATTTGTAAGTTTGAAATTGTAGGAAACATCTAGCAAATTGTGATAAAAAGGCCATGTAAAAAAAAATAAAAGTGTATCTTATAATTGTGTAATAATTTTACTATATATTTGATTTTATATAGAATTCTACAATTACTTTTAACATTTTAAATTTCAAATATAACAAATGTAACACACTTTTTTTTTATAAAAAATGTAACAAATGTAACAAGTATTACAAAAATAAAAATAATATTTTTAAAATAAAATAAAAAAATAAAAATTATTTTTTAAATTATTTTATATTTTGTATTGTATGGTAAAACTATCTCTATAATTGTGGGTCAACAACTTGCTTTGTATTAATTATTTGAAATAGAATTCATAATTACTTTAATAATTAGATTGCAAATTCGGAATTGGGCTTGAGTTTAATTTTGGGTTGGGTTTTAATGGGTTTGGGTGTTGGGTTGGGTTTAGAGGGGTATTTGGTTGGGTTCAAATTTGGGTTGTATATGATGGGTTTATGTGTTGGGTTGGGTTTTGATGGATTTGAAGGGTTTGAGTTGGGCTTGCCTTCGATGCTGAGTTGGGTTTTGATAGATTTGGATTGGGTTGGATTTTGATGGGTTTGATGTTGGGTTGGGTTAGGTTTTGGGTTGTGTTTGAATCTGGGTTAGGTTGGGTTTGAATTTGGATCCCAATATGGGTTGGGTTTTAATGGGATTGGACTTGGGTTCAATTTCAATGTTGCATTGGGAAATGGGTCTGGAGTGTTGGGTAGGCTTTAGAGGGGTATTTGGTTGGGTTCAAATTTGGGTTGGATATGATGAATTTAGGTGTTGGGTTGGGTTTTGATGGGTTTGGAGGGTTTGAGTTGGGCTTGCCTTCAATACTTCAGTTTAATTTTGGGTTGGGTTTTAATGGGTTTGGGTGTTGGGTTGAGTTTAGGGGGGTATTTGGTTGGGTTCAAATTTGGGTTAGGTATGATGTTAGGAGTTGGGTTGGGTTTTGATGGGTTTGAAGGTTTGAGTTGGGCTTGCCTTCAAATCTGAGTTGGGTTTTGATAGGTTTGGATTGGGTTGGATTTTGATGGGTTTATGTTTGGGTTTGATATTGGGTTGGCGTTTTGGTGTTGGGTTGGGTTTTAGGTTGTGTTTGAATCTGGGTTTGGTTGGGTTTGAATTTGGATCCCAATTTGGGTTGGGTTTGAATGGGATTAGATTTGGGTTCAATTTTAATGTTGTATTGGGAAATGGATTTTGATAGGTTTAAGTTTGGAATTGATGATGGGTTCGGTTGTGGTTGGACTTTAGATTAAATTTGGATTGGGTTGCGTTGGGTTTGGAGGGGTTTTGTTTAGGTCGGAATTTGAGTTGGGGGTGTTGGATTGGGTTGGGTTTGGGTTCCATGCTGGTTGGGTTTGAATTTGGGTCCAAATGTGGGTTTTTAGTGTTTGTTTGGTTTTTAATGGGCTTGGGTGTTAGGTTGGGTTGTGGTTGGACTTGTGTTTGGATTTGGAAAAATGTTCTAATGCCCATAGTGGGCAATGTTATAGTGGCCACTTGGACACTAACATTGCCCACTGTGGGCATTAGAATGGTACTGATGTTTATGTTTGGGTTTAGATGGATACAAATTCTAATTTAGGTTTTACTTCTTTTCTTTTTGAAAACAATATTTTAGGGTTCTAGAATGATACCATATATTCTGGCTGACTTTCGATTTATTCATTTATATTCTCCAATTTAGTAATTTGATTTAAATGTTTTTCCATTTGGCTATGAATTTACTACAAAAATTTCTTCTTAGGTCAGTTTGATTGGTAAAGATAGAAAAAAATTGAAATTCCATACAAGTTAGAAAATAAAAACCACCATCCCTTAGGGTCTGTCTGATTGCTTCCAATTTAATGGAAAATGTCACATCCGAAGAAAACAATTCCTACTTTGGCTGTTTGATACAAATGTGGAAATAGAAAATGAATTCTAGGGTACAACCACTTTAAGCTTGTTTTTTGTCAATTCCATGGAAAATATTTTTTTATAGGAGAGGTGGTTTTTATTTTCTAACTTACATGATTTTTTTTTCCTTTTCTACCTTTGCCAATCAAACGGACACTTTAAGAATATTTTTCATGAATGTGACATTTTCTATGAAAAATGGTACAATCAAACACAGCATAATTGATCAATTCCACATAAAAGTATCAATTGTGTGCCAAATTTTTGTTAATGTTACATGTTTATTCATGAATTTTTTTTAATGTTAGTATTAACGTTCATGATATTAAATTGTATATACATTTTTGACCATCGATAAGAGAGATTGTACTTTACAATATTAAGAAAGAGCAAGAAACTAAAATATTGTGTGTTGTATTGTCAAATCGTATCTACTATTGCGTAATTCACATATGTAAACTATTTTCAACTTATGTTTATTTTCTAGTTTCTTCTAGAAGTTTCGAAAACAGGGCTCGTTAGAGCAAAATGGATTTGCCAGGAAAGAATGTGGTTCATCTATAACAATCCTCCACATCTATATCCCATTGATTCCAATGAAAAGCCACATATTGACTTGCTTTCTTAAATCATCTGAAGATGACCTCAAGATTTGGCCAAGAATGGGTTTGTGAAATTTAATGTATTTTTATATATTCAAATCTTCATAGAAATATTGTAAATTCTTATGTGAAAATAATTTTGACATTATTTGAGAAAGACTATTAAATAATTTAGGATTATTGTTTTTCAACCTAAACATATTTTGGTTAAATTCAGGAAATTGAGAATTAGAGTAGTCACCAATAGAGGATTTAGAATTCTAGTGTCTTTCGTCCCTTGAATTATCTCTAAAAACTTGTTTTTTTCGAAATTTGCTTTCTTTTATAATTTTTAGTATAAAATTATGGGGCGTTTGATTGCAACTTATTTTTCATAGAAAAATCTTTTTTCCACCTATTTTCCAACTGATATGTTTGGTAGCCAGATTTTTTCATGGAAAAAATCTTTTCCCACCTATTTTCCAACTACACGTTTGATTGATATTCATTTTTTCCAAGTAAAACATTTTCTCATTTCTACATAAATGACTAAATTTTTCCTTCAAAATATGGAAAACATTTTCTTATGGAGGGGTAGGGGAGGTTTTATTTTCCATGGAAAATTTGTCTTCTAAAAATTGATATTTTCCAATTAACGATTTCTTGGCAATTTAATTCTACGGAATTCATTTTCTTTCCACCTAAATTTAATACTTGCAATCAAACACACCCTTAGTTCAAAACAATTTAGCCATCAAAATTTGTGTTTATTCGATTAATGTGAAGTTAATTAAGTCAAATTTAAATACATAATCTTTGTGGTATGATACTCTACTCAATATCTATATGCTTATTTACGATAACATATACTTGCAAGATTTTAGCAAACAATTATCTAAGAAAAAAAAAACTTAACTTGTTCTCTAATGAATGACTAGAAGTAGGCTTAGCATCAAGCTTGCTCTTGGAAAATGTAGTCTCACTTCCATGGAAAGGCTGGTAGGTATTTTCTCACTTTAAAAAGCTTTTTCATATCATGATCATATAGACATAACATATAGTCAAGGTAAGGCATCAAATTAAAAATCCTCTGAATAAGGTAGACTAAAATTAAAATGAATTGCTTATTTTATTTACTTTGGTTAAAAGCATAAAAAGTTTACTTATTTACTTATAAGTGAAAATGTAACAAACTTTTTTTATTGGACAAAGTTGATAATAAGTAAATTACTTATTTTAATTGTAAGATAAATGTTATTTGAAATTAAGTAATTTTTTACTTAAAAGTAGGAAAGAGTAATATATACAAACCTTTTGGAAAGTACAAAAGTTACTTTTTTTTAAGCTTAGACAAAAATGAGCTTGTGCATGTATAAACCATTATCAAGGTAAAACATCCACAGGGCAAACAGAATAAACACACAACAGAAGTTTTATTATACACACAACAAAGTTCTTAAATATGGCCTAGAGTCGCCAATTTACCAGCACAATCTGTGTTCCCAGCCCAAAAGATGGGCATGAAGAAGACATAATAATAAAAAGTTCAACTAGTCCAAACTAGAATAACCATGCATATACTGCTATTGCAGCATCATAGGAAGGCACCAGATAATCGAACTTGAGAAAAACGAAGCGCCTTCCTGTGATCTACTAAAACTTTGGTCGCTTGGATGCAGCGCTACTAGGACCAGCCCTCGACTTGCCAAAAGCCTTCATCTTTCTCCTCCTCTCGTCCTCACTATCTGGTTCATCTCCTTTCTCTTTGTCAGCTTTGCTAGCTTCCCTCTCCAGCTCTTCCCATGTCTTGCCTTCCTCTTCCTCTGAGTCTTCCTCGGAATTTTCTTCCTCTTCATCTTCAGACTCCACCAGTGATTCACTCTCTGAGTCATCATCATCATCATCCGAGTATGAATCAGATTCTGCGTCTGATGGGTCATAACCTTGGTCTGTGTCTTCCGAGGTCTCCTCAGAATCTGAGTCAGTAGCTTCCAAGTTTAGAAATTCCCAGCCGCCATTATCAATGAATGCCTGTGGGTCATCAGTTATGGTCTTCAATACGGCAGGCCAATTCATATTCAGCCTACTCTCATAGTACTTGATGTCTGTTGTGTCTAACCATTCCTTGATGCTATCCACTGATGTGGATGGGATGGAATCAATCCGCATGACATTCCTCTTGAAGTCCTTGAAGACAATAGCCAAGTCGAAATTCTTCTGTCCAAGACCAATTCTCTCCAAGTTTACAATCTCAACCTCGCTCAGGGTAATCACAAGGAAAGGAGTCTCTATAAGCTCAACCAAACAGCTGGAAGTTGGAACTAGAAAAGCCGAGGCTTTATGTGGTACCCCATGGAATCCAAGTTCTCTGAAAGGCAGGTCAAACTCCAGATGAAGCCCTTTAAAGCGAGGTTGCCCCCACAAATCATTAACCCGGTTCACAAAATTCTGAAAATCCATATTGATTTTATTCTTTCGCTCTCTCTCCCTTTGTTCCTCCTCAATCTCGTCTGGATCATAGGCAGATCTCTTGCCACCTCTAATTGTTTGGACCATGTCCATCACCTCAACATAGAATTGCACGTCCTTCGTTTTCTTGTTTCCAACCATTATGTGGTTGTGCAGGTGGAAGTGAAGAAGGGTGATCAACTCCTTCTCCGCTGGCTGGAAAAAGGCATGCTTTATATTGACAAACATGATGTCTACACGCTCATCCGGCCTTGATGTCGAATATCGAAGACCATTGACATGAGCTTCTAGTGTGCCAGACAGCTTTCTCCCACGACCACCAAATACAGGACGGACCCATAGGTTAAGCAGCCTAATTGGCTTGTACTTGTTTACTGCCAGTACAAGCTTTTCCTGACTAACCAGAGTCGCCCTCTCAGCCTTTTCAGACTCCCTAGTCATGAAATTTCGTCGGAGTGTTTTAATCAGCTGCACCACTTCACTTGTGTGTCTTGGGTCCTTGGACCGAAATGAAACCTCCTTCAAGTAGATAGCTCCTTGATTCTTCAAGAAGTTTGATTCATTAGAGGGAGTACCAGGCACATTAAAGATTATACGAATAAAACAATTACGATTGGTATCCTGCTGACTGGAGACTGTCTTCAAAGTAGAAACATGGAAAGGCACCATACTTCCATAAATGGGTAGGAGAATGGTATCATTCTTCTGGTCAACCTGAATCATCATCCCCCTGGGTGGTGGTATTTCATTGACACTCTTATAGGAAATTAGTTCGCTTGCAGACCTCACATTAGTATGCTCATCTCCAGTTCCAGATCCTACACCAGCAAGGCGTCTAGCAGTTTCTGCATTCTTCTGGTGGGCAAGTTCGGCCTGGTGCTGCTTCCTTAGCTCTTCCTTAGACATTTCGCCATTGTCTGATCGAAGTGTTGCTTTAGAGAATGAAGTGTTCTTGATATTAGACTCGACTTTCAATTTAGGTAGTTCTTCCTCTTCCTCTTCCTCTTCCTCCTCTTCATCTTCATTCAACGAGTACGAGACATCTTTGAGATACTTGGAGCTCAATGAAGTTGCAACATTACAACCATCATCTGTCACAATAACTGTATCAGCAAGTGCCAATGAAAAATTCTGACTCTTTGGACTGCTGGTATTTGTCTGCAGGTTCTGGAAACCAAGTGAAACATTAAAAACCATTCCTGATTTCAGCACTCTCTCATTCCTCGCATTGAGACTCATCCCCGGTTCACGGAACTCCAAACCAATACCCGTCCCAGCATATTTTGTCAGGTTTGGGACCAGCTCAGGAGCATCCCTTTTAACAACAGAAAGGGCAGCTTGATAGACAGAACTAAACAAATTTCCCGGCTTCAATGCAAGAATGGCTGCCTCATGGGCCTTAAGAAGAACTTCATAGGCCCTGCTATGTGCACCATCTGCATCGATAAAGTAAGTTCTGGCAACATTTGAACAGTAGCTGCTATATCGTGAACCAAGTGCACATATGATTACACTAGAGGAATCATAATATAGATACTCCTCATTGCTTGAGGCACCAAGCCTGAGATCAAACTTTCCGCCACTTTGAAAGATCGGTGGGTAACAAATCTCAACATTATCAGCCTTCAGTTTGACGCCAATCTTGACAGGGCTCAGTATAGCCTTCTCCGTGTCATCCGTTAATGAGGAATGAGTGACTTTCTTCTCCTCATCAATCACCTTCTCAACTTTTGGAACCACAAAGTTCTTCATTACAAAAGCTGATAAGTAGGAAGCTTTCTTTATGCATGTAATCTCACTCTTATCCTTCACAGCAAACAGGTCAGTTAATCCATTGGTCATATCAATCAGCTGGAAGCCTGAATTCTTTAACTTATCAGCCCACAACTCCAAGAGTTTCCCTTCCGGGACTTCTCTAGCAATGTATCCAACTGTTGGGGCAGCACTTTCGCCTTGTTTTGACTGAGAATGGATAGCACGGAGAACAGCATCCATTTGAGTACTTCCATCTTCGGTTTTTGCCTTCACATGCATGACAACATCAACGCCCACAGCCTCTTTAGCAGATTTTTTCACAACCTCAAGCAAGGATGCTTTCCTTTGGCTGCATAGAAAATGAATATTCTTGACTCCGAAAACCATAACCAGCTCTGGGAACTCATATCCAAGCAACCAGATATTTAGAGAAGACGACTTCAGGTAGCGCAAATCCTCTGAAGGAGGTGGTGTGGCTATGACAAGGACATTGGCAGAACCCCACAGCTCATCTTTGTTCTGATGCCAGTGAGTGTAAAGAGCCTGCAGATGTTGACTGAAGGTATTCAAGTCAATTGTATATTCACTTCCTCTTCCAGCATTTCCTTTTCTAGGTGGACCATTTGCAATTGGTTTTTCAGCCATTTCTCCAATTAGTGAATCTGCAACAATTACTCGTCTCATTAACTATGGTTAGAAAAAAACTAGGTAGATTATTTTCCTTAAAAAGATGAATTTACCGACATAGAGCTACATAGAGAAGAAAGGAAAAAAAAATCAATTTGATGAATTGCAAATTTAATTCATATTCAAACAACGAGATCAATGAATGGCAATTGATACTTCCACAACTGGACCATTCACTCATGCCTACGGATTTTTGTGTGTAAAGAATTATATTCTTAACTAGTATACAGCTTCCTTGCGGTGGGATTCGACCGTAAGCTCTATTATGATGATGGATTGAGGCGGTGAATAGATTTTGGAGATGATCGGTGGAGGGAGATGATCGATTGAGGAAGATGGGCAGATTTTGGATACGATAAGTTGAGGGAGATGATTCAACGAGGGAGATGGATTGAAATGGTCAGAAAATTTTGGAGGAGAAGATTTTGTGAGGGGAGTAATTGAATATATAATGACACACGAAAATTTAAATACTTTTTTCTTCCAATAGCGGGGAAAACTCCCTACGTTTCTTGATTAGAAACAGATATCAAATTAGGGTACTAAAGAAAACACAACAAATAAGCCACAAACATTACAGATTTGGATGACAAGATCCAAATGCACCGGAAAGGGCGCAAACAACATTCAATATTAGTTCTTAATAATCAGACCAATGTAACCGCAATTAATACCCTATAACTGGACGACACACAAGTGTTACCTACGCACTCGCTTTTTCAAAGTAAACTCTCTTTAACTAAAACTTTCTTTCAAAAGTAAGGCGATAAAGGGAAGTCAACAGATAAGCCACGACAATTAACTGATTCGGACAAAAAAGTCGAATACGACAAATTTGGCCACATCGACACAAGATTCTTAATGATCAGACCAATGTAACGACAATCAATACCCCTATAATGGATGAGAGACAATTGTATCTACTTGTTCGATTTCCTAAAATGAACTTAGTTAATTAAAAACTGCTATCAAAAGTTAGTTGAATAATGTAACATAACAGATAGGCCACGAAAAAATTAAAATACGACAAATAGCAAATATGGCCACGTTTAACACATGTTTCTGCATATCCACAAAACTGGAGCACCGAGCACATACACGTGTCACCTATGCATTTTCATTCCAAAAGAAAACCTATCCTTGGTTAAAAAAAAAGGGGCATAAAAACTACGTGATAAAAAACTACAACAAAAAGCCAGTGTGTGTGTGACAGATTCAGCTACAAAATAACCTAGATCACATACTTAAAAGAGCCCATGCAATTAACAGTTTGCATTCCACTTCCAAAACTTTTATGCTAGCTCATACAGTATTCTTTTAGGGACATCATACATTGTATTCGTCTATAAAACTTTTAAGAATATTAACATATACAAGTAGCAGAAAGACTTCAGTTTGACACTCCAATCAATCAAATTATTGAAATGCCACATAATTAATCAAAATTCACACATCAAACTCAAATAACACACAATCCATCACTTGATTCTACAAAAGATGAACAGGAAAATACACAGTTTGATCTAAAACCTTCTTTTATTCCTTTATTTCCGATTCTTCATTTCATTTTTCCCAACAAAACAAATTAAAAATTCTGAAATTCAATAGAAAGCAACGGATAACAATAAAAATCAGCAAAAATAAAATCTCAAACCCCCAATTCTCAGCTTCAATTTTCTACACCAAAATCCACTTTTCCTTCAAAGTTATGGTTCGTTAACAATGAAGTCAATTAAAAAACACACACACACACACACACAAACAAAAACTCACATTTGATAGATCCTTCAAGTGAGCCTTTGGACTGAATTCCACACTCCAATGGATGTTACCTACTGATATACAAAAACCACTGATTTTAAATGCTTGGAGGCGCAACAAAAGTCATGGCTAGGGTTTCAAAAATATATAGACGTATTCAAGTAGCAGAAAGACTTCAGTTTGACAATCCAATCAACTCAATTATTGAAATGCCACATAATTAATCAAACGGCATATCTGCATGTCAAAATTCACGCATCAAAACAAGTAGTGATGAACATCAAACACAAATAACACAGAATCCATCACTTAATTCAACAAAACACGAACCGAAAAACACACAGTTTGATCTAAGTACCTTCGTTTATCCATTTATTAGCGATTATTTTTTTTCATTTTAGCCAACAAAACAAGTTAAACATTCTGAAATTCAACAGAAAGAGACAGATAAGACAGAAAATTAGCAAAAACAAAAACAAAAAAGAAACTCAAACCCCCAACCCCGAGCGTCAAGTTTCCACACCAAATCCAACTTTTCCTTCAAGGTTATGTAAAATTAACTGCAAATAAATTTAAAAAACTCAACAAAAACTCACATTTGATTGATCTTCAAGTGAGTTTTTGCACTGAATTCCACACTCCAGCGAATGCTACGTTGTGATCTATAAAAACTACTGATTTTAACTGCTTGGAGGCGCTACAAAAATCATATCTAGGGTTTCATACATCTGTATATCTGAAACGGCAAGAAAAAGCCAAAAGAAAAAAATCGAGAAAGCGGTGGTTGATGGTAGAGAAAATGAAAAACAACAGAGAAAAAAGTGACAAACAAAGAAAACAAGAGAATTATAGTTCTAAAGAGATCAAATGGAATGAGAATTCAAAGAAAAAAAATGAAAATTTTCTTCAAACAATCGAACAGAGCAGAATTTATGGAGAGAAAAATGTGAACAAAGAGCAAGAGTAAGCAAGGTTGAATACGAGGCTGAAATATTAAATCAGGTTTGTCCTCACTGGCTTTATTTATACTGTTCAAACATTTTGAAACAGGCCTCATGGATTGCGAATTTACAACAATTGCCACCAAGGGGTACTGAAAATGGTGGTGGAAGGACAAAAATGCCATTATGATAGATAATGTGGCGATACAGGGAGCTTCAGTTGAGGGGTGAGTTGGTAATTTGGTTGAGCGTTTGTAGTCGAGGGTATGGAAATACTTCAATTCTGGGGGATAATTTGGGAGTTTACATGTTAAAAGAGATACTGTGGGGCATTGGAACTGAACCTACCTGGTATTATGAATATGATGTCCGTCTTTCGGTATTAACTATTTTACCAAATGCCGTAAAAATGGCATGATAGTGACTCCCTATTTTTTTCGACATATCTCTTAAATACAAATCTTTTGTAAATATCTCACGTTCTCTTTTGTAGGCATTTTTTGATGGTTTAGAAATTATTTTTGAAAACAAGTTTACAATAATAGAAGTTTTTATTTTATTAATAGATTTTGATATGATAGATTTGCTTAAAGTCTAATTCAAATGTGACATTCGTCGTGATAAAATTTGTGATGTTAAATGCGCCGTAAAAAACATAATTACTTCTAACGAGTAATGTTGCATCACTTCATTTAAATGTGACAATGCATGCACACAACATATTCAATACTTTTTCATGCTCTTTATTTTAAATATTGCAGTGCATACGCACAACATATCTAATGCTTTTCACGCGCGCTAGAAGCTCATCACCATCGCTCCTAATAAGAAAATCACGTCTTACTCATCACTTGGAAAAAAACTTGCCGATTAGTAAGGACAAATGATAATGAATAAATGTAGAGAAACAACTCAAAAATCTAAAGTGATTGTCAAAAGAATATTAGGCTTACTAATATCGAGGTACACTCAATTTGGATAGCTTAGCACAACCTTTGATTGTTGTAGTTAATTGTCGAGATAGACTTGACTATTAATTCTTGAGGCAATTTTTGACACAAGACTATGTGCTTGCTTGGTCAAAATTAAGAGTTATTTTTTCAAAAAAGTAGATAAAGTAGGAGCAATAATTATTGTGTTAAACCCACTATTAACTTATTTAGGTTCCGTTTGATTTTAATTAAAGTTTTGATAAAAAATTGAAGTCAAAATTAATAATTAATTATAACCACACATTTCTTGGACCCACAACTTTTTACAACTTTTCAATCACACATTTCATTAACTTTTTCATTAACTTTTATAAACTTTTACAAAAAATCTTATTTTAATCAAAATCAAACACACCTTTATTTTGAGCCATAAAAAATAGTGGGTCCCAGGATATATATGGCCTATTTATTGTAATTGAAAAACGTATAAGAGAAATTAATAAAATTAATTGATTTTTTAAAGAAGATAAAATTTGTGATGGGTTAACCCGTGAACCGACTTGAACTGAATGGCCCTACCTATTTTGACACTACGATAATGGAAAACTTAATTTGTGATTTGGAGTTTTGAAGATGTCATAATTTACGAGTTGATTAATCAAATATGCAAATTTGATTAATCAACTTTGTAAAGCTTCAATAATTTTCTAGTTGATTAATAAAATTTGCAATAAACAGAATTTAAAATGATCATTAACTTTATGTTTTACAATTAAGAAAATGTGTAAAGCAATTTACGTTTTTCAAATAATTAAATTCGATTTCATCAGAGTCTCACACAAAAAGCATAAAATTTAAACTAGTTAAATTGATGCAACATATAAATGTTTTGGCATTAATTTATTGTGAACAATGATAGGTGGCGTTGAGTCCATATCCCATAATTGGTTATCATAAAAAATAAATAATAAATAATGCTATCTCCCACTAGGTAGAAGTGGACCCTTCATTCATTGTCCAATGCATAATCACTCACTTTGAATAGATTATCCTAGAGAAAACAAAAAATACAATTCATCGTCAATTGTGGAACATGGATTCAACTACTAAGTTGATTGGTATCGAACACTATTAGTGATAAATAGAATTACTTCTATATTTTTGCAACATGATATTGTAATTATAGCATACATTTATTACGTCAAGAATTTATGTTTAAACAATATTAAAAAAAAATACAAAGTTGTTTTGTTTTTAAAAGGTCCAAAAAAATATAAAGACACTAGAATTTTTTAGAAGAATCTAAAGCATGAGAAAACATGTGATAACCTAATATGTAACACTTATTATATGTCTATCATATTGTTTTGAGCCATATTGAGATTGTCTAGATAAAAATATTTGTTAGATTAAGCATTTATTGTAGACGTAATCTAACGCTGAAGGTGACTCATGCAGTCTTATCTTTGTTTGGCATAATTTAAGACGGGGCATTTTGAGACGAACTGCGTAGTAGACGACTAGTCATAACTCTAACGTCCAACTCTTTTTATATTAATGTTTTTTTTAAAGATTATTGAGTCGGATGACCCGACTTGACATACATTTGTTGATGCTATTTTTTTATTTTTGGGTAAATAGTAATGGGGTCTTGAACATTTGTACCTTGTGACGATAGGGTCTTAAACCTTCAATTTAATTTCTAGTACATGGGTCCCTAACTTTTAAAAAACTCGTGAGCATGGTTCTTCTGTTAAGAAAACTGTTAGTTTGACCGTTAAATTGTCAAAATTTTCTTAAAATGACCGGGCTATCCTTTTTCGAATTAAAAGAAAAAAATAGAAAAAAAAACACAAAAAACGAAAATAAAGCAAAAAATTCAATTAACCCCCTCCCCAATCTCTTATTCTCCAGTCAATTCCAAACAAACAAAAAAAAATTGCAATTAAACCCCAATCCCACCACTTCTTCTTCTTCTTCTTCTTCAAATGGTTGCTAGCCATGACCACTGAAAGTTCTACACCACCACAAAAACCCACGGGGGGTTTCGACTACTTCACCACCAGTATGAGAATCACCAAGAACAACTTTAACCCACTAAGAACAACCTCAAAAGGAGTAGTCGAACCCATTAAACACATGAGATTTTATCTTAATAGGAGGATGATCCTAACTCGCCAAAATACAAGTCCGGCGAGTATTTGTTTGACAAAATGGATCCATACCTAGATCTTGATATAATTTTCGGCGAGAAGCAACAACACCATAATAATGATTAAAAGCACTGTCAATACATGAGTTTTGATGGGTTTGTGTAGATGCAGAACAAGAATGATTTTCAGGTCTAGTTGTGGATGGATTTCATACTCATGACATGGATTATAATAATGGATCCAAGCCCTTCATGTACAATTTTGTTGCTCATTGTCATGAGCAACAGCAATGGCAAGAGCTAACTTGGGGAAGGAAGAGAAACAATGATAACCGAATTAACCAAAATTCAAAGGAGGAAGAACGCGTCGTTTAGATTAATGCAATTTTATTATGTTTATTTTGTAAAGAATGTTTTTATCACCAACAACTTATGTAAGAATGGGGGAGAGAGAACGATGGTACTGATAATTTTGGCAATTCTGTTGGAAGTCAATTCCAATTTTCTTAATTTCATTCTATCTTCTTCATTTCTATTCTTCTATTTCTTTCCCATATCTATTTTTGCAAGTTTTTTCTTAAATTGAGCTACAATTTGTAATCTGGAGCTGATGGTTAATGTCTGGTATTGATTTAGGGCTGTAATTGCTTATGAATTAAGCTCCAGTCATTACATTGGTCTCAGAGCAGTTACGAAGTCTAGGCATGGCTGAAACGCATAGCAAATCCCATGAAGAGCACCTCAAGAAGTTGGATAAGGAGGTGGGTGATCTAGAGGTGGCCTTTAAAGCCTCATACTAGACCTTAAGAGTAGTTTATACTAAGCAAGAAAGGATGGAACAATTAATGTTGGACATGAATAAGAAATATGAATCAACTGTTTCTATATTAGCACAAATGAGTGAGAATAAGGGAGATTAGAATGAGAAAAGAGTTGTCAAAACCATAACAACACCTCACTGTGGCAGTGGCATACTAGAACTTGAACAAGAAAATACCTCAGGACAGTCCTATGAAAAAGGAGAGAATAGGTTGAACACCAAGCTACCTAAGATTGATTTTCCCTATTTCAGTGGTGAGGGGCCTAGAGAATGGTTGAGAAAGGCTAGGAAATATTTTTAGATTCACCAAGTGTCCGAGTGGATGAAATTGAGAATTGCAGAGATGTACTTGAAGGGAAAGGTAGATATCTAGTTTCATGGGTTTATTTCTAGCCATCCTAATGCCAATTGGGGTCTTATCTACTAAAGTTTGTGGGAGGTTTGCTGAAACTACATCAGAGGAAGTAATTGAAATTTTTAGCAAAATCAAAAGAAAGGAACAATGGCTGAATATTAGGAACAATTTGAAGAATTAAAATCTCAGGTAATGATGTTCTTGCCCCCATTTACTAGAGTCATACTACATCTCTATATTCATTAGTGGACTGAAGAAGGAGATTAAATCAATGGTAAAAATAATTAAGCCCTTCACTATAGTTAAGGCATTTGAAATAGCCTTATTCCAAAAAAATACCATCACAACCCTACATAGAAACTTCAAATCTGTGAAACTTTTCACCCCAAACAAATGGCCCTACTCTAGTCATAAACCACTTGACCAAAACCCAAAGTATACTAAAAACATTGCCTCTACCTACAAACCATCTTACTTGCCTGCCAAAACCCACAATCCAACTATAAAACTATTACCTCCACGATATTCAAACCAAGAGAAGCTTGGGCCTCTGTTTCAGATGTGATGAAAAATATACTATTGGGCACATGTGTAAAAACAAGATGCTTAACTTCATAGTGGTGGATGAAGGAGATAGTGGAGAGATAGATAAGACTAATTAGGTTATTGAGGAAGAAAATGAGGAAGATGAGGATAAAATTATGTAGATTTCCATCAATGCATTGCTGGGTAACTTGAGACACAGAACCATAAGAATTTCAGGGAGGATTAGAGGAAGAAGGATGTCCATCTTGATTGATAGTGGAAGCACACACAACTTCATTGATGAGAAGGTACTTCAGGATTTGGGGTACCTCACAAATTCAAAAAGAATCATGATACCACAAAGAGCTAATGGATGAAATTAGAGAGTAAAGCCATGTGCCAACCTTTAATATGGCAAATGGAAGGTTTAGAATTACAATTCCAACTCAGATCACTCAAACTGGGAGAGAGTGACATGGTGCTTGGAGATAACGGGTTGAGTCAATTTGGCCCTATCACTTTTGATTTTAAGAAAGGATGTATTGAATTTAAAAATGGAAGAGAGGATGTAACTTTGAGCACTGGAGGATCTAATGTAAGTGTGGAGATGATAAGTGGGGAACATTTGGATAAATGGTTGGATCAACAAGATAATGGTATCATTGGGCAGATATATGCCATCACAGAGGAAGAATTGACAATACACCAATAGAGATCAAACCAATATTAGAAGACTTCTCTGATGCGTTTGTAGAAGCTAAAAGGGCTACCACTAGTGAGAAGCCATGAGCATTCCATCATCCTCAAGGAAAGGGCCCATCCTTTAAACTTAGGCCTATAGGTGCCCATTTGTCCAAAAAATTGAAGTGGAAAAATTGGTGAAATAAATGGTGGCTGCATGCATTATATACTATATCAGCAGTCCCTTTGCATCACCTGTCCTGTTAGTAAGAAAGAATGATGAGACTTGGAGATTTTGTGTGGATTATAGGCAGCTAAATAATTTGACAGTAAAAGACAAGTACCCAATGCCCCTAATTGATGAACTAATTGATGAGTTGTATGATATTTTTCTAAAATTGACCTCAGGGCAGGTTATCATCAGATTAGGGTGAAACAAGAAGACATATATAAAACAGCTTTTAGAACTCACTAGGGTCTCTATGAATTCAAGGTTATGTCCTTTGGGCTAACCAATGTCCAGCCACTTTTCAGAGCCTGATGAACAAGATATTTCAAGAACAATTAATGAAATTTTTTTGGTGTTTTTTGATGATATCTTGAGGGAAAACCAACTCTATGCTAAGATAAATAAATGCTCATTTGATCAGACTCAAGTTGAATATTTGGGACATATAATCAACCAAGAAGAGGTATTACTGACCCTAAGAAGATAGAGACAATGCAAGTATGGCCCAAACCAATTTATCTTACACAGCTGAGGAGATTTCTTGAGTTGACTGGATATTATAGAAAGTTTGTGAAAGGATGTGGGACCTTAGCAAGACCTCTAACTGACCTACTTAAGAAGAATAATTTTATGAGGAATGAAGTAGCAGACACAACTTTCTGCAATCTGAGGGTAGCCATGTCTTCTACTCCAGTACTTGCCTTGCCCAACTTTGAACAATCCTTTATAGTGGAGACACATGTTTGCTATGGTGGCATTGGGGTTGTGTTGATGCAGAATAAAAGACCCTTGGCTTTTTTCATAAAATCAATTGGTGCAAGGAATTTGGGCATGTCAATTTATGAAAAGGAGTTGCTAGCCTTAGTTACAACAGTGGTTAAATGGAGGCACTATTTGGAGGGCAATCATTTCATCATCAAAATAGATCATCAGTCCCTCAAGTTCTTATTAGAACAGAAAATAACTACATCATTACAACAAAAATGGTTGACTAAATTGTTGGGAGTATCTTATGAAATTCAGTACAAGAAATGGGTGGACAATATAGTTGCTGATGCACTTTCTAGAAGAGTAGAGGCTGATAATGAGTGTTATGTCATCACACAAGTGATTCTTGCCTGGGTAATTGAAGTAATGGGAAGCTATGAAGGGGATGCCCTTACTGAGGAGAAAATACAATCATTAAGCATTGACCCACTGTCACTGCTTGATTACCAGTATAAGGATGGGTTACTTAAGCACAAAAAAATTATATATTGGCAAGGAAAGTGGAATTAAGAAGAAAATCATCAAGAATATTCATGATTCTCAAGAAGGAGGACATTCTGGAGTCCAAGCCAGTGTGTATAGAGCCAAGCAACACTTTTTCTGGCCTAGAATGTATAAAGAAATTAAAGGAGAGGTTTTACAATGTGCTACTTATCAGAGATGTAAAGAAGAACATATGCCTTACCTGGATTGCTACAACCCCTTCCCATACCCCAAAAATCCTGGAGCCACATCTCTATGGATTTTATTGAAGGTTTACCCAAATCTGATGGCAAATACACAATACTAGTGGTAGTGGATAGATTCACTAAATATGTTTCCTCACATTGTCCCACATTTTCTCTTGCTAAAGTTGTAGCTCACAAATTCTTAGACAACATCTATAAGTTTCATGGCATTCCTCAAAGCATTATCTTTGATATGGATAAAATTTTCTCTAGTGCATTTTGGAAAGAGTTGTTTATACTCTTGGGGACAAAACTACAGCTTAGTTTAGCTTACTACCCCCAAATAGATGGCCAGACTGAGAGATTGAATCAATGTTTATAGATGTATTTAAGGTGTATGACCTATCACAAACATAAGGCATGGGCGAAATGGATTCCTTTAGCTGAGTGGTGGTACAATACCACCTATCACACATCCATAAAAAAGACTCCTTTTGAGGCATTTGTATGGGATCTACCATCCTCAGTTGGCCATGAGCCCTTATCAGCAATCTAACCTGGCAACTATGGAGGATATTTTACAGGAAAGGTACCAGATGGATAAAAAGTTGAAGGAGGATCTAGCACATGCAAGTGCTAAAATGAAGTTATTTGACAAGAATATAAGTGAGATAACATTTCAAGAGGGGATTGGGACTACTTAAAGTTACACCCTTATCAACAACAAACATTGGCCTAGAAGGATTAATTACAAATTCAGTCATAAGTATTATGGACCTTACCAGATTGAGAAGAAGGTTGGAGAAGTGGCATATAAACTAAATTTACCTAGCCAAGCAATAATTCATCATGTATTTCATGTATCTTTGTTGAAACAGAAGTTAGGGGACAAAGCAGTAACGATGGGACAATTACCTAGAGTGGTAACATATGAAGTGAACATCAACCAGAAGCAGTACTGCAAGCTAAAATGATAAAGATGAGAAATCAAGATGGGACTAAGTGGTTAATTAAATGGGCAGATCAGCAACCGATGATGCAACTTGAGAAGATTTTGAAATTATTGAAAGGGATTATCCAAACTTTCAACCTTGGGGACAAGGTTTATCTGAAGGCGTGAGGGTTGTCATGAGCAACATCAGTATGGGTTGTCATGAGCAACATCAATGGCAGGAGCTAACTTGGGGAATGAAGAAAAACAAGGATAATCGAATTAATTGAAATTCAAAGGAAGAAGAATGACGTCGCTTAGATTAATGCAATTTTATTACGTTTATTAAATTGTCATTTTGTAAAGAACGTTTTTATCACCAACAACTTATGTAAGAATGGGATGAGAGAGAACGAGGGTATTGATAACTTTGGTAATTCTGTTGGAAGTCAATTCAATTTTCTTAATTTCATTTCATTTTCTTAATTTCCGTTCTTCTATTTCTTTCTCATTTCTATTTCTGCAAGTGTTTTCTTAAATTGAGCTACAATTTGTAATCTGAAGATGATGGTTAATGTTTTGTATTGATTTGGGACTATAATTGCTTATGAATTAAGCTCCAGCCATTACAAATTTCAAATCCCAATCCATCAGCCAAAGTGTATGCTTTTTTAACCCAAATTCTTCATCTGTTATATATTCACATTTCTGTCCATAATTAAGTTGCTTTCACCATGTTTGGCTAAGCTTAAAAGTTACTTAAATTGATTCCAAATGTATTTTGATAAGCTACTTTTTTCTTCTTCAACATCCTAGACCGCAAAATTGAAATTTCTCCCTTTTTTGGCCATGGATGAAGGGGAATAGGGTGGCATGGGATGGGGTTTCTGCAACTTCGGGCGGGCGGGTGAGAGAAAGAGAGATTTTTGCCATGGGAATGGGGTGTCGTAGCTGGGTTTCTTCAACATTTGGTGGATGTGTGTAATTTTTGTTTTAATTTTGTTTTTTTGAAAAAGTTTCTTTTTTAATTTTCTTTTTTTTTTAATTTGAAAAAGAGTAGCTTGGTTATTTTAAAAAAATTTTGACTATTTAAAAGTTAAACTAATAGTTTTCTTAATAGAATGATCATACTCGCAAGTTTTTTAAAGGTTAGTGACCTGAAATGCTAGAAATTAAAGGTTTAGGACCCCATCGTCACAATGTTCAAAGTTTCAGGACCTCAACTGCTATTTACCCCTTTATTTAAAATATGTTGAGCCTCTAGATGGGTTGTGTGGTCTTAAACCTCTAGTCGCACTCTTATGATAACTAGAATGCAAGTGGCAAATTAAGTTGTGGAACGAAATGTCTCACTCCAAACTTCAATTGAAGACATTTTTCAAGCCATTGATTAAAATTTATGAAGATGTATTATCAATTGAAAATTAGTTTAAAAGTGAATATGTATTAATAATTTTTTTTGGTTCATAAAGTAAATATATTGGAATATAAACCCAAATTGATCCAAGGTTTATTGGATTTAAAATAAATGTCCAATTAAATAAGTCTAGACCTAATTTCTAAATAAGCCCTTACAAAATATTATGATATTTGTAAAGATACTCTAAAGAGATATTTCTAGAGATCTAGATATTTGTATGGTTATTTTAATAGAGAATTCTAGTGTAGTAAATTTTTTATGGAGAGTTAGGGTAAATTGTTACTATTAGATTAAAAATTTGTTGGTACAATCCTAGTCATTGCTTAAGGAGAGGCCACTAGTATAAATAGTGGTGAATTCTACCATTTGGTATTAAGCTTTAAAAAAAAGGTTAATTACACTAATAGTCCCTAATTTTTTAGGTTTGTAACGATTTCATTCCCATTCAATTTTTTAGCAGATATCATTCACATTCTTTCATTTATTCACACAGATGGTCCCAAAATGACTATTTTGACAAGTGATTGATAATTTTGCCCTTGACTTAAATAAATTAAAATGATAGAAAAAGAAAATGCAATAAAAAATTTACAATTCGACCTATAACTTTTTCAAAAGTACAAATAAATCTTAAACTATTTTATTTTATACGTGTTCTTCCCCTACAAAAAAAGGAATCATCTTTTTCAACCCATCCCCCACCAACAGTATGACGTCATTTAACCAACGATCCCGTCAACGCAACTGATTACTTGAAATCAGCACAAAAGGAAGAAAAATCAAAGAATTGCACCAGATTCTGTTGAGCATGGCGACTGACCGACAGTCAGCACCGGCGGCTTCTCATCTACATACCACACCTTCAAATCCATCTCCCTCTTAATCTGCGAAAAAACACTTCTTTTCTCCATCGGATAATAAATCAAAGGCATCTCCCAATCAGATTTTACAAAAGTGCTTCCCGAAATTTTATGTGGTGTTCTCTTTGCATTTCAATTTTGTGTTTTAAGTTTTGAATTCATTTTGAGTTTTGTGTTTTGAGTGTCTATTTTTGAGATTAATGAAAATACGTTCTTTTTGTCATTCTTGAAAATTGTTTCCCAAAAAAGAAAATTGGAAAACACGTTTACTTTGAAATTTTGAGAAATTATTTTGTATAATATTTTATTCAAACAATTATTGATTAAAAACTTAGAATTAAAAAAAAATAAAAATAATTATTGTTAAAATTAAAAACAATTAAAAACTTGGAATTAGTTGGAATTAAAAAATTAAAAACAATTATTTTTGGAATTAAAAACTTGGAATTATTTAGAATTAAAAACAATTATGTGTGCAATTAAAAATAATTAAAAACTTAGAATTATTTGGAATTAGAAACAATTATTAATTAAAAACAATTAAAAACATAGCATTGAAAAAAAGGCAAGCATTGTAACTTGAACCGATAACCACCAACAATTAAAAGCACGCATTCTAGCCGTTTTAGAAAGGAGCCGCGTTTTGTAAATAAAAGGCAGAAATGATTAAATCATCATTTTTCATGTCCAGCGTAAAATGTTAAAAAAAAAAGTCCGCATGCTGGACTCGAAATGCGGACCTCCAACACCAAAACGCGTTTTTGGTCGTTTTGGAAAATGACTGCGTTTTGTAAAGAAAACAGGAAAACGACTAAAAGATTGTTTTGTATTTCCTTTGTAATTTTTTTTGTATTTTGGAAAATACATTTTTAGAAATGGATAAATAAACACGTTTTGACTATTTTCAAAAACGAAAAACGAGTTGAAAACACCAAAGAGAACAGCCCTTAACTTTTCCAAGAAAAGTGCTCATCTTGACATTCTTTTTATCATTATACACGTAGAGCTCTAACATTCTCGACACCGTGGATTCGACATCGTGGACCAAGAATTCAAGTTTTTCTTCCCATTGAGGGTTGAGATCCTGATAAATGGTCTTGATACGCCGCCATTGTCCGTCGAAATCCACTATCATGTATGCACCAAAGATTACTTGGCCGCTTTTGGCATCAGATTCTTGGCATTGCACACTTTCACCGCCGGTTTTACATTAGACATGGATTTTGACTTATGAGTCTCTTGAAATGAACATAAAAAAAAAAATAGATTTTGTGAATGGTGATTTGCTTTCTTTTTTATATATTTCCAATACAAAATTGGTGCTCGAGAGAGAGAGAGAGAGAGAGTGTGCGGGCACTGGTGCTATGGGTGGGTATGGGTGGGAGGGAAAAGATGGTTCCTTTTTTGTTGGAAAAGAACACCTATCTATATAAAATAAAATAGTTTAAGATTTATTTATAATTTTGAAAATGTTAAGGGGCTCAATTGCATTGTTTCCATTGTATTTTCTTTTTTCTATCATTTTAATTTATTTAAGTCAATGGCAAAATTGTCAAACAATTGTCAAAATAGTCATTTGAAACCATCAGTACGAATAAATGAAAGGATGGAGATGATATTTGCTAAAAATATTGAATGCAGATGAAATCGTTACAAATCTGAAAGAATGGAGACCATTAGTATAATTAACCCTAAAAAAAGGAGGTCTTAAGTAATATAATGATCATCTTCCACAAAAATATTATGTAGTTTCTTTATCTTCCCTTTAATCTTCTTAACCTTCTTAAAACATCTTTATTCCAATAAAATAAGCCTTTGAATTCCAACTTTTACACTCAATTTCCTTCACTTTATACTTAATGTGAGACCTCACTTCATGAACTCTGGACACATGATATAATGAAAATGATGTCTTATGGTATTTATGTATTTTACCATATGCCGTATAAATGACACGATAGTGATTCCCTATTTTCATCAACATATATCTCTTAGATACAAATCTTCGTGAATACCTCACATTGATTTCACTTCATCAACTCTGGACACATGATATTATAAAAATTACGTCTTCCCATATTTACATATTTTATCATCTGCCATATAAATGGCGGGATAGTGACTCCCTATTTTCTTCAATATATATTTCTTAGATTCAAATCTTATGAGATTCGCTCATTAACTCTGCTCCCCGTAGTTGGCTTGACCCCTCCTCATCTCACTGCGTTCGATGGTCGGGGCTGCGGGAAAGGTCTCTTCGTTCCCTTTCCCTTGTCCCCTATCGTGTTGCTTTCTATTGTTGCTTCGGGATCGGAAAGCGACTCCCTCACTTTCCTTCCTCGCTCTGCTAACAAGCCGTCTCCCCTCCCCCCTCTCTCCTCTCTCCCTCCCGAATTTAAGGCTCGGCAAATCCCTGGGGGGCTCGCCCTCTGCTATCCATCTCGCCACATACCTTGGTTTTCTTATCCACTCTCTGACTCATTATCCGAAAGCTAGTGAAAGTTAGATCACTAGGGAATTGAACCGCTAGTACCTCCGCTCTCCCTTTTGTAGGCACTTTTTGATATGGTTGAGAAATTATTTATGAAAACATGTTGACAATAATTAAAGTTTTCTTTCTAGTAATAGATTTTTATTTAATAGTTTTGCTTAAAGTCTAACCCAAATGTGACATTTGTCTTGATAAAACTTGTGACGTTAAATGCACCGCCAAAAACATAATTACCAATCAATGAGAAATGTTGCTTCACTTCATTTTAAATGTCACAATGCATGCACATAACATACTCCATCTCCATACTTTTCACGCGCTTCATTTTAAATGTCGTAGTGCATGGAAACAACATACCCAATGCTTTTCACACACTGGAAGCTCATTTGCCTCACTCCTAATAAGACAATCATGTCTACTTATCACTAAGAAAAACCTTGCCGATAGTAGGGGTAAGTGATATTGAGTAAATGCAAAATAATAACCTAGAATCCCAAGTAATTGTCAAAAGTAGACTCGGATAGCTCAGCACAATCCTTGATGGTTGTATTTATAAACTCGACCATTAATTCTTGAAGCAATCTTCGAAACAATTATTGCATGAGATCTACAATTTGTTTATTTTAAGCCACAAAAATGAGTGTCCCCAGTATGTCCCATTTATTGTAGTTGAAAAACGCATAAGAGTAATAAGTACATCCAAAAATTAACTTTTTAAAGAAGAAAAAATTGGGTAAATAACATAAATACACTACATTTCACACATAATTGCAATTTTATTGGACTTGTTATATAAGTTCAATATTATTGGAATGTTACTTTATCTAAAGAAATTTACTGGGCCTTGAAACTAGCCCATGAAGAATTGAATGATACACATTAGTCCAAGAATATCGCTTCTTCTAAAAATAGAAATAACAAAGATAACGCTCGGCAAATACAAAATCAACAAGAGTTATCAACTTGATGATAGGTAATTCAAAATTCAAACATAAATCTAGTGCACACCATACTCTATTGGAATGGAAGATGCTGGAGTTAATTTTGGTTTCATGATACCAAGAAATTCAACACAAACAAGCATCTTTCCCTGGGTATCATTGCAAAATTCTGGTTTGTTGATTTGGAGAAGAATTATTTGATATTTCATTTGAAGATTACTTGCAGTTTTTTTGCCGAACTTCGATTAACAAAGAATCTGCTTGATTTTCACTCCATTTAGTAACGATCATGTGCAATTTACACAATTACTAACTCCATGTATCACTTATGGGTTAAGTTTTTCCTCTTCTTGATTTTTTATCTGAGTATGATACAATAGAATGAATGAGAGAAATTATAGTTCCTAGACAAGCTTTAAAATGCCCATTGGTAATTGATTGTCTTTACCTACGTATAAATTGGAACTAAAATTTGTAACTACATAACACAACTCGATTTGCAATGGCGTTGAATTATGTACAGATTGAGTGTAAATATTTCAAAATTACATGTCTGATTCATGAATAATTTGTTCGGATGTGTATACAATTATGATATGTTAATTTACATTGTCAAACAACCGAGTAACAAAGGATATGATAAGTAAGATTGTTGAATAATTGTCTCAAAACTTGTGGTAGTCTAATGAGAATTGCAATAATCACGACCGTATAGTGTTTCTCATCTACTAGCCCAAAAAAATTAATTACATCTGTCTTCACCTTCTCCAATTTTTTTTCTTCTATTTCCTCAATTCTATCATTTCCAATTCTCTTTCTTTTCACCATTCTTTTCCAAATCTTTCCTTCCCAACTTTGTTTCTCATATCAATCTCCATTCATTTTTCTACTGGTTGAACCACCGATCAGTAGTATACTAGTTATAGTCTATTATGAGAGGTATGAATATAACTTTATGTATACTGCATATATATATATATATATATCAAGTATACATTTTGTAGTATGATTATAATTTTGGTAACGATCCATTACTTTAATATGCAATTTGAGATTCAGAGATGAGAAGTACAAGTGTGATGGTTTATTACAATAGATAATGGGGATCAGGCACGCACTTACAATGATTATTCAGGTTATTGGTATAATTGTCATGTTAGAGTGTACTTATGTGAATTGGGTTGGAATGATAAATCCTATTGTTCACAAATCTGAGTGGAATGTTCTGAATGAAGTAGAAAATGTTGTGGTTTTGGCTCCCAACACAAAAAGAAGGTTTGGGAGACCACATGAAAGGAGAATATGGTCGGTGAGTCGAGGAAGAAATCTAAGTGTAGACGTTGCTTGGAATACGGATACAACTGATTGAAATGCAAAAAATCCAACACCCTTGAAGACGGTAACAAAATTGAAAAGGAAAGCAAATAATACAATCGATAAAGAGGTACAATTTTTGAAATTTGTTCTCATACATTATTAATAGGTCATTGTGTTTCTTATATATTTTGGAAAATTGATTTGAAAATGAGGGTTTAAGTGTTTAGAACATTTACAAGGCTTTGGATCACATGCAAATGGAAAACGAACGCGTCTAATCATGTATAATGAAGGTACATAATATTTCTTGATAACATGTATGTAAATTTGTTGGTGTGTTACAATTAAATTAAGATTTTAATAAGTACAAGACCTTGTAAATGGCGTTCGTAATTGAAACTGTGAGAATGAAACGTTGGTTCCCTTATTTGGTGTTACTTAGAGTTGTTTGTTGGCTTCAATCAATATTGAGAATGGTTTAACACATTATTTTTTTGGTGCTCTGATAAGGTGTAATATTAATGTTCATATCACAATAACTATTGTTTGGAACCTTTCATATGCTATATAATTGTCTTTTTTTTTTTTTGTCAACAGTTTCTAAATTGGAAGAGCATATAATTGACTATAGGCGAATCTCTTCCATCGATTAAACAATTTACGGGCATGGACAATTGTTATAAAAATGTAAATCTTTGAAGAGAATGGCTGCAGACGAAAGACATATTCTTTTATTATAAGCAAAAATCCATAAAATAACAGTTTTGAAATAATACATGAAAGTTGTTTTCCAAGGAATGTTGTTGTGTGTTCATTTTTAGCCTAATTGATATGATAGTTTTGAGTTTGTTGATAAATTGATTTGTCATTGAATATTCAAGGAGCATTATTTTGGCTAATGGTGGTGTTGACCTCGGAATCAGCACTATCTACGTGTCAACAGATCTCCAGTCAATCCTCTGCGAGCCTATATGTTACTTGCACACTAAGATAATCGTTAAGCACCAAGGTCATCGAAAAAAAAGTGGTCGATGATCGTTGGTACTCTGACGATCAAGTCAACTGTCGATATATAGAATAATATATCGAGAGGGTATGTATTTGAGTGTGGAAGAGACAAGCAGATAGAAAATTGAGTAGAGTTTAAGGGTGGGAATAATGCGTACCTTAGAATAATCGGAAATGTTGTATTTATAGCTTTAGAGTTCTAATTGATTTAGGTAAGCAATCAATTAGACCTCTGATGAGATTCTCCTTCCTTATGGGATAAAGGATGATTGGGTGTCAATGCAATCTCCTAGATTTTAGCCCTTATTTGAGTTGATCCCCAATATCACGTTGCCTAATCATTAAGAGATTGAGATTTGGTTTCCTTGTGAGAATCCGTGCGGCAATCAAACATATTCTTCCTTTAAATATCTTTCTGGTCATTTTGAAATATCATAATGTTTGCGAGCTATGATGGATTCGAAGACCAGCGAAGCGCCCTGGGTTGACCATAAACGATGAGGCCCTTTATGGGCTTTGCTGTACTTGATTCAGGAGTGCTAAAATCTTGCTGGGTCTCCGAGACCTTTTATAAATTCATGAGGCCCTCGCTGGGCCTAAGAGGCCTTTGTTGGGCCTATGATGCATTTACTGATCTGAAGGCCTTACCAAAATCGGGTGGTAACATATGGAAATATTTTAGTTTTAATCTACTTCATGTCTAACTATCGAGTTATACAAAGGCATATATTGAGTATTAATGGTTTAAGTATCAGACAATTACAAGCTTGCGTGTTTGCCAATTTCGTGGAGTTAGTGATTTTCATGATGTCTAATTAAACAATAAGTTGTGATTTTGGAAGTGAATGGATGATTAGAGGTTAACCTTGAAATTAACACTAGATGACAATTGAATGAAGTATTTTTCTGGAACACATTAGCACCAGCATGAAAAGAAAAGTATTATAAAAGCATCTCTTACGATGGTATCAAACGAACTACATTTAACACTAGTAAATATGAGATGTAACATACATATGTTAATCTGAATAAGATAGTTGTAATTGAGAGTTGTTGATGAAAAAATATGTGTAAGGCATTACGATGAAATCTATGACATTAAATAATTAATAATTGATATCTCATAATTGTAATTTATATAGAATATATAATGCAACCTATCCCAAAATGATCCCAAAATGAAATATTTAACGTGCAATAATTTAGAGTTTTAGATAGCATAATCTCTCTAGAAACTTGTAAAACAATCGAAACCAATACCAAATAAATAAATACATAATTGTTCAACTTATAAGTATATATACTTTGATGGGAATCCATCTATCTATTTCTTTCATAAACTGAATGTCAGGCTTCTTGATTGCATATATGTACATTTGAACAACCATGTTATGCCGAACGACCTTTATGTCAAATGGTTTTGGAATACCTATAATCTTCTTCTCGTAAATGTACTCTGCATATTTGATAATGAAAATACCGCAATCACACTTACAATAATAGAATACAAATCTGATTAGACAACTAACAAATGAATGTAGAATTAACGGTTGTCGGGAACCAATGAAAAAGGTACTATCAAATGACTAAAGCACGTTTCACAAACAATTTTCTTTGAACATCTGACATCCTACCTTGCAGTGCCCTGATAACATCATTTCTATGCATTGCCTTTTCCAAGGCACCACTGCACATATTGAATGAGACATTCCTAGTCCTGAAAGAAATCAACATAATAAGCATAGTTATTAATCAATTAAACGATGAACACGAGGTTTACAAATTTCATATATTGGGTTAGTGGAGTACAAAAGACACCAATAATCTTAAATTTACAAAACCACTTAGGCATGATGTATTTGATGCACTAATATTGTTACCTAGGGCAATGAACAGACTTTTGTTAACACTAAGAAGAGTCAACTAGTATCCATGAATCTGTTTAATTATTAAAAAATACTATCAAATGTTCATAAAATATATTAGTTAATATAGTTGTAACAAGGTTTGAACACGCAGATATATAAGTCAGCCACATTTATTTCATAAATACGTTAAAATTTGAAAACATATTAAAAGAAATAAATTAGAATAAGAAACTGCAAATATATATATAAAACAAAATAGCACCAATCTAAACACAAAATGGTATTGTTGACAATACAATAAAGTATGGTATCATCGCCATTTTCAAAGTCTCTCAAAAGCTTGATGGTGTTTATTCCATAAGTAATCAAATAAATCATTACTATTTGGTGTAATTAACCTCTAGACGGTGACAAGCGATATCATGATACTCGTAACGGTTAGTTTAAGTGGTATCGACTAGACTATAAGTAACATACTAAACATACATGAAGATATCAATAATCGATTTATTTAACACTAAACGAACATGAGCCATACACAATGTATTGTATTGGTATCAATAACTACAAATTGTACGTATCGGTACTCATTTACACTTTAAGTTTATAAACATAAATAAACTATTAGCTCTTAATTTACATATTAGTAACATTAAGTGCTAACGATGATAAATGATGTAGTAGAGTATCAATAAATATGAATCACAAATGAAGGTATCATTATTGGATGTAGTTAACACGGATCATTCACATATCATAGTCACAATTGGTAATTTATGATCTAACAACGTGAATAGACACATTATGAAAACATTAAATCAACCTAAATGTTTTGGTTGTCAAAATAATGTAATGAGTCGATTAGTCCTAGCAACTAGCGATAACAGTTTGATATGAAGATGAAAATAGATGTCTGGTAATGGATCTTAATGATGAATTATAACTGATGACTTGTCCGTCTCTGACCAATTAAGACTCGTTGATGTATGTAAGTATGTGGAAATGTTGACTCATAAAGATGTATAACCTAGTTATAAAGATTATCACCAAAGAGAATAAAATGTTGCTTTCATTAAGCAGATATGTGCATATGATAACAAACAACATAAATCACTAAGCCACATGAGAAACATTTGATGTACTTCATATACTAATGAGACAAAAAAAAGAGATGCAAATTATTGTATTATTCGTAAGAATTATGTGAAATGAACATTAGTCAGTTAATGAAACTTTGATGTTGATTGGATAAAACAACAAATTTGTTTAAATTTCAATGCAAATCCCACATTTATGCCCAATCGTGGACTTCTTCAATACCAAACAAAATACCATAATTTGTGATTCCTGACACATGCATTTGTTGATAATGAATTAGTACAAGAAAAGAGATCAACAACATATGCCCAACATTTCAAAATTTAAAAAAATGTGTATGTGAACTAAAAAACATGCAATTTTGAAGAAATATAAAAGAGATGAAGAAATATAATGGAGAATACGTGAGAAATAGTTCTCTCAATGTAATGTAATTAATGAATGGGGTTACAAGATATATATAGGTTAATAGAAACCTAATAAGGAAAGAAATAAAAGAAAAGAGTTCTACCTAGAATAGGAATATTACATATATGATATCCTACTTATCCTACTATATGGTATTCTAATCTAAATGAAATTTAATACCCCCTCAAGTTGGAGCATGTATGTCAAGGGTGCCCAACTTGTGAGTGAAATTGTGAAATACCTCCTTCCCCAATGCTTTAGTAAATAAATCTGCAATCTGATTGTTGCTTGGAACATAGGCAGTCTTGATCTCTCCCTTATCAATTCGTTCACGAACAATATGACAATCTATTTCAATGTGTTTTGTTCTTTCATGATACACTGGATTAGCGGCAATATGCATTGCTGCTTGATTATCACAATATAATATTGCTGCTTGTGGATGATCTACACATAAGTCTGTCAGTAATTGTCTCAACCATATAAGTTCACATGTAATGGAAGCCATTGCCCTATACTCAAACCTGCTTTGAAGATTTGAACACGATCGTTTGTTTTCTGCTTTTCCATGATATAAGTGCTTTTCCCAAAATACACAATATCCTCAGAATCGAACGTCGTAGTAATATCTCCGCCCAATCGCATCACAAAATCACGCTAGCTGCAATTTCCCACTTGATGGGAAATATAATCCTCGTCCTGGTGCCCCTTTCAAGTATCGAAGCAATCGGTGAACTGCATCAAGATGGGGTTGTCTAGGTGTCTGCATAAACTGACTGAGTGTATTGACTGAATATGAGATCTCTGGTCTGGTAATGGTGAGATAAATGAGCTTTCCTACCAACCGTCGATAGTATGTGGGATCTTTCAATAACTTTCCGTCAGTCAGATTAAATTTCAATGACTGCTCCATAGGAAATGCTGCAGGTTTTGATCCAAGTAATCCGGCTTCTTGAAGAATGTCAAGAGTATACTTCCTTTGATTTATTGAAATCCCTGATCTTGAGCGAGCAATTTCTATTCCAAGAAAGTATTTTAATGTGCCAAGGTCTTTCAACTTGAATTGAGATGCAAGGAATATTTTTGTAGTAGAGATTGCTTCTCTATTATTTCCTGTGACAATCATATCATCCACATATAATAGAACCGCCAGAAATGAATTACCATTGACCTTTGTAAATAGTGAGTAATCGCATGTATGTTTGAACCCAAACCTGAATAATAGCAGAATACAAATTTTTGAAACCAAGAACGAGATACTGTTTAATCCATATAAAGATTTATGAAGTCGACATACAATAACTCTGGTGTCTCCCACGCCGACGAAATCCAGTGAGGGGAGTCATATAGACCTCTTCATCAAGATCACCATGAAGAAAGGCATTGTGTACATCCATCCGATGAAGCGTCCAACACGAATAGGCGATAGTAAGTAAAATCTCGACAGTAGTTAATTTTGCAACCGGAGCGAAAGTTTCATTATAATCAATCCTTCTCGTTGTGTAAACCCTTCGCCACTAACCGTGCTTTGTATCGTTCAACTGCATCAGTAATGAAATTTAATTTTGAACACCCACTTACAACCAATAGGATGAGAATTTGGAGGAAGCGGTACAAGTGACCAAGTATTGTTTTCTTCAAGGCACGACTTCATCATTCACGGCAATACCCATTTGGGATCCTCGACATGCTATCTCATATGTAGTGGCTCTATGATATGAGAAATATTATGTAAAAGCACGATGTATAGAAGAAAGGTTACTATATGATACATACCTTGATATAAAGAGCGACCCTTGATGGCAAGCGAGTATGATTGATGTAGTAATCTTCGGTGAAATGGGGTTTGAATTGATCTTGTGGATCGCCTAAGTTGGTCATCCGGAGGGTGAGAAGAGGTAGGTAGATCAATCTTGGTTGATTTGCTCAACCGGCCGACCCGTGGGAAAGACGGCCGACCGCTTAGATTCTCTCGTTGAATCGGATGAGGTAACCGGTCGACCCGGTGGATCGACCGGTTGACTCTCTCTCGCTATCTTCGTCGACCGGTTGGTCCGGATGATGGTTCGGGATCTTCCGCAAGTTATCCGCTTTACGCTGTGTTGGTCCTCTCGGGTTGTGAAATATGTGTTTCAACATCTATAATCGTCACTGGAGTTAGTTTCATCATGTTGTTGGGAAATGAAATATATTTTCATGGAATCTGAACCGGATACTACTAGCTTTTATCGGTTAGGTCAATAAGGTGTATGCTTTTTGTCACGAGGAATAACCAAGAAACACGTTTGGCTCGTGTGAAATTTAATTTTGAATAAGCGGTGGTTTTTGTGTAATCTTCGTACAGAAGCTTATCCTCAGGTTGATGAGACAAAATACGAGCTACATTTAGAAGGTGTTTGAGAATTTGATCAATGCGACTATATCAGATTGATGTAGTAATCTTCGGTGAAATGGGGTTTGAATTGATCTTGTGGATCGCCTAAGTTGGTCATCCGGAGGGTGAGAAGAGGTAGGTAGATCAATCCGCTGGTTGACATTGCTCAACCGGTCGACCGGGTAGGTGAAGACGGTCGACCGCTTAGATTCTCGTTGAATCGGATGAGGTAACCGGTCGACCGTGGATCGGCCGGTTGGACTTCTCTCAAGGCGACGAGTGAGGCGAACCGGTCGACCGTGCGGTCGACCGGTTGGTCCGGATGATGGTTCGGATCTTCCGCAAGTTCCGCTTCGTCTATGTGTTGGTCCTCCGGGTTTGTGAAATATGGTGTTTCAACATCTAGAGGCATAGATTGTGGCAAACGGGATGGAGTTAGTTTCATCATGTTGTTGGGAAGTGTAATTTGTGATTCCTGACACAATGCATTTGTTGATAATGAATCAGTACCAGAAAAGAGTTCAACAACATATGTCCAACATCTCAAAATTTTAAAAATATGTATGTGAACTCAAAAATATTCATAGATGTTAAAAGGTCTGATTGACCATGTATTATGAACATGCAACTTCATTCAAATATCCAAGACCCAATCATTAGAAAGTGGCACAAAGAATTATTATTATTTTTCTAAAAAAGCCCAAACCTCAAAACTTCTCCCAATTGATTGAATGTTGTCCTTCACGATCTGTTGTAACCTCAACTTGCCTTTCATGTTGCATTAAAATAGCGTGGACTTTTCGTGTCCAATCCTAATATACGCATCCAATATAAGATATCAAACTTAAAATTAGAATATAACCTTCTCTCCTATGGGCACTAGAATGTTGTACTTCTTCTTATCGATTGGGTTTTAAATTTCTTTGAAGATAATTTTTTCTTTGTTGCTGAATTATTTTGCCGATTCTTGTTTTTCCATCTTGCTTTGTTGCTGCTACGCGGTGCGGATGCCATTTTCAATTCAGTAAAACAAGGTTTATTGTTCTTGATTTTTGGCTTTGAAACTATTGTGAGTGTTTTTCTTCTTGAAGAATTATTTGATAGGGTTTGTGTTGGAAATGGTGCACAACTGATTTGCAACTGAGATGCGGTATGTGATGGTGGGGTTTGAGACATAATTTAGATGAAAGCGACAATTGCTCCTTGATTCAAGATTTGATATAATTTAGTCCTAAAAATTAGGTTGTAACTATTATGTAGATTAATATGGTAAAAAATTAATTAACTTATCCAATATTATTATATGAATTGTCGTAGTTTAATAATAAAAAAAAAATGTATGCAATATAATTCAAATTTGTAAAAAAATGTAGGTAGAAGTTGTAATTTTCACAAAAAAAAAAAAAAAAAAATCATATATTGGGCTAATTGGGCTAGACAATTAAGCCCAACATGACCCGTCAATTGTGATGGGGCCAACCTACGAACGGGTCCGAACTAGATCGAGCCATTTTGGATTTGATTTTTGAACTGGTTGGATTAACCCGGATCTGGATGGCCTGGACAATTTTGAACCACTATTTTTACGTTATAGGAAAACTTAATTTGTCTCTTTCGAGTTATGAAGATTTCATAATTTACTAATTGATTAATCAATTATGCAAATTTGATTGCAAATCTTTAATAATTTCCTAGATGATTACTCAAATTTTCAATAAACATAATTTAAAGTGGTCATTCAGTTTATTTTTTGCAAATAAGAAAATGTGTAAAGCAATTTATCTTTTTCAAATAATTAAAGAAGTTATGTTTTTTGAAAAATCCATTTTTTTTTTACAATTTTGAAACCTTTTACACTACAAAAACTTTAAAAAGTCAAAAAGAACTAAAAACCCATTTTTTCCCAAAAAAAACTCTCTACCGAACAAGCCTAAATTCGATGTGATACAACGTCTCACCCAAAATGCATAAAATTTAAACTAGTTAAATTGATGAAACAAATAAATGTTTCAGCATTAATTTATTTTGAGCAATGCTAGGTGGCGTGGAGCCCACGTCCCTTAATTGATTATCTATAAAAAAATAATGCTATCTAGCACTTGAAAGTAGGCCCGTTGATTGACGGTCTAATTCATCACTGCTGACTATGAAAGTGCGAATACATTATTCTAAAAAATAATATAATTCATCACCAATTGTAAAATGTGGACTTTACTATCATGTAGATTGATGTTGAACACCATTCGTGCATAAATAGAATCACTTCTATATTTTTACAATATGATATTGTAATTATAGCATACATTTATTATATCAAGGAATTTTGTTCAAACGATATTAAAAAAAAAAAAAAAAAAATGCAAAGTTGTTTTGTTTTTAAACGGTCTAAAAAATGTAAGACACTAAGAATCTCATGCATACAAAAACATGTGATAATAATATGTAATTTTACTCTCTATCAAATTGTTTTTGAGCCCTATTGAGATTGTCAAGATAAATAATTTTGTAAATTAAGCATTTATTGTTGATATGTTATTGTAGATGCAATTTGACGCTAAAGGTGAGTTGTGCAACTTTATCTATGTTTTGCATAATTCAGGCATGACACATTCTAAAATGGAGCTTACATGTCCAACTTTTTATTTTTATTTTATCTTTTGAAAAAGATTATCGTGTCCAATGGGCCGACTTGGCATACGTTGTGTCGAGGCCGTTTTTATTTTTTAACATGTTGAACCTTTAGATGGATTGTGCGGTCTTGACCTCCACCGCACTCTTGATAAGATGATAACTAAAATGCAAGTTACAAATTAAGTTTTGGAACGAATGTTTGACTCCAATCTTCAATTGAAGACATGGATTAAGACTTACGAAGATATATTATCAAGTCAAAATTACATTAAAAGTGAATAATTGTTTATATATTTTGGTACATAATGTAAACAAACCTTTGAATTTCAGCTTTTAATGTTTTACAACTACCACAAACATAAGCACAAATTACTCAATAATTTTCTACAATTTGATTACATACTAATATAACTTAATTTTTGTCTAACTCTTTATCGAATTCTACGTCAATCTCTTCTTCTTCAACTCACCCATTTTCCGTGTCATCCAATATAAGGATGGCAAAAAAATCCGCTGACCCGAACCTGTCTCCCGCCCTGCCCCGCCTATTCGGGTAATAGGGGCGGGTTTTTTTGCCCCGCGGAGTTCACCCCACTAAGATTTTTTTTTTTTTTTTGTAAAATCATAAAATAGAATACAAATTAAAACTTTGTTATAAATGGACTAAAGAAGAATCGAACCCGAGTTGAAATTATAAACTATAAATCTCAACTATTACACCACAATCTCATAAATTTTTTTTGTTTTGTTTGCTACAAATATTTTTTTAAAATAAATATTTCTTTTTTAATTTTTTTTTTCAGTTTTATAAAAAAAAACAAAGGAAAAAAAATTTCGTGGGGCGGTTGGTGGGTAAAAAGATTGACCAGCCCCGCCCCGTGACCAACCCCGCCCCACGAATCCACGGGTCGCGGGGCGAGGCGGGTCAAAAATTTCTTGGAGCCCGGCCCCAACCCGCCCCATTGTCATCTTTAATCCAATACAAAATCATTTTCGCCGGGCTCCCTTATTTCATATTGAACATTTCTAACACCTCTTGTAGATTTAAAAAAGGTTTATTTTGGCCCAATCTAAAAATAAATTTTAAAAGAGGCTTGCTTGCTCTAATGCGTGTTATGCACGATTATTTGCGTCTATTCTTGCCTAATCGCGTTTATTATCGTATATTCTCGTCTATTCGCGTCTAGGCGGTCAACAAAAAGAGTTGACCGCATTTTTATGCGCATACCCTCAATGTGACGCATTTTGCAAACGCGACGAGCTTAGACGCATCTAGGCGCACCTTTTAAAACATCGATATAACTGATGCATATACTTTCTTCACTGTGTTAGACTTTATATGCATTCAACATACATTCATTAACCTAATAATTTGACCTTTTACACGTGTTGTACAACAGTTTAGATAGTATTAGATAGCATTACTCAAAAAGCTTTACCTTAACTTTTACAAAGTTGGATATTAATGAAATCGGTATGATTTTATTGTAGAATCACTTCATTTAAAAGATTAAATTATTAGATAAATGAATGTATATTTATTTAAATTTAGTTTTCAACAGCTTCCTCACAAACTGATCAAAATTATCTTTTAACAAAAGTCTAACACAATATATTTGTTTGACTCTCACTATGTTGAAATATCTCCTCTAAAGAAATTTAAAATGTTAAGAGAGATGATGATATTAGCATAATGTTTAACCATGATGACTTTAAAGGTAACTAAAAAGCATGGTGGTACTTAGCTAAAGTTGACTCAACCTTTAAACAAGTGAGATGGTCGTTTAATACTCCACATTTCGATAAAACTCTAAATGTTAAGAAATTTTATTCCAAATAATTAAAGAAATAATGATAAAGAAAGAAATGAAATAGAAAAAATAATCATCAACAGAATCACCAATGCTACCTGTCAAAAATCGATATATGTCAGTAATTTGAATGGAATTGCCATCAACAATATCATCAATGATTATCGATGATAATGTTGCATGTGATGAAATTGGCAACCACCAATGTTGCTTCGGTCGCTAATCACCATTGAAGAAGCATTTATTTTTTATTTAAAACTTAATGAAATATTTAAAAAAATGAAGAAAGAATAAATGCTTCATAGGCGCCGATCAATGACGGAAGCACTGCCCGTTATTGGCAACAACATTACCGTTGCTAATCATTAACGAAAGTGTGGTGATTTTAATGCGATTGTTGGTGGTAATTTCGTCTGAATCATCGATAATATTTTCATCAAGTACTATCAATATTTTGTTCATGATAATTTTTCTTATTTAAATTGTTTTTTATGATTATTCTTGAAAATATCCCGTTAAAGGTTGTCTAAGCTCCCAAGTTGTTTGAGTCAGTAAAATATTGTGCAATACATGATATAACACATTGGGTAAATCGAATATGTTGCATCAGGTAAAATTGAAAATGATTCAAAACGAGAAACATGTAACGTAAATTTTATTAATTATACTGTCCAGTTTCACCTATTCGAGCACACCAAAAGTGCCAATATATATGATACTAAAATCTATGTATTAAATTTGTTCTCTGGTATGATGAGCATACATATATATTGAGCCCACTACCTGCTAAAATCATCAAATTACATAAATAATGTTAGCTCATTTGTTTTTCAAAATATTGTTCACTCATTTACATTTTTTGCTTGCCTGCACTCATCTCTCTCTTTCTTCACATTTTGGCTGCATCATTTTCTCTCTCTTCAATTTTCAACTTCCCATGGATATCCCCAGGCCCTCCCTGTTCTCCGGTCAAATCTATTTCCCCAATGGCAGAATTGTAGCTTTTAATTTCTCATCAAATTTATAAGAATTTTTCCTTCAAATACTTTTTTCTTGAACGTGGTTCTAATAAAAAAATCTGATGGTAGTTGTGGTGGGTGTGATGGTGACAATGCAGCAGTGGTAGCTATAGTTCAATAAGAGTTTGGTGGAAGTGATGGTTGATGGTATCGACAATTGTGGTGCTAGGCTTTGGGGTCGGCACTCAGCAGCAGTGACGACGGCATGGGCGGCGATGGTGGTTTTGTGGTGGCGTTGACTTGGATGGTGGTGTAAATTTAGTGGCGGGTCGCGATGATGCACGTTTGACTGTGACTAAATGTTCAAACTTTTGTTATTTTATGTCATGTTAAAGTTATGTACGAAACTTCTACTTAAATCCAATCGAAAACTATAAATAACAAGATTAGGCCACAGTTTAAAGAGTTAAATTTATTTTATTCTCAACGAGAAATATTCGTTTTTTAAGACGAATTGCAGTTCTACAATTGAAATTTGAGTAATGCTAAGTAGAACTATGGGTGCTTAGTTTCAAAGTGTAGGTGGTAATACACTACATACTTTACAATTGAATAAAATTAAAAATATCATTAATTACCCGTTACAAATTTTGAAATTCACTGCTATCTACAGAGTAATTACTATTCTTAAAATTTTCCAAAAGAATGCTAAAATGGTAGGTAACAAATATCTTTATTGGGACAATTTTTCAAGCATTATTGGGATTAAAGCTGACGGATGACCCCATTCCATGGATAATGCTATACACATTATATAAATTCACAAAAAAACAAAAAACAAGGAGAAGGAACAATCAGATGCCATTTAATTTGGATTAATTATGTGAATGGTCACTAAGTTTAGAATAAATTTCAAAATAGTTATTGAAATAATATCTTTACAACAATAGTCACTAACGTTTCTAATAGTTACATTAATGACTACTCAGTTAAAAATAATAACACTAAATTGTAACTGGCATGTTGAATGCCAACGTAGTTACAAACGAAGTTATATATTACGCCATGTCAGCCCGGTTAATCATGCCAATGGTCACTAAGTTTGGAGTAAATTTTAAAATGGTCATTGAAATAATTTTCTTACCATAGTAGTCACTGAAGTTTCTAAATATTACACTTGGTCATTCGGTTAAAAAAATTAAACAAGAGTTGATTAAGTTAAGGTTACATAAGAAAAAACAAGAAAAATAATATCCATTGATTACATATGATTAAAATCAGATACAAGACAATTGCAGTAACACAAATACTACAAAATTGAATTTTTGTTCGATTATCAACAGTTATCTTCAAACTACTGTTATTCATTTTCAAACCTCTTCATTCGTTTTTAACCCTCTGCCAGATCTTGCACTGTAAGGTCTTGACCCAAACAAAGTAATTACAAGTGCTATGATCCTACAAAATTAAGTAAAAAATTAAATAAAACTGAATTGGACAATAGTATTTAAATCACAGTCAAGTATGATATTACTAATCACAAAATGGTAAAGCATACAACCCTGTTTTTGGTAAACAAATACACAAAAATTAATCCACTCTTGAATTTAATTCAAAATTTAATACACTTTTGAAAACTTGAACTTTGCCAACACCATGAACCCTATAACTGTAGTGAATTTATCCCGAAGTTTGCATATCCCAAAAATTGATGACTCGAATTAGCTTCGGTCCATGAATTATTCATCGTACAACTTGTCCCGCTGTAGCATTTGAAACAACAAAGGCTTGTGAGTCGAACTCTATTTTCATATTTTTGGGGCCATAGAACATCAAATTAGAAAAAAAATGGGGATATTAAAGAAGAATAACATGAGAAAACAAATTTGTAAGACAATATCTAATATATTGTTAAGTAGAGAACCCTAGACCAAAGTTAATTGAAGAAATTGTGAATGAACTTGGGGAATAGGGTAACCAATATAGTAGGGAAGAAATTGGGAAAGAAATCGGGTATAACATTAATGTTTTTAATTGAGTGACTATTAATATAATCGTTAGAAACTTGTGACTACTACTACTAGTGTAAGAAAATCGTTTTAATGATTAATCTGAAAGTAAATTCAAACAAGAAGTGACTATTGGCGTCGTTAACTGACTGACATATTGTAATATATAATGTCGTTTATTTCTACATTGGCATTTAACAACGCCACATAGGATTTAACACTAATCTTTTTAACCGAGTGAACATTAGTATAACCTTTAGAAACTCCACTAGATATTGTTATAAGAAAATTTCATTGACCAATATTTTGAAATTTACTCTAACCTTGAGTGGCCATTGGCATAATTGACCCAGCCCGTTTAACAAAGGGAAAATTCTTGTCAGGGTCTCGACCATTTAAACCTTTTGACAATGGAGTGCCAAATCTCTCATTTTTGGCACTGCGGGTCCCTAACTTATAAAACATTTGTGTCCATCATCATTTTTTTGATGAAAACCATTCATTTGACTGTTAAGAAGTCAATTTATTTTTAAATGAAATATTTTAACTTTATTTAAATTAAAATGAGAGAATAAGAATAAAGGGAAAGAAAATAAAGAATAAACAAAAAATTGAAAAAGCCCAAACCTCACCCATCACCCTTATCAAAAAGCTAGCACCCTCTATACCAAACCTGGCTGCCGCCGTCCCAATACACAATCACCAACCACTACCGACGTACCACATCCCAAATTCCAATCACGCCTACTACTTCGCCACCACATCATCTTCCGTCCAATCACCACAAATCCTCGGACAACCCGTTGCTGTTTGTTGCCATCACCACTATTTAGTCGGTTCCAACCCCTCTGACTGCCACCCTTTCCCCACCTCTATCGCTGAAATACCTTCTAAGGACATCTCCAAAAGACTCTTTAAATTAATTTTTTAAAATAGAGGGTGAGTTAAATAAATTCAAAGTATTGTATTTTTCAATACTCCATATATTAATTGAATTAAATAGTATATACAAAATAAAATAGAAGAAAATGGAGAAAAATTATATAATAATTAGGAAGGAAGTATGTCAAATAAAATATAGAAGAAAAATAATAAATACTTATTGAGAGAAGTAACATGAAGTGTTAAAGATGAAAAACTATTGGAGTATTTCAAAATTTTTACTTTTTAAATTTATACATGCTTTCTAAAATTCAAAATATGTTTTTTATAAATAAAAAATCTGCTAGTCTCTAAACCTAGATGTGGTGGTTGTGACAGTAGGGCCATCAATTTCATAAAAAATAATAATAAAATAGATAAAACAATTTTTATATCGGTAATCCACTTTTCATTTTTCAGATTTCAACTATCCACCACCTCACCACCCGCCCTTATCCCTTCCTTATAAGAGCCGCTTTTGAAATTTATTATTCACATTTTCAACCAAAACGACGTCGTTTTGGTGACATGTGTCATTTTTTTGGCTTAATTTGCAGATGCAAGAATTTTCACCAACCATGAACCATCTGGCACACACGTCTCTTCTTTTCATGACAACACTCAAAGTCTCTATTTCTCTCTTTGAAGAAAAAGATGTTCATGGTTGGTCAAAAATCATTTTTATCTACACATTTTGTAGAACTCAAAATTTTTATTCAATTTTTATTTACTCATTCCATAGAACCCACTCCTTATAATCTACAATTTTTTTTTTTTACCATACTCTTAATGTGTTTGAGACGAGATTAAATGCATGTTTAGTAGTGCTTTAATAATTTTTTTACGTGCTCATAAATGGTAGAATCAATGAGATGTGTGGATAATAAGTTATGAATCTTAAAAAATACGTGGATAAAAAATATTTGACTAATTCCTAAATTTAAATTATAATTAAACTTAACCAAAGATACATTAAAGTGGACTTTGGAAAATATCGAGTTATGGTTTGACGACGATGAAACTGGCAATTTGTGGTGTGGTAGGGACACGAAATTGGGATGGTGATTTGGGTTGGGTCTTCCTCTCCTTATTTTTTTTTTTCATTTTTGACTTTTGAAGTTGTTTTTATTTTATTTTTATGTTATCCAGACTAAACTTACAATGATCATTTTATACAAAAAATTACTTTTTAACTGAAATAATGTTTTCCCTCACAAAAGATGACGGTTGTAGACGCTTCATAGATTAGGGACCTTGAGTGCCATAAACAAAAGGTTCGGGACCCCATTGTCTAAAAGGTTCATAAGTACGGGACTCAACGGAAATTTTCCCTTTAAATTTTTATAACCAACGTCTCCTTGTTCAAGTCGCCCAACCCCACCCGCCCACCCACCCGCCATATACCAGCTGCTGTGCTGGTGAATTCCAATCGTATTCCAAAAACGAAGCTCAGATCAAATCAGATCTATTTTCCTCTGATAAGTATAGAGTACGCATATATAAATCCGCCCAGAAGCTTGAATTATCTTGTAATTAACATAAAAATGGCAAGAAAGAAGATCAGGGAGTACGATTCCAAGAGGCTTCTCAAGGAGCATTTGAAACGACTTGCCAACATCGACCTCCAGATTCGCTCTGCTCAAGTATTTATTCATTTGAATCACACTCCGTTTGATGGTTTTGCCTAATATCATGATTCTTTAAATAGATATTTTTGTGTTTAATTGGGTTTTCATGTATCTTATCGGATTCTTTTTTTAACTCGTCTGGATCATCTATTCAAACGTTTTGCTAAAGATTTGAATAGTTCTCTTGATTCTGAATTTTGGCTTCACTGGTTAAGTGGTAGGTAACAATCTTCGTATGGTTTGTTCGGCGAGCATGTTTAGAACACCGTGTTACTATGATGGAACTTTACCTTTAATCAGTGTTAAAAAAATTTCTTACTTAAAATAGGATCATACTAGATAATATTGATTAATAAAAGAATACACTTGTCCATGGTAGATACTTTAGTGCTAGAGACGCGTTTCAGAGAGCGTTGAATTGGTAACAAGAAAACATTGCTAAGATCCAAGGCTAATTTTTTATTTAAAATAAAAAGAATAAAGCCAATATTAGATTTGTCAAATAGAAGAATGTTAAAATATACTCATATTATAATGGTCCTCAGTCATGAAATACAGTTACATTCAAAAATTTGATCCCACTGTTCTTGTTGGGTTATTGGATTCATTGTCTTGAAAAAATATTTAAAATTTCTTTGTTAGTCACTAATCAAGAGGATGGGCAAAAATTGAATTGATGTCATAATATGTTCATGTTATTCTACTAACGACCATAGACGCGAGAATGAATTTCTTAAATGTAGTAACAGCAACTATGTTCGTTGCCTATGTACAATTCTACTTTTAGAGAAAAATGTGGTGTAAGCATTCCATGGTATTGATTGTTGTTTGATACATGCTAGAGAATAAATTTAGTTAAACAAATGGTTCTTATATATATATGATTAATCAATTGTTCATAGGTGACGCAAACAACGGACTTCACTGAGTTAACAAACCAAGAACCATGGCTATCATCCACAAAGTTGGTTGTAAAACCAGATATGTTGTTCGGAAAACGTGGGAAGAGTGGCTTGGTAGCTTTGAATTTAGATCTTGCACAAGTTTCTGAATTTGTGAAAGAACGCCTTGGCGTTGAGGTGAAGAGATTTTAATTCTGAAATTCTCTTACTAATTATGAGAACTCAGCCAACTTACGTGGAAGTTTCTTCTTTCTAGGTTGAGATGGGTGGTTGCAAAGCACCTATAACAACATTCATTGTAGAACCATTTGTCCCCCATGATCAAGAATATTACCTTTCCATAGTGTCTGAAAGGTTGGGATGTACCATAAGCTTTTCAGAATGTGGAGGCATTGAAATTGAAGAAAACTGGGACAAGGTAAATTGAAGGAAATTGATATTTTTTTTTTATTTCTCATTGACCACATTGTTTTTGGAATTATTATGTGGAATTTTCCTTTAGGAAATAGCTGACCATCATGACTTTCTCATTCTACAGGTTAAGACCATATCCCTTCCAACTGAAAAACAAATGACCATTGAGGCATGTGCTCCATTGATCGCTACACTTCCCTTAGAGGTAGGTTTCAAGAGATTTTGTCCATTTATTCCATTATCTGAATGTTGTACCTGGGACAGAACTACATTGTGATAGAATAATTTGATTACTCATACCTTAGATCCTTGGTCAAATGCTGGAATATTTATTATTTTTGAAGAATTATCATTTAGCGTTAGTTCATTATAATGTATAATTTATAAGCACTTAATTTTCACTACATATAAGGGTCATAGCTCTCATGTCTGTTTAGCTGTGGCCTTCGGGGACACGCACTTCTGCATATACCTAAACAATGTGATCATGAAAATTTATCTACAACTATTCTTGCTATTTGCATGGTATCCTGATTGTTCATTATTTGATTCAGGTACGGGGGAAGATCAGCGATTTTATAATGGGTGTTTTTTCTGTATTTCAAGGTATTGAGTTCTAGACAAATTGAACTGCTTGCCATTGAGAGGTCCATGCCGTGCCAGTAATTTATGTTTAAGAATAAAGTTCCCTCACTTGGAAGCTACTTTAAATCTGCACAGTAATATGCGTTATTTGTGAATGTAATATGCAAAATATATGTATTTTTATTTCAGAAGTCTGAGTTACTTAAAGAATTTGGAAATGTTTTAGCACTTTCTTTTAAAATGAGAAAACAAAGTTAACATATCGTGTTTGCTTTACCTCAGTTTTGCATAATAGCTATTTTCTCGGGAACTATCTTTTCCAGTAAATCATTTGCAGTTTTAAATTTGAGTATCAAAATCTCTCCTTAGATCTGGATTTCAGTTTCCTTGAGATGAACCCATTTACGCTGGTGAATGGGGAGCCATACCCATTGGACATGAGGGGAGAGTTGGATGACACTGCTGCCTTCAAAAACTTTAAGAAGTATGTTTCTGAGTTTTTCTCACATTACTCATTTCCTACTTGAGAATATTTCCCTGTTGCCTTATTGTGCTTAACCATTCTGTTTACAGGTGGGGTGCCATAGAGTTTCCACTGCCTTTTGGAAGAGTCTTGAGTCCAACAGAAAGTTTTATTCACTCATTGGACGAAAAAGTAAGCATCCAGTTTATCCATGCAGCTATAAGTCTGTTTGTGGGTAGTCCTAAGAAGTATGTGTTATAAATAACTGGACTGAGGGGATAACTTTTGACCATGCTCTTTGGATAGTTCAACAAATGCCCCTCTTGATGACTGTTTGTGTGTTAATATCTTCGTATGTAGCAGCAGCCAAAATATTAAATTTTTATTGTGATTGTGCTTGTTCAATAGAGGTACAAGGTTTTTGAGATGCTTATGGGGGGCCAGTTGATGCCTCAGAGTGACTTTATAAAAGATGCATTCACCCCTCATTCTTTTACTTTTTGAATAGTGATCCTCTATCTTACCAGTGCCAACTTGGGTTTGTCATGGAAATTGGACATATATTCTGACTGTTTACTCAGCAGAATGCATTTAATTAATTTTATATTTTAATGTAATGTTGCAGACTAGTGCATCTTTGAAATTTACTGTCTTGAACCCGAAAGGACGAATTTGGACTATGGTGGCTGGAGGAGGTGCAAGTGTAATATATGCAGATACAGTGAGTATCCTGATATATTATTTTGTACAGCCTTGTAAAGATTGATATCATTCTCTAACAATTTATATTTTTATCTTCTTTTAAAATTCAAAAGGTTGGAGATTTGGACTACGCGTCCGAGCTTGGTAATTATGCCGAGTACAGTGGAGCTCCAAATGAAGAAGAAGTTTTGCAATATGCCAGAGTAGTTATTGACGTAAGAAATTAAGCTTGTGTTGCAGGAGTCAATATCCACAATTATCTTTTGATTTACTTCTCTGTTGAACTATTTGCTCTCGCTGTTGCTATAGTGTGCCACAGCTGACCCTGATGGCCGCAAGAGAGCTCTTCTTATTGGAGGAGGTATTGCTAACTTTACAGATGTTGCCGCTACTTTCAATGGGATTATCCGTGCGCTCAAGGAAAAGGTGGGTTCAGCTAATATTTCATGCAGTTCCATAGTTCCTTTTTTTCTATTTTCCAAATCAAACATCGAAATTTTCTCTCTTATTTAATTGAGCAGGAATCCAAGTTAAAAGCAGCTAGAATGCACATTTTTGTTCGTAGAGGTGGTCCCAACTATCAGACTGGTTTGGCGAAAATGCGTTCCTTGGGAGAAGAATTAGGAGTTCCCATTGAGGTATGAGATGACTTCCTTTCTATAAATATGCAAGCTACACTTATTTTGTTTCAAAATGAGCATTTGTTTGAAATTAGGTCATTTTCTAGAAAGCTGCTTCTAGAATATTTCATTAAAGTTTCAGATGAAGAACTATCAAGAGTTGCAAATTGTTTGTGCAAAATAATAAAGTGAAATAGAACACAACACTACCACCATTAGAAAAAGATTTATGCTGCCATGAATCTCCAATCTCATTCCCTATTGTGGGATGCTGCATTGTATTGTAAAGTGGGTGAACAAAGTCCTGCCAAAAGGGCTTGAAAGGCTTCAAATTTCAGGTTGCCAACTCCAATCAGAATGGGCTATCCGCCCCACTAAAAGGGACAAATTTTGGGGAGAATGTCTTCCAACTCTCGAATCGAGGAGCACGAGTCTAAATAACATAGCCAGGAATTGACATTATTGTTCTATCAAAAATCGTGTATTGGTTAGAGAAGTGTTCCATGTAAAGTATGCGGTATCATGTAACTGTGTACAACAGGAGATGAGAAACCCAAAAAAAAATAAACTAAATGCTATTGGAAAAAATTCTATCATAGCCAAGAGTCGAAAAATCTCTTTCTGGCATCTCACATTAAACAATCTGATTTTGCTTTCATGAATCCACTATAATTGTATAACATTCAAAATTGATGTGGGAAAATTTTAAATTTCAAATATTACACTAGCTATCCTTTTAGTTTGGTTTTGTGAAACTCGATCAAGCGCACATATGGGAAGATCAATGTCTTAAATTAGTACAACTCAAAATTTAGTTTCAATTTTGGAATATCTTGTAGATCTCTACCCTTTGCTTCATGTTAACAAAACGGATGAACTTTCGTAGCGATAAAGGAACATATAGTTAAATTGGATTATATTGATCTATGCTTGAACTTCCATTTCTGGTGCAATATTGGATGCATTTACTGTGCTTTTTTGCTTATACTGTTAAATTTATAAGATTTGAGATCAAAGTTAAGATGAATCCTTGAAGTCTGACATGCAATTTATTTATTTATTTTTTCGTGCGGTCGAAAAAGAATAAAGTCACTAAATAGCCCTTTTATATGTACATCTATAACTAAATTTCATTTATTCTATTGTTGCAGGTTTATGGACCTGAGGCTACAATGACTGGTATTTGCAAGGAAGCGATTGATTGCATTGTGTCCACATAGTAATCTTTCTTTTGATTGTCTTCTTTATTAATGCTTCGAGTGTTATTTTGTTGTCCAAGGCCTTTTTGAAAGAATGAACTAAATTGGTTGTTGTGTCTTCTCTCTCTTCTCCGTGGTACACTTTTCCCTTGAATTTTTTTCGAAAACAGTTTTTGTAATAAAACTCTGATCTGAATAAATTTTCAGTCCATGTTAGCTTCTACTTCAGCATTGCATTTTTTCAGTTCATTTTACTGTATTATGTTTTCGAAACTGGACCGTCTAGGACGCGTTTAGTGTGAGATTAGCCGGAGAATGCAAGCTCAAGCACTCCATTTGTTATACGTGCTCATTGTACAGCCAAGAAATTGTACGTATGATTCACACGAATAACAACAAAGTGAACTATAATACATTGTGATTGGAATGGCATGGAAGATTGGATAGGACTTGACAAAATAACAAAAAATGTGTTTGCATGCTTAATTTTTAGAATTGATGATGGGCATTCTAACTTCTATGGTCTTAAGAAAGGGAAGGAAATTTATCAAGAAGGACTAATTAATTTTCTTACAAGGGATCTTGTTTTCTGCATGATATAAAATTGTCTAATTGACTAAAGATGGATTTTTTTTTTTATTTTTTTTTTTTATGCAGCATTCTGTTTATAACCATGTATGCTAGTAGTTTTGATGATTCCGGAAGAGAGTTCATGAAATAAATTTTAAAGTTCGACTTATGAGTTCATATACGTACATGAAAAGAGGGTAGAAGAGGGAGAAAAGAATAATTTGATTTGGGGTTGAGTTGACATTATAGTTTTCAGGCATGACTTAGATACTAATTCGAATGAAGAGATCTCAGTTCAACTACTAATCTTATAGTTGAATTAGCGAGTCAATTTCTGTCAAATATAATATAATTATTTTTAATAAATAATAAAATAATGACAATATTTATCATTCATTTAATTACTTATACATTATTTCTCAATCTTTACTCCAAAATTCATGGAGATGAAAGATTTTCAAGATGAAGTAAAAAAAATTATGTTAAAAAAAATAATTAGCAATGAAAAAAGTAATTAAAAAAAAAAGTGAAAACTAAAACATGAAGTGGTAAGGTACTATTCAAATCTTAAATAAAAATTAAAAAATTTCAATTAGCAATGATCCGTCGGTTTAATGAGTTTGAGTCATCAGTTTTTATTTTATTTTATGAAAATCCGACAAGTTTTTTGGTTTTCTCCCTAGTCGATTGTAGATTGGTCTATTAGAGCAACTTGGACCGAAATATTGGCTGAGTCACGAATTTTTCTAGTTTAACTGCCACACTGGGGCTGAGTTTTAAAACACTGGTTGACACTACAAGAGCCCGAGAAAGAATAAAAGCAAAACCACTTTGACAAGAAAACTCTTTTTTAACAAGTCGTAAAAAAGAACAAAACATGTAAAAGAGGCCATTTTCATCTTGACCTTCAAAGAAAGTCCTTTTAGAATAATTCCTCTGGCCTGCCATTTTTCAGGAAAACGTTTGGTTAAAATATTATTAAAAAATGAACTGAGAATCGATCAAACATTGGAGACGGTTTCAAGACCTCCTTATATTTTTTCAGCAAAGAGGCATGCCTGCAGTGGGGTTGTTATACTGTTAACTGTTTAGATTAGGGTCACTTTCTAATTGATATTAGTTGTTAAACATGAGTTTAGATTTGGCAATATTAAAATAATTTTTCAAGTACTATAAAATATGTTCATAATAAGTATAATGCAGTTGTCCACTAAGTTTAATGATTTATTTAGGGTTAATTACACTATGGTCCTTTAAAATGTATAGATAAAAATATATTCTAACAATTTTATGACAATTTTACCCTTGACTTAAATAAATTAAAATAATGGAAATAAAAATACAATGAAAACATTGCAATTAGGCTTAAATTATAATTTAAACTTCCCCAACCAAAAAAAATCTATATTTTCCCCCACCCACCCCCACCCCCACCCCCCCCCCACCTCCACCCCCACCCGCACTTCTCAAAATTTAATTCAAGCTCTTAATTAATGCAGTTGTCCAGTAAGTTTAATGATTTATTTCTGTGAAAATTATATCCTCTACTTACTTTTTTTTCCCCTCCGTTTTTTTTTTTGTTTTTTTAAGGTAACCCTCTCCGGAAGACTACATCAAACTCTTCATTATGTTAGCAAATTTTCAAATATATTAGATAAGACTTTTTTTAAAAAAAATTACTATATAACATTTATATATACTAATATATACTGTTACTATTCACAAAATTAATTAATTAATTGATTTAGTATCATTATCATTTATTAACCGTACTAATTACTTTGTCAAAAATTGTAATTTTACTTTTGGTAAGCCTAGTCAAACAAGAGTTTCGTGCACCCAACAAGGATTTTCACTCTTCTGGTTTAGCCTATCTTGCACCTAGTGGGGGATTTGGTATGGGGTTCGTGGGGTCAATGGCTCTTACACCTATTGGACAAATTTTTGTTTTTTACTTTTTTTTTTTTTATAAATGGTCAACAACTGACTTTTACACTTTTCCTTTCATTTTCTCAACTCCATTTATTCCTTCGGTCTTTTGCGTCTTTCACTGCTGAATTTGTAAATTGAATTTGGTTATTATATTTTACTAGATTGATTAGATTGTCCAATTTTTTTTTTCAAGACGTTGCCCCCCCCTTTGGACCCCGCAATGACTTTTTTTTCATAGATCCGCCAATCCTGATTGCACCAATAAAAAATGAGCAAGTAAAAGATTACAATGGTTGGAGAGGAAGGATACAACATTAACAAATTCAGTACTGCTCACGATAAATTTAGAGTCAAGTACATGAATTCTGTTTTAGTCTCTATTCATTCATACATCTAGTTGAAGATAACTACTAGGCTGTGGAGCCTAATTGTAGTGTTTACTTGTCTCAACAGCAAATGACAATTTTTATTTTATTTTATGGCATTTAGGACGTCCTAGTTTCTTAGCATATACAAAGGAACTTGAGGGAGGTATTTTTTTTTTTAAGGGTAATTATATTCACAATATTGAAAGTCTCTTAACTATTGCTCATTTTTGTCTTTATATATGTCATATTCTTTTTTTATGACATTCTTATCATTAATATATTAATTTGCACGTTTTATATTTGTCTTTGATAATGATTTCTATCCAAAAAAGTAATTAGGAAGGTGTAAAAATATTTGCCTACCTCTTGTATTTTGAAATAAGAAAAATAAATAACAAATACAAATATTTTTGCTCTCATTTTAATGCACATTAGCAAAATATTTGAACAAAAATTGTCACTAAAGACGAGATATAAAAATTAATTGAAAGTTAATGATAGAAAGACAACGAAAAAATATTAAATACTTAAGTGCCAATTAGATACAAAATTAGATAGAAATGCAATGAAAAAAAAAAAAAAAAAAAAGATACACAAGTAGATCACGAGATGTGAAATCTCCATTATAAACTTGTCGATTTAGTAAAAATAGCTTTGATATTAAAGTTGAACAATTATAAATCTGTGTACACTAATTTATAATTTTCTAATTTAATTAGCATGCTTAGAGCATCTACAATAATATTTTTGTATATTTAAAGAAAGATATTTAGCTTTTAAAGAAAGATCATTCAATTTAAAAGCAATTTTTTTAAAACATTCCAATGTAATCTCTTTATTTCCATATTCTCTTTATTTTACTTTTTTCAAGAAACATTTAATATATTTTCCTCTCATCTTTTTTATCATATATTTCTCTCCCAATTTGTATATATTATTTATTTAAACCAATATACCAAGTATCAAAAATTGAAATTATTTCAATGTATTTAATAATAGAGAATGAGTTTGACTCTCCAAATATAGAGAGTCAAACATACTCTCTAAATTAAAATGTTAAATTAGAGAATCTATTGGAGCAAAATTTTAAACATGGACTATTTAAATTAAAGAACAATCTATGTTTAAAGAGCTTGTTGGAGATGCTCTTATCATTGCTATCAAAATTACGGATTATGACTTACTTAAAAAAAATTGCATTATTATCCTATTTCACTGGACCCATTTTTAGTCGAAGTAAGACATATCTAATAACTTAAATTGTCATTCCCCCTTAAATTATTATCAATGACAACTCATTTATTTCAATAACTTGATCCTTAATACTTTGATTTTATCAAAACTTATTATTTGTAAAAATGGTTTCTTGTGTACATATCCCTAGTACTAGGTAAGAAACTTTATAAACTAAACAAGCCTAACCGCGTATCGACATAAAGCCAGCAGTACTACAGGCTACAACTTCAATACAATCTGCAAAATAAAAAATTCTCAAAATGAACAAGTCAAAATGAATCCACCAAATTCAGTTTTTCTGATATATCTTGTTGGGAGGGTGGATTTGAAAAAAAATGATTGTTGACCTTGTCAATGCCTGTTAACAAACTGGAAATCTGTACAAGTTGAAATTCAATGGAAGGAACTCAGAAGGGAGGCATTTTTACGTACTTGGAGATGTTCAATTTGCATCTGTTCAAAGACTTATTCTCAGTATTGTTCACTATATATATTTCACAAACATCCCAACATATAATCACCTCAATTTTCTCTATTATTCTTTGGCTAAACAAAACACAGGTTTCCATAGCAAAATCAATTATTTCTTGGATTATAATTTTTGGCTTTTGTTTTAGGTATATGATCATGATGAGTGTTGGAGTGAAATTTTTGAGCCCATTGTTCCTTTTTTGCACTATAGCTACAATGGCTACTGTTTCATTAGCTTCTCTAAAAGTGGGTTACTACCAATATAGCTGCCCTTCTGCAGAAGCAATTGTAAAGAAAGCAGTACACAAAGCTGTCTCAAGAAACCCTGGAATGGCAGCAGGCCTCATTAGAATGCATTTTCATGATTGTTTTGTTAGGGTATGCCCTTAGTTATATACAATCCTATACATCTTTAAACAGTCGTGTTCCGGCTACCATCTTTATTCTTTTTTCGTGTATACTGACTTAAACATCAGAGTATGGCACTAGAGGAGTGTCCGGCCCACCTCCGTTTACAAGAAACAACGAAAGAAGACTAATTTGGTGTAATGTTTCTTGTTTTGTAGGGTTGTGATGCTTCGGTCCTTCTTGATTCAATACTAGGCAATCCTGCAGAGAAGGAGCATCCAGCAAACAAGCCGAGCTTGCGTGGATTTGAAGTGATTGATGAGGCGAAGGCTGAACTCGAGGCCATATGCCCACAAATAGTCTCGTGCTCAGATATTATCGCATTTGCTGCTCGTGATAGTGCTCACGCCGTTGGTGGGATAAAATACGCAGTGCCATCAGGGCGTCGTGATGGAACAACATCCCTGAAAAACGAGCCAGATCAAAACCTTCCTCAACCTACATCAAATGCCAAACAACTTGAAGAAAATTTCGCGAAAAAAGCCTTTCGTTACAAGAAATGGTGACACTTTCAGGAGCACATTCCATTGGAGTCTCACATTGTTCTTCCTTCTCAAAACGTCTCTACAATTTCAGTTCAACTCATCCACAAGATCCTTCATTGGATCCCATGTTTGCTAGAGCATTGAAGAAAAACTGTCCCTCACCATCAAATGCTGCAAATGATCAAACTGTGCCACTTGATGTGCTGACACCAAACAGATTGGATAATAAATACTATAAAGATTTGAAGAATCATCACGGGGTGTTAACATCTGATCAGATTCTTATGAGTAGCTCATCAACGGCTGGGATTGTGAGGGAAAATGCTATGAATGGAATGGCTTGGAGTAAAAAGTTTGCAGCAGCAATGGTGAAGATGGGATACATAGATGTTCTAACTGGAAACCAGGGAGAAATCAGGAAGAATTGTAGGGTTGTGAATTAGATCATTCAATTACTTTTATTATTTATGTTTTAATATTCTTTAATTGGATTCAATTGTAACTAGATTTGTTTTGGAAATAGACGTGCGATGCCTTAAATCTATAAGAATATAAGCAGTATACGAAGGTCTACCTCAGGAAGCAGATATACTCAAGACACAAACACAGATATACATATATATATCAATAGCTTATAAGTACTCAAAATTAAAAAGATCATCAAAGACTTTTTTGGACTAGCGATACCTCGAAAATTGCCTCCTTTCTCCAGAAATGACTAACAAACAAATTCAATAGTCAAAAAACCATTCATCTCAAATTGGGAAGTTCTTTTAGCAATCCCCACTGATCATTTTGTCATAAGAAATATGCATGTCAGCTGGGCCGTTCTGGCTAAAACATGCCAATTAAGCAAAGAGTTTAACAACAAAATTTAAGTTGCAAAGGTCTATTCTATAGTCAAAGACTTTAAATACCCTTGTCGATTAGGGTCGGTTAAGAATTAGTTTTTAACAGACCATTAGGGTCTATTATGGTCGATTATGATACGTTATTATTGGTATTTTATGGTCTCTTATGGTATGCAATGATTGGTCTGTTATAGTTTGTTAAACTCAATATACTATTATCCAATTAACCTAAGTTAATAATTCACAAATGAGCTAAAATTTACAGAAATTTAAAGCAATCACAAGTTTATACTCAAATATATATATTATCATGATTTATACTACAAATCTACAATTTCTACCATAAACTAAAGGAATAAGAAATAACCACACATTATACAAAAAATGAGACTAGTTGAATTCTAAACTTGAAATGGAATTTTGAACTTGTTTTGAGATTAATGGGATGACAATCTCCTTGCAAAATAGCGAACTTCGAAAGCTTCACCTTTTCGGCAATATCATATAAGTTTAAGTTACGTAAAATTAATTCAAATCATATGAAATGGAATAAGCCGGGTATGCATAGGAGTATATTTGGTAATATATATATATATATATATATATATATATATATATATATATATATATTTTATATTGTAAAATTGTTCAAAGGCTATTCAGATAAAGTGGTCGGGTCACCCGACCATTTACCACTATTCACACATGTTAGGTGCATTATATTTGATGTGTGTTGACTTGAAAATCTAGTACGATCAAGATTTCAACATATTCTTGCCACCTCCAATCCACTGCACACTTAGCACCATTAGCTTACAAAGACAATCGTCCAAGGGGTAGTTTCGCATTCGTTTGCACTCCGACAATCAAGTAGTTGTCAAAAATGAGAATGAGTATGCAAAAGAAACATGATGAAAAGAGATTTGGCAATGCATAGATTATTTATAGAAAAACTAAGATAAGAAGTATTCTAGATATTTTAAATTATCGAGATATGTGTCACTTCCAAGGGGAAATTCTATTTGATCCTCTCCTTTGACAACTCTGAGATCCTTCTCCATCATCTAAATCCGACAATCTAACACCACTTGCAAACAACCTATTGAAAAACCCGGGAAGTATAGTCGATGAGAGACAAGTAAATATTTCTACACTACCTTAGGCCAAATAGTTCAAAATTCCAGAATATTCCAAATTCAGACAATAATTATAATTAAATACAAAGTGGATGGAACTCAACCAAGAGAAAAGCTATGATGGAGTACTACATGAGTGAAATTGTAAGTATTAATTAGCAAGTGTCAAAAAATTCCACCATAAGCCATAATATCTAAGCAGCCAAGTTTTTACAAATTTTAAGATTATATGTAGTGACTTACAAACATGAAATGCATCATAAGTTAGACCAGCTCAACCTGACACAAGTAAATATGGGTTTCTCGGAGATGCTTTTGTTGGAAATTGGTTTAAGAATTCGAAAAATTGACAACTAAAGTGACTTCGTGTCAACTTGACCAAAATATATAAACCCGACCCAATCCGTTTAGACAAAATAATTTGTCATTTCGCCGCTTCAGGAAATTTCTTTGCATGTGTTGAACGGTATATTTAGCATCTCGAAACCAATATCGAATGAATGAGAAATTACGAAAAATAACAAAATCGGGTCAATTTTTGACCATGCGATCGCATGGGTATTTTACTCTGCGATCGAATCGGGTCAATTTTTCAAAGAGAATATTTTAGGTCCTACCATGCGATCGCAGAGAACAAAGCCATACGATCGCATAGTTAGACTTGATGAAACTCTGTCTTCAAAAATGGACATTGCGATCGCATGGGTCTAAGCGTAAACAAACATGTCATTTTGAAGTGTTGCACGATTTAGCTCCTCACCATTTCGTTTTCAACTCTTCATCCTCTATAAAAAGGACCCTCTTGACGTCCTATTCAGTATAGAAAATATATGCAAACACTCAAAACTCATATATTCATCTCTTGAACCAAAATTCTTGCATTAGTTGCTTGAAATTCTGGTTTTTCATTTCATTTCATTCTATAAAGTACAAAACCAATTTTGGTTCATTGTGCTTATGTTTTGAAGTGTTATAAATACAAGCAGAAGTCGTTGTATCTTGGGAGTCGATTGGCATAACCCGTAGGCACCATTGCAGGACAAATTTGACTTAAAGACAAAGTGTTCAACATTTGCCTCGACTTACATTTCATCCTTTTCATTCGGTTTTTCGTTTACAGTCATTTACACAAAATCCTCCAACAGCTTTCACATTTAGGCCATGTTTAGTAGCCTTTTTTCCCCCCCAAAAAAATCCAATTTTTTGCCTACAATTTTGACTTTTCAACCTTTTTACACTACAAAAAAATTAGAAAAGTCAATAAAGTACCCAAAAAAATACACCGAACATGCACTTAATGTTTTTGACCAACTTATCAACTTCTTTTTAATCTTTCAACTATTTTGAAAGTCTTTCTAGTTTTCTTAGTCATAGAGTTCTTAAATTATGAAAGTTCTAAAATCTAGACTAATTAAAATAAATTCAATTTAGATCTATTAAAAACAATAGATGGGTTTGCAGTCATAATTGGCATGACGTTGATAACAGTTGTGACTCGTACAAGCATGTGGATCAACTCACAATTTTTTTTTAAAAAAAAACTTAGATCAACTCTCCTTTATACTTCTTCTTTTGACTTGTTGATGAAGTGGAATCAAACCCACCGGTCTTGACTTTATCACCACTTTTCTATTGTACTTGGCCGCAACTACCACTTGGATTAAGAACTCGTGTTATTAACTTCATGCCAAGTAGTTTAATCAAAATATGGAATCGTTCCTTGAGAACCAATTGTTTTCGATTCTTCAATTACTTGAAGAAATCGTTTGCTTTGGAAATAATCAAGAAAGCACAGAGTCTTGTTCTTTCACCAAGAATTCGGTCGAGCCCAAGCTTAATGAACAAGAGCAAAAATTGTGATTTCAAAGCACATTTCTTTAATTACTTTTAACCTTATATATAGGTAAAGTAATAGTCAATAAGAAATTATCTTTTACCAAAAGATGTGCAATAGAAGTGGTAAGAAAATTAGCAAAAATTCTATGATTGTAGAAAGAAAACTATAAGGAAAGTTAATATTAATTGAACATTCAATTAGATTCTAAAACAATATGAGATGGTACATAACCTAAAAAGCACAAGCTCTACATGTCAATTACAAAATCATATCATAACATGTTAGGAAATAAGATAAAATCGCAGCTTCACATGTTATGGAAAAATTCTGCTCACTATCTCAGCTAGCTTGAACTCGTAACATCGTGTTACCTCCAATTTTCACCCAAAAAAAAAAAAAAAATCAGCAAGATAAATTAAATAAGCTAATTTAAGATATATGTAAAAATATGTAGCACTCATATTTTTTCAACAATCTTCTTCTTTGGCGTTGCTTAATTACAAAACTTAACACTCGAATTTTTAATGTCGTGCGTGGTGTGTGCTAAACATGTAAACAACCATGAATTATGAGCATATGAATATCAGCATCACACAACAAATAACCACATAAGTAACATTACTCCCCCTCAGTAGTTCACCATAAATACCATCTGTGTTTAATGTTCACCACCAAACCATAAGCCTAGATACTCTCCATTTCTGTAATAAAAACAGCCAAAGTGAATAACGAAGAGAGAGAAATGAAGAGAAAAGAGTAATGTAGTGTTTAATACAGTCATCCAACAAAAGTTTAGGAACAAATAGTTAAAAGTAGATAATCAGAACCAGTCAGGTAGAGGACGGTTTGGACTTCTTTCACCAAACCCTGAGGGTCCTCTACTCTACTTGCGAGTGGGATAGGTGATGGAGTAGATGGGGCCTCCTGTTCACCTCTGGGTGCAGGGGTCGCCAGTCCATATCCACCAAGACACTCAGTTGGAACGAACTCTGGAATCCCAAAGTATTTAATTGAAAGGCCAAGCGCACATGCTCATCTCCCAGGTAGTGAATGCTCCCTATAACTCTATGCATGAATTGAAATTCATCAGTAAAACTTTATGTAAGAGTAAGGATTTGAGCTACCTGATTCTTGACAATTCCATCTGTGTCTCTAGTGTGTCCAGACAAATGGACTGGTCCATGGAGGACAAAACATGCTTAGGAACCCTGAGAGTGGGATTTGAAGTTCCACCAAGATTAATGAACTCATGATGCCAAAAGTAGGTAAGTCATCAGAGAATGCGTCAGCGGCCATTGGTGGCACACTAAGATGAACAAGGAAATGATGAATTAGACCAGGATGAGGAAGTCTGTATTGCTTAGCCCTCCTTGGCCCCTCATACGTAATTCTATAAAAAATCATCTTGGCCCAATCAATACTAATCCGCATCCTAGCTTGTACAAAAGAAAAACCCTTTCTCCAGAAATGTCAGAGCGATGCATCAAAGGATCAATTTTGTGTATCAAGATTTTGTGCAGAACTTTGTATTTTGGAAGTAGCCTGGAAGAAATGAGCTCTCCTACTTCTGACCAAGATGCACCAGTCATCTCCATGGCTATACTATCCTTTTTTTAGTTCCTCGTCATTAGATGCAGTTACCTCATCCATTCTCAACCAATCACGTAGTGAGTTAGGACTGAAAGTGGTGTGTCTCCTCCTCATATAAACTTGCCATCTGAATTCATTTCTTGGTTTCCCCAGATTCTTGGACATATTTTCCACAAACTCCTTTACTAATGTTTCATTAAACCTTCCACTCAATAGTCAATATGACAAATTATGAAGTTTATGAAATCCAACAAGTCCATCCAAATTAAATAAAAAAATTCATGAAGAGCTCTCTAAATTCAACAATAAACTTGTGATACATTGTGATTATGACGGCTTGCAGTCAGGTACAACAAAAAATTCATGAAAAACTGGCATTTTCAAACTCCTTTCCATGATCACTCTTAATCCTCATTATGTGATGTACCTATTCTTTCTTTTGTCCTTACCTATTATACATCACCTTTTATACATCCAAACTTTCTTTCTTTTGTCCTTACTTATTCTCTTCATTTGTATGCAATTGAAGTTGTTCAAAATTCAATAGAATTACATGGCATCTAATGAGGAAATTATTCAATCCAGGAAAAAAAAAGGATTTAGAATATTAATGCATGATCAATAGTAAAAGGAGAGTCATTTAGACACCATGACATTGGCAATGGAAATTTCAACAAAAAAAAAAATTCATACAATGTTGATCCGTAAATAATTTATATCAAAGCGCAAAAAGGATGTCAAAACTACCAAACGAGTGACTGAGACAAGAAGCCCGAAAAACTAACTACTGAAACACATGCATCGAAGAGCTCAACTGCAAATAACCATCCTCAAAAAGTCAGGTCATAAAGACATGCCAAACATTTAACTCAAAAGAAAATGAAAGCTTCACCCCCATTATGCACACACACATACACATACAGATACACATACAAAAACTTCAAAACAAACAGTAAAAATACTTCCAAGAACTCGTAAAAAGTAAAAAATAAAAAAATTGAAGAGAAAAAAAGAACATGAACCTTGAATTTCCGATTGACGCCAATTGGCCATGTTGGAAAGCTCTAATTACTTCTTCTTTTTTTTCACAGTCCTTGAAATTTATTACATAGAAAACTACATATACTACATTTACTACACTACAACAAAGAGGGTCTATAGCGGCGACATCTATTGCGACGACACAAAGTCGTCTCTATTTATTCTACATAGTAGAGACGACTAAGAAATGTCGTCGCAATACAAGCAAAACTTATTGCGACGACATATGTCGTCGCTCTAGAGTATAACTCATCGCTATATGTCGTCGCTCTAGAGTATAAGTCGTCGTTGTTACGTAGACCCTATAACGACGTCTTTCCAGGTCGTCGCCACTAAGATTCGGAAACGGCGGAAACAAATGGCGGCATTTTGATGCATAAATAGCGACGACACATGTCGTCGCAATTGAGTTGCGGATGATGCTGTAAGTCACGTGAATCATGAATTTTTTCGTAAAGTGTGATGAGGTCTATAGAGACGACTTATGTCGTCGCTATATGCCTACATCAATTTAAGCAGAAAAATTGGCACCCAATTGTTATATATAGCGACGACATATGTCGTTGCTATACCTATGTGGATCAATTTTGCAGGTGCGTGACTTATTAATTTTCTCGTAAAATGGGAATGATCCTTTAGCGACGACTTTTAGATAATGTCGTCGCTATAGACTCTTCTTTATCTTCTTCCCATCTCCGCATTTCTGTATTGCAGACTACACCCGAAATAATTTCTTCTCCATCTTCGCATCTCCCCGGTCATTTGCATTTCTATTGTTTGCCTTCATAATCATCTTCTTTATAGTTCATTTCTTCATCTCCATTTATTATCAGTACTGTATTTGTAAGAATATAGTATTTTTCAAGTATTGATATTGATAAAAGTTGGATAACAATTAGAAATCGTACAAAATTTGCAGATTTTCGGAACGGTTTGCAAGCATTTATAAACATGGCGAGGCCATACGTTAACGATAGAGGAAGGATTAAATGTCCGTGGAAAAAATGTTTAAACGGTCTCACACATCCATTGGAAATTGTCGAGGCTCACATATTTCGTAATGGTTTTGCGCAGAGTTATGTCACCTGGATATATCATGGCGAGATTGATGTTCGTCTTCGCGAATGTGTATAGACAGAATGAGCGAGATGGTGTGGAAGATGAGATGATGGATGTAATAGACGACGTAGTTGGTGATGAGCATGCAGTACAAGCACCGATGGTTACTATGACAAACTGCTTGTGCTCTCCATTCGTAATCGTACACAGGAGTTTCATCATTTTCATCCCTAAATTTTTAGTCATGTTGATGCATATTAAAGTTATGAATGTATGGACAAACAAGTCAGCCGATGATCTTTTGAAATTGCTTGAAGTTAGCATTCCTAAACATGAACTTGGTTGACTCTCACTCTGACTAAAAAGTCGATGACGAAGCTTGGTTTAGGTTACAAATCCATTCATGCATGCAAGAACGATCGCAAGACCGCTTTGGGGTGAACATGCCGATAGACAAACTTGCCCGATTTGTCGTGAAAAGTCGTTGGGTGCACACTTCGGGAAAGTGAACGGGAAGAATGTTCCGCATAAGGTGTTGCGATATTTTCCTTGGCCCCGTGACTAAAACGTATGTTCGCGACGAAGGATACTTGCAAAACTTATGCGGTGGCACAAAGATAGGAAGGTCTAGGGACGATGATGAAATGCGACATCCCGCTGATGGAAAGGCATGGCGGATTTTGACATGAAACATCCACCGCTCGCAAGTGAGATCGGGAATGTCGAGTTAGGTTTGGCCGCAGATGGATTCAATCCATTCGGTGACATGAGTCTCGTCAGATGCGATATGGCGATGGTTGTAACAGCCACAAACTTGCCACCATGGTTATGCATGAAGCCCGAATACCTCATGCTTACTCTGTTGATACCGGTCCTAAAGCACCGAATAAGGACATTGATGTATTTTTACGATCATTAGTGGACGAGTTGAAGGAGTTGTGGGCGATGGGATTGACACGGAGATGGTGGAACCAACAACAAGTCGGTATTCGATCAAGTGCACTTTGTTGTAGATCGTTAACGATTTTCCAAATGAGAAGTAGTTTGTCCGGTTGGAGTGGTCAGGGGTACAAGGCATGTCTATCGTGCAACGAGGATATTCCTTCAGTCCGTGTGATAGGTAAGACAGCTTATGTGGGTCATCGTCAGTTCCTGCCATCTAGGTATCATTTTCGGCTCAATTTAGACTTGATGGGAGGACGATAGGCGACCACCTCCGCGCCGATTAACGCCTCTGAGATTTTAGCACGCTTAAGTCGTGTCGATATAGAAGTCCGTGAAAACACCCAAATTACGGTGGTGCTACAATTCGAGAAGTGATGACGAGCTCAATTGGAGAAAAAGAGCATTTTCTATGAGTTGCCGTATTGGACTTCTACAGAGCTCAAACATAACATCGATTTCATGCATGTAGAGAAATAATGTTTGTGATAGCTTGCTCGGCACAATTATGGACGATCCATTCAAATCAAAAGACACGGTCAATGCGGTAGCGATCTAATGCAATTAGGGATCAAAAGGAAGTTACACTTGTATCGAATCGGAATAGGTGGATGAAGCTCGCCGCATGTGTTACACCATGTCGTCTTCAAATCGTAAGAAGTTTTGTCAATTTATCCAATTGGTTGAGTTTCTAGATGGCTTCGCTTCTAATCTTCGGAAGAATATTGCTCCAAATGACAGCCGTATTATCGAGTTGAAGTCACATGATTGCCATATTATCATGCAACGGTTATTACCAGTCGGATGTCGGGCGTTCTTGAATAAAACAATTTCCACGGTAATTATTGAACTGTGCACGTTCTTCAGAAAGCTTTGTGCAAGAACACTAAAGGTTAGCGACATGATAGCATCCCACGATCACCTTGTACTCATTCTCTGTAAGTTGGAAAGGATATTTCCGCCAGCCTTCTTCGACATCATGATTCACCTCGTAATGCATTTACCAGAAGAGGCAATCCTTGGAGGTCTGGTGCACATGAGATGGTTGTATCCATTCGAGCGATACTTGAAGAAATTGAAGGGCTACGTCAGAAATCGAGCTCGGCCCGAGGGATCAATAGCTGAAGGGTATGTTGTGGACGAGGCATTGACCTTTTGTTCGAGGTACTTCCAGGACATAGGGACAAGGTTCGACCGACCGCACGAAACGAGAATGCTCTTGTTCCACGACACAACTTTCTTTTCTTTCATGCAGTGTCACCCACTTGAAAGCGATCACCAACGACGCTTCCTACTCAAGTTCAAATCAAGCAATTTTTACGTCCCGAACAAGCTGTTGTGAAGTTGAGCCATTCTTGCGAAGAAGACGACGTTAATTCCCCGATTATTATTCCTTTATCTCGAATTAACTTTATCATTTGAAATGAACTAATGAACTTTGATCTTCAATACTTTGTTCGTGGAACATAGGCGGGAACTATCGAACAATGGTCATTCCAAACATCGAACTAGTGCACAGAAGAGACTTTCACGATTGGTCCTACAGAAAGGTAAACGAACATCGACTGAATAAAATTGCAATTTTTCAACATAATTGCTTTCAATAACTAAGAATAATTCTCGTCATGCAGCTATATGTAATGCGCCAAAGCCACAACCATCAAGTTTCTCATGAGTTATTTGCGTTGGCCAATGGATGTTACCAGCAGGTTATGTCATACACGGCTTGTGTTGTCAAAGGAGTTCGGTTCGTGACATATGATCGTGATATTCGAAGAAAAACTCAGAATAGTGGTGTGTGTCCATCCCGTGGGACCTGGGGTGAGATTTACTACGGCAAATGCAAGATATCTTTGAGCTACAATATGGACCGAAACTTTCAATTTATCTGTTTCGATGCAAGTGGTTTAGGTGTGATGGGAGACGGATGGTAACTGAGAATAACGTTACTAGTATTGACATCAGTGCAGAGGCGTTCAAGGATGATCAGTTCATACTTACTAGTCAAGCACAACAAGTGTTCTACATTGTAGATCCATCTCGTGGTCCGAACTGGCGAGTAGTACAAATTGTCCATCACAGGAGCACGTGGGACACAGTGGGAGCTAACATCACAGAGATTGACCTGCTCCACAATAACTACTCTTCCGGTTTATCTCTAGTCGTTGATCTTGGCAACATAGAGCATGTATCCTTACACCGGGATGATGATGAAGATGATGAGATCGAAGCATCGGTTATCAGGAGAGCCTCGTCCGATACTGCAGGAGAAACTTCGTTTATAAACGACGATGATGTTGAAGACGATACAAATGCAGAATACGAGGATGACGAAACATCGAGTGAAATTAATGAGGACGTCAGTGACGATGATAAGGATCAATCGTATCATGATAGTGAATCAGATTGAAATGTTATTGTGCGTCACTAAATTTTATGAAATTAATTTATAAAAACGCATGTTCAAATTGTTGTTACTGTTTTCGGCTTGAATGTTTGTCATTCATACTATCATTGCTATTGGTCAAAATGCGAGTTTGGGTGGACTTTCAACATTTTGTGGACAGAATGTAGGACAAAAAAGTTCTGCAATTGTACAAAAACATGATTTAATTTTTCCATTATATCTAATATCGTACAACTTGAAGGACTTATGTTGCAAATAAAATTGAATGAAATTGAAATAAAAGAAAAATTAAGAGGACCCAAATGAAAAATGTTTAAAGTTGAATGACCAAAATAAATATGAAATATTAAAAATTAAAAATTAAATATTAAATACTAAAAATTATTATTGATAATATTAAATATCAATAAATATGAAATATTAACAATTAAAAATTAAATATTCAATACTAAAAATTATTATTGATAATATTAAATATCCATAAATATGAAATATTAAAAATTAAAATTAAATATTAAATACTAAAATTATTATTGATAATATTAAATATCAATAATATTAAATATTAAATATTAAATATTAAATACTAAAAATTATTATTGATAATATTAAATATCAATAATTAAATATTTAAAATTAAAAATTAAATATTAAATACTAAAAATTATTATTAATAATATTAAATATCAATAATATTAAATATTAAATATTAAATATTAAATATTAAATACTAAAAATTATTATTGATAATATTAAATATCAATAAATTTTATTTCAATTAAAAAATCCCCTTCAAATGAGATATCAACATTTAAATTTCTGTATTGTATTGTCAATAGCGACGACATGTGTCGTCGCTATAGTCATGTAAATTGGACGCCATGTTTTAGGCGCGTGTTCCTAAAAGCTGAAAATTAGTGTCGTCGCTGTATATTCAATAGCGACGACACTTTGTCGTCGCTATAAAGTTTACCTTTTAATTCACGCCTGAACTGTTTTCTTTCTCATTTTGCCTCTTCTTCTTCTTTGGACTTTCGTTCCTACCACCGTCACACTGTCTTCCAACGTCTTCCTCGTTGGAGTGTCTTCGCCGCCATTGTCTCTTCCACACACCATCCGTTTCCACCGCCAAGCGACTCCACTGCATTCTCCCCGCCATTCAACTCTACATCTAACTCATCCAACTCCCAAGGTACATTTAGATATAAATTGGTTTTTTTTAAGCTAAATACACATAAATTTTGTTTGCAGCATCATTGTTGTTTAGTTTGGGACTGTTTGCACTGAATTTGGGACTGTTTGCAGCATCTTACTTTCATTTTTATTTTGTTTAATTTTTTTGGCTTTGGTTGAACTGAAAGTTGGGATAAATTTTGGTTTAAGTTGGATGAAGTTTGATTGAATTGAGGTTTAATATTAGGGATGATTTTTGGTTTAGTTTGGATGAAGTTTGATTGAGGATGAAGTTTTTATTTGAAATAAAATAAGTTTAGGGACCAATTCATCAGTAACATAATTGTTAGGGATCAATTTCACAAAAACTCAAAATTTAGGGATTCGTTTGAAATAAACTAAGTTTAGAGGCCACTTCATCATTAAAATGAAAGTTAGGGATCAATTTTTCAAAAAAAAAACTCAAAATCAAAATTTAGGGACTCGTGTGTAATAAACTAATCATAGGGGCTAATTCATCACTAAAATAAATGTTAGGGATCGTTAAATCGTTAAATTGTTAAATTCAAAGTTTAGAGACTTCTTTGCAATAAAATAAGTTTAGGGACTAATTTGAAATTAAATATAATAAATTCAAATTTTCCATAAATTCAAAATTCGAGACTTATTTGCAATAAAATAAGTTTAGGGACCAATTAAATAAAATATAATAAATTCAATTTTTCCATAAATTCCCACAATTTGCAATAAAATAAGTTTAGGGACCAATTAGAAATAAAATATAATAAATTCAAATTTTCCATAAATTCAAAATTCGGGACTTATTTGCAATAAAATAAGTTTAGGAAGCAATTCAAATAAAATATAATAAATTCAAATTTTCCCATAAATTCAAAATTGTGGACTTATTTGCAATAAAATAAGTTTAGGGACCAATTCAAATAAAATATAATAAATTCAAATTTTCCCATAAATTCAAAATTCGTGGACTTATTTGCAATAAAATAAGTTTATGGACCAATTAGAAATAAAATATAATAAATTCAATTTTTTCCATAAATTCAAAATTCAGGACTTATTTGCAATAAAATAAGTTTAGGATCCAATTCAAATAAAATATAATAAATTCAAATTTTCCATAATTCAAAATTCAAAATTTGCAATAAAATAAGTTTAGGACAATTAAATAAAATATAATAAATTCAAATTTTCCATAAAAATCATAAAATAAGTTTAGGGACCAATTCGAAATAAAATATAATAAATTCAAATTTTCCATAAATTCAAAATTGTGGACTTATTTGCAATAAAATAAGTTTAGGGACCAATTCGAAATAAAATATAATAAATTCAATTTTTCCCATAAATTCAAAATTCAGGACTTATTTGCAATAAAATAAGTTCGAGGACCAATTAGAAATAAAATATAATAAATTCAAATCTTATCCATAAATTCAAAATCTAGGGACTTATTTGCAATAAAAATAAGTTTAGGGACCAATTAGAAATAAAATATATAATTTTTTCCAAATTCAAAATTCGTGGACTTATTTACAATAAAATAAGTTTAGGGACCAATTAAAATAAAATATAATAAATTCAAATTTTCCCATAAATTCAAAATTCAAGGACTTATTTGCAATAAAATAAGTTTAGGGACCAATTCGAAATAAAATATAATAAATTCAATTTTTCCCATAAATTCAAAATTCAGGGACTTATTTGCAATAAAATAAGTTTAGGGACCAATTCGAAATAAAATATAATAAATTCAAATTTTTCCATAAATTCAAAATTCAGGGACTTATCTTTCGAGGCATCAACCTTGAGATGGTATGGCAGGCTAACGGGAAGATGCCACTTCCTATCGTGTCGAACGCACAATGCAGTCGATCAGGAATAACGCGAAGTATTTCACGCGCTTGGTTGGGAACCAAGTGAGATTCACCGTGCCCCCGTGCTACCCTTCATGGACAGAGGTTCCAGATGAGCAGCGGGCACGGTTATGTAGCATTATCGAGGTATGAACTTAAATTAGTTTTGTTATTAGTACACTTAATAAATACTTGTTTTACGACTTCTACATTAACGTATTTTTTTTTACTCTTGCAGAGCTACTTCGATCTGCAGGGCGATCAATCGCTCGACGAGTACCGGGTATATGTGTCGCAAAGAGATCGTCTGCGGCGGCGGATCGTTATCGCGATTACAAACTCAAGGCGCATAATCACTTAAAAGTGCATGGACCGAGCCGACCATACGGGCGAGATAGTTCACGAGGACCCAAGCGAAGTTCATTGACTTCTTCACCGATCCTACTTTCGTGGTAATGTATTGTTTATATATTGTTTATGATATTTTATATACTTTTTAACTAATGCATTTTTGCTTAATCAATTATATGTTATACCTTCAGAACGGTCCTCCAAAAATAAAGCCAATCGGGGTAAGGCTAAATACCCGAACGCAGCGAGGGTCGAAGAGCTTCTCACCACGCGTTACGATCGGTACAACATATAAAATTTCAATATCATTATACATATCTTCACTACATTATGTAAAATGTATACTAACTACATTTCACGCTTTAAATTGTCGTGCGGGACCCCGAGACCCGTGGTGGCCGGGGATTATTGATTCGTTTCGACGTTTCACACCTTCCGGGATGGCAATTGGGTCAACCCGCAGTCACCGGTGACTATGTGAGAATTTTTAAATTATGTTAATATAATTTTATCCGACATCCATGATATTATTATTTATTATTATTTTTCATCGAACAAGATAAACTTTTTGAGTTGAGAGAGACTCAACATACATTGAAGTCGCCTCCAATAGCGCCGTTAGACGAGCGCGCGTGCTATTACAAATGAGGTTCTCGGAGAATGACGAGGTCAAGTCCGTGGGGTTGGTCGGTCGGGTTCAAGGGCACCTCTCTCACTAGATTCGATCACGCATCGTTTGCCCCACAAGGAACTTTCCATCAATCCTCTGCGACCCCCGAATAATGATTTTCGGTTTGCCATGTACGAGGATCGCCTACGCCAAATGCAAATGGTGAAATTGAGTTTCGAAAAGTAAAATACCGGTTGTGCTTATGAAGAGGAGGAGGAGGAGGAGGAGGAGGAGGAGGAGACGGAGACTGGGACGGGACGAGACGCATTACGGTTTGGAGGTCCATAGATTTTAGAATTTTTTATATATTATTTATATTATTTGGAAATAAAATTTTTTTTTTTTAAAAATTCAAAAAGTTTATAAGCGGCGACAACATCGTCGTCAGTGTAGTAAAGTAAAACAATTGGTAATAGCGACGACAAAGTCGCCGCTATATGAGAAGGACGTATGGCGGCGAGATTATGGTCTCTATTATTTTGTAAATAGTGACGACTTTTCGTCCCTTTATATCCGTTTTCGAGATATGGTCACGACACTATTGCGATGACATTGTCGTCGCTATACATACAAATTTATATAGAGACGACATAATGTCGTCGCTATATCTTTAGAGACACTAACTTGTTGTGGCGACATTTAGCGACGACTTAGTTGTCTCTAAAAAGTTAAAGAGACGACTTCTGAGTATTCAGTGACGACATATGTCGCTATTGACCTCATTTCTTGTAGTGCTATGAGGCTCTCAGACAAGGAAAAAAAAAGTAACCACTGCACAAAATAGCAAGGTTCCCTACCATCATGCTCTCTCCTTTTCACCAACGAATATTTACCAACGGAAGGATTTACTAACGGATTCCTTCCGTTGGTAATCAGCAACGGATTATCCATTGGTAAAAGTGATAGACTTTCACCTACGATAATTAGCAACCGTTTTCGTTGGCAAGGGTAATAGGTTTTGACCAATGGGTTTTCCGTGCCTAAAAGAGTAATCTCTATTACCTACGGCTTTCCTTAAGAGATATTAATGAGCTTGGAAGACCAAAATTTGTTTCGACCTTTCACCTATGGATAATCCGTAGGTGAAGAGCAATTCATATTACTTATGGATATTCCGTATGTAATATTTATTAATTTGGAAGACCAAAAATATTTCAATCTTTCACCTATGGACATAATTCTAAAAAGTGCGCCTAAATGCAAGGCGTGACCTCCACGCGTCGCTTAGGCCCTAGGCACGCGCTTTTTTGGTCAACTATATTTTTAACTAAAAAGCGTGCGCCCAGTCTCGCCTATGAGAGCTTATTTACGCTTAGCGCACGCTTTTTAGTTAAATTTTTTATCTTTTTTATTTAATATTAAAAATAATATTAAAAATAAGAAAAAGCTTTTTTACGTCTTGCTCTAGCCTCACCCTCGCCTAAGCCTAGCCTAGGCCCAAAAGCTTGAAACTTGGCCTCCAAGCCTAGCCATGCTTTACGCTTTTTAGAACCTTGCCTATGGATAATCCGTTGATAAAGAGAAATTCATATAAACTACAGAAATTCAGTAGGCAATATTAATCAATTTGGAAGGCCAAATAATCTTTCGACCTTTCACTTACGGAATATCCGTTCGTGAATGTGAATGTTTTCTTATTTTCTACAGATGTTCTGTAGGTGGTATAAATCGATTTTAAAAATTAAAAAACACAATTCAACCGTTCACCTACGAGAAATTCGTATGTGAAGAGTAATTCTTATTGACAAAAATGTTTCGACCTTTCACCTACGAATATTTTGTAGGTGATAATGTTGTGACTATTAAGCTACAAAAAATTCGTTGGTGAAGAGTAAATCTTGTACCCAAATATTTTCCATGAGTGATGTAAATCAATTTTAAAATTGAAAAAAAGATTCAACTATATGGAGATGAAAGTTAATCACTTAAAGAATAGCCGTAAATTAAGTTTCATTCATCTAACATTCGAATTTTCTATAACGAAGTTATTTATTTACAAAAAGATTCAAACTAATCACATGCGAAGAAAACATAAGTGAAGTAATTTACCATATGTACATCATCCATTTCGTTGGGAATTTCGTGTATAAAAGTGAAAGCAAGCAATGTTTAGCATCATTTCGTATAGTTCGTACACTTATTAAGTTTTTGGAGCAATGTGATAGTTTAAGTTTAAGTGCTCATGCTTAAATATTTTAAAACAATAAAATAAATACCAAAACAAGGTTTTATTCTCATTTGTTGCTAACGAGAACTTAATGTAGTTGTGGAGCTTAGTTATTGCCTTTCACAGAGCTTGTACGTAGGTCGACCTTGTGGATAGTTTAGGAATTTCACACTTGTGGTGAAGAGTAATTCTTGTTATCTACGTATTTTCCTTGAGTGATTTATAGGCGAAGAAGTTCACCACCTAATAATGTGCCAATAATGCTGTCAACGGGCCATCTAAGGGCCGTGTTTATGGGTTTGGTCTTCGACAACCTATTTCGCATGTTCTAGGCACACCCATTTCACCTATACGTTCGATACTTGCATGCGAATTCATGAGTAATGAAAATGTAAATAATATGAAGTCGGGGCTGGCTAGTGCACATAATACAATAGAAGAGAAGAATGAAAGGATTGATGATCTCACCTTACATCTTGAGCGAGTTGAAAGAAACCACAAGGTTGAGTTGCGAGAAACGGTGCGAAGTATGCTTAGAGAAGTAAATATTCCAAACTATCAATTCCCTTCTAGTTTTGGATCACACAATAATGATATGTAGGACCTATGGTACTTTTTATTTAGAACTTCGATTTAACAACTTCATTTATCAAGGCTTTGTTACGATTAGACAATAGTTTCGTTTGGTATATTGATTATTGTTAGCTTGTTTGTTTTAGTGCGTTTTCATAAATTTTCAGCGATTTTATAAATAAAAAAAATTAATCTTCAACTATGACACAATTTTACCTACTAAAATTTCGTTCATAACAAACACTATTACCTACGGAATCACTGTACGTAATGACAAACGATATTAGCTACAGAATTTCCGTAGGTAGTGACTTTGGTCACTATAGGTAATAATTCTGTAGGTAATGACCCAAGCCTTTACCTACGAAATTTTCCTAGGTAGTGACTTCGGCAAATAACTATGGAAACTATAGGTATTGGCACACACTTTTACCAATGAAAATTCAGTTTGTGAGATCACCAATGAAATTTTCGTTGGTAACTTTTAGCGACCCTCAAAATAGCAACGAATTGTCGGTCGAAAATATTACATTGGTGATGACCATTAGGCACGGAAATCGTGGCATCATCAACACCAAATCCATGTCTGAAGCGACGATTTTTTTTGTAGTAATCCTTTCTAGTCGTTCCCTAGTTATGTTTAATTCAATTCTAACATGTTAAATGCCAGTGATACAAATCTTGAAATACCCCATTACTTATCTAGGTATTTCGTTGTGGACGTTCTAGTGTTTTACAACCAAATAAAATACGTGGTTTTAATATTTTATCGTGGTAGAGGTGTAACAAATGACAATATCTAATATTATCAAAGATTGCACGTGGTCTACTAACACTTCCGGTGTACTTTAGTATAAATGTCTACGTTTATTTTAGGTAGAAAGGGTTTTGTCAGACGAATGATCAAGGCTAAAAGAAGATATATTCTAATGTTTAATATGCTTGAAGGAATGGCGAGATGGAGAATTCCGTGATCAAGATAAACTCGACAATACAATAGTCAAAAAGATTTCCAACAATTGGGATCTTAAGAAATTGATTACAAAAGATTGTAAGTGTTACTTAATTGCTTTCAATTTTTTCTATTTATTTTAATAAAATTGTACACGTAATATTTTATTCGTGTACAATTTTAACTACCTCTACGTTTAAATGTAGCTGGTCCCAATCCCCAAAAAAAACGAGGATTGTAAAATTGTAGTAATATACAATATTATTGTAATTGTTGTAATATTGGAAATATTTCCTATGTTGTTCTTTTTAGCTTTGGTAATGGACCATTGGTTTAATTTAAATGGTACAAACCATATAGTATCCAAAATTTCTTGTCAATTGACTTATGGATCTCTAGTTACACATAGAAATATGGAGAAAACTTTATGTGAGATGTATGATCAGTGCGCTTGGAAAAAATAGTAAGAACGTTCGATGGCCCTTGTAGTTTTGACGGCCCCTAGTTCATTGTCAAAAGATGACAATGATTTATATAGCTACTTAAGTTCTTGTAAAGCTAGTCAACAATCTAGTCATTCTTATTCCCTTGCAAATGCTACGGATATATATATATATATATATGGGTTAATTATTGTTGGAGTTAGCTATGTATTTTACCCACGATATGCTTATTATTTTAGATGAGGACGAAAGAATTTTTTTTGACATACTGAGGTAGTGGAGAATGAACGAGCGTCAATATCTAATAGTATCAATCATGCACATGATCTACTAATTAATACCTCCGATATCTATTCTAGTATTAGAGTCTACTTTTAGTGCAAGTGACAACTTTGTCTCATTACCTATCAAGGCTAAAAGAAGACATTAGAGACTTCAATGTGTTTAAAGGACTTGCAAGATGCACAGTGTTGTATCCAAGATAAAGTGGACATCTCAATAGCCGAATATTCCCAACATCTTACGTCATAATTTCTAAGTATTATTTACGTTAATTTTCTTTAATTTTTCTTAAAGTTATTTTTTTAGAAAAAATTGTACACGTAATATTTTTTCATCTATAATATTACATCCGTCTACGTTAAATATAGGCGGTCCTAAGCTCAAAAAAATGAAGAGGGTTTGAAATTTCTCATACTGTATTTTTTTAGAATTCTCAAATTTTCATTTTTACAAATTTCAAAACGAAATATGAGCCGGGCCCATGGGCTAGTGGGCGGTTCAGCTTGACCCACGAGCCTAAGGTCCGAGACGAGCTCAGGGTCGTGGACACGAGCCGAGCTTGGGCCAATCTGGAGCAAACAGTAAATATAGAGACTGATTCATAGATTCCAGAAAGTCCAGGGGAAGATTCGCATCAACCAGAAAATTTAAGGACTTCATTGAACACTCCAAAATATCCAGGGGCCAATCTGCATACTTCTAAAAATTCAGGGACCAATTTATAAAATCCAAAAATAGGGACCAACATGCAAAATTCAAAAAATTTGGGGACTAGAATATTTTAGGGAGTGATTATGCAAATCTGCATAAGGGTTTTTTTGGGGATTGGAATGAAGATCATCTTAATCAGGAGATATTGCATCATCTTAAGAGGTGTCGAGTGAAGATTAATTACAAGTTAAGGCACACCAAGAAAGACTTGGTGCGTGGAGTTTTGTCGGGATCTACCACATTGGAGAAGATGGATAAGACTCGAGCAGCTCAATAAATTTAGACAGTGTAAGGGAAGAAATAAAATGAAAGAAGAAATTCAAATTGATATGGATTGTATGAGACTTGGAGGCTGTATGGAGGGAGACCTACCACCTAAATCGAGTCGATCAAGCATAGAGGTCGGTAAGAAATAGGTGTCAGGTGCGCCTGAGCAGCATGTGGTTGGTGGTTTCATGGATTTGATGGAGCAAATTGATCCGGTGACAAGGCTTAGACCTTTGTACTCAAGGATAAGAGAATATGCCGAGGACACGTTTGGGTACATTAATGAAGATTAGGATGAAGATATGGACTTTTCAGGTCATAAATTTACACGATATCCTTTAAGTAGCGAATTCAAAAGTCATCAAGAACATGAAAGACATTTCAAATAAGGCTAGGTCACAAGAAGTATAACTATTTAACTTATGATTGTAAATGCAACCTTCCTCATTTTCTAATGAAAAAATATAATACAATCAAAATCGTATTTTCATTTCTTCAAATTTTTAGAGACTCTTCATCCACGGTCGACTTTTTCCAAATCCTAACTTTCTTATATCTTCCAAAGAATTTTTGCACAAATCTTCAAATCTATGATCCATAGTAGATTCTAACTAGAATTTGCAACCCCTTAATGATTGTTTCACGTGGTGAACAATATATATTGTTGTTGCTTGTTACCTCAATTTTTACTGCAATTTCCTCTTTTGAATCTGTTGACCTCTAAAAATAGCTGCCAACAGGAACTCCACGCCTCCTCTTCCAACGTGTATTTTCCTTCTTATTTGGACTGTCACGTGGTTTATTCAACCACGTAGATAAGCCTAGGAATGAGTGGATATGGAATAAGAGATAGGGGGAAACACACTCTGGTAGAGAGAATGACTTGAGGGCTCTTAACTAACAATTTCTATAGAGGACTTTATATTCTTGTGTGAGTAATAATTTCAACATTATTTTCTTGTGAAAATGAGTTTGGTATTTATAGACAAATTCTACTAGATTGTCCTCCCTTCGATGCACGACACGTGGTTCGATCCGGAGAGTTCGACAGTCACGTCTTGGGTGTCACATCATTATAAGCATTAATAGGCCGCAACCCTAGAGACTACGATTGTGACAAGCCGCATTTCGCAAGCTGTCCCATCAGTTTTTCACGATTGAGTTGCAGGTTTGACAGGGAAAGCTTTCTCAACACGCAACTAGTGTCGGACTCCAATAGCCTCGTCTCACCAACCGCCTCGGCACGGAAGAATAGTATTTTTCTTAACCTTCACAAAACCTCCTCGGCAATGAGAGAAACCGCCTCGGAGATGGGGTGGCAGACTACTAGGCAATTTTGACTTTGACTCTGCCCACATGGAGTGCCATGTGGGGGATTGAGGCGTAACACAATCTTTCACCCACCACTGTTGAAAATCCGAAAGTTTAGAACTGATGCTAGAAAAAACCAATAGATATTTTATGTCTAAGAAAAAAAACTTCTGATCGTTCTTTAATAAGTCGAAACAATCTGTTTCAATTATAGTAGTATTATTTGAAATCGAAAAAAATGTAAGTTGTAATTTACTTTATCCCATCTGATTGATGATTTTGGGTTTAATTACATTATTTTTCTGCAATAAATTTTCTACGATTTCCTTCCCATAAATCACACCGCAATACGAAACGAAAAAAGAAATTTGAAAGTTTAAAACCGATGCCGAAGAAGCCCAACAGGTTTTTATGTGTGCCGAAAAGTTTGAATTCAAAATTGAGATGATAATTTTGGATCAAAATGTACAAAAGAAACGTTTGTATCAATCTTTGGAAGTAAAACTTCCACAAATATCGCAATCTTTAAATTTCAAGTATTTTTCTATTGATATGATTTTTGAATTAAATTAAACATGGCGTAGTTTTTCAATTTCCATTTTTATTATAGTGTACATGTGTAATTATCCTGCAAAGATACACTTTGGTTTGCAGCACTTTGGACTTTGAACATTTGGGGTTCCTACACCAATCTGTTTAACTTGGTTCAAACTTTAAAAAAAGGAAATTATGCCCAATATTGTCTTTATTTCCTTAATTTCAATTTTATTGTTTGTTAAATTTTAGGGCAAATTACACAAACACTATATTTTAGGAGCTTTTTGAAAAGTCATTGTAAATAGAGGATTACAATGTAAATACTCTTAAAACATAATAACAACTGTATTTTTTTACAAATTTCAATTCCAAAATCAAACTACACTTCCACAATTACGGCATGATCGTTTTCTTCAAATCACCTTCAAAATCTAGAATTACTCCGTTGCGAAATAAACATAATTCAATTTAAACATGTTCTTCTTCAATTTTGTCAAAATTTCAGAAGTTTCAAGCACATTCATGTTCAAATTTTCAGATTTTCAGCAATAATATCATCTCCTATTCCAAATTCATTATCCAAAGGTAAATTATCAACAAAATCTACATTGAAATTTTTTGTTACATTATGTTTATCTTCCAATCTAGACACATCATTGTCAATCACTTTTATTATGGATTTCTGATTTTTAATATTATTGTTTGTATTAATATATATGAAATTTCAACTTTGGATCAATGTTGTTGAGCAATGTCTTGTGAAAAAGTGAGTGAATATCAATTATAGATATGCATACAAGGTGTTTGTGAAAAATGTAAGTATAAATATAAATTGAGGCTTTGGATTACACAAAAAAGTGACATTTTCTATCACTTTATACTAAGAAAGTGACAGAATAATGGATACAGTGATACAACAAATTAGGATAAAAAAACTTTTCTATGGATTGATTTTTATAAAAGCATGTCATTTGAGTTAATATTTGTTTGGAAGGTTCTGTTTTTGTAGTCTTATATGTTGGAGTTTTATTGTAATAAAGACATGTTTATACTAAAAGTGACATACCATGTCACTTTCTCAGTAAAAAGTGACATGCATTGGATTCTTAACGACATAAAATTTGATGACACTACTAAAAATTTGACTTTTGGGGACGCATTATTGGGGACGGTTGAAATATTCGTCCCCAATAAGCAATTATTAGGGACTGTTTATAATATTCGTCCCCAACAGCCAATTATTAGGGACTGTTTACAATATTCGTCCCCAACAGCCAATTATTAGGGACTGTTTATAATATTCGTCCCAAAAATCTTATCATTAGGGACGGTTTTCTCAAATTTTGTCCCCAATTATAAATTATTTGGGACAATTTGATCCGTTATAGATGGTCTTTTAGTTAAACATTAAATGTTTTTGGGAAAAAAATATATAGGGACGTTCTTATAAACCGTCCCAAATAATGTTATCAGGGACGGAAATTTCCAAAAGTACCGTCCCCAATCTTTAAGTGGGAATAATTTGACGTCATGAAAAATATTTGGCGCCTAAGTTTTCCTTCGATTTTCCTTCGATTTTCCTTGAAGAATTTGACGTATGAAAAACATTCACATTTCACATTATCGCTCAACACCGCCGCTTTCATTTCCTTCAACATTTATCATTTCCACAAATCTTGCCCTAACTTCACAAATCCTCCCGTCCAGAGCCGGTTGTCACCGTCCATCATCTGGTTGTTGCCGTCCAGCCAGATAATTTTTCTCCTCCGTCTAGCATTTGGGTGTTGCCATCTCTGTCTACTGCTTAGTATCTTGGCAATATCTCACCATCCAGGTAAATTATGGATTTCTCTGATTTTAGTCCAGTAGCAGCACACTGTACAAAATGAAATTCAAGTTTGATTCATTATAAGAAAGTCCATTTTAATCAAAATTAATAACCAACGATATGTGTTCACTGGTTTTACTTATAGAGTGTATATTTTGTTTATGAAAACCTGATTTTCTTGTTAACTTCACACACGATCAATTGATTTATACAAGAAATTGGTTAAATTTGATTTGGATAATAAGAATTTCTCAAAACAAGGTATGTGTTCCCGGTTTTTCCCCAATTTCTTCTCTCGTTCGTGACTTTTTTTTTTTTTTTTATCTTTTCATTCTATTATTGATGAGATGGAGAAAATTTATTGAGTAAGTTTGCCTAGACCATTGGTAAATAAGCTTTTGGTTGATATGATTATCCCGACTTTTCATTGAACACCGGAGAATTGTTAATATTTAACAAGTGGAACACGAAATTCCAATGAGGGCTGAACTCAATGTATAGTACTGCTTTGCATTTCATGTTCTTGCTTTATAAGCATATTTCATAGCAATTTGAAGTATGCAATTGGCATATTTAGTTTGTTTGGTTTGTTTTATTGGTATTTCGATTGACATTAATGAACCTGCGTAAAATAATTCATGCAATGGACCCCGAACCTTATTTGGAACAGTGCTTAGTTTGTTGTCGTGGTAATTGTTATTTCAAACGATTTATCATTTATAAGGCCACCGTAAGAGCAGTATCTAATATGCTTTTTATGTTATGAATGATAATAGGGTTATAGAAGCTCACAATGTTCGGGTTTATGCATGAATTCTCACTTCATCTGATGTTCATGAAACAAGTTTAGGCAATCATTGATCTTTAGAATGTTGAGCCAAGCCATAAGAGCATGTTCTTGAGACACTAAAGTCCTACTATAAATATGTTATGAAATTTTGATCTTGGTTATCTATATAGTTTCATTTAGTGCATTTATAATCTAGTGTATGTTTCTCCGTATAAATGCCTATGTGAAGATTTTAACTTTTTATCTTGTGGTTTAGTTATCGATTTACGTAATACAATGGATAAAGGTTGGGTTCATATGCATCCATGTACTAAGGAATTTGATGATGGACTTAAAGCATTCATAGAGCATGCCTTTGCTCATGGGGTTTGTTTGTGCTAGCAAAGTAAAGTGTCCGTTGATCAGTTATGATGTAAACAAAGAAATACTCTATGAACATTTGATATGTAGGGGAATGATGAGCAATTACAAGGTGTGGCATCTTCATGGAGAGAAATTTGAGACAACACCTACTCAAAACCACTATAGATACTATTGATGGTGAATGTAGTGATCGTGGTGATCGTAACTACATAATTGATATGATGCGAGATAGGTTTGAGAGGCACGTCGAGATGAAGATCTGAGATAGATGGTCTCGCAGAGAAAACTGATAGTGTATCTAGTGATGGTGTTGCTACCCAATTTTACAAATTGGTAGAAGAATCAAAGATACCTTTATATCCTCGGGTTGCAAAAATTACACGAAGCTTGTCATTTCTTTTAAACTATGGCACCTCAAATGCCTTATGGCATTAGCAATAAGATATTTACCTTTTTATTGCTTGACTTATTAAGAAATGCGTTTCACGAGGGATGTACTTTGCACCTCTAAAATTCACGCATATAACTTTCTCTTTCTCATTATTTTAGAAATGGGTTTGGGTTATAACAAGATAGATGCGTGTCCAAATGATTGTATGTTGTTTTGGAAGGAGAACTCCAAACTTGAACAATGCCACGTATGTGGGCTTCAAGAGACATATTAAGGAGAGTGGTATTACAAAGAAAAAGTCACCAAAGAAGATTCTTCGTCACTTTCCATTGATACCGAGACTCAACGTTTATACATGTCATCTAAAGTTGCGCTTGACATGAGATGGCATGAAGATGACTGCACTAAAGATGGGGTAATGAGGTGACAAAGGCGACCAAGAGAGGTTCATCTATGTATTCCACCTTTTAGATGACGACATATTTACCCAAGTCATGGGACCCGATATAGGCTAAGCGGTGTTTTGGAAGAGCAACCTTCCGAGAGAATTGTCGAACGCTACCTCTAATAGAGATAATGCGGGTTAGAAGCTTAAAGGAGAAGGTAGTAGATGTACAAGAAGAATTAAAAAGCACAAAAGAAGAATTAAAGAACACGCAGGAACAATTTTACGATCCGAAAAGCACTACAAATGCATTACAAGATTCATTGAAGGCTACTATGGATGAATTAGCAATGATGAGGATATTTTTCGATTGTTTCTACCTGATGGAGTACGAAAATTTCTTACCCATGTTATATTTTAACACTATCAGTAAGTCAAATTAGTGTCATTAAGTCTTATTTTATATGTAGATATGGGTCCACATCATTGAAAACATATAACCAAGTGACATGAATTTTGTAACCTATTACATAAAATTTACGCTAATAAGTACTATTGTATTTGCGATGTTTATTAAATAATTAGTTGTTTCATATAGTTTTTTGTGTTATTTGAATTAATACTAATGATTTTGGAAGGTTTTTGCATGACTTTTGTAGATTTCTAAAAGGAAATGGATTATATGTTGTATATATAAATTGTAGGATTTTGTGTCATTGTAATGAAGAAAAACTAGAATCACTTATACTAAAAAAAAAACTGACATGCCTTAATAATGTTATATATTAGGATTCTTAATGACATGAAATTTGAGGTTCAATAAGTACCACGATATGATCTTTGAATCTACTTATAATTAGATATCGGGGACGGAAGATAGGGGGGACGGTTAAACGTCCCCAATGGTGAAATTTTTAGCAAATGGTTTGTAGCCTTTAGATATTAGTAGGAGTTAAATGACATGATCAAATTAGTGTCATTAAGTCTTATTTTGTATATGAGTGCACAATTGAATGGGCACACATTGTTTATTAAATAATTAGTTGTTTCTTTTGTTATTTGAAAATACATATAACCAATCGACATATTTTTCAGATGATCACCTTTAATTACATATCGGTAGGGGTAAAAAAGTCTTTTTTTTTTTAATGGGCACACATTCGAAAACATATAACCAATCGACATATTTTTTCACCTTTTACATAAAAAGTCGGTGATTATTAAATATTTAGTTGTTTCTTTTTTGTCATTTGAATTAATATTTGATTAAAATGTATTGCTTTTGTAGTCTTATTATATGCTATGTTCTCATTGTAATGAAGACATGCTTATACTAAAAAGTTACATATTGTGTCACTTACTCAATAAAAAGTGACATGCCTTGGATTCTTAATGACATAAAATTTGATGAGTTTCATATGGTCTTTGGGTCTATTTATAAATAGATATCAATAGGAGTTAAACGAAATGAAAGCATGATTTGTTTGTAACATTTCGATCAAATTAGTATCATTAAGTCTTATTTTTATATGGGTGTACATTTGAAAACATATAACCAAATGGCAAATTTTTTCACCTTTTACATAAAAGTTGATGTTTATTAAACATTTAGTTGTTTCTTTTTTATCATTTGAATTAATATTTGATTGGAAGGTTCTGCTTTTGTAGTCTTATTATATGTTGGGATCTTATTGTAATGAAGACTTGCTTATATAGAGTCACTTTCTTGACATGCCTTGGATTCTTAATGACATGAAATTCGATGAGTTTCATATGGCCTTTGGGTCTACATATAATTAGATATCAGTAGGAGTTAAAGAACATGAAAGCATGATTTGTAACATTTCAAGCAAATTAGTGGTATTAACTTTTATTTTTATATGGGTGCACATTTGAAAACATATAACCAAGTGGCATAATTTTTTACCTTTTACATAAAAGCCGGTGTTCATTTTTTTGTCATTTGAATTAATATTTGGAATGTTTTACTTTTGTAGTCTTATTGTATGTTGTGGACTTATGGTAATCAAGACATGCTTATACTAGAATCAGTAAAAACTGACATGCCCTGGATTCTTAATTACTTGAAATTTGATGAGTTTTCATATGGTCTTTGGGTCTCCTTATAATTAGATATCAGTAGGAGTTAGCATGATTTGTAATCTTTCAAGCAAATAGTGTCATTAAGTCTTATTTTTATATGAGTGCACATTTGAAAATATATAACCAAGTGACATATTTTTTCACATTTAACATAAAAGTCAGTTTTTTTTAAATATTTAGTTATTTCTTTTTTGTCATTTAAATTAATATTTGATTGGAAGGTTTTGTAGTCTTATTATATGTTGCTAAAAAGTGAGATACTATGTCACTTTCTTAGTAAAAAGTGACATGTCTTGGATTCTTAATAACGTGAAATTTGATGAGTTTCATATGGTATTTGGGTCTACTTATAATTAGATATCAGTAGGAGTTAAATGACATAAAAGCATGAACATTTCGATCAAATTATTGTCATTAAATCTTATTTTTATATGGGTGCACATTTGAAAACATATAATCAAGAGACATATTTTTTCACCTTTTAAATAAAAGTTGGTATTTATTAAATATTTAGGTGTTTCTTTTTTGTCATTTGAATTAATATTTGATTGAAAGGTTGTGCTTTTGTAGTCTTATTATATGTTGAGGTCTTATTGTAATGAAGACATACTTATACTAGAAAGTAATATATTGTGTCACTTTCTCAGTAAAAAGTGACATGCATATGACTCTTAATGGCATGAAATTTGATATGTTTAATATGGTCTTTGGATCTACTTATAATTGGATATCATTAAGAGTTAATTGACATGAAAGCATGATTTGTAACATTTCGAGTAAATTAGTGTCATTAAGTCTTATTTTTATATGAGTGCACATTTGAAAACATATAACAAGTGCAGATTTTTTTACCGTTTACGTAGAAGTCGGTGTTTATTAAATATTTAGTTGTTTTTGTCATTTGAATTAATATTTGATTGGAAAGTTCTACTTTTGCAGTCTTATTATATGGTAAGGTCTTATTATAATAAAGACATGCCTACACTATAAAGTGACATACTGTGTCACTTTCTTAGTGAAAAGTGACATGACTTGGATTCTTAATGACATGAAATTTGATGAGTTTCATATGTTCTTTAGGTCTACTTATTATTAGATATTAGTAGCAGTTAGACGATATAAAAGTATGATTTGTTACCTTTCCAACAAATTAGTTTCATTAACCACAACAAAGACGAGAAAATGCACGATTCACCTAATTATGGCATTGTCCTTTAGTATTTTGTATTAACTACAATAAAAATGACGATTCTCATAATTACAATAATGTTTCTATCAAATGCACTTCCGCCATCTCCATATATTCAACAGTCGGAAAAATTATCCCATTAATCCCGTTTTGTCACTTTCGACATGAAAAGTGACATAGCATGTCACTTCTCATATAAATTGAATTTGTTGACGTCGGAACCCGCAGCGTCCACGTGTCAACAGATCTCCGGTCACTCCTCTGCCAACCTGTATGTTACTTGCACACTCGGACGACCGTTAGGTACCAAGATCATCGGGTAAAAAGGGTCCGGTGATCATTGGTACTCCGACGATGTAGTCAACTGCCGGTATATATAAATAATACACGGGGGGAGGCAAGTAATTGGGTGTGGAAGAAACAAGCAGGCAGAAGTTTGAGCAGAGTTTAGGGTGGGATTCAAGTGCGAAAAAGAGCGTACCTTGGAACAACCAAGACGTCAGATGAGAAGAAGAGTCCCGATTGATTTAGGTAACAAATCAATCAGATACTCAATCGGATCCTCCTTCCTTATGGGATAGGATCATTCCTTGTCAAGACAATCTCCAAGATTACATTCTTTATCTGAGCTTATCACGTTGCATGATTTTAAGAGGTTATGATTCGGTTTCCTTGTGAGGATCCGTGCGCCAAACCAACGCAATCTTTCTTTAATTACTTCTCTGGTCATTCCAGCATATCGTACTGCCTGCTAGTTATAATTGATACGAAGCCTGGCGAGGCCCTATGAGTCGGCCGTGAGTGTCAAGGCCCTCTCTGGGCCCGAATTCTGGCTGCAGAAGGCTAAGGCGTTCGGTGGGCATCCAAGACCCTTTTCAGGATTTGCAAGGCCCTCGCCGGGCCTAGATGGGACTCTTGATGGGCCTAGATGGGGCCCTTGCTGACGTGGAGGCCATATTCGAATCGTGTGGTAACAGAATTGTATCAAGATTCTTTGCAAAAAAACTTTCAAAACCTACATTGTTAATTCCATATACATAAAATTACATTCACCATATATACATGACATTTACACGTAACACGTACTCCTAATTATGTCATCTTACAAAACATTTTGTATGTTAATCCAATCGTTAGAACATAAAAAAAAATTCAGCTTACTCTTTGCCGAGTCAAAAATTTGTGTATGTTAATCATTGAATCATGAACTAGCTCACCTCCAAATTGAATCATGAACAAGATCTAAAAAAAGAGAAAAGAAAATTAAAGAATCAATTATAGCATTTACGGGAATATGTAATGTCTGCAATCACTGGCGGATCCAGTGGTTGATGTCCCCAGTGCCCGAGTTAAAAGCTTATTTTTTTAAAAGCTTATTTTATATTTTATATTTTTGCGCCCCTTTAAAATTTGTATTACTTTACCAATTATCTTTATCTCTCTCACTCTTACCATTTCTATAATTACAAATCCTATTTCGCAAATCAAGTCGTGAAGGAGTAGGAGAAAAGGGAATATGGCAAATACTGATACTTGAAAGTAAAAATTAATTGAAAGCTTTACCAAGCAGTAGGTATATGAAGTTTAATTTCTTTGTGTTGGATTAATGCTTACTTTCAATTACTGGATTTATTAAAGAAAAAATTGCAGTCTGCTTTTATATATTTTTTCAAACATAATGTATTCTATATAATCTCATTCAATCTCCATCTCTCTGATGATTTATTGAAGTTTGAATTTTGTCGACATAAATAATTGGTCGTTGGACTGGATGGAGACCTAAGTATGGACATTGTTGCATTCGCCTTTCATTTTCATTATCTATTTTCTATGCCTTTTGTGGCTTTTACAGTCAAGTGTGATTTTATTTAGAATCTTGAAGCTGAATTCAAATAAGTTAGTGAACAACATAAACATTTGTAATCCTTATAATTTCAATTTTCAATTAGAGGCAGTCAAGCAACTAAAATGGTTGTACCTTAAACTCTTAACGTAATTCCCACTGTGTTTCAATTGTTGAGAATGATAATTATATAATTATTTTTCTTGTTCTGAGATTGTTGGAAATTACTCTAGTTGAAAATTCTCTGCTTAGTGCCAAAAATTGTTTATTGCTTAATGATTTATCATATGATTGGCAAAAAGTTTTAAGCACTAACTATTATTTTGTACTAGCTTTTCATTCATTGAACTCAAGTGATTTGTTTTTCGGTATAGATATGGAGAAATTTTTAATCATAAGAACAAGACCGGAGCAAAATTCAACTCAAGCAAGAACTCAAGCAAGTATGGATCCACAACAATCTAAGTATACGCGTTTTGATTTAGAAGTCTTCCAACGAATCCGGGGTTACGAAAGAAAATTTGTGATTATCATCCTAATGATAGAGATGAAATTCGAAGAGCTTATTTACTGAAAGGTTCATGTCAACCTCGTGGACACGATTTTAAGTAAAAAAAAGCAGGGAAAAGCATTGCATCGTTTCTAACCTGAATGGTTTGATGAGTTTAGCAATTGGTTAAAGTTAGCAATGAAAAAGCTGCTTTGTATTTGTGTTGTTATCTTATGAGGGAGGATGTTGACGAGCAATGTTCTGGAGGCGAGTTTTTTTTTTAGGAGATTTAAAAATTAAAAAAAAAAAAAAGATAGACTTCAAACTCATATAGGAGGCCCTGCAAGTACTCATAAAAAAGCTTGGAGCAAATGTCAAACTTTAATGTATCAAATGCAACTTATTGAATCTGCATATTCTAGACAATCTGAACAAGCTCAAAAGGATTATCATACTCGTTTGACTGACTGTATATGGTTTTTTTCGCGGGTTGGCATTTCGTGGACATGATGAATATGACAATTCATTTAATCAAGGTAACTTTCTAGAGCTTCTAAATTTTCTTGCTGATCACAATAATAGTATCAACAAGGTTGTGTTGAAAAATGCTCCAAAAAATCATAAAATAACATATCCAAAAAGAAATTGTGAATGCAGCATCAAGTGAAACTACGATCTCTAACTCAATTATTTCCTAATAATTTCTGTACCTCACAAGTTACATTAATTGCTTGACCAAAAGTATCTCGACCTTTAACTACAATAGCGTTATAAATATTAGGCATCTTGCCCACAATAATCAATGATCTTGGAGATGAATTTTTTTCTATCTTGATTGATGAGTCTTGTGATGTGGCAGTCAAAGAACAAATTGTTGTTCTATTGCATTATGTTAATAAAGAGAGAAGCGTCATTGAATAGTTTCTTGGAATAGTTCATGTTCATGACACAACTTCGTTGTCACTTAAAATAGTAATACAATCATTATTCTCAAAGCATGGATTAAATTTGTCAAAATTACGTGGTCAAGTCTATGATGGAGCTAGTAACATGATGAGAGAGTTCAATGGTCTTAAAAGACTTATCTTAAGACAGAATCAATTTTCTTTCTATATTCATTATTTTGCACATCAACTTTAGTTGGCTGCTCTTGTAGCAGTTGCAAAATTCACAGTCAAATATCTCTTCTTTTTAATATTCTTAGTATCTTAGTGAATGTTGTTGGAAGTTCATGCAAGCGTCGAGACATTTTAATAAAAAACAAGCAATAAAGTCGTTGAAGTATTGAGTAATGGTGAAATTACAAGTGGACATGATTCAGAAAGTAGTCTCCATAGGCCCGGTGATACACGATGGGGATCACATTATGGTACATCAATAAATTTGACTATTTTATTTTCTTATGTTGTTTATGTACTGGGCATTGTTTCACATGATGGTACAAGTTTAGAGCAAAAAGGTGAAGCTTGTGCTTTATTGAGTTAATTCAATCTTTTGAGTTTGTATTCAACTTGCAATATGCATTTGATGAAAAATGTATTGGGAATTACAAATTAGTTGTCACAAACATTGCAAAGAAAAGATAAAGATATTGTAAATGCTATGACATTGGTTAAATTGTCCAAACAACGTCTACAGAAGATGAGGGATGAGGGATGAGCGATGGGAACTGTTACTTCATGAACTTTCTTTATTGTGAGAAGCATGAGATTGTTATTCTAAACATGGATGATGTTTATCTTCTTCCGGGGGATCACGACGTAATGCCAAATATCATACTAATTTGCATCATTATAGAATTAAACTATTTTATTAGGTGATAGACAAACAACTTTATGAGCTCAACAATCATTTCACATATTGAATCCAAGTAATTCTTTCTATGCTTTTGATAAGGATAAGTTGCTCTGTCTTGCTCGGTTTTATTCATTAGAATTTTTGAAGTTGATCTCATGGTGCTTGACAATCAATTGTAGACTTATATAATTGATGTGCAGTCCGCTTATGAATTTTCAGAAGTTAATAGAATTAGTGATTTTGCAAAGAAATTAGTTCAGACAAAAAAGAATGTAGTATATTCATTGGTGTACATACTTATGAAGTTAGCTTTAATTCTGCCTTGAAAAGGCATTCTCAGCAATGAAAATAGTTATGAATCATTTGCGTAGTCGGATGGGTGATCAATGGATGAATGATTGTTTGATTACATATATTGAGAATAAGATATTTGATATTGTTGATAATAAAAAAATCATCAAGTGGTTTCAGAATATGAAGACTCGGCAAAAGCAACTATGAGGACATAAATGTAAATACTCTAATTTACGCTTTTGTGCTATAGATTTTTTTTTTTCCCCTGGGGGGGGGGGGACTTTTATTGGAACTTGAATTTTTTAAGAAACAACTCATTGTTGTTTGGGTTTAATATATTAATGCTATGCCATAGTACTTTTTGAAGCAATAATATTTTTGATACTTTAAATTTAATATATATTATCACTTTATTTGCCCCCCGCAATACAAAAATCATGCCTCCGCCTCCGTGTACAATTAATTTATGTCGAAAACATTATCTTCTCTTAAAGACTTTATCACTATTTCAAGATTTTTGTTTGAGATGAAATTGTTGAACGACGAGAATTGGGTTTTGTGCGTGTATTTTTCAATCATTAAGAGACCAATCAACTATTTCTCTCTCCAAAAATTGAAAAGACCGTATTTTTCAATTACAAGGGTGGTCTAATTAGCCCTATATATATATATATATATATATATATATATATATATATATATATATATATATATATATATATATATATATTAACCGTCGAAAATTTTCTTTTCCAGCCATTTTTTTTCTTTCTAGTTTTGACAAGTTTTGTCATAAATGCTGTATAGGCCAATTTCCTCCTTTGCATAATTTAGCGAAAAACGAGGTACGTTTCTTTAATTGGTTTTACATGTTGATTGTTTATTTATTTATTCTTTTTTTTTGTTGCAAAAAACGAAGTGTAACATTTAATATTATATATGATAAATGCAACAACTTTTCAGATTATTTAATTTTTTTCACAAATTGATTGTTTATTTATTTATTTTTCCCCTTTTCGTGTAAAAACGAAGTGTGACATTTAATAATATATATGATAAATACAACAACTTTTTAGATTCTTTAATTAGTTTCACACATTGATTGTTCATTTTTTTTCCATTTTCTGCATAAAACAAAATGCAACATTTAATATTAAATAAAAATGCACGAATGTGTTTAACTCATCAATTTTCTTTTTTTTTTGTATGAAACTGTTTTTTGGACTCCTCTGTGGTATTCGAACAGTTTATTTGTTTTCTATTTTTTGTTGAAATCATTTCTGTAAATCATTTGCACTTTTGAATTTTTTTTACTGTGTTCACATACTGTTTTGTTTTGTTTTTTAAATTAAAATAACTTTGCGAAATGTACTCAAATATGGATAAATACAACAATTTTTCAAAAACTAACAATTGGACCCATCATCTTTTTTTTTTTATTTATGAAATCGTCGTTTGGCATTCCCTATGGTATTCAAACAGTTTAATTGACATTTTTGAAGGGGCATCACTTGCATCGACTCTTGATGTGGTTGAGTCAGTTAATAAATATATGGTAAACTGATGGGAAAACTTATTTAAGTTTTGATACCAGCAGTAGATCAGATGCCAATGTTGATCTTTTACATGATGTTTAGACGCCATAATTTTTAAATGGGATTAGGTGTTTTGGTATGCCTAATCATGAGCTAAAGTTGAAGGTTGGCACGCCTATTATGTTACTTAGAAACATAGATCATTCAGTTGGATGATGCAACGGCACTAGATTAGAGTGGTCATCACAAGAATTGGTAATCATATTATTGAAACCAAAATTCTCTTAGTAAGCAATAGAGGTCACAAGGTTCTTATACCGAGAATGACATTAACCCCATCAGACCCTAGATTTCCATTCAAGTTTCAACAAAGGTAATTCTCTCTCATTGTGTAGTACACAATGACGATAAACAAGAGTCAAGGCTAATCACTATCTCACGTGGGTCTATACTTGAAGAAGCTAGTCTTTCGTCAAGAATAATTATAAGTGGATGTGTCAAGAATAACAAATTGCAGTGGATTGAAGATGTTGATTTGAGATATAGATGGTCGCCATACAAATTCAACGACGAACGTTGTGTTCATTGAAGTTTTCCAAAATTTAGAATAGTATTGTCGTTGTTTATTAGTTACACATATATTGTAATCAACAACATGCTTAATATGTGCAATTAGTTATTGAAATTAATGTTTATACACAAATGTAACAAATATTATTCCTTGATTTAGGTAATTAAATTGAAAACGGTCAACTCCATGCATTGCATAGGTGATGTACTAGTTTTATTCTAAAGATACCATCCGTGTTCAATTTCCTATGTACAGGACATAATTTCAAAACCCTTGCCAAATAAAATTGAACTTCCCCACCACCTCACTCTACCCTCACTTATGTTCACCCGCCACTTCCACCACCACCACCACCACCACCACCCTCAAACCCTAGAGCCAACACAAACATCGTTGTTGACCACAACCATCGCATTCGCAACCACCCCTCAACATGTGTTTTTTCTTGTTGATTTTTATAGATATGTTTCTTTATCCCCTAATAGCAATGGTTTGACTCACCACTGCGACCCATCTCACTACCACCCCTCTACCAAAGATGAACACACCTGCTGCGCCGAATATAAGTGTGATTTTCGATTACCACTAGCAAAAAAATCGTTGCCTGAGACTTTAGTCCACCGTCTGGAGCAAATTCCAGCAGCAACGATGCAGTTTGAAAGTTGTTGCTTTGGTGGCCTTCCTGCTACAACGTCATCATCTGCTTTATTCTTTTCTTCATCCTACAACCCTTCAACTCTGTAATGGAGTAGCTTCGAAGAAACTCGATTTTTATTCATAACGTTGGATGTAATTCACTTTTAATTGAAATAATTTCTTCAAATTCATGATTCAATTATTTTATAACACAAGAAGAGAAACCTATAGAATTGAAGTGAGGTTTCTGCAACATTATTTGATTGGATCTAGGATTTGAAGCCCTTTCTGTTCTTGTTGGTTTTATTTTTGCAATGTTTCAAATCATAGTTATATGCATGGAATAGATAAATCCTAAAATAGCTAATTATTAAGCAACCCAGAAATCTTTAAAAATGTATACATGGCATCATTTCTAATATACCGCACACTACAAGAAAAGTTGTCTATAGCGACGACTTTTGTCGTCGTTATAGGTTGAAAAGTCGTTGCTATAATATTACAGCGACGACTTTGTCGCTAATATATATGTCATCTCTCTAGGATAGTAAATATATTTTATTACGACAATATTTTGTCGTCGTTATAATCATAGCTTCTTTAGCGACGATTTTGTTGTCGCTATAGGAGTCAAATTTTTAATAAATAAAAAAATTAATTTTATACACTTGGTGGACCCTCGACCAGACCCGCCAATTATGGGCTTAAAACCTAACCCACCAAAGGCCTAACCCGATCCACTAAGCTTTGTCAAGCATTTTTATTTTAGAATGATTGTAATGTGAAGGGTTGGAAGTTACAACCAAACCATTAGAAATAAATGAATTATTGTGATTATATTTGTTTCTATAATATATATTAGTTCAATGAGAAACATTTTCTATAATTGCTTATAAAGTAAAAAAAAAAAAAATATTAGTAAAAAATCAAATTCCACACCTAATATTTAAAAAAAACAAAAAAACTAAACCTACCTATAGATACAACAATGTCGCCGCTATAGGTAGATTTTTTCGTCGCTATAGGTAAAAAAAAAGCGGCAAAGCTTTCCGCCATCTTCTAAAAAAAGCGATGACTAAATTGATTTATAGAGACGACAAATGTCGTCGCTATATCTCTCCCTACACTATAGCGATGACATGAGTTTGTCGTCACTATATACGCTATTCTATAGCGACGACATAATAATCGCAGCTATTTGTAGTCACTGTTGCCGCTATTTGTCGCACATACCTTACTATCAAATTCAATTTCTATTTTCAATATTTGTTCAGCTTAATTTACCCAAATTTTAGTGTACAAATTCAGAATAAGTGTGGGGTGGTGGAGGAAGAGGTGGTATAGGTGGTGGTGCATGTGCAAAACGAGGGTTCGAAGCCGGTGGAGGATGCTTTGGCTAGAAATGGGATGGTGGTGTCGTCGGAGGTGGTTGTTGGTGGTGAGACGTCGATAATAGTGGAGGTGGTCTAACACAATATATTATACGCATATTACAAAATTGTAACACGTATGTTACTATGTAAAAAAAAAAAAAAAAAAACACGTTGCAAAAAATGTAACATTGTATGCTACAAATATAAAACCATATTTTTACAATTAAAAACGTTGAAATAATATAATTGTCCTAAAATAAATAAATGGGATTTTGGCATGAATGGTTACTAACCTTTGCTCCCATTATGGAAATAGTTCTTAACATTTATTTTTTGGCATAGAAATCTATAACTTGTGTTTTGGTGCATAATTGGTCATTTGTTTGATGAGAAAGACTCAAAGACTAGTATAACCTTCATTTAATAAGAGAAAATTGTAGTTGTGTTGCCAAACTTTGCAAATTGTAAATGGATCTAACACTTTTATTTTTTATAAAAAATTAAAGAAAACTAACGAGGTTTTTTTTTTAAAAAAAAAAATTAACACTTTATTGACTAAATTGATAATATAACAAATTGTTTTGTATATTTACGAACTATTATAAAATAACTAAAATTTAAGCTCATAATCATTAATAAATATGTTAAATAAAATTATTATTTTTATTATCAAGTATTTACATTATTTAAAAGTTAAACTTTTATTTTATCGTTATAATAAAAAAAGGTTAATTTTACTAGTTGTCTCTGGAGTTTCAGCAAAATTACAAAACGGTCACTGAAGCTACAAAGTTTCAGCGCTGGTCACTGAAGCATACTAATGTGTTAACCAACGATCACCCTATTAAATTATCATCGTAAATTGATGACGTGTCACTGTTAAGTGTCTACGTGGTACACAATTGGTTGATATTTGGCAAAAATTGGCACTACATAGATTTAATGTACTAAAAAAATAAATTAGGATTACAAAGGATGTACCTGAAATATGAGGACCTAGCTGCAATTTCTAAAAAATATCTAAATCGGATCTCCAAACTATTTGCACAACCCAATTTTTCTCCAAAAATGATCACAAATCTTAATTTTCCCTTCAATTGGTTAAATTGGGCTGTGCTAAAGGTTTAAGGATCTGATTTAGATATTTTCATAAATTACAGCTAGGTCCTCATGTTTTAGGTGCATCCTTTGTGGTATGAATTTATTGTTATTAGTACATTAAGTTTATATAGTGTCAATTTTTGCCAAATGTCGATCGATTGTGTGCTACATAGACACTAAACGGTAACACACGTCATCTATTCACGCCAAGAATTCAACAGAGTGACCGTCGGTGAACATGTTAGTATACTTTAGTGATCGGTGTTCAAACTTTGTTACTTCATTGACCATTTTGTAATTTCACTGAAACTTCAGTGACTACCAGTGAAATTAACCCATAAAAAATAACTTTATCACAAATTTGATGCTAAAATACTTTTATTTAATTGAGCTATATGTTTATTAACTACAAATATTAGATTCCAACTATATTCTTCGTATTTTAATTAAACGTTTTATTTTCGTTTAAAAATAAACAACAAATAATGTGTAAATTAATTTTTATTAGTAATTTATGTCAAATAAAAATATAATAAGATTGGTTCATGTCATAAAATTATATACATTATTTTGTTATTTATTTAACTTAATTTTCATTCAAGATTTTATTACATATATTTAAAGTATAATTATTGTATATTTTACACTTATGAAAAAATTTTAATTCACGCGACTATAATGATATATTTAGTATGCAAAATTAAATATGATTTAATAAATGTATTGGACCCATTTGTATATTTTATAAAAGTTAGAAATCCAAATACAATTTTTTTTAATTGAAATTAAGGGGATATTTATCTTTTTATCAAACAAGGACCAATTATACACCAAAACACATATGTTAGAGACTTCAGTGCTAAACTATAAATGTTAGGGACTATTTCTGCACTCAAGACAAAGATTAGAGACCATTTGCACTAAACTACCTAAATAAAAATATAATAGTTCTTTGGGACCCAATTGAAAACCTTAAATGTCTAAACCAACTCTTTTCATTGTTCCTAATCAACATGGAACAAGAATTTATTTTGGAATTTTTCTTTGTTTCACTTTGATATACTCTCTTTAGTACGATCTTCCCATTCCCAACCAATTTAGGAAAAAAAATCATCTCTTGTGTTTCTTAATCCTTTTCTCCTTATTTCGGCCAACCACTCCGCGATAAAGATAGAAGACTATAATTTCTGTGTTAACACATTTTAACCCACCATCTTTGTCTAGTAATTTTTTTTTTAAAAGATTCCAAGCTAATTTTGTTTGTGAGGTTATCGATCACTCTAGCCCTCAGCATTCTATGTCGACCCTCCACTCAATTTAAAATTAGAAATATTAGTCTCCATGGGTGTCCAACTTTTCGTAAATAGGATAATCACAAATATATTTCTTAGATAGTTGACTATTAAAGAGACAAGTTTAAACATTACGGAGATGCTTCAAAAATTTATTTTGCACAGGAGAAGCCCCTTTTATTGTTTCTAAGATTTTTTCTTAGAAATTTTCTTTAATATCTAAATTTTCCTTATAAATAAAAGATTATATTATAAAAATATATCTTTCTTATGCAGGGGGGAGGGACGAAACTAGCTTGGGACTTGTTTAAGTGTATATTTAGTAAATTTTTTTGAAGATTATAAGTAGTTGATAGTACGAAATATGTGGATAAAAATTGTGGATCTTACAAAATGTGTGAATAAAAATGATGTTTAATCAACTCATAAGTACTTATAAACACTAACAAACATACACTTCTATCCAAAGGCGAGCATATGCAACCAGAGGCAAGGCATCATATTCCACAAAAGATTAGTCATCATCCATAGGGAACCTTTAGAGAATGTCATGACAAGACTCTTGTGTATTCAACATGCCAATTCAATGTTGTGTCTACGTTAATAGACAAGACAAGATAATCCACAGACGGACCTATCTAGCAACCTTCTATACCATAAATACCTTGGAGAATACCCACAAAGTTCTCCTTAAATACATCTGTAGGGCAATCATTTGCTCTTCACCACCAGCACCATATAGGAAATTTCAAAGTATATGATATGCAAGAACACAAGATTTTTGAGCTTAAACTCCTGATGTTCGGTGACCGCTTCTAACATTTAGTTCCCCAATGAGCATTCTTTAAGAATTACACTCAAATCCATTAGCACAGTCTCAAATAGAAAACAAGAGTACAAATTACAAGATGACTTCTCACACACAGAATCAATAACAAAAAATTCTCTCTCAAATATACAAATTTAGGAGCCTCTCACCAAGAGAAGATTATTGTTTATCAATTCACATAGAATCCTTTCTTTTACACAAAATGTTCACACAAAAATAAAAATAAAATAAAATAAAGGATGATATAGATCATCGCATAGAGACAGATTTAGTGTTTATAAAGGTGGGTCTTGGAGTGGGCCGGGTCACCACCTATACCACCAAGCCCCTTCTTTGCTTTTGGGCTCAAGTGACAAGCAACCCAATCCTCGCAACATCTCTCAACGTAAATAACATAGTGCAATATGCCACTCAACCCCCATCGTAATAACAATTAAGGTATATGTTACATATTCTTGACCATTGACAGCTATTATTCTTGAGAGAGAGATCAAATTAAGGAAAATCTAGAGGTTATAAACCTTTTTCTAAACCTTAAAACTAATTAAAGATAAATTTTAATTTTTACTTATCATGAATTAAAACCAAACAGTAACTCACTCAACTACTTTTGGTTTGGTGAAATGCCCTTTATAGGAAAAGATCAGTATATAGTAATGAGGGTCCAAATACTTCCTATTTGTAAATGAGAATTTTCTAAAGCTACTCTGCCAAAGATTTTAAGACTTTTTCACCCTTCATTTTATGTTAGGTATGAAACCAAAAATTCTGACTCACCCGAGTCATTTTGGTATGTTGAACTATACATAATTAATGAATGGATGTATATGATAATAAAAGGTCGTCAATAATCATGTCCAGTTCAACGTACATTCCATTTGTCATAAACTAGACAAACTAGTCTTTCCTAGTTTGATTTTTACAAAGTAATTACAAAGGAAACCTTAAATTGAGTAGTTGGATTTAATGTTCACCAATCAAAAGGGCATTCCTCTAGGAATATAAATACACATCCATGCAAGACTTCACTATTGCCATGTGTCTTCATCACAGCTCAATTCAAGAATTAGTGTATAAAGCGTGAAAATACGCTAAACACAAACCAGCAATAAAGGTGGGCCTTGGAGTGGGCCGGGTCACCACCAATACCACCAGGCCTCACTCTTTGCTTTTGGGCTCAAGTGACAAGCAACCCAATCCTCACTACATCTCTCAACTTAAATAACACAGTGCAATATGCTACTCATCAACCCATCCTAATAACAATTAGGGTATATCATATATGTTACATATTCTTGATTATTGACAGCTATTATTTAAATAACACAGTGCAATATGCTACTCATCTACCCATCCTAATAACAATTAAGGTATATCATATATGTTACATATTCTTGATTATTGACAGCTATTATTTGTCAGAGATAGACCAAATTAAGGAAAATCTGGAGGTCATAAACCATTTTTCTAAACTTTAAAACTAATTAAAGATATATATTTAATTTTTCACCATGTTACTGATGATGAATTTAAACCTAGCAGCAACTTATTCAACTATTTTTGGTTCGGTGAAATGCCCTTTATAGGAAAAGATTAGTAGATAGTAATGAGGGTCAAAATACTTTCTATCTGTAAATGAGAATTTTCTGGAGCTCCTCTACCAAAGATTTTAAGACTTTTTCACTCTTCATTAACTTCATTTCATGTTAGGTATGATGAAACTATAAATTCCAACTCGCCCAAGTCATGTTTGGTATGTTGAACTGTAAATAATTAATGAATAGATGTATATGATAATAAAAAGCTATCAATAATCACGTCCACTTCAACATAAATCCCATTGGTCATAAACTCGACAGGTAGGTCTTTCTTAGTTTGATTTTCATAAAGTAATTACGAAGGAAACCTTAAATTGAGTAGTTGGATTTAATGTTCACTAATCAAAATGGCATTTCCTCTAGTAATATAAATACATATCCATGCAAGACTTCACTATTGGCCACGTGTCTTCATCACATCTAAACTCAAGAATTAGTGTATAAAGCGTGATGAAACTAGAGGTGTCAATGGTACCCCGGCCCGCCTCGATGAGGCCCGATAACGGCCCAGCGTTCGAAAAAGCCCGCGCCATCGCTGCGGTTGCGCTACGGTCGGCCCAAATTTCACCAATTTTTTTTCAAAAGGCCGGCCACCCATTGGCCCATACGGGTCGAGCCCATATGGGCCGTGGTTCGATCCGGTTCGGCCCGTATAAATAAAAATTAATATTTTTAAAAAAAAGAAAAATTAGTAACTAATTTGACTATACTTACACGCATTTTTTAATTCATTTATAATATTTTTTAATATATATATATATATATATAGCATATATATATATATATATATATATATATATATATATATATATATATATATATATGGAAGCAACAAAGCAAAAATCGCGAGCTTTACGCTTTTCACCACCGTCGCGGCCACTACTGCCGCTTTAATTAATTGTCGGACACCGCCGCTTTTTGCGCTTGCGCGTCACACACCATGGCGTAAAGCCGCTCATCTTTTCTTGTTTTTTTTTTTTATTATAAAAACGCCGGGCGCCCGTTAGAGGTTGAACCGCCGGGCCCAGGGTTCGACCTCTTGAACCCCTGCGGCGATTCACGGCCGGCCATGGTCCCGGGGTTGATGCGGGTTCGGCCCGTCCGTCCGTCTTGACACCTCTAGATGAAACACACGCTAATCACATAAGCAGCAATACATGTGGGCCTTGGAGTGGGCCAGGTCACCACCAATACCACCAGGCCTCGTTCTTTGCTTTTGGGCTCATGTGACAAGCAACCCAATCCTCGCAACATCTCTCAACGTAAATAACACAGTGTGATATGCCACTCATCCCCCATCCTAATAACAATTAAGGTATATGTTACTTATTCTTGACCATTGACAGTTATTATTCTCAAGAGATAAACCAAATTAAGGAAAATTTAGAGGTTATAAACCTTTTTTTCTAAACCTTAAAACTAATTAAAGATAAATCTTATATACTAATATGTATATGTAGTTGTGGAGAAATATTTTTATAATCAGGTGTACCCGTGTGTGTGCATTTTTTTTTTCTACGAACGATAATACACAACTTTACACATATAACTTAGTATATTTTGAAAATCATGCTTAACATAATATATTGCATAAAGTATACTTCACACCATACTCATTGTACAATAAGGTTACAAAAGTAATATATTATAATATAACTGTGTAAAACCATAAAACAAAGTACTTTGATAACCAAAACCACAATCCATAAAAGTAACCCAACAAGTCATCATCCATGTACATTGAGCCTCGAAAACCTTCAGGAGCTCCAACATCTAGCCAAGTTATCTACAAAGCACTAGACTCCCCATGATCACCTACAATGCAAGAACTACATGAGCTAATTCCCAATAAGTAAAAACAATGTATGTGATGAGTGTGAATGTAGGATGTATTATTTCTATTTGAAACATCAAATAGAAATGTAATATATTCAAATATGCATAAAATGATCTCGAGAATATTTCTTTTAAAATATTTTCTTTGCATTGGGCCCTTGACCCAGCTACTATGCACTGGAAAAGAGCTTTGCCCAATATCAATATCAATAAGCAATAATCAAATAGTCAATATCATATCAATGCAGTCGAGTGGACTATCCTCTTGGGACCACCAGAAGCTCCCCCTATCTCGTCCTGTGATCACCCAAGAAGTATCTCACCCGCGGCACCAATACTCAATCACAAGGATATAGTCAAGTGGACTATCCTCCCATGATCATCAAAGACTCTCCATATCTCTCTTTGTGATCACTCGAGAAGTCTCCCACTTGCGGTACCAACAAATATCATATAAGCACGCCTCGCATGCCTCAGAGCACTAATATTGGTCTACAAAACATTTTTATCATGTAAATTCATTTCTCAATTTATATCGCAATATTCTCAACTATGCACATATGATATGCATGCATGTGTGAATTCTCATGAATGCTTAATCAAACTAGTATCCAATGTGCTTTAAAAAGTACAACTTCTCAATCGTCGTGACCTACGTCAAATGCATAATAAACCCATCATAAGGATGTAGAAAGTGTCACGACAAGAATCAATAGAAATTACTTCCAGACATTTTATGTCCTTGCATTATAGTTGTAAACGGATTTTTACATACCTTTTTAACTATTGAGTTTGTCTTGTTTTATGTGTAAGTCGAGTCTTTCTCCCACTTTCTACGTGCAATTAACATGTAATACGTTAATACCACCTAATATCAGACCTTATCCTCGAGTACTCATGCTAACACTTTTGACACCAAGGTAATCCAGATATTATTTATACTTTGAGTTACCACTACAACCTGAAGGCAATCCTACAACTTCCTTAATTTCTCAAATTAAGTGCATGTAATCAAACTATAGATGAAGCATTATGATCCTAACATATAATCAAATCAATTCCACAAACATCATAGTTCAATAACAACATTTAGAGGTTGAAAATAGGTAGAACATAAACATGGACATGTTTTGGTTTTATGTTTGAGTTGTTGCCATGATTCAATTTCTTAAGTCTATTCATGTCCTTAGGCATACCCAATGAGCCATGAATTTTTAACACAAGTAGGTTACATATATATAAAGGTAATCATGTTATAGCTTCACCAGAATAGAGAAATTATTATGACAAGATCAACCCATAAATTAGAACATAGAATACTTGATCTCACAACGGCTGCTATGGAGTTTCATGCCATAACTCAAACTCTATAACCATAAAATCATCTTAACATATTTTCGTCAAATTAATATGACTCTATAACCTTTTAAAGTTGCATTCCCAAGCATTATAGGTCAAGAACCTTAGGTAAACATATAAACTACATGCTGCCAGAAATTTTCAGATTGTAGGTTGTGGCAGTTCATGCTTGTTTCCTATTCCAAAATATCATAAAAACAGCTATAAATTGACATACAACTCCTTAACATGTTGGGAATCTGATATAGAATCACAAATTCGTCTTATGTTTAAGATATTGTCTTTAAAAGTTGGCTACAATTTCAGATACATGCACTTATATCCAGCTCATGCCCTTTGTGGCTTTAATAAAAAAAACTACCATTGAAATCCTCTTTTAATCATAGTAGTTAACTTCAATAACTCATTAACATCCTTATAAGTAGTATTATATCATTTAGAACTCATAATACACTCAAAACTTACAAGAAATTACACCAAAACTGCGAGAGAATATACCTATCCAGATTTTAGTCTCAAGTGGTTGGTTTACTTGTCACTTTTTGCTTCATTTGCTTTTTCTTACAATTGGATTTACTTGAGGCCAACTTAGAGGTACTAATATGAGAGTAAGAGGAATGAAATAAGGTGTAAAAGTCTGTTAGAAGTCGTGCAAGGGATAAGGAGGGCTGATAGAAAAGTTCAAGTCACAAGCATGAGGTGTTCAATTGAGAAAAATCTGATCTTACACTCATCATTCAAAGCCTAAATCAGGTGTGGCTACTATGTTTTTTTTTTAATTGCAACCTAATTTAATTGCTAGTAAGTCCTACTTTAATTCTTAACATAAATTTTGGGCCGCTCGTTTAATTTCCCTACCCGATCGCACCCAACTATACTTGATTCTTCCCTAGTTGAATAATTACACTTTGATCATCACCTATCTTTCTTATCCTTATCATATAACCTCAAAAAACTATTAACACAATAAAATATCTCCACAATATGTTGATCGTCCACCTAGGGTTTCGGGCCAATTTGATCAAACCGAGTTAAAAGCGTGTAAGATTACCGATTACGCTTGTGGCAACTGCTAAACCACCAACATCTATCCTATCGGTATCCGACATTTATCCCATCAATGTCCAATACCTTATTCGCCATATATTCTTCCATATTTCAATACAAAATCATTACTTAAGTTGGGGGAAATTGACAACTAACAACGTACAAGAATGTACAAATCCAATTGTAAATTATACCGTGATAAGTAAAATGAGTCATGGCATGACGATGCTACGAAAATAACATAGGAATGATATATATAATGCATGAATTATATTGGCCAAGTGAGTAATGAGAAGCTTGGGTATTACATTTTGGTTCGGTGAAATGCCCTTTATAGGAAAAGATGAGTAGATAGTAATGAGGGTCCAAATATTTTCTATCTGTAAATGAGAATTTTCTAAAGCTACTCTACCCAGGATTTTAAGACTTATTCACCCTTCATTAACTTCATTTTATGTTAGGTATGAAACCATAAATTCCGACTCACCCAAGTCATTTTGATATGTTGAACTGTACATAATTAATGAATGGTTGTATATGATAATAAAAGGTCGTCAATAATCACGTCCAACTCAACATACATCCCATTTGTCATAAACTTGACATATTGATCTTCCCTAGTTTGATTTTTACAAAGTAATTACAAAGGAAACCTTAAATTGAGTAGTTGGATTTAATGTTCACTAACCAAAAGGGCATTCCTCTAGTAATATAAATACACATCCATGCAATACTTCACTATTGTCCACATGTCTTCATCACAGCCAAACTCAAGAATTAGCGTATAAAGCGTGAGTGTAAAACACGCTAAACACAAAGCAGCAATAAAGGTGGGCTTGGAGTGGGCCAGGTCACCACCAATACCACCGAGCCTCATTCTTTGTTTTTGGGCTTAGGTGACAAGCAACCCAATCCTCGCAACATCTCTCAACTTAAATAACACAGTGCGATATGCCACTCATTCCCCATCCTAATAACAATTAAGGTATATCATATATGTTACATATTTTTTACCATTGACTGCTATTATTCTCCAAAGATAGACCAAATTAAGGAAAATCTGGAGGTTATAAACCCTTTTTCTAAACCTTAAAACTAATTAAAGATATATATTTAATTTTTCACCATGTTACTGACGATGAATTTAAATCTAGGAGTAACTTATTCAACTACTTTTGGTTAGGTGAAATGCCTTTATAGGAAAAGAAAAGTAGATAGTAATGAGGGTCAAAATACTTTTTTTCTGAGCTCCTCTACCAAGGATTTTAAGACTTTTTCACCCTTCATTAACTTCATTTCATGTTAGGTATGATGAAACCATAAATTCCAACTCACCTGAGTCATGTTTGGTATGTTGAACTGTACATAATTAATGAATGGATGTATATGATAATAAAAAGCTGTCAATAATCACGTCCAATTCAACATAAATCCCATTTGTCATAAACTAGACTGGTAGGTCTTTCCTAGTTTGATTTTCACAAAGTAATTACAAAGGAAACCTTAAATTGAGTAGTTGGATTTAATGTTCACTAATCAAAAAGGGCATTCCTTTAGTAATATAAATACACATCAATGCGAGACTTCTCTACATCACAGCATCAAACACAACAGAAAAATTAGAAAAAGATAGTTGAAAATGGAGGGTAATGGTAGGGTTCTTTTCATTGTTACAGTGTTTCTTGGAATCTTCATGAATTTTATAGAAGCAAGAATTATCAAGAGCAAAGATGAAGTTGATCAACCTGACACCTTTGGAACTCCAGGATTCCCTAGAATTTTTACCCCTGGACTACCTATAAGCTTCCCTAGTCCAGGTATCCCTGGAATTTTTCCGACCCCTGGACTACCTATAGGCTTCCCTAGTCCAGGTATCCCTGGAATTTTTCCAACCCCTGGACTACCTATAGGCTTCCCTAGTCCAGGTATCCCTGGATTTTTTCCCAGCCCAGGATTCGGGGTATTTTGTTCACTCCCTGGGATCAGATGTCCTCCTCCAGTTCAGCTCAGTGGCCCTAGTGAATCCCCAAAGCGTGGTTCTGATGCGACTGTTTCACCGTGATAAGGAAACCCATGTCTCCTGTTTGTTTTTTTTAAGGTTTATCTGGGATTTAGTACTGATAATTTATGTTATCTAGCAACATAAATATATGAAATATGAATGTAAAAGAAAGAACATATGAGAGTTTCAGTTGTAGTCATATGTTCAAGTAATTAATTGTGTTTCTTTTGAGGACTTTTACTTGAGTTAGTTCGAAAAATAAACTGCGTTATAACTTTAACCGACTCCTCATAAGTAAAAGTTCAAGAGATTCATAAGTATTTATAAGCGAGGTCCGAACGCGACATCCTATCTTTTTTTTCCATAAAATAAAATTTTGGAAGGCATTTTTTTAAAAAGAACTTATGTTGTAGGCTGAAAATGAAGAATAATTAGTGTTTAGTTTTTGTGTCAATATATCCTTTCTTTCATTTAAAGATTGACAGTGTATTGATGGAAGGCAACGGAGCAGGACGACCATTACCATCTTCGCCCTGTTGAGAATTTTTGGGAGGTAGGGCGAGGCGCGGCGGGGCGGGTATAGAAAAACCCTCATTTATTGCTCCGTTTAATTGATTAAATAATTTTTAACACTTTCTCTGTCCCACAAAGATGGGTTCGTTTTTTTTTTTTTCACACAGATTAAGAAATCTCATTTAATGTAATTAAAATTATAAAATTTTCACACACTTCTCCTATTATGCCCCCATTTAATATTTGTCATTCATGAATCTAATAAATTTAAATGTTCATTAAGTTACAATTGGAATGCAAATGAAATTGAATTGCATTACATTGAAACAATAATAAAATCAATTATTGACTTTGTTATTGGAGGATGAGTGTTTCTAGGCAAAGTGGAATTTATTGACTGCCTAATTGAGTAAATGTGTGAACAAATTTATGTAATTTTCCATTATAATTGGAATATGTTAAGCTTATTTAGGTTGATAATAATGTAAATTAAATAAGAGTATATTAGGAAAAAGAAAAATTTAATACACTCTCTATAAAGTAAGTGGCCTATAATTTGGGACAGATAAATAAGAAAAATGAGCATATCTTTGTAGGATGGTGGGAGTATTATATTTTATTTTTTTTATATACAATTTAAATTTTAAAATATAAAAATAAAAACATTCGAGGAGGGTTCCGGGAATTCGGGGCGGGGGCGTTAGTAATTGGGGTAGGGCAAGGTGGGACAAGGCGAATGTGGTATTTTTTGTCATCCCTAAGGGCCTGCTTGGGAGTTCTTTTTTCAGCAGTTTTGATCAGTTTTGGATGGTACCGTTTATAAATGGTGAAAAAATCGGTGCTTATTAGATTTTTGGAGAACTAATTTTCGACTGTTTAAGCATTGTAGTGTAATTTGGAGTGTATTTCTTGACTCTCCAAATTGGTAAGTTTTTGCCGTTCTTTAAAATTTCTTTCAATTTTATCCTTTCTCAAACAATTATTTTCAAACTTTCATAAACTTAATGTTTGTAAAAAAAAAAAAAAAAAGAAAAAGAAAACATATGCAAAAACATAAATTTAATTTTATATTTTCAATGATATGTCGATATATAAAAATTTTAAAATTAATTTTTTTTAATTTATAAGCATATATGTAATTTAATTCTTTTAAAAAACGTTTAGAACCATTGGATAATAAACTCTCAAGCATGGATTGGACCTTTTCAAAAGCCGCTACTAAAAACTATCCAAAGCCGTTCCATCCATAAACGCCCACAACCAATACTTTAAAAAACCTTTGTACCGGTACTCCAAAACTCCCAAGTAGACCCTAAGTGTATTTATTATCTTTATTAAAAATAACATTGTAGTTAAAATGGTAGTTGAACTCGACGAGCTTTCCCAATTTCTATCAAGAATGTGTAACGTCGATAACTAATACCTAATTAATTTTATTTCAAGCCACAATAAGTAAATTATAAATAATGTGTTCAGAAATAAAATAGATATAAATATAAATCTAGATAAAATGAATATGTAGCGGGGATAGCTCAGTAGGGCACTTGGAATCTTTAAAGAGATGGCAGCTGAAATAGGAAAAAAGTTAAAAAGTTTAATAAATACAATATTCAGATTTTAAATTTATTTTTGTATTCATGAAATGTCAAAAGTTTAATAAATTGATGTCTTATTAATTGATAAAAAATAAATAAAATACTATTATGGATTCACTATATTTTGATAATTGATATGTATTATTTTTTTAATTATTATTATCTAAAATGCAAAGGCATAATTACCTTTAAAAGTGCATGTCAAACTTAACCCTAATATTATTTCAAAAAATGTTTGTGTTACACAAATAAGATAAAAAGAGAAAAATATATAAAATATTAGTCATTTTCTGATTATTTTTATTCAATCCAATTGACTAAATGTGCTCTTATATTATATATACTAGTTTTTTGACTCGTACGTTGCACGTAGTGTATTTTTAATTTTGTATCTTATATTATTTTGATGTTATCATTATATTTTATTTTATAATTAATTTTTTAATAAATATTTTTTATAGATTTGCAAAGATGTAAGAAAAATTGCTTCTTGCAAACATAGAAGTTCACAACAAGGAAATTGCACTTAAAATTTAATAAGCGTTATGCAATATTTAATATTGAAAATAAAAATTATTTATTGATAATATTAGTACATAGAGGGACACTTCATTCGCATTGAGTTGTTGTACTTTCCGGGAGATGCACTTCTGATACATTATATCTTGTATTACACAAATAAAAAGAATGTAAGATTGCAATAGAGCTTTATTATTTTCAAATTTGTGTCTAAATTGAAATTGCCTTCAATCATTATTCGTAACATATAAATCTTCATTGTTTGTAGCTTAGATTGAATCGTAATACTGTAGATGATTATATCCGTAAGCTTGAGATTTATGGTTTCAAATTTTTGTATGCTTGCCTATTATAAAAATTATATATGATTTTTAGTAAAAATATAAATAATTTTAATAAATGTTTTAGATTGTTATTTTGTACGTTAATCGTACAACTCTCTTTGTCGTTTCTTTCGTATTTCTTTTTGTATTTCGAAATTATTTTCTTCATCTATCTATTTTAAATGACAAAACAATAATAATAAATATATCACATTATTGTTATGCTTTGCTACTACAAAAAGACAACCTAAGATCTAAACGACAATCTTCACTAATTAACTAAGTTAATTAATAAAACATAAAAACTATAATGTCAAATAGTAAAGCAACTAACGACAACCTAAGTAATACAACCAACTATATAGTAGGATCGCTCTTCCTAAAGAATGATTACATGGTTTTTCCCTTTTCTCATAATGTCGACCTTCCATTTTGAAATTCTAAAAACCACAAACAAAATATGATCCAAAATATTTATTACAAATATACAATCATAAGCCGGCATGTAACAAGATAAACTTCAATTTAATATAAATTATAATCAATAGCAATAATAATCTATATCTACATCTATACTACTTCTAAAAGGGCTTAAATGGAGAAACATTTTTGGACCATTCTACCCCTACAATTTTTAAAAATTCCATATTCACCTTTAGTATTTATTAATGTATAATTATTTTTTAATATTTTATTTATTACTATTTTATTGTTCATCCTTATTGTATATTAAATTTTCAACAATTTACTAAATATACAATTAAAATTTTAAAATATTTAATCTATTAAATTAAATATGAAGGTGAAAAGATGATCTCAATTTTTTTTTTTTTTTTTTTTGGCATTAAGTAGATAAAAGGAATGAGAAATGAGTTTTAACCAAAAAAAAATGAATGAGAAAAATTGTAACTTTGTTCATTACCGCATTAAAATTCAAATCATAGTTGTCAAAACTGAAATAGAGATAAAAATATTATTTTTAATATTGTTTACGAGCATGTTTGTTCAGTTTTTTTTTTTCTCAAATTCATTTTCAACTACATATTTTGTGAGATCTACAACTTTTATCAACTTTTCAACCACATATTTTACCAAAAAAAAATTTCAAAATCTTTAAACTCCACCAAACTTATACTATAGTTTAGAACTAACGTGTGAAACTTTTTTAATTTTTAATATAATTAATATATATAGAACGTTCTTCTTATCTTACTTCTGTATGTCAACAATATTCTTACAACGTAGACAAGTATTGACACTTCTTTAATTTTTGTTTCTTACTCACATTTATGACATTTCATTTACGTCCTCAAATCAAACACGTCTAATAAAAAGAGAACATGCACAAAGAACATTGTTCACAACGAAGTATTACTCCAACAAATGTACAATATTATGTAGTCAATCATTACATTTTATCACAATAAAATTAGTAATTATTAATTTTATTTTTCGTAAAATGCATCCCTGGAGATCATTAATACTATAAGATTTGATATCAATCATCAAAGTTTAAATCACCAAAAGATCTTAATTGAGTTCAAGTTATTGTTGGTATTATCACCATATAAAATTCATCTCTAATTGTAATTGTCTTAAATGAATGCAATCATCTTTTAATATTTATTGTTACTCTTTTATTGTTCATTATTATCGTTCATTAAATTTTTAATAATTTATTAATGTATATTTAAAATTTGTAAATATTTAATATATTAAATTAAATATGAAGGTGGAAAGACGATCTCAATTTTTTTTCTTTACGTAGATGAAAGAAATAAGAAATGGATTTTAAAAAAATGAATAGAAAAATTGTAACTTTTTTTTATTACCAGATTAAAATTCAAATCATGAAGATGAAAATATTGTTTTGAATATATTGGATTACAGTGATTATAGTTGACAACTAATATATGGAACTTTTTTAATTTTTAATTTAATTAATAATACATGAGACACGCTTAATAAAAAGAGAATATACACAAAGAATATTGTTTACAATGAGTAACTACTCCAACAAATATAAAATATTATATTATTGATCATTACATTCTCCCCAATAAAATTAATAATTATTAATTTTTTTCGTAAAATACAACCCTAATGATCCCTATTAATATATCATTAATTCCCAACGATTTGATATCAATAGCTCGTCAATCATCAAAGCTCAAATCACTAAAAGCTCTTCACTGAATTCAAGTTACTATTCGTATTACTACTATATAAAACTCATCTTTGAGTGCAATTATATTTTTATAAATGTAAATAAAATATCAACATCGAACAATATAAAAAAACATGTTACCAACAACCATAAATTTTTTAATCTTTATTGCAATTGCTACTTTAACATTTTAAGTATTAACAATTAAAAAATAAAAAATTTGAAAATATTAAAAATTAACAATATGATTACAAAACCACGTGCAATGCACGCATATTTAACTAGTACTAATCTAAAAGGGGCTTAAGTGGAGAAATATTTTTGGACTATTTTACTCTTACAAAATTTTTAAAATTCCATATTCACCTTTAGTATTCATTAATGTATAATTATTTTTTAATATTTTATTTATTACTCTTTTATTGTTCATCCTTATTGTACGTTAAATTTTCAACAATTTACTAAATATACAATTAAATTTTTTAATTATTTAATCTATTAAATTAAAAAAATATGTTCTCAATTTTATTTTATTTTTGCATTAAGTAGATAAAAGGAATAAGAAATGAGTTTCAACAAAAAAAATAAATAAGTGGGAAAAATTGTAACTTTGTTTATTACCACATTAAAATTCAAATCATAGTTTTCAAAACAAAAATGGAGATAAAAAGATTATTTTTAATACATTATATTACTGTGATTACAATCATGTTTGGTTCAGTTCTGTTTTTAAAATTCTTTTTTTCTCAAATTTATTTTCTACTACATATTTTGTGAGACCTGCAACTTTTATCAACTTTTCAACTACACATTTTACCAATTTTTTTTCAAAATCTTTAAACACCACCAAATATATATTATAGTTTAGAACTAACGTATGAAACTTTTTCTATTTTTAATTTAATTTAATTTAATATATATATATATATATATATATATATATAACATTCTTCTCATCTTATTTCTATCCGTCAACAATATTTTTACAACATAGGCAAGTATTGACATTTCTTTAATTTTTGTTTCTTACTCACGTTTATGACGTTTCATTTACGTCGTCAAATCAAACACGTCTAATAAAAAGATAACATACACAAAGAATATTATTTACAAAGAATTACTACTTCAACAAATGTACAATATTATGTAGTCAATCATTACATTTTATCACACTAATTTTATTCTTCATAAAATGCAGCCCTGAAAATTATTAATTCTATAAGATTTTATATCAATAGTTTGTCAATCATCAAAATTTAAATCACCAAAAGGTCTTAACTAGGTTCAAGTTATTATTGGTATTATTACCATATAAAACTTATCTCTAATTGTAATTGTACTTACATGAATGTAATTATCTTTTAATATTTATTTGTTACTCTTTTATTGTTCATTATTATCGTACATTAAATTTTTAACAATTTATTAAATGTACATTTAAAATTTGTAAATATTTAATATATTAAATTAAATATGAAGGTGAAAAGATTATCTTAATTTTCTTTTGCCTTACGTAGATGAAAGAAGTGATAAATAGATTTTTTTTTTAAAAAAGGAAAAATTTTAACTTTTTTTATTAGTGGATTTAAATTTCAAATCATGGAGATGAAAAGATTATTTTGAATACATTGGATTACAGTAATTATAATTATAGTTGACAACTAATATATGAATTTTTTTTAATTTTAATTATATATATATATATATATATATATATATATATATATATATATATATATAGAGAGAGAGAGAGAGAGAGAGAGAGAGAGAGAACGGTGACAATTCTTTAGTTTTGTTTCTTACTTAAATTTATGTTGTTTTTCATTTACATCACAAATCGATCGACTTAATAAAAAAGAGAAGATATACAAATAATATTATTTACAAGGAATCACTACTCCAACAAATGTATAATATTATATAGTCAATTATTACATTCTCTCCATTAAAATTAATAATTATTAAAAAAAATCGTAAAATACAATTCTGAAAATCCCTATTAATACATCATTAATTTCATACGATTTGATATCAATTGTTCGTCAATTATCAAAGCTTTAAATCACCAAAAGCTCCTCACTAAATTTAAGTTGCTATTTGTATTACTACTATATAAAACTCATCTTTGATTGCAATCGTACTTCCATGAAGATAAATCAAATATCAATATCGAACAATACAAAACAACATGTTATCAACAACCATATTCTTTTATCTTCATTGCAATTGCTACTTTAACATTTTAATTATTAACAATTAAAAAATAAAAAATTTGAAAATATTAAAAATTGACAATATGATTATAAAAGCACGTGCAACGCACGCGTGTCTAACTACTATAATAAAAAGCAGGCAAGGCAACGATCAATACAAACATACAATCGCAAGCCGATAAGGAAACAATATAACAACTTTATTTAAATATAAATAATAATTAATAGCAACAACAATTGAATAATAAGTCGGCAAGATATATAACAACTAATACAAATATCTGACAAGGCAACAATCCAATAATTCCATTCAAATGGTACCCGCTAACTTAGTATCTCCTGTCCCGATAGTAGCATGAAATTGGAGCAACTAACAACGAACAACCAACTTTGTAAACTATACAAACAAGTAGACAACCATCCAACTAATTTATTTTACAACTTGCAAAATATATTAAAAATTAACCCAGTTAACTGAAAAAGAATGTAAAATTAAATGACTATCATTTACTTTCTTGGTTTCAAACAATTAATAGTGAAAAATGACTATCATTTGCCATCAACTTCATTTTTCCAACTTATTTTTCTTTTCACATATGGTATATATAATACAAGCCGGGCAATTACACAAAATCAACCGTGTAATACATATCTAAACACTTGCTCATCTATTGATTGTCGATTGATTAATGCAAATTTTCAATTAATTTATTTTACTAAAAGAAATTAAAAATTAAAAAAATCAACACAAATGATTGAAAAGGAATGTAAAAAACTAAAAGTTCTGCATTAATTTTGGGGAAAATGGGTAAACCTGACCGGTAAAGAAAGGGTAAGGTTTTGCAAGGAATCGAAACGAACATTTGAAATCAAGAAAAAGAAAAGTCCAATATACTGAAAATTGTGACAATTTTATTGGAAAAAAGTGGAGAGTGCTAAGTTAAGGAAAAAAAAATTTGAATATTGTGCCATGACTGTGCATTGGGTCTGGCTGGAGGGCCGGAACTGATGATGCTGGAGACTTAGTTCGGTCGAAATTTGACGCCGGAACTAACCCCAGAATCTGAAGACGTAAAATTGGAGAGGTTTAGTCAGGTTTGGATTATTTTAATTAAAAAGATGGGCGAGTTTTGAATTTTGGGCTGAAAGCGTTGTGAATTGGACTAGACTACAAATTAATTAGGTTGGACTACAACTCCAAAAACAATCTTTGTTTTAAAACTTGGTTTATTAGATATATATGGCTTGCATTTTGGCCGAGCTATAGTCCCCCCTCACCCCCTTCCGAATTAATTTTTTATTTCACATTTCAATCTCTCAATCTATTATATATTCAATTCAACAAAAATTTTCAAATTTCATTATCTCTCAATATTAATTTTTATTTATTTATCTCAAATCTCATTATCTAAATATTAGTCTATACTTTTAAGTTTTAATTTTCTACTTCTTCTACTACTTTTCTACATTTCTACTACATCTTCTACTCTTGTCTTTATTATTTTGTTCCAAATAACCTACAATCGAAGTGATGATGATTTCAGTAGTTTTAATGACATTCCAATTCCTCTTAGTTTTGTTGATGAGTTTGGAAGTAGCACCGATTTAATTGATTTGGATGACATCAAGAATATGTCAACACACATACAACCACCGATTCTAGTACTAAACAAAAAGCTACCAAACAAAAGGCTAGGTACAATCAACATTTTGAGTTGGTACCCACGGGTAAACTATTAGATGGAGTTCCTGAGCATAAAGCACAGTGTAAACACTGTAAAGAGAAGTTAGTCTAGCAAAAGGGATAGACATGACCCATCTAAACAGATACTTCAAAAAGTTCAGTTTAAACACGGAGGTTTGGAATCAAATCAGGCACAACTCTTGTTTCGATCTCCTAGAGCCAATTCCAGTAGTACTCTCAATCTAAATAATTGGGTATATGCACAAGAGAGCATGCGTCGCAAAGTACTGCCACAATTTGTGGCAAATGCCGAGTTTCTACTGAACTTCGTGGAAAATCCTTATTTCACGAACTTCATCCAAAAATATCTCCAACTAGGTACGATTCTGTTGCTAGAAAAAATCATTATAAAGATACTATTATTTTATTTAATAAAATGAAAAAAGCTATTATAATGATATTAGTAATTATAACAGTGTTTTATCTTTCATTTCAAACTTATGGACAGGTAATAACCAAAAAGGATATATGACTGTAAATGCACACTATATTGATAATAATTGGATAATGCATAAAAAATTAATAGCGTTTAGATAAAAAGACTATCCTCATAATGGAGTTAATATTTTTCATGTTTTATTGGGCGTGTTACGTGAATTTAATTGTGAAACAAATTTAATTGTGAAACGTAATTAATTTTACTTTTGATAGTTCAGGTCTCGACAATATAGTAATTGACAAATTAATGCAACATTTGAACCAGAAGTTGATGGTATTTTATTTCACATTCGTTATGTATGTCATATTTTTAATTTAATTGTGAAACATGGATTAAAATTCATAGAAGTATAATTAGAAAAAATTAGATACGCTATTAATTATATTACAGTCTCACCAGCAAGAAAACAAGTTTTTGCTGGTCTATGTGTTGAACATGGGCTGCAAGAAAAATATTTTTGCACTGATGTTGGCCATAGGTAGAATTCACATATCTTATACTTGAATCTTGTGAAAGATATGAATATTGTATTACTGCATATTATAATGGCCGACACTCACACCGTCTAGATTTTGATTTGCAAACATATGACTGAGAAATATGTGTTCATGTTAAAAAAATTTGAATGTTTTTTTCGATGCAACAAATGCATGTTCAGATGTATATTATCCGACTACTCCACTAGTTTTAAATCATTTCTTATATTGCTAAAAATTTTAATAGATATAAGGATTTTGCTCTTTTTTCTAATATTATGTTTGTGATGGAGGCTAAAATTAGAAAATATTGGGAAGAGTTGCCTATGTTATTTCTATTAGCATCTATTATAGATCTTAAACTTAAATTAGAGGATACGAAAGTAATAATAATAACAATTTCACAAAAATTAACATACGAGAATCCACTAACGTGTGGTAATTTAGAAAAAAAACTTTATGTCAAATGTATGAGATCATATGATCCCCTGTACTTCGTCATGAACTAATGTTACTGACTTATGGAGTTATGTTAGTTCACATAGGAGTGGTCAACATGATAGTTGTTCTTCTTCTGCTTGTTCCCTTTTCCGTTATAGTGATACACCTTTAGAGTTAGCTAGGTACTTGATATACTACGATCGTGGAGACAAAATCAACATCAATACTCAATTATTTCAAATATGGCACGTGATCTATTAACACCTTTGGTATGAACTGTCGCATCGGAGTCTACTTTTAGTACAGGTGGTAGGGTTCTGTATGATTTCAGGGCAAAATTTAGAGCCGACATATTAGAAAGCTTACTATGTCTGAAAGATTGTGATGACGCCGAACTTCGAATACAAGATAAAGTTGACAAAATGATATCCGAATAACTTGAAGATTTGAATATGTAACACTTGAATTTGTGTACATATTTGATATTTTCTTTGTCTTATTTTAACAAAAAATTGTACATGTAACAATTTGTTCATGTACAATTTTAACTCCGCCTACGTTCAAAGTAGCCATTGCCAAGCTCGGAAAAAGGATGAAGATTTTCAAATTTGAATTTTTAAGAGAAAAATTTCTTACACTTTCTTTCTTTTTTATTTTAAAATTATCCGAAACAGTATAAAAAAAATTAAAAAATTGAGCCGAGCTCGTGGGCCGAACCGAGCCCTATTTTTTTGGACGAGCCGAACTCGATTGGTAACAGGCTGAGCCGAACCGAGCCAAGCAACCTCTACTTTTAAACACCGACAAACATACACTTTAGTCCAAAGGCGAGCATATGCAAGCAGAGACAAGACATCATATTCCACAAAAGATTATTCATCATTCATAGGGCACCTTTAGAGAATGTCATGACAAGACTTTGTGTTCAACATGCCAATTCAATGTTGTGTCTACGTTAATAGACAAGGCATTATTTTAGAAAAAGTCAAACTTTTTTATATGCTGGTTATATAGTTTCCATATGTTTTATGGGATTTTATTCCCCTAAAAGTTATCAATTAGTTTCTTCTTTCCTTATTCTTTTGTTGCTAGAAACTATAAATAGTGTCTTTGTATCTTGTTGCAATCAATGAGAATTAGTCAAACTCAATTATTCTCCAATTCTTACAAAATCCCTATTTTCTTATCTCAACAAACACGTGCAACTTTCCACAATATACAAATTATGACATATCTTACAATAACGTCATCTTATTTTTTTTGACTGAAAAATGAAAGGTTGTCTGATTTTGCTTTTCAAAGTATTGTCCCTTGAACTAATCTAATTCTTCCATGTTTAAATATTAGATCACAGAAATATTTCATCTTCAGAAACCTTTGAAATGCAAGCCTTACCAAAATGTGGCACCTTGTGGGTTCTTAGTTTATTGTGAAAGCTGGTCAAGGACAATACAAAATAGCATAGTTTGTGAAGTCACAGTAGGTAAAGATTATAGCAAAGTTGCTTGTTATGTAATGACAAGTGCACGGATCGCTTAAGTAATAAAGTAGATTTTCGGTTCCCTAACAGAAAACAAAATATAAAAGTAAAACCATAAACTTAAACTAAGCTAAACAAAATAAAGATTTGAGTTTATGTCAAATGTCTTACTATAGGCCTCATGTTTGATGTAACAATACTAATATAATTTTTCCTCGAGCATATGTTTATGTGCAAACCTCTCAGAATTTATCACACTTCTAATGCTTTTCTCTCTCCAATCCCGAGGTGTTCTAGCAATTTGGTTCCTATTGATCAACACAATGCTTTTTTCAAATAAAGTGGTAAAATTAGAACTTGTATTCTCGTTTAACTAGGGTGGTGAATGATTTCTAATTTCTCATCTTGACCTACTTCCAGGCTTTAATCTAGCAATCCTTACCACACTTTAACACTTTTTATTTATTTTACTTTATATAAATGATCGTGACATCTTGTGCAATACTTCTCCCATACTAGCTTTCTATGTGACCCTAGAAGCGAGCTTTTCTCGAGCATGACTCCCAAGTCGAGATGACCACTGGGGCACCGCATTTTGAATACCTTAATGTGCTGACTAGATCAGGAGTCCCATGTGCTATAAGAGAAGTAAAGATGTAATTTTTTTTTTTGACTTTATAACGAGTTTGCCGATGACTCCATAAGTCGACGACTTAGGGCACCAGATTTTAAAACACCTAATGTGCTTAGTCAAGCCGAAATATTTTATTTTATTTATTAAGGCAGGACATGGGTTTAATATATTTATTATATCCATTAAAACAATATAATAGAACTTAAAACCATGTCAATATATCTCAGCACTACTGATTGACTTAAACCTGTTTCTCAAACAACACACTAGCTTAAGACTTAGAACCAATTTTTTGTACTACTGTCAACAATACACAATCAAGATCAAATCATGGTCCCAATAATGATAACCAATAGTGGCTTAGGTTTACAAATGTGTCAAAGCATGGATAATACACCAGATATACAATAGTTCGCCATCTAAATCTATACCAAAATATAATTGGATTAAACAACATCATCATCAAGTGTAAGAAGTTTAACAACAACCAAGTTTTTTTTTCCATATAGAGAATCTGTTATTACGCATCAGTGCCAATAAAGATTCTTACATTTAACCCATAGACTCGAGTGATAATGACTCAAAGTAGAAGCCACAGGGCATCATGATACTTCCTTTACCCAACCCCTGAAAGCAGTACATTGTCCCCAATGTAAGCAAATTGTGGCCGTACCAAAGGAGGAAAGATCGTGCACTCAGAGGTAAATGCGGAGAAGAAGGTCAGAGCGGATCGGCCAGTAAAGAGGGCCGGAACCAACGGCGTAGGAGACTCGTGTCACGGAAAGAGAGACGATGTGGTATAACACCATCCAAGCGCCACAAGAAATGGAGCACGGATGGTGGACATCGCTGTCAGGCGTTTATAGTCCATTGTTCTCCTCTGAAAAGCGCCGGTTACGCGAGCCAGCGAGTCCAACAATCCTTACGCGTCAACCATGTGTCGCGGATGGCCTCGGCTGAGCGTGGTTGAATTGGAGTTTCAAACCACCGCCGGATAATCGTAACCGACGCAGAGGCGATCGGCCTCAAGAACCCGGAGTCACCGATTGTCCGCCGCCGTCTGCCACCGATGTCCCGCGTCCGGCTTGTCGACAAAGGCTCGTGAATTCCTGCTCACGAATAAGTAACGGCACCTCTCGCCGCAAAGCAGCACCACATGAGTCAAGGAGGCACCGGGACATGACGCATGAACAATGCTGACTGCAAGATCTACACTGAATCAAAAAATATGAGTCCCTGGTGATTTTTCTACCACTCGGTAAAGATGATGGCGTAAGAGTTGAGCTCAAGTTAAGTCATTGAAGTCCGGTGGCGCTGGAAGTAAAATATGTTATGACACACAAAAATATGGAAGATACAGACTCTATCAACTGGTTGTAGAATTTGGGTCCACCAGAGGCCACGCTGTTTCACTTGCCCATAAAAACTGAAGCCACCAGGTTGTTATCCCAGATCAAAATTCGACTCAAGATTACCCATAAATACCCATAAAATTTTCAATCACTGCTGGATCAACTTAATCCACTTTTCTGACCCGCTGCGGCATACCGAAGGTTCCGCCTCCTGCCTCTGGCTAGCCGTGACTGTGCTGACGAGAAATCTTGATCATCACGCAGACAGGGCTAAATGAAGTCACCAACAATTCGGTAAGCAACTACGTTAATCAATGAGCTATTGCCATTTCAGAGTAGGGGAAGCCACGGCCAATCACCTCCTTTTCGCCCAAATATGCTTCGTGATTTCAACCACTCAAAGTAGATGTAAACGCTCGATCCGGAAATCTGAAGATACCACCGTTTGTCACAGTTACTTTCCACCCAAGCGCCGGGTTACGGATGACCTAACCTAATTTCTTTCTCCTTTACAGTTGGTGGGTCTTTTTCGCTGGTGCCATAAGACTCCAAGAAAAAGGAAAGTAATCATTAGGCATCATAACGAAGGTAGGAACACGAAAAATAGTACCAAAGGAAAAGGGAAAAAATTAGAGAATTTCTCGCTTTGAAACTTAGTCCGCCACTATTTTCACCAACGGAGTAGAAGCTGAGAAATAACTTAAATTTTTCCCAGCCATCTCCAGCATATGGTTCTATATGGAATGGTCGTGGTCATATCCAAATCAGTAAAACAGGACAAAATGAGCGGACTCAAGTGGGGACCTAAACAATGACTTTAGGCGGGCAGACGCCTACCTACAAGTATGCCATGACTCACTTTTATCATGGTGGATAATGTGAGTTGAAACTGTGGATGTGTTAACAATGATCACAGAATGATTTTTGATGAAAGTCCACTTATGGAACTTAAAGTTCACAAGAACCCCACCATCAATTTATCAAACACCTGGGAGTAAATTATGTGTTAGGCCTAAAGAGGGTAATGGGTTTTGAAGCTAACCAGAAAATTAATCACACACCAACACAATCCACCAACAAACCAACAGGCTCACCCAGCCCATCCCCAAGTAATTAACGTGAAATCGAAAAATTGAAACCACAACATGAGAGGAAATGAAGAAAGAACATACCGTGAGTTATGCTACCAATTGAGGGATATGACGGGAACGTAATTGAACACACTATACTACGTAAGTAATGTTGTAGAGGATGCTGGGATTAGGGATGATTTGAATTGTGGAAGAAGATGGCTGTGAATAGGGCGTGCGAGGCTGCCAGAGAGTAGGAAAGAAAAAAGCCATGGCTGTTTGAACTTAAGTGTTGGCATGTCACCAACACATGCCTCAAGCGATTGCCGCCTGACTACTGGTGTTCAGCCTCCGTATCGCATCATGCATCGCCCGCTCACCGTGATTTTTTTTTTTTTTAACCAACCAACCACCAGACCAACTCAACATATCAGCTTTGCAAATGCCGCTAAATAGGACGGTGAAGGAAAAACACATGTAGTTTAAATGTGACCCGGCAGGACCTACTTTTAATATGTGAAATTTGAGGCACAAGCCAAACTCGAAAAAATGCATGAATTAGAACAACTAAACCCCAGACGAAAACTCATTTTGATGCTTTTGACTCAATTTATGGTCTATATGATCATACGAACTCCTACATCGGTGTTAAATTGGAAATGAGGACTAATAACGCTAAAAAATCAACCAAGCGCAAGAACCAATGCAACCAAAAACGAAGCAATAAACTTTATCCAGCCACGGTATTTACATATATGCTCATCAAGGAGAGTGGGATAGAAAACGGGTTACCTCCCCATTAAGCCGCTCGAATTGACGGGCCTAGAGCCCACTCTTTGTGTTGATTCATTCTGTGTGTGTTGAACGGTGGACTTTTCTTTCGAGAATCCACCATTCCAACAGATCTTAAACCGCTGTCCGCTGGACTTATCAATTAGTTTCTTCTTTCCTTATTCTTTTGTTGCTAGAAACTATAAATAGTGTCTTTGTATCTTGTTGCAATCAATGAGAATTAGTCAAACTCACTTATTCTCCAATTCTTACAAAATCCCTATTTTCTTATCTCAACAAACACGTGCAACTTTCCACAATATACAAATTATGACATATCTTACAATAACGTCATCTTATTTTTTTTTGACTGAAAAATGAAAGGTTGTCTGATTTTGCTTTTCAAAGTATTGTCCTTGAACTAATCTAATTCTTCCATGTTTAAATATTAGATCACAGAAATATTTCATCTTCAGAAACCTTTGAAATGCAAGCCTTACCAAAAATGTGGCACCTTGTGGGTTCTTAGTTTATTGTGAAAGCTGGTCAAGGACAATACAAAATAGCATAGTTTGTGAAGTCACAGTAGGTAAAGATTATAGCAAAGTTGCTTGTTATGTAACAATACTAATATAATTTTTCCTCGAGCATATGTTTATGTGCAAAAAGTCGTAACTATTATGTGGGCATTTTGAACTTTGTCAAGAACTTGATCATGTAGAATCCAACTCAGGTACACTCGATGGGTTGGCAGCCTAAATACTAGATCTTGGTTTCTATTTCCTAACGCCCAGGTGATGCAGTCAGGAAGGGAAACCAGAATACAATCTTTATTTAAGGGTTGCATGTGGGATAAGATAGTAAAAGCTGCATATTGTGCAAGTAATAAATAACTACTATCCTGAACAGTAATTGTTTATATTCTAACCCAAAAATTATTCTACTGCATTGAAAATAAAATGAATAGTGAGAAAAGGTAAATTTTTCTTTTTAAATATTGTAAACACAAGCCAAAAACAAAGTTTGTTTCTACATGAAATCTTTTTGTCATCCGTGCATTTATAACTTCAAGGGATTATTGTTCATATTTTTCAATAAATATGATAATTGAGGTTCTACTTGGTATTTTTCCTCGGCGCTACATTATTAATTATTATAATAAAATATCATTAAGCTTATAGTGTTCAGCAGTAACCTTACATGAATTGTTTGAAATTATATGTCATTAACTCATTTAAAAAGAAATATGTAATTTTACTTTCAATTTAAAAACTAATGAATTGTTTGAAATTATATATCAACTCATTTATACTTTCTCTTGTAGGATGATATGGCCACGCTTTTATCTTCACAGCAATAGGCCGAAAATGAAAGTCAGAGTGATGAAGGGGTTATCAACCACCGGTGCTTACTGCTAATGATGTAGCTAATGAGATTCTTGACACCCGATCTGATTATTATATTGGATTAGGTAGGAGGCCAAAGCCTCCAAAAGAAGACGTGTCGAGCTTTCTCATTCCAATATGAGAATGTTGAACTTCGTCGATGGTCCAAACACTACAAAGTCAGCTAACATTTGCTAGAGAGAAGATTGGACTTTTATAGATGCAAAACACTACACCCATTTTATTTTATTTTATTTTATTTTATATTAAAACACTTGTGTGTAGGTGCATTGGTTCTTTTTTATGTGAATAAAGATTATGGACAATTTCAATTTGGCAATACATGAATTGTTAACTTATGTTTTGAAATTTAAAATTTATTGTATTTAGATATAAATTGTAACAGCTTTATATAATTATCATAACATTAATTATTTAAAAAAAACTCAATAGAGAATTGTTGACCAACAAGTATTGGTTCTAGATACCTTTTCCCGACTAATTGCAACGTTAGTTGACGAATTTAACGCTGACCAAATAAATTTTGGTCCAAGATGATTTTTGCCTACGACATTAAATCTTAGTCGACGAACATAACACCGACCAAATAAATTTTGGTCCGAGATGATATTTACCGACTACAGAACTTCTTAGTTGGCGAATATAAAACCGACCAAAGCATGTTGGTCCTAGATAATATTTATCGACTACACAATATTGTAGTCGGTATTGAATTCGTCGACAGCCTTTCGCCTACTACCATGCCGACCAACAAAGTTGAGTCAGCAATAATATTCACCGACGGAGTTTTTTATTTTTTATAATTTTTATTTTTTAGAATTTTTACTTTTTAAGAATTTTAATTTTTTTAGAATTTTATATTACTCCATTTTTTCACTGAAAACACTCAAAACGACAAAAACCTGGTTTGAGTTTTGTGTTATAAATTTAACCTGTTTTGAGTTTTGAAGTTGATCAGCGTGAGACCTTTGGAACTACAGGATTCCCTAGAATTTTTACCCCTGGACTCCCTATAAGCTTCCCTGGTCCAGGTTTCCTTGAAATTTTTCCAACCCTTCAACTACCTATAGGCTACCATCAAGGCCGGACTTTAGGTTTTGCAGGTCTAAGTCGAAATTTAAAAATTGGACCCTTAAATCATAGTGTGTATTTATATTTTTTCTCTTCATAAGAGTTTTCCAGAACTAATTTTATAAACTCAAAATCCAATAATAAAACGATAAACAAAATGTAATATCCAACAATAAAGAATGCTATGAATTTTATTTTTTTTTTTATCTTAACCAATTTTGCAATAATTTTATTGGCATATAAATATATTTGAGGAACAAAATTCGCCGATGCAAAATATGATGTCAACAAGAAATGACAAAATCAAGTCTACCTTAATCAATTCATTATAAACAAATTGGAGAGAAGATAGATTTTGGAGTTAACTTTTTAATTGTGTAAATTTTTTTTGTTAGGTGTAGACTTAGGTTGTCCTAGATCGATGCTTTGAAATAAACAAAAGCAAATATAATATATTTTTTTAAGAATTATGGGCCCGAGGTAATCGTCTCTTAAACCTCTTATAAAGTCCGGGCCTGGCTACCATAGTCTAGGTATCCCTGGTTCTTTTTCCTAGCCCGGGATTCGGGGTATTTATTTCACTCCCAAGGATCAGATGTCCTCCTCCAGTTCAGTCCAGTGGCCCTAGTGAATCCCCGGAGCATGGTTCTGGTGCGACTGTTTCACCATGGTAAGGAAATCCCTGTCTCTTTTTTTTTTTTTTTTTAAAGGTTTATCTGGGATTTAGTACTCATAATTTATGTTATCTAGCAACATAAATATATGAAATATGAATGTAAAAGAAAGAACACACGAGAGTTTCAATTGTAGTTTATACTTTATATAGTACTGTCATATGTTCAAGTAATTAACTATATTTCTTTTGAGGATTTTTACTTGAGATAGTTCGAAGAATAAAATGCGTTATAATTTAACAGACTCCTCATAAGTATAAGTTCGAGAGATTCATAAGTATTTATAAGCGTGGTCCGAACTTGACATTCTATCTTTTTTCTTCCATAAAATAAAATTTTGGAAGGCATTTTTTTAAAAAGATCTTATGTTGATGGCTAAAAATGAAAAATAATTGTTCTCTTTGCGTTTCATTTTTCAGTTTTGAGTTTTGAATTCATTTTCAATTTTTTATTTTGAGAATCTATTTTAAGATTGTTGAAAACGCGTTGGGTTTGTCATTTTGAAAAACTATTTTTGGGATAGATAAGGAAAAGCGAGCCTATTTTGTGGACTTGGAGAAGTATTATGTTTTATTTTTTATATACAATTTAAATTTTAAAATATAAAAATAAAATAAAATAAAAACATCCGGGGAGGGTTCCAGGAATTTGGAGCGGGCCGCCCCCACCCCGTTAGTAATTGGGGCAGGGCAAGGCGGGACAAGACGAATGTAGGTTTTTTTGTCATCCCTAAGCATATTTATTATCTTTATTAAAAATAACTTTGTAGTTAAAATGGTAGGTGAACTCGACGGGCTTTCCCAATTTCTATCAAGAATGTGTAACGTCCATAATTAATACCTAATTAATTTTATTTCAAACCACAATAAGTAAATTATAATTAATCTGTTCATAAATAAGATAGATATAAATATAAATCTAGATAATAGAAATATGTTGCGGGGATAGCTTAGTTGGGGGAGGGTCAGACTAAAGATTTGAAGGTAGCTTGGCTCACTGCATTTTTATTTTCTTTTTCTGTTTACCGTTTTGGTGCTTGCACAAGTGAAAATAACATTTGGCAGTTGGTACTAGGAATCTTTAAAGAGATGGTAACTGAAATAGGAAAAAAGTAATAAAAGTTTAATAAATACAATATTCAGATTTTAAATTTATTCTTGTATTCATGAAATGTCAAGAGTTTAATAAATTGATGTCTTATTAATTGATAAAAAAATAAATAAAATACTATTATAGATTCACTATATTTTGATACTTGATACTAATATTTTTTTTTTTTATATTATCTAAAATACAAAGGATATAATTTCCTTTAAAAGTGCGTGTCAAACTTAACCCTAATATTATTTCAAAAAATGTTTGTGTTACACAAATAAGATTAAAAGAGAAAAATATATAAAATATTAGTCATTTTCTGTTTATTTTTGTTGAATCCAATTGACTAAATGTGCTCTTATATTATATACTAGTTTTTGACTCGTACGTTGCAAGTAGTGTCTTTTTAATTCTCTATCTTATATTATTTTGATGTTATCGTTATTGTTATTGTTCCTCATTTTGATCGGACGAAGGAAGGTCTGACTTAGACATATCATATGAACAAAGCTTATACTGTTTACTTAAGAGTACCCTTCGACCTCAAAAAGACGAAAGTAAAGTATAGTTGTTCCAACCTTCGCCGATTTAGGCGAATGGTTCGATCATCTACCTTGGTTGTTATCTATCAATTTCAAAATGGAAAGAATAATCATGGGACTACTAAATGAATCTCCACATGGCAAAATCAGTTACAACCAAAGCACACGATGGAATAAAAACCAAATATAAAGAAAATGATAGCCGAGTCAATGACCTCTTACCACATGTCCTAGCATCTTCTAGAATTAAGGGCCTCCCAATGGGAAGGTGACACATAGCAGAGAAAGAAGAAAATACAAAAGAACCCCAGGCCTTGTAACATCTATAAATAGTTTGAATTAGATAGAGGGAAAGAGAGAAAAATTAAAAAACTTTAGCCAAATTCTTGCTTTTTTAGCTCTTAATCTTCGGACGGCTTTCCATAAGAGGATTAAGTTGATTATTTCAACAAAGAGATGATCCGAGGATTTGTTGCCTATGATTTTAGTGGTCAACAGTTATCATTATAGTTTATTTTATAATTAATTGTTTAATAAATATTTGTTGATAAATATGCGAAGATGTAAGAAAAATTGCTTCTTGCAAACATAGGAGTTCACCACAAGGAAATTGCACTTAAAATTTAATAAGCATTATACAATATTTAATATTGAAAATACAAATTATTTATTGATAATATTAGTACATAGAGGGAAACTTCATTCCGATTGAGTTGTTATACTTGCCGCTTCTATACTTGCCGCTTCTGATACGTTATATCTTGTATTACACAAATAAAATGAATATAAGATAGCAATAGAGCTTTATTATTTTTAAATTTTTGTCTAAATTGAAATTGCCTTCAATCATTATTTGTAGCATATAAATTTTCATTGTATGTAGCTTAGATTGAATCGTAATACGGTCGACGGTTATATTCGTAAGCTTGAGGTTTATGGTTTCAAATTTTTGTATGCTCGCCTTTTATAAAAATTATATATGATTTTTAGTAAAAATATAAATATTTTAGATTGTTATTTTGTACGTTAATCCTACAACTCTCTTTGTTGTTTCTTTCGTATTTCTTTTTATGTTTCAAAATTATTTTCTTCATGTATCTATTTTAAATGACAAAACAATAATAATAAATATATCATCCATTATATCTTCGAAATCACCGACAAATGCAAATCAAATATATCACATTATTGATATGCGTTGCTACTACAAAAAGACAACCAAAGATCTAAACGACAATCTTCACTAATTAACTAAGCTAATTAATGAAACATAAAAACTATAATGTCAAATAGTAAAGCAACTAACGACAACTTAAGTAATACAGCCAACTATATAGTAGGATCACTCTTCCTGAATAATGATAACATGGTTTTTCCCTTCTTCTTAGAAGGTCGATGTGGTTTTTTCTCATCATCTCATGGGCTCAGACTGGGTGTTCCTATATCTCCAACGATGTTTATTATTGCTACAGATTATTTTTCATGACTATTCACTCAGCAGCATTAGCATATTTCTTCGATGGCATACAAACATGGAGGGTGACGCTCTCATCTCTTATTTATCCTTTGTAGACAATATGATTATTTTTGTCAATGGCCAGAAGCAGTCTATCAGACGAGTTTTACAGTGTATTGAGCACTATAAGATGGTTTCTGGGCAGTTGGTAAACAGAGATAAGAGTGGGGTTATCTTACCCAGGAGATTTTCTACTAGTCAAATACACAAGCTGGAGCATCTGACAGGATTTTGTCATCAGCAGCAGCTCTGCACTTATCTTGGTATTCTTTTATTTAAAGGAGCCAAGAAGATCTTCTTGTATGATGACTTAGTCCAGAAAGTCTGGAGTAGAATCTCTGGTTGGGCCTCGAGACTCCTATCATTTGGGGGACGGATTACTTTGATACGATCAGTGCTATCCTCTATTCTTTTCTATCTCCTTCATATTATGAAACCTCCCAAAGCTATCTTGAAGAAGTTAGAGGCATATTTGCTAGGTTTCTTTGGGACTTCAGAGACCATACACACAAATTACATTGGAGGAGATGGAAATACTTTTTTATTCCTACTGAAGAGGGTGGACTGGGCTTTAGGAGACTGCGGGATCTTGTTGATACATTCTCCATAAAGCTCTGGTGGTTATTTAATTCTTAGCGGTCATTATGGGCTCAATTTTTACAGAGTAAGTATTGTCAGGGTACCCATCCATTACTGGCTACTATTCCTTACAATGCTTCAGCTGTATGGAAGAGGCTGAAGCGCATAGGCCCACAGGCGGAGACACTTGCCACATTCTACTATCCAGTTTTTACACAGTAAGTATTGTTAGGGTGTGGGCAGATATTCTTTTGGCATGACTGCTGGATGGGCGAGTCTACATTAGCTGATCAGCATCCACACTTGCCACATTCTACTATCCAAGTTGGAGACTTATTTGATGATACTAGATGGAACATTGACCGACTTCTTCAGCTAGTATCATTTATTATTGTTGAGCAGATAGAGAGCATCCCTATCACTGCAGAGGTGCATGATCAGATTATGTGAAAGGATACTTTGGATGGTAGATTTGCTATCGAGTCTGCATGACAGCTAGTTCGCATAGGGCATACTATTCTGCATGTATACAGCGTGATTTGGAGTTCTATTATCCCAACGACCGTCTCCTTCTTCTGCTAGAGACTGTGACAGGGTCTTATCCCAGTTGATATTGTGATTCAGAGACGGATTGAGAGTCATATGGCTTCTCGTTGTCAGTGTTGCTCGACTATTGAGACTATCCAGCATTTATATATTGATAGCTATATTGCCGACCAAGTTTGGTGCCATTTTTCTGACATTTTTCATATAACCCTTCAGGTCGATGGAAGGATTTTAGTATCACTTTCAGTTTTGACGTTTCTCGGGTCAGGCAGGTTCTTATTCGCACGATCATTCCTCTTTTGATTTTATGGCTTATTTGGACTGTGAGAATGATGCCAAGTATCAGGATATCTCTATAGAGCCGAGACGGATCATCTGGAGAGTATACCATACTATCTCTCTTCTACATACCGTTACTAAAAATCGTCTTTTCACCAACGAAAATTTACCAATGGATTATTTCCGTTGGTAATTAGCAATGGATTATCCGTTGGTAAAAGTGATGACCTTTCATCTACGGTAATCAGCGACAGCTTTTTCATTGGCAAAGGTAATAGTTTTTCACCAACGAATTTTCACCTTTCACCTTTCCACCAACGGAAGAGTGATTCTTATTACATACGGAAATTTTGTTGGTGATATTAATTAATTTTAAAAACTAAAAAATATTTTGAACTTTCACCTACGGAATATTCGTTGGTGAAGAGTGAATCATATCACCTATAAAAATTCTGTTGGTGATATTAATTAATTTTGAAAACCAAAAAATATTTCGACATTTCGACATTTCACCAACGGAATATTCGTTGGTGAAGAGTGAATCATATTGCCTACGGCAATTCCATTAGTAATATTAATTAATTTTGAAAACCAAAAAATATTTCGACATTTTACCAACAGAATATTCGTTGGTGAAGAGTGAATCATATTACCTACGAAAATTTCGTTGGTGACATTAATTAATTTTAAAAATCGAAAAATATTTTGACCTTTCACAAAGGAAATATTCGTTGGTGTAGAGTGAATCATATTACCTACGAAAATTTCGTTGGTGATATTAATTGATTTTGAAAACCAAAAAATATTTTGACCTTTCATCAACGAAATATCCGTTGATGAAGAGTGAATCATATTACCTACGAAAATTCCGTAAGTGATATTAATCAATTTTGAAAAACCAAAAATTATTTCGACATTTCACCTACGGAATATCCGTTGGTGAAGAGTATATCATATTACCTACGGAAATTCTGTAGGTGATATTAATCAATTTTGAAGACCAAAAAATATTTCGACCTTTCACCTTCGGAATATCCGTTGGTAAAGAGTGGTTCATATTACCTACATAAATTCCATATGTGATATTAATCAATTTTGAAGGCCAAAAAATATTTCAACCTTTCACCTACGGAACATCCGTTGGTGAAGAATAAATCATATTACCTACGGAGTAAATCATATTACCTACAGAAATTCCGTAGGTGATATTAATCAATTTTGAAGACCAAAAAATATTTCGACTTTACACCTACGGAATATCCGTTGGTGAAAAGTGATTCTTATTACCTACGGATGTTCTGTAAGTGATATAAATCAATTTTTGAAAATTAAAAAACACAATTCAACTATTCACTTGAAAAATTTTTTTTACCTATCACGTACAGATAATTCGTATGTAATATTAATATTTCAACCATTGATCTACGGAAAGTATATTGGTGAAGAGTAAATCTTGTTACTCACATGTTTTTTTATGAGTAATGTAAATCAAATTTTGAAAATGAAAAAAGATTCAACTATATGGAGTTGAAGGTTAATCACTTAAGAAATAGCCGTAAATTAAGTTTTATTCATTTAACATTCGAATTTTCTACAACGAAGTTATGCAATTACAAAAAAAAAAAAAAATTCAAACTATAATCCCGTGCGAAGAAAACAAAGGTGGATTAGTTTACCTATTGTACGACATCCCTTTAGTTGGGCATTTCGTATTTAAATGTGAAAGCAAATAATGTTTATCATCATTTCATATAATTTGTACAATTATAAATTTTTTTCGAGCAATATGACATTTTTATGTTTAAGTGTTAACACAATGTGGAATTTGATTTTTCACTAATATTTTTTTTTACTTTATAAGCAATTATAGAAAATGTTGCTCATTGAACTAATATATATTATAAAAACAAATATTGTTACAAGAATTTATTTGTCTCCAATGGTTTGGTTGTAACTTAACAACTCTTAGGTCAAATGTTCAAATCACATTACATCTACTCTAAATTAATAAAATAATAAAATTGCTTGACAAAGCTTAGTGGATTGGGTCGGGCCTTTGGTGGGTCAAGTTTCAAACCCATAATTGGCAAGTCGGGTCAGGGGTCTACCAAGTATATAAAATTAATTTTTTTAATTATTAAAAATTTGCACTATTACCCATGAAATTTCCATTGGTAATAGTGCTTATCATTTCCGTTACTATTTTGAAGGTTGCTAAAAGTTACCAACAGAATTTTCGTTGGTAAAAGCGTGTGTAATACCAACAGAAATTCTGTAGGTAAAAGGGTTGGGACATTACCAGCGGAAATTCCATTGGTAATAGTGTGTGTCATTACTAACGAAAATTCCATAGGTAAAAGATTGGGACATTACCAACGGAAATTCTGTTTGTGAAGATCACCAACGAAAATTCTATTGGTAACTTCCACCGACCCTCAAAATAGTAACGAAAATTCCGTTGCAAATAGTCCGTTGGTAGCGACTATTAAGCACGAATATCGTGGCTTCATCAACGGAAAATTTATTTCTGAAGCCACGATTTTTTGTAGTGTACATAGTGTTTATTTCGACTTATTCATTGGCGAGGAGATATAGATATTGCTTTCTTTTTGATATCTCTCTTACTACTCCATCCCTTCCCCTTGTGTTGGTTTATTGGCGTACTCCACTAGTAGGATCTTACAAGGTCAACACTAATGGATGCGTCAAAGATGGATTTGCGAGTGGGAGTGGGAGTGGGGTGGGAGTGGGGTGGGGGTGGGGTGGGGTGGGGTGGGAGGATTATTAAGGATTCATCAAGTCAGTGTGTTTGCGCCTTCTTCTCTTCCTATGGCGAGTGTTCTATTCTAGAGGCCGAACTCATGGCTATTATTGACACTATCATTCGGCGAGTGTTCTATTCTAGAGGCCGAGCTTATGGCTATTATTGACACTATCATTCTTGCTCATAGGATTGTACTATTAGATTTATAGATTGAGTCCGACTCTACTTTAGCCATTCACTGCATTACCAGAAGTGGATGACCTTGGTCTATTCAGGCCACTCTTCGCCACATCGGACATCTTCTTACCTTCGACCGTAATACTATTTTTCATATTTATCGCGAGGACAACCGGTGGCTAACTTACTTGCATCATAGGATTGGGATCGTCATTGCTATTTCGAGTACAGCGCTCAAGACTTACCGCGACGTTATTGTAGTTTAGTTCATATTGATAGATATGGACTTTCTACAGTTAGGAGTCTTTAGAATTTTTTACGATTATTTGTTTAGGAAGTAGTACATCATTATTTATTGCTTTAATATTTATTCATTTATTGGTTACTTTAGCTTTTATAATTGTAGGTCAGGTTTTCTGCCCTCCTTCTATGTATTTTTTTATGAATTATTTATATATAGTTGCGGAATCCGAATCCCCCATCCTTTCCTGGTGGAGGCATGACAACCACACTAGGAATGTGATGATATGTTGACTAAAAAAAAAATGTAACAAGATAAACTTCAATTTAATATAAATATAATCAGTAGCAATAATAATATAATAAAAAGCAGGCAAGGCAACGATCAATACAAACATACAATCTCAAGTTGATAAGGAAACAATATAACAACTTTATTTAAATATAATTAATAATTAATAGCAACAACAATTGAATAATAAGTCGGCAAGATATATAACAACTAATACAAATATCTCACAAGGCAACAATCCAATAATTCCATTCAAATGGTACACGCTAACTTAGTATCTCCCGTCCCGATAGTAGCATGAAATTGGAGCAACTAGCAACGAACAACCAACTTTGTAAACTATACAAACAAGTAGACAGCCATCCAACTAATTTATTTTACAACTTGCAATATATATTAAAAATTAACCCAGTTAACTGAAAAAGAATGTAAAATTAAATGACTATCATTTACTTTCTTGGTTTCAAACACTTAATAGTGAAAAATGACTATCATTTGCCATCAACTTCATTTTTCCAACTTATTTTTCTTTTCACATATCGTATATATAATACAAGCAGGGCAATTACACAAAATCAACCGTCTTATACATATCTAAACACTTGCTCATGTATTGATTGTCGATTGATTAATGCAAATTTTCAATTAATTTATTTTACTAAAAGATATAAAAATTAAAAATCAACACAAATGATTGAAAAAGAATGTAAAAAACTAAACGTTCTGCATTAATTTTGGGGAAAATGGGTAAACCCGACCGGTAAAGAAAGGGTAAGGTTTTGCATGGAATCGAAACGAACACTTGAAATCAAGAAAAAGAAAGTCCAATATACTGAAAATTGTGACAATTTTATTGGAAAAAAATAGAGAGTGCTAAGTTAAGAAAAAATATTTTTTTGACTATTGTGCCATAACTATGCATTGGGTCTAGCTGGAGGGTCGGAACTGATGATGTTGGAGACTCAGTTCGGTCGGAATTTGACGCCGGAACTAACCATAGAATCTGAAGACGTAAAATCGGAGAGGTTTAGTCAAGTTTGGGTTATTTTAAAAAGATGGGCGAGTTTTGAATTTTGGGCTGAGGCGTTGTGAATTGGACTAGACTACAAATTAATTAGTGTTGCGTATTTTAACGACTTCCATTTACAACTTACAATCGCAAACCGAGAAATAAACCAAGAATATAAGCAGTAAAGAAACACCAAGATTGGTAACCCAGTTCGGTCCAAAAAAGACCTACATCTGGGGGGCTCAGTGAGGCAGCCCAGGCACAAAAGATCCACTAATAACCAAGAAGTTTACAAACAGAGTTACACCGGTATATCAACCCCTCCGATCTAATATACCATAAAACCAAGAATAACAACTCCTATCTACAGTAAATCTGGGATTTTGGAAACACTCTTGAATCCCGGTTTTAGACAGTGAATACAATAATCTATTGTTTAGATATTGTATTCACGTTCAAACAACATTCCTCTTTCTCAGAATATCAAGAAGAAAAATATCAGAAAGTAGAAGAAGATGGAGCGTCATGGTTTCTCTAGAAACCCTAGTTCGAGAGAGAGAGAGAGAAAGAATAATGAATCAAGAAAATGAAAAGCCATCGACCATCTTCACCGTTCACGTCCCCTTTTAATCAACTCGGAGTAAGTGGATTCCACGTGTTCAGTACATGTGCCATCCAACAGATTAATATCTGTAGTTGCAAATAGGCTTTACACGCTTTCAGACTTGGGAGAATAGAGTAACGTTTTCTCTTTTCTCCTCAGCAAAGGGAACCACACGATTATTCCAACAATCTTCACCTTGGTTCACCGATGCATCCTTTTAACTTGGTTATAGTTTGTACATTCGGTGAAAAAAATTCTCTTGTGCCTTAGACCTCTCCTCATTTCCTCATTGCCCGGTTCTCGCAAAGATTTAACCATTGTCAATATGTAGAAATCTTAAGCGACTTGAAAATTTGCTTACACTTATGGGTTTAGTACCCATATCGCTAGGATTATAATCATTGAAATCTTCTTCAAGATGATTTCCTTCATTAAAAGTTTTCTCTAATAAAATGGAACTTAACATCTATGTGTTTAGTTCTTTCATGATAAATGGGATTTTACTCAAATATAAAGCACTCGACTATCGGAGAAAATGCATACATTGTCTTTCAAAGAAATTTAATTCAAACAATGAGATTAAAAGCCAAATGCCTTCTTTGACAGTACTTCGATTAAGGCAATGTATTCAACAAGATGCTAGATAAGGCAACAATGGATTTGGTGATTTCCAGCTTATACAATTTTCACCTAACATGAAATAATAAGCAGTAATTGACTTCCTATTGTCTTTGTTAGCTGCAAAATCAGAGTCTACAAACCCAACTAATTTTAACTCTGATTCAGATCTTTTATAGCATAATCCAATATTTAAAGATCCTTTTATATATCTCGCCAGACCACTTAAGAGTCGCCTGATGTGGTTTTCGAGTTTGACATGAATCTACTAAGCAAACTTATTGCAAAAAGATAAGTCGGTCCGGTACTTACCATTGAATACATGATTGATCCAATCACATTTGGATAAGGAATTTTATCCATTTCAGCTCTTTCCTCATCACTTTTGGGTGACTGCTCATTGGACAAAACAAAATGTGAAGCAAGAGGCACATTAACAGGTTTAGAGTCTTTCATACCAAACTTGTTTATCAGTTTTTCCAAATAATGAGATTGAGACAGATTTAACTTTGAGTTTAATCTATCTCTAGAAATGATCATGCCTAACATTCTTTTTGTTCTTCCTAAGTCTTTCATGTCAAACTCAGATTTAAGAACTTGTTTTATTGAATTTATTTCAATCAGGGTTTGGACCAATAATAAGCATATCATCTACATAAAGAATCAAATAAATTTCGTAACCCTTTGGGTTATCTTTATTGTAAAGGCAACTATCATAACTACTTCTCTTAAAACCAGTTTTCATAATAAAAGAGTCAAACCTGATATACCATTGCCTGGGGGCTTGTTTGAGACCATATAGAGATTTTTTCAGATAACAGACTTGCTCTGTTTTACCTTTTTCTTCAAAGCCCGGTGGGTGTGACATGTAAATCTCTTCTTCCAAGTCTCCATGTAAGCGGTTCTTACATCCATTTGTTCAAGTTCCCAATCAACCGACACAGCAAGAGCAAGCATTAATCTCATAGTTTTATACTTAACAACGGAGAGAATATCTCATTATAATCCACCCTTCCCTTTGATTAAAACCTTTGGCAACTAATCCGGCTTTATATCCGATGAGGTTCATCTAGGTTTGATCCCTCTTTGATTTTAAACACCCACTTACAACTTATCACTTTAAGCTTCTTGTCTCTATCAATTAGGACCCAAGTCTTATTTTTATGAAGAGAAGATATTTCTTCTTTCATGGCTTCTATCCAGGCAGCTGAGTCTTTAGAAGAGACAGCTTCCTCATAAGAGGCAGGTTCTATGGTTTCTATCTCTCTACCAGCATGAAGAAGTAGACTCATTAATCCTTCAGCAGTATACTTAGGATTAGGCTTCACAGTTCTTCTAGTTCTGCTCTTATGAGTTGGTAATTACAGGGTTGGTGTTATCAATTTCTTCCTCGAATCGATTCATCAAATTCAATGAATGTTAGGAAGATTTGAAGTGGTGTTTTGAGAATCTATAGTAAGGTCGTTCATTTGAACTGGAATGATGTGTGTCGTGATTGGTTCATAGTCGTGTGGTTTCTTCAAGACTTCACCTCAATTTGAACTTTATCATTTTCTAATTCGACATTTGATCATCTTTTTCACTTCACGATGTGTTAGTATTTACAACACAAGGCATCTCATTTTCATTAAACACCACATCCCTCACCGATAATCACCTTAACCCCTTTTTCTCCTTTTATCCATAGCCTAAACCTTTAACTCCTTCGGGATAGCCTAAGAAGACACATTTCTGGGCTCTAGGTCAAGTTTTCCCTCCTTTGGTGTGCATATATGCAGCACACCCAAATATTCTAAGGTGAGAAAGATCGGAGGTCTCCCCTTTCCATAACTCTTGAGGAGTTTTGGAATGTATGGTACTAGAGGACATCTGTTTATCAAATAAACTGCAGTAGCTAACGCTCACCCCAAAAATCCTTTGGAACCCCAAACCGATAAGAAGACATCGACTTTATTCATAATAGTCCTATTCATCCTCTCAAAGAACTCCATTTTGTCGAGGGTGAATCTAACCCGACCTATGCCTCTCAATTCCTTTATCCTTACGAAATTATCAAATTCACGATTCACGAAATTCCACCCATTTATCGGTTCTAAGGATTTTCACTCTTCTATCGGTTTGGTTTTCAATCAACTTAACCCAATCTCTAAATTTCTTAAAGGCTTCATTTTGGCTTTTAAGAAATACACCCAAGTTTTTCGGTATAATCATCAACTATAGAGAGAAAGTATCTATTCCCCATAGGTTGAGTGACTTTCGTGTCCCCATAAATCGAATGTATATATTCTAAAGAAGCTTTAGAGGTATGAGACCCAATCTTGAAACTTAGTCTAGTTTGCTTTCCCGAGATGCGGGTTTCACTGAAAGGCTATTTTGACACTCTATCCTTGCCTAGAAGGTCTTGTTTCTTGAGTAAGGAGAGACCATTTTCACTAATGTGACCTAACCTTTTGTGCCAAAGGGTAGAGTGATCGACCTCGATGTTATACAAGTGATCGGCACTTCTTGAGACAGTTTGACCAAGGAGAGTGTATAATCTACCTTCTTGACCCCTTTAAAGACAACTAAGGAACCAAAGATCAATTTCATAATCCCATCCTTAATTTTGCACTCATATCCTCATCATCTAAGGCACCCAAGGAAATCGGGTTTCTCCTAAGACCAATGTATGTCTCGACCTCTTTAATGGTTTTAATGGTTCCATCATGCAATTTTAATTGCACGAACCTATACCAACTATAGGGCGAGGATTGGTTGTTACCCATGTACACATCCCCACCATTAATTTTTTCATAGCAATTAAAGGCATTAATATCGGGACACATATGGTATGAACAACCGAATCAAGAATCCAATCAATATCATGTTCAACATCGAAACAAAGATAAACTTGCACATTTTCGAAAACATTGGCTTGATTCTCGAAATTGTTGTCTGCTTTCTTTATTCTTTCTTTTCCAATCATAGCGAGTCTCTCTTAAAATGGCCTAGTTTTCCACAATGATAACATTTTTTACCACTCCTTGATTTTGACCTAGATTTTCCTTTCTTTTACCTTTATTACGTGATTACGGTTATCTCTCTTTTCAGATCTTCCTCTCACAAACAAATTTTCCTCTTTGTTAGAGGATCTAAAATCTTGTTTAAATTCCAGTTCTCTAGATCTCAGGGCATCAACTATAATGGTGATAGACAAATCATCTCTACCATATTTTATCACATTTTTTACTTCTTTAAAGTGATCAGGCAGAGAATTCAACAAAATAACAGATAAATCTTCATCATCAAACTTTTTATCAACATTGGACAGATTTTGCACAAGTTTGTTGAAATCATCAAGATTCACATCAAGATCCTTTGAGGGATCCATTTTGAAACTAAAGAGTTTTTCAAGAAGATAAACCTTATTTGGCAAGGTTTTTATCATGAACAGATCATCTAATCTTTTCCAAAGTTCCACAAATTGTTTTTGTTCAAGAACTTGTCTTAACACATTATCATCCAAATGCAAGAAAATAGAACTATAGGCTATTTCATTCATTTCAAGTATAGAGTCGGGTTTTGCTTTAAGGGCTTCGAGTACCCTTCGGGTCTTCTAAAGCTTTAGAGACCCTTTGTTGTACTAGAATGGCCTTCATTTTTGTTTCCATAAAGAGAAGTCCCCTTTCCATCGAACTTTTCAAGTTCGACCTTGAACCCATGATGATTCTCGTAAAGGGTGGATTTCAAGAAACAAAGGGTCTAACGAAAAGAAAATTCTTAAACAAAAAGGAAACAAGTTTAATTGAGAGATACGAACTTTAACTTTCGGAAAATCAAACGAAGATCATGAAACATGCTAATTTCTAAAAAAAAATCGATCGTATTGTCAAACAAGCACTTTTAAGCAAATCAATTTTGTATATACGAATATCACAAATAGATTTCACATTAGACACAAACCAAAACGTATAACCTACATTCGAGAGAAACAAAGGTTTAGAGTTTACCATAGCCTTGATAATAAACAAGAAGTTAACAGAACCTCCGTAGAAATAATATTGATCACCGGTCGATTTTGGAAGAACTCCCAAATGGGTTTCAAGAACTCATTGATCTTTACGATCCTTTTAGATCTAGTCGTGAACACCGATTTAAGCCCGGAGGACTTTTACTCGACCCAACAAACAAGGCTCGATACCACTTGCTGCGTATTTTAACGACTTCCATTTACAACTTACAATCGCAAACCGAGAAATAAACCAAGAATATAAGCGAGAAAAAACACCAAGATTGGTAACCCAGTTCGGTCCAAAAAGACCTACATCCGGGGGCTCGATGAGGCGACCAGCACAAAAAGATCCACTAATAACCAAGAAGTTTACAAACGAGTTACACCGGTATATCAACCCCTCCGATCTAATATACCATAAAACCAAGAATAACAACTCCTATCTACAAGAACTGGATTTTGGAAACACTCTTGAATCCGGTTTTAGACAAAGTGAATACAATAATCTATTGTTTAGATATTGTATTCACGTTCAAACAACATTCCTCTTTCTCGTAATATCAAGAAGAAAAAATATCGTAAAAGTAGAAGAAGATGGAGCGTCATGGTTTCTCTAGAAACCCTAGTTCGAGAGAGAGAGAGAGAAAGAATAATGAATCAAGAAAAATGAAAAGCCATCTCGACCATCTTCACTTGCTCACGCCCCTTTTAATCAACTCGGAGTAAGTGGATTCCACGTGTTCAAGACATGTGCCATCCAAATGTTAATATCTCAGAGTTGCAAATAGGCTTTACACGCTTTCGGACTTGGGAGAATAGAGTAACGCTTTCTCTTTCTCCTCGACAAAGGGAACCACACGATTATTCCAACAATTAGGTTGAACTACAACTTGAAAAATAAATTTTTTTTTTAAACTTGCTTTATTAGATATTGCCTGCTTTCTGGCCGAGCTATAGCCCCCAACAATCCGCCTCCGAGAATAAGTGTGGGGTGGTGAATGAAGAGGTGGTATATGTGGTGGTACATGTGCATAATGAGGTTTCGAAGCAGGTGGTGGAGATGGAGGCGGCTTTGGAAGAAATGGGGTGGTGGAGTCATCACAGGTTGTTATGGCATCGATAGTAGTGGCGGTAGTGTAACACAATATATTAAACGTATTACAAAAAATGTAACACGCATATTACAAAAAGTGTAACGTGGTATATTACAAATTTGACACATTATTTTAATAATTAAAAACGTTGAAATAATTATTTTTCTAGCATTTTTATGAAAATTGTCCTAAAATAAAATAAAAAATTTATAATAGTTCTTTGGGACCCAATTGAAAACCTTAAATGTCTAAACCAACTCTTTTCATTGTTCCTAATCAACGTGAAACAAGAATTTATTTTGCAATTTTTCTTTGTTACACTTCGATATATTGAGTTAGGCACTTTTATATGCTCTATTTTAGTACCATCTTTCCATTCCCAACCAATTTAGGAAAACAATCATCTCTTGTATTTCTTAATTTGTTTCTCTTTATTTCTCACAACCACTCTAGGATAAAGATTGAAGACGATAATTTCTCCTTTCCCAACCACTACGTGATAAAGATTAAGACTATAATATCTGTGGAGTTATGCTACTTGTACACTCTCACTTACACTCCCACTTACATTCTCACTTTTGTGGTGGAATATTTGGTCAAATCATTATTTATTTAGACAAATAAATAAAGAATTTGTTACTTGTACATCCCTACTTATACTTCCCACTTACACTTATTTATGTGGCAAAATAAAATAATAAAAAGAAAATTGAAAATAATGTTTTGGTCAAATGTTTCAGTCCTAAATCTTATTGCCACATAAGCGGTGTAGGTGGGGATGTACAAGTAACAAAATCCAATAAATAATACTTTGGAGCAGGTGTAAGTGGGGAAGTACAAGTAGCAAAATCCAATAAATAATGATTTGGCCAAATCATTATTTGCTATATAAGGAGGTGTAACTGAGGGTGTAAGTGAGAGTGTACAAATAGCATAACTCATTTATGTGTTGAAACCATTTAACCTTCCATTTTTTTCTAGTAATTTTTTTTCTTTAATTTCCAAGCTAATTTTGTTTGTGAGGTTGTCGATCAATCTAGTCCTTAGCATTCTATGCCGACCCTCCACTCAATTTAAAATTAGAAATATTAGTCTCAATGGGTGTCCAACTTTTCATAAATAGGAGACAAGTTTAAAAATTACGAAGATGCTTCAAAAATTTATCTTACACTGGAGATGCCCCTTTTATTGTTTCTAAGATTTTTTCTTAGAAATTTTCTTTAATATCTAAATTTTCCTTATAAATAAAAGATTATATTACAATAATACATCTTTTCCAAGCAGGGGCGGGGCATGAAACTAGCTTGGGACTTGTTTAAGTGTATGTTTAGTAAAGATTTTTGTAGATTATAAATAGCTAGTCCTACGAAATGTGTGAGTTATACGAAATATGTGGATAAAAATAAAGTTTGATTAACTTGTAAGTACTTATAAATAAATGTGGCAAATGGGTCGAGTAGCTCATGGAGTCGGCCCCCCTTGGCTCGTGGGCATTGCCCATCGTGTCCAATGGTCACATTTTTGTGACTGTTGGATCGATGATGCAATGGTCACAAAAATGTGACCATTGCACATCATTTTTATATTTTATATTTTTATTTTTTTCAAATTCAAATTTTTTTCCTATAAATGCACCTTTCTAAACTCCTTTTTTTTTTCTACATTTCAATCTTTCATTCTATTATATACTCAATTCAACAACAATTTTTAAATTTCATTATCTCTCAATTTTAATTTATATTTACTTATCTCAAATTTCATTATCTAAATATTAATCTATACTTTTAAATTTTAATTTTTTACTTCTTCTATTGTTTTTCTATATTTCTATTACATCTTCTACTCTTATCTTTACTATTTTATTCCAAATGGCCTACAATCGAAGTGATGATGATTTTAATAGTTTTAATAACGTTCCAATTCCTCGCGATATTGTTGATGAGTTTGGAAGTAGTACCAATCCAATTGATTTGGATGACATTCAAGAAGATGTCGACAACATACAACCATCGGTTCTAGCACTAAACGAAAAGCCACCAAACGAAAGGCTAGGCGATGTCAGCATTTTGAGTTGGTGTCCACTGGTAAATTGGTAAATTAATAGACGGAGTCTCTGAACACAAAGCACTGTGTAAACACTGTTAAGAGAAATTAGTCTAGCAAAAGGGGATAGACATGACCAATCTAAACAGACACTTTAAAAAGTTTCATTTCAAACACAGAGGTTTGAAATCAAATCAGGCACAACTCTAATTTCGATCTCCCAGAGCCGGCTTCAATAGTATTCTCAATCTAAATAATTGGGTATATTCACAAGAGAGCATGCGCCGCAAAGTACTGCCGCAATTGGTGGCAAGTGATGAGTTTCCACTGAACTTAGTGGAAAATCCTCATTTCATGAATTTCATCCAAAAATATCTTCAACCAAGATACGTTTCTGTTACTGGAAATACTCTTCATAAAGACACTATTATTTTATCTAATAAAATGAAAGAAACTATTATAACGGTTTCTTATCTTTCACTTCAAACTTATGAACAGGTAATAACAAAAAAAAAAAAAAATGGTGCAAATGCATAATATATTCATAATAATTAGATAATGCATAAAAAATTAATAGGATTTAGAAAAATTGACTATCCTCATAATAGAGTTAATATTTTTCATGTTTTATTATGCATGTTATGTGAATTTAATTGTGAAACGAAGATTCATAGTTTTACTTTTGACAGTGTAGGTCGAATAATATAGTAATTGACAAATTAATGCAATATTTTAATCCAGAAGTTGATGATATTTTATTTCACATTCATTGTGTATGTCATATTTTTAATTTAAAAGATGGATTAAAATTCATAGAAGTACAATTAAAAAAAATTAGATACGCTATTAATTATATTACGGTCTCACCAGCAAGAAAATAAGTTTTTGCTGGTCTATGTGTTGAACATGGGCTGCAAGAAAAATGTTTTTGCACTGATGTTGGCCATAGGTGGAATTCACATATCTTATGCTTGAATCTTGTGAAGGATACGAAGATTGCATTACTGCATATTATAATCACCGACATTCACATTGTCCAGATTTTGATTTGCAAATATATGACTGAGAAATATGTATTCATGTTAGAAAATTTTGAATATTTTTTTCAACACAAAAAATGCATGTTCAGGTGTATATTGTCCGACTACTCCACTAGTTTTAAATCTTTTCTATTATATTGCTAACAATTTTAATAGGTATAAGGATTTTACTCTTTTTTCTAATATTATATTTGTGATGAATGCAAAATTTAAAAAATATTGAGAAGAGTTGCATATGTTATTTCTATTAGTTTCTATAGATCCTAAACTTAAATTAGAGGGTACGAAAGTAACAATGTCAATTTCACAAAAATTAACGTTCGAGAATCCGCTAACGTGTGGTAATTTAGAAAAAACTTTATGTCAAATGTATGAGGTCTATGCTCAAAAGGTCATATGACCACCTGTACTTTGTCATCAATTGTGATATTGACTTATGGAGTTACGTTAGTTCACATAGGGGTGGTCAACATGATAGTTGTTCTTCTTCTGCTGCTTTCCTTTCCTATTCTAGTGATACACCTTTAAAGTTAGCTAGGTACTTGATATATTACGATAGTGGAGACAAAATCAACGTCAATACTAAATTCTTTCAAATATGGCACGTGATCTATTAACACCTCCGATATCAACTGTAGCATCGGAGTCTGCTTTTAGTATAGGTGACAGGTTGTGTCTGATTTCAGGACAAGACTTAAAACCAACATATTAGAAAGCTTACTGTGTTTGAAGGATTGGGATGACGCCGAATTTCGAATCCAAGATAAAGTTGACAGAATGATATCCGAATAACTTGAAGATTTGAATATGTAACACTTGAATTTGCATACATATTTGATATTCTCTTATTTTAACAAAAAATTGTATACGTAACAATTTGTTCGTGTACAATTTTAATTCCACCTACGTTCAAAGTAATCAATCCCAAGCTCGGAAAAAGGATGAAGGTTTTCAAATTTGAATTTTTAAGAGAGAAATTTCTTACACTTTCTTTCTTTTTTATTTAAAAATTATCCGAAACAATATAAAAAAAAGTTAAAAAATCGAGCCAAGCTCATGGGCAGCTCAGCTCGGCTCGTTTGGGCCACGAGCTTGTGGGCCGAACCGAGCCCTGTTTTTTTGGACGAGCCGAACTCGATTGGTAACGGGTTGAGCCATGCCGAGCCACCTCTACTTTTAAACACCGACAAATATACACTTTAGTCCAAAGGCTAGCATATGCAAGCAGAGACAAGGCATCATATTCCACAAAAGATTAGTCATCATCCATAGGGCACCTTTAGAGAATGACAAGACTTTGTAATCAACATGCCAATTCAATGTTGTGTCTACGTTAATAGACAATGCAAGACAATCCATTACTCTACGGACCCATCTAGCAACCTTCTATACCATAAATGCCTCGGAGATCACCCACAAAGTTCTCCTTAAATACATCTGTAGGGCCATCATTTGCTCTTCACCAGAAGCAATTTAAAAGTATATAAAATATGCAAGAACACAAGATTTTTGGGTCTAAGTTCATGAAGTTCAATGACAGCTTCTAACACTTAATTGCCCGTTGAATATCCTTGAAAAATTACACACAAATTCACTAACACGGTCTCAAATAGAAGGCAATAGTACATATTACAAGATGAGTTATCACAGAACCAATAACCAAAAATTCTCTCTCAAATGTACAAATTTAGGAGCCTCCCACCAAAAGAAGATTATTGTTCATCAATTCACATAGAATCCTTTCTTTTACACAATATTCACACCGAAAATTAAAGGAAAAAAAAAAGATAAAGATCATCGCATAGAGAGAGATTTAGTGCTTCCCCCCTCCCCCCTTATTGAGAAGAGATAAACAATTTTAACCATTGAACCATCTAGAGTCCAATCATTGGGTTCACCATTGCCCACGTGTCTTCATCACTGCTAAACTCAAGAATTAGTGTATAAAGCGTGAGTGTAGAACACGCTAAACACAAAAGCATAAATAAAGGTGGGCCTTGGGGTGGGCCGGGTCCCCACCAATACCACCAGGCCTCATTATTATCTTTTGGGCTCAAGTGACAAGCAACCCAATCCTCGCAACATCTCTCAACTTAAATAACACAGTGTGATATGCCACTCATCTCCCCATCCTAATAACAATTAAGGTATATCATAAAAAAAATCATATATGTTAATTAAGGTATATCATATATGTTACATATTCTTGACCATTGACAGCTCTAGAGATAGACCAAATTAAGGAAAATCTGGAGGTTATAAATCCTTTTTCTAAACCTTAAAACTAATTAAAGATATATATATTTAATTTTCACCATGTTACTCATGATGAATTTAAACCTAGCAGTAACTTATTCAACTACTTTTGGTTCGGTGAAATGCCCTTTATAGGAAAAGATTAGTAGATAGTAATGAGGGTCAAAATACGTTCTATCTGTAAATGGGAATTTTTTAAAGCTCCTTTGCCAAGGATTTTAAGACTTTTTCACTATTCATTAACTTCATTTCATGTTAGGTATGATGAAACCATAAATTCCGACTCACCCGAGTCATGTTTGGTATGTTGAATTGTACATAATTAATGAATGGATGTATATGATAATAAAAAGCTGTCAATAATCATGTCCAATTCAACGTAAATCCCATTTGTCATAAACTAGACAGGTAGGTCTTTCCTAGTTTGATTTTCACAAAGTAATTACAAAGGAAACCTTAAATTGAGTAGTTGGTTTTAATGTTCACTAATCAAAAGCTAGGGCATTCCTCTAGTAATATAAATACACATCCATGCAAGACTTCTCTACATCACAGCATCAAACACAACTGAGAAATTATAAAGAGAGAGTTGAAAATGGAGGGTTTTGGTAGGGTGTTTTTCATTGTTACAGTGTTTCTTGGAATCTTCATGAATTTTACAGAAGCAAGAATTATCAAGAGCAAAGATGAAGTTGATCAGCCTGAGACCTTCGGAACTCCAGGATTCCCTGGAATTTTTACCCCTGGACTCCCTATAGGCTTCCCTAGTCCAGGTATCCCTGGAATTTTTCCAACCCCTGGACTACCTATAGGCTTCCCTAGACCAGGTATCCCTGGAATTTTTCCATTTCCAACACCTGGTATAGGCTTCCCTAGACCAGGTATCCCTGGAATTTTTCCAACACCTGGACTACCTATTGGCTTTCCTAGTCCAGGTATCCCTGGATTTTTTCCCAGCCCCGGATTCGGGGTATTTTGTTCACTCCCTGGGATCAGATGTCCTCCTCCAGTTCAACCTAGTGGCCCTAGCGAATCCCCAGAGCGTGGTTCTGGTGCGACTGTTTCACCATGATAAGGAAACACCTATCTCCTGTTTGTTTTATTTAAGGTTTATCTGGGATTTAGTACTCATAATTTATGTTATCTAGCAACATAAATATATGAAATATGAATGTAAAAGAAAGAACATATGAGAGTTTCAGTTGTAGTTTATACTTTATACAGTTCTATCATATGTTCAAGTAATTAATTGTGTTTCTTTTGAAGGCTTTTATTTGAGTTAGCTCGAAGAATAAAAGGCGTTATAACTTTAACCGACTCCTAATAAGTAAAAGTTTGAGAGATTCATAATATAAGCGAGGTCCGAACTCGACATCCTGTCTTTTTTCTTCCATAAAATAAAATTTTGGAAGGCATTTTTTTAAAAAGACCTTATGTTGAAGGCTAAAAATGAAGAATAATTAGTGCTTAGTTTTTTTGTCAATATATCCTTTCTTTTATTTAAAGATTTAAAGTGTATTTATGGAAGGCAACGGAGTAGGACGACCATTACCATCTTCGTCCTGTTGAGAATTTTTGGGTGGCAGGGCAGGGCAGGATCGGAGCGCGGGCGAGGGGGAGAGAGGTGGGTATAGAAAAACTCTCATTTATCGTCCCGTTTAATTAATTAAATAATTTTTAATAACCCATCTGTCCCACAAAGATAGATTTGTTTCTTTTTTCACACAAATTAAGAAATCTTATTTAATGTAATTGAAATTATAAATTTTTCACACACTTTTCTTATTATTCTCCCATTTAATATTAGTCATTCATGAATCTAATAAATTTAAATGCTCATTAAGTTACAATTGAAAGGCAAATGAAATTGAATTGCATTAAATTGAAACAATAATGAAATCAATTGTTGACTTTGTTATTGGAGGATGAATGTTTCTAGACAAGGTAGAATTTATTGACTGCCTACTTGAGTAAATGTGTGAATAAATTTATGTAATTTCTCATTATAATTGGAATATGTTAAGTTTATTTGGATTGACAATAATGTAAATTAAATAAGGGTATATTAGGAAAAAGAAAAAATTAATACACTCTCTATAAAATAGGTGGCCTATAATTTGGGATAGATAAAGAAAATGAGCCTATTTTTGTGGGACGGAGGAAGTATTATATTTTATTTTTTTACATAAAATTTAAATTTTAAAATATAAAAATAAAATAAAAACATTCGGGGAAGGTTCCGAAAATTTTAATTAGGGTAGGGCAAGGCGGGACAAGAGGAATGTAGGTTTTTTTGTCATCCCTAAGTGTATTTATTATCTTTATTAAAAATAACTTTGTAGTTAAAATGGTAGGTGAACTCGACGGGCTTTCCCAATTTCTATCAAGCAATAACTTTGTAGTTAAAATGGTAGGTGAACTCGACGGGGTTTCCCAATTTCTATCAAGAATGTGTAACGTCCATAATTAATACCTAATTAATTTTATTTCAAACCACATTAAGTAAATTATAATTAATGTGTTCAGAAATAAAATAGGTATAAATATAAATCTAGATAAAAGAAATATGTAGCGGGGATAGCTTAGTTGGGGGAGGGTCAGATTGAAGATTTGAAGGTAGCTTGGCTCACCGCATTTTTATTTTCTTTTTCTGTTTACCATTTTTTTTAATCAACACACCATCACATTCTCAATGTGGTTCTCAAGCTTCCACCAAAAAAGGATGAGAGGGTTCAGATACCCTAACCATATATAAAGAACTCATAAAAAATACATGCGAAGAGGGCATAAAACCTGACCTCCAAACATAAGAAAAAATAGCATTTGGCAGTTGGCACTAGGAATCTTTAAAGAGATGGTAACTGAAATAGGAAAAAAAGTCAAAAAGTTTAATAAATACAATATTCAGATTTTAAATTTATTCATGTGTTCATGAAATGTCAAAAGTTTAATAAATTGATGTCTTATTAATTGATAAAAAAAATATATAAAATACTATTATAGATTCACTATTTTGATAATTGATAATATATATATATATATATATATTTTTAACTATACTACATCTAAAAGGCCCTAAAAGGGATAAACATTTTTAGACTATTTTACCCTTTCAAAATTTTTAAAATTTCATATTCATCCTTAGTATTCATTAGTATTGGACGCACTAGAGATGGGGTAACGAGGCATCGAGCAGACACACCAGCTTGGAAACACATTGACGAAAAATACCCGATTTTTGCTACAGATCCAAGAAGTGTGAGACTTGGATTAACAAGCAATGGCTTTAACCCATTTGGAAACATGAGTTCCACGCACAGCACATGGCCCGTGGTAATCATTCCATACAATTTGCCTCCATGGCTATGTATGAAACAACTTCACATGATCTTATCTTTGCTTATATCTGGTCCTAAAAGCCCTGGTAACAACATTGATGTTTACATGAGACTTTTAATAGATGAACTAAAAGAATTGTGGAATGAATGGAATGAAGGGGTGGATACTTATGATGCGTCGACAAAGAGAATGTTCAAGATGTATGCAGCTATATTATACACCATTAGTGACTTCCCAAGCTTGGCAATGCTTTCGAGTTGGAGCACGAAGGGATACTTAGCATGCCCATCATGCCATAATAACACATGCAGTAAGTATTTAAAGAATGGGAGGAAACAATGTTATATGGGTCATCGTCGGTTCTTACCTATGGATCATAGGTTTCGCAGACTAAAGAAAGATTTTGATGGAGATAATGAAATGAGACAAGCTCCAACCACACTAACCCGGGATGAATATATTGGAACAATTAGAAGGTATTCCAAACACATTTGGGAAGATTCCTGAAGAGGATCATAGTTCGCGGAGAAAAAGAACTCGAACAACAAAGTGGCCAGGTAATTGGAAGAAGTTGACTATTCTTAGTGAGCAACCATATTATCCATATCTTTTGCTTAGACATAATTTAGATGTAATGCACATCGAGAAGAACTTGTGCGATAATGTGGTTGGTACTATTCTCGATCTTGACGGAAAATCCAAGGACGGTTTAAAGGCAAGATTAGATTTACAACAAATAAGGGTCATGCCTGAACTCCACCCAGATTGGCAGGAGAATAAGAGAAAGTATTATATTCCGCCAGCATGCTACTCTATGAATAAGACTGAGAAACAAACTTTTTGCGTGATTTTGAAGAGTATAAACGTTCCAGATGGTTATTCTTCTAACTCTGCAAAGTGCATAAAAGTCAAAGAAGGTAAGATATCTGGTATGAAAAGTCACGATGCGCATGTCATTATACAACAATTGTTGCCCTTAGCCATTCGAAAGACATTGCCAAAAAAGGTTAGTTCCATATTAATATAGTTAAGTACATTCTTCCGAGAATTATGCTCCAAGGTCGCACGGCCTGAGGATTTTAGAAGGCTATGAGAGCGCATTGCACTCATACTTCGCAATTTAGAGCGGATATTTCCACCAACTTTTTTTGACATTATGGTGCACTTGCCTATCCATTTAGCTTCCGAGGCAGAAATAGGTGGACCTGTCCACTATCGTTGGATGTATCCTGTTGAAAGGTATTCATTACATATTTTGGCCTTTTATTTTATTTCTAATTGATCCAGACTTGATATGTTTTATTCATTCTTGTGAACCTTCTTATGTGAGAACAGATACTTGTGCACATTGAAGAAATATGTGCACAATAGGGCTCGTCCTGAGGGGTCTATTGCAGAGGGATATGTGATAGAAGAGTGCCTTACATTTGTGACGAGGTACTTAGAGGATGTTGAGACACAACTGAATAGGCCTGCTAGCTACAAGGAAGATAGTTATATTGGCAGTGTTGAAGGTTTCATGCTTAGCCAAAAAGAGAGGAAACAGATGCATGACTATGTGTTGTTCAATAATGATAACATCTCTACCTATACAAAGTAAGAGTGTATAATTTAATGTAAATAATAGTCTTCATCTACTTATTTTCTTTATATTTTATGAATAATATGAATATTTTTCTATGTAGACGACACAATCACCTCTTGAAAATGTTGAACCCAAAATTGCATGTTCGCGAGATCCAAAAGAAGCACAAGAATGAATTTGCAGAATGGTTTAAGGAGTATATTAGAATAGCAAATAGAGCTAAACAATCAATTCATGTAGAGCTTGGCGTGATCACTGAAGGTCCTTTTGCAACAGCGAAAAGATTCACTGGTTATACAGTTGGTGGGTTTCATTTCAAAACAGTTGGTAGAGATCATGGATCTACAATCCAAAATAGCAGTGTTGTAGTCAATGCAACTATGATGAGCTATGCCAGTTCAAAAGATCGAAGGCCAGTTGAAGCGGAGATTGCATATTATGGGCGTTTAATTGACATAATTGAGGTTTCATATCCATAGGGTCGCATATTTTTACTATTTAAGTGTGATTGGGTGGATGTTACAAGTTTAGGCATTAAAGTTGATGAGCTTGAGTTTACTCTTGTCAATTTTACACATCTTTTACCATCGCAAAAGAAGAACCATATGTGTTGGCATCTCAAGCTAGACAAGTTTTTATGTTCGAGGATCCAATGCACCCCAGTTGGTATGTTGTAATGAAGACTAAGCCTAGAGACACATATGACTTGGGTGGAGGTGATGATATTCTATTTGATAATGATCTTTATAGAAATGGAAGCCTAAGTGATGATGTTGAAGATGATAATATCAACTTGATGAGGAATGATGTTGTTGGAGGATATGTTGATGGCACTCCATCTATATATGATGTGGAAACAGATACTTGCATGGACTTCATTAATGATGAAGATGAAGTTTTGGATGAAGATGTAGATGAATATGAAGATGAAGATGAAGATGAACTTCAATTAAATGATTGATCTGGTTGAAATACTTGAATGTGATAATAGTATGTTGTAAATGTTATTAGTACATGGAAACTTGCTTCTATTTTTATCTGAAACTTCACTTCATGGATAGAATAGGATTTCTTCAATTAATTTATTTATCATAGAGTTAAAAAATTAATATTTTGTGTTCTGAAATGTTAATTTCTTGTTCATAACTGGTGTTTTTATCTTTCAGTTTCTTAATGGAACTAGATTGCTCGACTGAACGAAAATAGAATATGTAATGGATTTCATCTTTTGATGTATTGCATTTAGGTTTAAAACTGATATGGTAACAATGTACCGTGAGCATTTAATTTGATCGCATGTATGTGAATTGGGAATGGTGTACATATAGAGAAGCAAATGTATATGGAATTTGGTAAGGATGAATTCTCTCTAGTTACTGATAAATAACCACAACTTTTGTCCATGTGATGTTCAGTAAAAGACCTTTAAATTAGTATAAAAAATATAGTAATTTTAAACTTGTTCTTTCTGTTGATCTTCGACTATAATTTAGCATGAATGCATGGAAAATTCTTTGCCTTCCCTTACTGATATATTACTAATCTATATATGTGGCTGCTTTGTCATTGTTTTGAATGTACGTCCATCGCATTTGCTTATGCCTATAGGACGGAATGGCAGAGAAGGATTTATCTAGCCGACTCCAAATATTGGAACAAGGCTTAGTTTATTGTTGTTGAAAATTATATAATTCTGCTGATAAAGAAAGTAGCATGCATGTGCCATGAGCTATGTACTTCCTATCCAAAAAGAGATGAGTGAATGAAGCTGCAAATTCAACTTGAATGTGTCTTATTATTATCTCAATCTCTCGATGGAACCTATTCTGCTCATCCACGAGTAGCAGGCCTTAAACCGGGCTTCACTTGCCAATAATTGCGATAACATAATCTAGGCTAGTTAGCAGATCAATAGTCATGACTTGATATGTTAGCAGATAAACAGGGGATTGGTATGAGAGCAGTAGACAGATTGAAGAAGAATTCAAATCATATGAAAAAATACCATCAGACCACATCACATATGCCAATATAGAAACTTCAAACTAATATCAGATAACTGGAAAATGCATATCTAAATGCCTTGAAATACTTTTAGAACTTATAGAATTGGAAAGCACAATTCCAACAGAAATTAGAATATAAATTTTGAACTTCGGTTACATTGATTCTTATTACACCTATTCCTGATTTAAATGTAGGACATAATTACAGCTACATACTCTTGATTGCTCGACCGAAACTAGACCATTAGCCCTTGTCTACGTACTTGTTTGCTGTCATTTCTTTGTGGATCACACCCATGTCAAAAGTTAAATCATTGAAGTGATTTCTTCTATGTGTTTTTGTTCTTTTATTTAATAATATCTCAAAATAATAGAGTGTAAATGTTCTTATGTATTTTTATATATTTCAATTAGATGTAATTTAAATAGATTATCTACTCAATTCTTGTTACAAGTGTGTAGGTAAATGGCTGAAGAACAGGAAGATGCTCATAGAAATGTTCGAGGAAAAGCCAAGTTAGTGTTCTTAGGGAGAACACGAGTAGGGAAACTTCCAGTTAGTTTTCGGGATGGGGTTGCAATTGGTCCAAACTCAACTGAGTTGTCTGCTTTGGCCGGATGTTTAGGAAGGGATGCGAATCTATTGCCATTTCACTTTCTTAAATGGCCATTGGTGGATATTGAATATAAGGATAGAGTAATGATGGAAATCAAGGTAACTACAAACTGTATTATTTATATCTATTGCTTTGTAATTGGACTTTAAATTATCAACAATCATTGGATAATTTCATGACTAACACTTCTTACTTTTTTCTTTCTTAATTTAAGCAACACTTTGACTTCCCAGATGAATGCAACAAGTATGTCCTTAAGTAACTTAATGCAGAATGGAAGGATGAAAAGGGAGATCTGATGAGAGAATATTTTATTCCCTTCGCCACTAGGGAAGATCGGATCGCCAACCGCCCAGATAAGGTGCCCGAGGATCAATGGACGGTGTTGGTAGAGTACTGGGAGAATCATAAAACAATTGTAGGTTCTAATAAACATAATTACACATTGTTACTTTTTAGCATTATTTATTGTTTTTTTTTTAAAGTTCAAATTATTTGTTATCTAGGAAAAAGAGGGAAAAATATCCTAAATCGCAAGAGGCATAAAATAATGCATACTGGGGGTTCAAAGAGTTTTATGAAACATGTGGTTGAGGTAAGACTAAATTTCAAACATCATCTCAATAGTTAAATTGTTTGTGTTTATTTCATATTCTAACAGATAGAGGAAGATTCAGAGCGAGATGCACCTTTGGCACACTAGCAACTCGGTTAGAAATCTTCAAGAAGACTCATACTCGAAAAGATAAGACACCGATCAATGAATTAGCTAAGGAAAAAATGGTATTGAATATTGTAGCTAATGCTTTATAATTTTTATTGAACAACATTTATATTAAAATTTCTTTATGTTAATTTAATTTGAATTTGAATTTCTGCAGGACCAAATGAAAGAGTTGGCTAACAAGGCGACCGAGGAGGGTTCATCTATGTATTCCACCGAACAAGACGACATATTCACCCAAGTCATGGGACCTGATAGCCGAGGTCGGAAGGGGTGTTTTGGAAGAGCAACCTTCTCGAGGGAATTGTCGAACGCTACCTATAATAGAGATAATGCAGAGGTTATAAGCTTAAAGGAGAAGGTAGTGGATGTACAAGAAGAATTAAAAAGCACAAAAGAAGAATTAAAGAACACGCAGCAACAATTTTCTGATCTTAAAAGCACTACAAATGCATTACAAGATTCATTGAAGGCTACTATGGATGAATTAGCAATGATGAGGGGATATTTTAGATTGTTTCTTCTTGATGGAGTACGAAAATTTCTTACCCATGTTATATTTTAACACTATCATTAGTGAATATGTTTATGTACATCATTAATTTTTTAGTACTTCATTGCAGCACTTGTCACAACACATTCAAGTACCAAGGAATTCAACTTCATCCCCCAGTTCTACCACGCACAGTAACCATTAGTAAGTGGTGTACATAACTTTCTCTTTCTCTATATAACATTAATTTTATATTCTGGAGGTGCCTACATTATTAGATTGTTCCTTAACTGAGACGTGTGGAATATACTGAGATCTACGTTATTATTACTTGGATTGTTGACTTTGGGATAGGCTTGAAAGGTTAGGTATTTTAGATACATCTAATATCAGAAAAGGATGAACTTTTGCAAAGTTTTATGGTCTTTTTTCCTGTAATATAGACTATATACAGCTGGGTTTTTTAGATTTGACTTGATCCTGTGTGCATTTTTCTACTTAGCCTAGAAAAATGGATCCGTTTGAATGTACAAGTTGGGTTGATGGATGATTAGACTACTCCAAGGGTTCACCTTACTAAAGCACGTTACAGCAAGATGGCTTGTATATAGCATGAGAAGTCATACTAGGTCTGATGTGATTAGGCTAGTGAGATGGAGGGTTTGAACTATTTGGTACGGCCCATAGCAAAACCTATTTCTTCCTATTTCTTAATTGGGCTCTCAAAAATCAGAGGTGCACTTTCTCTAGTAAAAGTGGTAACTAGAGAAAGCTTGTTGGCAAAAACAAACTCAGCTATCGCGAACTTGTGAACTGCCCATATGACAATTCATGAGCATAAATTAGAGAGAGAGAGAGAGGGCATACAAGTTGCAACTAACCATAATGGGTCACTTTCTTAGCCTCCTTCTTTAGCAATACCAAAGCAGGGCGTTTAACACTAGGTTCCATGTGAAACATCTTTGCCACATTCGGGTTTGCAGTTTGGTAAAAATTAACATCATCATTAAGCTTTGATGCAGCAGAAAGTTCCTCATTATTAGGGCCCTGTATTTGTCAGAATTAACATGCCCTGTATTTGTCAGAAATAACATCTAGTTTCAACATATAGATGACGGTCCATTTATAAGCCTAGCAAAATGCCAGTGTAGTGGAACAATAGCCCATATTACTTTGAAAGAGTTGAAATATATTAGCATATTCTATCACAGAGAAAGGCCCTCACCACCCAGCCAAAAAAACAGCGCCCCCACCCCACATTTACATTTACAGCCCCCTTCCCCATTTAATTTATCCCCCACCCCCTAAAAACCATTTCATTTCTTCGTTTCCCCAACTATTTTATACACTACCCATCAGAATAATTTTTTTCATCGAATACATCTTTTCCCTCCTTATTAGAATACATATTTTTTCGTCCTCATCAGAAAACATTTTTTTTTTAAAATTTGGCCAACTCAACCGCTTTATTTACTTTACCCAAATTTGGATCAAATGTTTCCAATCACTTTTGTTCTCTAAATTTATTTTATCAAATTTGTCTCTACTTATTGTTTTTTATATTTTTCAAAGGTCAGTAATAAATTATTTTTTTATTTTTTATTTTCGTTTATTTGTACAGATTTATTTTAATTTGCAAGTTATTTGTAACATTATTAAAAAAATATTATTTTTTTTGTTTATTTGCACATATAAATGATGTATTTTATTTCAGTACGTTTTCGTAATGATGGAATTTTAGAGTTGTGATAATGTATATATTTCTCAAGTGACTATCAGTTTCATTTCCCACGTTGGTCAGGAATTCAAATTATCTGATGAGGCGTACAATTTTTACAATAAATATACACGTGAAACGGGATTTAGTAGGCGAATATAAACTAATTAATTAGTATCACTGTAATCTTAATAATAAAATTAACGTTAACTATATTATTTATATTTTATTTTAGTAACAAATTAAATTTTACTTAAAAAATAAAAATAAATAAAGCCTGCATAATAAATTAGCAATAAATAATTTACTATTTTCTATTCGCCTACTAAATCCCGCTTTACGTGCATATTTATTGTAAAAATTGTACGCATCATCGGATAGTTCGAATTCTTGACCAACGTGGGAAATGACACTGATAGTCACTTGAGGAACATATACATTATCACAACTCTAAAATTTCATCCCCTACGAAAATGTACCAAAATAAAATACATCATTTATATGTGCAAATAAACAAAAAAATAATATTTTTTAATAATGTTACAAATAACTTGCAAATTAAAATAAATCAGTATAAATAAACGAAAATAAAAAATAAAAAATAATTTATTACTCGACCTTTGAAAAATATAAAAACAATAAGTAGAGACAAATTTGATAAAATAAATTTAGAGAACAAATTCTATCACAATAGAAAAACTGATGATCATTGCCCTCAATGACAATAATAAATATTATATTAATACAAGTCAAAGAAAAAAGAAACAGGTCGTGAATGACTTTAAAAAGATAAAACAACCCAAAGATCAACATTAAGTGGAAGGAAAAAGTGAGTCACTATCATGGAGACTGTTCATGAAATAAATTCATCTTCAGTCATACTTGATGAATAAAGTTCTGGAAAGAGGAAAAAAATATAAAAACAAAAGGATTTGTTGCCTACAAGACATCTTTTCGTCACAGTATAGCAGAGCACTATCTAAGCTCTGAAAACATGATTTATCAACTTTACTATGACAGAAGAATATTGGAGTCTATACAACCAGACTGTCACGGTTCAATAATTATAAAGAAAAGGCTAGAGCAAGTGCAGACTTACTACTAGTGAATCGAGGAAGCCCAAAACAACTTTATTCTCAGAGGTTAATATGCGCTCTGCATCCTCTGTTGTTGTGATGTGATTAGCATGAGAAGTCATATAATTCTTTTTACTTAACTTGCACTTGTTATGAGCATTATGACAACAGGACTACAGCACTTCCAAATCACAATCACAAGGAATAGAAACAAACCTGGCCTCACCCATACAAATTATAATAATTAGTGGGCGCACCTAAATGTGTCCCATCCTTTTGCTTAGTGAACATAGATGTATGAAGTCGTTCAACTTATGCCGATCAGTCATTTTCTTTATCAGGATGGATGGCTCGCTTGTTGCGGCCTTGTGGGTCATGTTCTTCAGTTAGAATACATCACTTAAAAAATTATGATTTTCGATGTTCTTGTATTCACTTCACTATTTCAATTTGCAAGTTTAGAAATGGTGTCTAGACATGAACAACATATGTTATGTTGGAGAAATAATATGTCTATTTGAAATGACAGGGAATATATATAAAATGCTTGGAGAATAGAAAAACGTTAGGAATATATGGACATGTTTGTTAGTGTCCCATTTATGTTTATATCCAATTGGAATTGAAATTGATGATAAGTTATGCTATGAAAATTAAGTTTTAGTGTTAAGTACTTGTGAAACATGAAATTGATTGTCATTTGGATAACATTTACCCTAATAAGTACTATTGTATTTGCAGATATCTACCAAGATGCAGATAGAGGAATTTGAATGGTATTTTGGCTTGTCAATAGAATGTGCATGATCATATATATAGTTTTTTGTGTACAGATGATGTGTAAAACTTTAAATCTCTAAATAGAATGCAGGCTAATGTTATTTTGACTTGAGAATCGAACGTGCATGATCTTATTTTAAATTTCTAAAAGGATATGAATATAGATATGAATATGTTAGTTTGGATATATAAATTGTAGCTTTGGACCTGTAAATGTTCCAATTTTTCTTCAAATTTGGTTATTCGTTTCTACCTTAAATTGTATAACTAGAAACTACATGTGCTCATGTACGGTACAATCAAAATATTTAAAAAAAAATACTAACAGTAGAGACGGTTTTCATCCGTCCCTAATAAGAACCAAGAGTAAGGGACGATAGCAATAACTATTGTCCCTACTACGTTAGAGTAGGGACAGTTGGAATCCGTCCCCAATAAGGACCAAGATTACGGACGATAAGTATCGTCCCTGTACTACAAGAAATTTCACTTTTAACAATAAAATTTTTATCGTAGAAAGTCATTTTAGGTTGTTTTGTCGAAAAATGGTCGTCCAGAGACTTTACAAGACCAAAATTTTCATTGTTAAAAGTGAAATTTCTAGCCGTCGCTAAGATCGTCTCTAATAGTATCCGCCACACGCCTAATAGGGACTGTTGCCGTTATCGTTCCTAATATATATTGGAGATAAGATATTTAGTATTGGGGACGGTGGTAAAATTTTTAGTAGTGCATCCTAACTTAAAACTAACAATTTGATCAAATTTCAACAGATTTCACCTTAACATATCTGTAAATTGAGTTAATTAGCTAGTGCAACAGATTTCACCATAACATATCTATAAATTGAGTTAACTAGCTAGTAGACCATGGACTAGATAGCTTGAAAATCCTCAAAAAAAATACCCCATATCGATGAAATGACATGGAAATTAACTTAAAAAGTACGAACGAATATGTGGGAATTTTTTTTGTTTTTTCAAATCTATGATATTTTTTTTTTAAATTACCACCACAAAGCAAGAGTTCAACAACTAAAATTTGGTTTTTTGAACTAGGATGGATAATTTAAGTAATTTTTTGTGGAAGAGAAAGGCCAATTATTGGGTTTGTTCGACAGAGATAGAAACTTCGCATCTAATATGAACACGCTATTCTTTTATATGTGGACATAAAACGACAACATTTTGACCCAATTAGAATTTAAAAAACAAAAATTAAAGGTCTCAAGACGACATCGTGTTGAACAAAAATATAAAAAGTAATTTCTATATGAATAGTAATTTTTCAAGTTCGCTCTTATAAATTGTAAAGATAATACAGTGAACAAATATTATTGAACATAATTAAAAAATCAAACATTAAAAATTTATTTATTATCATGTCTACTATTGTATTCAATACTAATACATTCTGCACGTGCTCTTATTGTTTAAAACAACCTCAAATGTGCAAGTTCTTTTAGGAAGGCATGGCCCAATGCATGCAGCTTCAAATTAAGTGCTCTACACGTCTTCTTCCATGACTTTATGATTTCACAATTATGTGAGTGGGAATTGACATATAACCCACCAAAATATTGTACACACAGAGTCATGACCGACAGTTGCAAATACATTTATATATTATTTGCTCTATTTTTCATTTATGTGTGGTGGCAGCTGAAAAAGCCACTAGTCCAACTTAGATTTAATAGTTCGATATTTAAGCTATTTTTGTATATTCCCTACGTAAAGATTCAGGAATCAAGATACTTATGCTACAAAGATTTTCAAGAATATTATATAAAATATTATATTCCATTATGGACGTGCACAGAATTTTGATGTGTTGATGTCTGATAGTTGACCTTTTCAAGATTGTTTCAATCTTCACTATGTTTTAAATTTGCTATACTAAGAAGATTGTTTCAAATTTCACTATGTTTTGTTGTCGGATTTCTGTGAAAAGTGACTCCAAAGCAATCAATCAAACTGAAAATTGGAAAGGATAAAAATAAACCGGCGAAGAGTTGAACTTTTTGTTTTTAAGTCTATTTTGCCCATGCACGCTTCTTTAGATATATGCAAATGACTCCCAAGATATTAACGGTTTCTACTTGTGGTTGAAGACTTCAAACCACAAGCACAACGAACCGAAATCGGTTTTGTACTCCAAAAGATGAAATGAAATGAAACACCAAAAATCATGCACCAAATACAATGAATTTTTGGTTCAAAGATGAAATATGAGTGAATTAATATTGCAAAAGTGTTTTCTGTATCATTCCTCTGAAAATATGGACGTCCACAGGTCCTTTTTAACGTTGGAGATTCGGTTGAAAACGAAAAGGAATGAACCAAATCGTGCAACCCTTCAAAAGACATGTCGTCGATCACAAGAACCTATGCGATCGCATGGTTATACCAAGCTACATTAGGCAATGGATAGAAATTCACCGGTGTCTCGTTGTATAGTGGGAGAGGAATGGGAGAAAAAATTGTGGAAATGGTTTACAGTAAAGGTAGCAATACTTCTAGCAATTTGTGTTTAGAAGGGTCACTTGATCCGGCCATTGCGTGGGTAGTTCCAATTCCCATATCGATTTTTGAATTTTTTTATCCTTTTCTTTGTTCCAAGCTTTGGGTCATTTGTGCCCCTTTTCTTCATTTTAAGCATCCTTCTATACTCAGCCGACGGGTCGACTGAGAGAGGTGGACAGAGAAACTGGAACTTGACAATTAAATGTGTGATTGGCAGGTGTTTGGTTTTCTGCTGTATAGCTAGTGGCACAATTTTGGTTGCTGCTTAATCTTAGTTTGGCAACCTTCTGGTGAATCACGTGGATATTTTTGCAAGCTTTATAGAATGTTTTCGCAAATTGCAGATTTTAGATATTTGGAGTTCAGATATACATATACTTATCCTTTTCCTTTCAGCATATGTTCTTATGGAGGTAAAGCAAACAAGAATACCTGTAAAACATGTGCGCAGCATACAAAAGATATAAATGGATCATGCTTTAATCTTGTGGGATATTCTTATGGTCTCCAGTGATAAAATGCTATTTATTAGGAATTTAAGTGCTGATAGCTTATTGAAAATGTAAAATGACATCTAGTAATTAGAATTATGCAGTGGATGTGTGGTCCGTATTCATTTGTGATCAACTTTTCTCTATTGCATATAACTAATCTTTGTACTGTTGGATTTGGACCTGTCCCACTAATATCCTTGTTATCTTTTATATTTCCACTTCAGATTGCAAATCTTTCAAAGATAAGATTGAAGAAATCACTGAATCTCTGGCAAAAACTACTGATGATAGTGAAGAAGGCACCACTGCTGCCAACCTTATTGAAAAGTTGAGTGTTGAAAGCAAAGATACGGAAGAGAAGCAAGAGGCCAAAGAGGCATCAGTGTCCTCCGAGGAGAAGAAGGATGAAACTGAGCAACTAAAAAAAACTGGCAGCGAGATGTAAGATCCTGTGTTCTTGTCAGGGTTTCTATTGAACTGGGTTGAACCCTTGCGTTGCCAGGTGAATAAGATGAGTATCAGATTACAAATATGAAAGCATATTGGGAAATTAATTTCTCAATCGCTTCATTTGAAAATATATGGCGCGCGTGCAGTTAAATTTTGACTTTAACAGAGAAATTTGACGAAAAAGTGAAGAGTGACCTATGACGCTTATTTCTTCATACGTTGGGGACGCGTTTAGTATTAATTTGGGTTAGAACATATCTCTAACGATTTTGAAACGTTGGCACCTTTCATCTGAATTATCCTTTCTTGTATTCATGAAATGTCAAAAGTTTAATAAATTGATGTCTTATTAATTGATAAAAAAAAATAAAAATACTATCATAGATTCACTATATTTTGATACTTGATACTAATAATTTTTTTTTCTATTATCTAAAATGCAAAGGATATAATTTCCTTTAAAAGTGCGTGTCAAACTTAACCCTAATATTATTTCAAAAAATGTTTGTGTTACACAAATAAGATTAAAAGAGAAAAATATATAAAATATTAGTCATTTTTTGTATATTTTTGTTCAATCCAATTGACTAAATGTGTTGTTATATTATATGAGAGAGGTTATGTTCCTTGATTCGGGGAATAGAACATCTCCCCGAATGGGCAAAATAGGGGAGTAGGGGTGGGGTTGTCTAGTTGGGGAAATTCTCTGTTCTTCAATTGTATATTATATACTAGTTTTTGACTTGTATATTGCACGTAGTATATTTTTAACTTTGTATCTTATATTATTTTGATGTTATCATTACGGTTTATTTTATAATTAATAGTTTAATAAATATTTGTTATAGATATGCGAAGATGTAAGAAAAATCTCTTCTTGCAAGAATAGAAGTTCACCACAAGGAAATTGCACTTAAAATTTACTAAACGTTATGCAATATTTAATATTGAAAATACAAATTATTTATTGATAATATTAGTACATAGAGGGCAACTTCATTCGGATTGAATTGTTATACTTGCCGAGAGATGATTGCAGTTCTGATGCGTTATATCTTGTATTACACAAATAAAAAGAATATAAGATTGCAATAGAGCTTTATTATTCTTAAATTTGTGTCTAAATGGAAATTGCCTTCAATCATTAATTATTCGTAACATATAGCTCTTCTATATAAATCTTCATTGTTTGTAGTTTAGATTGTATCATAATACCGTCGATGATTATATCCGTAAGCTTGAGGTTTATGGTTTCAAATTTTTGTATGCTCGCCTATTATAAAAATTATGTATGATTTTTGGTAAAACTATAAATAATTTTAATAAATAGTTTAGATTGTTATTTTGTAAGTTAATTGTACAACTCTCTTAGTCATTCCTTTCTTTTTTTTTTTTTTTTTTTTTTTTTTTTTTGTATTTCAAAATTATTTTCTTCATCTATCTATTTTAAATGACAAAACAATAATAATAAACATATCATCCATTATATCTTTGAAATCACAAACAAATGCAAATCAAATATATCACATTATTGATATACATTGCTACTACAAAAAGACAACCAAAGATCTAAACGACAATCTTCACCAATTAACTAAATTAATTAATAAAACATAAAAAACATAATGTCAAATAATAAAGCAACTAACGACAACCTAAGTAATATAACCAACTATATAGTAGGATGTTAACTAATGAACCAACTTCAATCTTCAACTTGTATTATAAAATATGTTTTTTTTCAAATGCTAGCAACAAATTAGTACGTGTTTGATTCAACATGTCTATCTATCTTCTATATCGAACATGACTCATCCTCATAGTAACAAATATTTAGAGGGTCCAATTTCATCAAATCATGATATATAGTCCAAGAATTTCCTCACAATGGACCTCAGTTCCATTATTTGTGGTACCATGTGAGATCAATGAGTTAGGTGATGTGAAAATATTGTGATTGCAAAGTGTCTAATATCGCACAAAAGAATAAAGTGGGACTTATTGAGTCCCGGATTATCGCTTCCCACGAAGACTATCTTATTTATATATGAGTTCAATTAATCTTTATTGATTAACCTGTAAGAGATAGTATGAAAGGAATTGGTTTGAGATATTTTAACCTAAAACTTTAGAATTTCCAAAACGAGAAAAACAATGCAATAACTTAGTTGAAAGCAAAAGTTAACAATCTAGAAAAGAATGATAGTTAAATCGTTTGGACAAACGATTTCACCTAGTTGTCATCTCTAATTCCTCCTCTCAAGATTTGTTTCCTAGAGTTGTATTCGGTCGAATTCACGAATTTAACCTAATTTACCTCTCTCGAGTTCAAATTAGTCCTATCTAATTAAGTCAACTTAGGCGGTGAGAATGGTCCTTAATTAGATGCATTAATTCTCCTAGGATTCAATTAAGACCGCAAAGAATAATAAAAGTGTATCTCTACCTTTTATCCAATTGCCGATTTTACTACGTGGTTCAGATTAATAATTTACTTCTCGGTTCATTACAATCCACAAGATCAATGAAATAATGGCCGCTTATTCCAAGCATTAAGAGAAGAAGTAAAATCAAATACTTAAACAATTTGTAAGTCAAAACTTGAGATTCAAATTAAAGAATTAAAACTAGGCTACACCGCTCATCCAAACAATGAATTTTAACTACTCATGATTCGGGATAAAGACAAGATGAAGAATTTCAATACATAACCGGATCTTGAATAAAAGAGGAGAAAAGTTGAGTATCTTGCACCAAGAAAGCTTTGTTTTCCCGCCCCAATCTTCTTGATCTTGGTCGTTTCTTCGCCTTCTTCGTCGTTTTTTTCTCCGTCTTCTCTTGTGTTCATCCAAGAATTCAATTCCTTCTTTTGACTGGGTTAGGTCTTTATATATATGTTTTTACTAAAATTGAAATTCATGTACGTAAAATGACGAAAAAAGACCATAATTAGAATTAAAAATAGTCCAAAAAAAACCTCAGACGCTACCGTTCACAAGATTGTCATGATCAATCATGGTTTGTAAACCGCGGGTTGACCGCGGTAAACAGAAATAATGTTTCCAAATTCTGGTTCAATCCCCAAATTTGCACACTTGGTCCTCCAATGTTTAACATATAATTTATTTGGTCCTTGGTCATAATTTTGCCATTTCTCCTATTTAGTTAACTTATTTGCAGCCCAGGTCCTTCAACTTTAGATTTCATCATCTTTAGTCCTCCAATTTATTCTTTTATTTCAATTTAGTCCTCTTTTATTTGCAACCCAAGTCCTTAAACTTTTGGATGTCTGCAAGTTGATCCCCATATCCAAGTTTTTGTAAACCTTCAGTCCCTTTTCGCCTGTTTTGCTTTGTTTTTCTCCAATTCCATCCAATCTCGGGGTTTTGACCTAAAACAATTAAATAGACACATAATTAAGTAGAAAATCACTTAAGAAAGATTTACAATTGTCTACTTTTGATAGTCCGTATAAGTGTAAAACTACACTTATCAAATACCCCAAACTTGAACATTTGTTCGTCCTCGAACATAACTATTTACTTAAACAATCAAACAAATAATATTAAAATATACTATAGTAGATAGATTGCCGTATTTGCCTCATTTTTTTTTTTTTTTGAAACAATTCAATCAATTCATAAAAAACTTTTAAATTATGCTACCAAAATTAATTTTACTTATCCAATGCTCGATTGATATATGTGTGCGCATAGTCAATCCAATCAACTTAAACTTTTAGGTTGGTAATATTCCATCCCCAATGGTCAAATATTTCCTTTCTCTCTCGAAGAATACACACTCCCATATTGATATTCATTCTCTCACCCGGGTGTTAACTCTAAAATTGCCTTCAAAATACTTATTATTTTACCGATCAAAATTTGGTTAGGTCTAGCCAATACAGTTGCTATTTAAATCTGTGAAGATTCTCCTTTTTATTGAATGCTTTGGCCATCAAGCTTCTACTAGGTAAGTCAAACCCACTAGTAATCTAAATCCCCAAGTTATGCGCATAAATGCTCAATCTTGCTTTTGCTTTCTTTCTTTTTTTTTTTTTTTATAATCATATATAGATATATATCTTATGTGTAAGACCTCACTCCCTTAAGCTTTCTAGATGACCCTTTGAAGAGCTTTAGGCCGATGGCTCCTGTGTCCGATAGACTTTAGGGCACCGAGTTTTGAGAACTCCAACGGGCTTTATCACTCAAGTCAACTAGGCTACTGAGAGAGGTATAAGATAATGTAAGAGCAATACCTTTCATTTTTTTTTTTTGCAAGATAAAAAGCGGGGATTAGATTCCTAGCATTCGATCAATACCTAGATTCCACCTGTAGCCAAATACACTCCACACAACTATTACTCAAGCACGGAATCAACACCTATCTAAACACACGCAAATGGTTTAACCACCCCAAACTATCCTTTCAACTGGTTAGGTAATTGTGTCGTTAATCGGTGGTCTTGGTTTCACAACTTAGGTTCACTATTCTTTCATTGTATTCTATTCAATACACCAACCAAAGTTAGTGATGCTCATGACTATTGTGCTCACACTTAATCATATCTTACATGGATAAGTATAGTCTATAAAAACGACTTAAGTAGCATTACTAAGTCATAATTCATGGATTGATAGCGGTTTCAAATAATATCATCATAAGCCGGCAAGGCTATCCAACATACACACACACATAACAAATTTTTTTTTTTTTTTTTTGAAACAACACACACGTAATAATAATGAAAATAATAAAATCCTTTTTTTTTTGTTTAAACAAGACACATACACATAACAATAATAAAAATAATAAAATCTCACCCCCAAACTTAAAATCCACATTGTCCTCAATGTGACAAAAGAAAGTAAAATAAATAAAAAAGGAAAGAGTTAACCTGAATCAAAAGATATGGAGACAACGTCGGTCTTTCAGCTGATCAGTATGTATTGTGATTGGAATGACGATGTATAGCCTGAAATAAATAAAAATAATTAAATGTACTCATTTACTAAAAATCGGGAAACGTGCTCTAATTCTTAATGCAATCCTAAAATTCTACATGCAATGCAATAAATATATAAGAGATAGAAAAATGGGTTGCCTCCCATTAAGCGCTCGATTTATAGTCTAGAGCTTGACTTATTGTGTGACTGCTTTATGGCACTTTAAATAGCGCTTTGGAGGACTTGCTTTGCTTGCATCTATTGACTTTGCACCATTTTTCGTTTATCCTCCAAAAATTTAACTTGTGCGTCTCAGATAAATATAAGTGTAGTTTAGCACCTTGTTCGAACACCACTACGAAAACCTCAACTTCGTCATCTTCCTTGATCACAAAATCAATTTTAGAATAAATACGGGAGTCGGAGAATTGCTTGATAAGTGAAACATCATTAAATGTCGTATTTTTATTTTGCTCATTTAGGATCAACTTCTCTTTTTCCACATACTCTTCTTCTTTAGCTGGTGTTTCATCGAGTTGGATGACATGTCTATTATCCAAAATCTCGGATAGTTGCTCTTCACTCATTGTTGTAATGCTTGGCATGTGTTCCAATTGGTTGGCTTCAACCTCACTTGAGAACGTGTGGGAGTATGGACAAAAATTTTGTGGGACCGATAGTTTCCATATATCTCCCAAGATCAAGTCATCGTCATCAATTTCAGAAGTTTCATCATATCTCGCTGTATGAGCCTGGTGCATTGTAATGAAATCTCCAAAATTCATGTTGTCCTCATCAATTTCAAAATCTTGGACAAACGCTGGATTATACTGCTGATGTGTATTATATAGCACAAAATTGATCTGTTCTTGAGAGGCCAATAACAGACAATTTGATATCGAATGGTTAGCCCCACAATTTTCGCACATGATGGCTGCTTGGATGACATTCATTCTTTGCGTCTGTGTTCTGATCAAGAGCTCCACCTGCTTTGTCAATGCAGCAAGTTGTGCATTAGTAGCATATGTCATCTGAAAAAAAATAAACAAAAAAGAAAGAAAATAGTAATAATAACAATAATAAAATAAAAAATAAAACTAACACTAACGATTAATCTAAACTAATATTAAATAAAATAGTCCCCGGTAATGCGCCAAAAAACTTGTTGTGAAAATATTGTGATTGCAAGTGTACAATATCGCACAAAAGTAATAAAGTGGACTTATTGAGTCCGGATTATCGTTCCCACGAAGACTATCTTATTTATATATGAGTTCAATTAATCTTTATTGATTAACCTGTAAGAGATAGTATGAAAGGAATTGGTTTGAGATATTTTAACCTAAAACTTTAGAATTTCCAAAACGAGAAAAACAATGCAATAACTTAGTTGAAAGCAAAAGTTAACAATCTAGAAAAGAATGATAGTTAAATCGTTTGGACAAACGATTTCACCTAGTTGTCATCTCTAATTCCTCCTCTCAAGATTTGTTTCCTAGAGTTGTATACATCAATCGAATTCACGAATTTAACCTAATTTATCTCTCTCGAGTTCAAATTAGTCCTATCTAATTAAGTCAACTTAGCAATGAAATGGTCCCAATTAGATGCATTAATTCTCCTAGGAATTCAATTAAGACCGCAAATAATAATAAAAGTGTATCTCTACCTTTTATCCAATTGCCGATTTTACTACGTGGTCTAGATTAATAATTTACTTCTCGATTCATTACAATCCACAAGATCAATGAAATAATGGCCGCTATTCCAAGCATTAAGAGAAGAAGTAAAATCAAATACTTAAACAATTTGTAAGTCAAAACTTGAGATTCAAATTAAAGAATTAAAACTAGGCTACACCGCTCATCCAAACAATGAATTTTAACTACTCATGATTCGGGATAAAGACAAGATGAAGAATTTCAATACATAACCGGATCTTGAATAAAAGAGGAGAAAAAGTTGAGTATCTTGCACCAAGAAAGCTTTGTTTTCCCGCTCCAATCTTCTTGATCTTGGTCGTTTCTTCGCCTTCTTCGTCGCTTTTTCTCCGCCTTCTCTTGTGTTCATCCAAGAATTCAATTCCTTCTTTTGACCTGGTTGGCCTTTTTATATAGTGTTTTTACTAAAATTGAAATTCATGTACGTAAAATGACGAAAAAGACCATAATTAGAATTAAAAATAGTCCAAAAAACCTCCAGACGCGCTGTCCGCGCATTGCCGCGGTCAACCGCGAGTTTGCAAACCGCGGGTTGACCGCGGTAAACAGAAATAATGTTTCCAAATTCTGGTTCAATCCCCAAATTTGCACACTTGGTCCTCCAATGTTTAACATATAATTTATTTGGTCCTTGGTCATAATTTTGCCATTTCTCCTATTTAGTTAACTTATTTGCAGCCCAGGTCCTTCAACTTTAGATTTCATCATCTTTAGTCCTCCAATTTATTCTTTTATTTCAATTTAGTCCTCTTTTATTTGCAACCCAAGTCCTTAAACTTTTGGATGTCTGCAAGTTGATCCCCATATCCAAGTTTTTGTACGCCTTCAGTCCCTTTTCGCCTGTTTTGCTTTGTTTTTCTCCAATTCTATCCAATCTCGGGGTTTTGACCTAAAACAATTAAATAGACACATAATTAAGTAGAAAATTACTTAAGAGTACTTACAATTGTCTACTTTTGATGGTCCAGATAAGTGTAAAACTACACTTATCATTAGGTTCCAACAACAGTCTTACAAGAGTCAGTTTCCCAAATTTACCAGATGAAAAAGAAAAGAAAATGAATTCACATGCTAAATAAATTGACTTGACCACCAACAGCCGAGCCAAAGACCAAAGACCAAAGACCAAAGAAAAACACTCAGAATCAACAAATCAACAATAACAATACAATTTCATCTTGAATCATAAGTAACTATACACAAACGTGCACTTAACAACACATCACACGAGAATAGAGAACTTAGTAAAGATTAAAATAAACAAACCCATAGAAAAAGAATCATATGTTTTTTCCCCATATACAAATCTGTACCTAGACATACAAACAAAGAAAAACAAAACTAATTAAAAACAATTAAAAAGACTAAAAACTAAACATCCTAACTTAAAACTAACAATTTGATAAAATTTCAACAGATTTCACCATAACATATCTATAAATTGAGTTAACTAGCTAGTAGACCATGGACTAGATAGCTTGAAAAAACTCAAAAATACCCTATATCGATGAAATGACATGGAAATTAACTTAAAGAGTACGAACGAATATGTGAGAATTTTTTTGTTTTTTCAAATCTATGATATTTTTTTTTTTTTTTTTAAAATTACCACCACAAAGCAAGAGTTCAACAACTAAATTTTGGTTTTTTGAACTAGGATGGATAATTTAAGTAATTTTTCGTGGAAGAGAAAGGCCAATTATAGGGTTTGTTCGACAGAGATAGAAACTTCGCATCTAATATGAACACGCTATTCTTTTATATGTGGACATAAAACGACAACATTTTGGCCCAATTAGAATTTAAATAAAAAAATTAAAGGTCTCAAGACGACATCGTGTTGAACAAAAATATAAAAAGTAATTTCTATATGAATAGTAATTTTCACATTCGCTCTTATAAATTGTAAAGATAATACAGTGCACAAATATTATTGAACATAATTAAAAATCAAACATTAAAAATTTATTTATTATCATGTTACCTATTGTATTCAATACTAATACAATCTGCACGTGCTCTTATTGTTTAAAACAACCTCAAATGTGCAAGTTCTTTTAGGAAGGCATGGCCCAATGCATGCAGCTTCAAATTAAGTGCTCTACACGTCTTCTTCCATGACTTTTCATAATCACAATTATGTGAGTGGGAATTGACATATAACCCACCAAAATATTGTACACACAGAGTCATGACCGACAGTTGCAAATACATTTATATATTATTTGCTCTATTTTTCATTTATGTGTGTGGCAGCTGAAAAAGCCACTAGTCCAACTTAGATTTAATAGTTCAATATTTAAGCTATTTTGTATATTCCCTACGTAAAGATTCAGGAATCAAGATACTTATGCTACAAAGATTTTCAAGAATATTATATAAAATATTATATTCCATTATGGACGTGCACTGAATTTTTATGTGTTGATATCTGATAGTTGACCTTCTCGAAGATTGTTTCAAACTTCACTACGTTTTAAATTTGCTACACTAAGAAGATTGTTTCAAATTTCACTATGTTTTACATTTGCTACACTAACATTTATAAAGAGAAAAATCGAAACTAAACTGCTGTAAAATTATCAATGTTCAAATTAAAAAATTAAATGAATTGGATGCTAAAAAAGTAAGAATGACTTGATGGTATTAAGGAAAAAATTATCTCTATCAAATTAAATTTATATCAAGGGAATTTTGGTGCGTCTATATATAGTTAAGTAAAGTTAAACTCGGATTTGAGATGTAGTTGACGTATCTCCTCCATTATTGCCTTCATCTTGACCTTAATTTGACGACCTGTTTTCAGATTCCTAATGTATCAATTATTGCTAGATAAAATTAAAAATTAAAAATAAATATATATTTCTATACATAGAAGAAAATGCTTAACCTTCAATATTATTAAAATTTTGAAAATTGTCAATAAATTTCTTTTACTTCTTGTAGTGTGTAATAAGTCACACAAAATAAAAGTACAATCTTATATTCTTTAATATTATTTACCTTACACTCAGAATAAATATGAAAAATTAGTGTATTTATTTCGTCTTCAACCTTTCAAGAAAGTAGCAGAAATACTATTAGTTTTATTTTTGTATGCAAATCATCCCGAGCCTTTAGAAAATTGGCACATTACATCCTTTTTAAACGTTATATAACAAATTTGTCTTCTTCTTTAAATAAACAAAAAATAATAATTCCAGAAAAGATCCAACACTTTTGAAAAGTACTATAAATGAATCCAAAGAGGAATATAGTTCAAAAAAAAGAATATAGTAGAAAGAATTAAAAAAAAAAAAAAAAAAAAAAAAAAAAACATCCATCTTATCCAAACAACTCCATCCCTAATTAAATTCAACCTCATCCACGACTAACTGTCACAGTCTTGCCAACCGTTGTCGCCACTACCACCAACCCCACTATTAACCAATTGTTTGGAAATATGTCAAACCCATGGTTTTTAGCGGGTTGGTGGGGCCCGAGGGCGACTATTGGCAGGGATATGGTTGAATTTGAAGGTGGAGTTGGGGTTGGTTGGAGAAGATGATTTTTTTTTTTAATTATTTGCTTTTTGTAATCTATTTGTATGTTTTGAAAGTTTTGGGACTCTTGTTATAATTTTTTTCTTTTATTTGGTTTTTTTTTTTTTATTGAAAGAGGAGAAAAATTTGTCATATAACGCTCTAAAAGATATGCGTCAATTTACTAATGGTTAGGGATGATTTGAAAAATAAAGGTATGGATATTTCTAAAACTTTACTATAAGATTAGGGGCGAAATGCGTCAATTTCCCTTAAAATATTAAAATCTCACGACACTTCTAACTATAACAAGTTTGAAAGCAAAATTAACATTAAAAGTAAAAATAATAAATCAAAATATTTATAACGCGTCGTTCCTATCAAATCATGTCAAGGTGTTAAGCATGACATAATATAAAATATTTCTACAAATTAATGCTAAATTAATAACAATTTTTTTTTTAGTAAATATTTTTGTAGATTATAAATTCGTAATTTTACAAAAAATGTGAGGATGAAAAATAGATAAAAGTTGTGGATCCTACGAAATGTTGAAACGATATTTGATGATTTATAAATCTTTATAAGATACACAAACATACTATTAAACGAGAGATTCGGTATTGACACTTATTATTCTTCTATTTATTAAAAATAATTATTATAAAAGAGTAATGAGCAGCAAATTTTCAAAGAATTTTAAATTTCGAAGTACTACTATTGTTACAACGTAATTGTGTGATTACTGTTGAAGTATATATTCTGAAATAAATATAGAACATATGAAATTAAAACAGACTCTAATTCATTAAGTAGTGAGAAATCATCTAAATTTTATAAATTTATAACCGACTCTTATTCATTAATGGTTTGTTTGATTTTGCTTAAAATTTTATTAAATTGTACAAATCAAAGTCAACAATTAATTTTAACCACACATTTCATTAAATTTTATTAAAATCTATTAAAATGTTGATTTTTAACCAAACCAGACATGCATTAAATAGAGAAGTCACTCAAATTCTCGACCCATGGTCAAAATTGAATTTCGAGAAAAACAAATATATTGATTTGATTGAGGAATAATGAAGAAAGTTGGCACATGATTTGCGGTTGAAAAATTGTATTGAAATCTAGTTAAAACTATTGATTATGTATGGTTCCTTGCAAGATATTTTATAGACATAGTAATAAATGAGCACGTTGTCGGCAAATGACTTGATATCTAACCCCACAAGACAAAAATCTCCATTTTTTAATTAAATGACATGAACGTCGACCACAAGAAAATGTTCAATCAACATATATAACTAGATAATTAGACATCAGTTTTAGGGTCGATTTGTGTTATCACCCGCAATAATACAAGAGTTTTTGCTCTACTCCAACAAGTGGTATAAAAAGTATAGAAAGATTGAGTTTGATTAACTTGAACAAGTGAGAGTTTTAATGTATCTTTCATTTTTATTTCTACTTTATCGTATCACGCTCTAATTTAAAAATTACCGCTAATACCTAATTAGATGGTCCAGGGCCGATTTTGTGATTTTCATGGCTTGAGGCGAATACCACAAATTAGATCTCCAATGGACCATCCAAATTATAATATGCATTAAAACCCACAACTCTTTTACGGAATTAATTTTAAACTTACAAAAAAAAAAAAAAAAAAAATGACCTAGAGTAATAAAATGGGATTCATTCCATTTTGGGCCATATTTGCACAAATTTTTTGGGGGGCCAACTTCGGTAACAATAAATAGTTTATTTTTTTTTAATATTAAAAATAGGCCGCCTTCAATATTGAGTCCGAGGTGATTACCTTACTCGTCTCTGTCCAAAATCGGTACTGGATGGCCCATATAATAATTTATCTAGCTATAGTTTGTTATTGTAAATTTAACTTAGGCAAAAATATCGTAGGGTTTAGGACAATTCTTTGGACAAATAGGAGGCTATGATTGGCTCAAATGAAACCAAAGAACATGAGTTTGTCTTGTATCCATAATTAGAAGAATTCTTCTTTTCTCCAACTATTAACTAGAAAATTATAAATTGAAATTGTAGACTATATATAAATCGTATAAACATGTACGATTAGTTAGTACCTAATTATAATTATTTATTAATCTTGCAAGATCTCATCGCACAATTAGGTTGTAACAGGTCATTAAACTAACTTTTATTTCCTTTCTTTCTCTCAATTTCTAAATCAATTTATAGATAGTACTATTTATTTTATTTTATTTTATTTTTTGTCAAAGAGAAATTGAAAAAGTAGGTTGAGTGATGAGAAAGGAACGAATTTGATGCTGAAAATTTAATATTTATAACTATTTCAAACGTTGAGTATTTATAGGTTAGTATTAGTGGTATGTTCACATTTTATGTATGCATAGTCAATGTGAGAAAATATAGGCATATTACACATACTTTGAAACCTATTTCAATTAGTCAGTCAATGCCTTCACACACTTCGACGGGTTTAAAGTTATTTTCCTCCTTTACTTTTCTCATTTTTCAGTGGGATAATTGCATAGTAGGTTTTCAACTTTTCAAAAAATGTTGAAGATATGCCCATAACTTTAAAAATAGCATCACACATCCCCAATGTTTGAAGAAATAGACATTGTAGGCCCTCTTGACAGCTTCCATCTATTTTCTCCATTCAACTTCGAGATTGGACACCACGCACTTTCTCTCTCAAATTAAGCGATTGAAATTGCGGGGGTAAGGAATTAGAGGTCACCACAAAGAGCATTTTCATGTTCCCGAGGATGTGAAGAAGTGAGGTTGTTTGATTTTGCTTCTGAATCAATGTTGCACTTTTTAAGTTTATGTGAATGCCAACAGTTGGGTGCTATTTGTACAAGCACCGGAGCCGCATGTCCCCGATGATGTCGCCTCTTGAAGCTAATGGAATGCCAAATTTGGTTTGAATATGAGAAGAAGTATCCCGAGAAAGTCAGAGTTGAAATCTATCATTAGTGGTGAACTACGTCTTTGGTTGGGAGAAAGCTCTTCCTATGAGTTATTTTGCCATTTCGGTTACTAGTTAACTTCTCTATGAGTGTTATAATATTATCCTCACATTTTATTCTTCTATTTTGTCAAGTAGTTTGTAACTACATGTGTCTCTAACTTGTAATTTTTTCTTCAGACATACACTCTAGAGAGTCCAGCTCATGCCACGAGAAATCAATCGCAACAAACCTCAATGCTCTTGCAAAGGTTCTACCTAGTTTGCTTAGTGGGAGTGCTAATCTTGCCTCCTCCAACATGACTCTTCTGAAAATGTTTGGCGACTTCCAAAAGAACACACCAGAAGAGCGTAATGTAAGGTTTTGTGTTCGTGAACACAATATGGGAGCCATCTGCAATGGAATTGCTTGCCATACCCCTGGTCTCATTCCTTATTGTGCAACTTTCTTTGTGTTCATGGACTACATAAAAGCAGCCATGTGGATCTCAGCTTTGTGTGAAGCTAAAGTTATCTATGTCGTGACCCACGATTCAATTAGCAAAACCAGCCATGGTGCATACAAGGTGGCAATTCTTAGCAGGAAGAGACCATCAGTGCTTACCCTGTCTCAGGAAAAGCTAGCCTAGCTTGTTGGAACATCCATGAAAGGAGTAGAAAAATGAGGTTATATCATATCAGACAATTCATCCAGTAACAAACCCAATGTTATTTTGATTGGAACACGTTCAGAGTTGGAAATTGTAGCTAAGGCCGCAGAGGAACTCAGAAAAGAAGGTAAGGCAGTTAACGGAGTCCAATTCCAATCACTTAATTTGGAGAGATAAAGTGCGTGGAGTCCAATTATGAGGTTTAACGGAGAAAATGGATAGAAACTGTTAAGAGGGACTTACGATGTCTATTATTTTAAACGTTGGGGATGTGTGATGTTATTTTTTAGGTTATGGACATATTTCCAACGTTTTTGAAAGGATAGGGACTCGCTATGAAATTATCCATTTTAAAACTCTTTTATTTTGTTTTCCTTTTAAAGAAAACAAGTTGACATAATACTAAAAATTCCAAAACATTATATCAAGAGAAATTTATAATCGTAGTCTCCACAATTTCACAAATAAAACATTGTAACATTCCAAAATTTTCTATGATTTTTAGGAAATTTTCGGTGATTTTAGGAATTGTAATAAAGTTATAGAGTTGAAAATGTGGTAAATTTTTGAGAAAAAGATTATTGCAAGAATTACCCTAAGGATTTAAAAATCGTAAAATGATCCAACCCACCTTAGGGGCACACTTGGAACGCCAAAAAAACGAGGCGTCAGCAACATTGTAGATGGTGGGGTCGACTCCTAATCCTAGGAGTTGACTCCAAAGTCATTTTTGTTGTTGGGGTCAATCCTTAACCCTAGTGGTTGACTCCTAAGTGATTTTGGTGAGAAGTTTGCCCTTTGCTTCTTGGGGTTAACACTCTAATTAGCTTGATTAGCTTGGCAATTCGAACGGAGACGTTCATAATTTTTTGTAGAAAACTTTAAATTGAGATTCATAAAATGAGTTGAACTCTTAACTTGATAAGCTTTCTAATTTATTATATGTTACGTGGAGATATTTTTATCACTCTTGGCATTCTAGTTTTTATATGTGTTTTGCACATTGGTTCTCTAGAGTCGACCCACCATCCTATTTCACCCGTAAACCACATATCTAGTATTTTAAGTCCCATTTGACCCTTAAGTAGATCCTAATGGGTAGTATTGTAATAATTAACATAAAAATACTTGATTTATGCAGTAAGTAACCTAGATATGACAAATTTATGTATATTTCGACAATCTGTACGAGATGTGGAAGAATGAAACTTGAAATGCTAAGATAACAAAGATAAATGTAAGTAACGATTCAACTAAAATACAAATCATAAGATCTATATTATAATGTGCTTCTATTTGATTACACGAGATGTACTATTGCTACTAAATATCGGCATATGATTGGATTATTCGAGATATGATTTGATTATATGATGTCATTGTTAATGTACACTAATTTCCATTAGAGTACTGTCAAATGTCATTGTAACTCATACATGGTGCACGAGATAAACTGTGGCATTCATGTACACGTGCAAACATATGCATGGACATGAGAAAAATAACCATGCGTAACTCGTAAAAGAAGATATAATGAAACTAAGAGAGATATGGTGGTAAATACTCAAGTATGACATTTGGAATAAGAAGATAATAATGAATATAATAGAATCGCCCTCTACGAGTGTGACATACTTTTTTTCGCGTTCGGATAGATATACCACTTGAGGCGTTTGACGGTCATTAAGTGCAACTGATGATAGGGCATTGGCAGTCTCGCCTCGGTTTATAGACGGTGTTAGGAGGTCTCTGGTGGTCTTGGGAAGCGGATCAGCACGATGAGCACTGTATATATTTTTTCATGTTTGGATAAATATACAGTTTGAGACTCTTGAGGTCATTAAGGATAGTAGATAATGGGTGTTGGTGGTATGGCGCGATAAATAAAATTTTCAAAATCGACTCATTTTGCTCATTCTAAAGATATGAGCAAAAAACGGATGCTACGCGAATTATAGTGATACTTCTACAAATAGATTAGGCTGTGTAATAGCACGTATATGGAAATGACTGCAAGATCACGACCTATGACAACATCGATGATTATAATTAGACTATAATCACATCATCACTGTGAAAGGGTTAACGTTGCTATTGATGCACTTAATCGGGTTATCTATTAAAGGTAGAGAACCGGAGGAACTGCTTAACAAAATGGAGAACTTCAAATTGGAATCTTGGTCGCTCTAACATTTCAACCCATGTGTGAGGGAAAATTATATAGGTTCATCGGTGGACATTTCTACGAAAATAATGAGGAAAAATTGCGTAATGAGGGCCAATCGACTATAGCACTTTGAGAGATTAAATTGTGCACCACAAGAAAATTGACTATGATGCAATATATGCAATAGAAGAATCTATAAACGAAGTAGATTTTTTAAAAATACAAACAGACAGAGACATTCAAAATGATTGTTTATGTAGTGAATTGATAGATAGGAAGTTTTGCGTCAAAATTTAAAGATTAGAGATCAGTTGTGCAGAAGTCTATAGATTAGGGACTAAATGTGTTAATTTTCCTAAAATAATATGGCAAAATATATAGATGTATAAAGTAAATTTTAAAGTGTCAATATATTATATTCAATTAAAAATTGTAAATAAAACACAACGAGGTCCACGACCAAGAACATTTATGGACACGGTCCCACATCCGGGGTTGGTGAACTGAAAGACATACAATTCCAACCCAATACAAGTCTCACCAATAAATTGCCATACAAAATAGTACTACCAGATAAATATGTCACTCTCTTCACCGACTCCAAACGATCCTGACCATTGGATCCCCAATCTTGACAACAATCCCACGGCAGAAACATCACCATTAAATTTAAACACAACCACCGAAATAACTTAATAGTCCACTCACGTAACCCGGTAATCATGTTACCAATTTTTTTTTTTTTTTTCTGGGACCGTCGGGTTATAAATAGACTCAAATCCAATGTCAGAATTGCAAGCATTTGGTGTTCCTAAAGCAAGCTACACAAAAAGTCATATCCAGAAACGCTCTTCTGTCGGCAGTTGGGTTCCTCCTCTTCGAGGTACGAAAATTTAGTAAATTTTTGGGAAAACCCATGGTTTTTTGTTCATAGGTTTGTTTTGTATAATGTTGTCCTAGATTGTTATGTGTTAATGAATGGATCTGAGTTTTTATTGCTGATTTGTTCACTTGAATTATGTGGGATTATGGTTGGGTTAATAACCGTTTTGAAGTTTTATGAAGTGTTTCTTGACAGATTATGTGGTGAATTAATGTTAAGACTTTGCTATTTCGGTTAAATTCATGTTGTTTTTAGTTATATAGTTTAACTTGATGTGGTTATTTGGAGAAGATATACAGTGCCTCAATTTGAGTATAACGAGTTAAAAGAGGGATGGGTAGACCAAAAGAATCGCGGTTCGTGTTATTAAGGATGATCTTCTAGTAGATCTAGTAATGAATCAAACCGAGAGGTGAAATACTATGTAAACAACCTCAAATTTATTGGGAATAAGACTTTGTTGTTGTTGTAATCTGGGATCAGCTTCTTCATATAATAGGCTGAGGAATTGAAAGTATTGGGTGGCCACAAATGATTCATGTTGCCGACCTTAAATTTATTGGGGATAAGGTTTAGTTTGTTATTTGTTATTTATTTATTTTGTTATGGATTTAATTTCTTGAAATGTCTTGGACAAAGAGAGAGATGTAGATCTGAAATTAAGGCTTTCACGTTTAGCAGTTTTGTTGATGGTGATTATTGACTACTTCATCCGAGTTCAATTTACAGGGTTTTGCTGCCATAAATATTTAGGATCATTTCTTGATTTACATTTTCAATTTTCAGAATGTATTTAAGTAGTTAAATCGGTAGATTGCCTATTTTGTTCCCCTCGAATCAGATCTATACTAGATGTGAGATGTCCCCTGAAAGCATCGTCCAGCAAGCTTATCTTGGTAGCTTAAAGAAGAAAAAGCAAAGAATTTCTGGACCCTCTGTTCCAAAAAAAATTGTTAAAGTTGGCTTTTTATTTGATTCACTAGGTGCTAAAATTCTTTTGAGGTACAAAGTTAAAGATGCACTCTTTATTTCAGAATATAATCTACAGAATATATTGGTTCATAACGACTTTTTTCCATGACTGTCTGCAAAAGAACATTCTTTTTTTTTCCGCGACTTTTTCAATTGCTTTTCCAGGGCATATGCTTCGTTTTATGTTTCCTTCCAGCACTCATGAAATACACATATCTATTCTGCTTGTAAGAGAAGTCCTCCATTGATGCCACAAGTTTTTGTGGCACAAAGTTACTTGGTCTTTATAGTGATTGACAGATATTGTCTGATTGTATAATGAATGTAATATGTTCCTTACATGATGGGATGGAATTCGATCTTAAATATGATGGACTTATACTATTTGAATGTAATTTTTAACTTGTGCAGGTTGAAAACATGGAGACCTTCCTATTCACCTCTGAATCTGTGAACGAGGGCCACCCTGACAAGCTCTGTGATCAGATATCAGATGCAGTGCTCGATGCCTGCCTCGAACAGGATCCCGATAGCAAAGTTGCCTGTGAGACTTGTACCAAGACGAACATGGTAATGGTCTTTGGTGAGATCACAACCAAGGGAAGTATAGACTATGAGAAAATCGTGACGTGACACCTGCCGTAACATAGGATTTACGTCTGATAATGTTGGTCTTGATGCGGACAAGTGCAAGGTCCTAGTTAACATTGAGCAACAGAGCCCTGATATTGCTCAAGGTGTCCCACGGCCACCTTACCAAGCGTCCTGAGGAGATTGGTGCAGGTGATCAGGGACACATGTTTGGCTATGCCACAGATGAGACCCTGAGCTCATGCCTCTCAGCCATGTGCTTGCTACTAAACTAGGTGCCCGCCTCACAGAAGTCCGCAAGGATGGTACGTGTCCGTGGTTGAGACCTGATGGAAAGACCCAGGTTACAGTTGAGTACTACAATGACAATGGTGCCAGGGTTCCGGTTAGGGTCCACACTGTTCTCATCTCGACCCAGCATGATGAAACTGTTACTAATGATGAGATTGCTAAGGACCTTAAGGAGCACGTCATCAAACCTATCATCCCTGAGAAGTACCTTGATGAAAAGACAATCTTCCACCTCAACCCATCTGGTAGATTCGTTATTGGGGGGCCCCACGGTGATGCTGGTCTCACAGGTCGTAAAATCATTATTGACACCTATGGTGGGTGGGGTGCCCATGGTGGGGGTGCCTTCTCTGGAAAGGACCCAACTAAGGTCGACAGAAGTGGGGCCTACATTGTTAGGCAGGCTGCCAAGAGTATTGTTGCCAGTGGCCTTGCCCGTAGGTGCATAGTGCAGGTGTCGTATGCCATTGGTGTGCCTGAGCCATTGTCCGTGTTCGTTGACACTTATGGCACTGGGAGCATCCCAGACAAGGATATCTTGAAGATTGTGAAGGAAAATTTTGATTTCAGACCCGGAATGATTTCCATTAACTTGGATTTGAAGAGGGTGGCAATGGAAGGTTCTTGAAAACTGCTGCATATGGCCACTTCGGAAGAGATGACCCTGACTTCACGTGGAGGTAATTAAGCCCCTCAAATGGGAGAAGCCCCAAAACTAGTTATGCTATGCAACCTTTAAAGGTGTTGAATAATGTGATTGTTCCTGCTGGATGTAAGCGGTCCTAGTTGTGCTTTCGGTGTTTATTATTTTTCTCTATATTTTTCACCCTTATTTTGTCTTGATCTTGCCTTACAAAGAGATATGGATGTTAGGATGTGTCATAGAAATTCTGTCGTTGTTGTTTGGAAACATATATAGTGTCATACGTTGGCAGCACCTTTATAATAGTGAATTGTTTGTTCATGGTGGTTCTATTAGGTTAGTTCTATGTTAAATTTGATTGCTCCATACATTTCAATTTCAAAGCGTCATATAAAATAATTCAATAATAGATAGTAATGCGAATCTTAATTTCTCTTGCTCCCCACCTCTGACTAGTGGCGGATCTAGGGTTGAAATTTCAATCTAGTGATGGCCGACTAGTCCAAATATTGACCAACCAACAAATTGATCTTCTTAAATATAAGTATCGACCACACACTGATTCGCTCCAACACTAACATGTTAGTGAAAAATTTAAAATAAAGTCAAATCTATGACCAAAAAAAAAAAAAAAAGAATGCAAAAGTTACGATAAATACTTTCAATATTCTTCAATTTTGTCCTCTCATTTTCAAATTACGAATTATCATATTAAAGAAATAATAAATTCTTTACTTGAGGATTTATTCATACGATTATTTTATTTTTTAATTTTTCAAAGCTCAGGACCACAAACGAGATTTTGAATTTAAAATGTACATTCACACACTCTCTCTCTCTCTCTCTCTCTCTCTCACTCACTCACACACACACACTCACTCACTCACTGTCTTCAACCCAAAAATTATATATATATATATATATATATATATATATATATATATATATACACACCGATATCGTAGAACGCACGCAGGAAAAAAAAATTGATGAAGCCAACACTATTTTTTCACGAAATTACTAAGACGGATCACGAGGCCTCGCCATGTATCTTTAGATCTGCCACTGCCTCTGACCCAACCGCCATCCAAAAGAAAGGATAAAAAAAAAAAAAAAAAAAATCTAAAAATTGAAGAGACAGAACGAGAAGATGTCAAAATCTGAATATTTGTTATAGCTTTTGTTTATAAATTATCAATAGTCTCAATTCTTTAATAGTCAAATAGTGTATTTTAAGGAAGAATATTTTTGGAAAAGTAAATAAATAATTTTATAGGAGAGATTATTTGTGAACTTTTCAAAAAGGAAAAATAGGAGACCACAACCTCAATCAATTTATTTCATTGGTTTAATTTAACTAAGCCCTAATTAGCCAATTCGACATCAGCATGAAGTCAAAATGACGCCAAACGTCCTAATTTGAGTTGAAAATAATATTACGAACACATCGTATAGTAAGTTATGGACACACTTTGTATCGACTTATTTCACTCAATTCCCATGCAAACAAGTGTATTTTATTTGAACATATGATTTTACTCAATGTGGGTAATATGTAATTCTCAAAATGTTGAAATTTTGAAAAATTGCGTTGATATTCTTAGAACGTTAGAAAATTGCTTCTCGAAAAATGCATTGAACTGTGATTTTGTCACTGACTTCATCGGTTCGAATATAGGTAGTGTAGTTTGCGCGTTGAAATCAACTAGTTAAATTTTCATTGGAAAATGCATTATTGGTGATTAAAATGAGAAAAGACTTTTGTTGTGAAAATAATGGCAAGTATATGATGTCGTCAAACAAGTAGTAAAACGGACTAGGAGTCCAAAATGTCGATCCCACGAGGACTTGATACTATTATCAATTTCAAATAATTGATTGCTACGTGAATTTTAAACCAAACGTCACCACATGAATATGTAGTTTAAGTGTATTAAAAACTAAATTACTTATAATCTAATTTCTAATTATGGTTGTTCACGAGAGAATAAAATAAATTGATTAAACGAATGTCGGGACTAATGAATCAAAAATAGCTATAATATTCAATTCCAACTACCAAGTCTTAATCATCTACTTACCTTGTTTTAGCAATCAAATTTCACAAAGCCGTTTGATATTCTTCCTCAAGCAATACCAAACCTATCTAATTAAGTGAATACACTATAACTCTATGTAAATTTTAACCTAACCGAGCACGTTAAGACCAACTCAATTATAAACAATTGAACAAACTATAAGAATATATCTTTATTTCTTATGTAAATTTATATTTTCTATTGCGGTGCTTAATTGGTAAATTACTTCTCAATTTCATCACAAATTCACAAGCATAATCACAAATTGGCCAGATTTATGAAAAGACAATAAACAAGCTTCCGAGTCAAGCCTTAATAACTAGAATCAAACAATTAGTAATGTCTACATCGTTCGTCCCAATACAAAGAATTTTAGCTACGCATAATATTGTTTCAAATAAAAACAATAAATATTAATAGAATGCACCACTGAATTCAATAGATAGAGAATAAAGAGTTGAGAATCAATCTTGCACTAAGCCTTGATAACCAAGCCTTTGAAATCTTATATGATATCTTGATCTCCTTGCGTTTTCCCCAAATTCTCTCTCTAATCCTTTTCTTCTATGTCCATTTCCCCTCTTTTGACCTAGATTAGGTCATTATATAGTTCTTCATCTCTATTAAAATTCGTGCCCCTACTCATAAATCAAAAATACTCCTACTCATAAATCAAAGTTTACGCCACTTTTTTCTGATAAGCATTTCTTCGTGTGCCCATGAGGGTAAGAACTTGCTTGCCGCAGCTTGACCGTGGCCCGTGGCTTGCTTGCCGTGACCCGACATCGACAAGCAGCCCTTTCGAGAATTGCGGGTCGGCCCGTGGCTTGTGTCCCTGGAACTTGCCTTTTAGGTTCCCTGTCTTCTAAAGTAGTTTGATTTGTCATCACTTGAACTTTTCATGCATGTTTTGTCATTTTTTCTTCAAATGTCTCCCAATTTGTGTATTCGCTGTTACAATTGATATTCATGCCCAATTAAGTAGTAATCTACTCAAAAGAAAGTGATGACATAACGATCACACCTGTAGAAAAAAATAACTTATGAAAGTGATGACATAACGATCACACCAAAAATGTGATGGTTTTATATTTTTCAATTTAACATGAAAATCGAGAATTTGGCTAAAAAACTAACTGGTTTCCTAAATTTGTGTGGTTTAAGCAAAAATGGATGTCTTTATCTCGCGGGTTATCTTGATAATTATAAGGGTAAATAGTATTGGGGGTCCCGAACTTTTAAACCTTGTAACGATGGGGTCTCAAACCTTCAATGACTAGCACTTTGGGTCCTTAACATTTAAAAAACTCGTGATCAAGGTCCTTCTGTTAAAAAAAACCGTTAGTTTAACCGTTAAATGGTCAAATTTTTCTTAAAATGACCAAATTACCCTTTTTGAAATTAAAACAAACAAATTAGAAAAACAAACAAACCAAAAAAAAAAAAAAAAATTTACAACAAACCCCCTCCCTCACTTCTTCTTCTCCAACCAACCTCCAACCAACTAAAAAAAATTTGCAATCAACCACCCATCTTAAAACTTTTTCTACTCTAAAACCGCCGTTGCCCACCGCCCACTGGAAAAACTCAACAACACCAGATCTGAAGAGGACATATTTATTCACAAAGTTTATTCATTAATGAGGTAAATATTATTCACAAAATTTATGCCCGTGCAGAGTTGAGTTTTGAGTCAGAGTTAAAATTCTAAAATGCTAATTTTGGAATATTATGTAAGTTTGTGTTCTATAGAGTTAGTGGAATGATCTATACTTGCTATTAACTTTAAAGAACTTGAGTAAGAATCGGGAAAAAGAAATCGACATGCTAGAGATAATCATGAAGAAAAGCTTTGAAACTTCTAATTTTTGTGAATATATATATACTTGCTATTAACTTTAAAGAACTTGAGTAAGAATCGGAAAAAGAAATCGACATGCTAGAGATAACTGTGAAGAAAAGCTTTGAAACTTCTAATTTTTGTGAATATATATATATATATATATATATATATATATATATATATATATATATATATTCAATACATTCATCGATAGATTAGCATAATTTCAAACTTAAAAATTTCTTTCCCATACCTTCCCACTCAAAGAACTTTTACGCAATGTGCACGCTTTGGTTTCCCTTGTAGCATGTGGGTCACGGATTGTAATATGCTATATGCTAAAATTTGACAAGCGCGAAAACTGCGTAACATAGCCAACAACGAAAGCATGAAATGTAGGAACAGATGCATACTTTCTAGCTTCACCAAACACTCGCCAGAGGTTTTCTACTAAATGATCCTCATTTATGAATAACTTTGTGAATAAATCATCCCCTCCGGATCCGGGTGTTTGGCTGATTTTTTCGGTGGGTGGTGGGCGGTGGGCGACGACAGTTTTGGAGTAGAATAAGTTTTAAGATGGGTGGTTGATTGCAATTTTTTTTAGTTGGTTAGGAGTTGGTTGAAGAAGAAGAATTGAGGGAGGGAGTTTGTTGTAATTTTTTGTTTTTTATTTTGTTTTGTTTGTTTGTTTTTTTCTATTTTGATTGTTTTAATTTCAAAAAGGGTAATTTGGTTAGTTAACGGTCAAACTAACAATTTTTTTAATAGAAGGACCTTGATCGCAAGTTTTTTAAAGGTTAAGGACCAAGTGCTAGTCATTGAAGGTTCACCCCATCGTTACAAGGTTCAAAGGTTCGAGACCTCCAGTGCTATTTATCCTAATTATAATAATTACTTATTTGAAAGTATTTGCGAGACAAAGTACAGAATAACTTCTAAAGTATGCAAGCTAAAATTGAAAACCTTCGTTTTTTGCTTAGGATTTACAAATAAAGCTAAAACATAGAATAAATGCACGATTGCAATATCAAGTCACCAATCCAGTCTAGATATCCTCTCTCTTTCCCATCTATTGAGTGACACAAAAAGGGGCGGACAGTTGGACATATATAGAGGAGAGACAAAGCAGAATTACAGATAAATCTTGACCTTTAATTTTTATTTTTTTTTTAAAATTGAGAGTTTTCAAAAAATCTTGGAGATTGTGTAATGCTTAGCGCTTGCTTACTTGAGTAAGGACTAATTCATACCTAATTCCAATTGGAATCGTGACAAGTAAAACTTCCAAGGATTGGGAGATCAAACCGTGCTTCAAGTGTGTTAGGAGGAAAAAGTCATTTGGCACCGATCGTGCCCAAAGGTGCTTTATGAAAGCCGGTGAAATTGATCAAATGAAAACCGCTTCTTTTTATTTTATTTTTAGTCAGGTTCTTAAGACAGGGGCATAGGGGATGGGCCTCTTTTGGGCCTTAAAAATTTAACATTGAGAGAGGTCTAGGTCCCCTCTTGTCCCTTACTAAGTCCGCCTAAAAAGTAACGAATCGAAATCATTAACCACTTTATAAACATGAGAAGAATTGAATTCATTAACGGGTTTAGGATTTACTTTATAAATCTCCATCTCTTGCCTCATAAGACATCATTATAACAAAATAACCATTTATCTACTACAAATCCATCGACAAAAAACTATTGATAATGATGATTACTAACGAATACAAGAGATAATTTCACTAATTATTGTTATGACAATCCTATCCCTTTCCTTGTGCTTAACATTCCATTGCACTCATGGATATTGGCAGTTCCCATAAGCTGCACCAACAAAATCAAGAAATAAGATACGTAGTATGAACCACAATTTTTATCTACACATTCCGTAAGATTTATAAGTTATAATTTACAATTTTTTTTACCAAATAAGTAATAATATAGACGCACACACGTGCATGCAGGGGAGGAGCCAAGAATTTTTGGAGGTAGAACTATTACTTCAAAAAAAAAAAAAAAAAAAAAAAAAATGCTCTTCAATACTGGATTGCTACTGAAAATAAAGTTTTGTACTTCAAAATTTGATTTTTTCTTTAATTAGTACTGCTCCCCCCTATCTCCGCTCATGGGTGCATGCTAAAGAGAACTTACAAGGATCGTTGATTGATGGAGTCCCAATATCAGATTTGCATTCACCAGTTTTTCTGTAGTATAGATCAATAGCATACGATGCATGATTTCTTATTGTGTTGGGCTCAAAGCATGAACCACCTGGAAGGATTGCTCCACAACCCAAACTTCCGCAATTAGCATCCAAGAATGCTTGCATTTGGGCGTCCGTTGCAGATACTTTTGCCACACACCATGTCTTTCCCTACATATACACAAAACTTAAATCAAATGAAACCATACATACACATACACATACATGTGCGCACACGTGTTCGTGCTTAAGTAACTAACAAAACAATAAAAATTTTAGGTTCCAATTTGGGCCAGTGGAATAAATTGATAAGATAATACTTTTCTGACATCTATAGTCCTATTCATACCATAAATTAATAATTTGCCAAAAAAAAAAAAAACCAAATATAATTGTCATATTCACATAATTCTTATGCGTGTTCATGGGTTATTTTTTAACACCTTTCAAATGAGAAGTCGTCGTAGATTAACGTGTTTGAAAGTAAAAATAAAAGTTTGTGCTTATTTAAATAGAATTTATCTTTAATACGATACGTTGAAGTTATACTCTATATATAAATGATAATTATCGGCGCAGAAATGTAACACGTACTTGTTTTTGGCCATCCAATTTGAAGTCTCGAGTAGAAGAGCAAAGAACAATGCCCAGAAGAAAAGTAACAATAAACAAATAAGTATTGATATTTGCCATGTATTTTTTTTGCACAGTCACTCACTAGGCTATGCTTTCTTATAATAATATTTTTTAACAAATTCATTGAGCTTAAATAGGAGTTGATATTGAAATCTGAGAGTTAAGTTGCAGTATTCCCATTGTGATTTTTTTGGTAAATTTTCATAATCTTGTGGATTGTAATGATATTACATTAATCTGGCTACTGATTCTAGAATTGAATTTGAGACATACAATATCTAGTCTTTAGATTCTTGGATTTATTTGGATAACTTCTGAAAATGGTGCATCTAAACTTTGACCATATTGTGGATTTCGATAATCTTGCACGAAGTTAGGTAATTCATGTGTATTTCAAGAATTGAAATAGAAATAAATGATAACTAGTTGTTGGTCTCAAATATGAATATGCAATCCATGAAATTGTAAACAACAGTAAGAACACAGATTTTTCACCATTTCGGGTCCAGATATTCAGCCAAAAGGCCTAGTCACTCATTGAGCTTCCGTAATCGCGGTTCTTGCTCCAAATCTACTAGCACAACCTTAAAAATAGTCATTATTACACAAGATACACCAAGTATCACCCAATACAGAGTATAAGCCATCACTCTCTCTCTCTCTCTCTCTCTCTCTCTCTCTCTCTCTCTCAAATACACCAAATATATACCAAAGTTACTGTTCATCGTGAACATAACAAACCAAACCTAACATTATCCATCTATGTATTCACCCAGAAATGTAGAAGGAAGATGAAGGATGAAGATCTTTAAAAAAAAAGAAGGATCCAGAAAGTTGAGAAGAAGAAAAAGGGATTCTGCCTCAATATCCTCACCTTTCAGTCCACAGACATAGTATATATATGAAATACAGCGTAACCCTCAAATCAAAGACAGCCATCAACCCACGTGTCACCATAAGAAGAAAACCACAACTCCAGCGTTTGCATAAGTCGTGTGTCCAAAAGGGCGACTTCAATGGGTTTTGTTATTGGACCATCTGGTAGACTACCATTATTGGGCCATCTAGAGGACTAACATCATTGGGCCATTTGGATTTGGGTTCAGTATTAATGGACAATTGCAGAACAATCTAACAACAGACCCAACACTAGTATTTCTATTTTTTGAAATAATTGTGTAACGTCTACTCCATATATAAAAACAATACATTAGATAATTTATATGTAGCCTATAATTGAATTTGAAATGTATAATAACAAGTGTTTAGATTCTTGGATGTATTTCTGCAACTTCAGTTCAATAGTATTTAATTGGACAAACCATCGTTTGACTTGTGAGGAAAATGCACACATAGATATATATAATGCTACATATTCTCAACAAAATGTTTGTATACACTTAATTTACACTAGTCATACTCTTTGTCATCATATGGCGAGTGTAATGTATCTGAAGGTTAAATGCATTGCGATTACCCAAACTTTCAACGAACTTGCATCTACGTCACAAGGCACTGAACTTTGATTTGCTTGTAAATCTTCATTGTTGTCCACATTGTATTCATTCTTTAAACTAGTTGGAACAACGTTCCATTTTCTATTTTCACCATTGTCTCATCAATTTAAATATCATGAATACTGGTATATGCAAACCTGTTAAAAGGTAAAAAGAGAATTGATTGCGAAGCTATTGAAAATGCTTTTCATTTATGTGTATTTTTTGATTTACCAAATGTATTTTACCATTATAAAATACATAAAAGAAGTAAAAGATAAACAATAAACAACAAACAAGCTTAAAAATTGAAGTATACATGCACAGCGAAAATTAAATTTTCAATTCTTATAAGCCCGGATCAATCTTGTACTTAAATATAATTCGTGATAGGAGTTGACTTTGATGAATATCGTGGAATTTGATTTTCGGATTAGCTGGAGGTGCAATCTTCAATACCACTGCTGTCCAATTGTTCAACCTCTAATGGTGATCCACACAACAAGAACAGGTCTGGACTTCTACGATCAATAATAGATGAAAGCGGAACCTTTTAAGAGTAATTGTATTGTGTTGTCTTTTGCCTTGTGCTAGCAAGTAATTAAGATCAATTTCTGATTTAATCTATCGTGGCCTTTATATTTATAGGCACGGCTAACTCTAGCCCCTAGTTCAAGTCTAACTAGAACTCATCAACAAACGGGCTCCAATTAATTAATCAGATTAATTAATTTGGTCCAATAAATAATTAAGTCCGACCCAACTAATTGGACATTGGACATTAATTCTTACAATCTCCCACTTGGACAAGGTCCAACTCTAGATGCTTAATTCTCGCTTTATGTGTGTGACCCATTAGGTTCCCATTCACGATGGCAAACACAGTGATATTCTCATCGATTCACCGAGATCGATTAATTCACATCGCCGTCCAAGATTAACATCTAGTAATGTGTCAAGGCAATCTATGTGAAGAAAAATGTCATGTGGTATGACAGAACCAATATATGTGCGGTTAGCGTGGAAATATAATCTCTTCATCAATATAACCAAATTGGTTAAGAGATATGAATCAGCGTCAATCTCATTGCAACTAATTATGTTATTCACATCAACTCTTCGTTGATCTAATCTAGTTATGATTGAAATATTTTCAACTCATAACTTCACTCCAGCCGAGGAAATTTATATCAACTTAGTGGGCAAAAATCAGGTTATAATCTCCTAATTTCTAAGAGTGACAAATCCTCATATTGGACATTCACAACCTTCATATGATTCTCACTATACCTATACGATGTCTTCCTGGTAACTCAAATCTTAGAGTCCCATCAAACACTCACCAAAGTATAGTGGTCCTCACATAAGATTCTATGATGACCTCAAGTCAAATGACCAAATCCACTACCGCACATTAGAGATTTACCACTGACGCTTGGATAGTTATCTATGTGGAATCTCTAGGCAGATCATCCAATGTCATGTTCTCATAACAATACATTCATGTGTTCATTCAGATGTCCCTCTACATCTTAGCTCGTGAGACCAACTACTTTTTTTAAAAGAAATGTAACACATGCTAGTCTATCCGCAATAATGATATCTGTATTTCATTATTACTATGACTAGGGATATTTCAAGAATAAGTTATTTATAACTTGTATCTCACAATCACAACACCTTGTGATTAACAAGTTACTATGAACTTTTCTTCGGACTCTATTATTTTAAATAATAAAATTTAAAAAAAATAACAGACCTGCCATTAAAATGTAGACAAGCATGTAATTAGTCAATTTGTTCATATACTTCAATGTCTAACAAAGAGTATATCACAAAATGTCTCATACAAACTAGATCCAATAACTCAGGTATCTTAATACCATCAAATTTAGCATAACCATCATGCTTGTGCTGGGACAACAACTTTGTTAAAGGATCTGCTACATTATCGTATGTTAGGACCCGTTCTACCTTTATATAATTTCTTAAGATTATCTCCCTGATGAGATGATACTGCCTCAATATATATCTGGATCATTGATGAGACATGGGTTCCTTCGCTTGTGCGATGGCTCCATTGTTATCACAATACAAGTTATTGGATCAACAATGCTATGAACTATTCCAAGTTCAGTAATGAACTTCTTGATCCAGACCGTTTTCTTTGCTATTTCTGAAGCAACTATATATTCGATTTCTATAGTTGAATCAGCAGTTGTTTCTTGTTTAGAACTTTTCCAACTGACTGCACCACCATTTTGAGTAAATACATAACCAGATTGAGATTTGCTATCGTCTTTATTAGACTGATAGCTGGCATCGGCATAACCTTGAACTCTAAGTTCATTTCCTCCATAAACCAAGAACATGTCTTTAGTCCTTCTTAAGTACTTAAGGATGTTCTTAACTGCGATTCAATGTTTCTCGCCAGGGTTCACTTGGAACCTGCTTGTGACACTCAAAGCGTATAAAATATCTGGTCGAGTACATAACATCGCATATATGATAGATCCTATTGTTGATGCATAAGGAATCATATCCATGCTATCTCTCACAATCTGTGTTTTGAACACTCTTTTGAGAGATAGATTCCATACCCGATGGGACAGAGTCCTCTATTGGACTCTTCTATACTAAATCTTTTCAAGATTTTATTTATATACATATCTTGAGATAGGCCAAGCATTCTCTTAGATCTATCTCTATAGATCTTTATACCGAGAATGTACGTTCCCTCTCCCATATCCTTAATGGAAAAATTTTGGATAACCACAATTTTACATATTTTTGGCATCGGAGACATCGTTTCCTAAAGTATGTCATCCATATACAAAATTAGAAACACGACTTTGCTCCCACTAACCTTTTATACACACAGTTCATCTTCATTTTTGATAAAATCAAACATTTTGATTGTCTTATCAAAATGAAGATTCCAGCTCGAAAGCGCTTGCGTTAATCCAAATATGGATTTCTGTAGTTTGCATACCTTGTTTGGCTCTATGGATTCAAAACCTTCAGATTGTGTTATCTACATATCCTTCCTAAGATTCCTGTTAAGGAATGCGATCTTGACATCCATTTGCTAGATCTCATAGTCATTGTATGCTACTATTGCAAGCAGAATCCGAATTGACTTAGACATGGCTACTGGTGAGTAGGTTTCGTAAAAGTTAATCCCTTATCTTTACTTGTAACCCTTCGCAACCAATCTTGCCTTGTAAGTATGAACATTACCATCCATGTCGACCTTTTTAATATAAACCAATTTACAGCCTATAGGTTTTACCCCTTCAGGTGGGTCAAGCAAGGTCCAAATCTTATTTTTCGTACATGGAGTTCATCTCGGATTCTATAGCTTCCTGCCATCTCTTTGAGTCAACACTTGACTTCAATTTTGCGTAAGTAGTAAGTTCATCTTCCACCATTAGTAATACATTACTAGTAATCAAGAGATCGTATCTCAGAGAAAAATGAATGACTCCGCTTGACTTATGCGGAGCTGGTGTATCCCTTTTTCAATCTGTGCTTTATCAGATGCAAGCTCAGCCATTGGAACATCTATTGGTCAATTTTATTTGTGGTTTCTTAAACCTCTTCAAGATCTACATTGCTCCCACTGTCTTCTCTAAGAATAGAGCAAGTCTCGATATGATGACCTTCATCTCGATAGGATTGTAGAAATAGTATCCTGCAGTTTACTCTGGATACTCCACAAATAAATATTTATCAGATTTAGCTCCTAGCTTATCCGATTCAATGCGCTTCACATAAGCGTCACATCTCTAAACCTTCTTGTATTAAAGATCGGGTCTTTTTCTATTTCCATAACTCATATGGAGTTTTATTGACCAATTTAGATAGGACACGGTTTAGTGTATAACATGCAGTATTAAATACATATCTCCAAAACAATTTTGGAACAACTGCGCGACTCACCATTGATCGCACCATATCAACTAAGGTGTGGTTTCGTCTTTCAGATACATCATTTTATATTGATGTATAAGGTAGAGTCCACTGCGAGAGAATTCCATTCTCTTTTAGATAGTCTAAAACTCATCCTTCAAATATTCTACACCTCGATCAGATCTAAGTGTTAGAATATTTTTCCTGGTTTGCGTTTCTACTTCTTGCTTGAATTCTTTGAACTTTTCAAGGACTTCACTCTTGAATTCCATCAAGCATATAAAACCATATCTAGAATGGTTACCTGTAAATATGATGAAGTAAGAAAAGCCACTTTTAGCATCTTTAGATATTTGTTCATATACATCAGTATGTACAAGACCCAAAATATTTGCAACTGTGTCTCCCTTTCTAGAAAAGTGGGTCTAGGTCATTTTGTCCAACGGGTATGATTCACACTTATCAAATGATTCATAATCATTTGAATCCAAGTATTTATCTTTATGTAACTTGGTGATGCGTTTTTCATTTATATGACCTAGTCTGCAATGTCAAAGATTTGAGTTGTTAGTTTTATCTCTTTTATGCTTTACAATTCCTCTTCTAATGTCCTTTTATTTTCACAGTGAAAACACGAATCATTATACTTGGATTTGTCTTTGCTTAACTGTTTTTCAACATATTTTGCCTTCTTGGATCCTTTCTAAAAGGTCCCTTTAGATTTCCTCTTAATGCTCTTAGAGGTATCAATGGCCAATGTTTACCCATCTCCTTGGGCTTAACAATTTTTAGCACGTTTTGCAGCTCGATTAAAGTACCCTGAATCTTATTCATGTTGAAGTTTATAATGAACTGTGAAAAGCTATTAGGTAGGGACTGCTGAACCAAGTCAACACTTAGCTCGTGGTCCATGGTAAAACTCAATTGGTTTAATCTTTCAATACAACCAATCATCTTCAATACGTGGACACTAACTGAAGATCTTTTTTCACCATCATACCTCTGAATAACCCTTTGGATGTCTCATACCTTTCAGTCCGTGACTATACATCATTCAACTCTTTGAAATAATATATTTTGGTATATGCATCCATACACTCGTGCTGCTTTTCTAACTCAATTGACATACTACAAGTATCACATATTGCAGTGTTACTATTATCACTGTGTTTTTGTAAGTGTGCACGTTCTCCGGCGTAGCTTCCTCAATAAGAGCTTCCGGCATTGGCCACTTATTGACATATCCAATTTTTCTTTTTTATGCTTGAGAACAATTCTCAGAATGCGGTACTAGTCCAGAAAATTTGGTCCGATATGTATTTTGGCATCCAATATGTTTCTCAAACTCATATGGTTACTCAAGATATAGAACAATTAATTAAATGCATAAAATTAATTTAACATAGACTTATATTAAATTAATTATACTCCCACTGTTTAAATTGAATTAATGACCCACAAACATTAATTAATAGAACCGATTAGATTCCCAGTGGGCTATGATCCCTTTTATTTTATTAGAACCTTGAATGACTCAACAAATCCTAATAAAACATTCAGGTAGATATTTTTATCAATCACATCTCTATGTGACTCCTAGATCATCAAGTAGACAACTTATTGTCGCATACATATTATGTGTTTACTTGATTGTACCCCTAAAATTCTATTTCCTTGAGTGATTCAAAAAAAAAAAATTTGTGTTAAATTCGACCCATTGTTCAGAAACATCAAATGTTTCATAGTCATAAATATATCCATGAGCAAACAGCCTTGAGTGACTCAACAAATTGACATTGATAATGGACTCTGATTTTTCACTATAACAATAGAAGGCACGTTGTATTAACCATTTAATACGAATTTAATATTTTGATAAATAGAGGTTTGTCTCATCATATTTATATATATTAATTAACATTTAACATGCAATCAATCATAATGACTGTGGATGATTATGGACTTTATCTGTCTAATCTTCCTAAGCCAAAAGGATGATTAGTCGGTCAATTCCTAAAGGACGTTGCATCTGTTCATCGAATGCCTAATGCAATCATCTCTATCTCCCACTGCAACTTGTATCCTATACTAGTTGCTTCCTTGTGGGCCATCTGTAACAAGTATCCTATACTAGTTAGCACGCAGTCCCAAATAAATGAACACGCAGATCCATATTAAATAAAGAGTTCAAAACTCAATTAATTAAATAATAGGCTCGCAGGCCCAACCAACAATTAACATGAATAATTAACCATACAATCAATCACATGGATCGAGTCTATAATCATCAACTAAACATCTATTTTAATATCTAATATTAAAAATATATTAATTTCTAAATTTACAGAGTTGACAGTATAAGTCTAAACCTTTTAGATATTTTGGAACAGACTAGACGGAATTAAATAATTAATCTAATTAATTAATTAATTTTTCAACAATAAAATTAATCAATTAATCCAATTAATCAATTAATTTTATTCATAGAGAGGATTTTTCAAAAATTATTTTATCTCCCAATTTAAAGTCATACCCTAAATTGAAGATAAAATTTGTATAATGTCAAAATTATAATTTTATAAGGTAGAGTCAAAATTTAATCTGGTCAAAAATTCAAAATATTGTTTAAAAAGAATTTTAGTCAATACTGAATATTTGACCGGCATTAAAAATTAAATAATTACAATTTTTCTAAAAAATTTAAAATTACATTTAAGACCCTTTTTCTTAGAAAATAAAATTTGAGGACTTAATGTGCAGTTTTTGAAATTGCACAGCCCTTAAAATTTTTAAAACAGTGGTCCTTTAATGCAATTTTTAAAATTACCTAGAAGCCCTTTTCTTATTTCAAAATAGTAACTCCTTCAATGCAATTTCAAAAACTGCATAATACACCCTTTTAAATCCCTTTTTGAAATTAGGGAGTTTCCTATGCAATTTCCAAAATTGTGCAGAAGGCCTCGTCCCCAAATCAAATTGGCCGAAACCCTAAGGAGGGTTTCGACCTTGGCGGCACCGAAAATCACCGGCGTCGCCGGTCAATTTGGCGAAAGTGGTCGCACCGGTGTCAAACACTAGCTGCCACTGTCGCTGGCTGGCGCCGCTGCAAATCACAGCGGCTAGAGGACGTTGCCACCGCGAATCAGCGGCACCGCTCGGCAGTAGTGAGGCCACCCATGGTTTCCATCTCTGGCAGGGACGACTTCCAAAGCGTCGCTACCGGCCGCCATCTTCGTCCTTTATTTTATTTTTTTAAATTCCAAAAAAAAAATCTATATAAAATTCAGATTGAAAATTCACAATTTTATTTACTGTCAAAACTCAAATCAAATTAATATGCCAATAACAATTATTGTTCAATTTATTAAAGCATTCTAACGAACTCTAACAAGTAACAAAGTAAGCTCTGATACCACTGTAAGGAATTTAGGTATACATGCATAGTGAAAATTAAATTTTCAATTCTTATAACCGGATCAACTTTGTATTTAGATAGAATTCGTGATAGGAGTTTACCTTGATGAACATCATGAAATCTGATTTTCTGATTAGCTGGAGGTGCGATCTTCAATACCACAGCTGTCCAATTGTCCAGCCTCCAATGGTGATCCACACAGCAAGAACTGATCTGAACTTTCACGATCAATAACAGATAAAAGCGAAACCTTTTAAGAGTAATTGTATTGTGTTGTCTTTTGCTTGTGCTAGCAAGTAATTAAGATCAACTTCTAATTTAATCTGTCGTGGCCTTTATATTTATAGGCAGGACTAACTCTAGCCCTAGTTCTAGTCCAACTAGAACCCATCAACAAACGGACCCAATTAATTAATCAGATTAATTAATTTGGTCTAATAAATAATTAAGTCCTACCCAACTAATTGGACCTTGGACATTAATTCTTACATTTTGCCATTACAAAATACATAAGGAAGGAAAGGATAAACAATAAACAACAAACAAGCTTAAAAATATGAAATATGATGTGGACAATGTTGACTCCGTGTGATCGGTTGGGTATTTGTTAAAATCGTCCAAGTTGTTTGAATTCGTTTGAATTAGTTCAATACTCCCCTTCAAGTTGGAGTTGGAGTTGAAAAATCGATGATATCTAACTTGTGAAGTTGTTTGTAATATGTGTCACCTCCGAGTGATTTCGTAAAAAGGTATGCCGCCAATTGATCACTAGATTGTGGTATGATGGATCAATGAGGCTAGTTTGGATTTTTCACAAATAAAGTGATAGTCAATTTTATTGTGTTTTGTGCGTTCATGAAATAGATGATTATTGGCAAAGTTATAGACGCACTCAATGCAAACAAGTTGCATTTTAATAACGAATCAAAGTCATTGACAACTTTATAAACATGAAAAGAATTGAATTCATTAACAAGAAGGGTTTAGGATTTACTTTATTAATCTCCATCTCTTGCCTCGTAATAGATCATAATTATAACAAAATAATCATATATCGACTACAAATTCATCAACAAAAAACTATTGATAATGATGATTACTAACTAATACAAGAGATACTTTCACTAATTATTGTTATGAGAATCCTATCCTTTGCCTTGTGCTTAACATTCCATTGCACTCATGGATATTGGCAGCTCCCATAAGCTGCACCAACAAAATCATGAAATAAGATACGTACGTTATGTAAGATCTACGATTTATAATTTACTAAATTTTTGCCAATCAAGCACTAATATAGACAAACACAAGTGCACGCAGAGGTGAAGCCAATATTTTTTGGAGGGAGAATTACTACGTAAAAAAAAATTGTACTTTAAAACTGGGTTGCTACATAAAAAAAAAATTGCACACTTTTTCCAGAGTAGTCCGGTCTCTCTCCCCCTATCTCCGCCCCTGAGTGCATGCGTGCATAGAAAGAGAACTTACAAGGATCGGTGACTTGTAGAGTGCCACTATCAGATTTGCATTCGCCAGTTTTTCTGTAGGATAGATCAATAGCATACGATGCATGAGCTCTTACTGTGTCGGGCTCAAAGCATAAATCACCTGGAAGGATCGCTTCACAACCCAAACTTCCGCAATTAGCATCCAAGAATGCTTGCATTTGGGCGACCGTTTGCAGATTCTTTTGCCACACACCATGTCTTTCCCTACATATACACCAAGCTTAAAACAAATGAAACCATACATACATATACACATACATGTGTGCTTACGCGTGTCCGTGCTTAAGTAACTAACAAATCAATAATTGTAATAGCGTTTAAGTACAACTTCTATAAATTAATAATAATCTCTATTATATAATAAAATTTTAAGGTCCTGACTTGGGCCAGTGGGATAAATTGATAATATAAGACAATATTTTTTTTGTAAACGTTTTTCTATAGTCTCATTCATACCATAAATCAATAATTTGCAAAAAAATATACAAATATAATTGACATATTCACATAATTCATGTGCATGTTGTTCGGTGAAATTCTGCAAGCGTATCGGTTCGTTGACAAGTAATAGTAAAAAGTGAGTAAAAGAGTATCGTTCCCACGAGGATTAGACTTTATCTTAATTTCGACTAATTCGAGTTTAAATCGAATACATACAATAAATATTTGGATCAAGAAAGTATGAAATTATCTAAACTATGTTGGAAATTGGTTTAAGAATTCAAGAAATTGACTAAGTGTTTAAAAACAACTAAAGTGACGTTGTGTCAATTTGACCAAAATATACATACCCGATCCAATCCGTTTAGGCAAAATAGTTTGCCACTTCGAGAAAAGGGGTTCGACCCGCCTTGGTCGGTCAAGGGGAAATCGAGGGAAACACCCTCGTGGGGGCTCGGGGGTAACGCCCCCGAAAGAGAATTCAAATTTCTCTGCATGTGTTGAAGGGTATATTTGGCATCTCGAAACTAATATCGAATGAATGAGAAATTACGGAAAATGGACAAAACTAGGTCAATTTTTGACCATGTGATCGTATGGGTATTTTACACTGCGATCGCAACTTGCCTAAATTTTAAGTAGACTATTTGTTTGTCCTACCATGTGATCACAAGAGACAAAGTCATGCGATCGCATAGTTAACCTGGATTAGATTCTGTTTTCAAAATTGTACCTTGCGATCGCAGCATATTAAAATCATGTGATCGCATAGGTTTACGCGCGAATAGGTATGTCCTTTTGAAGTGTTGCACGATTTGGCTCTACACCTCTTCGTTCCCTACATTTCATCAATGATAAAAAGGCTCCTTTGGACATCCTTTAACATACATAAAAGATATGCAAACACACTAAACTCTATATTCATCTCTTTAACCAAAATTCTTGCATTTGTTGCATGAAATTCTGGTTTTTTTCATTTCTTTTCATCCTTTGGAGTACAAAACCAATTTTAGTTCGTTGTGCTTGTGTTTTGAAGTGCTACAAACACAAGTAGAAGTCGTTGTATCTTGGGAGTTGATTACCATAAACCGTAGGCACCGTTGCGGGACAAATTCGATTTAAGGACAAAGTGTCCAACACTTGCCTCGACTTACATTTCATCTTCTATTTTCGGTTTTCTCATTTCCAGTCACTTATACAAAATAAGACCAACAAACTATAACTATGATTTAACTAAGTGCAAATATAGTTTTTGAAGAAAAATCAAGTAAATGAGTTATGATAAGAATCTGACTCCATCATTAGTATCTATTTTAATTCTTGAAATCCCACGTTCTAATCTAATTTATGTTCAAATTGACAATCGATAATCCTAAGTTATCTAATAATCTCTTCCGAGTAGAATAAAATATATTTTCATATAAGTTCCAAAATATTCTTATTTGGAATACGAATATATAAAAATATTTTCAATATCAAGATTACCAAATTTGATTGCACCAAGCATATGAAATTATTCCTAATCTCTATAGGACTTAGTGTTTAAAACCATAATGAGCTAATATGTTTTAAACCTTTCAGAAACGAAAATAAATTACAAACACTTTCAAATGGTGATCAATCATTCAAACGGATAATAAAACCGCAGCATAAATCAAACAAACACAAATTAAGATTAGAAATGGGAATCTTTAAATTAAAACTTCAACATATGGTTTACATCATCATCCTTAGCATAAAGAGTTTAGCCCATCATGTTTAATTTACAAAAACACATAATAAATGGAGAATTTATCACCCGGAATATTTGATTACAAGAAGAAGTTTGAAGATTAATTTGGCTCTTTGAATGTCTTCAATGGATTGTCCAAGAATCTCAATTTTCTCTTGCTTGAAATCTCAATAATCTTGCCCAGATAAAGAAATTCTTGTAACGATATTGTGTTTTGCCTCATTGTTCTCTCCAAAATTCGACTCCCTCTGCGTTTTTATCTTCTTTATCATCGTCTAATGTTTAGCTATTGATATTCACTTAAAAAATTCAATTTTTTCTCATTTACTCGCCGATTTTACCAGTGTGACTTGAGTTCAGGGATTTTGTCCTACAATCACAAAATGAACAGTGTGACTTGAGTTCAGGGATTTTGTTCTATAATCACAAAATGAACAAAAACTCAATAGATATCAACTCTAAAATACTTAGAATTATACAAAAACTCTTCATTAAGGAATTAATATAAGTGTATAAATTACACTTATCACATGTCATCAGTCATGGTTGATTTTTGAACACCTTTCAAATGAAAAGTCGTGGTAGATTTGTAATGTGTTACACGTGTTTGGAAGTACAAAAAAAAGTTTGTGTTTATTTAATTGAATCATTTGATCAAATAAATAAAATAACAATGAATTTTATTTAATTGAATAGGTTGGTACAATAAATTTAATTATTTGATTAATTTAATGTATCTTGATAATGCTTATTTAATTGTTTAGATTAATTGAATACAATTAATATTTAGTTGATTAAATGTATGTGCATTGTATACTCTATAAAATAATAAAATTTTAATTTTTCGATAAACTAATAACTCTTTTAATTAATAGATTTACATGGTCCTAATATTATTATTTTATAGAAGTTACATTGTACATATAAATGATAATTATTGGTGCAGAAATGTGACTTAATTACTTGTTTTTGGCCATCCAATTTGAAGTCTCGAGTAGAAGAGCAAAGAACAATGCCCAGAAGAAAAGTAACAAGAAACAAAGAAGTATTGATATTTGTCATGTATATTTTTGCACAGTCACTCACTAGACTATGCTTTCAGCTGATAATAAGATTTTTTAACAAATTCATTGAGCATAAATAGGAGTTGATACTGAAATCTTAGATAAGTTGCAGTCCCCATTGAGATTTTTTTGGTAAATTTTCATAATCTTGTGGATTTTAATGATATTACATTAATCTAGCCAGTGATTCTAGAATTGAATTTGAGATATACAATATCTAGTCTTTAGATTCTTGGATTTATTTGCATAACTTCTGAAAATGATGCATCCAACTTTGACCATATTGTGGATTTCGATAATCTTACACAATATTTAGGTAATCCACGTGTATCTCTAGATTTGAATTTGAAATAAATGATATCTAGTCTTATGTTATAAACTAGTTGTAGGACATGCAATGCACGTAAGGTGGTTCGTATGATACTTACGTCATTGTATTTTAATTTGTAATCTATACATATATAAAATAGTTTGATTATAATTTGCAGCAAATGGTTAAGAAAATTAGCACTCAACAAATATAAGATGGATAATCAAAAGACACACTTCTTAAATATGAATATAACAAGCAAACAATTATTTGAACAAATCACAATTTACAACCTAGATGAATTTGTGGTTGATTGCATAACTGTTTTCAAATTGTTTACTAAGCAAAATAGTAGAAGTTGAGAAATGCTAAGCATATGTTTGATAGTGCTGAATTTTTTTTAAGTGCCTTATATTATAAGTTGTGAGTGAATGTGTAGATAAAAAGTGATTTGTAAATTGTGGGTCCTAATTTTTTGAATGAAATCATCATCAAATGATAAAAAACGTGATAACAAATAGTTATGGACATAAATGTAAAAATTAGATATTGTTGAGGACTTTAATGTGCATTAAAATGAGGGACAAATATTTTGTCAAACTTTTGTATTTATTTTGTTTATTTAAAAATATGAGAGACAAAAAAAATATTTTTACGCCGCCTTAATTAGTTTTTTGAACAAAAATCATCATCAAAGACAAATATAAGATGTACTAATTAATAGGTTGATGATAACAAATGTGATAATAAATAGTTAGGGACATAATGTGAAAATTAGATATTGTTGATGAATTTTATTACAATTATAAAATGTGGCATTGGTTAAAAAAAGTGAGGTTTAAATATAATTACCCAAACAAAAAAAGAAAAAAAAATTGGTAAAAAAGGAGAAGACAACCACTTCTCAAGCTGACATGTTGCAATATGAATAGTTAAAATTTTAAAAAATATGAGAGAACAAAAATAATTTTATGCCACCTTAATTAATTTTTTGAACAGAAATTATCATCAGAGACAAAGATAAGATGTATTAATTAATAAGTTGATGATAAAAAATGTGATAACAATAGTTAGGGACATAAATGTGAAAATTAGATATTGCTGAGGACTTTTATTACAATTACAAAATGTGGTGTGGTTAAAAATTTTTTTTATGCCCCCTTAATTAATTTTTTTGAATAGAAATTATCATCAAACACAAAGATAAGATGTACTAATTAATAAGTTGATAATAAAAAAATGTGATAACAAATAGTTAGGGAAATAAATGTGAAAATTAGATTTTGTTGAGTACTTTTATTACAATTATAAAATATTGTGTGGTTAAAAAAAATGTTGTTTAAATATAATTATCCAAACAAAAAGGGAAAAAAAAAAAAAAAAAAGGAAGACAGCACATGTGAATTCGACACGTGGCAACATGAATATTAAGAAAGTTAGTCTCTTTTATTATAGGTAGAACTAAGAGAACAAGATAGGAAAATAGAAGAGAATTAAAAGAGCAAGTATATAATTTTATTATAACAATGAACCTTATTTATATGGAGTAAAACACACTCTTATGGAGTAAGTAATAACTACATAAACATCTAGATAAAACTAAATAATCGTTCATCATTATCTATAATTTTACAACACTTTCCATTGAATGACTTATTTACACAATAAATGCTTCGTTAAAACTTGGTTTGGCAAAAATCCAATGGGTCAAAAATACCAATCGAAGGAAAAAATTATAAAAAATTTGGAGAAATCAAATGCTGCTTCATTAAAACATTGTCAAGAAAATAGTGGGACAAAACCCGAGTGAAGGAAAAAGAGTACAATTACTCCCTCTTATTTCAATCAATGAAAAAAAAAACTTGTATCGAACTATCCATGTTTTGTGCTTCAATGTCTTCAATGCCGCCATCTTTTTGAAACTTATATAAAATAATTATGGTGAAATGTGTTCGATGTTATAACTTTCAAGTAATATCATCTTTATACAATATCTCTGGTTGACTATAGTTAGAATGATGGTCTGATGCAATTATATTAAAAACAGATCTTCTTGTTGTTCTCTTCAAGGATCTCGTATATAATTTATAACACACGAGAATATAACCATAAGGTTATGTTGAGGATAAATATTTTGTAGGTTATGGACATCCACAATTATAAGATTTTTACCACTTTTAATAGGATATGACTCGTTAAAACTTTACTGAAAAACTGTTAGAAAAATTTTAGTGAAGGAAAAAAAATACACAATTCTTTTAATACGCCATGAAAATTGCCTCATTAAAAACTTTCTAGGAAACCAATGGGATAAAACCCGGTCAAGGAAAAGAGTACAATGTGTATTCACTCCCTCTCATTATAATATATCACTTCAAATCTGTACTTTGATCGATTAAGTTCTTGAAAAGTTGAACTATATGCTTTAGGCATATTAAATCCTCGAGGGATTTATTTAAATAGTTTTATTAGTGATGCCGGATGAGTTGGTTATTGCAATATCCATTATATGCATATACGTCGTTCATTGACATGCTAACAATATATCGACTTGTGATTGCTTTATACAAGGCTATGTGAAATTCATAATGTTAAAAGCCGTGCATTATATATCTTACGACTTCATTTTTTCTCATTTCCTTTTAGCATAAGTATACACTTTTAGGTGTTCGGACCATACGTTCAGAAACTTCATTTCTCTAGTAAGTTCAATTTACTTGGATTGCATCCTTTTGTTTGACCAATTAATTATTTGACAAATTTCCTTCAATTGCCTCACTACCTTTATTAATATGAAGCGTTACATTACGTACAAAAGTGTTGTCAACAACAGTTCCTTTTTATTTTTAATTTCTTTTCCTTAATGACATAACTTATCGAGATCTCTTCATTTTATCCATATTTACTATTTGCTCCATTTTTCTTTTGAGGATTTTTGTTTTGGATTCAAATGTTACCATGCTTCAGGACCATCATTAAATTTACCAGATGTAATGTTAACGAATTGTCCTTTACGTCAATATGAATTGGAGCATTTATAGCTCGTATACAAGACTTAGTTAATCCTTTTGGTCAGTAAATGCATCTGTCAATTATATAACTTACAAATGCGTTATCTGTCGAACTTCTAGTTCGTATTGTCTTGTGAAAGGATCTAAAAATATAATATGCTGCATTTTTATGTATTATTTCCAACTACTTAATTTCTTCCCCTAATATTGAGAAAATTGTATTATCAAAATGACATTCAAAAAATCGTGTTATAAAATATCACTCGTTAGGATTTAAGATAAAGTTTCAAACTAAACATGCATTCTCAACATTTTTAATGCCTATCTCAGTACACTATGGTAGAATGATTGTACATATATTGCACTATAAAAAATTATTAGATGGGTAATATTAAGCTCTGACCATAAGTCAACTATAACAGGGATAACTTTGATATTGACATGATGTGTATAAGTGTTTCTGCATATAAAATAGTATTCTCTAGACAAAAATGGAAAGCACTTTATTCACAATATTAATGATTTAGAATTTAAATGAAGACGTTGACAAACATTATTGCTAAACTATTTATCATCATCTCAACTAACATTTATTAAAAGTTTGAGCTTTAAACTCACTAGCATTGACAAGACACACCACCATCTTGGTTGTATATCTAAAAATTATGCGCATAATTTAAAATTTGAGCAAGTAATCTTGCAAACTTCAAGTTGTGAGTAATAACACCATACAATCATCTAGTAGATGTATCTATTAGATACACATAATATCTAGATGGTTAACATGGAGAGTGACGGGTCCCCATATATCACCCTAAATAATTTTCAGAAATATATGGAATTCAGTCCTTATTTTAGCTAGTGAATGTCTACTAGTTTATATACCATGAGAACAAACTTCACATGGAAATTCATTATATTAAAAAATCTTCTGATTTTCAATACATATTCTCATTAATAATTAGCATCATATTCATCCACAATGGTCAAACCGGTCATACCAATTTATAAAGATTTTCGAGACACTAAACTTTTGGTTTGTACTAAAATTTTTGTAGTACAAATTAAAATAAAATAAATAAAATAATATTTATTTCATCATTCTTGTCTTTTTCCTTCAAGGAGTCATGCGATGCGTGTATGTACAATAGGTACGTGACAATTGCCGTCATTTCTAAAATTTAAGTGATCTAAACATGTCAAATCATAAATTTTTTAGGATTAATGAACTTCGGGTTCGCTACAATATTTAATTCAATGATCTTATAATATTACTTTTTCGGGAGCAAATAATATTCTACTAAAGTGTTTTTTCAGGTGCAACAATAAAATATTTTTCTGGAATATTTATATTCTTAGGTTGTAATTTTTTTTAAAAAAAACAACAACATAATATTCTTCTAGGATATTAATAGAATTTTAAAATTGTATTTGTTCAGAAAAATAACAATTAAAAACAAATCTTATAATGTACGCTCATCGGCAATAACAACACAATATATATATATATATATATATATATATATATATATATATATATATATATATATATATAGTTTATCATCCTTCAAAACTACAATATAATATTCTTTAGGAGTATCAACAGAAATATTTGTTCAAAAATATATTCTTCAAGAACAACACAATATCTCCAAGAATATTTGTATATATAAGAAAGAATGTTCATTCAGGAACATTAACCAAATATTCGTCTAGAATATTGATGTATATAAATTTGTGCATTCTAATAAAAAAAATCACAATATTCAATTAGAACATTAATTTATGTAAAATTGCGCTTCTCAAAAGAAACAAAACAATATTCTTTTAGAATATTGATATGTACAAATTTAATGCTTCTTTAAGTGAAATCATATAATACTCGTTTAATTAAATTGTGCTTCTCCAGGGGCAACAATACAATAATTTTCTAAAATATTCTATATTTTGTGTTTCTTCATGAAGAACAATATCATTTCTTTTAAAATATTGATATTCATAAAGTTATATATCTTCATCAGTATTAATAAATATTTGTATAAATATTAATATACAAGTAATTGTCCTTCTTTAGGACGAATTCAACATTTTTCTAAAACATAGACATATATAAATTTTATGCTTCTACAGAACAATACCATAATATTCTTATAAAATGTAGGACACTCATCGAGAGCAATAACTTAACATTAAATCTTACACAATTACGTTCTTCGGGTCCAACTAATATTATATTGAAATATTAATATAATATTATGCTACTTCAGGAGAACTTTAGATTATATTTAGAAATATTAAATAAGGTGAAGATTTACTCATCACAAGCAAAAACATAATAGATGTTAGATTATATACAATTATACTCTTCAGGAGTAAGTAATATTCAAATAGAATATTGATATTTGTAAAGTTGTGTTTATTTCAAAATATTGTACAATATTCTTTTAGAATATTGATTCTTAGTATTAGACAATTTTTCAAGAATGACGATAGCATTTTCTTCAATAATATAGATAAAAAAATATGCTTCTTCGGAGGTAATAACTCAATATTATTGTGGAATATTAAATTTGTAATGTCACGACACATAACTTTCTTCTAGAATATGTGATTCTTTAAGAGCAACAACATATTTATTAGACTTAGACTTGTACAAAGTTAATTTGTATAAAATTTTGATTTCTTCTAGAATAACAAAATAATATTCTTCTTGAATATTTATATGTAGTTGAGTTATGTTTCTTCAGGAACATCAACGAAATTTTCTACAAGATTATTGAAATGTGTAAATATAAGCTTTTCAGGAGCAACAACGCAATATTATTTTGAAATACTGATTCGTAATAAATCGACGATTTTTTAAGAGCAATAACTTAAATATTACATCTTACAAAATTACGTTATTCGATAACAAGTGTATTCCACTGAAATATTGATATAAAGCTGTGCTTCTTTTGAAAGACCAATGAAATATTCTTCTCGAATATTGATTTGTATAAATTCATGAATACTAAAACAATATTATTTTGAATATTGGTATGTAATAATTAACAATATTCAAGCAATATTTATCTACCATTTATCAATACATAAAAATGTATAATCAAATACGATAGTAAAGAGAATACTAACCTTTGTCCATGAACAAAAATTAAAGATTATTTTGTTAATTCAATTGGCTTCATCTCCATATGCACAATTCAGAATTTGTTACTATTCACATAGTGATTTCTTACAAATGAACCTTTGATCTTGATTTTAACTGTTGGATATGAAGATCAATAAGCGTTGAACTTTATGTAAAAATTTCAAAATGATCGGTCCATGAATCGCTGATATAACAACGTTTGATCATAGCTGCGCAGGTTGCCCAAAGTCTTCCAACCAATTCAAAATTCATTACTGTTCACACATAGATTTCTTATTGATTAACCATTAGATCTTGATCTTAACTGTTGGATTTGAACAACAATGAGTTTTGAACTTTATTTACAAATTTCACAACGATCGAACACGAAGCGTTGAGATATCAATGTTTGATCACAGCTGCACAAGCTATCCAGATTCTACGAATTTTCTAAAATATTGCTCTCGGATTTTCTCTATTTTGGATGAGCTTTTTCGCGCTTATAACGTGTTATAAAACTAAGAGAACAAGAGAGAAAAATGGAAGTGAATTAAGAGAGCAAGTAAGTAAATTTATTATAACAATGACCTTTATTTATATGGTTCCAATGTGAGTTACAATTTAAGTAAAATACACTCTTCTGGAGTAAGTAAATAATTACATAGACATTTAGATAAAACCAAATAGTCATTTATCATTATCTATAATTTTACAACATCTTTCTATTTTTTGAATATCTGTATAACATCTACTCAATATTTGAAAACAATAAGGTTTAGAAAGTGTAAATGTAGCCCATAATTGAATTTGAAATGTATAAAATCAAGTGTTAAGATTCTAGGATGTATTTCTGCAAGTGCAGTTCAATACTATTAATTGGACTACCAGTGTTTGACTTGTAATAAAATGCAACACTTGTAATAAAATGCACACATATATATATATATATATATATATATATATATATATATATATATATATATATATATATATAATGCTACATATTCTCAACAAAAGATGTGTATTTTTTCTCATTGATAAACACACAAAAGAAGGAAAAGATAAACAATAAGCAACCGATAAGCCTAAAAATATGAAATAGGATGTGGACGATGTTGACTCAGTGTGATCGGTTGGATGTTTGTTAAAATTGTCCAAGTTGTTTGAATTCGTTTGAATTAGTCCAATACTCACCATCAAGTTGGAGCTGAATTTGAAAAATCGATGACACCCAACTTGCCAAGTTGTTTGTAGTATACGTCACCTCCAAGTGGTTTCGTAAAAAGGTTCACCAATTGATCTCTAGATTGTAGATATGATGGAACAATAATGCTAGTTTGAAGTTTTTCACGAACAGGATGGTAGTTAATTTTATTGTGTTTCGTACGTTCGTGAAATACATGATTATGTGAATAGTAGCTTGGCTATCACAATGAACTGAAATTGGTTGTGGATGAGCAAAACCAAGATGTGAGAAAAATGATTTCAACCATGTAATTTAGAAGTGCATGCGAGTAAATGATATTCAGCTTTTGTAGAAAAACAAGAAATTGTTGGTTGTTTCTTGGTTTTCCAAGAGATTGGACTAGAACCCAACATAGTGAAATAACAAGTAGTAGGAGGGCGAATAGTAGGACAAGTGTCCAATTTGGAGTCGGAGTATCCAACTATAGTAAGAAAACTAGAAACATAAAGAAATAAACTTTTACCAGTAGAACCTTTAAGATAACGAAGGGCTCAATCGAAAGTATCAAGATGGGAAGATCGTTGAGATCGCATGAATTGACTAAGGGTTTTTATAGCATACTGAATATCAGGTTGTGTGACATTAAGATAGAGAAGATGACCTATCAGTCGACGATAGAGTTCTTGTCTGATTCAGAAATAGGCGAAGATTTTGTTCCATAGGAAAATCATAAGGTCATGAACCAATCATACCGCAATCAGATAATATCTCAAAAACGTATTTTTGTTGACAAAGAAATATTCCTTCTTTAGAAAGAGACACTTCAATGCCCAAAATATTTTGAAGTTTGTCAAGATCTTTCGAAGAGAAAAATTGAGCGAGAAAGTGTTTCAGATCAAAGATGACATCATTATCGTTTCAATAAAGATAAACAACAGTTTGACCACGAATATATGTAAAATAGATTGTTGAAAACTACATTGAATGAGAGTGTAGAAAATTTTGAGAACCATCAATGAGAAGCTTGTTTATGACCATAGATAAACTAATTTAATTTGCATACACAAGTCTCCCCATACAAGAAAATCCTGGTAGAAGTTCTTTAAAAACTTCTTCATTTAGATCACCTTGGAGGAAAGCATCGTTGACATCAAGTTGGTGCAAAGACTAATTTTTAGTGGTAGTAATGGAAAGAAGGAGACAGACATTACCTTATTTGGCCATGGGTGTTTTCAACTTGAGTATAACCTATGGTAACTAAAAGAGCTTTATATATTTCAAGTGAACCATTTGAACGATATTTAATTTTATAAACTCATTTACATCCAATTGGTGATTTAAGTGGCATAACGACCAAGTGTTGTTGGAATCAAATGCTTGAATTTCTTTGGTTATTGTATCACACCATTCAATAGATTTAATGGCTTAAGAGTAAGAATGTGGTTTTGGATTGGTCTTGATATTTGTTAGAAACGTAAAGTGAGAATGACTTAGATAAGACAAAGAAAAATAATTGGCAATTAAGAAATCTGTTGAGAATGATGTATTATTACAATTATAAAATGTGAGGTGACCCGATGGGTGAAGAACTCACTGAGGGTGATTATTAATGATAGGAGTAGGAGCCGTAGAATGACAAGTAGTGAAATGAGTGTCCATATATAGAAATAGATGGAGAATTAGTTATACAATCAAGTTGAGAAGAAGTGGGAGTAGCCATTGGAGAATGAATGGAATGTATAATTGGTAGTGTGATGGTGTAATCAAATGTGTCATCATCATTAATTGGAGTAATCGTATTTGAATTTTTTAATGATGGAGGTAGAAGTTCATGATATGGAAAAGTGGATTCATGAAATATAACATCGTGACAAACATAGATTTGATGAATTTTAAAATCATATATACGATATCTATTTTGACCATAAGGATAGCCAACAAAAATACAAAGTTTAGCTTGATCATCAAATTCATGTTGAATATTCATATTTTTAACAAAATATAAACACCCAAAAAGTCGAAGAGATGAATATGATGGAACAATACCAAGTAAAATTTGACGATGTGATTTATGTTGGAAAATTAAAGTTGGAAGTTTGTTAATAAGGAAAATAACAATGCAATACATTTATCTCAAAAAGAAAAAGACAAGTTTGATAGGAATTGTAGAGATCTGGCAACATCGAGTAAATGTCGATGATTACACTCCACTACTCCATTTCGTTGGGGTGTCGCAACGCAATTACATTGATGAATAATACCATTATCATGAAATCACGTTTGAATTCAGGTAGAAAAAAATACAAAATCGTTGTCTGAACAAATGATTTGGAGTTGAGGAATGAAAATGTCCCCACTTTTAGAATTGATATGAGTAATTTTCGTATTGAATATAGACAATTGATTTCATTAAAAAAATGAATTAACATGTTAAAAGTTTCATATTTAAGTTTCATTAAATAAATTCATCTACACCTTGAAAAATCATGGATTACAGTTAAAATAACGTGATCAATTTTTAAAGGGCATAGAGAACGGACTCCATATGTCAATGTGAATTAATTTGAAACAATGAAAAGAGCACACACAAACAAAATCTTTGTTAACAATAATAATTGGAGAATTATTAACAACAAAATCAAAACCGGTCTTAGATGGATGACCAATGTGGGAATGCTATAGATCAAATTTATTACAATACTTGGGAAAAACAAAATTAAAAATTAAGTCTGAATCTAGATAACAAAGACCATTTCGAGCACTACTCCGACCAATCTTCTTCATCTTTGCTCAATCCTGAAAGATGATGAAAATCGAACAGTGCCTATGTGTGTCACAGGTGCCTGAGATCCATCAAATAATTGAACAGATATAATTTTATGAATTATAGAATATGAACAAAAATGTGAAAGAGATGTATATATGATTAGAAGCGCCTGAAATAATAATCCAACAAGAGGGTAAACAAGTAAGAGCTTTATCTGCCAAATGGGCTGATGATCCATCGGATTCTTCTTTGGCCAAATTTGCAAGGAGCTTGGTAGATTGTGCAGGTGTCAACTGAGTAGTGGAAGTAGATGATGGTGGGACTGATGCCTTTACTTACTTATTTGGAAAGCTGTAGATCTAGTAGCATGTGGCAAGCGTACGACCATGCTTATTGCAATGGTTACAAAAGGACGTTGATGCTTTTCAAAAGGTTGAGATTGTGGTTTATATACCTGAAGTGTCGCAGAATTGAAGGTGGGAATTGTTCGAATGTGAATCTTTTGTTGTTTTTTTTCTTGACGCACTAAATTATAGATAAGTTGAATTGAAGGGAACGACTCCATTAAGATGATATGGCTATGAATAGCTGGAAAATGATCATGGAATCCATGAATAAACTCCATATCACACGATCTTAATGTTGTTGATCAATAATACTTTTGGCATTAACACAAATACATTGAGTGATAGAGAATGAATTAAGTTCATCCCATAATGATTTGAGTTGTGTGAAATATAATGAAACAGATATACCATCCTGTTTGAGTGCATAAATTTATTGTTTCAATTGTTGATCTTTCACATATGTCTAGATTTGTGCTACACTTTCAACATACAAGATACTTGGATGGATCTCGGATGAGACATAATTTAGAATCCTTACATCGTTCCCAATTGGGAATATCATCTTTCTTTGTTGGAATTGGGAGTGACCCATCCAAAAAACCCAATTTTGTTTTTGCACGAAGTGCTATTGTTATTGCACGACTCCATGATTCCATAATTGTCTCTTGATTGTAGTGGAGTAACAAGAATGACAGATAGGCTATCTGAGTGATGAATGTCATAAAGATTGGTTTTGATTGAAGTTGATGATGATGTGATGGTGGTAGAAAGATTTTCATTAAAAAAAAAAGTGAATAGATGGTTAGAAAATATTTGTTTAAATCTATAATACCATGTTAAAAGGTAAAGATAGAATTGATTGTAAAGCCTATTGAAAATACTTCTCATTCACGTGTCTATAGATTTATAAAATGAATTTAACACTAACAATATGAAATAGGATGTGGGCGATATTGACTTGGTGTGATCGGTTGGGTGTTTGTTGAAATAATCCAAGTTGTTTGAATTCATCCAATACAAAATTTGATCATTAATATGCAAGAGTATTCATTATTTAAACTGCGTCTTCTTATTGTTCATCTTGTTACTCATAGTGTTTTGGGATATGTAATTAAGTTAAAAACTTTTAAAACTTTTTCTAATCAAGCAACCCAACATTTGGTTAGAATTCGAATTGCACGTAGAGAAGAAGGAACATTTATAACAACAATTTATAATTTTTCATAAATTAACATAAGAAATATACTTTTTCTCATTATTATCATCGAAATCCTAAATAATTTATTTAGAGTATTGTCATTTGTCACCTCCCATTGCATAAAGAACGGAATCAACCTTAAGCACTTCCCAAATTTGATCATACAACTCCATATATGAAATATTTTTTGAAACAAAAATATTTTTGACATTGTCTGGATTATTCCATATCCATTTCCAAATCCATCCATCTTGCTCACTCTTTTCAAATTCAACAAGATAACAAACGACAATCATTATACCATAATTCATACCTGCAATTCAACAAAATATATAACACGTTAGTCCAATTAATCAAAAACTATCTACACATGTATTAAATAATAGGAATAATACATTGTGTCAAAAGGAAGAGTTTGAAGTTCTAAAAACAATCCACCTTCGTTTGATACTAGAACTGTAGAATACAACTTCGATGACAGAATTATAGAATACAACTTTGATTACAAAAAAAGCCGCCCTATTAATAGAAAAAGCTACAAGTTCCAGAAAAAGCGGTACTAGTTACAAAATAAAAACGTTTTCATTTTTACATTATTTTGCTTATTTACAAAAATAAAAAATAAAAAATCACCTGTTTTTCAAAAAATATACTCCATCTTTAATGTTCTTCTTATGTAGAAATGTTATGACTTCTGAAATGCAATCACTTAATATACTAAATCTTGGTAGATAAGGTAAAGAATGAAGAAATAAATTAGGGTTGAGAGTGGATTTTGAAGAATGGAAGGAAAATGATGAATGGGATTGTAGGACTAGATTGTTGGTAAATTTTTGAATGTTAAATGTCACTTGGGGCATTTTAGACATTTTAAGTAAAGAGTATTTAGGATATTTAATGTATAATAAAAAGCTAAATATATTCACACCACATTTTTCTAACTGCATAAAAGGTCCATAACCTGTATTTATTATTATATTTATGTCCCAAATATTTTAATTATCGCATTCTTATCATCAACATTCTATTAATTAGCACATATTGTTTCTGATAACGGTTCTCGTCAAAAAATTTCATTAAGAAGGAACAAAAAGACTCATTTTCCCTAGTATTGTTAAATAAGCAAAATAAATAAATAAATAAATACAAAATTTCGATTAAATATTTGTTATTCATTTTAAAGAACACTAATAGATTTTTTAGACGAAAATCATTAGTAGGAACAAGATGTGTTAATTCATAAAATGTTAAATATAAAAATTCGATAAAAAAAAGTTAAGTACATAAATGTGACAATAAATAAAAGTTAAGAACTTTTTATACAATTAAAATGTGGTGCATTTATCATAAAATGTTGTGTGAATATAACCGCCTAGAATAAAAGGGTAATTATATTAACATCACAATCTTTTTTTTTCTGCACTACATTTTAATTGTAATAAAACTTCCCAACCTTTACTCAATGTCGCATTTATGTCCCTAAAAATATTTCGTTACATTCTTATCCTTAAACTTCAATTAATTAGCAATTTGATCTGTGATAGTGGTTTTTGTCCAAAAATTATGTTAAAATGTTTTGAAATAAGGACAAATATTTTGTCGAACTTTCGGTTTTTGTTGTTGTTGCTGCTGCTACTTAATTAAAAATATGAAAAGCAAAGGGTAAATAGTACAAAACGTCCCTACCTATTGAAGTAATTGTGCAAAACGTCCCTACCTTCTAAATTTTGACAATTTTACCCTCACCTACTGGATTTCTTGTGCAAAAGGTCCTTCAGTCCAAAAATCAGCCATTAACATAGGGGTAAATTAGTCCAACCACTTTTTTCACATATATATTACTTCTTTTAAAATTGGAGGGCTTCCCATGCAATTTCCAAAATTGCACGGTAGGCCCCCACCCCCAAATCTGCCAAAACGATGCAGAAACCCTTCCAAGCTTGTTGTCTCCTTGAGAGAGAACCGGTTTTCAAATTTTTGGTTGGTCTAAATTCAGAATTAGATCAGGTAAGAAGTTGCATCCTTAGTAGTGATTATCTTCTTGTGAGAGTTGTGCACTTAATGCAATCATGGATAATAAGAATAAAGGAGGACAAAAGACCCTAGGTGGTGTGATATATGCAAAAATAACAGAGCACACTAGAGAGACATCTTTGGAAAACTAAATGGAAGGCCACAACAGGGAAATAGGACTAGGACACAAAGAATGGGTTCCTCCCAAAAATCAAGAACTTTAAAACAGATGGAAATGAAGCAAATTCTTTCATTGCAGATTGCACGGATCCTCTCTAAGTGCAAGAGACCTTCCATTTACAAAGGAGCAAAGGAAGCCCGCAACTCTTGTATAAACTCATGGGGAAAAAAGCAGAGGTTTCTTCCACTTCTTGTAAAGCACTTCACTGCGAGCGTGAATTTTCGATAGCAGTAGGAGCGGGTCCCCGCCTTATGGCGGCGGCAGACTATCGCCAAAAATCAGTCGAGGTCACCGGCCGATTTCGCGGTGGCACAACCATGGCCCCTTTGTCATTGTTCGACGACGAAGGCGGTGGCACGGTAAAGACACCGGCGGGACCACCGCCAGAGATTTGTTGGCGTATTTGCGACAACGATACGCACTTTGCGTAAACCCTTTAGGTTTTCTGCGTCGTTTGGCAGATTTGGAGACGGGGGCTGCCAGTGCAATTTGAAAATTGCATGGAAGCCCCCAATTTTAAAAAGAAGTAATATATATGTGAAAAAGTTGTTGGACTAATTTACTCCTATGTTAATGGCTGATTTTTGGACTGAAGGACCTTTTGCGCAAGAAATCCAGTACGTGAGGGTAAAATTGCCAAAATTTAGAAGGTAGGGACGTTTTGCACAATTACTTCAATAGGTAGAGACGTTTTGTGCTATTTACCCAAAAGCAAATAAGTCTTTTTATGCCTTATTAACAGATTTTTTGACTACCGTCATCAATGAACATTCTATTTAATTTATCCAATAACTCTGGATCAATATCATCCTTGCGGAATTTGACAGCATTTGAATGCACCTATATATGAAAATAAATAAATTATGATTTAATATAACAGAAAAGAAAAACATGCACATTGCAAATTTAATTTGTTTATCCATACCTACAATTTACATTGCTACCACTCTTGTTGCATCGACAATTTTCAGTTGGGAATTCCATCCCAGTCCTGTATCTTTTCCAATAAGTTTTTTTTCAGAGTTTCCAATCATTTTTAAGTGTCTCCCATTTATTTTTCAACTGTAGTTTACCATAATCATTTCTAGATTTCTTGCTAAAGTTTGTGACTAAGTTATCCCATTCACCTTTGGTAAAGTGGGTTCCAGGTTGACGCTCTACCCCTTCCAGAATAGATAAATCACATATACTCATAGATTTTCTATCCATGTGGCCTTAAACCCGTTTGATCTTATACTCCTATCTTCAAGACATTTGGTATTATTATTATTCTTCTCCATTTCTTAAAATTACCTGGAAAAAATGGTAGAAGATTTGCCAAGAGTGATAAACCTTATTTTCATGTTCAGCTTTTAACAAATAGGAATCATTAAACCACCATATTTACTTGTCATCTTGTCTAATCCTCGACTTATAGACGAAAGTGTCTAAGTCATGCACTAGAGAAAATATATTGGTAAATAACACCTAAGAAAACAAGAGGAAAATTAATACACTACAATATTAGAAAATAACAAATAATAAAGGACGCAACCAACCAAATTCGAACAACACCTAGTCCACCTTCGCACAAACACAACTATCTGGCCTTTCAATTGGCCAGAGTATCTGAAAACTAATTTGAAAAATGCATTGGTGCATTTAAGGATGTCTACAAATAATCATAGTGAAAATTTTAGCAAATCAATGTCTATTATACAACAAAATACAAAAAAAAAAAAAAAAAAAATGACTAAAACTATTTTCTTCCATGGGCTAAAGAATCTATCAATGTCAATTATCCAACAAAATACGTAAAGACATAACTAAAAACACAAAAAGTTAGAAACTTCAATTCAATACAAGATCATCACGAATACATATTATACAAAGATATCTTAAGATTATTGTTATTATTGTGCGACGTAGACAAGCAAAAGTTTTAAAAAGTAATAATTACCCACACCTTGCTTGCTAGTTTTATCTGAAACAAAAATTAACATAATTGATGGTAAATTTTTTCCATCACAAATGACATACTCGTTATTAGATATTAACAAAAAAAAAATTTGTGCACAAGAATTTTCACCAATACTAAAATTAAAAACTGAGTTAAGGCATGCGCAGGAATAGATTGCAAGTAATTCATATTTAATGATTAAATACAATCATTTGAAAATCATTTTTCAATTAGTCATTTTTATATATATAAAAGAAGATAGTACAACTCCAATTATACAAGATTATACTAAACCTCTCTAAAATTTACATACAATGCTAGTGCCAAATTAAAGATTTGCTCTGTAAGGAGATTTTTTATGGAATATATTTTCTCATTTTGACTTTGACATTTTGAATGAAGGTTGACAGCCGTGGCTAGCGTGGTTTCTTGTTTTAGTTTCTTCTGATAAGGGAAAAGTCCCGAAGGCGAAGCTCTCCACTTGTGTCAGAGGCTCCTTGACTAGGCGGGTTGCGTGATTCTCGAAAATATCGTGATTTGGTCTTTGCCATCGGCGGATTTAACTTTTCCTCTCAAAGATCTAAGCTCTCCAGATATAGCTGTTGGCCAGAATCTAATTATATATAACTTGTCTCCCCTGCTATGCATGTCGAGAGAAAGTTTGATGTTGAGTTTATTAATCCCGGACCAGAATCGGTGAAATGACATAGATGCTGATTTGGAACCCTTAGACGCACTTATCATCAAGTATGGGAGGATGGGGTTGTGATGTATGATGCAGCGGCCAAGTCTACATTCAACTTAAAGGCTATTTTGTTGTAGCTTTACATGACTCTTCCTCAGACATGGTAAATGTATCTGGCCACTTAAGAAAAAAATTAAATCGGTACTAGGCCCAAGATAAAAGTGGTGTAGAAGATTGTGCTGAAGCCAGAAAATTCGAGCAAGCAACATTGGAAAGGGGATGTCTTGCAGTGGCGAGGGACCGAGGGAGAGAATCAATGCGCCAACTCCTGCAATGCAGACCTACTTTTGCGCCCATAATCCATACCAGAAGCATACCATCACTCCAAAGTATTATTACAATTTCCCCAAAAAACAAAATTCTAGTACATATATATGTTCTAACAATTTTACCTTACCAATAATAAAATCAAACAATTAGTAGAAAAACCAATTACCCAATAGCAAACTCCCAAACTGCTCACAACACTTGAAAACTTAACAAAAATATAAAATATTAGTACCCAACTCAAATCACCACAAGGAAATAAAAAACAAATTCTACTTCGTAATGTGTCATTAAGTGAACTGAAGCGAACCCATTTTTTTATGAATGTAAATACACCAACGGTACTACAATTGACATACGACTCAATTCTTAAAGATTCAAAAAATAAAAAGTAAGAATAGAAATTAAAACCTCGGAATAAGAAAAGAGGTATTATGGACTTGTTCGGTATAGTTTTTTGACTACTTTATTGACTTTTCAAAATTTTTTTTTTAGTGTAAAAAGTTTGAAAAGTCAAAAATAATAGGCAAAAAATGAGTTTTTTGAAAAAAAAATAGTTCCGAACAAGTCCTAAATTTAATATTATTAAACCACAAAACCAATGAGTTCAACGCGTAGCCCTGATCTTGAAATTACTGCATATGTTCCACAAAAAGGAATGAAATTCTAAAAATGTTTAACTTTGATCAGATTCTCGAAATACAAAAAGCTATAAAAGGTACTTTGAAGTTTTTATTCTTTAATGGTGATTCTTGAATAAGGGCCAAGAAGAAGGCATGTCGAGAGACTCAATAGTATGAAATGTGTAATTATTAAATCTAGGATATAAAAAGTATTAGTTTAATTAATTAGAGATAGAATTGGTTTTTTAATAGTGCTAAGATATTTCAGATTCTTTTATAATAATTATTATTTTTTGAATATTGCAAACGTCTAAATTAAACATAGGCTATTACCCATAAAGTTTGGTTGACTAGGTTTTTAACCAAATTCTCCTAAGGACTTGCTTGTGAGTTTTTTTTTACACCGTTTTTGATCGATTTTGGATAGTACCGTTTATGAAGGATTGAAAAATCGTCCAAAAACGGTGTAGTATAATTTGGAATTTATCTCCTAACCTCCCAAATAGGTAGTTTTTGGCCGTTCTTCAAATTTTTTTCTAATTTTATCTCTCTCAAACAATTATTTTTTAACTTCCTTAAACTTAATATTTGTAAAAATAAAACATATGCACACAAAAAAAAAACATATGGAAGAACATAATTTAATTTTATATTTTAATAATAGGTCGATATATAACATTTTTAAATTAATTTTTTTAATATATAGACATATATATAATTTGATTCTTTCAAAAAATATTTAAAACTGTTGAATAATAAACTCTCAAGATGGACCATTTCAAAAGCTTACTACTAAAACCACCAAAAGCTCGAAACGAACGTCCAAAATCGGTACTTTAAAAAACAATCTTTACTCTACCGCAGCCTCTGTCTCCACCGCAGCCTCTGTCTCCACCCCAAATTGTCTCCGACCATTTCTATCTATTTCTCAGCTCTCTGCAACATCATAATTTCAGCTACATTACATACTGGTTCTCACCTATTCATTCTCAATTGATATATGTGTGTGAATTGCAAATTGTATTTCGAATGTTCGCTATAAACATTAGCTCAATTCTCACCCCCATTCTCCTCCTTCATCAACCACTCTTTCCAATATCGATTGCACTGCCACGAACAACACATTCCCAACTCTGTGTTTGTGAAGTGGTGAAAAAATGGAGCTTCACGTTGGATTTTGGCTTTAAGCGAAAATTCCAGCTGATAAAAAAAACGGCAAAAATGAAAGGCCGCCGCAAGATCAGAAGATGAGACAAAGTGACGGGACCCACATGGAGTACGTGTCACCAGCATTTCTATGGTAGTGACAGCGAGGCGCGGTGGATTTTGGCTATAAGAGTTTGATCAAACGCCAATTGAAAGCACCTGTCTTCCTCTACTAGTTGTTCTGTGATAATCCATTCTGAGTACAAGCATTTTCAGACACACTCACAACGATATAGTGTTAACATTATTGTTTGAAGAGTGAAAATGAGGAGTTTCAGCGGTTTTGATGGAGGAATTGAGGGAGAAAATGCGTTGTTTGTGGATCAGGAAAAGGAAATGAAAAGGAGAAGTGGAAATGGAAATTCTGATAATGAAATTGAGGCTGTGGGTGATGAGGGAAGGGGAAATGATGTTGTTGGGGAATACAATGGGGAGAGACCTCCAGCCGATGATGTTTGTCCAATCTGTATTGATAATTTCACCATCCCTTGCAAAACGAACTGTGGTCACTGGTTTTGTGGCAAGTTTTTCTATACTTTCTCTTACTTTAATTTTATTTTCAAGATTAAATGCTGTTTAGTGCTTATTTATTGCATCAAATTAGTATATATTTCTATTTATAATAATCATTGATGACAATGGACGCTATAATTTTTTAGAAACTTGTGGTTTTGCATTCCCAAATGATACTTTTGAAGTGTTAACTATCATTTATTCAGCAAACTGATAATGGTGTTTTCTTGGTGGGTTTCTGTTTCCTTGATTTAGTTGTTGGAAAATCAAATGTATGATATTGTCTATTGATTTTTGGATTATTCCCTTAAATTCTTTTCTTTGAATTTTTGAATAATTGCTTCTTATTAGATATCTGTAGCTTGAGCACCCGCTGATATTGTCGTATATTTGTCGTGTCGCTTCGGTAGTAATAGATGGCAATGTCGTTTACCTGTCGTTTGACCAGCGGCTGGCATTGTCATTTAACTACAATTTTAGTAATGCCTGATTGTTGTTTAATTGCAGTTCAAGTGACGGTCGCATTGTCGTATAGCTGTAGTAGATGCTTGTATTCTTCTTTATATGTAGTTCGAGTAGCGGCTGGTATTGTCATCTATCTGTAGTTTTTAAAGTTGACGCTAATATTGTTATTTACATTATGCAAGCAACTGGTGGATCTTGAATTCGGTGTATTTTCTAATTTTTTTTTAATTTTCTGTAGTCCAAATAACTAGTAGCATTTATTTTGGAATATATATATCCAAGAAACTAATACAAGTACTTGTAATTTTGCTGGCTTCGTGTAGTTAAATACTTGCTAATATTCATTTTCTTGGATTTTCAGTCCTTTATACTGCACTCTTATTTACTAATGCTTTGGTCTGTAGATTAATCCTTTCTTGGATGCTATACTCTTATCTGTAACTATCTATACCTCTATATCTAGCTTACCGGCTTCAACTATCTACATACGTATATCTAGCTTATTGTCTTCAACTTTCCTCGATTTATTTGTCTCTTTTCTCCATCTCACTTGTCGGCCTTTACTATTCCAGCTAATTGCATCCTGCAGTTCTGGATGTATTTATCAGTGATTCAGCCGTGCAAATGTCCCTTGTGCTGTCTCCCGATTACTAACTTGGTTACAGAGATGTCTCAACTTGTTCAACCAGGAGAGGATGTCAAAGAAGTTATCAGAAAAGTGGAGCATTATAATCGTATGTTTGTTGGTGGATTGCATGCCCTTTTCCTGGTAAGTTGATATGCCGCCGATTGTTTGGATCTTATATTTTTCATCTTCGTTTTTTAGCATTACATTTTCCTGTAAAATTATACTGCACGAGCACTTTAAGTGGGTGTCTGCTTTGCAAAATAAGACATGTTGAGATAAGCTTAAAAAGTTTACCTGTAAGTAAATAGGTAAGTTCCTTTTTGGAATCCTTTGATTCTGACTCTTGATTGGCAAACGTCTTCATTGTTTGAGAAGTTAACTGCTTTGTTGAAAGTTTATTCTAATAACATTTGTGATTCATTACCTCTCTAGTGCATGAGAAACATGACATAGATGCCACCATGTTCTACATATCCCTAAAGGGACCTGTCTTAAAGTTGGAATTTTTTTATCATGATCATATCACAATGCAAATAATTGTTTCCCAAAAAGAGAGATGAAAAACTGCCATGAAGAGAAGAAAAGACACACAATTGTATGATTACCTGCAGATTCTGCTCTCCTAAAGGACCAATAAGGGCGAGAGATGATCCACAATGTTTGTTCCCTGTAATGCACATCCGAAAGCGGCTCTCTGAGGGGTTCGACAAAAGTTAATATTTATATAATGAGCATGCCTAACTGGATTTCTATATGAATGCAGTTGTATATGTCCAGTTTCACTCGAGCCTTCAAATTTCCGAAACATTCTTCGTTGGCCCTGTCAAACTTGAACTTGTTATTTCTGTGAGGGAGTCCTAAGTTTCTCCCTGTTTCATATTTCATTTAGGCGAGAAAACAAAGTAGCAGAGGTGGTGACGTCTGTGGTCATCAGGGTGAACCCAATTGTGCGCTTCAATTACTCTGGACATGGAACCGTCAAAGATTTTTCATTTGAATTATAGAAAGAATGCAACGGATAAATACTTGTTATGGAAATCGGTGATACAAAAGAACCCTTTACCATATGTTTTAAACTCTCATTTGTATCAACCGCTTGTGCCATATGTTTCTGCTGTTTTTTTTTTTCTCGAACTCTGAAATGTGTGTATTACATGTTGACGTGTCCCACTTCATATTTGGCAGAAAGTACTAGCGTTGCCGTTCTTTATCAAGAAAGCATTCAGATTTCCAGATCTGGAGGCTTTGATTTGCATCCTGTGTGTAATGCGCTTCCTTGGGGTAATTGCGTATTTATTCAACCTAGTCGTAATTATAATTTCTTTCTTGTAATTTTAAATTCAACATGCCTTATTTGCTTTGTAGTATTTTTGCACTTTAGCTTCTCGATTTTTCCTATAATCGTCACATATTATTGCAGTTGTTGCTGACTTTATTCTATGGGATGGAGGAATTTGATCTTATCTCAATTGGTACGTTGCTTCTTTACCTTCAAGTTTTGTGGTATCACAACATTCATATCAAGACTTTTGGCGTGTAATACAAGCAGCAAATACACACAGAAGGGGTCTCTCGGCTCCCAGCACGACATTTTGGCGTGGAAGAGATACTCTGCAAATTAAATTGCAAATTCAAGGGATAACTACAATCAAATATTTAGAATGATAATATCTCATATGATCATTCTTTTGATTGCTGCATTGACGAGTCTTGTACAATTCAAATGCACTGGTACGAGTGTAACTATGACTTTGACGTTGGGTTCCACTGATATTTTAATTAAAAAAATGCTTTGTTACAGGGGAGCTCGGGATAAGAAAAATATTCGATGTTGGCACTAGCACTATGCTTGCCGGTCTCTTTTCTACTATATCTGGCAGCGATGGGAGCTTGAGGCCTTGAAAGGCGTTGGCTGATCTCCAACAATGGAATGCTTTGGTTGATCTACAAGAACACGAAGCTTTGGCTGATCTACAAGCACGGGATGCTTGAGCCCGAGTTCATGTGGATCTTGACTCGACACTCGCCTTTTCTTGTAATAATGCATCAATTTGCAGTGTGGAGTTGGGCATTACTTGGTTGGAGGGTTCATTTTAGAATGGCCAATCCGGATTATATAGTTTGTATATAGAATTCTATCATTTGTAGACTGGGCATATGAGGATTTTATAGAATAAATTTGATGTAGTTGTTAATAAAGTAAGTTTGATGGAAATGACAATATGGTTTGATGCCTTCTACTTCTTGCCACTTCTTGTGCATGTTTGGCTAAGCATAAAATTGATAAATTTATATATAAGTAATAAGCAGATTTCAGAATGAATAATCTTTTATATTAGTGAGTCGTGATTGTTATGAAATTGGAGAAAGAAGACAGAGAAAATATAAAAGATACGAAAGGAATTGTCTATTTTCATTATGACTATGGACCTATATTTATAGGATTCCAAAGTAGGTTACAAAGAGATTTGGATACAATCAAACAAGCGCTTATCTAAATATAATTGATAAGACTAAGTATCTCGATAAGTCTAAATAGTCATCAATAATTATCTCATAATTTTACAACACTCCTCTTTGATGACTATTTCTACAAAAACTGCCTAGCTAAAAACTTTGCTTGATAAAAATCCAATGGGACAAAATATAAAACGAAAAGAAAAAAGAGTACAATGAATTGTTAAAGTTTTGGAGTATTAAGAAAATGTCATATCATTAAAACCTTTGTCGTGAAAACCCAGTGGGACAAAACCCGGACTAAGGAAAAAGAGTACAACTACTCCCCTAATATTAATCATTGAAGATCTTCGAGTCGACGCATCCCAATCTCGTGCACCAATTTCTTGAATGTGGATGTCGGCAATGCTTTTGTGAATAAGTCACCAAATTGTCACTTGAGCGAATTTGTTGAACATTGATGTCACCATTCTTCCAAGCTCGTGTGTATAGAAGAATTTTGGAGAAATATGCTTCATCCCCGTCCCTTTGATGTAGCCTCCTTTGAGTTGTGCAATACAAGCGCATTGTCTTCATACAATATTGTTGGACTATCCTTTGTTGAAGGTAATCCACATGATGCTTGGATATGATGTGTCATGTTTCTCAACCATGCACATTCTCGACTTGCTTCGTGCATTGCAATAATTTCGTAATGATTTGAAGATGTTGTCACAATGTTTGCTTCACGATCTCCATGATATAGTTTGTTCATCCACGTGTAAACACATATCCTGCTTGTGATTTAGCTTTATGTGGATCGGAGACAACCCGCATCTGCATATCCCACTAAAGATGATCCTAATTTTCGTGAATAAAATAATCCCATATCAACAAAGATTACTTTTAGGTAACGAAGAATGTGTTTAATACCATTCCAATGTCTTTGAGTGGGTGCAGAGCTATATCTTGCAAGGAGATTTACGTAAAAGCTATGTCCGGGTCGAGTACAATTTGCAAGATACATTAATGCACCAATTGCACTTAAGTATGGTACTTGGTCCAAGAGTTATTTCTCCATCTTCAAGTGGGCGAAATGGATCTTTTTTTCACTTCAAGTGATCGAATCGACCATAGGCGATGTCAATGGATGTGCTTTATCCATATAAAAACGTTTTAAGATTTTTCCCCAGTATAAGAAGATTGATGAACAAATAATCCTTCCGGGAAATGTTCAATTTGTAATCCAAGATGTAATTTGATTTTTCCCAAATCTTTCATCTCAAATTCATTTTTAAATAATCTGCAGCTTTTGTTGAGCTCTTCGTGAGTTCCTATACTTGTTTAAATCATCAACATAAACCGCCACAATTGCAAATCCAATATTTGTTTTCTTTATGAAAACACAAGGACATACATCGTCGTTTTTATAACCTTCTTTCAACAAATATTCGCTAAGACGATTATACCACATTCGTCCCGTTTGTTTTAATCCATACAATGATCTTTGCAATTTAATTGAGAACATCGCTCGGGAATGAATCATTTGCTTCCGCACTTTAAATCCTTCAGGATTTTCATGTGTATGTCACTATCAAGTGAACCATACGGATATGCGATTATTACATCCATGAGGCGCATATCGAGCCTTTGTGACATAGTCAAACTTATTAAAAATCTAAATGTGATGGTGTCCATTACGGAGAATATGTTTCCTCATAATCAATCACAGTGTCTTTGTGAGAAGCCTTGGGCTACAGTCGGGCTTTATATCTTGTAATTTCATTGTTTTCATTCATTTTTCTTACAAAGACCCATTTGTATCCTCTGAGGATTATATTTTTAGGGGTTCGAACTACGAGTCCAAACACTTTTCGTTTTCTCTAAGGAATTCAACTCACTGTATGGCTTCTTTCCATTTTGGCCAATCATTTCTATTTTGACAATCTTTAATAGATTGTGGTTCGTGATCCTCATTTTGTATGATATCTAGTTCCACATTAAAGGTGAAGATATTGTCCACGACAATATTATTTCGTTCCCATAATTTATGAGATAATAAATAATTTATTGAAACCTCATTGTTTTCGGACACTCGTGGTTCTTCAAGAATCACATTATCGTTGTTTGATTGATCAATCGTTTCTACCATTGTTTCATTAAAAGTTTTTAGTTGGGTTTTCTCTTGTACCTTTTTTCTTCGAGGTACGTAGAGCACCAATCTGATCGACCACGCCATTGGCGCGTTTGAGATTCATTTGCTATGGCGGATTGTCCTCTGAGACATCAATTTTGCGGGAGTATTTTCATTGGAATATATGACTTTGTCACTTTCCTTGTATCAACGAATACATCGTGTAATTGGTTTGCAACTATTTGCAAGTGAATGATTTTCTTAACTTCTTGCTCACATTGATTCTCGGGGATCAAAATGAGATAGAGTGTTTTCATTCCAAGAAATTTTATTTTGTTTTTCGTGATGCGCTTTTCCCTCCCAAAGTTGAGAAATTCATTTCATCAAAATGACAATCTGCAAAACGTCGCGATAAATAAATAAATCACCGTTAAAGGTTCAAGATACCTAATAATGGATGGTGAGTCAAACCCGACATAAATTCCAAGTCTTCGCTGGGGACCCATCTTTGTACGCGTTGTGGGGTGAAATTGGGACTTGGACAAAGACAACCAAAAACTCGTAAATGAGAAATATTGGGTTCGTGACCAAATGCAAGTTGTAAATGTGAGTATTCATGATAAGCAGTTGGTCTTATACGAACTAATAATGCAGCATGTAATATAGCATGACCCCAAACATATGTTGGGAGTTTTGTTTTCATAAGTAAAGGCCTAGCAATCAATTGAAGACGTTTGATAAACGACTCGCTAAACCATTTTGTGTATGGACATGAGCAATCGAATGTTCAACGACAATCCCGATTGACATACAATAATCATTGAATGTTTGTGATCTAAATTACTGAAGATTATCAAGACGGATTGTCTTGATTGAGTAATCGTGAAATTGAACTCGTAGTTTTATAATTTGAGCAAGTAGTCTAGCAAAAGCTACATTTTTAGTAGAAAGCAAGCGCATATGACCATCTAGTAGAAGAATCAATTAATACCATAAAATAACGAAATGGTCCACATGGTGGGTGTATCGGTCCACATATATCTCCATGAATTCTTTCTAAGAAAGTTGGAGATTCAACACGAACCTTCGTAATAGAAGGTCTAATGACTAACTTGCCTTGTGAACAAGCGTTAGACATGGATAATCATTAGGTAAAAGAATCTTCCGGTTCTTTAGAGGATGTCCATGTGAGTTATTAATTATTCGCGATCATTATTGCTCCCCGGTGTCCAAGTCGATCATGCCAAAGCATAAAACTTTTGGTTCAACGAACTTGAGTTCGTGACATTGTTTGATTCAAATGTTTTTATGAATGTATAATACATGCCAGATGGAAGTGCCATGAGTTTTTCTTTTATCTGCTTCTGGCCAGATACAAAAGAAATTATGCAAATATATTCACAATTATTTTCTTGCATCGTTTCAATGTGGTATCCATTGTTTCGATATCTTTAAAACTAAGCAAATTTCTTCTGGACTTGCTAGAATAAAGTGCATCATTTATATGCAATTTCGTATTATTTGGTAAGATAATACTAGCTCTTCCGGAGCCTTCAACGATATTTGATGTACCAGATATCGTATTAACATTATTTTCTCGCTAATGTTAAGTCCAAAAATATTTTTATCTTGAAGAATTGTATGAGTAGTTGCACTATCACCAAATGATATCTTGGCAATTCATCATGAATCTATAAACATGATCAAATAGATAATTTTAAGAATGAGTTTAAAACTAAAAAAAAAAATTAAACATAAAGAAACATTCAATCAACTAAGAACTAGTTTAACAACGCAAAGTTTCAAACTTTAAAGAAACCTATTTCAAACTAAAATTTTGAATCAAAGTAAATACTACTATATCGAAAGTAAACTAGTCTATTTTTCTATCACACCTCCCCGATCAAATGATTGATATTTCCACTTTGATCAAGAAAAATCGAGACATCTAGATGAGTCACATCAATTGGATCATCACAACAAGAAAATTTGTCTCCACTTTTTCTTTTCCTTTGATTGATCTTTGGTAGAGATCCACAAGATGTTTTGCCGCATGCACGCAGTGCACGTGACCAATGTCCTTTCATTCCACATCTAAAGCAATTTTCTTCGTGCTACTTTTTGGACGAGTTATTTTCATTTATTTTTTGCTTTTTAAAGTCACACCTTGTGGTTGATAATGTCCATTTTTTCGTCCAAATCCGCCCTCCTCGTCCTCGCCCACGTCCATTTTCGTGTCCGCGTTTGCGTCACGTCCGCGTCGCGCGTCCCATGGCTTGGTATTGCATTTGCTTCGTGCAATGGCAATCTTTGTGGAACCAGCTTGGACGTAGCCCATGATTTTCATCAACAGCTTCATTATTTTGTTCAAAGAACTAGCGTGCGGGATATGAGTTCGAGTATTTTTAAAACCACGCTCACGATATTGCTGTTGAAGGATCACATTGGACGCATGGAAAGTAGAGAAAGTCTTTTCCAACATATCTTCATCAGAGATTTTTTCTCCACGCAGAGTTAGTTTTGAAGTTATTCTGAATAGTTCAGAATTGTACTCACTAACTGTTTTAAAGTCCTGCAGGCGTAGGTGCATCCATTCATACCGGGCTTTGGGGAGGACTATAGTCCTCTGATGGTCAAACCTTTCACTCAAGTTTTTCCAAAGTATTTTTGGATCTTTTACGATGAAGGTACTCAATTTTCAATCCATCGTGGAGATGGTGATGAAGGAAAATGAGTGCTTTTGCGCGATCCTGCGCAGGATGCTACGCTTCCTTCTTTTATTGTCTCTCCAAGACCCTTTGAGATAAGATGAATCTCAAAGATCGAGGATCCATGACAAATAGTTTTTGCCGATAGATCAAGTGCAACAAACTCAAGTTTTGTGATATTCGCCATTTGAGTAACTACACAATGAACAAGAAAATATAATTAATTTTCTATTAGACATTGTATAATCATATAATTCACACTAATCAATGTCAACATAACATGATTTATATACTTTTCTTCGTGAATAAGCATTAGTTGATTAATTACTCATTTATATCACAATTTAATTATGTGATATGATATATTCTTCAAGACATGTGATTCTTCTAGAACACAATAAAATATTATTTCAAATATCGCTCAATATTCTTCCGGAATATAAAATTATAACGCCATATTTTCGTAAAAATTATAATGTCGTAAAAATTAATATTCTTCCTCGAATATTTAAATTGTAACGTTATGCTCTTCAGAGCAATTAATATTCTTCGGAATATTTAAATTGTAATGTTATGCTCTTCGTGAATGCTAATATTTTGTCAAAATATTATACGTTGTGCTTATTCGGACAACAACAAATCATTATTTTGAAGTAAAGATTTGCTCTTCAGAGCAATATTATAATATTATAATAGAATATTATATTTTATAAAATTAGGCTCTTCGAGCAATTAATATTCTTCCGGAATATTAATGTAATATAAATCTTTGTTTATTATAAAGCAACAAAAAAAAATATTCTTCTAGAATATTTATATGTTAGGTTTGACATAACGTTGTGTTTCTTCAGAACACCAACATACTATTTAGAATATATGCTCTTCGTGAGCAATAGTAAGATATATATCAATTTAAAATTTATAAAAAGATATCAAAGAAAAAAAAAAAATTATTCAAGTTAAGGATAGAAAGAATATTCAAAAATAAAGAGATATAAATATTACTTTCATGGATGTCACGTAAAGTCGTTATCTAATGGCAAATATTTTCGCTTTTGAATTACGAATATTAATTCACGCATAAAAAAAATTTAAACAAGAAGTCTTCATCAAAGATTGACATGCATGGATTTAAATATTAGTTTAAGGACTTTCTCTTAAACAACCCAAAAGCACCAATTACGATTATATAATTCATGTAATGATATTGAATTAAGATTAACATAAAAGAAAATTTTATGCTTGTCCCCGCAATCTTCAACAATTGTACAATTATGATTAGCGCTTAATGGACATTATGATAATTAAGCACAACAACGTTGAATGCAAATCATTGATTAAACGTAAAAAAAATTTGCACTCGTAAATATCTCAAATAATTACATAATCATCAAATACATGCAAATCTTTTCTAATTACATGAAATTTGTAATATAATGAACAATAAATATAAAAGCGAGTATTCTAACTTTTTTTTTTTTTTGAATAGTAAAGAAGGATTACTTTGATAACTCAATTTGGTTAGAGCTTCGTCGATAACGTGTTTATGAAATTGGAGAAAGAAGATAGAAAATATAAAAGATACGAAAGGAATTGTCTATTTTCATTATGACTATGGACCTATATTTATAGGATTCCAAAGTAGGTTACAAAGAGATTTGGATACAATCAAACAAGGCTTATCTAAATATACTAATAAGACTAAGTATCATGATAAGTCTAAATAGTCATCAATAATTATCTCATAATTTTACAACAAATGATGGATTTTTTGATCAATTATTTTTGTAACGATCCGAGGGCCCCATATCGGCATGGGAAACTTAAGGTGCTCCCTGTGTGTAATTTCAACTTTCAAACACATAATATTTTTTTTAACTTATAAGTAAGAAAAAGTAACTTATTTAAAATATTTGGACATAAAAATATACTTAAAAGTAACTTATTTTAAAATATTTTATGTTGTTTTTAATAATATTTATTTTGAAATATATATATATATATATATATATATATATATATATATATATATATATATATATATATATATATATATATATATATATATAAGATACGGATACTTGTATTTTGGTCGGCTTCATGTAGTTCAAATACTTGTTATTATTCATTTACTTGGATTCTTAATCTTTTATACACACTCTTTATTGACTAATGTTTGGGTTTAATCTTTTTCGGATGCTATACTCTTATCTATAACTATTTAGAGTAGTGATATAGCACTAACAATGCAAGCACCAATTATGGTGCCCACCGTCCAAGTGGCATTACCACATTTGGTGCTTCTTAAAAAGTTGAAAAGATATAGCACCCATGTGGTGATGTCATGTGGACGAGAAAGCACCATATTGGTGTCCATCTGTGGGTGCATATCACTACTCGTAATCGAGTAGTGATATAGCACCCACAGCACACTAATTATGGTGTCCACCGTCCAATTGACATTACCTCATTGGGTGCTTTTAAAAAAGTTGAAAAAGTTGTCACTGGCTTCAACTATCTACATCTGTATATCTAGCTTACCGGCTTCAACTTTCCTCGATTAATTTCTCTTTTCTCTATCTCACTTGTCGGCCTTTACTATTCCAAATAATTGCATCCATCGTTGATTCACCGTGAAAAATGCCCTTTACTCTGCCTCCCACTTACTAATATAGTTCTAGAGATTCTCAGCTTTTTCTTTATTTTGGCGAAACACCACCAAAGCATAAGCGTAAAGCGTGGTTTTTAGCCTCCACTAGTCTCCATGGGAGGGTTTGGATTCCCCGACCCTATTTTATAGATAAAATGTGAAGTATGTAATGTTTCATATTTTCTTAACTAAGAGGATCACTTAAAAATCTTGAAACATACTTGACAACTCTAAATCTCAATTTTCCGTGCTCTAGTATGGTTTTAATTATAATTTATCTATAGCGAAAAAATAGCAAGCGCGCAAGGAAAATAAAAATGAACTTCCAAAACTTCGAGATTGTACCGACAATACTAGATGTCGCCAAAAATTATTTGACCAACTAAATGTGCTCCAAAAATTATGATATTTGTTTGAAATATAAGTACTTGACACCTTAAGCTACAACATATAAAAAATATAGACCTTATCCAAGTTGTTTGGTATGAGAAAAATGTGGCTAAATTTGCTTTAAAGATTGTCTCAGGTACAACTAGTGCTGCCTGGGAAGACGGTCATAATAAATTTATACGACATGATTGTATAGTGATTCCAAATCCTATTCATAGACAACTTATAAATCTATTAAACGCCACTGATTTCACTAAAAAATTAGCATTATACAGGAAGTTTTGATATTTTGAAATCAAGGGCATAATGCTAAAAATTCAATACTTAAAGCCGGAATTTCAACCTTAATTTCCAAAACGGAAAATTTACATAACTTCGGGCTTTCTTCAAATTTACATCCTTAAAACATATTCAAACACTGTACCTTAATTTACATAATGAAATTCTCAATTATATCGACACCAAACATAATGGACATAAATTTAAATATTTTTCTTTACTGTCGCTACTCTACGCCGCCACGCTGCCGCCAAGCATATCAATCTAAAGAGTAAATAATTTTGGGAAGTGAGTATTTCAAAAGAAACACCCAGTATTAATTACACATACATACGAGAATTTTATACGCAATCATAAATGTAATGTCATACTTTAAAACATACTTATGGAACAACATGAAAATTGGTAGCCGGCACCACATAAATTCTTAAGTGATTACCTTCAATCACTAACATTCTTAAGTGATTATATTCAACCACTAACATAAGGTTCCATCATAATCATTGAACATGGCATATTAGTTACGAAATAAATTCTCAAGTTTAAACATCATGAAAACGTAACATTTTGTAGTATAAAAACTACCTTGAAAGTTTAAGTTGAATTGGTAGATGAAATGTGGTTGGACATTTCCTCAAAATAACTCTATGCTTGCCTTTTTGTTTTACAAAATTCGTGTGTTCTACGGAATTTCAAGTGAGGATATTAGCGGGGGTGGAGGCCGGTTGTGGAGGAGAAGAAAGGAAGACCTTTCAGGGAATTTTGGGGGTTGGTGTTTGGAGATGAGAGTGTATGAAAATGTGAAGGAAAAACACAAGAAGAGATTTCACCACAAAAAATTTTTTTTTTTTTGGGGGTGGGGTGTGGGGTGGGGTGTGGTTCCTTAAGTTATATCTTTGATTTCTTTGGGGACAAAAGCACATTGCGTACGAAATCCTAGAAAAAATAGGGGAAAATGATGAAGAAAAATGGGTGTTAATTTGCTTGCTTGCTGTTGGGGCCGAAAATGAGGAGTGAAAAAAAGGAATACAGGAATGTTTTTGTGACTCAAATGATCGGGTTTAGGGTAGCCAAATTTTGGATTGATTCTGTGGGTGGGGGGCAGTGGTGGAGCCAGACATTTTAAGTTGGGAGGTCCTCAAATAGGAGTGGGCCGGGAGGGGGAATAGGGATGGCAATGGGGCGAGTCCGGGGTGGGTCGGCCCCGCCCCGCGAATTGGCAACCCTTTGACTTGTCAACTGCCCACGAATTTTTTTTTTTTTTTGTAAAACTGAAAAAAATAATTAAAATAAAAGAAATACATTTTCTTAAAATATTTGTAGCAAACAAAAAAAAAAAAACAAGATTGGAATTGTAGTGTAGTAGTTGAGATTTATAGTTTATAATTTCAACCCGGGTTCGATTATTTTTAGTCTATTTCTAGCAAAATTTTAATTTGTATTTTATGTTATGATTTTACAAAAAAAAAAAAAATTAATAGGGCGGGTCATCCCCTAACCCGCCTCCTATTACTCGGGTGGGGGGGGGTGGGGTGGGGTGGGGTGGCATCCTTAGGGGGAAGCGCTCTCGGAGGTTTCTAATGTTTTTTATAAGCCATAATCTTTAAAAACTTTACAAGAAGATATCGAACACAATCAATTGATGCGCTTAGACGATTCAATACTCACTTCGTTTTGTTCTAATTACTTGAAAAGACTAGTCTCAAGATTTCTTCTTGGTTATTGAATGATTCTTTAACTTAATCTGAAAGTTAGGTTGTGTACACTACTAAATTTTTCAATATATTTTCCGAGACTATATTTCTTCTTTCAATTTGAGAACCTGTCGACAATAAAAGAATCAGGACTTGAACTCAAGTTAGAATTTGTTTCGTGGAATTAATGTTCTACTATAGCAAGAAGAAACAAATCTCCGACTTTTGAGTGAAAAAGGTCAAGTTGAAATCACAATTAATTTTTTTTCTCATCAAAGGTTGAAGACGTGAACGTGAACTAAGAAGAAGTAATCTTAGATAAATTAATTTTGTTGGACTTTATTTGTTTAGTTCATTTATTGTTGGGTTTTGAATTTAGTATTTTTATTCTTAATTGGTTATTAAATTAAAAATAATTTTTTAAGGAAGTCCGGGTCTTGGTCTCCAGAGGTTTCCCCCACGCCTCGATTGGGGTGGAAAGGGGGAAATGGAGAGGTTGTAGGTAAGTTGGCAAGTTGCCTAGTGGACCGATCATGGATGGCGGTTTTTTGGGCTTCAAGGGGCGGTTTCTTGGGACTGCAAACTGGATCGAAATGGAACAGGTTTGGGATGTCTACGGGTAAAAGTTTGGACTGAAAAATTAGTTGGGTTTGGGCTAAAGGAGTCGAATTTTATGGGACTTAATGGCTGGATTTTTTTTTGGACTTGAAAATAGAATTGTTTTCGACTTGAATTAACGGTCCAAAATGTAGAGTAAAAATAAGGGTAAATTCAGGGCCGGTCACTGTTTGGATACTTATGGGCTCTAAAGTCATATGCTCAAAACTTAATTCAATTGAAGTCATATTTTAGAGCTAAAAGACCAACATACCCTTAATTGTAAAAAAACGCTAATTGTGAGCGGTGATACTTGCTTTTATGTGATACTTGCTTTTGTTGTGATACTGTTTTTTGTGATACTGTTTTGTTGTGATACTATTTTTTTGTGATACTGTTAAACCTATGATTTTGTACTACTAATGAAACATTTTAAAAACAATAGTATTCTCTTGTTTATTCTCTTCTGATTAATTCTTCTACCTACCATTAAACTCCTTATAAATTTATACTTATCTATCCAATGAGAATCTATGTCCTAATTGAATCTCAAACATATTCAAATTCAAGAGAAGAATTAGAAACATTGTTTATAGTTTTAGATGAGAACCCTTTGTATGACTTCCCATTAACTTGAGAATGATTGATGCTTCTTCTTTCTTCATTTTAGCATTGCTCAAGTATGTGTTTGCTTTTAAGGGACTCGAGATACCTTGGAAGAGCTTTAATTTGCAAAGAAAATGATGTACATTTATTCGTGATAATCTTGTTTTAAAGAATTTGTGATACTGCTTTTTAAAAAAAAAAAAAATTAAAGATTGTCATTTTAAGCTAAAGAGACGACTTCAAACGGGTAAAATCCATCATAGGCGTTGGCAAAGCGATCTTGACCGTCTCGTCGAGACCATTCCAAAATATATTATAATAAAATTAAAACACGTGTGCAAATTCTATGATCATTTCTATTGTGATACTATTTTTTGTGATAATTGTTTTGCATAATACAAGATCAAACAACACACATGACTATGATATCATGCTTTTATCTTTGATCATCGTTTAATTAGTCATATGTTTTGTTTGACATCAGATTATGCAAAACAAGATCATAGATTAAAACAATATCAATTTATATTAATGCACATTACCTAAACAAAACATTATCATTGATTAAAATTAAGACATTCAAACAAGATCACATGTTCAAACCTTGCCATAATTAAACAATATCAAAGATCACATAGATTCAAACAAGATCACATGATAAAACAAGATCATAAATTAAAACTAAGACATTCAAACAATATCACATATTCAAACCTTGCCATAATTAAACAATATCATCAAAGATCACATATATTCGTAGACAAAGATCACATACATGATTAAAAACAAGATTATGGATTAAAACGGTATCAAAATATACTAATTACCTAAACAAAACAAGATCATAGATTAAAACTAAGACATTCAAACAATATCACGGTGTTCAAACATTGCTATAATTAAATAGTATCAAAGATCACATATATATATATATATATATATATATATATAGAAAAAATTTTAAAAGATTAAAACAGTATCATGGATTAAAACATGTTTCAAATGATAGTGAAATATTATGACAAAGTTTCAACCTATTAAATATTGCCATAATTAAACAATATCATAGATTAAAACTAAGACATTAAAACAGTATCATGGATTAAAACTAAGACATTCAAACATTAGATGATGAAACATTCAAGCTCCTATTTACAATAATTTTATGTCCATTTATATTGTGATATCTTGCTTTACGTGATAATCGCTTTGTATAATATAGTATCAAATAACATACCATGACTAAATATTAGATGATGGAATATTCAAGCTCCTATTTACAAAGAGATGGTGGAGCATTCAAGCTCCTATTTACATAAGATAGTGGAGTATTCAAGCTCATATTTACAAAGATTCTATGTCCATTTCATTTGTGATATTGTTTTGTATAATACAATATCAAGTTGCTATTCTATAATACAAAGATCAACAATGATGTTACCTCATTGTTTATATAATGGAAAATGCTCATTGTTTACATAACTACTAAAATACTCAACCCAAATACTCAACCCAGGGATAATCATATTGGTCACCTCTCTTGCAAAAGACGGATAGATCAATGCTAATCGTTAAGACATTAAGAATTAAGATCAAAACAAAGACATTAATAACAATATTCCTACGTTAACATCACACCTAACAACATTCAGTCCCCAACCGAAATTGATCCAAAATCTTCACCAAAAACCGCCTAAAAGTGGTAGAAGCACTCACGGGAGGTCGCCGGAGGTGGAAACGGTTGTCACCGGAGGTTGCTTGGGAGGTGGTGGAGGCGGTTGATTCTCGATCCGAATGATGATGATGAAGAAGCAAGAAAGTATGGTAGACAAACAGAAAGGGACCTCAATCAAAAACCTCATGGTCGAGAGAAGAGAAGAAAGAAGCTTAATGATAGGCTCTATTCTCTTCGAGCTTCAGTCCCTAAAATTTCTAAGGTATGTAATGCTGGACAAGATGAGACAACAAAACGTATTAAGTGCAATTTAATCCTTCCTACCAAACACACCATAGTTTTTATTGTTTTGCGCTTGGATAGAGCTTCTATACTTGGAGATGCAATTGATTATGTGATGGAGTTGCAGAAACAAGTGAAAGAACTTCAAATTGAGCTTGAAGAACATTCAAATGATGAAGATGCAAGGAAAACATCAGGAACTAACAATAACGATAATAATAATATCCAACCAGGTGTTATATACCAATCTGGAATGAAACGCTCTGCTAACTACAAATAGGATAATTATTTGAAAGTTTCTCAAGGGGTTGTCGCCGGAGGTGGAGGAGGTTGTCGCCGGAGGTGGAGGAGGTTTGTGAAGTTGGAAGATTGTGTCAATGAAAAATATAGTTAAAAGGGGTGATTTTGGAATTAATATAAAATATTGATGTGAAGTATGACTTTATCACAATTTTAAAAAAAGTTGACCTAATTTGAAACAAGTCATGGAGATGACTTATTGGCAATTTTTCCTAAAAATAAATCTCATCTGGATCGATTGTAATGATGTCATGAAATTTTAGAATTTACCATGCCAAAAATTCAATATAACGAAGTTCGTGGATTTGAACCATATTTCATTCCCATTAAACTAAAAATTATAGCAAACGTGTGAAACATTTAATGTGACTAAAATATTTTAATTGAAATAGGAAATTTGTAGCGACGCAGAAATTTAATAAATTTTATTTTTTCAAAACTAAAGAAAACGAAAAAAAATTCTGGTCAGTGCAAAGTATAGACGAGATGGAGGTTTAGTACCTGACCTCCAGAACTTACATCCAATAGATGAAAGTAGAAAGTTTTAAAAGCAATGAAAACGGAAGTACTACTTCCTTTATATAATTGATCGACTTTCCACTACTTGATTCACAAACCAATCTACAGCAATATTCCTTTTATCTGTAGATGTGGGTTATAGTGTACTCCAATTATATCCCGTATTTCTTGAATGTAGTAATGTAGTAACCACGACCCGGTAAATCTGAACTAATAATATTTATTATAGCTAATGAGTGTACCTCGTTCCCAATATCCCGAAGGCCCTTTTGACGACAGTTTTACCCCGCTGAGATGTTTGTCCAGTCCATTTTGGTAACTTCACCATCCCTTGTAAAACCGACTGTGGTTTTATGGAAAGTTTTTCTTTTCTTTTCCTATTTTCTTTCCATTTCGAGATTAAATGCTGTTTTATTCATAGTTATTGCATTGAATTAGTATATATTGTTCTTTAAAATCGTTTTAATCTGAATGGTGATATTACCATGGTAAAAAGTACGCTAAAATTTTCGAGAAACTCGTGAGCTTGAAGAGTTATATTTTTTTATTCAGCAAACTGATAATTTTGTTTTCTTGGTGAGTTTCTTTTTCCTTAATTGAGTTGTTGGAAAATTAAATGTGTGATGTTTTATGTTGATTTATGGATTATTCCTTTAATTCTCTTCAAAGTTTTTAATAACTGCCCATTCTTAGATACCTCTAGTTTGAGTAGACGATTGTCGTGTAGTTTGATTAACAGTACGCATTATAATTTGTATGCCATTTGAATAACAGCTCACATTGTCGTTTAAATGTGGTTCGAATAATGGCCACATTGTCGTTTTTCTGTGTTTTGAGTATCTGTCTTTTAAATGGAGTTTGAGTAGCGACGTCTACATGTAGCTTGAGAAGACGCTTTTATTGTCATTTAGTGGAAGTTTAAGTGGACGCTCGTATTGTCGTTTATATGTAGTTTGAGCGATCGCAATAGTGTCATTTACATTATTCAAGAAAACTAGTGGATTTTAAATTCTGTCCGCATTTACTATTCCGGCTAATTGTTTTCAAACTTATACTTGCATCTTTGCTTTCGAGGGTTACACTTTCCCCATAGAAATAATACTGCAATAGCACTTGAAGTACATGTTTGGTACGTAGTAATGGATATGACTAGACAATACAATGAAAAGATTTAGTTTGTTTTTCTCATTAATTGCAGTATTATTCAATCAACCTCACCAAACAGTACATAAGTAGGTGTCTACCTTGCAAAATATTAAATGATGAGCTAGTGAACAGTTTGTTATTCAAACATCATAATTTGCAACAAATGCTTAATCCTAGTATCTAGCACCCTATTTACAATGCCGGATAAGCTCTTTCGAAGCTCTCTCAATTAAGTCAACTAAAGCAGGTGCAACCCTTTTATCATTTATTCCTTTGAACTCACAGATTCACTGAAGGAGTGTACCTGTAAAAAACGTCATTTACAAGGTAGATTCGGTTGATACTTCCCGTCCCTTCATGTTTGATATCCTCAATTTTGATTCTTGATCGATAAACAAATTTCTTTGTTGTTTGATAAGTTCACTACTTTTATTTAAATTTAATTCTATTAATATTTATAGTGATTCATTACATCGATGGTACCTGAGAAACATGCCACCATGTTCAGCATATCCAAAAATAGGAAATATTTTAAAGATGGAAATTTTTTCACGATCATGTTAGAATGCAAAGATTTGTTTTCCGGAAGGAGAAAAGAAAAATTCCTTTTAAGAAAAGAAATACAGCTCAGGTTTCAATAGCATTTCCCTTGCTCATAATATGGTTAGTGAAACGTGTTGAGGGGGTGTGAACTGGCTGTAGCATAATGTACTCCTTGACACAATACCATAGTGCAGAAAAAAAAAGGAAGAATAATCATCATAGACAAGTAATTGAATGTGTAGTTAAATTAGATTTTCTTTTCAGGAGTCTAATTACTTGTAGTTTATTTTCTCTCATGAACTCTCGAATGTGTGCAATACATTATGACATGTTTCACTTCATATTTGGTATAAATTACTAGCATTCCCGCTCATCATCAGTGATCATTCAGAATTCTGATGGATCCAGAGGGTTTGACAGACATCTTCTACATAATGCGCTTTCTCGTGGTAATGCATAGTTACTCAACCAAGTCGAAATTATAAATTCTCGACTTTTTTGTGTACGAACGCCATGTTTATTTGCAGTTGCTGCTTATGCTATGCTAAGTAATAGGGGATGTGGGTTTATCCCAATTGGCATACAATACAAATAGAAAATATTGTCACACTGTACAAAAGGGGTCTCTTGTGTTCCCCAGCACAACATTTTGGTATGGAAGAGTGACTGAGCAGATGTATAGCCGTAGGCACAATACTCAGTGCAAATTAAATTTTAAAATTAGCGTGCAACTGCAATCAAACATTTAGAAGGCAAAATACAAACAATAATGTTAAACAACATATTAAAGGGGACAAATTTATTTATTTAAATTGTCTTTTCAACAAATCTCTATGTTCATGTCAGATTATTTTTTCATCAAAAGGCTTGACACGTGAACAATATTCGTAGGGGATTGTATTGTGTCTTTTAATCTCATTTTGCTTTAAAAATCATCAAATGTTTTATTGCAAAATTCGAGTCCATTATGATTTCTCAAACATTTCAATGTTTTACCAATTTGATTTGCAAGAAGAATCTTCCAATTTTTTAATTTATCTAAGGTTTCAAATTTGTGTTCTAACAAATACACCCACACTTTTCACCCACACTTTTCTTGAAAAATCATCTATGATGAACACGAATATTTGTTTCCTCCATGTGTGGATGTGCTGGAAGGACCCTGTTGTGCGATTTAAATCTCGCAAATGGACGGATCGTTTACAAGTAATAAAGTGATAAATAGAGTGTCGAACCCACGAGGACCAGATATTAATTTAACCTATTAATTTATAATTCTAATTCTAACAATAAAACAAAACACAGATTTAATTTTGATTTGTGATTCTAAACTAATTTAACTATTTTAATTAAATTGAAAATCACAATAAGTAACTTTAAAAAGGTAAGAACGAATTCAAGGTCTACTAACTCTAGGATTTGCGAATCCACCAACACTTTCCTTAATCAAATATCCGCTTAACCGCTTTTAGCTTATAATTACCATAGATTGAAAATCGCGTTCCTAAATTAATCGAAAGCCTCTCTCAATGGTCAATCAATTCTATATGTTATGCGAACTTCATTATCTCTAATTAAGCTTCGAACATAAACACATGCATTAAAATCTCAAGAACACCTAAATAGATTTCATAAAGCATAATAGTAATCTCTATCTATTATTGGACCCTATGTTATTCAATACCACGTTTTAATCTATATTGAATCTCTCGACTTCAATATAGATCACAATATATTCTAATGGTGATCAGGCATTAAAATAATAGAAAAACTGCATAAAGAATAATCAACCCAAAAACAATTAATCACTAAAACAAAAAAAAATTTCTAATTAATTAAAAATCATGAGGTTTCATCGTTCATTCTAGAAAAAGTAAATTAGCCGGACAAGATTTCGTCAATTATGACAATAATTGACTTTATCATGATCCGGTGAAAGAAAAAGAAGAAGAAATAAATACAACCCGTGACTCAGGCTGAAGAATCTTCAATCCCGTGCATTGATCTTCGATTCTCCTCTTCTATCTTGTTTCCAAATTCGTCTCCCTTTTGTTCTGGCTATTATCTCGCTTTTATAATCCTTTCTCCAGACCCCAAGACGTGTGTTTGGTAGTTGAATTCATCTAGATTGGTAGAAGTCTAATCCAATCGTGTTTCTCGCCAAAACAGTCTTTGCGATATACCATTGCGATCGCATGGTGTATCCGTCACTACGCGATCGCATGGTTCAACTGCTTTACATTCTCACTGATTTTTTATTGTCTTGCGATCGCACCACATTTGTACTATGCGATCGCATAGTCTATTTGGTCTTTGAAATTGAATTTCCTCCTTGGTAATTGCACGTCAATGCCCTTGAAGTCTCTTTTCTTAGCAATTAGGTCCCATTGTCGTCATTTTGCTCTCTTTTCATCCGATTGATACTTGACTTTGATAATTTCCTAAATTGATACGAAAACAACATGCAATTAAACTGAAAACAACTAAACGAACTCATAATCGTCCCTTTTTGTCACCCCGGATAAGTACAAAATTGTACTTATCGGACCCCATAAATTAAAGTGTACACATTCAACGATAGAGGAAGATTTATGTAAGCCATCTGAAAATTGGACTCAATGTTGTTTTCCCAAAAAAACAAGTATCACAAAAAGGTATGTCACTTATCTGGTTTTTTCCAAACATCCCTTATTTTTTCAGGATGTGAAGACCTCTGTAACTTATGTGAGTAAGTATTTTATGTCAAAGATCAGTACAATCGCCCTTAACAGAGTTAGCCGTTGAAGAATTTGCAGGCACCCTATCTTTTTTGGTGAAGTACATGCCATTTCTTTTATACCCTTTGATTGCAAGGAGTTCTCTTTTAGTAATTTTAAAAGGGTCATCTCCAAATTTGCAATCAAAGTTAGAATCTTCAAGAATTCCAATGGAGACGGGGTTTTTAGCCAGGAATATGCCTTACATTTTCAAGGAGATACACATAACTTGTGTTGAATTTGACTCTAATGTTGTCGATCCCAACTATTCTACAGGCTATATTATTTCCTATAACCACCATTCCATTGCTGACTTTGGTATAGGTGCTAAAATCCAATTTTGGTGTCATATGAAAGGTGCACCCAAAATCAAGCAACCACTCATCAAAATAACCACCGAAAAAAATAGAATTCACTAAAGCTTCAATATCTTCTATTTTGATGGCTACATACAAATCACCTAGTGCATCATTACTATATGTAGCAACATTACTTTGCTCAAGTTGTTTTTTTTTTTTTTTTTTTTGAAATTGTTATTTAATTCGTAGCAATCCTTAATATAATGACCCACTTTACTACAATTATAGCACTTTCTAATCATAACCTTAGATTTTGATCTAGATTTATCCTTCTCCTTCTTTTTATGATGTTGGCCATTTTTGTTACTCCCTTCTTGACTACTAGACTACCTAAACGGAGACGTGCCTCTAACAAATAACCTCTCACCATTACTTCTATTCTCCCTTTTATTTGTAAGCTCTAGATTCTTACTTCTATGGGCATTCGTAACAATGTCTATAGTAGGATCATCTCTACCATATATACTTAATGACATTTTTGACATCTTTATAGGCTTCATGGATAGCATTTAACAGAATGATGGTCTTATATTCATCTATACTTTATCATCACAGTTCTTATATCCTGGATCATCTTATTGAAAATATCAAAATTTTCATCTAAATTCCTTTGAGCAATCTGTAGTGACCGGAAAATTTTTTGTTTTTAATTTTCTAAAAATAAAATTTATTAATTATTCATGGCACTACGAATTTCATATTACGAATTTAATAATTCTAGTCACATCAAAAGTTACGAGCGTTAACTTTTCACAAATGTAGTAATGTTTTCAACAAGCCTCGTTTATTTTTCTTGGATTTGGTAAATTTTAAATGTCACATCGTATGAAAGAAAAACGTCTCACCTGAGTTAATTTCATTGTTATTTTGTCCGTTTTTTTAATCTAAAAATAGATTTGGGTTTTATCCCAAATCCTGGCCCTTCAATCCCACAAATTATAGCCCACAACCTAACACATACTAGCCCAAAAACTTTAGCCCATAACTCACCAATTATTGGCCATCTGCTAGCCCACAACCGATCCAATAAATCCCAGAAAACCGTCCCTTAGCACCAGCCAAACTGCCCCCCTTTCCATTTTCTGAAAACCGCCCTCATGCACACTAAAAAATCTCCGCATACACCAACCTTTTTTCTCCCATTTTCCCTCTTGATCTCAGCCCCAGATTTTAGATTATTTCTACCAGAAAACTGTCCCTTAGCACCAGCCAAACTGCCCCTTTGCATTAGCTGAAAACCGCTCCCATGCACAATAAAAACTGCCCCATACACCCACCTTCTTCTCCCATTTTCCGCTCATAATCTCAGTCCCAGATTTCAAATTATTTCTCCTCTCTTCTCTTTTGAAAATTTCCCTATACCTTTAATTCCACCATATTTCATTTCAAGAAAAAAAAATTCCCAAAACTCCCGTAAAACTCCATTCCCTTTGTCCCCTTAAAGTCCGAGTCATTCTATCTATGTTTCTTGTCATATGTCGAGAAACATTCCCTCACTCTCTCCCAAAACTCAGCTCCAAAAATTCAGCAAAAAGCTCCTATTTACTTCCTTCAATTTTCGGCCACTGGGAGTTCAGAAACCCTGCTCTATTTCTCTAAATTTCAGTCCATAAAACGCATCATAAAGTACTGCCCCAGAAATTTCAGATTTCGTCCCCATTTTCTCCTCTAGAAAGCCCTTTGGCTCTCATTTCCACCATTTTTTGACTCTCAAATTCCCTCAAAGTCAGCCCCCGAAATTCCCTAAAAAGTCTTCCTTCTCCTACTCCAGATTCAGCCTCTACCCCTCTCTAATATCCTCACAACACACAATTCTAGCAAACAAAAAGGCAAGTGCACGTGCTTATTTTTAAAGAGGTGCATCAAAGTTATTTACACCACTTCAACTTCAACAGAAAATTTCTTTTTCGAGGTAGTTCTATACTACATTATTTATATGAATTCATGATGTTTAACTTGAGAAAATTGTATGTGACTCATATGCCATGTTAAACGTTTTCACAACGCCTTGCCGTGTTGGATTTATTTAATTTATCTAATGTGGCTAGGGAACGTTGATGATGGAACATTATGTCGATGATTGAAGGAAATCACCTAGAATGTTAGTAATTGAAGGTAATTACTTAAGAAATTATGTAGTGCCGGCAACCAAAATTATGTTTGTTCTTTAAGTATGTTTTGACGTATGACATGTTGCATTCGGGGTTGTGTATAATTTTCTCTCATGTATGTATATTTACTAGGTAAATTTAACAAATACTCACTTAACTTTCATATTGTTAATACTTACTCACTGAACTTTAAGTGTCACTGGTAACTCACTCAACTTTAATTTTTGTTAACCATCCATCACCCGTCAATTAACCGTATGAAGATGTTAACAGAAAAATCCCACGTGTGTAACGGAATACACGTGGCACCAATCAGATTGGGTTATTTATCCAACTCACCTATTTGTCCAAAAATGCATGCCACGTCATTAAATTGTCAATTTATTTTGTTCTCTTGAAGCTGAAGCTGAAGCCGTAGAAGATGAAGTCCATGAATGATAATAGCAACGGAAGCAATAGCAATAATAACTGGTTAGGTTTTTCTCTCTCACCCATGAAAATGGAGGGTTCTTCAGCTTCAGATCCTCATCATCATCAAACTGAAGCCCCTCTTACTACCACTGCAGTTCCAGCAAGCAACTTCTATCTTTCACCTCTTTACCTAAATACTTCTGCAATCTGTTATGGAGTTGGTGAAATGGTGGGTTTCAGTCTCCTTTGTCAGTAATGCCTCTTAAATCTAATGGTTCCGAAGCGTTCTCTAGTCCCACACAGAAGGTTAGGTTCTTAATATATTCTCTATTTTTTACTTTTCTTGATCTCAAGATGGTATACATTTTTAGTCATTTTTAACTGTGTAATAAATATTTAAACTTTTAGCTATGGTACCTAATTCTTCGCCTAAACTAGAAGATTTTTCTGGGTGGTGCAACAATGGCAAGTCATGACTATGGGAGTCATGAGAGAAACAATGGCTTTAAGCCTAGACAGCATGTTCTACAACCAAGAGCCCTTCAGGCAGCAGCAATACCATCAGTATTATTCTGGGCTACAGTGCAATGCTATGTATCAGAGAATAGATGAGGAACAATCTAAGGAAACTCAACTTGTAGACTGTAACACTCAGGTTCCTCCAAACTGAAGATGAAATTCCATGTTTGAAAACATGGTTTGATCACCATCCCTTGGAACATCAGGTAAATGGTTGTATGGTTGAAGATAGAGGTGCTTCTGGCTCTAATACTTATGTTGGTGGCCGCAGCGGCGGTGGTGGTGCAATGGGCTGTGGGAATTTGCAGTCTTTGAGTTTGTCCATGAGTCCTAATTCTCATTCTAGTTGTGTCACTGCTCCAAGACAAATCTCACCCACTGAGACTCGTTGTATAGCCTTGGGAAGGAAGAAGAAGGATCTGAAAAAGTGACACAAATAGGTGAGTTGGATAATGATGTGGCATGCATTTTTGGACAAATAGGTGAGTTGGATAAATAACCCAATCTGATTGGTGCCACGTGTATTCCGTTACACACGTGAGCTTTTTCCGTTAACATCTTCAAACGGTTAATTGACGGGTGATGGATGGTTAACAAAAACTAAAGTTGAGTGAGTTGCGAGTGACACGTTAAAGTTCACTGAGGAAGTATTAACAATCTGAAAGTTGAGTGAGTATTTGTTAAATTTACCCTATATTTACTACCGAATGTTTCCTTCAAAATGCTCGCTTCCAAAATTATTTACTCTCCATATTGATAGGCTTGGCTACGGTGTAAAAGTAGGGACATGAAAAGTTTTATGTTTATTATGTTTTTGGCGTCGATAAAATTGAGCTAGCCATTTTTATGAAAATTATAATTACAATGTATTAACTATGTTTAAATGATGTAAATTTGAGCAAAAACCATAACTTTGCTTATTTCGCCGATTGGAGATTAAAGATGAAATTTCAGTTTTTTATGTAGTAAATTTCAGTTTTTTATGTAGTAAATTTCAGTTTTTGTATAGTAAATTCTAGTGTTATGTCCCTGATTTCAAAATAGCATTACTTTTTATATAGTAAATATTTTTAAGTGAACCAATCGTGTTTGATAGGTTGATAAGTTGTAATAGTAGAATTTGGAATCACCTTAAATTATGTCGAATGAATTTATTGTGACCATTTTTCTAGGCAATACCAATTGTACCCGAGGCAATTTTTTAGTCTACTTTGACCACTTAGTTTAGATATCAAATGACTTGATTAAATTCTATATGTTGTTCATTATGGTGTCAAGTATGTACAGTTAAAAATTACTTTTTCAAGCACATTTTGGTTAATTAAGTTTTGGCGACACCTAGTGTTATCGATCAAAATATAATGTTCTTGATGTCCATTTGAATTTCCTTGTGCGCTTAATATTTTTCCGCTGCAAACAAATCTTAAAACCAATCAAGGGTGCGTGGAATTTAATTTGGAGTTGTCAAGTTTTATTTTAAGATTTCCAGTGGCCCTCCAGGTTAAGAAAATTCGTGGCGTCACACAAATCTAAAATATTTTTCAAGAAAACAATTTATGTGGAAGAGATTTTTCTAAATAAGTTGATTATAGGGTTTTTCATAAAGTTTGAACTTTTTAAGAATTCCTATTTTTCTTAGCACGACTTAGGCAAATGAAGTATAAAAGAAGTTAGTCAAAGATAATATCAATAGCTTTGAAATTTTTGTTAAACCAAAATATCTTTTATTTCTTGTTGCAAAATGGCAAAATCACCTTTCCATTGAATCGATCTAAATGAAAACTCGAAGTTTCCACAATAATCAATTTTTAATACAAGTTCACAACAAGAAATAGTATCTTAATACCAGTTTATCAAACAAAAGCACAAGCACAAGCACAAAAATGCTTCACTCAAACTCAAGATTACATAGTAATATATTCAAGGAGAGACTAATAATCAAGAAGACCCTAGAATTATGTGAGAATCAAGTTCTAGGTCAAGGGGGTATTTCAAGAAAGTCTCAAGGGAGGGAGTGTTGACACAATACTTAGTGGTAACACATCAAAGACAAAGTTGTTCACAAAGAATAACGGGGAAAAGTGTGTAACGAATATCTTAAGAACAAATATAGTTCAAGTTATATTTTCTTGAAGAAAAAATATAGAATACAAACACAATTTCTATATTTCCAAAAATGATTTCTTATTACCAGGAAAAAAAACACAAAGTTAAAAGAGAAAAATAAGATCAAGAATTTTTACCTAAAAGTAAGCGAAAAAAAAATACTTATAGCCCCGAGAGATGGTCTCAATAATAAGAAGAATGAAGGTTTATCGTGAAGAAAATTAAATCGCTCCGATATCACATATTGCGACGATTGACACTCAGATCCAACATTCACCAACATCAAACAACAAGAAAAATAACAGATCTAAAAAAAAAAAAATAACACCAAATATGTTTGTCCCTTGTAGGACAGGTAGTTCGGCCTAATGCGATGCCTATTTCTATCTTTGAGGCTCTACAGTTGTAAATGAGCATTTATTGCACTAGATCAACCAACAAAATGGCTAAACATAAAGTTTACAATGGGTAATCCACTCATTTTCTTCTTCTCTCACAAGATTACACAAAAGACCCCTGACCATAGTAATAGCAACACACAATGCCTAACCTAACCAGAAAACCAAAGGTTCACCACTAAAAAAATAAAAAGAATAACATAAGAATCACGCAGAAAGATGAGACAAGTTGTGCACACACTCACAAAAACCGTAACCTGAGAAATATTTATATATGACATAAACAATGGCTGATATAGATTCCATCCATTTAATTAGAAAACACATTTTCAAGATGAACTAAATGACCACTTCCAACATGCCAGGCCAGCATAGATGGCAGCCTAATTGGGACTGAAACTTTGGGCCTAAACATCTATTAAAGTAATATAAGTAATATTAGAGACCTAATATATTAGAGAATTGTTTTACTTAATATAGATTAGGATTTGTCTTATTAAATAAACTAGTTGTATCTAGTATTTTACTTAAGCGTCTATGCTCAATAATAATTCGTTCTTCGTTCTCTCTTTGTTCTTCACCTCTTAATTTGGTTTGTCTATTGGAATACATCAATTTAGATTATTCACATTGTTGACGTCGGAACCTGCAACGTCCACGTGTCAACAGATCTCCAATCACTCTTCTGCCAACCTGTATGTTACCTGCACACTCGGACAATCGTTAGGCACCAAGATCTCTGGAGAAAAAGGGTTCGGCGATCGTTGGTACTCTGATAATCAAGTCAACTGCCGGTATAAGAATAATACACGGAGGTAAAAGTAATTGGGTGTGGGAGAGACAAGCAGACAGAGATTTGAGCAGAGTTTAGGGTAGGATTTTAAGTGCAAAAAAGAGCGTACCTTGGAACAACCGGAGACGTTGTATTTAGGAAACAAATCAATCAGATACCCGATTAGATCCTCCTTCCTTATAGGATAGGGATTATTCATTACCCAGGCAATCTCCAAGATTATCTTCATTCTTTGAGCTTATCACGTTGCATGATTTTAGGAGATTATGATTTGGTTTCCTTGTGAGGATCCGTGCGCCAATCCAACGCAATCTGTCTTCAATTATCTCTCCGGGTCATCCCGAATATCGTCTTTTCCGCTAGTTAGGGTTGATACGAAGCCTCACGAGGCCCCATGGCTCGGCCGTGAGTGTCGAGGCCTTCCATGGGCCTTGCGGTATTTTAGCCTATGAGCTAAGATGTCTGATGGGTTTCGAGGCCCCTTCGCAATTCTACGAGGCTCTTACTAGGCCTATACGGGGGGCTCATTGGGCTTTTGCTGATGTGGAAGCCCTATCAAAATCGAGTGGTAACACACATGGTATCAGAGCTTAATTATGATTTGAATTTGGTTCATACTTTATTTCCCATCTCAAACAAATTTGTAGTGAACAAACCCTAATCTATATTCTAATATAAGTAATATAAGTAAAACAATCATCTAATACATTCTAATATATTAGGACTCTAATATTACTTATATTACTTTAACATCCTTCCTCAAACTCACGATACTACAGCAAGAAGCAGCGAGAGTTTGTCAAATAAGAAATGAAAACGATAGACCGGATGTGACTTCGTGAAAAAGTCAGCAAGCTTCAACGATAAAGAAACAAAAGGTAAGGAAATAGTGTCATGTTGAAGATGGTGACGATTAAGATGACAGTCAATCTCAATATGCTTTGTGCACTTATGGAACACATATGTGTGAGAAATCTGAATAGCACTCTTATTATCACAATATATAGGGGTTGAAGAGGAAAGAGAAACACTTATGTCGACAAGTAACCAACGCAACCATACAATCTCAATGGTAGTGGACGCCATAGCACGATACTTTGCTTGATGAGAAGAACGAAAACAACAATACCGCTTTTTACTCTTCCAAGTGATAAGAGAATCTCCCAAAATAGACAAAAACTAGTAGTGGACTCATGATCGGGTTTGGCCCAATCAACATTAGGGTATACACGAAGCTCTAAGGAGACGGTCAATGAAAACAAAAGACACTGAAAACAAGTACCACGAAGATAGCGCAAAATATGAACAATAGCTCCTCAGTGAACGATAGTTGGAGCGGAGACAAATTGACTAAAAATGTGAACAGCATACGCAATATCGAGACATGTGATGGTGAGATAGATGAGACTTCCAACAATAGTGCAGTACATATTAGGGTCACTCAAAGGGATATCGTCAGAAGGTGAATATCGATTAGATTAGAGGGCAGCATAATTGAGACTGAAACTTTGCGCCTAATCATCATATGGGCAACCAACAATTATAGCATTTATTATTTTGAACTCACAGATTGCACTTTTTCACGGTGATGCATAGTTACTCAACCGAGTCGTAATTATTAATTCTTGATTTTTTGCCTGTAAAGTGTAAACGCCATGTTTATTTGGAATTGTTGCTTGCCCTATGCTACGAGATAGGGGGATATATGGGTTTATACCAGTTGGTATGTTGCTTCTTTGCCTATAACCTTTACAAAAAAAATTGTATCAAATTATTCATTAATTGCAACGCTTTGGCATACAATACTATACAATTGGAAGAATGAATACTCTTTATTTAATTAATAATCAGATACAATGTACAAATATATATAGCTAACAAATCTAGTGCTAAATACGAAAGTAATATTACAAAGAATGAAAGTAATATATTATAATAGATTTGAATAGATTATAATATCAATCTTTGATATTATAATATATTTTCAACACTCCCTCAAGTTGGTGAGTAAATTTTGTGAACTCCCAACTTGACCAACAAAGAATGAAATCTTTTCTTTCCTAAAACTTTAGTGAATATATTAGCAAGTTGTGATGTGGATGGAACAAATTTCGTCGTGATTTTTCTTTCCATAATTTTATCTCGAACAAAGTGACAATCAATTTCTATGTGTCTCGCTCGCTTAAGTGAAATACTAGATTTGATGCAATATGAAGATCAACTTGATTGTCGCAGAACAAAGTAGTTGGCTCTTGAACTCGAATTCAAAGGTCTCAAAAAAAGTTTTGCAGCCATGTAAGCACAACATGTTGCTTCCATGGATCTGTACTCGGCTTCGACAGAGGATAAGGATATAGTTTTTTGGAGTTTGCTTTTCCATGAAATAAGTCAATTTCAAAGGAAAACGTAGTAACCACTTGTTGAACGTCGAGTAGTTGGACATCCTACCCAGTCAAAGTCAAAATATACTTTCAACTTCAATGTATTTTGGGAAGAGAACATCATGCCTTGTCCTCGTGTGCCTTTTAGATATTTCAAGATTCAGAGTGCGACTTCATAATGAGGCTTTCGAGGTGACCGCATGAATGTGCTCAATAACTAAACAGAATATGTAATGTCTGGCCGTGTAATAGGGAGATATTCAATCGACCAACCAATCTTCTATCATCCAATGAATGACCATCATAGGAAGCAATTTAAGATTTTGCTCCATAGGAAAGTATGTATGTCGCGATCCTAGAAACCCAACATCATTCAAAATATCCAACATATATTTTCTTTTCTCGAAATGAAAACACCTTGTTTCGAACGTGCCACCTTGATTTCCAAAAAATTATTTTAAATCACCAAGGTCTTTGATACGAAACTTGGTATTTAAATACTTTTTGAATTCACTAATTGCTATCAAATCATTCACCGTTATTAGTATGACGTCGACATAGATGAGTAGCATAGTCACTGATTATCCTTGTCTCTTAGTAAAAAGTGAGTAGTTTACTTTGGATTGAACATAACAACAAATTGGATGGCTTGTAAGAATTTGAAGAACCACTGACAAGAGGCTTGCTTCAACCTATAAAGTGATTTGTTAAGGCGACACACTAAATTCTCGCCTGTCACCACATACCGTGTGGTGGAAGCATATAAATTTCCTCCATGAGATCACCATGAAGAAATGCGTTATAAACATTGAGTTGATAAAGGGACCATGAGTGAGCGGCAATGAGAGCAAGTAAACAGTAGAAAGTAACAAGTTTAGCAGTTGGAGAAAAGGTGTCATGGTAGTCAATACCTTCCAGTTGAGTATAGCCCTTAGCAACCAAACGAGCTTTGTAATGCTCGATATTCCCATCGAATTTTCATTTAATTTTGTAAACCCATCGACATCCAATGGGTACTTTACCAACTAGTAAAGGAGAAAGTGTCCACGTGTCATTGGCTTCAAGAGCTTGAATTTCCTAATCCATGGCCCGGCGCGCTATGCGAGGACTTTTTTGAGGTCTCTATATAAGTGTTAGATTCCAAAGTAGAAGACAATTGTGCAATAAAAATTGATATGGGTGAGATAGTCCCCGATATGATAAGTAATTGGAAAGAGGATACCTTGTATTAGAACCGTAGATCGAGGAATGCGTGGGGCACAACGTGAATCAGAGGGCAAACATAATCATGGAGCTTAGTCGGTGGGACTCGAATGCGACTAGAACGTCAGAAAGATACTTGGAGAAGCAACAAGTTCATCAGTCGAATCAGCTTTCAGTGTTGTTCGGATTGACAACACTATCTCGGAATGCATGGTTCGCAGACCAGTGCTATTAGGAATGTTTGGCTTAGGTTCATTTGTCACTATGTGAGGGTTGTGTTCTCTTTAGTATTGGCCCTGCCAATATCATGGCCCGGGTGATCGCTTTGAGTGACGGGTGTTGGATCAAGGCTATGCTGCTCCTTTTGGTAAGGAAAAATGTTTTCATGAAATGTGACATCTTGACCCGTAAAAATATGTTTTGAATTAAGGTCGTATAACTTGTATATTTTTTGCCCAAAAGGGTAACAAAAAAAACATATTTTTTGGCCCGAACATCAAATTTGTGTCGTGGATGAAGATTAGTTGCATAGGCTAAACATCCAAAAGTGCGTAGATGTGTATATGAGGGACTATGACCAAATAATTTTTCATAAGGCGTGAGGCTCGATAAGAGTGGAGCGGGAATGCAGTCAATGAGATAGACAGATGTTAAAACACATTTATCCCAAAAATTCAATGGCTTATGAGATTTAAAGTGTAAAGTTCGTGCAGTTTGAAGCATATGTCTATGTTTACATTTTACTACCCCATTTTGGTTGGGGTGGAAACGCAAGAACGTTGAAAAATAATTCCACAATCGCTAAAAAAAGTATGCATGAAACAAATTCAGTCCCATTATCGGTTCTAATTGTTTTAACTTTATAATGGAATTGTGTTTCAGCATAGGCAATAAATGACTTAAGCAATGCTTGTGTGTCAGATTTATGACGCATGAGATAGACCCAAGTGCATTAGGTAAAATCATCAACAATAGTAAGGAAGTAACGAGCACCAGAATGGGATGGTATTCTATAGGGTCCCCAAATATCACAATGTATAAGTTCAAAAGCATGCTTTGTATTGATACGATTTAATCCAAAAGACAAACGAATTTGTTTTGCCAAAGAGCAAATGTTACAAGGCTTATTTAAAGAATAAGAAAATTCAGAAAAATTCTTAGCTAACAGTTGCAAGCGCAAAGGTGAAGGGTGACCAAGACGGCAGTGCCGTGTGATGAATAAGGCCTTTGGAGATGAAGTAGTTGTAAGTGATGTTTCTTGCTTGAGTCTACCAAATAATAGAGTCCATTACGTTGTCGCCCCTAACCAATCATCGTCCTCGCCTCTAGGTCCTATAAAATAAAAAAGCAAGATAAAATGTTATTGAACATCCCAATGATTGAGTAATTTGACCGATGTAAATCAAATTTGTCAAAAAAGAAGCTATCCCAAGAACATTGTAAAGAGAAAATTTGGAGCCAAAATGATAAGTCCCAACAGAATTGATAAGAACTCGAGTCACATTAGGTAAAGCGATTGGAGGTAGGGAAGGATGTGTAGTAGCATTAATTAATGGTAGACTAGATACGTGGTCAGTGGAGCCAACAACTATTACCCATTGAAGAGAGGGAACTCCATGTGCAATGTTGGCCTTAGATTCAAGGCCCAATTTTTGGCTTATCATGGAAAAAAGTTAGTGAAACTGGTCCGCAGTAAGGTTGGATGAAGAAGAGTGTGCTGCTGTTGTCATGTTGTTGATTGATGATATTGTTGCTCTCGTTCTTTTCATGTCCACTAGAACCACCTGAAGCAGCAGGGAACTTTCCATGAAGGCGATGCCCCGGCGGATAGCCATTAAGCTTCCAGCATGTATCAATGATGTGATAGTCATTATCACAGTGTGAACAGTGTTGTGGTTTCTTCTCAGTCGACTGACCTTTTCTTCCATTGTTGCTGTTTCGACGGTCTATTCAAACAACCATGGCTGCAGGTTCGATGATGCTAGCCCCAGTAGCCATGCCTCTCTGTTTCTCTTCTTGTGCCGACATAGAATACATAGATCGAATAGAAGACAAAGGGCGTAATCAATCAATAATATCTCGTCCACGAACAAAGAAATAAAAATCATCTAATCCCATTAGAGTTTGCACCACCTTGTTTCTCTTCACCGCTCATGATTGGACTTCATAGCACCACAAGAACATAGTGTGACAGTTTGGTAAGAATCCATCTCATCCCAAAAACTCTTAAGTTTGGTAAAATACACATTGATGGGCTGTTGATTTTGTGCAAGGCATGCAAGATCACGTTGAATTTCAAATCGACAAGACACGTTTTGTTGGAAAAAAGGTTCTCGGAGATCATCCCAAACTTCTTTGGCCGTCTTCATATACACCACCCTAGTGGAGAGATCGCCATATACAGTATTGAAAATCCACATAAGAATCATATCATTGCACCGCTACAAAGAGCGTACTCATCAGTGGACTTATTTGCAGATGGCTGTTCAACAGCCATCAACAAACCCAAGCTTGTTCTTTGCACTGAGTGCAATTGACATGTAACAACACCAAGTGCCATAATTTCCACCTGTAAGTTTAGTAGAAACGAGCATCATCCTCCGGTGATCAATATGATGAATGAAGAAAGGGTTAGCGTAGTTATTAACTAGGTTTTGTTCTAATTTTCTCCCATGACTAAAAAGATGAAAAACTCGTCAAAAGATTAAAAAAAAACGCGATTTTGGATGCCTAAACGATGTAATTTGGCCAAAAACGACAAATTTCACTTGTTGCAATGAAGTATTTCTCGACGGCCGCTTCCACCAAAAAAAAAAACAATATAAAACCTCCAAAATCGGATACTACAAGTATATTTTCGAAAAACTGGAAAAAAGCTTGAAAAACCGGACAAATGCTACAAAATAGGTTAACCTAATTCTATTATACCATGTAAAATTGGAAGAATGAATACTCTTTATTCAATTAATAATCTATATACAATGTACAAGTATATATAGCTAACAAATCTAATACAAAGTAGGAAAGTGATATTACAAAGAAGAAAATTAATATATTACAATACATTTGAATTTATTATAATATCAATCTTTAATATTATAATATATTTTCAACAAATACAAATAGCAAATAACACTGTACACAAAAGGGACTCTTGGGTTCCTGGCACCACATTTTGGTACGAAAGAGTGAGTGCAGATGCATAGCTGCAGACACAATACTCAATGCAAATTAAAATTTAAAATTAGTGTGTAACTGCAATAAAAAAATTTAGATATTAATAGTACCGAAGAGTGAATATGAATTTTTCTTCACTTTTTGATTGAATAGATCAAAATTTTGATTATTTGTCCTAAACGACATATATTATGTATATGTATATTGGTAGTTAATTTATTTTTTGGTACTTTTGTCCAACCGATTATTTTTTGGAATGTATCAATAAATTCGTTGCCAAGCCAAGGTCCCAGGTCTCCAAGTAGAATCCTGCATCCATGGGCATACATCCTCACAGGCCTTCCCTTACAGCCGGAGCTTCAAGGGCGTTGCCCTATTCATAATGAAACCAATTCAAGCATTCGTTCAGGGTCGACAACAACAGATAAGCCGATTTTTTATGGAAATTCTAGTCGCTGATGATCTTCAGTGACAAAAATTTATCCTTCACAGACGAAATTTTTGGTCGCCATAGGTGTTTTTTCTTTTATCGTAACAAAGATCTAGTTAAAAATTCACATAATAATGGGACGACAAGGTACTGTTGTTTATACTTAAGCATCTCCTGAAATTAATCATTTTGTGGGTAGAAGTATGCATGCTTTACACGTGTAGCTTTAAACTATTTGCATGTATGTGTTGGCCCTTCATTTATCTATGAACAATTTCCTCAACACAAACAACTACATATGCTTTCATGTTTGATTTCTTCATTTTAAATTCAAAACTGTTCTTTATGCATGAACATCCTTCTTGTTGCAATAGTTGTTTAACATGCACATAATTGGCATTAGGAATATTTGTCAATGTTCCACGAGGATTTGAACAACCAACAACTTGTGAAGTGCCAATGATCTCATCAAAATGTGTAGTGTGAGTAACATTGTTTTCATTTATCACATGAAAATCATCTCCGTGGTTGTCGCGCATTATTTTCATCATCACTTGTAAAATTAACGCAATTGTTGTCGTTCTCACAATTTTGATTAAATGGAGACAACAACTGTGTATCATTGTCATCATGTGCATGAAATTGTATATTGCATTGACCATTTTCTTCTTCATTGCCACCACGTGCACCTGTTTGCATATTGCATTGATGTGTATTCTTCATTATCCACACCAAGTTTTGAATTGCACTGATGATTATCTTTTTCATTCTCCATAACAATTTGCATCTCGTGTTGCTCATCAATTGAACCCTTTTTCACAAGAGTTGCACAAAGAGGAACTTGGTCATGCATAGAAAGAAACCAACTCACATCCAGCATAATCTTTATTGGCAGAATTGATAACTTTGCCATGTTGGGGACAAGAAATTTCATCTCCATTTCATATAGAATGGAATCAACCTTAATTGCTTCCATAATTTATCATACAACTCCGTATATAAAAAATATTTTTGAAACAAAATATTCTTCACAATATTCCCTATCCATTTCCAAATCCATCCACCTTGATCACTCTTTTTGAATTCAACGAAATAACAAACGAAAATCATTATACCAGAATGATCATATAAGCAATTCAAGAAAATGATGTAACACGTTATTCCAATTAACCAAAAACTACGCACATGTATTAAATAATAGGGATCATAAACAAATAATTCATTATGTGTCAAAATAGAAGAGTTTTAAGTTCTAAAAACAACCCACGTTCATTTAACAGTACAATTATACAATACAACTTCGATTAAAAAAAGATACCTGTTAACCAAAAAAGCTACAAGTTATAGAAAAAGCGGCACCAGTTATAGAATAACAGCACCCTTCTCTTTTTTTAAATTATTTTGCTTATTTTTTGAAATAAAATCGACATTTTTTGAAAAATATAATGAAAACAAAATCGAAATATGAAAAAAAAAATGTAAAAATAAGTAAAAGGAGATGAACCTGCCATCTTCAATGTGCTTCTTTTGTAGAAATTTTATGACTTTTGAAATACAATCACTTAATATACTCCATCTACCCTTGTATTTGTTATGTTTTCGCTTATTTAAAAATGTGAAGAGTATATAAGTCTTTTTATGCCCTACTAATGGACTGTTATATGGAAACGAATAAGACGTACTAATTATTAGAAGGGTGAAAACAATAATACGAAGAAAAAAAGCTAGGAATATAAATGCAATAATAAACAAAAGTTAAAGACTTCAATTATAATTCAAATATGGTGCAACAAAGAAACATTATGGTGCGAAACATTAAAGTAGAGGCCTGTTATCTAGAACCAGGTTTTTAACCAAATTCTCCTAGAGATGAATGAAACCCAGCCACTACAAGAAAGGAGGGCTATAGTGACGACTAAAATATTAGTAGTCGTCGTTTTTTATGTATAGTAACGACAATATCGTCGTTGTAGGTCGTCTCAATAGATTAGTGCCCCTACGTAATTAGCGACGACATAATGTCGTCTTTAATGCATTTTAATATATATCGACGACAATGTCGCCATTACATTTTCGTGATCAATTTCTCGAAATTAGAGAAATTGTGACGACTAAATCGTCGCAAAAGTCGTTGCTATAAGCTCAAACATTAGCGACGACAATATCGTCGCTATTACCTTTACATTCTTAAAATTATTAGGGACGACTATGTCGCTACAATATGAGTAGGATATAAAGTGACGACATTTTCGCCGCCAAAAGATGTGTCATGTTTTTCTTTAGCGATGACTTTGTCGCCGCTATAAATATTTTAAATTTTTTAAATAATATGAAAATTTCAAGAGTACATAAATCTTACGGATCCCCTAAACCCCCACCGTCGTTTCTCGCCCTCGCCAACCTCCTCATCAACCTCTCGCACAACCCCTGTAATCTTTACTGCAGATTCTCCATAGGATGTGCAATTGTCATCTCCATTCGACGGAGTTGGGCCTCATACATTGCAAACCAAGGATCATCATTTCGAGCATCCTCACAAAACTGGTTGGATGTTCCTCGTGGGGCATTCAATGTAGCGGTCGAATCCAAGGAGGGAGAGCTGGAAGAGCTGCCTTCGAAACCCGTCCAACCCTATCGACGTGTCCTCATCGTTCTCTAAGAACCTCATTCACAATAGCACGCCACAACCGACAAGCGCCACTAGAGACGACTTGAGTCTGTTGAGTCTCACTCACCTCAACAAGTTTATGCTGTTTAGTGAGAAAAACAAATAATAAATATTAATACAATGTGAGATAAAATTAAGAACATTAAAATGTAAGTTTTCCTCACTTAGTCACCAGCCGCATCCGAATTCACCCAATTGTCATCCCAAAAGGTATCAAAAATCCAGAACGACTCAATAATGCCCGGCCACTGCTGGGTCTCGGGGTCCCTTTACAACAATTTAAGTGTGAAATTTAGTTAAAACATGTATATGTAATGCATTGAAGATGTGTAATAGGAAAATAATAATTTACTTGTACTTGATCGTAATGTGTGGCAGAGAAGCTCTTCGACCCTTACACGCTCGGTTGTTTAGAATTACTCCGATTGGCCTTATTCTTTGTCGAACGTTCCAGGAGACATAAAAATTAATTGATTACGTAAATATGAAGTTTATAGAAATATTAACATAAAAACTAAGAAACTAAATGATAGTATGCACCACGAAATTAGGACTTGTGAAGAAGTCAATGCACTACTGCCATTCTCCAGCAGACAACTCGCCCTATGGATGGCTTGGCCCATACTCTTTCAAGTCATTATGTTCCTTAAGTTTATAATCGCGATAACGATTGGCCTCCGTGCAATCTACAACGCACGGACTACTTGGTACTCGCGATGACCGATCGCCTCAAGATCGAAATAGCTCGCAACATCGAAAATATTCATTAATGTATATTATATGAAACAATGTGTTTAGAGAATGCGCTAATGAAAACCATTGTATATATTACCTCGATGGTTCTACGTAACCGCGCCCGCTACTCATCTAGCACCTCTGTCCAAGAAGGGTATCAAGAGGGCACAAGAACCTCACTTGGTTTCCAACCAAACACGTAAAGTACTTCGCGTTATTCCCGATCGGCTGCATTATCCGTTCGACATTATCGAACGCGATAGGAAGTGGCCTCTTCCCGTTCCTCTGCCAAACCTTCTCAAGGTTAATGCCTTGAGAGATACTCCGTCACTTAGTTAGCGACGTTGAAAAAGAACAAATACGACATATTTGATCAGAAATTCAACGATAATGAAGTGAGTGTAAAAATTGCAAAATAAATAATATCGAAACAAAAATTTTTACTAGACTCGTGAGGGACTAATGGAGCCGGTAGGGTGGTTGATGAGGAGGATCTCTGTACCATCACCTCCGTAACATGACGCCGCCCATAATGGCAACTAACAAATGAAAACATTAATACACCAAGAAAAGGCTGAAAAATAATTGATTGCTTCCACACGCACTTCTCATAATTGAGAATTTATGTATTTGAAAGGAAGCTGAGAATTATTATTTCTTGAAGAGGTATATACTAGTTTTATTAGTGTCTCAGTGTAACCTGCCCTTTCTCTTATGCCCAGCCCAATCGACCAAAGTTATAGTCCAAAATTGAAGAACACAAACGTGATGATAGTGAAGGTTTTGACTTTTCGTATGCAAACTCTCTCAAGCAAACCATTCAAATAATTTGTATAGAATCGGACCACAATATAGAAATAAAAATAAAGAAGCAAAATGTTCAGGTAAGTGTTCCATACTAACAATTATATTACAAAATTACCATAGGAAATACATCACTTAATATGTGCCAAATTAAGGAAGCACAGAACACTAGTGCAAGTAAGGAACTCGTGCAGCATTGAACAAATTAATTGCTGTATTTAAACAATGAAAGAGAAGAAAATGGGAGTTAAAAAATTAGCATGCAAAGGGAAAATAATTCACGTGAAAAATATAGAAGCATATATAACAGTAGAGAACAAGGACCATTATGATCTAACTAAAAAAATAAAATTGGAAAAAGGTAAATGATCTCTTCCTTTAATAAAATAGGCATTATTAAAACCAAAAACAATTTTAAAAATATGCCAATAAAATCCATTACTAAACCCATTATAACGAAGCCTGAAATACCAGATGAAATAATAAAAAATGGCAACACCATGTAGTATCTCTAAATTTCTGAACTTATTCTATGTAGGTAAATGAAAACAAAACCAAGAAAGCGCAACATCCGACTGGCAATAACCGTTGCATGATAATGTGGCAATCGTGTGAATTCAACCCAATAATACAGTTGTCATTAGGAGCAATATTCTTCTGAAGATTAGAAGCAAAGCCATCTGAAAATTCAACCGATCGGATGAAGCTGCAAAACCTCTGACGATTTGCAATAGACATGTTGTAACATGCGGTAGGCTTCATACACATGTTCCCATTATGATACAAGTGCAACTCTCTTTTTATCCCTAATTGCATCAGATCGTACTTGGCATTGACCATGCCCTTTGATTTGAATGGATCGTCCAATATTGTACCGATCAAACTGTCACAAACATTATTCTCTACGTGCATGACATCGATGTTATATTTTAGCTCAGTAGAACACCAATATGGTAACTCGTAGAAAATGCTCATTTTTCTCCAATTCAGCTCGTCAGCACTTCTCCTCTTCTATAACATCTCTTAGTTAGGGTGCTTTCCCAGAATACTATGTCTCACATGGATTAACTGTGCTAAAATGTGTACAGGCGTTAACCGACGCGGAGGAGGTCACATCTCCATCCTCTCGTCGAAGTCTAAATTACTCATAATATGATGCCTATACGACACGAACCGTCGGTGATCTACATAAGCTGTCTTACCTATCACACGAACTGAAGGTGTCTCCTCATTGCACGTAGGATATGCCATGTATCCCTGATTGCTCCAATCGATAGACTACTTCTGCCGGAAAATCATTAACTCGTCCACAACAATGTTACATGCATTCTCGAATAGTGACCTATTATTGGTTCCAACGTCACGCATGTCAATCCCATTGGCCCACAACTCCTTCAACTCGTCCACTAATGGTCATAAGAATACATCAATATCCTTACCTGGTGCTTTAGGGCCAGGTATCAAGAGAGTAAGCATGAGGTATATGAGTTTTATGCATAACCAAGGTGGCAGGATACAAACTATTACAACTACTAGGCACATGCTATAAGCCTCACTCATCTCTCCAAATGGATTGAATCCATCTACGACCAAACCTAATTGGACATTCCGGATCTCACTTGCGAACAGTAGATGTTCCCTGTCAAAATCCTTCCACGCCTTTCTGTCCATGGGATGCTACATTTCATCTTCATCCCTAGACCTTTCTATATTGTACCACTGCATGAGTTTTTCAGTATCCTTCGTCGCGAACATACGTTTTAGTCTGGAGGCTAAGGAAAAATATCGCAACACTTTATGCAGAACATTCTTTCTGTTCACTCTCCCAGAAGTGTGCACCCAATGACTTTTATAGCAGATCGAAAAAGTTTGTTTATTAGTATGCTCACCCCAAAACAGTGCACATACCAAGCTTCGTCATCATCTTCTTAGCTTCGTAGTGGGAGTCCACGAGGTTCATGTTTGGGAAAGCCAACTTCAGCAGTTTCAAAAGATCATCGACAAACTTATTTGTCCATTTGTTCACAACCTTAATATGCATCAACCTTATAGTTTTAAATGTAGAGCCTCAAACAATTCGTCATAGTAACCATCGGGGCCAGTATCAGCATGCTCATCACCGACTATGTCGTCCATGACATCCATCATCTCATCCTCCACACCCGCTCTCTCATTCTGTGTATACACATTCGCAGTTTGAACATCGGTCTCGCCATAGTATATCCACGTTACATAACTCTCCACAAAACTATGACGAAATATATGAGCCTCAACAGTTTCCAATGGATGTGTGAGACCGTTTAAATATTTTGTGCACGGACATTTAATCCTTCCATTGTCGTTTATATATGGCCTAGCCCTGTTTATAAATGCTTTCAAACCATTCCAAAAATCTGGCGATTTTGTGCGATTTCTAATTTTTGTCAAACTTTTATCAATATTCATACATGAAAAGACTATTTTTTTGGCAGTGACGTATAGAATTTGCAAAAATATAGTGATGAATAATAGAAGAAGAAGACTAAAATAGGAGATTGAATTTGCAGAAATATAGCGATGGAGAATGAAGAAGAAGAGCTCAAATAGAAGGTTGAATTTGCAGAAATGTAGAGATGGAGAGTTGAAAAATATGATTATATAGCGGCGACAAAGCCGCCTCAATAGAGATAAAAAACAAACGCGAATATTCCTGCCAAATTTGACAACTATGCAGTGATGACTTTTGTCGTCTCAATAGCCTTGAATACATATTATGAGGAGAATCATGACGACATGCTGCATCGTTTAACTAAAAACTACGGCTATAACTCTATTACGGCGACATATGTCGTCTATATATGTACACAAAAATGCCGCTAATTATTCCCACCATTTAGGATATATATAGCGACGAAATATATTGTCGTCGCTATAAATTCATAATAGTAGCGACAACAGGTAAAATATAAAGACGACTTTTGTCGCCGCTATACAGTTAAAAAAATATAGTAACAATTTTTCATTGTTGTTGCTACTATACTAAACAAGTAGTGGCGACAAGATGTAGTCGCTGTAGGTACATTTTCTTGTAGCGAGCCCCTCACTGCCTCCATCTCCAACGCAGCCTCTGTCTCCACCCTCAAATTGTGTGCGACCATTTCCATCATTTTCGTAGCTTTGTGCAACATCATAATTTTTTCTATATTACATACTGTTCTCACCTATTCATTCTCAAATGATATATGTGTGTGAATTGAAAATTGTATTTCAATGTTGGCTATAAACCCTAGCTCAATTCCAACCCACCTTCTCCTTCTTCATCAACCACTCTTTCCGATGTTGATTGCAGTGCTGCAAACAACACATTCACACCTTGGTGTTTGTGAAGTAGTGAAAATATGGCGCTTCACGTTAGATTGTGGCTTTAAACAAAAATTCTAACTGAGAAAACTAAACAGCAAAAATGAAAAACTGCAAGATGAGAAGATGAGACAAAGTGACGGACCCACATGGAGTACCTGTCACCAGCATTTCTATGGTAGTAGGCACGGTGGATTTTGTCTATAAGAGTGTTCAGCCACACTCACAAAGATATAGTGTTAACATTAATGTTTGAAGAGGGAAAATGAGATGTCAGCGGTTTTGATGGAGAAATAAATGGACAAAATGGGTTGTTCGTGGATCAGGATGTTGGAAACAAATCATGTGATTGTATATTTTCCTTATATTTCCTTTAATTAGATGATAGAATATTTTGCATAATTCTTAGAATATGCTCTTGTATAATTCTATATATTCTGTATCTTGTAAAGATGAATAACACACAAAATATTTTTCTTCCATAACCATTACTTCTTCAATACCTATTACAAAAGTATTAGAATATTTCTTAACGTGGTATCAAAGAGAATTCATCATCTCTAATAATTTCCAAAGTTTATTTTTTACTATCTTTACCAATCTACAACTAATCTCCATCAATGGACGATACATAAATTAACTCTCCAATCGACCCTCGTTCTGCCACCAAACCAAAGGATGGTCCTGACCCTTCAACCTACTATTACTTTCATCATTCAGATAATACATCCATCTCACTCTCATCTCAATTGGTGAATGGCGACAACTGGGCAACATGAAGCAAGTCCGTCGAGATTGCTCTTTCGATGAGGAACAAGTTAGGCTTTATTGATGGCAAATTCAAGAAACCTTCCAAAACTTCAAATCTGGATGAATACATCTTATGGGAAAGGGCGAACCACATGCTGATTTCGTGGTTCTCTCATTCAGTTTCGCCAGAACATGTTCCTAATGTTCTCTTTGCTCCTACAAACCAACACATTTGGCAAGATTTTCGAGCACGCTTCTTTCAAGGTAATCTACCCCGCATATTTGAAATTAAGCAATCTATTGCATCGCATGTCCAAGGCCATGACGGTTGCAAACTATTTCACAAAATTGCAAGGATATTGGGATGAATTAGATTCATACCGCCCCCATAGTCCATGTGATTGTTGTAATTGCGATGAAAGGAAGAAAATGGATAAATACCACGATGAAGATCGACTTGTGCAATTCCTGATGGGACTCAATAAATCATATAAAACAGTTCAAGGCCAAATATTGCTCATGGAACCGGTGCCAGACATCCGAGAGGCCTATAACATGGTGACTTAAGAAGAGAAACAACGAGAGGTCGGTAATGGATCAATCAAGGAGAACTTTTTAGTTGCCGCGGTAGTGCGACCACCTCGAGGCTCCAATCCAAATCAAAAGTCTTCTAGTAACTTTTCATTTTTAACGATGATGAACTATTTTGTTATTATTGCAAAAAGATGGCCACACTATTGATACATGTCACGACTTCATGGTTTTCCACCTGGGCACCCGAGATATGATTCCAACTATAAGCCAAAGTATGATTCCAACTACAAATCAAGAAGTAATAAAACACCAGACGGTTGACAATCACAATCTTTGGGGGCAGAATTACCATACTGCACATATGAAAGCAACCACGCCTACAGCCATGAACAATACAGGTAGTAATATCTACGGGCTTGCAACCCCGATTTAAATTACATTTCTTCTCGTAGTCCCGACTTGCAAACTATTTGTCCAGGCCTTTCGTTCGAGCAAATTCAGCAATTAACCACTCGCCATGGATAATATGACACATATGTCTAATGGTAATACTGATGTTTATGCAAACGCAGCTAGTCTGTCTAATCCTCCCTCTATTAATTCCATTTCATCAAACTGTTGGATTTTAGATAGTGGGGCCACGGACTACATTGCTTCCGATTCTACATTATTTGTTCCATCACCTTCACCTAACACACCTTTGATTAATTTACCCACAGGCTCTACTGTACCCATTGACTCTACTGGCACGATCTTATTTAATAAAGACGTTGTTTTAAAGGATGTTCTTCATGTGCCTTCTTTTAAATTAAATCTTTTATCTGCCAATAAAATTACCAAGTCCTTGAATTGTTGTGTTATTATGTTTCCAGATTATTGTGTTTTGCAGGACTTGGCTACGGGGAAGATGATTGGCTAGGGTAAGCAGAGTGGAGGTCTTTACTTCATATCACCAGATTCCAAATCACCCACCGCATATCATACCAACATTGCTAAAGGTACTTGGCACCACCGACTTGGCCATCGATCTCTCTCATGTTTACGACTAGTATCTAAGTTTATTTCTTCCTTTAACGAATATTTTGAAAATAATTGAGACATTTGTCCGTTAGCTAAGCTGCAGTCGTTTTTTTTTTCGTCAAGTTTTATTTCCTCTACTTTACCATTTCAAATAATTCATTGTGATATTTGGGGTCACCATAAAATTCTACACATTCGTGTACTCGTTATTTCTTAACCATTGTGGATGATTTCACTCGTTGTACATGGGTATTCCTTATGACACACAAATCTGATGCGGCTACATTACTCATGTCATTCTTCACTTTTATTCAGACTCAATTTAACTTACAAATTAAATTTGTTCGAAGCGATAATGGAAAAGAATTTTTCTCTCTCAATTCTTGTTTTCTCTCGAAAGGGATTGAATTTCAACTTTCTTGCATTTTCACTCCACAACAAAATGGAGTTGTAGAACGCAAGTACCGTCATATTTTACAAGTTTCTCGTTCTCTACTTTTTCAATCCAATTTACCTATCGCTTTTTGGGGTGAAAGTATATTAATTGCTCGTTTATTTAATTAACCGCTTGCCGACGCCACTTCTTTCTAACCTCACACCCTTTCGAACGCTTATATCATCATCACCTCCATCATATCACCATCTTCACATTTTTGGTTGCTTGTGTTATGTGACATGTAGTCCACCCTACAACCAAATTTGAGCCACGAGCTAACTCACAGTGTCTTTTGTCGCCTATCCTACTAGTCAAAAAGGTTGCAAACTATTTAATTTAGACAAGAAAATTTTTTTGGTCACGGGACGTTAAATTCCATGAACATATTTTCCCATTTAAACAAACCATCTCCCTCACATGCCACCATTACCTACTACACTCTACCCCTAGATATTGACCCAACCACCATCGCACCCAACACCGAACCTAACCCTCATCTAACTGATTTAAGTACCAGCTCTCCCACTCCTCCCAGTTCACCTCCGTTCATTACACAAGAGACCATCCTTCCCCACTCACCTATTTCATCTAGCTCAGACCCCGCCATTGAGTCTCCTCACTCTACACCCATTCCTTTCACCCGTCACTCAAACCGACCCCAGAAACGACTTGCTTGGCATGTAGATTATTCCATGAACTTTGCTCACACTAGACTCCACCAGTTGTCAAACCCATCGCCTAGTCTTTCCCAAGGTACAAGGCACCATCTCTAATTCTTTATCATATTCACGCATTTTCCTTCTCATTTTTCTTTTCTTGCAAATATTTCTAGTCTCTGTGCCCCACTAACTATCCTCGTGCGCTTCTTGACCCAAAATGGAGAGAGGCTATGCAAGTCGAGCTCGATGCTCTCATCAATAACACTTGGCAACTTGTTCCATTACCCACAGGACAACGCCCATTGGGTCGCAAATGGGTTTACAAAATCAAATACAATTATGATGGTTCTGTCGAATGGTACAAAGCCTGCTTTGTTGCTAAAGGATATACCCAGATTGAAGGGGTCGATTATTTGGAGACATTTTCTCCCACTGCCAAACTCACCGTTGTCCGCTGCCTATTAGTCGTTGCTGCTTCTTGCAATTGGTTCTTACATCAACTAGATGTTCAAAATACTTTTCTTCATGGTGATCTGGATGAGGAGGCATACATGGACGTTCTCCTTGGTCTTCGCCGACAGGGGGAGAATATGATATGTCTGCTCAATAAATCACTGTATGGCTTAAAGCAGGCTTCTCGTAATTGGTTTACAAAATTTTCTCATGCTATTCAGAAGGCCGGTTTCAATCAATCAAAGGCTGATTATTCCTTGTTTACCAAAATTGAAGGGGACTCATTCATCTGCGGTACTTATTTATGTTGACGACATAATTGTGACAGTAATAACAAGCAAGCAATTAAATCTCTTAAGGACTTTCTCCTACAACAATTTCGCATCAAAGACCTTGGTGATTTGAAATATTTTCTTGGCATTTAAGTTTCTCGTTCCCGAAAAGGAATATTTTTTTCTCAAAGAAAATATTCACTAGACATTTTGAAAGATGCGGAACTACTAGGATCTCGTCCTAATTCTTTCCCGATGGAGGATCATTTAAAGTTAAAACCGGTGATGGCGATTTACTACATGATCCTACCAAATATAGAAGGTTAGTCGAAAATTGATTTATCTAATAAATGACAATGCATGATATAGTATACTTCGTGCAAATCTTAAGCCAATTCATGCAGAATCCACGGAAACCACATTGGGAAGTTGCTTTAAGGGTTTTAAGATTTATCAAATGCAGTCCTGGTCAAGGATTATTCTTTCGTTCCTCTAATGATCTCATATTAAAAGCCTACGGTGACTCGGATTGGGCAGGTTGCACAATGACTCGACGCTCTATTTCACTATACTTCATCTTTTCAGAGAATTCTTTAATTTCATGGAAATCAAAGAAACAGACAAATGTGGCTCAGTCATCCGCAGAAATAGAATATCGAGCTATGGCTGCTACATGTTTAGAGATTACATGGATATGATACATTCTGCAAGATTTAAAGTTCCACAAGAACGACCGGCAACTTTGTTTTGTGATAACCAAGCGGCACTTCATATTGCCAGGAATCCTGTCTTCCATGAACGCACTAAACACATAGAAATTGATTGTCACATTGTGAGGAAAAAGCTACAAGCTGGCGTGATTTCAACTTCATAAGTCCATCACGTTCTCAACTTGCAGATATCTTCACTAAGCCTTTGGAAAGTGAACAATTTCGTCTTTAAGTGACAAGTTGGGACTTCACGATATTCATTCGCCAACTTGTGGGGGAGTGTTAGAAACAAATCCCGTAAAGTTGTGGCGCGGATCTGGGGTTGAAGTTCACGATTAGGGCGGACGTTGACTCGGTCAACGGTCAAATATTGACCGTTGACCACCAACTACCGATACTTGTTAGAAATATAAGTATCACCACACATTTGATTCGCCTCAACACTAACATAAGAAAAAATTTAAAATAAAGTTAAATTTATAGCCAAAAAAAAAAAAAAAAGAGCAAAAGTTCAGTGGGGGCGATAAAGATTTACGTAAAAAATAATTTAAAATAAGACAATAACGATAATTCAAAATGTAGTAAATTTTTTATAGTTGTTCTTTACGATTTTTCATATGTTGAAAAGTTTAAAATAAAACTAAATCTATGGCAAATAAAAAGAAAAAAGAGTAAGAGAACCTGATAAATACTTTTTATATTCTTCAATTTTGACCCACTTTTCAAATTATACAATTATCATATTAAAGAGAAATAATAAATTTTACTTGAAAATTTATTTATACAATTACTTTATTTTTTTAATTTCTCAAAATTGAAGACCATAAATGTAATTTTGAATTTAAAATTCTCCTCTCTCTCTCTCTCTCTCTCTCTCTCTCTCTCTCCCCACGTGACCCACTTGCCACCTTCCTTCCTTCCTTCTTTCAATACCTTATATACATATATACATACACACAGGCAACCATTGCCACACCATGAAGGGAAAAAAAAATTGATGAAATCCAGTGGGTCCGCCCCTAAACCAACAACATTTTTTCTCGAAATTTCAGCACGGGCGGACGCGGGATCTCGCCATGTGGTAGATCCGCCCCTGCCCGTAAGTGTATATTTTCCTTAATTAGATGATAGAATATTTTGCATAATTCTTAGAATATGCTCTTGTATAATTCTATATATTCTATATCATGTAAAGATGAATAACACACAAAATATTCTTCTTCCATAACCATTACTTCTTCAATACCTATTACAAAGGTATTAGAATATTTCTTAACAGATGAAAAGGAAATGAAAAGGGGAAGTGAAAATGTAGATGGAGAGAATCTCCACCCTGAAATGGAGAGGAATTTCCAAGATATCGAAGAAGAAAATGGAAATCCTGGTAACAAGATTGAGGTTGTGGGTGTAGAGGGAGAGGGAAATGATGTTGTTGGGGAATACGATGGGGAGAGACCTCCAGCTGATGATGTTTGTCCGATGTGTTTTGATAACTTCACTATCCCTTGTAAAACAAACTGTGGTCACTGGTTTTGTGGCAAGTTTTTCTTTTATTTCTCTTACTTTAAATTTTATTTCAAGATTAAATGCTGTTTAGTGCTTATTAATTTATAGCTACATTTCTATTTATGAAGGGAATAATCCAAATATCAATATACAATATCATACATTAGATTTTCCAACAACTAAATTAAGGAAACAGAAACCCACCAAGAAAACACTGTCATCAGTTTGCTGAATAAATGACAGTTAACACTTCAAAAGTATAATTTAGGAAAGCAAAACCCACGAGTTTCTCAAAAAATATAGCGTCCATTTTTAGTCATCAACGATGATTATAAATAGAAATGTATACTAATTTGATGCAATAAATAAGCACTAAATAACATGTTAATCTTGAAAATAAAATTAAAAGTAAGAGAAAGAAAAGAAAAACTTGCCACAGAACCAGTGACCACAGTTCGTTTTGCAACTTGCAAGGGATGGCAGATTAAACAAACATCATCAGCTGGAGGTCTCTCCCCATCGTATTCCCCAACAACATCATTTCCTCTCCTTCTCACCCACAGCCTCAATCTCGTTATCAGAATTTCCATTTTCTTCTTCGATATCATGGAAATTCCTCTCCATTTCAGGGTGAAGATTCTCTCTATCTACATTTTCACTTCCCCTTTTCATTTCCTTTTCCCGATCCACGAACAACCCATTTTCTCCCTCAATTTCTCCATCAAAACCGCTGAAACTCCTCATTTTCCCTCTTCAAACATTAATGTTAACACTATATCGTTGTGAGGGAGTGTGTCTGAGTAGCTACATATATATAATCATAGAATAACTTGTAGAGGAAGAGAGGTGCTTTTATTTGGCGTTTGATCACACTCTTACAGCAAAATCCACCGTGCCTCGCTGTCACTACCATAGAAATGCTGGTGAAACGTACTCCATGTGGGTCCCGTCACTATCTCATCTTCTGATATTGCAGCTTTTCATTTTTGCCGTTTTTTTCTCAGCTGGAATTTTGGCTTAAAGCTAATTGCTTTAACACTTCTAATACGACTATCCCATCGAGTTTGTGACAATGATTTGACAGTTAAATTTTGTCTTACAATATTTTTCTCGCTTAGGTGAAGAAGAGAATAATTAATGCTTTGTAGAACTCCAAGAAACGATATAGCTTTAACCCAAGAGTTGGCAATGTCACAAATTATTAAATTAAGACTATGACAACCACATGGCAGATAATGCTCTAGGATTGATCTCCAAAAGTCTTTTATGCACACCTTTTTGTTTACCATTCATGTTAGATCTGTTATTGTATCCTTGCCCTCTAACATGATTGATATCAAGTTTTAAAATTTCAATTTCTCTCATAAGTTCACAAAAAGATGCATTTCCCAGAAGTATCATCCACTTTCAAAAATCGTAAAAAGTATTCTTCTATTCTTATTGGGCTGTTGAAATATGCACGCACCTTAATACGAGAGACATTTGTTCTTGATGGCTTAAATCTGGAGTATGGTCAAGTATAATGGAAAAATACTCTGCTTCTTTAATTTTCTTCATAATTGTAATTTTGACTTCAAGTGCTAACATTTGTATCAACTCATTTTGAATATTATGTCCCTAAGTTATGATAATAAATCTCACCATTTTGAATACGTCGGACATGTTATTGCATTATTGGATCAAATTCAGCTATCATCTCAACAGGACTTAAGAAATTCCTATTATTCGCTTGATAGATCTTCTCATTAGTTTCACGAAATGCCAAATTATTTTTAGTTAGAGCTTCTACTACCGCAATGATTATTTTTAAAATGTTCTTACAATGTTCCTTCTCTCGATTAATTCTTTGTTGTGCATCTCTATCAATTGTCATATTCTTCAGCAATCTCAACTCTAAATCAATCCATGCATCCATGTTAATTATGTGCTCACTGTTTTTCTGATCATGTCCTTTCACTTAAAACTGAGGTTCTCCCAAACTTTAGTTCCTTCATTGACAAATTAGTTCGAATCGAAATTTTGTACTAAATAGTTTACAACAAAAGGAATATACTTCGTCAAATTCCTTTGAATATACCAACCATCTTCTATCTTGTGTTTCCCATTTGATAATTTTCTCGAATAATAAGAAATGGAAAAATGCCAAGAAGTTTCATCTTTTGGAAAACCTATATCAACTTGTAACATCTCGAAAATCTCATGCCTAAATTTTCTCGATCTCTCGAATCATATATTAAATATATAAAAGCATACTTCAAGTTCAAATGATTAATTTCTTCAAAAATTGAAGAGTTACAATAGTGTATAATGTAAACAAGAGAGAGAAATGTGTTAATTAAAATTTAAGGACCAAATTGAATTGAAGAGTTACTATAGTGTATAATGTAAGAAGTACAGAGAAATGTGTGAATTAAAATTTAAGGACCAAATTATGTGTACTATTTGCTCTTAAAATTTAAGGACCAAATAGTACACATAATGACAAAGAGTATGACTAGGGTGAATTTAGTATAGTTTATTTAGCTCTTACATTGTACTCCTTGTTTCTGGATGGGATAAGGTTATTTTTTTGTACTTTTAGCTGGAGGTCTGGTCAAGCTCCTTCTAAGTGTATACTAGATTTTATTTTCGTTATTAATAAAACAAGCCACCTATTGTGTTGTAAAAAAAAATTATCAACTTGTAATGTAACTTACTTCATGGTTGTGTTGGTTTAAGATTGAGAGTGGCCTTACGTCTTTAGATGTGCAACTGGGCCTTTTTGTTTTAATAAGCTTCCAAGAACTCAAAATATTTCTACTAGGGGTCGTATTTCCTTCTTCACCACGTGCAAAACATTATAAAATTATTCTTAGTAGTGGGATAGATAGAGAAGCAAGAAGCTTATTAGCAAAATAGTATACAAAAAATGTAGAAGCGAAAGTAAACAATTGCACATAGCTAATTGGCACACTAAACAAGTAGATGCATAGTAAACCAAAGTAGTGCAATTGGAATTTAAGACTAAGGAGTAGGTAAATGCACAACACTGACTTGATTGCCTATCAATATTGTAAATATGAAAAATGATGTTAGGCGGTGTTTGCGTAACCGTATTGGAAAAAGGAAAAAACTTGGAAAACTTGGAAAAGTAGAGTAAGTGTGAACAATCTAGATCTACAACTTTGTCTTTGTTTTCAAATGTACACTCATTGATTGTCCAGCAAAATTGAGATGAGTAGTGGAGGGAGGAGACCGCTGATGATAGTGGTTGGAGAAGACAAAGTTAATTTTGGGTTAAATAATACGTGAAGTCTACTTCAGTTAGATAATGGAGAAAATGGATGAATTTTGTCATCGAGACCTATCATGCCTATTTCATCAAACGTTGGGATGTTCTATGCTATTTTTGGGGTTTATCCTTTATGTTTTTGAAAAGCTGAGGAGCAAAATATGTCATTTTCCCTTTAAATTTTAAAATTGAGGTACATCAAGTAAAGCAAAAATGTCCCTTATCTAGCCCTAAGTGATTTTATCGGGGTAAAAAATGAATAGTAAAACTAAACTTAAAAAATAGGCTAACTAATTAAATCCTGGAATACTAGGTGTCTAGAAAATAAATTAAAATAAAATGAATCCTAGTAAAGATGTTGTCTCCTAAAACAAACAAATTAAATGGAGCCATTGAGATCATTAACTTTAACTCTTCATTTCAAGCTGATTCAAAGATATCTATTATACTCAATTGGACAAAAGGCGTACAATCCGGCCATTCTTTATGCTTTTCTTCGATGAAATATTATAGTCCTTTACCTGTTTGGTGCGATTATGTTGCACATGCTTATGTGCAATATTTTTTTTCTTTTTTGGTTGCTTTTCTAAGGTCACCAAGTTTCCTCAAACAAATATAGAGTAGTTCAATTAAAATACTCTTTGAGTACCAATTATTGCTTTCACAATTCATGATTTTCAAACAACAATCTTTTAGTCATGCTTCTTTTAAGATATCTAAAATTTATAAAGTCGAATCGTTCTTTCTATTGTACATGCATAAACTGATTAATCACAATCACATTAAGTATTATATAAGACGAGTATGAGACAAATAATTAGTATATCTACCAGCTAATTCTAGCACTTATGTACAAATCAACCATGTGATTAGGATAAAATTCTCAGCATGCATGCCATGTCTAGTAAATAACTTTGCCTTCATTTGGTGCTTTTACATAACTACATATTGTGATAACTTTCCTTTACTCTTCAATTTTATTTTATTTTCAATTGTGGGAAATTGCGGCTGAAGGAAATGACTATTTTTAAAAACGATGAACAAGAGGCAAGATTTATACAACAAAGGCAAACTACACGCGGTTGACTCCTAAGAAACTGGATAAATTCACAAAATAATTTGAAGTAAAACTAATCCTAGGCAAACTACACGCGGTTGACTCTACGAATTATATATATAATGGAGAGGCCATTTCTAAAACCACCCTCCAACCAAGTAATGCTCAAGTCCCCCACTGCATATTAACACTTAATTACGAATGAAGGCAACTATCGATTTGAGATCCATATGAATGAGATCCATATGAACTCAATTAGTCCTCAAGCATCCAGTGCTTGTTCAGCAGCCAAACGCCTTGCAAGACGTCTAAGCACCCATCGTTTCCAAATACTGATGAGAAAAAGACTGGCAATCATAGTCCTAGCACCTACTTCAAACCACTTTCGATTCAAGGATTCCTGTATAGAAGCATTTGTTGGGTTAAAATTTCAGTGAAACCGGATGTCAAATTCATGGATGATAATAGAGAATGTAAAGAACAAGATCAGACACCCATTAGAACAAGTTGACTTTCACTTTGAGTGACAGTTGGACGTTTGATTTGTACTACACTCGTCAGTGCAGCAATTAAAAAATGATCATTCAAGTATAGCAGCCACAGAGAATAACTTCTCCAAAAGCCATAGTTATCCATTGACATTACACAAGATATTATTTTGAACCACCTCGTATCGAAGGTTAAACATTTAATTGAAGTGATTCAACATGGTATTGGAATAGGCACAAGTCCCGCATTCAAGTCTCTTCACCACTTATTTATGAAAATTATGTAAGTGTCAAGCCTTATGATAAAAAAATAATCTGACTTGAATGGGAGGATGTGTTGAAAAGACAATTTAAATATATAAATTTGTCCCCTCCTAATATCTTAAGCTCTTAAATGAGGTTGTTTAACATTATCTTTTTCCTTCTAAATGTTTGATCGCAGTTACACACTAACGTTAAAATTTAATTTGCACAGAGTACTGTGTCTACAGATATGAATCTACAGTCACTCTTCAATACCAAAATGTGGTGCCGGGGAACCCAAGAGACCCCATCTGTGTAGAGTGTGATTATGTTTACTATTTGTATTGTATGCCAAAAAGTTGCAATGAATATTTGATACAATATTTTCGTAAAAGTTATAGGTGAAGAAGCAACATACCAACCGGGAGAAACCCACATCCCCCTATCTCGTAGCATAGCGCAAGCAGCAACTGCAAATAAAAATGGCGTTTATAGGGGGGGGGAAAATCAAGAATTTATAATTACAACTCGGTTGAGTAATTATTCATTACCGCGAGAAAGCGCATTATATAGAAGATGTCTGTCAAACCCTCTGGATCCATCAGAATTCTGAATGATCTCTTGATGATGAGCGGGAATGCTAGTAATTTCTGCCAAATATGAAGTGGAACATGTCATCATGTAATGTACACATTCGAGAGTTCACGAGAGAAAAAAGCATAAACATATGGTACAAGTAATTAGACAGTTTAAAAGAAAACTAATTTAACTGCACGTTCAATTACTTGTCTATGATGATTATTCTTCTTTTTTTTTTTTTTTTTTTTTTTCGCGCTATGGTATTATGTCAAAGAGTACATTACGCAACAGCCTGTTCAGCCCCTCAACACTTTTCACCAACCATATTATGAGCAAGGAAAATGCTATGGAAACCTAAACTGTATTTCTTTTCTTAACAAGAATTTTTTTCCTCTCTCCTTCCGGAAAAACAAGTCTTTGGATTCTAATATGATCATTAAAAAATTTCCATCTTTAACATATTTCCCTTTTTCGGAAAGGTAACATCAATGTAATGAATCACTATAAATATTATTAGAATTAAATTTAAATAAAAGCAGTGAAGTTCTCAAACAAGGAAGAAATTTATTTATCGATCAAAGAACAAAATCAAAGGATATCAAAAAGGAAGGGACACCTACTTATGGAATGTTTAGTAAGGTAGATTGAATAATACTAGACAATATTGAGAAAAACAAACTGAAATCTTTCACGATATTGTCTAATCATGTCCAAATCTAAGTACCAAGCATGCACTTAAAGTGCTGGTGTAGTATTAATTTTATGGGGAAAATGTAACACTGAAAAACAAAGGTGCAAGTATAAGATTGAAACCATCTGTAAGTTTTGACGAAATGCAATCGCTAGCATATCGACTTACCAGGAAAAGGCCACGCACTCCACCAATAAATAGACAATTATACTGCTCGACTTTTTGGATGACTTCTATGACATCTTCTTCTGGTTCAACAAGTTGAGACATCTTTGGAACCAAGTTAGTAATGGGGAGAAAGCACAAAGGGCACCTGCAGGGTTGAATCGCTGATCCATACATCCAGACGAGAAGGATGCAGCTAGCTGGAACGGTAAACGCCGACAGAAATTAAAATCCACGAGTTTCTTGAGAGGTCACTCAAACTATATATAAACGACAATACGAGCGTCTACTTAAACTTTCACTAGAAGACAATAAAAGCTTCTTCTCAAACTACATGGAGACGTCGCTACTCAAACTCCATATAAACGACAGCTACACTAAATACAGCTAAACGACAAATGTAGCTGTTATTTCTAACCACATTTAAATGAAAATGTCAGCTGTTATTCAAACGACATATAAATGACAATGCGGGCCGTTACTCGAACTACATATACACAACAATCGTCTACTCAAACTACAGGTTTCTAAGAATGGGCAGTTACTAAAAACTTCATTGAGGAGAATTAAAGGGAATAATCCATAAATCAACATACAACATCACATATTTAATTTTCCAACAACTCGATTAAGGAAAAAGAAACTCACTAATTAAGAAAACAACATTATCATGCTGAATAAAAAAATAGGTAACTCTTCAAGCTCACGAGTTTTCTCGAAAATTTTAGCATACTTCATATCACGGTAATATCACCATTCAGATTAAAATGATTTTAAATCACAATGTATACTAATTTGATGCAATAACTATGAAAAACAGCATATAATTTCAAAATGGAAAGAAAAATAGGAAAGAAAATAAAATTTTGCCAAACAAAACCAGTGACCACAGTTGGTTGCAAGGGATGGTAAAGTTATCAAAACAGATTGGACAAACATCATCAGCTTTGGAGAGGTTTCAGTCATACTGCGGGCCATTGGAGTATTGTTCTGGTGGGTGCAGTGGAGTAAGCCGCAACGAGGACAGGTAAAACTTAATACCGATGGGGCATGTCGCAGTAATCCAGGGATTGGCGCCGGTGGTGAGTTAGTTTGGGCTAATTATGGTAACATGATTTTGGTTTTTATGACATGTATGGGTAGTGCAATAACATGGAAGCAGAAGTTCGAGCGTTACTCAGAGGAGTAAAACTGTCATCAAAAGGGCCTTCGGGATATTGGGATTGAGGTGGACTCAATAGCTATGATAAAAAATTATCGGTTCAGATTTTCCAGGTCCGTGGTTACTACATTACTACATTCAAGAAATACGGGATATAATTGCTCAGATGGACTACAGTATAACACACATCTACAGAGAAGGGAATATTGCTTTAGATTGGTTTGCGAATCAAGTACTAGATAGTGATCAACTGCAAAAAGGAAGGAAGTAATACTTCAGTTATCATCGCTTTTAAAACTTTCTACGCTCATCTATTGGATGTGAGTTCTGGAGGTCAGGTACTAAAGCCCCCCTCTTGTCTGTACTTCACATTTTATCTATAAAATGGGGACAGGGAATCCAAACCTTCCCACATAGTCAAGATGGAGGCCTAAAAACCATGCTTAGGCTTTAGTGGTGTTTAGCCAAAAAAAAAATGTTGAGAATCTCTGGAACTAAGTTAGTAAGCGAGGGACGGCATAAAGGGCATTTGCATGGCTGAATCACTGGTATATACATCCAGAACTGCAGGATGCAATTAGCTGGAATAGTAAAGGCCAACAAGTGAGATAGAGAAAAGAGACAAATAAATCGAGGAAAGTTGAAGTCGGTAGGCTAGTAATACAGATGTAGATAGTTGAAGCGGTAAGCTAGATATAGAGGTAAAGATAGTTATATGCAGACCCAAGCATTAGTCTTTAAGAGTGTGTATAAAGGATTAAGAATCCAAGAAAAGGAATATAAGCAAGTATTTGAACAACATGAAGCCAGCAAAATACAAGTTTGTATCAATATCTTGGATGTATATTCCCAAATATGTACTACCAGTTATTTGGACTACAATAACATTAGAAAATACAGGAATTCAAGATCCACCAGTTGCTTAAATAATGTAAACGACAACACTAGCATCTACTCAAACTATAGATAGATGACAATACCAGCCGGTACTCAAACTACATATAAAGGAGAATACCAGCCACTACTCTAGCTACATAGATGTACGACAATGCGGCGTCACCTGAACTGTAGTTATACAAGAATCAGGCATTACCTAAACAAGAGATAAAGGGCAATGTCAGCCATTGGTCAAACAACAGGTAAACGACAATGCCATCGATTACTACTCAAGCGACAGATATCTACTAGGAAGCAATTATTCAAAACTTCATTGAAAAGAACAAAAGGGAATAATCCAAAAATCAACAGAAAATATCATACATTTGATTTTCCAACAACTCAATTAAGGAAACAAAAACCCACTGAATATCTGAAATTTTTTTTTTTTTAACTCGATTTAAAAAAAATTCTACCTCATAATACCCATACAAATCCAGATGTACTAGTTTGAAATCACAAAATAAGTTTTGCACAATCGTATAGATTGTACAATGTCGAACAATTTTGGTCAACACTTGAGGAAATACACGAGTATATATAACCCGATGTTCTAAACGTATTTTTAATATGATTTCATTATGTATTAATCATCAAAACACTTTTATGAAACTATATATACCAATTTGGAGTCACAAAACACTTGGATTTTCAATGTCGAATTCCCACCGTTTTTGTTTGTTAGTTATCAGAATGAATGATAGTTTACACTTTGGAAGTATCATTCAGGAAAGCAAAACCCACAAGTTTCTTGAAAATTATAGCATCCATTTTTAGTCATCAGCAATGATTATAAATAGAAATATATACTAATTTGATGCAATAAATAAGCAGCAAACAACAGTTAATCTTGAAATAAAATAAAAAGTAGGAGAAAGAAAATAAAAACTTGCCACAAAACCAGTGACCACAGTTGGTTTTGCAAGGGATGGTGAAGTTATCAAAACAGATTGGGCATATATCATCAGCTGGAGGTCTCTCCCCATTGTAACCCCCTTCAACAACCTTTTCTATTTGTTGTCTCATTTCCTCTTTAAACGGTATAGATTATCACAGAACAACTAGTTAGTAGAGGAAATGAGGTGGTTTCATTTGGAGTTTGATGACAACTCTTATAGGCAAATTCCACCATACCTTGCTGTCACAACCACAGAGATGAAGCTGACACGTACTACAACTGGGTCCCATAACTTTGTCTCATCTTCTCATCTTCCGGCTTTTCTTTATTCACCTTTTTCTTTTCAGCCGGGATTTCCGCATAAGCCGAAATACAGCGTGTGTGGAAAGAGGTGGTTGATGAAGGGAGAAGAGGTTAAGGGGTGAGATAAATACATTTTGCAATATACATCTATTGAGGAATATGTGATATTGAGAACATGTATGTAATGTAGCTCAGAAATAATGTTGTTTTCTTAGAGCAGAAAAATTATAGTAATGGTGGGGACCACTTGTGATTGGGGTGGTGGCGTGGCAGAGGCGGCCCCAGGGGTGGGGGTGGGGGTGGGGGTGGGGTGGGGGTGGGCGTGGGCGGGGGGGTTTGAGAGAATTGACTACCCAAATCCAAAATTGTATTTTGAAATATACTCACTTTTAATAACATTTGATGAATGGACGAAATTTTAAAAATGTGAACAAAAATTCCCTAAATTTTTCTCTTTTCCCACTCAATGTCTCTCTCTCTAACAAAATCAATTATCTCTTTTACTTTTCACTATTTTTCCCCTTAAACTACATCTCTCCCCATCCACAAAACACCATTGCTGCCTCCTTCACCTTTTCACACTCTTTGAATATTAACCATTGTCGCCTCCTCCACCGCAAAATAGTTTTGTGCCCATGATCTCAAGATCACATTTTGAGGAAGTGGAGTATTTGTAAAGTATGTTATAAGCTGTATTTTGTTCTCCGTTACATTTATATATTGTGTATGTTGTTGGGTATGCGTAAATGAAAGTGAATAAATTTGGAAAAAAGAAGAGTAAGAAAAAAAGAAGGAAAAAAATCACACCATATGAGAAGAAAGAAATCATTATGTCGATGTTGATCGACATAAATGGAACCATTTATGTCCACAACGTTTATACAGAAATTGTCCAATTTTTTGTCCATTATTTTATGACCAATTGTACATAGTTGTTGCTATAATTTAACATATATGAAACTAATTTTTTTGTCCAGTAATAGTGTCTATTTTATGACCATTTTTACATAGTTGTTGCTATAATTTTACATATATGAAACAATAGTGTCTATGTTATACTAATTCATTGATTTGATGTATTTTGCATATGGATGATGAATATATTGTACAGAGAATGTCAGATTTGATGGAAAAATCACGCAGCTTAGCCACACAAGGTATATCGATGTGATTATGCAAAATTTTCATAAGCAATAAAAAGCTAATTTTATGGATAGCTATTTTGCACATTTTGAACAATTACATAACATGCAACTTCAATTTAGTGGAAAATTAGTTGATCAATTCATTCTCCACATAGTATATTCCAATAAAGTACATGAAGCATGGTTTAAAATTAACGGACAACTAGCTAGGTTTGGAATGCAAGTATATTGTTTAATGACGGGTTTGCTTTGCCACAACAATCCGAGAAGTTTAAGTGTGTTCAAAGTATTGTCAAGGCACAAACTTAGGAAGAAGTGGTTACAGCCATATCTCGTTGAATGAGTTGGAAAGTACTTTTATTGAGTGCGATCATCCTCGAGACAAGTATAAGCTATAATTATCCTTACTTATCGAAGGAGTACTTAGACCTATGGAGAAAACTAGAATTAACATAGAAACATTGTCGTTAGTAGACAAGTTGCATATATGCTATCAGTATCCATGGGAAAGAGACTGCTACTTTACGTCGCTCCGGTCTTTGTTAAACTCTTGGGAGTGACGGGTAGCGAAAGCAAGTGTTAACAGTAGCGGTCTCCTAAAGTACACATTGTATGGTTTTCCCATTGCATTTCAGGTAAGAATTTGTAGTTTTTGTTAGTATTGGTAGATTACATTTCACTGCTTTCTTTATAGCTGACGTTTTGATAATTCAATTTATAGTTCTGGATCTACGAGGCATGTCCTCAAATAGGTCACAATTTTGCAGAGAAGCTACACAATGAATTCCAGCGTATTTTGAATTGGGTTTCTCATCAGTAAACACAGTTGGCAACCATTACCGAATTTATTTCTAAGGACGAAGGTTTGTTTGACACCTTTGTCAATCATTGTACAAAAATATATGTGTTGTTTTGTTAATGCAGATTCGTATTTTTGTAGATTCTTATTTCAACAATGCTTCAACCGACGGGCATAGAAACAAAACAACCTTATGTTACCACATTTTTCCTACTAGAAGATACGATCGATGCCCGTTTTGATTTACTTGTGCACCAGGATGTTCTAGGGAATCACTCTGAAGATGATGCAGATGCTGGTGGACAAGAAATGGGCGAACCAACTGGAAGCCCATCAGTGGAGATCCACGGACATATCCTTGAAGTGCCTAGTTGGTCCCTCACATCCGGAGATGTCGAGTATTGATGCCTAAGGAGAACTGGCGCAAAATAATGTTGAGCGTAATCGATGCCAATGTTCCCCATATGGATTATATACCTATCATGCCACCGAACATTCCTCAGCGGGAATATGTCCCTTCATCTTCAGGCTATGAACATCTTGATTTCCCTGATTACGTAACTAATGAGCACATGAGTTTGCTATTTGCTGAGCAACATTATTACTTTGATGCTTAGTAGGCTAGCACGAGAGCCGATTTATTTCAGCGATGTGATCAAATAGAAGCACAAATATCGAGCACCAGTGAATATTTTCTTGGTAGATATTAGCAGCTACAAGGATACATCGACAACAGATTCAGCACATTTCACGTCGACCAAGCTACGATGTTTGGATCTTTATGTGACTTTCAGATTTGCAGAGAGAGATGCAAGACTCTCTTGGTTAGATTCACGAAATATTTGACCAGATGATGTTGGGCCAGAATCAAAATACCAACTTCCAAGCTGGTGTCGATGACATGAACTTTGACGTAGGCACTACTACTACTACGCTTGCAGCTGTTGATCCTACACCATTTGTTAGCTGGCAACGGTTTGTTTCTGCAATGCTACGTAGTCCTTACACTGCTGGTGATTGTAAGCGTAGGAAGCACACATCATCATCCACATCTATCCTCTCGCATATTACTATCTTATGCGATCTTGATAGCAAAAGGAATATGTTCAAATTGGTGGATGCAACTAGAGATGGCAAAAACCCGCCCCCTGGTCCCCCGCCCCTGTCCCCGACCCCCACCCCGCCCCCGCCCCCGCCCCGCCCGCCCGATCCCCAATCATTAAACAGTATGGGATGAGAATCATGGTCCCCGCCAATTCTCCTCCGAACCAAAATTTCAATATTATTATTTTATTTATTTTTATATTTTAAAATTTAAATTGTATGTAAAAAATATTAAAAATATATTAAAAATTAATTAATTAATGAAATGAGGCGAAAATGGGTATTTAACCCGACCCGACCCGACCCGACCCGACCCCGTCCCGCCTTCAAAATCTCCGAAGGTATGGGATGGTAATGGCCGCCTGCCCCGCCCCGCCCGCCCCGCCCCTGCCATCCCTAGATGCAACGAGCAAAGAATGGGTATGTTTCCTAAATTACATTAGTAGTAGTGATTAAATTATTATTAAGCCTAGTTGATATATTTTACTAACAATTAGTGTGTTTTATTGTCACAGAGATCTAGTATAATTGCTTGGGCAGCTATTCACAAAAGATCGTCTACATAAAATTGGTAGACATGATTTTTCATTGGAGGCCAGGGTAAGATTTTCTATGATATATTATTCATATAATATTAAAGATCTTTTTGGTTGACAATGAGATTAAATTCTTACACTATCATATTTGTCACATCGACGGGACCTTGAGAATGCTATGTTCTTAGTACGCTCGTGGGCTATTCAATGTCCGGATATATTTTTCTAGCGATATGCAGTTTTAGACATGAGTTATGGAGAACTTCTTGGTTTTGTTTGGGGGCAGGCGTACCCCTCCCTATGGTTCAATGCTGGAAGGGTATCCGTTTGGTGCAAGTCCAAAAAAGTGTGGGAAAAAATGGATGGATTGTGACCATTTACTGTGCCAACACTGCATAGAAAACAAATTCTGCGTCCTTTTCCACGTTGACTTGAAATCTTGGAAGTTGACAATGTTCGACAACAACCAGGGTTACTATAGCGATGTCGTCATATACTCCCAGGCTGCTCCATGCATCAATCTCATACCAGACATGATTTGGAGGTTCGAGATATCTAATGATTGTCCTGAATTTGCCAAGAATGAACCATTACAATACTAGCGAAAACCATCAACTAAAAAAATAGGTGTACCTATATTTTGATATAGGTGCTAAACAGATCCAATTTTGGTGTAATATGAAAGGTGTACCCAGAATCAAGCAACCATTCATCAAAATGACCACCAGAAAAAATAGAATTCACTAAAGCTTTAGTTTATTCTATTTTTATGGCTACAACAAATCACCTAGTGCATCATTATTATTAGATGTAGCAACATTACTTTGCTCAAGTTGTTTGTTTTTCTGGGAATTGCAATCCTTAATATAATGACCCACTTTACCATAGTTATAACACTTTCTAATCTTAGCCTTAGATTTTGATCTAGATTTATCCTTCCCCTTCTTTGTATGATGTTGGCCATTTGTGTTACTCCCTTCTTGACTACTAGACTACCTAAACTAAGACCAGTCTCGAACAAATAACCCCTCACCATTACGTCTACTCTCCCTTTTATTTGTAAGCTCCAGATTCCTACTTATATGGGAATTCACAACAATGTATGTAGTAAGATCATCTACTATACCTAATGACACTTTTGACATCTTTATTGGCTTCATGAATAGCACTTAATAGAATGATAGTCTTATATTCATCTATACCTTTATCACGACAGTTGTTATATCCTGTATCAACTTATTGAAAATATCAAAATTTTCATCGAAGTTCTTTTGAAGAATCTGTAGTGACCCGAAAAAATTTCGTTTTTGATTTTCTAAAAATAAAATTTATTAATTTTGGTCACATCAAAATTGCGCGCGTGTTTTCTTTAATTTTTCTTTTAGTTTCACGAATGTAATATTAATGTTTTCAATGAGCATTGTTAATTTTTCTTGGATTTCGTAAATGTTAAATGTTTCATCGTCGACGAAAGAAAAACGTCTCACTTGAGTTAATTTCATTGTTATTTTGCCCTTTTTTAATCTAAAAATAGACTTGGTTTTAGCCCAAATCCTCGCATTCAATCCCACAAATTATAGCCCACAACCCGATACATACTATCCAAAAACTTTTGCCCATAGCTCACCAATTATCGGCCATCGCCTAACTCACAACCGACCCAATAAATCCCACAAACTGTCCTTTAGCACCAAGCCAAACTACCCTTTCCATTTTCTCAAACCGCCCTCATGCATACTTGAAAACTTCCCCATACACCCACTTTCTTTCCCCTATTTTTCCCTCTTGATCTCAGCCATATTATTTTTTCCTCTCCCTTCCTCTCTGAAAATCGGCCCTATACCTTTAATTCCACCATATTTCAGTTCAAGAAAAAAAAAATCCCAGAACTCTCCGTAAAGCTCCATTCCCTTTCAGCCCTTAAAGTCCTAGTCATTCTATCTATGTTTCTTCTCATTTTCCAGCAACATTCCCTCACTCTCTCCCAAAAATCAGCACCAAAAAATTAGCAAAAGCTCCTATTTACTTCCTTCAATTTTTGGCGATGATGAGTTCAAAACCCTGCTCTATTTCCCTAAATATCAATCCATACAACGCATCATAAACGCCCCAAAAATTTCATATTTCGTCCTCATTTTCTCCTCTAGAAACCGGTCCTTTTACTCTCTCATTTCCACCATTTTCTCGACTCTCAAATTCCCTCAAAGTCAGCCCCCGAAATTCCCTGAAAAATCTTCCTTCTCCTCCTTCAGATTCGGCCTCTACCCTCTCTAATATCCACACAACAAACAATTCTTGCAAATAGAAAGTCAAGCGTGCATTATTATTTTTAGAGAGGTGCAACAACATTATTTCCACCACTTCAACTTCAATAGAAAATTTCATTTTCGAGGTAGTTCTATACTACATTATTTATATGAATTCATGATGTTTAACTTGAGAAAATTGTATGTGACTCATATGCCATATTAAATGTTTTGATGTCACCTTGCCGTGTTGGATGTATTTATTTTATCTAATGTGGTTAGGCGCTACCGATTATGGAACATTATGTCAGTGATTGAAGGAAATCACCTAGAATGTTAGTGATTGAAGGTAATCACTTAATTAAGGAATTATGTGGTGCCAACTACCAAAATTATGTTTGTTCTTCAAGTATGTTTTGACGTATGGCATGTTGCATTCGGGGTTGTGTATAATTTTCTCATATGTATGTATATTTACTAGTGAGTGTGCCCTTCAAAATGCTCACTCCCCAAAATTATTTATTCTCCAGATTGATAGGCTTGGCGATGGTGTGGCGGCATAAAAACAGCGATAGGAAAAGTTCTATGTTTATTATATTTTTTGCGTCGATATAATCAAGCTAAGCTTTTTATATGTATAATAATTACAATGTATTAACTATGTTTAAAAACTGTAAATTTCAATAGTAAATTCTAGTGTTCTGCCACTGATTTCAAAATAGCATTACGTTAGTTTTAAGTGAAACCAATGGTGTTTGAAAGGTTGATAAGTTGTGAGTAGAATTTGGAACCACCTTAAAATCACGTCGAACGAATTTATTATGACCGTTTTCCCAGACAATGCCAGTTCTACCCGAGGCAATTTTTCAGTCTACTTTGACCACTTAGTTCACATATCAAATGACATTATTAAATTCTAAATTTTTTATATGTGTTATTCCTTAAAGTTTCAAGTATCTACATTTGAACACATTAGGTTGGTCAATTAAGTTTTGGTGACACCTAGTGTTACCTATCAAAATATGAAGTTCTAGATGTCCATTTGAATTTCCTTGTGTGCTTATTATTTTTCCGCTGCAAAAATCATAACACCATTCAAGGGCGCGTGGAATTTAATTTAGACTTGTCAAGTATTAGTTTAAGATTTTAATTGACCTTCCGGTTTATTAAAATCCAAGCGCTATAAAATTGATCTTAAAACTAAAATTTTTTTTCTAAAAACAATTTATTTGGAAGAGATTTTTCTAAATATGTTGATTCCAGATTTTCCACAAAGTTTGAACATCTTTAAGAGTTCCTACTTTTATTAGCACACGCTTAGGCAAATGAAGTATAATAGAAGTTCATCGCCTTCTCTCTTTGTTCATCACCATAGTAGCGAAGATAAGATTTATCAATAACTTTCGAAACTTTATGTTGAACCAAAATATCCTTCATTTTTTGTTGCCAAATGGAAAAATCACCTTTTTCATTAAACTGGTCTAAATGAAAACTCGAAGTTTCAATAATAATCCATTTTTATTACTAGTTAACAAGAAGAAATAGTATCTTAATACCAGTTTATCAAACAAAAGCACAGGCACAAAAATGCAAGATTACAGTGTAATATATTTGAGGACAGACTAATAATATTCAAGAAGACCCCAGGATTCCGAGAGAGTCAAGGGGTATTTCAAGAAAGTCTTGAGGCAGGGAGTAATAAGATAATACTTAGTGGTAACAGATCAAAGACAAAGATGTTCACAAAGAATAATTAGGGAAAAGTGTAACGAATGTCTTAAGCACAAATATAGTTCAACTTATATTTTCTTGAAGAAAAAATATAGAATACAAACACAATTTCTATATTTCAAAAAATGATTTCCTATTATCAGGAAAAAAAAAACACAGAGTTAAAAGAGAAAAATAAAATCAAGAATTTTTACCTAGTAAACGAAAAAATACTTAAAGCCCTGAGAGATGGTCTCAATAATAAAGAGAATGAAGGTTTATCGTTAAAAACATCAAATCGCTCTGATACCACATATTGTGATGATTCACACTCAGATCTAACATTCACCAACATCAAACAACAAGAAAAATAACAAATCTAATGAAAATAACACCAAATATGTTTGTCGGACATGCAGTTCGATGAGATGTCTAATTCTGCCTTTGAGGCTCTACAATTATAGATCGGCCTCTATTGCACTAGATCAACTAACAAAATGGCCAAACATAAAGTTTACAACTTGTAATCCACTCAGACCAGATCCACTCATTTTCTCCCTTCTTTTCTCACAAGATTACACAAAGGACCCCTAATTAACTGCAACACATCAGAGACCAACTGCCTTAGCAACACACATTTCACCTCCTAACCTAAACAGAAACCAAAATTTCACCGCCTAACCTAACCAGAAACCGAAGGTTCACCACTAAAGAAATAAGAAGAACATAAGAATCATGCAGAGAGAGAGATGAGTGAGATGACAGAAGATGCGCGTACACTCGCAATAACCTTAATTAACCTGACAAGGGCATTTATATATGACATAACCAACGGCTGAAATAGATTCAATTTTAATCAGAAAACATAATTTTAAGATGAACTACTTTTTTTGGGGGATAGTTTAATTCCGGATCGAAGAGACCTCCTTTTTTGTAAATGATGAGTTTTTTCTTGTGCAAAAAGAGCGCACTTCCAATAGGCCAGGCCGGCATAGAGGGCAGCATAATTGTGACGGAAACTTTGGGCCAAAACATCATATGGGTCACCAACAATTATAGCATTTATTCCTTTGAACTCACAGATTCACTAAAGTAGTGTACATGTAAAATATGTCATTATATGGTATATTCGGTTGATACATCCCATCCCTTCCTTTTTGATATCCTTCAATTTTGATTCTTGATCGATACAAATTTCTTCGTTGTTAATTTGATAAGTTCACTGCTTTTATTTAAATTTAATTATATTAATATTTATAGTGATTCATTACATCGATGGTACCTGAGAAACATGCCACCATGTTCAGCATATCTATAAGAGAGAGATTAAAGATGAAAATCTTTTCATGATCCTATTGGAATGAGAAGACTTTTTTTCTGGAAGGAGAGAACAAAATTTCATGTTAAGAAAAGAAATACGACTTAGGTTTCGATAGCTTTTCCCTTGCTCATAATATGGTTGGTGAAACATGTTGAGGAGATGTGAACTGGTCATTATGTATATGTACTCCTTGACATAATACCATAGCGCGGAAAATAAAATTAATAATCATCATAGACAAGTAATTGAATGTGTAGTTATTGTTGGAAAATAAGTAAGATGAATGGGAAATTAAAGCTCTTCATATTTTGAGACCTTCCAACTTCTATAACTCTTGTAACTCTCATGTTAATGGTAGGTTTGGAATTGGAAGGTCATTCTCTAAGGCCTATATAAGGATGTCCATTTTCATCATTCTAAACACAACAATTCAAGCATTTTCTCTCTTCTTTTTTGTTCCTCCAAGTTTTTTTTTAGAGGTGATAAAGTTCGGGCAGTAGGTCGGTTCGCTGGTACAACGAGTTCTACCGTTGTATCCTAGGAGACAGACGTTCATAATCTACGGTAGGGGACGAATCTGTTTTAAGGAAATTGTACACGTACAGGCCTCGGTTTACACTTTCTTCTTCAATTTTAATTCTGCAATATCCTTAATTTTTGTTTCTTGTTCATGTAATATAAAATTTCTCTTTTTTATTTCAAAACGTGAATAACAATCTTAAAACAGATTCATGATAAACTTATATTACATGTAAAACAGTGAAATACATACGTATGAAACTAGTTGATTTATAAAGCTGAGTGAATTACATACGTATGAAACTAGTTTGGTTGGAGTTTTCTTGATTTGTGTATTCGCAAAACTGGAAGGCTTTGTCAAAAGGACCTAAACAGTCTAAGGAAAGCTTGGGATTTAAGTGGTCCAATTGTGACTCCCCTCCTCACTTGGAAGCCTTTTAGTTGCGTGTTATTCAAATCAACAAGACAAAAAGAAATTGGTTAACATTTGTTTTCTGGGATTAGATTTTCCATAATTTCATAAATGCAAGTGTAACTAAATTGAAAAACAGATTTGTTTATTCTGTTTATTTTAAAAGTAGAACTAATTTTATTCTCTTGTTTTAGAAAATGACAACTGATCCAATTACTCAAGTTGTGGCTACTGAAAACCAAACCGTGACTACAGTGCCAAGTCCATCTGTGAACCGGGATCGCGGCACAAGTGCCAAGTTTTACTGTGACCCAAACTATGGCTCCAATCGGTCATGTAATCTGTTCCAGTTAATCATGGAGAAAAATCGGAGAAGTTCAATGGATTGAATTTCAAAAGATGGCAGCAGAAAATGCTATTTTATCTGACCACCTTGAATCTTGCGAGATTCTTGACTGAAGATGCTCTAAAACTCAAACAGGGAGAAGGAGACATACAAGCTGTCAGCGCTGTTGAAGCTTGGAAACATTCTGATTTCCAATGCCGGAATTATGTCATGAATGGCTTGGCAGATTCACTATACAACGTGTATAGTACAATGAAAACGACGAAGGAATTGTGGGAGTCTTTAGACCGCAAATATAAAACCGAGGATGCAGGGGCTAAGAAATTTATTGTCGGCTGCTTCCTGGATTATAAAATGGTGGACTCAAAAACTATAATCAGTCAAGTACAAGAACTTCAAGTAATCTTGCATGAGATTCATGCCGAGGGGATGGTTTTAAGTGAAACTTTCCAAGTGGCAGCAATGATTGAAAAGCTGCCTCCGGCTTGGAAAGATTTCAAGAATTACCTGAAGCACAAGCGAAAGGAAATAAACATTGAAGAACTGATTGTTCGACTTCGAATTGAAGAAGACAACAAAAGTTCGGAAAAGAAGGGGTTCAATCCTCCAATGGCCAAAACTAACGTTGTGGAGCATGGTCAAAGTTCTAAGACGAACAAAACAATTTTGGAAAATGGCCAAAGATGGGACCGAATGAGGTGTGTCCAAGAAGAAATTTCTTGAAAAATGCTACAACCGTGATGTGTAGGTCACGATCATTGGAGTGTAGGTTGCCAAAGAGGAAAAAAAAAAGCCAATATGGTTGATGACATCACACATGATGTATCCGAAATGAACCTCATTGCATGATCATTTCTAAAGTGAATCTGTGGGTTCAAATCGAGAGAATGGTAGATAGACACCGGTGCCACCCATCGCTTGCTCCGACAAGGAGATGTTTAGTGGTTTTGAAGAAACAGATGGAGAAAAGTCAGATATGGAAAATTCAAAAACCTCTCGAAATCAAGGGCCATGGAAAAGTAGTTCTAAAGATGACATCCGGGAAAGAGTCGACTCTAAACAACGTGCTCTATGTGCCGTAGATTCGCAAGAATTTGGTATCCGGCTCATTGCTTGAACAAGCATGGATTTCGTATGGTGTTTGAGTCGAGACAAAGTTATTTTGTCTAAGTCTGCGGAATGTTTGTAGGAAAGAGTTATGTAAATGATGGGCTCTTTAAGCTCAATGTTATGGCTATTAAGCCAAAATGAATAAAATGAAAAACTCTTCCGTTTACTTGCTTGAGTCTTCCAATTTGTGGCATGGTAGACTAGGACATGTTAATTACGACACTTTATGTGAGACTAATTAACTTGAATTGCATACTTACATTCCAAATTGATAATAAACATAAGTGTGAAACTTGTGTTGAGGCAAAATTGACAAGGTCATCATTTCAATCTGTTGAAAGAAAAATCGAACCGCTTGATTTAATTCACACCGATGTATGTGATTTAAAATCAGACAAACAAGGGAGGCAACAAATATTTTATTACTTTTATTGATGATAGCACAAAATATTGTTTTGTGTATTTGCTTAAAAGTAAAGACGAAGCTATAGAAAATTTGTTCTCTATAAGAATGAAATTGAAAATCAACTCAATAAGAAGATCAAAGTGTTGAGAAGTGATAGATGTGGTGAATATGAATCACCATTTGCTGAATTCTCAGACACAACACGGAATTAAACATGAAACAACAAAGACCTTATTCACCTCAACAAAATGGTGTTCTTTGAACGGAAAAATAGAATATTGAAAGAAATGATGAATGTAATGTTGTTAAGTTCTGGATTACCTCAGAACATGTGGGGAGAAGCTGTGTTATCAGCTAATTACCTTTTAAATAAGGTGCCTCGGAAGAAAGAAGATAAGAGCCCCTACGAGTTATTGAAAGGAAGAAAAATCTTCCTACAAATACTTACGAGTGTGGGGGTATCTTGCCAAAGTGGCGGTACCTACACCAAAGAAGGTGAAAATAGGACAAAAAACTGTTGATTGCATATTTATCGGATATGCACATAACAGTAGTGCTTATCGATTTCTTGTGTTTGATTCAAAAATTTCTGATATACACAAAAACACGATAATGGAATCGAGAAATGCATCATTCTTTGAATATGTATTTATGAAGAAGAAGTGAGCTCTTCTAAACGGACATATGAGACTATAATTGAGAATAGTCATGACCAAGAAGTAAAAAGAGGAAATTGAGATTGAACCAAGACGTAGCAAACGAGAAAGGACAAAAAAAATCTTATGGTCCCGATTTTCCGACTTATATGCTAGAAACTAACCTCAAAGCTTTAAAGAAGCTGTGAACTCTTCTCAAGGACCTCAATAGAAAGACGCAATTAAAAGTGAGATAGATTCTATTCTGCAAAACCATACATGGGAACTCAAAGTGGATCTTCCTCCGGGATGCAAACCACTAGGCTACAAATGGATTTTTAAGAAAAAAAATGAAAGCAAATGGAACAATCGAAAAGTATAAAGCAAGGCTTGTTATAAAAGGATACAAACAACGAGAAGGCGTTGATTATTGATTACTTTGATACATATTCTCCAGTAACGAGAATAACATCCATTAGGATGATACTTGCAATTGCAGCTTTGCGGAATCTCGAAGTACGTCAAATGGATGTGAAAACTGCCTTTCTAAATAGAGATTTAGATGAAGAAATCTACATGGAACAACCTGAGAGTTTTTCTGCTCCAGGGCAAGAAAACAAAGTCTGTAAATTGGTGAAGTCATTGTATGGCTTGAAACAAGCTCCAAAACAATGGCATGAAAAGTTTGATCATGTCATGATGGAATGTGGATTTAAAATCAATGAGTGCGATAAATGCGTTTATATCAAAGACACTGAAAATGGCTATGTCTTTTTATGTCTTTACGTTGAAGACATGCTTATTGTTGGAAGCAACGATAAGATGATTAAATCTACTAAAGACATATTAAATTCAAGATTTGACATGAAGGATATGGGCTTAGCAGATGTGATACTTGGAATTAAAATTTCAAGAACATCAGAGGGAATTGTCCTAAGTCAATCACACTATGTGGACAAAATTCTTGATAAATTTAACAAGGATGATTCGGTATGGCTCGAACAATCGATAGATACCAACAAGATCTATCAAAGAATGTGAGGCGAGAGTATCTCAAGTAGAATACTCTAGAATTATTGGAAGTCCGTGTACTTAATGAGTTGTACAAGACCGGACATAGCCTACACGCTTAGTAAACCGAGTAGATACACGAGTAATCCGGGAGCCGACCAATCGAAAGGAATAATAAGAATACTAAGGTATTTGAGATATACTCGTGATTATGGGCTGCACTATACTAGATATCCGGCGCTTATTGAAGGATACATGGTGGCGCTAATTGGATATCCGATATAAAAGATTCAAAGTCTACAAGTGGATCTGTGTTCACACCGGGAGGTGCAAATATATCATGGAAATCCTCTAAACAGACGGTTATAGCCGGATCCACTATGGAATGAAGTTTATAGCTTTAGACAAGTGTGGTGAAGAGGTGAGTGGTTACGCCACTTCTTGAGGATATTCCTAGATGGTCAAAGCATGTGCCAACAATTTGCATACATTGTAATAGTTAATCTGCAATTGGTAGGGCACAGAGTAACATGTATAATGGTAAGTCTAGACACATACGTCGTAGACATAATACCATAAGACAACTACTCTCAACTAGAGTTATCTCTATTAACTATGTGAAGTCAAAGGATAATATTGCGGATCCGCTAACTAAAGGTTTGAATAGAGAGTTAGTTGGAAAGTCGTCGAAAGGAATGGGACTTAAGTCTTTGGATGAATAAGTTAATACAATGGAAATCCAACCTAGTTGACTGGAGATCCCAAGATCTAGGTTCAAAGGGACAATCTAATTGTAAATACTTAATTAGATCACTGTGGGGGTTCTCTCCTATCCATTCCTATGATAAACAGTGATACCCGTAGAGGAAAGGATAAGCAATGGGCTTTTAATGATTCTTACGAGTGGAATAGAACGGGCTATTCTTAATAAGAAATCACTTATGTGAGAGAAAAGTGGGGTCGCTTCTAAGAGAATTGTGTGAGGCGCAATTCTTAAAAACTCTCGCAGAACCAGGCATATGTTCACGGCCATAAATTAACATAACAATGAGAACTGAACTATGTCAGGATGAATTCTGTGTGAAGTATATTATCGTTTACACAAACGGCAGAACAGTTCAAGTACATCGCGTCTACTGATCAGCTAGTAAAGTAAATATACTTTCGTAAGGGAAGGTTCAAAGGGTAACACCTACATATCCTATGCAGAATTCAGACGTTGAACTTTATCACCAAGTCTTCCATGTCTCTTTCAATTTTTCCATTCATGTGGGGGATTGTTGGAAAATAAGTAAGATGAATGGAAAATTAAAGTTCTTCATATTTTGAGACCTTCCAACTTCTATAACTCTTGTAACTCTCATGTTAATGGTAGGTTTGGAATTGGAAGGTCATTCTCTAAGGCCTATATAAGGATGTCCATTTTCATCATTCTAAACACAACAATTCAAGCATTTTCTCTCTTCTTTCTTGTTTCTCCAAGTTTTTTTTTAGAGGTGATAAAGTTCGGGCAGTAGGTCGGTTCGCTGGTACAACCAGTTCTACCGTTGTATCCTGGGAGACGGACGTTCATAACCTACGGTAGGGGACGAATCTGTTTTAAAAGAAACCGCATACACGTCTGAGCCTCGGTTTGCACTTTCTTCTTCAATTTTAATTCTACAATTTCCTTAATTTTTGTTTCTTGTTCATGTAATATAAAGTTTCTCTTTTTTATTTCAAAACGTGAATAACAGTTATATTTTCTTTTCAACTATGTAATTACTTGTGCCATATGTTTATGCTTTTTGCTCCCGGGAACTCTCAAATGTGTACATCAAATTATGACATGCTCCACATCATATTTGGCGAAAATTACTAGCATTCCCAGACATCATCAAGGGATCATTCAGAATTCAAGGATTCGAGAGGTTTGATGAAAACTTCTACATATTGCGCTTTCTTGTAGTAATGCATTGTTACTCAACCTAGTCGTAATTATAAATTCTTGATTTTTTGCCTGTAAACGCTTTTGCAATTGCTGCTTGCGCTATGCTACAAGATAGGGAGATATATGGGTTTATCCCAGTTGGTACGTTGCTTCTTTGCCTATAACCTTTACGAAAAAATTCTATCAAATTATTCATTGCAACTTTCTGGCATACAATATAAATAGCAAATATCGTCACACTGTACACAAAAGGGGTCTCTTGGGTTCCTGGCACCACATTTTGGCACGGAAGAGTGACTGCAGATGCATAGCTGTAGACACAATACTCAGTGAAAATTAAAATTCAGAATTAGTGTGCAACTGCAATCACTTTTTAGATATTAGTAGTACGGAAGAGTGAATAGGATATTTTCTTCACTTTCTGATTCAAATAGATCAAAATTTTGATTATTTGTCCTAAACAACATTTATTAATCTTTTTTTTTTTTTTGGGAAATATATCCGCTCGAAAATCCAAGCACGAGATATACATTTTTTACAATCCAAAAAGAATTACATAAGGGGAGAAGTATGAGCCTTACCTCCAAATCTTACAAAGAGACCTATCTATGTATATGAATGCATAAAAGAGTACTACTCTTTATACAAGTTAAAACTACAAATTCTAAAAGAAACTAAGTTGATAGTCGAGTATGAAAGAATAGCCTCCAGAAAATCTTGCTCCAAAGAACCGGTTCCATCTTCCTTAATTTGCTCGAATTTTGATGTGCCTGGTAAGTCCAATTTCTTCGAATCGATGAACTATGAACATCGACAATCCGGATCACTCTGTAAGCCAAAAAATTGTTACTTCCTACACTAAAAGCCATGTTGTTCTCTCCATCATCCTAATTGATGCAATACCCAACTTGTCCATATGAATGAGGCCTCTCACAACACCTTGTAAATCAATTCCTTGTACCATTTTGAAACAATTTTCAGTATGTCCCTTATTGGCAAACCAATCGGCTACTTTATTTCCTTCCCTCCAAATATGAGAAAATTGAACCTCCATTTTGTTAACATTTTGGTGGATGGATTCCGTAATGTATTGAAATCCCAAGGACCTTTATTCTGTTGAGTGCATAATAACATTGCGGCCTTTGAATCAACTTCTACCCAAACTTTTCGAACATCCTTCGCGCAACACAATTGAAGACCAAGAGCAACAACTTTTCAGTCAGCTTCTAGGATGGAACAAGTCCCATAAGAGTCATAAAAACCCCATGCAACATCCCTAATTTGTTGCGGATTACTCCACCCCCACCGCCGGACCACAACCTTTTAGTGCACCATCCGTGTTTAATTTACTCCATCCGTCTTTGGGTTTCCTCCAAGTAACAACCACGAGGGTAAGTTATCCTTTTCTTATCAGCGATCCCAGCTTTGAGAAGGGATTCCACCAGATGATGAGTTCTTTTGATGATTCTAGTTGAATTCATTCTCACACCATTGTGTTTAGAGTATATTCTATCATTCCATAGAAACCACAAAATGAACAAATGCACAGCAGCAATTAAAGTTCCTGGCCGAGCTTGTTTACTGGTAATCCACATCATAAACATAGCTCTAGGATGTGAGTAATTCTTGAGTGACATACCAAATCTTAAGCAAAAATGTTTCCAGACTACTTTAGCACATTTACCATTTAGAAAATAACATTTATTATGTATATATATATTGGTAGCTAATTTATTTGTTGGTACTTTTGTCCAACCGAATATTTTTTGGAATGTATCGATAAATTCATTGCTAAGCCAAGGTCCCAGGTCTCCGAGAGTCAGCCCGCGCCTTTTCGAAGAATCCTACACCCATGGGCATACGTCCTCGCAAGCCTTCCCTTTCTGCCAGAGCTTCATGGGCGTTGCCCTATTCATAATAAAACTGATTCAAGCATTCGTTCGAAATTCGACAACAGCGGATATATAAGCCGGTGTTTTTATGGAAATTCCAGTCTCTGATTCAAAATTTAACCTTCACATACGAAATTTTTGGTCGCCATAGGTGTTTTTCTTTTATCGTAATAAAGATCTCGTTAAAAATTCACATTATAATGGTACGACAAAATACTTCCACAAGGTACTATTGTTTTTACTTAAGCATCAATTAATCATTCTGTGGGTACATAGAAGTACGCATGCTTTACATTTGTAGCTTTAAACTATTTGCATGTATGTGTTGGCCCTTCATTTACCTATGAACAATTTTCTCAACACAAACAACTACATATGCTCTCATATTTGACTTCTTCACTTTAAATTCAAAATTGTTCTTTAAAATAGCATTTTCAATTATGCATGAAGATCGTTCTTGTTGCGTGTTATAATAGAACGAAAAATAGGTGTTAGTTTTAAATCTTGATAACAATCAACTTAGAAGGGGGTTGAATAGGTTGTTACTGAAAGTCTGTAAATATTTCTTTTAAAAACACAACGTTCACTTTAATGTTATGATGTTGATGAAAGTTTGTTGAACATCAAAACATTTCACTGAACGTTTTCACAGTTTCGAGATAGTTAATATGTAAGATAATTAAAACATTGACTAACACCAGATATAGCATGGTAAACTTCTAAGAGAAACATCCACGGGCCCCTATGCCACGGGTAAATAAATCCACTATTTTAGAACATGTTACACACGTCTCAAGTTTTTGAAATTACAATTTTAGACCTAATCTAAAACCTTATGAGCAATTTACAAAAACTAAAATTTAGTTAAGAACAATAATAAAACTTCCCTGTTTTATATCTTCTTCAACTAGTCAAGGAATACAACCAAGTACTTGATTTTGATCTTGGTTCATTCCACGAGTGTCTCCGAATTGATTCCACAAATCGGAATAAGGACCCAGTCCTTATCTTGTCGTCGAAATGCCGTTCTCTCTCACAATGGATTTCTACAACGCTCAGTTTCTCAGAGCCGTTCTCAAAAATGGAATTTTAATCGGGCTAGGACTTTTGAATATTTCTCTTTGAACTCTCAACTCATAAATGATTTGCTCTGAGATGCTTAAGTATCTTTGCTTTCAAAGTCCGTAGAATTCTTGGAATACCACCTGTCTTATTTATAGTACAAGAAGTTTTTCTAAACTTAATCACTTAGTATTTGTCTTATACAGGGATAACACAAAATAAGTCTTTAAGTTTAAATAGACTTTATAAAAGATAAGGTGAGATATATCACAAGAATGTGAAAATAAATCCAGTTATATATTTTCATTTAAGTAGATAAATAAAAAGATAATAATTCAATATCTTATCTACTTAGAAACATAGTTCAATTATAATACTTAAATATGCAATTTATTCAATCACTTATTTAATCGATAAGGAACAAGAGTTTTAGAATAACTAAAACCGATAAATAGATTGGGATAAATATAGTTTTAAGGTTTCGCTTTTCATACAACTATTAGATAATCATTGAATCCTAATTAGCTCATATCAATAAAGAAAATATAATTAAGTATGCCAAAACTAGATTCTCCAACAATCTCCCCCTTTGGCATCTCTTAATTACAAAACTTATATCAAGTTGTTTTTTAGGTGAGCAAGCAGGCAAATTGGATTCAAGAATATGAGATTCATTAAAAGCAATAAATCCTAATTACCAAGCAAAAGCAATTCCTAATTAAGCAAAAGTATTTCCTAATTACTACTCCCCCTTTTAGTAATAAAGAGGGGCCAAAGCAAAAACGAAAGCAACAAAAGAAACTAATTTAAAGAAAGTTCTGAAGGCAAAATGGAAAAACAACCAACCACATGATACTTAGTGTTAACCACTCTTGCGGGTCTTCTTTTTCGAACCACCAGTCTGGGTTCTCTTCTTGTGCTTGGTGGACGAAGGCATAGGAGCAGCATCTGGATGCAGGGACTTTTCAGCATCAAGGTCAGTACGCAGAGAATGCTCAAGACCAGTGTTAGGATGTTTAGTTCCATCAGGACCAATATCAGGATTTTGAGGAGGATTCATGGCAGCATCTTGATATTCTTCTGGTATAGGAGTTCTAGTCCGCTCGGCCAAAGCCACAAGTAAAGCCCTTATGAATCTGTGATGACGCTCAAAATTATCAGATAGTGTATTGACCAAAGAAGTTAAATCCCTCACCTGAGTTTCAAGAGAACTGGTGTGATCCTCGGAAGGTTTGGTCTTGCAGGAGGCGTTGGTCTCTTAGTGACTTTCTTTGAAGGATGAAGGACCAGGATTTTTGCGGTGAAAGTGTCACCACGAAGAATAGGAACCTTATGATCTTTGGAGATAGGCATGAAGTAAACCAGAAAAAGCAACATCCTAGAGTGTGCTTGATAAGTCGCCGCGAACACAATTTTGTCAAAATAATTGTAGCAATATCCCGCAGAGTAGAGGATGCCCATTTGTAACAAAACTCAACCCTATCCATCATAATGTCGACCTATCTTGAATTGGATCAATGTTGTGCAAGACAATTTTGTGAAGTACCTTATACTTAGAGGATAGCAATGCAAACAGCGTCATTTTTCCCGTAGGCCAAGGATTTTTAGTGAGTTCTAAGGCCAAATTATCAATAGTCGCTTCAAATTCATCATCCATTCCTTCATTATGGGTAATAACCCAAGCCAATGATAGCGAAGATTGAAGGACTAAATGGTACTAGCCGACCCCAACATAGACCGACCACCTAAAATTATTACCCGATTGTTTAATCTATCGAGAAATATTAGCCGAGAATTCTTTGATCAATGTTTCACAAGGTCTCCCAGTCCAACCCAACAAATTTTTTTATTTTTAAATCTAAATGCAAAATTCATGAGCAACTATGAAGAAATCCCAATCATCTTTACTCGGTGCGCTTTGATCATAGAAAATTGTTAACATAGTTCAAAATCTTATATATTAATCATGAAGAGGAGTGTAGTGTGTGAATAAATAATCAAAATAAGATCAATGATATCGAGACATATCAAAGACCACCTTCTAAATCACATAACATTTTATAGAATAGAGTTTCAAACCACCCATCATCTTATTTGTCCTTTTATGAAGAAAATATTTGACACATTATAAGCGTGAGTGAAATTTATTTATTTTTATTTCAACTCGGCTTTTTCTTTTCTTTTTTTTAATTTAAAGAATTTACACATTTATTTTGTGTTCGCATAGCCAGTTTTTTTTTTTTTTTTTTTTCAATTGAAAGACAAATTCAAAGATGGTTTTTAGGCCTCTACTAGACAGACGGTGGTGGGGTTTTGATGCCCCTACCATCAGTATTTATATAAAAATGGTAGTACACGGGGGGGGATATGAACGACCTCCAAGCATACAACGAATGAAAAAAAAAATCCTCAAACTCTGACAAATAAAGAGATACTACTTAGGTGCATAATTAAAAAGCAAAAGCAAAAGCAAATGAAAACCAAACTAACAAAAACTAAAGACCTCTAACCGATGGAAGGCTATATCTGTCGGTCAAGAAGTAGTCGCAACGACGTGGCAAGTCACGAAGATCCATACTCCCGATAATGTCGTTGGTCCCACCCCGGAAGCTAAAGAGTCACGACTGGTTTCCCTCTCGAAAAATATGAGAAATTGTGTCTCGATCGAATGAAAGAAGATGTCGATGCGTCGAGTATTGATGAATCACCCACGGCCCCCACCACGTGAAATACAATGAGCAGCGAGTGTAGAGTCGGTCTCAATCCATAAGTCCACAAGACCCATCCGTCGGGCAAGCTCAATGCCTCGTAAAATGGCTCTCAACTCTTCTCCAAAATAAGTATGTCTCTCCAGTAGCCGATGAGAAGGCCCGATACAACGCCCAGTGTGATCTCCGATAACACCCCGCCACTCGCAAATCCATCCCCAGCGCATCCATCAAGATTGATCTTGGTAGATCCAATGATAGAACGGCACGCCAATAAACCAAAGTAGGGGGGGGGTGAGGGGTAGGAGAAGTAAGAGTAAAACCAAAATGTGGGGCAAGATCAAGGTCTCCACGCCAATGCACAAATCGAAAGAGTCTTCCCATATGTAGTAAAGAAATAGTGTGATAGACCACGCCAGATGATACGATTGGGCTCCATGCCAATCTATGATGTCAGCATCATTCCTAGTCATCCAAATGTACCAAAAGACCAAAGAAAGGGATGATAGTGCGAATATATGGCCACTCTCGACAAACGGCACGAGAATCTCCAAGTCAACGAAATCTATGTCAGCATCTCTCCAACCACGAGGAGAATGCCAAAAATAGTGAGAAGTGCTGCCATACACCGTGAGCCACAGGGGCTATCAATAAAGACATGCTTGATGGTCTCAATCTCTCGAACAAAGACGACACCTTGATGCCATGTGGGCCCGAATCCTCCTCACGAATAATCACATCCATCGGCACCAAACCCTGCCACAATCTCCAACAAAAAAGATAGTCTAGTCTGGGATGATCGGGCTCCAAATCATGCGACAAAAGGCACAAGAGTACTCCCAGTCGAACAAGTCGCCATGCCGACTTGGTAGAAAACCTACCATCACGGGGTGTCTTTCCACATAGGTCTATCAAGAACATCGGACAAAGCGGTAGACTTCCAACACTGGATTGCTATATCATGTGGAAGGACCAACAAGAGTCTATCGATATCCCATCCAAGATCATCAAAAACTCATAGCCTTGATTAAGTGTATAAAGTGACTTTCACACTTTCAAGGCGGCAGCCCTTTCTCATGATTTTTTTATTTTATCAAGGATGGCTTCTCATCATTCGAGAAATGTAGCCCTTCTTCAAATATACCCGATTGTTTAACAGGATAGAATATTATGGTGCCGAAAGACATGAATCATTGACCATAGGTCTTCAATCCATATTTAGTCAAGAAATCGGAGGAAGAATACATAATTTGTCAAAAGATTATCAACCTAATTTCGACATCTATAAAGTACATAAACAAAAGATGAATTTATGGAGATTCAAATTATATTTTCAAATTTTATGATAAAAGCAATAACACATTTGAAAATCAGTATTTCTTGCATAATTAACTCAAGAATATATGCAAATATATATAATATTATAAAGAAGATTCACACTTTTGTCAACTCTCCTTTTCTTGTACCCGTTTTCAATGAGATAAGTAGTTAGACGTTTATACCAAGCTCGTGGAGCTTGTTTTAAACCATAAAGAGCTATTTCAAGTCTATACACATGGTTTGAAAAAAAGGGATCTATAAAATCTTTAGGTTGTTCAACATAAACTTTCTCATTAAAATAGCCATTTAAAAATGCACTTTTGACATCCATTTGAAATAGTTTAACTTTTAATTGGCAAGCAATAGCAAGTAAAAGTCTTATAGAGTTTAATCTTGCAATTGGAACAAAAGTTTCTTCACAATCTACTCCTTCAATTTGAGTGTATCCCTGGGCTACTAAGCAGGCTTTGTTTCTAAGTATAGTTCCATGTTTACCAGACTTGTTTTTGTAAACCCATTGAGTTCCTATTACATTTACATTATTTGGTCGAGGGACTAATTTCCAAACCTTATTTCTTTCAAATTGGCTAAGTTCATCTTGCATGGCTAACACCCATGATTCATCTTCTAAAGCCTCTTTCACATTTTTTGGTTCAACATGAGAAATATAACATACATGACTTATCTCATTTGTAACTTGCCTTCAAGTCACCATACCATTAACCCAATTTCTAATGGCATTAGATGTGGGGTGTGCTTTTTGTATCCAGGTAGGTGGTTCTCTTCGGGTGCTTTGTTCTCCAAGAGTGTGTGTGATATCAGTTGTAACATCATTCTGTTAATTTTGATCTGACTGCTTTGTTGCATCAGTTTTGGTAGCATCTCCAGGAATGTTCTGACTTTCGTTAGTGTTTTCTCCAACATTCGATGTTAGTCTCTTGCCTCGCATTTTTTACATCTTTGTTTTTATTACTTGTTCCTGTGAATACTCAGCAAAGTTATTAGTATCATCCACTACAATATTAATTGATTCAATTATGTTTTGAGTACGTATGCTATAGACCCGATAAGCGGACTATTTTTGAATATCCCAAAATACCCTTCATCACTTTTTGGATCCATATTTCCTATTTGTTCACGATCATTTAGAATATAGCACTTAATACCAAAGGTGTGAAAATACTTAAGGTTAGATTTTCTGCCTTTCCAAATTTCATATGGTATTTGAGATGTGTCTGTCCTAATGGTAACCCTATTCAAAACATGACAATTCAATTACATTAACTTCAACCATATTTTTCAGATATTAGTTGGACTTCTTTTATTCAGTAAGAGGTTTTCAAGTTCGTACTAGTTCTACAAATAGTTTTCTTGTGCTTTAAGTACTTAGGTGAATAATGTGAGAGGTTAGCATGATTTTGTCTATCTTACCACATGTTGGACAAGCGGGAGATGAGTGTATGTTACCTTTATATTCACATTTGGTTACCTTGTCAGTAGTTTTTGTAATTCCTGATTCTTTCAACATCTGACCGTTGATTACAGATTTAGTGAACATCAGAACGTTCCAGAACGTTATCTGGAACATCAAAACACATTTTCATTATTCCTTTGACAAACATGATTTTTTTTTGCTTTCTTATCTTCTCCATAATGAGTATATCCTAAACCATGTCTGATATTGGTGGTTCTTCCATAGCTCAGCACCTCGTTCAGTCGAGCAGCTCCAATGGTCAATTGTTTATTTGCTTCCCTACTTTGTTTTAATTCTTCCTGTAAATTACACAATTGTTTATTTTTATCAACCAACAATATTTCGAAATGAGTTATTTTATCATTAGAGAAACTTTGTTCTTTAGTGGACACAGTAGTCAAAGCCTTTAGGTTGACCCTAATGTCATCAGCTCCAACGTTCAGTTCTATGTTATAACGTTCATGTGAACGTTCATGAAAAATATCAGATAATTCAGAATCAAAAATAGAGCATGCTGTAAATGAAATATCTTGAGTAGTAGAAACTTTTCCATCTTTTGATTGATCATCGGTTGATTCATCGTCCTCGCTCCAAGTTACATTCATGGCTTTTTTACCAAAAGTTTTCTTTTTATTGTTAGCACATTCAGAGGCAATGTGACCATATCCTTCACAAGTATGGCACTGGATACGATTGTGTTCTCCTTGGAAGATTTGACCGATTCTGTCTATCTTGGTTAGGATATTTATTTTTGAATGATCCCTGATTTTTAGTTGATTTGAGATTTTGAGCCCGTTTCAAGAATTTGTCAAACTGTTTGGCTACTAGGGCAATATCAATGTCTGGATCATTCTCATCACATTCATCTTTTTCTTCCTCAACCCAAGATGCTATGCCTGCAGCTTTTTCTTTCTTTCTTGTATTGAGATTTAATTTATAAGTCATTAATGACCCAACCAACTCTTCAATTTTGATATCATCGATGTCTTTGCTCTCTTCAATTGTGGTTACTTTAGAGTGGAATCTATTTGACAATGACCGCAAGACCTTTCTCGACTAATTTTTACTCGTAATATTTTTCTCCAAGGGCATGTGCTTGATTTGATATGTCACACAGCCGAGCATAAAAATCTTTGAATGCTTCATTGTTCTTCATGTGTAGGTTTTCAAATTCTGTGTTGACCATTTGTAGTTTACATGATTTCACCTTAGAAGTTCCTTCATGTGCGATTTGTAGGATCTCCCAAGCTTTCTTTGCTATCCTGCAATTAGATATTAGCCTAAATTGATTAACATCTACAAAACAAAAAATAGCATTTAAGGCTTTGCTATTCCGGCTAGCATTAATGAAGTCAGCAATTACCCATTGTTCACATGGTTTTTCTGTTTCAATATTATTTTCAATGATAGTGGGAAAACTATAACCTCTAAGATAGAATGTCATCATTTTTCATCTAGAGCTTGAATGTAAACAACAATCACGGGATTTTCCAATAATTATAGTTAGTTCCATCCAAGATTGGCGGTCGAAAAGAAGCACTTTCCATACCTAGATTCATAGGATCTCACTTTCTAGAAGTGAACACGCTCGATACCAATTGTTAGTTTTAAATCTAGATAACAATCAACCTAGAATGGGGTTGAATAGGTTGTTACCGAAATTACAGAAATATTTTTTTAAAACACAACATTCACTTTAATATTCGATGTTGATGAAAGTTTGTTGAACGTCGAATATTTCATTGAAAGTTTTCACGCTTTTGAGATAGTTAATATGTAAGATAATTAAAATATTGATTAACACCGGATATAGCGTGGTAAACCCCATGCCACGGGTAAATAAATCCACTATTTTAGAACAAAGTTACACATGTCTCAACTTTTTGAAATTACAATTTTAGACTTAATCTAAAACCTTATGAGCAATTTACAAAAACTAAAATTTAGTTAAGACCACTAATAATAAAACTTCCTTGTTTTATATCTTCTTCAACTAGTCAAGGAATGCGATCAAGTACTTGGTCTTGATCTTGGTTCATTCCACGAGTGTCCCCGGATTGATTCCACAAATCAAAATAAGGACCCAGTCCTTATCTTGCCGCTGAAATGCCGTTCTCTCTCATAATGGATTTCTACAATGCTCAGTTTCTCAGAACCGTTCTCAAAAATATAATTTTGATCGGGCTAGGACTTTTGAATATTTCTTTGAACTCTCAACTCATAAATGATTTGCTCTTAGATGCTTGATTATCTTTGCTTTCAAAGTCCGTAGAATTCTTGGAATACCACATGTCTTATTTATAGTACAAGAAGTTTTTTTAAACTTAATGACTTAGTATTTATCTTATACAGGGATAAGACAAAATAAGTCTTTAAGTTTAAATAGACTTTATAAAAGATAAAGTGAGATATATCACAAGAATATGAAAATAAATCCAATTATATATTCTCATTTAAGTAGATAAATAAAAAGATAATATTTCAATATCTTATCTACTTAGAAACATAGTTCAATTAGAATACTTAAACATACAATTTAACCAATCATTTATTTAACTGATAAGGAACAAGAGTTTTAAAATAACTAAAATTGATAAATAGATTGGGATAAATATAGTATTAAGGTTTCCAGTTTTCATACAACTATTAGATAATCATTGAATCCTAATTAGTTCATATCAATAAATAAAATATAATTAAGTATGCCAAACTGGATTCTCTAACAATATGTAACAAAAATAACAAGAACACATAGATTTAACGTGGAAAACTCTAGAACGGGAGAAAAAGCCCAATCTGTCGATTGGGTGGTGAGCTCAGAGATCGGGCCTCTCGACCCAATCCCTCCGCTACCACCATTTTTTCTCATATTTTTAATTTCACCACATATGTCGCACCATGAACTTTTCGGGTTCGCCCAACAAAATTCTGGTCACCGAACTCTAACATTGCGAATTGTTGTTTAACATGCACATCATTGGCATTAGGAATCTTTGTCGATCTTCCACAAGAATTTGAACAACCGACAACTTGTGAAGTGCCAATGATCTCATCAAAATGTGTAGTGTGAGTAACATTGTTTTCATTTATCATTTGAAAATCATCTTCGTGGTTGTCGCGCATTATTTTCATCATCACTTATAATATTAACACAATTGTTGTCGTTCTCACAATTTTGATTTAAATGGAGACAACAATTGCATGAAATTGTATATTGCATTGACCATTGTCTTCTTCATTGCCACCATGTGCATGTGTTTGCATATTGCAGTGACATGTATCTTCTTCATTATCCACACCAAGTTTTGAATTGCATTGATGATCATCTGTTTCATTCTCCATATAACAATTTGCATCTCGTGTTGCTCATCAATCGAACCCTTTTTCACAAGAGTTACCCAAAGAGGAACGTAACTTGGTCATGCATAGAGAGAAACCAACACATTCGACATAATCTTCATTAGGAGAATTGATAACTTTGCCATTCTGGGGACGAGAAATTTCATCGCCATTTCATATAGAAAGGAATCAACCTTAATTGCTTCCAAAATTTATCATACACAACTCCGTATATGAAATATTTTTTGAAATAAAAGTATTCTTCGCAGTGTCTGGATTATTCCCTATATCCATTTACAAATCCATCCACCTTGATCACTCTTTTTGAATTCAACGAAATAAAAAACGAAAATCATTATACCATAATTCATATATGCACTTCAACAAAAATAAGTAACATGTTAATCTATCTCGCACATGTATTAAATAATAGAGATCGTAAACAAAGAATTCATTATCGTCAAACAAAGAGTTTCAAGTTCTAAAAACAACCCACATTCATTCGAAAATATAATTATAGAATACAACTTCAATTACAAAAAAAAAAAAAAAAAAAAAGGTACCTAGTTAAAACAAAAAAAGCTACAAGTTATAGAAAAAACGGCACCAATTATAGAAAAACAGTACCCTTCTCTTTTTTAAATTATTTTGCTTATTTTTAGAAATAAAATCAACAGTTTTTGAAAAATATAATCAAAAAATAAAAAAGAAAAAAAGAAAAACAATGTAAAAACATGTAAAAGGAGATGAACGTGCCATCTCTTTAACGTTCTTCTTTTGTAGAAATTTTAGGACTTTTGAAATGCAATCACTTAATATACTCCATCTAACCTTGTATTTGTTATGTTTTTGCTTATTTAAAAATGTGAAGGATAAATAAGTCTTTTTATGCCGTACTAAAGGACTGTTTGGATGTATACGAATAAGATGTACTAATTATTAGAAGGTTGAAAACAATAATACGATGAAAACAAATTGGGAATATAAATGTAATAATAAACAAAAGTTAAATGCTTCAATTATAATTAAAATATGGTGCAACAAAGAAACATTATGGTGCGAAACGTTAAAATAGAGACCTATTATCCAGAAACCAAGTTTTTAACCAAATTCTCCTAAAGATAAATGAAACCCAGCCCCTCGCCTCCTCCACCCCCACCGCAGCCTCTGTCTCCACCCCCAAAATGTGTGCCACCATTTTCATCTTTTTCATAGCTTTGTGCAACATCATAATTTCGTCTACATTACATACTCATTCCACCTATTCATTCTAACTTGATATATTTGTGTGAATTGCAAATTGTATTCCCACCCACCTTTTCCTCTTTCATCAACCACTCCTTCCAATGTCGATTGCACTGCCAGACAACACATTCACACCTCCGTGTTTGTGAAGTGGTGAAAACATGGATATTCTAATTAGATTTAGGCTTCAAGCGAAAATTCTGGCTGAGAAAAAAAATGGCAAAAATGAAAAATCGCAAGTTGAGAAGATAAGACAGTTACGGGACCCACATGGAGTACCTGTCACCAGCATTTCTGTGGTAGTGACAACGAGGCACTATGGATTTTGTCTATAAGAGTGTTTAGACACACTCACAAAGACATAGTGTTAACATTAATGTTTGAAGAGGGAAAATGAGGAGTTTGAACAGTTTTGATGGATAAATTAAGGAAGAAAATGGGTTGTTCATGGATCGGGAAAAGGAAATGAAAAGGGAAAGTGAAAATGTAGATGGAGATATCTCCACCCTAAAATGTGAATGAAATGAATAGAAGAGATAATTTGCTGGAATGCTCTTTATTGATATCTGAGTGTAAATATATATAGAGTTAGCTAACTTTTTCTACAAGACTATTACTTCTTATAATTAAGCTATCATTGCTACAATTCAGCAATGCTCTATGAATGCTAACTATAATAAAGGATTACATAAAGAAAACAAATATTTACTATTAATACAAAAGATATGACAGATTTGACTTACCAACACTCCCCTTCAAGTTGGAGAGTGGATGTCTTGCACTCCCAACTTGCAAGCCATAGGCATGAAAACCTCCTTCTCCAAAGCTTTGGTCAAAACGTCAGCTAGCTGATTTGCAGAACTCACTAACTTCGTCACCATAGAACCATCTTAAATCTTGTCCCTTATATAATTACAATCCATCTCTATGTGTCGTGTACGTTCATGAAAAACAGGATTTGCTACTATGTGTAATGCAGCCTTATTGTCACAATACAGCAATGCAGCCTCTTGATGCAAAAACCCCAATTCTCTAAGTAAATAACGAAGCCATGTCAATCCACAACAAGCTCCTGTCATTGCATGATACTGCCTTGGTGAAGAAAGAGAGATTGTTTTCTAGCGCTTCAACCTCCATGAAATCAACGAGGAGCCTAAGAATACACAGTACCCTATAGTAGATCTTCTTGTAAGTGGGCATCCTACTCAATTTGAGGCACAGTAGGCCCGGAGTCAAAGATCACTAGTTGAAGAGAAGAAAAAGCCTTGGCCAGGCGCAGATTTCAAATAGCACACAACCCGTAAAGCTGCTTCGCTATGATCCTTTCGAGGTTGGTGCATAAATCTGCTCAATATATGGGCAGAATACGTAATATCCGACCTTGAAACTGTTAGATATATTAATCTCCCAACTAATCACCTATATATCCCTAGATCTTTAAGTGGCTCACTCTTATCAGACAGTTTTAAACCACGTTCCATGGGAGTATTGATGGTAGCTACCCCTAATAACCCTGCATCCTTAATAGTTTCCAATGCATACTTTCGTTGAGAAATAAAAATACCATTCATAGATGTAGAAATCTCAATACCAAGAAAATACTTCAAGTTACCAAGATCTTTAAGGCAAAATTTATTATGCAAGAATTTCTTGATATTAGTTATACTTACAGGATCATTGCCGATAATTAAAATGTCGTCAACATATAGCAAAAGAGCAGTAAAGGACTTGCCTTGCTTCTTGATGAACAGAGAGTAGTCAGCTTTTGATTGTACATACCCAGCTGAACGGATGGCCATGGAGAATTTAGCAAACCATTGACGAGATGTCTGTTTCAACCCATATAATGACTTGTGGAGGCGAAAAACAAAGTGTTCATCTTCCTGTCGTCGAAGCCCTAGCGGCGGAGACATGTAGATTTCTTCGTAGAGGTCACCATGGAGAAAGGCATTATTAATGTCGAGTTGATGAAGAGACCAGTCACGGGCAGCAGCCAAAGCCAATATACAATGAACAGAGATAATCTTGGTTGTTGGAGAAAATGTATCCCGATAATCAACTCGTTCCAATTGAGTGAATCCTTTTGCCATAAGTCACACTTTGCACCGCTCAATTGATCCATCAGACTTATACTTTATCTTGCAAACAAATCGAAAACCTATGGGAGTTTTACCAGCTGGAAGATGAGTGAGAGACCAAGTGCCATTTTCTTGGAGAGCTTGCAATTCAAAATGCATTGCTTCTTGCCACTCAAGATGAGCAGCGGCCTCCGAATAAGAACTTGGTTATGTGACATTACTGATTTGAGCAACAAAAGATCGATATGCATGCTTATATCTGTGATATAAAACATAATTGGCCAGTAAATAGCGTGTACCTTTTGTCAGACCTAGAATGAAGAAAGTTGATTGGTCAGAGCAAACGTGGAGCACACATCATTGTTGAGCTTGATCGGTGGAGCGGTCTGGCGGTTGGAACGATGAAGTGGTTCGGGTGATGGAGTGAGGGGTTCGGTGAGAAGAGAGATGGTTTGGGTAAGGGAAGAGATTGGTCGGGAGCGAGTTGTGTGAGGTTTCCAATGTTGGAGATGGTGGGTTAGAGGTTGCCGGTTCGATGGTGGCCGAAAGTGCTCGGTCGGAGATATTTAGTGGTGTAGGAGTCTTTGGTCGTCGCGCATAAGTATGGATGGTGGTCGGGTGAGAGGAGAGAGGAGATGAAGTGGGAGTAACCATGTGGTTGAGAGGTGGCGGAGAAGATTTTTGAGGATTAGAGCCAATGGGTAATATGGTATCATGGGTTAGCAATGGAATTGGTCTATAAAATGGTCCAACGGATGTGCAGCAGAATTGGGCTTGACAAAGGTATATGGAAAAGTATTTTCATGAAATTTCACATCCCGGCTAGTAAAAACTTTTTTGGTCGATAAATTGAATAATTTGTATGCTTTTTGACCGATGGGATAGCCGATGAAGTTGGAAAGCAAGGCACTATGATCAAATTTGTGAGAAGTGTGACCGTTAGTGGCATAAACAAGACAACCAAACACACGGAGATGAGAGTAAGAGTGAGGTTTTGAATAAATAAGTTCGAAAAGAGTTTTAAAAGAGGTTAAGGTAACTGATTGATGATGTGGACAGCGGTAAGAGCACATTCTCTCCAAAATTGTGAAAGGAGTTGAGCATGAAATTTTAACGCACGAGTCACTTGTTTAATGTGACGATGTTTACGTTCCACAACCCCATTTTGATGAGGCGTGCAAACACAAGAATATTGAAAAATGACACCATTATCTTGGAAAAATGAACGAAGTGAGATAAATTCCCCACCTTTGTCACTTCGAAAATTTTTAATGCGAGATTCAAATTGAGTGAAAACATAACTGAAGAAGCATTTTAAAAGTGAATGTGCTTCATCTTTGTGACGTATTAACAAAATCCATGTGAAACGTGTATAATCATCAACAATGGTAAGAAAATAATTAGCACCGGAAAGAGAAGGGTGTCGATAACGACCTTAAATATTACAATGTATAATATCGAAAGGCTTTGTAAATGAAATATTACTAGTACCGAAAGGTAAACGACTCTGCTTAGCCAAAGGACATACATGGCAAGCATTATTTGACTCAACAGAAAAAATTAAAAAGTTCTTAGCAATAAAACTTAAGCGAGAGAGTGATAATTAGCCTAAGAGACTATGCTAGAGGTCGGTGGATGAAATGGTGAGGTTGCAAGCTTGTCGGTTTGTGGATGAGGAAGGGTTAGTCAAAGATTTTTTTGTCGCTAGTGCCACCAAATAGTATAGTCTGTCACGTTGTTTACCCAAACCAATCGTCCTCTTCGTAGCCAGATCTTATAAAATACACCAATGAGGAAAAAATGTCACCGAACAGCTTAGACCACTTGTCAAACAATTAACTGACATCAAATCAACTTTAAATGTAGGCACATATAACACATATTTAGTGTAGTAGGCAGAGACAGAGAGTTGCTCTTGTCGAAGACAAGCAATAACTCACTGAATTTCGAAGATGCAAGGTGCATTACTTTGAGAGAATCACTCATGGATTGAGAGTATTGACGATCAAGGAATGAACCATGTCGTTACACCACGACCAAGTCACATAGACTTCAAGATCGACTTCTTACGAAGGAGCCTAGATATAACCATTGACAAATCCAAGCTTGTTTTTGGAGTTTAAGGCTATAGTCATAGCCCTTTTCCAACCGTAGTAATTGTTTCCATTCAAGGATTTGGAGACTAGAACCAATCCTGGATGATCCGAGGGACGAGTAAAATAAGGATTTGAGATGTCAGATTTTGAAGAATCTGATGTAAACTCCAGCTTAGATGAATCGGAAGAGGCAATAGTCTTGCTGGGAATAGAAGGTGTTGTTGGATTTTCATCGTTGGCCATGATGGCTGAAAAAAAACTAAGAAGATGCTACACGAGATTAGAGTGCAGCGATGAGTCGAGGATCTTAGTCCCGCTCTGATACCATGAAAGAAATGAATATAAGAGATAATTTGTTGGAATGCTCTTTATGATATGTGAGTGTAAATATTTATAGAATTAGCTAACATTCTCTACAAGACTATTACTTCCTATAATTAAGCTATCAATGCTACAATTCAGCAATGCTCTATGAATGCTAACTATAATCAATAAGTAAATAAGGAAAACAAATATTTACTATTCATACAAAAGATATGACAGATTTGACTTTCCAACAAAATGGAGAGGAATTTCCAAGATATCCAAGAAGAAAATGGAAATGTTGATAACGAGATTGAGGTTGTGGGTGCAGATATATATATATATATATATATATATATATATATATATATATATATATATATATATATGCTTGTACTCCAGAGACTAGATTATCACAGAACAACTAGTAGGGGAAGAGCCAAGAGAGGTGCTTTTATTTTGCGTTTGATCACACTCTTATAGCCAAAATCCATTGTGCCTCGTTGTCACTACCATAGAAATGCCAGTGACACGTACTCCATATGGTCCCATCACATTGTCTCATCTTTTGATCTTGCAGATTTTCATCTTTGCCATTTTTTTTTCTCAGCCGGAATTTTCGGTTAAAGCCAAAATCCAACGTGAAGCTCCATGTTTACATGACATAACAAACACGAGGTGGGAATGTGTTGTTCGTGGCAATGCAATTGACATTAGAAAGAGTCACTGGCGGAGGGAGGGGGTCCTTGGGGTGCCCAGGACCCCCAAATTTCTGAAATTGTGTTTTTTTTTTCTTTCTTTTTTTTTTTCTTTTTAATTTTTTTTTTTTGTAAGTGATAACCATAAGCCCAAACCAAAACATAAGAAAATGGCCCAATCTATAAAATACTCTAAACAATGCTATAAACCCAACAAATATTACCCAACCCAAATTACAATTACCCAACCAACCAAAAGCCCAATTCATACTTCTTCTTCAATCGATAGTCGAAACGCAATTGCAAATACACAATCAGTAAAACTTCAGCAGTTTAACCCTTATTTCGAATATACAAATAAAAAAAAATTTGAATCACTTTCTCATCTTCTAAAAATTCGGATCGAACAATCGATTTGGCGATTCCATATATCATGTTCACCGCGTAACGTAATGACTAACTAAATCAAAGAATGGGGAGTCCTCTTTACGGTAAAATCTTATGTTTACGGAGAGATGAAATTGATATGGGATTACAAAATTACAAATGATTGGCCCATTCCTCAAATAATAATAAAAATCAATAAATGCATTTTGCTCGTTAATACATATCGTGTTCAATTGATTTTTTTTTTTTGAGCTTGAGTAATATTTAATTTCATTTGTAAATCCGATCTTCCTATTTTGGAAGATAATTTTATAGAAGGCAACGTAAATAAGAAGAGTTTGACTAATTTTAGATCTTTAATATTTTTGTGCAATAACTTCTTATAAGGTTTTTGAAGACTATGATTTATAAAAAAAAAATATTATTCTCATAAAAATGAGCTCAGTAATAGTGGTTTGAGGAAAAAAAAATCGCGGGTGCCGCCCCCGAACCCCCATGAGGGCTTCGGCCCTCCTCCTAAAGGACTCCCCAACTTCAAAAGTCTGGCTCCGCCACTGGAAAGAGTGGTTGATAAAGGAGGAGGAGGGGGGGTGAGAATTGATCTAGGTTTATAGCCAACATTTGAAATACAATTTTCAATTCACCACAGCCAACTCAAGGCATTCGGGGACCTTAATTGAGCAAGGTTTATAGCCAACATTTGAAATACAATTTGCAATTCACCAGAGCTGGCTCAAAGCATTTAGGGACCTTAGGTGAAAAAAAAAAATTAGGGGCTTTTTCAAGAAATTTGTTTATAAGAAAATAAAATAAATCTTGTCCATCAAAATATCGTTTCATTGATAAAGAGAAAACTAATAAAAGTTTAAGATAAACTCTTAACAACATTGAACGTCTTATACTGATTTGAAACATAATACATATTGTTCAAAAGCAACTAAACAATCAACTACAATCCAAAGAAAAAAAAAAAGACAACAACAAAAACAAAGCTAGTTTTTTTCCTTGAAACACGAGAGAAGTCGGTGCAAGTCGAACAGATTGGAGAAAGCTCTCTAGTTCTCGTGGAGCTGAAAATTAAAACAAAGATCTATGTAAATTTATTTTTCTTGTCTTTGAGATGCAAAATTAATTATTAGATTATTGTATTCAAGATTATACAAGAAATCATGTTCAAAGGACAAGAGAGATAATCCGTTCAATTTTTCTTGCAAAATAGTTGATCTCAAATATGACTTTATCAACTTTAATTTTGAAAAACTCCTCTCCGTCGAAACAACTTGAACTGGAATTGTTAACAATATTCTATAAGTAGTGTATGTATTTGGAAAAGAATCAACTCTTTTTATGTAATGAAGAATTTCCATTGGTCTATTCTTTTCCTTTAGAAAAATTTCCCTCAACTTTTAACTCTAAAAGCCCATCATGTTTTAAAATATTTTCGAGATTCAAACAATACTTTTTTTAAAAAAAAAAAAAAAAAATCACCCAATGATTTTAATTTCTTGAAATTGAATAGAAATACAAAAATTTCTTCATACATTTCAAATTGCTCAAATCTATTTTGAAGTGAAGAAATAACTTGATCGATCATGTAAACAAAATAATGAATTTTGAAAGATTCTTCAACACATTGTATTCTACCTTCATCTATATTTTCATCAAACTGTTTTTTTCTATGATTCACAGTTTTCACGAAATATAGGTTCTACATCTATTTCACTTGCAATTTCTTTGGCTGATGTAAATCCATTTTGTCTATAATTTTCAAAAAAAAAAATAAAGAAGACCCTATAATTGATCCATAGAAAGATCAATGTGCATATTTTCATTTTGAAAGTTCTTACTAACTGAATTAACAACTAACAAAATATCGTACCCAATCGTCATACCCAACAAAAATTCAAAATTATATAATTCATACATCACTAGACATTTAGCTTCACTCTTTATTTTAGGATCATCACTTTTCTGCTAGCACAAACAAAGCATCTCTTATTTTTGAAGCTTGAAATCTAATTGCTTTAACACTTCCAATACGACTATATCCCATCAAGTTTGTGGTAATAATTTGACAGTTAAGTTACTTATGTTGTCTTTCAATATTTTTCAACGCTTAGGTGAAGAAAAGAATAATCAATGCATTGTAGAACTCCAAAAAATGATATAGCTTGAACACAAGAGGTGGCAATGTCACAAATTAATTATTAAGTTAAGACTATGACAACCACATGATATATTATGCTCTAGGATTTATCTCCAACATTCTTTTTTGCACACCTTTTTGTTTTCCATTCATGTTAGATCCATTATTGTATCCTTGCCCTCTTACATGATTGATATCCATGTTAATTTTGTGCTCACTACTTGTCTCATGTCCTTTCACTTAAAAACGAGGTTCTTCCAATCTTTAGTTCCTTCATTGACAAAATTAGTTCGAACGAGATTTTATACTAAATAGTTTGCAACAAAAGCAATTTACTTTGTCAAATTCCTTTGCTTATACCAACCATCTTCTATCTTGTATTTCCCCATTTGATAATTTTCTTGAATAATAAGAAATGGAGAAATGCCTAGAAGTTTCATCTTTAGGAAAACCTATATCAACCTCTCTAATAGGAACTTTTTCTACTAAGATGTATCTTAATTTACTATCAATATTTTTCCATCGTCCCAGACCATAAATATTGATAGAAACATGATTCAAATTGTTATAGTATTTCTAGTTTTCACATTTGTTACCTCTTGTACATAGCTTTCATGACATTCTCCAGAATTTCCACCAACCATAACGTTATCACATATTTCATCATTACAATTCTCTATGGTTTTTCTACCGACACTTCATTATCCCTCAATTCAATTGGGATTGGGGTGGCGGCGTGGCGAAAGGTGGCCGTTTTTTTTTTTTTTTTTTTTTTTTTTTAGAGAATTGGACAAACTACCCAAATCAAATTATGTATTTTGAAATATGCTCAATTTTAATAACATTTGACTTAATTGACTAAATTTTAAAAATATTGACAAAAATACCCTTTATTTTTTCTCTTTTCCCACTCAATCTTTCTCTCTAACAAATTACATTATCTCATTCACTTTTCACTATTTCTCTCTCTAAACTACATCTCTCTCCTCCCCACAAAACACCATTGCCAAATCCTCCAACTTTCACACTCTTTGAATCTTTACCATTGCTGCCTCCCTCCACCTGCAATGTATTTTTGTGCCCATAATCTCAAGATCTCATTTTGAGGAAGCGGAGTATTTGTTAAGTTATAAGCTCTATTTTGTTCTCCATTACATTTATATATTGTGTATGTTGTTGGGTAATATATTTATGCGAAAATGAAAGTGAATAAATTTGACAAAAGAAGAGCAAGAAAAAAAAAAGCAGGAAAAAAATCACACCATTTGAGAAGAAGGAAGATGTTGATCAACATAAATGGATTTATGTCAATGTTGTCGACATAAATGGTTTTCCATTTATGTCCACAACACCGACACATAAACTGTCCTATTTTTTCATTATTTTATGACCATTTGTACATAATTGTTGCTATAATTTAACATATGTCCAGTAATAATGTCTATTTTATGACCATTTTACATAGTTGTTGCTATAATTTTGCATTTATGAAACAATTCATACTGTTAAAAATGATTATGTAAAATTAGGCTGATTAATCACAATCATTTTCATTATGAAAGGACAATTTTTTTTAACTAATTCGTTGATTTGATGTATTTTGCTGATGGTGCTGAATATATTGTACGGAGAATGTAAGATTTGATGGACAAATCACGCACCTTAGCAACATAAGGTATATCGATGTGATTACCCAAATTTTTATGAGCAGCAAAAGTTAATTTTAGGGATAACTATTTTGCACATTTTGAACAATTACATAACAAGCAAGTTCAATTTAGTGGAAAATTAGTTCATCAATTCATTCTCTACATAGTACATTCCAATAAAGTACATGAGGCATGGTTAAAGTTAAAGGACAACTAGCTAGGTTTGGAATGCAAGAATATTGTTTAATGACGGGTTTGCTTTGCCACGACAATTCAAGTAGTTTAAGTGTGTTCAAAGTGTTGTCAAGGCATAGACTTAGAAGTTGCTACACAATTCTAGCCGTATCTCGTTGAATGAGTTGGAAAGTGCTTTTATTGAGTGCGATCATTAAGGAGACAAGTATAAGCTAGGATTAGTCTTACTTATCGAAGGAGTACTTAGACCTATGGAGAGAACTAGAATTAACATAGAAATATTGTTGTTGGTAGACAAGTTGTACATATGCTATAAGTATCCATGGGGAAGAGATTGTTACTCTACGTTGTGCTCCGTCTTTATTAAACTCTTGAGAGCGACAGCCAGCAAGGGCAAGTGTTAACAGCAGCGGTCTCCTAAAGTACACATTGTATGGTTTTTCCATTGCATTTCATGTGAGAATTTGTAGTTTTTGTTAGTATTGGTAGATTACATTTCATTGCTTTCTTTATAGCCGACGTTTTGATAATTCAATTTACATTATATAGATGTACGAGGCATGTCCTCAAATAGATCACAATTTTGCGAGAAGCGATGATGGATTCCCACGTATTTTGAATTGGGATTCTTATCAGTAAACACAGTCGGCAACCATTATCAAATTTATGTCTAGTACGGAGGTTTGTTTACCACATTTGTCAATCATTGTACAAAAACATGTGTTGTTTTGTTAATGCAAGTTCGTATTTTTGTAGATTCTTATTTCGACAATGCTTCAACCCAGAAGAGTTCATTATGTGTCAAAGTAGAAGAGTTTCAAGTTCTAAAAACAACCACATTCATTCGACAGTATAATTATAGAATACAACTTCAATTACAAAAAAGACACTTAGTTAACAAAAAAAGCTACAAGTTATAGAAAAAGCGGGGTACCCTTCTCTTTTTTAAATTATTTTGGTTATTTTTAGAAATAAAAGCGACAGTTTTTGAAAAATGTATTGAAAAAATAAAAAAATAAAAAAAACAATGTAAAAATAAGTAAAAGGAGATGAACCTGCCATCTTTAACGTTCTTCTTTTGTAGAAATTTTAGGACTTTTGGAATGCAATCACTTAATATATACTCCATCTATCTTTGTATTTGTCATGCTTTTGCTTATTGAAAAATATGAAAGGTAAATATATAAGTCTTTTTATGCCCTTCTAACAAAGTGTTTGGATGGAAATGAATAAGATGTGCTAATTAATACAAGGGCTGAAAATAATAGTACAATAAAAAAAAGTTGATAATATAAATGCAATAATAAACAAAAGTTAAAGGCTTCAATTATAATTAAAATATGGTGCAGCAAAGAAACATTATGGTGGAAACATTAAAGTAGAGGCCTATTATCTAGACACCAGGTTTTTAACCAAATTATCCTAAAGATAAATGAAACCCAGCCCCTCGCCGCCTCCACCCTTACCCCCACCGCAGACTCTGTCTCCACCCCCAAATTGTGTGCAACTATTTCCATCATTTTCATAGCTTTGTGCAACATCATAATTTCGTCTACATTACATACTCGTTCTCACCTATTCATTCTCAATTGATATATGTGTGTGAATTGCAATAATTTGAATGTTGGCTATAAACCCTAGCTCAATTCCACCACCTTCTCCTCCTTCATCAACCACTTTTTCCAATGTCGATTGCACTGCCATGGACAACACATTCAGACCTCGGTGTTTGTAAAGTGGTGAAAATATGGAGATTCACAAGAGAAAATTCTGGCTGAGAAAAAAAAACGGCAAACATGAAAAGCCGCAAGATTAGAAGATGAGACAAAGTGACGAGACCCACATGGAGTACATGTCACCAGCATTTCTATGGTAGTGACAGTGAGGCACAGTGGATTTTGGCTATAAGAGTGTGATCAAACTCCAAATAAAAGCACCTCTCTTCCTCTACTAGTTGTTCTGTGATATTCAGACACACTCACAACAATAAATTGTTAACATTATTGTTTGAAGAGGAAAATGAGGAGTTTCAGCGGTTTTGATGGAGGAAATGAGGAGAAAAAAGGGTTTCATGGATTTCCACCCTGAAATGGAGAAAATGGAGGAAAAGGAAATGGAAAGGGGAAGTGAAAATGTAGATGGATAGAATCTCCACCCTGATATGGAGAGGAATTTCCAAGATATCGAAGAAGAAAATGGCAATTCTGATAACGAGATTGAGGCTGTGGGTAAAGAGGGAGAGGGAAATGATGTTGTTGGGGAATACAACGGAGAGAGACCTCCAGCTGATGATGTTTGTCCAATCATGTTTTGATAACTTCACTATCCCTTGCAAAACGAACTGTGGTCACTGGTTTTGTGGCAAGTTTTTCATTTCTTTCTCTTACTTTTAATTTTATTTTCAAGATTAAATTGCTGTTTAGTGCTTATTTATTGCTACATTTCTATTTATAAAGGGAATAATCCAAATATCAATAGACAATATCAAATTAGTATACATTTCTATTTATAATCATCGTTGATGACTAAAAATAGAAATGTAGCATTAAATAAGCACTAAACAGCAATTTAATCTTGAAAATAAAATTAAAAGAGAAAGAAAAGAAAAACTTCCCACAAAACCAGTGACCACAGTTCGTTTTGCAAGGGATAGTGAAGTTATCAAAACAGATTGGACAAACATCATCAGCTGAGGTCTCTCCCATCGTATTCCCCAACAACATCATTTCCTCTCCTTTTCACCCACAGCCCCAATCTCGTTATCATAATTTCCATTTTCTTCTTCGATATCTTGAAATTCCTCTCCATTTCAGGGTGGAGATTCTCCATCTACATTTTAACTTCCCCTTTTCATTTCCTTTTCCCGATCCATGAACAACCCATTTTCTCCTCAATTTCTCCATCAAAACCGGCTGAAACTCCTTATTTTCCTCTTCAAACAATAATGTTAACACTATATCGTTGTGAGTGAGTGTGTCTGAATAGCTCTATATGTATAATCACAGAACAACTAGTAGAGGAAGAGAAGTGCATTTATTTGGCGTTTGATCACACTCTTATAGCAAAAATCCACCGTGCCTCGACGTTGTCACTACCATAGAAATGCTGGTGACACGTACTCCATGTGGGTCCCGTCACATTCTCATCTTCTCGATCTTGCGACTTTTCATTTTTGAAGTTTTTTTCTCAGCGAATTTTCGCTTAAAGCCAAAATCCAACGTGAAGCTCCATATTTACACCACTTCACAAACACGTGGTGGGAATGTGTTGGCCGTGGCAAAGGCAATCAACATTGGAAAGAGTGGTTGATGAAGGAGGAGAAGGGGCGTGAGAATTGAGCTAGGTTTATAGCCAACTTTCAAATAAAATTTGCAATTCACCGTAACCTACTCAAGGCATTCGGGGACCTTAAGGTGAAAAAATTTTAGGAGGGCCTTTTCAAGAATTTTTTATAAGAAAATAAAATAAATCTTGTCCATAAAAATATCGTTTTAGAGAAAACTAATAAAAATTTAAGATAAGATCTCAACAACATTGAAAGTCTTATACTCAAATACAATTTTTGAAACATAACACATATTGTGAAAGGCAATTAAACAAACAACTACAATCTAAAGAAAAACCAAACAACAATAAAAACAAAGCTAGTTTTTCCTTAAAACAAGCGAGAAGTCGGTGAAAGTCGGGCAGATCGGAGAAAGCTCTCTAGTTGTCCTCCACCTAAAATAAAACAAAGATCTATGTAAATTTATTTTTCTAGCCTTTTGAGATGCAAAATTAATTATTAAATCATTATATGCAAATTTATCCAAGAAATCGAGTTCAATGGACAAGAGAGATAATTGTTCAATCTTTCTTGCGAAATAGTTGATCTCAAATATGACTTTATCAACTTTTATTTTGAAAAAATCCTCTCCATCGAAGCAACTTGAATTGGAATTGTTAACAAGATTCTATAAGCAATGTATGCATTTGGAAAAGAATCAACTCTTTTTATGTAATGAAGCCTAATCTTTTCCTTTTGAAAATTTTCCCTCAACACTTTTAACTCTAAAAGCCCATCATGTTTTAAAATATTTTCGAGATTCAAACAATACTTTTCTAAAAAAATTCATCCAATGATTTTAATTTCATGAAATTGCATAGAAATACAAAATTTTCTTCATACATTTCAAATTGCTCAAATCTATTTTGATGTGAAGAAATAACTTGATCAATCATGTAAACAAAATAATAAATTCGAAAGATTCTTCAACACATTGCATTCTACCTTCATCTATATTTTCATCAAATTGTTTTTTCTACAAATCACACGTTTTTCATGAAATATAGGTTACGCATCTATTTCACTTGCAATTTCTTTGGCTGATGTAAATCCATTTCTCTCTATAATTTTCAAAAATAAATAAAGAAGACCCTATAATTGATCCATCTGGATGCCCAATTTCCCTCTCGCATGACTTGCATTAGTTGTCCTTCAAACAATTCCTTCTCGAGTAGTAACAACGTCAACGGTAGATAGGACCGAAACAGCCTCACGGCGTTCTAAACACAACTCATGTACCACTTGAATTGGCGAACAACCGAACCCTTGGGACCTTCTTCAACCCCGTAATAGCAAATCAATGTGCATATTTTCATTTTGAAAGTTCTCACTAACTGAATTAACAACAAACAAAATATCATACCCAACAAAAATTCAAAATTCTATAACTCATGCATCACTAGACATTTAGCTTCACTCTTTATTTTAGGATCATCACTACTTTTCGCGCGGATCAAACAAAGCTCTCTTATTTTTGAAGCTTGAAATATAATCGCTTTAACACTTCCAATACGACTATCCCATCGAGTTTGTGACAATGATTTGACAGTTAAATTACTTATGTTTTCTTTAAATATTTTTCATCGTTGAGGTGAAGAAGAGAGTAATTAGTGCTTTGTAGAACTCCAAAAATGATATAGCTTTACACAAGAGTTGACAATGTCACAAATTACACTACAAAAGATGTTGTCTATAGCGACGACTTTTGTCGTCTCTATAGATCGAAAAGTCGCCCTTATAGTGTTACAGTGACGACAAAATCGTCGCTAAATATCGTCGCTATAGGCACAACTTCTTTAGCGACAACAATGTCGTCTCTATAGGCGTCAGATTTTTTTATTAATTAAAGAAAAATATTTCCATAAATATAGACCCTGACCCGACCCTACAACTATTGGTTTGAAACCCGACCCACCCACAAAGGGCCAACCCAACCCACTAAGCTTTGTTTGGCATTTTTATTTTAGAATTGTTGAGATGTGATTTGAACTCTTAATCTAAGGGTTGTGAAGTTGCAATCCAACCGTCGAAGAGAAATGAATTCTTGTTAATATATTTGTTTTTATAATATATATTATACATTTTCAATAATTGCTTAAAAAGTAAAAAATATATTGTTAGTAAAATATCAAATTCCACACCACGGTTTTAAAAAACTAAAAAAAACCAATTCTCATCTATAGAGGCAAGCGACAATGTCGTCTCTATAGACCAAAAAAAAAAAAAAAAAAAGGCGGCAAAGCTTCCCGCCATCTTCCAAAACAATATGGACGACTAAATTGATTTATAGAGACTAGTTTGGACTAAATTAAGTTCATGTTCGAATTCTTCACATAGGTTATGATGTATCATGATTTTTAACTTTTCTTCCAACCACCTATGATAAATTGTTTGGATTGAATGCTAGTGTGGGTATACTTGGGTTGCCCAATTAAGATTTATCGGTCACCCTTAAAACTAATTTAAATTTTATATTATTTTTCTAACTTATCGCTTCTTGATTGCCACTTATTTATGGTACCATTTTGAGATACTACCATACTAAACAACAAACTTTCATACTTATGTCAATTAATGCATTGGATATTGCAGTAGTTGGGCTTGCCTATCTTATTATGAACTATTTGTAAAAAAAAATTGACGTCTCTTCCCTCATCTTTGCTGATCGAATTTAAATATTTTGAAATTTTTACGATTCACACGTTACACACAATAAAATAGTATAAAAATTCATAATAAGTAAAAAAAACACAATTGCATGTTTGTGTATACTTATTAATAATTACTATGATTCATTAATTAATTGAAATATTTATTTATGAACAAAACTATAATAAATTTGTGACAAATGGTGTTAATTACAAAGACTAATAGGCAACGAATGTGGATGTCACAATTTGTTTTTCACCATCCCTACAAGCTAGAACAATAACAAATATAGGTGTCGTAAATTTTTTCCTCCATCCTAGAATTTTTAGCAACAAATATTCCTTGTCGCCAAAAGTAGATGTATTGCATCACAAGAAACTGTGTTGCAAGAAATTAAAGTTCGTCGTCATAAGTTTCCCACCAAAAATATTTTGGCGCCACGCTTCCCATCATGTTTTTGGCGACAATCTTTATTACTTGTCGCACATTTTGACATTTCACAACAACTTTTTATGCCGCTTTATATTTTTCTTTGGTACTTATTTTTCCACCACAATTTTGCAACAAATTATATATAAGTGTCGCTAAATCACTTATTGCAACAAATTTATGTATGTCATAAAATTTATTGTCGCGAAATAGAGATTTTATTGTAGTGAACACTTGTTCTTGATAGCTTAAATCTGGAGTACGGTCAAGTATAATGGAAAAATACTTTGCTTCTTTAATTTTCTTCATAATTGTACTTTTGACTTCAAGTGCTAACATTTGTATCAACTCATTTTGTATATTATGTCCCTAAGTTATGATAATAATCTCACCATTTTGAATATGCATTATTGGATCAAATTCAGCTATGATCTCAATAAGACTTAAGAAATTCCCATTATTCGCTTGATAAATCTTCTCATTAGTTCCACGAATATGCCAAATTATTTTTAGTTAGAGCTTCTACTACCGCAATGATTCATTTTAAAATGTTCTTACAATGTTCCTTCTCTAAATTAATTCTTTCTTGTGCATCTCTATCAATTGTCATATTCTTCAGCAATCTCAACTCTAAATCAATCCATGCATCCATTTTAATTATGTTCTCACTGCTTGTCTCATGTCCTTTCACTTAAAACCGAGGTTCTTCCAAACTTTAGTTCTTTCATTGACAAATTAGTTCGAACGAGATTTTGTACTAAATAGTTTGCAACAAAAGCAATATACTTTGTCAAATTCCTTTGAATATACCAACCATCTTCTATCTTGTACTTCCCATTTGATAATTTTCTCGAATAATAAGAAATGGAGAAATGCCTAGAAGTTTCATCTTTAGGAAAACCTATATTAACCTCTCTAATTGGAACTTTTTCTACTAAGATGTCACTTAATTTATTATCAATATTTTCCCATCGTCCTTTGATAGAAACATGATTCAAATTGTTATAGTATCTCTAGTTTCCACATTTGTTTCCTCTTATACATAGCTTTCGTGACATTCTTCAGAATCTCCACCAACCATAACATTATCCATCCACCAAAATGCTAACAAAATAGATGTTCAATTTTCTCATATATGGAGGGAAGGAAATAAAGTAGCCGATTGGTTTGCTATTAAGGGATACACTGAAAAATGTTTCAAAATGGTACAAAGAATTGATTTACACGGTGTTGTTAGAGGCCTCATTCGTATGGACAAGTTGGGTATTGCGTCAATTAGGCTTGTGGAGAGAACAACATGACTTACAGTAAAGGAAGTGACAAATTTAATGGCTGACAGTGGTGGTTCTGATGTTCTGGTATATGGTCTGGTCCTGGAGATTCATCAGCTCCTACTGCAGAAATGGGACTTAACAGGACTTCAAAACTCAAGCAATGAAGGAGGATGGAACTGGTATCTTGGAACAAGCTATTTTGGAGGCTATTCTATCATACTCGACTATCAACATTGGTTTATTTTAGAATTTGCGGTTTTCACTTGTAAAAAGAGTAGTACTCTTTTATGCATTCATATATATACATAGGTCTCTTTGTAAGAATTGGAGATAAGGCTCATACGTCCCTCTCTATGTACTTCTTTTTGGATTGTAATATAATGTATATCTCACAGGCTTTGGCTTTGATTTTCGAGCTGAGATATTTCCAAAAAAAAAAAAAAAATTATAACATTATCACATATTTCATCATTACAATTCTCCATGGTTTTTTCTCCCCGCACTTCATTATCCCTCAATTCACTTGTGGGCTCAATCGTTTCTTCACTGGGATTATTTAGATCTCTCTTATTACGTACTCATGATAAAAATTTTAAGAGCTCTTATTTGCAATTGAATCAAATTATCAAATCTTCTCTTTTTCTTAAGTTTTCATATCTCGATAAATATTTTCTAGTAGAGATATTTTTTCTTAACTAGGGAGATAAAAATCAATCAACACAACAAATGAGTACGAAAGATATCACCTGGAAATTTCTTGGGACAACCTTCAAATGAACAAAAATTCGGAACTTTTCCAAATTAGAGACTCCACTTTACTCATTTCCTCAATGATAATGGATCCATTGAATCCTAACACGTAGAAAAATAAGGGTGAGAATGAGAAAAATGACAGAAAGAACAATTAAAACAAAAATTACTAGTAAATTATCACAAAGAGGATTTAAATTATTCAAAGAACTACCTGTCACAGAATTCTATATGTCAAAACTCAAAACTCGAATCTTACCTCAAGGCTTGTCTAATTGACTTTACAAACGTGTTTGCCGGAAATCAATTATGTGAATCAATCAACGTAAACTAGTGAGTAACTTAGTTCCACCAAATTTTGACTTCAGAAAACAATTGAACAAGCTTATCTTTAATCAAAATTGTTTTGAAGAAAATGGGTTTACTTTGATTTCACATTTAATCGATGAAATAATGGGGGTTTTATGTATTTCATTGCCATAAGGAAGATGAAGAGGGAGATTCCAACATTACGAAATAAATGGGAAAATGGAAGAAAAATAGACATCTAGGGTACTGAACTTAGTTTCTTGATTCTTGAAATAATTAAACGATTTGGATTTTTCATTTTACACAAAATTACTTGAGTATTTCATTTTACATCAAATGATTTGGGGTTTTATTGGGCTAGGTTGTTGTAGGTTGGTTGGATTTTATTTTTATTTTTAAACAAAAAATATTAAATATTAAAAAAACTAAAAGTAATTTTAAAAAATCGGGGGCCTTTCCTAAGTCAGGGCCTTAGGCGATCGCCTAAGTCGCCTAATACCTTAAGCGGCTCTACAATTCACACACATATATCAATTGAGAATGAATAGGTGAGAACGAGTATGTAATGTAGACAAAATTATGATGATGCACAGAGCTGAGAAAATGATAGAAATGGTCGCGGACAATTTGGGGGTGGAGCAGAGGCTGCGGTGGCTGTGGAATTGGCAAGGGGCTGGGTGGTGGTGGTGGTGGTGGTGGTGGGGCAGCGGCGACGACGGTGGCAGTGAAGGCAGGAGAAGCTAGGCTTCATTTTCCTTTACCAGAATTTGGTTTAAAAACCTAGTCAACCAAACCTACACAATTTTTTCTTTGCTGCAACACATTTTAATTATAACAAAAGCCTTTAACTTTTCTTCATAGTGGCATTTATATCTCCAACATTTTTTCATCACATTGTTATCTCTGTTAATTAGCACATCTTTTTCATTTTCATCCAAAAAGTCCATTAGGATGGCATAAAAAGAGTTATTTATCCCTTATATTTTTAAATAAGCAAAAAAATAACAAATACAAAAATTTGAAAAATATTTGCCTCTCATTCGTAGTAACGGAATATTTGGATAGAATTATAATCCATTGTCATGAAAAAGATGTGCTAATATATTGAAGGTTGATGATAAATATGTAGTGGGGGGAAAAAGTTGAAGACATAAGTACGACAATGAACAAAGATCAGAAACTTTCATTGCAATTAAAATGTGGAGTTAATATAAGGGTAATTATATTATCACAACATTATTTGTTAAGTACACTACATTTTAATTGCAATGAATATTTCTAACTATTGGTCACTTTTGCATTTATGTCTAACTTTTTTTAACAAATTTTTATCATCAAACTATTAATTTTCACGTTTTATATGTTTTTGATGATGATTTTTGTCCAAAAAATTAACTAGGATGGCGTAAAAAAAAATTGCCTATAATATTGTTACATAATCAAAATAAATAACAAATAAGAAAGTTTGAAAAAATATTTTTGCCTCATTTCAATGCACATTAGAAGAATATTTAGACAAAAATCTTCATAGGAGACAAGATGTGAAAACTAAATAAAAGTTAATGATAAAAATACGATGAAAAAAGTTAGAAACATAAGTGTCTAAATATCAAAAGTTAGAGGGTCTTTATTGCAATTAAAACATGGTGTGAATAATAAAAAGTGTAGTGTGTATATAATTACCCTTAATATAATTACCTTTTAAGTTTATACTTTACTTCATTATACATTAAATGTCCTAAATACCCTTTACTTAAAATGTCTAAAATGCCCCAAGTGAAATTTAACGTTCAAAATTTCACCCAAAACCTAATCCTACAATTCCATTCACCATTTTCCTCTCATTCTTCAAAACCCATTTTCAACCCCAATTTCTTTCTTCTTTCTTTACATTATTTGTCAAGATAGAGTATATATTAAGTGATTGCATTTTAGAAGTCATAACATTTCTACAAAAGAAGAACATTAAATATGGTAAGTTCATCTCCTTTTACTTATTTTTACATTTTTTTTCATTTTTCGATTTTTTCATTATTTTGAAAAACAATTGATTTTATTTCTGAATATAAGAAAAATAATGTAAAAAATGGAAGGGTGCGGTTATTTTTTTATTTTTATTTTTGGTAACTGGTGCCGCTTTTTATATAAGCTTGTGCCATTTTTTTGTAATCGAAGCTGTATTCTATAATTCTATAATTCTACTACCGAATGAAGAGGGGTTGTTTTTAGAACTTCAAACTCTTCCGTTTGACATATAATAGATTCTTTGTTTAAGATCCCTATTATTTAATACACGTGCATATAGTTTTTGGTTAATTGGACAAACATGTTACGTACATATTTTTGTTCAATTGTAGATATGAATTCTAGTATAATCAATGTCTTTTGTTATTTTGTTGAATTTGAAAGAATGATGAAGGTGGATGGATTTGGAAATGGATAGGAATAATCTAAACCGTGCTACGAAGAATATTTTATTTCAAAAAAATATTTCATATACGGAGAAATATGGGAGGTGCTTGAGGTTAATTCCGTCCTACATGCATTGGAGATGAAATTTCTAGTCCCTAGCATGGCAAATTTATCAATTCCGCCAATGAAGATTACTTGCAACATGGACATGTGTTGGTTTCTCTACATGCACCACCAAGTTCCCTTTGTGTAACCTTTGTGAAAAAGGTTCGGTTGATGAGCAACACGATATGCAAACTATTGTGGAGAATGAAAAAAGATAATCATCAATGCAATTCAAAAGTTGTTGCAGATAATGAAGAAGATATAGATCAATGCAATATGTAAACAAATGCACATGGTGGCAATGAAGAAGACGATGGTCAATGCAATATCCAATTTGATGCACATGATGATAAAGAGTATGACTATGGTGAATTAAGTATAATGTTTTTTAGCTCTTAAATTATACTCCTCGTTTCTGGATGGGTAAGGTTATTTTTTTGTACCTTTAGCTGGAGGTTTGGTCAAGCTCCTTCTAAGTGTATACTAGATTTTATCTTCATTATTAATAAAAACATGCCACATATTGTGGTGTAAAAAAAAAATCATCAACTTGTAATGTAACTTACTTCATGGTTGTGTTGGTGTAGCTTCGAATACTTACATTATCAACGAGTGCAATGGAATGTTGCAAGCACAAGACGACAACTAGGATTTTATTTAACAATAAATGATATAAAAGTCTTTTGGTTTTTATGAATGAAAAAACACACATCTTTTGTTGAGTGTGTGTGTGTGTGTGTGAAACAATGGTATGTCGACTTAAATAGTATTGAACTCAAGTAGGAGAAATACATCCAAGAATCTAAATAGTTGATGTTATACATTTGAAATTCATTTATGAGTTACATACAAATTACCTAAATGTATTGTTTCAAATATATATTGAGTAGATGTTATACTGATATTTCAAAAATAAATAGATTAGATATTATTTATTTCGAATTCAATTCTTGGGATACACATGAATTACCTAAATATCGTGTAAGATTATGAAAATCCACAATATGATCAAAGTTAGATGCACCATTTTAAGCTCTTGAAATCATATAGATAAAAATTCATACCACTAAAAAAAAAAAAGCTTAAAATTGAGGGAAAAAAGAAAAAGAAAAAATGAAAACTATTAAAGAAAACACTAAAACTTCTCCATTAAAATTCCCATAGTGCATCTTCCTCGACTCCAAACCCACGGCCGCCACCACCCACACTCGATGGCACAGACACCAAATTCTATCTTCCACATCCCAAAATGCAAACACCACCATCGCAATCCAAAACCACATATACCAAAATTGTAAAAGTGGACCATGGTGAATGTTGGTAATGCTGCCCATTTGACCCATCATGCACTTCAAGCCCATTTGATTCTGTGATCCGATGAGGCCCATTGATCAATTGCCTAAATCATGTATACAGAATTAACACTTATAATTAAAAGTGTCAATTTATCCAAATGCTGACACATGGAGAATTGGACGACTCTGATTGATTTTCTGGAGGCTTCTGAAGATTAAATGCATTGAAGTGTATAGGGTACGCATATAGTGGTTTTACATTGAGATGATGAACGCTTGAACTCTCTCTCTCTGGTTCTACGCTTTATCTTCTTCCTTTCTTTTGGGTTTCTTTCTCTGTAAAGGTTTACGACTTTCCGAGTGATTAGAAACAAAGAAGGGTTGGTTTGTGGTGTTACTCGTGAACAAGAACTTGGGTGTTCTGATCTTGATTTCTTGGTGTATTTCGATTAGAGAAATGAGAGTTGTAGTTTGAGAGGTTCATTCTATATTTCAGTAAAACGCCGATTCTTTGCCGTTGTTTTAAAGGTCGGTGCTTAGTGCTTGAGCGTTATCCTTTGGTGGATGCACAACGGGTGATTAGGTCATTAATTTGGCTGAACATCCGGGCCCTTTTTAGGGCAAACAAATTCTTGTGTTTTACTACTTTTGTTTACTTTTTTGTTTCATCTTTGGTGCTGGTTGGAATCAAAAGGGACCAACAGTGGTATCAGAGTTGGAATCCCTAACTTTTGGATATAAACCTTCAAGATCTTTCGTAGATCTAAAAGCGTTCTTGGTGAAACTCTGAAAATCTTTGATTCTCTTGGTGAAAATCTTAAGCCAATGCACCTCTTGGCTCTGGATTCTTTGTATCCTCACATTCACTTGGTGAAAAACTACCGGAAAGTAAAACTTCTCCTCTCCAAAGGTTTCTTGGTTACTCTTTCTGCTTTTTCTCATTTATTTTGAGAAACTCTGGTAACATCTTTAAACTTTGTCTTGCTCCTTTAGAATAAGTAGTTTTGTTGATAGATCAGAACACAGAAACCGCCAAAATATCCTTTGTCTATGATCTCCTACGAGGATCCTAGAATCTGAGGGTCATTCTGGCAAGGCTTAGTGTTCTGTTGTTAAAGTTACGTAGTTAACATTACTTTATTCTAACTGAAATTGTTGCATAGATAGGAGTCCTTGCACGTTGGATGTTTCTTGATTTGTGAATACTTTTTCTGAAAAGAGTTATATAAGGAATATAGTAACATTCTGTTTTTGACAAATCAATTCTTGTTTTTTAAAATATCTGTTTCTTGAAAGTTGCTGTGTAAGATGTCTCCAAATAAGTTTGAGGTAGAAGTATGGTCTGGCAATGGAGACTTGAGGTCTCGCTTGAAAAATGAAAGTTGTATTATTACAAAGAAGGTGTGCTAAGGCCATGATGAGTCTTGGCACGAGGATCTTGATGATATCAAGAAACAAGAAATGGATGAGATAGCATGGAGTTCCATCTTTCTCCATCTATCAGATAGTGTCCTTAGACAAGTAGGTGATACTACTACTCTCAAGTTACTCTTTGGACTAAGCTTGAGTCCCTTTATGTGTCTAGGACCCTTCCAAATAAGTGCTATCTTTTAAAACAAGATTATGGTTTTAAGTTTGACCAGTCTTTGAGTGTAGATGTTAATCTTGACAGATTTAGTTAGATTGTAAAGGACTTAGCCAATTGTAGTGAAATATTATATGAAGATCAGAAAGTTGTTGCCCTCTTAAATTCTTTGAGTAAGAAGTATAAAGACATTAAAAATGCCTTTGAAGTATGGTAGAGAGAACCTTAGTGTTGATATTATCTTCAATTGCCTGAGAAATAAGGAATTGGAATTCATTAGTGATCAAAAAGAGCAGGTAATGGGAGAGAGTCTAATGGTTAAGGGTAAAAACCAATTTAGACATAATACCAATAGTAAGTCTTACCATAACAATAAGAAGGGCCATTCTGAAAAAGGTAAGACAAAGACTAAGGCTAAGTCTAGTGCTAAAGGGAAAAAATGCTATTTCTGTGGAAAAACTGGTCATAAAAGACTTTTATAAAATAATAGCTGAGTTAAAAGAGAAAAAAGAGGTTGAGGGTGCAGCTGTAGTGGCCTATAATGAAGCTGCAGTTGCCGATGGTCAGGTGTTTGTGTCCACTCTGCTGTCTAATTGCCAATATTGGATTCTTGACTCTGGTTGTTCTTTTCACATGTGTCCTGTTAAAAACTGGTTCTCTGAATTCCTTGAAGTAAATGGAGGGCAAGTAACTATGGAAAATGATGTTTGTTGCAAAATAAAAGGAATTGGTAAGATTGTTTTAAAACTGGAAAACAACAATCTCTTGATTTTGGAAAAAATCAGATTTGTGCTTGACTTTCAAAGAAACCTGATTTCTTTAGGAATATTAGATGACCAAAATTATAACATTGTTTTATCAAATGGAAGAACAAAAGTTTTTAAAGAAAATTTTGAAATTCTTAATACCCCAAAAGAAAACGGTCTTTATACCTTGAAGGCTAAACCCTTAGTGGGAAATAGTCTTGTAGCCATTACCACTGATAATGACAAGTCTGATTTATGGCACAAAAGACTTGGTCATATTAGCGATAAAGACCTGAAATCTTTAAACAATGAAGGGGTATTTGACAAGGACAAATTTGAAAAAATGTCTTTTTGTGAACAATGTGCAATTGGTAAACAACATAGATTACCTTTTAAAATTGGAACACACAAGTCAACTTCAATACATGAATACTTGCATGCTGATCTTTGGAGACCTGTCCCAATTAATACTTTCACTGGAATCGTGTTCTATTTTCTAATTGTTGATGATTTTTCGAGAAAGGTATGGACATTTCTTCTAAAATCCAAGTCTCGAGACTTTTCAAATCTTTAAAGATTGGAAAACTCTAATAGAAAACCAAAAAATAAGAAAATAAAGGTTTTAAGAACTGATAATGGTTTGGAGTTCTAATTTTGAGTTTGACTCTTTCTCAGAAGATTTTGGAATTCTTAGACATAGAACCTCTATTTATACTCCTCAAAGAAATGGAATTGCTTTGAGAGAATGAATAGGACTATCCTAAATAAGGTTAGGTGCATGCTTCATAGTTCGGTCTTCCAAAGTTATTTTGGGGGAGGTCAGAATGATGACTTCTTATCTCATAAATTTGAGTCCCTCTAGTGCTCGGAAAATAAATCTCAAGAATCGATCGGAAAGGTCACACACCGATTACTCTTTCCTTAAAATTTTGGATGTGCTTGCATATGCACATCAAGATGGTGGAAAACTTGAACCAAAGGCCTTGAAATGTGTTTTCTTAGGTTATGGGATTGGAACAAAAGGCTATAGGTTGTGGGTAAGAGAATTTAGAGGTTTTAAAGTCATTGTCGGTGAGAAATGTTGTCTTCAATGAAGCAATAATGCCCGTCTCGAAAATGTCAAATTCGAAAGTGAAGTTGATAATTTTGTTCAAACAAGTCTCATAACTCCTCCTCAGATTAAGATGGAGCTTACTGAAAATGAAGTTCAGTCTGATAATCCAGTTGAAACAGAAACAGAGAATTATGTTAATGATCTTCAAGTTGTTGGAGAAAATGTTTCACCTGACCTATCTGATTATCAACTTGCTAGAGATAGGGAAAGAAGGACTAATATAAGACCTCCTTCAAGGTTAGGCGACACTGACTTTGCCTTAATCCTCTCTTCGCTCCTTCAATAGGTAGTGAACATGCCTCCTTTGAAGAGGCCATGACCTGTAAGGATTCAAAACATTGGCTTTCAAAGAATGAAAGATAAAATGCAATCCTTAGAAAGAAACTCAACTTGGACCTTAGTAAGTAGGCCTAAGCTTCAAAAGATTGTTGACTGTAAATGGCTGTTCAAGTTAAAAGAGGGAGATTCCATAGATGGGGTTCCTAGATATAAAGCTAGATTAGTTGCAAAGGGCTTTACTCAAAGGGAAGGTATTGATTATAATGAGATCTTCTCTCTTGTAGTCAAGTACACTTCAATTAGAATTTTGCTTGCCTTAGTAGTCCAAAGACATTTGGGGAATTAGACACGGATGTAAAACCGCTTCTTACATGGGGAGTTAGAAGAAACCATCTATATGTCTCAACCTGAAGGATTTGAGAAATCTGGTAAGGGTGATTTGGTATGTCTCCTTAAGAAGTCTTTATATGGTTTAAAGCAAGCTCCAAGGCAATGGTATAAAAAGTTTGATTCTTATATTCAAAGTATTGGTTTTAATAAAAATAGTTATGATCCCTGTTTTTATTATCAAGGTAATGGTGGTTCTGATTCCATTTACTTGCTTTTATATGTTGATGATATGCTTCTTGCTTGTTCTGACAGGAAAGAGATTCAAATTGTAAAACGTAAATTGAGTAATAAATTTGAAATGAAGAATCTTGGTCCTGCTAGAAAAATCCTTGGCATGGAAATCAATAGGAATAGAAGTTTAAATACTTTGTTTTAAATCAATGTTCTTATATCTCTAAACTTCTTGAAAGGTTCAGAATGAATGAATCTAAGTCTGTCACCTTACCTTTATCTAATCATTTCATACTCTCCTCTCATTCAATCACCTAATTACAAGAAGAATTGAAAAGAATGGAAATGATCCCTTATGCCAATGTTGTAGGATCTATCATGTACTTAATGGTTTGTACAAGACCTAATATTGCTCATGTTGTAAGTGTTTTAAGCAGATTTCTAAGTAATCTTAGTGAATGTCACTGGGAAGCTATGAAATGGTTATTTAGATACTTAAAAGGAACTGCTAGTTTAGGTTTAGAATTTAAAAGTGGGAATGAGGAAATTTCTCTATGTGGTTTTGCAGACTCTGATTTTGCTGGTGACAGAGATAACAGAATATCCACATCTGCTTATGTTTTCACAATAAATGATAGCTGTATAAGTTGGAAATCCCAACTTTAGAAATTGGTAGCCCTTTCTTCAACAAAAGCCGAATACATTGCTGCAACAGATGCCATCAAAGAAGGTATTTGGTTAAAAGGTTTACTTAGTGAATTAGGATTTATTAATAATCATGTTGTTCTTTACTCAGATAGTCAAAGTGCAATTCACTTAAGTAAAAATCTTGTCTTTCATGACAGAACAAAGTATATTGAGGTAAAATTTCATTTCATTGGAGATGTCATTGAGAAAGGGATAATCAAGTTGAATAAGATATCAACTTTGGTTAATCCGGCTGACATGGGAACAAAAGTTTTACCCCTCAATAAGTTTAAAAATTGTATATCTTTGTTGAATATGGACTGTGGCTAAACTAGTCTCTTTCTTACAGGTACTTAGAGCAAATGAAACTAAAGTCGAGAGCCTCAAGCACTCACCGGTATGGCCTAATAGACAGCAAGGTGGAGAATGTTGGTAATCGCCGCCCATATGGCCCATCATGCACTTCAAGCCCATTGGATTCTCGCGATCCGATGAGCCCATTGATCAATTGCCTAAATCGTGTATGCAAATTAACACTTATAATTAAAAGTGTCAATTCATCCGATCTTGACACATGGAGAATTGGACGACTACGATTGATTTTCCGAGGCTTCAAGATTAAATAGATTGAAGTGTATAGGGTACACATTTAGTGGTTTTACATTGGGATCTTTGAACGCTTGAACTCTCTCTCTGGTTCTACGCTTCATCTTCTTCCTTTCTTTTAGGTTTCTTTCTCTTTAAACCAAAGGTTTACAGACTTTCTGAGTGATTAGAAACAAAGAAGGGTTGGTTTGTGATGTTACTCTGTGAACAGTAACTTGGGTGTTACAGTCTTGATTTCTTGGTGTATTTCAGATTAGAGAAATGAGAGTTGTAGTTTGAGAGGTTCATTCTAAATTTCTGTAAAACGCTGATTCTTTGCCGTTGTTTTAAGGTTGGTGCTTAGTGCTTGAGCGTTATCCTTTGGTGGATGCTCAATGGGTGATTAGGTCGTTAATTTGGCTGAACATCCGGGCCCTTTTTAGGGCAAAACAAATCCTTGTGTTTTACTGCTTTTGTTGACTTTCTTGTTTCATCTTTGGTGCTGGTTGGGATCAAAAGGGACCAAAAGTGAACTCTACTTCCTCAACCACTGACAACTACCCAAAGAGCACACCGAAGGGTTTGAGAATGAAAGTGTTCTTACGTCTTTAGACATGCAAGTGGGCCTTTTTGTTTCAATAAGGTTCCAGAACTCAAAATGTTTCTACCACGAGTAGCATTTGTAGAAGACTGACGAGTCGTATTTCCTTCTTTACTACGTGCAAAACATTATAAAATTATTCTTAGTAGTGGGATAGGTAGAATAGCAAGAAGCTTATTAGCAAAATAGTATACAAAAAATGTAGAAGCCAAAGTAAACAATTACACATAGCTAATTGGTACACTAAATGACTAGATGCATAGAGAAACCAAAGCAAGCAATTGGAATTTAAAAAGTAGGTAAATGCACAAGACCGGCCTAATTGCCTATCAATATTGTAAATATGAAAAATGATGTTGGGCGGTGTTTGAGAACAAGATTGGAAAAAGGAACAAAAATTGGGAACGTTGGAAAAGTTGAGAAAGTGTGAAGAACCTAGATCAACAATTTGTCTTTGTTTTCAAATATACACTCATTGATTGTCCAGCAGAATTGAGATAAATAGTGGAAGGAGGTGGCCGCTTATGATAGTGGTTGGGGAAGACAAAGTTATTCTTTTTTTTAATGAATTTTTTTTTCATTTTTCAGTTTTTTTTTTTTTTTTTTTGTCATTTGACAATTTTACCCATGTGGTTTTAAGTGCTTCATTTTGGATCAAATAATGCGTGAAATCCACTTGAGTCAAATAATGGAGAAAATAGACGGATTTTGTCATTGGAACCTATTATGCCTATTTCCTCAAATGTTTGGGATGTCCTGTGCTATTTTGAAAGGTTAAGAATTTATCTCTTATGTTTTTGAAAAGTTGAGGAGCAAAATATGTTATTTTCCCATTAATTTTTAAAATTGAGGTACATCAAGTAAAGCAAAACTGTCCCTTCTCTAGCCCTAAGTGATTTTTCGGGGCAAAAATGAATAGTAAAACTAAACTTAAAAAATTGGCTAACTAATTAATTTCTTTAACACTAGGTTTCTAGAAAATAAATTAAAATAAAACGAATCCTAGTGAAGATGAAACAAACAAAATGGAGTCATTGAGTCATTAACTTTAGCTCTTCATTTGAAGCTGATTCAAAGATAACTATTATACTCAATTGGACAAAAGGCATACAATCCGACCATTCTTTAAGCTTTTCTTGGATGAAATGGTATATGTTAAGGGATGAATCTCACATCGGTTAAATACTGAAATATTAACATGTTATAAAAGTTTGGACTACTCCTCTTAATAAAGTTGACGTTTTAAGATAGAACCTCAAGTCTTAATATACAGGTTAATATCTCGGTATTTAGCCGATGTGAGATTCATCCCTTAACATGCCCCTGCAAGATGGTGGCTCGTTTGAGCACACCAATCTTAAAATCCAAATGCTTGTTTGGTTAAATACCGAAATATTAATCTGAACATGATTTTCAAACAAATATAAAGTAGTTCAATTAAAATATTCTATTAGTACCAACGATTGATTTCACAATTCATGATTTTCAAACAACAATCTTCTAGTCATGCTTCTTTTAAAATATCTGAGAATTCATAATGTTGAATGGTTCTTTCTATTGTACATGCATAAACTGATTAATCACAATCACATCAAGTATTATATAAGACAAGTATGAGACAAATAATTAGTTTATCAACCATGTGATTAGCATAAAATACATACCTATTTACATACAAGTAAACTTATAAAATTCCTGACTCTACAAATTATATAATGGAGAGGCAATTTCTAAAACCACCCCTCCACCCAAGTAATGCTCAAGTCCCCACTGCATATTAACACTTATAAATAGAGGCAACCCATATGAACTCGACTGGTCCTCAAGCATCCAGTGCTTGTTCAGCAGCCAAGCGCCTTGCAAGACGTCTAACCACCCATCGTTTCCAAATACTGATGAGAAAGAGACTGGCAATCATAGTCCTAGCACCCACTTCAAACCACTTTCGATTCCGAAGGATTCCTGTATAGAAGCATTTGTTGGGTTAAAATTTCACTGAAACCGAATGTCTAATTCATGGATGATAATAGAGAATGTAGAGAACAAAATCAGACACCAATTACAACAAGTTTAGGTTTCAAGATAAAAAATTGCACGAATACTCCGGTTGACTGTCACTTTGAGTGACAGTTGGACGTTTGATTTGTAATAGACTCATCAGTTCAGCAATTACAAAAATGATCATGCAAGTATAGCAACCACATGGAATAACTTCTCCCAAAGATATTATTTTGAACCACCTCGTATATATCGAAGGTTGAATATTTAGTTGAGGTGATTCAACATGGTATTGGAATAGGCACAAGTCCCGAGTTCAAGTCTCGTCACCACTTATTTATGAAAATTGTGCACGTGTCAAGCCTTTTGATAAAAAAAATAATCTGACCTGAATGAGAGGATGTGTTGAAAAGACAATTTAAATAAATAAATTTGTCACCTCCTAATTGTTGAATTATTTATCTCTATAATGGGCTACATATTGTATTGCAATTAAATGGGCTATCTAATTAATAGGACTATTAAGTGATCTGTTGATTGGGCCCTGGAGACGTCTAAACATAGTACGGACTTTGTAATGTATAGAGACCGGATCCTAATCCAATTAGGATTGATGGACTTCTAATTGGTCTAGGGTATACAAAATATAATAAATAAGGGTTATGATCCCTGTCAATCACAACTTTGTTTTTCTCTTCTACACACCATTATAGACGTAAAATCTATTAAGCATTATTAAGGTGATTACAATCATGGAAGATCCAACCCTCTCAATTTCAACACCAATGGAAACATATGTATTTATCTAAATTAATTGTACTTGATAATTTAGCATGATATATGAATTCTTTAATTATGTGTATGTAACTAAAGACTATAGAATTTATTTCTAACAATTGGTATCAAAGCCAATATCATGTTGAATTATCGATTATGATAATTGTTTTAGTCAATTTATTAAATGTCAAACTATACACATGAAGAAAAAAGATTTTTAGGGTAAAATCATTTGTGTGTATATGAATTTTTTTTTTTTTTTTTGGATTATTTTGTCGAGGAAAATAAAGAATCAGATATATATAATTGTACTTCCATCTTCGCATACACATATAAAGTATATATTATTATTTTCGGAAGTCGATTAAGAATCCAAGTACAAGCATCTGGTTTTAGGGTGCGAATTTTTAGAATTAATTGCATGTTTTTTATGGGTGATTCTGGAAAAATTATGATCTGAATATATGTTGAGGTGATTTGATTATTCAACAATGTGAAGAAAGCTTGGATCTTTTTTACTATACACGAGGGATTGGCTAATAAATTTTGCAATCAACGTAAAACTTCGGAGGATTGGTTTTGAAGACCCAAAGAACCAAAAAACAAAAAAAAACAAATTTTGCATAATGGCGGCGGTGCTGTTGGAAGGTTCGCATGATTACTGCTGCTAGTTTTTGAAGCGCCCATGCACTAATGCTAATGTTATTCGCAGACCAAAACGTTGCTTTGAGGTGACGCAATTCTCCTCACCATCATGGAGGGTGTTGGTGGTCGAGGCAAAAGGTGGCGCTAGGGTTTGAAAACTTTAGCTTTTCTTGTATTTTTTTTTTTAAACGGGACCTCAAATGCAAATTTGATAAATTCAAGGATTACATTGCAATTTTGGAGATTTAGGTTATATTACACATTAAGTTCCTAAAGTTTAAAACTTAATTAATTAAATCCCTCGTGTTATGATAATTTAAAACTAAGTCCTAAAGTTCTAAATATTAAGTAATCTAACCCTATAGTTATGGGATTTTAATAATTTAGCCGTTAAAGTTGAAATTTTTCATAGGCGGCGCCGTTGGAAGGTTTGCAGCGCCACGCGCTGCTAGTTTTTTGAAGCACCCGCGGTGCTGATGCTAATGTTGTTCGCAGTAGCATGGCGCTGCTTTAAGGTGACGCAGCCGTCTCACCAGTCATGGAAGACGACGGTGGCTGAGGCAAAAGGTGGCGCTAGGGTTTGAAAACTTTAGCTTTTGCTTTTTCTTTTTTTTTTTAAGCGAGACCTCAAATGTAAATTTGATGAATTCAAGGATTACTGATGCAATTTTAGAGATTTAGGTTATATTGCACATTAAGTCCCTAAAGTTTAAAACTTAATTAATTAAATCCCTCGGGTTATGATAATTTAAAAATAAGTTGTAAAGTTTTAAATATTAACTAATCTAACCCTATAGTTATGGAATTTTATTAATTTAGCCCTTAAAGTTGAAATTTTTCATAGGCGGTGCCGTTGGAAGGTTCGTGAGCTGTTTCTCTTTGGTTTTTGAAACGCCCGCAGCAGTAATGCTAATGTTGTTCACAAAGACCACTATGCCACGCTTTGAGGTGACGCACCATCTCACCACCATGGAAGGGGCGGTTCTTTGAGGCAGTAGGTAGCGCTAGGGTTTGAAAACCCTAGCCACCTTTTTTTTTTTTTTTTTTTGAGCGGGACCTCAAATGTAAATTTGATGAATTCAATGATTAAGGTGCAATTTTGAGATTTATGTTATATTGCACATTAAGTCCCTATAGTTTAAAACTTAATTATTAAATCCTCAAGTTATAATAATTTAAAACTAAGTCCTAAAGTTTTAAATATTAAGTAACCTAACTCTATAGTTATGGAATTTTAATAATTTAGCCCTTAAAGTTGAAATTTTTCATAAGTTGGCCACTAAAATTTTAAATTTTGCAATTTTAACTCTAAAGTGTTAAAATTTCTTCAAAGAAAGGTCATTAAAATTTTAAAATTTAGGATTCAATCTCAAAACTTCATAAATCCTAAATTTTAAAACCCTAAAGTATTAAAATTTTACTCTAAGGTCCTCTAAGTTTTAAATCTTAAAGTTTTTCTTCGAAAATTTTCAAATTCTGATTCAAATGTCTTATATTTCGAAGTGAATAATATTAGGGTAATTTGCACTTTTTGTCCCCAACTTTTCAAATATGTAACAAATCTACCCCAACCAATTTTTTTAGCGCTAGGCATCTCCAACCTTTGAATTAATTACAAATCGGTCCTCAATCACGCTTTTCGTTAAAATCATCGTTATGTCACTAGCGTGTATCCCACGCGCTTTTATCCATCAACCAAAGCGTCCCGAGAATTTAAGGTCAAATTGGTCCACACACACACACACATTCTTAGTCGTGTGGACTTTAATTCATCCTAAATTTGCTTCATGTTCTACTTCTTCTTCCACTCTCAAATATGGAATGAATGGTATGTAGATATGAAAATCGCATGGATCCGAAAACATCATGGACGGATGCAAACTCGGGTAGAAGATTTTTATCCGTGAGGAATTGTGCTTCATACCTTGAATTTCTCATGATTTAAGTACTTGAAATCTTAAATTTTTTTGTGTAGAAAATCATTGTGGTTGATTTGTGTGGTGTGACCCTTATATTTGTGATCGGGCAAAACAAGTGATACCCGAGTTGTTGAATTCTAGGCGAAGAGATGAAACAAAAATAAATTAATTAGAAGCACATGTTAAGAGACTGGAAGTAGAGATAAAGAAGCTAGAAACACATATCAAGTGCCTAAAAGGAGAAAAGATAGAACAAGAAGTAATAACAAATTGTAAGGTGTTGATTGAAGAAAGAAAATCCTAATGAGTTATTCTTGGATTTACTTAGTTGTAATATATTGAGATTATTCTAGCTTAGATTTCATGGTAGAGCTGTGGTCAAATTTGTAAACCCATTGTAATTATTGTGTTTAGTGGAATGTTTTCAAGATTGTTGGTTTATTATGTTGGTTTTGCAAATCAAGTTATTTCGTCAATATCTTTCTTTAACATCCAATCCAAACATGTATGGTACGTGGTAGGCTACTACTAGTAAACGTTGAGGGCCTGCTTTTTGCAAAGAACATTTTAAATGTTGAGGACGTCAATTGCAAAAATTCTTCAATGTTGAAGATGAAGAATGCAACTATTTGTAAAGGTTGGGAACGTATCATGCAACAATATGTAAAGGTTGGGGATCCGATTTGCCAAACGTTTGTTTCACTTAATTATGTGTATATACTCCTCTTCTCACTACATCGATTTTCAATCGATTTTGATTCAACATTTTCAAACAAATGGAAGCAATGAAGACATTCATCACATTCATTCAAAACATGACAATATCATTACAATCATTCATTACATTCAAAATATTTTTACATTCAAAAACATTTTTACTAGATTTGCAAAACAACTACAAATCATCCCAAGACTCCAAAATCCCAAAACAATCCCCTCTAATCATCATCCCAACCAAAAGAACAACCCACGTACTATCTCCAACATTATTTCTTGACTCTAATGGCCTGCTGATGATGTCATCAAAAGCCAGAAAAAGCGAGAGGTGGGACCCTCTGAAAAAGAGTTTCTTTTGTTGGGAGAGTAATAAAGCTTGATTCTTGGATTTTGGGATGTCGAACTGAACCCTTCCATGGCTTCTGGACTTCCAGTTATTGTACTCTCCTCCATGGCTATGGCGATTAAAAGATTAAGAGAGAGAGAGGGTTAGAGATTTTGGGTAAGCACAAAAGTAAATTTGTGAGGAATTAAATGTGTGTGTATTAAAGTCAGACGCATTGGTTGATGGATAAAAGCACGTGGGATTCACGCTAGAGACATAACGGCAGATTTTAACGGAAAATGTGATTGGGGACTTGACTTGCAATTAATTCAAAGGTTGGGGATGCTTAGTGCTAAAAAAATTGGTTGGAAGTAGATTTGTTACAGATTTGAAAAGTTGGGGTCCAAAAGTGCAAATTACCCATAATATTAATACGATATGTTACCAAAGTAACCTCTATTGTATTGATTTGTTTATTTTTGCAATATAAAGATAAGTATATCTGTTACTTATGCGAACAATGTCCAGCCAAAAGAAAAGTTACTGTTTGGCCAAATTGCATATATACCTGTGGTAATAAATATGTGACAATTATAAAGTTTTCATGTGGACAATAAGTCGGTCCAAAGAAAGACTTATTGTTTGACAGATTAATTATCAATATTTAATTACTACACAGAGAGTACCACTTACAAGTTGATGTTTCTGTTCAAAGATTAAATATCAATGTTGTGCTAGGTATCTTGTAATTGGCCCACCGTTATATATAATTGTCATACATATGTTATGATATGATCATTAATTGTGAGCCTGATATATTCTCTCGTTTTCAGTTTTTGCTTCTACTTTTACAATATTTACCAACATTAATTTCATCAATGTGCTTAATAGCACAAATTCAAGAATTGGAAAGAGAACGTTATGATTGTTCTCGGTCACAAGGATCTTGACCTTACGCTTTGGACAAAACAACTTCCTACTCTCACCGATGAAAGTTCCACAGAGGATAAAAAGACTTGAAAACTTGGAATCGTTCTAACCGCATGAGTCTTATAATCATAAAATGTTCTATTTCAAAAACATTTAGGGGTGCTATATCTGAGGAGGAAAATGCTAATACGTTCATTAAAGAACTTGAAAAGCGTTTTGCCAAAAACAAAAAAAGTCAAACAAGTCTTCTTTTGGATTACCTTGTTTCAATGAGGTATAAAGAAAGAAAACGTAATAGAGTACATTATGGAAATATCTAATCTCACTTCCAAAATAAAGGCACTAAAGTTAGAGCTGTCTGAGGACTTGCTCGTGCATCTAGTTTTGATTTTCCTTCCTGCACAATATGGTCAATTTAAAGTAAGTTACAACACCCAAAATGATAAATGGACTCTTATTGAGCTCATATCTCACTGTGTGCAAGAAGAGGAAAGACTTAAGCGTGAGAGATCTGAAAGTACTAACTTATCAACCACTCCTTAAGACAAGAAAAGAAAAAGGAAAAAGTAAGCTGCATTTGGGGCACCACAACATAAAGTACAAAAGAAACAAGATAAAGAATTCACCTGTTACTTTTGTAAGAATGGTAGACACATGAAATAAAGAATGCTCCAGATTCTGCTTGCATGGCGTATTAAAAATGTATGCTTCTCGATATGATTTGTTCGGGTTAATTTATTTAGCTTCTATACATGTACACACTTGGTGGATGGATTCTAGTGCTACCACTCGCATAAGTGTGTCTATACATGGTTGCTGTGAAGTCGACGACCAATTGATGCCGAAAGATTCATCTTTGTGGGCGACAAGAAAGCAAGTGCGATTGAGGCTATAGGGACTCTTAGATTGTTATTAAGGACACGGTAAGAAACATGATTAGTCATTCTTCTTTACCAAAATTCCTATAGAAAGAAGCACTATAGACTACAACATACATCCTTAAGAGGGTTCCAAGTAAAACAGTAACTAAAACCCCTTATGAACTTTGGATCAACAAGAAGCCTGGTATAAGGCACTTAAACATTTTGGGATGTCCAACAAAGTGAGGCCTTATAGGCCAAGTGAAAAGAAACCGGAATCAAGAATTGTAAGCTACTATTTTGTTGGATACCCGTAAGCGGTCCATGAGTTATAAATTCCATAATCCATCGACTAGGTCCTTTTTCGAGACAAGAAATGCAAAAAATTTTGAGGATGTTGAGTTTGGAAGGAAAAATAAGGTTAAGAACATTGCCTTTGAAAAAGAACTTGTTTCTCTTTCTTCTGCCACTATTGACAATGATCGATTACTGACATTGTTCAAGAAGCGAATCTGAATTATCAAGACAATGTTGACAACTCTCCTATCCAAAATGAAGTTGTTGCTTCGATGAGCAAACTCAACAACCTCAAGAACAAATGCCATTGCGAAGATCCACTAGAGAGAGGAGAATGGCGTTCCGGATGACTATATCGCCTTTCTCCAAGAATATGAGGTTGACATAGGAGTAGTGGAAAATGATCCAATCAACTTCCATCAAGCCAAAACAGAGTTCTAATTCTTAAAATGGATTGATGCCATGGAAGATGAGATGAAATCCATGAAAGACGATGACGTTTCTCGTCAAATTGCACGAAGGTGCGTAGCCCATTAGTTGCAAATGGATATTTAAGACCAAGAGGGATTCAAAAGGCAATGTTGAGAGATATAAGGCCTATCTTATTGTCAAGGGTTTCACTAAGAAAAAAGCATTGATTATAAAGAGACTTTCTCTCCCGGTTATATCGAAAGACTCTTTCAAGACCATAATGGCACTTGTAGCTCATTTTGATTTGGAGATACATAAGATGGAGGTAAAGACTAGGTTTCTTAATGGTAACATTGACGAAATGATATATATGGTGCAGCCAGAATACTTTGTGAGCGGTGATCCAGAGAAAATGGTATGCAAACTAAAAAAATCCATCTATGGTCTCAAGCAAGCTTTCTGTCAATGGTATTACAAATTTCATCAAGTAATTATCTCGTTTGGATTTGAGGTAAATATAGTTGAAGATTGTGTGTACCATAAGTTTAGTGGAAGATACGCCCATTGCTAAAGGAAACAAGTTTAGCCTCAGTCAATGTCCCAAGAATGAGGTTGGGGTTAAAAAAAATGCAAAAGATTCCTTATGCGTCAGCTATAGAGAATCTTATGTATACTCAAGTATGTACGCATCCGGATATAGTGTTTATAGTGGAATTATTAGGCAGATATTTGAGTAACCGTGGGATGGATCATTGGAAAGTAGCCAAAAGGATTATACACTATTTACAGAGAACAAAAGATTTCATGCTCTCCAATCAGAAGTCAGATCATTTGGAGATCATTGGGTATTCTGAATCTGATTTTGCTGGATGCCATGACAGTAAGAGATCCACGTCGGGCTATATTTATCTGATTGGCTGGAGGAGCTATATCATGGAAGAGTGTTAAGCAGACGCCCATAACTCCATCCACCATGGCACCGAGTTTATAAGCGTATTATGAGGCATCTAATCATGGAATATAGTTGCGAAACTTTGTCACTAGTCACGTATTGTGGATGGTATTGAAAAACCATTGAAGATATATTGTGACAATAAATCGGCTGTGCTATACTCCAACAACAATAGAAGTTCTACGATGTCGAAGCACATAGACATCAAGTTTCTTGTTGTTAAAGAGAAAGTTCAAAGTAATTAGGTGCCTATAGATCATATTGGCACAAACTCTATAATTACAGATCCGCTCACCAAGGGTTTACCGCCCAAGGTGTTTCACGAGCGTATAGCTCATACGGGTGTTGTATCGTTTGATGATGTCTTTGGTTTAGTAAGAGTTTGTATTTTGATGATTTTCAGTAGTAGACACACTTTATGATTATTTTCTGCAGAATAAAATATAATGGTTGTTACCAATCTCTAAATTTAGTCTTCTATTTGTGGTTTATCATTAAGATTGGAAAGCTTTGGTATGATCTCACTAAAGAATAAAGTAGGACCAGTTGAAAATAGGCATGTGTTAAGATGACATTGCATGTAATTTCCATGCTACACATCCATACTCGATCTATGTCATTGAATATGTTGGTATGATGATCATTGATGGGTTTAGTTACCAATTAATGTGACGAAGACCGCTTTGATCTCATGCTAATATAGTAGATGGACCAGATTGTAATTACGGAGATGTTTCAAGGCAAGATAACAATTTAAGTGTACACATAAAGTTTAAGATACAATTGTTTCGGATAACATATGTAGCTCAAATGGGAAATTGTTGGATTATTTATCTCTATAATGGGCTACATATTGTATTGCAATTATATTGGCTATCTAATTAATATGGCTATTAAGTGATTTGTTGATTGGGCCCTGAAACATCTAAACTGAGTACGAGCTTTGTAATGTGTAGAGACCGGATCCTAATCTAATTAGGATTGATGGACTTCTAATTAGACTATGGTATACAGAATATAATAGATAAAGGTTATGGTCTCCCAAGTCAATCACAACTTTTTTCTTTTACACCATTATAGACAAGATTCCATTGAGCATTATTGAGGTGATTAGATCATGAAAGATCCAACTCTCTCAATTTCAACAAAGAATAAAGACATGTATTCTTCTAATTAATTGCACTTGATAATTTGACATGATATATGGATTCTTTAATTATGTGTATGTAATTAAAAACTATAGAATTTATTTCTAACACTAATATCTTAAGCTCTTAGATGAGGTTGATTAACGTTATCTTTTTCTTTCTAAATGTTTGATTGCGCTTACACACTAATGTTAAAATTTAACTTGCACGGAGTACTATGTCTACGACTATGCATCTACAAATACTCTTCAATACCAAAATGTGGTGCCTGGGAACCCAAGAGACCCCTTTTGTGTATAGTGTGAAGATATTTGCTATTTGTGTTGTATGACAAAAAGTTGCAATGAATATTTGATACAATATTTTCGTAAAAGTTATAGGCGAAGAAGCAACATACCAACCGGGAGATACCCATATCCCCCTATCTCGTAGCATAGTGCAAGCAGCAACTGCAAATAAAAATGGCGTTTATAGGCAAAAAAAAAAAAAATCAACAATTTATAATTACGACTCGGTTGAGTAACTATGCATTACCGCAAGAAAGCGCATTATATAGAAGATGTCTGTCAAACCCTCTGGATCCATCAGAATTTGGAATGATCTCTTGATGATGAGCGGGAATGCTAGTAATTTCTGCCAAATATGAAGTGGAACATGTCATCATGTAATGTACACATTCGAGAGTTCACGAGAGAAATAAGCATAAACACATGGTACAAGTAATTAGACTGTTTAAAAGAAAACTAATTTAACTGCACGTTCAATTACTTGTCTATGATGATTATTCTTTTATTTTATTTTTTTTCGCTCTATGGTATTATGTCAAGGAGTACATTACGCAACAGCCGGTTGAGCCCCTCAACACTTTTCACCAACCATATTATGAGCAAGGGAAATGCTATCGAAACCTAGGCTGTATTTCTTTTCTTAACAAGAGTTCTTTTCTTCTCTCCTTCCGGAAAAACAAGTATTTGGATTCTAATATGATCATTAAAAATTTCCATCTTTAACATATTTCCTTTTTCAGACAGGTACCATCGATGTAATGAATCACTATAAATATTATTAGAATTAATTTAAATAAAAGCAGTGAAGTTCTCAAACAAGGAAGAAATTTGTTTATCGATCAAGAATCAAAATCGAAGGATATCAAAAAGGAAGGGACGGAAGTGTCAGTGAATCTGTGGTTCAAAGGAATAAATGCTAAAAAAGTTGTACTTTAAATAGAGTACTAGATACTAGGATTAAGCATTTGTTGCAAATTATGGTGTAAGAATCATAAACTGTTCACTAGCTCAACATTTGATATATTGCAAGGCAGACACCTACTTATGGAATGTTTAGTAAGGTGGATTGAATAATATTGGACAATATTGAGAAAAACAAACTGAAATCTTTTCACGATATTTTCTAGTCATGCCCAAATCTAAGTACCAAGCATGCAGTTAAAGTGCTGGAGTAGTATTAATTCTATGGGGAAAATGTAACACTGAAAACAAAGGTGCAAGTATAAGATTGAAACCAATCTGTAAGTTTTGACGAAATGCAATCACTAGCATATCGACTTACCAGGAAAAGGCCCCGCACTCCACCAACAAATAGACAATTATATTGCTCAACTTTTTGGATGACTTCCATGACATCTTCTTCTGGTTCAACAAGTTGAGACATCTTTGGAACCAAGTTAGTAATCGGGAGAAAGCACAAAGGGCAGCTGCAGGGTTGAATCGCTGATCCATACATCCAGACGAGAAGGATACAGCTAGCTGGAATGGTAAACGCCGACAGAAGTTAAAATCCAGTAGTTTCTTGAGCGGTCACTCAAACTATATATAAACGACAATACGAGCGTCTACTTAAACTTACACTAGACGACAATAAAAGCTTCTTCTCAAACTACATGGAGACGTCGCTACTCAAACTCCATATAAACGACAGCTGCTCTAAATACAGATAAACGACAATGTAGCCATTATTCGAACCACATTTAAATGAAAATGTCAGCTGTTATTCAAACAACATATAAATGACAATGCGGGCTGTTACTCGAACTACATATACACGACAATCATCTACTCAAACTACAGGTTTCTAAGAATGGGCAGTTTGTAAAAACTTCATTGAGGAGAATTAAAGGGAATAATCCATAAATCAACATACAACATCACACATTTAATTTTCCAACAACTCAATTAAGGAAAAAGAAACTCACTAAGAAAACAACATTATCAGTCTGCTGAATAAAAAATAGGTAACTCTTCAAGCTCAAGAGTTTTCTCGAAAATTTTAGCATACTTTATATCATGGTAATATCACCATCCAGATTAAAATGATTTTAAATCACAATATATACTAATTTGATGCAATAACTATGAAAAACAGCATTTAATCTCAAAATGGAAAGAAAAATAGGAAAAGAAAAGAAAATTTTGCCACAAAACCAGTGACCACAGTTGGTTGCAATCATCAGCTGGAGGTCTCTCCCCATCGTAACCCCTTCAACAATAATTTCCTCTACCACAAATGTGGAAGGCGGGTTTACTCCAGTGGACCACATGGAGAGGTTTCAGTCATACTGCAGGCCATTGGAGTATTGTTCTGGTGGGTGCAGTGGAGTAAGCCGCAACGAGGACAGGTGAAACTTAATACCGATGGTGCATGTCGCAGTAATCCAGGGAATGGCGCCGGTGGTGAGTTAGTTTGGGATAATTATGAATACATGATTTTTGGTTTTTATGACCTGTATGGGTAGTGCAATAACATGGAAGCAGAAGTTCGAGCGTTACTCAGAGGGGTAAAACTGTCATCTAAAGGGCCTTCGGGATATTGGGATTGAGGTGGACTCATTAGCTATGATAAAAAATTATCGGTTCGGATTTACCAGGTCCGTTGGTTACTACATTACTACATTCAAGAAATACGGGATATAATTGCTCAGATGGACTACAGTATAACACACATCTACGGAGAAGGGAATATTGCTTTAGATTGGTTTGCGAATCAAGTACTGGATAGTGATCAACTGCATAAAGGAAGGGAGTAGTACTTCAGTTATCATCGCTTTTAAAACTTTCTACGCTCGTCTATTGGATGTGAGTTCTGGTGGTCAGGTACTAAAGCCCCCCTCTTGTCTGTACTTCACATTTTATCTATAATATAGGGTCTAGGAATCCAAACCTTCCCACGGAGTCTAGATGGAGGCTTAAAAACCACACTTAGGCTTTAGTGGTGTTTCGCCCAAAAAAAAAGGAAAAAGTTGAGAATATCTGGAACTAAGTTAGTAAGTGGGCTGCAGGAGACAGCATAAAGGGCATTTGCACGGCTGAATCACTGGTACACACATCCAGAACTGCAGGATGCAATTAGGTGGAATAATAAAGGCCAACAAGTGAGATAGAGAAAAGAGACAAATAAAACGAGGAAAGTTGAAGTTTGTAAGCTGGATATACAGATGTAGATAGTTGAAGCGGTAAGCTAGATATAGAGGTATCGATAGTTATATACAGACCCAAGCATTAATCTTTAAGAGTGTGTATAAAGGATTAAGAATCCAAGAAAAGGAATATTAGCAAGTATTTGAACTACATGAAGCCAGCAAAATACAAGTACTTGTATCAATATCTTGGATATATATATTCCAAAATATATACTACCAGTTATTTGGACTACAAAAACATTAGAAAATACAGGAATTCAAGATCCACCAGTTGCTTAAATAATGTAAACGACAACACTAGCGTCTACTCAAACTATAGATAGATGACAATACCAGCTTCTACTCAAACTACATATAAAGGAGAATACGAGCCTCTACTCTAGCTACAGATATACGACAATGCGACCGTCACCTGAACTGTAGTTATACAAGAATCAGGTATTACCACAACAAGAGATAAAGGACAATGTTAGCCATTGGTCAAACAATAGGTAAACGACAATGCCATCGATTACTACTCAAGCGATAGATATCTACTAGGAAGCAAATATTCACAACTTCATTGAAAAGAATAAAAGGGAATAATCCAAAACTCAACAGAAAATATCGTATATTTGTTTTTCCAACAACTCAATTAAGGAAACAAAAACCCACTAAATATCCGAAACTTTTTTTTAATTCGATTTAAAACTTTTTCTATGTCATAATAGCCATACAAATCCAGATGTAGTAGTTTGAAATCAGTCAATCACAAAATAATTTTTGTGGGTTGTACAATGTCGAACAATTTTGGTCAACATTTGAGGAAATACACAAGTATAATCCACCATTTAAACGTGTTTTTAATATGATTTCATTATGTATTAATCATCAAAATACTTTTATGAAACTATATATATACAAATTTAGAGTGACGAAAACACATTTTGAACGACTTGGATGTTCAATGTTCAATTCCCACCGTTTCTGTTTGTCAGTTGGCAGTATGAATGATAGTTTACACTTTGAAAGTATCATTCAGGAAAGCAAAACCCACAAGTTTCTCGAAAATTATAGCGTCCATTTTAGTCATCAACAATGATTATAAATAGAAATATATACTAATTTGATGCAATAAATAAGCAGCAAACAACATTTAATCTTGAAATAAAATTAAAAAGTAGGAGAAAGAAAATAAAACTTGCCACAAAACCAGTGACCACAGTTGGTTTTGCAAGGGATGGTAAAGTTATCAAAACAGATTGGGCATACATCATCAACTGGAGGTCCCTCCCCATTGTAACCCCTTCAACAACCCTTTCCATTTCTTGTCTCATTTTTCCTCTTTAAACGGTATAGATTATCACAGAACAACTAGTTAGTAGAGGGAGAGATGTGGTTTCATTTGGAGTTTGATGACAACTCTTATAGGCAAATTCCACCGTACCTTGCTGTCACAACCACAGAGAAGAAGCTGACACGTACTACAACTAGGTCCCATAACTTTGTCTCATCTTCTCATCTTCCGGCTTTTCTTTATTCGCGTTTTTCTTTTCAGCCGGGATTTCCGCATAAGCCGAAATACAGCGTGTGTGGAAAGATGTGGTTGATGAAGGGAGAAGAGGTTGGGGGGGGTGAGATAAATACATTTTGCAATATACATCTATTAAGAATGAATATGTGATATTGAGAACATGTATGTAATGTACCTCAGAAATAATGTTGTTTTCTTAGAGTAGCAAAAATTATCGAAATGGTGGAGACTAATTGGGAATGGGGTGGTGGCGTGGCGGAGGCGGCCGCGGTCGTGTTTTGTTATTTTTATTTATTTTTATTTTTTTAGAGAATTGGAAAATAAAATTATATATTTTGAAACATTCCCACTTTTAATAACATTTGACGAATTGATGAAATTTTAAAATTATGGACAAAAATACTCTTAAATTTTTCTCTTTTCCCACTCTAACAAATTCAATTATCTCCTTCACTTTTCATTATTTCTCTCTAAACTACATCTATCTCCTCCCACAAAACACCACCATTGCCGCATCCTTCCACCTTTCATACTTTTGAATATTTACCATTGTCGTCTCCTTCACATGCAAAATATTTTTGTGCTCATAATCTCAAGATTTCATTTTGAGGAAGTGGAGTATTTGTTAAGTAAGTTATAAATTATATTATGTTCTCCATCATATTCATATATTGTCTACGTTGTTGGGTAATATATTTATACGAAAATGAAAGTGAATAAATTTGGCAAAAAATAACAAGAAAAAAAAAAAAGAAAAAAATTCACACCGTTTGAGAAGAAGGAAACCATTGTTCACAACGTCGACACACAAAACTGTCCAATTTGTTGTCCATTATTTTATGACCATTTGTACATAATTGTTGCTACAATTTAACATATATGAAACTAATTTTTTTTGTCCAGTAATAGTGTCTATTTTATAACCATTTTTACATAGTTGTTGCTATAATTTTACATATATGAAACAATTCATACCGTTAAAAATGATAATGTAAAATTAGGTTGATAATTCAAAATTGTTTCTATTATGAAAGGACAATGTTTTTTTAAATAATTTGTTGATTTGATGTATTTTGCGATGGACACCAATATATTGTACAGAGAATGTTATATTTGATGAACAAATCACGCAGCTCAGCAACACAAGGTATATCGATGTGATTATGCAAAATTTTGATGAGCAGCAAAATGCTAATTTTAGGGAGAGCTGTTTTGTACATTTTGAACAATTACATAATATGCAACTTCAATTTAGTGGATAATTAGTTCATCAATTCATTCGTTACATAGTATATTCCAATAAAGTACATGAGGCATGGTATAAAGTTAACGAACAACTAGCTAGGTTTGGAATACAAGAATATTGTTTAATGACAGGTTTGCTTTACCACGACAATCTGGGGAGTTTGAGTGTATTCAAAATATTGTCAACGCACAGACTTAAGAAGAAGTGGCTACACAATTCTAGCCGTATCTCGTTGAATGAGTTGGAAAGTGTTTTTATTGAGTGCGATCATCAGGGAGACAAGTATAAGTAAAAATTAGCCTTACTTATCGAAAGAGTACTTAGACCTATGGAGAGAATTAGAATTAACATAGAAACATTGTCGTTAGTAGACAAGTTGCACATATGCTATCAGTATCCATAGGAAATAGACTAGTAATTTACGTTGCTCCAGTCTATTTCAAACTCTTGGGAGCGACGGGTAACGAAGGCAAGTGTTAACAGTAGCGGTCTCATGAAGTACACATTGTATGGTTTTCTCATTACATTCCAGGTGAGAATTTGTAGTTTTTGTTAGTATTGGTAGAATACATTTCACTACTTTTTTTATAGATGACGTTTTGATAATTCAATTTGAAGTTCTAAATCAACGAGGCATGTCCTCAAATAGGTCTCAATTTTGCAGAGAAGCTACACAATGGATTCCCACGTATTTTGAATTGGAATTCTCACCAGAAACACGGTCGGCAACTATTACCGAATTTATGTCTAGTATGGAGGTTTGTTTAACACCTTTGTCAATCATTGTACAAAAACATATGTGTTGTTTTGTTAATGCAAATTCTTATTTTTGTAGATTCTTATTCGACAATGCTTCAACCGACGGACATAGAAGCAGGACAACCTTATAATACTACACTTTCCCTACCGTAAGATACGATCGATGCCCGTTTTGATTCACTTGTACACCAGGATGTGTTAGGGCATCGCTTTGAAGATGATGCGATATCTTCGGTGGACAAGAAATAGACGAACTGGCTGGAAGCCCATCAATGGAGATCCACAGTTATGTCCTTGAAGTGCCTAGTTGGTCACCACATTTGGAGATGCCGAAATCTTGATGAGCCTAGGGAGAATCGCATAAAATAATGCCTTGAGTAGAAATGGATGCCTATGTTTCCCATATGGATTATATACCTACCATGCTATCGAACATTCCTCACCAGGAATATGTCCCTTCATCTTTGGGCTATGAACATCCTCATTTCCCTGATTACGTGACTAATGAGCACATGAGTTTTCTATTCTCTGATGTTTCTCAATTTTGTTTATGATATTGATACTAATCCGATTAATAACTTCTATATTGATATGACAAGGAATGGGACTATTTTATTTCCTTCGACAAGTAGGCGCTTGGGAAAGTGAATGCATTCTCTAATACTATGATATTCGGCTCACTCAATGGAAGAAATTTCACAAAGACGATCTCGCGATATGCTACAATGGAACTTGGTCCAGTGAGCATTAGAGATAAAATGTGGTGGTACAACTTGAAACAAGTTGCACACCTTCAAACACCATGGTAATTGATTATCAAATTTATTATAAAATGTAGCCATACCCTTTGACATGTCCTAATTTTGTTTACATGTTATTATAATGCAGCACATCAATGTGATGTTCTTTTGTAAGTGCTGGGGCTGCCATTGCATTCTTATCAATTTATGTAATATATGCCTTTCTTTGTTCTTTTTGCTTCTACTGCTAATGAGATTTTGAGGGAACGGGCGCAGAGATTGAAATTGGATGTTGTTACTCCTTTGCTTCATGTCAAAGGAAGTGTATTTACTCTTGTAACACAAGAGGATGAGTCCATCTACAACTTATTGCTTTGCATCGAGAATGAAAGTGATGGATTCCATTCACATAGTTCCTTGCCACAGTGGATCATGTGGGCTTCTAATGTGGCAATATATTCTAACCAGGTGCCAAAGATCCCTGATGGTGAGAAGTCTTTGTGGGGATGGAGTGATGATGGCACGGAAATTGAAGTTCCATCATTCTCCCTCTCGAAGCTATGTGCTCTACTGGAGTTTCCTTTGACAGTGCTCAGGCGACTCACAATTCCCTTAGTCGATGAGGAAACTTGGTCCAAGTTCTATGCTATTAGTAGTGCTTTATTGGCTCCCATTCTTCTGGCATGTCCGTGGAGTACACAAGACAATGTTGGTTCGCAAAGCAGAATAGTTGTATATATTACTAATCTGTCAATTGGTTTCGTTCTTTGCATTCTTGCATATAAGTATGTGAGGCCATATCATCCTCCTCGGAATTTGTTCCTTCCATGGGTTTTAGGTGGGTTTTTGATTAGTATAGTTTGGTTCTACATGATTGCAAATGAGCTTGTTTCTCTCCTCGTGGCGTTTGGTGTGGTTCTAGGTGTCAACCCTTCAATCCTTGGGTAACTGTATTGACATGGGGCAACTCCATGGGTGATTTGGTTCAAATGTGGCATTGGCAATGAAAGGTGAGGATGGTGTGCAAATAGAGTTGTCTGGATGCTATGCAGGTCCAATGTTCAATACGCTCATCTAATTGGGTATCTCAATGCTGCTGGGGGTATCTCAATGCTGCTGGGTTCTGGTCAGAGAAACCTGGATTATTCATGGTCCCACAAAATAGAAGCTTGTATTACACCATGAGATTTCTCATGTCTGGACTTATTTGGATGCTTATTGTCTTGCCGAGAAACAACATGCGTCCTAGCAGGATGCCACCATATATTTTATATTTCTCGCTTGCGGGTGGGCACTGCAATGAGGATCATTTCATTTGGCTAGCCTTATCATTTACAGTGAGTGAGAGGTAATGTAATTATTACTTGACTTAGGAAAAAGGAATTCAATAGATTGGGCAACTTAAATTGTGTGTGAGGAATTCAATAGATTGGGTAACTTAAATTGTGTGTGATCGAGATCAAGGAGAACAATTTCTTGTGGTGGTCATTCAACAACTTGTTGTACTCAAAATCTTATTTATTGTTGTAACATGTATAAATAATAAATTGGGTACTTCATTTTGCTAACTTTCCAAAACTCTTTTTTATTTCAATTGGTCTAGATTCTCTGTTAACGATTTATGATTTTCCCGTTTGAATTTTGAATTTTCCTCAATTATCGCTTATATAATTAAACCTCCAGATCTTATCTAATTTGGTATGACCGTAAATTTGGATTGGAATTCAAAACAGACTTTTTTTAGTTATCTAGTATTATTCTAATCCAATTTTGATAACAAGGCATATATGTAAAGAACCTCTGTACAATGCTTTAGCTTCAGATCTGTCCGTTTGCCCATTATGATGGTTCATCCACCTCCTTAAGGCTCCTTTCGTTTCTGTCCATGTTAACGACATTATATTTTTAAGGCCTTCAATAAAATTCTGACATTATATGCTTTTACTTATTGTCGAAGAGAACCCACCCTAATTCTTCCAATAATTAAAAAGCGGGCACCGACTCGTTCCCTTAACTATAGATTCTATAGACAAAAATTATCGATGGCCTTGGTTTTCTCCATGCCAGCCTTTGCTGAAGCTCAAGTATAAATCGTTGTGTATAAATTTTCTTATTAATCGAAGCTCTCTTATTTCAATCATTAACCATATTTACAGCATCAGTTTTCTACTGAATATTATACACAATTTCAAGTTTCATCAATGAAATCCCCTTCAACCCGGCACCTTAATTTTAATTTACACATGACAAACTAAGAATTATCAGCCGATCAACACTAATATGTACCAATCAACACTAACATGTACCACCAAGAATACCATATAATGAACAATTTACTCCTTTTTATCAAAGATGCATACCAAGGGCCGTGAACACTAACAGAAACATTGGCAGCAGCCACCAGTACCGAGGCTGCAGCCACCACCTCATTGAGGAGCAAAGCTGCCCCCACTTTCTGCAATGCCGTTTCCGCCAGTTCTCTTCCATGTTTACCGGTTCCCCAAGTACGACTCCTCTGGCAGCCAAGTATATTGCACAAGACACCATGTTAAAACAGCATCCTCTTGCTGCAGATTTTTGGTCAACATTCTTGCCATAATTTCCTCCATTGACTCATGCTTCATGCCAATTGATTTCTCCACAGCTTCACCGAGTACGTCTATGATATCTTGGATACCGGCATCCTTGTTAGAGTCAAGACGTGCAGAAAGTTTTTCAACGCTGGTAGAGAGAAGGCTTTCCATGTCTGCTTGGCTGGTTATCATTCGCTGACCCACAAGAGCCTGTCGCAAGACTAGAATACTGCAATCACACAATGGATGCATTAGTTTAAGGACATCTGAGATGACAACGTTGGACTGTAAAGTCCTAATTATATTGTGCATTCTTATCTTTGTATTAGGTTATCTTTGTATTAGGTGGCCTTAGTTACCTATGCCACATAAAGGAAACTGGGGGGTTGGGGGTACGCTTTTCTTGTCGTGTGAGAGAGAGAGACTTAAAGGTGTGAGATCTCCATTGTAAACTACCCCTCTTCTCAATCTCAGGGAAAACCTACAGTGGCTGGTGAACATAGTTCTCACATTGAGTGTTAACCACTATATATCTTTTGTGTGTTTCTGTTTTTCCGTTATTGGTATCGAGATTGCTTAATCCCAGACAGACGGGGATATATGGGGAGAAAAGAAGACAACTCAGTTGCCATAAGAGAAATGTGCATTGCACTGCCGGAAGAGGGGTCAGACATACCTTATCGCAATCACAATGATCTTCTGAACGCGAGACTGAACAGCTCTTAACCTGGAGAAGTTAAGCTTCATAGTTTCAGGAAGTTGATCCTCTTCCAAACCATGTACCTTGTTTACCAACTTTAACAAGCCCAATCTCACCAACATATCAATTTCCTCTCCTTGCATTCTGAAGCGTGGTCAATGTTCTCTGTAAACTAGATGCCGTGTTAAAATTTACAGGATAATACCAAATTCAACAACAACAAAGTTACAAACAAGATTTAGGAACTAGATGCCGTTACAGGATAATACCAAATTCAACAACAATAAAGTTACAAACAAGATTTAGGAGGAATGAAATCCCAAGTCCAGAAATCAACCTGTCAAATTTGTAGCATAGGAAGATGTAGACAACGCATCAGCTGTATTCGTGCTCATTTTAACTACTAAACTTCCACCAGTTCGAAGAGTGGTGGATGGAAGGAAACTCCGAGACGTACTCTCCTTTTTGTTTGTCAACAAGGAGAGAGCACTTTTATGTTCATTCCATTCCTGATCTTTACTATCATTCACAGATGAAAGCCAATTTGCCGTTGAGGGTAGAGAGGTGAAGGCATTAGAAGGATGCCCATAATGCCTAGTGAAAGCTTTTCCAAGAAATTCTAAAGCCCCCGGCCCCTTCAAGAAAGGCTCCAAAATTCTTATGCGCGCTCTGCTTATTTCTTGTTTGAGGTTCTGTCACAAGGCAAAGGTGTCAAACTTTGATTGTGAAGGATTACATAAATACTGCAAGACCAAGGCCAAAATATAAAGCACAGATATCTTTATTATAACTACAATCTCATAATAAATTTCTGTATAGGTTGTTCCCCCCCAAGTTTGCCAACCAATGTTTAGTCCAGTAAGACAGTTTTAACTAAAACCACACCTTTTCACTAAATTTACTCTCTAGGAATTCCTCGTGAAGCTTTCATAGACAAATCAGCTCTTTTATCATCATCATTTTAAGCACCCACAAGTGCCCAACTAAATTGAGGTGCATAAGCATTCCCACAAGAGACATGAATATCAGAATGACTCTTTCATGAGAGATTATCTCTAGCACTATCCCTGTATGAATTGAGATAAACTGCCATATGACCCTAGAAAGCAATGGAACCGAGCAGTTGCAAAGTGATATTTCTACATGCAATCGAATGAAAAACCACAGTAAAGAAAGCAGATATAAAACACCTGTATCTGTTCTAAAACAAAACGCAAGCCCTTAATCAATGCAATGACATGTGAATCCTCTGACCCATCACTGGCCCAACACATTTCAGCTAGCTCTTTCAAAAATTGCTGGTGTTTTTCCTTCAATTCATCCTCATACGCAGGAGCAGAGAGCTTCTGCAAAGTGACCAATGCAAATTCCAGAATCTTTCCCGGGTAATCAATTTCCACTTTGCCCGAATTCAACACCTAAGAGGGAAAATTCAATAGCACACAGAAAGTACATCAATTATGAACAGCAGATGAGAATGGACATGGCAGTAGCCAGGCAAGGGAAAAAAAAGAAACAAAAGTGCAATTATGATAATGGTCACCTCAGTGAGAATGTCCAGGTCAATAGCTTCAATAATTTCTTGTCTCCAACTCTGATGAGCCATTGCACAAATTTCATCTCTCACCTCCCTAGTCAACTCAACAACACGGCCGTAGTTAGACTTGTCCTGTTTCACGGATTCCATGATACCATCCCAATAAGCGTTCTTCATAGTCTCTCTAACCTTTGCCTGCACATGAATTGAAGAATCAAAACTCAGTGAATACTCGACTTCTGGCCAAATGGAGACCAATATATATCTTGGTCTAGTAAAGCCTCACAAAGAACTGAAGGAAAACATTGTCAATTGATACTACAAAACCATGAACTAACCATGATGTTGTCTTGGCCTTCATCAGCAGAATTGGAACTATCAATAAATGAGAGTTTCTCCCCATGAACACATTCATTCACAATCCTCGCATTCTCCATGTCCAACTTCTCACTAGAATATTGGGATGGGCTACTGCTAGAAGCTGGGGAACTAACTTCCTTGGGATTAACTTCGTCCCTAAATAAAGACCGCACTACAGGGGTTCGCTTCTGAGTATTTTCAATCAAATCACTTGTTTTATCTGAGCTACCAAGGGAAGGGGGGGAAGCAGTATTTGGAGACAAAATTAATGTAGAAAGCGGGCTGATTGGTCTTCCATTCTCCCTTGCCTCAAAGAATTTCATTCGTGTGTCAGAAAGCGCATTTTCCATACGTTCGATACCAGCATCTCCACTGAGGTGTAGCACTTTCTCCCTCAAAAGCATCTGATCTTCTGTGACCTGCATTACAAATGATTAAAACTCACCAAACCAATTGGTTTTTCTCAGAATTTTAAGCTCACAGAGGCCGGACAATAGTACTTGATATTACTCTTAGAATAATGGATTTCTTCTTACAAAATGTCTAAATGAAAAAGTTAAGATGCGGTTTCACGATCTACAACCAGAAAACATGGGTATTCTTCTCTTTCAAATTCTCATGTTTTGAGCTTCAGAAAAGTTGAATGCATAAAACTCAGAACAAAATGTTTATGCAGCAAAACAGACCCATCATTTTGATTAAAGGTTTTACAAAGAATAATTTATTTGTTCACCTAGATTATTTTGTCTGGGTCATCATGCGGAAGAAGAAAATGGGGCTGGGAGGTAACCTGTTTCTGTACAGCCTTCATATCATGAGTGAGAGAACCACTATCTCCATCAGGAGTCATCTTGCAGGTCTGAAACATAGAGAGTTCTAGCCGACAAGCAGCCTTGACCAGATCTTCCTCTAATGACCTAGCATCTTTAACCTTCCACACGACAAAGCTATTCAAAAGGAGCACCATGCCGAATCAAAATCTCCAAGTTGAGACCTGAAGGACCTACGCCTCCCAGTCCACGGTTAGACTCCCCATCAGAAACTTGTATAGGTCCATGTAATGTTATCTTAATCAGCAACTCTAACTCCTTCACAAATTTCTCAGCCGATTTAGCCAAAGCAATCTCACGCTCCCTTGACCACTGATTACAGCATCTGGATGTCCCAGTATCATATAAGCACAAAGCACAACTCTCACTTGGTACCTTGATAATTTAACAGGAGTTTTGGCAGCTTGCCTAATGGGTGCAGTCTTTTTTTCCTCTCTGCTCGAGACATTTTTCCTAGGTGTTTCCCTCCTTTTTGGGGAGGCTACTCGCTTGAGAAGGTGATCAATATCATCCAAACTAGAAGTATTAGGGGCAGATCCAGCCGTCGGGGACAAATTAAATCGATTCTCTATTCGGTCAAGTAAAGCTTTGGTTGTACGAAGGGTAGCAGTTGACTGGATAAGAAGTGCAAACTGCTCAAATGGTATTGCCTTCACAGATCCCTCATTAATATGCAGCTCACTATAAGCTCTGGCAAGATGTGCTGTAGTTTTTTTCGACGTAACGAACTTCCTCCAGCACCTGCAGAATACAATATTATCCAAAGAATAAGTAAAAAAAAAGTTCATCGTGCATGATGATATACATCTAACAGTCCACCAGGTGCTACATCATAGGCACGTTGCAAGCATAGATAATTGAGAACAACTCCCTAAGTATTAACAAAAATTTTAACTGACTTAATCTTGAGTAGACTCACGAATCCCATTAATATTAATTGATATGAAACTAAATATGCTGCATGTACCTTGCTAATTTTCTTGAAAGGATGTCAGCCTGCTCTTGCATGATATTCCAATCATAACAAACAACATTATGCGGCCTTCCTCTCTGCTTTAAATATTCTGCTCTCTGTCTCCTTGCCTATTCACCATAAAATTCCAATTGTTAAAAATGACAAACAAAGACGACCACCAAGTAAATCTTATTCAACATGGAACTATGAGAATACCCTTTGTAGTTTGTCTTCTAGCTTGTTCTTCATTTCCTTCCTCTCAATCTCTCGCTGGTGAGAAATGGACCTTGCTACCTTCCGCACCTGTGAGACCCTGGCACGCACCCTCCTTTTCTCTGCCTCCAGCAATGCCAGTCGCTTGTTCTCTGCAGCTGCACGCTTCTGGCATATTGCAGTGCACACCGTTCCTTATACTTGCTCTCCCGAGCCATCCTTCAAGCAATGATTGAGATGTTCTCTCCTTTAACGTGGCCCTCCTTTGCTTATGAGCCTTAAGGATAAGCATTCTATTGGCCTCAGCCTGCTGAACCCGCATTTCAACCTTTGTACCTAACTCAGCGCGCTTCCTTTCTAAAGCGCATTTCTGCCTCTATTTTAGCAGCTTGCCGCAATTCATCAAGCTTAGCAAGGCGCATCTGCGCATTTGTCAGAATGCTCAACCTGCCAATTCAAAGAACTGAATAAACGTGGCTGCACAATCGCTCATTTTTGAAGTTCTTACAGCCAGTACAAATTTAAGCCACCTTTCAGGGCTGAGCAGTATATCAAGGTGCTTAATTAGGTAACCCAAACTAAAAGATGCTTTTTAAAAAAAGAGGATAGAGTCGGTGCCACAATTATCGAGTGAGACCAACAATTTATTTATTTTGCACCACAAAAAGTAGTAGGTCTCTTAACATATAAGGACATACAAACATGTGCTATATAACTGAGAAAATGTAAATCCCGAAGTGCAAATATCCTAGGGACAGACGCGTCATATTAATGAAAACGATGAAAATGCACTAGTTAATTATATTGTCATCCATATCCTCAAAAAATGGAATACTGTTACTGGTGAGGAGAGGAGCTTCTGGGGTTAAATCAAATTGGAGTAACTATATCACATTTACTTGAACAAATAAAACATAGAAACTAACTTGGTACAGAGACTGAAACTTGGGATTTAGAAAAAGACTGATATGATAATATATTCTCTCTTTTCTATGGGAAGAAATGTTTCAGTTTGTATGAAATTGACTTCTTATACTAATTTACTGATCTGATATTTTTAGTGCTTGCAATGGGCAGAATGACCAAGGAGCACTTACAAGTAAGTCTTAGTTAATTTCTTCTCTATTCAAGAGCTCGCCAGAAGGTATTCCCAGCGTGCTTACTTTTGTCCTCACGTTTAGTAGCGGAGAGGATTTTAACGTTGTGTTGGGGAAGAGGAAAATATATATATATATATATATATATATATGTATTATCATATTATGTATATATTAAAAATATATTAATGAAAACAGAAAAATTTTAAAATGTTGCGGGATGGTCGCCCCACATGTCCCTCCACCCTGCTTACATTGTCCAACCCATATTTTTCAGTTTCCAGTCTTGTATCTTTGTACTGAAAAGAGGGACCATGTCTGCCCATATATTTTGCTGTAAGCTTCAGAACTTCAAACAATGGTAGCAAACTGAAATGATCGCTTTATTCTCTGCTATCCCATTTTTAACACATTTCAATTTTGTTTTATGAGTTGCAGTTCTTCATACATTTGTTACCCTGTAAATCTCAGCCATGCAGTGACTTAAATGTTTTTTATATTTCTAAATAAGAAAGTAGAAAATATTTTTGTCACAATGTAGTGAGTTTTACTTGCAAATTAACAATGTGACCATAAGCATATAGACAAAATAGACAAAAATAGCAGCTTCAAATTTCTTTACTTGACACACTGACAAACTTTTCATGCGCTAACAGAATTCTTCCTTTCATAAAGTAGGGGTTTCTTCTCCTTGTGGCCAGGGGCAGTAGCATAACAAAGAAATTCAGAAAAACAAAATGCATTGTACTTAAATGCTTCCCAAGATGCCTTTTCATGAAACATACTTGACAAAGAAAGTCATCAAACAATGACCACACCATGATGAAAACTATGAAAATTCCAACTAATAAAGGACGAAATAGATTAGTTCTTGAGCAATATGAAATCCTAACTAGTTCATATGCATGTTATCCAGTGTGTTATCTGCTTTCAGCTATATCAATTGGCTTAAATTGAAATCAAGAGAACAAAAGTTTACCTTTTCTCTTCAGCAGCTTGGAGCTTAGCTTCAAGGCGCTGTCCAAGATCATCTTCAGGAGACGAAGATCGCGAGGGGCTTCTAGGCTTTGGCCTAGCCTTGCTGGACAAATTCTCATAAAATTTCTGTAATTTCATTAAATTAAATGAAATCATTTGTGTTAAAGTTTGTCAGGTGATGTAAAATACATAAACAAGTAGACAATAGCAAAGTAAAAATACTCCCCACACCCAAAAGAAAAAAAAAAAATGTGCAGCCCGTTTTTAGAACACAGAACTTTCACCTTGAAGAGAAAACTGAAATTAATTGGGTCATATAAAATAAATTAGGCAAAAAGACTTGCATAATTTAACAATAATTAAAAACAGAATCATTACATGAGCTAGTTAAAATAAATATTAAGAATAGTGTATATTGCACAAGAATGCATCCAAACCTTTAAAATAAAAAGTGAAAAGAAAAAGATAAAAGAAAAGAAAGCAATTAAAGTCAAAAAGTACGGGAAAAATGAAAAAATAATTGACCACCGAACTCTTACCTAACTCAGGGTTGAAGAAACCCAATCCTTAATAATAAAAAATTAGTTTTCTTATTGTGTGTGTGTGATAAACAAAAAGTCAAAACGTTGAAAAATAAGAAATTGAAGAAATGAAAAACGGTCCAAAATCAAGAAACATCACTAAAAGTTTTTTCCTCATAATCCTTAGAAACATATACCGTTGTCCTATCCAAATAAAAAATTCATGCAGAACTTTCTATAATTATCATGAACTCACAAAAATGGCTAGTATAATAGTATCACGCAAAGTAATTTTTAATCGCTTAGATGAATATTAAAATAAAAAAACTCTAAAATTATCACGAAATGAAACGATAAAAAAGAGTTAGTATTACAGTAGTAATTGTTAATTATTAAATGAGCGATAAGAAAAATAACTTCTGATCAAAGGCTTAAACTTTCAAAAGACAGAAAAAGAAAAAGAAAACCTGACGGCGAAGATCGGCGTCCCGAAGCCTGGCTTCAATTTCTTCAACGGTAGATGGTGGCGGCGTCTTGGACTCGGAGAGCCTCCGTCGGAGCCACGGCGGCATAGTCGGTGGCGAGCACGACATAGCGCCGTCGCTTGCCGGGAACTCCATCGCCACCGCTGACTTCTCCCTCTCCGGCGACTCCAACATATCCAGTCAAATTCACAGCAATCCAAATATCAACAATTTTTCACAACTTTATCGCGAAAATCAGATTAGTATTTACTATTTATACCCAAAAAAAAAAAACACAGTTGACAGTACAGACAGGAATCGAAATCAATTATTTACACGTATTTGTGTCGATATATATATGTATTCTTATAGAGAGAGAGAAGGAAATTTGGGACAGATGCGACGATTGAATAGCGTTTCTGAGGCGAGGTTTAATGGCTTTTTGCATTTGTACTATTTTATATATTGCAATTGAAATGTGAAGAGAATTCAACAGAAGAAGCGCGTTGAGGAGCGTGCGGGAAGGCATGTGGTGTAATTAGTAATTTCAATAAGGGCTGCCACGTCATATCCTCTTCCAGAATTTATCATATTTGAATTTGACATAACCTTAAAATAAAAAAAAATTACCTAATACTAGTATATACTTCTTTTTTGTGATAGATTCGACTATAAATTACGATTCAAATTTAATAGTAATTCAAAAATATAGCAGATGGAAAAGAAAGTGGATTTGAGAATTTGATTTGAGAAGAAGGAAGTTGAATGATGAAAAAAATCAATTTTGACAATGACGTAGTAGATTAAGAAGAAGGTGGATTGAGAATTTGATTTGAGGAGATTGAATTTGAAAAAGATGAGAGTTATGATGGAGAAAAATTAATTTTGACAATGAAGATGAAGACAGACGTATATCTGCTTTTTTTGCTAATAGATGAGAAACTGCATACGGTCATGATCGTGATAATTATATTTTAATTTGAAGTTCATTTTGTCATCAAATTTAAAATCAAAATTAAAGTGAATAATTAATTTTAATTACACATTTCATGACACAAACAATTTTTATTAATTTTTTAATTATACATTTTATCAAAAATGTTATCAAATTGGTCCTTAATAATTTTTTCTTAATAAAATTACTCTAGCTTGACTAGTATTTCAACATTGGTGTTATTGTAATTGAGTTAATGAAATTGAATGGAATGACTCGAATGGTTCAATTGTAACAAAACTAATATTATGTGACTAATATTACTTAAAATGAATGGAATGACTTGAAGGTTCAATGGTTCAATTGAATGGTGCACACTTTAGTGACCTTTAGGTTTTTTAAGCTTAAATGCATGGATGAATTTTTTTTCTCGAAACTATTTGAACTGGATTAGAATTGGATTGACCTGATCGATTCAGTTTAGTTTCAATTAAATTTAATTAGTTTTGAAACTTAGAACTGAAAATCACACGACTCTAATCCATTTTCCAAATTCAAGTTACATAATTAATTTTAATTCGATTTGAAAATACTTTTTCTAGCAATTTCATATGTGAAACTACGTGAATAATATCTATTCAAAATAAACATTTTTGCAGCAAGAAGCACCAAGCAAGAAGTATTTGCATTTACATTTTACAATTTTTGTCTAAAGCATAAAAAGTACCGAATCGAAACCAAACGATCTTGTTCAATTTAGTTTTATCGAATTGTTTGATTTTATGCGGAGAAATCTCATTAAGTTCTTATCAGAATCAGATTATGTTCTTTCACCATTTTCATCTGATATATTTCTAAAATATTTTTATGTGATATAAAAGGTGAAATGCATAAAATTAAGATTTACTAGAATAATCTAATATGCTAAACATAATTTGACAAATAATTAATTACAATGACATAAAAGTAAATGTCCTAAAAGGAGCAATTATATATTCCCCATAACTTCTTGTATATTGTGATAATTACACTTTAATGCTTTTGTAATTGCAATGATACAATTTGTCATTAAACAAAAGGATTCTTTATAATTGCAAATTCCATTGATTATTATAATTATTTAGTCAATAAAGTTACGCTGGAGGGTCAAAGTTTGAACAAAAAGTTAAATTAAGGGGTGAAATACATTTTCATCTTGAGAAATTGAGTAGTGATATAAGACTTAAAATGGGCACAAATTATAGTGTTCGGTGTTCATGTGACATTACTACATTAGGTGTTTTTTAAAAAGTTTAAAAAAGTTGTCAACAACTTTTTAAAAAATACCTAATGTGGTGATACCTCGTGAATAGTGCAAGACCATAAGTAGACTTCATCAGTAGGTCTTATATCACAACTCTTGAGAATTTTAAGTAAATAATTAATAAAAGAGATCGTTTTATCTACCAATGTATTTCACCTCAATTGAGTAATGTATTCATAGCTATTAATTTTGAATATTTCATCTAATTGAGTAATATCACGTAGGATAACTATTGGTAGTGAGCTATTATGAATAGCATTACTATTTGACAAATAATCACAGTTCTTAATTTTAACTAATATAACGGTTTAGATGTATTAAAAAATTTATTGATATGTGTTTGGGTTTTGGATTGGATGTAAGGAATTTAAATGTTCGAATAAATTTTCATTGTCCAATGAAAATTGGACATTTTTTACTAGGAGTTATAACTCCTTCTCACTGTGGGGAGGAGATTATTTCCGTTAGACTATTAGATTAGCTTAAATTAAAAATCATGCTTATTTATCAAATATATCAGTAGAAGACACGATCTCTTCAAAAAGCATTTCACATGTGGTAATAATATAAAATAATTTCTTGAAGGGGAAAAAGTTTCTTCCACAAAAATATTGGAAGAGTCTAGTCTTTCAATCATTTTATTCTCGATTTCTTATATTACAAATTCCGTAACTTTAATTTTATTTAAGCAATTGTCCAACCACTAGTTGGTATTGAATCTCTACTATAGCAAATAGTGAAATTATCGAATAATTAATATTTTCAAACATTGTCCATAACTCGTTGCGCGTTTGCTTAAAGAATTAACGAAAGACATATGCCAATTACACATCTAACAACACCGGGAAAAAGTTAAAACGACTAATATCAAATTGACAATATATAGAATCAAAAATAAAAACTCAACTCTATACAAAAATAGAAAGTGTGTGGGGCAAATAATGATGTGGTGCTTTACTCTTTTCACTTAGTGCTCATGTCAATTATTAATTAATTGTGGATATAAAGGAGCTTACTATCATATTCAATTAAAGTTGATTATATCATATCAAGGGAGATTTATTGAATTTGCTAGATGTAATTTGTAATCCTATTTCATTTGAAGATAATTTGAAAGAGGGAATTTTGGAATTATGGGTTGTATACTATATTTACACAATCATACCGATTTTTATTTAATTTTCAATATTTATTTTTTTATAGTACTTGTAACTTGTCTAATTATTAGTCACGTATAAAAAAAATATTTGGTAAATTATGCATTTATTTTAATGAAAATAGAAGGAGAAAAAATTATGAGTAAAAAATTAATACATCAATCCTCCCAAATCCAATCTAAGGTTCACCGGACTCCACCCTCGTTGTAACTTGTTTAATTATTGGTCACGTGCCATAAATATTTGATAAAGTGGTAAATGTGTATTCATTTTAATGAAAATAAAAAGAGAAAATTAATATGTCAATCTTTCCAAATCCACTCTATAGTGTTCACCTCATTTCACCATCGTTGTCCTTTCCCTTTCCACAAAAAATCGAAATAGCATAAAAGACAATTAAAAAACAAAAAATACTACATTTGAACATAGACATTGGGTTACGATGCAATGGTGAGTACTGCTGGCGAAAAAACTCGCTATGTCTTGTCTCGCCACGTTAGTAATGGGACGGAGACGGAGATCATGATCCCCACCCTAAATTCTCCGAATCCACCTCAAATCTTTTATATTTATTTTATTTTAAATCGTATTAAAAAATAATATTAAAATTAATTAATTAATTAAACGGTGCGATAAATAAAAACAATTTAATTCCTGTTCCGCTCCTCCCCCGTCACCCTCTCAAAAAATTTCGACAAATTTGAAATGGTAATGGCTGCATTGCCATCCCCATAGGTGAGGGACATCAACTATACACTCGAATAAGGGAGGGCAAGGGAGAAGGTAAAAATGTGAAGGTGAAGGAGACAACAAATAACGATCATGATTTTTTCTACGTTTCTATCTATTTCCTTTTTTTCTTTTTCTTTTAGTTTCCTTGCTTTCTTTTCATTTGATTTTTTTTTTTGGTTACATACCATGTTCTTTGAAAGTGTGTTTTCATGTATAATGCATGTCACAAATTATTCATGTGTAATGCATGTCACAAATTAATGGAATATCAAATTAAATTTGTTTAAAAAATTATAAGTGATGATATAAATAATAACAGTTGCTATATGTTATTTAGCTATGGTAGCACGTCTTGGCAAGTCCGCCTGGTTTGCCTACTTCGTTGGTCTCATGAGCACGCTTCTGACAGATAGACTGCAATAACCCAACTGTCATCATATTAGTCAGGCAGGAAACCTGTGGAATGACAATTACCACTAGTTATCGAGAAGACGAAACATCTCTCAACAATCGGAAAGATGAAATATCCCTTATTAACTTCTAATAATGAAGGAGATGAAAGGACACCCGTTATCAAATGAAGGAGATGAAGGGACACCCATCATCAATAACTGCAGGCCATCCTTATAAATAGAGACTAACTCCCAGGTAAAAAGAGAAGACACAATTCTCATACACTCCATATTGTTATTCCGCATATATGTTTTAATCATATACTGATTATCACATTGGAGTGGCCACGGGGAAAAAAAGCTCCGTCACCTTTTGAAGGTCTGGTGCTGTGCTCGAATGAGGAAAAAAATATTTATCATCATTTGGCGCCGTCTGCAGGAACGCACAATAAATCATGGCTCGAACTAGAAGAGCTAAGAATGTAACTGCTTCACCAGCCCCCATCGGGGATGTAGACACCGAGTATAACGCCACCACTAATCATCCACAAAAAGAATTTGTCTATGCCGCTCAACTTGTGGCACTGCAAGCTCAGATGGCGGCCTTAACGGTTCTACCCCAAGATCGAAACACTGCGGTTTCTTAACTACCACAGGGTCCTAACCTTCTGCCGGTAGGATCTCTACCACTAGGGGCTCCACCCCAGGGTCCTAACCTTCCACCGATAAGGCCTTCACTATCAGGGGCTCCTTCCCAAACTCCTAACTTTCCAGCAATAGAAACACCGCTAACGGCAGCTCCACCGTTGGCTCCACCTTCCGCACCCTACTTCCATTTATTGACATCTGACCCAAATCCACACTGGGGGCAACCGTCATGGATGCCCATGCTTACGCTGTTTGAGATACCAGTGTTAAGCTTAGAACGGCGATTAGAAGAAATGATGGGTCGCAAAATAGCTGAGGTTATGTCTAACGCAAGTAGTAGGCAACAATCTATGGTGTTGGAAGAAGATCTTTTTTCTCTAGAAGTGATGGCAGTCCCTTTTCCACGAGACTTCAAACAGCCAAAGATGGAGAGGTACGACTGATCTTCTGATCATGTCGATCACCTCAGGACTTTTGTTGACTTGATGAGGTTGCAAGCCACCCCTGATGCGATTATGTACAGGGCTTTTCTGCCAACACTTAGGCGAGAAGTCAGGGACTGGGTAACCGCCCTTCCTCCAAGACTGATCCGTACATTTGACGATTTTTTCAAAAGTTTTGCTGCACACTTTGCCAGCAGTAAACGTGTTAAGAAAACTACTATCAGTCTGATGCAATTGACACATGACAATGACGAATTGCAGAAAAATTTTATTGCCCAGTTCAATAGAGCCACGCTGGGAATCAAAAATCTGCAGATGTTTGCTGTAGTCACTGCCATGATGAGTGGAACTCGAAGTCGTCCTTCCAAGATGTCACTTTTCAAAAACCCACCGAATACTATGCATGAGTTACTCAAGAGAGGGGATAAGTATATAGACGTTGAAAAAGCATATCTCATTACCAAAAGTATAAAAGATCGAAATGAACATGAGTCTAAGAAAAAGAAGACTTGGGAAGAGCCCGAACCTCAAAATAATAGAGGTAAGCTCTCCCAAGTCGAGACGAGGTGACCTCGCCCAAACCAAGGCGAGCTAGTCAAGCCAAGGTTTAAAAAATATTTTTCTTTTTTTTTTAAAATTATAAAGGAGCAGGTGTGATAGATTATTTCTATTTCTCATTGACAGTAATCTATGAAAGGTAGATGGACTTACAAGGCCAGAAATAATGACATCTACCACTGTCTGAAAAATAAAGCCACCTGCTATTGTCTGAAAAACAAGACCAGAAATAATGATGATTTGCCTCATCTCAAAAACAAAGCCACCGCCACTCTTGTCAAAAAACAAGACCGTAAATAATGACAAATGCCTAAAAAACAATGCCGTAAATAATGATAGTCGCCATCATCTCTAAAAACAAGACAAAAAATAATAACAGCTACTACTGTCTAAAAAACAAGGCCAACTGCCACTATTTAAAAATCAAGGTGATAGCCACTATTTAAAAATTAAGGTGATAGTCTCTATTTAAAAAATAAGGCGATGAGCCCATATCTAAAAATCAAGACGATGAGCCTCTATTTAAAAAACAAGGTAATAAGCCAATGTTTAAAAATCAAGGCGATGAGCCTCTGATTAAAAATCAAGATGATGAGCATCTGTCCGAAAAACAAGGCGATGAGTTTTTGTCTGAAAAAATTAGAGAATAGCAGGTGCAGTAGATTATTTCTACTTCCTATTGACAACAGTCTATGAAAAGTAGTCTATGAGAAGTAGATGGGTTTATGATGATATAAATAATGAGAGTTCTTATATATACGTATTTAGCTATGGTTGCATGTCGACACGCCCGCCTCAACGATTTATCTGCCTCACCAGCTTGTCCACATCGTTGGTCTCATGAGCACGCTTCTGACAGATAGAATGCAATAACTCAAATGTCATCAGATTAGACAGGCAGGTGACCCATAGAATGACAGTTACCACCAGTTATCGGGAAGACGAAATATCTCTCAACAATTGGAAAGATGAAACATCCCTCATTAACTCATAATAATGATGGAGATGAAAGGACACCCGTTATCAAATGAGTGAGATGAAGGGACACCCATCATCAATAACTGCAGGCCATCCCTATAAATAAAGACCAACCTCCCAGGTAAAAAGAAAAGACACAATTCTCATACACTACATATTGTTATTCTGCACATATGTTTTAATCATATACTGATTATTACACTAAAATGGCCACAGGAAAAAAAAGCTCCGCCACTTTTTGAAGGTTTCCACCACTGTCGCAGCCGTACTCGGAGGAGGAAAAAATTATTTATCATCAATAAGTATAAAAAAATTAAAAGTCCAATACCAATGATGATAGAAACGACGACACTTCTGATATGTTGTCTGTCAATGATAGCACGTCTTGACACATTCGATTCAATGATTCGTCCACTTCACCGGTTCACCGGCCACGATGATCACATAGCTCTGACATTTGTTTGTTAACATTTAATTAATTCTAACACATATGCAACAACAAAAGAATTCGGGTATTTATAATTAAAATTAGGAAAAAAAATTCCAAAAAGTTATCTTTACTTGTACGTTGTACCCTTCACAAATAGAAAGTGGACAAACAGAAATGAGGACAATATAGTAAATTCATTTCGCTATATCCCAAAGCTACTATAGGCGTACACGCGTAAGATGTGACACTTCGGCGTGACGGCTAGCCATCTTACTCTCGAAAGTACATAATACTTTCATACTCGCCCTTCTTGACAGTTACGTAAGGCGACTTTTTATCAGACGTCGATTCGGTGGAGCACCGATAGATACAGTAGTCCGTTCCGCACACGCAAACTTTATCTCTCAAAGTGAAAGTTAGAGGCTACCACGAAGCAAGCGTAGGATTTCAACACGTGTCCACAGTACCCTAAGGTGGAATTTCAACCATTGAATATAGCTAATTGTTGGGTCCCACCATTGAAAGTAAAGCGAATGGTTTTGCTACCTCTTAGATGGGGGCCCCACTGGAAACCTAACTTTTGCCAAGTATTATGATTGTCTTCACACTTTTAAAGAAAAGAATATTTTGTTTTTCAATCGAATTTCTTGAATTTAAGTTTTCATTTTTAAATTAGATCTCAAGCAACTGAGAATTTCCCGGATTGGACAAAAAAGATAGAGGGTGGGGTATTTGCCCGGGAAAGAGGCTCTGTTCCCCTATTCGAGGAACAGAGCTTCTCTCTTTTAAATTATGCCTTAAAATATATTATTGAAATTAATATTTATTCTCGCATTTAGATCTAAGAAATATTTTGGCAAATTAATATGTTAAATAGTCATTCTCTTATTTTTTTTTGAATTAAAATATTGACCGGTCAAAAGTATCAAAAAGTTGATAAAATTGTGAGTTCAATAAAATTTGTAGTTAAAATAAATTTTAAAAAAAAAATTATTTCAAATATGCGCTTGAAAATTTGAAGTGGGACATTTTTTTTTATAAATATAACATAATGATTTATTAAAAGTTTAGACAATTTTTAATAATAAAAATTAATTATATAATTATAGCGAAATGTTGAGGATGAACTTAATGTGGTAAGCAATGATGTAAGTTTTAATTAATAAAAGGGAATCCAAAGTGATAAAAGAAATAATAGAGTATTAATTATAAATAGAAATAATAGTGTATAATATGCGGTAGTGTGCATATTTGTACGTCTTTGTCTTAAATCATTACTATGACAATTGTTTATTGTTAATAGGTGGTCCTGACACATGGTGTTCTTTCCAGAATTTGTGCCACAACTTGTGGGTGTTCTAGCTTTTGCATGTATAATACACATTTTTTAAATGCTATATTTCATTTTTGTCTACATGAAAATTGCTAAATTGTTTACTTCTTAGAGATTCTGTATTTGGTTGGAATTTGGTCTATGTTAGTCTAGATAGAGATGGTCGTCTTTTTTTTTTTTTTTTTTTAATAATCTCTCAATTATGTTAAGTTAATTTATATGAATTTATGTGAATTAATATGTATGGAAAATTATCAACACTTTTATTGTTTCAAACACAGACCATGGAATTGAAAAGGAGGAATTACACAATAATTTATGCTTTGCAATTTATTTATTTATTTTTTTCCTGAGGTATAATAAGAGGAACTTGATATAATTGAATCAGAACAACTTGTGGACCGGTTTATTTTTATTAGTGGACATAAAATCATTTGATTCTACATGCATAATTTTTATGGATACTCGGTTCAATTGATTCTCTTAAATATTAAATTGAACCGAATCATGTACAATTACATTTTAGAAAGGTTGCATATGATTTTATTGTGCGTTAATTTTACTGTCGATCACCGAAATTTCAACAAAATTACAAAACGATTCTCGAAGTTATAAAGTTTCAAGATATCGATTATCGATATATATCTAATGCGTTCACCGACGATCACTTAAATAAATTCACGCAAAGAATTGATGACGACGTTCTGCCAATTAAATGTCGACGTGTCACACAATCAATTAATATTTGACAAAAATTGACGTAAAGTGAACTTAATATATTAATAACAATAAATTTCAGAGCACAAAAAATGCACCTAAAATATGAGGACTTAGCTGCAATTTCTGAACATTAATTTAGGATCCCCAATTCCTCATCCCTTCAAAACCGATTCTCACCCCCAAATTCTTCTCAAACCCCTAATTTTCCCCATCAATTGCTAAAATACCCAATTAATCCATCCTAAATATCCAATTCTCATGGTGTAGGTGCATCCTTTATTGTTCGAACTTTTGTTATTAGTATATTAAGTCTATGTAGCATTAATTTTGTCAAATATCGATCGATTATGTGTCACATGGACACTTAATGATGACATATCATCAATTCACGCTGAAAATTTAACAGAGTGACCGTCGGTGAATGTTTTAGTATGCTTCAAGAATCGACGTTGAAATTTTGTGACTTTAGTGATCGTTTTGTAATTTTTTTAAATTTCAATGAACGCCAGATGAAATTAACCATTTTATTGTTAATAACTTTTAAAATAATTAAATAAAATTTTATGGGCACGTTGTATTCGTGCCCATCTTGTGCCATATACAAATTGATAAGTGAGAATGTGAATTAGAATATCTTATGAATTAATAACATATTTGGTTGGAAGTATTTATATGTACTTACAAATTAGTTAAATATTATTTTTATTTACAAATTTAATAAGACTTTAATTTTTATCTACACATTCTATAAAATTACTCAATATTTATAATATGAGTAATGATCTATAATGAGTATGATATCACTTGGCTCACCCAGTAATGTGGGTTGATGTGAGTATGCTTGATTAAATTTCAATATGTGATATCTATACAATGTGTGTGAACACAAATATATCCACATACAGTGAGCAAATAATATTCTATTCACTGTAAGTAGGAGATCATTACTTTTTATAATATACACATAAAAAATTTATTAAACAAGCATTAAATACGTTAGAATGGGGGACCAAATAGTACAAGAGGAAAGAGTGACACGGGTGCTCCTAGGGAAGATATGGCTGCAATTAAAGTAAGAGCATGGTTGTTTTGGGCTCCCTCTTAGTTGCGTTGAACGTGGAGACGTGGAGTTGTATCCTTTGGTCCATAGTATTTAATTGGACTACAACACTCGGATTAGTTATGTACACGTCAATAGTTTTTCTTTTTCTTTTTTCATTCTGGTGTTGAGTCATTTTCTCATCTATTATTGAAATTTGAAAAGTAAATTTTAGGTAGGATTGAAAGAACAAACAAAACCACGTGTTCTTCAATTTAATTAGGCACGATTCCATGTGAATTATTCTTGGTAAGTTAATTCTTTTGTTGCATAAATCGAGTTCTTGGTTCTTAATTTGATTTTTCCTGTTTCACGATCATAAGAATCAAATTATAAATTGACGTAATATTAAAACTAGCTGGTATTATAGTTATTAAGTCTAGTTAAAAATAGGAAATTTATTATTATTCCAATTTCTTTAGTTTCAATTTAGGCTAGGAGATTTTAAATTTGTGTCAAACTAGAGATTGCAAGCTTGTGTTCTTAAAGTTTATAAAGTCTGGTGATTCATCATTTCTTTTATAGATTTTACATGCTAATTTGAATTTTTCGTGCTTTTAAATTTGTCATTGCATATTTTATTCCACAAATCTAGATATGAAATTATCGTTGATAATATACGAATATTGAAAATTAGAATAGATGTTGAAATACTCAACAACATAATTTGACATGTGTCGAAATTTGTTTCGTTAATATTTATCTTAACGCGTGGATATTTGGAATGCATTCCTTTTATGTAGATGTGGTGAAATGGGCTTGTGCAGCGGGTCAGTCCAAATAACATGGATTCTAGGTGGGTCTGACACAATAAAATTCTGGCTCAAAAGGATTGGACATATTTGGCCCAACCCAATTCACCTACAAGGCCAATCGGACTTGGGCCGGCCGGCCCCAGTTTTTGTTTGGGCTGCCTCTTCTAGGTTCGTATGTTGATAAATAATTTTTTTATAATTATATCTATAAAAATAAAATATTAAAAAAGTAATAATGAGCTAAAAATTAATTAAAAGACCACAAATCCAATTCACGTCCCATCTAAATATAATGTTCATTATTTATTTAATAATAAGTTGGTCCATATATTTATTGTTTTAAGTGTTAAGACTTCACATATAAAGATCGCATGAGTTTAACGATGATGATAAAGATCTCCCATTCTCAAAGGAAATTAAGAAATAATCTTTCATGATAGGTCAACCCAGTCTAAGATGCCACAGTGCAATGGTTGGAGAGACCCACAAGACCACTTGAATGATTATAAGACCAAAATATAGTTGAAGTGAGTTAGTCTCGTGCTGAAATGCTGAACTTTTCACATTATTGCATGTTTAGCGGTGTTAAAATTATTTTTTAAGTGCTTATAAATTGTAAGTCCTACGAAATGTATAGATAAAAAATATGTTTGACCAATTTAATTATAATTTAAGCGAGGCGAACAAATACTTACCCTTGTCAGCGAGGGCAAAGATATGGTATAGAAAGCTAAAGCTTGGAAGCACAAGGAGTCGGGCTTGCCCTAAAGAAGCCCTTCATTAGCTCGTTCGCTGGGAATCAACCATGAGTCGCTTCGTGCAACTCGATATGAGACAAGATGAGGGGAAGTCCTTGATTAGTTACGGAGTCGGTTCATCAAGAGTTAATTGCAATCAAAAGCATTTTTATGAGAAAGCCATGAATGCTTTGTGGTCAAGACTCAAATGGAAACTCATATGGAGGGATGTACGCAACAAGAATCCTACCAATTATAACCAACTTGTCGAAATGATCGAACAAGAAATATACACGAGGAGACAATTGAGAAATGTCGAAAAAGTAATATAGTAAAAGACAAATTTAACTAACAAAGGTAAGTCTCCAATGCGACCAAGCAGATCCAACCTCCGAGGTTGCACTTTGCTTAAGGTAGAGGTTGAGGTGAACGTCATAATCCCTACACCCGCCTACGGCTCGAGGGATCAAGAGCTCCTCTACCACCTTAAAAGGCGGAGAAACCTAAATTTCAAATTACATCGGACTATGATCACGATACAAATAAATGCTCTAAAATCAAATCCACCATTGAGGGAATGATTAACAGACGATAGAATCGGGGTGACACAGCTCAACAAGATCACTGACCACCAAACTATTGAGGTCAACTGTCTAGAACGTACAACAATCCCATCACCAAAAAACCCAAGTCCATCTTGGGAGGAGGGACACTTCCGCCAAGGCGTGATAACCAACAAAATGTGAGGGAGCAGACTGCGGACCTGTTAGAGAGATTAATACGATCATTGGTGGACCTTATGTTGGAAGCTCTTCCATAAACTCACAAAAGAAGTTATACTAGAGAGGCTAGAGACCCACCAATGACAAATTATCTTATCCAAGTAGCACCAAGGCCTACGTCCAAACTTACCACGTTTGATGATAATGGTGAAGTGAATGTCCATAATACGATGCCCTTGTGGTATGGCTGTAGTATCCCGCAATGGTCCAAACAAGATGTTGGTCAATAATGAAAGTTCTATGAATATACACTTTAGAAGTGTATAGGATCAAATAGAGGTTGATTACCCTTTGACACCCATGCCGAACCCCCTCTATGGCTTCAATGTGGATAGCCTGAACCTCGAGGTAGGATAACCTCGCCGAGAGATAGGCGATTTAACCCCGACATGAATGCTATTTGCCAAATGGGATGAGAGTTCTGGCATGCTTTCATTCTTCCTAAGTTTGCGATATAAGGTGAATGCTTATACGGGGTATATGGATTATGATGCACTTGAGGAGAGGGCACTAAATTTTCGCCGCAAGATATTGATTTTGTGATAGGAACTTGCATCTTTGGGGGTGTGGTTATGCAAGGTTTATAAAGATAGCATATAAATGCGGAGAGATTTTTGTGCGTGACGGGATTCTAATTTATTGAATTACTCTGTCTAAAAGTTTAAGCTTTTCAGTGTTTTCAATATGCTCCCTGGCACATATGCTAGATCATTTTTTGATCAAAGACTACATGCACAAAATTTCTCGTATCCTCTGGTTGATCCAATACCACGATTTAACAAGCTACATGCACATGCACTGTTTCTCATATGTGAATGTAATAATCTTCGGAGAATTTTGGTTTTAGTTCCAATTTTTATAAGAAAGAGATCTGCTTCCTCTATGTTGGAAATTTGATATATTGTGTGTGAAAAAATCGGCACTTAATACCACGTTAAGTGGTTTGATATCTTTCGTGGCCTTGTTTTTAACATGAAGCTTACTAGCAATGTTGATTGAATGCATAACTTGACATGATTTCTAGCCATTTGCCTCTTAAGTATTGTAAATTCATTTTATTGACCCATAATTTTTGGTTGGATCATCTCTTTGTGAGTGTGAGGCCTTTATTATGTATGACTACTTTTCTTTTCTCATTGTTACGTCCCAACATGCGACAATCGCATAGAACGGTGGGGCCCACCTAGAGACCCCCTGCACAACCCTTATATTGTGTTGACTCGACTTGAACTACACGAAGAATTCGAGGCATGGCACATCGTGTATTTTGCAACGAAAACACGATACTATACAACATTATATGACACGTGGAAATGCTATTTTGAGAAAAAAAAGTAGGTCTCATAATTCTGTGGGATAGTTTTAAAACTTGTTAGAAAAATTATACATAAATAATTTAATATATTCAATTATTAAATAGAAAACAGAATAGGGAATTGTTACAACAACTGCAGAAAAAATGAAATTAACAATGGAAGAGCAACATATTTAATCAAACTGAGGCCTGTGTAAATACAGCGTTCTTAAAACAGATTCGCGCCCTCACCGTATGTGCTTGATGATAACTAATCGTCTGTCTTCCAGGATACAACAGTGGAACCAATAGCAAACTACCACAACGCTTGTACTCCAACTAACTAAGTTTTCTTGAACTAAATCACCAAGGACTAGAACAACAAGAAAAAAAAAAAACTGCAATGGACACTAGAATTTTCTGTATTGAAGAGGAAGATATGACCTTTCAAATGCTCCATTAATAGAGCAATTTCAGGTGTTACAGAATTAACCCCAGCAATAACAGCCTTCTGGAGTTAATTATAAAAGTTGGAAGGTTTCGGTTCAACATTAGTTTACGCAAGTTGTACTCACACATGAGTTCAATGACCCAATGTATTAATATGTTTATGATTTGCACCACCCTGCTTATGTGCGCAAGAGAGAGTCTCTGTGTTACACTAGATTACACCTTTTAAAATTGTGGCCATATATAGACTAGTCAAAATTTTGTCACCTTGCTTTTCTATCCAACTATTTTTCTAACCCCACTTTGAACTTCAATTTTTCATTCACCCGAACATTATTTTGGACAAGTAAATATATGAATTCGATGTTTGCATGGAAAAGAAAATGAATCTATTTTTATCTTCTACAATAAAGAAATACGTCCCACACAAAATTATGCCAAACACATGATTATGACAAAATCATGTTTTTAACATGAATCTAGTGTTGCAAATCTTAAATTCAGAATTGGGTATGCGGCAGTATGTGATTTGTATGTTTCTTTTGTGCTTAACAGCTTCTTATTTCTGGTCCAAGAGCCTAATGGCATTTTCTCATAAGCTTTTAAGTAGTTGCTTCTTGGCTTTTTCTCGGCAGTAATGATGAGCGAAACAATTTAAAAGCTTTTTATATGTTTGTAAAAGTGGAGAGGCAAATGGGTGAGCCCGAGATAGGGCCGAACTCAAAAAAAAAAAAAAAACGGACTCGACAAAAAGATGAGTAGAGCTTGCTCAGGGGCACTACCCACAAGCTCGTGGACACAAGCGGCTTGTGGATTGTGTCCAACGGTCACATTTTTGTTACCGTTGCACTGTGCACGTCGTTTTTTTATTTTTTTTAAAAATCATATTTTTTCCCTATAAATACCCCATCTAAATTTATTTTTTTCACACTTCAATCTCTCAATCTATTATATACTCAATTCAACAACAATTCTCAAATTTCATTATCTCTCAATATTATGTTATAATTATTATCTCAAATCTCATTATCTAGATATCGACCAATGCTTTTAAGTTTTAATTTTCTACTTCTTCTACTACTTTCTACATTTCTACTACATCTTCTTCTACTCTATTCTTCTCTTTATTATTTTGTTTCAAATGGCCTACAATCGAAATAATGATGATTTCAAAGGGTCTTAATGACATTCTAATTTCGTGCAATATTATTGATGAGTTTGGAGGTAGCACCGATCCAATTGATTTGGATGACATTAGAGAAAATATCGACACACATACAACCATTGGTTCTAGTACTAAACGAAAAGTCACCAAACAAAAGGCTAGTCTTCGCAACATTTTGAGTTGGTGCCCACCGGTGAAATAATAGATGTAATCTCTAAGCACAAAGCACATTGTAAACACCGTAAAGAGAAGTTAGCACGAAAAAGGGGATAAGCATGACCAATCTAAAGAGACACTTCAAAAAATGTCGGTTTAAACATGGAGGTTTGGAATCAAATAAGGTACAATTCAGGTTTAGATCTCATAGAGTCGGGCTCTAGTAGTACTCACAATCTAAACAATTGAGTATATTCACAAGAAAACATGCATCGCGAAGGACTACCGCAATTGGTGGCAAATGTCGAGTTTTCCACCGAGCTTGGTGGAAAATCCTCATTTCACGAACTTCATCCAAAAATATCTCCAACCAAAGTACGCTCATGTTGCTAGAAATACTCTTCAGAAAGAAACTATTTTTGTATAATAAAAAGAAAGAAGATGTTATAAATGATATTAATAATTATAATGGTGTTTTATCTTTTACTTGAGACTTATGGATATGTAATAACAAAAATGATACATGGCTACAAATCCAGACACTATATTGATAATAATTAGATAATGCATGAAAAATAATAGCGTTTAGACAAATTGACTATCCTCATAATGGAGTTAATATTTTCATGTTTTATTGGGTGTGTTACATGAATTTAATTGTGAAACGAATTTGTAGTTTTACTTTTGACCATACATTCTCCAACAATATAGTAATTGAAAAATGAATTCAATATTTTACTCCAAAATTTGATGGTATTTTATTTCATATTCGCTGTGTATGTCATATTTTTTATTTAATTGTGAAAGATGAATTAAAATTCATAGAAGTACAATTAGAAAAAAATTAGATATGCTATTAATTATAATACGGTCTCACCAGCAAGAAAACAAGTTTTTGTTGGTCTATGAGTTGAAAATGGACAGCAAGAAAAATGTTTTTGCATTGATGTTGGCCATAGGTGGAATTCAAGATATATCATGCTTGAATCTTGTGAAGAGTACAGAGATTACATTACTGCATATTATAATGGCCGACACTCACACGACCGGAAATATGATTTGCAAACATATAACTAGGAAATATGTGCTCAAATTATAAAATTTTTGAAAGTTTTTTTCCACGCAACAAATGTATGTTTGTGTATCTATTATTCGACTATTCCACTAGTTTTAAATCATTACTATTATATTGTTAACAATTTTAATAGGTATAAGGATTTTGCTCTTTTTTCTAATATTATATATGACATGGATGCTAAATTTAAAAAATATTGGGAAGAGTTGCCTACGTTATTTTTATTAGTATGTATTATAGATTCTAGACTTAACTTAAATGGCAATGCAAAGTAACAATAATAACTATTTCACAAAAATTAAAGTACGAGAATCCACTAACGTGTGGTAATTTAGAATATACTTTATGTCAAATGTATGATGTCTATACTGCAAAGGCCGGTAGGAATGTCATACGACCCCTGTTCGACCCCCTGTCCCAACATATACTTCGTCATCAACTGATAACATTGATTTATGGAGTTATGTTAGTTTATACAGGGGTGGTCAACATGATCCCGTTCTAGTGATATACCTTTAGAATTAACTAGATATTTCACGCACAACATGCTTAGTATTTTAAATGATGAAAAGAGAATTTTTTTTGATATACTACGATGGTGAACACGAAATCAACGTCAAAACTTAATTCTTTAAAAAATGACACGTGATCTATTAACATTTCTGATATCAACTATAGCATCAGAGTCTACTTTTAGTCCAGGTGACAGAGTTCTGTCTGATTTCAGATTAAGACTTAATGCCAATATATTAGAAAGCTTACTGTGTCTGAAGGATTGGGATGACACTGAACTTCGAATCCAAGACAAAGTTGACAGAATGATGTCTGAATAACTTGAAGATTTGAATATGGAATACTTGAATTTGTAGTAAGTATTATTTGCATACATATTTGATATTTTTTTTATCTTATGTTAACAAAAAATTGTACACGTAACAATTTGTTCGTGTACAATTTTAACTCCGTATATGTTCAAAATAGCCGGTCTCATGCCCGAAAAAAGAGAGTTTTCAACTTTAAATTTTTAAAAGAAAAATTTCTCACACTTTCTTTCTTTCTTTTTTTTTTTTAAATTATCTAAAACAATATTAAACAAAATTAAAAAATCGAGCCGAACTCGTGGGCAGTTCAGCTCGACTCAGCTTGTGGGTTGAACCAAGCCTTCTTTTTTGGGACGACGACCCATTGCCACCTCTATGTAAAATATTTTTAAGTTTATAAGTTGATCAAATATTATTTTCATTCACATATTCTATATGATCTACATACCGAGGCGAGTGAGGCAACCACCTTAGGCCCAAAATTGAAGGGGGCCCATTTTCATAAAAAAAAAAACAATATTTGTGATTACTGAAATTGACCCAAAAAAAATATTTGTGCAAATATGGCCCAAAATCGAAGGGGGACATCTTTAGAGATAATTAGATTAAATAATGCCTTTATGTTTACATTTTGACAAATCGCTTAATAATTTTTTTTTTTGAGAATCGTGTTTTTTAATTAATAAATTAAAATCTAAATAATTAATTAAATATTTTACTTAATTATAAAATGAAATAATATCAATATTTGTATTTATCCTACCTAATAATTAGGAATTGATATCCGATTGTTGAGAAAAAGCTGATTTTAGAATTCAAACTCATTTCATAGCCAAACTCTAATCACAAAGACAAAGAGACCCATCTTCATCGCCATCTCATAGCCAAACTCTAATCACGTAACAAATTGATCCATCTTCATTGTCATCTCAAGGCTAGCGAGTTACATTCATCATTCGCTTGGAGGGTTTCTTTCATCATCCGCTCGGGCGAGTTTCAAAATCGAAATAGACCTATGAAATTCTTTCAAATTTAGGCTTGAACGAAACCCTAAAAATCAATTTCAAGAACTATTCAACCATATAGCAGGTCACAAGCTATCACAATAACAGTAGTCATCATATTTTTAACATGAAAATCAAACTCACAGCCACATGTAACAACATTCACAAATTATAAAAAGATAACCAGAGACAAAAATACACTAGATTACCACGTTACAAACTATCAACCGAACATCATTATTCAAATACTTCACATGAAATTAAAGTTACAGCTACATGTACTGGGTCACAAAATTAATCATCATTTTACTAAACCATAACAGTAGGTTACAATGGTTAGAAACCATTACAAGATAGTTTTTAACAAACATACACCACATTATCATGTCACAAACTATCACCACATAATCAGTCACATACTAATACCACATAATCATGATAAGACGAACTATTACCAGACAACTATATATAATTAAATTATAAAAATGAGAAATCAAAACATATAGGAATATAAAATATTGCATTATCTCATTCACATACCGAATTTGTTTCATTCCTACGCAAATAGACATCGATAGCGAAGAATATCCATTCAAAGACGCAAGTCACAATATGGCGCTTTGAGTCACAATGTGGCGCTTTTGGGTCACAAATGACTTTATTCAACACAGACGTAATAAAAAAAAAAAAAAAAAAATCTCTCACTTAACAAGAATTTTTAATCGTGAAAGATGATAGTAACTAATCATAAATATTTTGGTTAGAATTTGATGAGAGATAACATAAATATATACTTATATCACATGTTTATCTTAAATCATATTCAAATATCGGTTACAAAATCTTATCATTATCCAAACAATATTGTTTTAATTATTATTGATAAATAATATGTTGAAGATAAATAAAACACCTGATTTTTACAATTTTTTGATAGTTTTGTCATTTATCAAAATGCAAAGTTAAACATTGGTATCTATCAATTTTTCCCACATCTTTATTACTCTGGCCCATATTTGCTGTTTTTATTTTAGTTAACAATTAATTCTGTAAAAGGCTTGTGAGTTTGAATGCATACTATAATTTGGAGCCCATTAGGGGGCCTAATTTATGAAATTTGACTCAGGTCCGAAAATCACAGAACTGACTTTGGAATTACAGTTTATAATCAACAAATTTTTTTATCGAACATACACTACGTTTGGATTGAGAATAAGGGGAAGAAAATTTGTTTGGATTGAGGAGAATGCACGAAAAAGAAAAGGAAAGGAAAAGAAAAGAGAGGACAAGAAGACACTAGACAAATAATTTAACAACTTTAATATTTGTGTTTGGTAGTAAAGGGAATTAAGGGAAGGAAAAAGAGAGAATTTTCACAAAGAATATGTGCTATTATTCTGTTGCCTTCTACGGAGTACCTAACCCAGATGCAAAATAAGATGATCTTTCATTCTTCATTCTTTTCTTTTTCTTTTGTGTCACCTGCTCGTCCTTTTCTTTCCGCTCATACAAACCAACAAGAACATATTTGGCATGCACTAAACTTGATATAATGATATAATGAATAAAGTTTCAATATATTTTTGTATAGTTTTAAATCTAGATAACAATCAACCTAGAATGGGGTTGAATAGGTTGTTACTTGAAAATCAGTAATTTTTTTTTTTAAAAACACAATTTTTCACTTTAATGTTCGATGTTGATGAAAGTTTGTTGAACGTCGTAACATTTCACCGAACGCTTTTAGCGCTTTGAGACGCTTATTATATAAGGTGATTAAAACACCGATTAACATCGATATATAGCATGGTAAACCCCTAAGAGAAACATCCACGGGCCCCATGCCACGAGTAAATAAATCCACTATTTTAGAACAAAGTTACACACGTCTCAACTTTTTGAAATTACAATTTTAGACCTAATCTAAAATTTTATCAACAATTTACAAAAAGTAAAACTTAGTTAAGAAGAATAATAAAACTTCCCTGTTTTATATCTTCTTCAACTAGTCAAGGAATGCAGTCAAGTACTTCGGTCTTGATCTTGGTCTATTCCACAAGTGTTTCCGGATTGATTCCACAAATCGGAATAAGGACCCTGTCCTTATCTTGCCGCCGAAATGCTGTTCTCTCTCACAATGGATTTCTACAACGTTCAGTTTCTCAGAGCCGTTTTCAAAAATAGAATTTTGATCGGATTAGGACTTTTGAATATATCTTTGAACTCTCAACTCATAAATGATTTGCTCTTAGATGCTTGAGTATCTTTGCTTTCAAAGTCCGTAGAATTCTTGGAATACCACCTGACTTATTTATAGTACAAGAAGTTTGTCTAAACTTAATGACTTAATATTTATCTTATACATGGATAAAACAAAATAAGTCTTTAAGTTTAAATAGACTTTATAAAAAATAAGATGAGATAAATCACAAGAATATGAAAATAAAATCAGTTATATATTTTTATTTAAGTAGATAATTATAAAGATAATATTTTAATATCTTATCTACTTAGAAACCTAGTTCAATTAGAATACTTAAACATGCAATTTATTCAATCAATTATGTAACTGATAAGGAACAAGAGTTTTAGAATAACTAAAACTGATAAAATAGATTGTGATAAATATAGCATTAAGGTTTCCAATTTCCATACAACTACTAGATAATCATTGAATCCTAATTGGCTCATATCAACAAATAAAATATAATTAAGTATGCCAAAAATCGAATTCTTCAACAATATTGTTCAATACTACACATAGAGAATGACAAGTGGCCCAGTCGGGCCAACTTGCCAAGATGTGGACCATACTAGGCCTCTGCAAGGCTGGCGGACCAGTTCGGTCCACCGTTTTACATTTCTGTAGTAGAAATTAACGACTCCTCTTGCGGTTTGACAAGGTTTCTACCATTAATTTCGATTCCAACTAAACTAGAATGGGATATATAAAAGCCTCTTCAGAGAAAGAATCTTATAAAAATCCCTCTCTCTTTCCCTCCCACTTTTCCATCATTGTTTCACAACTGAAATCATTAGTCATTTACTAGCACAACTCACAAGAATCTAACATGAAAATGCATGAAATTTATATAAAAGTAGGAAAATCCACCCATCAATAAAGTGAAATCAAGATGCACTTTTTACATGCATGTCTTTCTCACCATGACTTTTCTACGCTAAACTGCTTTGATAGAAATTTTAATAGATTTTGATAAAAGTTGATGAAATGCGCTATTTGAAAAATTATAGGTCTCATGAAATGTTGACTTTGACATTAATCTTTTAAGTTAAACCAAATAAGGACTAATTAGTTTGTTCACTATTTTTAAGTATATCGAAAGCAAGTTGATTATCTTCAACATGCTCATCACATACATGTCAAATTAAAATTTTCATCCTAAAACACACAATTTTTACAATTCAGTGTCCAATATTGAATCATCTCATATAAAAACTAAAAGATATTAGATATTAGATATAAGATGTGACAGATATGTATTTATAGATATTTTTTGTCCAACAATTGGGTGGCAGAATCTTTGATTCTTAAACACTTTTTGTGAAATTTCAAATACCATGAAGGAAAAATAAGGGGTTCTCTTTTTGCATTTTGGGTCGGCCACCATTGATCAAAGGGTATAATGGTGTGTGTACATACAAAACATTGTACATATGTTCATGTAACATCTTCTTTCTAATCTTAGCAAAACAAACTTAGAATTATAATTTTTAGGGGTTACCAACGGTTGAAAATAAGATTTTGAATGATATACATGTGGTACTTTCGAACGGTTTAATTTCTTAGATCAAGTAGTTAGAAACAGTAAATGTAAAAGTTATGGGTTCAAGTCTCACTGTCATCCATTTAATGAATTTGTGCATGTGTTAGACTTTGAACTTAATTACAAGTAAAGGAGCGTGTTGAAGACAAGATTTAAATTACATACATATGTAATATGTAACAGTTTAAATTTGAAGATCAAATAGTTTAGAAAAAATATGTAAGTTGACCTAAAACAAACAAGATGGTCCTTGAAACATTTTACCATCAAGAAACTATCATTTTCTTGTGTGTTCTATCAGACTGTCATGAAACCTAGGAAGCATCACACTTTGTTCCTTTTTTTTTTTCTTTTTTCTTTTCATTTTATTTGTGTTTAATCATATTTAAGTACCCTTTAATAATCTACCATGGGAGTTAATTTTCTTTGTTCTGTATCATTACTGATTTCTCCAAAATGATAGAAAAAAGATGACAGTTTTCGAAATTTTTATTGTACTTGAATTTTCAGCTCCGACCGTAAAAATAATTTGTTTTTTCGGCATTGCATAATGATTTATGTTGTCATTCGAGCACATGCATGCTGCCGAACCCTGTAAACTTGTATTGATATTGCCTGCATACATGTTCTATTTGGTAAAGGTTTTTTTTAAAGATTTTAAACAGTGGATCGCACGGAACGTGGAGACAAAAAGTGTGAGTCGTACTAACTGTGTAAATAAAAATAATGTTTGACTAGTTTATAAGTGTTTATAAGACTAATATACATAGTTCTTAAAACTAAGTTAAGATTTATTTTTCAAAAAAGTAACTTTGAAAATCGTGTTTAACAAAATAAGTAGTTTAAAAGTAAGTTTGTCTTACTTTAAAGCACGACCAAACATTGTCTTGATTCTTATTTATATCATTGCAATTGTTTCTATTAATTTTGGCAATTTACAGTCTTTTGATAAATGGAAGAGGCAATTGTTTTCTTGTAAATTTATCATTACAAGAATCTGTTCTTCTCTGCAGGAAATTTTGCTTTCTGTTGAAGCTTATGATTGTCTAAATTATTCCACTTGTTTCTTTTCCCTTAAGATAGTAGTGTTACTTTTCTTGAAAGGAAAAGAATCATATTCTCTTTCTTGTGTTTTCTCAAAAACTTCTTTCCAAAGTTTTGTAAGCTTTTAGATGAAGCGATTCAACATGATCTCAGACCGGACAAATATTTTGAGTTCCCAGCATGCACGTTAAAGTTTTAGACAGACGAGGTGGTTCAACACAAATCAAAATGCATTCACAATGAAAAAAAAACAGAAAGAGAAACAACTTATTATCATCAACTATGTCTTACACTTTGTTTACTTGTGAGAGCATATGTCCAAAAGTTGCTTCCTTCCTTCAACCATTTCATCAAAGAAGTCATCAAGTTGCCCAATTATACTTTCAGCCCCAAATTTCAAAACTCCAAAGCAACTCTTTAAGTTTTCGACCTTGTCATGAATATCGACTACTGATTTGTACTCAAGGATGCTCTCTATATCCACTTTCAGATTATCCATGGCAAATTTCGCACTTTGTAATTCGTAAAGAAGGATTCCTTGCTGCCCTTCCATACAATTCATCGCGTCCATCACTCTTTGATGCAATGTAGAAGCAGAAACGACGAAGGCTGGACTGAATCCTGAGTTTCCTTCAAAGCTTCCTTGGGAAAAGCTTATTTCAGGCAAATAGTATACAAGGCCACTGAGTAGGATCGAAAGAAGTAATGTACTTACTTTCCTCATCGCATAGAGAACTCCTCGAAAACCATTGTACTTATTGAACTCTGATTCTGCCAAGACATTATTCTCATCAAATCCCAGACAGAGAGTTTGCATTCTAGTTTGTGCTATGCTCTTATTGTCCTCTTGCAGGGCTATAATTTCCCTTTGGCAGCCATTAATTGATCGAATAACCTGTCGAACAACCAATATTTGTTGCATTTATCAATAGCAATGGACAGTAGTAAAAAAGAAAAAGAAGCTAAAATCTTCTTCATTATACAGTATTGCACATACAAACTAACCTGGCGGGAAAGTTGGACGTTTAAAACTGGATGATCATCAAGCAAAGAGGCTATATTAGCACCGGTTAAGTAGTAATTTTCCAAACTGGATACTGCGGATTTTAGGACAAGGCAAGCTTCCCAAAGCCTTGAGCTTTCGTCCATGTACTCGTCGAGCCATTTTTCTCCGACAGGCAAGTGTAACTTGTGAACCAAAGCTGTTAACTGGGAGTGAAACGATCTGAGTGATGAGAGAACATGTTGAAGAAACTTGATTGACATGAAGTTGTGAGAAAGAAATAGATGATCAAGATTATTTACTTCTCTTGTGAGGAAGTTGTAGAAGCCACTGACACTAGTACTAGATGAAGAATGACTCATCATGGAGATAGCAAAAGATTGTATATATGCACTCATACATACAAATATAAATGGAGTGAATGGCTTCCTCTTCTTTAAAATGTATATGAAGAACTCAAGTTTCTAAATAGTAAAAGAATTTGTTTGTTGGGAGCAATTATGTCTGTTTCCTACAGAGTGGAGGGGATGATTGAGAATCTTCCATTTGCATTATTTGACAAGCATGAAAGAGAGAGGCGAGTTTCTATTTTTAATTATCCTACATAGTACTGTATCAATTTAATGTACGAAATATATACCAAGATAAGAAGAAGATAATGATTCCACAAATATGTTAATCTTCCCAAAGGTATCGTTATAATGAAAAAAGAGAAAGGAAAAGCTATCCCGTTTTTTGAATATCTATGACAAGCTTATTCTCCCTCGAAGAATATATTAAGATCCTTCGCTCCGTACTCTTGAACATCATTATCTCTTTTGAACGTGAAATGACAATTGTCCTTTGTACTTTGGAGTGGTCATTTTGTTGATTAAGGACAATTTTGTCATTTTACGATTAAAATATTTTTGAAAAGTCAACAATTGTGGTTGAAAAAAAAAAAAAACCAATTTTTAGTTTATTATCTATATCAAATTAGAGGTGTTAAGACGGGCGGGCGGCCGACTCGCATCGGCTCACCCGCCTCGACTCAGATTCCGGGGCGGCCCGTGAACCGCCAGTCGATCACGGGTAGAGGATGTTTGAATCACTTTGGCCCATTTGATAATTAAAAAAAATGTAGACATTGTTTTTAATTTTTTATTTAGTAATTTAACATATTTTTTGCTATAAATATAAACATTTTTTTTGAAGTACAATAAGTTAGTAAATTTTGTAGTAATTTCAAAAAAAATAATTTTTTTTTATTCATACAGATCGAACCGGTCGAATCGAACCATGCCCACATGGGCTCGACTCGGATGAGCCGACGGGTAGGCTGGACTCGTATTCAATTTTTGCGGGCTGAGTTGACCCGACCTGCAAACCGCCGTGGCACAAGCTTTTTCTAACGCGGGTCGTCATCGAACTTCATCGAATGTGGGCCGACTCGACCCGCCTGACCCGGATTGACACCTCTATATCAAAGGGGCTCTAACATAGAGGAGTAAAGAAATAACACATTTATTGGACGCAGACTTAGTGTAAGCAACATCGTTAAAACCTAAAACCAAGGTTTTAAAAAGTTTTTTGAAAACGTTATACTTTGTTGAATAGATTATCATAAAATCAAGGTAGAGTACTCAATTTTCTTACAATAATGCAATTACTGTTTTAAGTACAATGAACTACATTAGGGCTTGTTCGGTAGAGCTTTTTTTTGAAAAAAATGGGTTTTTTTTTCTTTTTGACTTTTCAAATTTTTGGTAGTGTAAAAAGGGTTGAAAAGTAAAAATCAGAAAAGAAAAAATGGATTTTTTTTTGGAGAAAATGGCAGCCGAACAAGCACTAATATCGAATTCAAAGTGGTAAGATGATTCTCTACTAAGCATTAAGCGACCACTTCATTTGTCTAAATAATGAGTTGTTTCTAAGTGATTAGGTTAGAGTTGATCATGCTGCACTAGCAAAGATTTAACTAGGTTGTTGCCCGCGTCACCTCGCCAAGGGACTCTAATTACAAAGGGGTATAACACATCTAAATTTTCAACACGCGTGCACTCTCTCACTAGGAAAATTTTGTGTTCTATGATGTAAATTAGGTCACACAGGATGGTCCTAATTATTTTTCGAAACAGAGTGGAAGAAGGGAAAGGATTCTCGAACACGTCCAAAGAGACATAGTACATCAGAATAGATATCCAACATCTGAGACTTGTGCCCATTTCTAGTGAGTGGATGCATGAAGGAAAAGCCTGACTCCACATATTCGAAAAGCAACTGGTTTGGGTCCCATATTGTTTAAGGAAGTGCTTCAAATTCTCCTAGGTGCCCATAACATTGTTTGACTCGAAATTTTAGCATGGAAACATGAAGGGATTGGATACCATAATAAACCTTATAATGCTGTAATTTGATAGACTGGCCATCAATCAAATCTTATCAGATGGGATTGCAAGGAAACCAAGAAAAGATTTTAGTTTTCACCAACCAACCAAAGTGACCCTTTAATGGGCATCTTTGGGATCGACATTGCTACATTTCATATTGGTGGGTTGTATGTATCAACAGAGAGATGTTTGCTTAGATATCCCATTTCTCAGTTTCGGTTGAACACGATGAAAGTCTCCCTTGAGATACTCTCTGACAGTAGACTTTGAGAAGTATTAAAAAATAATTTTTCAAATTGTGCTTTTAACATCTTCAATTATCCATAATGGATAAAATTGATTTATTTCGATCTTGGGTATTTTGGTATTCTATATTTATTGATATTCTAATTTTATAAATATTGAGATTTAATTAATTTTTATTTTATTTTAAGCAAATTTAAAAAAAATTATGGTGAATATATTATTTTAGGTAAATATTTAATAATATTATATGTTATTATATAATTAAAAATAAAATTTACACTACTATCAATTATAAGAATACATAAAACATCATTATAATCAATGTCCATTCTAGTAATTATATACGTGCACAACAATAAAGTATTTTTGTTTTTCAAATGCTAATTTTGAAACAAAAGTTTATCAAACACTTAACTGATTCTTTCTTCATCACAGCTAAAGTTGATTCTTTAATTAGAGCATCTCCAATGCAACTTTGGATTGCACTAAAAAGTGTGTTACATCATCTTAAAATCATTACATGATAAGAAAAAAGTGGAAGATGTCTAGCACATTGTCCACATTTGGACGGTGTACTAGACATCCTCCATTTATTTATTTTTATAATTTATATCAATCGAAATATGTATTGAGCCTCTTTTATTTAATTTTTGATAATTTATCTACATACTATTTTTTGTACAATTAGACCGTAATTTACCAAATCCACAACCTCATTAGAAATGATTTTCTATCCGTCTTCATTTTACTTGCCACACATATAATAATTCACATTATTACATCACAGATAATCTTTAAAGTTACAACAATACCAAACCTAACGTAAGTGAATTATAATGGAATTTTCAATTCGGGCTATTCTGCTCATTCTAATAATGAACTATATAAAATAGAGAAAATTGTTTACATTCGACTTTAAATTTATCGAATGAGGTTTTGCATGTTATTGTTTGTCATTACTTAAATTATAATTTCAACTCGTTAAAATAGTCAAATATATTTTTATCTATACATTTCAGTAGATTTATAACTTATTACTTATTTATTATCTATATATTTTATAAGATTTATAATTTATAAGTCTTTAAAAAATAATTTCCGCTACCAAACACGATTATTCTGCAAATTATGGTCCATGGAAAATAACCTACTTTTTGAGAGCACATCACTTGATATTCCATCATAAGTAGGGTTGACTTGAAGGACTTTCAGGTTTCCATTGTGCTGTAGAGAATCAAAAGAGATACTCTAAAACCAGTGCGCACACAAACCACGGGACTAGGAATTATGAAGATCTTGACCTTATGGACAACTCAATCAAGTACAATGCCTAGTGTATGTTTAGCAAAGCTTTTAATTTGAGTTTGTAAAATTGTGTTTCCTACTAAATATATATATTTAGATAACAAAATATATTTAACTAAATTTAAAAACAAAACAAAATAAAACTTTGTTAAACATGCACTTACTTTCAAGATTTTTGCAAACCTGCTTAACGATCGAATAATTTCTTTAAAAACAAGCGGTGAAAATCAAGGCTTTCTTGATCTAAGAGTATCTCGAGTGCATTCTAGGGATTGTAATCTATGTGATTGACAAGTTGAAAGACTCGAAATCTACATTATGTTGATATTTAATAGATAAACATTCAAGCATAAAATTATAGATTGACAGAGGTAAAGTCGATAGCATTAGATATGATTTTTTTTTAAACACTGTGTATTTAAAATATGTTAGAATTTTTTAAAAACAATCCACATTGACCTTGGAGACGCTCTAAAGGTTAGTTTGATTTTGATTTTGATTTTGTTAAAAAATTGAAGTCAAAATTAACAATTAATTTTAGGGTAAATAGCACTAGAGGTCTCGAACTTTTGACTCTTGTGATGATGATGTTCCAAACCTTTGATGTCAAACCAGGATCCGAAACTTTTTAAACTTTTGTGTCTGAGGTCTTTTGTGACAAAAAACATCATTTTGATCATTAAATGATCATTTTTTTTATTGAAATGACAATTCTAACCTTATTTTAATTTAGTGTAAATAGCACTGGAAATCTCTAACTTTTAAATTTTGTGACAATAAGATCTTGTAACTTTGATTTCTAGCACCCGAGATTCCAAACCTTTTAAACGTCTGTACCCGATGTCCTTTTGTAATAGAAAATGTCAATTTGAAAGTTAAAATGTCAAAATATGAGTAAAATTATTAGGGCACTCATATTTAATTTTGAATTAAATAAAAAAAAAGCAAAAAATAAAAATAAAAAAACATCTTCCTCAATTCCAAACTACCGACCACAATTCCAGCGGCAGCATATGTTATGATAATTAGTTTGTATTTTCAAATTGTCGATGAAATTATAGGTTTGAAGGGTGGGGTGATGATTTCATACTTCTTTCTTTTTTTTTTTTTTTTTATTTTAATGGTTAAATTAATGTTTACCGTCATTAAAAAACTTCGTGCACCAACGCTTTGAGTGGTTTGGGATCCCGAAAAGCTAAAAATCAAATATATGAGACCTCATTGTCACAAAATTTAAAATTTAAGGACTCCCACCGCTATTTATCCTAAATTAATAAAAGGTAAAACTGTTATTTCAATAAAATTTGATCATTTAACAACCAATTTGACGCTTTTCCATCACAAAAGAACTTGAAAGTGCAAACGTTTCAAATATTTGGGATCCTATGTACTAGAAATCAAAAGTTCGGGACCCCATCATCACAAAGTTTAAAGGTTCGGGACCTCTAGTGCTATTTATCCTTAATTTTAACTACACATTACATATGACCTTTAACTTTTACAACTTTTCAACTACACATTTCATCGACTTAAAAAAAAAAAGTTAATTTTAATCAAAATGGAACATACCCTAAGTTCTTTACTTCAAGTACACTTCTCAAGCCCATGTTTTGTCAGCAAGATCAAAATTATGGCGACATGAATCGATCCACATTTTTGTTTGTTCGCCGCATCTGACTCACTATTGAAAACATATTCCAAATTTACAATAAAATTTAAAAGTTTTTGTTGTAAAATTTTGGAATAATTATTGATGACTACTTAATCTTATAAGAATATTTAGATAAGCTTTTATTTGCTTGTATTTAAATAAGTTTGTAACTCTCTTTGGAATCCTATAAATATGGGTACATAGTTATAATAAAATTGCACAATTCATTTTCATCTCTTATATTTTTTTCTCTTTTTTCTTTTAATTTCATAAGACATTATCAGAACGAATCTCTTCCATATCATAATACAAATCAAATAAGTTTATATTTGGTGTAGTTTATTCTTCATGAACGAAAAAGTGACGGTGTTTTTATATCTCAAAGAAAAAGATTTCAACTCAATTAAGATAATTCTTATTTACATGTTAAACTCTTATTTATTGCATGCTAATTTCTTGCCCATCAAGAAACTGCCTTTCAAATTTCAAACAAAGAATCTACAATGGATTAAAAAAAAAAAAAACCTACTTTTGCAGTGTCCATCTTTTCACCTATTGTTTATTATTGCCATAGCTAATAGTTGTTTGAATTGGAGCGCCAACATATATGCAACATGAAAAACTTCATTATCATTAAACATTAATGTATTGAATCTGCGTAATTATTAAGTATATTAGATTTATTTGATTTATATGAACTTTTATCTTATTTTACCATAGAATAACATATTAATTGTAGTGGCTTATTATTTTTATTCAAAATTCTTTCTACTTTTAAATTAATATATATTTTGTTGTTGTTATTGAAAAAACCCAACTTTACATTATATTAATATTCGATAGAATATTATTTGCTCCCAAGAACGTAATTTATTATATTTAATATCAAACTATTTGTTTTGAAGAACAAATTTTTATGAAGTTTAATATTTTAAAATAATTTGTTGTTCTTTCTTGAAGAAGATAACGTTATATTAATATTCGATAGAATATTAATTGCTCTTGAATAAGCGTAATTTATAAGATTTAATATTAAGTTATTGTTTCTGAAGAGCAAATATTTATAAAGCTTAATATTTTAAAATAATTTGTTGTCGCTCATGAAGAAGTACGACATTATATTAATATTCTGGTAGAATATCACTTGCTCCAGAAGAATATAGTTCTATAAAATCTAACATTTATTATATTTTTACTCCTAACGAGTAAATCTTTCCATTGGCAGTTAGTACATGACTCGTTGGAAATTCCACAATGAGTACACAAACAACAACAACTAAGCCTTGTTACCAATAAGTTTAGAGTAGTCTATGTGATAAATACATAGCTTAATTAATTTTCTGTGCTTCAATGGAGTGCTTGGATCCTTCATACACATCTACAGACTATGTTTTGACAGAATATTGTGATTCAGACTAGGGAAAAACCAGCCTCTGAGTCTTAAATAATATTCATGTACATTGATATCCAACAAATTTGTAGGTTGTAGCATAATCATCAATTTTGATCAGTATCGCCGCTTTTTAGTTTTACGACTGACAGCAAAAAAATTTCATACTCAACACCTGCAGTTAGCGCAAATGTTAGCGTAGAAAATCCGTTGATGCTGATGCAAGGTATCAAGCTCCAAACGTCTCACCACGATCAATCTGCAAACTATTCTGCCTCGGTTATGTATGGCTTGCCATTCGTGCATGGCAGGTACAACGAAACCTGCCTTCACAGGCAATCTCATGTGCCTCCCTGCACAGAACAATGCACATGACCTTGATTTAATTGCTCAAATGGGGTTGAACCAAATATCATATTGCATTGCATGTTGACAAACAACACTGGCACTAAGGAAACATCAGACTAGATAAATATTCTTTCATACAGAAAGTGAAAGCTGCCTATGTATAAAAGATTGACAATAGCTATAATACAAATGGATCTCTTGAATATTCTTCTACGGAGAGATCGTGGATGCTCTCTCCTTTTCTAATAAAAGAGAAACTTAAAGCATGTTCGGAACAGAGTACTCGACCAGACTGAAAAATGTAATGAACAAGATTTTAGTTTCCTCAATATTGTCCAAAGGCTATCCAATCCTCCGTACTCAAACATGCCAAAAATGTTCTGTAAATTTTGGCAGCCAAAAAACCATTTCCCTCCAATGGCATTGACAATACAATGAAGCTTAGTGTTGAATTCCTTTAGCCTCATGATGGGAGGAACTGCCTTCCGATTTCAAGTGTCAAAAATTCAAGGACATGGTCACAAAGAGAAGTACTAGGGCTACTTCATTGGCTCTAGAATTCATTTCAATTTGTGCTTTGCAGATCAGACATGTTAGACGAACCTAAGCCAAAAGATTACAAGAACATTCTCTCATGTATCAAGATTTCAGCAAACAGACCTATTTACAAGGAATATTTCTCTTTTCATTTTTCACCTGAGCATATCTCCAGAATATAACTGCAACCCACTCAATGAAGGAGATATGCTAAATGTATTACCCTCACCACCAAAAAATGAAGGATGTCCAAGGGGTGTTGGCCTATCGGGAATTGTAGGAACTTCAATGTCTCCTTCCAACATTTTCAACGCATCCACAATGGTCGGCCTTAGGGCCACCATAACATGAGCACACAGAATACCAACAAGTACAAATCTCTCCATTATGGCTTTCGGATTTGCATTTGATGAATCTCCGTCTTTCAAAAGAGAAGCATCTAATACTTGTGCTAATTTCCCGCTTTCATAAGTGACCAAGCCCAATCAGTGATTAAAATTGCGTGATGAGATTCTGAGGACAGATCGAGAGCTTTCTTCCCACACATTATCTCCAAAACGACTACCCCAAAACTATAAACGCCACTTTTCTCAGTTAACTGCCCATAGAGAGCATATTCAGGAGCCAAGTATCCGTGTGTTCCGCCACTCTAGTAGTGAGATGAGACTGCCCTTCTCTGCTTTGCTTTGCCAATCCAAAATCTGCGACTCTTGCCCTCATATCTGCATCCAGTAATATATTTGTGGCCTTAATATCTCTATGATAAATAGCCGGCTTTACTCCATAATGCAGATAAGCTAATCCATTCGCCAAATCCATAATTATGCTTTTCCTTTGAGGCCACGTCAATGGTGGCTTCAAATTTCCACCCTGATTTACAGGAAACAAATGGTCATCGAGGTTTCCATTAGGCATGTAATCATAAAGGAGGTATCTATCGCTCTCTCTTAGACCAATATTTTCAGTCACACAGCACCCTCTAAGCGGCACAAGATTCCTATGCTTCAAGTTACTAATGATCTCAACTTCATTGCAGAACTCATCATTCCCTTGAAAATCGGATTCTATAATCTTCTTAACCGCAACAACTGTCCCATCAGCTAAAGTTCCTTTGTAAACCATCCTGAACCCACCTCTTCCAATGAAATTTTTGGATGAAAAATTATCGGTTGCCTTCTCAAGCTCATGAATTTTATACCATATAGACACTGTATTAGGCCTCTTTCTTGACCTTGGTTCCATGTCCTCTTCTCCCGAATTAAATCCATTGCCCTTTTCCTCCGTCTTCTATCCCACCTTAAGTACAATCCCAGCAAACAAGACATCAGCAAGATCGCCACACCGGCCCCAGTTAGTCCAAAGACAAGAGACAAATGTCGTTTACTCGAAGAACCCTTTTCCGAACCAATCGAAAGACCAAAGATACAAGTCAAAGCACCAGTGCTTTCAGGCCCAAATTCATTAACAATGCCAGCAGCATATAGAACTGCAAAGTAAAAACATTCAGTGGAATGAGACTTATTACCATCAACTGCAATCAAATCCGTCAGAACCCGAAAACCAGCAGCCAGGCAAGCATCGCAGTCCGTAAGAGCAGTGAGGTCTGGCTTGCAAGCAGAGTCCAGTGCAGTGGAGGGACCAAGCTTCTTGATCCAATCTTGGGTGGACTCAACGGAGGCGCATATGTTGGGAGTTATAACAAATTGCATTGGATCAAAGCAAATGGATGTGAGATTTTGCGGGAGAAAAAGAGAATTCAACTTCGATTGGAAATCTTCAAGGCAAGAAATGGAAGTTGGCAAATTGGGCAGTTGAAAAAGAGAAGTCTCTTTAAGATGCTGTGACAGTCCTATGCCATACAGGGAGAGGAGGGTCTGGCAGCACTGGCGTTTTCCGGGGGTGGGGTCGCCGGAAGTAGGGGAAATTTGCTGGGATGAATTGGAATTTGGGGGGTTTTTACAGTCAGATATTGACCATGGAATTCTCAGTACATAACCCAAATCCATGGGACATGTAGATGAATTGGTGCTTGAAATTGGAGATGAAGAAACTGAAGAATTTAACACCAAATGAAAAAGAAAAAGACAGGAAATCAAGAAAATTGGTTTCATTCTGTTCGTTAAAAAACAAGATTCAAGAAACCATAAATCAAGAAAAAACAGAATTCATCTCTCTCTATCCCAAAGGGTTCTGAGATGTGAAAAAATGTCGAAAATGGGTGGTGAATAAGATTGAATCTTTGATACAAAAGGTGCAGAAAACAGGTCAAATTTGGTTTCTTTCAGAATCTGGGCGGCTGCAGTCTTTTGACTTCACTGTATGCCGACGTAGGATTGCATTAACATCTGTCGTGGATGATGGATCGATAAGACTAACGGTCACAGGGTTGTAAGGGTTTCGTGTATATAAAAAATAATCCCTAAGAGTTCTCGTCGGTGCGAAATGGTCCCTAATATTTATTTATTTTTAGTACGAACATTCTTAATCGATGTATTTTGATATACAATTCGTCATTATTTGATAAAAAAATAAATATGTCATTAATTTTAATTAGAAATAGTATATAAATTTCCAACCTTTGTAAATGAGTTCTGTACATCTATTAAATAATATTTAATTTAATATACTAAATATATCATTATATTCGTGTTAATTAAATTTTTTATAAGAGAAAAATATAAAATTGCAATGTGATGTGAAAAATTTGAATAAAAATTAAATTAAATAAATAACAAAATAACGTATATAAGACATTGATCAAATTTTATTATATTTTTTTAACATAAAAATTAATCTACATATTATGTGTTCTTTATTTTTGAACGATAATAAAACAATAAATTAAAATATGAAGAATATAGTTGAAACTATCATATTTGTAGTTACTAAATGTATAGTTCGATTAAATAAAAGTATTTGAATATCAAGTTTGTGACAAAATTATTTTTCTCTTTATATTGTAACGATAAAATAAAAGTTTAGATTTAAAACAATGTAATTACTTAATAATATACAAAATATTTTATTTAACGTTTGTTAATAATTATGAGCTTAAATTTTAGTTATTTTGTAATATGTCGTAAAATATATAAAACAATTTAATATATTATAAAAAGGTCAATAAAGTATTAATTCAAAAAAAAAAAAAAAAAAGAACTCGTTAGATTTTTTTTAAATTTTTATAAAAAATAAAATTATCAATTTATTTGTCTTTTGAAAAGTTAAGAACCTAACTACAATTTTTCTCATTAAAATTTAGAATATATTGGTCATTTTCATCAAATAAGACTAATAATAAGACTATAAAGACATAAGTTATAAATTTATGTGTAAAAAAAAAGTTAGAGACTATTTCTATACTATATATATATCAGGACCATTTGCGCCAAATTTCATATAAAAAAATCCTAAATGAAAAAAGTCAATTGTAATTTCACTAGTTTCTTTTGTGGACACCTTACCACAATGACAAAAGTCAAACATGTTATAAGTTGTTTTGTTCCATGTTAGTAATTCAAAATTTAATTTATTTCAATTGAAAGGTGTAATTGTAGAATTAATGAACAATCCCCAAGTGTAATTAACGAAATGAGAGACCTAGTCCTGAATTGTAGCTAAAATCCTTAGTTTGCCAATTACATAAATAAAGGAACATACAAAGTAAGGGTGGACACGTTATGAATTGATTTAGTTTTCGTTTTGAACAATAATTTAATTGATTATTTAGATTTGCGTGAATTACCAACCTGAACCGATCTGATTATGGATATAAAATCGAACCAACCCAAACTCACCATGTTTGGATCGATTTGATTTGAATTGGTCGGTTTGGATTTAGGCTCAATTCAGACATAATTCAATAGATTTGTCCGAAAAAACTTACGATTCCAATAAAACAATACAAAATGCATTGTTTTAGGTGATTTTAAATAATGCACCATTTAAACACAAAACACCAATAAAATAAAATAAAATGCATTTTTAAACAAAATCAGAATCCTCTTTATTTGCTTAATCAAAACGGCATGGATTGTGATTCCAACCAAAGGAGGCAACAACAACGCATGGTAGCAGCAATTCCTACAAGAGGAAGTGGCATGGGGCGACGAGATGTGGTAGCTACATTTCTAATGCAATTCAAGAGTGTAGGATTTACTTTAGTTTTCGCTTCTAATTTTTAATCTTAGGTAAAAATTAATTTAAAACAATATTGGGTTGAATCGAGTTAGGTTGGATTGGTTCTTTTAGTGAACCTAAAACCAACCCAATTAGAACTATTTTCTTATAAAACCAAAATGATGATTTTACCTTAACAATATGCAAGTCATGGGATAGTCAATTGTTAATTTTAGGTCACCATTACCAACATCTTGGTCAAACTGAAACAAAATTTAAGGGCCATTGTTCGGTAGATGTTTTTTGAGAAAAATAGGTTTTTTTAGCTCTTTTTTCGATATTTGAAATTTTTTATAAATAGTAAAAGGGTTAAAAAGTCAAAATCAGAACAAAAAAATAGATTTTTGGGAAAAACTCTATCGAATACGCTTTTAAATCATAATAAAACAAATTAAAATTAGATAGTCAACTTAAAACAAATTTGTAAGTTAAGTGAACTCCATTGAAATTTTTCTTTAATTTATTCAAATTTAAAAGAGTAAATTAGTTATTGTTTCTAACCTTTGACCTATTTTATAATATCGACCGATAATTGATTAGCAAGTATTTCTTTGTGCTCCCAAGATTTAAATTAAAAAATGAATAAAAGAAAATGAGAAAATGACCACTTCTTTCAACTCAACAAAACATATACCCTAATAAACCGCTTGTTATTTGCATGTTAAGGTATTCTATACCACACACAAAATTGTTTGGACAAAATCTGCATTTTGAACTTTCTTCATTCCATACACATCTCCATCTCCTCTTCCTCTGCAACTCCATCTTCCCCCCACCATCCACTCCATCAATCTCCCTCATGGGAGATCTTCCAGACTCAGAAACACATAATTTTTACAACATTCTTGGAATTCCAAGGACTGCATCCCTCCCTGATATTTGCAGTAAATACAAATCTCTTATTGTGAAATGGCATCCTGACAAAAATCCCACCAACAAAGCCGAAGCTGAAGCCAAGATCAGATCCATCAATGATGCCTACAGGGTACGTACGTAATTGGGATTTCATCCATTCTATGCAGGATTGCAAGGAGTTGATTTGCAATTGAATTTTGTTATATTCATTGCGTAGAATAATTGTGTGCAAACTGTTTGTTTTTGTGTCAATTAATTAACTTTCAGGCGCTTAGCATTGAGAAGAAAAGAGGAACAAATTTATCAAATGGAGATGAGCCAAAACACCAGACAATTCATGCAATAATTATAAAACGGATGATAAATTCTATATTTCTAGTCCTACGCTTCTTTCACGTACAAACAGCCAACGCAGCCCATCGCCAAGTTCAAGAAATTTGAGCCGAAGAAGCAGAACTCCAACACCAGCAGATTACTATGCAAATTCTGCAAGAACTCCGACCGGGGTTAGCGCTCCATCAACACCCACTACCACTAGCCCAAGAGATCCAACTCCCATATCAAAAACTGCGAGCAGCAGAAGCACAACCCCGATTATGTTTTCGCGGTCCACAGCCTGGAAAAAACCTCAGGCCATTGAAAAAAAACTCGAATGCACCCTCGAGGAATTGTTGCATGGATGTGTCAAGAAGATCAAGACCACGAGAGATGTCATCTCAAATCCAGGGTACAGGGAGTTTCTTCTCGAATCACCTCTTTTAAAAGTTTAAAAATATAAACTTACTTATTTAAATTATGTATTTATTTGCCCCTCAGGTATAGGATATATTTGTATTTCTTCAAAAGCTTGACATTGTACAGTTTTATAAATCGGTGATTACCACGTTGAACTACCTTGTGAAAAAGCTAACGCTTTTAGATCATAAGGTCCAACATTTCTTACCCCCGCCCCCTTTAAGAAATTTGATTTTTCCCTCTAGGGTCAATGTGTGTGTGGGTATAGCTACTTATTTTGCATGCCTCTTTAAAATCATAAGCTGTCAGAGATGAAGATAAACTTATTTATTTAAATTATGTATTCAACAATGCCCGAATGCTACTTACACACAGGCCTGGTCCATTTTTTCCCCCACAAAAGCTTGATATTTTTCCAATTTTCAAAAATGGGTGGTAAAGATACTTAAATTCAAGTCCTCTCCCTGTTTCGACATCATGTAGAACCACCTAAATTTTAGACCAGTGGTTCAACATTTCTCCCCCTCCCCCAACTTTAAGAATTGCTTTATCCCTCTAAGATCAATCTATGTGTGTAGCTACTTAATTTGCATTATCTTCTCTATTGACAGATTCATCATCAAAGAGGAAGAGACGCTAATGATCAAGGTGAAGCCGGGATGGAGAAAAGGAACAAAAATAACATTTGAAGGAAAGGGAGATGAGAAACCGGGCACCCTTCCAGCAGACATAATCTTTGCCATTATTGAAAAAAAACATCCAATGTTTAAACGCAGAGGAGATGATTTGGAGTTAGGAGTTGAAGTGCCTTTGGTTCAAGCTCTAACAGGTTGTACATTTTCTGTCCCTCTATTAGGAGGAGGCCAAATGTCACTTTCAATAGATGAAATTATATATCCTGGATATGAGAAAATCATCCCTGGACAAGGAATGCCTAAATTCAAAGATGAAGGCAAGAGAGGAGACCTTCGACTCAAATTTCTCGTTGAATTTCCAAGAGAATTGAGCGATGAACAACGCTCCGATGTAGTTAGTATTTTGCAAGAATGTTCTTGATTGATCTTGCATTAATTGATATGTTCCTGTATTTTAGTTTTAATTAGGCAGCTAGATAAGGTATAATGATCTGTACACATGCATCCCAGAATGTTTGTTGCTAGGAACAAAAATGGTTCCTTACTGGAGATGACTGGATTTTTTAATTTAATTTTTTCTTTTCTGTAATCAAACATCCGCGCCATTGATTCCTTTTGTGGTCGCCCTTTAGGAATTATTAGTAAAATGACTCATGAAAAATTATTTTATTGTTTCGATTGTAAGACGCCGAAGTGTCTTCGGTCGATCGGTCATCCGTGAATTTTATCGCATCTCTGCTTAGCTCATCCCTTGCTTGGTTCTTGAAGAAACAATTTTAGATGTGCAGCATTTACTATTGTAATATTCTTATTATATTTTTAGTTAAAATAAGAAAGACGAACCGAAGTTTAAGGAGGGACACATAAATGGTAAAGTTAGAGGTGTAAATTGAAGCTTAGGTTAACAATTTGATTCTCCCTCCCCTAGGCAACATTACCGAATCACATAAATTTCTGTTTTCTCTATTCTATTTGCTTTTATTTTTGCTGTATTCATTACTGTGCGATGGTGTTCAATGGTGTTCAATTACTGTTCTTCTCTTTCTTTTCTTCATTATGTTGACTGCAGAACACAGTGTGTTAGTTTGAAGTTTGTCAATGGTGGTACGTTCGGCCTATTCAACTCTGGTGGTCAAGTTAGATTATGACTTCTTTGGAATAAATTTTGACAGGATGAGTGAATTGTGTGAAAGATGATGAAGAGTTTTTCTCTGTGTTTCTGTTTTAAGGGTAGATAGTCATTGACCTTTTGAGTGAATGGCCTTTGGGAGCGTCCATATGTGGCAGGAATGGAGAACGTCGTCCCCTAGTTTAAAATAGGAACGCGAATGGTCGTTCGACTCATTATAGATTCTAATCCAAAGAGGATGATTTTTCTTCCTGACCAAATATTGACCTAAATTCATCCACAAAAAAAATCAACTCGATCCACATAGCACAAGGGACTAGCATGATAGATTGGCGTATAGAAACAAATGATTGCAACACCGATGACTCGAATGTGCCACAATAAGAAACAATTCGCTATATCGAAAATAGAACTTTTATTCAAGTGCAATGGTCACCAATCATATTAATTCTAAGTGATTGATCAATAAACTTTTTTAACATGTTTATGATACAATGTCAATAAACATGCAAAAAAATATAGCAAACTCATAATATTTATTATTTAAAATAATTTTGCATTTTATCTCAGAGTAAAAACTATGAATAGGGTTGACAAAAATTGAAGTTGAAACAATGTGATGATAATTAGTAGACGACAATCTAATATTAATAAAGAAAATATACATTGCCTTAGAAAATATTGAAGCAATGTGAGTAGTATTGAGCGCAGTAGGAAGAGACAAAATACAAGATTCAAAATTCTTTCCCTATTAAAATATTCTATATGATCAACTATAATAACCTCATCTTCTTCTTGGACTGGAGTATCAAACTTGTTTTTCTTAACAAGAATATGTTGTGGATACTCGTAATCTATATATTTGTCAGCATGGTAAAGAATACTTAAAATACAGGTAACAAACAGTTTCTTTTAGCTTTTTTCTACGGTATAAAAGGTAACACAAATGTGTATCATAGTCCTTACACCTACCTGTAGTAATGATATTGAATCTTGAAGTAATTTATCAATGAAAAAACGAAATGCTGCATTTCTTTTTTGGGCCTGGAGGTGTCAATAGGGCTTTGGCATCCTAGCCCATGAACCAGATAACCATTGAAGTTGAGCATGATGTGCTGACAGTCAAAGGCATGTCCCAAAATATGGTGGAAAAAAAAAAGGACATAAATGGTATCACCTCCAAAAACACAAGAGGGCCCAAAATCGTGGACCAAAATGGTCCAACCATACTTCTAGGGTAGAAGCAGTTAACACTTGTAACATTAAAGATACTTGTCAGGGATTTTTACACAAATAAACTATTATTTGAAAATAATTACAGAAATATATATATATATGAATCATAAATTATAAAAATATTGGTGCTGTCAAATTTTTATAATTATTAATATTATTTTATAATTATATTTAATATCATAACTGAAAACTAAATAAATGACAGTGATTGTAATCCAAGATCACATAATCTTTAATTATGAGAAAACGTTTTCAATCATCCAAAGATAACTTTGATATATCCGTTTGAAAAAAAAAAAATTCTCTCTTCACAAAAAAAAAATTCACACGAATATTAGTGAATTTTATTGAAAGAAGAAAACAATCTCTTTGCTCCGAATGACGATATTCAACAACTGCATATAATAATACAGGTAAGTTTTGTTTTGATTTATTTCTGTGACAGTGAGTATATAGATACATATTGTTGTGTATATTGTTAGTGATTAGTGAAAAATATGATATGATTTTCGTCACTCTTCCTTATCCAGTGAATAATATTAGATCTTATTTGTTAGACATTCACGATGATTATATGTTACAAATTCAATTTGTAGTTGTCTTCGCATTACATGATATTCATTGTAGTTATATGATAAATTGTGACCGTATGTTGTATTTGTTTGTGAATCAATAGATTTTATCTGTACAAAATTCATGTATGATTATATATTAAAATGCTAAGCTAACTTATGTTGCAATGTTTGTTACATTTCATGTTTAGCATTTGATGTTACAAATTCAGTTTTTAGTTGTCTCTGCGTTACATGATATTCATTGTGGTTAAATGATAAATTGTGACCGTATATTGCAATGGTTGTTTTTGGTTATTAGGATTTACTGTTTTACTTTTACTGCAAGTTTAAAATTCTGTTAATAAACCTTATCTATAAAGGTTGGTGGTTTAGGATTTAACAAATTCCTCTTAGTCAGTTACAACGTTTTTAGGTCATTTAAATATGAGTTGTTATTTTGATTTTATCCTCTTGTAATTGGCTTTATAAGCCAACTGTTTGTAGTCAATTTGATATAACTTTCATTCAGACTTTTGCACAAGAGAAATATCAGAGTGTTTTCAACATTTGGTATTAGAGCCCCATCACAGAGCCCGGTTTAGTGTGAGTAAAAGAAACAACAGCTTTCTTGTGAGTAGTGTGCTAAAATGGCGAGAGAGAGTAGCTTCAGATAGCCTCGCGATTCCAAAATTTGATGGTCACTATGATCATTGGTCGATGTTAGTGAAGAATTTTCTCTGCTCAAAGGATTACCTGGGGTCTTGTGGAGAATGGAATACCAACAACAGAGACGGGATGAGTTGATGTAAGCACAACATAAAGCTATCAAGAAGCAAAGTCAAGTCTTGAAGATAAAGAATTACCTGCTTTCAAGTTATAGATCGGAATATTATAGAGACTATACTTAAAATAGGAACACAACAAAGCACATCCGGGATTTGATGAGAAAAATATCGTGGCTCCACCAGGTGAAGGGTATACAGCTGCAAGCTCTTGACTGTGTTACCACCCGATTTTGATAAGGCTTCCACGACAAAGAAAGTGCCCAACGGAGAGCCCATAGGCCCACCAAGGGCCTCAGAAATTCTAAAAGAGCCTCGGAGGCCCATCGACATTTTAGCCTTCTTGAGCTAGAATATCGCGAGGCCCATGGAGGGCCTCAACATTCACGGCCGACCCATAGGACCTCACGACTTCGTATCAACTATAACTAGCGTATAAAGATAATATTTTGGAATGATCAGAGAGATAATTGAAGATGATTATGCGTTGGATTAGCGCACGGATCCTAACAAGGAAATCAAATCGTAATCTCCTAAAAATTAGGCAACGTGGTAAACTCAAATAAGGTAGATAATCTTGAAGATTGCCTTGACAATGAATGGCCCCTATCCCATAAGGAAGGAGGATCTGATCGGGTATCTGATTGATTTGTTTCCTAAATCAATTAGGACTCTTGTGCTATAAATACAACGTCTCCGGTTGTTTCAAGGTACGCTCTTTTTGCACTTAAAATTTTACCCAAAACTTTGCTCAAATCTCTGCCTGCTTGTCCCTCCCACACCCAATTACTTTCGCCCCTCGTGTATTATTCTTATATCGACAGTTGACTTCATCATCGGAGTACCAACGATCATCCGACCCTTTTTATCCAGAGATCTTGGTGCTTAACGATTGTTCAAGTGTGCATGTAACATACAATTTGGTAGAGGAGTGACTGGAGATCTGCTGACACGTGGACGCTGCAGTTCCCTACGTCAATGGATCGGCTACCGTCTGTGGAAAGCGAAAAGACATTACATAGCCTAAAACTTATAGTAAAAACGTGTTTTCTACTAGGAAGAGTATGGCAACCGAACATTCCATGGAAGAGGAAGTCGAATCCCACCATACCGACGCGCGCGGTAGGAGAGCGTTTAGGACCTACGTAACGTAACCCACCGCAAGAGAAGAAGACAACGGCAGGTTTAACGGTTGAATAGGAGAACCAGGACCTGAGGCTGGACAACGCCCGGATGAAGGCAGCGCTTGAACTGTTGGAGAATCAATCTCTCAAACACGGACCCAAGAGCAGTCGTGCCCGGAGAAGCCCCTCAAGGTCCAGCTCAATGGAAAGCCGTCGAACTCAAGATGACCTCGCCTGCTTTCAAATGGCCAAAACCCTGGAACCTCCTTCAAGCCCTCGCAGGATGACCCGAGGGGAGATCTCTTCCGCGCGGAGAATCGGCCCGTTCCTACTGCTAGCATGTTTGACAGGTTGGGAGTGGGATCCTCCATAGCACAGCAGGCGCAGTGAACGCAGCGAGACCCGCACAGAGAAATGGAAGGGCCCGAAACAAAACTACGCAAGACCCGAAGAAGAGAAGGAGAGGCTAGAATGCTATGAGGACGACGACGACAAGAATATCTTGTTCACTGATTACATGAAGGCCATGGAGATATCTGCGAACTTTTGGATGCCTCTTATGGACAAATATAATGGGACAGGCGACCCCACGGATCACATTAATACATACAAGACGAAGCTCCAAGGCCAATCCTCCGCAATAAAGTGTCAAAATTTCTATACCACACTCGCATCCGACGCGAAGAGGTGGTACAATAAGTTGAAGCCGGAGAGCATCCAAAGCTGGCCTCAACTCAAAAGGGAGTTCGTCAATGCTTTCATTAGCAATCGGACGATGATAGCCGACATTGCCTAGCTCAACGACATCCGCAAAAGGAAGGAGAAACCGTCAAGAGTTACTTCAAGAACAACAACCAAAGACCTACAACCCGGTTGGTAGACTTGGTCCAAAGATGTAAAATACTACCGAAGTAACAATCGAAAACCGGGAGAATGCCGAAAGGAAAGAGGAGATCGCTATGAAGGGAGGGATGACGCCCCCTAAACCTCCGCTTCAACCGCTTTCGAGAAAGGCGCTCCCCGGGAACAACAAACAACCATTACAAGAGGTTCAACTAGACTAAGTAGCCCCTGTCCCCATCCTAAAACGTCCACGGTGGCCACCTTACCGCAACAAGCATTACCATCTAAGTTCTGTCGCATACACAAGACTAGGGTACACAACACGGAAGACTGTTCGGACGTGAGAGAATTGATCAATCACGGAAACCAAGGGCAGGGAGAGGAAAATCAACCCGGCGAGGACGCCGAGGCCATCCAACGAAGGCGAAGACCTTCTCCTCCACGCCAGATGATGAACGCCACTATAATGATGGAAGAAATGATAAAAAGCAGAGACCCGCCGAGGCGTAGAGGGCTGTAGAAGCCCTCTCGTCTGAGAAATAAATACGATCATAGGAGGGCCATATGTCAGAGGACACACCATGAACTCGCAGCAAAACTACGCAAAGGCAACAAGAGAAGAGCCCATGGAGAGTTGGCAGGTCCATGGACACTGATCAATAGCACTACATATCTCGTTCACTGAGAAAGATGAGGCCGGTATACACTACTCTTATTGCGATGCCACGGTAGTCCGCTTCCGCCGCTTGCCGAGAAATGTACTAGGACGGATGTTGGTCGATGATAAAAGCACCGTGAACATTCTGTTCGACGATGCCTTCGATCAAATAGACGTGGATCATGATCTAACGGCCATTTCTCGAAGCTACTATTCAGTTTCACGGGGGATAGCCTTGTCCCACGAGGAAGGATTACCCTCGCAGCTGGACTTCAAGAACCCTGTACCACCTCAAAAATTCATGAAATTTTTGATAGTAGATACCCGCCCGCCTACCATGGAGTCCCTCAAGGCCTGCGCTGAAGGATTTGCGCGGTCACGCCCATACACCACTTGGCCATGAAGTTCTCGACACCGGATGGGTCGCCAAGATTCGCAAAGAATCGATTGCAGGTAAGGGCAAGCTATATGAACGCATTACTACGAAAAGTGGCGGCGCAAAAAATGTCGCCCGACAAAGGATGACCATACATTCGTGAGCCAATGGACGCTGACCATGAAAAGATGGACGAAAAAATGATGTTGGACGAGGGCCTAGACCCCGAATCATAGGCTCGGACTCTTTCGCCTCCTCGGCCGAGAGCTGGAAGCATTTCGTAAATCCATCGAAACCACCCTGGTATTGCGGTGGGAGAGAAACTTCGTAGATAAGATGAATGAGGAGTTGAGGTAGTTCCCGCGGAGAACATCGATATCTTCGCGTGGAAGCACGGTGACATGGTGGGATCGACCTATCTTTGGCATGCCACGCCCTAAAGGTGGATCCAAAAATACGTCCCCAAGATACAAAGGAGAAGACCTTTGAGTCTTTGAGAGGTACGGCTCGAATGAAGAGGTCGACAAGCTGTTAGCCAACGGGTTCATCAGGAAAACAGTCTAACCCCAATGGGTATCTAACCCAAGATCTTGGTAAGAAAGAGCACCAAGAAATGGAGAGTATGCATAGACTTCTTAGACTTAAACCAGGCGTGTCCTAAAGATAGCTTTCAGCTATCACCATCGACCGACCACCGGTCGACGCGATTGTCGACCATAAGCTACTTAGTTTTATGGATGCCTACTTGGGCTACAACCGCATCCCGACGCTTTGTAGGAGACGAGGATCACACTTCGCTCATCACGAACCGGTGGTTGTCTTGTTATAGGATGACGTCCTTCTGATTGAAGAACACAGGAGCCACATATCAGTGGTTGGTAAATCGCATGTTCACAGGACAAATTATGAACACAATGGAGGTATACGTCGACAATATGCTCGTAAAAAGCGTGAACGCCGAGGACCATATAGGACACTTAAGAAGAATGTTCGGAATCCTCTGCAAATACCGCATGAAGCTCAACTCCCTGAAGTGCGCTTTCGGAGTCGTGTCCGGAAAGTTCCTTGGCTACATGGTCAACCAACGCGGGACATAGGCTAGTCTCGAGAAGATTAAGGCGCTCATTGAGATGCGGTCACCATCTTCTCCCAAGGAAGTCCAGAGCTTGACGGGAAGGTTAGCGGCCCTGAACCGATTCATATCCAAGGCGATCGATCGTTGCCAGCCCTTCTTTCAGACCATCAAAGAAATGAAGAGGTTTGAATGGACCAAAGAGTGCGAGACGGCCTTCCAAGACCTCAAGGTTCTCCTTGGAAAGGCCCTCCTGCTGTCCAAACCGAAGAATAGAGAAACGTTACTCATCTACCTCGTCGTGTCCGAAAAGGTAGTAAGTTCGGTCTTAATCTGAGAAGAAGGCCCGATGTAGCTTCCTGTCTATTATGTAAGCAAAGACCTAAAGGATGCGGAGACGAGATACCCTGACATGGAAAAGCTCGTCTGCCTTTTGATCATCACCTCCCAAAAACTTTGGCCGTACTTCTAGTCTCATAGAATCGATGTCTTGACGAACCTCTCCTCGAGATAAATACTCCAAAAGTCGGACACCTCGTGAAGGTCGATGAAATGGTCACGAACTCGGGCCGATTCGATATCTCCTACAAGCCAAGACCCTCTATAAAAGGATAGGCTTTAGAAGATTTTGTGGCTAAATCGCCCATATCACCGAAGGTTCGCTTGAGGCCCGGCCCCAGGAGGTACCAACATGGAAGTTACATGTTGATGTCCCCCGGGTGAGGCCGAGCCGGAGATGAGATTTTGCTAGTCAGCCTTGATGGCCACAATCTCAACTGTGCGCTTACCGCAGGTTAAAGGCTCAAACAACGCCTGCAGAATCACGAGGCGCCCTTGCAGCTTGAGGTCATGCAAGAGATGAAGGCATGAAAACTCCAGATTCACAGTGATTCACAGCTAGTTGTTAGTTAAGTCAATGGGACCTTCGCTGCCCGCGAACAGTCCATGGCGGCATACTTGACAAAGGCCAATGACCTGTTATCCCACTTTGAGGCATACAAACTCCTGCAGATTCTACAAATGGAAAATGGTTATGCGGATGCCCTCTCGAAATTGGCAAGCAGCAGAGACTCTGACCTGATGAAGGCCATCCCAGTTGAAAAACTCAACCGGCCCTCCATCGACGAGTCTTTCGCACCTACTGCCATGATAATATCTAAATCTCCCAGGTGGATGAAGGAGATCATCGCATACTTGACCGACCAAGTACTGCCAAGCGATAGACAAGAAGCACAAAAGCTCCGCAGAAGGGCTGTGAAGTTCGTACTACAAGACGAGATCCTATATAATAGGGGCTTCAGCCACCCCATTCTACGCTGTTTGACGCAGGAGGAAGCAGTGTACGTGATGAAAGAGATACACGAGGGGATCTGCGCTTACCATTCAGGAGGAAAGGCCCTTGCGTAGAAAGCTTTGAAGCAGGGGTACTATTGGCCAACCATGAAGAAAGATATCCATAATTACACAAAGATGTGCGACATGTGCCAAAAATTTGCCACTATACCGAAGCTCCCGGCTCAGAACCTTACTCCAGTCACCAGTCCTTGGCCTTTTGCCAAGTAGAGAATCGACTTCATAGGTCTCCTCCTGACTAGAAGGGGTGGGGTCAAATTCGCGGTCGTGGCAGTGGACTACTTCACCAAGTGGTACGAAGCTGAACCCCTAGCCAAGATCACAGAGGAGAATACGTGGAAGTTTGTGTGGAAAAATATCATCTGTCGCTTCGGAATCCTCCACTCTCTTGTTTTTGACAACGGCACGCAGTTCATCGGAAGGAAGTTCAACTCAAACTGCGAGGATCTAGGTATACGGAGGGACTTCTCCACCCCTACTATCCACAGTCTAATGGCCAAGTCGAAGATGTGAACAAGATCATCAAGCATACCCTTAAAAGGAGACTATAATCTACCAAAAGAAAATGGGCTGAAGAATTACCCGAGACTCTATGGTCTTATCGAACCACTTCTCGGACGGCAACGGGCGAAACCCCTTTTGCCATGGTGTACGGAGTAGAGGCAATAATTTCTGTCGAAGTAGGGATACCTTCTTCCAGGCACTTACACTTCGACGAAGTAAAAAAAGACGATCTACGCAGGGCAAATCTGGACTTGCAGGACGAAAGACATGCAGACTCGTAGCTTCGTCTTGTGGTCTACCAATAAAAAATGGCCAGATACTACAACTCCAAGGTCAGGGGCAGGAGTTTTCGCGTCAATGACTTCGTCTTGAAGAAGGTATTCTAGGCTAATAGAGAGGTGGGAGTTGGAACCCTCGGGCCCACCTGGGAAGGCCCTTACAAGAAAATTGAATAAATCCAACCCAGAACCTACGAATTGGAAGACTCGGAAAGAAGGGAGACAAGGCATCTCTGGAATGTCGCCCATCTGCGACCATACCATCAGTAGTTTTATTTTGCACTCATCAATTTTCCAGCATTGTTTCTGGCGTCACTAGACACCGCGTTTTTTTAATAAAGTTCATTGTTTCTTGAAACAAGATTGCTCCCCGTCATGCTATAGCAAGTAAAAGTAATTCGATAGCAAGGGAGTGTAGTTCGCGACCAACTATGTCAACTCATTGGATAAACATTACACGCGCATTCAAACAAGTAAAAGTAATTCAAAATGAGAGAGAGTGTGGTTCACGGCCAACTCGTCAATTCGCTAGATAAATATTACACGCGCATTCAAATAAGTAAAAGCGATTCGGCATGGGGAGTGTGGTTCGCAGATAACTCTATCAACTCGCTGGGTAAACATTAAACGCGCATTCAAACAAGTAAAAGTGATTCGACAATGAGTGAGTGTGTGGTTCGCAACCAACTTTGTCAACTCATTGGTAAACATTAAACGTGCATTCAAACAAGTAAAAGCAATTGACGACAAAGTTAGTGTAGTTCGCACCAACTCACAACTCGTTGGATAAACATTACATGCGCATTCAAACAAGTAAAAGTAATTCGACGGTGAGGGTGTGGTTCGCGGCCAACTCATCAACTCGCTAGGTAAACATTAAACACGATTCAAACAAGTAAAAGCGATTCAACAAGAAATGAGTGTGGTTCGCGTCAACTCACAACTTGTTAGATAAACATTACACGCGCATTCAAACAAGTAAAATCAATTCGACAATGAGAGAGTGTGGTTCATGTCCAACTCATCAACTCGCTAGGTAAACATTAAACGCGTATTCAAATAAGTAAAGTCAATTTGACAGCGAGAGAGAGTGGTTCACGCCCAACTCTGTCAACTCCCTGGATAAATATTCAACGCACATTTAAAACAAACAAAGATAATAGATTTTCGTTGGCCTACATGGCCGGATAAAATAATTTACATAATAATGTACGTCGCAAGAAGCTTTACAATCTCAAAACCAAAAGACAACACTAATAAGAAAATGCAAAACTCTTACGTCCCACTTGGGCCTTGGGGTTCGACATAACCAGAGACCTCGAGTTTAGCCAATAGACCTCGGGCCTTTGACAACTTCACTTAGCGCCTTGGTCAGTTCTCTGTCTTTGGCATGAATCATGTTTTGACAAGATTTCAATTGTGACTCGACTTTTTCTAGGCATCGACACATGCCCTCCGGATTGTCCCGGCTTTAGTGATGTCATATGTTGCACGAGCCCTCACGCCTTCGTGAGAATACGAGTTGCTCCTCAAGATCTTTGTTTTTGCGCGCAACGCTTCAACATCCTCATCTCTCCCAGCGGTGGAGTGCAATTCATCAAACTTCATCTCCAACAATTTTTACAACTCGCAGTTAAACACGTGACTGCGGGAGGTATACATTTTGGCGGCTTCAACAACTCACACTCATTTCGCCTTATCTTCCGCCCTCCCAAAGGAAGAAGTCCAATACTTATGAACTGATGCCGCCGCTTTGGCGTACCGAGGTGGCGCTTTTTCTAAGACCGTTGGGTCCTGCTTGTCCCGGCGGGACCCAATGTTGATATATTCATATTTGCCGTGAAGAGAAGGTGTGGGGGCCTGAATGCATCCTCTCCGCTATTGACGCCCGCCTTTCTCTTACTCGATTGTCTAACGCTTCCCGGATGAAAGTACGGGCCTCGCGAAAATGAAGCGAAAGGCACTTCCGAGGTCACCTTCGACGCTAGAGGAATAAAGGAAGGACTACCCACCATTATCTCCTATGGTCTCAAAAACAAGAACCCCTGGATCGACGCCGCGCGAAGGTATCGGGGGTGGAGGAGGATATCCTCCACAACCCTCCATGCCTTATCTTAAGCTTTGGGACACCGGAAAATAAAAGTCCGACATGGCTAGCAACAACCGTGATCTCGAATATGGCACCAGGAAAGCAAAGGTGGGAAAAATAAAGTAAAGTCCTGCAAACACATATATAAGCGCGGCAGAATACTAACAGTCGAATAAACAAACACGTGGGAAATGAGTGAATGCACCTCAAATAAATCCTAGGAAGATGTAAAAGGCGCGTGAAAATACACGCCTCGCGAATTATACAAACGTCATTGCATGGTAACACCACCAACGCCTACCCCACGTGGAAACGTAAAGAGCGAGAGCTTCGCAAGGTAGGCAAGGACGTCTTGTCCCATAAGCTTCGCAAATTGCATGGAGGCGGGCGGCGGACGAACGACCGTAACTTCAGGATGACGCCACGGCATTGGTCGTTCTTCGCCAACAACAAAAATCCCACGATGCGCAATATATACTATCGTTCGAGACGTATTTAACGACTCCAAAATTGTACATGCGGCTTCGTTGGTGCCACATGATGTCGAAGAAGTCCGAAGCCCAGGTACCACAAGCAATCCACACAAATGAAACAACCATGGAAATTTTGGAACAATCGTATTTTATTCAACATAATTCAGAATACAAGGTAGAAACAAATACGCATGGTTATTATCTTACTACCCCACCGCCTCTTTGGGTTGGTACATGTTGGGGTATCAGATCTACTAAGTCTATACACTGGTCTTGGTCACCCCAAGCCTTATCAGGAGATGGAGATCTGGTTCCACCATGATCGGGAGTCTCCTAAAATCAATACGAGTTGATTTGGTGACTAATTAGGCCACACTGCTCCAAAAATGCCATTGTCACCTTTTGGCAGATGGCTCCACACTCCATCAATCGAATCAATGACGCGCCATTAGAGGCATGGTCGGGCTAAGGCTACTAGGCCCCGACCCTTCCATACGTTTGGTCCTCTGAATGTTAATTAGCTAGGCATTTGGTCATCTGAATGTTGATTCTCCAATTGGTGGGCATTCTGGACACCGTTTCCTTATTCGTACCTCCATAGCACGTTCGACACAAAGAGTATGGTCACATGACAAAAATCGTTAGGACACAAGAAGCTAATTCACGCAATTTACTGGAGTTGCGCATGCGTGAGGAACACGATGAAAGGCTCTCAGTATTTTCTTTTCTTATATATAGAGCTATATTGGAACTTGACACAAGGCAATAAATCACGACTGTCCTAGGGGCATTTGGAAGGTAGCACAGTCCCCACTTACCGGGACATTAAAGACGCTAACTCTTCAGATTCTACAAAAAGTTAGCACCGTTAAGGCCCAAGGGAATGATTCCCAAATTTCAGGAGCTACCTCCCCATGCCTGGCAGTGCACAATCATTCATAAAATTAAATGCGAGAACAGAGATACACACCAGAAAACAAATTTAATAGTTAATTCGGAACATGCGCAAAGAGATAGACAAAATCCTAAGTTCGGATGCCTCGCCTCTCTAAGGGTCGTACATAGCGAGCTTTCCTCCACAACAGGTAAAGGGATTTGGTCGTCGGCCTTTTCTGGAAGGATGTTTGTCACTCGAGCCTCGGTAGGAGCTTGCCGAAGGAACGAAATATCCCACTCTGGATGGGTTTCTGCGATCCGCTCTACCAAATGCTCGTCTCCAATGGTCATCAAGTGATGGACGAGGTCCTGATACTCAGGCGTGTCCACGAACACGTCCTGATATGCCTCCACCACATTGGCCTCGGCACCTGTGCATTCGGCCCTGACTATCTCCAAATTCTGCTTGGCCGCAGCCAGCGACTTCTCATTTTCTGCAATGACAGTCTTTAGACTAATGTTCGCAGTGGCTAGCGCAGTCTCAGTTGCAAAGGTCCGATCTTCGGCCAACTTCTGAGCCTCTTCGGTACGCTTCTGAGAAGCTTCAAAGCAGACCTCTTACGATCTCGAGCCTGTTTCAAACTTTCTTTGGCAGCCTTCAACTCAATTTCATACTTGGCCCGCATGTCGGCCTTCTTCGTCACAACCAAATCCAGCTTGAACTGGAGGGCCCTCTTCTCAGACTCTAGTTGTGTCTTCTCGAGACCTATGGCTTTCAGGTCTTCGGAAAGCTTCTTGGACTTGGCCTCTCCTTCGATGCACCGCCATCAAAGCTTTCGTGGTGCTTGAATAACTCTTTGGTCATAACCAATCCCGTGATCAAGTTCATCTTCTCCATCTACACCACGTCTGCCGCTTCCTTGGTCGCTTTTTTCCACTTTTGGGTCCAATATTTGTACACGCTCGCCGCCATCATCGCAGGGTGAGCAGGGAGCATTTTCATCACGGAGGTTTCAGCTTCTCCTTGTAATCGAGAAATGCACACGACTCCCACGTCCAAATCAAGAGCTAGAATTCTCTGCACTCTCAGCCCTTCCGCCAGAGGTGCGGTGAAGAACGATTCTTTTTTCGGCTGCGCTCGCTTTGCGGGCATCTCTCATAAACCTTTCGAGGCCGTAAGCCTTCTTCTTTCGGGTGGCCGCCTCACTTGTGTCCTCGGCAATTCTCTTTGCTTTATTTTTGGGAGAAGCGGGGTCGATGATGAATGGAAAGACGAAGTTGGGGACAGAGGAGAAACGTCCCTACTGGAAACTGGGACATCAGAGGCCGGAGGATGGACATCAGAGGCCGGAGGATGCGGGAGAGCCTGAGCCAAAGAACCCTCTCCACTGGCGAGGTGAGCGAGGCGGAGCGCAGGAATCCCTTTAAACCTCGAAAGCTATTGACATAAACACCAATATGCAGCTCATTCAGGCAACTTTTCATAGCAAAACTAATATATCACAATTTACTTTAGACTCACCCATTAGTCCGCACCGCCAATAAGTTGTTGTCCTTCAACAAGTTCTTGAGACTCTGAAGTCGCTGCTGAGAGCTCGTACCTTATTCCACTTCGACCTCAGATCTCTTTGGTCCCTCTTCGTAATTGGTGGCTTCCCGCAGTCTGTAAAAGTAAGCAATACATTAAGTCAGGAACTATGGTCAAAATCCACACAAATGCAGCAGTATATACCAAGTTCTCCGAATTGACGAGGAATAGACACGTGGAGAAGAGGGTCCTCCGACACAAATTTCCAGTCTTCGCCTACAAAGATGAACCTCTCTTTTCAGTTATACACTTTGTTGAGATTGTTTCAGTGGCCGTCTTCCATTTCGGCTTGGTCAAGAGAATGTTGTACCAAAATTTCACGATCGACAGGCCGATATATAGACTCAAACTCCATCGGGTCGGGTTTTCTCCCGCCTGCAATACTCTACAATAGATACAGGCCACCAAATGCCTCAAATTATTTGGTGTTATCCGGCAAGGACCAGATTCCGATCTTTCGTAACCTCGTGAAAGAAATGATGCATGGGCGTGCAAAGGCCCCTCTCGCATCGCAAGTTCATAAATCACGACGAATCCTTTAGGAGGCCCGAAGCCCCAATATTACAGACGCAGAAATATCATAGGATAACCGCATGTCCTCCAACTCTTTCGGTGATCCTCGAACGAGCCATGGATGCTTGATGGCCGACGCTTGAGCTCTTCATCAAGCGCCTTGGTTTCCGTGGCATCCCTCTTATCGAAGCGATCTTCTCATCTCGTACTCGCATCGTGGCTTTCTTTCTCCGCAGTTTGTTTCGACGGTGCGGTTGGGCAAGCCCCCTCCTACTTGTGGACAGTGTCGACAGACGTGCGGCTAAAAGTGCTTGATTCACTTCTCCTACGACCTTAGATGATGAATATGATGAGGCAGATGATGGTGACTTATCCTGAATACTAGTGTTTGTCCGAGCATCCGGTTGATTCTGCGAGTCGTCATTTCCAGACGACATTACAACCCCTCTCAACCCCGGTAGTTGATGCTTCTATTATCGCCGAACGCATGGCGGTGGTATAATCTCCAAACTACAGAGTCAAGAAATAATCACGAAAGCAAACAACGAAACAAATCATAGTAACTCTTAGCGTGCTTACCTCAGAAATGCAGTTAGAACAATGCACACACTTGGAATTTCTTGATTATCGGCGAGAACATCCACAATACTCACAATAAGCACAGAAGAAAGAAGAAGTTGTAATGAAGGAGGGTGCCAAGCTTTATAGATTGAGGCATTCCAATCTCCACCGTTCAACTCCCAAGCGTTACATCTGAATCGTTGGCCAGTTGACGCGTGTTTAAAATAAGGCAACAGGCAGGAAACGGAACCCCAAGCGTTTATTGAAACAAGAACGCATGTGCCTCACGTGCGCCTCCGTTATTCGCCACGTGCCATTGCATTAAATACATACATCCTCTCACTCATGATTGCTTGGCCACGGATTGACAGCCTTGATTGACAGAATCACACCAACTGCAGACACATCACCAAAGGTCTAGTCTCCTAAAGCCTCACCCGTCATAAATGTTCAATTTCAGATTTAGAGGAACTATATTGGATAAGTTCAATTCATAACCCAATGTGTGAAGACCATACGCGAAGACCACACTCCGTAGAATCTACCGAAATTCAAAAGTTTTTGTCTAAAATTTCTTCTCTTACCCCTCAAAGTCCCACGTCTATTATAAATAATAGGCTTGGACTTGGAGGACTATTGTTACCACTCGATTTTGATAAGGCTTCCACGTTAGTAAAGGGCCAACAGGAGCCCCATATAGGCCCAATGAGGACCTCGTAAATTCTAAAAGGGCCTGAGGCCCATCGACATCTTAGCCTTCTTGAGCTATAATATCGCAAGGCCCATGGAGGGCCTCGACATTCAGCCAACCTATAGGGTCTTGTCAAAGCTCAGATCAACTATAACTAGCAGCAAAGACGATATTCTGGAATGACTAGAGAGATAATTGAAGACAGATTGTGTTGGATTGGCGCACGGATTCTCACAAAGAAACCAAATTGTAATCTCCTAAAAATTAGGCAACATGGTAAACTCAAATAAGGTAGATAATCTTAGAGATTTTCTTGACAATGAATGATCCATATTCTATAAGGAATGAGGATCCGATCGGGTATCTGATTGATTTGTTTTCTAAATTAATTAGGACTCTTACACTATAAATACAACGTCTCCGGTTGTTCCAAGGTATGCTCTTTTGCACTTAAAATTTTATCCAAAATTCTGCTCAAATCTCTGTCTACTTGTCCTTGTCCTCCCACACCTAATTACATTTGCCCTCCGTATATTATTCTTATACCGATAGTTGACTTGATCGTCGGAGTACCAACGATCATCGAACCTTTTTCTCTAGAGATCTTGGTGCCTAACGATTGTTCGAGTGTGCATGTAACATACAAGTTGGCAGATGAGTGACTGATGATCTGTTGACATGTGGACGTTACAGGTTTTGATGTCAACAGAAGGGATTTTGAAACTCTCCACATGAACAAAGGAGAGACTGTAGATGACTATTTTGCTCGTACTCTCACTATAGCCAACAAAATAAAGGCTCATGGTGAGAAAATGGGTGAAACAGTTATTAATGAGAAAATTTTGAGGTCTATGACTTCAAAATTTGACAATGTGGTCTGTTCCATTTAAGAATCCAATGACCTGGATACTTTGACCATTGGCGAGCTGTAGAGTAGTCTGCTTATCTATGAAAAAATGATGAATGGCCATGAAGGAGAGGAGCAGGTTCTAAAGGTTGTTCTTAAAGATAGAATAGAAAGAGGAAGAAGTCAAGTAATGATCAGAGGTAGAGAAAGAAGTAGAGGAAGACAGTCTTGTAACAAGGCTATTATGGAGTGCTTTAAATGCCACAAACTAGGGCACTTTAAATATGAGTACCCTAGGTGGGAGATAGGAGCCAATTACATAAAGTTAGATGAAGAAGAAGAGTTGATGTTAATGTCCTATGTAGATCTGAACCAAGCAAAAAGAGAAAAATATGTGGTTTCTTGATAGTGGATGCAACAATCACATAAGTGGAAATAAAGAATGGTTCTCTGATTTGGATGAGCGCTTTAAACAAACAGTGAGGCTAGGCAACAATACAAGGATGGCAGTTGTGGAGAAGGAAAATGTCAGACCGCAAGTCAATGGAATCACTTAGGTAATCTCTAAAGTTTACTTTATTCCTGAGTTAAAGAATAATCTGTTAAGTGTGGGACAATTTCAAGAAAATGGTCCGCTATTTTGTTCTAACATGAGAAGCGTATGATCTTTCATCCTTCAAAAGGTCCGATTATGCAATCGAGATGAGTATGAACATGATCTTTGTTGTGCTTCTAGTCATGATGCCTAAAGCTCCTACTTGTTTCCAAGTTGTGACAGAAAATGCAACCCACCTATGGCACTGTAGATTCGATCATTTGAGCTTCAAATGGTTGAGAACCCTTCAATACAAAAAGATGGTAAGTAGCTTGTCTTCACTTAGAATCCTACAAAGCTTTGCACAAATTGTCTGGTTGGTAAACGGCACAGGAAATCCATTCCCAAAAGGAGTCTGTGGAGGGCTTCACAGAGACTGGAACTTGTACATATAGACATATGTGGTCATATAAAGCTTGTATCAAACAACAATAAGAGGTATTTGTTAAGTTTTATCGATGACTTCAGTTGTAAAACTTAGGTTTACTTCTTACATGAAAAATCAGAAGCTTTTGCTATTTTTAGATGATATAAAACATGTGTTGAGAAAGAGACGTGTATATATTTGATGATTAAGGACTGACAGGGACGGATAATTCAATTCAAATGATTTTGTTGAGTTTTGTAAAGCTAATGGAGTGAGCAGGCAATTAACTGCGGCCTATACCCCTAAGCAAAATAGAGTTGCTGAGAGGAAAAATAGGAAAATCATGAATATGATACGTTCCATGCTCTTAGAGAAGTAAGTTTTTAAAATTTTCTAGCCTAAAGCAGTAAGGTGGAGTGTGCACATTCTCAACAGATCTCCAACTTTAGTAGTACAAGATAAAACTCTAGAAGAAGTATAGAGTGGCATGAAACCTAATGTGGAGTATTTTTGTGTCTTTGGCTTTGTGGCTCATGTACACATACCAGATCAACGGAGGACCAAGTTGGATGATAAAAGCTACAAGTGTGTCCTCCTTAGTATGAGTGATGAATCGAAGACATACAAGTTGTTTGATTTAGTTTCAAAAAAAGTAGTTGTCAGCAGAGATGTTGTATTTGAAGAAAATGAAAGCTGGAGTTAGGGCAGAAGTCAAGAAAAAGTAGAGCTCAACATCCATGAATGGGGTGACAGTTATGGTGAAATTAATCAAGAATGGAATGAAGCTGAAGAAGAGATTAATGAAGATGAGAATGGTGGTGCTTCAAGTAGATCTGGTTCAAATGATGTTGGCTCATCTTCTAGTGAGTCACATGCTGAGAACTCACCAAGCTCAAACGAAAGAAAGGTGAGAAGAAAACCACCATGGATACAGGATTATGTAACAGGAGAAGGCTAGCCAGAAGATGATGGTTTGAATGCTATGATTATGCTTATCGAGGATGATCCAATCACATTTGAAGAAGTTGTCAAAAGCAAAAAATGGAGGGATGCAATGAATGAGATTGAGTCGATTAAGAAAAACGAGACTTGGGAATTGACAACTCTACCAAATAGAGTGAAGTCTATTGGAGTTAAATGGGCATTCAAAACTAGACTCAACGAGAGTGGAGAAATAGACAATTGTAAAACGAGGCTTGTGGCTAAGGGATATGCACAGCAGTACGGGATTGATTACACCGAGATTTTTTCTCTAGTTGCAAGGCTTGACACCATTCGATTGGTACTTGCTCTAGCAACTCATCAAAGCTGGGATGTTTTTCAATTGGATGTAAAGAGCGCTTTCTTTCGTGGTGAACTTTGTGAAGAAGTCTTTGTGCAACAGCCTCAAGGATACGAGAAGAAGGGTGAAGAAGTTAAAGTGTACAAGCTGGGAAAGGCATTATGTGGGCTCAAATAGGTGCCACGGGCATGGTACATCAAGATTGAAGCTTATTTTGTTAGAGAAGGCTTTGAAAATTGCTACTGTGAACATGCATTGTTCACAAAGTCGAAGGATGGAGATAAACTCTTAATTGTTAGTCTTTACGTTGATGATTTAATTTATACTAGCAATAATAAGAGTACGTGTGATGAATTTAAGAAGTCAATGATGTTGGCAGGGGCAGAACTAAAAATTTATGTAGGAGGACTTAAATTTTGAAAAAGTGAGTGTACAAAAGAAATTCATTAAAAAAATTACATTAGCTATTGATGTGGTATCTGACGACGTCGTACATCATAAAATTCTTCTACAATAGATTCTACATCTATATTCACAGCAAAATCTCTTTCAATTTAGATTGTTATACAATCAGCAAGAAAATCATCATCTATTTTGTTACGAAATTCCGTCTTCAGAATTTTCATCGTTGAAAATGCTCGTTCAGTAGTTGCAGTAGAAACATACAAAGTCAATACCATATAAATCAATCTAGTCAACTATTGATAATTAAAGTACCTTATAGTTACAATCAATTTCAAGCACCTCCTAGTCAACTGTTGATAATTCAAGCACCTCCAGTCAACTGTTAATAACTAATAATTAATTAACTAATAACTAATAATTTAGTTAACCATTTATAATTTAACCTAATAACTAATTTAATTAACCATTTAACCTAATAGCTAATAATAATTTAATTAACCATTTAACCTATTAAATATTAATCTAACCAAAACAAGCATGGGCGCACATGCCGTCAAAAATCAGAAGATGAGAAGAAGATAAAAAGTAAAAACCTTTCTTCAGACTTCAGCTTTCTACTCCGCGGACTGCGGTTTTGCCTTCATCTCGGCCTTTCCTTCTTCTTTTCGTTCGTCGGCCTTCTTCTTCTCGTTTCCTCAACAAATTACAAATTAATAGATTGGATTTGGCAAATGGCAATTGTAGAATTTCTTGTTCCCGTTCTAGGTCTTTTCTTCTCTTAATCTTATTTTCAAATCGATTTTTGATTGTGGATAGGTAATGGATCTTTTGTATATTTGATGGGTTAATGGATTGAAATAATTGGACTTTGATTGGGCCGGAAACATAGGTATGAGTTATTGTTATTTGGGCCTTTTATTTTAGACCAGACTACAAATGTAATTGGACCGAACTACAATTTCAAAAAAAAAGCCTTCTGCCTATTGGATCTGAGCTGGGGTTGGAGTCCCCTCCTCCTAGTTTTACCTCTGGATGTTGGAGTTTGATATGTCTAACTTGGGGATGATGGGGTATTTTCTCGAGGTTGGGGTGCTACAAAGTTCAAATGGAATTTTTGCATGTTAAAGAAAATATGCTCGTAAAATTTTAGCAAGGTTTGACATGGACAAGAGTAACCCAGAGAAGAATCCAATAGTTCCAGGTACTAAGTTGTCGAAAAGACGAGCAGGGACTAAAGTTGTTGCAACCTTGTTTAAGCATGTAGTTGGTAGTCTCATGTACTTGACCGCAACCGCACATGATTTGATGTATGGAGTAAGTGTTATTAGCATGTTCATGTCTTGTCATACTGAGCCTCATTGGCTTGCAGCAAAGAGAATACTCAGGTACTTGAAAAGTACAACTGAGTTGGGATCCTTTACAAGAAAGGGGGCTGCAAGGATCTTATAGCTTACATCGACAGTGATTTTTCCAGGGACTTGATGATCGGAAGAGTACCTCAAGTGCGTATTTTTGCTTGGTTATGAAAAAGTGTCGGTGGTGCGTCCAACATTTGTGGTGGTGGTCATCTACTCATCGAAATTTGAGAGTACATAGTCACGCCTCTTGTGCTTGTCAACGTGTGTGGTTGAGAAGAATTCTGGAAAAGCTTGGTTATATGCAGAACAAGTGTACTGCTATTTTTGTGTGACAATAGTTCAACTATTAAGTTATCCAAGAATCCTGTTCTGCACGATCGAAGTAAACACATCGACATTCGCTTAGATTTCCTTTGTGATCTTGCAAGAGATGGCATTGTTGAACCGGTGCATTGCAACACTCAAGAAGAAGATGCTGACATAATGACAAAGTCTCTAAAGTTGGAGACATTCTTGAAGCTTCAAGATTGGAGTTTGTGAGGTTCTTATGTAAACCGAATGTTGAGAAGTGTTCAGTTTAAGGGAGGATTTTTGTAATTAAGATTTCTTTGTTTTAATTTTACCGCAAGTTTAAAATTCTGTTAATAAACCTTATCTATAAGGGTTAGTGGTTTAGGATTTGACAAATTCCTCTTGGTCTGTTACCACGTTTTTAGGTCATTCATTCAAATGTGGGTTGTTATTTTGATTTTATCTTCTTGTAATTAGCTTTATAAATCGGTTGTTTGTAGTCAATTTAATATAACTTTCATTCAGACTTTTGTACTATAGAAATATCAGAGTGTTTTTAATAGCTGTTACGTTCATTGTTCATTGTGTATCAGTACATGTTATTAATACAAAATTTTTGTTCCTCATATTATGAGCTTCAAACTCTTGAAGAAGATGATAATGAAGTTCGAACTATTTTAAGGTTTTCACAAATAAAAATGGTGGCGAAATCTGAGTATTCTACTTCAATATTGAAGACATCAGTAGTTTGGAGATTCTATTTAAAATGGAAGATGCATGCAATTTAAGAATTCTTCTTGGATTTTGTGTCCGACAATGTAGGAATTCAATTTAAGAATTCTTCTTGGATTTTGTGTGCGACAATGTAGGAATTAAAGTAAACTGTTTTTCATGTTTTTCAATATATTTTATTTTAATTTATTAAATATATAAAATAATAAACTTTATTTTTAACAAAAAAATGACAATGTTTGTAATGTTAATTTTTTTTCTAAAAATACAAGTACTGAGTATAATTTCCACTTCTGGTTGGGCAAATTCTCACCTACAATCCCCAAACATAACCATTTGTCTTACTTGGGTCATTATTCATTTTTTGTTGTTGCATTTAGTCCCCATAGTCTCTCACTACAAGGAAATGTATTTAAAGCGACGATACAATGTCGCCACTACTAATTGTAGAAATTAGCGACGTTATTGAAAAATCGTTGCTATATTGTATAACTATTTAACGGTAATGTTTTTCGTCTCTATATCGAAGTTGTCGAAAAAATCGCTTGCTTTATTAAAAAGTTTTATTTTGGTTGGACCCCTATTTTCAACCATTATAGAAAACAAAAGGATGCGAAGTGAGTGGACTAAAATATACGTGATGTGGTTACGGGCCTAGCTCAAGCAGTTTTATTACAATGGTTCTAAAGTCATCGCTATATATTTCAGTAAATGGCGGGAACTATTTGCACCATTTTTGTCTACATATATAGAGATGACAAGTGGCGCCGCAATAGAGTTGTTGTCGTAGTACAAAGTCAAAAGATACAGGGCGTCATCATGATTCACCTCGTAATATGTTTCCAAGCCTATTAAGACGACATATGTCGTCGGTGTAGAGTTGTCAAATTGGTAGAAATATTGACGCATGTTTCTTATTTATAGAGACGACTTACTAACTCTATTGATGTGATATTGTCGCCACTATAGAATCTCCTATTTCAGTTCTTCTTCTTCATTCTTCATCACCGTATTTCTACAAATTCTATACTTCAACTGCGACAAAAAGTCATTTTCGAGATATGGATATTGATAAAAGTTGGACAAAAATTAAAAATCGCACAAAATCGAAAGATATTTAGAACGGTTTGAAAGTATTTATAAACAGGGTGAGGCCATTCGTAAACGACACATGAATGATTAGATGTCCGTGTACAAGATGTTTAAATGGTCTCACGCATCTATTGAAAACTGCTGAGGTTCACATATTTCGTAATGGTTTTGTGGAGAGTTATGTAACGTGGATTTACCATGGCATGAATGAGATTCAGACTGCGAATGTGTATACACAGAATGAGATAGCGGTGTAGAGGATGAGATGATGGATGTCATGTACGACATAGTCGGTGATGAATGCTGGTATAGGCACTGATGGTTACTATGACGAATTGTTTAAGGCTCTGCATTCACAACATACCCAGGAGTTTCATCGTTTTCATTCTTAAACTTTTTAGTGAAGTTGATGCACGTTAAGGTTGTGAACAAATGGACAAATAAGTCTGTCGATAATCTTTTGAAGCTAGTGAAGCTAGATTCTCCAAAAATGAACCTCGTGGACTCTCACTATGAAGCTAAGACGGTGATGAAGAAGTTTGGTTTGAGTTGCAAATCTATTCGTGCCTACAAGAATGACTGTGCACTGTTTTGGGTGAGTATGCTGATAGACAAACTTGTCCGATCTACTAAAAAAGTCGTTGGTTGCACACTTCGGAAGAGTGAACGAGAACGACGAGGACACATCCGTGGGGTTGGACGAGTTCCAATGGGCGATCTCCTCTCTCGATTTTACGGCTACATCGAACACCCTACGAGGAATAACCAACCAGTTTTCTAAGGATACCGAAACAATAACCCTCGGTTTGTAATGAATGAGGTCCACTCCGTCGAATGGAGATGACAATTGCACGTCTTACATCATATCTGCAACAGAGATTACCGGAGGTTGTGCCAGAAGATGATGATGAGGTTGACGAGGACGAGGACGAGAACGACTGTGAGAGTTTGGGAGATCTGTAGGATTTATGTACTACTAAGTTTTTTATATTCTTAAAAAAAAAATTTATAGCGGCGAAAATATCGTCGCTAAAAAGCAAAAGGTGCGATCACTTATGTATATCTTAATAATATTACGACAATATTGTCGTCGTTATTAATGATAAGAATTCAAATGTAATAGCGACGACAATGTCGTCAATAAAATTTTATCTAATAGTGACGACTTTAGCAACAATTTAATTCTCACAATGGTCCTAATTCGTAGAAATTGAGCACGACGATGTAACGGAAACAATGTCATCAATATACATTAAAATATATGTAGAGACGATATAATGTCGTTGCTAATTAGTAATTACTTAGATGCACTAATCTATTGAGACGACTTATAGCATTATCATCACTATTAATAAAAAATGATGACAATTCATCTTGTAGCGGTGAGAAATGTCACATCAGAGACCTCACTTCATGCGGTGTCTTTTGGTGCACATAAGGATAAATGAATGGAAATCGTTCAATTTTCCATCAAATAATCACTTCAAAAGGCACGTGACCCATTCTTTGAGGGGTATTAGATATCCATAACCTCACGTCCCTTGAAAGAATAGATCATGTGTGTTTCAAGAAATTATTTGACAAAAAGCTCCACCCATTTGTCCATACGTGACCAGGAGAGACAATTTCGAGACTATATGCGACATAAAAATGAATAGAGATCAAAGTGAGACAAGTGATGATGTTTGAGGATTGGGGATGAGAATTTTCCCTTCTTGTTATCGCTGCGGTGCTGCTTTTGTTCATCTTCTAATGTCTTTTTATCAATACTAGATAGTCACAAGTGCATTTCACGTGCTTTTATAATTACATTATCAATTTTTAATATTATCAAAATTTTTATTTTTTAATTGTTAATAATTAAATTATTAAAGTAGCAATTGTAATAAAGATAAAAAATACGCTTTTGATAACATGATGTATTGTATTGTTCAAATGTTGATATTTTATTTAAATTCACAGAAGTACAATCGAAATTATAGATGAGTTTTAATAGTGGTAATACAAATAGTAACTTGAACCTAGTGAAGAACTTTTGGTGATTTGAATTTTAATGATTAACGGACCATTGATATCAAATCTTATGGAATTAATAATGTATTAATAAGGATCTTCAGGGCTGCATTTTACGAAAAATAAAATTAATAATTACTAATTCTATTGTAAGAGAATGTAATTATTGACTATATAATATTGTATATTTATTGGAGTAGTAGCTCCTTATAAACAATATTCTTTGTTTATGTTCTCTTTTTGTTAGACGTGTCTGATTTGACGATGTAAATGAAAACAACATAAATGTAAGTAAGAAATAAAACTAAAGAAGTGTTAGGGTGTTAATCTCCTACCCACTTACGTTGCTTTCACTTATAATGCCCACGCTGAGGTGACAACACATATTGGTAATTCATGGTTCCACACTCATTATTTTTTATCAATCATGTGATGTCACCTTAACGTAGATATTATAAGTAGACTACATAAGTGGGTAGAAGATCAAGACCGTGAAAAATAACCTTCTCTCTCTCTACACACACACACACACACACACACACACACACACACACAAAAGTAGGAAAACATAAGTCCTCGAAGGAATGAGATGCGCTTCTTTAATCATTCCAATCGAGATGTCGGTGTGAAATATTTTATTTGATTCGAGTTGGAAAAGAGGAAGAATGCGGGCATCCCTTACTCCATTCATTCATTCGTTAAGAATGGGAGAGACGTAAAAATATATTAATTAATTAATTAAATTAAATTAAAAATTAAAAATTAAAAAAGTTTCAAATGTTAGTTGTGAACTATAATAACTGATGTAATGTATTAAAAACAATATTTTCATTTCCATTTCGCTTTTGACAACCATATTTAAATTTTAATGCGGTAATACAAAAAAGTTGCAATTATTCCATTCACTTTTTTAAAAATCTATTTATCATTTCTTTCATCTACTTAATGCAAAAAAAAATTGACATCATCTTCTCACCTTCATTTTTAATTTAACATATTAAATATTTAAAAATTTTAATCATACATTTAATAAATTATTAAAAATTTAATATACGATAATAATAAACAATAAAAGAGTAATAAATAAAATATTAAAAGATAATTGCATTCATGGAAGTACAATTACAATCAGAGATGATTTTTATATTGTGATAATACTAACAATAATTTGAACCCATTGAAGATTTATTGGTGACTTAAACTTTGATGATTGACGAACCCTTAATATCAAATCTTATGGAATTAATGATCTCATGGACAATATTTTACGAATAATATATAAAATTAATATTTACTAATTTTATTGTGAGAAAATATAATGATAGACAACATAACATTGTACCTTTGTTAGAGTAGTAGTCCTTGTAAACAATTTTACGAATAATATATAAAATTAATATTTACTAATTTTATTGTGAGAAAATGTAATGATTGACAACATAACATTAAGTAGTAGTCCTTGTAAACAATATTCTTTGTGTATATTCTCTTTTTATTAGACGTGTCTTATTTGACGACATAAATAAAAACGTCATAAATGAAAGTAAAAAACAAAAATTAAAGAAGTGGCAATGCTTTACGTCAGAAATAAATGTAAGTAAAAATAAAAATTAAAAAGTGTCAATGCTTTTATCTTTGTAAGAATATTGGTGGGGGTTTAAAATAACTTTTAGGAGATTTTGAAAAAAATTGATAAAATGCGATTGAAAAGTTGATAAAAGTTGTAGATTCCACACAATATGTGGTTGAAAATAAGTTGGAGAAAAAAGTTTAAAAAATAAACCGAACCAAACATGCTCATAATCAACGTAATCTAATGTATTAAAATAATCTTTTCATCTCCATTTCGCTTTTAACAACCATGATTTGAATTTTAATCTTCAGAATAAACAAAATTACAACATTTCCCATTAATTTTTTTTTTTTTGTTGAAACTCATTTCTCATTCCTTTCATCTACGTAATGCAAAATAAATAAATTTGAGATCATTTTTTCACCTTCATATTTGATTTAATAGATTAAATATTTAAAAAATTTAATTATATATTTAAAAAAAATTTAAAAATTTAATGTACAATAATGATGAACAATAAAAGAGTAATAAATAAAATACTAAAAATAAAATTATATATTAATGAATAATAAGGGTGAATATGAAATTTTAAATTTTTTGTAAGGGTAGAATAGTCAAAAAATGTTTCTCCCTTTTATGGTTTTTAGAAGTAGTATAGATTGTTAAAATCGACTTGATCGATCAATATGATTGAAAAAAATAAGATCCAATTCGATTTATATGAAAAAGATCAAAAAGTTAGAAATCACTCAGAGCAAGATAAGAACTAATCAGTTCATCTCAACAACTAGTCGATTCACTCTAAAATTCGACTAGATCACCTCAATTTTTTTAAAATATTATTTTTTTTATCCCATTTGATTCCAATTAAAATATTTGACTATTTATCTTTTTCGAGTTGATATTCGAACCAAATTTTAAGACGTGGAATTATAGTTTAAGATGTATTTATCTTTTTGTAAGTAACTACCTTTCTTGAATCAATACAATTAGGCTGAAAAATAATTCCAACGTAGGCAGGGTCTTGTTAGGCGGGTTGCATCTAGACAAAGAACAATCTTAATTTATGCTAATCATGGTTTGCACTCAAAATTGTTTATGAATTGTTCCTTTAAAGTCGAATCTCATTGTAAAAGTCTTCTTAAGGGAATCAATGTCTCTGTTAATACACTTATAAAGAAAAAGTTGAAAGATCAAACAAAAAGATTACGAGATTCTTTTAGATTAACATAATGATAATGTTGATCTTAATCTTCTTCTTCTGATTGTTGATTAACTGGTAACTAGTATGGGTGGCTTCTTAATTAATCTTGTTTATTATTATAGATATTAACTCTATATATATACTCTTTATAGTCGGTCCGAGTTTGGATAAATCGGAAGGGTTGCAATAATTAACGTAAAATTTTGTCAAATATTATGAAATAATACTAATATACATGAAATAAATAAGGACGAACGAGTTGAATAAAAAAAAAAATTCATGTAATGATTCTAAATTTATTGACAATAAGTCAACAATACATGAGATAGAAATTAAGCAAGGAGATTAAAAATGTGAAAATAGCAAATGGCTCTTCTTTTGTCAATAGGCTTAGACCAATTGTCACTTATTTTTTTATTTAAGAAATCTTTTCATCTCTATTATGAAAAAATAAAACAATAAGGTTTCTTTGAATTCATAATATGTGGAATACAAAATTTAAAATTTCACAACATAAACATTTTTTTTTCTTTAATACTGTCTAATACTATTTAATTTTTTTGACCAAACATGCTTTTATATAAGTTTCAACGACCCTCTTATGTAAACACTAGAAATTCATCTAAAGTTTGACACTAAAATTTTCAATCAAGTGACAATGAGATTCTACATCTATGAGCTTTAATATTTTGTTAACAACTACATATAAAAGTTTAAATTTCTAAACATAATTAATTTATTTTTATTTTATCTTGTGTTGTACCATGTATTCGTGTTGAGTGTGTTAATAGATACATCCAATAACAGATTATATACCGATATATTAACTAGTATATAAGGGCTTATACTACTTCTATTAACAATGTTGATCTTTTAAGATGGAACCATAAGTCGTATTAGAGTCCATAAAATTCAAACGAGCAATCCGGCTCGTCTAAAGCTCAAATGAGCATTCGTATTCCAAGATTGGTATGCTGAAACGAGCTACCATCTTGTAGGGGCATGTTAAGGAATAAATCTCACATCAGTTTATATATCGAAATATTAGTATATAAGGATTTGTGCTATTCTTCTTAATAATGTTGACATTTTAAGATAGAACTCCAAGTTTTAATATGGTATCAGAGTCCATTTAACTTTTAACGAGCAATTCGATCCGACTAAGATTCAAAAACGAATGCGCTAATTTCAAGATTGGTGTTCCCAAACAAGCCACCATCTTGCGGGAGTATGTTAAGGGATAAATCTCATATCGATTATATATACTGAAATATTAACTAGTATATAAATGTTTGTGCTATTCCTCTTAATAAGACTCATCTTTTAAGATAGAAGTCCAATTATTAATAGGGTGTCTTGTAAGTTCAACTCAACAGTATCTAACAAAATTAAAGAAAGAAAATGTTAAAATTTTGTATGTAGTCCAAATGTAGAAAATGAAATTACTAAGCAAACGGTTGGTGTCATTTAAGGTAACCAAAGCACAATTCTTTATTCTTGGCCTATAATTTTAGCCTTTTTAAATTTATCATTCTAATTATAAAAACACTCTTTATTGCAAGATTATTTATTTTTAACAAATCGTAGAAAAGGGGAAGAAATATTGGAAGATTGAAAACCCCATATCTCATAAAAACATTCTATTTACATTTTTTTTGTTGTTGCCTTATTTATGTGATGTAGCGGAATTGGATGAAAAACAACACTCAATCAACAAACTCTCATTGTGTTGGAATATTCGATAAAGTTCAACTAGCCTTCAAACAACCCCAGTCCAGAGCTAAGGATGGCAAAGTACTTAGCCTCGTTAGATAATAGTCGAGGCTAGCGGAAATGAGTAACATAGTTTCTGAATCCCTCGAAATTCGTGCTCGAATCTTTTTATTTTTATATTTTTAAATTTAAATTACATTTATAAAAATAAACAATTAATTAAACAAGAAAGTAAATGAGATATTTTAGTCTCTACTTCACCTCTCGAAAATTTCCGACGTGACTGGGATGGAGAGGGTTACCCTACCCATGTCTTGCCTTGTTGCCATGCGTACCCAGAGTGATAAAGAAATGAGGAAAAATGCAATAAAGAAATTCACTTTTCGCTAGCCTAAAGAAAAAAAAAAAGCCTGCCGAAATTGAAAAATATGACATGAAACATATGCAAAACTAGAAGTACACAAATTCTAGCTGGCCTCTTTGTCCATCTTCAAGTGATCTAGTCGAACCTCAAATATGCGAACCATGTCATCGGTTGCACCAGTATGATTTGGGGATGTCGATTAAAACACTATTAGCATCATTTTAAATAAACTTGGTACCTTAATTTTGACCAAAATTAAAGAATTACTGTTCTTTATTAACCCATTAATGAAATATGAAGGCCTGTTTTTTTTAACTTGTGACACAAGTTATTTCTTTATAGACTTGCATGTTTGCCTCTTGTTTGAAACAGAATCTAAAATATTAAAATATGCAATTTCTTAATCACCTTTGTCACTATCATCTCTATCACAATATTGTCATATTTCTTTTTATTCTTCATATGTATCTATCTTTTTGGCTTATTTATCACAATATTCGATTGTACAAATATTATTTAAAGAAAATTTTTTTTACGGTAATTTAACGACGATCTTACAAATTACGATACATATGCATGAAGTTGCTTAATTAGAAAAAGCGATCGGGTGTTTAGATATAAAGAAAGTAAAGTATTTTTGTATATAAATAATTGGACTATTAATTAATACTAGATCATACAGAAGTATATATCGATCTATTTACGAAAATATATAAGAATTTATTAGGTTCATTGAAAAAGTTTCTTAAACACGAACCTTCAACAACTATAAAACTATGATGTACAAATCACTATAAGAAAAATGAGAATTAACAACTATTTTTTTAACGACCAAATAAATATGGTCGTTACAAATATTTATCAACGACCAAAATAAATATTTAGTCGTAAATAGTGTGTCACAAACTATTATATTTTGGGCTAATTAGAGATGAGCTTTAACTACCATGACATTAGTTGTAAATTTTTACGCTCAACGTCCAATGTAAAAAGTCGGTCGTTGTATGTGTGGCGCCAAAACATTGAAACTCGCCAAAACAACTAACGACTAAACAAATATATTCAACGACTGGATAATTAGTTGTATTTAGAATAAATTAACGACCATCTTATTTCAGTCGTTAAAATTAATAAAAAAAAAATTACAACCAATATTAGAGGGTCGTTAAAATGAATATTTTTCAACCATATTATATGGTCGTTAAAAATACTATTCACGACCAAAAAACTTGGTCATTAAAAACCGTTTTCAACAACTAAACGACATGCTTGGTTGCTGACAATGAATCGTATACAATCAAATTTTGAGTTAGCTAGAAATATGTTGTAACGACCAAAGTATTAGTTGTTAATCCTATATTTCTTGCAATGGCCAAAATGAGAATTAACAACTAATATTTTGACGACCAAATAAATATGATCATTACAAAATATTTATCAATGACCAAAATAAATCTTTAGTCGTAATCTCACACACAAACAATTGTATATTGAGTAAGTTGGAGATGAGCTTTAACAATCACGACATTAGTTGTAAACGCTTATGTTCTACTTACGAAGTTAAAGTGGTCGTTGTATATGTAGCACCAAAACAATATATGTGACAACCGAAAAATTAGTTATTCTTAGAATAAATGAACGACCATCTTATTTTAGTGGTTAAAAGTGATAAAAATTACAACTAATATTTTTGTATTTAAAAAGAATATTTGGCAAACATATTAGATGGTCGTTAAAAATACTATTCACAACCAACAAACTTGGTCATTAAAAATCGTTTTCAACAACTAAATGATATGCTTGGTTGTTGACAATAAATCATATACAATCGAATTTTGAGTTAGTTAATAGTGTGTATTTACATTGAAGCATAACATGGGTTCACCACTAATTTGAAACAAATGTAGAGATCATTAATTTTTTTTTTATTCTTTCTTTTATACAATATAAGTGAGTGTTTTTATATATTTTCTCTTTTCTTTGGCAATTAAGTGCGTGTTATATGTATTTTATATATTTTCAGATGTGTGTAAATCTATATATGGTCGCCTATGTGTTTATATATAAACACACGGAAACACACATATATAAGTACAAAATCTTTGTACAATACCAAAATTTTGCAATCCAAATTGAGCAGAATCATCAATCTATACGATAATTTCACAAATCTCCAATACCACAAAATCTTTCCATATTATATTTGGAAAACCCAAGTTCACAAATCCAATTATTTTTCTTTGCTCTAAAATAAGAAAAATCAACCTCATATTTTTCTCCTACTCTTCAATTGTTGTAGACAGCCATTGGAGCTTGTTCTCTGTTCAAGTCATGTAAGAATATTTATATTAAATAATTACTTTCTTTTTCTCATATTTTTGTTTGAATTACTCTTCAATTAATTCTTTTTTCTCCTATTCTTGTATTGAATGATTACCAAAAAATAAATAAAAATTCTCCACATTTTTTGTGCAGATATTTTTAAATCTGTGTAGATATGCTTAAATCGTATTCCTAAAGAGTTTCTTTTGCGACCTATTCAACATGATGCATCTCCGTGTAATGGTTCAAATAGTGATAATTAATGAGTTTTAACTTTTTTTGGTGACGGTGGTAATAAATATATATGTTTTTTTTTTTTTATCGAGACAATAGTATGTAACTCTACATTTCTTGTTTTTATATTGAGAACACCAATGGTTGAACTGGGTGTAATCTTTGTTTAAGTCATAACATTTGATATTGACATATAGTTGTAGTTGATATTGTGATATTTTAATTAATTGAAAGTCCATAGAAATTTTAGTTTTGTTAATGTTATTTATTTCATTCACTTCTTATAATTATTTATGGTTGTGGGTAAGATTTGCTTGTAATATGATTTAAATGTGTGAAAGTTATGAAGCCATGAATATTATTTTTGCCAAGCATATTTCTCGTTATTTTAATATTCGGTTATTAATATAGACTTTTACAACCACTTCTTTTGTTGTTAAAAAGAAAGACAACTAAATTCTTATTGCTTCATTGTTTATTTATCGACCAAAATAATTAATATAACGACAAACCAAACAGTTGTTGAAACAAAATTGATTTTCAATATTAAATATTAACGACCATTTCTTTTGTTGTTGAAAAGAAAGGACTTTTATTGTAATTTAACAACAAAATAATTAATACAACGACAAATTAAATAGTTGTTGAAATAAAAATTGGTTGTCACTATTAAATATTAATCGACCATTTATTTCATTGTTGAAATGAAATGTAACTAAAATTTGGTTGCTTTTATTGTATTTCAACGACAAAAATATTTGATACAACAACCTAAACAAGTGGTTAGTAAATAAAAATCGGTTTTCACTATTAAATATTAACGACCATTTACTTTGTTATTGAAATGAAATGTAACTAAAATTTGGTTACTTTTATTATATTTTAACGACAAAAATATTTGATACAACAACCAAATAAGTGGTTTGGGATAAAAGAATCGGTTGTCAATACAAATGTTTTACGACCGCTTATTTAGTTGCTAAAACATTACATTTAACGACCAAATGTTTTGTAGTCGTTGAATACATTCGCCAACATTCTTTTGCCAACCAACGAACGACCAAATGGTTTTGGTCGTTGAATCTAATCAACAACCAAAAATGTATATTTTACGACTATTTTTATGGTGGTTGAATGTGATATTTCTTGTAGTGAATACGTACGAATACATGTACAAATCAATATGAACACAAAATAATATAAATACTTTGTAACAAAAATATTAAAAAAATGTAATATATTGTCCATATAATAAATCAATATGAACACACAATAATATAAATACTTTGTAACAAAAATATTAAAAAATGTAATATATTGTCCATATAATAAAATCATCAATATTGCACCCCTTTCCCTTGCCCCCAAAAGGAAATTCAAGAAACCTCTTATGAATTATCCGCAGTTCCATTTTTGCCCTTTTGGTTGCCGATTCATTTCTTTTTACTTTTCTTCTTAATAGAAGATTGTAGGGCCAATTTAGAAAGACTCAATAATTTGGTTCACATGCATGCATCTTATATTTCTATGGACAAGAATACACACACACACACGTATCACCTATCATTTCATTGAGAATTAAATATATTTATTCAATTAAGACAACAAAATATTAAATTAACTCAATTATGGGGAAGTATTCATTTTATTGTTGCACGTGGGCACACAAAAGGGACTCTAGCCTAATACCCCACATCAAATACGGTTCATACGAAATTTAATTCATATATCTTGATGGACCTCTTGATTAATTGTTCAAATCTTTAGCTGTCCACAATTGAATTATTGCATCTTTTCCTTTTAATTCGTACATGGAAATTGTATTTTTCTCTCTGTAATTTGATTAACTATGTTAAAAACGATATGAAATTTTAAGATTCTTAAAAAAAATTATATAATATTATCGATAATTAATTAATAAATCAATATATTAATTATAACAAACGTACTCGTAAAAACATTACAATGATAAACGTGAAAGATCAAATCACTATGTCACACGTTAATTGATTCGTTTTCTATTCATTGACAATGTCGTGTACTGTGGTAGGGAAGTAAACTCATTTGGTTTTTTTATGGGAAAAGAAAGAAAATTTAGAAAAACCCAAAACATAGAAATTGTTTTCAATTTTCATCATTGGATTGTCTTAAATTTTATTTTTATTTTATAAATAGGGAGTCATCATTAGAGTTTATTCTATCATCAAGCAAATGGAGAGATGCTACTGAAAATAAAATATAGAGAGTTTGAGGGTGTCGATTTTCTTGTAAACCACTATTAAATTATAGTGAATTAGAACAATGGCAGGGAGATAACGTAGTCTAACGTTAAGACGAACCTATATAACACTTGTGTGTTGTTATATATCTATTTTTCTTTCTACAATATTATTGCTCTCACGATAGCTAATTCTCAACATTTATATATCTTTTTAAGCATAATGTGTGCCATGGGATCCTCTTCTTCTGTTCACCCCAAAAGTTGTAAAAATTATGCCCCACAGGACTTGTCACTTGGTGTCCACACACTAAATTGTCATTCTTTTTGGGACTTTTCCAATTTCCAATTAATTAGACCTAATCCCAATTTCCTTAGGTTTATTGGGAAATTCTTGATTTGCTTGTGATTCTGATCAAGATAATGCTAGTGCTTTTCAAGAAAATTTCATGCCATTGAAGACTGGTCCCGGAAGAAATTAGTAAGCGAACTAGGATCTGCAAGATAAGGTTCGACTTTGATCCGCCTATGAACCTTGCTCTTGTAGGTTGATATAGATCAGTTGCCATTCAACTTCGGTTTTTAGAATTTTCCTTTTTTTTTTTTTTACATCGAAAGTTAATAAATTTTATACATGTATGATATCTAATTCTATGGTAATATAATTTTTTTAAGAAATTAATGATCGACCATTAGAGCAAAAATATAAAATGTAGTGAAGCGATAATAACTCTCTAATAAGACCCATACTTTTGTATGTATATATATGTGTGTGTGTACACTTTGGAGGTCTTTAAATAGTGTGAATCAAAGGAGACAACTATGATTAATTTTCACGAGCATTTTGGCTAGAGATAGAATTGACTTTAAAAGAATAAAAGTGAAAACTATACGTCCTCATCTGTAGGAGACAATGATAGACGTCCATTTTAAGAGAAAATTAATGATTCCTAGAAGAAAAGCATTTTATGGGCTTTTGATTCGTTGTACATTTTGGATTGTCCTAGTACTGAAAGAGATTGGTGGTGTGCCAGTGCCAGAGTTAAAAGTTTCAAATAGTCAAAGATTTGAGGTGGTAACCATCTGTAAAACCCAAAAAGTAACAAGACTTGTGATTTTTCAAGACGATCCCTTCACGTATAGTGTTTGCCAGTTCTTTTTTTTTCATCAAAACCTAATACTTGTACAAATTTCTATACATGGGTGGCGGAGGTCCACTCTAATATGTTCAACCACTCCATTTAATACTTTAGCCGTGCGACAAATTTATTAGTGTAAATGAAACATAACAAAACTTTATTCTATCATAAACCATGCATACACCAAAAGATGAACCGAAATTGAAACAGGAATAATAAGTTTTTCAATCAAAATATCTGTATCAAGAAGCTGGGAAGTCTGTGTATATAATTCCTTATTTACAAAATAAGAATAGCAGCCTTTGGGGAGTTGAAAAATAACCTAAGAAAACTGTCCAAATGAGGCAGGAAGCATTTGAAAATGTTTGCTGTATATTTCTGCAGATTGTAATGGTTGTTGCAGCTGATTTGAATGCCAATTAGCAGCACTTACTGAATCTTCTGTTGTAAAATGTGTTTGATTCTGAATAGGATTGTTCAGTAAAAATGGACTCTGGAGATACTCATTCCACTTTATATCTTCTGGAATTTCAACATTATTCTCAATGAAATCCATATTCTGAAACTTGTTTACACCAAAAGAGCTCATGGAATTATCCGAAGGCGGCTTTATAATACGTGTTGATGGCGCTGGAATAATCGAGGGGAGAACTGAAGACGACCTTGGGGTGATCTCGTAGTTGGTACGGGGTGGAGACGACAGGTTCATTGCAATTGAAGAAGTAGTGGAATTTGGGTTGAAGTACAAATTTGTTGTGTTGGGACCATAATTTAAGTGCTGGAAAGAGAGAAGCCCTGAGAAATCAGAATTCTTACAAGTGGTGGTGGAGGGTTCATGGCTGGCAATGAACCTGTTAAGGAAAATTCATGGTCCATGCCAACAGAAGATGGGTTTCCTTTCTGATCTGCTGCAATTCCTAGGTTATTACAATTCTTGGATTCACTGGAGCCGTCTGATGTAATTTTCTGATCATGATTGTTATTCTTGATGCTGCTTGCAGTTGGGTTTTCTTCATAATTGTCAACTTCAGACAGTGGTTTGTGTGTATTAGGATCAATCCTTTTGCCTCAGTTTTTCTTAATGGAAGAATTCCAAAGATTCTTTATTTCATTATCTGTTCTTCCAGGCAATTGTGCAGCAATCTGAGACCACCTGATAGTACAAAAACAACACCCTCGTGAATCGTGATCACTGAATTACGCAGTATAGAATAGGACTAGACATTGTCGAGTATAATGGTACCTGTTGCCAAGAACTGCATGCAGTTCAATTATCAAATTTTCTTCGTCCTGCGAAAATGTCCTCTTTTCAAATCAGGCCTCAAGTAATTGATCCACCTTAATCTGCAGCTCTTTCCACATCTTTGAAGACCTTCAAGATTATCATAAAATATGAGACAAATTTTCTTTTTTTCTAAAAAATCGACCGGAGTTCTAATGGTCAGACTTAAAAAATTCAACTATGAAACACCCGAGACAGGATACTTAACACGTTAGCTAGATTTCTCCGAGGCCTAAAATGATCGAGGAATATAAACTTACCAGCTAGTTTGGGAACAGAACTCCAGCAGCCATGTCCATATTTTGTTATGTGATGTACAAGTTTCTCATCTTCCTCAGGAGACCAGAGCCCTTTTCTTAACTTCTGCTTATAACAGCAAGAATGCCTCCCCATCTGCAGTTCAATATCCTGCAATGCTGCCAATTACAGAATTCTAAAGAAAGAGATGGCAATAGGGAATCAAATTAATAGAGACTTCAAGAACTCATTCCATATGCTGTAATAAATTAATTCAACTTTAAATAATGATTTGGGATTTATTTATTTATGAAAAATAATAAATAAAAATGAGATAGACAGAACTTTGGTGGGGTATATATTAATAAGAGATATTTATTTATTTTGATGAAATTAGTCCACACATTATAATCAAGTTTTAAAATGAGATTAAGCTTCAAGAAACACCTCATAATGGCACAAATTATGCCAATAAGATTCCTAAAAAAATGGATTAATAAAAAAATTAATTAAATGGTAAGATGATATTAAAAATAAGAATTTCCCATGATTAGTTAGGTCAATTAGACATCCTCTTGAGTCTTGTCTTGTCCTTGTACACAAAAACTGAATACTCTAAACTTTGTGACAGCTGGTTTTTGTAATTAATGACTTGATGTACAAAATCATCTCAATTAACTATGTTAAAATATTTTCTTTGGACCACCAAAATTCTGTGTCTTTCATATTTTATTTATTTATTTATTTATTGAATAATAGTATTTATAGTTGCTGATTACCTTAATTAATCTACGTAACATTACTCAATTAGAATAAATAATTACTACATTGAAAGAATGTTACGTAGAACGACTATAGAGTCGTGATTATGAAATCATTATTATTCTTATTTATTAGATGTTCATTATATTGGATATAATAATTAAAAATTCTATCATATATTTTTCTTTTTGTATTTTATTAATTTCTACTCAATTCGATGTACCATTTAAAATATTTTTTTGACTCAATTTGTTACCTTCTCAAAGAATGGAACTTTATTATTTTTTTTCCCCCTCAAAATCACCTAAATCGAACCAAACTTGCTGGTTCGGAATTTAATTGATCATGATTTTAAAACTGCGAACCAAATAGTTTTTGTCCGATTTTTGGTTCTAGCTACAAATTGAATGTTAATTTAGTTTTCAAAAAATTTCTTATAAAATCTCAGTTTAAATAACATCATATATAATTTTACATGAATTAATACAATTTCGTCACGTGTAACACGACATGTAAGTAAAATCATAAAATGTAGTTTACAATTTCTTTTTGAATCATAAAAAAAAAAATGATTCCATGCGATATCGCATTGCCACCCAGTTCGATTTGATTCTCATTACAACTGAACTAACCCGAACCATGTCGACCATTATTTTTAACTAATTTATCTTGTAATTTTTACTCTCTTGCAATTGATATGAATACATTCCACCAACTACCCGAATCCTATGATACAATAATAGAAGAATCAAATGAAATAAAGAAATAAAATAAAATTAATAAATAAATTTCTCCATTATCCATGTCCCATAATTGATATAAATATTTATTTATTCTTCTTCCATTATATTGAAGTAAATTTACTTACAAAAACACAGCCGACAATACAATAATGCACTTGTCTAATTTTACATTCACAAACGTATATATGTAACTCGAATACTGACAAAAAAATTCAACTCTCTAAAATTCTAAATATATTAAATCAAATAATATATATTAATTTATTGGCCTTTTTAATTAATGAGCTCTCAAGAAAATATAAAATTCTTAAAAAGGAATCTTTTTGTACCGTTTTCGACTAGTTTAGATAGAAAGAAACAAAATATATATATAAAAAGAGATATGTTATTGTTGTTTAATCATTTACTTTGAACAAGACTAAGAAAATTGATGTGTCTATTTATATTATATGATTTTTTTTTTTTTCATTTTCAGTTGACAGTTTTGCCCTTATATTTTTGTCAACAATGTCCCTAATTGTGAATATGCCATAATTGTTAATTACTAGTATACATCTTCGTTGCGGTGGCATCCGACCGTAGTCTCTATTATGATGATGGATTGAAGCAGTGAATAGATTTTGGAGATGATTGATTGAGGAGGTGAGCAGATTTTGGAGATGTCAGTTGAGGGAGATGATCAGATTAGGGAGATAGATTAAAGGGTTTAACAAATTTTGGAGAAGATGATTTTTGTGATAGAAGAAATTGAAGACGTAGTAGCACATAAACTTTTAAGTACTTTTTTCTTTATGTAGCGGATAAAATTTCCTACGGTCGTGATTAATAATTATACAATATTGAATAATTCCACTCCATTTAATTATAAATTACATTTCTTTTAGAATTGAAGTGCTAAACAATTTATATCAATCTAATTAAATTTTGTCTTTTATGAATAGAACTTATTTGGGTACACTCTAAGGTCTCTAAATTAAAATAGAAAATAGATTAATTAAATTAATCCGGTTTGATTCTTTTTAATCGACTTTAGTCATATTTAATTTAATATAGATATATAAAAGCACGCAGGAATCTTACGCATGTAAATTTGTATATATAAAAAAATTGAATATGGGTTTTTGTTATGCTTATTAAATACTCAGTTTTGGTGTAAAGTTTTGAGAATACAGTAAGCTAACCTCTGCCACGTCTTATATATTTAATATATACGAATTTTATTTATTTTTATAATTTAAAACTAAATATTTATATGATTTTTGAGCTTTGACGTGGTTATTTCAATCAAATCTTGCGAACGTACGAGTAAAGTCTCACATCGGTTAGATATGAGATAAATGATGAACTTATAAAAGTTTGAATTACTCCACCTAATGATTTAACATTTTTAGGAGAAACCTCAATTCTCTACAAATGGCTAGGTCCCAAACTTAACCATGTAGACGCACAAGACAAATCTTTATTTGCAGCGATTGAAGGTACGTGGGGCCTAAGTTAAATCATGATAGACGAAAAAATATCTATAGTTGTCTATTAAGACAGTTGTGCCCACGTAACACAGTGGAAGAGTTGAGTCTTAATACAACATTTAATCTTTTCAAGTTTGAAGAAAAGAGAAAGACAGACTATCGATTGAAATGAGAGCCAAAAATACATAATACTTCGTTCGAAGAGGATTTTCCAAATAGAAATTCAATGCTCTGTTGAAATTCTTACATGGCAATACACGTGGACTCTAGCAAGAAAAGCCGTACTTTTAATTATGCACCATGAAAGATATGTAAAAGTAATGTAATTTTCCAACTAGAAAGGAAATAAAATAGAGGAAAATTTTGAAAATTACATTTTCAAAACAATAATAAATATAATATGTGGAATTTTCTTTTTCATAGCATAGTTTCTAAATAAATTTGGTAATATAGGACTTGTTCGGTAGAGTTTTTTTTGGAGAAAATGGGTTTTTTTAGTTACTTTTTGACTTTTCAAATTTTTTTGCAGTGTAAAAAGGGTTGAAAAGTAAAAATTAGACAAAAAAAAAATAGATTTTTGGAAAAAAAGCTCACTGAACACGCTTCATAATAATAAGTTTAATATGTATTGGCTTATGATATTTCATCTTGTGATAACATGTAGGTTCCTTGAAAATAGGCCCCACAAGAAGATACATATAATCTCCATCCCTCATCATGTAAACTTTAGTCAACAATGGATACATTACACATATATGCTTATTCCCTTTGTTCTCTATTGCTTCACAAGTTCAATAGCATTCCTTGCTTAGTTGTAGTTCCCAATTTAATTAAGCAACCAAATGAACTTTTGAGGGGTGGAGGGTACTTTGGGATGTCAAAATGTGCCGTGAGTAGATAAAAGTTCAAAAATCTAGACAATTTTGTTAACGAGGCTTAATTTTAGAATAGGATTATCGTGAATTCGCAAACACATATACTTTGGTATTAAAAAAGAAATGAAAAGGAAAACTTGTGTAAATAAGGCAAGTGTGTGTATATTCAGAATTATTTAGGTCATATAATTTTAGACGTGAGTAAATATTTGAAAGTTGAATGGTTGAGTTAAGCTTTGTTGCATGATCGATCACTTGCACAAAATTGCAGCTTTCATCCATGATACAGCTTTGTACAAGGACAACTAATTGTGGCTAAGATGAAAATGACAACTGAAATTCTATGTTGACTAGTTTAAGGAAAAGCACATAGGTACTCTCTTTCACTTGTACATTTAATGCCAACACTGACATGAATTATGATTATAAAAAGGTAGAACTTCAATTTTGAGAGCTCCCAACCGACTTTCATCTGCGCCTTGGTGGAGGAAGAAATCGCGGGACGTCTTCTCAGGAACTGCGCGGAAGCGACATGGATGGATAGGTCTAGGTAGAGGCAGGCAATGGGCTTGGGTTGGTAACCCCCCCTGCAACAGTGGCCACACATGAACCTGAATTTGGCTGGCTCTTCAGCTTTTGTATGGTAAAATATGTTAATTCAAATTCAAAAAGTTGGCTACAACTTATCTTATTAATTTTTAATAAATTTTTATACACAATATCATTTATAATATATGTATCAAATAATGATACTATAAAGGACTAAATTGATATAAAAATATAAATATAGAGATCAACTTACAAAAATTTAAAAGTTGAAGGACTTAGGTTGCAAATAAAAGAGGACGAAATTGAAATGAAAGAAGAAGTATAGGGACTAAAGTGAAACTTTATAAAGATGAAGGACTTATTGTGCAAATAATCAAGGACTCAAATACAAATTTAAGTGAATTCACGTGAAAATATATATTTTGTGGTATAGATTTGATTTTAATTTATTATTTTATTAATTAATATAATTTTAAGAATGTAGTATTTTTAGAATAAATTTGTTAAGTTGATAAAATTAGAATTATTTTTAAAAAGTAGTTTATTTGTGAAAAAATCCCTTGATATTATTTGAATTATGTGTTGACGTCTCAACCTGCACTAGTCCACGTGCTTAACAGATCTCTAGTCACTCCTCCGCCAACAGTATGTTACTGCACACTAGAGGACGACCGTTAGGCACCAAGATCTCCCGGAGAAAAGGGTCCCACGATCGTTGGCACTCCGACGATCAAGTCAATCACGGTATATGGGAGATACACAGGCGGGAAAAAAGCGGTGTGGGAGAGATAAGCGGTGAGATTTGAGCAGAGTTTAGGGTGAGATTCTTAAGCATAAAAGTGCGTCACTTTGAACAACCGGAGACGTTGTATTTATAAGCGCAAGAATTCCAATTGGTTTGGAAGACAAATCAATTCGGTCTTCAATCGGATCCTCCTTCCTTATGTGATAAAGATACCCGAGATTGCCTTCCTTCCTTGAGTTTATCACGTTGCATGATTTTAGGAGATCATGATTGTGTTTCCTTGTGGAGATTCACGCGCCCAATCTAACGCAATCTTTCTTTAATTACTTCTTTGGTTGCCCCGACATATCGAGTTGCTTGCTGGTTACGAATGATGCGTGGCCTAACGAGGCCCTATGGTTCGCATGTGGGGGCCGAGGCCCTCCACATGGCTCGCGGATTTCTGGCTGCCGAGGGCCCAAGCGTGTGACGGGCCCTTCCAAGGCCCTAGCAGGGCCCAGATGGGGTTCTTGACAGATTATGAACTGGGCCCTTACGGAGCTTGGATGGGGCCTGTGCTGACGTGGCAGCCATGCCGTAATCGTGTGGTAACATTATGTATTTGGGCTATTCACAAAATGAGTTAATTAGTGTTAAGGAGTCAAAAAAAAAAAAAAAATCAAAATCAAAATCAAAATTGGGCCGGCCCAACTAGCCCGCGGGCTAGATGGGCCGGGCCATCTTGGCCCAGTTTTATTTGGGCTAGGGCCAACCCAACATAAGAAGGCAGGCTACATGGGCGGCTGTGGGTCGGGCCAATTTTGCCACCTCTAGACCTAGGCTATTAACCATATGGTAATTCCCACTTGCGACAAGACACAAATCATTATTTCAAGATTCAACACCATGCACCGTCGCGCTGAACCCTATCAAATTATGATTATATTTAAGATTTCTCTTTGACAATATAATTTTATCTTAAATTTTGAGATTTATGGATAACCATATTCATTTTTAGCTGAACGTGTTAGAATAGAAATAGTAGATTAAAATCAATGTTATCCCAACTGTCCCCTTGCGTAGGTCGAAGAGGTCCATTCCCACACTCTCACGACTAGCGCATGTGTTGATACATGCATTTTAGAAATTTTCAATTCCACAATTCAAATAAGTGAAAATTAAATTTAAGAATATTACCCAAAATAAGTTGGAAGTAATCCAATACCAAAAAAAAAAAAAAAAAAAAAAAAAAAAAAAAAAAAATCTAGAGTGGGTGAAGATTGATGAGCTGGGTTCATGTAGGGATGATGAATAATACTAGAAGAAGTTTTAAAAGTATTAAAAGATGTGGGCCCAAGTTTATCAATAGCCAGATCGCAAAATCAAAAAATTATACGCACAATATATAGAGATTACGTAAAATAAGGTTGGTGGGGACATTAAGGAACAACAAATTAATACGACTATGTTCGTTTGTGCCGTCAAATTATTTTTCTGCACGAATGTTGTTGTGTAGTGGACTCTCTTTAATATTTATGTCACTCGATATTGTAAAATGGTTCAAGTGAAATATTTGAAAACGTAATAATTTATTTTTTTCCTATTTTTTTTTTTTTACGTTTTTAGAATGTAAAATGAGAAATTAAAAAACCATAGTGAAAGATCTTAATTAACAAAATTGTAAAAATTGAAATATTAACAAAATTGAAGAGTTTAATATGTATATGTAATTTTTAATAATAATAATAATAATGATAATAATCATCATCAAATTCAATGCAAACTAAGAGTATCTCCAATGCAGTTTGTTTATTACTTTTTATATCGTAACATAAGTACAGATAGATAGAGTTATAAAAAAACCATCTCAATGTATGCTGACGAGAACTCCGCTCTGGTTGATGTATGACACCAAAATTAAAACTCCAAACGACTTTTTAGATAGAGTGACTCATCATTTTATTTAAAAAAAAAAGTCGGTTATGTAGGTTTTTTTTTATAAAATTAATACTACATAAGCATTAATATTAGTTTTAAATTGAACCATTGGTGTTGAATTTTTAATTTGACCGCTCATTTAATCGACGTAGTCTGGGCGTGAATGAAAATCATACTATTTTATCTGCCATGTAGATTTTAATGCACTTGAATGCGTTGAAGATGTTTCTAAATATAGAATACTATATTCTAAAAAATTTGAAATTGTCAACTGCATTTATTTTCAAAATATGTTTATATGTGATATTTAAAGATGATACGATAGTTTTAAACAAAAAATACTCCAATTGTAAAAAAAATTTACTTCGGTCGTCGTATATCATAATTATTTACCACAATAGTTTTAAATGTAGTTAAAAAACTTTAGTTACGCAATTTAAAATTATCACTTTTGAAAAACATATAGTGAGAATATCTAGTGGGAATAATAAATAAATAAAATATTGCCAACGTGACATCACATTGAGAAACAATATAAATGGAGTTTACAATGACAACACGTCTTTTGCAAGTTGTGGTTATAAATTGTTGGAAATTTGACGTAAATGGTCCTTAATATTTGTTCTCAATGCAAAAATGATTCCTAACATTTATTTTTTTAGTATAAAAGTCTTTAATCTATGTGTTTTTGATGTTCAATTAATCCTTATTTGATGAAAAAAGACAAATATATACTTAGTTTTAATTAGAAAAATTGTATTTAAATTCCTAACCTTTACAAAATGTACAAATATATGGAATACATTTATTAAATAATATTTAATTTTTGCATACTAAATCATTATAGTCGTGTAAGTTAAAAATTTTCATAAGAGAAAAATATAGAATTAAATATATCTAAATGATATGTAATGTGAAAAACTTGAATAAAAATTAAGTTAAATAAATTTAGTCAATAAAGTGTTAATTAAAAAAAAAAAGGACTCGTTAGGTTTTCTTTAATTTTTAATAAAAATAAAAGTATCGGACTCATTTACACTTTTTGCAAAAGTTGACAATCTAACAACAATTTTTTCTTATTAAAATTAAGAATATATTACTCCATCCGTCCCACAAAGATGGACCCGTTTTTCTTATTTATCCAAAATTATAAATTTACTTACTTTATACATGATATATTAAATTTTTATTTTCCTAATATACCCTTATTTAATTTACATTGTTATCAACCAAAATATCTCTCTCTCTACTTTTCATTTATTTTTTTTTTTTCCCAATGTAATTCTCTCTCTATCTATACAACTTTCTCTCTCTAAACCTTCGTTTATGTTTTTTTTTTCCGTAACTAACTCTCTCTCTCTCTCTCTATATATATATATATATATATATATATATATATATATATATATATATATATCTTTGATTTCTTTGTTAAGGAGAAAGTCTCGGCGAAACCCCCATCCATGTCATGTGCCCCTCGACCAGCGCGATTGTAAGTCGAGGATGCACGAGTGGCGAGGGACTTGAGGAGAGAGCTATTTAACTTAAATAGAGGTATAATGGAAAAATTGTGTGAAATTTTATAATTTCAATTACATTAAATGAGTTTTCTTAATCTGTGGAAAAAAATTAGGATCTTTGTGGGACGGAGGAAGTAGTATTTTCATCAAACAATTATCAATTATGCACCAAAATACATAGATTAAGAATTTATGTGCTAAAAATAAACGTTATCGACCATTTCCACACTTGAAATAAAGGTTAGGGACCATTTGCGCCAAATCCCTAAAATGTATGATTTGCAACTTTTGGTTTTAAAATTATGCAATCTAAGATAATAGAAAGAAGTTGCATTTTAATTCACTAAAAACGTAACGTTGGTCCAAATGGGTTCTTGTTTTTATATTTTTCTTTTCTTTTATGTAGATTGAAGATAGACAATACAACAAGACATCATGTGAAAGAGTTTGATATAGAAAAGTATTTGGAGCAATTTTATCGATTGCATTGATGGAGTCCAATACACACACACACACACACACACACACACACACACACACACACACACACACGAGTGCAACTAAGACCTAGATAAATTACGACTAATATATGGTGTTCTAAACCAACTATTATAGTAATAGGAAATCATTGTACATATCATAAAATTTAATCTACAATACAATATACGATAGACTTGTTACAATCTACAAAACAAGATAAGTTAGAATTTTACTTTGTGTAGGTTTCTATTGTTATCATGCCCTTGCAAGATTGTGGACTCATCGGAGACACCAATCTTGGACGGTTGTAGGAGAAACTGAGTTGTGCTTAAGAGCTTTGTGAAGGCGTCAACAAGCTACTTGGAGGAGGCAACATGAGATACTCACATGTCACATTGCTGCATTTTTTTACAAAGAAAGTGCTCGTTAATCTGAATGTGCTTCATGTGAGAGTGAAAGACCAGATTAGAACAAAAGATAGGCCGTGCTGACATTATATCTGGCATAAAAGTCATGGGTCGTCAAGCTCCACTAGTAAGGATTTAATCTAGAGAATATGACATCCAATAGTGGCAACAACATGGTATTCTATCTCTATAGAAGAACGAGCTACTGAGTGTTGCTTGTGAGATAGCCAAGCAATGAGATTGTGACCAAAAAAGATAACATGAGCACTGGTAGAGGTGCTGGCCTAGTAAGAATTAAAAAAAACCATTTAGAATGGGCTGATAGGACCAATGAAAGACTAGGCCATGCGAGACACTGCCATATGAGTATCTTAAGAGATGATTGACTAACATCCAGTACTGGGATGTGGACCGATGCATGGATTGGAACAATTTGTTAACAAAATAAGCAATATCTGGTCAAGTGAGAAGTACTGAAGACTGGCAACAATTTGTCTATATTTAATAGCATCATCCAAGGTAGTGCATCGGTGAGCTTGAGATTGGTGGTTGTACACATAGGTGTTTGAACATGTTTGAAATTTTGCATGTTTGTTCTATGTAGTAAGGAGTGAAGGTATGGGGTTGAGTATGTGGTAGAGACAACCTCAATCCTAAGGAAGAATGATAGTGATTCCAAATTTTTTATAGAAAAATGATGACGTAGCTGCAATATAAACTCATTGACAACGAAGTTGCCATTAACAATGATGTTATCAACATATCAAGCATAGAAAGACAACAATATTGGGATTTAAAAATGAACACAGAAGTGTCTGATTTATAATTGATGAACCCAGAGTGAATAAGAAAATTGTTTAGTTCATGATATCAAGCCCGTAACGCCTATTTTAGCCCATATATGGCCTTTTTAAAGGTGACATACGTAATATGGATTCGTCTGGTCAACATAAAAGGTTGAAACATAAAAACATCATTTTTAAGAGAGCCATGAAGAAATGAATTGTTCACGTCAAGTTGATGGAGAGGTCAATTGTGATAGAGGGCTAGACTAAAAATTAGGCGAATGGTGGTAGGTTTAATGATCGGGCTGAATGTTTCATTGTAATCAATGTTGGGTCATTGATACGAGTGTTTCGCTACAAGGCGGGCCTTATAGTCATCAATGGAACCATCAAGCTTTTGTTTGATGCGGTAGACACATTTATACCCAACCAAATTATGTGATAGAAGATAAGGGACGAAGGATGAAGAGCAAGTTAACATGTGATTTCGATAGAGAGCATCTAATTCCTTCGAATGGCTTTTACGCCACAACGAATTTTTAAGACCTATGGTGTGGGAGACAGGCTCAAACTCTAAGGAATGGAGTTCAGCGTGGAGGTTGAGTTTTTCTACGGGCTTACGTATGTGGGCATGACCATATGATAGCGGTTGACATGGGCAAAAGTAGGAGAATGTGAGACATATATGGGTCGGAAGGTCAGCATTGCCCTCGTGCTGAGATGATACTGGATCAGGCGGTTGGAAAACAAGCATAAGTGGCAGTAGAGAGGGGTTTGTAAAAGAGCTCATGCTGTATTTTTGGCATGTCCGCTACTTGGAAAGATAACCAGAGAGTGGAGATAGGTGGGTTTGGACCGAATATGGATGAAGAGTGGGTTTTGGAGAAGGAGACATGGGGTAGAGTTTGAGGTGTTGTGTGTAGTGAAGATAATCTAGTGGTAACTTAGTAAAGGATAGGACGGACTCAACAAAGTCCATGCATCGAGAGGAGCCTCAAGTTTGTGTTGAGAATATGGACAAAGCCAAGGATAACATAGACAACAAAAAATGTGTAGTTTTGGATTTTCTGTAAAAAGAGTTTGTAAGGTGAGTGTATGGACAATTTTGTGTGGGCAAACTATTTATGAGATAAGCAACGGTGAGAAAGGTATAACTCCAAAATGAGAAAGGCACCAAAGTGTGGTAGAGCAAAGCAAGACCGCCGACGATGTCACCGTGATGATGCTCGGTGAAACTATTGTGTTAAGGATGTGTGGCGGGGTAGTGAGGTGTGTGATGCCATGGTGAGAGAGATAAGAAGTGAGACCTAGGAATTCACCAACATTGTTTGTGTAGAGTGTGACAATGTAGTATTTAGAATAATTTCCATCTAAAAGCTTAAATTTGACAAACATAGCATACATCTCAAATTTTTGGGCAAGGGATATAACCAAACATATGATAAAAAAATAACGTAATATTTAAATTCATTTATTGAAGAAACTGAGAACATCCATACATCAGCAAAAATTATTTATTGAGATGTAGTACTATTTATTGATGATTTAAAAAATGGTAACTGGTGAATTTTACTTCATTTGTATGCATTATAGATAATCGGACGATGCATGTTTAGAATTAAGAGACAAATCATTGGATGAAACCAAAGACTTGAAAATAACATCATTGAGATGACCTAGACGATGACGCCAGTTAATTGAGGGGGCATTCACACTAGAGAAAGCAAGAATGGGAGAGGAGGCGGTCGAGTTGATGGCATGTATAGATACCATTTTAATTGGTCCTTGTAGTAGACATCACGCTGTGCGACGATCCTCGACCTGAAAAGAGAAAAAATTCAACTAGAACATTAGCAGTGTTGTAAAATTGAGAAACAGAAATTAAATTTTATTACATGTGGGAACACGTAAAACATTGGTTAATTGAAAAAAATTAGTAGGGGTTGGATGGGATATTGAACCACTGTGTATTAATGGCAAATTTTTACCATCGCCAATCATCATAGAATCATTGTCGACATATGGAACCACTGTGCATAATTGGTAAAATTTTACCATCACCAATCATCATAGAATCGTTGATGGTACACAATGAATGCAGACACAAGTTTTCAAGATCATATAATGCATAATGTGGTGTGAGGCGCTAGAGTCCATGAGCTAAGAATGAGATTGGAATGAGGCCGAAGTAACGTAGTGAGCATTGGTAGAGAAGCCATTTTTGGCTGATGAGGGGTCAGTCGCAAGTTGGAGAAGAAAGGTGCCACCGAATGTTGAGATGGTCAGGCCAGAGCTGATAGCATGAATTGACCATTGAGCGAGTGGCCTTGCACTTTGTAAAGTTGGCAGCAACCTTTGTCAGGCCAGACCTCAGTAGATGGATGGGTCGATGAATGAGATTTTGGAGCACAGAATGGTTGGGAGGGGGAGGACTTGGTGGTGGAGTGAGCAAAGGCGGGATTAGATAAGTGTTTGCCAATAGTACGGTGGATGTGAGCTTCAAAATCGAGTAGTTTTTAACAATGGATAAAATCAAGATGCCATGAGGAATATTTATTAACAGATTAACTTTAAGGGAGCTTGAGCAAGGATGTTAGGAATATTAGAGAGGAAATGAGGACAATGTCAGGAGTGTCATTTGCTAAGTTGCTAGTTGTTTAGGAGCTGTCGGTTGACATGGAAGTTGGTGAGCTTGGTTCAGGAATTTCTTCCTACTCTAATACCATGATAGAGTTTGATATAGCAAAGTATTTGGAACAACTTTATCAATTGCATTGATGAGACCTGATACATTAAAGAGCAATACAGGTCTAGATAAACTAGAACTAGTTATAGTAAGATGAAAAATAATCTACAATACAAGATATACTATAGTTGTTACAATTTACAATAGAAGATACATTAGATTTGTACTTCTTGTAAGTCTTTAATGTTATTCGCAGTACTACCCTTGCCCAATGATACAACAATATTGCTTTTAGTGTTTTTCTTTTTCTTTCTTTCTTTCTTTCTTTTTTTTTTTTATTTTGGAGAGAAAAAATTGAATTGTCAAAACATGTTGGGTTGGGTTGGGTTGGGTTGTGCCGTTTAGGCCCGAGCAGTATGACATGTATTCAAGTCTGAGAGAGTCATAGATGGGTTTATGCCATGGGATGGACCCACTTTTTTCTTTCTTTCTTTTTTTTTTTTGTTTTTTGAGAGAAAAAATTGAATTGTCAAAACATGTTGGGTTGAGTGGGTTGTGCCATTTAGGCCCGAAAGCGACGACGATTAGAAAATTCTATTCAAGTCTGAGAGAGCCATAGATAGGCTCATGCCATAGGATGGACCCAGCTAGAGGGCCAACTCGTGGGAAAGGGATTAACCATTGTAGAAATTAGTCTCCCTACTTCTTTTAGTAACCAATTTGGATATATCAAGTTTTCCTTAATTATTTACGAACCATAGATTGAGAATAAATTCTTGTTGAACAAATAAAACACAAAAGTTTTTCATCTTCATATTGAACAATAAAGATCAAAAGAGTTTGAGATAGAGATAAGTTTATGTACTAGGGTTTGCAGACATTCATGTTTATCTAAATAAATTATTTTGTATTGAACCGAGTACATATATGAAACAATAAGGTAATTTGACAATTAAATTTTACTTTTATCAACGATAAACATGTTATACTTGTTATTTTGTTAATTTAAATAACAAAAAGTGTTACTATATATCTAAAAATGGCGTACTAATTAATTAGTTCTGTTTGTTACACCTAAAATATGGCAAGGTTAAACACTCCGACCTGGATGTCAATATGCCATTAGAAATGAGAAGACCACCTTTGGTTACAAACTAAATCTGCTAGTGGCTCAGAATAATTGAGCATAGGAGTCGACATAACGAATCTTTTGACCTCGACAACTAGTTCGGAAACAAGCGTTGTTTTACTTCCAATTTAGGTCATACCAAACTTGCTTCGTAAAGGAGTAACCGAACTGATATAATTAGTACTATGGCACCAAAATGTCTCCAAGTTGTATGAGATACCGCCTAAGTCTATCAATCGAACCTCTCGACAAGACATCAAAGGATCGGAGACTAGCCCTTAGGCTATGATGATATTTGCAAACCGCCATACTTAAACAATTAGGATCTTGAAAGGGCACTTAAGTGGCTTGTGTACCCATGCACGGTCACAGATGATTAATGTGACCAAGGTAGTGTCACTTATATAAATGGGGCATTTTCCATCAAAGAAGGTAAGCTGACTTTTTCTACATCTACTCTTTTTATACCCACCACTCTAAATCACATGATGAAGGATCTTCATTCGTTGCAATCCTACTTCCGAGGTTGACTAGAAGTGTCACGTCATTTTTGTCGTCATAAGCTTGGTGCTAGAGGACACGTCGTTCTTGTAAAAATCCTTTTTAACCCAAAGATCCACTCAAATATTTTCCTACATTTTCACATTTTCTCCATTTATTTAAAAGATATAAAATGAATTAAAGTCAAAATACCATGCAACCAATCAATGGTTATAACTAATGACATCAAAATCCCTAGAAAAATAGGGGAAAAATACATCGTTGAAGTCTCCACCGATAATATGAACACACAAATGGCGACTTTTCGGAAAGCCATTAAAACTTAACTAATGCGCCATCGCATCAAAAGAAATCAAGCAACTACCATCCGCTTCAAAGGAGATGGAATAAGAGTCCACAACTCGTCCAGCTTGGGCGTCAACCAATCGTGAGAAATCTATAAATTCATCAAAAGAATTCTTAAGGAGTCAAACCATAGGAGAAGATGGTCCAACTAACGCAATGCCTCAAATCCAAGATGAGAATGAAGTGTGTTTGAATGTCTGAACAATCATAACACTCCACTAAAAAGGACAATGGGAGAACATCACGATGAAGAAAGACATAGTTCACCCATGAACAACGCATGAGTATATGCAAAAGGAGCCGATGAGCTAGATCACCTAAAAATGCATCACTAATATGGAGACAATACAAAAAAAGTGGACATTATTTTAAAAAATCAAGAATTCTCCATTTTTGAAGGACGTCATATCGGATCCATCGTCCAAAACTTGAAGATGCCGCACTTGACGGGATATGTAGGAGAAAATGACCATGTAAGCCATCCGGACAAGTACACATCTTGGATGGAGCTCTAGGGGACTATTGATGCCATAATGTGCCGAGCTTTTCCTTTCATATTCGATGATCGAGCCCAAACATAAAAAGTAGAAGACATCAATATAAGATTCAAAAGAAAATTAACAACTGCCTCGTCACCTATCGGGTTGTCCGCAGAAAAATGCAGAGAAGTATGATGAGTTTTAAGAGAAGTAGGTTGACCAGACTAAGCGGAAGATACTCGGACCACCAGAGGATGAGGTGAACGAATCTTTGACCAGTCAACTTGTTACACTTCAGGATGATTGTATTGTCAACATAATGTACTTTTCTCTTCTTAGTCCCGGAGATTGTGTGAGTCACAAGCCGAGTCATAAGCTCCCGTAGGGTCAGCATTTTTTAGCTAGATCTTGTAATAAACAGAAAAAAAAATTAAAAATTAAACTAAAAACAATATTATGAAAAGGTAAACATATTCTTCTGAACTTACCCTTAATAATCTCTAAAGGGTCCAATGTCAGGAGCTTGGCGTAAAAAATGTTAAGGTTGGTGATCAACGTATAACAAGACCGCTCATACTCTAGAAGTTTCTAGATCTTCCTACACTGATTTCTCAAAGCTAAAGTCGAATAGGAATAAATCGAACCTACCTCAAGAAAAAAATATTTTTAGTAACCACTTTGGCCTCCTTGCACTTTTTCACTGAAGAATGAGTGCCTAGATCTATATGAGGTCTAATGCTCGGCCTAATCGAAGTATAGTGCCATCCCTTCCCCTCTTTATTATACTTAAACAAGTAAAGGGTGCTAAAATCCTCTACCAAAAGTTCAGGAAGCCCATTTTGTTTCTAGAAGAGCAAACAACCAACGATGATACGCCAATTATTAGGATCGAACTCTGTGTGGGCGGCTCTCCAACCCATCAAAAACTTTCTAATAGTGGAGGAAAAGGAAGTCGTAGCCCCGTAGAAAAAATGGTAGGATTCAAGAATATGGCACGATCATTCTCAAGGGAGAGGAAAAACTTTGTTGTTATGTATACAAAATTCCTTACGACACCTACTTAACTTCCTAGTCGTAAACTCTGATGTTATCTCCAAACACCTAATCAACCTCAACCTGGGAATTTTCCTCATCATTTCCAATATGCTTATCTCCGTCCTCAACTCTGTCTATAATTTGGTCTCGATCTCAGGGAACCTTCCTAACACTCTTATCTACCCACTTAGAGTTAATGACATCATAATGAGGCACCTAAGAGAAATAGGTTTCGAGCTTTCCACTGATTTCACATCTGAATTCTTCTACCAATTCTTCTACCCATTCTTCCACAACCTAACTTCTGAATTCTCACCTCATAATCCATAATGCACCCCCAAGACAACTAGACATAAAGCATGAAGGTTGCATTGATAAAATAGAAGTATGGATAATATGTGAATAAACGAAGTACCGGAAAGGAGGAAGCTCACCTCGGATAAACAATCAAGACAAAAAGATGCATAAATGAAGAAAAAAAAAAACATCCCAAAGAGATAAAAGTTCATAAAAGTGGAGAAACATAAGCGAGAAACGAATTTAAAGAAATTAATTATATGATTTCTACCATTCTATTCATTGGAGTGTGAATGTGAAGAGTTTTGAACTAAGGGCGAGATGTATTCACACAAAAGAAGTGTCCTTCTGAATATCTTGCTATACAAGCCCCTAATTAGTAAAACTCACACAGTAACCAACGAGTAGCCACGTGTTAGCGGTATGATGCTTGTGATCAATGAACCATAAAGATCCTACGAAGCCACAACATGGAGCAGGTCATATGGTGTAAAGTCCACCAAGACTAAAACTAATACTTGAACTGGGTAATACTATACCCCAAGTCTTGGGGGCAATTGTTACATCCAAAATATTGTAAGGTTAAAAATCCGACCTGGATGTCAACATGTCATCAGAAATGGGAGAACTACCTATGATTATGTACTGAATCCACCATTGGTTCAGAATAATCTAACATGGGAGTCGGCATAACGAATATTCCGACCTTAACAAACCAGGTTAGAAACACTGGTGGTTTTACTTCCACATTTAGTTCGTACCAAACTTGATTCTTAAAAAAATAACTAGACTGAGTACTCTGGTAACAACATGTCTCCAAGTTGCATGATGCATCACCCAAGATCCACTAATCAGAACTTTTCGACAAGATAGCCTAGTATCGAAGACTAGCCCGTAGGCTATGATGACACAAGCAAATTGCCCTCCTCACCCAATTTGAATCTTGGTAGGGAACTTAAGTGGCTCGCGTACCCATGCTCGATCATAAATAATTGATGTGACTAGAACGATGTCAGTCTTTCTTCACCTATATAAAATGGGCATTTTCCATCAAAGAAAGTAAGCAATTTTACATACTCTCTTCAGTCTATATAACATCTACTCTTCTTATTCTGACATCGCTAAATCATACGCCAAAGGATCTTTTTCTGTTGCACCCTCCTACTTTACCGACGATTGACTAGATTCACCATTTTCTATGGCCTTTCAAAAACAATCCAAAAAATCACCAAATTTACCAAAAGGTGACGCGTCATATCTTACCATCAACAAAATTTATAACTTTCTATTCACTAAGTAGTTTTAATCACAAGTAATTACATTTGGTTTGGCTTTGTATGACAAAAATATATAATTTGCCCGAATAATGCTATTTAACATTGTTGGTGATTATCACTAGTTTATGTGGCAACTCTATTAGCATTAAATGATCAATCAAATGAAATCTGGGAATATAAAACTCATTTTATTCAATTTATCATTTATTGTCACATAGACTGGTGATTATCACTAATTGTGATAAATAACATTACTCAATTTGCTCAGGTTAGCAATATTACTTTCAATGTCGTCTCAACCCAAAGTTCATTTAATAGTAAAAAAGTGTAGGAGTTTGATAACTTATTTTAAAGCGACGTCTCACCATTTCAATGTTCGCAAGTGAAAATTTTCATGTTGCTATAAAACTCCGTTGACAATTCCCAGTCAATATTAATCGAACTTACAGATGGGTTTGTTTGGGATATTCTGGTAGATTTTATGGGTATGTTTAGTAAGCTTTATTAGTCTAGATAAGGATTAATTTAAATTTATTAGACGTTTGGTGTAATTAATATTCAGATTAAATTAATCCGAGATGTTTATTCTCCATTAGATAATCAGATAAAAATAATATCCTCTATGAGATAGGTTTAGAACATACTATTAAGTATTATTTACTATTTCATGAATAATAAAGACAAAATTAGTTGAATTAAAATAAGTTGATTATATAAATAAATAAATAAATTTATTTATAGTAAAAAATCCAATATAACGAGTTAAAAAATTACTTATAATTAAAAAAATTACTCATGCGTTAGAAAATTAACTTATAAGTAAAAATCCATGCATGAGTAAAAAACTACTTATAAGTAAAATAATAACTTATAAGTTATTCAGTAAAAAATACTTATTTTACTTATACATAAAAAATTCACTTATGAGTAAAAAAAATACTTATAAATAAAAATATTGTCATAATTTTTAATTTTTCAATCCTAATAAAGTGAAACTAAACTCCATATTAAAACAATACACTATATTCCACATTAAATCATTAATACAATCCCACTAATTATATCCCCTAATCCTATCCAATGTACCAATCGTGCCTAACTGTATACAGTTGACCCAAAATGTTCATCAGATCGAAACACTAACAAGTTTCGAGGACCAAATGATTACATTTTCAGTTTTTCCTTTTACGCAATTATATTTTTAATATAAAGATTTAGTAATTAATTATCTCAACTTTGAACCCATTTTAATTTTTATATTTTAGTGATATTCTAAAATTATTTCTCTAATTTGTGTTTTTTCTTTTTAATATTTTCTTGATTTTGTTCATTTATTAAAAATCATATTTTTTTTTCTTAGCTCTAACAATTTAAATTTTTAAATAAGATGATTTAAAATCATTTCAAATCAACAAAATATTACGTGTTTTGTATCTTAGTATTTTTAAAATTTCACGAATTACACATTTGATGAAATTTTAAATTATGCATGCATAGTTGCGATTGGTCGTTACGGAAGAAATTGTCCACATGAAATTGGTCGTTAGATCGGGGTTGAAAGCTAGATTATGACGGCCATAATTCAATATATTGTGTTATAGTTACGATTGATTATCACACTTCAGATAGTATTTAACAAGTTAAATAAAATTTTTAATTTGTTAGATATGAAGAGAAAAAAATCTTCAACGTGTGTTTTTATATGCGCATTTATATTCATTTTTTATCAAATAAATCGGTCGTGCAAAATTTATAATTGAGTCAGCGGTGATGCTTGAATTTAGTAATTAAAAGATAATTATAATAATATTATGAATTCATGAGTCATTTGAAATTAAAGGGACTTAATCTATATGTCTTTGAAAACTTTGGAAGTGGTCCATTTGTTATCCTTAAATTCAATTAATGTCTAGTGCTTATTAGCAAAATATGTTCTTTCAAAACACTAATTTCACACACATGAACTTAATTGAAGTAAAAGAGCTGCAATATTATTTTTTTTTTTTTTTTTTTTTGCACAATTTCAATTTTCATGTACAATATAATTGGATGATAATGTGGTTTCACGTTATACTTTAATCTATAATTTGTTGTTGAATTTTTTTTTTTTTTTGTATTTATAATTTGTAGGTTCTATGGAATGACCTGGATAATAAATGAGTAGAAATTGTGTATCTTATAAAATACGTAAATAAAAATATGTTTGACAAATTTGACTTTAGACGAACAAGCATAGGTTTTTTTTATGTATGGCATCGCGACTCCTTTAGCGACGATAAGTTCCATCTTGGCGAGGAAAGTAATTCACATCACCAATTAAGGCCCCGAATAATCTCTTAATGATAAATTTACGATGGCTAGTAATTCTTTATTTGGCCGTAAAACTTGGGAAAAACAAAGTGTTAAATTGTTTAACCTTGAAACATACCACAATACTCGTGGGGAACATTGAAATTGAAAGTCTTTAATTAGGGGTCCCTTTGAGATGACCTTAATACATGCTAATTGGCTGGATCACAACACTATTAGGAAACATAATCACATGGAAATATATCTTACAAGAGTTTGTTAAATCATAACTTTAAAAACTTAATTATGAAATGTCTTATCGCATACTTACCATAAATGGCAATTTAAAATCTTGAAATAATGATTAGTCGTTAAACACGATGATTAACATGATTTATTACGTTGATTAGTAAGATTTGTGAGCTTAATCGCATCTAAAAATTGTTAATAATTTGGCTTAACTACTACTTTGTGCAAATTATAATGTAAAATTGACTTTAAGACGAAGGCAACATTATAATATAAGATTTTAAAACCCTTTTTATCCAAACCATTATAATGTCATTTGAAATGATCCCTTTGTCCCCCCAATCTTGAATTATTGCCCATATGCCTTTTGCTTTGTGGTGGAAGATAATGGATCTCTTTTAAGTTTTTGGGAGAGAGCTTATGGATCCTAAATGAACCATTTGAGATTCTAATTGTAGGGTGGGAGCTCGTTTAGTTGAGTCTAATCAATTAATGCGATGTTAAAGTATTTGTCGATTGCTCGATTGGTAATGTACAGGACTTTTGCGTAAAGGTTTTGTAATAAAGTTTTGTTGGTAGAGAAATTTCACAAAAAATGATAAAGGCACTTCAAGTTCAATGTCTAATCCATCTCCATCAAGTCAATTAAAAGACACCTCCCAACAACCCTCTCTACCCCGTTAAAGTCTTTCAAATTTATCTTCGATATCTACCTATTTAAAAAATTGAAATATACTAGTGAATTTTAATATTTTAAAAAATACTTACAACTTATAAAATTTATAAATAATCACTGGAGCATTCTATCAGAAATATTTTATCACGTAATTGGATAACAAGAGCATTTCTATCAACTGAAGAAATAAAATCTCCCAATATATGTTAGAATAGAAGAAATACATTAATTATTCCATCTTGTAATAAATTCCAAAGCAATAGTTACAAATGTTAATTTACTAATCTCCTTCTTGCACCTAACATCTCATTACCGACGACCTATTTTGGTAAAAATGCAAGCTCTTCGTAATTTCTTGGTTTAATTTTAATGGGGCTATTGGCTCGGTATTAATTCATTCCTCACGAAAATTATATTTACTTGTACACGTACTCTTTAAAAAAACAGTTTTATGTATGTATTTATGTATGAATTTACTTGTGATGTTATCTTAGTAGTTCTAAGATTTTATCTTTTATTGGTTGCTAATGAATTATTTATTTTTCTATTGACTATGTGCTGAAACTCGAAGAGATTTAAGAGTTTTTGGAGAATAATGTTTTGAAATTATATAAGTAGATGTGCTCATGTTCAAGAATAGTAGTGTTAAGTTTCTCGTCTAGTTAGTTTTATTTTTCAATAGTGGGTTCTCGACTGACGGTTCTTATGTGACTGTTATTCTTGGTGAACAACACATGTTGCTACATATTATTACTACATCGTATTACGTTGTTGGTGGGTGTTACCACTATCGAAAACAGATAATATAGAAATTGTTTATTCAACATCGAAATAATTCTACAAATGTTTTCTAGTTGTTGGAACTTTTTTCCATTACTATAAATTGTTGATTTGGTTTGGTATTGGAAAGATGATCTTTTGGTGACTTTCAAAATCAAATTTCAAAATAGGAAGATTTTGTTAGATAAGATTTATAGTGATAAAATAGTTGAATTAATTTTAATAAAGAAATATTCCAAAAAAAAAAAAAAAAAAAAAAAAAAAAAAACAAGGGTTTTAAATGTCCAGTAGGTTTCTATTTATATTATTATTCAAATGGTACATTTCAATTTAATTGTATAGTGGGTACTTATAGATTAGTGTATATTTGTAATTTACCTTTTATCTCCTAGCTAGTGCCTAGTAGCAGCATAATTGGGTCCGAAACAAAACATATTGGGCCACTTATTGAACCAGTACTTTTAATGGACCATCAGTTTGTTTACGACCAGCCCGGGTATATGAACTTCAGCCTAGGTGGCCCGTGACCAAATGATCAACACAAAAACACACACACACACACACACATATTACATATATAGGGGGGAAAAATTACTTTTTATTTTTATTAAATTTAAAGTCAGCTATATAAATCTTTGAAAATTTTACACATACACCAAAATGTGGGAGAAATTAAAAAAAAAATGGACATTATAAGAATCATTTATTTTATGGTATATTACTTTCAATTAGAAAAATCTTATTCCAAAAATCCTTTAAATTCATATTCGAAATCCAATTTCTTCGATACTGGTCATAGATTCACAATTACGATCATTAGTATTGACACATTGAATAAGCGGTGGCCGATAATAGATGAGTTTCAAATTTTCGACATTTCACATGAATACTACAGTGAAAACTGAATGTTTGTTTCATTTTTCAATAATAGACTAATAGTCTATGTTCATTATCAAATCAAATCATACTCCATTCGTTCGCAAGGATATACTTATTTTCTTCTTCTTCATCTGTTCCAAATTATAATCCACTTTCTTTTTTGAGAGTATAATTGATTTCTTAGTTTCCTAATATATCCCTATTTAAAGTACCTTGTTATCAACAATATGAACTACCATATGATATTAATAGAAAAATATATTAGAAAAAATGTTAATAAAATTTATTGTTTCAATTATATTAATTAAATTTTTTTAGTCTGTGTAAAAATAAAAATAAGTATATCTTTGTTCACGCTATGTAGCATTCATAAATGAGTTACATCTCCAAGTCACAGATTCTATAAACATAAAACATGTACCAAACATGCCTGAAAATTTCAACATTAATATTGACTTTATAGTAGTGTAGGGTTTGAAATTTTATGATTATAATTGATTGTGGAAGATAAAATTCAGCGTTTGAGATGGGTAATCTTTCGATGAGAGAGAAAAGTAGGGTTTGATAGAGTCCAGAAAGATTGTTGTTGAATTTTGATGGAGACGTGATTTTCTCCGTTCAAAATGGAATGATACATTTTGGTCCCTTGAAATTAAGATATTTCCGTTACAAGTTATTGTGATTACATAATTAATTTGGAAATAAAATATGGTATAATTCAATAATTATATAAATTAATTAGTATTTATGAAATAAATAATATGCTCTAGTATATTTCAATTTACCAAATAAAAAGAGGTAGATGCCTAATTTTTAATCTTTCTTTAACATTTCATTTTGTTTATTGTTAGATCTACTAAAAAATTTTAAAAGAATTAGATCCAATCAACACAGATTTATAAAAGGCATATTTTACTTTCCATATGGTCACCACATATAATGTACTTCCAAGAAAATTTAACACTCGTAAGTATATTTTGTTTATTCAAGTTATCTTAGTGTTTAAATATTTTAAATATCTTGAATTTATTACAATGTATTATTTTGAAGTTTTTAATATTTAAATAATTTAGAGTTTGAATAATAGAGTATTTTAGAATTTATTAATATTTGGAATTAGTATTTTAAATTAGTTGGGAAAAGAGCATATTTGGTTCTCTACCTTTAAAAACGTAAGAGATATACCCAAAACTTTTAAAAATAGCACCGGACATCTTCAACGTATGAAAAAATATGGATGGTAGGTCACTGATGACAAAATTCGCCCATTTTCTTTGTTATCCGACTTAAGTAGACTTCACGCGTTGTTTGATCCAAAATTAAGCAAATTACAATGGTAAAATCATCAAACCACTAGAATCTTTCCACCATTTTTTCCCGATGTTCTTATTTATTACTTATGTTCTAATATCCATTTTATTGCAATTTATGTACCCACATGGTATTTCTATCCCCGCTTTCTCTCTCTCTCTCCGCCTCTCATGTCCTACAACAAATATGGTAGAGAGGGTATACCGATGTAGAATCACATGGATCTAAACTTTTCTTGGACTAACATGAACCCAACTAGGGGATTCTTCATTTGTGAGGTGAGTTCATTAATTCAGAAAGTGTTATTGTTGATGACCATAATTAAACATCTTTCACCCTAATTTTTGTGCCTTGGGACAGTTAACGTCGTCGTTTCGCGTGACTTGACCTACCAATTTGTGACTAGGCAAAGCAAGTGAGTTCAGGGCTGCTAAATTCGCTAAATTCAAAGCAAAGATATAAAGAAACGATAAATGAATTAGATGCTTATGTGAAAACACTTGAAGAAGAGGTTAACAAGCTACAGTTAGAGATTCGGAATCTACAATTAGAAAACAAAGTATTGTTAGCATGAATTGAGAATGTGCATACCAGAAATGAAAGACATCAGAGGATTTGTATTTGGATTTGGTCACTTGTATTTGAGTTGTTCCTCATGTGGATCTTCTTAGTTTAGGATGTCTTTACTTTCATTGTTTGTGAAAATCGAGCTTGCATTGTTAATGAAACTTATCCCTTTAATTTAGATGGTGATTCTCAAACATTGCAATTTTATGTTGCCTTCGTTCAATCTCGCTTTATATGAAAAAAAAAATGTAGATTAATAATGTGAACCGTATGTGCAAATGACAATAAAGATTTGGGGACCTATTATGCTACGTCAAGTAATACCTTAGTATTAATGCCCAATACATGTAAAAGGTTGAGGGCAAATAGTACTATTGCATTTAAATATTGGGGATTTCACATGCAACGAACAACAAACGTTGGGGCCTTTAATGCCAAACCTTTTAAGCACATAAGGGCGAATATACCTTATGTATTCATAACTTAACCATGCTTAAAGCAGCTACAAATTATTCAGCTAGCAACTGAAAACACAATTCACGATATTTTTATACAGACCTAAAACATAATACATGTATTCAGCTAGCAACCCAAAACACAAAACATTATCCCTGCTTTAGTTGTTCATGAACCGACTAGAAAGTATATACATGACAAACCCAAAACTTTATACAGAATACAAAAAAAAAAAAAAAAAAAAAGTAAACTTTTTTCATGAAGACGAATATTTAAGCGAAAGACCCAAATTCATTTTTTCTGCTTTTTTGCTGAAGGTTACTTGCTATTGGTATTTGCCTTGTCACTTGTGGTAGTAGATATTTAGTTGCACCTACACATGTTGTGCCTACATTTCCACATATGCTGCATGTCATCTCCATTTCTTGCTTGTCTCTTTTTGCTACATTATTTGGTGCTCTGTCTGATTCTCTCATCTTTATCTTCTTTGGCCTACCAGGTCATGTTCGATAAAGAGGTGGAGCAACTGGATTTTTCATTTACTTGCCCAACACTGTAACCTATCAATTGGGTGGATCATCGGATTGTAAGCCTGCAAGAACATTGTTACATTGTAGTACTCATCCACATATTGTTCAACAACCATATGTGTAACAAAGACACAAACTCATTGCATGATTGGACGTGCGTGCATGCACCCCTTTTTGTAGTGGGTGATTCACTATCGAAACGAAAGACAAGGTATATCTTCAAATAGCTAGTATAAGAAAGTAAAGTAGTAACTTCCGTCGTTCAGGAAGTAAGACTTCGTCTAATTCTTTTGAATCCCAACCCGGTTTTCCCGACTAACTAATTACCTTACGGCCCAGATTATGCAACTGGTCTAGCAGCATACTGAGATCATCTCGAGTAGACCTATAATATTTGCCATTTGACATTTTCCTTTAAATGTTGAGAGGGAAAAAGTTGTCATTAGTTTGTTATAGAAAAAGCGCCTTTTCGCATTCTTTCTTTTCTATAAGTAAGAAGGTAAGGTTGGGTTGGACAGTGCTTAGCAATTGATGCCGCCCCCTCCCAATATGCTGCAAGAAGCCACTTAGCTGGTAACTTCGACTGCATAAGTATTATCTGAAATGAAGTTCTTAACCTCAAATTCGTCATCACCGGCCCATGTTGGCTTGCAACATCTAGCTCTCTCATTATTCTTTTCAATAATTTTCTATATTTTGGGACAATTTCATTATGCCATTTGTGAATAGATACTCTCTTCTTGACATGCGCGTCATGAGATAAAACATCATCTTATCTAGTAAGGAAATAACGATTTGTTTCGGCTTGTACTATTGTAGCGTTGAAAGACTCACACAAGTTGTTCATCAATATGTCACACTTTGTTGTATCTCCGAAGTGTGACCTATTCTATTGCCCTGTTAAACTTCTTCGCCAACTATTTGTGTGCCTCAACATCCTCAATTTTCATTTTTTCCACCCATTCCTTCGTTAGGCCTCGATCGTCACTGGTTGCTCCCTACAATACGTTCTTCAGATTTAAACCTCAATGCTGAAATTATTTTGTAAATGCCTAATGCAAAAATAATGTTATGCCTCTTTACACAACTTATCCAATTAATCAACCAAACTTTTTACTTATCAATCGATAAATGTCCAACTACTTTTGTTAATAACACCTACATCATCAACTAACAAATGCATGAACCAACTCCAACTACTCTTGTTTTATACCTCTACCACAAAATATGCAACATGACAAACCGGATTCTCCCCATCAATACCTACAATGACAAAATTTGGCACCCCAACCAAAATCACTCTTCAAGAAATATCCTTCAAACTTTATTACTCTCTCTTATCTTGTTCTAAAGCCTTGTTTGCATGCAGCCAAACAAATGTAAACCCTCATAAACTCTATCAACTCTCTGGCCATCATAGTCTTCAATATAATTGTGCTGCCAGGATTACACATCATCAGGTGTTCACAGTAATCACCCAATATTGCAAACCATTTTTGACTTGTACCTCTAATTGCTTTTAGACATTTTGTTCTAGTTTTGTAAAATTTATACTTTAAGGCAATCGAAGCACAATCATTTTTCACTGTACCTATGAAACCATTCAATCATCACTCTAGATTATGTTTAAATGTATTCATGTAATTCTCGGCCAAGAAGTTTCCCTCAATGTGCTTACTATAAAATGTAATCGCACAAGTGTGGTCCAATGTCATGGTACAAATAATGAATGTCTTGGACATCATGTGAAAGCTTGTATATAACACCCTTGGGCAATCATCATGTACACACACAGTTCGTAAACAAAGTTTGTTATCCTTGTACTTCACTTCTCTAGCACACCTCACATTGTACTTTAGGATTTCCTTCTTTAACATCTTCTTATTTGTAAACTTCAGACCTGAAAATGATATGTAATAGAGATATGAATTCAAAGGTTGAGGACATGCTATACAACAACATGTTATATCTACCAATTTCAAGATAGAGGTCATCAATATCATCATTGTCCTCGTAGACATTATCAGGCATCTTGTTTTTGCCTTTCACGTCGTCACTATCACTGCCTAAACTTCATAATTTATTAGACATTTCATTCTTAGTGCTTGCATACTCCATGTGTGTGCATTTGTGAAATGACTCCAATAATTTTTTTTTTATTTTTTATCAAAGTTGGCATTATCATTTAGGATGAGAACCTCTTGGTCGTAATCTGAATCTACCAAGTGTTTCTCCCCCATATATTCCATCACTACCACTGTGTTTACTCCCAACACCACTTACTTCATGACTGCAAAATTCACCCCCTAACATCTACCCTCAACACTAGCACTCAAATTTTAAACACCCTATCTTCATCACACACTCCATATGCATCAATAGTTAATGCCTCATCATGGTTCACAAAAAATCCTCAAATTGATTGGCAAAGAAATAGTCACCACCATTTCTTACTATGTCATCCCATTATCTTAATATTTCTTCGTATTTGGGTTTCTTTAAAATGATCGTCTTGGAATTCAACTGGGGGTTGTGAACTAGTTAACTGTTGACTTTCTGGCTCATCCTAACCTATAACATGTTCCGGTTCAACTGAGCAACTAGGACTTTCTTCAATATCACAATCCACCCCAACATTTTCTTCTTTGTCAGATTTAAATTCACGAAGAATGCCTATACTATCCAATGTTTGATTCTTCACCAATTAAAAACCCTTATTCTAACTATGTTATTACAACAGGCGATGTACCAGGTTGGCACGATAAAGGCAAAGACCTTTGGTTGTCACCAGATTTATACAACCCTAGATTTGTTAATATCTTCAATCAACGCCATATATCTTCGTCGTACATCAATCCATTAGTTAAATTCTTCTTAGGTTTTCAATACACGAAGGCCAAGAGGGGAGGATAACTCAAAAGTTCAACAATGTAGTTAACTCAAAGTATGATAAGAAATCAGTGTCCACCGAGTCAATATAGGTATCGACCATGCAAGTAAATCACATTATCCACTTTCAGTAAAATTCGCCACCATGAATGCATTTTATGATGAAAATGTTGAATTTTCTTTTGCAAAAAAAAAAAAAAAAAAAAATCCCCAAAATTACAAGAAAAATTTCGCCAATTTTTTTATTGAGTTTTGTCATTTGAGAATGTCTGATGCCTTTTGAAAGGTTATAGATATATCCCTTATTTAAAAAAAAAAAAAAAAAAAAAGATTAGAGACCAAATATGTTATTATCCCAAATTAGTTTACCAAGTGTTTAGTATAGCAATATGTAAACTAATTTAACAACACTCTTCTGCACACCATTCCTAGCTAAGAACACATTTGGCTAAGCATAAAAGTAAAATGTATTTTTAAGCAAATTTTTTAAATCAAACATATGTGATATGGTGAACACAAATACGACAATTGACAATTGTACGTCTTTCTTTATTAATTTTATTAAATTTAACTCAATAAATATATAGTTAATAAAAGGGCAAATTGTCAAATAAATTATTAGCGATATTGTAGTTTTGCCTTCAGAAAAAAAAAAAAATGTATTTTGTTTTCAAAAACTCACTAATTGGGGAAGAATTGGGGAAGTTTAGAGGATAATTACACAAATACACCATATTATGTATAGAATTTGAAATTTACTAGATAAAAATAAAAAATTATAAGAATACTAAATATGAAGAATATTATATGAATTATACCAGACTATTAAAGAATCATTAAATTATGCATTATTATCATTCAAGATATCTTTTAATCAGTTTCAATTAAAATATCTTATCCCATAATATCTTTTCAAATTTAAAATTCAAAAATGAAGTCTCTACATCATCAACATATCAAAGTAGTACTCATTGGGTGTATAAAATACACATTCTTGCAAAAATAAAACAAGGAACGCACTGGATTAGCATGTGAAAATGATCTAAGGATTTCCTATTAATTCCAAATTAAATAAACAATGTTTAAAGAAATTGAAACATTTTCATGTCAATCAAACGGTGAATTTCAAATAATAGTGTACATAATTAACAAAAATCACGTCGTATATAAAATATTCTTATCATTAAATCATCAATTGTATGTGAATTGGCAAAATAACACTTTCCTCATCACAATAACATTACACGATGTTCATTAGTGTAAAATGGTAACAATGAATAATAACATTGTAAATTACCGATGTGGGATTACAATATATATATATATATATATCGTAATACGATAAATTAACAAGCATGGGAATATACGTTGTTATATATATATATATCGTAATCGATAAATTAACAAGCATGAGAATATACGTTGTTTGGAACTTAAAAAAATACGCACCAACAATTATCATATTGCTAACACGTTCAATAGTAATAAAGTTTACTAAAATACAATTAACAACTAGTGTTTGACAAAAGCGTGCAAATAATGACAACAATATTGAACAAAATATGAAGGTTTTTCATATGCCAACTTTATTTTGTTAATGAACAAATCTGGTAAAATTTGGCCATACTTTTTAAAGTTTCATTATGATAATGAAAAGAATTTGAAATTGAATACCTCGTAGTCAAAGGTATAGTCGTGGCCAATTAGGGGATTGAACATCCTAGACTTCATCAACAGTGTTGGTACTATGATTTTTGTCTCCATTAATTTCATCCTCTTTTTTCGTAGTCACTCACTCTTGAAGATTCGTTTCTCAAGCATTGGTTTTGGGTTTATTCAATGTGGTACTGAATCATTGTGGTTTAACGATGAGTAATCGAAGGATTCGGATTCTCAATCTTCATCTTATTCTTTGTTCCGATTCTATTCTTGTCTTTTGATTTCATCGCCGTGAGGCGCCACAATGAAGGGGTTTACGCTCACGGATGACGTATTACCCAAATGACTCGAATACCTTGTCTACGTGAACTCGTCGCCTTCCATTGCTTTTTTCGCCTTCTTCTCTACACAATTTGTGATTATGTACATACATAAGGTGATGCGGTGCTCGGTATTTCACTAATGGATTTTTTTTTTGAAATGGATCATCAAATTATTTTTGTGATTGCTATCATCTTTTAGCTAGCTTTTTAATTGCCGACATAAGGCGGTCCGGCCAATTGAATGTGATATGGATCAAAGCCTGAAAATTAGCAATTCTGTTTTTAATGGTATTTGAATTTAAACTAATTTCATTTTTTTAAAATCCAGTAAAATTACAGCCAAAAAAGTAAATTTGAAATAAATTATTTTATCTAGTAAATAGCTAAAATTTAAAAAAAAAATATAGGTATGATTCCTAATTATCTCAAGCGTAGAAAGTCAAAATTTATCTAAGATTTGCCTAAATGCAGGATCATGAGTTGGGACTTGGGAAACATTCCGTAGCCCATGATTTTAAACCTTGAACCAAATTTTCAAATGCGCTATTAAGCCCATGAATCAATCTAGCTGTCCCAATTTTTTGCATGTTTTTATTAGACCAAGTAGAGATTTTGCATTTAGTGATGGGCGTGAGGTCGGGTTGGTTCTGTTTCCTGATCAACCTAAAACAAAATTGACAAATTTAGTTTGGAAAATGACCAACTCAAACCAAATCAATTTGGGACCATAAACCAAACCAACCCAAATTGATTATTATCGGGTTGGTTCTATTTGGGTTATTCGGTTTGGGCTAAGGCTCAATCCATACCTCCTCCAGCCTAAATAATATAAAAGGCAATGGGGGGTCGGCCCTCCCATGAAATTTTTACCCCCGCCCCTCGACCAGCCGAATTCAAGGCATGGTCAATCTTTGACTCGCCAACCGCCTCGTAAATTTTTTTTTTTTATAAACCTAAAAAATTATTAAAAACAAATAAATTTTTTTAAAAAAAAATATTTGTAGCAAACAAAACAAAAAAAAATTCAAGAATGGAATTGTGGTGTAATGGTTGAGATTTATAGTTTATAATTTCAACCCGGTTCGATTCTCCTTTAGTCCATTTTTAGCAAAATTTTAATTTATATTCTATATTATGATTTTACAAAAATAATAATAATAATAATTTCTTGGTGGGGGCGAGTCATGGGCGGGCGGGGCAGCCGGACCACCCCCTATTACCTAATAAGCGGGCGATGGACGGACGGGGCAGGCGGGTTCGGTCAAAATTTTTTGCCATCCTTACTAAATAAACCTCACTCCTCCCACTGCCAAATTCCCAACCACCACCGCCCCTTGTAGCTATAAATGATCCCTTGCACCCTAAATTTCTACAACATCAAGCGTAAATATTACAAAATCAAAATTCATAAAAACCTCATTTCTACAACACACATGTACTATATATAATTAAAAACAAAAGTAAGTCACGTCTTACTTGACTAACACTCTGTGACTCGATGATTTTAGTCAGAGTTAAATGAGGTACAATTCAATAGTTACGGCTGATCTAAATATTATACCTATTACTAATCCATCTTTGTAGCTGCAATAGCGATGGTTTCGAGAGGTGGACCACTAAGCATCAATGCTCACCTGGCCTTTACCTACGCAACTAAAAAGACAGAGGGATGAGAAACGAAATTAATAGTTTGGGCCTTGAGGGAGAGTCAAGTTGTGAGAGAGAGAGAGAGAGAGAGAGAGAGAGAGAGAGAGAGAGACGGAATGAGAGAAGCATGAAGTTGCGAAATGAGAGATACAGTGTGTTTAGAGTTTGGGACTTGAGTTCCAAAAATTATATTTATTCAATTTAAAATTATAATTTTTGTTTGGATTGGTTTGAGTTTTGCAATGACCCGCAACCCGAACCGACCAAACTTTTGACGTGTAAGGAAATCCGAACTAAATCGATTTGTCGCAAAAAAATCAACCCATGAAGTCAAAAGGATTGAATGATGAAGCGTGTGAGGTGAAAATATCATGTACAATTCTGTCAACTTTTAGTGTAGCTAAATATTAAAACTTTGTCTACAATTAATATCTAAATTTAAAATCATTGCTTGCACATCTGCAATTAGTCATGATTCACAACATTTTTTCAATGTCTTAGAAAGCAAGGAAAAAAAATCAAGAATTCATCTAATAAGAGATGGGGAAAATTAGGGCTCGGCTCTCTAATATTTCACATATTGTAGTTATGAGTCCTCAACTTTTAAAAATGAAATTCTAGGTCCTCAAAATATGTGAATCTCAACCCCAACATGACTAGAACTATCAATATAGACGTTAAAATCACACGACTTTCACTTGACTCAAAGTAAGAGGGTAAAACCATCAAAAACTTCACATTTCTCTCTAATTCAATGAAAATCGAGTGCAATTTTAACGTTTACATTGACACTTCCATCGTGAGAACCTGAATTGACTGATTTAAATAAATTAAGAACTCAAATCTCAATTTTAAAGATTGAAGACCTATAATCACACCATGTAAAAAGTAAGAGAGTTCAACTTTAATTTTTCTTATAAGATATCATGTTATTTAAGTAACACTACACGCCACCGAGTAAAGCATAATTAGGACTTGGAAGCAAAACAATTTTTAATGTAGTTAGTGTTTAAATTCTAGTCTTTTATTAGTTTGTATCGTCTTGTTTTTATTTTTACAACTTTGTTCATCTCAAACATCGATCTCCTAACTTTGTAGTGTCTTGTATATCAAACCAACCAAGTTTTAACCATGGACTCTAAAGTATGATATTAATTCATCAAGAAATAACTAATGAATGAACTCTTTTATTTATTTATTTATTTGGTTACTACAATTTCACTCTTCTTTTATAGATTAATTTTTTTACACATTGAATGATACATAACAAGAGACTACTAATCGAGCAATTAAATCAAGAAAATTCACAAAAATTATGGCTTTTGACTAGCAAATTAAAGTTGACTTCTTAGTTATGACGTAGTTTCTTTATCAACGAGTACAAATAATTAACTCACAAAATAATGTTATTTGTATTTTGTATTTATATCTGAGGCGACTTATGATGGAGTGCCATTATCATCAAATCTAGACAATTTGTACATGTAATTATAGAATTTTTTTCATTACAACTCAAATAAAATTAATTTTTGGTCCTTTAAATTCTCATAACATTAGCAATATGGTGTGAATTAGAAGTTTATTAGGTAAGACCAACATGGGCCCACATGGCACATGGTACGTAGGCCTCTTTAAATGAGAGTGAGCTGTCCATGATGATGAATTCGAAAAGAATAAAAGCCAGATAGGAATTTGATTTTTACACGGCTAAGGAAACTAAAAACTGTCCCTCTTTCACGTACAAAACGCTAGACGTGTTTTCCTTCATTTACACCACTGCCTATAAATCTGTACACAGTACACACCAATTGAGTGTTAAAACTTGAAAGTTGAAGCAAAAATGGCAGATGAGGGTACAGCAACTTGCATTGACATTCTTTTGGCCATTCTTTTGCCTCCCCTTGGTGTCTTCCTTAAGTTTGGCTGCAAGGTCTCCTCTATTTTCCCTCTTCTTTATTTCTATATCTAGTTATATATCAATGCATGGATCTCTTTTATGATATATACATACGTGTGTTGGGATGAATAGAGTCTGATTCGATGAGAGGTTCCAACGAGAACTAACATGAATTACTTGACCTAGACTAAAATCGACTAGTTTGTCCAGTTCTTTCTATGCTTTTGAAAAAATAGAAAAAAGTAATTTTTGTGTAATTATGTAAATTAACTGAATGTTAGATTCGATTGAGAAATTATAAATAAAATAATTTTGTAACTCAGTTTTAAGCAAAAAATGTCCACCCTGGTGTATAGATCATGATTAGTCTGAGTCTTGAAGACTTTTGTGTGTAACACATTTGTGATGAAGTCAATGGGCTTCAAAGGTCTTTTACATGGAACATTTTTATGGCTGGATAGATACTTTGATAAGTTACTGATTGTTTTCGGTGTTTCAGTACAGTACAATCTTTATTAAAAATAGCATCCAAAATGACTGGAAAAGTGGAAACAATACCAGATATTCATGGTTTCATAAGAGTTTTGAATTTCAAATGTGCAAACAAATATAGTGGTACTCATGCATATGTGTGTACAAATCATAAGCAGAAATTCAGCTCATAATTTTTTTTTGCTTATGAAAATTTGTTATAGGTTGAATTCTGGATCTGTTTGCTACTCACCTTCTTCGGTTACATTCCTGGAATAATCTATGCTATTTATGCCATCACCAAGAATTGATGAACACATGGTAAGATATTATATTCACCCGACCCCACCTGACCCCACCACAAGACACACACCATAAATTTGGCGAAGAATTTGTGTTCCAAGGCCATCTAATTTCCTTAGCTACAAACTAAATGCACAACATTACAACATCGTGGGTATGTTTGAGACGTTAAACCGAATACGTGATTAAAGAAAAGAGATATAAGATTTCTCACTTTATAATTCAATTACATTCAATCTAACTCCCTAAACATGCTATTAAATTTTAATTGCACTAGTAAAAGTAACTAAAAATATTGGAAAGTTATTACAACTAGAGTTTATATAAATGATGTAACATATTCAATCTTTTTGACAGGCAAGTTCAGGACAATGGTGATTAGCATCCTTGACATGGCGCTAGTCCTATTCATATTTTCTTTCCATTTCTGTAGAGTTGATTTTATTTTATCACTCTGTATTGTGTCATGAGATGACTTATTATATTGTCTTTGTTTGGTCAATTCTGTAACTCTGAACGTATTACATTTGTTTCAGGTTGTTTGTTATAGTATATTTGTTTTGTTTCTCTATTAACTTTAATCAAGCATACATTACCTAATACTAAGAATAGTTGAGTGGATTTATGGTATGGAAATGTGAGGATTGTTGTTAATCAAGGGAGAGCACGATCACGCACACTTAAAAAATGTAAACCTGGTCAAAACCGTGACTGATTCATCCGATTCCATTTTGAATCAGCTGGTTGATTCAAAATGGAATCACATTGCCTTATGAAGATAAGTAACATTTTCTCTTGCACAACATAAAATAAAATCTCCAAGACTTAATATGCATATCGTCTCTACAACACAACAAATTTCTGAATCAGTACAAAAGAATGGGCACCTTGATTTTTCGCCCTTCGACAACTGGAGAGGGTGGTGAGAAGGGGCCAAGTGGGGGTAGGATTCATAGAATTGCACTTCATCCTTTGAACTGCCACTCCCTGCGGCACATGGGACAATGTGCTTGAGGACTTTGAGAATTAACCCACTTCAAGATGCAGTGAAGATGAAAGGCATGGCTGCAAGCACCCCATACTGCACAACAAAATATTGGAAAATATTAACTCTGATGGCATAAATTTATTAGCTATCCATATAATTAAATCCCTGCCATGAAGAAAGCTGACAGGAGAGCAATTGAAGTTATGATTGTGAAACGAAATGGTTGCCAGCCAGCCCAAATATGATTCTAAAAGCTATAGCACGTGGATGTATTCCTGGCAAAAATTTACTTACAAAATTATCAATTCCTTCTTTTATCCCAAGAACATAATTAATTATCAAAATCCAAGACGAGAAAAGGTATTATTGAAGCAGAAAATACATCTTATTTATCAAGAAATCACAAACCAAGTACATCAAAGGAGCCGAAAGGAGTGAAAAAAGGGTTGCCAAATGGTGAATGATAACCTAATCAATGAAGGTGCACAAGTATATCTAATTAAATGAACTCCAATACTTCGAAAAGATTTGTATTTCTCGTAACATGGATTGTAGCGAGATATGTTTATGAACTGATACTGCCAAATTTGAAGAGATAAAAGAAAACAATTACAATATTTTTCAAATGTGGAGACATAAATGTTGAAAGAAAAAGCAATGAAAACAGCGGGAATGTTGACCGTCTATATCAATGTCACCATGTTCGGTGATAAATCACCCATTCTTTGTCTAATATGCACCTGGTGCCGACTCTTTTTTTCTTGGCTTTTAGGTTCCCACCTTAACAAATTTCTAGTAAATGTTTACTTTATGTTGTTTTCCAGGAGCTACAACTTTTAAATATTCGCATGGCTTGAACGTGGTCAAGGGTATTCATTGTAAAGAAAATTGAATAAACCATCACCTTAACTCTTCCACCTTTCGTCTCTTACCACACCCGACAGCCTCCACTCTACCCTTCTCTCACAGTAGTACATTCCTCTCCTACAACCTCAACCTACCTGAACTCCATTAACTCCTCTACATCTTTGAGATGGAGAAGGAAAAGATAAGCTTCAGCCCAAAATTTTCACATAATCCGCCCACCCCAAAAGTTAAAGGAAGAAAGAAAAAAATATCAGCAAATTCACCAAAATTCTACATCTAATCATTCAGTTCAAGCCCTTGAGCACATAAAGAAAAAATATTCAAAAGCACATACCCCTTATAACTCCAACTATGAGGGTACACAAAGTCATAGAGCCACACAAGTTACACAACTGATAGGAAAACAAGAGGAACAGGAAGAGGAGGCTAATAGAACTGAGAAGAACTATTTAAACAAAAGCTAAGGAATATCAGATAGATAAAAAATACAATAAAAGAATGGAATGAACTGAGGGAAAGGCAAAGGGAAAAAGAAAGAAATAGGGAAACATATCTAGGTATTTGTACTCTGCAATAACCTCCACGCTTCCAAAGAGTGTGATCAGCCTGGTTACAACTCTGACTCACCACCATCAAGTTGCAGTTCACCACTATCCTACATCGATGAGTAAACCATCATAGCAGTTCTCTTTAATTTTTTTGCTAAGAAGCATGGACACGGGACACTCCACCGGCACGCGCTCCATGTCTTGCAATGTTCAAGCAGCATCTAATACAAATTCCAATTTTCGATTTTACGAACTTTTGAATTCTATTGAGCGTGATACTCGCCTCTACAAAGTGGTTTACAACGAGAAGGAGTTTACTATGGTCGGTGTAGTGAGATTTGTAGAACAAATCATGCCTTTACGTGTGCGCCAGATTTAAAAAAAAAGATGCAAAAGCTTTAGCACTTACTCATATACTCTTTTTATCCGACACGACGTATCGGACACGCCGTCGAGTACTTCTTTAGAGTTTAGAAAAATAAGTCAATCCTTATGGGCCACCAAAATTTTAAATAGGCTAATTATTTGTTTCTTAATGTTAAAATGGATCAATAATTTTTTGTACTATATTTTATGCAATAAGTATTCAATTTTTATTTTCTTTACAAAGATAAAAATTTCTAAAAATTTTAATGGACGTGTCGGTGGCGTGCTCGGTGTCGGTATTTTTTTGAAAAGCACGTGTCGACGATATCCGATACGTATCGTGTCGGACACTCGTATCCACATCGGAGCATCATAGTTTTTTTTTGGCAAATTAGCACGATGCGTGACTTTGACCCCGTGTCTGGTGCAAAGCACCGAATAAACATACTCATATCAAAATCAAAGCCGAAGCCTGTAGCTCCAGCAAGGCCTAACGCACAAACCAAAGCTGTGCTGGTTTCCTCTCCCCAACACCCACGTGAACACCCCCACACCAAATGTTTCTCCTTTACCACCACCTAAACGAAGTCCAAAACCAAAGCCACCACCAGTATCCTATCCCAGCCCTTGAAGCCTGAAGCCTCCAGAACCACCAAAGGCTTCTATCCCACTCACACAGCCACGCCCCACACAATCAAGACAGTTGTTCCACCCACGTTTTCCAAGCCCCACTCTGAAGCATTAAAGCTGGTCCTTCTCACTCTTCTTCGGCACCACCACCTTTTTCCCCCCCGGCCTCCAATCTACTTGCCACTGCCACCAGTCTCATTTCCTCAACCTCCTGTTTTCCCTTCCCCACAACGTATTCTCTCTTGATATGTGATTTACCCTCCAAAAGCTCATTGATCGAAATTGGGGCCTCCATTCTTTTGTTTCCAGAAAACGGCCAACGGGACGAATCTGCTACAAATTTTTGCAAATGGGAACCTAGTCGAGGGAAAAAAAATCGGAACTTATGTAATATATTAGGAAAAATGTGGCTGTAATTTTCCCCAAAGGAAATCAATTTTGAAATCAAATGTCCCATAACCATGCTCCCAGGTCATCATGTAAATTAAATTTTGACCATTGTGTGGATTAAGATTAAAGCCATTGTACAAGCACCAGGCACAATGACATTAAGGTATCCCAAGTTGTATTCGCAAGGAAATTTGAATTATAACCGTAACTCTCCTCAAATTGTCAAGAGTTTGTAGGTAGAGAAGATATAGTATGCTAACCTTGTATTTGCCTTGCAAATCAAAGAGAACTATGTTGCCCATGCCTGCTTAGATATCATTAGTTATTAGGATGAATCAAAAGCTTTCTGAGCTTAATTGATTGATAGGCCTTTGTCCCAAGCACATCACTTAAATGGGCCCAAGAAAGCAACGTAAGAAAGAGCCAAACTTTTGGAAAAGCTATAATATGACTATCCTATGGACCCCCTTGTTCTATGTCCTTAAAGTAAAAAATCATGCTAATGGCATTAGCATGGTTTGCGAACAACTAAAGTTCAAATACAAACCGATCACAAATTTGAAGTAGAAAGCACACAACAAATGCAGGTAAATAAAAATTAGACACAACCAACATAAATAGTCTAACTTACAAAGCTCAACAAGGAAACTACCAGGTGCAGAAGATGGATATTTTCATTTTATGAGAATCTTCCATTAAATTAAAGCAAAAACGTACAATTGGTGGCAAAGCTTATATGCCTTACTTATAGGGCAATCATCCCCTGGGAGTTTACAATCAGGGCAACAACCATCAAAAGCCATTCTACAAATGCCACAAGTTTCATCTTGGGCATCCCATGTCCACGAAGCAACAGCATGCCATCTACAATTTATAAAATGAAAAAGTTTCAGCTCCTTACATATTTGAAGTTCAGAAAACTAGCAATACATAGAGGTATATTAAAGGGCATGCATACTCTGTCCATCAGGGCCAACATTATCCATAAATGACTGGGTCAAGGAAAAAAATTTATACAGAAAATAGAAACGAAAATGTTATAGTAAACAAAGCAGCTGCAATGCAACAAACTGATTCAATGCACATTAATATACTAGTGAGGGCTTCGATGCTATAAAATGACAAGTGATATTTTGATACAGAACATTTTCCATGTTTTAGCCAGGCGTGCAATCATTTTAAACGGTGAATTACTATCCCTCGATCCTGATGAACAACAAACACAACATGACTCAATGCTCAACAAAAGAGAAGTAAATAGAAATGCTAAAATTCCATAATTGAATCAAGAGAGTATACAAAATTCTAAAATTATCCATACCTTCATCTAGCTGCAAAATGATAAACACTTGAGCAAAAGATTAAAAACATGCTCAGATCAGTTACAGAAGAATCTACCTAATGAAAAGGGAAACTGTGTCACAACATATTCCAATGTAAAACCTCCCGTTCTCTCTTCCTAACAACCAACTATTTGCACCCAAGTCATATGAATCTCGATAAGGTAAAAGTCCCATACTAAAGTTTGAATTTAAAACCAAGTTAAACCATGTAATCAAATCACAGCGCATGATTAGTAAGAGCTTGTATGCAATATGTGTAGATGATGGATACGCAAAATCTTGACTTGCATGGTCATGTCCCCTGCAAATCATAAGTGGTTATAAACAGGTATTTACAAGTTCAATGAACCTGAAACGGAGTACAATTTAGAAATTAGAATGACAACAAATTATCGGTATTAGCACCATTATTTGTCACATTTAAATTTCCTTAAACAATCGATCAAAATTGAAAACGAAGTCAAATTAAAACAGAAACTCCAAAATAACAATCATCTTTGGTTTTTTTTCCCAGGTTTCCATAGAAATTGAAGCTTTAAATTTCGAAATATACTTAATTAAGACAAATATATATAAAGAAATCTCAAATGTTTATCGAAAAATAAATGCTAAACATAGAAGAGAGAGTACCCGAGGTAGTGGAGTCGGAGAGCTCTATAGTTTTGGCGGAATCTGTTGTAATCGGGCTCGATAAAGTCGTGTAGCACTTAAATCTAACAATTTATAAATGGAGGGATGAAAGTAAAGGTGTCAATACTTGTCAAAATTAAAAAATGCACCAATTGTTGAAAGGGAAGACTTCAGGTCGACAAAAATTACAAGTTTCATAATTTTGGTATAGGTCGACAAAAATTACAAGTTTCATAATTTTGGATACTTTGGTATTCAAAACTTGGAAGACATTTAGGTCAACTAAATTTGAACAAGTTTCTAAATCTTGACTCTCGACAGCTTAAACTTGTAAGAAATTAGGTCATTCTTTAACTATAAATTAATGTGGTTTATTCTCTTTTGTAGAAGTGGCTAGAGGTTTTCTCGAGAGAAAATCAGTAGCTTCAAAGATCATAGTTGTTTTTCTTGTTCTCTTTATAGGTTATACAAAGAGTAGAAATTGGTGGGTGTTGTAAAGTTTAAGAAATTATTTTTCTTGACATACTTGGAGATTTGGGTGAATGAAATTTATATGATTGTAACAATTTTTCATATAGTGAAAGCTTTGACAGTCTGTAAATCTTTCTTTATCTTTTATATTTTTCTGTTTCGTTATTTTTCTCTGAACAAGGATCTTGTAGGCAATAAAGGAATTGGTCTCAATTTCCAACCAGTTGCCTCGACCTGAAATTGTAGGCTGGCACGTGAATCGAACGAAAGTTCACAAGCCGATGATGCTAAACCGGCGGCCCAAGCGATTGAGCCTCTAACAGTCAAGTTAATCACCGCACGCTTAGATAATTAAAAAACAAAAAAAAGGCACACCGTCAACCGTTCAAATTTCAAGTCTTCAAGTTTAATATAAAATATAGGGATAATTGCATGAAAGGTTTCCAATCTTTTAAAATCGTTTGGGATATGTTCATAACCTAAAAAATAGTACCACACATTCCCAACGTATAAAAAACTTGGCATGGTAACTACTTTATGACAAAATTGTCATTTCTTTTAAACAAACAAAAAAGAAAAAAACAAAAAACAAGAAAAAAGAAAATCATGATTGAAAACTAATCAAATGTACCTTAAAAAATAAAAAGTAAGAAATATACTCCAAAAAAATAAGAAATAAGAAATATGTCATCTTCTCAAAAAACTCAAAATAAAAGTAAGAAATATACACCCTTTTTCTCACTCCATTTCTCTCTACCCCTCTCTTCAATAATGCTCCTCTCCACCACTGAAATGGTAGTATTTACACCACCACCACCTCGGCCGGCGCTAGTCCACTAAACCATCTCCACGAGCCACCGCATTTTAGTAAAGATGTTGACAGCAGGTTTCTTGTGCCACTAATTCACCGTAAACTCACACGCCTTCGTGAATAAAGGTGAGGTGATGTTGTCCTTTCTTTTATCAGATTTGATTTAAACTGTGTTTATTGCAGCCTTGCCTCACAGGATTGTTTTTGTAATCAGTAGAAGGGTGGTAGAGCACGAGTCGAGGAAGGTCAACAGGTGTGAACGTCCTCCGAGTGCAAGCAACAAGAGAGAGTTGTCTTGCAAACGACAAAGAAATTAATGCCGGATTCAATTTTTTTGGGTACTCACAATGTTAATTTTGCAATATGAACTTGGACATATCTGGTTCTTCACCCCTCTCCCTCTTTTCCCTCATCTTCTCTTACATGGGAAGGCTTTAGTTATGTGGTTGTCATCTTGGATCTTTGTGTTTCTAAGAGAACATTTGAGTGCGTTTTCTCTTTCCTTTTTCGGCCTTCTTAATTGTTTGGACTTTGGGTTTTTGGAGAAGATGACATATTTCTTACTTTTTATTTTTTTGGGTAATTTTTTACTTTTTATTTTTTGCGGTACATTTAGTTAGTTTTCAATCATGTTTTTCTTTTTTCTTGTTTTTTTGTTTATTTAAAGAGAATGACAATTTTGTCATAAAGGATCTAACATACAAAGTTTTTCATACGTTGAGGATGTGTGGTGCTATTTTTTTTAGGTTAGAGGCATATCCACAACGATTTTGAAAGGTTGAAAACATTTCATGCAATTATCCCTAACATATCTATGTCATACGAAATGACAGCTGCTAGCAGCGGCTGTCTATCTCCTTTAAAGCAGCCTGCTGGGCTGCTTTTTTTAAAAAAAAATGACAACTTTGCGCTTGTTCACATGGGCTCGACCCGGATGATCCGACGGGTGGGCCGGGTTCGTGTTCAATTTTTTTCGAGGTTGGGTTGACCTAGCTTGCAACCCGCCTGCATGAACTTTTTCTAATGCGGGTCGTTATCGTGATTCATGACCTAGATTAACACCTTTAGGCAAAGTTACTCTCTATTAGTTGGAGGTGCAACATAAGACAAATAGACGGAGTTATAAAAAAACTCTCTCTAATACATACCTGCAATGATTTTGTCTAGGCGATGTGGCATTGTAAAATAGACTATGTCTAGAAGGACTTCTAGACATAGTGACTCAGCAAATTTAAATCTAACTTAGCATTTTATTAAAAAAAAAAAAAAAAAGTCGGACGAGCAAAATAAAAATTGAAGATCCGCCAATTAAAATAAGCGATAATATTAATTTTAAACGGAACTCATTGGAGATGAATTTTTAATTTGATTATCTATTCAATAGACGTAGTACTACATGGATCAGAAATTGCCTATTTTACCATCACGATACTTTACTAGACGAAATGCATTAGAAATGCTCTAAATTTAAATCCAAATCAGCATTTTATTTAAAAAATAAAATCAAACAAAAGAAATAAATATTGAAGACCCCCAATTTTTTTATATAAAAATTTAATGCCACATAAACGGTAATATTAGTTTTAGACATGAATTTTAATTTGATCATCTACTACAACATAGACTTCAATAAATGGAGTGCATTGGAGTTGCTCTTATATGGTTAAATTCACTTTTACGTCAATTCTTATAGTATATTGGAACTTCAATTTATTGTGATAAAAAACAGTTAAGGTTTAAAATCTCACTTGAATGTAACTTCAAAAACTCATAGAAATCATACAAAATTCAAAAAAAAAAAAAAAAAAAAAAAAAAAAAAAAACCTCTTTTGGTCACCCAGTTTATAGGCAGGTTTCATTTTGATCACTCATTTTAAAATTGTTTCAACTTGGTTACTAAAGTCCCAATTTCTCTCAAGTACATCACCGACATGTAATTTTAGAAGCGAGTTGTTATGTGTTATACAAATTTCAATAGTCGCCATAATTAATTGTAGAAAAAATGATTTTTAAAATCGATCAAATTGGAAACTGTTCAACGAGTTTTTCAAAATTGGACAGTCAACGAGTTTTTGGCGAATTTTTAAATATATGGTTTTTCCGCATAATCAATCCAATTTTGACCCCAATTTCTAAGTAGAACCCACCGGACTGAGCTCTGGTTAATCCATGTGGGATGAAGTTAAGAGAACAATCGAATTGTTACTTTAATAAGTTAAAAATCAATATTTGAATACCAAAATATCGACAACCACTTATCATAATCATTTGACAAATACTTTTATCCCTTTAGAACAAAACATTACTCGAAAATGTGATTTTTGATATAAATCTTTAGAAAAATTAATTGCTAAATGGTCTCTATTTCATGTTGGGCTTGAATTCTTCTTCGGCTCAATTGCTGCGTGGAGTCAAAAAGTACTAAATTATTTGACTTATTAAAGGAAAAACAAAGTAAGAGCGTGTTATTGAAGACGCTGCAGATATATTGAGAAGGCATCGTTGATTGTTTATGAACAAAATTCGAGTCTAGGAGCAGGGTAAGAAAGTGTGATGTATGACTTAAAACGATTTTCTACTATTACTTTTAAAAAATAAACATACCATAGAGATATATCGAAATAGAACAAACAATAGGAACTTATAGAACAATAAGGGGGAGTTTTGTATTGATGTATACAAAAAAAATGAGTAAAAGTAGGTAATAGACGAGGGGATGGCAGAGCAAGAGCTCTTGAAGTCTATACAGGCGTGCTTCTTCATTCATCCATTTGAACTCGTCTAAAACAAGACGTGGATTCAGGAACAATGAAAAATATATTTATATATAGAAAAAAAAAAAAGATTTGTTGTCTTTTAATCCAACCTTCTTCTTTGTCAACACTACTAAGACGACCAAGTAGGGAGTGCCTTTTTATTTGGACCTTAACTTGCTTCACCATTAAGAACATAAGAATAAAACATATAAATTATTTTCTTACATAAAATGTCCAAAAATGTTTTTTTTTTTTAACTGCCCAATTAAGTCGCATTCAGTGTGCGTTGATAATGCAATATTTCACATGTATTATGTTGAATATCCAAGTTATGATTAATACGTTTATTTCAATTAAAAACACAACTTAACACAGCTAATGGAGCCTTTATTTGAGTTGGCTCTATAAATCTACAATAATGGTTGACCAATTAATTAATTAATTCACCTAGGTCTTTAACTAATTATCAATCAAATTACTTTGCTATTTAGGCAATTTCGAGGACAACGCCTCATAAATTTAATAAGAAAATGTATTATTGTCTTTGCAGAAATTTTTTTTTTTTTTTTAAAACCTCCTATACAAACTTTATCTTGTTTGCTTACGATAGAACGTCTTCAAGAGGCTCTTTAAAAATGATGCTCTTTATATTAATCAACCGATCTTTAAAATTAAGTTCAAGAAGCTATTTAATTTAATATTTTAAAATAGAGAGTATGTTAATTTGGCTCTAGAAGTACTCACTCCCTATTTGTAATTTATAATGATTGGATCTAATAAATTGCAAGTTTCAATGCTCTACTTATTGTATTATTCAAATTGTATTTGAATATTGACATCTAAAAAGTATATATTAATTAAAAAATGAGGGAAAATAATAAATGATTGTTGAAATAATTAAAATGAATAGCTAAACATAAAAAGTTTGTTGAAGTATGTCAAACTCTTTTAAATTAAAATTACTCTCTATTATATGCAAATGCAAGATGCTCTTTATAAATAAAGAGTTCTTATGTATAGAACACTTGTACGAGCGAGGACACACACGCATATATAGCTTAACGAAGAAGGTTACTGCATTAGCGCAGGAAATACACACGGTAATAATTATTTTAGTCCACTTCAGTCTTTGGTGCAAATAATACTTGGATTAAGCTAACCAATGTAGGAACACGAGTTAATAGGAGATTGTAGTCAATATAACGATGTGTTACTTAATATTGTTGAATGCTATATACGGTTCTTATATAATGTTCTAATAGTGTTGCACTAATCCTCGCTCTAATGTTATTTTTCTAATTCTATCCACTTTAATTGGTGAGCTAAACGTGTCCTAAATGTTAACATCGAGTTAAATTTCTAATAGATTGATATTGTGCTAAACTACTAATATTTATTTCTTGCTTAGAATATTCCAAGAGAAATGGCATTATTTTCTCCTAAAAAGGTGCCTTGTAGAGACCATTTCTAGTGCAAGAATCTGCAGTTAACTTTGTCCTAAATGAAAAGAACATACTACAAAAATAATGGATGTGCTTGTTAGGTTTACAATTATTTTCAGTTATTCCTATCAAAGTGGAAACTTTTAAGTGCATGTGCTGGGACGTGTTATTGAACAAAATTAGACTGTACGATAAGTAAGATGTTAATTTTTATTTTATTTTTATTTTTTTTATATTGTTGAACAAGATATAAGGGTATATTTTTTGTATACAATATTCAACTTTTAACTCTCTTTTTTCTTGTGTAATTCTACTTGGATCGATCCAGTTGAGCATACGATGCGTCATATACCGGCTCCCGGAAAGACGATATGTATTGAATCTTGGAAAAGGAATTGTTCAAGACAACTTATGAAAAGAACTATCTAAAAGTTTCTAAAGAAAAAGGGATCCTCAGAAGATAATTTAAATGGCCATCCTTCAATCAGCTGTACATAAAGTTGGTGTCTAGATATCTTTTTGGTCAGACATTGAACGTTGAAGACGATATTTATCTCATGTAAGCTATTAGAGATATGTCACATTTATTTATTTAAATTTTGTCTTTATCTTTTAATCATTTAACGCATGCACAATTTTGTGGATTAATTTTAATAAATAGGTGGGAATGAGACTTAAACATCAATATTTTATGTGGCTCTAATACCATGCTAAGTTCTTCATCTAGACGCTTAATTTAGTAGAGAACGATCACACGATCTTCATTTAAATATTGTCTATACAATAGTATCTCCTTTGGTCAAGCATTATGCAAGCCTCAATATTCCTCTTTTGTGGGCTGAGCAACTGGTTACCAAAACTAGGAGCCAGCAATAAAATGGCTGTCATATATTTTCCATTTTTCGTATTGAATCACCGTGTCTACAAGTTTATTAAGTTGAAAGGAGATGTATCTTCAGTACGTCACCTCGAAAGCCTATATTATTTTTTTTAAGGGCCTGACATGTAAATTTTCTCTTTTTTGGAAGTAGCATGTGGCGAGGAGATTTGAACTAGAGTGCTTTGCCCACTCTCCTACCATATTAATGTTGTTACATATTCTAGAAGAGAGCTAGTTCATACAAATATATATAAATAGTTATCGTCGAATAATCAAGTCCACATGACAATTTGACGACTCAAAAAGAGATGATCTTTACTAACTAATGAAACCCTCCAGTACTGTAGATTTTAGCTGAGCATTGTTTCCATATCCAGGACCATTTGTGAACTCCACCCGAGTGGACAGTGCATTATAAAGAAATTAACAAACGGAATATTGGAGGATTAATTGAATCAGATGTCCCATCGGACTATTATCCAAGTGCATAGGGACGAATTCAGACGGGAACTAAAAAAAATTTGGACCGAAGTAATATATGATATATCCACCCCTGATTCGGGATCGAAACAAGTTGTTGAATAACAAGCCAAAAGGTTCTGTGATATCCCAAAAGTTCAAGAAAGACACGAAAAAAGATGATTTGAAGCTTGTAATCTGCATGAAATTTGTAAGTCATAATGGTCTATTACAAACCATTAGTTTGCTCGAAAATCATTGTAATATCCACACCAAACCATAGGCATGAGGAAATAAATCTTAGTATTATTCATTCTATTATTTTCAATTTACAAACTAGAAAATCATACTACAATCATAATTAACACAATTTTATATTGAAAGCATAGTGCATTTTTGGTATGAAGTAAGTAGATGGTCTTTCTTAGTATTGTCTATCTAATACTCCTTACCAAACGTGCTAATAATGAATAGAACTTGTTTCGACCCATGTAACAATGATCACAACGATACAACTAAGCTAGTTGGCTACTGCATAACTATTCCATTTGTCTGTCGTTGTAGAGATGTAAGCAGAAGCTTTCTGGTCAATTCCAGGGTCAGCCACCCATCGGCCTCTATCTTCATCACTAGGCCACACTTTATAAGCTTTGACAGCATCATAATCCCATGTACTTTCCGACCTCGATGTCCTCGAGCTTTTGCCTTTGAAGATGTTGAAGAGAGAAAAAGAAGAAGCTGATGAAGATTTCTTCTGCCTGTTGTTTCCTGCCATGTTTTTCTTTCTTTTCTGTATGTTTTTCACAAAGAATTGAAGTGTTTTGTGTGTGTTTCTTGATTTCTAATTGTATGTCAAGTTCTGTTGAATTTATAGTGGCTTTTAAGGTTCGGGAGATGTTCTGATTCATGGCTGTGATTAAATGATATGAAATTACACATTCTATTTGCCAAATTAAAACTTTAAACAACAGAACATGTATTGTAGACTGCTGATTCCAATGTTGACTGAACTTGCTTAGTGGGCATGTCGTCTTTTTTTTTTTTTTTTTTTTTTTTTTTTTTTATATTTGTGCTTCTAGACTTTCCAATAGATATTATAACGAGTCGAACAAATTAGAAAAAATATTATAAGATTTATGTCGATTCTAAATTTATTGTAGTTGTTGTACATGTTTGATAGAGTTTAAATTAAACTCTTGTTTTTACAAACTCATTTTCAAACATATATTTTATTAAGCTCCTGTTTGACCCGGATTATGAACTAAAAATTGGTTTATTTCAACCAAAATTTTTACTTTTTAAACTACTTTTAAAATAAAATGATCATATTATCTTAATTAACAAAATGTCATTTCAAAATAGAAAAGACATTTTTGTTATTTTACATTAAAGTAATTTGAAAAGTCAACAATTTTGACTCAAATAAATTAATATTAATTTATAAAATTCTGTTTATAATATCTCATCAAACAGACCTAACTTTTCAACCACACATTTCATTATTTGTGTGTATTTTTCTTGAAATACACACAAATGATTCTTGAAAAATATATTTGCAACATGAAATTCAAGTCCATATGCTTTAGAAGCCCCTATTAATTCTCACTTTTGGATTTCAAAGCAGAATAAGTATCGTTGAGGAACGCATTACCCTTCTTTTGACAACCACCATTTAAAGACCCTTCCTTACTTAGTACTTGTCTAGTACTTTTTTTTAAAATTATAAATAATAAATCTTGAGAAATGTGTGAATAAAATTAATTTTGACCAACTTATAAACTAGAAAGAACACTTCCAAACATGTTAGTTTTTCTCATGGCACAATATAATAATTCTAACTAATTGTTTGATTAAAACTTAACTTATAGTTTAAGCTGGTTAAACTAGTTAAACATGCTTTTTATCCACATACGGAGCGGAGATATGAATTTTAGCTTGTGGGGGCAATATGACGGTTAGCGGTACTATAGTGCTGGCTGATGACATTGTGCGGGATTGTAGCGTCTATAGTAGTAGACAACGAAAAAATACAGAGATAGCGTCATTTGAAGAAAATAATAAAATCACTTATTTTATTCAAAATTATGTTCTAGTTAAGTATAAATATTTAAAAAATCAACTATATTTTCACGAGATTTGTTCATAAAAAAAGAAAGGGTATTTTAATTTTTCAGATTTTGGAATTGAAAATCAAATAAACGTTGAGATCTAAAAAATTATATTCGGTGTTAAGCATAGTATTTTGTCAATTTTATAATTATAAAACATGAGAAAATTAACACCCAAGGTCATTGAATTATGTAAAAAGATGTAGCATGCAAATAGAACTAAAGATTAGAAAATTCAGATAAAAAAAAATTAGAAATTTAGAAGTTACTTTTACGATTGGGAATTAATTGCACAAAAGCAGTTGGGATTTGAACTCACATCTACTTAAACACAAATAACAAGATTTGCCACTAAGATAGAAGACTTCCTTTGTATTTATCTAAATTTAATGTTTATATTTTGTAGCAGGAGCAAAATTATAAAATTAGCAAAACTGTGCCCTCTCTAAATCCACCAATGTCTACTTGCTTTCGAAGACTCACAATTTACTATCCATTTATTATATACATATTCTATAGAACCTACAATTTATAAGAAATTAAAAAATAATTGTAACACTGTCAAACATGTACTTGCACGCCTAAAATTAACTGGCCGACAAGGTGCAAGCCGTGCTGGGCCTAACAGATTTTATATTTATTTTGTATTGTATATTATTTGGGAACTCTACGAATGCATTGCCAAGCCTCAATGTTGCAGAGAGCCCTTGGATTCATCACCATAGAGAGCATATTGCTCCCCAATTTTATTTTTATTTTTATCAAAGAAAACATTATAGCTAGGCTGCATGGATGGATTCTCATTAAGTCTATCCAACTGCATAGATTGATGACTTTCATAGACATCCATAGTATGTAAGCTAGAGTAAAAGTCTTTGTTTTATACCTTACATGTTCAATAAATCAATTATTTCACATAGCATCAACTAAAAGTTTGAATTATGTGAGAAATAAGTTTTAAATACTTGACAAGTAAAATTTTTACATGAATTTTTGAGTTTCTCTTGCACAAAAACATGAGTTCTTTTCTAATATATTTTGGGTCGATTACGTGAAGTATTTTTCACTATTCTCCTTGATTTGTTGCTATATATCTACTAAGCCATGCTAAACAATTAAAAAACAAACATCCCCCACCTAACCTTGTAACAAATTAAATAATTAGTTTATTTAAAAACTTAAATCACCATATAAATTTAGACAAATTAGAGTATTTTCAAGAGATTATTTAGACATAAGATGTTCTCTATTTTAGAGAACCGACTCTTAAAATTATCTTCAATAGACTCTCCAAATTAACTCTTTAAGATAGAGAGTGAATTTGACTTCTAAATTTGAAGAGCCAAACACGCTCTCTATAATTAAATGCTTTCAAGTAATTCTAATTTTCAATATTCATATGTTGATTAAATTAAATAGTATATACAAAATAAATTAAATAGAGATGGAGAAAATCATATAATAATTAAGAGGTATATAATTATGTCAAAATAAAATATAAGAAAAAAATAATAAATACTAATTGGAAGAAGTAAAATGATGTGTTAAAAATAAAAGGTTATTGTTGGAGTATTTCAAAATTTACTCTCTAAATTTATATATATGTGCTCTCTAAAATACAAAAATACAATTTATGAATAAATAATCTTTTGGAAATGCTTTTATAAATTAGGCTAGGCTAAGAGCATCTACAATAACTTCTGATCAGGCGGATTTTAAATCGAGGGACGTGCAAAAGTGGCAGGGACCTGAGGGAAAGAGCCAACAGGCCAACCCCCATGACAGACCCCCACAATATTTCAGTGAAAATCGCCCACACCGGAATCGAATCAAGCGTTGAAGATTTCTCCCCACGTCACCTCAGGCATTACCAACTCGCCTATGCTATGTATATTTAAAGAGCATCTTTAGCATTTTAAAGAGCATCATTAAATTTAAAGAGCAAATTTTTTTAAACATTCCAATAGCCTCTTTATTTTCATACTCTTTATTTTATTTTTTTCAATAAGCATTTAATATATTTCTCTCTCCTCTCTTTTTATCATATATTTCCCTCACAATTTGTATATATTATTTAATTAAAACCAACATATCAAGTATTGAAAATTGAGATTATTTCAATACATTTAATAATAGAGAGTAAGTTTGGTTCTCCAAATGTAGAGAGTCAAACCCACTCTAAATTAAAATGTTAAATTAGAAAGTCTATTGGAACAAAATTTTAAGTCTTGACTTTTTAAATTAAAAAGTAATTTATGTTTAAAAAGTTTGTTGAAGATGTTGTAAGTATATATTAAAAAGCTGTGACAGGTAAATTAGGTAAATTGACATGAATGCCTAATGAAAGAGTATATATAAAGTAGGTGAAGTTTTGACCCTTCACTTTTCCAACTCACCAATAATAGACAAAGGAATTCAAGAAGATGGAACTAATTTTCTAGAATAGTCTTCGATCAAAAAAAAAAATATTCTAGACTAGTCTATTTTTCTGGAACTTCGTTTAAAATGACAGAATTTTCAGTCTTCAAGTAAAGTTCTTGAAAAGAACACAAAACAGAATTATTGTTTAATGGGGACACTCTTATCCTATCCTTTATTGGGTTGCTAAGTTCCCCAATTATAATGTTTGCGTCTTGTTAGGTATGTTCTATTTTACTCAAATGTTTGAGAGAAAAATTAATGGAACATATGTGATACGTTTGATTGGATAATTGAATATTGATAACTAGATTTTTGACAAAATTTATCAATTATTGTATTCAAATTTTATTGTGTGGAATGTACAAACATGTCACTAATATATGAGAAATATTTCAATGGGACTGTCCTAGATGCACACATGATAGGACTGTCTACTCAAATCAAGACACATTAGACGTTAAACCACTCAAGTCACGACATTTTGGACGCCGATTGAGTCCGCCTACCCACTCTATTTCTCTCTCTTACTCACTCGGTGTTTGAGGTGTCGTGATTTTTTTAATTGGTCTTACCACTTGTGCATATAAGTCCGTCCCATTGAAATATTTCTCATATTATATCGATCCATATGTCTATAATTGTTCAAATTGTACGTGCACGTATGCTTGACTTAGCATAGCTTGCACCGATGTAATGCACTTGGATTTTATTAATACTTGCATATATCGGTTAATGAGTTGTGAAAATAAATTTGACAAATGAAGCTTTTATCATATTCATTGTTGAGTGTTCACACGCACTATTTATTGTATTGCTAAGTTTTCGAAATTTAATCCTTGCTCTATGGTTCTTACGATCTCAAATATTGGATCTCAAAAGGTATTAATGTTTTTATACATAAAAATACATACGTATGTATGTTCAATATTATCAAGAGTATAATCTCACGTCACTTAAATATGATAACAATAATTAACATATAAGGATTTTGGCTACTCATCTTAACAATATATACTTTTAAAATAGAATTTCAAGTCTCAATATGTCTAAAAGCTCAAATGAACAGTCGAATTTCCAAGATTAGTGTCTTCCAACAAGTTATCATCGTGCGGCGGAACATATTAGAGTAAAATCACACATCAAAATCAACATATAAAGTTTGAACTATTACTCTTCACAATATTTATTTTTTAAATGGAATGTAAAGACTCAATAGACATAACATAACGTGCGATCACATCAAATATGCAGTTAACTGTAACACTCTATCCGCTATAGAAGAATGTTACATGCAGATATATCAAATTAACATAGAAAATTTTCATTAAATACCTAATAGTGAGTGATAAAAATAAACGCGATAAAGTTACATTCTTTACTTGGTTAATCATATGCGAGACATAAAATTCGAAGTACCAATTATCAAACTCAAAGATTAACTTAAAAAAAGGGAAAATGTGGCATCCAAAGCTTGAAAAAAGAGTCAAAAGATACCTTTATAAAGGGCTCTTTTTTGAATATTTGATCATTCATTTATTAATTGGCCTCTCAAAGCCTTTTTTAAAAAAAAAATAATAATAATACAAATGAAGCCTTAAAAGATGAGGTTCCAACATTGCATGCAAGCTGTCTATCTTTAAGGATTCTTTTTGAAATGGTTGGTCCAAACTTGTACTTAGAAACTACGGAATTTGAATCCCATTTGCTTTAATAATTTGTACTATGTTTATATAATTAAGATAGTGTGTTCTTGCTGTCTTCACATCAATTAATTAATTAATTTAATTAATCTACTTATTTGTTTAACGTGTTCAATACATTGTATCAGAGCACTGTTAATTAGGCCGTTCAAGATTGGAATATGGAAAGATTGATTTGAAGGGTTTGATTATTGTTTGTAAAACTTGATTATTCTTGATTAAGAATCGGGAGATTATGGATTGGCCTAAATTTGATAAAATTGTAGGCTGCATGATGAAAATTATTGATGTTGGAGTATGAAATGATTGATTTGAAGTTCTGATTATTTCATACAAAATCTTGATTATTCTTGATTAAGAGTCCTAACTTTGTGCTGGTAAAGCCAACTTCTTGAATTTGTGGAAGAAAAAAGAGAATTAATTGTCTTAGATTTGGTCAATTGTTGGATTAAACCTTATAAAAGATTTGTCTTTTGTAACTCTTGGTTCGATCTTGATATTATTCAGAATTATCAAGTTTGTGATTGTCGTATGTATCAATTTTTTTAACCATTGTTTAGTTATGCTTAAATAATTATAATTTATGCAGTAAAATTATTTTTTTTTCACATTTTATGAGACTTACACAAAACTCATAATTATAAGTACTTAAAAAATAATTTTACCGCCAAATATGCTATTAGTTTCCATGCATCCATCACTCACTAAATTAGTGGCATAGTAATAATGAATGCCAAAAATTGTCACTTTTGGACATAGCCAAACTTTTGAAATTTTGTAATATTAATAAATTACCAACATTTAAAGTTAATGCTCTATTTGGCTTTTCAACTTCTCATAGTTCATTTGATTAGATAGATAAAGTGAAGGTAAATTCAAAGTGTAGATTAATACAAAAATTAACAAAAGGAAATGAATTTTAAAATAATTTATACACAATATTTTTATACCAAGCATGTAATATGTTCTTCCTATAAAACTTCATAAATTATGAAAAAAAATTATTTACAATTAAAATTAGTATATGTTTGTGATTATAAGATGTGTGTTATACTGGAATATGTGGATAAAAATTATGAATCTTATCGAATGTGTAGCTAAATATAATATTTGATCAACTTACAAACTTTAAAAAAAATTACGAAGCATACACTTAAGATAATTTGATATTATACTTCCAAGTGTTAATACCACAACCCTCTAATCCAAATATTCAACTTCACTTTCTCTTTATCGAATTCCAAACATATAATTAATTATTTTTAAAAGTAATTCTTGGGGACCCTTCTAAGTCCAATTAGAAACAAGGGCATCAAACCAAATCTTAAATTGTTGGATTTAAAGTTTAATTAATTAATTTGCATTAGGAATGTGGATAGAGCCTTCGTTATTATGAATGGATTATAGTATGTTTGGCAAGATTTGTTGCTTTTACTTCCAATTCTAGATGTGGACATCCTACCAACTTCCTATTATTTAGCCTTGTACTTAATTAATTATATTCGCCTTTTATCGAACTTTATTTGATTCTTCATGTTGTATTTTTGCATTTTTCTTTACTCATGATTAGTTGAAAGTGCATTATGAAATAAATAAGACTATAAAGATGAAAGATACTCGCTTTTAAAGATACTTCCTAGCATTCATGTAAAATGCAAAAACTTTATGCCCACGATAAAAATAGTACTAGATAATTGTGCGTCTCCATTCAATATTTGTAGCATTTAAGTAATTGTTACACATGAAATTATTTTCAAATGATAATTTATTTGAAGTGGAATTCAATTATCCGACATTTGCTAATTGTTAAGGATAAAATTAATATCGAAGTGATAATCAATATACTAATGTTTGGCTATGCGTAAAAGTAATTCTTACTTTTAAGTTATTTATTTTGTTAAATATGGTTTTCAAGGTTATTTTTTTAGTAACAAAACTCTTCAAAAGTAAATTTTAATTTAATTTTGAAAAGAAATTACTTTCAAGTCCTTCACGGAAGTTTAAGAGTTCAAGTCTATCGTGCTTGGGGGTCACTTTGGATTTAAATAGTTCCGTTCAAGATATGAGAATGAGGCTAGGCCATGGGGATGTGATGTAATTCCGTTTTGAACCTAGTACGAGTAGGTTCAAGAGACGAGAAATTTAAAGATGCATTGTAATTGCGACTTTTCACAACTAATAATTGAATCAGATACAATATATGACCATTCCAAGTGCATCGAGCAAATGTCAAAACAAGTTTTTGGACAACAAGCCTAAAGATTTTGTGATATTGATGATACTAACGATGATGTCAATAACATAATTAAAGACACAAATTCTATGAAAACATCATATATCAGTTCGAGCAAGGCCAAGAAAGCTGCTATGAAGCTTGTAATTAATCTGCATGAAAATTTGTAATGAAAAGTCATACATAGTCTATATAACAAACCATACAAAATTACATAAATCTTAGTATTATTCATTCAATTCACAAACTAGAATACCTTAATACAAATCATAATTAAAACAATATAAAAAAAACACTTAGTGTAGTGCGCAGTACTAGACAATACTAACTACTTGTTTCTCACCGAACCTATGATTGTCATCGTATGCTAACTAGTTGGCTACTCCGACATTTTTCCATTTCTCTGTCGTCGTAGAGATATAATCATAAGCTTTCTGGTCAATTCCAGGCTCAGCCACCCATCGGCCTCTATCTTCATCACTAGGCCATACTTTATAAGCCTTCACAGAATCATAATCCTCGTACTTTCCGACCTAGACGGCCTCGAATTTTTGCCTTTGAGAATGCTGAAGAGAGAAAAAGAAGAACCAGACGAAGATTTCTTGATCTGTCTGTTGTTTCCTGCCATGAGTGTTTGTACAAGAAACAGACGGACAACCTATGAGTGTTATTTAATATTTCCAATTGTATGTCAAGTTCTGTTGAATTTATAGTGGCTGTTAAGGTGTAGAGAATCTAGTGAATTCAGGTGATGTTTTGATCGATGGCTGCGATTAATTGAATAATGTTACACATTCTGTTGCCTATTTAAAACTGACAAACGAACATGTATTGTGGACTGTGGATTCCAATGTTGGATTTTTTTTTTTTTACTTTTTTCAGCTCGAATGCAAGAACGAAACAACGATTCACGTAGTCGACTGATCTTGTCAAAGCTTAAATTATAATTTAAACTGGTTAAAATAGTTAAATATATTTTTTATTCACACATTTTGTAAGATCCAGTACTAGCCATCTATTTATTATTCATACATTCAATAGGACCTACAATTTATAAACACTTAAAATATAATTTTAGGACTACCACACATTTATTAATAATAAAATTAGTTGATATTTTCATCTCAATCACAACCCCTCTTTAAGAAGAATTTTCTCCAAAATGCACACAATGATTCTTGTGGAAAGTATGTCTGCAACATGAAATTCTAGACCATATTCTTAGAAGCCCCTACTAACTTTCACCTATTCATTTCAAAGCAGAATGAGCGCGTATCATCGAGGAACACACAAATTTAGTATCTTTTGACAATAATTAAAGTTTCGTCTAATCAATATTTACTTTTTACATTCACTTACAATTTTTTTGTGAGACGATATTCTACTTGATAGTATAAGTCCAGTGGCGCAAGTCATGTGGGGCCCAACACTAACTTTTTTACGCACTTTTACATGTTGTGTGAGTAATTATTTTAAAAAAAAACATATTATCTACAAGTTTAAATTATTAAAAAACAACCTTCAAATACTTTATACATAAAAATTTTATATGATTCTTTGAGTTACTCTTGTACAAAAACAACAAAGTAATAATATATTTCGGATCGAGTACATGGATCCCTTACCACAATTCAGTTGGATTTGTCGTTTTATAATGAAACTTTCTAAACAATTAAACACATTAACAATCAAATCTCAATCGAGTATTTGAATTTCATGTTGAAAGTTCTAATACCCAGATTGATTAAATTAATTGTAATTTTAATCATAATTAAACTAGCAGTGGATAGAATGCGGTTAGAATTGGAAAGTGAATAAGAAAACAGCTTTGACTTACACAACAATGTTTGTTTACCTAATCTTGTTAAGTGTGGTAAACAGCTTAAATACTAACACAATATGTAACGTGGTAAATTCCGAAGTGAAACATCAATGGGCCTCCATACCATGGGTAAAAACAATCCACTAATAATCTTGTTCAAAAATACAATAGAATCGGCTTTTGAAATTTCAAGAAAATTAACAAAATAACAATCAAAAGAAAACAAATCAACTCCTAGCTTTTATACTTTTTCTTCTCGACTTGTTGATGAAGTGGAATCAAACCCACCGGGTCTTGACTTTATTGCCACTTCTCTATTGTACTTGACAGCAACCACCACTTGAATTAAAAACTCACATTCTTAACTTCACGCTTAGTAGCTTGAACAAGATATAAAATTGTTCTTTGAGCACCAATTTGATTTTTACTCTTCAATGAGTTTGAAGAAAATATTTTGCTTTCAAAGTTGAATCAATGAAGCATCGAATCTTGTTTTCCACAAAGAATCCGGCCAGTCTGTGCTTGGAGAAACAAGAACCAAAATTGTATTTTCAAAATCTTAATTCCTTATTGATTTGTACTCTTACTTATAGTTAAAGTAGAAATCAATTTAGAAATTATTTCTTACCTAAAGAATCTGCAACAAGAATAGTAAGACAATTAGTATGAAAGAATATATAGAAAGAGATTCTGTATTTGTAGAAAGAAAGAATTTAGGACCCAAGAGTTATCTTTAAATATTTCATTCTTAAACAAATCTAAGAGAATAATAAAATATCCTTTAACCTACAAAAAGATCTGTCAATAATATTCATGTGATCAGAATATATCATGTATGAAAATAGAATAAAATTGCGACTTTTTCCGATCCGGAAAATAACCACTTTTATCAACTCGATCGATCGAGAACTAGCGTTATCCAGATCAGTCATAACGAAAATGTTGACCTACTCTTTTAATAATAAAAATCAGTTATATTAATTAAGAGAGCCAAGATATAAAAAGTGAAAAATATGTCCAACAATCTTCTCCTTTGGCGTTACTTAATTACAAACACATAATTATCGAATTTTTAATATAAGTGTGATGTGTGTTATGGTATGTGAAAAATTAAAGAAAGAGCATCAATATATACGAGGTTATAGCTCCCTTAAGTGTGTAAACTAAAAACTCCTGCAAATAAGTTAACAATATATGCAAATAACACACACATTAGATACAACTTTAATGTAACTCCCCATTAGCAAGATACTATCAAAGTGTAATCATCAAACCACCATAAACCTAAAAATACTACTAGCAAAGTTTAACCAACAAAGTACCATCATCAAAGTATAAACAACAATCACAAACTAACAACCACAAACTTAAAAATACCTACTACTCTCCTTTTTGTAAGAGGAACGCCAAAGAAAATAACAAGAAGGAAAGAGAAAACAAAAGTAAACAAAGTGTTTGAGATGAAGGAAAGCGTAATGTAAGAGTTAATACATACTCATTCATAACCAAATAGTTAGAAAGTTAGAAGTTAGAACTAGAAACAGCTTAGTTTCGTGAAGATCTTGACTTCTTTGCACCGGATCTGATGATTTTGCATCTTTCTTGCGAATAGAGGTATCTGATGTAGCAATGGGTGGAGGAGCATCTGCCATAGGTGCAAAGAACAAGCAGCGCAGCTGTCTCAACTACTAGATCGAGCCAGGAATCTCCATCGGACCTCCGGATGTGCGAGAATTGAGTAACTATTCAGTATGCAAACCTTACATGTTCATCGCCAGATATTCTAGTTTGCCCAACACCCCACGTATAAAAATAAATTCATAAGAAAAACTTTTGATTAATCGAAATATCCGGGCCTTTTGGTTAAGGCAAAAGTTGGTCTACCTGTGTTCTAACCAACCCCATTTGAGTTTCGAGTGCATCCAGACGTCGGTCGGTTCAACAAAGACGAACGTGCTAGGAACTCTAGGAGTGGGATGCGATGTACTACTCAATTTTGTAAACTCATGAACACCTAATGCTAGAATATCCTCGTAGAATCATCTCGAATCCATGGCGTGCACTTATTGATGAACAAGAAAGTGATGGATGAGAGTCGGATGCGGTAGTCTGTCATCGCTTGGCTCTAATCGCCCTTCATAAACAATTCTATCAAAACCATATAGACCTAATCAACTGGCAACCTCATCCCTAACTTGTATAGCACAACAGTCCTGTCCCCTAAAATGTCAGATCGATGAGTCAATGGATCGATATTGATGATAAGAATCCGATGAAGAATTTTATATTTGGACAGTAGTTAAGAGCAGTCAGTTCTCCTGATTCTAGCCAGGAAGACCGAGTCATTTCCTGCGTAATACTATCCTTGGGCAATTCTTCGTCACTTGTGACAGCCACGATAGTCATCCCAAGCCAGTCCCTGAGAAAGTTAGGATTTAAGGTAACATGTCTTTCCCGTGCACATAAACCTGCCACCTGAATTCATTGCCAACCTTCCCCAGATTCTTTGGAACATTTGCCATAAATTCCTTGACCGTAGTTTCATTGAACGACCCGTAAAAACTTAACGGATTATGTAAGTTGTGAAAATCAACAATTTCAACCAAACCAAACGAACTAAATTCAGGTGATTGCAACCTTGCACTCAATGATAAACTTATGATAGGTGGTAAATAAAAGAAATGAATCTCGTAACTCTCCGATGAAAAATAAGAATGAGGAGGTTAACAGTGTCAACCTCTCGTTAATGTTTCAAGTCTGAACATATGTGGGTTTGAACTGGGAGTAGGAAGTACTCTGTAGGCACCCCTTAAGGCAATAGGTGGCCTGCTCGACCAAAGAAAGTGTGGGCTTTCCAAAGAAGATCACCAATTTTACCTTTCCCCTTTTCAGCCCTCGTGGCTTTGAACATTCTACAATTGTGGAAGGTTGTTCAGACTCCTCATCACTAGTCCTTTCATCCTCACGAACTTCCTCTTCAATTCCAGCATTATCAGACCCACTGTCACCCGTTCCAGATTCGTCATCTTCATCTCCTTCTTCATCTGGTTCTTGAGCACTTAGGGTAACTTTCTTGCTCAGAAAAGTAATGGGGTCTTTAGATGTTTGTTGGGGCTGTGATTTAGAGTGGTGATCGGTGGTTGATATGCAACAATATCTATCGATTAGTCAACCCGAGATGCAACAACTCACTTGAGAAGTGTCTAGGTCTCGAATCGGAGGGTTCTATTCTTCGTGCACTTCACCAAGAGTCCTTATCTGGCGACATTTGAGGCCCCATCGCAGCTTTTAGCAAAGAACCGCGAAATAATAAAGTTCTTGGATGAACCACCATCGTTTTTCTTTGATTTTGGCATCTTGGTTTTCACCATTGTTTGAATATGAAATAAAGAACTTAACACAACCCCAGAATCAAATGCAAGCAAGGATTTGATGTTAAGAAATTTGGAAATCAAGTGTGAGAGATGAATGAGAAAAACCATAAGTCACGGTTTAATATGAGGAATTCTTCAAAATAGCACAATGAGAGAACTATTAATTTGAGACGTGTGTAGAGCAGTTGCCAAAATTAAACCGATGATTGGAAATTATTGGCAATTAGGATTATAAAAACTTCCTTAACCGTATAAGTAAAATTTGAATTAAGCCGCTTAAGTTGCTAATTTATGGAAAAGGAAATTGAATTTAGGAAGGATAATATAAAAACAATACAAAATAAGATTGGATTCTGCAAAAAATTCATCTAGATTTTTCTCAGTTAAAGCTGATTGTACTGTCCAAATTAGACTGTTGATTAGAGATCCTACGAAAAGGCCCACACAAGACAATCACACAAAAATAATGAGAATATTTTAAGAGATAAAAATAGATATTTTATTTATGGGCAAATTTCATAGTCCACAAATTATACAATTAGTCCAAAAATATCAAAATCAATTGGAATCTTTCAATCAGATATATGCGCATAATTAGATTCAATTAGTTGGTCAGATTTATAACGTGAGTATGTGATAGGACATATTAGACTAGTTAATCATAACATGTCCCACTAAGTCAGATTGAACACTGTCAAGAAGATAAGTATTGAGATGTATTTCAAACTAGTCATCATCTGAACATATTTCTTTAAAATAAAAAATATGTGCGTGCCAGACAGGAGTACGTAGCAATTTTATTTTGAATACTCAGATTGTTAACTTTACATATTTTTTTTTTGTTTTGTCAAAGTACTGAATTGATAAGATCATGGAGTTGACTTTCTCACAACCATAGAGGTAGCTATTTTCTACATGATTTATGTTCATTATCAAGGACGGCTGCACACATCTATGGTAGTAGCCATCTCCTCCATAAAATTGTCTGTTTAACACAATAACATACTATAGTGCCGAGAGACATAGATACTAACCATATGTCACAACAAAGTACGAAACTACCTTAAAATTTAACAATCTAGTCAGTAGTAAGGCATAATCAAACAGGTTAATAAGTCCTCAAAGTGTACTTATATGAGCATATTTTACCATAATTATAATGGGCATACTATATTGATTGGTTAATCCAAGTAAATCTCAAATTTATAAACCAATCATACATTTATATCATATGCTATTTGCAAGAATACCCTTCCTTTTTTTTGTTAAATAAAATAATAACAAAAATAAGCAAATGCAAACAAACACATATGATAAAATCAAAAAAAAAAGGGAAAAACACTACTTCTACTAAGTAAAATATTTTTTTTTCTTAAAGAAAACTATTGCATCAAGCAAATGCCCACGGCCTTTCGTAGAGTCTCAAATCTAGCAGAATCTAAGGCCTTGGTGAACAAATCAGCCAATTGATACTCAGTCTGAATATGTTCCAAAGTAATTACTTTTTCTTCGACCAAATTTCTAATAAAATGATGTCTAATGTCAATTTTGGTCCTAGAGTCCTGAACAGAATTTTTAAAAATATTGATAGCACTAGTGTTATCACATAATATAGTAACAGAGTCATGATCAATACCATAATCACATAGCATTTGTTTCATCCAGAGTAGTCGAGTGCAACAATTGCCCGTAGTAATATACTCGGTTTACAGGTAGATAAAGAAATAGAGTTTTGTTTCTTACTTAACCATGCAATGAGATTATTACCAATATAGAAACATCATCCACTCGTGTTTTTCCTACCATACATGTTTCCAGTCCAATCAGCATCAGTGTATCCTACGAGTTGAGATTTAGTATCATTAGTATACCATAAACCAAAATCAGAAGTACAGTTAATATGGTAAATAATTCGCTTCACTGCTGCAAGATGTGATTTTTTTGGTTTGGCCTGATAACGCGCACAAATTCTAACACTGAATGATATGTTAGGACGCTTGTAGTCAGGTACAACAAAATATCTATCATACTTCTGTACAAGCTGGAGTCAACCTTCTTGCCCTGGCCATCTCTGGAGATTTTCAAGGGCGTGGCCATGTGAGTTCTGACTGACTTGGTTTGTTTAATACCGAAATTCTTCACCAGATTTTTAGCATACTTGGCCTGTGAGATAAAAATATCTGATCCAACATGTTTGATTTGCAAACCTAAAAAGAAATTTAGTTCACCAACCATACTCATTTCAAATTTATTTTGCATAAGTATAACAAACTCTTTAGATTTTGTTTCTAGTGAAGAACCAAACACAATATCATCGACGTAGATTTCTACAACTATTAATCCAGGTTTTGAAATGTTTGATGAATAAAGTTTTGTCATCTCTTCATTTCTTATATCCCTATTCCAATAAGAACTTGGTCAATCGTATATATCAAGCACGTGGGGCTTGCTTTTAGTCCGTATTGGGCCTTTTTGAGTTTGAACACATGGTTGGAAGAATAAGGATCAACAAATTCCTTAGGCTGCTCAACATAGACTTCTTCATTAAGAATTTCATTCAGAAAGGCACTTTTGACATCCATTTGGTATAGCTTGAACCTTATTTGACATGCTACACGGATAGTAAAAGTCTAATGGATTCCGGTTGAGCCACGGTGCAAATGTTTCATCAAAGTCCGCTCCTTCTAGTTGAGTATATTCCCCGTGCAACCAAAGCGTGCCTTGTTTCTGACTATGTTACCATGTTTATCTGATTTATTTTTGAATATCTACTTTGACCCGATCACATTTGTGTCTATTGGCTGATATACAAGTCCACACACTTCATTCCTATCAAATTGAGCTAGCTCTTCGTGCATGGCTAGAACCCAATTTTCATCAATAATTGCTTCATTTATATTTTTGGATTCAATTTGTGAATTGTAGCAAACATTTTTAAGTTCATTAGCAAGCCTCTTCCTAGTCATCATACCGTCTCCAGAATCTGAGAGAACATTGTCCAATGTGTGTACTTTCTGTATCCAAGAAGAAGGTTGCCTTCTTATGTTCTCTTTGTTGTTTGTATTTGGTACGTCAAAACTTCCAGAGCGAGGGGCAAAGACACCGAACTTGATGTTGGGTTGCCTAGTCTGTTTATTACTATCCGTGCGCACATGATTGTAATGAGTAGGTTGAAGTCCAAAGAACCGCTTTCTAAAGATTGAATATTAGGCTCCTGTGAATAAGACGAAAAATCATTAGTGTCTTCAATTTTTACATTAATTGATTCAATAATAGTCTAAGTACGCATGTTATAAATTTTGTAAGCTCGGCTGTTCTCAGAATAACCAATAAACACTCCCTCATCACTTTTTGAATCGAATTTATCCAAGTATTCTCGATCATTTAAAACATAGTATTTGCTACCAAATGTATGGAAATATTTGAGATTCGATTTTCTTTCTTTCCAGATTTCATAAAGAGTTTGAGTGGTTCATATTCTCAAAGACACACGATTCAAAATATAACAAGCAGTATTAATAGCTTCAGCTCATAATTTAACATAAAGTTTCTTACTATTTAGCATTACTCTAGCCATCTCTTGTAGAGTCCTATTTTTCTTTTCCACAACACCATTTTGTTCAGGAGTTTTGGGTGCAGAGAATTCATGAAAAATACCATTTTGATCACAGAATGTAGAGAAAATAGCATATTCAAACTCTCTCATATGATCAATTCTACTCCTCAATATTTTTATTCCCTCAAAATATTTTTCTGTTGTTAATTTTAGGTGAAAAAAATCTAAATCTTTCAAAAACACCAGATTTTTCTCTCAAGAAATCTACCAAGTATATCTAGAAAAATCATCCACGCATACATAAATATATTTCTTGCCACCAATACTCTAATTTTGAATAGGTCCCATCAAATTCATGTGAAGTAATTCTAATACATGATATGTAGTACGAAACTTACATTGCTTGTGAGTGCTCTTGGTTTGTTTACCTTTTAGGCATGAACCACACAATCCTTCATATTTTTTAGTAAGCCTAGGAACACCTCATACTGCATTCAATTTTGTTAGTCTCAACAAATCACTATAGTTTAAATGTCCCAATCGTTTATGCCACAACTCGGTAGAGTCAGTCTTTAAAATATGACAAGTAAAATTGATGTCAATAAGATAACATCACTAGATCTAGTACCCATGTAGAATGCAACTACCATCATAATTCATGACTTTACAAGAATTTTTTGAGAATATAATCAAGTGTTTATCGTCACATAGTTAGCCTATACTAATCAGGTTAGCTTTTAAACCTACAGCAAAAAGAACTTCTTTTAATGGGAAGAATCCATCGATTAGAATAGTACATATACCTTCAATTTACCATGTGCTCCATCACCAAAAGTAACCAGACCACCTTCATGACTTTTGTAGTTAGTTAGATAAGATCGATTACCAGTCATATGTCTAGAACAACAACTATCAAAATACCAAGAGTTAGAAATAAAAGTTCTATAGGCAACATCAACCATATAACAATTTAAACCACCATTTTTAACCCAGATTTATCTTACTTTAGTATTTTTATGGTGTCTCATTTGTCTATTAACTAAGTTTTTACAATATAAGCAATAGAAAGAGTCGTGTCCTATATTACCACATATGCAACATTTTACAAAGTAATTTGATTTACCTCTCAGTATTGAGAATTGATACATTGGTTGTATAACTGATAGTCGTGACTGTTTTTGAGTCTTGGTATTTGTCAGAACCTGCAAAGGCAGGTCAGGCTTAGTCTTGACGGCGATGGGAGCAATTTTGTTTAAAAATACAGCAGACTATGTTTCTTTGATGAAGTTGATCTGATTTCCAACTTCTCTTTTACCTTCTCCAACATATCCCAAACCTTCTTTGACGATTGGAGTTCTTCCATAACTTAGGGTTTCGCTCAAACGAGAGGCTCCAATTGTTAGTTGTTTGACCCTTTCTTTTGATTTTTCTAATTCATCAAGAAGATTCATAATTTAATCGTCCTTCTCTTTTAAGAGATTGGTTAGAGTGTCATTTTTAGAATCAATCACGACTTATCATCTTTTAAAATTTCATCATGACATGAATAGAAAAATTCTTCTCTTGTTCGTCTTTTAATTGTTTGTTCACATCGATGCGCTTAGAACACACACGCTTTAGTTCTTTAGATGTTGTAGTCAAGGAATCAAAACCTGTAGTCAATTTTTGCACAGAGTCAGTACTAGAAAGTAAGTTTACTGATGAAGAGACATTACCTCGATCATCAATAGTTTTGTCGTCCTCGTCTGCATCTGACTCCTTTTCATCATCCTCACTCCAAGTTATATTCATATCTTTCTTGGTACGATATTTCTTTAGAGTATTTGCACATTCAGAAGCAATGTGTCAAAAGCCCTCACACTCATGGCATTGAATTCGATTGTCAGATCTATTCATAGATGTAGTGGGGTGAACATGGCCATGTTTTCATTTGTTTCACTCTCCTCACCATCAACCTCTTCTTCATCATTTTTTATTTTAAAGGCAGTACCAGATCACTTTTCAGATCACTTTTCTTTCTTTATCCTTTATAGATGTAATTCATATGTCATCAATGATCCCACCAATTCTTCAACCTTTATATTTTCAATCTCCTTACTTTCTTCAATTGCAGTTACTTTGGAGTGAAAACGATCGTGCAAGGATCCGAGATTTTTCTTTACAATTTTGCTCTCTGAATATTTCTTTCCCAAAGTATAACCATAATTGATTATGTCACCGAGTTTTGTATAAAAGTCCTTGAATTGTTCATCGCCTCTCATGGTTAGTTGTTCAAACTCTAGAGTAAGAATTTAAAGCTTGGATGACTTGACCATAGTGGTTCCTTCATGAGCAATCCGTAAGACGTCCCAAGCTTCTTTAGCAACCTGACAAGTAGAGATCAAACGAAATTTATTAGAGTCTATGAAAGAGAATATGGCATTTAAAGCTTTCAATTCCAATTAAAATCAGTTGTAGCCCACTCGTCTATCTTTTTCTCTCTTTCTACACCATTTTCAACAATGGTGGGAGTTTTATAGCCATGGACAATAGAGTGCCAAGCTTTTTCATCAAGGGATTGAATGTAAACTTGAATCCTAATTTTTCTAATAGGCATAATTAGTACCATCTAAAATAGGTGGTCTAAACGAGTCTGGTCCATATCTAGATTTCTTTGGATAGCACGTATAAAGTGTACCCTCTCGATACCAATTGAAAGTTCTAATACCTAGATTGATTAAATTAATAGTAATTTTAATCTTAATTAAACTAGCGATGGATAGAACGCAGCTTAGAACTGGTGAGTGATAAAGAAAACAGCTCTCGACTTCATACAGTAAGTGTTCATTTACATAATCTTGTTAAGTGCGGAATTTAAATAGTTAAATACTAACACAAGATGTAATGTGGTAAACTCCAAAAGGAAACATTCACTGCCCCAAGATATGGGTAAAACAATCTACTAATAATCTTATTCAAAAATACAATAGTATCGATTTTGTAATTTCACAAAATTAACAAAATAACAATCAAAAGAAAATGCAGATCAACTCTCTTTGATACTTCGCTTCTAACTTGTTGATGAAGTAGAATCAAAACCACCGATTTTGACTTTATCGACTTTCCTATTATACTTGACCGCAACCACTACTTGGATTAAGAACCCAGATTCTTAACTTCACGCTAAGTAGCTTGAACAAGATATGAAATTGTTCCTTGAGCACCAATTTGATTTTGACTCTTCAATGAGTTTGAAGAAAATCTTTTACTTTGAAAGTTGAATCAATGAAGCACCAAGTCTTGTCTTCCACAAAGAATCCGCCGGTTTGTGCTTGGAGAAACAAGAACCAAAATTGTATTTTCAAAACCTTAATTCTTTATTGATTTGTACTCTTACTTATAGTTACAGTATAAATCAATTTAGAAATTATTTCTTACCTAAAAATCTGCAATAAGAATGGTAAGACAATTAGTATGAAAGAATATATAGAAAGATATTCTAGATTTATAGAACGAAGGAATTTAGGAAACCCAAGATTTATCTTTAAATATTTTATTCCTAAACAAACCTAAGAGAATAATAAAAGATCATTTAACTTACAAAAAGAATTGTCAATAATATTCATGTGATCAGAATATATTGTGTATGAAAATAGAATAAAATTGCAGCTTTTCTTATCTGAAAAAATAACCTACTTATCAACGCAATCGATCGAATCTGGCGTTATCCAAACTAACAAAAATGTTGACCTGCTATTTTAACAATAAAAATTAGTTATATTAATTAAGAGAGTCAAGATATAAAAAGTGAAAATTATGATACATATTTTTCCAACACATGTTAGAAGGTTGATCCTATAGAGAAAATAGTACCGCAAGCCATTAAATGAAGATTACTTGTCTTCATATTTAAGTGAAACTTGATATTTTGTATATGTCGTAAATTGGTGGTTCGTTTGAAAATATCAATCTTAGAATCTAAGTACTTCTTTGAGTTGTATAGGCTTTGGTACTAGAATATTGATTCTTAAAGTTAATCTTAAAAGGCTAATAAGGAGTAACTCAAGTTCTTGTATAGTAATTAGTGTTTTTACTTTTTATATTTAAATGATTTGAGATTTTATGTCTAACATTATATATATCTACTTTATCAAAATTATAATCAACATATAAAGACTTTGGGTTACTCATCTCAACAAGGTTGATGTTTTAAAATGAAATATCAAGTCTTAATACTCTTATACCAAATTATTGAGAATTAAAAACCATAATTCTATAATTCTTGAGAATTAAAATTATTGAGAATTAAAAACCATAATTCTATAATATCGCAGAAAGAAAAATAGACACACACGAACATGCAAATTTCATAGAAGTTCGCTTCAATGTGAGACCGTGTCCTCTACAACCGATATAGGTTTTTCAATATAATAAAAAATAATTTATAAGGAAAATCGATCCCGTCAAATTCTTCCATCTCTTTGCTTAATGATTCAATAAACCCTAATGACAACTCCTTATTTATAAAAAAAAATTAGGACAAAAGAAATTAAGTCGGTCTCACAGACGACTCTACAAAAGACAATAATTAGGTTCCACAACTTCAAACAAATTAAATAATAATATTTATCTAAAAACTTTAAACTACCGTATAAATTGACACAAATTACAAAAGAAATTCTTAATGCCACGTCCTTAGCTTGCTTGCTGGTGTAGAAAAGCTGTGAATGGTAAATTAGGTATAATTTGACCTGATAAATGTAAATAATGCAGACGGAGAAAAAAATAATGGGAAATTGGAGTAAATGGTCTCTAATATTTTTCTTTAGTGTGCAAATGGTTCCTAATATTTATATTTTTGCACAATAATTTTTAACCTGTGTGTTTTAGTGCTCAATTGGTCCTTGTTTGATTAAAAAAATAAAGATACCCTTTGTTTTAATTAAAAAATTGAAATTGGATTCTTAAACTTTGTAAAATATGTAAATAGGTCCAACACATTTATTAAAAATTATTTAATTTAGCATATTAAATATATCTTTATAGTCACGTCAATTAAATTTTTCATAAGAGAAAAATATAAAATTATTGTGGTTTAAATATATGTAATTGCTATGTGATTTGAAAAATATGTATATAAATTAAATTAAATAAATAACAAAATGTCATAGATAATTTTATGACATTAAACAATCTTATTATGTTTTTTTGAAATAAAAATACTATTAAAAATTAATTTACACTATGTGTTCTTTATTTTAAACGATAATAAAATGATAAATTAAAATATGAAGAATACAGTTAGAGCTCTAATATTTAGCTCTTATATTTATAGTTAATAAACGAATAACTCAATTAGATAAAAGTATTTGGATATCAAGTTTGTGACAAAATTATTTTTCTTTTTATGTTGTAACGATAAAATAAAAGTTTAAATTTTAAATAATGTAATTAATTAATAATATAAAAAATAATGTTAATTTACTTGTTTGTTAATAATTATGAGCTTAAATTTTAGTTATTTTATATAAAACTATTTAGTATATTATCGATTTGGTTAATAAATTGTTAATTCAACAAAAAAATCTTTAGTTTCCTTTAATTTTTAATAAAAAAATAAAGTATGGGACTCGTTTGTACTTTTTGTAAAGGTTATCAACCTAATTTTAATTTTTTCTTATTAAAATTAAGGGTATATTGGTTTTTTTTTCATCAAATAAGGATCAATTTTGCACCAAAATATATAGGTTAGGAACTTTTGTACTAAAAAACAAACATTATGAACTATTTATGTATTAAGACCAAAGGTTAGGGACCATTTGTGCCAATTTTCCTAAAATAATTAAAAAAAAAGAAAGAATATTATTTTTTGGCCCTTTTTTCAACTCATAATAGCCATTATATGTACAAAGAAATGGTCTGTTTTCTGTTACTTTATTTGGCTTCTCATAATTCTAGAAAAAATAGATACTCACTTGTATCCCTTTAAAATGACAGAATTTCAGTCTTCAAGCAAGTTTTTGAAAAGAACACAAAACACGAAATATTGGGTTGCTGAGTACCCTAAAGTCTAATGTTTACTTTTTATTAGGTATGATCTAAGTTATTCAAAACATTCGAGAACATTTGGTATGGTACGTTTGATTAGATTTTTGAATAGTATAGAAGAGTAGAGAATTTTGATCTCATACCCACTTATAATGTTCACGCTGAGCGGTGACATCACATAATTGGATACCACCTCAGTGTGATACCAATCATGTAATACCACCTCAGTGTGATTATTATAAGTGGGTAGGAGATCAAAATTCAAGGAATAGATGTATGAGTGACAAAATTTATGAATTGTTTTATTTAATTTAGTTGAATCAAATGTACTAAATATATTATAAATGTTTCATCGTGTCCATAATTGTTGGATGTGTTATCGTGCATGGGTATGCAATGTTAATCTTAACTTATAAAAGCTTATTATGTTTGCGTGTATTTATACGTATTTATAAGTCGGTTAAACATCATTTTTATTAGTACATTTTATAGGATCTACAATTTTTATCCACACTACAATTTTTATCCACACATTTCGTAGGACCCACTGTTTATAATCTACAAAATATTTACCAAACATAAAGCTAAATTAAAGGGATGTCATATTTATTAATTCAAATTTTGTTTTTAGCATGTTGCCTCGCGTGTAGACCGAATTTACTTTTCATCAAAGATCTCTCTTTTACATCACTCTCATATCATATTAATTATCTCATGATCTAAAAGTTTAATATGTATTTGTTCAAATCTTGCCAACGTGCTTGGCTTAACATATTGTGCAACAATGCACGGCACTTGGATTCTATTTATACGGCTAGGGTATGGATTCGATTTAATGTAGAAAAGTTTCCATTATATATCGATTAATGAGTCGTGAAAATAAATTTGACAGAATGAAAACACTTTTATCGTATGCGTTGATGAGTATCTACTCACAATTATATTCCTCGATGCTAAGTTTTAGAAATTAAGTAATTGTATTTTGGTAAGCATGGTCCATGTTACTCAAACATTGAATCACAAAAACATACTAATGTTTTCATACATCTATAGTTGTTAAACATGAGCAGATGTCATGGAGTGTACGATTAATTGCAGTGCTTTATTAATTAGTACAAAACATTGTAACTAATTATACGTGCATATAACGTAGATATTTTTTCACTATATACCTAATAATGAGTTGTGAAGATAAGTTCGACAAAGATCATACATTCTTTACTTGGTTAATTGTATACGAATCACTAAAATTTGAAGGTAGCAAAAATTTGAAGGTAGCAATTATCAAACTCAAACTCAAAGGTGAATATATAATTAAAAAATAACAAGAAATGACATCCAAAGCTTGGAAAAAAAGTCAAAAGATACCCTTATAAAGGTCCCTTTGAATGTTCGAATTCATGCATTTGGCTTCTCAAACCCTTTTTCTTGAAATAAAGTTGTACAAATGAAGCCCTAAACTTCTATGAGGTTCCAACATTTCATGCAAGTTGTATCTTTTAGGATTCTTAAAAGGTTGGTCCAAAATTGTACTTAGAAACTTCGGAATTTGAATCCCATTTACTTTAATAATTTGTACTATGTTTTATATTATTAAGTTAGCGTGTTCTTGCTGTCTTCACATCAATTAATTAATCTATTTATTCTGCAAAAGTTGTTCAAAACATTATATTAGAACACTGTTAGGCCGTTCAACAAGGTTGATTATGGAAAGACTGATTTGAGGTTTTGATTATTTGTCACAAAATCTTGATTATTCTTGAATAAGAATAGGGTATTGTTGACCGTTTTAAATTTAGTAAAATTGCAAGACGAGCATATAAAATCAAGATATTTTAGAGAATGTATAGCACAATCGAGATACTTCGTAGAACATGTAACATAAATTACTAATTCAAAATTCATTTTAAGTGATGCCATTTTTCTTTTATAAAAAAATAAAGAGGACAAAATTATGGCACCCTTTGGTATGTAATAATTGTATTTGCCCTAATCGAGCAAAGCAGGCTAGCCCTGTCTGGGCCGCCTACATCCGAAAATTTTCTTGGAATTGTGTAGTTAAATAAAAAAAAAAAAATTATGTTATGGCCTAGTTCATTTTAAACCACGGCCCAGTCCTGTACCGTGTTCTGGCTCCGCCCCTACTAATGGTTGCTTATTATTTCAAACTAGTAAATCACATGTGCTATGCACGTCACTTGTTTTTCATAATATTGATTTTAAAATATTTTAAGAGTATATTGTTTATTTATTACATTCAAATAAAAAATTATCATATAAATAACATTTGATTACTCATTGATATTAGGAAAAAAAAAACAACATATCTAATCCAGATTTTAAAACACCTTTTGGAAAAACACATTTGTGGTCGAATTGGTTGGCACTTCATCCCTACCACAAATCAACATCTTCAATCCCGTCACGATTTGTAACTCCGCACAATGCAACATAAAGTTGTCCATGACTAAAAACCTGTTTTTTCAAATATAATCTCATGTGAGAGAGAGATTGATTCGACTCTTATTGATAGTCATAGCATATGTGATAATTAACGGATAATGTCTTCGTTGGAACTTAAAAGATAATCTTGGATCCGACGGAGTTAAAATCATTCTTGTAATGAAAACTTTGTAGTTAATGTTGATTATTAAACGTTCTCAGCATATCCTTTGTCTAGAACTCTTTTGATTAGAATCTGAGGCGGGCTTTGAATCGTATGAATTTAATTTTAAAATTATCAAATCTAGTTTATTAGTTTAATTGACTTGTTATTTTTATTCAATATATTAGATCCTTTGATAATATAACGCAATTATATGTTTTTCGTGTATTTTTTTTTTTTTTTTAAATTGTAACATATTTAAACCCACTATGTTACAAAAAATTTGTGGGAAAAATAAGTCCATTTTTAGAAAACTATTGCATTATTGCCAATAGTTCTCCTACATTGATGTTTCAAATTTTTTTGAAAACATGACTTATTTAAATCCTTCAACCAGTATAAATTAAGACCTTGGGACACATAACTTCGCCTGTTTTGTGTTTTGAAGTGAATTTATCTTGTTCTGGAAGATGTGCATTTTTTTTAAATGTTAATTCTTAATATTATTCATTTTAATCAAGTATCATAGAAAATTGAAACATTGGAAACATCACCCTAATTAAATTATATTGAAATACTGATAATTTATATTGAAAACTAAGTATTAATTACCTGAAGTTAGGCAATTAATTAAATTTTAATACTATAAAATATTAGAATTCTATCATTTGATTTAATTATATTTTTTTCATTGAATCTCGCCCATCAAGAAAAGCAGATCCTTCAAGCATCCGAGGCGACTTAGTCTATTTAAAGATGTTTTTCTTTGTAATAGGCGAAATGTGTTTTTCCTTGAAAATTTTCAATTACTCTCCAAAAGTTCATACTATCTTGTATGTATTTGTTTTGTTTCAATTATGTCTTCAAAATATCTGTATCTGTATTTCAATTAATCAATCATGGATGTTTCAAATCTTTTTGTTTGTTCTGTTGAATTCTTTCATAAATTTGTTTTTCAAAGAATGATTTACAATTATTAGAACAATTATTTCTTTATTTATTTACTCCTTCTCAAGAAAGAATTGAAAGTTTTTCTTCAAAAGAACAAAGAAACTTGAAAGCTAAGATTATGAACAATCGTATTGAATATCTCCGATGCAAACACTTTCTCTCCCATTTCCCAGACCAATTTTTCCCAAACAAAGAACAAACTATCTCGAAATGTGTGATCCCCACTCAAATTTACTCATGTCTACATTCTCCGTCCAAACCGGTATCGAGCCAAGTTCAAGCCAAAGTGAGCAAAGTGAGATCCTTCTTCAAGTAGTCGGTCCTCTTAGTTGGTAAGGCGTTGTCCTATTCTCGAGTCTCCGGGCGTTGGTCGCCCAAGGAGTGTGTCCCGATTTGGTGGTCCCGCTTGAGATTGAATAGTACGTCAAGCCAACCTTGTTGTCCCTTCTCTTTGAAGTCGGTATCAAAACTTTTCTCGCAATGTCTTGGTCTAGGTCTTGGTTCAATAGGTCTCGAAGCATGAGTAGTTCGAGTAGAGATCCTCTCAATAGTTTCAATAACGATGAAGATAACAATGAGTTAGAAAATAATCAAACAAATCTTGAGTCTCTTAAAGTTAGGGAAACCCAAATTGCAGAAATTGAACAAAGGTTACACAATTGGTCTATTCCTACAGTTGATGAGAAAACAATCTATCAAATAGGAACTTTCGATTTCAAATCTGATTATGCTATCAAAACCTGTGAACAATTAATTTCTGTACAACCAAATTCCAATACTATTAGATTATTTTCAAGAGATGCTATTCTTCGTCATAGACAAAAATACAAATACCTACATGTTGGATTAGTTCAAATTGCCGTCAAACCCCTCTTTAGGCTTGGCTTAGACATCCCTATTTGTTTGACTCTTAGATATAAGAGATGGGGAAAATTTGAAAAGTCCTTATTATCAATAATTGATTCAAATCTCGAAAGTGGTCCTGCATAATGCAATTGTTTTCCCAATTTTACTTTAGATCTTTCTGATGAATCAATAATGAAATGTCTATGTCTTGATCTCCAAACAAAAAATCTTGATATGGATGCTAAATCCAAAGCCATCTGTATCATCTATCGTATTTACTACAAAGTTATGAGTACAAACATGAGTCCCAAAGCTCTAAGATCTTCACCCAAAAATGAAACACTTCTGATTGAAGTCAACCCCTTACATTCAAATGTTGCTATTCCAAGAAGACTTGCTTGGAATGAAGTAACAAGAAATCCCCTTTGGACCTTTGAAAATGAACAGGCTCCAATTAAGAAAATTCCTAGGACAAAGCTCAAAGAAATCAATGAGCTTCCTGATGGAAGTGTGCAAATTCAATTTGCCCTTCATCTTCCATGACCGCCTCCTCATTCTGTTCTTCTCGAGCTGAGCCCTTTCAAACATTCAGACAAGCTGATAAACAACCTTCAAATGAAAGATTCAAAGGTGTTGATTTTACACCTAACGTTCCCATATATATATATATATATGTGTGTGTGTGTGTGTGTGTGTGTGTGTGTGTGTGTGTGTGTGTAATAATAATAATAATATATAATATAATATAAATACTTTAATATTATTCAATATATAATATAAATAATATAATATTAAAAATTATTGAGTAATTTTCTATTATAATTTGAAAAATAATTTTCGTATGTGTATATATAAGTTTTTTAATAATCGACACAAATATTATTAGATGGATTGATATTTCAGCTTATAATAACAGCTTTAAATCTTATCATTTATTTATATCAAATGAATGTGTTTTTCCATCTCTATTTAACAGTATGATTGTGTATTTATATGTATATTATAAATTACAACTAATTTTAATTATTTCTTAGTTAATATGGAAATAAAAAAACAAAGAGAATTTAAGGGAATGATTTATTATCATTTTTTAATTTTTAAGAAGTGCTCCTGGCTTAATTTTTGGTGCGGCTTATTAAGTAACCCACTAATTTTTATATTATAATTTGAAAATTGATTTTTTAAATGCGTTAACGATATTATGCAAATTTATTGTTATTCTATTTATAGACAATTAGTAATATTTACATACTCTAAATCTTATATTAATTAATTAATTTATCATTCAAATTTGTTATTACTAATAATTGTCTACAGATATTTAAATATTTTTTTTTTCTTTTGTTCACTTCGAATTAGTTAATTGTATTATTACTATTTAATGACGTATTCCATGTTTATTGCGTAATTAGGCAACAATCATTTATTATTATACACATTGACGAAAAAAGCCAAAAATAATTTCTCATTAACCTAAAAATTTGACCTTAATTAATATGATAATCAAAACAAACCAATATACCCCACCCCCACCAATATAAGTTTAACATTCAATAAACTTCCAAATTACTACAATCATATCATCAAATCAATTCACAAATTAATTAAAGTAAATTTATCTTATTCTGAAAGATGTGTATTTTTTTATTGAAAATATCAATTCATAATTTTATTCATTTTTACCGAGTATCATAGAAAATTCAAAACATTGAGAAGTTGAACCGGCGATACTATTTATATTATATTGGAATACTAATAATTAATTAACCAAAGTTGGACAATTACTTAACAAATAAATCATCGAGAATCTCATCCGGGATGCACATTAAATCGATTATTAATTACGATATTGGATAATTAATTAATTAAATTAAATTAATTAATATATAATATATATATATATATATATTATTCTGTAATATGTAGGAGACGTTTTGGACGAAAAAATATGTTGACTTTTCATCGATGACTATCCTTTTTTATATATACTAAGACAAGAAGTATCAAACAAATTATCACCCTTCTTTCGTATACATCATTTCTCATATCATATCTCCACATATATGTATATTTCGCCAAATCTATCTTCAAGATAGCATTAAGTTCAAAGTAATGCTATTTATAACTATTAAAAATGATTACCAGTATACTCCCTCCGTCCCACAAATATAGACTCGTTTTTTCTTATTTATCTCGTCCCAAATTATAAGCTACTTACTTTATACGTAATATATTAAATTTTTATTTTTCCTAATATACCCTTATTTAATTTATATTGTTATCAACAAAATATTTCTTTCTCTAAACCCTCATTTATTTTTTTTTTCTTTTCCCAATATAACTCTCTCTCTCTATCTATATAATTTTCTTTCTATCTAAACCTTTCATTTATGTTTTCTTTTTTCCGTGTATCTCTCTCTCTCTCTCTCTCTCTCTCTCTCTCTCTCTTTATATATATATATATATATATATATATATATATATATATATATATATATATATATATATATATATATTTTTCATTTAACTTAAATAGGGGTCTAATGGAAAAATTGTGTGAAAATTTTATAATTTCAATTACATTAAATGAGTTTTCTTAATTTGTGTGGAAAAAAAATGGGTCTATCTTTGTGGGACGGAGGGAGTATATGTTAGTGAGATGCATTGTAATTGATTGATTAGAAGAAACAACACAATTATATATGTAGCTAGGGGTGGTAATGGGCCGAACCGAATCAAGCTTAGCTGTTGCCACCCAGGCCTAGCTCAACTCATCCCAAAAAGGGTCACTCGGTTCAAATTATAGTCATGTGCCAAATGGTCCGGGCAGAGAGGCCCACGATCCAGGCTTGTCTATTTTAATTTTTTTCAATCCAATATTGTTTTCGGGAATTTAAAAATTAAAAAAAATAAGGTATGAGAATTTTTTTCAATTAAAAATTTAAAACCTTCATTTCTAAGCTTGAATCCGGCTACTTTTAACTTATGCACAAACAAGTTGTTATGTGTACAATTTTTTGTAAAAATAAGACAAGGAAAAAAATTACGCAAATAATACTTACAAATAATTTAAATATTCAACTCTTCAAATTCTTCAGCCATTATTCTTTCTACTTTATCTTGGATCTGAAGCTCGATATCTTTTCAATCCTTTAGACATATTAAACTCTTTAATATTCGGGTTTAAGTCTTGATCTGAAATAAAATAGAAACTCATCATCCGCACTAAAATAGACTCCGATACTACATTAGATACCGTAGGTGTTAGTAGACCGCGTGCTATAATAGAAACAATTGAGTATTTACGCTCGTTTTGTCTCCACTACCTAAGTGTATATCAAAATTTTATCTTTCTTCATCATGTAATATACTTAGCATGTTGTTTGAGAAATACGTATATCACTAGTACATAATCCTACATTCGTAGAATAGGAAAGGAAAGAAGAAGAAGAAGAAGAACCACTAGCACATTGACAACCCTAACTGAACTAAGATAACTTCATAAGTCATTATTGTCATGTGATGATGAAGAAAATGTAGGTACAAAGGGTTGTCTAACGTTCCTATCGATCTTTTCAACGTAAAACTCATACATCTTACATAAACATTTTTCTAAATTGCCATACATTAGTGGATTCATGTATGTTAATTTTTGTGGAATTGTCGTGATGGTCACTTTGGTACCTTCTAAATTAAGTCTAGGATTCATAATGGACGCTAAGAGAAACAGCATAGGTAATTCTTTCTTATATTTCTTAAATTTAGCCTTCAACGCTAATACAATATTAGAAAAAATTAGAAAATAAAATTAATAGCAATATAAAAGAAATGATTGAGAACTAGTAGACTAGTCAAATAATAAACACCTGCACATACATTTATTGCGTCGTAAAAAAATTTCAAAAAATTGACAACGTGGGAAGATATTTCACAATCATACGTTTGCAAATAATATTCTGGATTGTGTGAGTGTTAGTCGTTATAATATGTGGTAATGTAAAGTTTGTAACCTTCACAAGATTCAAGTATAAGATATGTTGAGTTCCATCTATGGCCTACGTCTGTACAAAAAGATTTTTTTGGAAGTAAATTTTCAGCACATAGACTATTAAAAACTTAATTCTTGCGGGTGAGACTGTAATTTTTTGTAACGGTTCTTCTATGAAATGTAGTCCATCTTTAACAATTAAATTTAAAACGTGACATACACAACGAATGTGATATAAAATACCACCAAAATCCAGATTGAATTGTTGAGTTAATTTTTCAATTACAACATTATTGGAGCTTGCATTGTCAAACGTGAAACTACGGATCCCCATTTTTGCAATTAAATTCATGTATAATACTCATTAAAACACGAAAGATATTATTTCCATTATGAGAGTAATCAATTATTGTAAACGCAACTATTTTTGTATGCATGCACCAATGTTTATCAACGTATAGTGCGCATTAGCAGCAATATATCCTCTGTGGTTTTTACTGGACTATAAGTTCGAAGTAAAAGATAAAACACTAGTATAATTATTTATATCAAGTATAATGGTTTCTTTCTTTTTATGAAATAAAACAATATTAACTGAACGAAGAGTATTTCTATAATTTGGTACCTTGGTTAGAGAAACTTATGTATGAAGTTGGTGAAATGAACACTTTCCACTAAGCTAAGTGGAAACTCTCCACTTGCCACCAACTGCATCATTTCTTTACGGTGTATGTTGTCTTGTGAATATACCCAATTGTTTAGATTGGAAGTAGAACTGGAATCGGCACCGGGATATCTAAATAGAAGTTGCTCCTAATTTGAATCCAACTCTCCGTAGTTGAGCAAATACTCGAGTAGTGTCTCGCTCAAATGAGTTGTGCCCCTACCCTTTTACCATGCGAACTTTTTTTACCGTGTTTACACACTTCTTTGTATTCGGACAGTCCGACAATTATTGACCCAGTCATTATTAAATTGAAATGCTCCCAACACCTAGCTTTTTATTTTCTAGCTCTTTGTTTAGTGCTCGAATCGGTAGTTGTATTTGTTTGTGTGTCAAATTCTTATTGGATATCATCCAAATCAATCGGATCCGTGCTCCCATAATCATCACCAATAACGACAGGAATTGGAATGTTATTAAGACTACTAAAATTATCATCACTTTGTTGACCCAATGTTTGATTGTAAGTCATTTCGAATAAAAATGAGAGGTAGGAGAAATTTATAAATGTATAAATTAGAATATGGACAATGTATACAATAATTGGATAGAAGAAATATGTCAATAATTTAAAATAAGCAAATTTGGCAACAATAAAACTATAGATTGTACAATAAATCAGTTAATATTGAGATTGTATATATTTGAGATTGTAAGTTGTGAACAAAATATGTATGAAAAGAGGGGTATACATAGGAATGGAAATGGGACCGGTCCGGGGCGGGGTTGCTCCTAAACCCAGCCAATTTACGTTGTGGTGCGGTGCGATGCATTGCAGGGCGAGGAGCGGTGCGGTGCAGGGCAGGTCGTCCTCAATGACCCACACCAACTGCCTCGATTATCATTGTTTTTTATTTTGTACAATTTTTATTGTAAAATGTAAATTAAACCAAAGAGGAAATAAAACAAAAAAAAATCATTATTGTGTAGTGGTTAAGTTTTGTAATTTCATACTTCGCACTTAGTTCAAATCAGATTCCCAACAATTTGAATTTGATTTCTTTTTCTTTTTAAATTATGAGTAACTGAAAATAACTTTAAAGTTCGGTGGTATAAATGAAACATGGTATAAAGTTTGGTGGTATAAATGAAACAAATTAAAGTTCGGTGGTATAAATGAAATAGAGTGTAAAGTTCAGTGGTATATAGTATAATTAACCCCCCTAGAAATCATTCTCAATTTGAATACCCTGTAACTTATAGAGACTCTTACAAAGTTTTAATTGAATAATCCGTGACTTTTAAAGACTTTTTTAAAGTCTCTAAAAGTCTCAATTAAATACATCAATACTTGTAGATGCTCTTAAAAAGTTTACATTGAATACCCCTGAACTTTTAAATATTTAAAAAATCTTTAAAAGTCTCAATTTAAATACACCCCCTTAAGTATCAAATACACTTTTTTAACACTTGAATTTATTTCAATGCAATCTTTTAAATTTTTATCAAATACACCGCTTTAGTCTCTCCTTCTATTTCAGATCGAAACGGTATATTTCAATGGGGATGAGCCGGCTCATGTAATAAAAGGGCCTAGTTCGCTCAACCCTTTCTTATCGGATCGAGCTGACGGGCGACTCGAGTCATCACTACTACATTGACGGGTGATTATCACTATAGTGACAAATAGCATTATTCTTAAGATCGTTACGCATTTAAATTCATTCACATTTTACTCACAAAATTAGTGGATTTATATAGAAATAATTAATGCCAAGAACTGTCCACAACAATGACATTTATAAAATTGAATAATGTTACTTATCTCTACGAGTAATTATCACCGATCTATGTGGCGTGATAGTAGTCCACCGCAATTGATTGGTGCTACATAATTATGTTGTCTTCTCAAACCAATCAATTAAAGTGGACACCATACATGGACGGATGATCATCACGGATGATGGTAAATATCATTACTCTTTAAAATTTTGTAATCTTAGTTAATTAAAATATTAAAATGCTCTATATGGCTTTAATTCTCATGATTGATTTAATTAAGATAAGCTAAAGGTAAATTGAAAATATATATTTTTGGAAAAGGAAGGATATTGGACAACTATAACGAATTTCTTTAGGCAAATATTTTTCTACCGAGAACTCTCTCTCTCTCTCTCTCTCTCTCTCTCTCTCTCTCTCTCTTTTTCTTCTTTTTTTTTTTTTTTTTTTTTTTTGGGGGGGTGCAACAGCACAAACAAATAAATAATAAAATGTTGGATTAATGTGAATCGACTTCAATCAAAAAATATCCTACTTTCCCTATTAGCATTTATCATCGAACAAAATACCAATTCAAGACCCTTTTATAAGTTGGCCGAGTGTCACGGGAAAGGGTTCCCTTTAAAGAAGTAACAAATAGAAATGAATTTTGAAACTATTTCCACTTAATATTTTTAGAACAAGCATGTGACATGTTCTTCCTATAAAACTTAATTAATTAAGAAAAAATAAAAAATTCAATTACTATTACAATTTATAAAATTTTCTTTGTATTTCCAAGTTCTAAGCAACACAACCCTCCAATCCAAATATCAAGTTTACTTTCTCTTTATAGAATTCCAAATTATAATTAATTATATTTCAAAAGCCATTCTTGGGACCATTCTAAGTCCAATTAGTAACAAGAGCATCAAATTAAAGCCTAAGCATTATTTTTTAAAGTTTGATTAATTAAAAATCCCATTAACCAATATGTATTTAGAATGTTGATAGAACCTTCTTTATGGATAGAAATAACGTGTTTGGCAAGATTTGAGTACTTTCACTTTTAATTCTAGATGAGCATCCTACCAACTTTCTATTATTTAGACTTGTTAAATTAATTGAATGCTCGTTTTAAACTCTATCGAACTTTATTTGATTCTTCGTGCCGTGTACGCTCTCTCATTATTTTGGCTTACTTGCAAGTGCATTACAAAATAAATTAAGATTTACATACAAAAAGTTACCCGCTTTTAAATACGCTTCTTGATACGTAAAATGTAAAAATAAAAAATAAAAATTAGGTTCACAACTAAAAATCTAAAATAACACTAAATCCTTGTATGTCCATATTATGAAACTAGTCAACACGAGCAAAATCGTACTTATTTATTACAAAATCTTCACTATTCTATCTTTATCCTCCTAAAGATAAAGCTTTTTACCTTTCTAATCGGACGGGTCCCTATCTTTTAACCAATCGAATCCTAAGAATTAGAGAAAAATTGATAACTATGAACAATTAAAGTAATATTTTGAGAAATAACAAAATATTGTACAATTTGCTTACGTGTCATAAAAAAGATAATTTTGAAAAAAATTATGTTATGTGACTGATTTTGGCATGTGACTTAATTTAATGGATTTATAAATAACAATGTGATATATTTTTTCTCACTATAATTTATCTTTACAATGTTGTTCGTTAATTGTTTTCTCTCACCATAACCATCTATGTGACCGGCGATCTAAATTGTGCGAATACTCATCAAAGTTTAGCGAATATAATCACACTATGAACAATTCATTGAGCTTTACATATGCCATATTAAACAAAAAATTACTTACAATAAGTTCATAGCATCAATCAATACAGGTCACATGAATGAAATTCATGGTTACGTGCTAGAAATTTTCAAAATATTAAAATTTCAAAAAAAAAAAATTATAAAAAAATCATCATCACATTAGCACCCATACAACACAGATCACATGATACTAATACGGATCACACTTACTTGAGATTGAGGCATTCACAGTCATATAACAGAGATCGCATATACTAATATAGATCACACGAAAATTTTATATCGAACATCACATAAATTAGATATACAGCTACATAATAAGAGGGAGAGAAAAGTTGCATGTCACACGGTAAAAGTCACAATAGTACTAGAGAGAAGAATCACCGTCACAATTCAAATATTTCAAGTTACATTAGGGATAAGATTATTTGAATTAATTAATTTCTTAAATATATGGTTGTTGAAAATATTTATTAATAACCTGATTTTTCAAAACAAAAAATTAAGTATAGGATTAGATCTAAGTATCTCTTAATATTAATACAAACATGTGGCAATATAGAAATAGAATACCCGGGCCGGGTGGAATTTGAACCCGACTACATATGTATTTTAAAAAAATCCAGCCCATTTTATATTTCAGTGACTTTTTTCAAATTAGATTCAAACACTTTTTAAAAATGTCATCAAGTTATACTAATTCAGACATATTTTAATTAATTTCATAATTACTTTTGCGACCCAAATTAATTAGAATTAAACACGATTAAAACTTCAGCAGCAAAGCACGTCGCCATCGTCTTCTTACGTCTCCCGCATGTTTTTGCACCTCATTGCCAATGTTTTGCGACTTGCCGCCGGCCATCAAAACATTTTCTATTGTTTTCGCGAGTGATAATGGTGAATTCACGATTTTTTTTACTATTGTTCTTCTTCTCAATTATGTAAAAGATAAAGTTTTGAACTTTAACAATCTGCTATTATTCTCAATTAATGATTGAAATTCTGAGAAATATTGGACAGTCCCTAGATTGCTTCTTGACAGTGGATACAATTGCTTCTTGAATGTTATTTGGCAAGTGAATTCATTTTTTATGAATAAGTTCTCTTATTTTTTATTGAATTGAGTTGTGTTTGTTGGAGATATTGTTCAATTGATATATATGAACACAATTGCTTTGTAATTATTTTTTGGTCGAATAAATGAAAGCAGCATTTGTTTCACATAGTTTCACATACATCAATTGTATGTGATAACAATTTTATTATATGATTCTGTTAGTGATATTCTTATTTGTGTACATCTTTGTATTCATTGAGTGCCATATTTTCTCTGATTTGATATTATTTTATGTATAATAATAGACAGTATCGACATCATTAAAATTAGTCTTTCTAGCTAATAGTTAAATGTAAATTATTATATAGTATCATAGAAGAACAGTATCATAAGTAGCACAATATCTTTAAAAAACAGCATCTTTCAAAATCTTGAAGACTAAAGACTGCTTAATCATATAGTATTAATACTAACCATTTAATTTCTATAATATATAAATTTATATTTATTAAATTACGGTGTAAAATCACAATATCAAATGTTTTATGTATATTTTATATCGTATGGAATTGTTATTATTTTTCTCATGTTAATGAGTTATGATACTATTTATTGTACAATATCATATAAAGATAACAGTATACAATATACAATATCATTAAACAGTATATTATATACAGAAATTTAAGCACAGCTTTTATTGTAATGTGAAAAAAATACAATTTCTATAGCAATCAATTTTTTTTTTAATAAATTGCAAAATAAATATGAAACAAAGGGATATAAATATGAAAAAGAAAAATAGGATAAAGAAAGAGAGGGCTTAAACACGAAATGTTGACTTTTATAATTACAGGATATAAATTTATTTTTGCTTAGCTATATGGCTTTAATTGAAGCACATTTGGATCATATGACTTTGGAGTCAATAAAAGCGCGTTAACAAAGCTTTCGACCTGAATTTGCCCATTTAGAAAGTGAATATTAGAGCTTGTACCCCTTACTATTTCAAATTTTCAAATATACTGAGATACATATTAATTTTTTTTCATATTTACAATTAAATTTATATAAATACGTTTTATTACAATATTTTAAATATATATGAATTTTCCAAAACCCATATGCTATAACTGAAATTTCCCATTTTCAAGGGATTAGTCTTAATCTGAAATTTTCTCGAGAGAAATCACGTCCCATTCCTCCTCACAATCAAATTGAAGTCATATTATTCTCTAATCACCGCTCCAAAAAAAAAAAAAAAAAAAAAATCAAGGCCATTTGAACTGCGTTGCATTCCAGAAGATTTCAATGTATGATAACTGCATTCCAGGGTATGATATTATTTTAATGTTTGTTAACAAGTTTTGTTACTTCATGAAACCATGTTGGTTATAACGTGGTGTTAACATCTACCTGTTTATTACAATTAGTGTTTGTTAACAAGATTTGTTACTTCAACAATATATGTTGGTTACCACATGATGTTAACACATACATCTTTGTTAAACTAATCTATAAAATTACAACAAGTATTGATGATCTTTCGAGAGTTTACTTGATTTTGTTACTATTTGGTTTTGTATATTATAATGTTTCTCCGTCGTTCTAATTATTAACCATATGTTAGAGAGTGTAAACACAAAACTATGAAATAATATTCTTTTTTTAGATTGAGTGGAGGAATGGGTTGGAAAAAATTAATGAACTATTTCATTTTAATCGAATATCCATCATTAGTAGTTGCAATTTTTTAAGCTAGTGGATTATGAATTAAATCCATAGCATAATCATAGTGCCACCAAGAATTATGACTTCCTAATGAAACGTTAGATAGAGAATTTGTATGGGTGAACTCCGAATTTAAAATTTGAAAAGGAGAAATTTATGAGATAAAATCTTGTCGATAATGATAAAATTCTGTTATTAACTAAGATAACAATACAGATTAGCATGACTCTTTACATCTTAACAATATTCAATTTATATTATCATTTAATGGTATAATTGTAAAAATTTATTGTCGCCAATAAATTTCAATTTTTAATTATAGATTATATGTATAATTTTCCCATTTAAAAACCCTATGTTCAACCAGTGAAGTGTGAACTATGATTACGAGGCCCGTAAGTCGTGGTCCGTTAGTTAAAAATCATCGTCACCATTGGTCTAGTAGTATTTTCAAACATTACTATATATTATCGACAATTTTCTTAAAATGCCTATTTTAAATTAATCTACGGGTGCAAATCTATTTTATTATAACTCCTCAAATTCTCAATATGGACCCCCTCTATCATCTGACTATGGTCCATTGTTAGCAAAATTGCACATATAGTCCTAATTCTATATTTAAATAAGCATGCAGATCTCCATTTTATTTTATGTAGAACTCGGGTCCTCAGCCACTAAATTGAATGTGATCCAACTGCTCATTTAAGTAAATGTTCTGGATGAAATTATCCTCAAGCAAAAAAATTTGCTTAAATTTTTTTTATCATATTTGTTCCACCATTTTTTAATTATTAAAAGGTTTACCTTGTGCTAAATGATTTCCTCTCAAAATATTCCTCACCCCGTCCTTTCATTTGTTCCTTACTTTAATGGATATGATAAAGATCTAGAAAATTGTCTAACATATAACGTGCTATTGAGCTCCTCCCGTGAGACTTTGTTTGTTCATCGCTCGATCTTTACTCTTTAAGTGAAATTCATATATCTCTTCTCATTATAGGAGTTCAACAAGTAGTGAAGAAATAAACTTAACATAGTTAAGACATCTAACTATATATCAAATAGGGCAGTCGATTATGTTAAGTTTAACAGCATCAAGAAAAATATTATTTTATTGAGAAAGAAACTCTTATACAATATGAGACGTGTACAATATTTTTGGTATTGAATACAACATTCTAACACTCTTACTTGTCTTATCACTTGCTATATTTTCTCACACACCTACAAATACAATACATCCATACCCTATTTATACTACTCATATGTTGGTTACAACATTTCTAGAGAAATTCATTAATGGTGGTTAACAAAGGCTGAAAAGTTATAGTGCAAATTAAAATAATGAAAGCTCCTTTGTTATTCTAGGTCCTTCTTGATGTATATGGAAATGAAGAAATTTTTTAGAAAAAGCATATTAAAAGAAAACAATGAGAAAATGTAGAACATTCAAATAAGTCGGTGATGACTTTCAATTCTCTCCTTTAGCACCAACTATTTGATTTAGCTCTCGATCTCCCCTTTAAGCACATTTTCTCCGACAAAGTGATAGTGTATTTCGACGTGCCTAGTTTTTACATGACATAATTGGGTTTTCCGCTAGGCGAATAGCTGATTGGTTATCACAATATAGTTGATTTTTTACTAGTTGATGTATATCCATCGTCAATTGCATTAGACATGTACTCTCATAAGCTACTATTGTCGCCTCTCTATATTCTCGCTTACGCTATTAACAAGGATACGATCGGTTGTCTCTTTTTGCACCATGACATTGCAAATTGACCCAATATATAATACGTACTTAATTGTCGATCTCCTCGTATCTCGACATCCAAAGATAGTCTCGCATCACAATAGCTAACAACTTTGCAATTTTTATTTTTCTTGTAAAATAGTCCATAGTCAATTGGTCATTTTACGTACCTTAAGATCCCACCTACTACTTGAAGGTGTGGCTTCTTCAACTTTTCTATGAAGCGGCATGCTATCTCGCCATCGCATAAGTGATGTCGGGTTGTGTGTCGGTGTCAAGTTGATTAAACTTCCTACTAGTCATCAATACATGGTTGCATTCTCCAAGTCTTTGCCTTCATCTGCACGTGGCTTGGAGTTAATCTCGATCGAGGTCGATATTGGCTTGCAGTCGATCATCCCTAACTTGTATAGGATATTTCTAGCATACTTTTGTTGGCACAAGAATAACCCTTCTTTTGTTTTTACCATCTCGAACCCCAGAAAATGATTTGGCTCTCTAAGTTCTTTTATTTGAAATCTTACTGACATGTTCATACTCATTCTTTGATTTCGTGTTTGTCATCATCTCGTGACAATAAGATCATCCACATACACTAGCACTATTGCTAATCTTCCATACTCGTGCTTTGACGAAGAGACTTGAATATATTGGTGTCAATGAGTATCTCGCCTTCGAACTAAGAATTTTGCTATCTTACTGTACCATGCTCACGACACCTGCTTAACCTATAAAAGGTCTTTTTTAACTTACACATGTAGCATGTATTCTCTTTATTTTTTAACTCTTTAGGTTGCTCCATGTATACATCTCGATCAAGTCTACCATGAAAAAATGAATTTTCCACGTCCATCTGCCATAGCTTCCAAGAGTTGCTTGCTGGCAGTGCTATTAACACTGTATTATAGTGATCTTGGCCACTGGACTAAACGTCTCATCATAGTCCAATATATACTGTTATGAGAATCCACAAGTCACTAAACGATTCTTGTACCTATCTATTGACCCATTTGGTCGCTTCTTTATCTTGTATACCTATTTGCAGAATATAGACTTTACTCCTATATATTGACATCAAGTCCTAAGTCTCATTGTGCATTAAAACAATGATCTCTTCTTCCATTTCCTTTCTCCACTCTGTGATGGATTGTCTTTTCAAATGTCTATGGCTCTTTGGTACTTACATCTTCTTCTACTACTGCATTAGTGTACTTGAGATTTGGCCTTCGTTGTCTAGTTGATTTCCTTAGTTGTAGGGATACCAATAGGGCAGGTCCAGGGCCGGTGCTCCGCCTCGCCCGCCTCACCGCATAAAAATTTTACCCTATCCCGTGACCAACGAATGCGCCAAGACGACACCTTTTGACCCACCAACTATCCAAAGAATAATTTTTTTTTGTAAGTTGAAAAGAATAATTAAAAACATATAGATATACAAAATTTTTAAATATTTGTAGTAAACAAAACAAAATAAAATAAAAGATTGGGGTTGTAGTATAATGGTTAAGATTGATAATTTATAAGTTCAACCTGGGTTTGATTCTTCTTTAGTTCATTTCTAACAAAAATTACAATTTCTATTTTATTTTATGATTTTTCTCAAAAAAAATTTGAGTGGGCGGGTCACGGGACGGGCGAGGTAGAAAATTATGCCCCGAACCAGCTCCTATTATCCGAATAAAGAGGGCGGGACAGCCTGGGTTAGAGCGGATCTGGGGCGGTGGATTTTTTTGCCATCTTTACTTAGTTGTGGTTGATGATTCGTAGGTACATCAACCTCTTCTTGTTGGCTTGACCTATTCTCTTCTACTTTTGGTTGATGCACACCAGTTAGCCAAGGATTTTGCGTTACCCTAGTAGGCACTTCTCTGTCACTTGAATCTTATGAATTTTTTTATTTCCTCATAGCTCTGTTGTACTTGTGCGATTTATTCTTGCAACTTGTCTTCTATTTTTTTTAATCTGGTAGTTCTACCATTTGCGGTGTCCACCAATAAGACGCTTCATCAAACACCACGTTGCGCGATGTGTAGCAACGGTCGTTTGTAGGATTGCAGCACCTCCATCCTTTCATTTAGTTGTCATATCCCACAAATATACATTTAATAGTCTTTTGTCGAACTTGCTCCTCAAGTGACTAGACACGAACACTTAACATATGCAAAGAAAAGATAAGAAACTGACTAACTGTGAGCTTAATTTTCCACAATTTCTCAAAGGGTGACACGAACCCTAGATTCGATTACAGAAACCTGTTTATCACATATGTTCTTGTCCTCGTACACTCTGCCCAAAACCTTCCTAGCACATTCTTTATGTGTAGAATACTTCGACAAGTTTCAAAGATGATGTCGGTTCTTCCTTTTCGCTACATTGTTCTACTGTGGATTGTTTGGACATATCAACTGATGGTGTATCTTATGTTCTCAAAGATATTGGGAGAATTCTCCGATGTGTACTCTTCCCCATTATCATTGCATAAACACTAAATCTTATCTTCGAATTTCCTTTTACTTTTTCTTTGAACTCCTTTATTTTAGTAAACGTCTCGGATTTTTCTTTTATAAAGAAAACATTGAGAAGTTGTCGATGAATGTCACCACGTGAAACGTATTCCTCAAATTGATGATTGATTGGCATGTCCAAACACATTAGTGTATCAGTGCCAATGGTTACTTTGCTCTATAGTTTGACTCCTGATGTGTTAGCTGATGTGCTATACCATATTAACAACTAGCACACACCATGTCGTTCTGATCTCAAGCTGAGGGAGACCTTTGAGCATCGAATTCTTCATCATTACCTTCAGCTTGTGATATCTTACATGTCTTAGTCTCACATGCCATAAATCTTCTGTCTCGTTCTTTCGATTCTTATCTACGTGTATGCATCACCGACATTACATAGATGCACTCTAGTCTCTGTCTATCCATTACTGGCCTACCTAAATTTTACTCCATTCCTGGCATGCAATAGACGTCTTATAGCTGTACTTGATTAGGACTAAAACGAGGCGTGATAATTGTCTTGCCAATGTGGGCTACTGCAATCTCGAGTTATTGGCAGTTACCACCATTCTGCCTCCCTTGTACTCCTTTGTGTTTTGATGCTTATTATTGCCGCGTGTTATGTGATTGAAACATCTTGAATTGATAATTCAATTATTTTTATAATTTATTCATCTAGGGACGACCACCACTAGCGTTGATTCTTCCTCAAAGCTTGGACTGTACACCCTATTTTAGTGTGTTCAATCACGGTGAACGATACTACAGAATCCCCACTTTTCTTTTCTATTGTATATATTTTTTTTTTGCTGATTGGAGGTTACCATATTGCTTTCTACTGGCTTTTCCCTTGATTGACAATCTCTAGCATAATGTATTTGTTTTTCACATACAAAAAATGGGCCATTAGCTCATCTATATCTCTTGACAACTGGCCCTCATGTCGCAACTTTGTTGGGCTCCTCTTATCTGAAACTTTCTTCGTGTTTATCTTCTTTTAATTCTTTAATATTTTGTTGATGGAGTTAACCTCTTCTTTTATAGTCGAATAATACTTCTTCTTCTTTTGAGGCCCCTAACATTTGCTTGGTCAATGATTCTTGGTTAGTCGACAAATTTTTTAGATTGACCGGTGAAGGTTGCTCTAGCCAACCATGTTTTATGGCAATGAAACCTCTAAATTCAGGTTTCAATCCATGTATTATTATCTTTTTATTCTAGACTCTGAAATTTTACTCGTAGAATCTAATTCAGATAATTTGCAACAAAAAGATTTTATCTTGCTAAAATATTGGTTTACTCTCTTTTTTCCCTTAGTGGTAGAGAGTAGCTAGTTCTTCAGAAGCTACAACCTTAGATCATTTTTCTTTGAAAACAGTGTTGCAAACGTGTCTCATGCTTCCTTTGGTGTGTTTTTGTCATTTATATGCTCCAATAATTGTTCATCGATTGTTGTCTTTATAGCAAATATAGTCTTGTCTACTTTAATATTCTATTTCTTCATAGCCCGGGTGTCCTCTGGCGGTGTCACATCACTGCTGCCGACTACGTCCCACAAGTCTTGCCCTTGAAGATATGACTTCATACAAGTTTTCCATGTGGTGTAATTTTAATTATTGAGCTTCTTAATTTCACCTACCACTTGCATGTCGCCCATCATGACTTGGCTAACCCTCTGTTACCAAGCAAATTTTATCGAAGCTTCACAATCTCAAATTGTGCACGATCTTCAGAAGCTCGACAATAATCTCCACTCGATTGATCTTCAGAAGCTCGACAATAATCTCCACTCGATTGCCTCTCTCTGAAACTCCTAGCCCTCAATCGACCATCTTTGTTATCAAATTGTTGAATTTAACAAAGAAAAATATTATTTTATTGTGAAAGAAACTCTTATACAATATGACATTTGGACAATATTTTTGGTGTGAAACTCAACGCCTAACACTCTCGCATCTCTTATCACTAAATATACTTTCTCACATAACTATAAATACAATACATTCACTCCCTTTTATACTACTCATATGTTGGTTACAACATTTAGAGAAATCCATTAATAGTGGTTAACAAAAGTTGAAAAGTTATAGTGCTAAAGATCCCATATTATTCTAGATCCTTCTTAATGTATAAAGTAATGAGGGAAAATTCAGAAAAAGTATATTGAAAGAAAAAAAAATGAGAAAAATTTAGAACCTTCAAATAAGTACCTTCAAGTCGGTTCTCCTATGCGAACTAACTTTGATTAAGTCTTCACTATGTTTGAATTGTTATTTGACATAGGTTAACTAGATGAAGTTATTATTGAGGATCGGGCCTAATGATACAATACTAAACTTTTTCGTTTAATTCTGAATTGTTTGTAATAAAATTAAAAAAAATGTAAATAACCTAAAGAATTTATATATGACTAATGGGAGCGCGTGCATTGCACGCATTTTGGCTATAATTGTGTAGAGAATAGTGACCAAAATTTCACTTGTTGGTGATGACTAGGATAATATGGTTCGGTTATTGAAGTTATCGTGAATAATGAGCTTTTGAATCGGGCTTTGATAGTTAGGCTTTGGTGTGGGTGATTATTGGGCCAAAGCATAATTATTCTTATTTTGAACTAAGATTTTAATAGATTTCTTAACATTTATAAATTTTCGAAATTTTATGAAATTTAATATAATTTGACAGATTTTATAAGATTTCAATAAATTTCTATATTATAGATTTAGAGAAAATTGTCAATAAGTCATCTATATGTGACTTATTCTAAATTAGGTCTAAACACTTTTCAAAATTGTCAATAAGTCATACTAATTCAGTCAATACCATAATTATTCCTATAATCCTTTTAACCATATTTAAATTGTACATTACCGGCGCAAAATCCCGATCACATCACAGGCAAGCTCTCCATGCATATAGGTGCCCTCATTCATGGTCTTTTTGTTTGCAAAGTTGGTCACGTGGTTTCCTACTCTTATTTTGCAGGTGAAAGCCAAAACCATAACGGAGATTCACTCTCGGGTCGAGAAGAATCATGATGGCGCCACAAAATTACTCCACTAAATTTTTTCAAGCTCTACAAAATTAATGGGCTGAGTTCGGTAGTGGTGCGGTGTTTGCAAGATGGCTTGTGTCGAAAAACAATGATGAGGGAAAGAGGAGAATGGAGATTGAGTCGGTGGTGGGTGACGGAGATGGGAAAGAAATTAAGACGGATTTGAAAGAGAATATGTCAATGAGGAGTTCAAGAAGGCATGTTTTGGAGGATATTGAGATTAAAGATGATAAAATTGAAGAAGAAGCAAGGAGAGTGAGTATTTGTATATCGCCCAAGAATGTTCTTTTGTTGATGTAGTGCATATCTCGATCCTATGAAAATGGTCGTTTTGCTAACGCTTTAGTTGGGGATACAAATACTGCTTCTGAACAAGAAGATGCTGATAAAGGTGGAGAAAATATTAATAAAGAAATTGAGGATATTGAAGAATAATTACACGTACAAGAATGTGAAATTGCAGATGAAGTGGATGATGAAATTTCTCAACAAAATTTAGCGTATCAATTGAACAAGAGATCCCTGCAGAAGTAGAATCAAAAGTGCCTCAAAATGATTTGTTGCTGTAAATAGTTTAATTTGACAAATTTATATAGAGTGACCATGATTTGTTGCTGTAAATAGCAGCTTGAATTTTTGTATGGATGATACTAAATTATAGAAAACAGTATCATATAAAATAGTATCATTATATTAGTTATGACCATGATTTGCTGTTATAAATAGCATATTGATATTGTATTATAGAAAATAGTTTGATAACTTATTATAGAATAGAAGCTTAATATTATTTTAAGTTAGCCATTAGGTTATTCTGTGTTGTTTGATATTGTATTATAAAAAATAAAAAATAGTATCATAACAGAAATGGCATAGAATTCGCATACGTGCTCGGAATTTTTATTATAATATGTTTTCGGAATGATCTCGATGAACCGGTCAAGACCAGTGACTTTGCCACTGCTGACAATGGATTTTAGCCATTTGAAATTGTCTCTTTAGCTTAAAATGGTAATTTTTAATTTTTCTTGTCTATACAGTATTATAGATAAATATATCTTAACATATCAATATCATAAATGATAGTATCTTATTAAAAAACTTTATCTAGATAAAATAGTATCATAGATATAACTAAGTAGAGATGTTTTACTGCTTAAAGTAATGATATTGTTCTTAAAATACTCCATTAGTAGTACAAGACCATTAATACTGTATGCATTCAATAACAATATCATAGATTAAAACAGTATTATAAATTGAAACATTGTCATAATAAAACAGTATCATAAATAAAAACATAAATAAAACAGTATCATATATAAAAATAAGTACATGATGTTTTAATGGTTGAACTAATGATAATGTTCTTAAAATTCTCTTTAGTACAAGATCATTGATACTGTTTGCATTCAATAACAATATCATAAATTGAAAACATTATCATAATAAAACAGTATCAAGGATAAAAGTATGGTATGGAGGTAGAAGAAACCGATGAATTTCTGTAGAGTGGCCATGATTTGTTGCTGTAAATAGCAGCTTGAATTTTTGTAGGGATGAAAAAGTTTGATGTGGGAGAAATCATGATACTGTTTTATTTGGTGTGGGCCATTAAATACTGTTAGTTATGTGTATTGTTTGATACTGTATTATAATAAAATAATATCACAAAAAATAATATCATAACGGAAACGGGCATAGAATTCGCATACATGCTCAAAATTTTTATTATAATATGTTTTCGAAATCGTCTCGACAAGCCGGTCAAGACCAGTCACTTTACCACTGCTAATGATAGATTTTAACCGTTTGAAGTTTCTTTTTTAGCTTAAAACAGAAATCTTTAGTTTGTCATATTAAAAAAGTATCACAGATAAATGTATCTTAATATATCAATATTATATATAAAAGTATCTTAATAAAACAATTATCACATATACAAACTACATTCAATAAAATAACAATTATCATAGATTGAAACATTATCATAATAAAATAGTATCAAATATAAAAATATGGTATAAGTATACCATATCAATTTATATAAATAAAACAGTATTATAGATGTTTTACTAGTTGAAGTAATTATATTGTTCTTAATAGTTGAAATAATGATATTGTTTACATTCAATAATAGTATCATAAGTTGAAACAATATTATAGAAAACAATATCATATATAAAATTAAATACAAGATGTTTTAAAATGATCCATTAGTAGTGTTTGTATTCAATAAAACAGTATCATATATAAAACCAAGTACAAGATCATTGATATTGTTTGCATTCAGTAACAGTATTATAGGTTGAAACATTATCATAATAAAATAGGTGCAAAGATAAAAGTATGGTATAAATATACTAATGCACATTATCTAAATAAAACAGTATTATAGATAAAATAATATCATACAAAAATAGTATCATAGAAAACAGTATTATTGAATTAGCTCTTTTTTGGAAATTTAGGGGTATGTTGGCCTTTTAGCGCTAAATTGTGACTTTAATTGAATTAAATTTTGGCTATATGACTTTAAATCCCATAAATACAACAACAAAGGACCTGGTCTTGAATTTATCCTAGATTTTAATAGATTATTATGGATTTCATTGATTTTAATGGGTTTGTAGTCTTTTATTAAAATTATATTTTTATTTCCTCAATCGATAAAAGCAACTTGTCAATCGTAAGTTTTGAAAAAAAATTAAAATTATACCATACCATTTCAAGTCTATTTTTTTTTAAAACAAAATACATCTTGACGGAAAATTTGCTCTAAAATTAATGTTGAAAAGTCAACTCTCCACGAAGCACACAATTTTTTTTTTTATATAAAAAAAACTTTTCTAATAGGCAAAAAAGAAAAGAAAAATAGAAAACTAATTCATGATATATTGATATATATAATTTACTTTTTAAATATTACAAATGAGTAACAAGAATGTATTTGTGATTTTTTTTAACCACTCATTGTGTACAAAACATAATATTAGTTTTTATGAATAAGGTATAACATTATGGTATATTAGAAAGAAACTCCTAATTTTGTTATTTTAAATAAAAATTGATTAAGTTGAAAATATAGCAACAGTATGGAGAAAAATAGAATAAGGACGTGAAGAATTACAAATTTGTACAAAAGAATTTTCAAAGAAAATCTTATGTGAAAAGTGAGGTTTGAGAGAGAGAGAAAAAAAGAGAGAAGTCAATTGATAAAAACAATAGTTTTGAAAGGTGATTTTGAGATAGAGAGATAAGCCAATTGAAATTTTAAGATTTGATGCTATAATTGTTAAATAAAATTAGTAATTATAATTATAGTTCCAAATCTATTTAAATATGTTAAAATCCATCAATTAATGAAATCTTTAGAAATCCACTAGTTACTGAGGATGCCTAGATTTCTAAAAAATCTATTTAAATCCGAGTTAAATACATCTAAATTTCAATGAAATCTATTAAAATCTGAATTGGGAACACCTAAATTTATATAAATTTTTAAAATCCATTCAAATATGAGGTGAAAATACCCCCTTAGTTTTTCAGTTTTTTAAATAGTATGGGTATTTTTGATTTTTTCTAACCAGTTTACCTTTGAGCTTTTGATGATTTATTTTGGAAAAATTACGTATATAACTAATTTGTCACTGAAATTTACTTAACTTCCAAACAAAATTAAAAAATACCTCTAAAAATACTGGGTTTTAATGAAACGTTGATTTTAATAATTTTATCATCCAAATTATTTATTCGGCCATTTTATTTTTTGTTATCCAAATTCAAATTTTAAATCTTGTTCAACAAAATCACAATCATTGTAAATTTATTCTATTAAACAAATATGCTGAAATTTAGTGGAATTGTCAAAAATTATAATTCGAGTCCGATGTCGCAAATCACTCTCGGATTGAATATAACAACTTGTATGTGCTTGTATAGAAATATCGATAACATTAACACGGCACAAAATGCAGTCCAGTATGTATGTCTTAACAATGTTTCATGGCAAAAACTAATATCAAGACAAAGATAGTTTGTTTCTTCTTCCGGTGTTTAGTGACTTATTTCGGTCATATATGTGTCCCTTTAGGGTGGAGAAAGAATGCCTAATCTGGATCTTAGTTGCTACCATTTCGAGTAATTGACATCATAAAAACCCGAGAAAATACAAAATAAGAACAAAAATTAGGGAACACTCGAAATATTATAACACAAAAATGAACGAATTCAATAGCTTGCACGATCCGGCTTAAAACAAGAAATGTGAACTTTACCTTTCTATAATCATCTTTTCGCAAGGGGTTTATCTCCTTCTACAATAAAAAAAAAAAAACTTATAAAGATTAAGTGAGATTTACAATAAATAGACGAGAATCGAAAATGTAATATTGTAAATAGAGTAAAGTTTGATAGAGCCTGAGAAATGAATGAGGTGATAATGTGAATTGAATTAAGAGATAATGTACGTTAAATATGGTGATTTTATTATTGGTCGCTCAGAATTTATGTTAGTTACTTTTTAAATTTGAAATTAATGTAAAATTAGCAAAATAAAATTATAAGTATCTAGTACTTTTCAAATACATTTGTAGGGTGGTCAATATTTTTCAAAATATTAAAACGATTCCGTATATTTCATTTTTTAGTTATAACTAAATAGATAGCCTAATATTCCCGATTTATTTTATTTTTAGTCTTGGGGGTTGTTTGTTGATCCCAAGGTCATTATCGTACATTTATATTTTTGTACTATTAGTTTTGACAGTGTCCATAACAAAATACAATTAGAGGAAATTGCACCTGATACTTACACCTTTAAAAATAATTTTAAAATTATATGTATGCGTTATTTTAATAATATTGTGTAAATATTTATTTAGATTAAACAAACTCAAATTTTTAATTCTAAACCCAATAAAATACTTCTAACAACACCACCTCTCATCCTCTTTCTTCACTCGCCTCCGACAACCACCATCACTACCATGATCCAAAAATCCATTTAAACCACCATCGAAATCCTATCAGTACCACTCATTGAAGCACTCGGTCTAAAATCCATCGTTGGTCACCAACCATCGCAAAAAAACACCACCAAATCTAAAACTAGAAAATCATTACTAATCTACCTCGGCCCGGAATCATGCAAAAGACCACCTCAACTCTAATCTACCACCAATATAAAGGTCATCGTTGCCGCTGCCAAACTAGTATCTCAACCTGCCATCATCATTGCCAAATCTGGATTTGGATATGGTATCGCAACCCACAATCACCGGTGGAGATGGTGGTGGAATGCAATCGAATATGTTCTTTGTTTTTTGAGAATCGACTTTAGATTTGATTTTTTTTTAAGATTGGATTTTGGTAGGTTGTGGTGGTGAAAATAGACTGCGGCAACTATGGAGGTTTTGGCAGCGTAACACATTTTGTAGAATTGTATCAACAATAGTGGTGGTGGTGGCCGCAGATGCATAACACAGATTGTTAGTTACACTTTATGTAATGACAATGACGGAGTTGACAATGGTGGCAAAAGATAACACGCTTTATTACGAATGTTATACAAGTGTAACAAAAAAAGTGGAATTTGGTTGAAAAAAAATATAGATACTAAGCGTACAAAAAAAAGAATAAATATTGGTGTAAAAAGGAATAATTGAAATAGTATTTTGGTAAAAGAAAATATTGAAAAAGATTTTAAGAATTGGTTTATTTTTGAAAATTTTTCCATAAATCAAACATTGTATACCTAGTAAGTACCTATGCAAGAATAGAAGAATAAAAGACACAAAGATAAACTTCAACCGATAGAATGATCAATAACAAATAGATACACATCTAAATTTTATTAAATTAACAAGGATAGACATACACTTCTACCGCAATACTTAATATTTAAAGTAGAGATAACTGAGTTTAAAGTGATCATCATCAAAATTAAAATGTGTTGTTTCCAAAGATTTATATTTCGAAAATCTTAAATATCACAATGTTTTTGGTGATAGCCCAAGAATAACTAACCAAGAGGGGGGTGAATTGATTTTCTCAAACTTTTTCGAAAAATATTCTTAAAAATGAAATTTAAGAAATAAAAATTGATTCACTCAAATATAAGCACAATATAAGTAAATAAAAGAGAAGAGAGAGTGCAAACGATTTTTATGGAGGTTCGATCCAACCAATGATCTACGTCCCCTGCTACTAAGCTCTCCAACACGAGCACGGCCTTTCCACTATTTTGATTGACTTATGGTGCAATCCAAACCCTTACAATGTATCCGTGACTTACAAACAAGGAGCACCGATTCTTATACAATATTGAACTTTTCACGGGACCTCAATATGACCCAAATATATGAAGAAATTGATTTGAGTATTTCTCTCTAGATGAATGATAGATACAAGTTTAGTTCTAAGAGAGACTAACACTTTAATGAATAGCAATGAATAAGGAAAGCTCATGTTAGAAGAAAACTTTGTTGAGAAAGATGAATCAAAGGTATGATTTAATCAAACAAAGTTTTTCAATATGAGATATTGAAGATATAAATACAATGAAGCTTTGGATGAAGTTTTTCAATATGATTCTCTCTATAAATGCTCTATATGTGTTGTTGAATGATAATAAATGAAGTGGTATTTATAGAGATGAATTTTCGTCACTTTCGACCAAACGAATGACCAAACGGATGACCAAACGGTCGACCGGTCGATTAGTCGAAATAGCCGTTGAGTGCAAAAAAGTCGAACGGACACTTTTTGACAAAATGTGACAGTCAAACGGTCGACCGGTTCATTTCAAACGGATGACCGGTTCAAACGGATGATCCAAACGGATGACCGTTTCCACGCTTTTGAAAAATGATTTTTGCTTTGATACAAATATTTTATGCAAGTAATAATGACATGTGTTTTGTGCATAAAAATATTTTGAGCTTTCATTCATTTAATTGCTAAGGATTAAAGAGTTAATACCTTTACAATTTTATCTAAAAGATCTATTCTTCAATCTTGATCTTGAATCTTGAATTTCATGGATCTTGAGATGCTTGAACTCTTGAATTGATTTTGACCTTGAACTTGTCATTGCATGAGAGTTCGATTTGTAGCACTTTGAATTTTGCTTGAAAATAAAATGTTAGAAAACATAACCAATTTGTTTGTAATAATCAAAACATTAAGGTTTAAAGTTAACCTTAGGTCAACAATTTCCCCCTTTTTGATTATGACAAACAATATACAATAAAGCATAAATATTCCCCCTTTCTTTTCAAGTAAACATGATTTGATGAATTTGATGAATTTGTATCACATTATATCGTTTTCATTTGATTTGCCAAATTTATCATATATGTCATTACATGATATCAATTCCATTTGATCACAAATCCATCACATCACACATTTCATCATATTTCATCACATAGTTATTTTCCCCTTTTGGCATAAACAAAAAGCAAAAAGATAAAACATTAAGGTTTAAAATAATTTCCCCTAAATGAAACAAAATATGCCGTTCATTGATAAACTTAAAAAAAAAGCATAGAACATAGACTTCGCTTCCAAAACATAGCTACAAAAACAAAAGTAATAAATAAACTTCGCTTCCAAAACATAGCGACAAAAACAAAAGTAATAAATAGACTAAGGCTCCGGTGGCGGAGGCGGAGGAAATCGGTGCCGAGACGGGAGTGAAGAGCATGAAGCAAGGATGTGATGCCGTCTCACAAAGTTTGCAGTCCACCAACCGTAGTTTGAATGCTAGCCGCTTGTTTGAGGTCACTCACGGCATGTTGTAGGCCATCGACGGTAGATGCAAGAGAATCGATCCGCCCATTAAGAAGATTAAACTCGTCCTCGTTGAAGCCGGAGGTGGAGGATGACGGCCTTTGAGATGATCGGGTCGACGCGAGGCGAGCATCTTCGGCATTGCCACCTTCGTCCATTTCTTCCTCATCCTCAAATGGCAAAGTCGAGGGGCGGACTCATCGTCAAATCCTTGGATTTTGCTACCCATTGCCCATTTTCTTTGACAATTTTCATACGGCGAAGGGTAAGAATATTTATGGTGTCGGTGGGTTTGGGAAGAGTGGCAACCGAGTTACTGGAAGGAAACTTCAAAATGTTGAAAAATCTTAGTGAGAAACATTCCGTAGGGAAGCCCCTTAGCCCTAGTGCCGTTAAGAACGGATCACATGTGTTGGATCATTATGTAAGGAAAATCAAGTTTACGCCCATCGAAGGATAGAGTCGAGAAGAAATACATCATAGTGATTAACCTCATCTAAGTGACCTTTACGATGAACAATAATATGTGCGATGATGTTATGGAGGACTCGACATGGAAGAGTAAGTTGGTTCGTGCGAAGACGGACGACGACAAAATTGCTTGCCGGTGACATGACAACAGGTCATGCGATTGGGTCGTAATCTTGAGTATGAGGAATTGTTTTGTGGTGTACATGCGAATACCGCCTTCCTCAAGATGAAGAAGTGATCGAATTAAGTCTTGAGTGATTCTTATTTGTTTATTTCGAACTAGACAAGAAATTTCGACCTTGGAGAGGAAGACATATTTTATAGAAATCTTTGACAATGGAAGGGTAAACTTTGTCATTCAACGTGAGAATGCCAACCCAACCCATACCTATGAAAAGATCCTCTATATGAAAGGAAGGGGCTTCAAAAGTAAAGAGGCAAGGTCCACGTTCTTACCGATGAGGACGGGACATTTGGCAATCCGAATTTCCGAGGGAGAATCCTCTTCTTCAGATGATGGAGTAGGTTGCCTATCTCTCCTAGGTCGGTTTGGCTGCCATTTTCACTCGAGGCATGATTTTGAAGACGGATTTGGAGCCTAGGGTTTAGAGATCGTCCGTTTGGGTGGAAAGGGTAAAATTGATGGATAAAATTGGGGATTTTTCGGTTTTGGTGTAAAAAAGATATGGGTTTTGTGATTTTGAGTGTAAAATGGAAAGATTAGGAGATGGGAAGATGATTGAGAGAGAAATGAACGGAAAAACCCTAGGGCGCGCAAAGATGAAATGAGGAATTTTGAAAAGAAAGGGGTTAAAACCACGATTTGCGCGCATACTGATCGACCGTAGCCCCCAAAAGGTCGTCCGCTTTAACCGGAAGTTTGACAAGTTAAATCTGCTCAAACGGACGATCCTACTGGATGATCATAAGGTCGTCCGCTTAATCTACACTCGTCCGCTTTGAAACGCTTAATTTTGGCAAAAGTCTCGCTTTGACGGATGATCAATGGTTCATCCGTTTGACATGAAACGGTCGACCGCTTTAATTTATCGATCGTCCGCTTTGACACAAAAACATTATAAACTTTGCTTTTTGGTCTTATTATCAATCTTTAACACATATTTGTCACATAAAGTGCAATCAATCATAAAAAATGCATAGAGTTTAGCCACATATTTCATCTTCATCAAGTATGCCTAAATTTCGTCGAATATATGAAAATCTTTCAAGTGCTAGAGGTTTTGTGAGAATATCGGCCAATTTTTTTTCGGTTTACAAACTCCAAAGTTATATCTCCCTTTTGTGCATGGTCTCGTAAAAGTGATGTCTAATCTCGATGTGTTTGGTACGAGAATGCAAAGCGGATTTTTAGATAAGTTGATCGCACTTGTATTATCACACATAATAGGAACTTTTTCAAATGAAATGTGATAATCATTTAAAGTTTGCTTCATCCATAGGATTTGAGCACAACAACTAGCGGCGGAGATATACTCGGCTTCGGCGTTGATAAGGCAACGAATTTTGTTTCTTACTAAACCATGAAACTAAAGCAAAGCCTAGAAAATGGCACGCTCCACTAGTACTTTTGCGATCAATTGTGCAACCGCCCAATCGGCATCCGAAAAGTCGAGTAAATCAAAATGAGTTTCTTTGGGATACCAAAGACCTAAAGATCTAGTTCCACTAAGATAACGGAAAATGCGTTTCGGCACTAAGATGGGAATTCTTAGGATTAGATTGATATCTAGCACATAAGCATACACTAAACATAATATCGGGTCTACTAGCGGTTAAATAAAGAAGGGATCCGATCATACCTCGATATTTTGTTACATCAACGGAAGTACCTTGCTCGTCTTTATCTAGTTTGATTGATGAGCTCATTGGAGTATTCATTGGCTTCAACTCTTCCATTTCAAACTTTTTGAGCATATCCAAGATATACTTAGTTTGACTAATGAATATTCCATCATTGGTTTGTTTGATTTGGAGACCAAGAAAGAACTTGAGTTCTCCCATCATACTCATCTCAAATTCCCCTACTCATGCACTTAGAAAATTCTTCACATAGGAAATGTTAGTAGCACCAAAAATAATATCATCAACATAAATTTGAACAACTATCATATCATTCTTTTTGGTTTTATAAATAATGTTGTATCCGCTTTACCCATTAAAAATCATTTGATAAGAGAAATTTACTCAATCTCTCATACCATGCTCTAGGAGCTTGTTTTAAACCATAAAGGGCTTTTCTAAGTTTGAAAACTTTGTCCGGATACTTATGATTTTAAAACCGGGTGGTTGCTCAACAAAACTTCTTCTTGAATGACTCCATTCAAAAATGCACTTTTGACATCCATTTGAAATAGAGTAAAATTCTTATGACATGCAAAAGCAAGAAGCATACGAATTGACTCTAATCTAGCAATCGGGGCAAAAGTTTCTTCGAAATCGATACCTTCTTCTTGATTATAACCTTGAGCCACTAATCTAGCTTTATTACGCACAATTATACCATTTTCATCTCTTTTGTTTCGAAAAACCCATTTTGTGCCAATTACGGTTTGTGAATTTGGTCTAGCAACTAAATCCCAAACATGATTTCTTTCAAATTGATTTAGTTCTTCTTGCATAGCTAGAATCCAAAATTCATCAAACTCGGCTTCTTTAAAATTCTTTGGCTCGATTTGTGAAAGAAATGCACAATTGTTATGAAAATTTCTAAAAGTATTTCTTGTACTTACCCCTTTTGATGGATCACCAATGATGAGATCTTTTGGATGAGAAGGGACAAACCTCCATTCTTTTGGTAATGAAGTGTTGAGATCTTCATGAGGTTCTTCTTCATTTTGTTGCATAGTTGTTTCCTCCTCATGTTGAATTTCAATGTTGTTTGGATTCCCTTTGTCTTGATTTTGAACGCTTAGTTGCTCAAATGGGATTTCCAAATCTTCATCATCAATGACTTTTTCTTGCCCAATTGAGTTAGTTTCATCAAAACAACATGCATGGATTCTTCAACTACTAAAGTTCTTTTGTTGAAAACTCTAAAAGCTTTGCTAGTAGATGAATATCCAAGAAAATTCCAATATCGGATTTTGGATCAAATTTTCCCAAGTTTTCTTTTGTGTTTAAAATGAAGCACTTGCAACCAAAAACTTTAAAATATCCAATATTGGGAATTCTATTTTCCAAAGCTCATATGGAGTTTTGGTTTTCTTTCGACTCACCAAAACTCGATTTAAGATATAACAAGAAGTGTTTACGGCTTCGCCCAAAAGTACTTTGGTAAATTGTTTTCATTCAACATGGTCCGAGCCATTTCTTGCAATGTTCGATTCTTTCTTTCTACTACACCATTTTGTTGAGGAGTTCTAGGAGCCGAGAAATTATGTTCATATCCATTGGATTTGCAAAATTATCAAAGGCTATATTTTCAAATTCTCCACCATGATCACTCCTAATTGTGGTAATGGTGTATCCTTTTCATTTGGACTCTTTTGCAAAATGTTTAAATGCATTTAAGGCTTCATCTTTTAAATTCAAGAAAATGACCCAAGTATATCTTGAAAAATCATCAACAATAACAAATGCATAATGTTTTCCACTTAAACTAGCGGTTCTAGAAGGTCCAAATAGGTCCATGTGGAGAAGTTGTAAAGGTCTTGAAGTAGAAGAGTGTTGTTTAAGTTTGAAAGAACTCTTTACTTGTTTTCCAAATTGACAAGCATCACAAATTTTATCTTTTCAAACTTTATATTTGGCAACCCTTTTACAAAGTTGTTTTTGGAGATTTTTGAAAGTAAGTTCATGCTAACATGACCTAATCTCCTATGCCATAACCAAGAATCATCATTTATACTTGAAAGACATTTTATTTCCTTTTCAAGTTCAAATTCAATAGATATGATGTAAACATCTTTACTTCGGCTCCCCATGAACAATACCTCTTTAGATATAGCATCCTCAATGAGGCAATTGGAAGAATCAAATTTAATGAGATAATCTTTATCACATAATTGACTTATGCTAAGCAAGTTATGTTTGAGGTTATCAACTAATAAAACATTTTCAATAGATGGAGAAGAACGATTACCAATATTTCCAATGCCTATGATTTTTCCTTTGGCATTGTCTCCAAACGTCACATGACCTCCATCTTTTCTTTTGAGATTTGATAGCAAGGATCGATCTCCCGTCATATGTTTCGAACACCCACTATCCAAGAACCAATTGCTCTTGACTTTTGTGTGTACCTACAAAATAATTTTAATTTTTGATTTTTGGTACCCACATAAGTTTGGGTCCTTGATAGTTAGAGCTTGTGGATTCTTTTATCCACTTGTGTTTCCTTTCAAAGAATAATTTCTTTTTAGTTAAGCAATTATAAGCAACATGACCATCTTTCTTGCAAAAACTACATGTGATGTTTTGTTGAGAAAACTTGGATGATTTTACAAAAATGGTTTCAAGGGATTTTTGTTTCAAGAGAGGTTTATATCCAATCACTCCTTTGTTAAACACACATTTTGCTCACCAAGCATTAATTCAAAATTTTTCTTTCCTTGGGTAAATTTGTGAACAATGCTTGTTAAATCAACCACTTTTTCTTTCAATAAAACATTTTCTTTAATTAAGGACTTATGATCATCTTTCTCTTTTTCAAAGTCCTTTTGAGCAATAAAAAGCTTTTTAACTACATTTTCAACAAAGAGTGTTTATTGTTGAGAATAGAGTATTTTGACATAAGTTTCTCAAACTCTTCAAGAATTTCATCATAAGAAGAAGATAAGTCAATGTAAGAGTTATTGTTATTTGTACTTACCTCATCCTCAATAGCCATGAAGCACATATTAGCGATTTCTTCTTGAATTTCATCTTCTTCTTGATCATCTTCATCACTATCATCCCATGTAGCTTGAAGTGCTTTCTTTTGATGAACTTCTTCTTGTTTGGGCATTCGGTCCTCTTGTGACGGGGTTTGTCACAATCGTAACATATGATCTTTTTATTCTTTTCTTCACTTTTGTCTTCTTTCTTTTGAAATCGCCTATTGTTTCGAAATCCTCTCCATTTCTTGACAAGAAGAACTAAGTCATCAAGTTCTTCATCACTCATGTTTGTATTGGAGGATCCTTCATCATTTGTTGATTTCAAAGCAATTTGCTTCTTGGGAAGCTCCTTCATCTCTTCTTTGCTTCTCCTCGTTTTCTCCTTTGTTTCGGCATTGTTGAGCTCATACGTCATCAATGTTCCATATAGCTCCTTCAATGGATAAGTGTTGATATCTTTTGTATTCTCTATCAACATCCTCAAAGAGTTCCAATCTTCCGATAAAGACCTAAGCATTTTGCTCACAAGTTCACCGTTAGTAAACTTTCGATCAAAGCCTTTAAGGCCATTAATAATATCGGTGAAACGAGTAATCATATCAACAATAGGTTCATCTTGTTTCATAAAGAAATTTTCAAAATCTTTTGTCAAAAGTTTTATTTTGGTTTCTTTAACCTTGTTGGTACCTAAGTGAGTTATCTCTAATGCATGCCAAATATCATATGCGGAATCACATGTGCTAATACGATTAAACTCATTTTTGTCTAAAGCACAATAAAGTAAATTTTTGGCTCTAGCATTCAAAGACAACTTTCTTTTATCCTCTTCATCATATTCCTCTCTAGGCTTTAGAAGTAGTTTGGTCCGGTTTATCATCAATTTTGATAATTTTGTAGGCACATATGGACCAAACTCAATGACTTCCCAAATGTTATAATCAATTGATTGAATATAGATCATCATTCTAATTTTCCAATAATTGTAGTGGGAGCCATTAAAGAAGGAGGACGATTTGTAGAATGACCCTCAAGGTTTTGAAAATTTTGGTTAGCCATTACTCAAGATTGTGAAATCAAAAAAATGAGCACCTTGCTCGATACCAATTGATAGCCCAAGAATAACTAACCAAGAGGGGGTGAATTGGTTTTCTCAAACTTTTTCGAAAAATATTCTTAAAAATGAAATTTAAGAAATAAAAATTGATTCACTCAAATATAAGCACAATATAAGTAAATAAAAGAGAAGAGAGAGTGCAACGATTTTTATGGAGGTTCGATCCAACCAATGATCTACGTCCCCGTTACCAAGCTCTCCAACACGAGCACGGCCTTTCCACTATTTTGATTGACTTATGGTGCAATCCAAACCCTTACAATGTATCCGGTGACTTACAAACAAGGAGCACCGATCCTTATACAATATTGAGCTTTTCACGGGACCTCAATATGACCCAAATATATGAAGAAATTGATTTGAGTATTTCTCTCTAGATGAATGATAGATACAAGTTTAGTTCTAAGAGAGACTAACACTTTAATGAATAGCAATGAATAAGGAAAGCTCAAGTGTTAGAAGAAAACTTTGTTGAGAAAGATGAATCAAAGGTATGATTTAATCAAACAAAGTTTTTCAATATGAGATATTGAAAATATAAATACAATGAAGCTTTGGATGAAGTTTTTCAATATGATTCTCTCTATAAATGCTCTATATGTGTTGTTGAATGATAATAAATGAAGTGGTATTTATAGAGATGAATTTTCGTCACTTTCGACCAAACGGATGACCAAACGGATGACCAAACGGTCGACCGGTCAGATTGGTCAGAACTAGCCGATGAGTGCAAAAAAGTCGAACGGACACTTTTGGACAATGACAGTCAAACGGTCGACCGGCTCATTTCAAACGGATGACCGGTTCAAACGGATGATCCAAACGGATGACCGTTTCCACGCTTTTGAAAAATGATTTTTGGCTTTGATACAAATATTTTATGCAAGTAATAATGACATGTGTTTTGTGCATAAAAATATTTTGAGCTTTCATTCATTTAATTGCTAAGGATTAAAGAGTTAATACCTTTACAATTTTATCTTAAAAATCTATTCTTCAATCTTGATCTTCGAATCTTGAATTTCATGCGGATCTTGAGATGCTTGAACTCTTGAATTGATTTTGACCTTGAACTTGTCATTGCATGAGAGTTCGATTTGTAGCACTTTGAATTTTGCTTGAAAATAAAATGTTAGAAAACATAACCAATTTGTTTGTAATAATCAAAACATTAAGGTTTAAAGTTAACCATAGGTCAACATTTGGCACAACAAAATAAACTCTATATTTTTCTGAATCCAAGTTTACTTCATTGTCATTGTTTTCATCCACTACTTGTGATATTACTATCAAAATCTGAATTGGGATTCGAAAGTTCTTTAACTATGCTTCGGACATCCGAAGATGAGTTTTGATTTCAAGGCTATAATAACTTGCATGATGAGGTCATAATTTTTGTTCTAAAAAAAGTTCTATGTTTGCCTACCATATAAATATTTAACATTTAACTAGAGTTATATTATATTTTCAATCAAATAAATCTTTTAAGTTCAAAGAGTTAGAAGCAAATATATAATGAATAAGAAGTTATATTTATGAAACAAAATAAATAGATAAATAGTTATATAATGGAACTACAAATTTTGAGTGAACTACAAATTGTAGTCAAACAATAAGAATTTGAATCATGCACTCGAAAGACGTCAACAATGGATTACCAAGTATATATATCTATGTATTGTGATATAAAATACTTACCACATGGGGAGCACCAATGAAGTTGCTACTGAAAAACCCTGAAAACAGGCTTGCTAAACAAACAAAAGATAATAGAAGAAATGAAATAGCTCAGTAAAGAAGAAAAATCTTCGGATTAACAATCGGAAGAGGGTTGACCTGGAACAAAGTTCGTGCTATATTTTTGGGTAAAAACAGCGAGACGTCCAATAATCTAGAAGACAGCACTTTTTTCCCATGTTGATCTTCGAATTCAAATACAGGAACATGTTAATTCAGGAAAAAAACTTGCGGTCTCTCACCATTTGTACCAAGAATATGCCACAAAGTTCTTTCTATGTTGAAAATCATGTTCTCTAATCGTTTTACCATTTGTACCAAGAATATGCCGCAAACTTCTTTCTATGTTGAAAATCATATTCTCTAATTGTTTTAGAGTCATTCTTTTTAATTATTCGTTCAACAAACATGTTTTCGGGGTTATTTAGTGACAACGCATCGAAAGGACACATTTTGATTCGTTATGTTGCTTGTGAAGCTTACTTTGTATCATGGCTTACCCGAAAAGTATGACCGAAGCATTGAAAGCTATATGGCTTTGTAGTCGAAAAAAGATACTATTTAGGAAAAATGTATGGTAAAACTATAGCTGATTTTGAAGCAAGCATGGTCTACAGTCCAAGTGTTTGTTACTATTCGTACTATAATTTTTGTCAAATCTATATAAAATATAGGTATGAAATGTACTTTAATGATGTTTCTATATATATTTCAGACAAGTGCAATGTTAACTTCTAACTACAAATGTTCATGAGCAAATATAATAAGAAGATAGTGTAAATAATATATTTAAATATTCTGTATACATATATGTAACAATAGAGCAATGATATAATGGCTTCAGATAAGAACATGGTAGAAAACTGAAATAAAATATAAATGAAGTACTGCAAACCGTACCAATTGAAGTAACAATAAAAATTTGAAGAAAAAAGTAGTTCTAGTTATTGAAGTTGTTAAAAATGTTTTCAGTTTCATGACACAACACAATTCAAATTCTAAACAACCTAAAACATGAGCTAAACGGACCAAGTATTGTGATAACGTCAACTACACAGAAAACTTACATGAGTGACAACTGGGGTCTATGAAAGAGTTTGCAAAGGAAATCTTAAGAGGCACATCGACTCCAAACATAATATCCTTCTTCCGCAGACACTTAAAAACCATTCATGGATCAAATTGCGAGGAAAATAGCAAGATGGAAAAGGTCGATACATCCTTGGTTGTTTGTGTGTAATAATCAATGTGAAATCACCAACATTATCCATAACATAATGCTCTAACTTGTCTTTGAACTGAAAACACATCAAATGTCGATAAGAAAAAGCCGAGAAATTCCACAAACTTTTCAATCCACAAATGCTTAAAGATTCCTAATAGGCTTACTACTTGCTACATCCATGTATTGTATATATTAGGCAAAACTAGAATATCCCTGCTTTTACTCGATGTAAAACCTCATTGCTTTCTACAATCTGGACTCGTACAACTACGTTTTTGCTCTTTCATCAAGAGTTACACAAAAGTAGTCCGTTAACATGTATTTTATAAAAAATCTCTTTGAATAAATATTTGAAAATGTCGAAATTCCTATATATGAATGAATGAAATTTTTTCAAAATGTAATAGAAGAGAAATAACAAAAGGATTCATTTTTTACAAAATAAATCTATAAATCCTCCACATTGCTTCAGGGTGAGAAATTCGTCTTGCATTTCGAAAGTTTTCTCATCAATATCAAGATTTATAGAGAAGCTAACCCAATTGTGTCATCTGTAAGCATATTTGTTATGTAACAGTCTTGATCATAGAAGAAACTTTTACATCTATATGACAATCAATTTTAGCTAATAAGTATAGATTATAACGTACAATCCATGTGTTATCTAACAAGTGCTCGCTAATTTTGACTTTTGTATTATTATTCACCATCCTATATTTTAAGTTAAAAAATTCACCTAAATATGTCTCACAAATATACTCGTTTGGAAACTTACTTTTATGTATTACACCATATCCATGCAAACATTCTTTGGATTGACGATACCGCAAGGATTGTGCACCACATGTCTAACAAGGACTGAGTGCATATGAAGATGTACATTTTTTATCAGAGATTTGAGTACAAAAAATTTCAATTGTATCATTCAGAACAAATAATTTTGAACTATTTTTAAAAATTATCAAAAATCGAGCATGAGGAAGCATTCTTTTTTGGAATCCTATGATATATAATTGCAGCAAATTGTCCAAATATTTACTTTTTAAAAGTAATCTACATTACTATAGTTGGAGGTAATTGTAATTATTGCCATAATAGCCAAACATTGTAAACACAAACAACTCTGCATCGATAGACTTTATTGGTGCAAGTCAGATTGTTTTGCAATGATTGTGCTATCAGTATAATCCTTTTAATAAGGACATAACAACGACAATTATGTTCAACCATAATACGTTATAAACAATATTATTTTGTAGCCAAGCATGAGCACGTCGACAATTCATAAAACTATACCAAAACCAACCCTATCTTATCTAAGCGAAACACCAAAATAGGTGTTTAGATTTTGCCTTCAAATACGATTAATTGTGTTTAAAATTTGGCTATTTGATTCATGAGCCAAAAAAAAAAATATTCCTAGAATATTTAAGATGTAGTATACTTTGATTTGAAGCATTGATCTAATATTCATAGATATTGATCCGCATTGTGATCCTTGAAGATATATGATCTCTCAATGTACTTGCATTTGCCTTTAACGCTAAAGAAATTTTAATGATTCGTCAAGATGCGGTACATTATAATATTTACATTTTTTTTTTAACTTTAAAGAAAGAGACGATATCTCTTTTTTCCAAAAACAATCATATTTACTACGAATAGTTATCCTCCATTATACAAAACGAGGTAAAAAAATTGATATCTTAAGCGACAAACTGGCTTCCATATCTATTATGTATTTTTCATTTAGAACATGTTAAATACTGGCTAGCAACAACTAGGAAAATACAAATAGTCAAAAACACAAATGTACTTGAATGAGTAGTGAAAATGCATTTCAAAAATAATGTCATCAATAAAAACAAACCTATAAAATAATATTAAATGCATAGTTTGATATGTTTCTTCTACCAAAAATAATACTTAACAAGAAAATTAGACTAATTCATAATAAATTTGGTTTATGTCCAACATCTAGTTTTATAACAAAAGAATCTTATTTTACATACATCGTACTTTGTCATTCATTTAGGGAAATAAATCAAAATAATCGAGCCTCTAGTAACAAAAACTAATATCAACATCATGGCAATCAACAAAAATTAAAGCTTATGAGCAATAAATTGAGAACAATGTAATGTGTGATATACCTTCACAAGATGAACTTCAATTGCAGGTGTGGTGCGAGGGTCACACGCCACAGGCAACAATTTCTTGTGCAAAAGGACATCTTTTGCCCTCTCAGTATTCATATTCCGTACATTTCATTTCTTCCCACCGCATATACCTCCTCTACTTATGCCACTAGTGATGAAATCGCTATGGCTATTCAACGACGAACTCGAGTTGTTTACTACATAGGCGACTAAATGAAGCCCCGGTCTTGATCTATCAAAGCCCAAAATTTGTACCAAGCATAGGCCCGCGTGATCAAAGTCACTAGCCATCCTGCTCGCTTCTCTATTCAACAAAGGCCATCGGTATTCACTTACCCCTTTATACAAAAATATACAAATCTTCTGCCCAAGCCCAACATCCCTTCCTTTTCAATAGTCAATTCAAGAGCAAAATTCAAAAGCTTAAGAGGCAGTTGATTTTGACATATTCCCGATGCACGGGATGAAATGCTGATTGAATCCCCCGAACGGGAATTAGTAGTAATACTGCTTGCTATAAATATTTTTTTGGAGGAAAGCGAACGTCATAAATTCTTTTGAATTATGAAAATTCTTCGATTGATGGGGTAAGAACAAAAAAGTGGTTAATGTTGCAAATTAATGACATTGCTATCCTCTTGACTATTTTAAGAATAAAAATATCAAATTATACATAAATATTTCATTTGAAATCAATGATCTCAACACAATTCATCAAACTAACTCTTAGCACAAAAAACACAAAAACTAAAATAAACCAATCCAAGTTATAACATTAAACTCCCGACAGCAACACATAAATTTTATGTTCTATCACGCACACACAAAACTCAGAATAAAAACTCCACCTAATTTACTTTATTATTCCCCAAGTCACAGTTTCCTCACAGTTTAATTTACTTTATTATTCCCCAAGAGTGAAAATATAATCCAAGAAACAATTTTTTGGGAACAATAAAGTAAAAATGCCATTTTGAATAGTTGACAAGATGTTAAAGCTCTAGCACACTATTTTAGTATAGAGAGTGCTACTCCCACCAATGAATTTGACAAATGAATATAACAAATAATTATGACCCTTGATATAAACTAATCTAACGGTCTAAATGTATTAAAATTTTATTAGTATGTGTTTGGATGTGAGTATAAAATTTTTAAAAGGTTTTAATAGATTTAGGCCGTCAAATTAACATAAATAAAGAGTCATGATTATTTGTTAAATTCATTGATACAAGGAACGGTCCCTCATAGTATAACTAATTATCATAGCACCATTAGCATTCATTAGATATACATTTCTAAATGTGAATTTCTGTAACTATAATCTTCATCAACAAAAGCAATAAATATATGCACAGATTTTTGTGAAAACACACACACACACACACACACACACACACACACAAAAGCAATATTAGAAGGTCACCTCGAATATTTCCGAAGATTTTAAAATTCTTTTATGTTTTTAGGAATTTCCTTAGTTTCAATGGAGTCTGTGAAGAATGCTAAGCTTCAGAGCCAAACCCTAAGCATGCTCTAATCTTCAAATTGGAGGCATTGGAACTGGAAGTGAGTGGTACATGACCCAAAAATATTATGTTGGTAATTTCTTTTAGAATATTGAATTTGATGACATGAAGAAGCAAGTGTAGTGAGTCCCATTCTTGTCAAAACAGTGTCGTTTTGACATCCAACGACAAAGGAAAAAAAAAGTACACAATTTATTGGCTTTAGTAGTGAACCAATGATGTAAACAAGTGAGTGTAGTGTGCTCCATTCCTGTCAAAACAAAGTTATTTACATTATTTTGACAGTCAACGATAAAAACCAAATTCAAAAACAAACTCATCTGCTGGTTAAAAAGAGCACGTGTAGTGGGCCCCACTCCTGTGAAAATGACGAAGAAGCGCGTGCACTAAGTAGGCCTTGTTCCTGTCAAAATGATGCCGTTTTAACCGCCAAAATTAAAACAAAAAAATCAAAAAGAAATTAATTTGACCGACCATTTCGCTACGGTGCTCCCAAACTGCATCTATTTTATGTATGTAGGAAATTGAGGCCAGACAGGCCCATTGGGCTCAATGGCCTCTGCGACAACAGATATTGGGCCTGCTCCTTAAAGATCTCGGGCAGCGGTAACTGGGCCCAACACAGCAATCCAATTCGTCGTCGCGTTTCAGTGACTGGATATACCCTTCAACACTCCCTATTCACTTTTTCAGCCTCTTCTCTGAAATTGAATGTTTTTTCATGATTTGTGGTGTGAACCTCTGAATCGAATCGAATCAAATCGAATCCATCACTCTCATCTCTCTCTGGATTCTAAATTGTAGTTATCATCTTTTTATATACTAGATTTCGCACCCAAATTCCACTATTTTCCCTTCCTCTTGCCTATCCCCGTACAAAAAAAAATTGAGGCCATTCGGGAAACCCCTGATTAAATTTATTATCCCTGACCGCCCGAAGGTACAGTATTTTACCACAAGATTCAGTTTTTTTTCCATGGTATAATCTTTTTGACAGGTTGTGTATGTTTGAGGTTTTAGGGTTTTTGATTTTGGGTTTGGTTTTGGATTTTTTTCAAGAAAATAGTTTAAATTTTATGGGTTATTTTTAGTTTGTTTGAATCTATTGTTTACTTTCAACGTGAATGCTGTATTCTGTGTCTGTACGTGTATTGTGGTTATTTGGGTTCTAAATAGTTGGGATTTAAGATTTTGGATTCCCATTTTGTAGACGTTATAAATAATTTGCAGTAATTTGTGGGGTAATGTTGAGGAAGATGCAGAAGGGGCCATTAAGTTATATATTCGGATTTCTATTTCGGTTTTTGCACTTGAAAGTATGCTACACTTTTGATGTTTCTCTTGAGGCCGTGTAATGGTTTTTACTCAATTCTAGTCTTGTCAATATAATCCACCAAGATGAGTGGATATGATACACAGACTTGGGATTGATAGCTATTTGGAAAAAAGACTACTTCTCCATTTTTTTCTTTTTTGTCTTTTTCTTTTTTCTACTGAGCTGTTTGTGGACTTTCGTTTGCATGACAGCTTTACTCCATTTCAATTTGCACCTAAACATCTGAACTTTTCCCCCAATTTATGATTTGTAAGTTAACCTCAGGAAGTCTTTTGCAGTTTAAATGAATATTAAGTGCAGTTGGTATGCAATGCTGGATAGACTGGAATAATAAACATCCAGTGCCATCCAATCCTTCCTACTAAACACCTATAAGTGTTTAGATACATCAACATCAAGTTGATTGGTAACTACAGGGTCCAGTAATTCTGATTGTGGCATGCTTCACAATTTGAGATTGTGAAATGTACATTTTCTTTTTGTTTGATGTGAATAAGTTGTGTACCTTTCCTGAAGTTTGTTCTGTTGAACAGCAACTTAAACCATGGTTGCAAAGAAAGTTATCGCCATTTGTCAGTCGGGCGGTGAATTTGAGACGGATGCAGAAGGTGTACTTTCTTACAAAGGTGGTGATGCTCATGCTATGGAAATCGATGGTCAAATGAAGTTTAAAGATTTCAAGTTGGAGGTAGCAGAGATGTTCAACTGCAATCTTGTTACTATGTGCATCAAATATTTCCTACCGGCAAACAAGAAGACACTTATCTCTATCGCCAATGACAAAGATCTCAAGCGCATGATTAAATTCTATGGTAACTCCGACACTGCAGAGATATATGTTATGACTGAAGAAATTGTTGCTCCTGATGTCTCCAACATGCCTGGCAGTAGGTAGTTCTCTTGCTATCTAGTAGTATAGAATTGTTTTCTTCTGTGGATGATGTATTTAGGGACATTTTAACTTGCAGGTCCAGTAGGACAACTTTGTCAGAAGCCCTCCTGCTGATGCTTCCCCAGATATGATTGTAAATGACATAAACGAGCCTGGACTGCCACTTGATCCTACTTTTGATGTAGTTGTTGATACTAACCACATTGAGGCTCATTTTGATGTACCAACTGAAAGGCCCGCACGTACTAAAATGCCTGTGCCAATTTCTTTTGTTAGTTTTGATGAAAAAGATGCTAAAGCTGCAGAGCAGTGGCTGAACATTATTACTGGTGTGGGACAGAGGTTCAATAGTGTAAATGAGTTTCGCGAGGCATTGCGTAAATATGCTCTCGCACATCAGTTTGCTTTCAAGTACAAGAAGAATGATAGTCATCGTGTGTCTGTAAAATGTAAGGCCGATGGTTGTCCATGGAGAATTTATGCGTCAAGGTTGGTGACCACCCAGCTAATTTGTATTAAGAAAATGAATCCAACACATTCATGTGAAGGGTCTGCACTAACAACTGGCATTCAGGCAACAAGAAGTTGGGTTGCTAGTATTGTGAAGGAGAAGTTGAAAGTTTTTCCAAACTATAAGCCCAAAGACATTGTTAAAGACATCAAAGAGGAATATGGGATACAGTTAAATTATTTTCAGGCATGGCGGGGTAAAGAAATTGCCAAGGAGCAGCTCCAGGGTTCTTATAAAGAGGCATATAGTAAGTTGCCACTTTTCTGTGAGAAGATAATGGAAACAAATCCTGGAAGTTTAGCGACTTTCACCACTAAAGAAGACTCAAGCTTCCATCGCCTCTTTGTGTCTTTCCATGCTTCCCTATATGGCTTCGAGCAAGGCTGCCGTCCTTTGCTTTTCCTAGATAGCATATTTTGAAGTCCAAATATCAAGGCACACTTTTGGTAGCTACAGCTGCTGATGGGAATGATGGTGTTTTTCCTGTTGCTTTTGCTGTTGTAGATACTGAATCTGATGACAACTGGCATTGGTTCTTGCTACAACTCAAAACCGCTCTGTCAGTGTGTCGTGGGATAACTTTTGTGGCAGATAGAGAGAAGGGACTAAAAGAATCAATTGCTGAAATTTTTCAGAATGATGATGTTTACCATAGCTTCTGTCTGACCCATCTTTCTGAGCAATTTATTAGAGATTTGAAGGGGCAGTTTTCTCATGAAGTGAAGCGTCTTATGGTTGAAGATTTTTATGGTGCAGCTCATGCCCCGACACCTGAAGGCTTCCAAAGGTGTGTGGAAAGCATCAAAAATATTTCGATAGAAGCATACAATTGGGTCATGCAAAGTGAGCCTGTTCATTGGGCAAATGCATTCTTCCGAGGTGCAAGATATAACCATATGACATCAAACTTTGGAGAGCTGTTCCAGAGTTGGTTATCAGATGCACATGAATTGCCAATAATCCAGATGGTTGATGCCATCCGAGGTAAGATTATGGAGTTGATTTATACCCGGCAGACAGAATCTAACCAATGGCAGACAAGATTAACTCCATCAATGGAGGAAAAACTCGAAAAAGAAAACATTAAAGTTAGGACACTTCAGGTATTAATATCAGCTGGTAACAGATTTGAGGTTCGTGGGGATACCATTGAAACTGTTGACGTGGATAACTGTGTTTGTAGCTGCAAGGATTGGCAGCTTACTGGATTGCCCTGCTGCCATGCAATTGCTGTAATTAGTTGCCTTGCCCGTGATCCATATGATTATTGTTCTAGATACTTCACAACTAATAACTACAGAGTAACATATTCACAGTCAATCCATCCTGTTTCAAATATAGATGGGCCCTGGCTTAAGGGCTCTTCTCAGTTGGCAGTGTCTGTAACTCCCCCTCCAACTCGTCGTCCACCAGGCCGGCCTACTACTAAGAAAATTGGCTCACAGGATGCAGCGAAGCGTCAACTTCAATGCAGTAGATGCAAGGGTAGTGGGCACAACAAATCAAGCTGTAAAGAGTTTCTGTTGGAATGATAAACTATGTAAGTATACTTTATGACGTTTTTTGCAGCATTGTTTACATTTATCTATTTAACGTCCTTTAACATACCAGATGACTTCCATTCATTAGCACACTGTATCGACCCGAGTTGAAGGAAAGAAAAAATATGTGCATCTATACTTCCTTTACTTTTGTTCATAACTCATGCATGATCTTTGTAGATCTTCTGTCATTGCTTTCTTGGATTCCTGCTCCTATACTAATGTAGATGTTCTGGCTAGTGTTAGTCTGTTAGATTTGCATTTGGCATGTTGATTTGATTATTTCAGTATGTTATATGCTCTTTGATTCAAATTTGACTCATGACATGTTCATATGCTATCTAGATTACATTTTTGTGAGCAGTTGCTAATTGCCCTTCTATTCAACAATACTACTGAATAGTTTTTATGTTTATCACAATACCATTTGTCTGTAGTGAGTAGCCAGGAATATCATCACGTGCCATATTTTTATTCATGTTCGCTGTGAATGGTTTAGAGTAGCCTTTCGTTGACCCTAGTATATGAAGCACGGACCCTCTTTAGACACTTCATGACATAATTCTGAAAAGCCTCGTGTCATGTCCTATTTTTATATATTTTTTAAAATTTCCGACACTCGAGGGATACTTTATGGACAATCCTTAGGCAAGTGTCAGTCACTCCATGTGTTGTGTCCTATATGAAAAAATATAAAAATGAAAATGTAAAGTATAGAATGAAATTTTAAAATATTGAAATTGATGTCTCTCCCATGTGTCAGTGTTAGATGATTTTGAAAAATTACGTGTCAGACTCTCTACACCTGGAGAGAGAGACCCTATGAAGATTTACTGTTTTGGGATTTGGTTTAGACCTTTTCTACGCAGCTAAAGTTAGGTGGAAGGCGAAGAATGCCTCTATGGGTCCCGTGCCTTCGGTTAGATACAACTCTAGAAGAGCTAGAATTCTAACATTGTTAGTCTTTCTTTCTTTCTTTCCTCCCTCAATGCTCGTGCAAAGAAGATTGAAGGATGCCATACTCTTATATGATAGTTATTATAGTGCAGCTAGGAGAGCTGCTACTTCTGAACTTTCTAACTCGTGTTGTGTTTGTCTGTGCTTCTTAGACCCTAGCATCTTTATAGAGTTTACACACATTCTCCCGTTTTAGCAAATAGAGGAGTATATCAATGCACGATAGTTCCTTCTATTGTCGGAATCTTCTCTCGATTTGTTATCCATCCTTTGCATCGATCATATAGTCATAAGTGGACGAGCTATTGTAATACATATACTCCTCTACGTGAATCTTCTTGCTTTCAAAGGATGAGGAGAAAGAATTGGTCTAATACAAAGAAAAGATTTCCCGCCCCTTTATTTCCAACTAAGTAAATAAAATAAAGACCGTACCTTAACTACTCATATTCCTTGTTCCCCCAACAAAGTAGATCATGTTTGACTGTGCTTAAAAGTTACTTTTATGGAGACGATTTACTTTCTATAAAAGTAAGTTTTGTTAGTAAAAAATGTGACTTTGAAAATAATGTTTGGAAAAATAACTAACTTAAAAGTAAGTTAGTTATTTTTATGGAGAGGATTTACTTTCTATAAAAGTAAGTTTTGATAGTAAAAAATGTGACTTTGAAAGTTATGTAAAAAATAACTAACTTAAAAGTAAGTTTGAGTTACTTTTAAGCACGCCGAACATGCTCTAAGTTGCAGCTTTGAGGTCAGCCTCTAGGTCTTAAGCCCATCTATGATACCAGCTCCTTGCCTAGTCCAGTGGTGGTCTGAATTGGCTTAGCCCTAGGAGGGGGTGAGAAGGTTTCACCTTCATGTTCACGTTGGTGAAGAACATCAGTGGTTGTAGCAACAAAGAAAGAGGAATTTGGCTTCTTTTATTTTTATTTTTTTTTATTTTTTGTTGGCTTCATCTCAGACTTTGAATCTCAAATAGCACAAAGAAATATTCCAGCTCGAGCATGTGATACTTTACTACTATCTAATGAACACCTTTTGATAACTAGAGACATTGAACATCTTTGTTGGCTTAGTTTTTTGACTTGTTTTTCTTTTAACTTTACCACAAAAGAGCAAGTCTTAGCATAGACCGTCATACCCTATGTGATTAATGCGTGTTACACTAGCTTGCTATGCATAAGAGCATCTCCGAGGGAGGCTCTATTTATAAAGAGCATCTTTTGCATTTTGGAGAGAATTTTTTTTAAAAGTGCTCCAATAACTTCTTTATTTTCGACACTTTATTTTACTTCTTCCAATAAGTATTTATTATTTTTTCCTATATTTATTTTGACATGTTTCCCTCTTAATTATTATATGATTTTCTTTCATTCTTCTCTATTTTATTTTGTATATACTATTTAATTTAGTTAATTGAAATTTTTTGAATGCATTTTGTTTTAAAACGTTAATTTGAAGAGTCTCTTCTAACATAATTTTAAGGGTTGACTCTCTAAAATTGAGAGATCTTATGTTTAAGGAATCTCTTGGAGATGCTCTAAAGCAATCATTTTGTCTATCTATACCTGCGTAGGAAAGTCAAGTTCTGGAAAAATTAGTTGGAAAGATATGAGACTATTATGGCAGCTTATGCGGTTTTATATGAATTGCAATGAAATCATATAAATAAAATATGTCTTCTACCAAAATGGTTTCTTGACAAGTACTGGTGAATAATCACACGAAGGGGTGATAAAGAATGTCCTTGAAAATACATTTAACGTGGTTAAATCATATTGAGATCTAGGCCAACTGGCACGATCTAACTATTGTCTTCTTGAACGCTACACGCAGCTCAGAGCGTGTTTGCTTTTTGTCAGCAATCTTGGGATGGGGAGTCTAGTTTCACACGGTTTTGGTGTTTGCCATTAGATTATCAAAAGATGATATTTTTTTGTATTCACTTCTATCCATCTATGTATTAGTAATGGCTTGCTGTTTGATCAGCTTTTATTATGTTTTTATTCAATTGTGTGGTGTGGTGTGGAGTGGAGCGGTGCGGTGCGGTTTAACAATTTAATCTGTTTTCTTCTCAGGATTGCTCGAATGTTGAATCAACATTATTCGACCAGCCATATTTTCTGATGTGTTTAATTGAAGTCTTTTCCTTGTTTGTCATTCCTTTGATCAAATATATCTGACTTCAGGTTCTACGTAGTCAAAATGATGTTGATAATGGAAGAAGTCTGTCATATGGATGACCGAATGCTATTTGACAGAATTCTTTTCAGACATGTTCTTTAGTTCTTAGAAGGCTGATGGTATGTACATAGTAACAAACTTCTGTTGCTACTTTCTTGCTTGTATGATGTAGAACTTGCAGAAACATGATGTGATCTTTATGTTGCCTGCTAACTCTGCCTTGAGCTGTTGGATAATTCCACACTAGAACACAAATATGATCCTGGGATGATTACTAAAGTGGACTCGACAGTATTTGGAAGTATTAAAGAAGAACAATCTAAAATTTGGCCATTGAACTGTCTTGTTCAGTCCTGTACACTTTGCCAAATATGTAGTCCTCCATTATCGTGTATTTCTTCTTGTATCCTATGTCCTTTAGCCGTCTTAAATTTTCCATAGGTGAGGTTGTGTAGACTCATTTGTTCTTTGCTCTCTTGACTTGAGCTAAATATTAATGTTCTCGGATTGGTAATTGAGAGTAGGCTGTTGGTCACTTTTGGTCCATTGACAGTATGCCCTTGGGACGAAAGTAAGATTGTGTCCAAAACATAAGGAGCAAAATGGCTTTTTGATTTTTGACCAAATGTATCCCCACCATTGAAAACTTCTAAAGTTTCCGAGTTGTGTGAGAAAATTAAATATATCTTCTTTTAATTTTTTTTACAATAGACCTACATTCTTTAATGAATTTTTGGTAATTGTTGATGAAAATTTTCATTTAACTGTTTTGCACAAAACACGATTTTGGAAGAGTGAATACGTCTGCATTCTAGAGTTCAAACCTTTGTACGTATATGAAAATTAAGAAGAAAGAGGAGATCCGGCAGACTTCACAAGTCAATTAAGTGCTTGTTTGAAAATTTTTAAATTATAACTCCAAATTGGTGTAATGTAATTTTTATTTACATATTTTGTAAGGTCTACAATTTACAATTCATTTTTATGTCTGATTTATAAGATTTAAAAAATTTAACTCATCAAATATCATCGTGTTACAAAAAGTTTCACATAGACAGTGTCTTGGCTTTGTTTAAGTTTAAATCTCAGCCTCAACGCTTAACGTCTTGCATCGCCTTTTTTTGACCTCATCTTTCCCTCGATATTGCCTAAGTCAAAACTTGAAATTCAAGTTCCACGCCTAATCACATTTTACGTTTTCTAAAATACTGTTAAATATACATTTAGTATTGAATATATTTCTTTAATAAGTGTATAATAGATGTGAACTTTTAATTAATAAGAAAGTTATTTTAACAACTACAAAATAATGTGAATTTTCCATATTTTGACTTATAAAGGCCGTTCGAAAAATCCCCTTCCATATTACTACTCAATTTTCATTAAACAATGTCTTTGTCGATTAAATTTAAAAGCACTCTGTTGTCTCGTTTCTTCTCGAAAAAATCTCTTACGAAGAATCAAAGTAGTGATAGAAAACAATCAAGTAGTATTAGACCCTCAAGTCGGCCCTACAAACTCAGCAGTTCGATAATGGACCCAAATTCAAGAATATACACAAACCACAAATTGAAAATAAAAATAAAACAAAAACAGATAAAGTTAAAATGCCAAGAAGCAAAATCATTGTTAAACTGCACAGCTTATACTTTAGCAACAGACAATAAGATTCCATATTTTCATCTAAAATTTCGGCCATACAATTAATGCCTGCTTCATTCTAATATTTGAGGCACAAATAGGGCTTTGCTGTCTGATGAAATGGAAAAGGAAAAAGACTTCTACAATGCACATTTTTACAAAGAAGGGCAAAACCTGCTGATACCCTATATATGCTCAACTTGACCTCTATAATATAATCCTATTGTACAATGCTAATAATATATAGATAACACCATAACCTTAGCGCTTCGAGAATATTACCAAGACCAACATTGACATTGAAGCTACAATTTTGAAACTGGATGTCTCCCAGAACTTTGGCTTTTCAGTAATCGTGGGTTGTTTTGCCGCCAGTTGATCTCTGAGTTCTTTCAAAGCTTTCTCCCTTCGCTCTCCCATCTGTGGAACGAATATGAATAAGAATTGAAATAGTTAAATATTACTATGATCGCCAAGCAAGAATAATGTCATAAGTAACAATGTAAATATCGTGGATTAGAGCCATAACTACTCTGCAAAAATGTGTTCTTAATCAATAAATTTCATTCGTGATTGTGCAGACAATTTATCGACCATTGTCAACAAGCCCGAAATGTTGGTTTCCTTTGAGCGAATGTTGATTTTCCTTCTTTTTTTTGTGTTGGGGTTGAGGCCTGAGGAGCAGATGGCATTCGGCCGTGCGGAATTTATCAGCTGGAAATATTACAAAGTCGTATGTTCTACTATACTACGTGCCAATTATGCACAAAAGTTCTAATTGAAAGATACAGTTCTCTGACTAATTGAATCTGGCAAATGGCATCATATATTGCACCATCAGAGCAATAGCACAGCAAGAACAGTAGGTGAACAAGAAGATAACAATTGTAAGTATTATGTCTTGCAGTAATGAAATTCTGAAAACAAACATATCGTGCAAGCAAACTAATAAGGTTGCATCAAGAAACCTATACTGTGCTAGTAACATGAGAGAGATAATTACTCTTTGGAGCTTGCGAGTTTGAGCACGAGCTTCTTGAAGACAAAATTCTAATTTCAGAACTTTCTTTTTCAACTCCTGATCTGCTCTACGATGCTTCTCCAACTGTCAAACAAACAACGCACAAATCTTTACATACATAAAGCTATTGCAGGTAATCACAGAGCCAACGACCTTAAAGGACTGAGTTAAGATGAACAAACCTGAGATTCCAACTCTTTAGTTTTAAGCTTCCAATGAGCAGACATAATCCTAATTTCATCTCTCAGCTTAGATATTTCTTCATCCTTTACAGTCAACAGCTTGTTGATGTTTTCAATATTCTTAGGGGAAACCTCGTCTAAAATTTTCCTAAGCTCACAATCTTTATTCGCTCCAGCCTTTGCTAATGCTTGCATGATCTCCTCCTGCTCTATTCTCATGACTTCATCTTTCAGTTGCATCTGCGAAAGATCCCTAGCTTGAAGATTCTTCTGAAGAAGACCTATTTTTTCTCCCAGTTTATTCACACAATTCTCGTGCTCCTTCAAAGAAAAATTCTTCTCCTCTAATTCTTTCAAAAGTGCCAAACACTGTAATTCTGCAAATTGAGCAGACTGTGCACTTGCATCTGCAGTAGCTTTAGTTGCTGAAAGCTGTGATCTCAGATCATCCAGTTCCTTGACATACTGCAGTTCATCAGAAATAAAAATAACCAGGATAAAGTTTACAACTAAGAGGGAAGAGATAATATGCAAATCCAGACAAAAGATAGGCGAATGTAAGAGATCCACATAATGGAAAAAACAAATCAATTTCATATTGGGCCTATGAAATGAAGCAGCGTTTTTCGGTAGTAGTAATGGCCAAAATACATTAAGAAAGCCAAAAAAAAAAAAAAAGTAAACAAAATTTTTATACATCATTTAAAAAGTCCAATTCCACTTTGTTTTCATTTGAGGTTTATATAAATGTAATGAAAGTAATAAAATCAACATAGAGCTTAAGTAGCTTCAATCTTAACCACGAATTTTAGGTCGGTGGCTTGTAATTGTTAATACCAAGTCAGTTCATTCTACCTCAGTACCTTATGAACTTTGAAGTATAAAGCATTATGCTCAAATACATTGCCAGCTTCAAGCTTTATACCTGGTAGAAAATCTGGAAACTGCTCTAGCATCATTATTCTCAAATCTTAATCAAGGTTCCACAAAGCGGGTCAATAGAATTTTTAGTATCACAAATCATGGAGTTACTATAGAATAGTGATGGAAATATTTGTGGTGTATACTGTAAATATACAGCAGAATCATTTATGATCTACATTTTCAAGAAAAATAATATTAAATGAAAAATTATTTTCCATCACTATTGGTTGCTATAAATGAGAAACCCAAGCTGTTAACCAAAAGGCTCACATTTGTGCTTGTATGTCACTGATATCCACATTGCTGACTCCTCCAATCCCAAATTTCCATTTTTCCGTTTTAAACGGCATTCTAGAAAATTTGAAATTCTAGGTGTATATTATATACTATTTTAGAAGTTCAACAAATGAAATGAATAACTGGATAAATAATAAAAATGGATCTCCAGAAAACATTTTCACATTTTCCAAAAATAGTTAGATAATGTTGAATTTTTGCAAAGGTGAAAACCAGATACTACTGTGGAAATTAAGAGATCCAGTGACAATTTTTCAGTCATTTGACATCTTAAGATGAAAGTCTAGGAAGAACCAACCTGAAAGAGACATTAATATTGAACTGAACCAATAGCTTAACTGACAATAGTAAACCAGATTATCTACTACCAAAGCAGAATCAGGTACCTGAGATCTGAACAAACTTAATTTGTCCTGGCCACCATAGAACCAATGACATGTTGTCATTCGTATTGCGCTACGATATACTATTACTATGTTTTCATATTTTTCAATTTGAAGTCTTGGATTTAGCAACAACTGGAAACAAAATGATGTGAAATATCTGCCGAATTTGAAACAGCATTACACAACTATAGCTTTCAAGCTTCGGTTCAAACATTATCATTACCAATAACTTTTTCGTTGATTAGACTGACATATCATAAACAACAATGTGCTATTTTCTTAGAATTTTATAATAGATTTTTGGATTTTGCGTCTTTCTTCATTCATTAACTTTCTGTTAATAAATCTTACAAGAAATTCCCTATGATATCCTTAATCTCATGTGCATATCTTTTTCATAAAATAGTAGCGGTTTAGAAATATTTATAATGCTCTTCTATCATATGGGCAATTGAAAGAATAAATTTATAAACAAAAATTCTTATTAGCATCCCACAGTTACTATTATGAACCAACAATTCAACTAGCTGATATGGCAGTGGAAGAAGTGATCCATAAACAACCTCAGTAGTCTTATCTTTCCTCATTTACAAGGCCAAGTAACATTAACCTTATATTTAATTTAGCCTCTAGTGAAACATAGCTACTGATGAACTAATATGCATAGTTTCTCAAGTGAGAAGAGAAATGCTGAGCAAGTTTTACATGTGCCTGGAAGCAACTTGTTATCTCACGATGCACAAGACAATCATAACTTCAGCTGCTAGCACAGGAATCAACTTGATGTAGGACGGCTGTAAAAGTCCCATAGAGCCTCTTCTGGTGGATCTTGTGGTGGGGTTTTATGTGAGTTGCATGGCCAATGAGTAGAATAATGGGTCAAGTACAAGTTTCCAAAAAAAAAAAAGGTAAAGGATATAGTGAGCTTTTGGGCTGCTTTGGGCGCTTGTGAATGTTACCCAATAATAGTGCTATGGGAGGAAGAAAAGAGGAGAGCTTCATTCATCCCCTTGCATAGGTTTGAGAAGTTCCAATTACACATTTTCAACTTTTATCATAATCAACTCGGTGATTCCATTGAAAATATATATCTATAGACTGCTAGATTTCCTAATACTGTCAAGTTCATTACTAGTTCTCCGACACCAATAATAAGAGTGTGAGGAAAATAAAGATGTCTAAAAAGACATGTATATACATTTGAATAGCACAACTGGAAAAAGACAAGAATGAAAAAACAAAATATTGCTTATCAAAATGTCAACATTTGAAGGCATTAACACCCAGTAACACATGGTTCCATTAGTAAATGTCAAAAGATTCCAGTTTTGCTGGCTAAATGTTAAGTGCTATCTATGAGGAGACAAATTCCTTGAACCATTCAATTTAAATAACTATTTTAAAGTGAGACAATAAAATATTACAACATTTTGATTACTATTCCTATTCCCCCCATTTTAACCACATATTTAGTAGGATCCACAATTTTTATCAACTTTTTAACCACACATTTTATCAACTTTTTTTCAAAATATCCTAAACAACTACTTTTAAACTCCACCAAACATTCACTAATCTTTATGGAACAGTAATCTTGGCAGGCATTAAAAGTTTAAAACAAAAGGATTATATTAGTACCATCTCAGCAGCAGATGTGGACTCCTGAAGCTGGACATTTCTCTCCTCTAAACTTTTCTGCAATCTAATAATTTCTTTCTCCATGATTTTCGCTTTGGTTTCTGCCTCCTGTTATAAATAAACAATAAACAATAAACAAAAACAAATCAATTCTCTCAATGGTACAAAAATTTCAGAAAATAATAAGTGGCCCACTCTCAGTCACCTTTTCAAAGCAAAACAAAAGGTTCAAATCATTTGATCTCATCTCACTTCCCAGAACACACTAATTGTAATTTATAACTTTACAACTATTTGAAAATTCCAGAAAAGCACAAACACAAAGAGGCAAATTTGAATTTTGTCATACCTGTCTAGTTAGGGTTTCGCGAGCAAAAGACTGTTCTTGAGAAGCAAGGCGGTTGCGAACCTCCTTGAGCTCCGACGCCAACGACACCACGTTCCGCCTGAAGCTCTGCTTCTTCTCATTCAGATCCTTCAGCAACGGATCCACCTCCTACGCACCACCGTAACCGTCGAGGAAGACGATGATGACGTCGGCTTCTCCGCAACTGACGTCATCACTTCGATACAAATTCCAGAACAGCAGAAGTTCAAATTTGTTTGATGCTCCGCAGATGCACTGAGTCAGGAATTGAAGAGGAATTTAATTTAATGACAGTTACTCAATCCCCCTTTACAATGGATCAAAGCTACCCCATACGTATCACGAACTGCATGTGACCCGTTGCGTACAGCATTTAATACACTCTTATGAATAATATATAATAGCTTAGTTGACGAGTTTTATACTCAAATTCAAAATTTCAATTTGAACTTCAGTATGCAGATAACGACGAACAATATTCTCCGTGTTTGTATGGAATATTATATTATACCACTATTCAACCTCAACCTAGAGAGAGAGAGAGAGAGAGAGAGAGAGAGAGAGAGACGGTTAAATAAAACTTGGCAGTTCAAACTGATTCCAGCCACACATTTATCGCTTTTAATACAGAACAAGAAAAACTCCATACATGCACACAGCACACATCTATGCACGCAGATGCATATACTGATATACATATATATACTTGTATATAGAGAGAGAGAGACAGGCACACACTTAGTGAATCCGACTCCATGGATTTTCAGTACAAAAACACCGAATACATCAACCTTTCGCAAGAAATTCGTTCAAAAAACGGTTCAAATCGGGAAAACGAGTGTAATTATAGAGAGAGGAGATATGAACACGAGGGTAAAGAGAGAGAGTGATTGGGGGAGAGATGAAGTGACAACACAGGAATAAATTCAAATTCAATATCTGTATATAAAAATGTGAAGCATTTCATAATATAAATTTTAATTTAATTTACAGGTAACCTAGAGATTTTGTATGATTTATATTTTGCCAAATCATCTAACGGTGGAAAATGATTATAATTGAAGTAGAGGGCTGAGATCCGGAGCTTTAAGTGCGAGTCAGCGAGTGTATAGTATGAAGGCGAAATCTGAGGTTCGCGGAATCCGAGCCTCGGGTTTTGCGAAAATGACAAGATTCGAACCTAGCCTGGGTTACTTTCGAAATGAAAAAACAATTATGGGTGAATTGACATCCACGTGGCGTTCAAAGGAAATGGGCTTACAGGAATTGGGTCGATTTTGTCGACGCCAATGTGGTTCAGGCCCAAAAGCCTTTGTCTTGGTGAAAATTAGGCCACGTACCTTTTTTTAATGGGAAAATTATATTCTCCACTTAATTTTTTTTCAAATTTTCAAATATATATATATATATATATATATATATATATATATATATATATATATATATATAAAATTTATATATTTTAATATTTTAAAACAAATTAATTAATTAATTTAGTATCATTATCATTTATTAACCGCTTAGTATCATTTTAAAAACTAGTGTTGTACACGTGCGATGTCTGGGAGGTGCGGTCATAAAAAAATAATCTTAATAGTTATCTATGAAAGTTAATTAGTTATAATAAAATCAAACACTAAATCTTAATTAGTATTAAATCCATGCATATGTTGACAAAAACGAAGATAAGATTAATTAATTAAATTAAATTAATTAGGTATTTAAAATATAGATAATTAAATTGAAAATGCATTGAAAAATTAATTTTTGCAATAATAACAAAAGTTTGAAAATATGAATTTTGACTTATTTTTCTTTCACTTTGCATTGATTGTCTTCCATAATAATCTTGAAAATGCAATATCTTAAATGTGATCTCTTAAATCTTAATTAGCATTGAAAAATTCATGCATATTTTGACCAAAATGAAGATAAGATTAATTAATTAATTCAATCAAATTAATTAAGTATTTAAAATATGGATAATTAAATTAAAATCCATTGAAAAATTAATTTTTGCAATAATAACAAAACTTTAAAAATATAGATTTGAACTTATTTTTCTTTCAATTTGTATTGATTATTTTTCATAATAATCTTAAAAGTAATCTTGAAAATGTGATCTTTTAAATCTTAATTAGTATTGAAATATTCATGCATTTTTTTTTTTTTACCAAAACAAAGCTAAGATTAATTAATTAAATTAATTAAATATTTTAAATATAGATAATTAAATTAAAACACATTGGATAATTAATTTTTGTAATGATAGCAAAACTAAATTAGTTTTTACAATGATAACTAAATTAGAAGGTAGATGGAGGGATTCCAGGTTAGAAAAATAAAAATCGATGGCTATTAAATGTAGTATTAAGAACGAAAATTTAATGGCTATTAAAAAAATCCATTTCCGAAAATTGGGAAAAAAAATAGAAATTCTAAATAGGAAAGTACATTTAGGCGGGAAAATAGATTTTAACGGCATTTCTGTTTATATATATATAGATTAAGCCACATCATTACTAGATTTAATTAGTAATTAAAGCTAATTTTTAATTTACCTTTATTATTACGCATTGAATGAATATCACCGTTTTACACTTCTCATCAATTCTTATAGGAAGAATGAAATCGTCCTCCATATTTATCCTGTTATCGATTATATCCCATCAATTCTTCAACAACAACACTACTAATTTCAAATACAGTATCTCCCATCAATTTTTCGACAACTACACTACTAATTTCAAATACAGTTCTACATAGTAAGTGCATTTATTGTCATAGGTTTTGATTTTAATTATATCAATATTCTTTGTCTTTTTGGAACCCATACACATTAATGAAAATGTTTAGTTAGATTGTTACATATAAAACGATTTGTCAATATGATAATATTATGTGTGTTGTCCAGATTACGTGAACATGTTATCACTTTGTAGTGTATTAATTAATAGCGTTTAATTACATTGTTAACAACAGCTGCAATGATGATGATATCGTTTTAAGTTATGAAACGCACAACTCATCATTGCTCACTTTTACTACGCATCCTTTTAGATGTACAAGTAACTTCAGCTAGGAAATCGCCACGGAACCCCCACCCACACAACTTCTACCAAACAACAAAGTCAAAGTTCTCGCATGCGGGCTTGAAGGATTATATACATCCGCAAATGCCTTTCAAAGGCCCAAATCCTCCATACGGTTCACCAATACGGCGAATGCCTCTTTTCATGGGCGAATCTCTTTCCAGGCTCACTCAACCATGCAGGCCATCATAAAGGTCATCGCCTTAAAAAATCTTTAAGAACAATCTCTCTTAAGTCATACACCTATCATAAATAATAGACACGGACTTGGAGGACTATTGTTACCACATAGATTTGGCGAGGGCTCCGCATTAGCAGGAGGACTCCAACGAAGGCCACCTAGGCACTCGCGCGTGCCACACGTGATAATCAAAGCCTTATATTGAAAAAACAGGCTTTCGCATTCTAATATCTTGCCAAGAGAAGTCTAGGAAAAGATTCGCCCTCCGACGAATCTATGTCCCTCGCCAACTTCCTGCGTCCCACAAAACCGCCCAAGCAATCTAGTGTTCTGGATAATTAGAGTGGTAATTTAGGAAAGGATTGTATCTATTTGGAAAGATGATTCCCACAAGGAAATCTCATATCAATCTCCTAAAAGTCAGCAAACGTAATCTCTGAGATCAATAATATTGGATTCTGATTTATCCCATAAGGAAGGAGAATCATATCAGAGAACTAATTGATTGTTCCCCTAAATTAATTAGAGCTCTTCCCTTATTCATTCCAAAGGTACGCATTATTCTCAACCATAAACTCTAGTCAAATATTTGTCTGATTGTCTCTCTCACACCCATATTCTCTCTTACAACTTTGAGTGGGACATGACGGTTCTATCAATCCTTTGAATAAGTCGTTTACTTCTTCGTCAGGACTTAAAACTTCCTCTGAGCATAGACGCTGCAAGGATTTCATCGATTGAAGTATTTCAATATGAGTAAAGTTCTTGTTCTGTTTCGGGCAATGAGTGCGATCGAGTGAAGGTTCGAATTAGCATATCAAAAGTGTCAGTTCATGATCGAGACCTTTTTTTTGTGTGACTTGCTTAGTATCAAGTTCTTAGGAAGATTCGTACGACCAGCTCATGTAACTTATCGGGATTAGGGACATCAAAGCTTGTCCAACCTAGTAGAGGGGCTTGGAGATAGAGGGTTTTCTCTAGGTAGCACTTTTTAGATCAAATAGGACTAGTTGGGTAGATAGAGGTGGTAAAATCACACTCATCTAACACTTGTGTCATCTTTATAAAATTGCTTCTAGAGTATATAAAATAATGCTAGATTTGCCAAAAGTTGAAATTCAGGCTGACAACAGTGTAATTGAGCATCCCAACTTTGACGGCATTTCAATCGAGAGGCTTTTCTGAGATAAAAATGTTTTGAAGAAAACTATCTCCTTATATGTTATTGACAAGAACTTTTAGTATACGGTGTACAAGTCTGACAAACAGAAATATGTTCTAAAATGTCTAGATGATAATTACATGTGATAGGTTAGAGCTTCTAGATTGGGCGACACGAACCTCCTCAAGATAAAGAATATAAAAAATGAACTACTCAATAGATGTTATTATGGAGATCATAGACAGTCAACAAGTTCTCTATTGGGAGATTGCATTAAGCACAAGTATATAGATGTGAAAACTATCTACACTCCAAAAGACATTATAAATGATGCAGTAAAAAATATATGGTGCGACATTGAGTTATGAAAAAGCCTGGAAGGCCTATGAATATGCGTTGGAGATAATATTGGGAGATCCAAAAGATTCATACAGCAAGCTCCCGAGTTATTTATACATGTTAAGAAAGAAAAATCCAAAGACTATAACATGGATTGAGGCTAATGCAAAATATCAGTGGGAATATATGTTCATGGCATTGGGGGCATCCTTATAAGGTCGGAAACACTGCAAACCTGTGGTTGTGGAGAAACGCTGCAAACATGTGGTTGTGCTCGATAGAACATTTTTAATCATTGCTTGCACGCAAGATGCAAAATACAATATATTTGTGCTCGCATTTGGGACTGGTGGCACCTAGAATGACAATGCATGAAAATAGTTCTTAATTAGGTTCAAAGAGGCTTGTGGAGTGTATAATATGTGACAAACATAGAAGCATAGAAAACATAATCAACCGGGTATATCCAAATTTAATGCTTGGATTATGTTCATACCATTTGTTGCAGAACGTGAACAGAAGATTTGGAAAGGTTGCAAAACACATTACAAAGCCATTTAATGCAGCTGCTAGATCTTATACAGTTTCTGGATTTAAGTACCAAATGAAACAATTAGACAAAATATATGAGAGAATTCGACCATATCCGGTAAGTAAAGAATAGCCTTAATATAATAAGAAAAAAGTTTTATCATAAATTTTGGTTCTAATTTATCAATTTCTTATACATGAATATAATGTCAAATATTATAGGTGATCTAGAGTACACATGTCAATTAACATGTATTGTACAATAACTTCGAATATTGTTGAGGCGGTGAACGTCGTAACAAAGTCACTAAAGAATTATCCTATTGTGACAATGCTAGAATGTTTGATGAATATCTTGTAAGAATGGTTATACAAGAATAAATAAATAAATAAAAACATGTTCCACATTTACAAGACTTGCAACAAAAAATAAGAATATGTTGAGGGCGAAATAAAAAAAATGAAAATGAAGGTAACTATGTGTTTTAATTATTGTAAATAGTTTGCTTGAATTAGATAGAATGCATTTATTATAGTTGTTAAATTTGCAATTTTGATACAATATGCCGATATCGGGTTCAAGCGACGTCTTATATCAAGTTAGCAATAAGAATACGCAACATTAGGTCGACATGCAAAAAATGTCAGTGTACATGTGATAGATTTATAGTAAATGAAAAACCGTGCAAACGTGCGTGTCCGTTACGTGTAAAAATGAAATAGAAACATATTATTTTTTTGGTATCATATTAGGAAAGCTTATATTGCAGCATATGACGGAAATATTATACCCCTTAGTGACCATGCTGATTGGACAGTGCCGAATAGTGTAAAGACAATGGTAATTTTGGCTCTTAATTTCTTTAGAAAATCAGAGAGACCTAAAGAAAAGAGATATTGATCGGCAGGGGAGCGAAGCAACATTACAATGTGTAAAAAATATGGGTGACACAGGCACAATAAGAGAACATGAAAGCATCCATTAGGGTTGAATAAGCAACCAACAAAACAGGGGTAAAACCATGGGGCTCAAGGTTCGTGGTCATGAATAATCTTGCTTATATATCAAATCGTGATATAGTACTTTTAATACTATAGTTTTTATCCCATAGTTTGAATTAACATTGTAGTAGTTCAACTCTATAGTTTGCATATATATGCATTTTGTGTTGAATGTAGTTCCCCGGTTAAAATTTTCTCGTCTAATTTATGAACTATAGCTTTTGGATCTAACTTTGAACACTAGAATGACAAAACCAGTTTGTGATTTAGATTTTTATATATGTATGGTTTGCTCTTTTATCAGAAGAATATATTGAAATGAAGAAAAACTACACAATTACAGAAAAAAATTATGACAGGAAATAAGATGATAAATATAAGTATTTATCAGTTCATTTGCAACATTAGGAAATACATCTTAATACACGGTCATTTGCTGATGATGAACTTTCCAGCACCACATTCCCACAAGATACTAGCATGTCCAGTAAGTCGTCATCCCATTATTCACAACATGGTAATCTATGTCCCGACATACAATTCGGTGGCAATAGTTTTCTCATGCCATCCGTTCATTCATGGCAGCTAGAGAATAAAAAAAAAAAATTCTACAACTCCATTAATCAAAATGAGTGGTGGTGTAGTATGTAATAAACATGGTGATCTTCATTCAATATAGCCAAATATGTACGATGCAAGTAGTTACATGATAACAAACTCAACGCTATAATGTAACAAAAATATATCAATACTTATTTACAAATGTTGCATAGAATCGAATTACCAAATAAAACTACAACACGATCACCATATCATCACCGCCATTATAGAACATAAACAAAAACTAAAAAAGTTGCTAACTTGTGTTGGATTACTAGTTACATGTATTTGAAATGGGAGTCAATAATTTAAAACAATATTAAGAAATGCCCAAAACAACTTTAAATCCCAAGTGCTAAGATAAGGTGGCGTACTCACAAAGATCATAATCTAATAGACAAAAAAAATTATATTGGAAATAAATCAAGATTAGCTTCTTTTTAATGGCTACCCTCGTTGCCCTCCTCGTAAAATAATGAGGATCAGATTCTTGTTCCTGACTCATCTTGTCCATACTGTGTTTATACAATAAAGATATCAAATGTGTCCTCAAAGTGTGGCATTGAAAAAATTTGGCATTTCTTGTATATTGTCATTGATGATATATTCAACAGATTTTATCACAAATACATCGCAGCCGGGTCCTTGACAAGAGGAATTGTACAACATTAACAATATGATTAATCGCTTGAAGAAGATCGATTCAAAAACAAGAATAAAAAAAACGTACGATCTGTTACTTTGTTGAGGGATGTCATGAACAAGGTTGCCAAGAAAATGTTCAATTTGTTGTATTCCGTCAACGCTTACATGTTGCCACACATCAATTTTGGCTATCACTTGTGGGATAACAAAAGCAAAATTTTGAATATCTTCTGATTTATGTTTCTTATCGTATCCTAGTGTGAGTTATAAATGTTTATACATCTTTTTCTCATATCCAAGTATTCAATGGGCACGGGTACCCATCTTGATAGGCATCAATACATGATCCCAAGGTGTGTTACAATGCATGTATTCTCCCAAAGGATATTCAACTAAAGACATATGTTTAGCAATCGTGTTAATGTCTCTCACCAAAGCCAGGTATAGACCAATGGCCTAGGAATGGCAATTTGACTCGCTGTCCCGTCCCAGTTATTCAGGTAATAGGGACGAACTCGTCTCTCAAATTTTTTTTTTTCAAAAATCATAAAATAGAAATAAAATTCACAATTTTTGTTAGGAATGGGCTAAACGATATTCGAACCTAAGTTGGAGTTGTTAAATTATAAGGTTTAACCACCATACCACAACATAAATCTTGCATTTTCTTTTTTGTTCGCTAGAAATATTATAACAAATTCTTACCCTAACATTCTACATTCGTAATCCTTCTTATTCTAATTCTTCTACACGGATTTGTTTAATTATTTGTTTTCAGTTTATTTAAAAAAATTATTAATCGGGGCAGTGGCAGATCAATAGGGCCCGTCCCGTCCTACAAATTGGCGGGTCGCGGGGCGGGGTAGGGATCTCCAATTTTTTCACGGGGTGGGGTGACCTCTCCTATTGCCATCCCTACCATGAAAAGAAGGAGTCGATTGTCGTAATCTTTAATCTAATCTCCTGGTTGACCATGACCATCTTTCTAAGATAGTAAAAACATACATCAACGTGCTACAAAAAATATATAATAAACTCAAGAAATTGATTCAAGGAAGCTATTTAATAACTTATAATAACATGCATGATTTCATGAAAAATAGTAGTTAAGAATTTACCATATCTCGTAAGAACTCAACGTACCACCATATTTTTTCACTAACCTCGACATGACCAAAATTAAACGGGAGATTGATGTTAATCTTTTTGACCAAAATTTTTCTCTTTCTCCACATAAGAAAAATAATTGTAAAATACAATAATGAGGTAAAAACGAGATATAACGATGGGATATTGTCTTATACATTATCAGGCATATAATCATCATGAAATCAGTCATCAAAAGAACGAACATCGTTAATAACGGGCTGAACCAAACAAAGATTAAAAGCACGTACGCAAAAAAATAATTTGATGATGATTCTCCAATAGTATAGTGTCCGTTGAGGTTTGGTGATCCAGTTAAAATGTCGGGTCTTTATTGCTTCTTTATCGGTATTTGTATTGTGGCCTCATCATGAGCAACACTTTTTCTTTTAGAGTCAATCTACCTAAGAACGTTGGAAATGTAACAAAAGATAGTGTTAATCTTCAATTTGGAGTTATATCATGTTGGAAATGATACAACTTACTAAATTGAAAGTTTACATCTATAGTATCATATTGTTTTGCCTTTTCAGCACTCTTTATGATCTTCTCTACCTGTTTCATCATATCTTCTGTGTAAAATGTATCATCAAAGAGATTGCAATAACTTTCTTGGTGACGAGGGTCAAAACCGATCTCAGCATTAAGAGAGTTGTTGACATAACTGAACTTGCATTCTTCGTCCCCACCCTTTTTATTCAGAATATCTTCCAACTATAATATGTTATCAATGAGTACAATTGCACTTTTAATTTGGCATTCCTTGTTTTCAAAACAACGGAATCATTTTCGAGAAACTTCATAATATAACTTCCTCGAAAGTTTTACCCTCAACTCCTCAAGGAATCCACCAATTGTTTCATCAACACAATATTATATTTCTCTGGTATCATACTTCAAATTAATTTGCTAGGAGATTATTCGATCTTTCTGCAATCGTATATCTATCATGAGATTACTTAATTTTTCCATATAGTCGTTGCGTTCATCCTAGACATGAGTTAATGAGAAATAAAATAACACCTACACATTAAATGAATAATATATACAACAATAAAAGATATTGTAACAAAACTAATATATAGCCATACCTCATTCACTTTGATTTGGATTTTATTTTTGTCATTGCAACCCCGAACAAGCCCGAGATTCAACACGTTTGCTGCATTGAAACTGTTTTGCGGCTTAACAGGATGATCGAAAAAATTACTGCCATCGTCGATTTTTGGTGCACCTCTATCGCTTTCAAAAAAATCCGACCAAATATGGGAAACCTCTCTCATCTTTGTTGGGTTGAATGCCCCGAACCTCCATCTGCATAGTTGAAAATAAAACTAAAATAATATAGACTAGACAATAAAATGCATGCACTAAAAATATGTTATTCAACACTAGATACCAAAAGTATAAACAGAATTAACACACATCAGGTATATCAAAGTCGAGCTTTTCTAGTTGAACAGTTGTTACACATGTAGCAGTATTGGTCTAATTCATTACATGAGGCATGTATGATGTAACCTTATACATATTTTCAATCTATCGAACTCATGGACTCGTATATCCAAATTTGGAATGCAAAAGAAAACTCGTGTAGCCTATATGTGAATATATCATTCCTCATGGCTTCGTCATACATACACTTCGTCAGTGCAATCTTCAAGTAACTAAAAGTAGTGTCAAACAACTTTTTTCCCACGCATACCTTTGAATATCCATATATTCAACGAGGCTAAACGTGGCATCTGTCACTTTTTCCTATACGGAGTGGTGAAGAGATACGAAGTTATAAGATAAAAAATTCTAATTTTCACGACGTCTTCATCATTCGAGTTCATGAGCATACCTTTAAAAATATTCTCGATATATTTTTGTATATACTTTTCATATGACCAAGTCTCTTTGCCTCAAAATGTAACGTCATGTAAAGAGCTTTGACAGATCATCACATCCAACGATTTTAACCCAAGAAAAACACGTAACTCCTCTACTAAGGGGTGTATTCAACTCGGACTTTCATAAATGGGTGGCTTTTGTGAAATTCGTGGACTTTTAAGTAACTTTTATGAATTTGTTAGGAATTAATAAAAGTCTTCCTTAAACTTCTATAGACTTTTATTAAAGACTTCTGCAGACTTATATAGACTTTCATTTTTTTTAAATGTTAAGATAAATTTCTATATAGTAAATTCTCATATGTGTAAATCATTCACAACACATGTAATTAAGAACTCAAAGTAATAAATTATATTTTTCATGTCAATAAAAATATTTATTAACAAATATGAAAAGAGTTTTTGGGACTTGGACAACACAACAAAAAACTTTTTAGCGAACATAGGATATACACACTTGACTCACTGATTTCTCTAATAGATTTTGCGAAACTAATCATCAAATATCTCTTCATTCTATCTCTCTCGTGCATACTGTGTTCTGTGTTTTATTATCCATGTGTTTTTCTGCTTCATCTGGGCTTTTGCTCATTTTTTGATGATGTGAGGCGAATATTTTTGGGTCACAAGATTGCGAATCCTTAATCTTGTCTAATTCATCTATTAAGTTTTCTAGTTTCTTGATCTGGGCTCTTTATAATCTCTCCAAGATTACATTTTTTGCTTGCTTTTGTCAAGTTCTTTTTGAAATATTTGCATTGAAAATTCACATTGGGCATGGTGGTTTTGGAGTTTCGGTTCATCACTCGGTGTTTAGCATATTTGTTCTAGTGAGTTCTCTAATGGCTTTCTCACCCAAAGACTCTTATATATTAATGACACACCTATTTCTTGACCTATTAGATAAAAAATTATGCAAGATAATCAACTAAACACCAAATCAATTATTGGCTAAATTACATTAATAAATAATCAAAGTACGACATAAGATTTCGAGTACAATGCCAAACTATCGTCATGGAATAATTTCGATAATTAAGTGAAAATTTGACTCTCACCAAAACATTAATCAATATACTGCAAATTCATCACGCAAATTAAATATCCACAATTTTTGACACAAGGCAATGTACTGTGATATCAAAGTTTTGATTAATGCAAATTTTAAATACAATTGCATATAAATTATTGAGTACAACAAATTTTTACCTAAATGGAAGAGATACGAAAAAATTCTAGAAGTGAAAGAAAATAGGCATTCTTTATTTTGGGGCTCTGGAGTCTTCACAAATCTCATGGTAGACGGAAAACTTTTTTTAGATTCGCTATTTATACTTTTCACTAAAAAATCTCTAGAAGTCTCCAAAAATTTGATATGTAGAGAATCCCTAGAAGTCCTTCTCAATTTGAATACCCCGTGACTTATAGAGACTCTTACAAAGTTTTAATTGAATACCCCGTAACTTTTAAAAACTTTTTTAAAGTCTCTAAAAGTTTCAATTGAATACAACAATACTTTTAGAGACTCTTAAAAAGTCTACAATGAATTTCTCTAAACTTTTAAAAACTTAAAAGTCTTAAAAGTCTCAATTTAAATACACCTTATAAGAATCTCGATAGTTTTTCAGATATGTTGAACCATATTTCATCTTCTTTTGGCTCATTCACCTTTATCAACATCATTTTGTGTATCAGTTGATGTTGAAGATGGAATTTATTTAAATCAAGGAAGCTCCCAAAACATGTAATGCCGAATAAAACTTTAAGTGCATCATTCATCTTTTCATTCAAAATTAGAATTACGTCGTGAAGTACAGACACTATTATCCTCAAACCAAGCATGTCATTAGGGTGTATGCAATAATTTCATACCTTAAATTAAAATTAAAATAAAACGGATGATATCTACATACGTGACAATGTTTAGTGTCTGTTTTGTGGAGTTTAAGAGTATGTTTTTAGGAGATTTGGATAAAAGTTGATAAAACGAGTGGTTGAAAAGTTGATAAAAGTTGTGAGTACCATAAAATATATGGTTACAAATGAGTTTGAGAAAAAAAGAGTTAAAAAAATTCAACCAAAAATGTTCTTACAATTTATATGAACAAATATTCAAATACTAAAGTGCATTAACAACACCGATCACGAAGAACGAATCACTCTGCTACATAATGTCATTTTTTATAGGATAAATAGCACTAGTGGTCCTGAACCTTTGAATTTTGTAACGATGGGGTCCTGAACATTTGTTTACCAACAACCGGAGTCTCTAACCTTTCAAACATACGCACTAGTGGACTTTTTTGGATAAAAAACGTCAAAAATTCTGTTATTGTCATCACGCGCTGAATTTTTGAAGGGTAAAATTGTCCAACACTGCTCAATTATCAAACCAAAAAAAAATCATCAAAAAAGAGATTCTACAGATGAAGCCCATAAATCAAATCCATCTACTACAAATTGAATCTCAAATATTATTCAATCAAAGGAAAAAACAAATTGATTTCATCTACTATTTGTTCTCCATTTTTTTCCTTCTTTCAATCCATCCCACAAAAATCCTAATTCAAATTCTATCATATGATTGTGTTAAAAGCATATATACAAATCCAAAATATCAAACCACCACAAATTTTTCCCGCTTCCTTCTTTTTTCCTTCCCGCAACCACCAATACTATCACCCACCACCACTCCTCCACGGAGGCACCACCCACGAACAATCCTAATCTAATCACATGTCTCTATAATACTGGCTTAGGCCTCTTTTCCTCACACCGGTTCTCAACCTCTTCAGCCGCTCCCATCACCTCCACTTCCTCCCTGACAACTGCTCATCTGCCGTCGTCAAGGATAATGACAAAGAGATTGTTCACATTCAGATTTGAAGATGAAGAAGATTACAAATATTTGAATAATAATAAAATGGAAATTTTATTTGGTCCGAGCAGTCATTTGGATTTGGATTTGAAACCAAGAAAATGAAGAAGGGTTTGTTGAGATTAGCATAAAGTTCATCTTCTTCGTCATTGTCTTCATTTCTTCCAAATACAATTACATTATGGAATGGTCAAGTATGGAAGAGAATGAATTGAAGGTTCTTTCTGGATTTTCTTTGAAGAGAACACGAGTGTAGATGGAATCAATTTGTTTTTTCCTTTGATTGAATGATATTTGAGATTTAATTTATGGGCTTCATCTCAGAGAATCTCTTTCTTGATGAATTTCTCTTTGGTTTGATAATTGAGCAAAGTTGAACAATTTTACCTTCAAAAATTCAAATAGCGCGTGATGACATAATAGAATTTTTGACGTTTTTCCAAAAGGACCTCTCAGTACGTCGTTGAAAGGTTATGGACTCCAACTGTTAATAAACAAATGTTCGTAACCTCATCGTTACAATGTTCAAAGGATCGGGACCCCTATTGCTATTTACCCTTTTTATACACAAAAAATTATAATCTATAATAGATTTTCAAAAGCCATAAAACCTGATATACACACACCATATATTAATGAAATAATGACAAATTATAGTCTATATGTTTAAGATTCAACTAACTAATTTTTTTTGATTGAAATTGAAATCTACACCTATATTTCGCAATATGTTAATTGTAAATTTTATATAATATGGTCTAGTTTAAAAATCAACACAAAATGGGGAAATATGTCATGCTATGAAGGTAAAATTATGGTCAAATAAACTATTTTATGTTTAAAAACTATACCAAACAAGTAGTTAGTTCTACGAATACCAACATGTCCTTTAATGGTTGATTTAATTACTCATTTTCATGGGCTCTACCTAATATTCGTTTGTTCTAATTTTAAAACTAATTTTTCAACATAAAATGGTCAAATATGTCATACTATAAAGACAAAATCATGGTCAAATAAACTATTTTGTGTTGAAAACTAGTTTAAAAATAGACCAAACAAACACTTAGTTCAACGAAAGCCAACATGTCCTTAAATGGTTGATTTAATTACTCCTTTTCATGGGCCCTACCCAATGTTCATGAATCATGACTAACAAATCTAAGATAAGGATCCATATCATGACCATATTAATGGGACAGTCCCATTCTCCTCCTTCTAAGGGGCAGGGGATTTTTCACCCATTGCTGACATGGCAAGCTCCATGTCAGCGGAGCTCTATGTCAACAGTAGACCAATTTAATTCAAATGGGCAGGTACATTTTCGTGCACTAAATTTAGACCCTCGTACATATTGATTGTAAAAATTATATGCCTCATCATGTGATTCAAATTCTTGTCCAACCTTTAGAATTCTGCATATGGAAACTTGTGGAACAAAGACATTGTCTGCATTTTCAACCTTCATTCTTATGAACAAATGAAATAATTATATATACGAGATTGTATAATCAGAATGTCGATTCTAACACTAATTACCAAATTAAATGAACAACAATTGAAAAAACAAAAGCCAGTTTTGTTAGGCTTGTAAAAAATAAACCAAATTATCATATTCATTAATATGATTTAAGCTTGCAAAAAATAGCTTTCAACGAGAAGCAAAAGAGCAGCGACCGAAATTTTAATGGGCAGCGAGCAAATAGTCGTCAATGGGTAGCATCAATTAAGGGGGATTTAGGGCACGAGAGAGTAGAATCGAGAAAAAGACGACAAAGGAAAAGAGGGCTAGTGAATGGTGCAAATGGGCTGGAGAAAATAGTCCTACCCATTTGAATTAAATTGGTCTACTGCTGATATCGAGCTCCGTAGACATGGAACTTGCCATGTCAAGATTGAGTAAAAAATCTTACATCCATAGTGGGCGGGAGAATGGGATAAGCTTAAATAAATCCAAGTAATGATTAAGGATGGAAAAATACTCCGCCTCTCGACTATTCCCATCTCGTTAGGTAATCGGAGGAAGACAGTGATCGTGGTCCCCGCCCCGAATTTCTCGAACATGTCCTGAATATTTTTATTATATTTTATTTTTATGTTTAAAATTTTGAATTGTATTTAAAAATAAATAATGTTAGAAAGTAATTAATTAATTATTTTTGTTATTTTCTTTTTATTTTATGTAAAGAAAAGGAAAAATTTGTTATTTAATGGCCAAAATAGAAGGAATGATGAGTTTTGCTACATAATTGAAAGGTTAGAGATGTATTATACTAAAAAAGTTGAGAATAGATTTATTACACTTTACAAATATTGGGGGATGAATAATGCAAATTTTCTTAATTTTAAGAGGTAAACTTGTTGAGATTATTTTCTAAATAAGTCTCAAATATGAAATTTACCAATTATTCGTAAATTGATTCTATATTGGTGATGTTCTCATATCAATTAACTATCAAGACCTGACAGAGAATAATTAGAGAACAAATAGTTAATACACGTTTCTTATCGTTATGGCTTCCAAATAAAAAAAAAAAAAAAAGGATGTTGTGACATATCTTCATTTCTTGTCCTTGAAAACAAAAATTCAATTGGCATCCTGCAATCCAAACCCAGACCTATAGGTGCATTGGTTACACCGCGAATACAATTGATGAAAAAATGTTACACTTTTGTGCTAACCTTTTCTGACCACATTATAGAAAATCAATAATTCACACATAATAGAAGTCGTAATAGATATCATAATATGAATAATAGAGGTGTCTGGATTCGTAAATTTGACGTTTGTTAATCTTCTTCAAGCTAAAAGTTTGGGCTACCTTTCCTGAAATCTCTTTGCCAGTATTTTGATTTTTAGGTGATTTTTGATCAGAACGAACTCATTCGCCGACGAGTGACAATATTAACATTATACTTGCTTTTGTTCAAACGTCGATTCATTGTTAAAAGTGGATGTGTCCAGAGAAATGAAATTCTACTTCAAATGCACTGCAGACTTCTTCCTATCTTCCGGTGACTCATTTTTGTCGATCAATGATTTAATTTGCGAATTAGAGTATCCATGCGTAAAATTTTAGCCTCAATAACAGTGAATCAATAGCTTCCAACTCCAAACTTTCGGATGTTTTGAAAAACTACTAGAATTTGAAAATCCCTTCTTAGGGTTTTGCGAATGTGCCTTACATAGAGGAAAGAACCCAATAATCTAGGGATTTTTCACCAAAGTAAACAAAATCAAACATTAGAAGATGATAAAGAATTTTAAACAATTATACACAAGAGGGAGCTAAAGTAATTCATTACAAATAATATAATCATTATACATGAATGTATATTGAAAGAACTTTAATATAAGGATTTAATTTTATTCATTTATTTTGAAATGGTAAAAATTCCATCATTACAAAATTTATATGTAAAATCGAAAAACACATCACGAATCACTACAATCATAACACATAATTGTTGTTTATAATAGTCAGTGGAGGTACATCGATGATAACGATGATGTGAGCGTTGATAAATTCATCCAAAATCACTAACAAATAGAGTATTAATTTTTATCAAACCACCTCGATCATTGACAAAATTTTGGTTGTTGATTATTTCTTAATTTAATTTTTTTTATTGAAAATGCCCTGAATAATTTTGCCTAATGCCTCTTAATTGGTTGAGACTGCTCTAAATGTACTTGACACTAATCATGCAAGACAAGCTATTTTTTTTGCACCAAATTAAAAGTATGTTTGATAAAATAATTTGTAGATTATAAGCATATGAAATATATGAATAAAGTTATTAATCTTATAAAATGTGTTGAAGAAAATAATATTTGACCTATTTATAAGTACTTTTAATCACATACAAACATACTCTAAATATTGAATGACTAATTAAAACACTTAGAATATAAACTTAAACTTAAATAAAATACAATACGTTAAATTATTTATTTAGATATTCTTTTCAACTTAAAGAGTCCGTTGATTTCACTTCAAATTTTGAAAAAAGAAGAAGAAGATAAAATTAAAAGTCAACAATTAATTTTAGGGTAGAATAGAATAGTAGTGTCCTCATCTTTTAACTTCATTTTAACGACTTATATCCTCGATTATTTAATTCTTGGCATCCATCACCACAACCTTTATATAATTAACAAAGAATGCCCTCATGTCCTGAGATAATTATTTGACCAATGCCCTCGTGAGGGCATTGGCTAATTATATAAAATATTTAGGTGATAGATCCAAGATTTAATCATGATGATATGTCATTAAACGTAATCAAACGTTGTAGAGACACTAACATGCAATTTATCCTTAATTTTAACTATATATTTTATAAGACTTACAATCTTTTATAATTTTTATCAACTTCTACAAATAATAATAATAATAATAATAATAATAATAATAATAATAATAATAAATCTAATTTTAATCATAACTAAACACACCTGGCATTGATTGTTAATTATATAAAAGGTTGGAGTGATGGATCTAAAATTTAATATCATGATATGAGTCAAAATGATGTCGAAAAAACAAGATATTAAATACAATTTATCCTTAATTTTAACTATTTATTTTATAAGACTTACAATTTTTATCAACTTCTACAAAAAAAAAAAAAAAAAAAAAAAATAATAATAATAATAATAATAAATCTAATTTTAATCATAACTAAACATACCCTAAACATTAAACAATCAATTAGACCTATAAAATTAGTTAAAGCTTTAGTGGTGTTCTCGTGTCCATTGCCAGTTGCCTTTTTCGAAGTCAGGTCAAGTCCAAAGGCAAGCATCCAACTGGTCAAGTCAAATCACGGTGACTCGGTTACCCTCTCACACAGTCACACAAGTACAATTTAAAATTCCACTTATTGACGCTTTGTAATTTTAAATCCTTATTTGACAAAGATTTTTTTTAAAATTATAACGACTTTTTAGCTAATCAAACTTTAATTTTAATCACACAATTTATATAATTTATAATTTTTATCAATTTTTTAAACACACGTTATATCAATTTGTATTAAAATTTTCTAAATTTTTTATTAAACGGAGTCTAAAAATAACTTTTAATTTTCAAATTTCGAACGATATTATGTGTTAAAATTTGATTTATTGGATATATGGGCTTTGTTTGATTTTGTTTAAAATATTAAAATTAAAATTTATAATTAATTTTAACTACACATTTTATAAGATCTATAATTTTATCAGATTTTCGATTCTAAATTTCAAAGAACTTTTATAAAATTTAAAAAAAATATGATTTTTAGCAAAATTAAATAGAGAATATAGTTTTGGTAAAGTTTTTTAAGTATTTATAAGTATGTTCGTGTATACTTATAAATCTTAAGTTGATCAAACATTATTTTCATTCACACATTTTATATGACCCACATCTTTTATCCATTTTTTATTCACACACGTTGCACAAAACCTACTGTTTATAATACTACAAAAATCTTTACTATACGAGCATTTAAAATCAGCCAAACACGCCTGGCACCAAATCCAAACTACCTAACACTAATTACAAAGTCTCTCCAATCGTACGCACCGTGGAAACCGCGTTCTCCAATGCTATCGTGCGCCTTCTCCGGCAAGTAAACGTCTGACCCAAACCATACTCCCACTCCACTGTAAATAAATCAATCGAATTGAAAAATTTACAGTTCAGTTTAATCTAACTGAAGAAAATGGGTGGAGGCGGAGCGCAGTCGCAGCAGGCGGAGGCGGCGGAGGAGCAGTATGTGAAGGCCAAGGTTTCTGTGTGGTGGGACATCGAGAACTGCCAGGTGCCCAAGAATTGCGATCCACACACAATTGCGCAGAACATTAGCTCGGCTCTTGTTAAGATAAACTACTGCGGGCCTCTCTCAATATCAGCATATGGTGATACAACCAGAATATCTTCCGCCGTTCAGCAGGCGCTTAATAGTACCGGCATCGCCCTCAATCACGTCCCTGCAGGTACCTATCTACAAAAAAAAGTCTGCGTATGTGCATATATGTCTTGTGGATTTGTGATTTTTGATGAATTTTGTGGAGAGGAGTTGAGATCGAGTGGAATTGGAGCGCGCTTTGCTATGGAGTGGTTGAAAGAATGATATTGAGGAGATTAATTTAGTTAAATTTTAGTGTTTGGTGGTTAATTAGTTGTTATCTACTGGTTGAGTGATTAGTCTCATCAATTTTTATTTTGGGTTTTGTTAATTTTGTTGATCGAGTGGAATTGTGGTTTTTTGTTTGCTTTGTGTCAGAGATTGGATCTTGATGAATTTTGTGTGTCAGATCGGGGACGGTAGTGAAAAGAGTGAAATTGGGCAGCCATTTTTTTTTTGCTTATGTGGTTACCTAAGTTAAATTTTAGTTTTTTCTTTTAGCATGTAGATCTGTTGACTTTTGCGGTGCTAGTGTAGTTATGATGATGTTGGGAGAAAAATCGCGCCTGAAGAATTCTACAAGTGTAAAGAGTTAATCTGATGTCATGATCTGGTCTAATACTCTCTCTTTCTCTGTTCACTTGTGTGGGTGCATGAGTTTTTTGTGGCTACTAGATCTTTGGTCATGTCTTGGTGCAATCCAGTGTCTTTGTGAGTTTGCCTCCTGCAACTGTTATATATGATTGAATATTTTCAGTGAAGACCGTTCACCGTTCACGGTTCATGGGTGATACATCAGAGCTTTTATGTCAAATTAGTAACTGCAATAGATCTTTTTGTTCTTATGAATTTCTTCGAGTGTTCATAAATGTGGTTTAATTAAATTATTGATTTGTCATGGTTAGGTGTTAAAGATGCTAGTGACAAGAAGATTTTGGTGGATATGTTATTTTGGGCAGTCGACAATCCTGCACCGGGTAATTATCTGTTAATTTCTGGAGACCGAGATTTCTCAAATGCTCTTCACCAGTTGCGCATGCGTCGATATAACATTCTTCTAGCACAACCTCAAAAAGCGTCCGCACCACTTCTTGCTGCTGCAAAGAGTGTATGGCTCTGGACAAGTCTATTGGCTGGAGGCCACCACTTACGAATGGTGATTCTGCCCAGTCTGTAAATAATGGTTACGGTTATTCATCTGGCTCTGGCTCTGACTCATTACAAGCTCCAGTTATTAATTCTGTTCATGCAAACCAGCCCATGGATTCTTTTCATGAAAGTCCCCAATTGGGAAATCAAAAGTTCTCTAATATGGGAAGAGGGACTGACGAAAAACATAAAGGAAAACAGATTCGTAAAAACATGAGTCAACCTAATATATCAAGATCTTCAAGTGCAATAGGGAATGAAGAAGATCATAACAAGGCCAACTTCCGTCAACCAACGACATATGGGCACCCGATGCAGTTCAATGATTCCCAGGATTTTCTGGTACTTATAATCCAAAAGTTCCTGTAAGTGGACCAGGATCCACTCCTAATTTCACATCTGGTAATCTTGATTTTTCTTGGTCTAACAGCAGTCACCCGCACGGTTCTTATCAAAACCACTATCCTCAGCCACCAATTAGCTTGCCATCATCTAATCAGCATTTGCTGCCTCATTTAGCGTCCCACAGACCTGATGTATCCAGCTTTACCTCAGGTCCTCCAACATATGCACCTGATATTGGTAATTTAAACATTTCTGAATACACCAGAAATGATCACAATCCCCCTCCTTCGCAACCATGGAATGGAGGAGAGAGAAGACAAACTTCTATTGAGTCTGCCAACCACGTAAACTCAAACGGTCCCCACAAAGGATATAATGCGCAAAAGAACCCTCCGCTTTATCAGGAGGCACAGACCAACGGGTACCCACGTGGCAGTCAAGAAATTCCGCCACCGTCTTTTGGGATGGGAACCTCTAATATATCTGGTAATGGTCTATGGGGACACAAGGATGCCCAAAACCTTCTGATTATATTCAAGGCCTTATTGGGGTCATCCTGCTTGCTCTGAACACCCTAAAAATGAGAAGATTGTACCAACAGAGGAAAACATTGCTGATTGCATTAGATATGGAGACCCCGACATCGTAATACTGATGTTAAGAAGGCTCTAACGAGTGCCGTTGAGCAGCAGATGGTAGTACAGCAGAAGTTAGGATCTTTGCAGTTGTATGTTGGAAAGAATGAGAAACTTTGGCAATGTGTGAACCCAATGGCTGGTAACCCAAAGCTGTACCCAAAGGCGACGTGGGGACGAAATCCAGAAATTTCTGTCATCTCCTGCTGGACGATCTGCAATACAGGGTACTCAGTGCAGGTAAATTACAATCTTGCAGTTTGCATCGAGTTACATTTTGCTTATATGTTATTTTGATCGGCCTGTAATCTATACCTAGTTTGTGGAATTATTTTATAGTTAATCCATCTCATGTTCCTCAATTTTCCTTGTCTGCTCTTTAGAGGTACGAGGCAGCTACAGTACTGAAAAAGATGTGCTTACAAGAGCTTGCAATTGGTGAAATACTACAGATTTTGCACATGGTAATAAACATGAAAAAGTGGATTCTATATAATTATCAGTCAGGATGGCAACCAATTAAGGTTATTCTTACAGAGTCCAACCCTAATTCAGGGTTGGCAACTGCTAATTAAGCTCCCAAAGAACTAGGTATGGTAGGGTAGAGGGGCCTGTAGATAGTTGTCAATTTGCTGCATGCCATGCAAATTGGTTTAAAATTGAGCACTGGTTATAATTAGCATGGCCCTTTCTTCCCTTCAAATATTAGCAGCACAATAAGTAGCTCTGTTGAAATTGAGTATGGTGGAGAGTGTAGCCTGGCATAATATGGAGTAGTAGTTATTTGTTTTGTAGTAGTTTTTTTTTCTCAGAAATCCATGAAGTATGGCTTGGCGAGAGATTGATTGGGGTTAGAAAAACACTGAATCTGTAGAGTTGTAAATTGCCTGTTGTTATGGCATAGATAGATCACCTTTACAGGAAGATGTGGGTACGTGTTATCTGATAAGCCGGCTATATTATTGAAAATTGAAATTTCCTGGAAATTGCTTTATATGGCTTTTTCGGTGATTGAAGTTATTGAAGAGAAGCATTTTGGAGAATCGTAGTTGCTTTGCTTAATTCGTTGTGGAGCTTCTATTGGACATATTGATGGATTAAACTTTTGGAAAACTATTTTGGGATTATAATAGTTGTTCTCCTAATTCATGGTATGAATCTTCAAGCTTGTCAGTTATGAGGAAAACCAGGGGTTCATATTTTGTACAAGTCAGCAAGAAATACGTGTTTGATGACTTGGAGCCATAGTGTTGGGCAATAAGGTGGATATAGAATATGGTCGAGTCTGAAGGAATCGTTCTTTTATGTGATAAATTCTTCACATTAATCAAGATGTTTCAGGAATAAGACAGAAAGATCACAGTAACTAAGCACGAGGGACAGAGCAACCAAAACCTGATTGGAGAAAAAGCAGATGTTCACCGACACAACAGCCAGATAAAGAGGCATATATTTATGTGCAGATTATAACATGGCTTTGAATGGAGATTCATATCAAGATTTGATCGTTCGCATTTGCAAAGTGAATTAAAATATGACGGGACTAGAGACCAAAAGACTATACACATTTCCCGTGATCTTCCGACAGAAATGCGATCGATATTTTATTAAACATATGGGATTAAATGATGGGATCAATCAAGGTTGAATTTCTACTAATGATGTATATGGAAAGACAAACCTGTAATGTTTTATGGTTTGTGCTGTGCTAGTTTTGAACTTGTTTTGTTGTTTAAATTATGTAGATAAATGTTTGCAACTTAATTTGATGCTCGTGCTGAGCAGAACCCTTTTAATTAGTCGTTTCGTTTGTTGTCATCTGGTTTCATCAACAATAACATAAGTATTGCTTTTGCCTTTTGTGATTAACTTATAAATTTGTGTATGAAGTGGAACTTACAATTTGGTTTCTTGTTATTTGATTATTTTAGCCGAGAATCATGTTTGCAGGATTTCTTCAATTCAATCTTTAGATGTTTTCAGGATTTTGTTGAAACTCCTTTGAGTTGCCTCGGCTGGATCTGTTTCTACTGGCTGGGCATCTCTAGAGGTGTCAAAAAAGTTCCGGCCATCGAGGCCCTGCCCGACCCAGCCCTACACCGAGGCTGAAAGTAGCCCGACACACCTACAAAATTGACCAGTGCTCGGCTGAGGGTGGCCCTGTTGACATCTTTAAGGCACCTCTGCTGATGCATACTTGTGTGTAATCAATTTGCTTATGATTCTTGAGCAGGGCACACCAATTGCTAGTTTTAAAAAATCGAAGGCTAAGTTTTGAAAACATCTTACAAATTATTAGATTATACGAGTTATCGCGATTCTTCTAGCAAAATTGTGATTTCGTGGATTACAGAATGATTCTGGGAATTTTTAAACAATGAAATTAACGTCGTTGATAAAATAATTTTTGGAATATTTATTTTATTTTTAAACTTCTTTGGAAATTAAAAGTCATTGATTTAGAAAATAATCTCAGAAATCATGAATTGTGTTAATTGGTAGAATTTGTATTATAATTGGTACATATTCAAATAATATGGATGAAGAATTGAATTTTTCTGATAATTTTGTGTTATAAAATAATTAAAATTATTTATAAGCTTAATACATGTTTAAAGGATTAACTCTATGTTGTGTGTGCGCTTGTGAGCATTTTTAGTGTTAATGACTTTATCATATTTAAATTTTATGTGATTTATTCATTCAACTAAAATTGCTCAAATTTTCTGTCGACATAAAAAATAGTATGTCATGATCTATTTTATTTTTTCTTATTTGTTACGGCAAATTACATTTAGAGTTAAATACTCCAGGTGTCATTATACTTAAAAACGCTTTAGATTTATTAAATTTTTAAAAGTGAATTTTATATGTTACTATACTTTGTCAAACGTATATTTTAAAACATAGTGACACATGAAATTCAATTACGGGATGCACTCAGCACTTGGAATCAGGGTCTCGTTGTATTGCGGGTGTCTATCTTTAGTTAAAATGACTATGCAACTATGCAAGGATGAAGAAGGTTCTATCAAGATATATACAATAATGCTACAATATCAGATTTTAAAGAACATTCCACTAGTCAAGATTTCAAGCACAGTGCCGTATCGTTCTACTATTAAACTTGACCAAGAAAATACCTACTGTCTACTTCAATCGTGATCTAATAGCTGTATAAACGTCGTCGTCGTAGGAGTACATGACACATGGCTGAATTATTTTGGGACATTGACATCCATGTTCTGCCAAATGCACTTTTAATCACAAAATACAACTGGTCGATGAGGCGTTAATGGTAGGTCCACGTGATAATTAACTGTGCAGATTATGTTAAACATTATTATTTTGACTTGTCTCGTCTTTATTAAGAGTAGACAAAAATATCTAAGTGTATCGGAATCGAACTGAATCGAGTTCGATTCGATTCTTCTTAAGTTTAAATTGGATAATAGATATTAAAACGGAGAATTGACCATTTATGGTTTCGATTATCATTTCTAGACTCAAAATTGAAGAATCGAACTGACCTTATTATTTTTTAATTTTTTATTTCAATATATGTTATTTTGTATTGAGATTGAACACTGTGTTTAAAAATTTGATATATTCTTCTTGAATAATGTTATTCATAGTCGTTCATTACTGGGTGATATCTTATATGACATTACTCAATTGGATGAATTATTTACTCCAATTGAGTAATGTATTTATAGTCATTAATTATGAATAATTCATCCGATTGAATAATGTCATGTAGTACGAATATCAGTAGTGAACGACTATGAATAGTATTAATCATTGTTCTTTTGTGATTATGTGAATATACTAAAGTTTGAAAATTATGATTTTTTAGATTATTGTGTTGTTTAATAAAAATAGTAGTTAAAAATATGATAAATTAATAATTTTAGAATTATATTTCTATTTATAAAATATTCAATAGTTCTCGTTTTGGTAAGTTTCTCTTCATAACCAAATTTGGCCATGCTCACCGCTAGTGTTTACGTACAGTACACTTATTTTCATAATTTAAATTTATTAATATAATTTCCATCGTAAAATTAAGTAATCAAAATTAAAAACAAGTATTATCGACAAAAAAAAGTCTATATGCAAGAAAATAATAATTTAAGATTAACAAATTTAATGAATTGTCTTAAAATAAAGTTATAAAAAAGATTAAATATTAGTTTTAAAAAATAAAGTGAGTAATTAAATACCAGTTAAAATATGATTTAAGATTAAGAACAAATTTTTAGTTTGTAATAATAAAAAATTAATATTTTCATAAATTTAATTTATCGACCAAAATTTTTTCTATAAATAAAATAATAAAAATACAAAATTTACAAAATTTAATACTAATGTTAGAAACAAAATTGATAACGAAATAAAAGTTAGAAAAGTAACATATCTGGCATTATAAATGAAAAACGAAAAAAATATGCTGTTATCAACATAATATACCATCAATGACACATTAAAATAAATAAATAAATAAATAAAAAAAAATTCAATGATTCTCGACATATTTTCTATCGACGACTAGGGATGACAAAATACCCCCCCGCCGCCCTTGCCTACTGCCAGCACCGCCCGCCTGATCGGACAATAGGGGCGGGTTTGAAGCAGAAAAATCACCACTTGTGCAGGTCAAAGCAGCCAATTCCCCCTAGAATTTTTTTTTTTTTTTTTTGAAAATCATAAAATATAAATATATAATAGAAATTATAATTTTCACTACAAATAGCCTAAAGAAGAATCGAACCCGGGTTGAAATTTGTAAACTACAAATCTTAACCACTACACCATAACCTCAATTTTATAATTTTTTGTTTTGTTTAGTACAAATATATATAAAAAATTATTTATTTATTTTTTTTATTTTTCGGTTTTCAAAAAAAAAAATTAAGTAGGTAGGTTGGTGGGGCAGCGGGCCGCCCATGAATTATTGGGCGGGCGAGTAGTAAAATTTTTCCCATGGGCGGGCGAGGCCGACCCGCCTTTACCACCCATTGCCATCCCTATCGACGACCAGAGGACCGAAATATCGTCGATAATTGTCAATAACATTATCGATTTACACTATTGTAACTTCACGATAGATGTGCGTCAATAATAACCAATGATATAATGTTGATAATTTCGTCCGAAATCACCAACAAATATTGATTTCTGCCAGCAATAATCAATAATAATACATTCGACAATCATTTATGAAATTTTTGTTAGTGATCATTTGTTTTTTTAATATATTTATTAATATTTTTAAAAAGGCACTTAAGAAATTTTGCCTAGAACTTCTGAATTGCATGAACCACCTCTGCATATTATGATAGACAACATTATTATTATTACTTGTGAGAATTAGACAATATTCAAAAAATAAAAATTTAAATATTGTCTTCATAAAAATAGTACTAGTTTACAATTTAGCAATTATGAAATACTTCATTTCAAATGATGCGTTAGTTTTAATGATATTCTTTCCAACATGAGCGAAATCAGCATAGTTAAGATTGTGACAACTATCCCAACCCGCATCTATATGGATGGCAATGACCCATCCCGCGAAAATATAAGAAATTTTTTATAAGCAATTTCTAAATATATCAAAATAAAAACTTAAATACGGCTCGAGTGATAATAAGATATATATAATTTCTTAATGTTTGTATAGGAGATGATTACATAGTTAAGATTGTGACAACTATCCCAACCCGTATCTATATGGATGGCAATGACGCACCCCGCGAAAAATTCGGGGTGCCCCCACCCACACCATGACCCTCCAAATCATTGGGCGGGGCGAGGGTCTCCACTATCCCGCCAATATCCCAATTAATAATTTTTTTTAAGAAAAATTGAAAATAAATAATTAAAAAAATAAAATAGAAATTTGTTATATATTTGTAGCAAACAAAGCAGAAAAAATATAAGATTTGAGTTGTAGTGTAGTGATTAAAATTTATAATTTAACAACTCCAATTCAGATTGGAATCTCATTCAAGATTTCTAACAAAAATTATGATTTGTAACTAATTTAAAAATAAAAAAAATAAAATTGAGAGAATGGGTGCTACTCTAACTCGCATCTATTATCCGAATAATCAAGATTGAGCGGGGCGGGCGCCAAATCAAATTGACATCGCTACGTATCTAGTCAGGCTCTATTAATCTTTTCTCTTTCTTATATTTTTTTTACTTTGTCTTAGAAACCAAATCTTTGAATTCTTGAACACATCTTATATCTAATATTATTGATTAGGACTTGAAACCTCCAGGAAAGCTATTTCCAACTTTTGATTCCACGTGTAGGGAAAACTTTTGTAATTTTTCTTTTTTTTTTTTTCGTCTAGTGCTTACTTAAATAGTTTATTTATAAATTCCAGACAATCTTGCGTATGAAGGGTTTTTGGTCCCAGTGGCAATTATTAAAGAGACTAAGCAACTTCTTTGTTGCTTGTGTTTGTCGATGGTTTATTGCCTAATAATATTAAATTAAAATAATATAATTGATACATATTAAATTATATTTCAATATTGTGCGCGTCTTTTAAGTTGAACAAACGTACAAGTTTTATTGTATTCATTAATTAATTTTAAACAATAAAAAAATTATAAATAGTTCCATGGACAAAAATACAGGTGTATGAATATATATTTATTTCAAAACCATCATCTGCATGTACTGAAAATTATATTAATTGGCACGGTCGTCAAACACTACTTTCAAATTGTTAGTAGCAACTTGTGAGATAGGGTAATTAGTACAAAACGTTCCTACCTATTGAAGTTATTGTAGAAAACGTCAACTAATTTTTGGCAATTTCACCCTCACATACTCAATTTATTGCGTAAAACGTCATTCCATCAAAAAAACTGTCGTTATCTTACCTCACCAACACGATTCGTAATACAACTTAAGGGTAAATTTGTCATCAACATTTTTCACTTAATCACCCACAAGAATCTCAATGTTTGCCGACCAATGCGACGACGCTGGCACACTCGGTATCGTCTGGGCCTTTGGTGGCATGATCTTCATCCTCGCTTGCGCATCACCGACATCTCGATACTCTGGATCACTACCTCAAATTCCTCTACCGTAACACCATTTATTCCTTGAAATTTCCAATGAATTTTCTCTATTTGTGTTGCGGTGGTCACATAAATCCGGGCGTGACTTTCGTGTTATTCTTGGCAAGGAAGGTGTCCTTGATTCGTGCGCAGATGATGTACATGGTTGCACGTAGTTTGGGTGACATCTGTGGAGTTGGGCTGGTGAAGGCCTTCGTGAAGAGCTACTACAACCGCTCAGGCGGCGTCGCTAACTCGGTGGCTTTAGGGTACAACACTGGCACAACTTTGGGTGCTGAAATTATTGGTACCTTTGTACTTGTTTACACCGTCTTCTCCGCCATTGACCCCAAGAGAAGTGCATGTGACTCTCAAGTCCCTGTAAGTAGAAGCAATTTCTAGCTTATTTTGAGGGTTTTACTTTTTCTTTTCTACTTAAAGGAGGATGTTGCGAAACTCGCCTTCAAGGTGAGCCATGGCGATCTGAAGGGCGGAGGAAGAGTTTGAATCGAGAGAGTGGTGGAGTTCATGGACTTGGAGCTTGTCTATGGCGTGGAGGTAACGATCGATCTCGTGGCGGTCACTATCAAAGATCATTTTCTCATGGGCTTCATCCACCGCCATAGAGTCCCACCGGAGGATTATCTTCTCCGGGACTCGCGAAGGCGCTAACTTTCGCGGTTCCATGGAAAATGAAAGGGTTAAGCTGAAAATATATATATATTTTTGGTTTTGAGGGAAAATGAGGAGAGATAATTGATGGTGATGACATGTAATTGAATAAATGTTAATTGACAAATTTATCCTTAAGTTGTATCACAAATCGTGTTGGTCGTGTGAGATAACTGCAGCTTTTTGGATGGAAGGATGTTTTATGCAATAAATTGAGTAGGTGATGGTGAAATTGCCAAAATTAGAAGGTATGGACGTTTTCCACAATAACTTCAATAGGTAGGGATGTTTTGTGCTAATTATCCCGTGGGATACTAATTACTTTTAGATCTATACAAACCATTTTTCAACCTTTTTTTTTTTTATATGGAACCATTTGATATATGATCAATGAATAAATATAATAGATAAAATTTATCATATCATGTTTGAACGAAATTGATGTTCGGATATACTTTTATCCAAATAAAAATTAAAAAAAAAATGATTTATCCTCGAAAAGATGACAAAATATTTTATCCGGACAATTATTCACTCATTTTTTTTTAAATGCGAACGTATCCTTCATAATATAGAACATATCTATTTTTGAATATCTACACCCTAGGATAATCATCACCGCCTTAGAGCATCTCGAATACATTCCGCTATTGCGTCTACATGGTAGGTAAAATAGATGAACTTCTAGTTCATGTGGCACTACGCCTATAGAATATACGGTCAAATTAAATTTATCTCCAATGGATTCCGCTCTAAAACTAATACTACCACTTATGTGGTATTAATTTTTATAAATTAATAAAAAAGCCCACATAACAAAGGAGATTTAAATTCTTGACTCACTCCGCTCTAAATTTAGACGAAGTCTATTTTTGGTATGTCATATCAACTAGACGAAATCCTCATTAGCATGCATTAGAAAATGTTTTTTATAACTCCGCCTATATGTGCTTATGTGGCACGTCTAAAAGTTATAGACGGAGTGCATTGGAGATGCTCTAAGAGCGTGAAAGCGCTTGAGCAATCCAATGCCCTCCGCTCATTGTAGTCTATGTGACAAGTAAAAACGGACGGACTTCCAGTCAATGTGACACAACGTCTATTGCATATACGGTCAAATTATAAATTCGTCTCCAATGGGTTCCGTTTAAAATTAATATTACTGTTTATGTGGCATTAATTTTTTTTTAAAATTGGCAGGTCTTCAATTTATATTTTCCATGTCCGCTTTATTTTTAATAAAATCTTTAGATTGATTTAAATTTGTTGAGTCACTCCTTCTAGAAGTCCGTCTAAGTTTAGACGGAGTCTATTTTTTTGTGCCAAATCGCCTAGACTTTAGTCTTCATCAGCATGCATTGGAGATGATTTTTTATCTCTGTCTATATGTGCTTATGTGGCATGTCTAAAAGCGATAGGATTTGAGTGCATTGGATATGCTCTTAGAGCATCTCCAATGCACTCCACCTATTGCGCTTACGTGGTAAGTAAAATAGGCGGACTTCCAATCCATGTAGCACTACGCCTATAGAATAGACGGTCAAATTAAAATTAACCTCCAATGCACTCCGTCTAAAATTAAATTTGCTGACTCACTCTGTCTAAAAGTTCGCCTAAATATAGACAGACTTCTAGACGGAGTCTATAATTTAATGTGCCACATCAGATAGACGGAGTTCTTGTCAGCATGCATTGGAGATGGTTTTTTATAATTCCATCTATATATGCTTATGTGGCACGTCCAAAAAATTATAGACAGAGTGCATTGGAGATGCTCTTAGTAGCTCCACCCATTTTTTTTCATTTAATTATTTTTATTTACTTTTTTCATTTAATTAAGAATAAGTGTATATATATATATATATATATATATATATATATATATATATATATATTAACAAAAGACTTACTTATTCCATTCTTATATCTTAATGTCCCTCAAAACAAGATAACAATAGTCTCTGGGAGAAAAAAACAATCTATTCGAGGAGGAAATGAGAGATAGTCCTATAGAGATGATAAATCTTTCGTACGTAAATTCAATGAATGAATTATCTCTCGGAGATTTTGAATCGGATCAATATCATGAATAACAATATCTAAACTATCAAATCAATTCGTCGTCGAGATTTGTATAGTATAACATAGGAATTTCTTTTGTCCATACCGAATCTAAATTTTTATTATCTAAATAATTTTATCACAAACCAACGAGTTTTTTAACTCTTCGAACTATGAGTTAACTTTGTCATCCATCAAATCTTAACATTAACTTCTTAACAAAGGTTAATTTTAACCTCTAACTTAACCAAAAAAATTAAATAATAAATTTTGTACCGTCCAACTGTTATGGTCTACCCAATACATTTTTCTGTGGTTAGCAATAGATTGATGAGATAATTTCTATAAATCAACACAAATAAATTGCTCGGCAAATATTAATAATTTTACATTTAAGGACCCAATTTTAATAAATTTAAGATAAGGGACCCTTTTGCATTTTTCCATACCCAATAAAACAACATCCACGTGTCATAACAAATAATGCTGACATTCTTTTTGTCATAGCCATTAATTTACCAACACGTACCATGCTTAATTCTTTTATTATTCGAGCTGACAATTCAGGTGAAATAATTTGTTTTTTCTTTTCTTTTCTTATTTGGCGTGCTGAAAATTATTTAATTTTAGAAATAAATGTCAAGGAAATTAGAAATTGCTATGATTTTTTGTTTTAAAAAATATGTGGCAAATATATTTACGTGAGTTTTTGGAATAAACAGTTGACAAATTTACCATACTCTGCCATCCGATTAGTGGAGCAAATTTAGGTCAAAATTCAGGACAAGTTGCTATAAATTTACGTTGTGTTATTTCTTTAGTGTATGTGGCTTGAGGGGTTTTGAGAGAAAAATGTAAGTCTAGCATCCTAGTTTTTTCTCTTTGTTAGTTGTTCAAATAATAGGAATTGATTGGTGTTGTAACGCTTAAGATATTATTTTTCTTACGATAATTGGAGGATTTGAGTTAGTAAAATTCTATGTAATTGTAGCAATTTTTCATATAAAGGAAAGTTTTGACGGTCCATAAATTTTTTCTATCATTTTATATTGTTTTTGTCTCGTTGTTGTTATTTGAACAAAGATCTTGTGGGCGATAGAATAATTGATCTCAAATCCCAAGAAGTGGTATCGAGTCGTGTAGTTCAAAGAACTAGAGCACAGAGAAAAATATGTTTGTGAAATATGACATGGAAAAATTTGATGGAAGAATAAATTTTGACTTGTGCAAGTACAAGTCAATAATGTTTTGATTCGATCTAGATTGCACAATGCTTTAAAAGGGAAACTAACATCTAGTTCCAACAAAGATGCTAAAAATCCTATATGAGCGATGATGATTGAGAAAATTTGGATTTAAAAGCTACAAGTATAATACGCCTCGAGTCTCTCTTGCAAATATTCTTGGAATATCTTCTCGCAAAAAAGAACTTTGAGAAAATCTTGAAAGTAAAAACAAATAAAATTTCAAATCGGTTGTACTTGAAAAAAAAAATCATTTTTTGCAAATGAATGGAGTTATGAAAATCTCAGACCACTCGAGTGTTCTCAATGAGATCGTTTCTTATCAGGAGGATATTGGAGTTAAAATTAAAGATGTGGATAAAAATGTTAAGACTCGTATAGTTTCTTATATCTTCTTATAAACATATCAAACCAATTTTGATGTATGAAAAAGAAACTATGAATTTTGCGGAAGTTACAAGTAAATTGATTTTTGAAGACGAACTCACACTTGTTGCTAAAAAATGAAAGAAAATATCTCCATGAAAAGAAAGTATTTTGTTGGAAATGTGGACAACTTGGTCACATGATGAAAAAACTGCCCAAAAGGTGGAGTAGACTCGGCTAACTGCTCGAAATTAGATATGAACAATGTGTCTTTCTTTATAGGAATTGATGATGTCGCTTGAGTAAGATATTTACATCATCATGACATGTCGTTAGTAGTCATGATAGAAGATGTGCTGATACTAGCAAGTCCAAATATTTGCATACGGACATTGACTTGATATTAATGCAAGGTGTGTGGTGGAATTAATATAGATAGATGATGAACTCCCAAGTAAGTCAAGTAAGGAGGTTACACTATAATTTTTTTTATTAAACTTACTCAACACGAGCGTATAAAATTCTAAGTTATTATATTTACATAGTAGAATATGTTAATTCTCTGTTTTGAGAATTGAGATTGTCAAAGGTTATCAATATTTTTTTTCTGAATTATAGTCAACAAGAATTGCATAAGAGATTATAAAGTCTTAGCTCCTTTTTTGATAGTATAGAAATTGTTGGAAAATTGCCTCAGGCAAAGAAACAAAAGGGTATCAATTGCAATTAGAAAAGAAATATTATCTTTCTTGCAAGGGTAATTATTTTCACACAACAATTTTTATTTTTTGCATCATATTTTAATTACATTTAACATCCTTAATCTATAAACATTATAGCGTCCCCAATTTTTTTTATCACATTTTTATCTTCAACTTTTTATTAATAACACATCTTGTGTTTGATAACGGTTTTCATCTAAAATATTTGTTGATAATTCGGCATCCTATCAAAATTCAGCATAAATTGATGTCATGTTACATTTTTTGTGTAAGTGACTTGATGGATTTTGAGAGAAAATTTGTAAGTCTAGCATCTTAGTTTTTTCTCTTTGTGGGTTCTTCAAATAGTAGGTGATGATTATATGTTTTCTTCTCCTCCGAGTGCAGTGGCAGTAGTGGTGGAGACCTGCAAAAGGTGGTGGGGCTTTTTCTCCCGTTTCCACTCCAAATATGATAATCAGTATGTGGTTAATTCAAATATGCAGAATAACAATAATGAGTATGTATGTTCTATCTTTACTTGGGAGGTCGTTTTTCTATTTATAGGGATGACCTCGCAACTTTAGCCTTCAATGAGCATTTATGGTGGGTGTATTTTCCTCTGTCTCATTATTAGAATTAATGAGGGATGTTTCGTCCTTCCAACTTTTGGCGTTTCATCTCCCCAATGGTGATGGTGATCATCGTTCTATGAGTTGCCTTCTTCAAGCTAACTTGATGGCGGTTGGATTATAAATGTCTACCAAATGCAGGCAAGTCTACGAGACTAGTGGGCGGACGGACCAACGAGGCAAGCGTACATTTTGATTTAGGTGTCCGAAAGACAAAGAACAATCATATACCCAAGTATTTATCCAATCTGCTGCTGCTATCAAATCAAGGCGATAAGCCTATGACTAAAAAAATTAAGGCGATGAGCCTATAACTCAAGATCAAGGCAATAAGCCTATGATTCAAAAATTAAGGTGATGAGCCTTAATCAAAAATCAAGGCGATGAGCCTATAACTCAAATCAAGGCAATAAGCCTATGACTCAAAAATTAAGGCGATGAGTCTTAATCAACACATCAATGTGATAAGCCTATGACTCGAAGATCAAGGCAATAAGTCTATGACTTAAAAATTAAGGCGATGAGCCTTAATCAATACATCAAGACGATGAGCCTATAACTCAAAAATTATGGCGATAAGCCTGTATTTAAAAATTCGAGGTGATGAACCCTGGTTCAATGATCTAGACGCCTAGTCTTCAAAAAAAAAAAAAAAAAGAGACGCCGCGTCCCCCGCCCGTCCCCCCCCATGATGGGGCGGATGCGCCTCCGCCCCAAAGCAGGGGCGCATGCCCTCATGAGGAGGCGGGAGTGCCCGCCCCATAAGGGGGTAGGGACGGGTTCGCCCGCCAAGCACGGGCAGGTGCGCATGCCCCCAGGAGGGACGGATGCACCTGCCCCAGGAGGGACGGATGCATCTGCCTCCTGGTTCCTAGCCACAGCTTCATTTTTATTTTTTCCACATTTTTCACTTTCTAATTTTGTTTAGGAGAGTATAGTATCATACATTGCAACCACGCAATCAACGATTATAAAGTGAAAAGCAACCAACGATTATAAAGTGAAAAATTGCAACTAAGCAATCAACGATTATAAAGTGAAAATTGCAACTAAGCAATCAACGATTATAACGTGAAAAGCAATTTTATTAAAGATGTATGTTTTATGTCAAACATACAAAACCGAAATTGCGATGATCAACAATATTCGAAATGAAATAGATCAATATTATAGTTTTCATGATTAAGCGGGACAACCGCCATGAAACTAAAATAAGTAAAACAACCGCTTAATTATCAAGAGAGCCAACGGGTTGAGATCCAACCCTCTATGATCGATCACTTTGACCTTCCGGCGATTCGCTAAATGCGAGCTCGACGCTTCCTCGATACCTATCAAATTCATCTGAGTTTATCTCTGAATGATCATCAGCCAGCCACTCCTTAGTCATTTTGATAGCAGCCTTCAAAGATTCTGCGCCGTACATGTGCAAGTTGCCCTTATATTCAGCAGACATCTTGTATTTTGCTACCGCCTCATCATCTGCAATCTCCAACTTTTTGCGAAGCTGGTCTACCTCTTTATGAAGATAAACGATTTCACTATCTTTTTTCTTAGACATAGCTGCTGCCTTGTCCAACAAAGATTGCATCTCTGCTGCAACTTTCTTCTTTCCATGGTCTCTATCAGCTGCACATTTCTCGAATTTCTCCAAATCACACCGTACATTCTCCTCCATAACAAGGATCTGTACAACAGAAGAAATTGAAATTAAATAGAGGATAAAAATTAAATGAGAGAGCAATAAAGTGTCATCAAAATATAACAACTTACCATGCGGTGGTTGGTATACATAATACGTCGCATGGCAGCTGCTTCTTTACTTTTTAAATTCTCAATAAGTTTCTCATTCACGCAACTTAACATGATCTCGAAACTCAGCAGTTGAATCAACGGGAGGAAATCCAAACTCCTTGAAAGCATGGGCATCATTATCCCTAGTAGTGCGTGGCACGGAGCGAGGGGCAACTGTTGTCTCAGCAGTAGCTTTTTCTTTATCAGCCCTCCTTTTCTTTTTGTTTAAGGGAGATAAAGATGGGTCTTCAAATCGATCGCCAATCATCCCGCCATATCCATCACGCCTCCAAAATCAAAATCATCCATAGCTGAAAGAAAAATAGAAGTTGTTGCAACAAATACATGCAAAAATGAAAAGTCCAAAACCAAGTATAAAGACATAAAAGTAGCATATCCTCAGGTGATCCAATGTGAACCCGCCGCAAGTTCTCATTAGATAACACCTCGCTCATATGTGATTCCGGAGGTGTCAATCATAAAAGCTTATCTAATCGTACCTTCAACTCATGATCAAGATCCAAGGGCTCGTTAAAATGCTTACAAAAAGGGTTCTCCAACAAGTTTAAAAAGGGAACTCTCATACCTCAGGTCGAGCGAAAAAGAAATGTTTCCTCCAACCGCTATTTGAACTGGAAAAATGGGATAATAACAATCTTATTTTAAGTTGAATCTAAGCATAACAGTTACTCCCGAGCACAAGATACATATCAAACACACTTCTAAAAAGCTTCAGACATGGCTCAATATCATTGGTAAGGCACAAGTATAAGAAATAGGTTGATATACGCCAAGAGTTAGGAGTCAATTGACCAGGAGTAACATGAAATTCGTTGAAGAAAGAAATAAACAAGGGATGAAGAGGAAATCTTAAACCAGCTATTATGCTATCACGGTAAGCTACAACCTCTCTAGGGTTTGATCCCGGAATTCGCTCACTAGGATGGAAAACTCGATATAAATGATCGAGAGGTAATTCATATTTTTTCAACATTTTCATAAAACTTTTAGAATTGTAAACACAAGCCCTTGCTTTGGTAGATCTAACTCTATCAAATTACCACTTGGAGAATGTTCGGTTTGAATATTGAGCGGATGGGATACCGTGAAGAAGAATTGGCGTCGAATCTACAAAATTCCATAGAGGCGTAAATTTCAAGCATTGGATCAACATCAACCAAGGCTGAACGAGGTCACCGCACTGTATATAAGGGCGGGCGGTGTGGTGCTCGTCCCAGCAGGGGACGGCTATGGGAGGCGGCAATGGCCCCTATTTTCGTCCCAAATCGAATGGTTTCGCCAAGGATGAATTTCTCTCGTCCAATCCTACATCAATGTCATCAATGGGCTCATTTAAATATCGAGGTCAATCACGTCCTAAAGAACTAACAAAGGTCCATTGATGAAAAATTATCATCTATTCCTATAGATAGAGTGCGATAAGAGGGACTGCTGTTAGAATTATTGGTTGAAGAACTACTACTAGAGGTAATCACCATCTTATGCATCTAAGAAAAAGACCGAAAATTTTTTATTAAAGAAAAAAAAGAAGAAGACAAGAGTGAAAATATTACCTCAAGCGATGAAAGAAGAAAAAACCTTTATAATTTAGACAGGAAAGAGGACATCAGTCTGAAAAGAGTTCCAGTCAAGCGAGGAGATATGAGAATACTACAAATAATATCTCATCTACCTCTTATATATATATATATATATATATAAATTCCTAAATGGGGCTAAGATTTAAGCCCATATCAATTTTAAATTAGGCCTAAAATATTTATTCTATATTTGGCTTTTCGGCAATATTTCTACTTCTCATTGACAATGGTCCATGAAAAGTAGAGGGGTTTATGATGATAAATATGATTACACTTCGGTATATGACCGATCTTTGTCTTCAGATACCTTCATCAAAATGCCTCGCTTGCTTCGTTGGTCCGCTTGCCTCACCGGGTCTCATAGACTCGCCTATGGCGGTGTAGACAGTTATAATCCAACCCGCCATCAAGTTAGCGATAAAAGGCAACCCATGGAATGACAAAGAACCATCGGCCATTGGGAAGATGAAACGCCAAGTTTGAAGGACGAAACATCCCTCATTAATTCTAATAATGAGGTAGAGGAAAAGACACCGCCATAAATGATCATTCAAGGCTAAAGTTACAGTCATCCCTATAAATAGAAAACAACCTCCCAGGTAAAGATAGAACATAAATACTCAATATTGTTATTCTGTATATTTGAGTTAACCACATGCTGATTATCACGCCGGAGTGGAAACGGAGGAAAAAACCCCACCATCTTTTGCAGGTTTCCACCACTACTGCCATTGCACTCGGAGGAGAAGAAAACATATAATCATCAATAGGAATTGGTGGGTGTGATAAAATTTAGCATATTATTTTTCTTATGGTAGTACGATAGTTGAAGGATTTGGATGGGTGAAATTTATGCAATGATAACAATTTTTCATATGGTATAAAATTTTGACAGTCTATAAATTTTTCTTTATTTTTTTTTATGTTTCATTATTTTTTGGGTAATTAGTACGTTTCGTTCCTATCCTTTGGGTCTATTGTGCAAATCGTCCAAATCTTTGCATTTGAGTCCTTAAATCACCAATTCTTTGCGAAAAAACGTTCTTACCGTCTAATTACATCAATTGAAGTTGCTAAATCAACGCGTCATCTGCAATCTTTCATTATTTGAAGTGCATTTTCGTTAAAGGGATCGATTGAGTCTCTCTCTAACGCTTGGACATCGCCCTCCACCGAAAATGTACCCGAGTTCTCGCCATCATTCTCGCTTCTTCATCTTCGCTTGCGCCTCCGGTTTGCCATTTCTTACTAAAATTGAGGCCGCAAACCGTAACCATCCTCGAACTCTTATTGACCTATGTATCAAGATCTATATAATCCTTCAATGGCTTCAAATTGAAAACATTCGCAACTTCTTCCTCTATAATCTCAAATTATTATTCTCCTCTATTTCAAGGAAAATTCCAAGATTCTCCAAATTGGTATCTCGAATGGAATAATTTCATCACCGTTGTCTTCATTTTCCTCGTCGGCATTAAAAGCGTATGTAAGCAAATCTTCTATATTTTCGAGTTCTATAAACTCCTCGTCATCATCTTTTTGGGTTCTTCAAGAACGGGTTTATTGACAACAAAAGACTCGGATTGCTTGTCGCTACGAGAATATTGCGGTGGTTTTGACAAGAAGAAGAAGAAGATTTATTAGCGGTTTTAGACGGGATAATAGTCAACGTCGTGAGTGTACGGCGGGAGAGAAAGGAAGAGAGGGATGATGGAGGTGTCGGAAGAGGCGGCATTGAATAATGTGAAAAGTCGAAACAAGGAATAATTTGCAAGCGTGGCATAAAGGGTTCTTAAACACTTGGGAAAAAGCGTTACGAGTCCTCGACATCGGTGCCGTGAACATGATGTCAAGTCGGCGAGATGACTCGCTTTTTGCAAAGACGGGATGGGATTCAGTGCCATTTACATTGCAAACGATCATTTAATGCCTCCATAGGTAATTACGTGCCCGTTTGGTAATTTGATGAAAATGCCCTTCAAATAATGAGAGATTGCGAGATGACGTCTTTGGTTTAACGGCTTCATTGATAGAATTAGATGGTAAGGACGTTTTGAGCAAAACATGGGTGATTTAAGAACCCAAATGTCAAAATTCAAACGATAGAGATGATTTGCACAATAGATCCAAAAGATAGGGACGAAATGTGCTAATTACCCTTATTTTTTCTAAATAAAATTCTTGTGGGCAATAGAAGAATTTGTCTAAATTCCCACCACTATAATATATATGAAAAGGTGATACCATTTAAAAATATATTTAAAAAGGTTGTGTGTGACATAGACACAAACATGTTAATATAAAAAATATTAGTTTTATTGATTAATGTATTTTATAAGAGTCATCTCTTTTTTTGTCTGAATTATTCATAATCCATCTTAGATTCAAAAAAATAAAGAGGATTGCGATGGATTAATGAATCCTAATTTACAAGAGTATCCCATCTATATCTTATAGACCATTGAACACTAATTATAAACCATTAATAGTCACATTTTCATATATATTACTAATAAAAAAAATTCATAAATATTATAGACCATTAGTGAATCCTAATATACAAGAGCATCCCATCCCACCCAAAAAAAGAAATACTAATCAGAAATTTTACATCAATTTAAAATTAAATATTTAATTTAATTAAAATCGAATACGAAGCAAGTAATCAATGTCAATAACTCAACTATAGTATAAATTAAATTGCATCACAAATGAATAATTGAAATCACATGGACCAATGAGCTATTTAGTTTGATTGATATAATTCATTTCGACAAATGTGATACTAATTGACGTTCATTTTATAGACTTATAATAAACAGACTTATATATACGAACAAGATAAAAAATGACATTAACGAACAGACCCTCTCGGCCCACTTGATTTTATTAAAGGTAAAATAAAAAGTTTCAATATCTATATAATTCTCTTTGTAAATTATTTACCAACTTAGGTCATTTTTAACTTCGATAACCAAAATTTTCCAATGATGGAGCTTGTTCGAAATTATGGCAGTGGGCTGCCCTACCAAAGTAAAATTATCATGATATTTTTAGTAATGTTGTGTCTAGCCTTCAAGTTTCGTTTATTTCTTTATATGTTATTTATTATTTTATATTTTGAGAAAACGTAAAATTTTATTTTTAATATACTCTGCAAGATGATGACCATTGTGTAATATCAGTATTGAAATTTGACAACTTGTTTAAACTTTAAACTAATCAAATCACTTTCAAATTTCTCTTGTATCGTCACCAATTGTAATTGTTTCCATCTCCAATATTTCCATAATTGTAAAATGATAATAATTGAAGAAGTAAAAGGTGGATTTAAATAAAGAAATAATATTTGATGAACGGGGGGGATTTGAACGTGGAACATAATTACAAATTCTTTTTATATTTTTTATTTATTTGAAAGTGATAATAAATTTGTCATCTTTCAAATATTTTCATTATATGCCTAAGAGACGTAACGTTTATTATTTTAGACAAAAATTATTATATTTAAGAGCCAAAATTACTAGAATAATCGGGGACGAAAGTCGCCAATCATCGTGATTAGTCGAACAAAATTTGAATGACTTGAGTAATAAAAAGTGTAAAATTAGGTCATGTTTAGTAGAGTTTTTTCTCAAAAAAAATCTATTTTTTCTTTCTGATTTTTAACTTCTCAACTCTTTTTACACTATAAAAAAATTTAAAAGTCAAAAAGTAACAAAAAACACATTCCCCCCACTTTCAACCACCAAAAAAAAATCTACCGAACAAACCCTTAATTATATGAAAAGAAGTACAACTTAAAGTTGGACAAGAAAAAAATATTAAGGGATTTGCAAAATAGTTTGCGAATGGTCTAAACTTTTTTTTTTTTTTTTTTTTTGGGTCTACTTTCTAATGCGCTTCTCGTGAACTTTTAAATTCTTGTGCGTCAATAATTTATAAATTTGTTTAATTTAGAAATTTAAAAGCAATAACTTATAAGTCAATTATTATTTAGTGTATGTTTGGTGGGGTTTAAAATAATTTTTTAAGATTTTTTTTTTAAAAGTAATAAAATATGTAGTTGAAAAGTTGTAGTTCCTATGAAATATGTGGTTAAAAATAATGATAAAAAAATAAAACTGAACCAAACACATATCAAGTATCACTCAACTTTGTTACGTCTCTATATTTGATAATGCTGAAATTATTTTTTAAATGTTTATGAATTGTGGGTACTATATATATTGATAAGAAAATATATTATAAATTATGGATCCTATGAAATATGTGCATACAAAAATATGTTTGACTACTAAAATTATAATTTAAGCATCTCTAATTAATTTTGTTCAAAAATTCCAAAGGTAACATGACTTATAAGTAGTCATATAACATATTGTTCGTCCACCTAATCAACATTTAATTACTATTGGAAACAATTCTACGTACTATAAGCTGGCAATGCCAGGCAGGGGTTTGTTTAGTGCTTGTTAGATGATTTTTTTTTTTTATTAAATTGGGTAAATATAAATAGTAAGTATTATAAATATGTTGATAAAAATAATATTCGATCAGTCTAGATCATTTCTAATACAACAATATAGATTATTATACGTGTGATAAATAAAACAGACATCTGAGAAAAACATCTCCAATGTAGTTGTAGATTGAAGAAATTGTGGTTCGTGATAAATAAATTATAAAAAATTAAATAAATGATAAATAACACACATTTCAATATATATAAATTATAAAAAGTTAAATAAAAGAGATTTATCACATATTTTAATAAATATTAATTTTAAAAAATAAATAAAAAATAGTGTGCTAGACATTCTCTATTGTTTATTTTGCTATGTAAGTAATTTGAGGTAATGTGATGTAATTCACAGTTGTACTGTAGATGCTTATAAACTCTGTTTTTAACTTTTTTTTCCCTTTTTGCTTGATCGCGTTTTGTTCTTTTAAGCAAGGTAAAAAGTTCTCCAACTTTTAATGGTAGTGACGTGCAGTGTATACATACACCTCATGTTAACTACAGTTTGAAAATACTATATAATTCATTCAATAAATTAATCCCTGAAAAAACCCAGAAAAGATTTACAGTTTTAAATGTAGAAGAGCATGCATTTGCTTGAGTAAATGTGGTAAAATGTCTGAGAATCAGTCATCTTCAACAAAAAATTAAAAAATTAAAATGCCAACTGTAGAAGGGTACCTTCCATCTTTCTCAATGTCCTTCTTTTACTGTAGTGTCGATTGTTATTAAGGCATTTTCTCATAACCTACCACTGACAACTCCACCCTTCCTTCTCTCTCTCTCTCTCTCTCTATATATATATATATATATCTATGTAAGTGTATATATATTCATATTCCTTACCTGTATCAATATTTAACTATTATCCCCATATAGCATTCTATGTACTTGTATCACAAAGACATCCCTTTTATTGTTGTCATCTGGGTAAGGGTCAGTTGCGTGTCAAAAATGAAAAAACACTGGCATTTGGTAATGCAGTGAAATCCCAGAAAGGAATTTCAATCGGGATGGCCAACTGAGGAGTGTTTTTGAGAAAAAAGAATTTGATTTTTGGGGTTTCTTGAATGTGTGAATTTTGATAGGGACTGTTTGGGTTTCTAGTTCAGAGATCTGTTCTTGATGCTTTTGTTGAACATTATATGTTGATGGGATTTTCAAGATCTGAAATTTGAAGGCTGCTGTTGTGAATTCTTTTACAATAAAGGTAACAGCTTGAAGCCTTTCGAGACTTGCATTTATTTATTTTTTTAAAACTCTTTTACAGAATGCACTCAAATACTCAATTAAAAGGTCTCCTTTTAATTTTCTGTGCTAAAATGATCTGCAAGAAGAAAAATGGTTCCATGCTAATGGATCTAGATTTTCTATTGTGTTATGAAATGGTTCTATGCTAATGGATCTTATTTTGTATTGTGTTATGTATCTACTCATTGATGAGCTTGGCATGTTCGTCTTGGTTATGTAATTATTATTGTTTTCCATGTTATTGACCTCCTGCATGATTTTTTACTTGTTTTCTGCAATTATTTTTACTTTCCAGAATGCTCAAGTTCATCAATTTTGATGGCCTGGACTATACTTTTTGTTCATTTGGTCTTTCTACTCCGTCCCTATTCATATAGAGATTGTTTCATTGAATTTTTGTTGGACATTAGGGATTTGTCTCCATAGTATAATTCTCTTATGCAGTTCTTAATTTTCTTTAAGAAAATAACTATTTATCAAATATGAGTTTTTCCTAAGAGTTTGTATATTGGTTTAATCAAGCCAAGGATTGTGAAAAAGGTTTAGAATACAGTATCAATACCAATGATCAAATAACAACTAATACTGCAGATTTTTTGGGGATCCTGAAAGATGGGTTCTGATCTGAATGAGGAACTCTCAAAGAATACTACGCCTTTTTCGGTCTAAAAGTCTGGGAAGTTATTGGTATCATTGTCGGGTTGTTGATTGTGGCTATCCTCTTTGCATTAACGATTTATCTTACTTCCCGAAAGAAATCAAGAAGATCTCAAGACAAGCTCCCCCTTAGCCAGATACCAACTGTTTCAAAAGAAATTAAAGAAGTTCGGGTAGAACAATTATCAACTAATGAATTTGTTCCACGTGATGGGGTTCTTCTCACCATTCATGATAAATCCAGTGATAAGGAATCGGACAAGGTTTTGGTCCATATGGAAATGCCTAAAATGAAGAATGGAGATAACAGCAGTCAATCAGGTTCATTCCGTCATGTCGATAAAGATCATTACAGATCGCAATCAGGAGAAGAAGGAAGTTCAGGAACATCCGCAGTTTATAAACCTTCGTCTTCTCATCCAATAACTGCTCCTTCACCGTTAACCGGTCTGCGGAGTTTTCTCACTTGGGTTGGGGCCATTGGTTTACGCTAAGAGATCTTGAGCTTGCAACAAGCAGATTTTCAAAGGAGAATGTTATTGGGGAGGGTGGATACGGCATTGTTTACCATGGACAGTTAATTAATGGGACTCAGTTGCTGTCAAAAGCTCCTCAACAACTTGTGAGTTTTATAATATTTTCTGATATTTGGTGGAAATCTTTATGGGATGGTTTTCTTGTCAGTTCTGTGAAGTTAATACATATCATATTGTTCTTTTCCACCAGAGGTCAAGCAGAAAAAGAATTTAGAGTGGAGGTTGATGCCATTGGCCACGTCGTCTACAAAAATTTGGTTCGACTTCTGGGATACTGTATTGAAGGAACTCATAGGTACTGTCCATCAAAATCAGGTTACCCTTTTTGCACTTGTAATTTGGCTTTCAAACTTAACACATTTATTCACTGTCATCACATTTATAGCCCACTGATCACTTGTTCCTTGTGTGGCACAAGATGTGATTACGCTATATATGCCTGTGGTCTAAAAGGAAAATTTTATTTTAGGCTCTTAATATATAAATTTAGCGTATTGAAATCAGTTACCCTTCTGCATAACATCCAAAACAATTCTTATTGAACTTATTCCTAATATTTCAGGATGCTAGTCTATGAGTATGTCAACAACGGTAATTTAGAACAGTGGCTTCATGGAGCTATGCGCCATCACGGATATCTTACTTGGGAGGCCAGAATGAAGGTTCTCATTGGCACGGCTAAGGCGTAAGTTGGCTCAGCTGCTTTTTTTTTTTTTTCTAAAATTTCTTTTGTTATTTTTTCTCAACATTATAGATCTAATATACATACGATACACTTCTTGCAGTCTTGCTTATTTGCACGAGGCAATCGAACCAAAAGTGGTTCATCGAGACATAAAGTCCAGCAATATACTGATTGATGAAAACTTCAATGCAAAGGTCTCCGATTTTGGTCTGGCTAAGCTGCTTGGTGCTGGGAAAAGTCACATTACAACTCGTGTCATGGGTACTTTCGGGTTAGTTCTTTTCTTCCCTTCCCTTGGCGTTGTTTCCAGTGATTCTGAAGTCATCCATGGTTATTGTTTTGAGCTCTTGAATGCTGAACGTTTTGATCAATGATCCAAATTCATTTTTCACTTAACTTTGGTACTTTGAACTCAGAATGAGCATGAAGAAATTTACAATAATTCTTTATCTTTCCTTTTCTTTTCATTATTAGATCTTCATGAGAGGATCAAAATGCATTTAATTTAGGTCTGTCCAGAAACATATTTCATTTTCACTCATTTTGCTTCAAATATCGTATAGATATGTGGCTCCTGAATATGCAAATACTGGCTTTTTAAATGAGAAGAGTGATGTTTATAGCTTGAGGTTGTGCTGCTAGAGGCAATCACAGGAAGAGATCCCGTGGACTACGGCCGTGCTGCTCAAGAGGTATTAAATGTTACGAACATAATTAAGCATTTACAGCTATGTTGGATCTTCTCTTGTATGTTCGTCATTAAAAAAAGTTATGATGATTGTGACATCCTTTTGTATTGAATTTAATGTAACTGGACAAATCATGCAATGTTTGTGAAGTCCATAGGTCACTTCCTCAGCCACCTTTTATCATTGATTATTTTAGTCCTCAGTTTGATTTGATGATATCGAATTTGAAATGAAGAAGCACTAGTTTCTGCATAATGAAAAGAAAAAAATAAAATAAAAACTTCTCTTTGTATCAATCAATAATCATGATTTTGTTTCTGGCACTTCGTCTCATAAAAATATACTTGCTTTCTTTATTTACGTGTGCCAAATTATATTCCACTTTTCTTAGTGTAGTTGATAGTATAGTTAATTTCTTAGTTTATAATATGTTCCTATTTAATGTGCCTTGTTATTAACAAATTTGAAGTATGTCTATCTTTACATGGATGGTAGTTGGAGGGTATATTAAGAAAAACGTAAATAAAATTTATTGTTCCAATTATAATAACTAAATTTTTTTAATCTGTGTGAAAATAGAAGTCTATCTTTATCTGACGGAGAGAGTATATGGGTTCACCATAAAATTTCAATACCTTTTATATAAAATTTGTCTCTTGGTCCCATCAGTTCGTTGAATATTCCAGTAAAGAAGAAAGGTTCCAACCCTTTCTCATCTCTCTCAACTTGAGAACATGAGTGTAAATTGGAAATATGTTACTGTTGCAGGACATTCCTATTTTAGGAACTAGATATCCAACATCCATGATAGGTTCTCCTTTATGGTGGTGCTATTTTATTTATTCGTGGTATCAAGTGTGCATCTTATACTGGATATGTGTTAGATGTGGTTTGATAGCTATAAAATTAAAAAGAAAATATTAACTAAATCCTCGTGACTTGGGCACCACTTAATATTATAAGATAGATGCAGATATTACACTATCTCATGAATTTTACGCAGCTGGAACTGGTAGGATTTTTCTTATAAATATGCTCTTCTATAAATCCATTTATAATTAATTTCTTTTTATTAAATAATTGTGCCTCCTTTTCTGTTATTTGTTAGCTATGTTGTAATTGTACTCGAAATTTATTAGAAGCCTTGAAATTAGTTCAGTTTTGTTTTTCTTTGGATTTTATGTAATGCTAGTAATGTTTGTCTGCTAAATTTGTTTCACTTGATGGCAGACCAAAACCTTTCCTTGAAGCATGTTTGTTTGAAGTGCTTTAAATCTGCACTTATGTTTCTTGGTTGCATTCTATGCTTCTATTTTATTCAAATGTGGAACATTTGATACAGGTAAATCTAGTTGATTGGCTGAAAATGATGGTTGGAAGTAGGCGCTCCGAGGAGGTGGTAGATCCGAACATTGAAACAAGGCCGTCAACTAGAGCCCTCAAGAAAGCCCTCTTGACTGCTTTAAGATGTGTTGATCCGGATTCTGACAAGAGACCTAGGATGAGCCAAGTTGTCCGAATGCTTGAATCAGAAGAATATCCAATACAAAGAGAGGTCAGTGTGTGATCTTTTCCAATTGCGCAAAAATGATTTCCTGCACGAGATTATGTTTTCCAATTTAATGTTGATTGGAATTTCAAAAGTCAAAATGAAATAGCATAAAACCTCACATGGGATGAAAAAGATAATGAAATAATAAGATCCCAGCTGTGCCACCTTAGATCATGTCATCTATGGCCATCCACCAAATTCAACAAAATTATGCTCACTACTCAAGGATAAACAACAATCGATTTATTCTTTCAGAAAATGTTCTTAACCTGATAACCTCTGTCCCAATGGTTGTGCAGAAGACTATACCTTTTGAGGTTCTTATTTACTACAGGCAAAAGCGAGTCAATAATGATTCTGTCATCTAAAATGGTGAAGTGATTTTTTACCTTTTAACTTAATACTATTCCCGTAAGTGACAACAAAACAATGGTGTGGGTGCCTCTCCCCCCCCCCCCCCCCCCCTTCTTCATTGATCTTGACAAACTTTATCGAAGACCGTCTTGTGTGATTTGCTTTTTCATACATTCTTGGAAAAAAATGAAGTTTGTGCATTGAAGATATAAGAGTACTTGACACTTGACAGTGTAAGAACTATCTACATTTTCTTGTTTGGGTTTTAAGATATTCCTAAAATTTCTTGGATTTTTTGGATAAAATAATTTATTTATAGTCTTCTAAGTATTTTCCCTTAATTATATTGCTTCTATACTACCTCACTGGAGTCTTTCACTAGGCATAAATACACCCACTTACCTATCTGAAAACTTTTGTATGTTATGCTACTTTCTCTTGTAACAATTAATTCACTTTCACTAGATCTTTAGATTTACGTAATACTATATATTCCATCAGGAAGATCTCTTCTACAAATTGTCAAGTGAATCTTGGGATAATTCTGATTGGTGATGCTACCCTTCCACTCTTTCACATTTCTCTTATTTTTTATGACATTTGCCTTTAAATGATGCAACTAAAAATTAAATATTAAATAATACGGGTTGACCATACTAGACATGAAATAATTTGCATGTCTTTTCAAGGGCAGCGTAGATCTGCTAGTTGACATTCTAGACCTTTTTATTGTTTAACGTGTCTTCGTGTCTTCGTGTCTTAACCATGTGATTGCCACCCATTTAGACTTAACAGGAAATGCAAAAGCCACCTTAAACATCTTCAATTAACTTTATAGATAAAAGTTTTTCTACTCCAAAATTTATTCCTCATGGATATGCAAGGTAATAGGTAGTTAGAATCAATGTGAACTGATGTTTTGGGGTCAACGGTCTTAAAATATACTGGTGTCAATTTCCTCATCCTTCTCTCCCACTACACGTTCTAAGCCCACCTGCACCAAGCTTAACATTCTTAATCATTGCCTCAACTGAAACACTTTGCAAACTAGGATATAGAGGAGGGATTCTAAAGTATGTATGGAGACGAATTACAGTTGGTAGGGTTTGACTACTTAAATGTGATTTACTGTTCAGAGAGCAAATTCTAAAGTAAGATGTCTATGAAGGGCAGTGATCATTGGTGTTATGGAATATAAAGTTTAGGAAGATAAAAATTAGGGGAATAAATAACTTACAAGTTCCACAATCCACCTACAAATTTGTTCAGGTTCAATAGTTCTTGAAAAACTTAACAAGGCTGTCAAAACTGATTAATATGGGAATATAATAGAAAAGTATTATCTCCTCTGCTTGAATGCGCTGGACTGTGTGTGTTTTGCTTGCTTGTTGAATACATCGTGTGTGCATATATCCCTTTGTGTTTTGGTGTCACTTCATTTCCACATCTTGTTTTCTTATACAGTTTAGTACTTCACCCCCGTTTTGTTCATATCCCACTTCGCTTTGCTCCACTAGAAATATTTTGTGCCAACACTTTCTCGTATTAGCCACAAACAAGTGAATAAATTTTGAGTATTTTACTTGAATTCTCTAGGATCGAAGGCACAGAAAAACTCGAGCAGGTAGCACAGATATGGATGCCCAGCCGGAGACCTCAGACACTGACAAAAGTGACAACCAGGATCTGAGGTCAGATAGCAGAAGGAACTTTTAAATTTGAGCAAAGATGGTTACTTATATTGAAAGCCTGGAATCATTTGAATAGAAATACCGTTATGATAAAATATTTCGATCTGGTGGCGTGTTATTTCCTTAAGAAGACACTGTCTGAAGGCACGTTAGAGGAAAGGAGTATGGGTAGACAGAGGCGGAGAAGACAGACTTTTTCTTGTATTTACTATAGCATGTTTGGTAGGGATGGTTGGATAGTACTCGCTAGTACTATGAAAAAAAAAAAAAAAAAGAAGCTAAAATTTGTTTAAGTATACTGTCCAGTCTTATTTAGTATTGCTCACCAAGCATGTACTTAATGTTTCTTGTATGAAAGTTGATAGAGATGATAACTGGCCATGGAAGTGGTGCTTTTGTGAGAAACCTGAAAATAGTTAAAGGGAGGTTTGTACAGATACTGGTGCTTTCTTTAGCTACTCAATATTGTTTGTTGATTAACATTTTTTTCCCCATGTATGAAATGAAAAGGAGAGAGGATAAAAAAAGATAATTTGGTCTAAGGGTCGTCCCTCGGCGGATAAAAGTTATTCTAGAGATATACCAATTATAGTACATTATCTCGTCTTTAGATTCGTGAAAAATTACAGTGTTCTTGATTCAAATGAGAAGCAAAGTTTTGATATAATGCTGATTTAGAAGAATACAAGTTTTCATAATTCAGAATAATTTATTTATGCAAGAATTTTTAAGAATGGAATTATTGTCTCTAATGGCCCGTTTGGCTTGCAGATAAAATTATTTATCTGGATAAAGTTATATGGATAAGAATTATTTTTATTATTATTTTGCTTGGTTCAGCGAAGTATAAAAATAAAAAATGTCACTTCTAAAAAGTTAACTTTTGATAAAAAGACAATTATATTATTATTATTATTATTATTAATTAAATAAAAAAAGTAAATTAAAAAATTAAAAAAAAAAAATTGGGTGCGGTGGCGGTGGCGGTGGCGGTGGCGGTGGGAGGTGGTCGGAGGTGGCGGTAGTAAATATGGCAATGGGCCGAGAAGGCATTACCATTCCCGTCTCGTCGGAAATTTTTGGAGTGCGGAGTGAGGGTCGAGAATTAAAAAATTCCAATTCTTGCCATTTAATTAATTAATTATTTTTAATCTGATTTAAATTTTAAAATATAAATATAAATAAAATAAAAGAGGTTTGGGATATGTCCAAGGAATTTGGAGTTGGGACCATGATCTCCGTCCTCGTCGCGATTACTAACGAGCGAGACAAGGCGGAGGCGGGAGGAGTTAGAGTATTTTGTCATTCCTAGGTGGGGGGTGGGTGGTAGCGATTATCTTAGGTTATAGGATGCTCAAATAGATTTTTTATATATATATATATATATAAATGATATATTTGTTATATATATTAAAATGAAAAATAGAGAAAAGTAGAGAAAGAGAGAGAGGGAGAGTCAAAACTCGAGTGTGTAACTTTTCTTATAACAATGACCATTTGTTTATAGGGTTTCAAAGTAAATTACAACTTTGATTAAAATACTTTCTTACGGAGTAAGTAGATAATTACATGGGCATCTAGATCTGTTAAATGGTCATTCATCATCATCTATAATTTTACAATACTCTCCATTGAATGACTTATTATACAACAACTACTTACGTTGTTTGGTAAAAAATCGATGTGACAAAAATACCAATAAAAAAAATATATAAAAATTAGAGTATTCAAATCTTTGCGCTCATTAAAACATTGTCGGGAAAAACCCAATGGGACAAAACTTGGCGAAGGAAAAAGAGTACAACTACTCCCCCTGATTTCACCCAATGGAAAAAAACTTGTATCGAGCAATCCATATCTTGTGTGTCAATGTCTTCAATGCCACCATCTTTTTAAAACTTGTATAAAACAATTCTGGTGAAATGTGCTCCATGTTATAACCTCCAGCAATATCATCTTCTTACACTATCTCTGGTTGACTGTAGTTAGCATGATGGTGTGATACAATTATATTAAAAATAGATCTTGTAGTTGTTTCCTTCGGGGTCTTATATACAATTTATAATACACGGGAGTATAATCATATGATTATGATGAGGTAAAATCTTTTGTAGGTTATGGATATTCATAACTATAATATTTATACAACTTCCAATTGTATGTCATTTATAGAAAAAATATGCCTCGTTAAAACCCTACTAGAAAAAAAATTGGTGGGAAAAAATTCTAGTGAAAGAAAAAGAGCACATAATTACATGATGCATGCATTAAAGTTGTCTCATTAAAAACCTTGCGGGAAAAATCCAATGGGATAAAACCATGGTCAAAGAAAAAGTACAACACGTATTTACTCCCCTCATCATAATATCACTTTAGAGTGCATACTTTGATCGATTAAGTTCTTGAAAAATTGAACTATATGCTCCGGGCATATTAAATCCTCCGAGGATTTATATACATTGTTTTATTAGTCATGCAGTTAGTTGGTTATAACAATATTAATTATATGCATATATATCATGTATTGACGACTAACAAGATATCAACTTATGTTTGCTTTACATAAGCCTTTGCGAAATTCATAATGTTAAAAGTCGTGCATTACATATTACGATTTCATTTTTCATTTTTTCCTTATAAATATACACCTTTAGGTGCTCCGACTATAGGTCCAGAAACTTCAGGTTTCTCTAGTCAGTTCAATTTACTTGGATTGCATCTTTTCATTTGACCAATTAATTCTCTGACAGATTTCTTTTAATATCCTCGCTACCTTTTATAATATGAAGCGTTTCATTATGTACAAAAATGTTGTCAACAACATTTATTTTTGAATCCATTTCTTTCTCATAACGACATAACTTAACGAGATCTTTTCGTTTTATTATTTCAGCTAGCTGAACCTCTTCTGGGATTTTTATAATTAGTTATGTCTATATACTCTCCAAGAGTATACACCTCCTCAATATGACCATCTTTATAATTTGCTCCATTTTTAATTTGAGAATTTTTTGGAATCAAATGTCACCACGCTTCAGACGTGTCATTAATTTACCAGATATAGTGTTAATGGATTGTCCTTCAAGGACGTTAATATAAATTGGAGCATTTAGAACTAGTATATGAGATTTGATTTAATCTCTTTGGTCAGTAAATATATTTGTCAATTGTATAACTTACAAATGAGTTATTTGTCGAACTTCTGGTTCATATTGTCTTGTGCAAGGATCTAGAAAATATAATATATTGCATTTTCATGTATTCTTTCGACTACTTAATTTCTCTCCCTAATGTTGAGAAAAATGTCTTATTAAAATGACATTCGAAAAATCGTATTATAAAATATCACCCGTTAAGATATTTTATAATATTCCATACTAAACATGTATTCTCAATATTTTTCAAAGCCCATCTCAGTGCACTATGGTGGACCGATTGTACATATATTGTACAATAAAAATCATTAGATGGATTATATTGAGCTCGACCATAAGCCACTATAAGCGGGGTAACTTTGATGTTGGCATGATGCGTATAAGTATTTACGCATATAAAATAGCATTATCTAGACAAAAATGGGAACCGCTTTGTTCTCAATAGTAATGGTTTAGAATTTAATTGAAAGTGTTGAAAAACAATATTGCTAAACCATTTAACATCATCTCAACTAATATATTAAAAGTTTGAGATTTAGACTCACTAGTATTAACAAGACACATCACCGTCTTGGTTGTATAATCTGAAAATTATCCTCATAATTTAAAATTTGAGCAAGTAATCTTGCAAACTTCAAGTTGCGAATAATAACACCATATAATCATCTAGTAGATGTATCTATTAGATACAAATAATAAATAGATGATTAACATGGAGGGTGATGAGGCCCCATAAATCACCTTAAATAATTTTCGAAATACAAGGAATTGATTCATTTTACCTAGTAAAGGTCTCTTGGTTTATATACCATGAGAATAAGCATCACGTGAGAATTCATTATATTGAAAAATCTTACGGTTTTCAATAGATATTCTCATTCATAATTCACATCATATTGATCAGGGATGGTCTAACCGATATTGTCAATCAATAAAATTTTGAAGTATTGAACTTACGGTTCAACACAATCTAACAAGTATATTTTTCATTTATTTGGGGAACAAGTTTATGTTCCTTGTCTCACAAAAATGGAGAAATGAATAATGGAAAATTGTCTCATAAGTTTATTGACCTCTTTAAAGGTATCAATACTCTAATATAGCATAACATTAATATTGTGAAATTGTGAAATTGTGCTTCTTCAAGAGCAACAACACGATAATTTTTTTAGAATATTGATATGTACAAATTTTATGATTCTACGGAACAATAAAATAATATTTCTATAAAATATTAAAATGCTCATCGGAAGCAATAACTTAATATTAAATCTTTACACAATTACACTCTTGAGAGGCAAGTAATATTCTCTTGAAATATTAATATAATGTTGTGCTATTTCAAGAACAACAACAAATTGTTATTTAGGAATATTCGATTATTTAAGAATTTACTCATCGAGAGTAAAAACATAATAAATGTTTACATCTTATACAATTATGCTTTTAGAGAGCAAGTTATATTGTGCGAATATTAATATAATATTGTGCTTTTCAAAAGCGACAACAAATTATTTTAAAGTCTGAAAACTTTATAAAATTTGCACTTGAAACAAATAATTTAACATTAAATTACATAAAATTATGCACTTGAGAGCAAGTCATATTACGTCAAAATATGAATATAACGTTGTGCTTCTTTAGGAGCAATAACAAATTATTTTAAAATATTAAACTTTATAAAATTTGCTCTTCAAAAAAAAATAGTTTAATATTAAATTACATAAATTATGGTCTTAGTGAACAAGTCATATCCTGTCACAATTTGAATATAACGTCGTCTTTGCTTCATGAGCAACAACCAATTATTTTAAAATAACTTTACTCCAAAGTAAATATTTGATCTTCAAAACAATATTATAATATTCTTATAGAATGTTAGATCTTATAAAATTAGACTTTTGAAAGTAATTAATATTCTACTAAAATATTAATATAATATAAAATTATACTATACGAAGCAACAAAATATTCTTATATAATATTTATATATCGGTCGTGAAATATAACATAATAGTTGATTGAGCAGTAAAACTACTACTACTTGAGTAGCAATAATTTAATATTCTTCTAAAATATTTAAATTGTAATGTCATGCTCTTCAAGAGCAATTAATATTTTTTTAGAATATTATAAAGTTGTGCTTATTCAAGAGCTATAACAAATCATTATTTTGATGTAAATATTTGTTCTTCAAGAGCAATATTATAATATTCTTATAGAAAATTATATCTTATAAAATTAAGCTCTTCAAGAACAATTAATATTCTATTGGAATATATAATATATATAAAATAAATTGTGTTATATATATAATTGTGCAATAATATGATATTGATATATGTAGACTACTGCTACTTCAGGAACAATAGTTCATATTCTTCTAGAACAATAAAATATTCTTCTAGAATATTTATATGTTTATGTTATGAAATATAACATAATATTCTTCTGGAATATTGGTAGAATTATAATTCTTCAGGAAAATAAAAAAATAAACAAATTTTGTTCAAGAATATTTTAGAACAATAAAAACACTGATTTGTTGTCCTTTTCCGTTGAATAAAAGTTAAAACATTGTTATCTCTAATTAAAGTATGAATATTTCTTTTAATTACTTCTCATAAAAATGTCATAACAAAAAATATAATATAAGTCGGACTCATAAATCAAAGCAAAGATAGAGATATGAACACTAATCAATTGGTGCCGTTTGAATTTCTTTTGGGATATTGACACTTGAGAAAATGGACTTTAGGCCACTAAGCTTTTGTTTGTTCTTTATGGTGTTTTGATATCACAGTTTGGCTGCTTAGTTTTGCTTCTCCTTTTTTCTTTTGAATCAAAAATAATATCTAATTGCTAACTCAGTTGGCTAGAATCTCGTGCTGATAACGTGTTGTGAAACTAGAAAAGTAGAGAAAAAAATAGAAGAGAATAGGAAGAGTCAAACCTCAAATGTGTAAATTTACTATAACAATGTCCCTTATTTATAAGGTTCTGAAGAGAGTTCTGATCGATTAGAATACTGTCTTTTTGGAGTAAGTAGATAACTAAATAGACATCTAGATACAACTAAATAGTCATTCATCATTATCTATAATTTTACAACAACGTTTGTATTTTTAAAAAAAAATGAATGAATCATTATCCGAATAAAAATTTTTGTCGTTCTCTTTTTGAGGACAAAATTTATCTTTATTTTTGCTTTTAAATTGGTATATGGATAAAAGTTTATCCGACATCACTTTAAGCCCAACAAAATAAGATAAAATTTATCTATTATTTTTAACTTTTGTCCATATATCAAGCGGACCCTAATAATTAATTGATTGTATTAATGAGCACTTTGGCTCTAATTACTTAATGTGGAATATGGTTAAAATGTCTAGTCAACCAATTTTTTGTTTTTAAAAGGACTTTATATAATGTTTAAGTTTAAGTCTACTTTAATATGGGTAATTATATTCAAACTATAAATTTTATTTTTAGTACCACATTTTAATTACAACAAAGATTTCTTAACTTTTGATATTTTGGCACTAATGTCTTAATTCTTTTTAAATAAATATTTTTATCATTAACTTTCAATTAATTTTTACACCTTGTCTCGATGATGATTTTTATCCAAATATTCTACTAATGTGCATTGGAATAAGAGATAAATATTTTATCAAACTTTTATATTTATTATTTATTTTGTTTATTTAAAAATACGAGAGGCAAAAACTTTTTTCGTCATCCTAATTAACTTTTGAAGAGAAAAAATCATCAAAGACAAAAATAAGATTGTAAATTAATAAGTTGATAATAAGAATGTGATAAATATATATACACAAATAAATAAATAAATATACACACACACACACACACACACACACAAAATAAGCAATAGTGGATGACCTTAATTACAATTCTGAGTATGGTGTGGTTAAAAAAAATGTAATGTAAATATATTTAGGGTAATTATATTCACACAACACTTTTTATTTTTTGCATCATATTTTAATTACATTTAACATCCTTAATCTATGAGCATTATATCACTCATGTCCCTAACTTTTTTTTATCACATTTTAACCTCAACTTTTCATTAATTAGCATATCTTGTGTTTGATAACGGTTTCCATCTAAAATATTTGTTGAAAATTAAGTAAAAGACTTATTTTACATCATATTTTTAAAAAACAATAGATACAAAAGTACGATAAAATATTTTCCCTCATTTCAAAGCACGTAAACAAAATATCTCAATAGAAACTATCATTAATGATGAAATGTGCTAATTAATGAAAGTTGAAGATAAGAATTCGATAACAAATAGTTAAGAACATAATTACAATAATGAACAAAAGTTGAGGATCTTAAGTACAATTAAAATGTGATACACTTATAACAACTTGTGGTGTGTATATACCACCTATATATTTAGAGTGATTATATTGCCATCACAATTTTTTTTTTTCTTGCACTACATTTTAATTAATTTTAAGGCTATCAATCTTTGCCCTATTGTAATAATTATGTCCCTAACCTTTTTCCAACAAATTCTTATCTTTAATCTTCTAATTAATTAGTACATCTAAATCATTGATGATGATTTTGTTAAAATATTCTATTTTGCGTGCTTAGAAATAAGATAAAAATATTTTGTCACACTTTGTATTTATACTTTTTAAAAAAATATATATATATGATGGACAAATAAGTAGTTTTACTCTTTACAAACGAACTTTTTGGACATGAACTTTTATTAAAGACGAGATGTGTTAATTAATGAAAGATTGAGGATAAAAAAATAACGAAAAAAAATTGATGACATAAGTACTACAATGAATAAAGATTGAAGATCTTAAATACAATTAAAATGTGGTACAACAAATAAATTTTGTAGTGTGTATATAATTACCAATATATTTATCCATTTATTATTCATTAAATGTCTTAAATATCCTTTACTTGAAATCTCTAAAATGTCCCAATTGAAATCTAACGTTCAAAGTTTTACCCAGAACCTAATTCTACAAATCCATTGACCATTTTACTTTCATTCTTCAAAATCCATTCTCAGCCCTAATTTCTTCCTTCTATCTTTGCATTATCCACCAAGATGGAATATATTAAGTATTTGTATTTTAAAAGCGGTGACATTCTACAAAAGAAGAACATTAGAGCATGTTTGAGAGAGTTTTTTTTTTTTAAAAAAAATTTCAAACTTATTTACAATCACATATTACATAGGGCCCACATCTTTTATCAACTTTTAAATATACATCTCATCCACTTTTTAAAAATATCGTAAAAAAATTACTTTTAAACTCTAACCAAACATACACTAAGAATGACATGTTCATCTCCTTTTACTTATTCTAATATTCATTTTCATTTTTGAATTTTTCATTATTTTTTGAAAAACCGTCAATTTTATTTCTAATAATCAAATGGGTGAACAAAATAAGCATTATAATGTAGAATTGGAAGGGTACCGTTTTTCTATAACTGGTGCATTTTTTTTTTCTATAACTAGAAATTTTCTATTAATGGGGAGCTTTTTTTTTTTTCTAATCGAGCTACAAGTTATAATTCTCTTGTCAAGCGAAGGTGTGTTGTTTTAGACCTTCAAACTCTTATGTTTTGACACAATGGATTCTTTGCTTCGATCCCTTTATTTAATACATGAGCGAGACTAAATTGTTAAATATTTTTGGTTGAATTGCATATATAAATTGTGGCATTATGATTGTTGTTTGTTATTTTATTAAATTTAAAAAGAGTGATGAATGTGGATGAATTTAGAAATGAATAGGGAATGATCGAGACAACAAAAAATATTTCATATCTTGAGAGTTATGCGATAAAGTATGAGAAGTGCTTAAGGTTACATTCTATATGAAATGGAGATAAAAATCTCATCCCTAGCATGACAAAGTTATCGATTCATGAATACAAATTACTTGCGACATGGATGTGAGTGGTTTCCCTCTATGCATGCTCATGTTCCTTTTTGTGTAACCATGTGAAAAGAGTTCGATTGATGTCAACACGACAAGCAAAATCTTGTGGAAAATGGAAAAGATAATCATCAATGCCATTCAAAATTGTTGTGGATAATGAACAAAATAAAGATCAATGCAATATGTAAACATGTGCACATAGTGGCAATGAATAAGACAATGGTAAATGCAATATTCAAAGTGATGCACATGGCGGCAATTATCATAACCATCATCTCCATTTAATCAAAATTGTGATTATTGGGATATGGTGGAAATAGTCTTGTAACAACTACGAAGATGATTTTCATGTGATAAATGAAAACAATGTTATACTATATATTTTATATTGGTAGATGAGATAATTGGCACTTCAAAAGTTGTTAGTTGTTCAAAACCTTGTGGAACATCAACAAAGATTCTTGGCACGATGATATGCATGTTGACCAACTATTTCCAACAAGAAAGATCTTCAAGCATCATTGTAAATGAATGCTTTAAAGAACAATTTTGAATTTATAGTGAGGAAGTCAAATAAGAGTGCATATGTAGTTGTTTGTGGTGTGAAAATTTAGAAATGGCGTTTGCGGGCATCGCATTTGAAGGAAAGTGATCAATTTGAAATTCGAAAGCAATCACGTTACCATACTTGTTCATTAGAAGTTCACTGTAAAGATCACAGACAAACTAGATGTTGGGTGATTGGAAGACACATCATGTCAAAGTTTGAGGATCCCAACATAATCTACATACCTTCGAACATTCAAAATCACATTTGTCTAGAGTTTGACATAGATATTAGTTAGCATAAGGCGTGAATGCTAGAGAATGTGCTTTAGAGCTCTTAAGGGGTACAAGGGGATAGGGGGTTGGAATGTGAGGTGGAGCACAAGACATCGTAGAGTAATGGTGTTGCTAATGTAGTAGAGGTGTAAGAACATCCCCGGATGCTCTTTAAACATAAAATGATATATATTTTAAAGAGTTAATCATTAAAATTATGTTCAAAGATACTCTCCAAATTAACTTTTCAAAATAGAGTGTGTTTTGGCTCTCCAAATTTAGAGAGTCAAACTTACTTTCTATAATTAAATGTATTTAAAGTATTCTAATTTTTAATACTCCACCTATTGATTGAAAGTCATAGGACTTTCAAGTATATAATATCACCAACAATAAATTCAAGAAGTAATAGAAAAGCACGGATTGCATAAAAATTGAAGAAATCTACTTGCAAGAGGTCAAAGGGGAAGCCTGGACACAGTTATGCACAATGATGACCGACTCCCAAAGAGAATTTAGTAGATGGTGGGAGGATCGTGAACAAAGAAGGAAAAAAAAAACAAAAATAAATCAAGACACCCACAAAAGCGGAGCGATAAATATCACGAGGACAACCACAAGAAGAAAAAAGTAGAACTAAATTTTTTTGGTGAGCAGGCGACATGGCCAGCTCACCGAAGGACGAAAGCTTGCAAGTTTAACTCAAAATCAGATGAAACCCGCTTTGATACCTTGTTGAAATTATAAAGTAATGTATGTAATGTCTAATTATTACAAGGTAAAAGACCTTATTTATAGAGTTATAATCTAAAAGAAAAAATTGTGTAATACTTACACAATCAACTATAAAGAAAAAATCTCATACAATCCAAAAATTACTAAAGAGAATAATATCACCATCTTTTCAAATCTTCGACATGATATGTGGAAATAATAACAATGATACATGGTAAAATAACATTAACACAAACATGAGTAAAAATTCAAATGACTGTCACATTTGCTTGAGAACATAAAGCTAAAGTGATGTAGACAAAAGTGATGAAGAACAATAACACACGATCATGACTCGTTAATTCAGACACGAATACCCAAAAGTAACCAAATATTGAGCAAAAACACCAAAGTTTTTTATTTCAACTCCAAAATACCAAGAACAAACACTATTGTCGACTCGTTATAAAGCAACTCCAAACCATAATTAAAATTGCACCTACGTAGTTCATAACATATATTAAAAACCACCTAATGACACCTAATAATAATAAAAAAGATAATAGAAAATAACAAAACATTAAAATGAAGTCATCTTCATCATTCACCGAGGTTAAGGAAGATTCACCCTCGAATCTTATGTTGTATCTTCAACTAGTGTTTAAGTAATAATGACATTGTTATAGTTATCATCTTTCAATTTCTTTGACCCGATGTTTTCCTTCTTACTATCAATCAAGCATGTAGCCGTTGCAAAATAAAAAGTAATGTGTGGCGAAAGCAATGAAAATAGAAAACAGAGAATTAAAAAGAATTAGAAAAACACAAACTAAACTTTGTTCGACAAACCGCCGATAAGCACGGAAAAAATAAACTTTACTCACTCAGAAAATCTCACAATACAAAATTTCCCCACTCTCTCAACTTCTCCCTACATAAAACTAAAATGTTCAACCTACACTACAAACACGCTCCTACAATTTTCTAATTTTCTCACTCTAAACTTTTTCTCTCTCACACAATGGTTGCACCAATTCGCTCTCTAAAATTCAAGAAGAATTTGGCTGCACCATGAATCTCAGTACCCTGCGCATCTAAAATCTATGTATTAGGTTGTGTTTGATTGCAAGTGGAAAATTTGGGTGGAAAGAAAATATTTTCCATGGAAATGAATTACCAAGAAAATTTGGATTGGAAAATGTTAACAAATTTTCCATGGAAAATAAATGGGTTGGAAAAGGTTAACAAATTTTCCATGGAAAATAAATTCTCCTATCCATTGAAAAAATATTTTCCTTGAAAACAAGGAAAATATGGCCAAAAGTGGAAAACATGGAAAATATTTTCCATGGAAAAACAAAAGTTCAATCAAGCGAAAGATGGAAAATAGGTGAGAAAATGCATTTTCCATGGAAAATTTTGCCAATCAAACAGACGAAAAATTTGGAAAATGGGTGGAAAATTTTCATTTTCCATGGAAAATGAAAGGAATCAAACACACCCATTGTTTATAGTATACACAAATTTTCAAGTGACCTAATTGCATTGCAGGTCATTTTCTTAATTGCATTACAAGTCCTTTTCTTTAAATAACACTACCAACTAAACCATGTGGATTTCTAATACCATATGGCCACTTTCTTTTTTCTCTCCAAATAACAATTTCTATTTTTCTTTCTATTATAGATATTTTTTATTTCACAAATTTGGGCGAAACCGAACAATCTCCACCTTGACCCACCCAAAATTTCCAACTCATGGCATGCCTTAACTCCCATATTCGCACCCCTTTACCGTTAGGTGCCATCGTTTCCCAATCAATTGTAGTAAATGTAAAACAAAATTAAAGACTCGTCAAACTTGACTTTGAGAGTCGACTTCTTCGAACTAAAATCTTCAATTTTCTTGTCACTTTTCCCCTAGTCACTTTTCAAAACTTTTAACAACAGCGGAAAACCACCTTCTACATGATTCGATCACCACAACACGACATCTATGTGACTTGATCACTACATCCAGTGGCGACGCCAGATTTTTCTTCTAAGGTCATGTGGTTATAATCATTCAACATATTTCTTGCAGGAAAGCCAAAAGGCCAATACTTGACAATGGGTAAAAATGAAAAAATAAATAAGAAGACATACATACTTTTAAATTATATATTTTTTAAAAAAATCATACACTATTCCTTATTGCCAAGAATAGATTTTATCAAACTTTCCATCTTCACCCAAAAAATAGAACCCATCACTTGTTGTTGCCCAAAAGCATGCACCACCAATATAACATCTTGCCAATTTTGAATTAAAAGATTGATGAACTTTTCTTTGAACCCTACCAACAACAAAGTCTAGAGATATATGGAGAACAACTTACTTTTAAAAAGCTTTCACAAAATTGAAAATTATATTCAAATCAATTCCAAAAATGAAAAATAAATAAAAGCAAGCCATTACTTACACGAGAAGTGTACAGAGTCGCCCGATTGCTCAAACTTTGCGGTTGTCGATCTAGGAAGAAATAAGCGAGTTCGCACAGGGTTATGATTTAAGGATTAATTACATTGATTAGAGTAGATGTGTCAATCCGGGTCGGTGGATTGGGTCAACCAACCATAAAAAATTGAATCTGAGCCCGGCCCACTGTCGGCCCATTCGATTGAGCTCATGTGGGCCTTGATTCAATCCGGTTCGACTCGTATGAATAAAAAATTAATTTTTTTTGAAATTACTAAAAAAATTTAGTTACCTATTGTAATTAAAAAAAATGTTTACATATATAGCAAAAAATGTGTTAAATTACTAAATAAAAAATAAATAACAATGATAAATTCATATTTGTTAATTTTTTTAATTCAATTTCTATTTTTTTATATATTTAAAGATTAAAACAACCTTGCATCTGTCACTTTAAGCGACTTTTTATCATTTATTAAAAAAAAAATCAAAATAGGCCGGTGGTTATAGGCGAACAGCTTGAAAGCCGTGAATAGTCCACCGGTTCACGGGGCTGGCCATGATTCGATCTCATCGGCTCACGGGTTGGCCCATGATTAAACCTCTTGACCGGTGGTTAGAATCGAGATAGGCGAGCGATCTGAGTTCGGTTGCAAGCCCGTCTTGACACCTCTAGATTAGAGCATGAATTTGAGATAATGGGTGAAAATAGATGAGGTTAATGGATTTAAGATGATTTTGGATGATTGGAGCTTGAATTTGAGAAAATATAGTGAAATAAATAAAATTAAATTAAAACAATTAATAAGGGGAACTTGGGCGTGGGCCATTTTATTTTAGGTTGAGGTTATTTGAATTTTGGAATAGGCCAACTAAATAATTTATTTTATTATTTTCTTAAAATATTAAAAATCATTCTACTAAAACATGGGAGCACAGGGCCCAAGTCCCCATTCCCTCACTTGGTGGCTACATCTCCACTTGATATTACTCAATCGGTTATAACTTTCGATCACCATAGCTCTACATTGGTGCAGGTCCATCATTATAGCTCTACCTCAAACTTTGAACTTGTTATCATTTTCGGTATAATCCCAGACGTCGAACCACGAGCTCTGCTACAACTTGTTAGGAAAAATTATAAGGATGACATTTGGGGCGGACACAGAACTTTACAATTTCTATTTTTCAATAGCGGTTGTATATATTTTTTTCTATATAAACCCCCATCCACTTCAATACATTCATCACAACTCTCAACTTACTCAATCTCAAAGTATTGTATTCTCAATATTAGTTCTTTTATTGTGCAATCTACAATTTAATTTGCTTATTTTAGTGATTTCTTACATCAAATTCTCGTTTCTATTTTCTACATCTTGTACTACCCAAATGAATTACACTCGAGGAAGTGGCCACCAAACATATGATGATTTGATTGGGTTGAATGATATTTCAATTTCTGATTTTGGTGATGATTATATGAGCACGTATCCAATTGATTTTGAGGATGTCGATGAAGATTTAGAAACACACACTCATACAACAATTGGTGCAAGCACTAAATGACAAGCCAGAAAATAAAATGTTAGGTGTTGGGAACATTCCAATTGAGTGCAGAATGGTACAACAACAGACGGACAACCAGACCATAAGGTAGTGTAAACACAAATTTTCATGGCAAAGAGTAAGAGCATGAGCCAAATAAATCGACACTACCCAAAGTGTTTGCAAAAACACGAGAGGGGTGGATAGAAATCAAGCGCAACTTGAGTTCAAAACCCTCGATGCAACTTTTAGTTCTAGTCCAAATCTAAACAAATGGTGTATCATGAGAGAACATGCACAAAATGGTATGACTCGGTTGGTGCATAAGTGGTGAGTTATTAAGCGTTCACTTTACCAAGTTAGTACAAAGATATCTTTAACCAAGGTACACATCCTATTCTAGAAACACTCTTCGTTCATACACTATTATTTTATTCAGTAAAAAGAAAGAAAACATAATACATGATTTAAATAAATATTCTTGTGTTGTATCATTTACTTCGGACAAAAATCATTAGGGAAGAAAATCATAAGGGATATATTGTTGTCACTATACATTATATTGATAAACAATTGATAATGCATAAAAAATAATAGCATTTAAAGTAATTGACTACCTTCATAATTGAATAAATATTTTTAAAATTTTAATGACTATTATTAAAAAATTTAATTGCGAATCTAAAATTTGTAGTTTCAAATTTGACAATGCTACGCCTAATAATATAGTAATAGAAAGATTAAGGCAACAACTAAATCCGATTTTGGTGGCATATTATTTAACGTTTGTTGTGTATGTCACATTTTAATTTAATTGTAGTTTAAAATTTATAGACTAACAATTAGAAAAAATTAAGTATGCCATAAATTATATTACTATCACCTTTTCGAAAACAAGTATTTGATGAATTATGTGTATAAAATTCTCTTAGAACAAATGTTTGTGTGTATATAGGCGTGAGCCATAGATAAAATTCTACTTATTTAGTGCTTGAATCACGTGAAGCTTACGAACATTGAATCATGTGAAGGTTGCAAAATGCTTGAATCATTTTATGTGCTCTCGAAAGTATAAACATGTAGTAGAGACATACCTTTAAAGATAGTTAGATATTTTCTCAAAACATACTTAGTATGTTAGATGAAGAAGAGAAATTTTTTATATATACTATGATGGTAGAGATAAAAAAAAGGTCAATATCAATTGTTTCAATTATAGTGCGTGATCTACTAACACCTCGGTATCAAGCTGTAGCATCGAAGTACATTTTTTAGTACAAGTGGCGAGTTTTTGTCGATTTCAAGTCAAAATTTGAACAAGATATATTAGAGAGTTTAATGTATTTAAAGGATTGAGAAGATGCGAGAACTTTGGATCCAAGATAAAGTAGACATCATATTAGTCGAAAACTTTAAGAGCCGACTTCATAACTTGTAAGTATTGTTTGTGTAAATTTATTTGTTTTTTCTTCTTTTTATGTTTTACCAAAAATTGTACACGTAAAAAATTGTTCGTATATAATTTTAACTCTGTCTATGCTAAAAATAGTCGGTTCCAAGCCCAAAAAAGGATGAGGGTTTTAAATGTCAAATTTCTCATACCTTTTTCATTTTAATTTTTTAAAGTCCCAAAAAAACTGCATTTTTAAAAAAATTAACGAACCAAGCCCGTGGGCCAACCTGGTTCGCCCATGGGGACTATTGGAGAATCCGGTTTTGTTGGTGGTGGAGAATTCAATTTTTGACGGCATTTTTAATTATAATTGTTACGCCCATCCAAGTGGTGAATGACGTGCAACCTTAGTTGACAAATCAGCTCACGTAGGACCAATTGTGTAATGACATGTGGAAAGCGCCCCAAAATTATCCGGACTGCTCAACAAAGGCAGTCCAGAATATTAAGTAAGGACCGGACCAATATGACTGATTGATGGGATAGAAGTAAGGCATCACTATTAGCCTTACACAAGAGAATAGTATAAAAAGGATAAAGAGACTGTCAGCAAACCCAGAACCATACGCAAAGGACGACGGAGGCGGTGGCGACGATGGGGCGCGGGTCGATCACGCGCGCGTGAAGTCGACTTATACCAATTGGATTTCAGAGATAAATAAGAGGAAAAAGGAAAAAAAAAAACGTAAGTAATTCTAAACTAGTATGTCATATTGCGTATACTCTGGGCCCAACCAGCCCGACTGAAGCATAAATTCTAATTTGAGCGTCGGAGCGCATACAAAAACCCTTTGGGTCGCCTGTGCTAGCTGACAATCATGATGTTAAGTGTGCAGGATCTATATAGCTGGATATTGGAAAGTAATTTTGTGTTGATTGGGAATCCAACTAGGATTCGTGGTCAACATTATGGCACCGTGTGTGGAAAGCAATATTGGAAACCACGAGGAAACATATAGAAAAGCTTGGGCCAATGAGAAGTGAAAGGGAATCTAAATCAGCGGAAGAAATTAAGGCTCAACTGTTTGAAGATTTGAAGTTTCAAAAATTTCCCTTTGAAGAAAAGGACAAAATTTTGTTTGAAGATTTGAAGTTGTAAAAATTTTCCTTGAAAGAAAAGGACGAAGTTTTGTTTGAAGATTTGAAGTTACAAAATTTCCTTGAAGAAAAGAGAAGTTTTGTTTGAAGATTTGGATTCTGAAATTTTCCTTTGAAAAAGGACGAACTTCTATTTGAGGAGTTGAAGTCGCATTCCCTTTGAAAAAAAGACGAAACTTTTGTTTGAAGATTTGAAGTTGTAAAATTCTCCTTGAAAAAAGCGGAATCTTGCCCAAGTTTGGTGTTTGTGGAGCGTTACATGAGCAGTGAGACAAAATCGATCCACATCCTATAAATTGTAAATTTACCCTTGAAAATGTGGAAATTACCTCTAACCTCTTGATTATAACATTTCCCTTTGGAGAAATGGAAAAAGAAGTTAGTTTTAAGTTACACCATAGTAAAACTCCACATTGCATACAACTGGGAAGAAACAAATCCAAAGCAATCCATGACTTGAGTAAAAACTTGTGAAATGAGTGGCGAAGATAGAAACACCCATCTCGAACAACAGGCCAGCGATTGAATGGGAGGCTGAAGGGCTCTGAAGTACCCAGTCCCAGAGAGAGAGCGCTCGAGGCGCTCATGGCGCGCAATTTAGAATTATGGCGAGAACAAATGCTAGAGATGCGAAGCAGCAGACAGACAACCTGAACTACATCGCCAATTCTTAATTACAACGAGGGATTCATACATCTGCGACACCTATGTATCCATCCTACCACGCCCAGGGCTATGAGGTCGTGAGAAAATGAAGAAGAGGAGGACCCTTACTTATCGCCTTGTTAGGCCGGCCGGGGACCCATTTCGGGAAAATGAGGGGATCGATCCATTCCAATACCCATATCGAGGATATAACGTGGAGGAAAACTATAGGGACCCAAACCATCTTCCTAGACACTCGCAAGAATCAGAGACATCTCAGGGTTCCAGTGTCTTCGACCAATTGAGGAGTAGACCTCCTAGAAATATGAGGGAGAGACGGGTAGCCGCAGCCCAAGTGCCACATACATCTTTGCCCTATCAATAGGGGCAGGAAGAGCGTTTTGGCTTTTCTCTCCGTCCTTTAAGCTAAGCCCGACGAGGGTCTTTCTTTGATCATTGTCGAAGACTTCTTTTTCCCACCGGAGGATCTTCTGAATGCTATACCGGCCAAGCCAATCTTGGGCAATGAGCTTAATCCTATACAATATCCACAAAGATTGTCTTAAGTAATATCAGCGGTAGTGTATATATAAGTAAAATCGATCAAAGGCGAAGGTGGTTATCTTACTTCTTCATCGGGTTATGCTTCACAAAAGATGGTGCGAGCCAATAACTCCAAGTAGAAGTCCCCTTTGTAGAAATAAAGTCGACCGATCACAACCAAGTCCTTCTCGAGTTAGGAAAGAGGCTAGAACCTCCCTTGTGTAAAAACATATCCGATTAAAACTTAAAGGAAACACTTATGCAAATAACACGACACTCAAGCAATTTGCAACATCGAGATATAAGTATAAAGTCGGACTCATGGCTGAATGGAGAGATTACGAAGAATAGTAATCTCGGGGACGGATCGAAGAAAGGCCTTGCCCGGTCCCAGATGGCCCGCAACCACTGGCTCTTCCAATGTTTGGTAGACAAAGGATGGCCGGTGATAATTGGGCTATGGGTCCATCTAAGAGTCAAGTAATAACAATCATTTACTCATTTTTAGTCTTCCGTCCCTTCTTGTATACTTATTCAATTTAAATAAAGTGTGAAACACATATAAGGGCATAGGGTAGTCGAACTTACTTCTTACCACAGCGACCCAGTCCGATAGCTTTGGGTCCAAAAGTTTGGGGACAAGCTGGTATGGGCGAGATTATAACTCCTAAGTATGGCCCTAAGGAATGGGTGGAGGGCAATCTCATCTCGCAAGCTAGGGCATCGCTCATAATAGCCACATAACCTTCCACTGGAGAGTAAGGTCAGTCCTTTTTGTTCGGATGGATTAGCCTCACACTCTCCGGAATCGTATATTGGTCCTTAAGCTTGGTAAAATCAGAAATGTTAAGTTTTGAAGGGTACTCGGCATGCCGCCCAATCATCTACTTTCCTCGGAATCTTCATGCCCTCTTAACAACTCCCTAACATATTCAACCCGACCCTCAACCGGGTCTACTTCGTTGGGGGGTTAACTCGAGATTTACCCTATGGGTCCTAGAGCTAATTGATTCTCCATCACTACGAGATTCCACTGCTCCGGAAGGACCAGCTATCTCTTTGTTTTTTCGTTGCCTCGCGCTCTCCTCCCACTGCTTTTGCAAGTCAGCAGCCTCTTCTGCCGTTAATTTTGCCATCATTAGGAAAATCCCTTCAGCTTCGCTGTCAGAATCACTTATTTATTACTCCATACAATTGTTCAAGTCATTTTCTCCTAAACATTTTAAAATAATTGGCGTTAAATGTAATGCCTCGAATTTTCTCATCCCGGGGGTTACTAAAATACTCTCTAAAATATATTTGACGACTCCAAAAATTATTTTCCATGCCCTTGGATGATTTTAAAAATAAGATGTTGCAAAAAAATAATAAGTGTACAAGGGAAGAGGAATTTACTTTAGAATTTCATAGTTTTTCATATACCACGATAGGTGTCGTCACAATTTATTTGACTAATCAAACAAATTCCAAAAATTATGAAACTTTAACTGTAAATACTTGGGACTACAAACTACAACATATTAAAATTTCAAACCTTAACTATGTTGTTTGATAGGTTAAAAAAATAGCTGAATTTGAAAACTATCTCAGGTGCCTTAAGGCAGTCCGTTCAAACGAACATAATAAATTCATACGATGGAATTTTTGAGTGATTCCAATTTCTGTTATTAGAACACCTCTAGGGATTTCCATAGTCACTAATTTCACTCAAAAACTCCAATCGTAGCAAAAGTTATGATTTTTCAAAAAGGGGACAGTCAGCTAAAATTTTTGAAAAATGAAACTAGGAAAATTTCTAATTTAAAACTTTGAACGACAAATAAACTAATATCTTGTTTCCGTACATATTACATAATTAATTACTGAATAAAATACTTAAAATATAGTAATTATGTCATAATTGACTTGATCATTTTGACGTCCAAATATAAACTAAATAAGACTTTTCATGACAAGCTCATTAGCCTACAGTCATCGCATCAAGTTGATCGAGTTCAATTTGAAAATTTATTCGTTTTGGGGTGAGTATTTCATAAGAAAGACTAAGTAGCAATACTTATAACATGTGAAAATTTTTACTTAAATATGAATTCGACGTGCCATGATTTTTGAAACGTTACATAATATCATAAACAATGGTAGCCAAGCACCACATAACGTCATACTTGATTACCTTCAATCACAAACATGTTAAAGTGATTACATTTAATCACTATTATAAGTTCCTTTGTAAATAAGTTTGCATGGAATTTATATAACATCAAAATTTTCGAAACGACAATTAAAATCACGGTAAAAGCGATAAGTAAATCTACCTCAAAAATGGTTTTCGATTGAAGTTGTGATGGACAAAATTTCGTTTATGCGACTTCAAAAACAAGACTCGTGTACTATATATATAGATGTATATATATAAGGGACTTTTAATGAATTAAAAGGCGGGGTTAACAATTTCACTCTTGACCAAAATTGAAGGAAAAAGTGAATAAAAGTCTTTGGGAATTTGGGACTGCAATTTTGAAAGTTGAAGAAAGGATATAGGAGTTTTGCTAAGTCTTTTAGTGCCAAGTTTGGTAGATGAATGAGGGGATGTTGCTGGAGAATAAGAAGAAATAAAACAATAAATGGCTAGGGCTTAAGGCCGAATTTTGAAGAGGAAAAGAGAGTTTTGCTTAACTTAGGGCCGATTTTTACGGGCTCTTTGTGTGGGACAATTTGGGGTGGATTGGAGGGATAAATAGGTTGTATTGAGGGCAGAAAAATGGGGAAAAGCGGGGAGAAGAAAGTGGGATGTTGTGGAGTAGTTAGGCGATCATGGAGGTGGTGGTTTTAATTTGAAATCTGGGAGAAATTTCCTCATTTCTGCGGGGGTGGTTTTTTTGCGATTTGGTTGGGGGGTAGAAACCGTAACCTTATGGTAGGTTAATGAGGTGGAGAAATTTAGTTACTTGGTGATGGGAGAGTGAGAAAAGAAATGGAATGAACATGGTACGCAAATGGGGTTCTTTGGACGGTTTTTTCAACATCATGGGAGGTAGTTTTATTTTGCTACATAAGGATTGTTTGTTTGATGGAAAATAACATAATTTAAGGGGTTGTTTGGGGTTAATTATGGGTGAAACTTTTTGTGCTAAAGTTTACAAATTTTGGCATAATAAGGGGCGGTTTCCTTTCTTTGAAAATTAGACTAGCATAGGCGAAATAAAAGTTAAATGTTTTGCTTAGTTTTCACTTTAATCGGTTGGCTTGAATTAAATCAAGAAATTAAACCAAGAACATTTATTCGATGTAAGAAAAATTAACGAAGCTCGGTGATAAAATAATACTTCATTTTTGTCAATTAAAATTTAAAGCAAACGCGCGCAACATTTAACGTGGCAAAAATATTTAAAATGAACTATAAGGTTTGAAGCAACGCCAAGTGTAATATGAAATATTTACTTGAAATTAAAAATGCAAAAAAAAATTCGGTTGTTACATTATAGGCCACTATGGAAAGAGAACATATGGCCCTAACGGGCACGGCCATAACCACTATCTTCCCCGAACCATTCCCCCCAGTTTACTCCAAATCATTATCACCACAATCCACCATCTTACTATGATGGGAATACAACAATATTTTTGAAACAAGAAACACAATGCAATATAGCCAAGCACAAATTTGATACATGGTAAGGGTATACCTTTCGAGTTAAGAAAGTTTCTAGTTTATTGTCTCCCTCTATTGGCAAGCAAAAGTCGATTAGATGAACAGACGGAATGAATCAAAGTTGAAATGCACTACTATAATGAAGGAAATGTTCCGCTTTCGACTTGAAGAATAAGATAAAAGGCTTGTCTCTGGATGCACTCGAATTTCAAAATAGCATAAAAAGGCTACGGTTTTTTGGTGAAGATCATTTATAATCAGTTGCTCCCCATCCCCGCTGTTCATTTCCACAATCAACGACTCTAAACGATCCACGTGCCCTTTAATACGAATCGATGGAAATGGAGAATGTGAATGCTGCAACGCATCAATGGCCCAAATTCATGGGTGTCACCTGCCTGCATCAAAACACTGATTATCTGAAGGCTCATTAATTGTGTGACCTTAATCATTACTTTCACGTGTCCCCAAGCCATTATTATGAGTCGTTTCATAAGCTGGAGTGCAGCGACACATTTGATAACGCACCACCCACTTTGAACAATCAACTTTGAGCAAATCAGATTGACATCCTACAAGCGTTCAGACCTCAACTAATTTCCAGGGTCCCTTGAAGTTTGAGCGAGAACCACTCCGTCGCATATTCTGAGACCAGGTTATTCAATGGCGTCACCGTGTGCAACGACGCGTGCCCAAACGCGCTCCGGTCCATCCAACCACGGAACCACCTATTTGCACCATAATCAAACTCAATAAGCCCATAGACTTACATGAATGATTAAGTCACGGGCTTAGGGACTAATATTCACCCCAATAATACATATAAGTGACACATGATGTGCAACCTTAGTTGACAAATCGGGTTCCACATAGGACCAATTGTGTAATGACATGTGGAAAGCACCACAAAACTATTCGGAATGCTCAACAAAGGTAGTCCAAAATATTAAGTAAGGACCGAACCAATATGGTGATTGATGGGACATAAGTAAGGCAACACTATTATCGACACAAGAGAAGAGTATAAAAGGATCGGTGTTGTCGGCAAACCCGAATTAGGCCTTGAAAGGACCACGGCGGTGGCGGCTTGATGGGATCTGGTCAATCACGCATCTTTGAAGTCTAACTCATACCAAGAGGAAAAAGGCCAAAAAAAAAGGTAAGTAATTCTAAACTAGTATGTCATATTGCGTATACTACAGGCCCAACTAGTCCGGCTAAAGCAAAAATTCTAATTTGAGCGTCGGAGGCGCATCTGAACACCCCCGGGTCTTTGTGCTAGCTAACAATCTTGGTGTTAAGTGTGCAAGATCTATATAATTGGATATTGGAAAGCAATTTGGTGTTGATTGGGAATCCGACTAGGATTAAGTGGTCAACAATAATCCATTTAATTAAATTTGTATTGAAGTGAGCGAATATGAGTCAATCGTTATCTGGTAATTGAATGGAAATCTTAATGCTATACTTATTCAATATATTTATTAGTTTTAGTTGTTCTAACACTTGTTTTTATCCGGTAATTAAGTGATTGAGTTAAATGAATATTGGACATTCTATATTAACTACGTTTCTAAGTAGATAATGTATTATACATATCGAATAAGAATCTTTATCATTCTTCTTATCTAATTAAATGAAAATATTTGGTCTCACCTTATCTTTTATAAGATTTATTTAAACTTAAAGACTTATTACATCTTATCTTTGTATAAGATAAATACTAAGTCATTAAGTTTAGTTAAACTTCTTTTGCTATAAATAAGACGGATGGTGTTCCAAGATTTTTACGGACTTTGAAATTAAAGATACTCAAGCATCTATGAGAAAATAATAAGTGAGTTGTGCATTCCAAAGAATCATTTAAAAATCCTAGTCCGATCAAAATTCTATTTTTAAGACAGCTCTGAAAAAATTGAGCATCGTAGAAATTCATTGACGAGAGAGAGCGGTATTTGGTGGCTAGATAAGGACATGGTCCTTATTCTAATTTCTGAGTCTATCTAGAAACACTCGTGGAATGAACCAATATCAAGACTGAGAAAGTTGGCTACATTTTTGGACTAGTTAAGAAGATCTAAAACAAGAGATTTTTATTGTTCTTCTTTAACTATGTTTTGCTTTTTGTAAATTCTTTGCTAAAGTTTTAGATTATGTCTAAAATTGTAATTACAAAAAGGCGGGGCGATGTGTAATCTGTTCTAAAATAGTGGATTTATATTTACCAGTGATATGGGGGCGAGTGGATATTTTCCTTAGGAGTTTACCACGCTATATCTATTGTCATTTAATGCCTTAATCTCTATTTTCGTTATCGTCTCAAACTGTACGAAACGTTTAGTGTAATGTTCTGACATTAAACAAATTTACATTAATATCAGAACATTAAAGTGAAATTTAGGTGTACAATTTCTATTTTAAGAAAAATTGTAAGCTTTACGCTTAATTTCAATAACAACTTATTCAACCCCATCTAGGTTGTTTGTTACCTAGGTTTAAAACCCTCTGGGACCATGGGCCTAGATTTGGGCTCGTCTCTATAAGGGCCAAGCTAGTCCTTATTGTCACGGGTTGAGCGAGCTCATGTGCTGACCACTGATTCACCCGATGAGGGCCATGGGCGGATGAGCTCGTCTTTATAAGGGTCGAGCTAGGCCCTTGTTGGCCCTGCTCGACCCATTGCCATCTCTAGGAAAAAAATCTAACTAAAAGTGCAGTGAATGAATGCAATAGAAAAGTAAAAGCAAAAAAGAATATAAAAATGAAAACAAATTAAATGTGATTCGACAAACCGCCAAGAACCATAGGTGAAGTAGACTTTATTAACTCAAAAAACTTTACAATACAATGTTTTCCTCACTCTCTCAATTCCTTCCTACACAAAATTAGGACGCTCAATGATACTCGCGCATACCATTTTCTAGTTTTTTCTCTCTAAACTTATTTCTTTCTCACGCAATGGTTGCACCAATTCACTAGAGCTCAAGAAAAATTTGGCTGTAGGATGAATCACATTGTCCTGTACATCCAGAATCCATGTATTATTGGGTATATTTACACGAATAATGTTTTCCTACCCATCATTACTTATATTTACACACACAATTTTCAAGTAACATAGGGATTGTTTGAATGCCTAAAAAATCACTTTAGCAGGTTTTGCTAAAGTGAATAAGCTTTCAGAAAAATAATGTGCAAATGGACCACTAGTACAATACAAATCGTCCTATTCCAGATTTTTTCTCCATTATACCCCTTACTTTAGTCAGTGAAATTACCATTGGACACCCTCTATTTACTGCAAACTAACTTCTCCCAAATTAGTGAATTACTCTTCCTCAAAGCCCTCAACAAATTCCTTCCTTTGTTCGACCATTTTCTGGATAAGCCCGGAGCTTTCATTGCAGAAAACAACGACCAAATTACATGTTTCTCTTGTCAGAGTTGTCATCTTTGTCATCTGCTGTGACTAAAATGGTTTCTTTACATTCAACACTGCAAGTCCCAATCCTTAACACCAATCCACGCATATTGTAGATCTTTGTCATCTCCACGAATTATGGCCCATTCCTCCCATGACCCAGCCTCTCTTCATTTTTCTCACTACCGGATCTTCAACTTCAAGTTCATTTGCAGCATAATGTCTCACCCACACTATTACGATCCGTTTTAAATTAGTCAAAGTCAAAATTTATTTTTATTCAAAGTCAATAGAATTTTTGGTCAAGTCCAAGTCAAATAGTTAAAGTTGGACTTAATTTAAGTAAATAATTTTGTTTGGAGTTATTTTGTAAAATATGGTAAGTTAAAGATTTAAATATCACCACAGAGAAGTTGAGGACTTGGGTTACAATTAGGTTTATTTTTAAAATGAATTTGGAACTATTTTTCGGAAACTTCAGCGGAGAGAGAGAGAGAGAGAGAGAGAGAGAGAGAGAGAGAGGAAATCGCAGCAGAGAGAAGTGAAAAGAAAAGAAAAGAAAAGAAAAGAAAAAGAAAGAAAAGGGAAAAAGGAAGAAGAAGATGGTGCCGGCCGAACCTTGAGGTGGTCGGAAAATCAATCCTAAGGCTTGAGTTGTCCATTTCGTTTGCAATTTTAAGAGGTAAGTGAGAAATTACTTATTTAAGAAAAGCTTAAATAATTAGGGTTTTTGCTTATGGGTTGAAATGTGAATGTTATAGAAGGAGAAAAGTTATTTTTAGTGTTATGAACTATATTTGCATGTTATATGAAGGATTTAATTGATAAAATTTTAGGGTTCTTGACTTAGTGGATTTAATTAGAGATTTAAGTTATTTTAAGCATTTTAAGGTTGTATTGGTTTATTTATGATAAAAGCTTAGAATGATGATTTTAGCAAACCCTAGAATTTTTATTTGGGTTCTTTAACTGAATATAATGTAAATGAGATTATTTATGAGCCTTATGGAAGTTTAGAAATGTTGGAGAATGTTAAGGAGTATTATATGTCATTGAATAAATAGAAATGGGTTTCTAGCTTGATGGCTTTACTATGAAATTTAAGAAAATTATTCTTTGTGGTGTATAATCGATAGAGGTTAAAGTGAAGAAGAAAATGGTAAATTAGAACAAGTATTAGATCAAGTGAGTAAATGATTTATGGAGAAGTTTTGCTTAAGTATGGGTAGATTAAGCTTAGTCTTGCTTTTAATTATTAGTGTTACTTGGAATGGTTATTTATTTATTCGAGCAATTTTATTTTATTTTAGGAGGTGACGAGGAAGTTGGTGTTGCATCTGACCAACTCGAGTCCTAGCCAAAAGCTCGTGAGTGGGAAAAACTTATTTTTCAAAATATAAGAATTTAAATACCATATGTATTAGCTACATAATGATTATGAAGACAAGCGTGATTTTCATAATATAATAGATTTTATAAATAAATCCAGTTCTATTAGTGCAAATTATTATTACGTTTTATCATGAGAAATGCCATTATTTAGATACAGTTTACAAAACCATCAGAAAGTATTTGATGATGCTGTTATCTACTTTAGTGCACAGAGGGGCTTTGGGTCGTGTATAAGGGTGCTTTTTTCAGAGGTCTTTGGGACCCACTTTCGTACATAGAGGGTCTTTCGACCATGTGCTGCGGAGTGCTCGGCCGATCTCTGTAGCGTATGACCGAGATATGGTCATTTACCCTTCTGTTTGGTGTGAATGTGTTTCCACAATGTATGACTAGTTATGGTGATTTACACCTTTGCCTTTGGTGTGAATCTGTTTCCAGATGTATGACCCGGATTCTGATTGTAGATTATCGGTGATTCATGACACTTTCTAGTATAATTTTTCTATATATATGATAGCTTATTTAGTTTACGAAACACATGTTTACGTATATTGTTATCGAGATGGCACTTCTTTGCAGTTACTAAATTATAAAATTATCCGGTTTCTTTATGAATTACGATTTGCATTTACTCGAGATGTATATATAAGATGAAAATCAGTTTTATTGAAAATTATGATTAATTACGAACTTTCCCTCATTGAGCTTTCTATACTTTTTACTCAAGTAGTAGTTAAGTTTTGAAGCTGACTTTTGAAGAGCTTGTTAATTGTCGAGCTAGAGCCACGCGAAGATTAGTTGTATGATTCATCTCCATTGAGCATGTCATCATTCATTTTGGGATACTTGTTCTAGGTCTTCTTGATAATTATTTTGGGATTATATGTATATGGTTGGATAGGCTCACTACTCGTTTGTAAATTTATATGCCTTTGGGTCATTTTGTAAAAGATATTAGAGATGATAGAATTGGCGTTACTTGATCATGGTTATTATGTATGTTGTGGGACGGTGATCCCTAATGGTTATTTTAAGTATGTTGTTGGGAAATTTTATTGTTTTTCGGTTTGGTTTAGTTCAAATTACAAGGAAACTTTGCGAATTTTTTTAGAAGATCTTTTAGTCCAAGAAAAGTCGATAAGTTATAGAAAAAGTCTAAGTAGCCTTAATGGTGGGTCCGACATCCGGTTGGCATCCATTATTGGCGCCGGCTTTATCTTGGGTCACTAGGGTGACTCGGGACGGAGTCGTGTCAAGTTGAGTATTAGAGCATTGTTTATAAAATCTACGGGCTTACATGGTTCATGCATTGGATGTTTTAGCATATCATGCATTTTAAATGTGTTAGTCATATGTCGTGGTGGCAAAACTCATGAGGCTCCAATCTCTTGTTTGAAACTCAATTTCTTTTCGAGAAAGGAAAGAAGACATGAAACCCGAGATGATAGAAGAATTTGTTTTGTAGAACAACTAGTATATGACAAAGTTGTTGAGATTGATGTGATTGTAAAAAAAAATTGGGAGCAAGAGTTTTGAGGCCTCAGAGATTGCTTATTTGTAGACATAAAGGAGAGAACAAGTACTAAGTTGTTTATGAAAATTATGGGTTTCTTTTACAAGTATTATGAGAAAATTCTTGGTGTCTTGTATGATAAGTGCTGACAAAGGTTTTGATACATGTGGACTTGGAAAGATTTCATGATATATTTATGATTGTCTTGAGAAATTAAATGTAGTTGTGTTATGAGAAATCTTGAAGAAATTTATGACTTCTAGGTAGTATAAGAGCATGATGCTTATGATTGAAAAGCACGATAGTGTATTATTAGATAAAAATCTTGCTGACCAAAAAAAAAAATGAAGAGTATGTAGAGTGTTGATATATGGAAAACCATGGTGTTAATGTATATGTTGGGTTTTGAGGATTTGAGAAAATAGTTGTAGCACAGTGCGATTGAAAAGAAGGTAAATTAAGTTATGTAGAAATAATAGAATTGCGAGATAGGATTCAAAATGGTTACTCAATTGATAGATTAAATTGAAAGTCAATGAAGAAATGATAATTAGAGAGATGAAATGAATAATGGATTGAAAGGTAGTGTTGACTTGATGATTGAGAAATTGTATTCTAGTATAGAGCCTTCACTATCACTTTCATTTTCTAGCGACAAGAAGGTAAGAAATGGTTGTATAAAGTTGAAGGTAGGAGAAAAGAAATGGCGTTGGATTACTGCGTAGGCATTGTATGTTCAGATTGAGTAAAATGAACCAAAGGTTTTAGAAGAAAAATAGTTAAGAAAGCTTAAATGAAGAAAATAGAATGAAATATGGGATTAAATAATGTCTTTACGTGCGTGTATATTAAGATTTGAAAGTCGAGAAAAGTACAATTAGATAAGAAAGACAAGTAATTAAATTGGTTGGTAGCTTTTTGAGCATCCGAGAAAGGGAGTAGCTCATTGACTTCATCCCTAGTGTATAGTGAAGGAAAGTGTGATAGATTAAGAAACAAAGAATAAGAAGACAAGAAAAATGGATCGACCCGGATATGCGTTTCATGGAAAATTTATTAAGGTGATACGGGATTAATCTTAATTGTATACATCACGCTTTGTGTAGATGAGAGTTAGGCCATATGAATTAAGGAATAAGAAAGGAAAGAAACCAATAGAGAGAGATATGTTGATATCTTTTAAGGTTGTGAATTGGGTACACGTAGTCTTAGAGATATTTGGTTATTTAAAGGTCAACAAAGATAAAATGATGATAATTATTCGTGATCTTACAATACGTATATGGTTTAACATTGAGGCCATATGGTATGATAATATTAATGTAGCTAGATTATATGATTACAAGAGCGGACATTGTAGATAATGATATACATGATATATGTTTGGTTTGATCTCAATATAATAGGCGATAATGTATTTGGATTACGAAATGAATTGATCTTCCGATGACCATTGTTAGAATTATTATGTCACATTACATTTGATTGGGGATGATCAAATATGAGATGTTTTATGATATATTTTTTGGCTAAGTATTTCTTCGAATGTATGTTTAAATCTTAGGAGCAAAATAATTTATGGTTGTCGATGATATATTGGTCGAAATGAGATTATTGAACGAATTGGTCCAGTTGTTTATCAGTTAACCTTATCAGCTCAATAGTTTAGAATTCATGATATATTTCAAGTTTCTATACTTTGCAAGTACATTATAGATTTCTCTCGCATTTTAGAATTTCAGCTAGTGGAATAGAAAGAGAATTTAACTTATGAAGAAGAGCCAATTGAAAATTTGGACAAAAATGAATAAGTTCAGCTAAACGAGATTGTTCCGCTAGTTAAGGTCCTTTGGAAGAATCATACGATAGAAGAGGATACATGAGAGAGTAAATATTAGATATGATCTATTTCAAGCTTAGTCGATTGAATTTCGAGGACGAAATTCTTTGAAGGAGGTAAGATTGTTACGACCTGTTTTAAATTAGTCAAAGTCAAAATTTATTTAGTCAAAGTCAATGGAATTTTTGGTCAAGTCCAAGTCAAATAGTCAAAGTTGGACTTAATTTAAGTAAATAATTTTGTTTGGAGTTATTTTGTAAAATATGGTAAGTTAAAGATTTAAATATCACCACAGGGAAGTTGAGGACTTGGGTTGCAATTAGGTTTATTTTTAAAATGAATTTGGGACTATTTTCCGGAAACTTCAATGGTGAGAGAGAGAGAGGGAGGGGGAATCACGGCGAGAGAGAAGTGAAAAGGAAAGAGAAGAAAAGAAAGAAAAGAAAGAAAAAGTAAGAAAACGGAAAAAGGAAGAAGAAGAAGGTCTGCCAGCCGAATCTTGAGGTGGTCGGAAAATCAATCCTAAGGCTTAAGTTGTCCATTTCGTTTGCAATTTTAAGAGGTAAGTGAGAAATTATTTTTTAAGGAAAGCTTAAATAATTAAGATTTTTGCTTATGGGTTGAAATGTGAATGTTATAGAAGGAGATAAATTATTTTTAGTGTTATGAACTATATTTGCATGTTATATGAAGGATTGAATTGATGAAATTTTAGGGTTCTTGACTTAGTGGATTTAATTAAAGATTTAAGTTATTTTAAGCATTTTAAGGTTTCTATTGGTTTATTTATGATAAAAGCTTAGAATGATGATTTTAGCAAACCCTAGAATTTCTATTTGAGTTCTTTAAGCAGATGTAATGTAAATGAGATTATTTATGAGCCTTATGGAAGTTTAGAGATGTTGGAGAATGTTAAGGAGTATTATATGTCATTGAATAAATAGAAATGTGTTTCTAGCTTGATGACTTTACTATGAAATTTAAGAAAATTATTCTTTGTGGTGTATAATCGATAGAGGTTAAAGTGAAGAAGAAAATGGTAAATTAGAACAAGTATTAGATCAAGTGAGTAAATGATTTATGGAGAAGTTTTGCTTAAGTATGGGTAGATTAAGCTTAGTCTTGCTTTTAATTATTAGTGTTACTTGGGATGGTTATTTATTTATTCGAGCAATTTTATTTTATTTTAGGAGGTGACGAGGAAGTTGGTGCTGCATATCGACCAACTTAGTCCTAGCCAAAAGCTCGTGAGTGGGAAAAACTTATTTTTCAAAATATAAGAATTTAAATATCATGTGTATTAGCTACATAATGATTATGAAGACAAGCATGATTTTCGAATATAATAGATTTTATAAATAAATCCAGGTTCTATTAGTGCAAATTATTATTACGTTTTATCATGAGAAATGCCATTATTTAGATACAATTTACAAAACCATCAGAAAGTATTTGATGATGCTGTTATCTACTCTAGTGCACAGAGGGGCTTTGGGCCATGTACTAGGGTGTATTATGAGAGGTCTTTATGATCAACTCTTATGCACAGAGGGGCTTTGGGTCGTGTATAAGGGTGCTTATTTCAGAGGTCTTTGGGACCCACTTTCGTACTGTGAGATGGGCTTTGGACCCGTATGAGTGTTTAGCCGCCATCTGGCGTATGACCAGATATGGTGATTTACCCGCTCTACACTGGTGTGAATCTGTTTCCACAGTGTATGACTAGATTACAGATTACGGATTGCAGATTATCAGTGATTCATGACACTTTCTGGTATAATTTTTTGGTATATGACAGCTTATTTAGTTTACAGAAACACATGTTTACGTATATTGTTATCAGATGGCACTTCTTTGCAAGTTTACTAAATTATCAAATTATCCAGTTTCTTTATGAATTACGATTTGCATTTACTCAGTATGTATATATAACATGAGAAATCGGTTTCTTGAAAATTATGATTAATTACTGAACTCTCCCTCAACGAGCTATTAGCTCACATATTTTCTATACTTTTTACTCGGGTAGTAGTTAAGTTTTGAAGCGACTTTTGAAGAGCTTGTTAATTGTCGAGCCGAGCCACGCGAAGATTAGTTGTATGATTCATCTCTATTGAGCATGTCATCATTCATTTTGGGATATTTGTTCTAGGTCTTCTTGATGATTATTTTGGGATTATATGTATATGGTTGGATAGGCTCACTACTCATTTTGTAAATTCTTATGCCTTTGGGTCATTTTGTAAAAGATATTAGAAATGATAGAATTGGCAGTACTTGATCATGGTTATTATGTTTGTTGTGGGACAGGTGATCCCTATTGGTTATTTTAAGTATGCTGTTGGGAAATTTTATTGTTTTTCAGGTTTGGTTTAGTTCAATTTACAAGAGAAACTCTGCCAAAAATTTTATAAGGTCTTTTTAGTCCAAGAAAAGTCAATAAGTTATAGAAAAAGTCTAAGTAGCCTTAATGGTGGGTCCGACATCCAGTTGGTATCCATCATCGGCGCACGGCACATCTTAGGTCCACTAGGGTGACTCGGGACGGGTCGTGTCACACACCATTCGGTAAGTTGAAATTGTCCAACTCTGTAAATCGTTTTCTTTGCGAGATATTCTCAAAGCTTTTTGGACTTTTCGTCCCCTAGATTATTTATCACTATCGTGTTAAATGTTGACATCTGTTCGAGTCTGTCTGTCCCTTCATCATCTCTGCATCCAGCCATGGCAATACCTCATATGATAATCAGTTAAATGAATGTACAGGAGAACATCGGGCACGAAAAAATGCAAAGTGGACTGACTGCGAACATACGTTTGTTGTCACGTTTGAACTAGTTATTACGAAGGGCCACCGAAATGGTAAGTGTTTCACGAAGCACAGATGGGAGCTGCTCATTAGCGTTTTCAACAATGAAGCAGAGAAGAATTGGAATCGAACCCAGCTGAAGAACCATTGGGCACGAACTGCTGCGATGCACCAACATTGAGTACAGGCACCGTGAGGAGATCATTCTGGCAAAAGAAAAGTGGTGGGAAAGGAAAATTAAGGTTTGTCATTGTACTTCCATTGATGTGTTATTTATGTTATTTCTGTGAATTGAAGTAATACTAGTGTATTGTGAGTTTACTACTACTTTTGGACATGGTGCTTTGGTTATTTTGTTCATTGCAATTACATAGCTAATCCAATTGTGTTAAAATTGAATCTGCGTTTTTGGGCTATAATTTGCTTGTGTGTTGTTTAGATTGATTTGAACAATATATTCAATGTCTTTGTGTGGCAAATTTTACCAGTGAAGTACAATAGCTATTGATTCCTATATTTTGCAAACCAGCAATTGTGTTAGAAGATTGGTGCTATAATGTAAGGAGGTAGTAAGTGATTGTTTGGTATCTATTAAAATGGGTTTTTGGTTTTTCAATTTTTTACAACACTACAACCGCCTGACAAAAGGAGAAAGAATGGAATTCGATCAAAAAAAAAAAAAAAGAATGGAAATTTTATGACCAAAATGTCCTCATTGCTTTCAAAGGAGCCCCAACTTTTGAACCAAAAAGGGCAATTGTGAAAGTGTTTATTTGGATTTTTGGTTTTCACTGACAATGGTGGGCCCCTTGTTTGGAGAAAAGTTGACAAAAAAAAACCCTATTTTAATGTGTACCAAACATGAAAGGACGATTGGCTTTAGCCCTTGAGCATGAAATTAACCGAGAATGAACCTATTTAAAGGGGGATTCTCCATTTCTTCAGTCGTTTACTTTTTTTGTGGTGATGGGAATATATATGTAAGATTGTTGTAGAAGTTTCCAGCCTCACAGGCTTTAGATTGGACTATGGAACCGAGCGAAGACCTTTGAGATGGATATTCCTCGAGAGAGTCCACTAATGAAATGGATCTGGATTAACCACTTTCGGCTGAGATGTAAAGTAACCTTTGCCTTTGTTTTTCGTATTCTATGCAGCTTTTTCCAACTCTAATCTCAGGTTTTTCCTTCTCTATGAACTCTATAAATTGATTGATCCACAAAGAGATTGTACCTACTTCAGTATAAGTTTATCCTGAACCTTATGGCACTTTGTTGCTTGCTCCAGTGAGCTACCTATTTAATGAAAGGGATATTATTCTCCTTTCTCATTGAATGTACACGCTTGAAAGCGGAAAAGATGAACTCAGACTAATAAAAGGAAAAGGAAACTTATCTTTTGTCCCGTGCGTGCAATTTGCCTTCCATATTACCTGGTGCAACCTAGACCACAAGACACATTAAAATGGGTGTTTTTGGTCAGTCAACTTTTCTCCAAACAAGGAGCCCACCTTTGTCAGTGAAAACCAAAAATCCAAATAAACACTTCCACAATTGCCCTTTTTGAGTCAAAAGTTGCGGCTCCTTTTGAAAGCAACAGGGACATTTTGGTCATAAAATTCATATTCTTTCTCCTTTGTCAGGCGGTTTGCAATGTGGTCAAAAATTGAAAAATCAAAAACCCATTTTAATTAACACCAAACAAGCACTAAATAGCTTTCCATTTTTCCTATCAACATGATGTCAACAAATAACTTTCCATTCTAGAATTGTGAAAATGAGTTAAGAACAAGAACACGTACTCATTCAAATTATTGTATGACATACTATTTCTACCTCTATGTTTACTAAGATGGAGTTTATTGTAATTTAATAATGGTAACTGTAAAATTGCATTTTTACTCACAAACTCATACAATAAGCTAAATAAAAGTATCAAACAGATTTCTTTTGGATTTATAATTTATCCATTTCAGATAGAGGTTGAGTGGCCTGTGCGGTTAATTTTCACCACGTTCACCATACACTACACAGATAAATGAATATGGAATATTTTGGTTCATGCACATAATGTGGTCCACCTTTTGTGTGTAATTCATGAACCTTCCATTTGGTGGCTAATTAAAAATCAAATACAAAGTATTAAAATTTGTCTTGTGGTTACATGTGATTAGATAAATTTTGACATAAGTAAGTAGGCAAAAGAAAATGAATTGTAATAAGGAAGTAAACGATTGGTCATTACTAAAAAAAAAAAAGGAAACTGAAGATTTTTGAAAGAACAAAGCAGAAATATGTTAGAAAATGAATTGGCTGTCATGGCTTTGGTGTAACAAATGGGATCGACTGCTAATATCGAGCCACCTTGGAGATAATTTCTGATACTTATATGCTCATGGTTAGTTGTAAATATTTCTTTTTCACGCCATTAAAGTACTTGTTTAATGGTTGATTTAATTTTGTGCAAGAGAAATCCGTCTATGCAAAATTTAAGAATCAAGATTGCTGTGAAATATACTACCGCTACGGGGCCATTTTCGCAGATACCTTCGACCCTGAGAAGTACGCTATGACCCAGCCAAGTTGTCCCATCGTGGTTTTGGGCTTCACAATGACAGCGACAGTGAGGACAATAACGAAAAAATATCCATTGGTCTAGAAATAAGCGACTTTAGTGAAGGTCCGACTAGAAGCACAACAGCCTCGATGATAGACATATCTGCTAAACGTAGTGGTGAGAAGCGAAAATTAGGAAGGATGATTGGCAAGGGGAAGAAAAGAAATATGGAGAAATGAAATTGTCTTTTTCTTCATTGACCAGCTGGCAAGTGTCGGGAAGATCTTTTGTCAAGTCGTATGCGGAGGATCACCGAGCTACCAACTGTTGACGATTGCATCCATGAGCTCAAAGACGCCGGGAAAATGAGGCAACCCACTTTTCATTTTTTCTGTCTCACGCACTTGTCAAATAAGGGAAATAGGCAATGTTACGTTGCTTGTCAAGACATCGAGAAGAAATACTTGTAGATGGAGTTCAGCTTCAACAAGTGGATAAAACATGAACGGTGGGTCACTTTGAGGATAGCCCAGAATTATTTTTCAAAGGACATTTGTAGACTATTTTATTTGTCGCATGTACTAATTTTCTCAACAAATAATTGTGTGTTTGTTTTTATTGTCTTGTTATTTTATTTGTAGCGTGTACTAATTTTCTGAACAAATATGTGAGCTTATTTGTATTGTCTTGTTATTTCTACGAACAATATCAATTGTAACCACCGAATCACGTGTCAAATCTGTTGATGTGGAATTCTCAAAAAATAATTTCATGCAACACTACTTTACCCAACTTTTGGTTTGATTGAGAGATTGGTGGCAGATTCTCTGCAACCATTTAATTGCCAAATATTCAAAAAGTTATATGATTGCCATTGTTGAACAAATTCTTCCAATTTGAATTCAAAATGTATAGGATGTGCACGGCGAATTTTGTTATCTATATATTGACAAGTTATAGGTGCTCATTTCCCACCACAAAACATATGAAAAATAATCCAACTACCTTTTCTTTCCACTTTATTTCTTCTAATTTTGTAAATGTTTTCATTTTATAGTACAAGTAATTTCTAAATCATTTCTTTTTATATAGCATTAATATTTTTTAAACACTTTAGTCTTACGACATGCGATGAGTGGATCTGGGTTGAAGTTCGAGTTAGGACAGACGCGTTGGTGGTCGATGGTCAAATATTGACCGTTGACCAATCAACTACCGATCTTGTTAAAAAAAATATAAGTATTAGCCATACACTTGATTCGCTTCCAACACTTGATGTACTAATTTAAAATAATCTATGGCAAAAAAAAAAAGAGCAAAAGTTATGATAAATACTATATATATTCTTCAAAGTGTTTATAAAGAGTCTTAAATAATCCACAATATAACTTGTAATTTATAAAATACAATAAAATCAACAATAAATGTAAAGTTGATTTCCAACAAATAAAAAAAACAAATCTTTGACTTGTGTGTATATCCCATTACCCGAGGACTGCAGCATACACCCACAATCATTTTTTTTTTTTTTTTGGGTACAAATATTACAAAAAATAATTCACAAAGTCATGACTCATTAACAATCAAACTTCCGTTTCCTCTTCAAGCTCTATTCCTTCTACCATTGTTGTCTTCTTCAAGCTCTATAGATTAACATGGGTACTCCGGCCAGATTTCCATGTCCGAGCATCACAGTATACATCATATACATACACCGATACACACGCAGAATGCACGTAGGAAAAAAAATTAACGAAGCCAACACCATTTTTTCGAGAAATTCCAAAGACAGTCGACGAGGTCTCGCCATGTGCTAGATCCGCCCCTGATGACATGATAGAATTAGATTTTAACTGTTCTTTACAATCAAAATCGGTCCGACGACGAGTGGCAAATGACGATTTCCTGGCATTGTTGGAGGAGGACATAACGACCTAGCTACAATTTTGCCGTATCATTTGAGCAGTGGGATAATGAATATATCCGTCAATGCGAGCATCGTGTTAGGCAATTTCAAGGGCACGTGTGGTCATGTGTTTATTATATAAGCATTACAAGGTGATAGTCAAATCGTGTTTCAAGAGAGTTTATGCACATTCCGCGGGACGAGTACGAGTTAAGGAGTGGCTCCGACATTGATGTATACAAACAAGTTGGAATGTTTTTATGCATATTTGCACGCGGTCAATAATATCGTCAGATACAAACACTGTTCGGGCACTCATTGCAGACAATTAAACACTACTTACTGTATACATATTGCATGATGTTGCTAGTTTTTTCAGACGTCTCATTAAACTCGACCCAAAATACAATCAGAGTATTGAAAACCACTGACTCGATCCCGTACATCATCCCGTATTTCAGGTAATTCTACTTACTATTTAAAGTGAACTTGTTTTGTGGCTTGTTATTCTTTGCGTATTTACTTTGTATGTCAAAAACGATTGTTTAGTCAATCAACCGACGTTGAAAATGTGTGTTTTGTCATAAATGCAAAATTTTATATGGACCGGAGATGGTAATCGTGTCAAATCAGTAGTGCCCCGCGAGCAACACTAATATTTCATCAGATGCAGAGGTGTTCCAATGCAGAACATGCTTGCTTCATCCGGACTTCATCCAATGCTTCACGTTTGTTCTACCTAGCTAGATAGGTAATACCCATGATAGTCGCATGTTGGCTAGGACGATTCACGCTGAAAACATTCATTTTCCTGAGCCAGCCCACGAGAAGTACTACCTAGTGGACTCAGGATTTGCGCACCGACCATGGTACATGACCCCCGTACAAAGGATCGGCATCAAATATCATTTCTAAGAGTTTTGTGGCGGGTCCATCGACCATAAAGGCGATTCTGAAATTTGCGGGAACGATTCAGTTACCACCACTCATCGTGCATAAACGTTATTGAGAGAACTTTCGATGTGTGGAAGCAGCGGTGGCATATCCTAGATCTAATGCCGAGATACTCGTTTTACGCACAAACAGCCATTATCGTAGCGACGATAGTTGTTCACAACTTTCTCATACGACCAGGGATTGTGGACCAAGGGTTTTGAACATCGCAACATGTCGAAACGACTGTTGAGGTTGAGTTACAAGAGAATGAAGACAAAATAGCAGCAGAGCCAAATGCACAAAGGCATTCAAGACATGCCGTGGGAGCAACTCCAGGATAACATGGCACATAATTGTGATAGAAATACATGACTAAAGTATGCGTATCTCTCCCAAAAAATACAATTGTGCTAGTAGTTGTAATTTGTAACATAGCGATCTACAAAATAATTAAAAAAAAACAAATATTGTTTCGTATCAATTTTTTAGTTGTACAAAAAAAAAAGTGTTTCATAATGTGAATTTGAATTGTTAAATCCTATTTTTCATTTCATGTGTATGTATGAGAATTTCTGTATTAAATTTATAGGACAATTTGAGAAAGGTCAAAAATTGCGTATCACGATAAGTCTTGATCTCCTCCCACTTATAATAATCCATGGCGAGGGTGGCATTACATGATATGGAGAAAAAGAAAATAAAAGGTGGAACTTCTTTTGCAGATGCTGAAATTTGGTAGGTGGGGGGCCAAAAAACAAAAGAAAATTTTGGATTTTTTAGCTTTAAGCGTGACCAAACAAGCGCCTAATTTCATTGCAAGTCATTTTCTTTAAACACTACCAAATAAATTAAATACGATATGGCCACTTTTTTTTTTTTTCTTTTTTCAAACAAGAATTCTATTATTATGAAACTCTTTTATTTCACAAATTATATGTAGACCATCAGATTTGATTGAAGGGTGTGAATCTAACAGGACTAATATTTGCTAAACCATTGACTGCAATGATTTAACCCTTGGTCAGAAAAAAAATAGGTACATGCAGATGCAGTAATTGAAATCAATACTTACCTAAAATTCTTAGAGTTCATAGTTTCTCCAAACATGGGTTGGCATAAGCTTGCTCTCCTTGACTACATATGAGAAGACCCCACTAGAATAAGATGGGTCCAAATTAAAGAAATAAATTCTTCAAATAAACACGAATTCACTGAATTTGCTCAATTCTTTCTTCATTGAATGTTGTCTGGAGTTCAACTTTATCTTTACATTCAGTCCTTGTTTGTTTCTATTCTCTAAATCTCATTTTCTTTAAATTTATTTATAACTTCTGCGTTTCATGACACCCACAATTTTATTAACTTTTCAACCACACATTTAAGTCAATTTTATCAAAATCTCCTAAAAATCTAATTTTTATCTACACCAAATAGGGGCTCAATCACAGCACATCCCATGCATTTCGGTTCCATCTTGAATTTATTGGACCAAACCTCGAAAATCTTGGCGTCAAGTTCTTCGTTGAAAATTGGGGCATCTTCATAAATGTAATCATCTAAATATGAAAGTTCTTCAATATCTTCATTGAAAATTGGAGCACCATTGCAATCCTCATTCGAGCCAAATGTCGAATTAAATACTAATGATTCATATTCGGCCACCCATGCTCAGTTCAACTCAGCTAGGCCATATCCATCACGAACCCGCGAGCTTTTTGATTTATTTTTCTTTAGACAAAATTTAAAGAACAATATAAAAATAATAAAATAAGGGATATAAAAAACAAGGAATTTTAATGTAATAAAATAAGAAAATAAGCCGACCCGCCAAGCCCACAGGCTTTACTTGCCGAGCTCGACTTGGCTTGCCTCGCAGAAATTCGAGCTCGGCTCAGCCCATGAGCTCGTGGTAGCACGAGCCGAGTTGGCGGGCAACCTGAGCCCATTGCCAACACTGCTCGCCACTCGAACTTTAGAGGGGCGAAAAGGTAAATGTTGTCATCGGAATTTTCATTCGTGATCGATTCCACATGAGTTGTCGTACCACCCGTGCCCACAACTCATTCGTGCCGACCCCTATAGTTGCATCCCTCGCACCGACCACCTCCAATGACACCCATACAATACCAGTTGTTGGGCTTTTAATAACTCCATCTGTTGATCTATCAGATCGACTCACTAGTAAATTTATGTCATGTCCTTTCGGTATTGAATCTCATCCAAGAAGGTTTTGTGAACAAAAAATGCTCTCACAGATGGCATCTTTAGGAGCATAGATTGTGCTTTGATACCAACTAATGCAGACAAAAGCAAAGAAAATCTAGTAAAAGACGATCACGATTCGATGAACAACAGGTGTCTTGCTTGCATTTCAATTGCATTGCTCGTGCTCTTCTTGTGCCGGATAAAGCCGTAGGTACCACCCACAATTCGCCAGTCGAGAACCGTGGCCATAGACTATTATCAATTCAACACACATGCAAGCTAGAGTTACCTTCTTACATTCCACTGACCCATGTATCAAAATGAGTGAGCCGTGTTTTTTTTTTTTTTGCCGGGTGGCTTAATTTATTTTAATTGGGAAAATGCCCTTAACTTTTGCCAGGTTAGCAATACCAACTTTACAATTAAGCATTGGTATTGCCAGCCTAACTTCTCTGCTTTTGCCTCGAAGAGAATCATGCCATTATAAACTTTTGAGCAAACAACTATTTGGTCTTAAAATTATAAGTTTATAACATTGGTCCTAAACAAATTTGAAGTAAAGTTGAAATATGCCCACTTTTTGAAAAATAAACAATTCTAAACATTTGTTCTGCCGAATGAACACGTATAGTGCAGCACAAAAAATGCAAAACAATCTTCAGGTTTGGAACATTCTCTGTTCCAAACACTTCCTGACCTCTAATAGCATCATTTCCAGTCAAAGCAACAAATGAGCACAAGAAGTTTGTTTTAAGCACAGCATGGGTTGGAGGTGGGTTACGAATGAAAGCAACACATCAAAATCCTTATAACTAAACACAGTTGCAGGTTAAATGCACACGACTGTTCCATAAAACTCGAATATGTAACAACTCCAAAGAGTAATTGATCCACCCCATAACTGTGCTATGCAAACACACACTCAAACTTGACCATGCAATTTTGCCTACTACCCTCTAAATAAAGTGCATATGCCTCTTGGCCATAACACACTAGGAATTTACAAACTTATTAAAACCAACACTCCAAGTAGTAATATACTTTTTACAACCATAACAGCATCAGATTTGAAACAGCACAGAACATAGGCCTCAGGTGAGACGCACTTCTCCACTTGCATGCACAGCCTTCACTTGCTTATCATACTCGTCTTCCTCTTCGTCTTCCTCCTCTTCTAGTTCTTCCTCTTCCTCTTTGTCCTCTTCCTCTTCGCCTGCCCAACCAAAGCCTCCAACAGAGCGGGAGGCCGGGCGGGGTCTTGGCCTCGTCCACAATTTTCATTATCTCCTCCACACTTTGAAGGAATAGGTCGGGTTTTCTTTCCGGTAATACAATGCTTGAGCTGCATCAGTTAATTCCCTCGGCAAATTCTTCAGAAACCATGGGTGTGTCTTAATATCTCTGATTGAGATCCTCTGCACCAAGAAAATCATATCACATTCTGAACCCAAGCACAAAATCTAAAAGGGAATATTACAGTGCCCCCTTGTGAAGTTGACCACCAAGAAAAATAGCAGAGCCTTAAGTAATCAAAAATCAAAATTAAAATTAAGGAAACGGCTCAGCTTATGTCACAACTTAGGAAGATGAATGATAAAATATTCTCAATAAACTAAAATATCAGCAATTATTAAATATATGCACAACAAACTGTGAAAGGGATAATCAAAATTCTATTATGACTTTGAAGATGATTTCTACAAATAGTTTGTAGACAATACAAAGACATTACTCACAGATTTGAGACAATTCAAACATCATTTTCAAAGTGCTATTCAAAATGCTGAAGTGAGAGTAGGCTGAATAAATAGACAAAGGGTTCCTGATAATCCATGATTGTATGCACAATCAAAGGCTTCCATTTTGAATATGACATAGAACTATCTGAAACTCAAGAGACAAAGTCTAGGCCAGAGGCAACAAGTGGAGGATTACGGGCATATAATTTTTCATTGTACTGTGAATCCCAAGTTATGTATCCAAGAATAATAAATAAACTAGATTATAATCATTTAGCATTCACTGAATGCACATGAAGTGAGTTCTCCAACAATTATAATCCATCAAGAGCATACATACCCTGGCTGGATTGGCAACAAATATGTGAGCAAGGAGGTGCCTACAATCTTGAGATATGTGGACATAATCAGGGATCCTGTACTGAGCGGCCATTATTCGCTGGAAAAGAACATCAAAGCATACATGAGTAACAATTAAAAATTCCCTCATTTACTCAGGAACAATAACCAAAGGCCTTGTAGCATTTGAAAGACCGAAAATGAAAAAGTTACTTGGATGGTTTTCCTGAAGTTCTTTGGATCTTCTTGGTCTTCAAAAGGATAGGCCCCAACCAGCATAACATAAAGAGTCACTCCACATGACCATACATCAGCCAACTGAGAAGCAAAAAAAAAAAAAAAAAAAAGCGATTAAGCGAAACACCTGCAAAGCAAAAACATTACATTTCTGCTATGCACATACACACGTAGGAGAGAGTACGACCGAACAGTGTTCTATGGTATCATGGGGCTTATAGCCATGCTTACATACCAAAAAAACATAATGATGTGTTCACCTTTCCATCATATTCCCTTCTTGATAGAACCTCTGGAGCAATATAAGCAGGAGTGCCAACTGTAGATTTGGGCCTTGAATGCAGCAGAGATGACTAGCAAATAGAAATACAAACACGCTAAGTACATTCTGTTCCACATGACAAAGCCAGCTAGTGCACATATCTATAAATTATCAGATAACAATGTGTAACCTTTGAGTAACCAAAGTCGCAGAGATTTTTAGGCGGGGTGCAGGGCTTCCATCCAGAAGGGTATTCTCCAGCTTCAAATCTCTATGGCATATTTGCTGCAGAGCACAGACAAATTCAAGGAAGAATAGTTCCAGCACATGAAAAGAGACATGGGATTCGAAAATAATTTATACCCACAAGTTCATAGATACATGTAAGCCAATTTGAAAGCTAAGTTTCAGTTACCATGGAGTGACAATAGTTGACTCCAGAAATGAGCTGCTGAAAGAAGTACCTAGCCTGAAAATGAAAGTGAAAGCATCTATGACATGGAAATTCAAAATGCACAAAACCTAACTCATATGTTTCTTAACCCCTTTTCCCGTGGCATGGAGGGTAGTTGAAAATAAGCTATAATACCTCATCTTCACTGAATCTTCCAGCACTGCAGATTCTCTCAAAGAGCTCTCCACCTGCCGCATACTCCATGACAATGGCAAGATGGGTGGGAGTCAAAACCACCTGTAAATCCAGAGCATAAACTGATATTCAGCACAATAAACCTTCTAACCACGTTTCACTTTATAAACAGAAGATGTGAGAGAAAACTTGGAAAATGTTGGGTTCCTCACCTCCTTGAATCGAATTATGTTGGGGTGCCGAAGTGATTTGTGATTAATGATCTCTCGCGCCACGTTCTCGTCAATCTACAACCAAAGTTACATCAAATTGAACGAAAAAATTCAAATGTGAATTACAATCTCATATCCAACTTCACAGTTGTATAATTCATTTACATAACTAGAAAAAGGGCCCTGAAATGTTGATCAACATAACAAAGGATGTATAGAGATTCACAAACACACGCAGACGGTAATATAATATCACAACCAATGGCAATAGACAAGAAAATTAGTGATCTGTAGTACAAGGTATGAATAATGCATACCCTATGTCCTCTTTCAATATATTTCATGGCCACAAGTTCTCTAGTCTCCTTGTTCCTCATGAGCCTTGCCACACCAAAATTCCCAGACCCTATATCCTTCACAAGCTCGTATTTTTCCATTTTTTTCTTTTCCCCCACTTTTTACTATACGACTCCTTAAATTAAAGTTCAAACCGGTACAAACTTTCTAAAGCCTGAGCTTTATTTCATACCCAACTTCAGCTTAATCTAGAAACCCTAGTTCAATAAATCAAAAGCTAAATTAGGAAATTCAAGACTCAATTTCCGGTGATTTCTTCGAACTAATCATTCACTTTTTTTCCGGTAAGACTCCGCAAAAATTAAAGCTAAATAAGAAATATGTATCAAGCTTCAAATCACTATCTGGAAAGGGATCTATAAATCACTGTATGAGAAGGCCCAATTCATGAACTATATGATTAAAGACGCTTGGAATTCAATAAAGCAACTTGAAATTTCTTTTTCTTTGACGGGAAATTAGGGTTTTCAAAACTGACAAAAAAGATTGAGAAAAGTATAATCTTTACAGCAATTGAAATGGGTTTTTAGCGAGAAATAAGAAATAGATGGAATTTACTTATGGGATCTGAAGAAAAAGCAAAGGAATATTGTAGCACTAGTGGGTGTGGTGTGAGCCTGTGAGGTTAGGTGTGTGCATGAGAGAGAAATTATTGGGGATCAAGAGGAGGAGAATGAGGAATATTTTATTGCAACTCAAGAGAGGTCGTACGTGGAACGGAAATTGAGGCAGACAGCAAATTATAGGGAAATTGGCGCAAATGGTCCCTAACGTTTGCCATTAGTGCGCAAATGGTCCCTAATATTTCATTTGTGACAGAATGATCTCTACACTGTCAGTTTTAGTCTTGTGAATGGTCATTTCATCAACTTTTTTTTTTATTAGCGGGGTAAAATTTTCGGTTATATTTTTTTCAACCTTTCAATTGGCGCAAATGATCCCTAATATTAAAAATTTTGCAATTGGATTCCTAACCTTTTAAAAAAGTGAAAATGAGTCCGAATCTTTAATTTTTTTTATAAAAAATTAAAAAAAAAACCTAACAATAAATATTTTATGAACTATTATAAAATAACCAAAATTGAAATTCATAATTATTAACAAATGTGCTAATTAAAATTATTTTATTATTATTAAGTAATCATATTATTTAAAATTCAAACTTTAATTTTATCATTACAACAAAAGAAGAAAAATAAATTTGTCACAAATAAAAATTTTACTTATCTTCAATCCAACTTCGATTTTATCTGATCTCGTATTCTTTGGACCAATCCAACTCGCTTTTGAGCAACAAGGTTCTTGGACTAGTCCTATTTTAAATTTTAATTGTCTTAGGGAGGGAGAACTCATATTTTGGGGTGGGGTGGGGTGGGGTGGGGGTGGGAACATTTTTTTAATATAAAAATTAATTTAAATTTAAAATAGAATTTGGTCGAGTAACCTTGTTGTTCAAAAAGCGGGTTGGATTGGTCCAAGAAATATGAGGCTGTATAAAATAGAGTTGGATTGAGCATAAGTAAAATTTTATTTGTGACAAATTTATTTTTCTTCTTTTGTTGTAATGATAAAATTAAAGTTTGAATTTTAAATAATATGATTACTTAATAATAATAAAATAATTTTAATTAGCACATTTGTTAATAATTATTAATTTCAATTTTGGTTATTTTATAATAGTTCATAAAATATTCAAAATAATTTAGTATATTATCAATTTGTTAGTTTTTTTTTAATTTTTATAAAAAAATTAAAATATCGAACTCATTTTCACTTTTTAAAGATTAGGAATCCAATTGCAAATTTCTTAAGATTAGGAACCATTTGCGCCAATTGAAATGTTGAAAAAATGTAACTTCGACAATTTTACCCTTGCTAATAAAGACAAAAAACAGTGATAAGGACCATTTGGCACCTAAATAGATAGGTTAGGGATTATTCTGCCAAAAATGAAACGTTAGGGACCATTTGCACACTAATGGCAAACGTTAGGGACCATTTGTGCCAATTTCCCCAAATTATATCTATACCGCATGTCAGGCTTAGCATATTCCCTTTATCAGATGAAATTCAACCTTAAATAAATAAATAAATAGAAATTTATAAAAGTTAGTGAGTAATTGATAATAAATAATAAAGAAGAACAAAATTGACAAAAAAAGATTTAGAGAACAATGATAAAAAAAGAGAAAAATTTAAATTGAATTTTTTTTTTTTGAAAAGATATATATATATATATATATCACTTTTTGTGTGAATGGGACTTACAATCGGTGATAAGTAAATTCACTAACGGTATGATAAAGGTGAAAAAATAATTTTTATATTAAAATAAGGAAAATAAAGTTTTCAAATATGTTTTGAAATAAAAAATAACTTTAAAATAACTTTACTTTTTCAAATTTTAGCACTTTTATACATTTTTAATTTTAGTGTTTGCTTGATTTTAATAAAAATTATCTTTTTAGCAGATTTTGATAAATATCGATAAAATATGTGGTTAAAATAATTCTTCAATTCAAATCTTTATCAATTTTTTAAACAAAATCAAACAAAGGTTATGACTTGCTTAAGAGTTTTTTTTCCACTGGTTTTTTGATTTTTTTGGTTGGTACTATTTATGAGCGGTTCCAAAAAGTGGTGCTTGTTAGTTTTTGGAGCACAGGTTTTGAGTGGTTTAAAAAAACACCTGTTGACGTTAGAAAATGGTAAGTACTGATTCCAAGACAACTTAGTGTTAAGTATGTAGGTCGGCTATGACCGTAGTAAGTAGTAGATACGTGAATATATAATGAAAGATCTATTTGTATAATCTTTCTAAGCGTGCTTTTATTTCAACAATTCATGTCCGACCTATTGGACATTTATGTCTTCTATTTATAGGAAGATATGTGATGATTACATACATTTAATGACAAACTGAGTATTAAATGCTTACAAGACATCTTTTTTTTTTTTTTAGTATTTAATGTGAAATGACACATGCATTAATTATGACGATTGGTCTAACGTCGACATATAAGAGGACATGACATACTAATGACGTGATCTTAACACAATGGAATGAGGTCCAACTGAATCAAGTCCTGCCGAGGATGAGATCCGACACGGATCGGTTCCACCAGGATGAGATCCGACACAGTTACGAGACTTTAGCGAGTGAAGAATTATTTAGGCGATGTGACGGATCGGATTGGATAACAACAATTGCCCCCAAGACCGTCTTTGAATTAGTCAAAGGTAGTCTTCAGTTTGTTCTGCAACTTCTATCCATACTGATATGAACTCTCACTTGAGTGGTTGACGTGACTTTTCTGGCAGTCCATCCCGTTTGTTGACAAATGGCACAACCTTAATGGGGATGCCAGCTTTTGCGTGGTTTGAAGGCGTATTTTTTAATGGAAAGCTATAATTGTCTTGACACCTCATTATTGCGGCATTGATTGTCTTGACTTTACGTATTCTCCTTTATAAATAGAGGAAGGCGACATTCATTTTCCTCTTGCCTTAACGATTTCCACATTCCAGTTGATTTGTCTAAGTCGAGTGTCGAGCAATTTATTATATCCGGGCTGAGTGTCATAATGGTTGAGGTCGAGGCGCTTTACTATTTCGAGCTGAGGGTCAAAACGGTTCACTTGGGACTTCGTGCTCCGTATTCCATACTTAGATACCCATTTCTTTTCCTTTGGCATTATTCCTTTTCTATCTTCTTCTTCTAGTCAGTAGGATGTCTTGTGATGTCGGAAGTGATAGTGAAAAAGAAGCTATGTCCTGGGAGAGAGGTCAGGAGGAAGAAGATGTTAGCTCGGGTAGGATAGTTGAGGGTATAAACGAGGAATAGGTCTTTAGTCCTACTCTTTTGACGGTTGTTCCTCCACCATGTAGGTCGTCCCCACAGGCCGAAGTAAATGGTGATAGGGGAAAAGAGACTAGAGCATTAGGTCAGAGAGAAAGGGAGACTGCTTCGATATGGAAATGTAAATTCTTTCCTTCGAGGTCAACCAAAAATAGCTTAGGGATTGGCATAGGACGTATAAGATCCCGGACAATATAAAGCTCATTATCCATCTCGACGATGGCCGACGATCCACCTCTCTGGGTACATGTGGCCTTGAATCGGTCGTGATGGCGGTGGACTCATCTTCCATTCCTTAGGATAGTTAGGAAGTTTTTGCGGGAGTGGAGAATAGCTCAAACTCGACTTTGCCACAATGGTTGAAGGATTATTATAGGTTTCCTTATTCTATGGGACCATTTCGATTTTTCACGTCCTTACATTAGGGAGTTTAATAGTTTGTACTCTTTTAAGTCGGATGAGAAGAGGTCGGGCTGGTGGTATGCGTCAGTAAAGGCCAAGACGGGAGGTAGTGTCGTCACCCAGACCTCGAATTCTGTAAAAAATTTGAAGAAGTTTTAGTTCTTTGTCCGAGGTTCTTAGCAATTCTCCGAGAATGACACCAGCCCTGTTGTAAACATTTCAGTTCGTTATCACAAACTAAGTAAGCGTTGATTCTTTGTTTGTGTAGGTTAGTCCAGCTTATTACGTACTGACCTATTTTTTGTTTGTTTCTTCTTTCAGGGTATAGCTCTTATAAACTAACAGATGAGTCTTTAGAACGAGCTCGGAGGGCACAGGGTGTGAGTGAGGACTTCCGATCTTGTAGCGCCTTGATAACCAAAGAAAATCGATATCATCCCAACTCGACTCACTCCTACCGTTTTAGATCGTGCCCAACCTCATAAGTTAATTTGAATCGCGAGCTTAATACTTTGTGATTACTTTAATGCGATTTCTCAGTTCTGACTTCGTTCGTTTGCAAGTCAATTCGGAGAAGAAATGAAGGACATCTCAAGACTTTTGAAGAAGAAAACCAGGCAAGAAGAAGGCAAAAAGAAAGCCTCCGGCGAGGACCACGACCGTCGGTCGACCAAAGCCACCATCGAAGACGGTGCCTCCACGTATTCCCGGCCACCCCGATTGTCGAGGAGAAAACATAGTTTCCGATTCGTTGAGGACCTTCTTGAGTGCCAACCCTCCCGACCTCATCCGTCTTCTTCCCGATTCTCACCACATACTTTGACTCGACCTGGAGAAGGACGAAAAATATCTACGACAGTGGATCTCTTCCGAAGCTAGCCCGTGACTTCTTCAAGTCAAACTCTCCATCCGGGAGAAAGTCACCCCTCTTTGCAAGGAAGGCAATCTGATTATTGTGAAGAGCTAGACCTAGTCCAACAAAAGTATTTAGACGACATGGAGCAATCGAGTTCATCATAGCGGCATCAATAAATTCTTCTAGGGTAGAAATTCAGCTTACTTCGGCCACCGATAAGATGGGAAAAATGTTATCTGATGTCCAAGTTATGAGGTCGAAAGGTTGAAAGGTCGAAAGGTCTTTCTTGAAATGACCGAGGAGAAAAGGGTCCGGTGAGATTGAGATTGAGGGATTGAAGAAGAGGGATGAAGAGCTCAGAGAAAATGAGTCAGAGCTCCAAGTTCTTGCTGAGCAATTGGCGGCCGAGAAGAGGGCGGCGAAGGCCGAACTTGAGGCCTCTTTGGAGAAAATTCAGTCGACACGAGGACTTCTTCGAAAAGGTCGGCCGACAAAGACGAGGTCATGGCGAGTTCAAGTCGTCGGATGCTTATCCGGGTGACCGAGATAAGGTTTATTTCCTCACGATGGAGAAACCCGATAGAGACAAAGAATGAAAAAGCGTCAAACCAGGATGTTCAATTCTGACGGACAAGCTTACCAAGTCGAATAAAATTCAAATGCAACCTCTATCACCCAATGAAGTAGATTAGTCCGGGGTAAGGAATGATCTACTTAGTTTTGTCTCGATGTAATTTTCTTTTGTTTGTAATTCACGAGTGGTTGTCTTGAACTTCAAAATCAATGAAAAATCCGTTTTGTTACCTTGTGTTTAATTCTTCAAATTAATTTGAAACCTTGACTTTTGACTTCGTAGGTCTGATATTTGACTTCTGACTTCAATCATCTGACCTTTTGTGTTTGGATGGTGTAAATGCCTCCAAGTTTGTAGCTCGGTCTACTCTACGATCTGAGATTGATATGTGACATCTAATTTCCAACATCAAACTTTTGACATCTGACCTCAAATATTTGATCTTTATATTTAGATGGCATAAATGCCTCCAAGTTTGTAGCTCGATCAAACGGACAAGCTGAAACTGATATCTGACATCTAACTTCCATCATCTGATCATCTTTAGGTGCATTACTCGGACGAAATGATACTACAAATGCCTCCAAGTTTTTGCAATATAGGTCGGCTAATGTTGCCGAGCTCGGTTTTTTTTTTCAAATCTTGGCGGACCTTTGTGTTCAGCATCCTTAGTTTGGATGTAAATATTTTAGTTTAACGTTGGTAGCGCACTAGCGCAACACTTACGCCATCCCACGTGGGTCCGAGTTGTATGAGACATGTGTGTCCAAAGGTTTGTGATCTTGATCACATCCTTAGTTCAGACTATTTCTAGATTTATTGTCTGCGATGTAATTTTCGACTTCAAAAAATGTTTCTTTCATTTCATAAACGTGTGGAAACTTTTTACAATTGTGGAAACCATAGCTTCTTTAATAAAAGTAGTTCACGCCCTTAAGCCGTGGTTGATAAGTTCTACTGGTAGTACTTTTTTAGATGTTCAGCATTCCAAGGATGCATAAGCGAAAGACCTTCCGCATTTTGGAGCTCGTAAGCCCTGTTATTGAAGACTGTGACGATTTTGTAAGGTCCTTCCCAGTTTAGAGCAAATGTTCCTGCGTTGTTTTCTCTTGTTGCAAGGAAGACATTTCTCAAGACGAAATCTCCAGCTTCGAATTTTCGATCATTGACTTTGCTGTTGTAGTACCTTGCACCTATTTGTTTGTAAATTGCGTTTTTCATTTTTGCTCCCAACCTAACTCTTCCAGTAGGTCGAGCTCGGCTCTCATAGCACCATTTTTGGAATTTCAATCAAATGTTTGGACTCTGAATGACAGGATTCCGAGCTCTATTGGGATGACAGCTTCGGTTCCGAAGGCTTGTGAGAAATGTGTTTCTTCCGTGCTGGACTGGCATGTTGTACGGTAAGACCATAGTACACTTGGTAGCTCTTCTGTCCATGCTCCTTTTAGTTCATCTAGCCGTGTCTTCAAGGTGTGCTTGATGATCTTATTGATAGCTTGACTTGCCTATTAGCCTGAGGGTGGTTCGACGTGGAGAAGTGCTTTTTTATCTTTAGCTCTTCACAAAATGACCTTAACTTGGAATTATCAAATTGCTTGCCATTGTCTATGATAATCGAGTAGGGTACTCTAAACCTACATATGATTGATTTCCATATGAAATCGGTAGTTTTTGCTCTATTATTTAGGCCGCCGTGAGTTACGCTTTTGCCCATTTGGTGAAGTAGTCGACAACGACTATAGCGTGTTAGTTCCACATTTTTCCGTGGGCATTGGATCGATTAGGTCAATCCTCCAATTTGAGAAGGGTCGTGGGTTGAGAACTGAGGTCAGTCCTTCCAAAGAAGCTCTAATGAAGGGGCAAACATTTGGCATTTGTCGCATTTTCAAACAAATTCAATGGAATATTTCTTTACTGATGGCCAAAAATATCCCTGCCTCAAGATTTTGTGAGCTAATAACTACCCCCTAGTATGGTTGCCATGTACTCCTTCGTGAACTTCACTTTCTCTAAGACACCTGAGTAATGGAAGTGAAAAGCTTTTCTTGAATAAGAAGTTGTCGATGGTTGTATATCTGGCTGCTCTAGTTCTTTATTTCCTAGCTTCCGTGCCATCTGGGGGCACCCTACCATCCTTTAAAAATTGGATGATCTCATCTATCCAGCTAGAGTCCAGGTTGGCCGTGGTGAGCATGTGCTCGGGATGGTTGACTGATGCACTGCTAATTCTTCCAATTGAAATGTTCTCCAGCTCCTCTATTCTTTCGTTGGTAGCGAGTCATGCTAAAGCGTCAGTGAGGCTGTTTTGTGTTCTTGGGATTTGTTTGACCTCGACAAAGACCTTGAATAATTTAAGTTCTTGCACTACTATTTGTGAGTAAGACGCCATTCTTTCATCCTTAGCTTGGTAGGACTTGTTAATTTGATTGACCACTAGTTTGGGAGTCATTTGTATACAAGTAGTCCGAGTGCACCCATTCTCTTTGCAAACCTCAAACCGGTGATTAGGGCCTCGTGTTCGGCCGTATTGTTAGAGGCATGGAAATTAAATTCTTTGGATCGGAAGAGTAGCTCCAAGTTCGAGCTCATAAGGACTACTCTAGCTCCGGCCTTTGTTGTTGATCCACCTATGAAGAGAGTCCAACTATCTTCATCTTTGGTCTTGAGCTCATGTTTCGAGGCCGAACTCACCAAACGAAATTGGCTAGTGCTTGACCTTTGATGGAAGTCTGGGGTCTGAAGTGGAGATCATACTGGTCGAGCTCTACCGTCCATTTGACAAGTCTTCCAAAAGTATCTGGCTTTTGGAGGACCTGTCTCAGGAGGTAGTTTGTCAAAACTTCTATTGGATGTTGCAAAAAATAGGGTATGAGTTTCTTTGCTGACATGATCAGAGCATAGGCCAACTTCTCCATTGGGTTGTACTTGATTCGGCATCGTGCAATACCTAGGCGACATAATACCTGGCACCGGGTGTTGGATTCCTTCGTCCAACTTTGATTAGTCAGAATCGATGGAGCGCTCCAAGACCTCCAAGTAGAGAGATAGGGTTTCCTCGGTCATTGGTTTTTGACAATAATGGAGGTTGTGCAAGTTGTGCTTTCAGTCCTTCAAAGGCTAGCTGGCACGTCTCATTCCACTTGAACTATTTGCCACTGCGTAGAGTATCGAAAAAGGGTTTGCATTTATCCATCGATTTTGAAACAAAATGGCTTAGCACGCTATTCTTCCATTTAAGCTTTGTACTTCTTTGATTTTGATATGAGGTCTTATTTCTTGTAGGGCTCTAATTTTTTTCGGGTTGGCCTCGATATCTCTATGGTGGACCATGTAGCCCAAGAACTTTCCTGATCTGACATCGAATGAACATTTTGAAGGATTGAGCTTTATCCGATACTTTCTTTTTCACAAGTATGTCGTTAACATATACCTCCATGGTCTTCCCTATGAGGCTGGAAAACATTGTGTTTACTAACCGTTGATAGGTTGCTCTGGCATTTTTTAGTCTGAATGGTATACCTCGATAGCAGTAAAGACCTCGGTCAGTAATGACGGAGGTATTCTCCTGATCACTTTCATGCATTGAGATTTGATTGTAACCGGAGTATGCATCCATAAAGCTCAAGAGTTCATGACCGGTTGTGGCATCTACCATTTGATCGATTCGGAGAAGTGGAAAGTAGTCCTTAGGGCATGCTTTATTCAGGTCGATAAAGTCAATGCATACCCTCCAAGCTCTATTTCTCTTTTTTACTAGAACGGGGTTGGCCACCCATCGGAGATATAGTGACTCTCTAATGAAACCACATTTGAGCAATTTGTCAAACTTCCTTGGCAAAAGCTTCGTATCTCTCATTAAGGAGGCGTCGGCTTTGTTGTCTTGTTTTGACATCCGGACTTGTGTTCAACTTGTGACAAGTGACCTTGGGTCTATTCCTTCCATATCCGCATGCTCCCATGCAAAGACGTTAATGTTATCCTTCATAAAGGCCATGAGTTGAGATTTTATTGGTTCACCGAGTTCTTTCCTCGATCGCGGGGACCTTCTCTGCGGGTGGTTGAGGTCGACTAAATCAGCTCCAGCTCTTCCATGAGCTCGACCTTACTGCTCATGTTGGTCCGACCCTCCGGTTGAGTTATCTCGAGCTCTTCGACTGATCTTCCTTTAGTTTATTCTGGTGGGACCTTGGCTTAGACATCCCAGGCTTTTCATGAAGCATGTCTACTCCTACCCGAGAAAATGTGATATCACCATATGACTCCCTCTAATTATTCCTACTCCATGGGAAATGGAGAATTTCATAGCATAGTGGTAGATGGATCTTTGCTTTGAGTTCATGTAGTATTGGTTGTCCCAAGATGGCATTGTAATTGGATGGGAGGTGCACAATCACAAAGTCTGCAATTATCCTTCTTTGGCATGGAGGTAGTCCAAGCTCTACCACGAGGCGACCTGCCCTTTGGATCTCTGAAGTCCGTGAACCACTTGGAGGGCTTTGGGAATGGCCTCACATGCTTGGTTCGTCGATCTCCATTTGCTTAAATGTTCTCAAGTATAGAACATTTACAAAGCTCCCATCATCTACCAGTGTTCGATGAATATTGATTCCGGAGACCGGCATAGTAATGATGAGTGCATTCGAATATGGATGCAATACGTGGGACACGCGTCTTCTTCAGAGAAAGAGAACTTTTCGCATATTCGGGGCTAGCTACGATGTTGACAATATCGATAGTGGTATGAGCTTCTGAGAGAGTTTGCAGCGTTGTCTCGGGATGAGATCCGACTTGGATCGAGTTCCACGAGGATGAGATCCGACCACAGTTACGGACCTTAGCGAGTGAAGAATTATTTAAGCGATGTGACGGATCGAATTGGATATCAACAACACCCAAATTTGGTGTAGTGTAATTTAGGGTATATTTCTCAACCTAATAAATCAGTGGATTTTTGCCATTTTTTCAAAAAAAAAAAAAAATCAATTTACCTTCTTCAAAACTGCGAAAAATAAACTCTCAAGCATAGACTAAACTTTTAAAAACTGCTAATAAAAACTACACAAAACTGATACTTTTTTGAACTTTTTTTCTCAAACTCATTTTCAACTACATATTTTATGAGATTCACAATTTTTATCAATTTTTCAACTACAAATCTTAGTAACTTTTTTCAAAATCTCTTAAAAATTTATTTTTAAACTCTATCAAATAAACACTAAATTTAGTTATGCTTCGTTTATAATTTTTTTTATATTCTTTTTCTTTAATTGGTTGTGCAGGCCATTCTTGACTCGATGGTCTAATAAATAAAGAGACAAAATATTATTTTACCATTTGTGGCTTTACATGAGTCTATAGTTGAGTAAAGAGAGCTTAAAAAACATTTTTTCCCCCTTTTTTCTCCCTTACTTGGCCCCAAGCAATAAAAAAAATACTATTTTACTTTTTGCGAAATAGAAAGTGACATTTTTTTTACTTTCTCCGTATGAGATGAGGGAAATAAACAATTATATTTTTAACTTTTGTCTACCCTACATCTCTAGTATAGATATACGCTTCTCAAAGGGGTAGAGTAAGGAAAAATAAAATAAAATATTCATGCTCACTTTAATTGTGTTGAGCTATGCATTTTCACTCGACTTGAGAAAAAAAGGGGAATGATAATCTAAAACTACTCTTTCAAAATAATTTTTCTTTTATCACTTTTCACAATCGTGGGACGAGGGGACGGGGGCGGGGCGGGAATCGAAATCTAAAACTACTCTTTCAAAATAATTTTTCTTTTATCACTTTTCACATTCATATGGGAAATTCCACTAACATTTTAACATGTTGTACTAGTAGAAATTTGGTTCTCGACTAGCGACCAACACTATCTATAAATAGAGATGACAATTGAGTTGAGTAGAGATGACAATTGAGTTGAGTCATCCGTAGGCCCGACTGCTTTCGACCCCATTATGGGTCCTGACTCGTCGAAAGGCGAGCTTGGGCCGGCCCGTATTTGGCATGTGGGCTAACCCCAACTTTTTTAAAAAATTGGGGTGCCAAGCAGATCGCTTTGTGTGAGTTTTGACTAATGTAACGGTCACTTTTGTGGTCAAGCAATCCCAACAATCACAAAAGTGACCATTTTGGTCTCATAACTCTTTCTTTCAATAGCTATTTTTTTCTATAAATATCCCTACACTTCCAAATTCACAACTTTCTCAACTTACACAATCCGAAAAAATCATGTTGTCAATATTAGCTCTTTTATTGTACAATTTTCGATTATTTGTTTGTTTTAGTGATTTCTTCTATTCAATTTGACAATTTCTACATTTCTACATTTCTAGTTTTCTACAATTCTAAATTCTACATTTTCATTTTCTACGGATCATTACAACACACATGGAAGTAATGGCCACCAAATTCAAGATGATTTCATTAGGCTAAATGATATTCCAATTCCTTAAATTGGTAATGATTTTGAGATTGGGAGCACTGATCCCATTGTCGATTTTGAGGATATCGATGAAGAGTTGGAAACGACAAATACTAATACAATAACTTGGTCAACTACTAAACGAATAGCCACAAAAACAAAAAGCTCGATATTGGAATCATTTCAAATTAGACCGGTGCAACAACAAATGGACAACCAATCTTCAAGGCAATGGGTAAATATTGTAAACAAAAATTTTCATAGCAAAAGAGTGGTAGGACGAGCCATATAAACTGACATTTTCCTAAGTGTATACAAAAATACGGGAGTGTTGATATCAATCAAGCTCAACTTCAGTTCGAATCTTCCGGTGGATCTTCTAATTCTAGAAGGCATGACTTAGTTGGTGGCCAGTCGCTTAACATAATGGAAAGCCCTCACTTAACCAAGTTCGTACAAAGATATCTTCAACCAAAATACACAATCATTTCTTTGAAACACTCTTCGTACTTATACTATTACTTTATATAATAAAAGAAAGAAAATATAATACTTTATTTAAGTAAATATTCTGGTGTTGTATCATTCACTTCAGATTTATGGTACGTTATAAATCATAAATGATATATTGCTGCTATTTTATATTATATTGATAAATTTTGGATTATGCAAAATGGAATAATTACTTTTAAAGTAATTGACCACCATCATAATGAGATACAAATTTTACTTATTTAATGAAATTAACTACAAATCTAGAATTTGTAGTTTCACATTTGATAATAATGCGCCTAATAACATTGTAATAGATAGATTAGCGCGAGAATTAAATTTGAATTTTCGGTGGAATTTTATTTCATGTTCATTGTGTATATCACAATTTTAATTTAATTGTCCAAGGTAGTTTGAAATTTATAAGTACACAAACAGAAAAAAATTAGGTATTCCATAAATTATATTATTGTCTTACCTTCTCGGAAACAAATATTTGATGAATTATGTGTAGAAAATTCTCTTCCAACAAAATATTTATGTACAGATATAGGCAATAGATGGAACTCTACTTATTTAAAACTTCAAGTATGTGAAGGACGTAAAAATCGTATAACTACCTATTATAATGACCGATACTCACACGGTCTAGAATATGATTTGCAAACATATAATTGAAAAATCTCATTCTATGTAAGAAAATTTTTTAAAAAAAATTTCGACACTACAAATGCATGTGCTGGCGTATATTACCCTACCAGCCCATTAGTTTTAAATTAATTTCATTTTATTGCCAATAATTTGAGTATAAGACATTGCAATTTTTTCTGATATTGTATTAGCGATGGAGATGAAGTTTAGAAAATATTAGAAAGAATTGCCTATGTTGTTTTTGTTATCGTCAATTATAGATCTTAGAGTAAATTTAGATATTACAAAATATACTATGTCAACAATTTCTCATAAGTTAAGTTACGAGAATCCAATAATCTACGATAATTTAGAAAAAATATTATGTGAAATGTACAACTTTTATGTGATAAAAATCGATCGGAATGTTAGAAGACCTTATGTAGCAATCCCTTTTTCGTCATCAAATGACGATAACGATTATTGGAGTTTCATTAGTTCCCCTACAATCTAGTTCTTCTTCTTCGCTTTCTCCGTGCCACGAATGTAGAAACAAGTACTAAAGATGTACCTTTAGAGTTAGCTATATGTTTTGGTCACGACATGCTTAATATGTTAGATAAAGATGAGAGAAATAATTTCGATATACTTAGGTGGTGGAGACAAAATGAGCGTCAATCCCCAATTTTTTTATTATACCATGTGATCTATTAATATCTCATGTATCAAGTGTAGTATCGAATTATGCTTTTAGTACACAGTGGCGAGAATTAGTCAATGATTTTATATCAAGACCGAAATTAAGCATATTAGAGAGTTTGATGTGTCTAAAAGATTAGGAGGATGCAAAACTTTTGATCCGAGATAAAGTGGAACTCATATTGGTTGAAGATCTTCAAGAGCTGATTACATAAAATGTAAGTATAGTTTTGTGTAAATTTATTTGTTTTTTCTTAATTTTAAGTGTTGAATTTTAAGTTTACCAAAAATTGTACACGTAACAACAACTTCTTCGTGTACAATTTTACCTTCTCCTATGCTAAAAAGTAGCCGGTCCCAAGCCCTCGAAAAAAAGGATGAAGGTTTTAAATGTCAATTTCATCATAACTTATTTTATTTTACGTTTTGAACTCCAAAAAAAAAAAACCTTAAAAAATCACGTGGACCGGCCCGTGTTTTTGAGGCGAGCCCAGCCATGGCTCAACTCGTCCCTTGGGCGAGTGGCCCTTCTCGACCCATTATTATCCCTATTTATATGTTAAATCTTTCACATGTACGACTTTATTTGGTTAGAGTTTGTTTTTAAATTTCAACAATGGGAGCAAAATAACGACTTATCGATTTTCGAAATTGGTGATTGAATGCAACTGTAACGAAATGTTGAAAATGAAGTTGCTTCTTTGAAAATGCAAACAGTCAACTTATTACACGAATAATAATAGGTTTAGAGTGATGCTATTTTTCTCATTTATATAATTTTTAATTTTTAATATATTAAAAATTATTGACAATTTTATCTAAATTATATTGACATAATTTTAATAATACCCTTTTTATTTTTTATTTAAAAGTTCAATAAATTATAAATACCACCTCCCATATACATATATAATAATGAATTTAACTATAAAATCAATAAATGGTCAATTACAACACTTTCTGGTCCAATAAACTCTCTCACGTGTGCTCACTGCCATTTCTATGAAAATTCAGCTAAATGTTAGTACTTCAAATGTACTTCAAATCTTCGATTCATTTTCAATGGAATATACTTGTTATTTTTAGCTCTTCATATAGTTTTATTGCAGTTTATTTATAATGTTTTGACATAATAGCTAAGTAACCATAACAACTTATAACCTTGGCAAATTGTATTTAGAAAATGAATTGACAAACAATTATCATTAAAAACATAAAAGTATAAATCTCATTAATTTCATTCATCGAACAAACAAACGAACACCTTATTGATAGTAGATAATCGATGATTTCAAACATGAGGTTCGTCTAGACCATTCAAGTCCTCAATTTTGTAGGTTCTGGGACGAACTACGAAAGTTATTTTATAAGATCATTCTCAGTTCAACCCAAGAGTTCCCGAATTAGTCTACCTTGTTGCCGGAAAAACTTTTCTTATGACTAGGTCCCAAACTCAGAAGAATCTCTTCTTTACTTTAAGATTGTAATACTTAGTTATCTTTCTTTGATAAGTTGCAAGCCTCATCTATGACTGATTTCTAACTTCCTTCAGGAAGTCAAGTCACGCGTGCCTCGACTTTTCATTAGATATTTCATTATATTGAATCCGTTCAAGTGATGACACCCAACTTCAACTGGTACCATAGCGACATAGCCTTGGTCTCATATGTCAATGAGAATGGAGTCTCACCAATAGCCGTCGACTTGTAGTTCGATACAGCACATAACACTATGAAGCTCATTTATCCAAGCTCATTTCAAGGAATCAAGTTTCTTTTCAAAGCATACTTGATGGTTTATTTGTTGTCTTGAGCCCGACCGTTTATCACGGGATGGTTGGATTGGAATATAGAATTCTTTTAGAATTTCTAGGTCATTACAAAGTTTTTGCAATTTTTATTATCAAATTGCCTTCCATTATCCATGATAATCGAGTGAGAGATTTCGAACCTACAAATAATATTCTTTCAAATAAACTTTATTGTATTGGCATGGTAATCGACGTCGGGGGCTTAGCCTCTACCCACTTTATGAAATAGTCTTGTCCGGATCGTCCTAGGTAGTGGACCTACAAAGTCAATACCCCATTTGGCTAAACTCTCCTAAAACATTTCGAAAACGTCCCAATTGATTCTACAAAGAGACAGCTAATTGATTTGATTTTTCGGTGATATTTTGCCAAGATGAGAAGTGTCTCACTTAATCCCAACTAACTAGCCTATGGAGATTTCATAACAATTGTTGCTTACATTTTAACACAAAGAAATGCATTGATGTGTAAGCATCCCAACTAGCGGAAGTGCAATTTAAATGAGCAAATATATACAAGAATATGAAATGGGAGCGGGGGATTAACACCCAAATCATCAAGTTTAAACTCCAAAATGGATAAAATGCCAAAAATTGACTAAGTCAAAATACCTCCAGTGTATAAAAAGTCAAAAATTGACGGTCAAAACACTTTCAGTGGTTAAAAAGCCAAAAATTGGCTAAGACAAAATACCCCCCCAATGCATAAAAAGCCAACAATTTGCTATCACAAAATATCTTTTGTGCGTCTAAACACCCCAGTGTGTAAAAAGTCAAAAGTCGACTAATTCTAAACACACCGGTTAAGGAAAAATATTTAAGTGTGTAAATAGCCAAAAATTGGCTAAGGCAAAACACATTTAATGGATTTTTCCATCCCAGTCAAAGGTGACCCGTGCTCAAGGTTGTACATATGAATGTAAAGTATCTCATAGAGGTTTTATGTATTTATGTACAACAATAAGTGAATTTATGTACAACAATAAGTGAATATAACTACTCCTCGATAACAAAAATCAACTAGGATTAGGGGGCTTATGATGAAAGATGATTTTAGTTAACTATAATTATTAACCAAATTAAGTAACCTCACATCCAAATGAATGAAAATAATAAAAGCATAAACCATACTCGATCGTCCCCAACCATAAAACGAGGCGGAAGTGGTCGACAACCACTTCCACAATTTCGACCGCCACCCGCCAATGGTCGATCAAGTGGACGAGCTAGACTTTCGACCACAAAACCACCAATGGGTGATCAAGGCCAAGCTCGACTATCACACACTAATGGACGGTCAAGCTCGACCGTCCTCGATGGTCAAGCGGTCGAGCACGACCATTCCCACAAAGGAAGACGATTGCAACAACGAGCTGAGCTCGTCGTGGTAAAATGCATCCCTACATTTTCATATAGATAATTATATGCGTTTTTTCCGCGATATTCACGTATCTCGTGGCACATGTTCCTCCACTTTTTGAATCTTCTCGCCACATGTCTTTTATAGATACGTATATAAAGTCTAAATTCATTCAATGACATCTCTTTAGTCATTTTATTTTGTTTTTTAAAATTTTTTTTAGAGTACTAATTCTCATATCGGAAGAGAACATGAGACATAGCCCTATCTTTCTTTTGCGATGAACGAATAGCTTGGAACCATCACCAAAGGGAAAACACGGATGCAAAAAAATAAAAATTTAACCATATTAAACAAATTCAAAAATTAGAAAAAGTAACTTAACAATATGTTGTCAAAATTGACTGAAACAATCGAGAAGAACAAAAAAATAGAAATGTAGAGATGAGATTAAGCTAGGTTTGCAGTAGCAAATCTCTTTAAGATAGATTTTGACCCCTGCAAAGGTGTTAACAAGATCAAATGGCGTCTGTCTCCCAAGATACAATGTTTCTTCTAAAGTTGATATTGTACTTATACCAACCTTGCGCTCGAACTAAAATATTGATTGTACTATTCTCGAATGGAATAAAAAAACAAACTTGAAGAAAGTTGCACAAAACTAATTTGAACATAAATTTGTTCGAAATTATGTAGATGAAATTTTCAAGAGGGTGTGAATTTATAAATCAATAATTCATAATTGATTTGATGTAAAAAAAATTGAATTTAAGGGTCACTATTTATAGGATTTAAAGTGTCTCGTTAAATGAGTATGTGTCTTTTCTTGAATAGGTGTACCATTTGGTATAATTAATTTGAGCCTTTAGTTCGCTCTATTTTATATTTTTATATGATCTGATGGTTCAGATTAAAAGTTGAATGAATACGTCCATTCATCATACATATTCATCAATTATGAATGAATATGTTCATTCATCATACCTATTCAACAATTACGTATTTTTTATTGGAGATTTTTCAATTCACCCAAAATTAAATTTGCATCATCAGATATACCACATTTAATTATTCAACTCGATAAAATCTAATTAATATCAACAATCTCCCACATGAATGGAAGAAGTCGATTCAAATCAAGAAAGACAAAAGAAGAGTACTATCTGAAAGATAATGCATCAAGATAGGTAGCTTTCTCTTTGAACCTTCCTTAGTAAAAATCTATTGAACTCGCTTAGCTATTCATTGAACGCAACATTTTGAACAGTCGGCCGTTATTTCAAACACATCATCTCTCATATCAAACTTGTTATCTATTGTGTTCATTATTTCAACCCTGAACTTCTTGGGTTTCACGAGTGCTTTAGAGAACACGTCTAAGTAAAATTCTAAAAAAAAAAAAAATTGGCCACATTTGCACTAACATAGGTGATGTTCTATAAAGAGTACACTACAATACTCAACTTATCGTTTACAAGATATGATCACCTTCAAAAGCAAAGCATATCCTTAACAATCTTTGTAGGTAGCACTTTTGTATCCTAGAAATAGGAAGGAGTTAAAACTCCGAAGTGCTTCTCGTCAAGTCATTCATAACTAATTTTCATATTGAACCTAGTCCGTAGGATCTCCATTCGTCAGATTAGGTTTCCATTAAGTTGACTCATTAGAGTTTAGGCTTTAAACTAATTTCTCTTAATACGCAATCTATTCTCTCTATAGATAACTCTTTTGTAAATGGATCTAATATGTTATCTTTTGACTTAACAAAATCAATTGATATTGTTCCATTTGAGAGCAACTGTCGAATGTTATTATGTCTACGATGTATATGTTTTGACTTTTAGTTATATACAAAGTTTTCTACTCTGGCTATAGTTGCTTAGTTATCGCAATGAATACATATAGTAAGCAAAAGCTTCGGCCATATAGGAATGTCTTTTAAGAAGTTTCTAAGTCATTCTGCTTCTTCTCCTGCTTTATTTAAAGCAATAAACTCAAATTCAACAGTTGACCAAGCTATACATATTTGTTTAGAAGATTTTCAAAATATAACACCCCCACCAAGAGTAAATACATAGCCACTAGTGGATTTATATTCATCTGTATTTGATATCCAGTTGGCATCAATATATCCTTCAACTACTGAAGAATATTTTTCATAATGGAATGAATGCTCTTTAGTACATTTCAAGTAGCCCAACACTCTAAGTAATGCATCTCAATGCTCATTACTATGGTTACTTGTATATCGACTTAACTTACTTACCGAGTAAGCTATGCTTGGCTTTGTACAATTCATTAAGTAAATTAGGCTTTTAAGAATTTGTATTAACATGAATATCACTTATGTTAGATTTATGCACAAGAAATTTGTAAGCGCTACTATACATTACATATTCGATAAAAATATAATCAACCATTTTAGGACCTAACTTAGTCCTTTTAGGAGGTGGAATAACCAATTTTGCTAATCACCCCACACTTTCAAGTATTTGTAAGATGTCATTCTTCCTTTCCAAACTTCATAAGGTATCGAACCAGTTTTTTTGAGAGGAACCCTATTTACAATAAAGTTGCCGATTATAACTGCTTCCCCCCACAAGTTTTGTGGTAATCCAGAACTAATAAGCATAGCATTAACCATGCCATTTAAAGTTATGTTTTTCCTCTAACAACTGTATTTTGTTGAGGAGTGTGTAGAGCAATTGTTTGGTGAATAATTTCAAACTTATTACATAATTCATCAAAAAATAACGAATCATATTTACTGCCTCTATCGGATCTCAATAGCTTGATCTTCTTACCCAGTTGATTTTCAACTTCATTTTTCTAAGTGATGAAATCATTTAATGCCTCGTTTTTATTACTTAATAAGTATATATAGCAAAATCTAGAGTGATCATCACTAAATGTGATAAAATATTTTTTACCACCTCGAGATTGAACAAATTTTAAATTACAAATATTAATATGTACCAAACATGATGGTTCACTACTCATTTCAATTCAATTAAATTAAAAGACTTTTTAGCAAATTTTGGTTCAACACAAATCTTACATTTATGTTTGTCTTTTGTTTCAAGTTTAGGTATAAATCCTAAACCTACTAACTTTCTTAAAGAAACACGATTAACGTGTCCTAGTTTACTATGCCATAAAATAAAAGACTCAAACAAGTAAACAAAAGAATCAACTTTATCAATATCTTGTGGATACAAATACTTGGACTTCTTGTCCACAACAGCATCATTGGTCTTAAATGTAGACAATCTAGTAAATAACCTTTTCCACATACATGCCCCATTTAGTAAGTACAAATTTATCAGACTCAAACACCATTTTAAAACCCTTCTTACTAAAAATAAAGCTAGAAATCAAGTTCTTCTTGATATCTGGGACATGCACCACTTAGTTCAGCGTCAATTCCTTCCCGAGTTTGAATTTCAGAATAAATTTTCCAATTCCTTCAATTTTAGACGCTGCTGAATTGCCCGTGTAGAGATGCTCGTCATGATCCAAATTTGTGTATTATGTGAACAATACCTTGTCTACACAAATGTGTCTAGTGGCTCCAGTGTCCACCCACCAATCCTTGGCATTTGATACCAAGTTAACTTCAGAAACAACTGCAAACAGGTTCATGTCGGCAACATCTGTAGATATGTTATCCATTTTTGTTATGTTGGCTTGGGGGGTTTATTCTTCCGTATCTTTCTTTTCTAGCGATCCTTTGCACGATGACCTAGTTTCTACAATTATAAAAGTCCCATTTGAGTCGCTTTTGTATCGTTGCTTTTCCTTTGTCCATAGACAAGTTCGGATGCTTCATTTTCTTGTTTTTAGACTCGGAATCTTATACCATGTTAGATTTTGCTTCCATGTTTCGCACATAATCTTTCTTTTATACAGCCCTATTGTCTTCTTATATTCGAAGTCAAACAATCAGATCCTCCATCATCGTCTCATTACGCTTGTGCTTGAGATAGTTTTTGAATTCTTTTCAAAGTAGCTTCTCAATCATAGCAACAATTTGGAAAGACCCACTCAATGTATTGCCTTCTGCCTCAATGTTATGGTGGAGAATCTGCATCTCTTGAACTTGGCTCATGAACATCTTTGAATCGATCATCTTGAAATCTAGAAATTTGCCGAAGATAAATTTCTTAGTCCCGACATCTTCATTTTATACTTTTGTCAAGAAAATCCCACAATTCTTTAGCTATATTGTAGGAACAGTACACATTATACAATGTGTTAACCAGTCCATTAAAAATGTAGTTGCGGCAAAGGAAGTCTAGATGTTTCCATGCTTCAATGGCCAGCTGTGTATTTTTTTCGGCAACATTCTACTTTGTTTGAGCAGGGCATTATTCATGCAGAAACTTAACCAAGTTCAACTTCTTCACATAGAATAACATCTTTTGTTGCCAACATTTGAAATCCGTGCCGTTAATTTTTTTTTTTGGCTTTTTCATGTTGAGATGCTAGTGGCGTGACAAAAATATGTCTAATCTCTCTACTAATATGCTCAGTTGTACTAGCCATCTTTATGTAACAACACAGTTACAGGAAATAATATCAATATTTTAATATTGAAAACACATAAATAAATTACGTTGCAAAAGTAAACGGAATATGTCTTAAGATTGTTGTCAAAATTGACGGGAAAAATATAGAAAAACAGAAAAAAAGAAATGTAGATGAAACGAAGTATGTCGTAGCAAATCTCCTTAAGACACATTTCGTCACCGCAAAAGTGCTAACAGATCAAATGACATCTGTCTCCCAAGATACAACGCTTCTTCTAAAGTCAGTCTTGCACTTATACCAAACTTGTTGGTCGAACTCAAATTTTGATTGTATTCTTCTTGAATAGAATGAAAAACACGAACTTTAAAAAAGTTATACAAAATTAATTTGAACATAAATTTACTCAGAAATTACGTAGATGAAATTTTGAAGAGGAGTGAGAATTTATAAATCAATAATTTAGAATTGATTTGGTGTAAAAAAATGAATTTAAAAGTCCTTATTTATAAGATTTGAAGTGTCTATTTGAATGAGTGTGTGCCTCTTTTTGAATAGGTGTACCATTTGGTCTAATTAATTTAAGTCCTTAAATCACACAATTTTATATTTTTATGTGATCTGATGGTTCAGAATAAAACTTGAATAAATACATACATTCATCATACATATTTATCAATTATGCATGAATATGTCCATTCATCATACCCATTAACCAATTATGTATTTTTTATTGGAGACCTTTTCAATTCACCCAAAAGTAATTGTAATGGCACATGTCATCAGATATACCACATTTAATTATTCAACATGATAATATCCAATTAATTCCAACACTATACATATCAGACTAGTATATACACATACATATAATTATACCAATACATAGAGGTGGCAAATAGGCCAAGCCGGCGAGAGCTCGTCATGGGTTGAGCTAAAAAAAATAGGGTCGAGCATGTTTGGCTAGGAAAAAAGACAAGTCAACAATGAGCCGGCTCGTCAAGGCTCGTCTACGAACCGCTCGGCTTGTAGCTCGTGTCCAACAGTCACTTTTTTGTGATTGTTGGATGATCCATACCGTTAGCATCAAAAGGTCACTAACCGTTTGATGTTGCATTTTTGTTGTTTTTTTTTTTCAATTTCAGAATTTTTTCCTTTAAATACCTCCATCTGAACTCATTTTTTTCACACTACAATTTTTCAATCTATTATATACTCAAATTCAACAACAATTCTCAAAATTCTCAATAGTAGTTTATAATAATCTATCTCAAATCTCATTATCTCAATATTAGTCTATATTTCTATATTTCTACTACTTCTTCTACTACATTTCTATTTTTTTTTTTACTATCTCTTATACTATTCTCTTTACAATTAATTTGAAATGACTTATAATTGAAGTAATGATAATTTTAGTAGTCTTAATGACATTCCAATGTCTTGCGATATTGTTGATGATTATGGTAGCGATCCGATTGATTTGGATGACATTCAAGAAGATGTTGACACACATACAAATACAACAACGAGTTCTAACACTAAATAAAAAGCCAAAAAGCAAAAGGCTAGGTGCTGACAATATTTTGAGTTGATGCTCACTAGTAAACTAATAGACGGAGTCCCTGAGCATAAAGCATTAGCGTGTCAAAATGGGATATGCACGACACATTTAAATAGACACTTCAAAAAGTATGTGTTCAAACACTGAAGGTTGGAATCAAATCAGGCACAACTCTAGTTTGGATCTCTCGAAGCTGACTCCAGTGGTTCTCTCGATCTAAACAAATGGGTATATTTACAAGATAGCACGCGCCTCGAATGAATACCGCAATTGGTGGCAAGTGCCGACTTTCCACTGAGCTTGGTAGAAAATCTTCATTTCATGAACTTCATACAAAAATAACTCCAACCTAGGTACCTATCTTTTGCTAGAAATACTCTTCGAAAGACACTATTGTTTTATTTAATAAAAAGAAAAACGTTATTATACATGATATTAATAAAAATACTGGCGTATTATCTTTTACTTTGGACATATGGACCGGTAATAAAAAAAATGATATATGGCTACAATTGCACCCTACATTGATAAAACACTAGATCATGCATAAAAAAGTAATAGCATTTAGAACAATTGACTATCTTCATAATGGAGTTAATATTTTCATGTTTTATTGGGTGTTTTACGTGAATTTAATTACAAAACGAAGATCTGTAATATTACTTTTGACAATGTCGGCTCCAACAATATTGTAATTGAAAAATTAATTCAACATTTCCATCTAGAATTTGATGGTATTTTATTTCACATTCGTTGTGTATATCATATTTTTAATTTAATTGTGAAAGTTGTCTTACAATTCATAGATGTACAATTAAAAAAAACTAGATACGCTATTAATTATATTACAATCTCACCAGCTAGAAAACAAGTTTTTAGTGCTCTATGTGTTGAAAATGGACTTTAAAAAAAAGTTTTTGCACTGATGTAGGTCATATGTGGAATTCAACATATCTCATGCTTGAATCTTGTGAAGGGTACACAGATTGTATTATTGCATATTATAACGGCCGAAACCCACACGGCCCAAAATATGATTTGCAAACATATGACTAAGAAATATTTGCTCATGTTAAAAAAATTTTGAGAGTTTTTTTCGACACAACAAATGCATGTTCAGATGTATCCGACCACTCTACTAGTTCTTAATCATTTCTATTATATTGCTAACAATTGTAATATGTATAAGGATTTTGCTATTTTTTTGTAATATTATATATATGATAGAGGCTAAATTTAGAAAATATTGGGAAGAGTAGCCTATGTTATTTCTATTAGCATCTATTATGGATCTCAGACTTAACTTATAAGGTATGAAAGTAACCATAATGACAATTTCACAAAAATTAACGTACGAAAATCTACTAACGTATGGTAATTTAGAAAAAACTTTATATGAAATGCATAAGGTCTACGCTGAAAAGGCCGGTAAGAATATCAGATAACCCCATGTTCCATGTTTCAAACATGCTTCGTCATCACTTGACGATAATGACTTATAGAGTTACCTTAGTTCAGTTAGGGGTAGTCTTCTCCTATTTCTTCTCTTTTACTTCTAGTGATATACATTTAGACTTAACTAGGTATTTCGCGCACGACATGCTAAGTATTTTAGATAATGACGTAATAATTTTTTTTATATATACTATGATGGTGGAGACAAAGTAAACTTCAATACTCAATTCTTAAGGATGGCACGCGATCTATTAACACCTCCGATATCAACTGTAGTATTGGAGTCTGCTTTTAGTACATGTGGCAGGATTCTATCTGATTTGAGGTCAAGACTTAAATCCGACCTATTAAAAAGTTTACAGTATCTGAAGGACTGAAAGGATGCCAAACCTTGGATCCTAGATAGAGTGGATGGAATGATGTTTGAAGAACCTGAACAGGGCCAGTTCTGACATTTTTGAGGTCCGAGGCGAAGTCTAAAATTAGACTCCAAAGGCAAAGTTTGACAAGTCATTGGCGTGTGGCGGCTAAACTTTTTTTTTTTTTTTTTTTTTTTTTAAATGTAAATCTTGATTTTGGACCACTCTTAATAATAGTCGTGGTCCTCCATGGAATCTTGATTGCTTTTACTCTGCTTGCTTCAAACTTTTGCACAAATTTTTTTTTTGTTGGACAACTTAGTAATCACAAATAATTTTATTTTATTTTATTTTTTAATGAAAATGGCCCCATTTGATTTTGGGTCTAAGGCGAATGCTTCACTCGCTTCGACCCATAACCAACCATGAAATTGAAGATTTGAATGCAGAATACTTGAATTTGTAGTAAGTATTGTTTGCGTAAATATTTGATATTTCCTGCGTCTTACTTTACAAAAAATTATACATCTAAAAATTGTTCACGTATCTGATTTTAACTCAAAATATCGTTCAAAGTAGCCAGTCCCAACTCCGAGAAAAGAAGAATTTTTAACTTTTAAGTTGTAACAGAAAAAATTTCTTATATTTTATTTCTTTTTTATTTTTAAATTTTTGGAAAAAATATTCAAAATTGAAAAAAAACGAGCGGAGTTCGTTGGCTGCTCAACTCGACTTGTTCAACTCACGAACCATCAGATCGCACCAAACACCCATTCTAAGAACAAGCCGATCAAGGTGGGCAATAGGCTGAGCCACTCGACTCAACCTATTGCCATCTCAATCAATGGATAAGTAATGTTGAATTAACGGAAAATTATTTTTCAATAAAGTCGCAAATTATAAGTGGTCTCGACGCAAAGTCCTCCATGGCCAGACCAAAAATTAAATAAAAAATCACCCACAGGCCAGAACTAAAAAACCGGCATTAAAAGCATTTCGCTTCCCTCTCATTCTCCCTCGATCCGACCCGTTTTCCATATCGGATTTGGATATCGTCGCTGACCACCGTTCCGATGCGGTCCACCGTTCGACTCTCCTTCCCTTTCCTCGCCGCCTTCCTCCTCCTCTCACTGGCGTTCGCCTCCGAGTCCGATCACAAGGTATACTTTATTAAATTCTTTCACTCACTCGATCTGTTTCAGCAGAAAACGCCCTAATTTTAGCTGCCTTGTGTTTATAGTATCTGATGTTTTGGTTTAAAATGGTTAAATTGGTTCTGAATTGTACTCAGATTAATCAGATCTGTTTAAAGATCTCTGAATTGTCTGCTTTTACTGTTCACATTTGCGTCTGGGTGACTGAGGGTTGCGAGTAATTTTTTTTGAGGATTTGATTTGCTGCTAATGTAAATGTTGTTTTTTTTACGGGAAATCATATCATGATTCATGGCTACAATTGATGGGTATGTATCTCGAATTTCAAGTTTGTAATGATCATACCGCACATTTTATGCATCGAGTTAGTTAACCACCTCGAATTAATGAGTATTTATATCTCGAATTGCTAAGTTGATGGTTCTTGTAATTTCAGAACCTTTGGAACCTATTTGTTATTTAAACATACTGATGACATGATTTTGAAGGAATATTCAAGTTATGTGATAATCCTCTCATTCTTAGCCAGCAAAAGAAAAGTTGAAAATGAATAATGTAAATTTATAGGATGCCGTCCAGTTTCTCAGCGATAATCACACCCTTTAAAAGAAGTGTTCTCTGTTAGCACTGACATTAGTACCTTTTGAAAGAATGAGGAACTCTTCTTTTTAACCCATATTTGTTTGTAGCACGGTAAAGTATGCAGGTTTTTACGCAGTTTAATGTTTTTTGTTTTTTTTTATTGTGCGTTGTTTTAAAATGGCTTAGGCCTTGAGTTTCTTGAGTTCCAACTTACGTGATGTTTTAATTTAATGCCTCAAAGCTGGCGCATTTAGTGCTATTTGTCAAGCCTTGGGGAAGTAGAGATGTGCACTTGTTTGTCTTGCCTTTTTGACTTTTTATTGCTAGTTTCAACTTTTGGTGAAATTTTTTTATACATTCAAATGTTTTACCATTTTTCTGCCTTTATATGGAAGGGGAAAGAGTAAGGCACCATCATAAGTAGAGGGTGTTGATAAAAGAACGAGTAGAGACTAATACTAATAGTATTGAGGAAGATGACAGAGAAATCAAATATGTTGACGATTATCAAAAACATCCTTTTAGTAGTGGCAATCGTTAGCATGTTTCACATCGCTTGGTTACAATAGAGATGTGCAATGTATAAGGTGAAGGCATAGCTCACATTGTAAGTTGGTTTACAATTTGCGTGAACTTTATCTTGGTATATGCCAAGGATGAGTCGAGTTTGTCTCCATAACCTTGTTTGGAGATGCCTAATGGCTCCAGCCCTGATGGTGCAGGGTACTGTTAGCACGTCACATTGGCTGTGTGCAATGAAATTTGCAATGTATAAGGTGAAGGCAAATCTTATATTTGAAGTCGTGTTTTTAGTGATGAGTTACGACCGTGGACTTATCAATGCTATAGGAAACTAGTAGGTTGTTTTTAATTCTAGTAACATATTATAATTTTATTTTGACTAATTTGAGCATTTATTATTTGCTATTTTATTGATCTATTTTATATTTGTTTGCAAGTTAGATAATTAATTTTGTTAAGCTGTTTTATTATGGATTTTCAAGATGATTTATGATTTATTACGAGCATATTATTATTTCTATGTTCTTTTGAATTATTTGATTGGTTTGTTTGATACTTATGCCTTGGGACTATGCCTCGCCCTCACAGCTTTCTGATTGCTCTCTAAACATTGATTTCTTGTAGTATGCTTGAGCAAATTGAAATTGATATATACTCAATAGCCAAACGCAAATGCTCTCTCTAATCCTTTTTCTTTCCGCTGCAGTATCAACCGGATGTTCCCGTCACCCTTTGGGTGAATAAAGTAGGGCCTTACAACAATCCACAAGAAACATACAATTACTATAGTCTTCCTTTTTGTCATCCATCGGGTAATGCTGCTCACAAATGGGGTGGTCTTGGTGAGGTATTGGGTGGAAATGAGCTTATTGATAGCCTGATTGACATAAAATTCCAAAGTATGTACACATAGATCTCTCTTAAATATATTAATTATTATGTTATTGTATGATGACATTTGTCATTTGCCTTTTGGCAGAACCTGTGGACAAAACCACTATTTGTGAGCTTGAACTTGACGAAGCAAAGGTCAAACAATTCAAGGATGCTATTGAGAATAGTTATTGGTTTGAATTTTTCATTGGTAAGTTGCGTGCTTATTTTTTTATTGACTTTATGATGATTGATAAATTTGTTTCTATTACAAATCGAACTATGCCGTAAGATTAGTTTTATAGAACAACATCTTGTTTACCATGATTTCATGATTTGTAAACCATGATTTCATGACTAGCATTACTTTTTTGTGAATCACTAGCGCTGTCACTTTAGTCAAAACCCAAGGGGCAACTTAATAAGTAAATTTGTCAAGCTTTTATTTATTTGTTTATTTTTGGGGGGTGTGTGTGTGTGGAGAGAGAGTCCCTTTTTGTGCTAAGACATTTTTAATTTTATCTGGACAGCTAATAATATATACTGTAAAGTGGAAACTGCATGGTTTGAGATTTATTTAAGTTCAATTTATTTTTATACAGTATGACTGATATTGTATGTTATTAGAAGAGATCATGCAAAATTTTGGGGATTTATGTATTACATTTTTACACTGCCTTCACCCCAATTATATGGTCAGGAGGCTTTATCTCTTGACTCTCGTAGGGTCATCATTAGGGAAAAAATGAAATTTTCTTAAAACGATGTAGAGGTTTTTCCCCCAAGAATATACGTGTACTCTGCTGGATAATTAATGATTAAGATTGATCAGTGGTTTTGCTGATGGTTAATTTTTCCTGACTTCACTGGTATCGAAATTGGATTTAGCTTGAGAACGAGAATAAACTCATTCATTAGTTGTTGCTCTCATGTGTGTGTCTCTCTGTGTATGTCTATGTCTATGTCTATCAGTCTGTACACATGTTAAGCTAGGAGCCAGTCTTCTGTTTTTGGCCTTCCGTTGTCTTTCAGAACTTATTATTATTAATATATATTTTAAGAGTTTCGTTTTTATATCTGTTATCTAATTACATATAATTTTTATTATGTATTTTTTTTTGCTGGGCTGGCTACAAATTCAGATGATCTGCCTTTATGGGGTATGCCTTGAACCCTTTTCTTTTATCAACTATGTTTCAAAATTTTCTCACCATACATGCTACCCAATTTTTATATTAATGTACATCATTTTTTGCAGGTTTTGTGGGTGAGCTGCATTCTGATAGGAATAGTGATAATAAGCACCTTCTCTACACGCATAAGAGTATAACTGTGAATTACAACAAAGATCAAGTTCGTGCCTGTTAATGTTATGTTTTTGTGCAGATCTTTCTGTTCTGTTGTTGATAAATTTCTTTTCCTTACAGATCATTCATGTCAATCTTACTCAAGGGGGTGCAAAACCGTTGGAAGTTGGAAAAACAGTGGATATGACATACTCTGTGAAATGGATTCAGACAAACATATCTTTTGCTCGTCGTTTTGATGTTTACCTGGACTACCCATTTTTTGAACATCAGGTAAAAATTGACATTTGGGTTTTGTTGTTATTTCGGCATAATGATTTCAATACTATTCAACTTAATATAAAATGGTACACCTGGGGTTTTTCGTTATCGTTAGAAAAAGATTTGTCAGTTCAAATTTATCAATATGCCATGACTAATTTTTTGCTCATTCGAATCCTGTTGCTTAAATGAGATCAAATTTGTCAGTTACGAAATGATTACTAGTGGCTTTTACTGTTTTGTAGTAATTGCTCTATTTTAGGCACAAGATTTTGACTTAATTTCTGGATCTTGTAGATACACTGGTTCTCTATTTTCAATTCCTTCATGATGGTTATATTCCTTACCGGTCTGGTATCAATGATATTGATGCGAACTCTGCGAAATGATTATGCAAAATATGCTCGCGAGGATGATGATTTGGAAACCCTGGTAATAATCTTATTATCAAATAAATCTTGATAATTTCTTCAATTCACTGTTGAAGAGCATATAACGCCTTCATCTTTAGGAACGAGATGTCAATGAAGAGTCTGGTTGGAAACTTGTTCATGGAGATGTATTTAGGACTCCCCGCAGTTCAGTTTTACTCTGTGCTCTTGTTGGCACTGGTGCACAACTGGCATTGCTGGTTCTCCTTGTCATCTTAGTTGCAATTGTCGGAATGTTGTATATCGGGTATGCCAAATGCAACTTAATTTTTAATTTATTTGAAATCTATATTAGGCATCTTTGTTCTCTGTATTTTAAAGGTAAGCTGTTCCCTCCCTCCTTCCTCCAATCCCTTTCCCAGAGCATGCATGCACGTTTTTCGATTTATAATTTGGTTGACATTTCATCAGTAGCATTCTGCAAGACTAGGATTTTTTGATTGGCAGATCTCTTCTTTTTTTTGACGTCACCATTCTGTTTACCTTATATTCTTGGTATTTGATTCAGATTGCTCACTTGGTTGTTTTACATATATATTTTCCAGGAGAGGTGCAATTGTCACTACTTTCATTATATGTTATGCTTTTACATCATTCATCTCGGCTACGTCAGTGGTGGAATGTACTCACGCCATGGTGGTAAGTGCAGCCATTTGTACCCACGCATCCCTTCTTTTGGCATGCTATTCTTTGTTTGCCTATTATTATACCTTTGCTTACTGATTTTGTAATTTGGTTCTGCAATTTATGCTAAATTATTCTTCTGTCCAAATTGCAGGCAAAATTGGATCAAATCAATGATTCTCACAGCTTCACTTTTTCCTTTTCTGTGCTTTGGGATTGGTTTCGTGTTGAACACTATTGCAATATTTTATGGGTCTCTAGCAGCCATTCCCTTTGGAACTATGGTGGTTGTCTTCATCATCTGGGCTTTTATTTCTTTCCCCTAGCACTTCTTGGTACAGTTGTTGGAAGAAACTGGAGTGGTGCTCCAAACAATCCATGCCGAGTGAAGACCATTCCCCGGCCAATTCCTGAGAAGAAGTGGTACTTGACACCATCTGTAGTTTCTATGATGGGAGGATTGCTTCCCTTTGGCAGCATATTCATTGAAATGTACTTTGTTTTCACTTCCTTCTGGAATTACAAGGTAATAAAGTTGACCTCTCTGAGTTTTGAAGGCTTCATTAAAGCCATATATCATGCTATTTTTTATTTTTTATTTTCATTGCTTTGTCTATTTTATATTATCATCTGAAAAAATGAAGTATCTGATGCAGAGATGAAAGAAACTTTATTAGCAGTAAATTGATCAATCTTTACATCGAACATGACATTTTATAAATTTCTAGATTGATCTCGATATGATTTGATGCCCTAGGGAATCAGGGTAATTTAGAATTAGATCTTTGTTAGGCTAAACAATTTTTAAGATAGTTGGATTTGCTTGACTCAATATTCTTAAATTTTTTACGCCTTATTTTTGGGATTGGGTTCAATTGCCTGAAAATCTAAGTCCAAGCAAACATGGGTGTCAGTGGCTTTGTGGAGCAGATTGTTTATGGGTTGAACCACGACTTAGTATGCAAATTTGCAAATTCTGCTAAAACAAACATATGCAAAATGTGACTATCTATACATTTCTGCTGGCAAAAATTCAATCTGCTGATGCACCAGTTTGATTCGCATTTTCTGCACTTCCATTAAATGCATCTGTCTTGGGAGTGTGTGATGAGGAGGCAAGGAGCAGTGAAGGTTTTGAACAAACTATTTATCTTTGACGAATTGTATACTAATTGGAGTCTCTTGAGAACCCTTATATGCTGTTAACAAAAAATGTATATACTTCATTTTTGTTTGGCATATGCATTTCTAACTTATCCGTGCCTCTCTCATCCCCCTTTTCATTTAAGATCCATGCACAAGACCCATTTTTTATGTCTGACCAGACTGATTACTCGTTGAAAACTAACAAAAGGAAAAAAAAAAAAAAAAGTTAGGTTCGCATTTTTGCTGTTTAGCTAATTTATCCTCTTTATCGCTTCTTGTGGACAGGTGTACTACGTATATGGCTTTATGCTTCTGGTTTTTGTGATTCTTATTATTGTTACGGTCTGCGTGACAATAGTGGGAACATATTTCCTACTAAATGCCGAGAATTATCATTGGAAGTGGACTTCTTTCTTCTCGGCAGCGTCAACAGCTATCTATGTGTACTTGTACTCGATATATTACTATTATGTAAAGACAAAGATGTCAGGATTCTTCCAGACGAGCTTCTACTTTGGCTATACACTAATGTTTTGTCTTGGCTTAGGAATTCTATGTGGTGAGTATTTGGCAGGCAATTGATTTTTTAAGAATTTATGATCTTTTGTTTTGGGCTGAAAAAGAAAAAGTGAATTTATGAATTTGCCACCTATGGGTGGGTTTATCCTCTTTTTTAGAGTGGTAATATAGCACCCACTTTGGGCACTATAATTAGTGCCCACTATGGGTGCTATATCACCACTCTTGTTTTTTAAGACATCATGATAATATATGGATTAGAACTTCTGCTCGTTATATTTCTCCCACTGTACTTACAGGATTTTTTTCATGCATTTCAGGTGCTGTTGGTTACTTAGGTTCTAATTTGTTTGTAAGGAGGATATATAGAAACATCAAAATCGACTAGTTTATGAGCCTAGAGAGAGAAATCTTTGTTGCTTCTACATGTTTCTCATCATCAGGAATGAAATCAAGAGAAGCCTGCAGTACCTCAGTCAGGTATCCGGTAATGTCCATGTTGGATGTGCAAGATTTGAGGATGATCTGTAATTCGGGTTAGTGGGAATGCCCAAAAATATTTCCCCGTTCTCCGGGTTGTAAAACCAAGTCTCTACTTACATAGTTTAGAGTGATTGTTTTTAGAACTGAAAAGGGGACGAACGATACTAGTTTTGTATTTAGTTATATTTCTCTCATCTTTCAAGACATGGATGCTCTTTTCAGGTACTGCATGTTAACTTGCTTTTCTTGTCTTGGTTATCTTTTGCGAATTGCGAGTAGGTGTTCTTGGGAGACCGACTATTAATGGAACATTATGGGGAAAAGTTTGTCTTATGACAGTCAATTCTATACATACATTATTATAAATATAAAATATCGGGTACAATTTATGTTCATTTTTCTCTCGCACAATCCAGATTTTAACTACTTATTTGTGTGAATATTATCTTATTATTTTATGATTTTCATAAGGTCTTCCTTCCATAAGCAATGAGGTAAACTCGGTGACGTGAAAGGATTCGTGTTACCTGTTGGTCCCCTTTAGATCCCAACCAGCACCAAATGCATAACAAGAAAGTAAATGAAAGCGATAAAAACACGAGGATTTGTTTTGCCCTAAAGAGGGCCCGGATGTTCAGTCAAAAGACCTACTCACCCGTTGAGCATCCACTGAAGGATAACGCTCAAGCACTAAGCATCAACCATAGAACAACGGCAAAGAACCAATGTTTACAGAAATACATAATACAGCTCTCAAGACTCAACTCTCATTTACCTAATCTGAAATACACCAAGAAATCATATCTGTAACACACAAGTTACTGTTCACAGGACCACATCACAAACCAACCCTTCTTGTTTCTAATCACCCAGAAAACTCTGTAAACCAACGGTTTACAAAGACAAAGAAAACCAAAGAAGAGAAGATGAAGAAGATGAAGCGCAGAACCAGAGAGAGAGAGAGAGTATTCAGTATCCCAATGTCAATTCACATAATGCGTACCCTATACACTTCAATCCCCTTCATGTTGAGAAGCCTCCAGAAGATTAATCACAGACGTCCAATTATCCATATGTCAGCATCTGAATGAATCACCATATTGAATTATAATCGTTAATTCATCAGACACGATTTTGGCAGTTGGACATGGGCTTCATCAGAACATATAAACGAATGGGCTTGAAGTGCTTATTGGGCCAAATGGGCAGCATTCCTAACATTCTCCACCTTGCTGTCTATTTGGTTATACCAGTAGTGCTTGAGGCTTCCAGCTTCAGTTTCATTTGCTCTCGGTACCTATAAGAAAGAGACTAGTTTAGCCACTGTCCATGTTCAACAAAGCTAAACAATTTTTGAATCTATTTAGGGGTAAAACTTTTGTTCCCATATCAGCGGGGTTAACCAGAGTTGAAATTTTATTCAACTTGATTATCTCTTTCTCAATTACATCTCTTATGAAATGAAATTTTACCTCAATGTGTTTTGTTCTGTCATGAAAGACGGGATTTTTTTACTTAAGTGAATGGCACTTTGACTGTCAGAGTAAAGAACAATATGATTATTGATAAATCCTAATTCACTAAGTAAACATTTTAACCAAATACCTTCCTTGATGGCATCTCAAGCGAAGAATGTATTCGGCCTCAGAGAAGAAAGAGCAACCACTTTCGAAGTTGGGATTTCCAACTTATACAAACTATCATTTATTGTGAAAATATAAGCGGATGTGGATTTTCTGTTATCTCTCACCACCAAAGAAAGTCGTAGTCTACAAAACCACATAGAGAATTCCTCCTTCCCTTTTTAAATTCTAAGCCTAAGCTAGCATATCCTTTTAAATATCGAAATAACCATTTCATTGCTTCCCAGTGATATTCACCAGGATTACTCATAAACCTGCTTAAAACACTTACATCATGAGCAATATCAGGTCTTGTACAAACCATTAAGTACATAATAGATCCTACAGCATTAGCATAAAGTACCATTTCCATCCTTTTTAATTCTTCTTCAGAATTAGGTGATTGATCAGATGAGAGTTTGAAATGATTAGATAGAGGTAAGGTAATAGACTTAGCTTCATTCATTCTGAATCTTTCAAGAAGTTTAGAAATATAAGAAGATTGATTCAGAAACAAAGAATTTAAGCTTTTATTCCTATTGATTTCCATACCAAGGATTTTTCTAGCAGGGCCTAGATTCTTCATTTCAAATTCATTACTCAATTTCTGTTTTACAAGTTGAATCTCTTTCCTATCAGAACCAGCAACAAGCATATCATCAACATATAAAAGCAAGTAAATGGAATCAGAACCACCATTACCTTGATAATAAAAACAGGGATCATAACTATTTTTATTAAAACCAATGCTTTGAATATAGGAATCAAACTTTTTATACCATTGCCTAGGGGCTTGCTTTAAACCGTATAAAGACTTCTTAAGGAGACAAACCAAGTCACCTTTCCCAGATTTCTCAAACCCTTCAGGTTGAGACATGAAGATAGTTTCATCTAACTCCCCATGTAAAAAGGCGTTTTTTACATCCAGCTGGTCTAATTCCCAGTTATATTGAACCACTAAGGCAAGCAGAATTCTAATTGAAGTGTATTTGACTATAGGAGAGAAAATCTCATTGTAATCAATACCTTCCCTTTGAGTAAAGCCCTTTTCAACTAATCTAGCCTTATATCTAGGAGCCCCAAGATTAGAATCACCCTCTTTTAACTTGTACAGCCATTTACAGTCAACAATCTTTTGAAGCTTAGGTCTAGACACTAAGGTCCAAGTGGAGTTTCTTTCTAAGGATTGCATTTCATCTTTCATTGCTGAAAGCCATTGTTTAGAATCCTTACAAGTCATGGCTTCTTTAAAGAGGGTGTTCACTACCAATTGAAGATTGAGCAGAGAGGATTAAGGCAAAGTCAGTGTCAGCCAATCTTGAAGGAAGTCTAATATTAGTCCTTCTTTCCCTATCTCTAGCAAGTTGATAATCAGATAGGTCAGGAGAATCATTTTCTTCAACAACTTGAAGATCATCAACGGATTCACGCTTCTGCTTCAACAGGATTATCATATTGAGTTTCATTTTCAAAGAAGCTCCACCTCAACTGAGGAGGAGTTGAGAGACTTGTTTGAATGTAATTATCAACTTCACTTTCGCAATTTGACAATTTCGAGACAGGCATTATTGCTTCATTGAAGACAACATTTCTACCGACTATGACTTTAAAACCTCTAAATTCTCTTACTCATAATCTATAACCTTTTGTCCCAATCCCACAAATTCTAAGAAAACACATTTCGTGGCCTTGGGTTCAAGTTTTCCACCATCTTGATGTACATAAGCGGCACATCCAAAAGTTTTAAGGAAGGAGTAATCAGCAGTGTGACCTTTCCAGACATAGATTCTAGAGACTTATCTTTCAGAGCACTAGAGGGACTCGGATTTATGAGATAAGAAGTCACATTACACCTCCCCCAAAACAACTTTGGAAGACCAACTATGAAGCATGCATCTAACCTTATTTAGGATAGTCCTATTCATTCTCTCAAAGAATTCCATTTTGCGAGGAGTATAGGTAGAGGTTTTATGTCTAAGGATTCCAAAAGCTTTGCTGTATGAGTCAAACTCAAAATTACGTAACTCCAAACCATTATCGAGTTCTTAAACCTTTATTTTCTTATTAGTTTGGTTATCTATTAGAGTTTTCCAATCTTTAAAGATTTGAAAAGTCTCGAGACTTAGATTTTAGAAGAAAAGTCCATACCTTTCTTGAAAAATCATCAACAATCGAAAAATAGAACCCGAATCCATGAAAGTATTAATTGGGCAGCCCCCAAAGATCGACATGCAAGTATTCAAGTATTGAAGTTGACCCGTGTTCCAGCTTTTAAAAGGTAACTGCTTTTGTTTACCAATTACACATTGTTCACAAAAGGATAGTTTTTCAATTTTGTCCTTACCAAATACCCCTTCATTCTTTAAAGATTTCAGGCCTTTATCACTGATGTGACCAAGTCTTTTGTGCCATAAATCAGACTTGTCATTATCAGTGGTAATGGCTGCAAGGCTATTTCCCACTAAGGGTGTAGCCTTCAAAGTATAGAGACCATTTTCCTTTGGGGTATTTAGGATTTCAAGATTTCCTTTAAAAACTTTTGTTTTTCCATTTGATAAAACAATGTTGTAATTTTGGTCATCTAATATTCCTAAAGAAATCAGGTTTCTTTGAAGATCAGGCACATATCTGATTTTTTCCAAAATCAAAAGGTTGTTGTTTTCCAATTTGAAAACAATTTTACCAATTATTTTTATTTTGCAACAAACATCATTTTCCATAGTTACCTGCCCTCCATTTACTTCAAGGAATTCAGAGAACCAATTTTTAACAGGACACATGTGAAAGGAACAACCAGAGTCAAGAATCCAATCTTGGTAACTGGTCAAAAGGGAGGACACAAACACCTGACCATCAGCAACTGCAGCTTCATTATAAGCCACTGCAGCTGCACCCTCAACCTCACTTTTCTCCTTTAACTCAGCTATCCTTTTATAACAGTCTTTTATAAAATGACCAGTTTTTCCACAGAAATAACATTTTTTCCCTTTAGCATTAGACTTAGCCTTAGTCTTTGTCTTACCTTTTTCAGAATGGCCCTTCTTATTGTTATGGTGAGACTTACTATTGGTATTATGTCTAAACTGGTTTTTACCCTTAACCATTAGACTCTCTCCTATTACCTGCTCTTTTTGATCACTTATGAACTCTAATTCCTTATTTCTCAGGCAATTGAAGATAATATCAACAGTAAGGTTCTCTCTACCATACTCTAAGGCATTTTTAATGTCTTTATACTTCTCACTTAAAGAGTTTAAGAAGGCAACCACTTTCTGATCTTCAGATAGGATTTCACTACAGTTGGCTAAGTCTTTTACAATCTTACTAAATCTGTCAATATTAACATCAAGACTCAAGGACCTGGGTCAAACATAAAGCCATAATATCTGTTTTAAAAGATAGCATTTATTTGGAAGGGTCCTAGACATATAGAGGACTCAAGCTTAGTCCAAAGGGCAACTACGATGAGTAGTATCACCTACTTGTCTAAGGACACTATCTGATAGATGGAGAAAGATGGAACTCCATGCTATCTCATCCATATCCTGTTTCTTAATATCATCAAGATCCTCAGGCCAAGACTCATCAATGGCCTTAGCACACCTTTGCTGTAATAATACAGCTTTCATTTTCTGGCGCCAGAGACTAAAGTCTCCATTACCAGACCACACTTCTACCTCAAACTTATTTGGAGACATCTTACACAACAACTTTGAAGAAGCACAAAAACTTTGAAAAACAAGTATTGATTTGTCAAAGAGCAAAGTATTACTATATCCCTTATATAACCCTTTTTCAGAAAAAGTGAACACAAATCAAGAAACATCCAACGTACAATAACTCTTATCCATGAAACAATTTAGTTAGAATAAAGTAAAGTTAACTACAAAACTTTAATAGTTCATCAAAACACTAAGCCTTGCCAGAATGAGCCTCAGATTCTAAGATCCTCGCAGGAGATCTTAGACAAAGGATATTTTGGCGTTTCTGTGTTTCCGAACTATCAAGAGAACTACTTATTCTAAGGGAGTAAGACAGAGTTTAGAGATGTTACCAGAATTTCTCAAAATAAATGAGAGAAAGCAGAAAAAGTAACCAAGAAACCCTTGCAGAGGAGAAGTTTTACTTTCCAGTGGGTTTACACCAAGTGAACAAGGAATCCAGAACCCAGAGGTGTACTGGCTTAAGATTTTCACCAAGAGAATCAAAGATTTTCAGATTTTCACCAAGAACGCTTTTAGATCTACTAAGGATCTTGAAGGTTTATATCCAAAAATTAGGGATTCCAGCTTTGATACCACTGTTGGTCCCCATTAGATCCCAACCAGCACCAAAGGCATAACAAGAAAGTAAATGAAAGCGATAAAAACACGAGGATTTGTTTTGCCCTAAAGAGGGCCCGGATGTTCAGTCAAAAGACCTACTCACCCGTTGAGCATCCACTGAAGGATAACGCTCAAGCACTAAGCATCAACCATAGAACAACGGCAAAGAACCAATGTTTACAGAAATACAGAATACAGCTCTCAAGACTCAACTCTCATTTACCTAATCTAAAATACACCAAGAAATCATATCTGTAACACACAAGTGACTGTTCACAGGACCACATCACAAACCAACCCTTCTTGTTTCTAATCACCCAGAAAACTCTGTAAACCAACGGTTTACAGAGACAAAGAAAACCAAAGAAGAGAAGATGAAGAAGATGAAGAAGATGAAGCGCAGAACCAGAGAGAGAGATAGTATTCAGTATCCCAATGTCAATCCACAGAATGCGTACCCTATACACTTCAATCCTCTTTATGTTGAGAAGCCTCCAGAAGATTAATCACAGACGTCCAATTATCCATATGTCGAAGATCTCGAATGAATCACCATATTGAATTATAATCGTTAATTCATTAGACACGATTTTGGCAGTTGGACATGGGCTTCATCAGAACATATAAACGAATGGGCTTGAGGTGCTTATTGGGCCAAATGGGCAGCATTCCTAACATTACCAACTAAATTTATCGAGAATGAAGCTTAATTTGTTGTATAAAGTCCGCTTCGATGAATTGGTCAAGCGACTTGCCATTTGCTTGTTTTCGTGGTTTGTATGTCCCATTCTAGTGGTTTAATTTGTTGTATGCTGGTCCAATCTTGGCAAAGACCTTTTTTGGTGTATGATAAATTCATGGGAAATCTGATCGGGTTTCCTTGCAATGATGTTTAGTGTTTTTACTTTTTGTGTTCATATTTCTTGTCATTCCTTGTCAATGGAATGCTTTCAGGTTTTTCTATAGATGCATAGGTGAATCGAATGGAATTTTAAATTTATTGGGAATAAAATTGAATTTGTGATTACTTTTCCTTTTTGAGTAATGCGCTTTTGAGTTTTCTATAGATGTATAGGTGAATCGAATGGAAAACAAAGTCACTGAATGTATGTTTGGTAAAAGAAATTGTGAATTATAATGTGATTTAAAAGTGTGAGTGTTACGGAATTTTGACCAACTTATACATTTGAAAAAGGGTAATTAGCACAAAACGTCCCTACCTATTGAAGTAATTGTGCAAAACGTCTATACCTTCCAAATTTTGGCAATTTTACCCTTACCTACTGGATTTCTTGCGCAAAAGGTCCTTCAGTCCAAAAATCAGCCATTAACTCACCAAAACAGTACGAATCGTAATGAGTTGTAGGGGTAAATTAGTCTAAACATTTTTTTCACATATATATTACTTCTTTTAAAATTGAAGGGCTTCTCATGCAATTTCCAAAATTGCACGACAGCCCCCTTCTCCAAATCTGCTACCTAGAAACCCTTTAGAGTTTCTCGCAATTTACTGGCGGCGCGTCGTTTGTCATGGCGCCGCCAACAGATCTTGGCGGTGGTCGCGCGGGTGTCTTACACGGGCACCACCGCCGTTAGGTCGTCGAACAATGACAAAGGATAAATACACAGTGTGTACGACTCACATCTACCCGCTGGCATCGGGATAAATACAACAATTAATGTGGTGAAATTGAAAATTGCATCGTCCATCACATAGAAACAAATTCTAACGTCCAATGTAATCCAAACTTCCCACAAGAGTCAATCAACTCCACGCGCCACCTCAAAGCAGCTACTACCATAAATGGGTGTCTTGGAACCCGTATGTCATCAACTCTCCACCACCACTAAGTGTGTATTCTTGAATATTCTTTCATTGATGTGGTTTGTGCGGTAGTGCCGGAAAAGTGCGGAAGAAACAGGTGGGAGAAGAAGATGATGAAGAATCAAAGGATTTGGAGAAAGGTAGGATGAATTTTCAAGAACAAGCGATTCAAATTAAGCCACCAAGAGAATTTCAAGAGGTCACCGTCCCCTCGATTTTTATGGCGGCGACAACCATGGCCTTCATCTTCCAAGAAATGCGGCGACGGCCCTTTGTCATTGCTCGACGACGAAAAGGCGGTGGCCACCGGTGTAAGATATGGAGCGACCACCACCAAAGAGATCTGTTGGCGTCGTTTTGGCAGATTTGGAGACGGGGCTGTGTCGTGTAATTTTAGAAATTGCATGGGAAGCCCCCAATTTTAAAAGAAGTAATATATATGTGAAAAAGTGGTTGGACTAATTTACCCCTACAATTCATTACGATTCGTACTATTTTGGTGAGTTAATAGCTGATTTTTGGAGTGAAGGACCTTTTGCGCAAGAAATCCATTAGGTAAGGGTAAAATTGCCAAAATTTGGAAGGTATGGACGTTTTGCACAATTACTTCAATAGGTAGGGACGTTTTGTGCTAATTACTCTTTGAAAAAACAAGAACAGATTATATTGAATGCACCTTCGATAAGAAGATGAAAAGTGTCTTTGCTAGGTTGTTGCCATGCAATTCATCCTCTTTACCTTCCAAATCACTCCATTCCAAGCAAGCTTCTTGTACTTGTCCACCACTTTCACCACCACCGCCAATGGTCTCTCTAGGTGCAGGTCGGATTGGCCATTGGCCTAGTTATTTTCTTAGTTTTTAGTGTTTTTTGTTTAATTTTCTAAAATTACAAATAAATGTTGGGATCTCGCATTTTGCGAAGTCCCAAACTCGTAATGTCCAATCAACTATTTTCTCTATCTCACAAAGATATGTTTATTTTATTTATTTATGGGAAATTGACGCAAATAGTTCCTAACATTTGTCCTTAGTGTGAAAATGGTCCTTAACCTCTCTTTTTTTTGGGCGCAGCAGTCCTTAACCTATGCGTTTTGGTGTACAATTGGTCCTTATTTGATGAAAAAGACAAATATACCCTTATTTTTAATTAAAAAAATTTCAATTGAATTCTTAACCTTTGTAAAAAGTGCGAATGAATCCGATAATTTTATGTTATTTATAAAAAGTAATAGAAACTAACAAATTGATAATATACTAAATTATTTTGTATATTTTACAAACTATTATAAAATAATTATAATTTAAGCTCATAATTATTAACAAACGTGTTAATTTAAATTATTTTATTATTATCAAATAATCATATTATTTAAAATTTAAACTTTAATTTTTTCGTTACAACATAATTTTTTTTTTGTTACAAACTTGATGCTCAAATAGTTTTATTTAATTGAGCTATTCGTTTAATAAACTACAAATATTAGAGCTTAAATTGTGTTCTTCATATTTTAATTTATCGTTCAAAAATAAAGAACACATAATATGTAAACTAATTTTTGTTAGTATTTTTATGTTAAAAAATATAATAAGATTTGTTCAATGTCATAAAATTATATACGCTATTTTGTTATTTATTTAATTTAATTTTTATTCAAGTTTTTCATATCACATAGCAATTACTTATACCTGAAGTGCAATAATTTTATATTTTTCTTTTATAAAAAATTTAATTGATATGACTATAGTGATATATTTAATATGCTAAATTAAATATTATTTAATAAATGTATCGGACTTATTTACACATTTTATAAATATTACAAATTCAATTATGATTTTCTTTAATTATAACTAAAGTATTTTTATCTTTTTCATCAAATTAGGACCGATTATGCACCAAAATACATAGGTTACGGACTACTGCACCAAAAAACAAAGGTTATGGACCATTTTCAAACTAAGGGCAAAGGTTGAGGACCTTTTGCGCCAATTTCTCCTTATTTATTTATGGGTTATTTACACTAATGGTCTCCATTCTTTCGGGTTTGTAATGATTTCATCCTAATTCTTTTTTTTAGCAGATATCATCATCATTCTTCCATTTATACACATAAATGGTCCCCAAATCACTATTTTTCATTATTCTGACAATTCTTAGACAATTTTGCCTTTTGACTTAAATAAATTAAAATGATAGGAAAAAAATACAATGAAAGTATTGCAATTGAGCCCTTAACCTTTTCAAAAGTACAAATAAATCCTAAAAACTTTACTTCCACCCAATCCTCAATAATCACCCATAATCAAATTAAAGATCCAAAGGTTACCCAATTCCAAACACAATAGAAACACGATTAAAAAATTAAAAAAAGTTTATATACATCCAAAACTTCCAACCTGTTTGTGAATGAGATTTTCATGGAGAGAATATATCAAGGGGTAGCCATGTGAGGTTCCCACGACGAGGACTCTGTTGACTTCATCATCAAAGACGAGCACTCGATGACGGAGATGTACTCAGATTCAATTGGGGACAGGTCAGGTCGAATCTTGATGACCCAATTTTTGTCAAGGTAGGGCCCGCCATTGTTGGAGGATGACCAGTGAAGGATGAGGATTAGGGAGCGATTGACAAGTGCTACAGAGTGGGTGTCGAGAGAAATTAGGAGGTTAGGATTGTCGACGAGCCAGTCTTCTTTGCCGGCCCCTAGATCGGTTAAGGCGTCCCAGGCTATACAACCGAGATCCATCGTATGTAAGCGGTGAGACATTGATAGAAGGATTCAAATTCATACGTTGCAATGAAGAAAGTGTCAAAGGATTCCAAACAATGTCATCGAGAGTATGCATCGAAGTGAAGATTATCCGTCGATTAAGACACATAAATCTTGTCCAACTTGTCGGTTGGTGCCATGAAAAAGAGAGCTTTTACTTATGTATGAATTCATGCCCAATGGCGACTTAGATCTCCATCTCCTTAATGGGGTGGGGTGGGGTGGGAATAACACTTATCTAAATAAAATAAAATAGTTGAGAATTTATTTGTACTTTTGAAAAGGTTAAGGGCCCAATTGCAATGTTTTCATTGTATTTTTTCTATCATTTTAATTTATTTAAGTCAAATGGCAAAATTGTCTAAGAATTATCAGAATAGTGAAAAATAGTAATTTGGAGATCATCTGTAAGTATAAATAGAAGAATGAAGATGATATCTGCTAAAAAAATAGGGATGAAATCATTACAAACTTGAAAGAATGGGGACTATTAGTGTAATTAACCCTTTATTTATTTATTGACCTCAAATTATAATATACTTTTTGTTGATTATATAGTTAATTTATTAGTTTTTTAATATGTCATTATTTAATATCCTTTGTTATCAATAAGGGTTAATTTCAGCAATGGTCACTGGAGGTTTTTTAAAATTTCAAAATAGTCATTAAGGTAATTTTCTTATAGCAGTGGTCACTTAAGTTTCTAATAATTATAGTAGTGGTCACTCAATTGAAAATATTAACTTAAAATTCTACATGACACTATTTAAATTCAAATTTGAACATAAACAGCATTAACTAGTACAATACGTGAGGTAAAAATACCCCACCATCAAAAGTTCGCCTACAAAAATATAAATTTTCACCTATTAAAATCGAAAAAATATGGAAAAAATGTGTTTTACAATTACTCTTTTTTCTGCAATTAACACATTTTGTCTAACGTGGCGTATTAGTTGACGTTCTTTGTTTACATGTTGGAATTTAAGATTTTAGGTTAATGTTTTCAACCGAGTAATCACTAGTGTAACTATTAGAAACTTGAGTGAGCACTAGTTTAATAAAATTGCTTCAATGACCATTTTAGAATTTTTAAAAAACTTCAATGGCCATTGCTGAAATTAACTTTTATCAATAAATATGAACTATCGTTATATTAATTATAGGGGTATGTTAAAAAAACGTAACTATAATAACTAATTTTTTTCTTAATTTGTGTGAAAATTAAGAAATTAATACATTTCTTGTGGGAAGGAAGGAAGGAGTATAAATTAGGGATAATTGTATATTTGGTCTCTACCCTTTTAAAAATATTGGAGATATGTCCATAACCTTAAAAAATAGCACCAGACATCCCTACTGTTTGAAAAACTTGGCATGTTAGGTCATTTATGACAAAATTGCCATTCCCTTTAAATAAACAAAAAAACAAAAAACAAAAAAAACAAAACATGATTGAAAACTAACAAAATTTACCGCAAAAATAAAAAAGTAAGAAATGTACCCGGAAAAATAAAAAGTAACAGCGGTTGGGGGTCGTTTTGGAGCCATGATCGTAAAATGAACAAAAACAAGTTAAATACGAAAAATAACATATATGGTTTCATACATCACCCCAAACTATTTTAAACTTTAGGTAAAATTTTTCGAAAAATTGTGTTCGACTAGGCTACTTCGTGCTCCTAGAAATTTACCTAAGAATGTGCAAAGTGAGACAGAAGAGGGTGGCATGAAAGTGCATGCTTTGGTCTACCACATATTCAAATTTCATAGCATTTCAATGCCATTTGGGCCAAACGGATGGGGGACGAAGGTGCTAACGGAGGCATCTTTCTTGTGGCCTACTATATGGCGGTGTAGGCCCTATGGTCACGGTTGGAGTTTTCTTGTGATAAAAATGTGCCCAGGCCTAGGTGAATGCCTTTAGACGATAACATTAGTCCAATAAACTAGCCTATGAACTCATTTCTCTAATACATTTCGTTAAACACTTTGTATGCATTAAGTTTTCTTCAAGGGTTTGAACAAATTGGGAGAATCAATCAAACCAAATTTTTTCACAACCTATTCATCTAAACCTAATCAAAAATGTTTTACCCTATCGATTCAAGCCTAAACTAATCAAACTTTACGCCACATTGATCAAAATGTAAAAGTTATGTACATTTATATCAAAATTCAAAATAACTTGAAAAAATGTGAACTTACCTTTGAAGTCGTGGATTTGGATGTTTAGAAATGCTTAAGTGTGTGCAATTTGAAGCCCGTGATGATTGTGTGGGGTTTGGAGATCAAGGATTGAAGAGAGACCGTTTGAAGTTTGAAATTTTATGTTAACTTGAAAATGAGCCAAGTCCCCGATTTTGTAAAGTTCTAGTATTCCTTGCGATCGCAAGGAAGTAAATTCCTGCGATTGCAGGGATACCATTTTCTGGGCAGAATGTGTTCTGCCCAATATATGCGATCGCAATGGAGAATTCCATGAAAAAATTTTAATTTTTAATTTTTTTTTACCTACTAACTCTAAACATGAATTAATTAAAACTAAGTGTGTGCTCATGCTTATGCAAGATGACGATGTCTGCCTCTTTACCTAAGAATTAAAAACCTACTTCCAAAAATCCTATAAGCATAAAAACGTGCAAAACGTGAATTAATTCCTAAAACTTAAACGATGCTGAAATTTAAATAAAATGAGAAAAATAGGTTGCCTCCCATTGAGCACTTGTTTAAAGTCTTTAGCTCGACTATGTCGTGGTGATCACTCCGGATTGCTCAAAGTGGTAAAGGACTTTTCTTTCGAAATATCACCCTCCAAGTATTGTTTTAGCCTTTGTCTATTTACTTTGATCCTGCCCTTTGTGTCATGAGCTACTTCTATCGCTCCATGTGGATAGACTTTCACTACCTGAATTGTCCGAACCATCTTGAACGTAGTTTCCCAGGAAAGAGCTTGAGTCGAGAGTTGAATAAGAGAACTTTTTGTCCCGCCTCAAACTGCTTTTTTTGAATGTTTTTGTCATGCCAATTCTTGGTTTTCTTTTTGTACAGTTTGACATTTTCATGAGCCTCGAACTCAATTTTTCCATTTTGTTCAATTGAAGCCGCTTTTTTCTCACCGGCTTCTTTCAAGTCAAAGTTCAACTTTCTCAATGCCCAATGAAGCTCGGTGCTCCAACTCAACCGTTAAATGGCACGCCTTCCCAAAACCGGAGATACGGTGACATTTCAATTGGTGCTTTAAATGCGATTCGATATGCCCAAAGAGCATCATCTAGTTTTCTCGACCAATCTTTTCTCGATGTACTCACTATAAGATCTAAGATCCTTTTCAACTCCCGTTGGAGATTTTCACCGCCACTAGTTTGTGGATGATACAGAGTAGCCACACGGTGCTTCACACCGTATTTTGCCAAGAGAGTTTCAAATTGTCGATTGCAAAATTGTTTACCTCCGTCACTTATGATTGCTCGAGGAGTCTCGAAACGTGTGAAAATATTTTTTTTGAGAAAATTCACCACCACTTTGCCATCATTGGTCGGTAAGGCCATAGCTTCTACCCATTTAGACACGTAATCCACAGCCACCGAAATGTAAGCATTTGAGAACGATGGTGAAAATGGTCCCATAAAGTCAATCCCCCATACATCGAAAAGTTCAACCTCTAAAATGTTTCGAATGGGCATTTCACTTTTGAGATATATTTCCGTCCTTTGGCATCATCATATTTTTACCAAGTCGTAGGCATCTTTGAATAATGTCGACCAATAAAACCCGAATTGTAAGACTTTGGGCATTGCTGCTTTTGGTAGCACCGAAATGACCTTCGTATGGTGAGGAATGACATTGCTCCAAAACAGTCTCCATGTCTTTTCGGTAGACATCTCCAAATTACTTGATCGGCTCCCTTACAGAGAGAATAGGATCTTCCCAAAAACAGTATTTAAGTTCTGAAAAGAACTTTTTTTGACGTTGATGATCATAATCAGGCGGCACGATATTACTTGCAAGGTAATTCACATAATCTGCATACCACGACGCCCTTTCCATCTGCTCTATCCTAAAAATTTGCTCATCTGTAAATTTCTCATTTATTTCACCTTCTTCATTCCCTTCTGACTGCTCTATTCTTGACAAGTGGTCGGCTACCACGTTCTCACTCTCATTTTTATCCCAAATTTTCAAGTCAAACTCATAAAGAAGCAGTATCCACCGAATCAGTCTTGGTTTTGCATCTTTTTTTGCAAAATATATTTCAATGCTGCATGATCCGTGTGCACTATCACTTTCGATCCAATGAGCTAAGAGCGAAATTTTTCGAAGGCAAATACTACAACTAGTAATTCTTTTTCTGTAGTGACATAATTCATCCGAAAGGTCATTGAGAGTTCGGCTGGCATAATATATGACATGTATGACTTTCTCTTTATGCTGCCCCAAAACTACCCCGATGGCAAAGTCACTTGCATCACACATGAGTTCAAACGGTAGATCCCAATCAGGTAGTACAATGACTGGTACTGAGATTAGGTTGTCATTGAGAATGTTGAAAGCTTTAAGACAATCTATAGAAAATTCAAACTTGACTTCTTTTTCCAGCAAACTTTTCAACGGTTTAGTTATTTTTGAGAAATCTTTATAAACCGTCTATAGAAACCCGCATGTCCTAGAAAAGACCGAATTCTCTTAACTGTTGTCGGAGGAGGCAGTTTCTCTATAACCTTAATTTTGCTTTGTTGACCTCAATGCCTTTAGTTGAAATCCTCGTGTCCCAACACGATGTCTTCTTGGACCATAAAGTGGCGTTTTTCCAATTAAGTACCAAGTTGGTTTTCTCACAACGTTGAAGTACCAGGGTCAAATTTTTGAGGCATTCGTCGAATGATGATCCAAAAATTGAAAAATCATCCATGAAAACTTCAATGAATTTTTCGACCATATCTGAGAAAATAGACATCATACAACGATGAAATGTGGCGGGAGCGCGTTGCACAGCCCAAATGACATACGCCTATATGCAAACGTGCCATAAGGGCAAGTAAAGGTAGTCTTTTCTTGATCTTCTGGCGCTATATGAATCTGATTGTAGCTTGAGTACCCATCAAGAAAGCAATAATGAGAATGACCTGCCAAACGTTCCAACATCTGATCAATGAATAGAAGAAGAAAATGGTCTTTTCGAGTGGCATCATTCAGTTTCCTGTAGTCAATACAAACTCGCCAAACCAAGAGTCAATCTTATTTTCATTCTTCTAAACCGTAATTCTCCCTTTATTAGGCACTACCTGAACCGGGCTTCCCCAAGTGCTATCTGAAATAGGATATATGATACCGGCATCAAGTAGTTTTAACACTTCAGCTCAGACTATTTCTTGCAAATGAGGATTCAATTTGCGTTGATATTGCACTGTTGGTTTATATGCCTCTTCCATTAGAATCTTGTGCATGCATATGGACGAGCTGATACCTCTGATGTCTGCTATGGTTCAACCGATGGCTGATTTGTAATTTCTCAAAAATCGGAGTAGTTTACCTTCCTGATCCTGATTAATAGAATTTACAATAATGACTGGAAGAGTAGATGACTCACCGAGATAAGCATACCTAAGGTGAGAAGGTAATTGTTTTAACTCGAGAATTAGGGGCCTTTTGAATCGAATGTGGCTGTTGAGGAAGTGTGGTACCCAGATCCATATATTTACTTCTTCTTTCCATCCGTTCTGCTCTCTGTAAATTTCTGGCACATTCTTCAAGAACTGGAGAGTTAGAATTTTTTTCTTGAGAATGCATAATACACGCTTCCCATGGATCTCGAAGGATTTTCCAAAGCAAATGTCTTAGGCGCCTCGTGATCAATGATATCGATCTCGAAAGCATGAGTCGAGGAGCTTGATATCTTGGTGCTTTGAACATGTTGAAAGTGACTTGCTCCTCGCTCAATCTCAACATTAGCTTCCCTTTTGCACATCAATTAGTGCTCGTCCAAGAGCCAAGAATGGTCGTCCCAAGATAAGTGGTACATCTATGTCTTCTTCCGTATCCAGGATAATGAAGTCAACTGGGAATATGAACTTGTCCACTTTTATCAAAATTTCTTCAATAACCCCGCGTGGGCACTTAACTGATCGATCAGCTAATTGTAGTGATATTGTGGTTGGCTTTACTTCTCCAAGACCTAGTTGCCTAAAAATAGAATAAGGCATTAAATTAATGCTAGCACCTAAATCACATAATGCTTTCTCAAAAAATGAACTACCAACAGTACAAGGAATAGAGAAACTCCCTAGATCTTTTAATTTCGACGGTAGCTTGTTTTGCAAGATAGCACTACACTCTTCGGTAAGCATAACTGTTTCGTGCTCTTCCAACTTCTTTTTGTTTGAAAGGATTTCCTTCATAAATTTTGCATAACTTTCCATCTGTGCTAGAGCATCAGCGAAAGGTATGTTGATTTGGAGTTTCTTGAACACATCGAGGAATTTCTCGAATTACTTGTCTACCTTATGTTTTCGCACCTTTGAGGGAATGAAATTGGAGGAACATAAGCCTTGACTAGTGGCGGAATATAATCTGGTGGAGAGCTTTCTTTTTCTTGATCAACTTCTGCATCTGATTTGTCATCTCTCTCTTTACTTAACTCGGTTTCCTTTTCAACACCCGGTCTTTTCACATGAATTTTTAGCAACTCAACTCCGCTTCTCGTGGTGATTGCATTGGCTTGCTCTTTTAGGTTAACTTCGGTATTGCTTGGCCATATGCCTGGTTGTCGCTCGGTCAACAGTTTAGCCAACTGTCTAATCTGATTTTCTATATTCTTTATCACAACATCTTGTCTTTTCTACATCTCCTTTAACTTAGATTCCATACGCGTGACAGTTTCTTCCAACCCTCATTTTCTCTCTTGTGGTCTCCCTTGATTTGGCAGATTCTAAATATTTTAGGTGTTGCCATATGAGAAGTTTGGATGATTTCTCCATCCTAGATTGTAAGTCTATGAGTACGGATTATTCTCACCGTCACCGAAAGTTACGAGCATATGCAACTTGTTCGGAGATGATATATCAACTTTGTCAAAGGACACTCGATGATTGATGGTTTGCCCACATGTTACACGTTGGTGGAGACATCCGAACCATATTAGTCGAATGAGAATATTTCATTGCTTCCATCTCGCTTTGCCAATGCATCGATTTTTGCCAGTACAAGCGAATTGGTATCTACCTCATGTATCCCTATTGCTTTCCTCTGCATCCTTCTCGTGCCGCCCACATAACGAACTGTTCACTCGTTGTTTCATACAAGTCATGGAGGTCGCCGGCAGATCTATTTTGGATAGAGCCACCTGCTGTAGAATCAATTGAAGAACGACTACTTGGAACTAAACCAGAGTAGAAGAAATGATTCTGAGCTGCTAAAGGAAAATCGTGACTTAGACACTTTCTGAGCAGTTGCTTGAATCTTTCCCATGCCTCGTGAAAGTTTTCTAACTCAGATTGTTGGAAATTGGAAATTTTATACTTTAATCTATTCACTCTGGCTGGAGGAAAATATTCCAATGTGAACTTTTGGATCAGATCTGCCCAAGTATTGATACTCCCAGGTGGTAGAGAATCTAACCATTGTCTAGCTTTATCTTTCAATGTGTATAGGAAGAGCCTATTCTTCAGTGCTTCTTCATTAACACCGTGGTATTTGAAATTTCTACAATATTCATCGAAGCGAGAAATATGGTAATTAGAATTTTCATTTGTCATACCATAGAATGACAGATTATTTGAGAACAAGTTAATCACATCTGGCCTCAACTGGAAGTTGTCGTGTCCATAAGGCAGATAGATTATACTGGATCGATTTTCAACAATCGGTGGCATCATATATTCACCCATAAGGATATCTCGCTCATTATGGTCGAGCCACTGGTGGAAGATTATTTCTGACATCTGCACGTAACGGATTCTGGATTCGGTTATCTTCCATTGTGTCTTTTTGCTATTGTTTCTTTACTTTTCGCTCACGATGTCTTTGGCGAAAGCTCCGTTCAATCTCTGGATCTAAATCAAATAGATCAAAATCCTTTGTACGACACATACACACTTAACACCTAAACACAAAGTTGGAATTCAACAGTAAGACAACGGATTTAGAATAAATATAAAACTAAAAATAAAATAAATAATACTAAAAAGAATTGTTAAAGACTAAATTTTAAATTAACGAAGCAATTAATAAAACTAGTCACCAGCAACGGTACCAAAAACTTGTTGTGCGATTTTAATCCCACAAGTGTACGGTTCGTTTACAAGTAATATACTGATGTGTAGAGTGTCAAACCCACGAGGACTAGATATCAATTTGATCAATTAATTTGTAATTCAAATTCCAACAATATGAAAAACACAGATTTGATTTTGATGTGTGATTCTAAACTAGTTTAATTATTTTAATTAAATTTCAAATATCAATAAACAACTTTAAATGATGAGAATGAATTCAAATTTTTACTAACACTAGAATTTGTGAATCCACCTACACGCTCTATAATCAATTATTTGTTAATCGCTTTAGCGGTTAATTACCTTATATTGAAAATCGGTGATCCTACAATAATCAAAAGCCTCTCTCGATGGTCGATCAATTCTATATCGATATGCGAACCTAATTATCTCTAATCAGATTTCGAACATAACAATATGCATTTAAATCTTAAGAACACCTAACTGAATTTCATAGAGCATAATAATAATTTCTATCTATTATTGGACCCTATGTTATTCAAAACCACGTGTTAAATTTATATTGAATTTCTCGACTTCAATATAAATCACAAAATATTCTAATGGTGATCGACATTAAAATATTAAAATACTGAATAAAGAATAATCAATCAAGAAGCAATTACCTACTAAAATAGAAAACTTCTAATTAATTAAAAATACGAGGTTTCATCGTTCATCCTAGAAAAAGTAAATTTAGCCGGACATGATTTCGTTAATTATTACAATAATTGAATTCATCATGATTCGGATAAAGAAAAATAAAAAGTAAATAAAACCCGTGATCCCGGCTCAAGAATCTTCAATCCTATGCCTTGATCTTTGATTCTTCGTTTGTATCTTTTTTTCCCAAAATTCGTTGTCCGCAATATGTCTATTCTCCGACTTTTATACTCCTCTCCCAACTCTTCAAACATGTGCTAGGTAGTTGTTTTAGATTTGGAGTTGTAGAATTTTAATCCCATCAAAAACTATCAAACTGTTGCTCGTTTACCCCATGTGATCGCATGGTATACTTCCTTACGATCGCATAGTTATTAGTTATTACAACTGATGTAGTGCAGAAATTTTAGACACTTTGCGATCACATCCTTGGACAACCATGCGATCGCATGGTTATCTGGGATGCTTTCTTTGGTTCATTTCTTTGATATTTGCATGTCAAGTCCTCAAGTCTCTTTGTCTGCTCAATTGAATCCATTTTTCTTCTATTTGCTCTCTTTTCGTCCTTTCGTCAGAATGATACTTGAATTCAGTTATTTCCTAAAATAATAAGAAAACAATGTGCCGTTAAACTGAAAACAATTAATATAACTCATAATCGTCCTTTTTTGTGAGCTCCAATAAGTACAAAATTGTACTTATCAGTATCCCGCGACCTTTGAATAACTGCCTCGGGACTCGGACTCGTCCATTTTGTTGTTGAGCTCGGAGTTGAGATTGTGCCGGTGGCTCGTATCCAACTGCACGGTATGCTTTCCCTAGTGTTCCTGCTAAAATGCAATCACAATGAACATTTATCACATACCAACCAAATTAAACCCACATGCGGTGTGAATTTCGAGAACTACATCATGTATAACAAAAATTCTCAATAAAATGATTGAATCAAATTTTAAACAGCGAGATCCCCTAATTTTTTTCGAACACTTGTGGTGTCTACCATCAAGAACTCCTAGTAAAACATTTTCGGAGATATTCTTGGTTTTATGCATAACAAAACCCACACTGGGTGAATTTTGAATTTTTGGAGAAGATGATATATTTGTTACTTTTTATATTTTTGGGTATATTTCTTACTTTTTATTTTTTAGAGTAAATTTGGTTAGTTTTAAATCATTTTTTCCATTTTTTTGTTTTTTGTTTATTTAAAAGGAATGACAATTTTGTCATAAAAGACATACCATGCCAAGTTTTTCAAACGTTGGAGATTTCTGGGTGCTATTTTTTAAGGTTGGAGACATATCTCCAATATTTTTGAAAAGTTGAGGACCAAATATGTAATTATCTCTATAAATTAATAAATTTCTTGTTTATCTAAAATTACTAAGGCTCCGTTTGGGGTTGATTTTGGAGTCCAAATTCTGATTCTCAAACAATCAGAAGTTGATTTACGTGTTTGGCAAATTTTTTAAAAGTGATTATAAAATAATCATTCTCAACTAAAGATCAAATTTTGAGTAAGTAAGAAACGACACCTTTTCATTTTCTTTTTTAGCGTTTTCATTTATATATTATTAAAATACTAATTTTACCTCTAATTAATTAAACTAATTCTTTAATATCCTATGTTTATTTTCTACACATTTAAGTGATTTCAATGACTTGATTTTTTAATTATATGAAAGTAGAGAAATTGAGAACCTGGATTTTTGCAAGTCATTAATTAATGATAATAAAAATTAGGATAATTTGCACTTTTGGTCTCCAATCTTTCTAATTTGTAACAAATCTATCCATAACATTTTTTTTAATCTTGGCGTCCCAACCTTTCAATGTTTTCCAAATCACGTCCCTATTGATATATTTTGACGATTTTGCCATCCTATTTAAATAAACAAAATAGAAAAAATTTAAAAACAACAAAAATAAAAGAAAATTGTAAATAAAGTCCCATAACTCTTAAAAAGCACAAAATAACTCCCATCATTGATAATTGTACGGAGGTGAATACTACAAGATGCAGGAGAAAGGGTCGCCGGTCCCCGTGCCCGGAGGCGTGCCAATGCCTACTGGGTATTGGCCGGAGAAGCAGGTCGGTGGCGGAGTATATCCGGCAAGTACTCTGAACACGGAGCAACCAGTTTACATAATTCCAGGTCCAGCGAGTGCATACTACGCACCTCTCATGATGAGACCCGTGACTTTACCTAACGGCCAGGGATGTTACGCCGTCTAAAGGATGCCACCGGAGGCTTACCGTGACCAACCAGTATACAATGTCATGCCAGTAGTACCACTACAGTCAGTCGTGCCATCCATGGCGGCAGCGCCGTAGAAGGCAACTGGGTATTTCGAAGGATACGGGATGGTGAGACCCACAACAACAACAGGCGACAAAGGAGTTTAGGTGGTGACAGAGGCGGGTTACGCACAGGTGGCGTACAACGGCGAAATGGGTAGACATGTGATGTACACAGCGGCATCGAGAGGAGTAATCGAGGCGCCAACACAAGTTCAACATGCTTAATTGACCGACAATGTTGAATTTGGAAGCAGCAGGGGTTAATTCTTAAGGTTTGTTATTAAGCAGATTCAGTGTGATTATCATGAAATTATTATATAATATATAAGATTTGAATTTATGAGCAAATAATTTCAGTGTTTAATAGAGTATTTGTTACTTTGTTCCTTGAAGATTTGAACACGAGAAATGGAATCCAAAAGGAAAGCAATAGTGGCAACCAAATCAGTTGATCTATAACCAATTTGGGTTGGGTTGGGGTGGTTTTTGGAGAAGATAAACTTATTTTATATTTTTTAAAAGTTGTAGGACTTCATTTGCAATATATTTTTTTTTTTTTTGTTATTTTTAGCTTTTTTGTAAGAGGGAAAATTCGTCAAAATATGTCAAAATGATGTGATTTGCAACAAAATTCAAAGGTCGGAGATGACCGATGGAAAAAAAAAAAGATTATGGATAGATTTGTTACAAATTGAAAAGGTTGGAGGACCAAAATTACAAATTACCTAAAAATTATTTGACGTTTTCTTATTATATGAAAATAGAAATTGAGAAAACAATTGATGCAAGTTTGATGCATAAAAAATAATTTAAATTTATTTAATTTTTGCACTATATGACTATATATGCTTTTACTTTGTAGTTTTATAAAATTTGAAATTTGTTAAATGTTGATTATGTTTATTTTAAAATAATAATAGTGAATGCATTATGTTGTTAAAAATATTTGACAATATTACATATTATTATAAAATAAAATAAAATAAATTTTATCACTTGTGATAATAATAATAATAATAATTATAATAAAATAATATTATTATAATCAATGTCCTTTTATGTAATCTAATACCCTTATAGAATAAATTACTTTGTTTACTCAAACACTTAAATCTTCTTTTAAAACATATAGAATTTTGAAACAAATTTATCAAACACTTATCGATTCTTCCACCATTTGATTCTTTATGTAAGACAAAGATAAACTAATTCTCTTAAAAAAAAAACAATAATACCAAACAAAGCCTAAAAGATAGTTAGATTAGAACATCCAAATTACCACCGACAAAAAAGTGATATCGCCTTTCTTTACAATTTTAAAAAAATCTCCCAATCTCCTCAAATTTCTCAATTTTAATTTTGTTTTTCTTCACCATACACTATTATTTTTCAAATCTCATTCTTAACCTTGTTGTTTTTTATTATTCATCACCGATTACTTACCAAGTTCTAACAATTTCTATTTTTCCATCTTAACGTGAAGAACTATTAACAACTATTATCTTATCCAACTAATTTTTATTTTCTAAGTTAACATTTATTTTCACTTTAATTTAGATTTTGCAAGCTTACTGATAAATCGGTGTCTCAAAGATAAGAAATTAAAGCTAAAACCCTAAACCCTGAGTCCCCCACCGCCTTCCACCTCCACCACTGCCGATGACCCTCCACTCACTCCGCCTCCGCGGCGCCCGCTTCCTCTCCTCCTCCCTCCTCCACCACCCCTCTCCCTCCTCCACCCTAAACACATTTCCCCACCACCTCCACCACTGAACTCAATAGCATCATCACAGTCGCTACTGAAACTCCACTCTCCCAATCAAGGCGGTCCTTCATTTCCACTACGACACTCTCCCTATCCTCTCGGAACCGGTCCTTCGACCCGGAGACTGACGAGATCGGGCCGGACACCATCCTCTTCGAAGGATGCGACTATAATCACTGGTTGATCACCATCGACTTCCCCAAGGACCCCCACCCCACTCGCGAAGAAATGATAGAATTCTATGTCCAGACTGCAGCCAAAATCTTCGGAAGGTGCCTCATCAAACCTTCATTATACACCTCTCGAATAATGACGAGCGTGCGTGCGTGTTTTGCACTGCCTTGAACGTCTGAGTTTTTAAATTATAGTGCTTTGTTTTTTGTTTAGCTACGTGGAAATTTAGGGGAAAATGAAATTTTGTGGCATGTGTTTTGTTGGCTCATTAATTTTTTTTCCCCAGTTAACTACCTTTACTGGATCAGTTGATACTATCGTTTGGGTGTACTATGTGTGTATTTTTGCAAATAAATAGTTTATTTCCTTCGGTGAGTGTTGAGAACTGTGTAGGAACTAAGTAGAAAATGTTTTTTATTTATTTGTGTTTTCTGTTCTCTCTTTCAGGCTTACTTTTCTGTGTCTTTCAGTTCTCCATTTTGTGGGATTAGCTGAGATTAATTGTTCGGATTCTGGCATGTAGTAGTTTACTTTTTGTTGTTGAGCAGTGAGTAATTAAGGAGAAAATTGTGCATCTATGAATTTCTTCTGCCCTTGAATTTCCTTTTCCTTTTCTCAATCAGTGGGGATTAATTGCATACACATTATCTTTGTAGTTTTCCGCTTGAAAAGGCTACCTTTGGATGTTAGTTTAGCGAGCAAAATTAGAGGGAAACAATATGCTAAGTAACTGTTTTGAGTTCACATTTTATCTTGGACTAGAATATTATTACAATCAGAGGTTTCTAAAACGTGTTGAACATGTATAATGCACACATTTTTGGCATTGCTTCCATGTACAGTACTGCCCCTTTTCCTGATCTTTATCTTTAATTTCTTTCATCTTGATCATGAAACAGAGGAAGAGGAATGCAATATGGCAATACCGAGGCATTTCCTTTTTATCCCCTTTTACTTTATGTTCTCACATGAAGTGGAGAATGCAATGCATGGTGCGTTCGTGACATGTGTGATTGGGAGGAAGGGATAGCACTAGGCGATAATAAGGAAGATAAACAAGCCAAAATAATGTGGCATTAATGTCCACTATTTTTTATCTGAAACATGCACTTGATGTCTGCATTTGGGTTGGATAAATAGTATGGTGTTAGTTGCAGTATATTAGACACCTGCACATGTACAGTGTTTGATTATATCCACAAATTGTTAAGTTCTATTTGGTATAAGGTGTTTCAATAAACTATAAAGGAATTTACTTTTGGTTGGAGTTTGACCAAGAGTCAATGATGTCTTGTCAGTTTTTACACTTCAATCTTGCATTGTCCCTGTTGCTGTAGAATTTTGGTTACTGTGATATTATGATTTTTTATTTTTTTTCGCTTTTCTTCCTTTTCCTTCTTGGTTGGAAACTAATTAAGATTTACATGGTTGAAGAAAAACAAAAAGGAATTAAATTGTTTCCCTTTACATTTATTCTGGTTAATGAACAAATGGTTTGTGGGTGGAGTCTGTTGTTGCTCTCGACTTGTCATTCTAAACTCAACTTTCCTTATTTCATGCGAATTATCATGGAACTGAAAATTGACATGGATAATTATGACCAACTACCATGTCGTATATGAATGACAACTTAAACTGGTAGAATTTCTAACTACAACAATGAAAATACTGTTTGGACATTTTTGAACTAGCATGCTTGCAATTTTGGGGCACTTCTCTGATACTTGTTTGTCGCTTGATTTCTTTTGGACTAATAGTGTAATTCTTCGACTGATGCGAACATTGCGTAGCTATTTTTTCTTATCTTCTCTCTTGGATGTTTACTATGATTTAGCACCCTTTCTACCATTTGTTAAATGATTATTAGGAGGGACTGGCTTGTAGCATTTATTAAGTGTTACCTCTGCATGGTTAATTTCAGTTGCTTCGAACCAAATCCTTATTACTTAACCTTTTTCCATTTAACTATCATTTGTTCAGTGTGGAAGAGGCGAAGAAGAAACTATATGCACTAAGTACAACTACATATCAAGGCTTTCAGGTCGAGTGTTCAGAGGAAACATCAGAGAAGTTTAAAGGTAGGTGTTCTACATTGCTTCATGAGGAAGATTGGATTAGTTGCCAGTATTAATTTTTAAAATTTTGCTGTTATTAGGTCTACCTGGAGTTGTATTTATATTACCAGATTCCTACATCGATCCTGTAAATAAGGAATATGGAGGTAAGGGTGCTACCTAACTCAGATACTAGTTGACTGTCTACATGTTTACGTGATAGTAAAAATGCCCTAGCGTTGTTCAGGAGACAAGTATGTCAATGGAGAGACTTTTCCTAGACCACCGCCGGTTTATAGAGGGAGACAGGGAGGAAACAGGGACCGTCGTCCCAGAGGCCAAATATCGTATCAGCAAGGAAACACATCGTATAATGACTCACCACCGAGGAATCATGGTCAAAACTACGGCCCACCACCGCAGCTGCAGAACTATGGCCCACCTCCACAGCCAAACTATGGCCCACTGCCACGGCAAAACTATGGGCCTCCACAGCATCAGAGTTATGGCCAGCCACCAAATTTCCCACCTCAACAGAATTACAGTCCACTAGGAGCAGGGGAAAGAAGTGGTCCTGCACCACCAAATTATACCCCTGGAGGATGGGATAACAGCAGAAGAGATCCAATGCCTTCATTCCAGGGAAATTACAAGCAAGGGGAGCCTGGGAATTATAATGTCCAAGGACAAAGGGACTTGCCACGAAGAAATCAGTGGAGTGTACCTCCCGAGCAGACGGGCTTTATGAGACACGAACAAAATCATGGAAATGATCAGAAGTTTTCTCAGGTTGATCAGAGGAGCAACATGTAAGCGTGGGAACGTTAAAACTTCACTCCAATTGGGGGATTTAACGACTGACCAAGTGAGATAACTTTCTGTTTCATTTGTTATTACTTGCTCTTGAAAAAAAATGGTTGCAGATAGTCAATATGTTAATTCACAGTGGCATAATGCTAAAGGCTTAAACTTCTTCTCATCGGTGCAAGTGTTTGATGCTGTTTGAAAGTGATCGTTTTTATTCATTTCATAATATTATGTTTTACAGTTTCTTTTTTAGACTTCTTTACCATAGTTGATATCTTGATGAAGTTTGACAGTATAGCACGTATACATAAAACATCTTCTCGATCAGTTATTCAGTTTCAGGTCTGTGTTCATATTTTGCCAGTGAACTGATTTTGACTCTTTTTATTGATGATGTTTGACGAGGAAAATTGCGTCTGAACATGATGTTTCTGCTGCACGTGCACACGCATGTGAACACGGACACAAACATGGACACGAACGCGTGCACAGTTGCATCCATGGCTACGGATCTGCATTCTGCCACTTTACTTCATTCTCAGAATGTATTCTTATTTTGCCAGCCTGTTATGGGGTGCCAAAATTTACCTCATTTAAGGTTTTACCTCATTTATGTTTACCTAATGTTAGGCCATTGGATCTATCCTCCCTCGTTTATCTTTACCTAATGTTTATTGTGTCCTCAATCCGCATTGAATTTGATTTCAACTGGTTTATTATTTGTATTTCAAGAAATTTATTAGGACAGACAGTAGAGAAGAAAGTTATACGTGTTGGAAATCTTTGTTACACAGTCTTTTTTATACTACTGCGCAATTTGTTGAATCTTTGTTTCGTTGGAATGTTAATGCTAAATAGCGATTGGCTTTACGTTGGCATTTTGTCAAGTAGGGGATGTACCATAGAGAACTTGGTACCTTTTCCATTGTTGAGTACATGTTTGGTGCGCACAGTTCGGACAAGATTTGACTGTATCAAATAAGTAAATGTTTGGGTCTGCTTCTTTCAAGTGGCTTCTTTTTCAGAAGGAAACAGACCCAAACATGCTAAGCCGAAATATTGTTTCATGATGTAGTTCAGTTGTGTCCAACACATGTTGTAAGAGTATATAGGGTTAAATATCCCAATTGCTACAGAACTTTCTCAAATGTTTGAGTTATCATTGAACGTTCTCAAATATTTCTTAGTTGCCAACTTGATATTGAACTTTAAAAAATTCCGTGTCATTGAATTTTTCTAAATGTTTTTTAATTTCTATTGAACTTTAATTTTTTTTAAGTTGTTAATGCACTTATCAAAATGTTATTCCATCATTCGAGTGACGTTTTAAAAGTTAGCGGGCTGGATGATGTTGTAGATGAAATGACGAATGTGATAATATTTTGATAAGTTTATCAAGTGCTTTTAACTTTTAAAATAGAGAATGATGGATTGATGGGTGTGGTAATATCTTGGTAAATTTAGAAAACTTTTAAAGTTATGAGAATATTTGGGAAATTTGAATGGCAACTCAACAAACTTTTAAAGTAACAGACAATTGAGAAACATTTTGAGAAGTTTATTGGCAATTGGAATATTTTACCCAAGTATGTACATGAAGTGTTAGAAGTAAAATATATATTCTTTAAATACATACTAATAGTTAAAGAATTTATATATCATGTTAAAATTATCAAGTATAATTAATTTAGAACAATATCATGTCTCCATTGGTGTTGAAATTGAGAAGGTTAGATGTTTCGTGATCTAATCACCTTAATAATGTTCAATAGAAACTACATCTATAATAGTGTAGAAGAGGAGCAAAAAAGTTGTGATTGACTTGGGGACCATAATATTTATTTATAATATTTTGTATACACTAGTTCAATTAGAAGTCCATCAATTTTAATTTGACTAGGATCTGGTCTCTACACATTACAAAGTCCGTACTCAGTTTAGATGTCTCCAAGAGCCAATCAACATATCATTTAATAGCCATATTAATTAGATAGCTCATATAATTACAATACAATATGTAGCCCATTATAGATAAATAATCCAACAATCTTCCACTTGAGCTACATATGTTATCCAAAACAATTATATCTTAAACTTTATGTGTACATTTAAATTGATATCTTGCCTTGAAACATCTTTGTAATTACAACCTGGTCCATCTACTATATCAGCATGAGATCAAAGCGGTCTTCGTCACATTAGTTCGTAACTAAACCCATCAATGGTCATCATACCAACATGTTCAATGACATAGATCGAGTATGTATGTGTATCATAGAAATTACATGAAATGTGATCTTAACACATGTCTATTTCTAACTGGTCCTACTTTATTCTTTAGTGAGATCATACCAAAACTTTCCAATCTTAATGTTATACCACAAATAGAAAGACCAAATTCAGAGATTGGTAAAAACCATTATACTTTATTCTGTAGAAAATAATCATACAGTGTGTCTACTACAAAAAAAAGTATCAAAATATATACTCTCACTAAACCAACACATCATCAAACAATACAACACCTATATGAGCTGTATGCTCGTGAAACACCTTGGGCGGTAAATCCTTAGTGAGCAGATCTGCAATGATGGAGTTTGTACCAATATGCTCTATAGACACTTGACTACTCTGAACTATTTCTTTAACAACAAGAAACTTGATATCTATGTGCTTCGACTTCGTAGAGTTTCTATTGTTGTTTGAATATAGCACATTCGATTTATTGTTACAATATATTGTCAATAGTCTTTAAATACCACTCACAACACGTGGCCTAGTGACAAAGTTTTGCAGCCATATCCCATAATTAGATGCCTCATAACTAGCCATGAACTCAGCTGCCATGATGAATTGAGTTATGAGCGTGTGTTTAACACTCTTCCAGGATATAGCTCTACCAGCCAGCACATAAATATAGCCCGACATGGATCTCTTACTGTCTTGGCATCCAACAAAATCAGAATCAGAATACCTAATGATCTCCAAATAATCTGACTTCCGATGAGTGAGCATGAAATCTTTTGTTCTCTGTAAATAGCGCATAAACATTTTGGCTGTTTTCCTATGATCCATCCCAGGGTTACTTAAATATCTGCCCAATAATTCCACTATGTTCATACATACTTGAGCATACATAAGACTTCTTATAGCCGACGCATAAGAAATTTTTTGTATTTCTTTCACCTCAACCTCATACTTGGGACATTGACTGAGGCTGAACTCTTATCCTTTAACAATGGATATATCTCCCACTGAACTTATGGTACACATAATCTTTAACTATATTTACTTAAAATCCAAACGAGATAATGACTTGATGAAATTTGTAATACCATTTACGGGATGCTTGCTTGATACATAGATGGATTTCTTTAGTCTACATACTATTTTATTTGGATCACCTGATACAAAGTTTTCTACTCAATATCACCATTGAGAAACGCATTCTTTACATCCATCAGATGTAGCTCCAAATCAAAATAAGTTACTAATGCCATTATTATCCTAAAAGAGTCTTTCAATAAAACTGGAAAGAAATTCTCTTTCTAGTCAATGCCTTCTTTCTGAGTCAACCCTTTGACAACAAGACAAGTCTTATATCTCTCAACATTGCCTTTGGAATCCCTCTTGGTCTTAAATATCCATTTGCATCCAATGGGCTTCGCACCTTTGGGCAATTTGACGAAATCTCAAACCTCATTGTCTTTTATAGATTTCATCTCATCTTCTATGGCATCAATCCACTTTTGAGAATTAGAACTCTGTTTTGGCTTGATGGAAGTTGATTGGATCATCGTCCACCACTCCTATATCAACCTCATGTTCTTGGAGAACGACGATATAGTAATCCAGAAACGCCATTCTCCTTCACTAGTGGATCTTCGCAATGGAATTTGTTCTTGAGGTTGTTGAGTTTGCTCATTAGGAACAACAACTTCATTTTGGATAAAAAAGTTGTCAACATTGTCTTCATAATCCGGATTCGCTTATTGAACAATGTGAGTAATATGATAATTGTCAATAGAGACAACAGAAAGATAAACGAGTTCCTCTTCAAAGATGATGTTCTTAACCTTATTTTTCCCTCCAAACTCAACATTCTCAAAGAATTTTATATTTTTAGTCTCGAAAAAGGACATTGTCGAAGGATCATAGAATTTATAGCCCCTGGACTGTTCCGAGTATCTAACAAAATAGTAGCTTACAATTCTTGAGTCCAGCTTCTTTTCACTTGGCCTGTAAAGCCTTGCTTCAGATGGACTTCTCCAAATGTGCAAGTGCCTTATACCAGGCTTCTTGCTGATCCAAAGTTCATAAGAGATTTTAGTTACTGGTTTACTTGGAACCCTGTTAAGGATGTATGCTACAGTCTTTAGTGCTTCTCTCCATAAGGATTTTGGTAAAGAAGAATGACTAATCATGTTTCTCACCATGTCCTTAATAATAACCTAAAAGTTCCTATAGCCTCAACTACAACTGTTTTGTCGTCGCCTATATAAGTTTAGCATCACTTGGCTTTCGCCTCCACAGGCAACCTACATAGACACACTTATGTGAGTGGTAGCACCAGAATCCATCCACCAAGTGTGTCTAGGTACAGAAGCTAAATAAATTAACTTCAAAACAAACTATAGCGAGAATCATACATTTCTTAACACGCCATGCAGCGTAACTGGGGCATTTTTTATTTCATGTGTCCACCCTTCTTGCAAAAGTAACATGTGAACTCCTTATCCTGTTTTTTTTTTGTACTTTATGTTGTGGTGCCCCAACTGCAACTTACTTTTTCCTTTTCATTTGCTTGTCTTGAAGAGTGGTGATGAGTTAGTACTTTCAGTACTCTTACACTTACGTCTTTCCTCTTCTTGCACACAATGAGATATAAGCTCATTAAGAGTCCATTTATCCTTTTGAGTGTTATAACTCACTTTAAATTGACTATATTGTGCAAGAAAGAAAATAAAAAACAGCTCTAACTTTAGTGCATTTAGTTTGGAAGTGAGATTAGACATTTTCATAATGTATTCCATTACGTTCCTTTTTCCTTTATACGTTATTGAAACAAGATGATTTAAAAGAGGACTTGTTTCAGCCTTTTCATTTTTGGCAAAACACTTTTCATTTTCTTTAATGAATGACTTAGCATTTTCTTCCCTCGGACATAGCGCCCTAAATGTTTCGGAATAAAATGTTTCATGATCATAAGACTTATGCGGTTAGAACGACCTCAATTTTTCAAATATCTTTTATCCTCAGTGGAACTTTCATCAGTGAGAGTAAGATGTCGTTCTGTCCGAAGCGCAAAGTCAAGATCCATATGACCGAGAACAATCGTAACGTTCTCTTTCCAATTCTTGAAATTTGTGCAATTAAGCACATTGATGAAATTAATATTGACGATATTGTAGAAGCGAAGTAGAAATTGAAAAGCGAGAAAATATATCAAGTTTACAATTAATGATCATGTCATAACATATGTATGAGAAACTATATAAAGGTGGGCCCATTATAAGATACCTAGCACAACATTGATATTTAGTCTTTGGACAAAAACATCAACTTGTAAGTGGTACCCTCTATATAGTCATCAAATATTGATAATTAATTTGTCAAACAATAAACTTTTCTTTGGACCATCTTATTGTCCACATAAAAACTTCATAATTTTCATATATTTATTACCACATGTATATATGTCATTTGGTCAAACAAGAACATTCCTTCCGGGGCGGTCATTGTTCGCATAAATAATGACACACTCACATCTTAATATTCCAAAATAAGCAAATCTACGATAGAACGTATCGTTTTAATTGATTAATTTTGAAATATAAGACGATTAATTCAAGGATGTGAAGATATTTTAGGATTAAATTCAAAAATTTCAAACTTTAAGGGCCTAAGATTTTAAAATTTGAAAACTTGAAGGACCTAAGATTTAAAATTCAAAACTTTATGGCCTAAATCTTAAAATTCAAACCTTTAAGGGCTTAATTTCAACAACTCCAAATATTTAAGGCCCAAGATTTTAAAACCTGAAAACTTTAAGGACCTGAGATTTAAAATCTAAATCTGAAAATCCAAAAAAGCTTGTATTTTATTGGTAGGCTCATCACAAGATACCTACTACAACATTGACATTTAGTCTTTGGACAGAAACATCAATTTTAAGTCATATTATCTGTGCGGTTATCAAATATAGATGATAAATCTGTCAAACAATAAGCCTTTCTTTGGACTGACTTATTGTCCACATGAAATCTTTATAATTATCACATATTTACTACAACATGTATGTCTGCTATTTGACCAAACAATAACTTTGATTTGGGCCTGTCATTGTTCGCATAAGTAACATATACTCATCTTTATATTGCAAAATAAACAAATCAACACAAAAGAAGTTACTTTGGCAATATATCGTATTAATATTATTCACTTCGAAATATAAGACATTTGAATCAAGAATTTGAGAATTTAAGGGAAAAATTTTAAGATTTAAAACTTAGGGTTGAAATTTTAATACTTTAGGGATTTAAAATTTAGGATTTATGAAGTTTTGAGATTGAATCCTAAATTTTAAAACTTTAATGGCCTTTCTTTGAAGAAAATTTAAAACTTTAGGGTTAAAATTACAAAAATTAAAATTTTAGTGGGCAACTTATGAAAATTTCAACTTTAAGGGCTAAATTATTAAAATCCCATAACTATTTAAGGGCTAAATTATTAAAATTTCATAACTATAGGGTTAGATTACTTAATATTTAAAACTTTAGGACTTAGTTTTAAATTATCATAACTTGAGGAATTTAATTAATTAAGTTTTAAACTTTAGGGACTTAATGTACAATATAACCTAAACCTTCAAAATTGCACTATAATCCTTGAATTCATCAAATTTACATTTGAGGTCCCGTTTCCAAAAAAAGGTTGCAGCAGCTAGGGTTTTCAAACCCTAGTGCCAACCACTAGCCACCACCGTCCTTCTAGATCTGGTGGGGCGACAGCGCCACCTTGTAGTTGCACTGGTGGGCACTCAAACAGCGCTGCTCTTTCTTCTAGAATAGATCAATGTTCAGACAAAGCATCCATTAATAAAGCATTGCCACTCCAGCCTTATATCTCTAATGCCACAAGATCTAAAGTATAAAATTTGACCAAGGCAAGCATAAAATTTCTCAGAGCATGAACATAGTGTAAGCAAGCCATAAATTATTCAAAATTTTAAATTGCAAACCAATTTTTCTTCCATAAGGCTGATTTACTTAATTTTGAATGTCAAACATCATATATTAACACATGTAATTAATATAATATTATGGAATAGCGATGGTGATCTCGGGCGGGATAATTACCATCCGTTGTTGACCTAGAACTATCCACCTAAGCGTTGAATACACACATCAAAATGGGGCAGATCCCATACCAAATCCAATCTGCCCCATTTAATTACTTCCAGTGGCGATTTCACATTTCCATTCTCTCCATATCCGTCCGGTACCCTAGCTTCTATGAACCCAATCATCGGTGAATCCATTTTAGCTTGCCTATTCGCGTTGTAACTTTGGTCCTTGAAATTTGAAAAAACTCGGTTTCTCTTAGTGTGACTCCACCGCAAGGTAAGCCCACTTCTGCCCATTCGGTATGTCTTGTTGTGTGATTTTAATCCATAAGTGGATGGATTGTTAACAAGTAATAAAGTGATGTGTAGAGTGTCGAACCCACGAGGACTAGCTACCAATTAACTAATTAATTATAGTTCGAGTTTTAACAATATAAAGACACATTCGTTTTGATTTCAATTCTAAAATTAGCTTATAATTACTATAGATTGAAAATCGGTGATCCAATAATAATCAAAAGCCTCTCGATGGTCAATCAATTCTATATCGATATGCGAACCTAATTATCTCTAATTAAGTTTCGAACATAAAAGTATGCATTCAAATCACAAGAACACATAATCGAATTTCATAAGGTATAATAGTAATTTATATATATTATTGGACACTGTGTTATTCAAAATCACGTGTTTATCTATATTGAATCTTTCGACTTCAATAAAGATCACAAAACATTCTAATAGTGATCAAGCATTAAAACATTAGAAAGAATGAATAAAGAATAAGCAATTAATTACTAAAACGGAAAAATTTCTAATTAATTAAAAACATAAGGTTTCATCATTCATCCTAGCAATAAGTAAATTAGCTGGACATGATTTTGTAAAACAATACAAGAATTGTATAAATCATGTTCCGAAGAAAAAGAGAAAATAAGATTACAACCCGTGATTACGGCTCAAGAATCTTCAATCCGTTCTTTGATTTTCGATTATTCTATTGTATCTTTTTTCTCAAAATTCGTCTGTCGCGATTTATCTATTCTCTGGCTTTTATACTCATCTCCGAACTCTTCAAAACATGAGTTAACTTAATTTTTCTTTCTTTTTTTTTTTTTTTTTTATCTTGGACTTGGTATAATTCTATTTCTATTAGGAAACTGCTAACCAACTGCTCGTCTTGCCCATGCAATCACATGGTTCTGTCTCTTTACGTTTTGCAGTTGAAAAGCTAGCTTTGTGATCGTAGCTTTGGATAACCATGCGATCGCATGGTTATTTTGGATGATTTCTTGGATTCTTTTCTTTGATATTTGCATGCCAAGCTCTTCAAGTCTCTTTGTCTTTGCAATTAAGTCTCATTTTCTTCTATTTGCTCTATTTTCGTTAGATCGACACTTGAATTTGATTATTTCCAAAATTGATAATAAAACATTGCGCCATTATACTGAAAACATGTAAGAGTACTAATAATTGTCCCTTTTTGTTAGTCCCGATCAAGACAAAATTGTACTTATCATGTACCATCAATCAGTTGGGCTACAATGTAAGTACATACATTGATTTATGATATTCATGTTAATGAGGGGATTGGAAGATTGGGAATTCTTCAAGGGTTGTTACCCCTTCATCTTCCCCAATGATTTGTATTTCATTAACAACCCTTGGTGCAATTGTTGTTGTAGATGTTAGTGTTGTTGTTATGTGTTGGATCCTGCTTGAAATTGTCGTCGACTGTGATAATCAGACTGATTGTTTAATGTGTAGTTTTGATGCAGTAAGGCAGTGTTGATTTTGATTTTGTAAAAAAATAAAATTATGATTTGTGGTAGGAGAAAATTGGACACGTAGCTTAGCTTGGCAAACTGGAAGGCATGCAACTATGGGTTATTGCAACCTTTAGATCAAATGCAACCGGTTAATTGTAGCCATGGCGTTTACGTATCTCTCTTGCCTGCAATTAGACATATTTGAGCCTCAAGTAGCTAATGTGTAATAAAAGATGAACTCTTATCATTTTGAGCTTCAATTACGCGCCGGTGATTTTTGTTATTGGTTTGAACTGCGTTAAACATATAGGTAACAAAAGATATCTTCCTCTAGTATGAATGATGCATAATCCCGTCTTAGATGTAGTTGTGGTGCGTATATGAAGATACATACATCCCACACTGAACGGAATCCTCTTCGTAGGTATTGGAGATTCCATAACGTTACTGATCGTAAGATAGTTTCAATTCTTGTATGTTGTTATGTATTTAAATAATTACTTACATTTTTATTTGGTTAGTAGGATGGTGTGATGTGTAAAGGGTTTACCTGGGCCGATGAGGTCGAACCACAACTGGGAAGCCAATTGTTAGTAAATGAAATGCACACAAGAGCTTTGAATGAATTGAAGGTTAATGTGATGAAGTTATCGGAGAAGCTAGACAAAGTGTTGTATGACGTAGGGTCCATGCGGCGTGATACATCGATGAGAAAAAGTTGCTCGGATGTTCTAACATTTGTAATTTTCCTCGTTGTCATAAAATTTTTATAATTGATGATGTAAGCGGACTCACTGTTTTTTGTGTTTTCAAAACAAAATTGTTGTTGTTAATTATTTTAGTTTGTTAAACATTTTTTGAAGTACTTACATAAATTGCATCCATGTACAAAATTTGAGCAAGAGAATGATGAATATTGCCTCCATGAAATCATTTTGATTACAACATTAACAACATTCTTAAATGAAGCTTAAAGAAAGTTTTGGACATCGAGTTGCCCAAACTAATACATAAACCCAAGTTAATTTAATAAAACCAAGTTTCATAACAACAATGTGAACATACATAAAATCAATTTCTGGTCGAAAATACTGTTGTGCGATTATAATCCCGCAAGTGGACAGATCGTTGACAAGTAATATAATAATAAATAGAGTGTCGAACTCACGAGGACTAGATATCAATTTAACCTATTAATTTATAACCTAAATTCTAATAATATGAATAAACACAGATTCAATTTGGTTTTTGTGATTCTATACTATTTTAATTAAAACTAAATTATCAAACAATTAACTTTAAAATAGTGAGAACGAATTCAAGATCTACTAACACTAGGATTTGCGAATCCACCAACACTTTCCTTAATCAAATATCCGTTTAACCGTTTTAGCTTATAATTACCATAGATTGAAAATCAGCGTTCCTAAAATAATCAAAAGCCCCTCTCAATGGTCAGTCAATTCTATATGTTATGCGAACCTAATTATCTATAATTAAGCTTCGAACATAAACACATGCATTAAAATCTCAAGAACACCTAAATGGATTTCATAAAGCATAATAGTAATTTCTATCTATTATTGGACCCTATGTTATTCAATACCACGTGTTTAATCTATATTGACTCTCTCGACTTCAATATAAATCACAATATATTCTAATGGTGATCATGCATTAAAATAATAGAAAAAGCGCATAAAGAATAATCAACCCAAAAGCAATTAATTACTAAAACGAAAAACTTCTAATTAATTAAAAATCATGAGGTTTCATCGTTCATCCTAGAAAAAGTAAATTAGCGGGACATGATTTAAGTCAATTATGACAATAATTGACTTCATCATGATTCGCGAAAGAAAAAGAAGAAGAAATAAATACAACCCGTGACTACGGTTGAAGAATCTTCAATCCGTGCCTTGATTTTCGATTCTCCTCTTGTATCTTGTTCCCAAAATTGTTCCCTCCTGCTACGCTATTATCCGCCTTATTTATAATGTTCTCCAACCCTCTAAGACGTGTGTTTAAGTTGTTGTTTTATCTTGGGTTGTAGAGTTCTAATCTCCTCGAAAACCGCCAAAACGAGTGCTCGTTATGCCCATGCGATCGCATGGTTACCAACCTTGCGATCGCATGGTTGGTACAAATTATGTTCTGCAGAAATTCTAGACGCCTTGCGATGGCAACATTAGTTAACCATGTGATGGTTAACTTAGGCGTTGTTCCTGATTTTGTTTCTTTGATATTTGCATGCTAAGCCCTTCAGGTCTCTTTGTCTGTTCAATTTAGTCTTCTTTTCTTCTATTTGCTCTCTTTTCATCCGATTAACACTTGAATTTGATTATTTCCTAAATTAATAAGAAAACAACATACAATTAAACTGAAATCAAATAATATGACTCATAATCGTCCTTTTTTGTGAGCTCCAATAAGTACAAAATTGTACTTATCAAATATTCCCAAACTTGAACTTTTATTCGTCTCGAATAACTAGCTAAAAATAATCATGCACTTAATAAAATAAACAGGAACAAAATTCACAATATTAATAGCTTTCCGTTCTTACTTCAGCTTTTGCAAAAAGAAAAACTTATAATTCATGACGAGTGTTCGGGTATTACTATTGCAAATGTGATTATACTCAAACCATACTTGATACGTGTGTGAGACCCGTTAATCGATCAACTTAAATTCTATGGTGGTGATAGTCCAACCACTTGGTCAATTTTTCCTTTCCCTCTCGTAAAAGTACACTTCCCCCAAAATAATTGTTTTCTCTCAAATTCCGAGATTTTGGTTCAAAGGTTAAACTTCACATTATTTTCTTGCTCGAGGCTGGTTGAGAAAACTAATAATCATGACAACCTAAGTATATGATGATTCTCCAATTTATGAGCACTCTCGACTAGAAAGTTTCTACTAAATAAGTCAAACCTATTAGTTATCTAATCTCAAAATTTACTTTGCAAAGGATTTTTTTTTTCAGACAGAAATAAAAATTAAATTTAAATAAATAAATAATAATTTTTTTTTAAATATATAGATCTTATGTGCAAAACTCAATCCATTATGCTTTCTAAATGACTCATGTAACGAGCTTGAGGTCGATGACTCCCATGTCTTTCGAAACTTAGGGCATCAGGTTTTGAGAAACCCCTACGGACCTTTTCACTCGAGTCAAATAGGCTACGAAAGGAGTTATAAGATATTAATAAGGTGCAAAACTCAGTCCATTAAGCTTTCTAAATGACTCATGTAACGAGCTTGAGGTCGATGACTCCCAGGTCTTTCGAACCTTAGGGCATCAGGTTTTGAGAAACCCCTACGGACCTTTTTACTCGAGTCAAATAGGCTACGAAAGGAGTTATAAGATATTTATAATCATTTTTGTTCCTTGCGTGCAATAAGTTCATGCGTGAGGATTAGATTCCTAACATTCGGTCATTACTTAGTTTCCTCTAACTGGTCTAAAGTGCTCCACACAAATTTTCAACATACATGGAATCAATCATAACCTAGATAGCCACTATCACAGTTTAATTACCACACTTTCTCACTATATTGGTTATTTGTTCGAGATACGGATGATTTTTAGGTTTAAACAGAGTATCCTATTATTTTCAACTTAAATGCACCAACATAGCTAAAAATCATCTTGACTGGCCGACACAACACAATATCAAACATGGTCAAATAGTCTCACATTTAACCAATAGTAATAATTTGTTCACAAGTCATGGATTAAAGCGAAATAATTAAATAAAAAGTTGCATCATTAGCCGGCAAGACTATTCATATCACATAAATATGCAAACAAATAAATATAATTTTTTTTAAACAAAAATAAATTAAAAATCAAATATCAATTATCAATTATCGAATCAAGTAAATTTTTCATTTTAGTCCATTACCTCCAAACTTGAAAGAAACATTGTCCCCAATGTAAAATTTAAAATCAAAAGATTAGAGACTTCCCTGAGATAGATCTGATGGTGTTGGGAGAAAATGTGTGATAAGATCAACTGGAAGAGAAATCTGTACAGGTTGTTCGACAAATCTTTTTTTGAATGACATCTCGCCAGCCTGCAGGTTGTAACCCTAAAAAGAAAAGAAAAAAAAACTTATTAATAATTTTTTTTTTAAGAAAAACAAAATTAATTTTTTTAAATATAAATTTAAAATAATTGAACAACGTGATTATGCAAGATGACGATGATTGTAGCCTCAAAACCTAAGAATTGAAAGATTACTTAAAATCCTAAAAACCTAAAACGTGCAAATTGTCAATTGAAATCCTAAAATTGAAATAATACGAAATTTAAATAAATAAAAGGGTAGAAAAATAGGTTGCCTCCCATTGAGCGCTTCTTTAAAGTCATTAGCTTGACTTTGTCGTGGTGATCGCTCAAGACACTTTGAATAAATCTTTGGAGGACCTGCTCTTCTTGCTTTGATCAACTTCTGAACAATTTTTGTTTACCTTCCAAAGTTTGATTTTTCCCTTATCATATTGATATGATTTTGTTTTGCCGCCTGCTCGAACTCAACTAAAAAAATTTCAGCCTCCTCATCGGTTTTGATCACGTAAGACGGATGGAACTCCTCTTTCTGCGCACATATTCTTCATCTTTAAGTGGTACATCCTGATGTTGAGTAAAAACTTTATCATCAAAGCTCCCCGGCTTCCGGTCAATGACATCAATCTCAAAACAAGAATCAAGAGCTTGAAATTTAATTGCTTTGAACACATTGAATGTAATGTGTTCATCATTCACTTTCGACTTAAGATCTCATTTCGAACGTCAATTCTTGCCCGACCAAGAGCCAAGAAAGGTCGACCCAAAATGAGTGGTACATTCTGCCTTCACACGAATAATAAAATCAGCAGGAATATGAACTTGCCCACTTTCACCAATATGTCTTCAACTATTCCTCTTGGACGTTTGATTGATCTATCTGCAAGCTACAGTGTTACTGTTGTTGGCTTTGCTTCTCCTAAACCGAGTCGCTTAAAAATAGAGTAAGACATTAAATTCACACTATCACCCAAATCACATAAAGCTTTATCGAAAAATAAACTACCAATAGTGCAAGGAATATTAAAACGCCCTGGATCTTTTAATTTCGACGGTAGTTTATTTTGCAATATGGCACTGCATTCCTCAATTAGCAAGACTGTTTCATGCTCCTCCAACTTCTTTTTGTTTGAAAGAATGTCCTTCATGAATTTAGCATAGCTAGGCATTTGAGCTAATGTATCGGCAAAAGGTATGTTGATGTGAAGCTTTTTGAATACATCCAAGAATTTTTGAATTGCTGGTCTAGCTTATGTTGTCGTAGCCTTTGAAGAAATGGAATTGGAGGGACGTAAGCCGGTGGTGGAATATAATCTGGTGGAGAGTTCCATTCTTCTTGTGCAAATTTTATATCCGGTTTGTTTTCTCTCTTTTGTTGGACATGCTTTCCTTTTCGACACCGGTCTAGTCACATGAATCTCTAGCAATTCAAATCCGCTTCGTGGTGATTGCATTGATTTGCTCTTTTAAGTTGACCTCTGTATTGCTTGGCCATGTACCTAGTTGTCGCTCGATCAACAAAGTTAGCCACCGTCCAATCTGATTTTCCATATTCTTTATCGAGACATCCGTCCTTTTTTGCATCTCTTTTAGCACAGACTCCATGCGTTCTGACAATTTAGCAACTGTATCATCTAATTCTCATTCTCTTTCCTGGGGTCTTTCCTGATTTGACGGATTTTGAATATTTTGTGTATGGTCATATGAGAAATTTGGATGATTTCTCTATCCAGTATTGTAGGTCTGTGAGTATGAATTATTCTGTTGTCGCTGAAAGTTCTGAGCATATGCAGCTTGGTCAAGTAATGACATATCAACTTTGGTTAAAGGACATTCTGATGCCTGATGGTTTGCCCATAAAGTTACACATATTGGCAAGGACATCCGAACCATATTGGTGATCGAGAATATTTCATTGCTTTCATCCGCTTTGCCAATGCATCAATTTTCGCCAAGATACCGGTGAATTAGTGTTCACTTCGTTGTATTCCTCGCCGTTTTCTTCTTCAATCCTCTTTACGCCACATAATAAACTGTTCACTCATGGCTTCAAATAGATCGTAAAGGTCACCGGCGGATCTATTTTGGATAGAGCCACCTGCTGCAGAATCTATTGAAGAATGACTGGTTATAGCTAGTCCAGAGTAGAAATAATGATTCTGAGCTGCTAAAGGGAAACCATGACTTGGACACTTTCGGAGCAGTTGTTTGAATCTTTCCTACGCCTCGTGAAAATTTTCCAACTCAGATTGTTGGAAATTGAAAATTTTATACTTCAGTCTGTTTACTTTGGCTGGAGGAGGAAAATATTTCAGTGTAAATTTCTGGATCAGATCTGCCCAAGTAGTAATGCTCCCATGCGGTAGAGAATCTAACCATTCTCTAGCTTTATCCTTCATGTGTGTGGAAATAGCCTCATCTCAAGCTCCTCTTCATTAACACCGTGGTATTTGAAATTTCCACGAGATTCATCGAAGCGAGAAATGTGGTAGTGAGGATTTTCATCTGTCATCCCATAGAACGGCAGATTGTTCGAGAACAAATTGATCACATCTGACCTCAATTGAAAGTTGTCGTGTCCATAAGGCGGATATATTATATAGGACTGATTTTAAACAATCGGTGGCATCATATATTCACCCATAAGAATATCTCGCTCATTAACTTCAACAGGTCGGGCTATTGGTGCTTGATTATTTCTGCCATCTGCAGGTAATGGATTCTGGATTCGGTTATCCTCCATTGTGTCTTTCTGCTGTTGTTTCTTTTCTCTTTTTTCACGTTGTCGTCGGTGAAAGCTCCGTTCAATTTCTTGATATAAATCAAATAGATCAAGATCTTTTGTACGGCGCATACACATTTAACACCTGAAAATTTAGAAAACAGATAAAATTCAATAGTATCACGACGAATTGAAAATATGAATAAAATAAAATAAAACTAGTCCCGAACGCGGTGCCAAAAACTTGTTGTGCGATTATAATCCCGCAAGTGGACGGATCGTTGACAAGTAATATAATAATAAATAGAGTGTCGAACCCATTTAGAACTAGATATCAATTTAACCTATTAATTTATAACCTAAATTCTAACAATATGAATAAACACAGATTCAATTTGGTTTTTGTAATTCTATACTATTTTAATTAAAACTAAATTATCAAACAATTAACTTTAAAATAGTGAGAACGAATTCAAGATCTACTAACACTAGGATTTGCGAATCCACCAACACTTTCCTTAATCAAATATCCGTTTAACCATTTTAGCTTATAATTACCATAGAATAAAAATCAGCGTTCCTAAAATAATCAAAAGCCTCTCTCGATGGTCAGTCAATTCTATATGTTATGCGATAATTAAGCTTCGAACATAAACACATGCATTAAAATCTCAAGAACACCTAAATGGATTTCATAAAGCATAGTAGTAATTTCTATCTATTATTGGACCCTATGTTATTCAATACCACGTGCTTAATCTATATCGAATATCTCGACTTCAATATAAATCACAATATATTCTAATGGTGATCAGGCATTAAAATAATAGAAAAACTGCATAAAGAATAATCAACCCAAAAGCAATTAATTACTAAAACGGAAAAATTTCTAATTAATTAAAAATCATGAGGTTTCATCGTTCATCCTAGAAAAAGTAAATTAGCAGGACATGATTTCGTCAATTATGACAATAATTGACTTCATCATGATCCGACGAAAGAAAAAGAAGAAGAAAAAAATACAACCTATGACTCTGGCTGAAGAATCTTCAATCCCGTGCATTGATTTTCGATTCTCCTCTTGTATCTTGTTCTCAAAATTCGTCTCCTCCTGTTCTGGCTATTATCTGCCTTATTTATAATGTTCTCCAACCCTCTAAGACGTGTGTTTAAGTTTTTGTTTTATCTTGGAGTTGTAGAGTTCTAATCCCTCAGAAAACTATCAAAACGCGGGTGCCGTTTTGCCCATGCGATTGCATGGTTACCAACCTGGCGATCGCATGGTTGGTACAAATTATGTTCTGCAGAAATTCTGGATGCCTTGCGATCATAACCTTAGTTAACCATGCGATCGTATGGTTAACTTGGGCGTTGTTCCTGATTTTGTTTCTTTGATATTTGCATGCTAAGTCCTTTAGGTCTCTTTGTCAGTTCAATTTAGTCCTCTTTTCTTCTGCTTTCTCTTTTCATCCGATTGACACTTGAATTTGATTATTTCCTAAATTAATAAGAAAACAACATGCAATTAAACCGAAATCAAATAATATGACTCATAATCGCCACTTTTTGTGAGCTCCAATAAGTACAAAATTGTACTTATCAAATACCAAATTACCTAATAATGAAATTAAACTTGCGTCCTAGTTATTACAAACGTCACACAAACCAATTGACAACATCGTAATGACTACTTGCAATCGACGTGAATGTTCCATCATCCTGCATTCCCACGTTGTCAATTTCGCCCTGGGGATACGTATCCGTATTTGTCCTACACAAATGTCCACAATGCGTTTAGCTAGCAATTCAAAAAATTATATAATAAAGTTGCATACAAAAAATCATTAACAACTAACATTTCATTGCGTTTAGGACACGTCCGTTTGTCGTGTCCATGTTGGCCACATATACGACATTGTCTGTTCCCTTTCGCAATTTATTTTTCTTTTATTGACTTTAATCCTTTCTTGCACCCTTTTGCCCTTACTGCACTAGGATCTTGAATTGTGTGATTCTCTTCACGATTTGTAATTTTGTTTCTTCTAGAACCAATATTATCGCCATCATTTATCTCTTTTACTCGTAAATGATATGACTCGAATTCTCCCATAATAAACGTGATGCACGCATCCGTCAAAGTTGCGTCGTCAACAATCAAAGAGGCCTTGTGCACCAACAAACCATGTCTTGCCATTAATGACGTACTCGAACATTCATTCGTGGACAACCCTAAGGTAGGATCACTGCAATAAACCACTTTTGTATTCTTTGTCCATCTTCGTAATATGTACTTATTTAGTATAAGTAGTATTTGTTTTTTCCTCAAATAGCTAATCACGTGCCGACATGAATACCCGCTGAATTCAAATGACCAACAACTGCATGAAATGAAATTACTCTCCATATATATGTAAGCTGTCGATGTCGATCAAATGTTTTTCCATGCTCCATTCGCTCCATCCCATAAATGTTTGAATCGACAGACGTAGATCTCTTCGTGCAAATGTAGAAATGACTTTGATCAATTTCCGTCTGAAACAACAAAATATCTTCTTCGTGTATATATGAACCATTTGATTTTTCCATTTGAAATTTCGACATTAGTCGAAGTTGTTCACTGATATCAATATGATTAACCACTAACTCCTCATGTCGCTGATGGCATAGTGCCATATTGAAATGAGTGATGAAATCCATAAATGAATTATTTTTATTAACATACTTCTTGAAAAAAGAGTGACCACTCTCTGATCTTTGACTACTGGACATTCCTGCACTGAAAAGGTGATTCAGATAAGCTGGAACCCATCGACTACGAAGACCATATATGGTACACAACCATTCATTGCAGTCAAACATTGTGTTTTTCATTATTGCAGCCCAGCGTTCCTCGAACTCCTCGGGTAACTCGGATTGTTTAATGATATTCACCAACATATACACCAATCACATTCATCTTTTCAGAGAACTTGTTCAATTTGTGCCACAGACAATATTGGTGGAATGTAAATGGCAAAACTATTGATATGGCTTTAGCTATTGCGGCATCCTAATCGATAATAATAATTTGTGGCGCTTGTGTAGGCATTGTTGAAGATATGAAAAGATCGTGATATTATTCTATTTGATATTTTTTCGATTGTAAGGGATTACTTTCCTTTATAGTTGATTGTATGATTATTACACAATCTTTTCTTTTAGGACTATTGTAACCCTATAAATAAGGTCTTCTACCTTGTAATAAGTAAGACAGAATTCTCATATTACTTTCATTATTTTCTCAATTATATTCAGTTTATTAATTTATCTTGGTATCAGAACAGGTTTGATCATACTTGGTTTAAACTTGAAATCATTTCCAAGGCCACTCGCCGGCCAAGTTTTATTTTTCTTTTAGATATTGTCATCTGACTAAGTTTTGTTTTTTAGAGTCTTCTTGAAGGTTTGTCGGGTTATTTTGGTCTTGACTGATTAGATCACTTGGACCCTTTGGTTTGTTTGGGGTATTTATGTTCAAGTCAGTTTGAAATTTAGAATTTGTCTAGTTGTTCTGTTTTGGAATGTGGTTGGTTTTGCATCCAAGTGATAATATGAATTTTATTTTGTTTTGTTGATCTGGGATGCGGTTTTTGGCATTTAGTATTTACATCTAATGATTTAGATTTGGAATTTACATCCAACTAATCTAGATTTGTAACTTGGTATTTGCATCTAATAATTTGGATTTGCAATTTGGTCGATGAATCGAATTTAGTTTTTGGTATTTGGTCCAGTAATCTAGAATTTGGTTTTTGGTATCTGGTCCAATTAATTTAGAATTTGATATTTGGTCAAGTTAATATGGAATTTTGGTCATCGAAGTTTGTATTCTTTTGATTTGATTACCTTAATATGTTCGGATTAGTGTTGTTGACGTGCACAAAATATTTCACAAAAACAGTGTTATGGCTTTTGTAATGAAGTTTTCAACCCATGGACGCATAAAGCATATTGAGAGTGAGTGTCATCTTATTCATCAACATCTTCAGCATGACACTTTAGTAAACGCATTTCTGGAGTATCCTTTGATCCATGGACAAGACGAGTTGCTTGGATTAATTTAATTTTCAAACTCAATTTGGTTTTTATAACACCATATTGAGTTTGAGGGGGGATGTTGAAGATATGAAAAGATCGTGATATTATTCTATTTGATAGTTTTTCGATTGTAAGAGATTACTTTCTTTTATAGTTGATTTTGTGATTATTTCACAATCTTTCCTTTTAGGACTATTGTAACCTTATAAATAAGGTCTTCTACCTTGTAATAAGTAAGACAGAATTCTTATATTACTTTCATTATTTTCTTAATTATATTCAGTTTATTAATTTATCAGGCATGGCTTCCAAGAACTTTGAAAACAACTACACAAATGACTCTGTTGACTCGTCGCTCAATAACCCACAGGAAAATAGAATGGTTTGGCTATGATGGTTCACTCATACAAACGGTGCAAAAATCATCGAGTACTTGTTGGTGTTGTAGTTAGTGTCAAAGACAACCGCATCTCCAAAAAATGCGTACGATCAGCGTGACTCTGAGTCAGCCCAAAAACAACGAACCAACTTATTTGCCAAGTCAATCTTGTAATCGAAATAGAAATTGGGACTTTTCTTTTTTTTTAAATGTGAAATACTCAATCAATGTCTCAGCATCATAACCCCTGTTGCTCTTCTCGAATATTCCTCTCATTGTTCCTCAAATCTCTCCCTACGCACCCAGCCGATGATGGACCACTTGAGTCTCTCTCTATCAAGCGAATTTGCTGACATGTTGGTATGTTAGCTTCTGCCAACTGTTGTGTTAATGCCTTATTTGTTGTTGATACATGCCGATGTGAATGTAACAAATGTACTCTAATTGGCGTAGTAAGAGCATGATTATGTTCCTCCACAAATTTATTGACAACCCATAACTGTCCTGTTTTTTTTTTTCACAATAGATAATCTAGAATTACATCCGACTTGCATCTTTCCATGATTTCTTTCTCCATTGCGTACCACAACATCTTTATGTTTGTTCTTATATGTCTCGTATGTTTTACTTTCGTTTGAGCAAACAAAAATTTTCCAGAAAGTTTCATTTATTTCTTTATTTTTCTTGCTATTGCCAATACGTGCACTAAAACCAGCTTCACGTGCATACTGGTTGTAAAATGTATATGCCTTCTCATACGATTCAAACTCTTGTCCAATCTTCGAAATTTGACTTATAGAAACTTGGAGAACAAAAATATTATCCGAATTTCGACAAGACTAGCAAGCAGATAAAATGAAAAAATTCAAAAGATTGGAAGCAGAAATCAACATTAATCAACAAAAATAAATCAAATTATTAATCACATTATTGCACATAACCAAAGAACCATATCAAAAGGTTGGAAGCATAAAATGAAAAAATTCCCAGCTTTAATTTACATACATCACAGTATTTTCATTTCACATGACCTTCAAGCAAAACAAACAACAAAAATTCTAACTAAAATTTAAATTTTAAGTCTATTTGTTAGGAAATGTGTTGACCTGTGGTTAACTTTAAATCTTAATATTTTGATTATAACAAACAAAATAGTTGTGTTTTCTAACAATCTTTTTTCAAGCAATATTCAAAGCGCTACAAATCGAACTCTCATGCAATGTCAAGATCAAGTCAAAATCAAATACAAGAGTTCAAGTATCTCAAGATCTAAAATTCAAGATTCGAAGATCAAGATTGAAGAATAGATTTCTAGATAAAATTGTAAAGATATTAACTCCTTAATTCTTAACAATTAAATGAACGAAAGCTCAAAAATATTTTTTATCACTTGCATAAAAATATTTTTATCAAAGCCAAAAATTCATTTTTCAAAACTCTGGAAACGGACAATCCATTTGCTAAACCGGTTGAACCGGTCGACCATTTGAATTGAACCGGTCGACCGTTTGAATGTCACTCTCCAAAAAGTGTCAGTTCTAATTTTTTACAGTTCAACGGCTAGTTTTGACCAATCTGATCGATCGACCGTTTGGTCATTCGTTTCAACAGAAAGTGATGAAAATTCATCTCTATAAATATCACTTCATTTATTATCATTCAACAACACTTACAAGAATATTTATAGAGAGAATCATATTGAAAACTTCATTCAAAGCTTCATTACATTTATGTCTTCAACATCTCTTATTAAAAAATTTTGTTTGATTAAATCAAACTTTTGATTCATCATTCTCAACAAAGTTTTCTTCTAACACTTGAGATTTCATCATCTATTGCTATTCATTAAAGTGTTAGTCTATCTTAGAACTAAATTTGTATTTATCATTCATTTAGAGAGAAATACTCAAATCAATCTCTTTACATCTTTGGGTCATATTGAGGTCCTTTGAAAAGCTCAATATTGTATAAGGATCGGTGCTCCTTGTTTGTAAGTCACCGGATACATTTTAAGGGTTTAGATTGCACAATAAGTCAATCAAAATAGTAGAAAGACTGTGCTCGTGTTGGAGAACTTGGTAACGGGGGACGTAGATCATTGATTGGATCGAACCTCCATAAAAATATCGTTTGCACTCTATCTTCATTTTTATTTACTTATATTGTGCTTATATTTTTGTGGATTAATTTTCATTTCTTAACTATCTTTTTATTTAGAATATTTTTCGAAAAAGTTTGAGAAAACCAATTCACCCCCCTCTTGGTTAGTTATTCTTGGGCTATCAATTGGTATCAGAGCAAGGTGCTCATTTTTTTGATTAAACAATCTTGAATAATGACTAACCAAAATTTTCAAAACCTTGAGGGTCACTCTACAAATCGTCCTCCTTTCTTTAATGGCACCTATTACAATTATTGGAAAACTAGAATGATGATTTACATTCAATCAATTGATTATAACATTTGAGAAGTTATCGAATTTGGTCCATATGTGCCTACAAAAATTATCAAAGTTGATGATAAACTGGACCAAACTATTTCTAAGCCTAGAGAAGAATATGATGAAGAGAATAAAAGAAAATTGTCTTTGAATGCTAGAGCTAAAAATTTACTTTATTGTAATTTAGATAAAAATGAGTTTAATCGTATTAGCACATGTGAATCCGCATATGATATTTGACATGCATTAGAGATAACTCACTTAGGTACCAACAAGGTTAAAGAAACTAAAATAAATCTATTGACAAAAGATTTTAAAAATTTCTTTATGAAACAAGATGAACATATTGTTAATATGATTATTAAACTTACCGATACCTTAAGGGCTTTGATAGAAAGTTTACTAACGGTGAACTTGTGAGCAAAATACTTAGGTCTCTATCGGAAGATTGGAACTCCTTGAGAATGTTGATAGAGAATACAAAAGATGTCAACACTTATCTATTGGATGAGCTATATGGAATATTGATGATGTATGAGCTCAACAATGTCGAAACAAATGAGAAAACAAGAAGAAGCAAAGAAAAGACAAAGGAGCCTCCCAAGAAGCAAATTGTATTGAAATCAACAAACGATGAAAGATCCTACAACACAAACTTGAGTGATGAAGAACTTGATGACTTAGTTCTTCTTGTCAAAAAATAGAGAGGATTTCGAAACAATAGGCGATTTCAAAAGAAGAATGATAAAGGCGAAGAGAAAAGTAAAAAGATCATATGCTATGATTGTGATAAACCCGGTCACAAGAGGACCGAATGCCCGAACAAAAAGAAGTTCACCAAAATGAAAGCTCTTCAAGCTAAATGGGACGATAGTGATGAAGATGATATTGAAGAAGATGAAGTTCAAGAAGAAATCCCTAACATGTGCTTCATGGCTATTGAGGATGAGGTAAATACAAACAACAATGACTCTTACATTGACTTATCTACTTCTTATGATGAAATTCTTGAAGAATTTGAGAAACTTGTTTCAAAATACTCTATTCTTAACAATAAACACTCATTATTGAAAAAGGTTGTCAAGAAACTCTTTATTGCACAAAAGAGCTTTGAAAAAGAAAAAGATGATCATAAATCCTTAATTAAAGAAAATGTTTCATTGAAAGAAAAAGTGGTTGATCTAACAAGCATTATTCACAAGTTTACCCAAGGAAAGAAAAAATTTGAATTAATGCTTGGTGAGCAAAAATGTGTATTCAACAAAGGGGGAATTGGATATAAACCTCTCTTGAAACAAAAATCCCTTGAAACCATATTTGTGAAATCATCCAATTTTTCTCAACAAAACATCACATGTAGTTTTTGTAAGAAAATTGGTCATATTGCTTATAATTGTTCAACAAAAAAGAGGCTATACTTTAAAAAGAAACACAAGTAGATAAAAGAATCCACAAACACTAACTATCAAGGACCCAAATTTATGTGGGTACCGAAGATCAAAAATTAAAATTATTTTTGTAGGTACCACTAAAGGTCAAGAGCAATTAGTTCTTGGATAGTGGTTGTTCAAAACATATGACGAGAGATCGATCACTACTATCAAATCTCAAAAGAAAAGATGGAGGTCATGTAACTTTTGGAGACAATGCCAAAGGAAAAATCATAGGCATTGAAAATATTGGTAATCGTTCTTCTCCCTCTATTGAAAATATTTTATTAGTTGATAACTTTAAACATAACTTGCTTAGTATAAGTCAATTGTGTGATAAATGTTATCTCATTAAATTTGATTCTTCCAAATGCCTCATTGAGGATGTTATATCTAAAGAGGTATTGTTCATGGGGAGCCGAAGTAAAGATGTTTACATCATAACTATTGAATTTGAACTTGAAAAAGAAATAAAATGTCTTTCAAGTATAAATGATGATTCTTGGTTATGGCATAGGAGATTATGTCATGTTAGCATGGATTTATTTTCAAAAATCTCCAAAAATAACTTTGTAAAAGGTTTACCAAATATAAAGTTTGAAAAAGATAAAATTTGTGATGCTTGTCAATTTAGAAAACAAGTAAAGAATTCTTTCAAACTTAAACAACACTCTTTTACTTCAAGACTTTTACAACTTCTCCACATGGACTTATTTAGACCCTCTAAAACCGCTAGTTTAAGTGGAAAATATTATGCATTTGTTATTGTAATATTATGCATTTGTTATTGTTGATGATTTTTCAAGATTTACTTGGGTCATTTTCTTGAATTTAAAAATGAAGCTTTGAATGCATTTAAACATTTTTGCAAAAGAGTCCAAAATGAAAAATGATACACCATTACCACAATTAGGAGTGATCATGGTGGAGAATTTGAAAATATAGCTTTTGATGAGTTTTGCAAATCAAATGGATATGAACATAATTTCTCCTAGAACTCTTCAACAAAATATTAGAAAGGAAGAATCGAACATTTCAAGAAATGGCTCGAACCATATTGAATGAAAACAATTTACCAAAATACTTTTGGGCTGAAGTCGTAAATACTTCATGTTATATTTTAAATAGAGTTTTGGTTAGTCGAAAGAAAACTAAAACTCCATATAAGCTTTGAAAAAATAGAATTCCCAATATCGGATATTTTAAAGTTTTTAGTTGCAAGTGTTTTATTTTAAACACGAAAGAAAATTTGAGAAAATTTGATCCAAAATTCGATATTGGAATTTTTCTTGGATATTCATCTAATAGCAAAGCTTTTACAGTTTTTAACAAAAGAACTCTAGTAGTTGAAGAATCTATGCATGTAGTCTTTGATGAATCTAACTCCATTGAACAAGAAAAAGTCATTGATAATGAAGATTTGGAAATTCCATTTGAACAACTAAGTGTTCAAAATCAAGACAAAGAGAATCCAAATAACATTGAAATTCAACATGAGGAGGAACCAAGTATGCAACAAAATGAAGAAAAACCTCATGAAGATCTCAACACTTCATCATTACCAAAAGAATGGAGGTTTGTCCCCTCTCACCCAAAAGATCTCATCATTGGTGATCCATCAAAGGGGTAAGCACAAGAAATTCTTCTAGAAATTTTCATAACAATTGTGCCTTTCTTTCACAAATCGAGCCAAAGAACTTTAAAGAAGCCGAGTTTGATGAATTTTGGATTCTAGCTATGCAAGATGAACTAAATCAATTTGAAAGAAATCATGTTTGGGATTTAATTGCTAGACCAAATTCACAAACCCAGAATTGGCACAAAATGAGTTTTTCAAAACAAACGAGATGAAAATGGTATAATTGTGCATAACAAAGTTAGATTAGTGGCTCAAGGTTACAATCAAGAAGAATGCATTGATTTCGAAGAAACTTTTGCACCGGTTGCTAGATTAGAATCAATTCGCATGCTTCTTGCTTTTGTTTGTCATAAGAACTTTACTCTATTTCAAATGGATGTCAAAAGTGCATTCTTGAATGGAGTCATTCAAGAAGAAGTTTTTGTTGAGCAACCACTCGATTTTAAAAATTATAAGTATCCGGACAAAGTTTTCAAACTTAGAAAAACCCTTTATGGATTAAAACAAGCTCCTAGAGCATGGTATGAGAGATTAAGTAAATTCCTCTTATCAAATGGCTTTTTAATGGGTAAGGCGGATACAACACTATTTATAAAAACAAAAAAGAATGATATGATTGTTGTTCAAATTTATGTTGACGATAACATTTTTGGCGCTACTAACATTTCTCTATGTGAAGAATTTTCTAAGTGCATGAGTAGGAAATTTGAGATGAGCATGATGAGTGAACTTAAGTTCTTTCTTGGACTTCAAATCAAACAAACTAATGATTGAATATTCATTAGTCAAACCAAGTATATCTTGGATATGCTCAAAAAGTTTGAAATGGAAGAATTGAATCCAATGAACACTCTGATGAGCTCATCAATCAAACTAGATAAAGATGAGCTAGGTATTTCTTTTGATATAACAAAATATCGAGGTATGATCGGATCTCTTCTTTATTTAACCGCTAGTAGGCCCGATATTATGTTTAGTGTATGCTTATGTGCTAGATATCAATCTAATCCTAAGAATTTCCATCTTAGTGCCGTAAAATGTATTTTCCGTTATCTTAGTAGAACTAGATTTTTGGGGCTTTGGTATCCCAAAGAAACTCATTTTGATTTACTTAGTTATTCGGATGCCGATTGGGCAAGTTGCACAATTGATCGTAAAAGTACTAGTAGGACGTACCATTTTCTAGGCTTTGCTTTAGTTTCTTGGTTTAGTAAGAAATAAAATTCCGTTGCCTTGTCAACTCGTCGGGTTTAGTATATCTCCGCCGCTAGTTGTTGTGCTCAAATCCTATAAATTAAATAAACTCTAAATGATTATCACCTTTCATTTGAAAAAGTTCCTATTATGTGTGATAACACTAGTGCCATCAACTTATCTAAAAATCCCATTTTGCATTCTTGTACCAAACACATCGAGATTAGATATCACTTTCTACGAGACCATGCACAAAAGAGAGATATAACTTTGGAGTTTGTAAACACCGAAAAACAATTGGCCGATATTCTCACAAAACCATTAGCACTCGAAAGATTTTCATACATTCGACGAAATTTAGGTATAATTGATGAATGTGAAATATGTGGCTAACTCCTTGAGTTTTCTATAATTGATTGCATTTTATGTGACAAACATGTTTTACAATTTTTTGACAAAGGACCAAATCAATGAATTTCATAAAATTTTTGCAAAATTGTCCAACCGGACGACCATTATTTTAAAACGGACGTCCGTATGATTTTAAACGGACGACCGCCACATCATCCGTCTCGATCATCCGTCTAAACATAGAGTTCAATTTCAAAATTCAATTCAAACGGTGGACCGTCTGAGGTTTCCGATCGTCAGACGGTCTAAATCAAGGTTTTAAGTTAGAAAATTTTCAAATTTCTTCATTCCAACTTCGCATGAACCCACGCTTTTTACACCCAATCTCTTCCCATTCATCAAATCTCTCTCAAATTCTTCAAATTAGTGTTTACAATCAAAACCCATATCAATTCCACACCTAAAACCGCAAAATCCCCAATTTCTATCCACGGAATCGTCACAATACATCCCAAATGGACAAACCTAAACCTTAGACTCCACATCCGTTCTCCAACAATGCCTCGAGTTAAAATGGCTGCCAAGCGATCTAGGAGGGAAAGGCTACCTTCTTTTCCATCCTCCTCCTCCGAAGATCCTCACACAAAACGAATAGATCGGTGTCCCGTCCTCATAGGTAAGAATGTCGACCTTGCCTCCTTCACACATGACGCACCCTCATTCAATATAGAAAATCTTTTTATGGGTATGGGTTGGGTTTCTCTTCTTATCCTAAATGATAAGGTTTACCCCCCCCACACACAAATTGTCAAAGAATTTTACACAAATATGATTTTCTCTCCGGGTCGGTATTTCGTGCTTTTCTTAGGAACAAACGAATAAAGATCACTCAAGACCTTATTCGTTCCATTCTTCATCTTTATGATGGTGGTATGCGTCTCTATACCACTAAAACAATCTCTCACACTACCGAATATGATCCGTTCAAGCTTGTTGTCATGTCACCGGCAAGCATTTTGAGGTCGCCGTACGCCTAAGCACGAATCAACTCACTTTTCCGTGTGTCGTGTCCTCCATAACATCATCGTCCACATTATTGTCCCTCGAAAGGGTCATTTAGATGAGGTTAATCATTTTGATGTCTTCGTTGTGCTCGACTCTATCCTCCGTGGGCGTAAGCTTGACTTTTCATACATTATGATCCAACACATGAATCGTTCTTTAGCAAAGACTAGAGCTAAGGCGCTTCCTCACTACTTTAATGATTCTTACTAAAAATTTCAACATTTTGAAATCTCCTTCCGTGATTCGGTCGCCATTCTTCCTAAAGCCACCGACACCATCAATATCCTTACTCTCAAACGGATGAAGATTTTCAAAGAAAATGCAGACAATGGGTGGAAAGGTCAAAAGGGTTTGACAATGAGTCGGGACCTCCACGCTATCCTTCGAGGGTGAAGATATACACGATGACGAAGATGCTCCTCCCCGTCCCCACCTCGACAAAGATCACAACGGCCGCCGCCGTCCTCCACCTCCGGCTTCAACGAGGACCAATTTAATTTACTAAATGGACGGATCGACTCACTTTCTTCTTCGGTCGAGGGTCTACACCATACCGTGGGGACTATCAAACATTTGGTTGACGGCATGACTACATTGCTTCAAGCTCTTCACTCCCGTCTTGATGCCGTGCTTCCCCCGCATCCGCCACCGGAGACCGTGTTTATTTCTTTTGTTTTTGTTGTTTTTGTCTCTATGTTTTTTTTTAAAACAATCATATGTTCTAGCTTTCATCTATGTATCTTTGAACTATGATTGTTTTTAGATTTCAATTTTATCAATGAATGGCATATCTTGTTTCATTTAAGGAGAATATGTTTTAATCTTAGTGTTTCGATTATGCTTTTTTTTTTTTGTTTATGCCAAAAGGAAGAAATTATGTGATGTGAGATGAATTGGAAATTGTATGTGATCTGATGAACTTGATGAATGTGATGATACATAAATATTTTAAAATTTGAAAATATTTGACAAACAACTTGACATTTGATATATAATACAAAATGGTTTGGACATTGGTTATGTAATACAAATTGGTTTCATATAATTCAAATTAATCAAACCATGTTCACTTGAAAAAGAAAGGTGGAATATATTTGCTTTAATTTATCTCATTATTCTATATTCTCACATTGTTTGTCATAATCAAAAAGGGAGAAATTGTTGACCTATGGTTAACTTTAAACATTAATGTTTTGATTATAACAAACAAAATAGTTGTGTTTTCTAACAATCTTTTTTCAAGCAATATTCAAAGCGCTACAAATCGAACTCTCATGTAATGTCAAGATCAAGTCAAAATCAAATACAAGAGTTTAAGTATCTCAAGATCTAAAATTCAAGATTGAAGAATAGATTTCTAGATAAAATTGTAAAGGTATTAACTCCTTAATTCTTAACAATTAAATGAACGAAAGCTCAAAAATATTTTTTATCACTTACATAAAAATATTTTTATCAAAGCTAAAAATCAATTTCTCAAAACTCTGAAAACGGACAATCCGCTTGCTAAACTAGTTGAACCAATCGACCGCTTGAATGTCACTCTTTAAAAAGTGTCATTTCGATTTTTGCGCTTCAACGGCTTAGTTCTAACTAATCTGATCGATCGACCGTTTGGTCATCCGTTTCAACAGTAAAGTGAAAAAATTCATTTCTATAAATACCACTTCATTTATTATCATTCAACAACACTTACAAGAACATTTATAGAGAGAATCATATTGAAAAACTTCATTCAAATCTTCATTGCATTTATATCTTCAACATCTCTTATTGAAAAATTTTGTTTGATTAAATCAAACTTTTGATTCATCATTCTCAACAAAATTTTCTTCTAACACTTGAGCTTTTCTCAATATTTTCTCTATTTCATCTTCTTTGCTGTAACCCACAATTATCGGGAAAAACTAGAAATTTCTTATACCTAATACAATTTTTGGTAATAATATAAAATGATTTAGAATTAATGGGTACTAGGGTATATAATACCAACACATACATTTGTGGTAATCGAAAATTACTTTTAAAATTTTTCTCACATTGGATTAAAGTTTTCCAATAATATGTTTTGCAAGTAATCATGTGGACCATTGTAGTGTGGGTCGTTATAATAAAGCGATATTATAGTTGCATAACCTGTATACATGATTGAAGCATTAAATGGGTAAATTTCATCTATTGCCTATGTTTGTACGCCGTATTTGTTAGAAGAAAATTTTCTACATAATTCATCAAATACTTGTTTTAAAGCGGGTGATACAATAGTATAATTTGCTACTTTGTGTTATATTTTTTCTAATTGTAGAAGCATAGGTTTTCAATAAACTTGGATAATCAAATTAAAAATGTGGCCATACACAAGCTGAACATGAAATAAAATATCACCAAAATCAAATTGAATTATCGCGTTAATCTCTCTATTATTACTATTATTAGGCGTAGCATTTTCAAATGTGAAACTACCCGAATTATAAATTTGCATAAATTACATTCTCCAATAATATTAAATTTTGAATAATTGAAATCATGTATTCTATTCTGGTGAGTCAATTACTTTAAAAAGAAATTATTTTTTATACATAATTTATTGTTTGTCAATATAATGTGAAGTGGCAACAATATATTCTTAGCAGTTTTACCCGAATCATAAGTCCGAGAAGTAAATAATACAACATCGAAATATTTATGATCGAAATTATATTTTCTTTCTTTTTATTATATATAAATAATAAGTATTAGCTTCAAAGTGTTTCTAACGATAAATAAATTACCTTGAAGATATTTGTATACGAACTTGGGAAGTAGGAGACCTTTCTACTATACTAAGCACTGATCTTGCACACTAGTTGAGTCGTATCTTTCGGCCTTGGGTTCTCTTGCGAATACCTTTCGATTGTTAAGATTTGGACTAGAACCCCTTTAAAGGTCCCATTTGAAATTCGAGGCTAATGTTGAGCTTGATTTGTATCAACTCCATTGTTTACGCACACACTTTGGATAGTGTATCGTTTAGATGGCTCAATGTCACCCACCACTTTATCATTTAAAATTTGTGTTTACGATGTTTAAACATGACCTTTGATGTCTGGTTGCTAAATCTCTTTGTTATCTTAGTGCATACCTAATTTGGAAATGATCATAATCACAAGGCTTTTTTGTTTTCATGACTCTTACGTTGAGTATAAACCAGATTATTGGCCATGAGTATTAGTGCGTTCCTAACTCTTCATCAATATCCTCCAATGGGTTAATAACCAATCCACCAATCGCCACCAAATTCGAGGAATTAGAATCTCATTTGAGTATTACTAAAATCATCGTGAGTCCCGGTGGGCAGTGCTTTACCTTGTGTGTAATGATCCAAGTAGAAATGAGAAATGCTGAATGTCCTCGAATTGTAGAAATGTAAAAATTCAGACTAGAAAAAATCACAAATAATAAACAAATTCATACCTTAAATTATCTGATTAAAGTTAATATTGTATATAATGATTTCGATTGATTAGTTGAAGATATAAGTTATTGGAATTTGCAAGTGGATAGAGGTTTTGAAACCAAAAATATAGTAATTAAAAATAATAATTAGAGGACCAAGGTGATTCATTGATAACAGTCCTGGCGTGCCATTTAAGACCCTTAGCTTTTAAAAAATTTGGGGTGTGTTACAGACCAGCGGCGACTACGTGTGCACAATCACTTGCTGAGATCTGGGTTGACCTGGGCCCAGCCCTTGAGTTGTCTAAGGTTGGTTGTGCCTTTTCAAGGGTGAGCCGTCTCCATACTTAAAATGAAACTCGGCTAGATCCTTCAATGAAACTAGGGCCATGAATGAAACGACCTTTTACGGATGTCGAGTCACGCTGGCTGCAGGCGGCTCTACGACCCACGTTGCCGTCTCTGTCGTAGCTCGCTGCAACCAATGAGAGGATTTCTCCATGGTTTTTGGACCCGAAAATCCGAAAGCGGTTTGGGTGACAGATGAAGGAAAATCCTCGGGCATTTTATCCCCAGAACAGGGGGTTGCGAGGAAGAAGGTACCCTTTTTCTGGCAATTATTTTACATAATTGGATATGAATAGATGTTGTTTTAAAAGGAATTAAATGCGAATACAATATTTTTAACATGTTAAATTAAGTAAAATTTATGTGAAGGCATGACTTTTTGGTCCAGTCTTTCAGATTTTTTAACGAGAATCCGTTCGAGACTCGAGAATCCTTCTCTGAGTATAAATATTTTATGGTTCGCTAATTGATATATGACTTATGCTTCAGGTACTGAATATGAATTACATATTTATTAATTTTTTTATTATCAAATTGGTGTCTTGCCATGTAGTGATTTAGTAATATTACAAAATTAGTTCTCCAACGTGTTGGCATATAAAGTATAAAAAATTAAATTAATTATAAGCCAATCATTATTAGCTTAAAATGAAAAAAAAAAAGATTAAATAATGTAAATAAGTCAAATAATATAATTGAATTTTTTATATATCTAATTCTCTAAATAGTTACCTGCCAATTTGACTAATTATACATGAGATAATATGTGTACGAGTTGAGCGATGATAATCTAATATATCACAGTGGACAGTAGATATAATGTGACTGGATCCCTTTGAACAATTGTCCGGTGGACGGTGGATAAGTAATAATTATATCATTAGATCATTTTCCTTGATCCGAGTTGGTATTTCTAGTTAGATATGAATACTATACTTTTGATTGAGACATAAATTATTGTACTACAAATGTGATAATTAATGTATGAAAAATTGTAACAAACAAAAAAACTTAACGATCCTTACATAACGATCAGCAGTGTGATTTAACTAAATTTAGATTAAATTAAATTAAGAAATAATTTTAATCTTATTTAAACAACAAATTAATAGAGAACAAAATTAGAATTAGCGCATTATAGTTAACCGATTCATTTCATTGTAAGGTTTATCGTTGTTAGATTATTGAAATTTTATTAAGTGACAATTAATAGATTAAGCTATGCGCAGACATAAGATGTAACATATTAAACTCGAGAGGAAACACATGAGACCTATAATGACCGATAAAATAGTCCACTAATTAAAATCTTGATTAAAAATACAATAGTGTCGATTTTTGCTAATTTTGCACAATTAACAAAAGGGCAATCAAAGACTTTGATCGACTTCATAGATACTTCTTCTTTTGACTTGTTGATGGTAGGATCAAATTCTTTGGTCTTGACTTTATCACCAATTCCCTATTGGCACTTCCAGCTACCTTCACCACTTGGATTAGGGCACATTTCTTAACTACGCGTCAAGTGATTGTCAAAATATTGAATCGTTCCTTGAACTGATATTTTGATTCTTCAATGAGTTGAAAAACTTTGATTTGAAAACTTGTCCAGTAAAGCTTTATGTCTTGTTCATTCTCCATGAATTTGGTGGCTATGAGCTTGGAGAACAAGAACAATATTTATTATTTCAAAGATTAATTTCTTATTAATTTGTAACTTTACTTATACGTAAAGTAAAGATCAATAAAGAATTATTTCTTACCTAAAATTATGCAATAAGAGTGGTAAGAATATGAGTAAAAATACAAAAGATTTCCAAGATTTGTAGATAGAAAATATTTAGGAAAATCAAGATTATCCTAAATATTCTATTCTTAAACAAATATAAGAAAATAAGAGAATATATACACGGGTTGTTGCTATTATTCATGAGATTAAATTATATCATATAAGGTAATAGAATAAAAATCGCAGCTAGATCTCGAATATGATTTTGCTTACCATCTCCGATTAGAACCGACAACAATGTGTCGGTCGAGCGTGCACGCTTACCTCATTTTCAACATTAAAATCAGCAATATAATTTAAGTAAGCCAATAGGAGAAATTGCCTATAAGTCACTTGTAGGTGACTTGTTCCAAATTGGTCAAAATATTTTTAAAATTGTAATTAAGTCATACTATTCAACAATATTTTAAATTAATTCCAAAATTACCCATGTTTTCCATCGTCTTCTTCCACCTACACAAACCTCCTACCGCTCTTGACATACCATATCAATTTCGACAACAACGCATACAAAATTACTCTATAAAATTTCTTCAAGCTCTACAATATCTACTTTATCTTTGTGTTTGATTGGAGGCCTTTGCTTTTGAAAGCAAAATGCCATTCTTCTCAAACCCTCGGGTTTCATTAGTGCTTGGAATCCCGTTTGTTTGTATTACACCTCTTTACGACCCACCAACCGACTCGCTTTTGCCCTACGGTCACTCTCGACACTTGTAAACACGGTTTATATGCAACAACTCCATGTTACAAAATTTCATGATATGACATGCTCGAGATTGGTGAACATACTCATTCTATGACTTGTAGTCGGAAATTCTAACTTCAATTCGACGACGGCGAGAGCGAGGCGAAATGGAGGACAATGTGGTGACTTTTGGTCCCATATATTCTCATCCAGGAAATTGCGAAGGATGACGAACTCCAACAAGAATGGGACAATCATAGATTGTTTATGAAGTTTAGCGGGTTCAAAATTTTGTTACCTTAGCTTCCCAAAAATAGACATTGGTGTGACAAAGGAAGTGAAGAAGATTGTAAAGTAATGATAAGTAGAGTAAAGTGGTCATGATTTGTTCTTTGTAAATAGTTTAGTTTGATGAATTTCTATAGAGTGACCATGATTTGTTACTATAAATAACTTCAATTTTTGTATGGATGATACTATATTTTAGAAAGCGGTAGGGATGATTTGTTTGATGAATTTCGTAGAGTGACCATGATTTGTTCTTGTAAATAGTAGCTTGAATTTACGTAAGGATAAAAAGTTTGATGTGGGCATGTTACGCGAAAGTTGGCCATTAGATTATTCTACGTTGTTAGATACCGTATTATAATAAAACGATATCATAACATAAATGAACATAGAATTTACATACGTGTTGAAATTTCTATTATAATATATTTTGGAATCTTTTAACGAGTCGGTTAAGACCGATCGATTTGCCTTGCCTACAATGAATTTTAGTCGTTTGAAGTCGTCTCTTTAACTTAAAGCGACAATCTTTAGTTGTCATGTCTTAACAATATTATACTAAAATAATATCTTAATAAACGATTATCATAGATAAATATATCTTACTATATCGATATCATACATGGAGCATCTTAATAAAACGTATTACATGACAAACTACAACCCAATAAAATAACGATATCATTTATTGGAGCATATCTCGATGACATTACGAATGAAACGATTATCATAGATAAAACTAAGTACAAAATATTTTAAAGATTAAAGTAATGATATTGTTCTTAAAATACTCCATTAGTAGTACAAGATCATTGATCATTGAACATTAATAACATGATTATAGGTTGAAACATTATCATAATAAAATAGTATCAAAGATAAAAGTATGGTATAAATATACCAATGCACATTATTTAAATAAAATAATATTATAGATAAAACAATATCATATATATAACTAAGTAGATATATATTTTAATGGTTGGCGTAATTATATTGTTCTTAAAATGCTCCATTATTATTATAAGACCATTGATCTTGTTTGATTCAATAACATTATCATAGATTAAAACGATCACATGTTGAAACATTATCATAATAAAACGTATCAAAATAAAAGCATGATATAAATATAACATAGCGCATTATCTAAATAAAACAATATCATAGATAAAACGATTATCATATATAAAACTAAGTACAAGATGTTTTAATGGTTAAAGTAATGATACTGTTTGCATTTAATAACGATATCATAGATTGAAACAGTATCATAGAAAACAATATCATATATAAAACTAGGTACAATGTGTTTTAAAATGCTCTATTAATAATACAAAATCATTGATACTGTTTGCATTCAATAACAATATTATAGGTGAAACATTATCATAATAAAACAGTGTCAAAGATAAAAGCATGGTATAAATATTCCAATGCTCATTATCTAAATAAAATAGTATCATGATAAAATAGTATCATAATAAAACAATATCATAGAAAATAGTATCATTAACTTAGCGTTTTTTTTGCAATTGCAAGGGTACGTTAGTTTTTCAGCGCTAAAATGTGACTTTAATTGAATTAAGTTTTAGCCATATCACTTTAGAGCCCATAAGTATAACAATAATGACCGACCCTAAATTTATCCATTAAAATAAGTGTTAAAATATGATACACTCATATTTTTCCAACAATATTAATTTACATCATTTGGTAAATGTTTATTTTCTTCAAAAATTATTTTATTATCCGGGCTTTTGGTCTTTTAGGTGAAAGGTGAATCAGCCCTTTCAATCTTTCAAATCTATTCTCTTCCTCAAAAGAGATCTCAAGCGAGATTCGATTGACTCAAAGTGATAGCGGCTTCTCAATCGACCTGGTGGGCGATCCTCCCAATACACAATGCTATAAGCGGTGATTTCTTGGTCATCAATATTATTTTCATGCGATTATCTATTGAATAGCCTTCTATACTTAGGTGGTTTATCCTTTTTTTTTCTTATTAAAGTCCCAAAATAAAATAAAAATATAAGAATCTTAGTTCACATCTCAAATTCTTAGGCGGGTGGGATTCGAACCTACAATCTTATCATGAGCTCGATAAGTTGACCAATTACTCTACCCCAATTCTTCTCTTTAACCTTATCTCCCTTAAGTGAAAATAAAAATAAAAAGTTCAAGATTTATTTGCACTTTTGAAATTAGAGTCTGAAGATCAATTTTCTCTCTCTCTTTTGTGTGTGTGTTTTAGTTTATTTAAATTAGATGACGAAATTGTCAAAGGACCATCTACTTGAATATACTATGAGGTAGTTCTAACTAATCGATCGATCGATTATCGTTTGGTCATCCGTTTCAACAGTGTGAAAAAATTCATTTCTATAAATACCACTTCATTTATTATCATTCAACAACACTTACAAGAACATTTATAGAGAGAATCATATTGAAAACTTCATTCAAATCTTCATTGCATTTATATCTTCAACATCTCTTATTGAAAATTTTGTTTGATTAAATCAAACTTTTGATTCATCATTCTCAACAAAATTTTCTTCTAACACTTGAGCTTTTCTCATTTATTGTTATTCATTAAAGTGTTAGTCTCTCTTAGAACTAAACTTGTATTTATCATTCATCTAGAGATAATTACTCAAATCAATCTCTTTATATTTTTGGGTCATATTGAGATCCCTTGAAAGCTCAATATTGTATAAGGATCGGTGCTGCTTATTTGTAAGTCACGGATACATTATAAGGGTTTGGATTGCACCATAAGTCAATCAAAAATAGTAGAAAGGCCGTGCTTGTGTTGGAGAGCTTGATAACGGGGGACGTAGATCATTGGTAGGATCGAACCTTCATAAAAATATCGTTTGCACTCTCTCTTCCCTTTTATTTACTTATATTGTACTTATATTTTTTGTGGATTAATTTTATTTCTTAACTATCTTTTTTATTTAGAATATTTTTTTCGAAAAGTTGAGAAAACCAATTCACCCCCCCTCTGGTTAGTTATTCTTGGGCTATCAAAATGTACTCGTCAGCGAAGAGAAATCGAAGTTTTCAAATTCGATGATTTGAAACTACAACGCCAAGAGGCAAGCGAAAAATAGATTTGCTTGCGACGAGATATATCACCGCAAGAGATATCGGCGACTACAAGGTAGGGCAGTGATTGACCAAGAAGATATATATCACCGGCAGATTGGGTTTGTAGAAGCTAGAAGGAAGAGACGGATATGGAAAGAATGGAAATGTGAAATCGCTAATGTAGAAGTAATTAAATGGGGCAGATTGGTTGGGGTAATTAAATGGGGCAAATTGGGTTTGGTATAGGATCACCCCATTTTTATGTGTGTATTCAATGCTTAGGTGGATAGTTCTAGGTCAGTAGTGGGTGGTAATTATCCTGCCCACGGGCAGGAGATCACCACTGTATGGAATAGATCTAATGTTGTGTTTGATTGCAAGTGGAAAATTTGGGTGGAAAAAAATATTTTCCATGGAAATGAATTACTAAGAAAATTTGGATTTGGAAAATGTTCCATGGAAAATAAATGGGTTGGAAGCGGTTAACAAAGTTTCCATGGAAAATAAATTCTCTATCCCATTAAAGAAAATATTTTCCTTGAAAACAAGGAAAATATGGCCAAAAGTGGAAAATGGAAAAAATTTCATGGAAAACAAAAGTTGCAATCAAGCGAAAGATGGAAAATAGGTGAGAAACGATTTTCCATGGAAAATTTACCAATCAAATAGAGAAGAAAATTTGGAAAATGGTGAAAATTTTCATTTTCCATGGAAAATGAAAGGAATCAAACACACCTAATATAATCCACATATATTTACAACTTTTGTTATTTCAATCAACTTCATTGAGCATTTAATAAATTCATTAAAACAATTATCATACTGATAATTCAATATGATATTGGCTCTAATACTAATTGTTAGAAATAAAATCTATATTCTTTAATTGCATACTAATAATTAAAAAATTCATATATCATGCAAAATTACCAAGTATAATTAATTCAAAGAATACATGTCTTTATTGGTGTTGAAATTGATAGGATTGGATCTTCCGCAATCTAATCACCTCAATAATGCCTCAATAAAAACCATGTCTATAATGGTGTAGAAGAGAAGATCAAAAGTTGTGATTGACCAGATGACCATAACTCTTATTTATAATATTCTGTATACTCTAATTCAATTAGAAGTCCATCAATTCTAATTGGACTAAGATCCGATCTCTCTGGCATTATGAGTTAGTTCAGACTTGCTTAGATGTCCATGCCCAATCAATGATCACTTAGCACATGTTTGGCAATTATAATTTCAGTTTGTCAAATTGATCAAACATACTTTTTATCCACACATTTAATAAGGCCCATAACTTGCAACCTACTTTTTATTATACACATTCATCAACAACTTAAAATATAAACACTTAAAAAATAATTTCAGCACTACCCTTATTAATTAGATAACTTATATAATTACAATATAATATGTAACCCATTATAGAGATAAATAATCCAGCATCAAATTCTAAAAATGTAGTAAAAGCATATTTAGGAACTCGTATATATTTTTTCAAGGAGAGAAGAACTTAGGATTTACTTCATCAAATTTGCCAAGTTAAATTACATTGTTATTTTAGAGAGCAAAATTATCCTCAAAATACGCCTTGATTAATATAAATATTACAATAATAAAAGAATTTTATTTATTTATTCCATCTAACTTAAATGTATTATTAATTATATCAACGATTTTTTTTCCCTTTTGGGTATTTTGAAAGTTTTAAAACACATTAGATATACTATATAATCGAACTTAATTGATTTTTCCACAAGATTTTTGATCAGCAAGTTTTATTCTATAGAATTTATAAGATAATTTTAAGTGCATATATAATTCTCCATGCACAATTGACACAAAATGAATTCAATATTAATGACATATTTCGATTATTCTCAAAATAATACTTTTGCAATTAGTAATGAATAAGTAAATAAATTGAAAATTAATTGAAATATCAAAGGGAATTCGACGAAGATCAGAGGTCCCTTATTATTGTATAGCCACCTAAACGTTACGTTTGACTACGCTTAAAACGTTGATTTATAAGAACATAAATAAATTTTAAATTAAGTTTGATTAATTAAAATTAAAAATTAGTAAGTTGCTTATTCTAATAGTTAAACAAGCATTATTTTTGGATAAATTACACTCACAGTGACTATTATTTTAGAGTTATAACAATATTATATTGATCTAATTTTATTCGCAGATATAGTCATCTTCTTTTCATTTTGGACAATTTTATTCCTAACTTAAATAAATTATAATAGCAAAAATAGAAAACATAGTGAAAAAATTACAATTGTAGTCCTTAATTTTTTCAAAACTGCGAATAAATTTTAAATTTTTTATTTTTTAAAAAAATTTCACTTTAAATAATAAAAATTTCGTGATGTTCCAAACCTTCTAATTTGGCCACCTCCACCTCACCCGTGACCAAAATTGGGAGATTTCTCTTTCCGATTTTGGATCCAAACTCGTCAAAAAAGATATGGCATACAACATTGACATGCATAAAGAAACATCTATCAATATCAGATAGCATGTTTATGGATTGAAATGTTGAACGAAAGAGCACTTGAATTTTGCAACGGAAAAATTTATGCAGCCTAGTAATTGAAACCTTGAAATGATGGTTTACAGTTGGAGAATTTGATAAATATTCGCGCATAGAGGAAGAGAGCAAGACCTTTATTCTTGTGCTTGCGAAATTTCGATGTGATTGGTTGGCCGCAAAGAACAAAACACAGATGAGGAGCTGAAGATTGTACTTTGAACAAGACTTTTTATTCAGTTTTGCTCAATGTTTTTGGTCAACAGTGGGAGTGGGGAAGAAGACGAAGATGAGTGTTTTTTTTTTTTTTATATATATATATTTTTTAAATAATAGAATTTAAAGAGAGACTATTTTGTATTTTTGAAAAGTTGAAAAAAATCTGGAATTTTTTCTTTATGTTTTCTTTTTTGTTATTTTAATTTATTTTTAAAGTTTATGTACAAAATTGTCAAAAAGATTATTTGGGGACTTCCGAATTAATAAAAGAATGAGAGCGATGTCTAAAAATGAAATTGATTGAAGATCATATTATTACAGATCTAAAATAATGGGGACTGTAAGTATAATTTATCCTACTATTTTTTTACTTTACAATTATGTTTTAAATGAGTAACTCTTTTAAAGGGAAAATCACTTATTTGAATAATATAGAAAAGAGTTTTTTTGCACATTTCATCCTCAATTTTTTAGAAAAGTAACAAATATCATACTCCTAATCAATTTGATTAGTACAATTCCTCCTCAATCTTTCAAAAATTAAAATAGTTCATTATTTTCGTCCATGTTAAATGTTAAGGTCTCCTCAAATAACAAATTTTCTCTCTTATTTAAATAAACAAAAAGAAAAAACAACAAAATACTAAAATAAAGAAAATTTGCAATGAGAGTCATCACTTTTTTCAAAAAGTACAAATGGTTCCACTTAAAACAACTAAAAACATATTAACAATAATTTTTTTTGAAAAAAGAAATATATTTCATCTTCTCCAACCAGCCACACCCATCCATCCTCAAGCCAATCAACCCCTACACACGTCTACCACAAAGGCAAATAGGCGGTTCTCGACGCAGACCATCCTTATCTTAATAAATAATTCAAAAAAAAAAAAAAAAACTCTATCTTCTCAAACTCATCCCACCCACATTCCCGGCCCACTACTGTTGCCACCACCACTTCTATCCATTTTCTTCTTCAAATCTTTAGGGAAAAAAACTAAAAATGCTATTTTCTTTTTTCTTTTCCACTTACCGTTTTGGAAGAATATAATATTGGGATATTTTTTCAAAACTTGCCAAAATCAAAAGATGCACCAATTATTGAAAAGAAAAATATGTGATATTATATTATATTATATTTGGTGACTAAAATTGAACAAGTTTCTAATTTTGAACATCTTGGCGGTTGAAATTTGAAAAAATTTAGATCATACGTTAATTATAAATTGACGTGTATTTATTCTCTCTTTTGTTACGCTGACTTGAGAGTTTTTTGAGAGAAAAATTGTAAACCTAGCATCATAGTTGTTTTTCTTGTTCTATTTGTGGGTTGTATAAAGAGTAGAAATTGGTAGATGTGGTAAAGTTTAAGATATTATTTTTCTTAAGGAACTTATAAAATTTGTGTGAGTTAAATTTATAAGATTATAACGATATTTCATATAGTGAAAGTTTTGACAGTTCATAAATTTTTATCGATCTTTTATATTTTTTATGTCTCATTATTTTTATTTGAACAAGGATTTTGTGGGCAATAAAAGAATTAATCTGAATTCTCAACATTAGTATTAGAGACAAGTAGTTCAGAGTGTTGGTGCACATAGAAGATGTGTCTATCAAATATGGCGTGGAGAAATTTGATAGGATAATCACTTTTGACTTGTGGCAAGTACAAGTCAATGATGTTTTGATTCGATCTGATGCGCACAATGCTTTAAAAGGAAAACCAACTCTATTTTCGACAAAGATACTAAAAAATCCAGTATTTTTTTAATTCAACACATCATCACATCCCTAATGTGGTTTCGGGGCTTCCACTATGAAAGGATAGGGAGTTTGGATACTCTAACTATATATAAATAACTCATAAAAATACATGATAGGAGGGCATAAACCGACATCCAATCATAAAAGCTAAAGCAAACAAATAAATAAATAAATAATAAAGTAATAAATAATGAGGTATTACTTGCTAAACAAATATTCCTAAAAAATTCTATAGACCCCTAACTATAGGAAGCCCATATCTATCAATCTGAACTAAGTTGTGGTAACGTCGCGATAAGACCGAGCACTCAGACTCAACAAAGACAACGACAATCCCAATCCTCACTGGGCAAGTAAGTCGCCCACGTGGTTTGCCCTCGCGATAAATATGAAAAGTAGTATTACGGTAAAAAGGCAAGGAGATGTCCGATATGATGAAGAGTGGCTGAGATAACTGAGGCCCTCCATCTAGTGATATAGTGAATGGCCAAAGTAGAGTCGGACTTAATCCATAACCGATAGTACAATCTTCCGAGCAAAATGATACCATCAAGAATAGCCTCAGGCTCGGCCTCTCGAGAATAGGGCACTCGCCATACAAAGAGAAGAAACGCGACCGACTCTAATAGATCCTAATAATCCTCATTCCACTCATAAAATCCATCTTTGACGTTATCCATTAGTGTTGACCTTGTAAGATCTCACTGGTGGAGTGCGCCTAATAAACCAAAACACATGGAGGAGTGATGGAATAATAAGAGATATACCAAAAGAGGAGCAATATCTATATCTCCTCACTTGATGAATAACTCGAAATAAACGAGTTGTATGTAGTATGGAGATAGTATAGTATACTCTCTAGATGATCCGTCTCGGCTCTATAGAGATATCACTGTACCTCGCATCATTCTTAGCGATCGAAATTAACCAGAGAATTAAAGAGGAATGATTGTACAAATATAACCATGCGACAAATTGACCCAAGAAGCGCCAAAACGAAAGCGATCATTGAAAACCTCCATTGGCGGGTTATATGTCAAAAAAATAGTGACAAACCTGGTCGACAATACAAATTGTCAATAAATAAATAATAGATAGTCTCAATAGCCAGCAGCAACGACAACAAAAGCCATATAACTCTAATCCACTCTCTAAATCACAACATCAAGCTGGGATAAGACCTACCATAGTCTCCAGCAGAAGAAAGAGATAGTCGACAGGATAATAGAACTTCAAATCATGTTGTATACAGCCTAAATAGTATGCCCTGTGCGAACTAGTTGCCATGCAGACTTGGTAACAAATCTACCATCTGAAGTATCCTTCTACATAATATGATCGTGCTTTCGGTAGTGATAAGGATGCTCCCTATCTTTCGCCAAAGAATAATATATGGTACTAAATTTGAAAAAGTCACGATGTTCCATCCAATATCATCGAATAAATCTCTAATTTGGATGGAAGAATGTGTCAAGTGTGGGTGCTGATCAGCTAATGTAGACTAAGCCCATTCGATGAGTCATGCGAAAAGAATATCTCGCCACACCCTAATTGCCAAGCAATGTGTGTCTCCTCACTGGCCTATGTGCTTCACCTCTTCCATACAAGCCGAAGCATAGTAAGGAATAGTAACCAGTAATGGATGGGTACCCTGACAATACTTACTCAGTAAAAATTGAGCCCATAATGACGTTGAGATCTAAATAACTACCATAGCTTTATGGAGAATATATCAATAAGATCATAGCAGTCTCCTAAAACTCAGTCCACCCTCTTTAGTAGGAATACAAAGGTCTTTCCATCTCCTCCAATGTAATCTATGTGCATAGTCTCTGGAGTCCCAAAGGAACCTAGCAAATATGCCCTATAATTTCTTCAAGATAGCCTTAGGAGGCTTCATAATCTGAAGGATATAGAGAATAATAGAGGATAACACTGATCGTATCAAAGTAATCTGTCCCCCCAAATGATAGGAGTCTCGAGGCCCAGTCAGAAATTCTACTCTGGACTTTTTGGACTAAGTCATCATACAAGAAAATCTTCATGGCTCTTTTAAATAAAAGAACACCAAGATAAGTGAAGAACTGCTAGCGATGGCGAAATCCCGTATCGGATACTCCGGCCTGTGTATCTAACTAGTAGAAAATCTCTCTAGATAAGATAATTACGCTCTTATCTCTATTCACCAACCTGCTCAAAAGCCCCCTTCATATAGTGCTCAATACACTTTGTAAAAGCTCGTCGATGGACTCGCTTACGCCATTGACAAAAATAATCATATCGCCCCGCAAAGGACAAATGAGGCGTCCGCCACCCATAGCTGTGTGTCATAATGATGGAATATGTATGAAGCCGATGAGGATTAGGAATATTTGGATTTGAAAGGTGCACCGTGCGATAAATACATTTAGCAAAAATATTCTTACAATTAATAAAATATATCTACTTAATTACAATCAGAATCTCGTACATGTATCTGGCAGAGAAATCTCCTGCTTGAATAATTACCGTCCTCTTATGCAGCCGGGCGAGCGCTACAAGCCCCTTTATAGTGGTCAATACAACGTGAAGAACAATTTCATTCTGCGAATGAATGTAGATGCAATTACGGAAGCCCGTTGACAAAATAATCTATAAATGCGCAAAGGACAAATGAGGACAAATGCGTCACCACCATAAGCGTATGTCATCGATGGAATATGTAATGAGCCGATGAGGATTTTCATCAGTATCCAGGGCTTTTGGTCTTTTAGGTGAAAGGTGAATCGGCCCTTTCTATTTTTCAAATCTATTCTCTTCCTCAGCAAAGAGATCTCAAGCAGAGATTCGATTGGCTCAAAGTGATAGCGGCTTCTCCAATCTGACCTAGCTGGCGAGCGATCCTCCCAATGGCCGCGCGATGCTATAAGCGGAGCGATTTCTTGGTCATCAATATTGTTTTCTGCTTGCGATTATCTATTGAATAGCCTTCTATGCTTTGGTGGTTTATCCTTTTTTTGTTGCGGTATTAAAGTCCCTGAAATCTAAAAAGAGAAGAATCTTAGTTCAGCATCTCAAGTTCTTAGGCGGGGGCAGGATTCGAACCTGCAATCTTCAGGTCATGAGCCTGATGAGTTGACCAATTACTCTACCCCGCTTCTTCCCCTTATCCTTATCGTAATCGTTTTGAACTAGAGACTATTGGAGTTAAAATTGAGGCTATTGGAGTTAAAATTGATGATGGAGATATAGTATTAAGACTCATTTGGTCTCTTTCATCCTCTTATGAACATATCAAACATATTTTGATGTGTGTAAAAAGCTACGAGAGTTTGAAAAAGTTACAAGTAAATTAATTTTTGAAGAAAGAAGGTTGAGTGGTGGAAGTAATATTTCTTCTGAAAACTCGCTACTTATTGCTGAAAATAGATTAAGAATAACTCCATAAAAATGAAAGTATCTTGTTGAAACTGTGAACAATCTGGTCAGGTAAGGAAAAATTGTCTAAAAGGCGAATTGCTCGATATCATATACAGAAAATATGTCTCTCTTTATTGGAGACGACGATGTCGCTTGAGTAAATATTTACATTCTCGTGGCATGCGCTAGTTGCTATGATAGATGACGTGTTACTACTAGCGGGTTTATATATTTACACACAGGTATTGGCTTGACATTAATACAAGGTGTGTGGTGAAATTGATATCGATGGCTGATGAAATTCCAAGTATGTTAAGTAAGGGAGTTGCAACATAATTTTTCAGCAAATTTAGTCGACATGAGTAGATAAAATTCTTAGAATTCATTTTTTCTAAGTGATTATACTTATGTTGATTCTCTATTTTGAGAATTTGGATTGTCAAAGTTTTATGAAAATTTTCTCGAGTATCGAGATAAAGAGTTGCAAAAGAGATGATTGGATTTTGACTCGTTTTTTGTCAAAGTGAAGATTGTTGGAATATTTTCTCAAAACTTGCCAAAATCAAAATATGCACCAATTGTTGAAAAGAAAAAATATGTGATATTATATTATATTATAATTAGTGACTAAAATTGAACAAGTTTCTAAATCTTGAATATCTTGGTAGTCGAAACTTGGAAGAAATTTAGGTCATAAGTTAATTATAAATTGACATATTTTTCTTCTCTTTTATTGTACGTGACTTGAAAATTTTTTTGAGAGAAAAATTGTAAGCCTAATATCTTAGTTGTTTCTTGTTCTCTTTGTAGGTTGTACAAAAAGTAGAAATTAGTGAGTGTGATAAAACTTAAGACATTATTTTTCATAAAAATGTGTAGATACTTATGAATCTTCAAAGTTTGTGGATAAAAATCTGTTTGACCTATTTAACAAATTAAAATTATAATTTAAGCTTAACTAAACATGAACTAACTCAAAATTGTGCTTTCTTCTGGATAAAGCCAAAGTGGGGTACACACATTTTGCACTCGCTTCCACTATGATTTTTAGAGTCGATGTACCCTTCCTCACAGCAAATAAAATACAATTTTTTTTTTTTTGGTTTTGGGAAGAAGAAAAAGAATATGAGTGGTGATGGTGGTTGTAGTCTTGTTGTGTAGGTTTGAGGAGGAAACATTTTTTTTAATTTTGTTTTTTTTCTATGTGGGTGGTGCCATTGGTTGAGTAATTCATACACTTATCTCAATCCTTTAACAAAAAGTTTTGCGTATAGTGTCGAGTGTTTTTCAATATATGTGGAACTTTGCTTCATTTCTTTTTGGTAGGACGAAACTCTGACTTGAAATTCAATGACGATTGAAAGAGTGAATAATGAGGCTAAAATGATGACATTGAAGCAAAAGAGTCAAGCATTGGAGGTCGAAGAATCGACTACGGAAGATGAAAAGACGGAAAATAAGCTAAGAATAAATCTGTGGCGCATAAACAAAACTCCCGCTCGGATGAGAGATACAGAGAACATAAGATTCTACCCAATAGCCCCGCTTGAGCAAGAAGGGTAAAATTGGACAGGTTTCAAGATTTGGTAATTTATTCGAGTGAGTATTGACAAGTTTTTACGTGAATTTTAGTGCATCTCTCCATTTATATAAATACACTAACCCTTGTGCTCGAGAGAAATACAACTTTGGAGACTAAAACACAAAAAATTTCTCAAGAAATAAGACATTCAATCGGATTTCTTGGATTTCAAGGAAGAAAGCGGAAGGAGATCAATCAAGTTTGAGAGACCAAGATTATTGTTCTACTTTCTTCTATTGTTTACATTCTGGTGAAGTCGTTCTATCTTTACATGTGTTTTTGTTATTCAAGAATGCTTGGCTAAAGCTCTTTGCACTAGGATGAAGATGAAACCTCGTTTTTGAAGTATTGATCTTAAATTGTTGTTTTGACATAAATATTTGTTTAGTTTGAATGATTGCTATGATTTTAACTGTCTTTAATTACTTGATCACTAATCGAATTGAATTTGTGACCTATTTTGTTTCTAAGAGATTGAAAATAGGTTTAGCACATCGTAGAAATTGTAAATGATAGAAATATATCCTTATGCTTGGTGTGATATTTACTCAAATATTATAAATTTTCACGCTTTTTGCATATTTCCATCATTCATAGAGATATCGTAAGGTCGTATGTAAAAAATAGTTTAATTCTATTTGAGAGATTATTAAATATATTAAGAATATTGATCATCAAATTTATTAAAATATTGTCAATTACGAAAATTGAGTTTAAATCTTAGTTTTCATCCGTAATCTTTGTTTTTGTTCATGTGTGATCTTGTTTAATCTCTTAGTTGATGTGCATTAGTATATAATGATCTTGTTTGATACTCTTGGTTTGAACACACGTGATCTTTTGTTTAAATATAAGCGAGGTTTGAACACTTGTGATCTTGTTTGATGTCTTAGTTTTTCATCAGGTGATCTTTGTTTGTTCATGTGATCTTGTTTTAATCTCTTAGTTGATGTGCATTAGTATATATTCAATCTTTGTTTGATACTCTTAGTTTGAACACAGCGATCTTGTTTTAAATATATGACAGTTTGAACACTGTAATCTTTGTTTGATGTCTTAGTTTTTCATCAGGTGATCTTTGTTTTGTTCATGTGGCGATCTTGTTTTAATCTCTTAGTTGATGTGTATTAGTATATATTAATCTTGATTGACTCTTAGTTTGAACACCGTAATCTTGTTTAAATATGGCGAGGTTTGAACACACGTAATCTTTGTTTCAATGTCTTAGTTTTCATCCAGTGATCTTGTTTTGTTCATGTATTCTTGTTTTAATCTCTTGCTGTTGATGTGCATTAGTATATATTGATCTTGTTTGATACTCTTAGTTTGAACCTGTGATCTCTTGTTTTAAATATGGCGAGGTTTGAACACTGTGATCTTGTTTCAGCGTCTTAGTTTTCATCCACGTGATCTTTGTTTTGTTCATGTGATCTTTGTTTTAATCTCTTAGTTGATGTGCATTAGTATATAATGATCTTGTTTGATACTCTTAGTTTGAACGCTTGTGGCTCTTTGTTTAAATATAGCCGAGGTTTGAACCTGTGATCTTTGTTTCCAGCGATGTCTTCGTTTTTCATCCAAGTGATCTTTGTTTTTGTTCGTGTGATCTTTGTTTTTAATCTCTTGGTTGGGTGTGCATTGGTATATAATGATACTTGTTTGATACTCTTAGTTTGAACACGTAATCTTGTTTAAATATGGCAGGGTTTGAACGTGATCTTGTTCAACGTCTTACGTTTTCATCCAGGTGATCTTGTTTTGTTCATGTGATCTTTGTTTTAATCTCTTTAGTTGATGCATTAGTATATAATAATCTTGTTTTAATCTCTTTGGTTTGAACTTCAATCTCTTGTTTAAATAAAGCGAGGTTTGAACACAAATCTCTTGTTATTTCGATGTCTTAGTTTTCATCCAGTCTTCATTTTGTTCGTGTGATCTTGTTTTTAATCTCTTAGTTGATGTGCGTTAGTATATAATGATCTTTGTTTGATACTCTTAGTTTGAGACACGTGATCTTGTTTAAATATTTGAACACGTGATCTTGTTTCAACGTCTTCGTTTCATACTGTGATCTTTCATTCATGATCTTGTTTTAATCTCTTAGTTGATGTGCGTTGGTATATAATGATTGTTTTAATCTCTTAGTTTGACACTTTGTGATCTTGTTTAAATATGGCGAGGTTTCATCTTGTTCAATACGTCTTCGTTTCATCTTGATCTTTTTTATTCATGTGATCTTTGTTTTAATCTCTTAGTTGATGTGCGTTAGTATATATATGATCTTGTTTGATCTTGTTTTTGTTTATGATGCGGCAAAGCAAAAAATAACCCACGGGTACAAAAACAATTGGTTATATAAATCAATGGGAAAAAGGAAGTCTATTCCCATCTGAAAAAAAATTGTAGCGTGGATAAAAAAGCTTTGCCAGCGGTCACCGGATTCTAACCTCAGCGTGTCGAGGAGGTGCAGAAAGGTTTGTCGGTAACAAAACCACAAGCGAGATGGGTTGAAAAATTGCCCGTTTTTTTTCAATCTTATCAATTTGATCTTTGAACTGACAAGATTGGCGGACATTAACATCGTCAAAGTGATATGGATCATGCCAGATCATCGAGTGCTTTGACAAAGTCGAACAAGTTTTTTGATAAACAACTCCGTCAAAGTTCGAGATGGGCGATGTAAAGGGTATTTTTGGTATCGTCGAAAGTAAAAACTTCGATGGAGGTTGAAAAACAAAAGCCGACATCAATTTCAGTTTTTCTCCCAACGAAGGTTCGAGGCGTAAGTAGATTGACCAAAGCAATAATATCTACTGCGGTTGAGGAAATTTTGCGTGCGGAAATGGGAACACAAAAGAAGAGCGTCGATGATGTTTCTAGGTTAATGATACTCTTCACGATGGCATGGTTCTTTGTGCCCGAATAAATCCCACGACTTTGGGCACGGGGATATATCAGAAGTATGTTGAAGATCTCGACAAGATCAAAACCTACAATTGGTCGAAGCGCATCTTGAATATCTAATTTCTTCCCTGTGCAAAATGAAGACCGTCGATGTAACGAGTGTGTCATGGTTTAGGTATGAAGCTATTTGATTTCTATCTTTGTTTTGTTTGTTGATCTTGTTTTGCATTAAATATGATATTACTAACTAAGTTTTTTATTTGTGAAAATTCCGGTATTGGTTGTTGAAAATCTTGATGAAATGCGTTGACTGAGAGAAGAATCACGAGAACGAATACGTCAAATGGGTTTTAGAGATCTCACTTGTATTCTAAAATCTCTGACGTGCACAAACTAGCGAAAAAAGAAGGTAATAGCGGTATCACCAATTCACGGCTCTGATGTCTTACATGAAGATTTATTGAACATACAAACATCGAATATTTATTATTCCACTACACCGTTGCGAGGTTGTTGAAGAAGTCGAGTGAAGATGAAGAATCTGTCGAAAGTGAAAAATCTTGAAGATGATGAATCGGATGGAGATGTAGAAATGTCGATAAAGTTGATACGAGAAAGGAAGAAAGTGATGACAATCGAATAGAGGATAACATTTCAACGAAGGAAAACAAAGATGAACAAAGTGAGAAGAGCAAGCGTCGATCAACAGTGGAACATGGAGTTTTTGAAGGAGGATGATAGTTGGCTGCTTGCCGCGGCCTTGAGTAAATGCGGCGAGTGCAATCAAGATTCATCGAGGAAGAAAGCCGTAACTAGATTCATCTGAACTCGTGATGAATTACATGACTACAGAAAGGCGCGCATCTTGCAAGCTGCGTTGGATGAAAGCGTCTCGCGAGAATGAAAGGTACTAATATATATTTATATGTAATCTTTGTTTTATTTTAAAAGCGATATGATCTTGTTTTTATCTATGCCATTGTTTTCTTGTAATCTTTGTTTTATTGAGATACCATTGTCTACGATCTTTGTCATTTTAATTTGTTTTGTGATCTTTTGTCTCGATACTTTAAGTTGCTCATCTTGATAATTAAAGATACTTGAATTTTAATACTTTGATCTTTGATAATTAATGCTTTTGATGCTTTGCAAATTGAAAGAATATCTCGAAACTCAGCGAGATGAGCCTAAGAATCGAGTATAGAAGACCGACTACAAAAAGTCAATGGCTCATGCGGCGATTTGGAGAAAAAGAATAACAACTTGAACACAACTGCTGCGCAACAAACTTTTGGAATCTCTTACAGAGTGAAAATAAATCATTGGAAAGAATACCTCACTTGTAAATGAGTTGACCCCAAAGGTAGTGCATGAAGTCCTCGAGCTTTGAATGTGGTCGAGAAAAAACAAAGGATGCAACAAAGCAAACTTCAATGGTGAAAAGAATAAAAGAAAAAGGAAAGAAAGAAGAGGGATGATGATTTTACCTGCTACCTTTCTGAAAAAAGTGCTTAAGGATAAAAGAACAGAAAGTAGAAGGGATGACAATACAATCATCAATGTTGAGGACCTTCCGATCTTCTCGATGAGAAGAAAAAGAGTATCAGCAATCAATGCAAAATAGTTATGACAAAACATTTAGCTTGCGGATAGCCGGGAAAAAGATCACAAAGGCCGGAAAAATCGCGATCCAAATGTAAGTATCTTCACTACGATGGTGTTGATGTTTTAATTAAGCAATCATTTTCAAGTATTGTAATCTTTGTTTCAATTCTTTGAATGTTTTACTTATAATATTGTAATCTTGTTTTCCGAAGATAAAGCGATATCATGGATTAAAAGCAAGACGTTTGTGAATCTTGTTTAAAAAATTGTGATCTTTATTCGACTATTGAATGTTTTACTTGTGATATTGTTTAAACAGTATCGTGGATTAAAAACTAAGACATTTGTGATCTTTGTTTTAAAAATTGTGATATTTCAACCTATTGAATGTTTTACTTGTGATGTTGTGATCTTGTTTCATTTAACTTTAAAGAAATACATTTGCTATTGGGAGGCGACGATTTACATGCCAGCGGGGCAGTGCATTTTTATGACATTGGGGATTAATTTGATATTCTTGGCGACGAGCCCGATATCAATACCTGATGAGGTGGCAAAAAATCAAAAATGTATTCCCAAATTATAAACCTTGTACAAACATAACTGTGATACTTTATGTACGGGTAATTGATGCGCCAGAACTTCTAAAATGCGAACCCGATTGTGAGCGTACGCACAACAAAGATTTGCTTCGTTTTTATTCTTTGTGTTGGGTAAATTATTCAATTTCAACATAAACATTTCAATTACAAACTTGAACGTCTAACAACAAAATAATTTCTTATCTTGTGTATACTTGAATCTTTATGCCTATATCATGAAATCCTCCAAATAGCAATTCCGAGAACTTTCAAAAAATCGACATAGTGTTGGAGCACCTCCACCGCCGCAAAATGACTCGACTTTTCTTTGTTCTTCCAAGCAGGACCAGACGGAGAAGAAGATCAGCGTGGTTCAAACCAAATTACAACTGCTCGCATTCGTTGATGATTTTGAATGGTCAATGGACGCGTTACTGATAATTTGCCGAGAGATGGAGACTTCAAGTGGATATGGACGTCTGCTGTAATATTGGTTAGATATTGAGTTTATTACGGTACCATACTCTTTGTTGTTTACGATTGAGTTTAAAATACAAATCTAACATTTACATTGTTGTTTTTTCCAAATCGTGTGAAAGAATATGTTGAGAGCAAACAAAAAGAACTATTTATGAAATCTCCCGGGTTACAAATCTTGTTATGTACAAGAAGAAGAATTCAATCATCCGTTGATCTCCTACGAGATGTCACGCAACAACACATTGGGACGTAAGCAACTAATCTTCCAAACTCACCTGTTGTATTATCTTGTGTTTAAATTGCTTTCTGCACGCCGCAGAGCATTTACTACATGTTTTTGAATTTTGTTTCTGCAGTGTCGATTGTGGAACCTACGTTTGCCGCTCGATGGAAAAGGCCAGCGAAGAATGAAGAGATAGAAGAAACCTACCATGACAATGAAGAAGTTAGGCAATATCAGCCAAACATGGTTTTCTCAATTCATCAAGGATTTTGTTGTAGATGAATGAATGGATGAATAGATTTTTCTTCATTCTAGATGAATAGATTTCCTGGTTTAACGGTTTTGTTTGATCTTTGTAAGTTGTTGCTAGAAATTTTGTTTTGATCTTGAATATAATTTGTGATCTTGTATTGTGAGACATCTTTAACATTAATTAATGAAATCTTGTTTGTGATCTTGTGTTGTTAAACTATTTGTAATCTTGTTTTGTTAATCTTGTTTGTTTATTATCGTGTGTAATTTGTTTTGTAATTGTACTTGAAATTTTATTTTGTCGGGCAACAAATCTTGTTTTGTGTCTTGTTTTGTTAATTATTTACGGTATAAACATTATATGATCTTGTTTTGTTTTGTAAAATAAATGTTTCTTACATTAATTAGAGCCAACAAATAATGTCTCTCCATCGAAAAACTTAAAAAGAAACAATAATATCTTTCACCACGAGAGCGATAATTCTCAAAACACCGAGGAGATTATAGTAAATTGTAATCTTGTATTGCAATGTAATGTTCAATGAGATACTTTGATAATTGATCTTGTTTTGTTAATTTTGTGATCTTCTGTTTTGTGAAAATAAACATTTTGATCTTGTTTTGTTAAATAAATCGTTTTCATTTCATTGACCAACACGTCATTACAACATAGCGTGTTAGGTACATGTTTAAAAGAATGAATAATATCCTTCATGGGAACAATCTTTTAGTTCAATGACTCCTTACAAGTCTTCTTATTGAGATTACCCGACTTTCACTTTCCTACCACTTGCTTGTGCTCGTCGCCCTTGTTCACCCGCTTGATCCCAATTTGCCTCTTTTAGGTCTTCGGGTTGTCTCTTTGTAGGTGGGCAAATGTTAAAATTAGCGAAATTTTCATATTCCAACCTGCATTTGCGTAGGGATGGGATGTATAGCTTCTTACATAGGACTTGAATCTTTGCAACATGAAATAATAATCAACAAATTCATCCGTCGCCTTCGGATCTATTAATTGCAACAATTGCATGCACATATGGAACCCATTCATTTTGCCCGCTGGAAACAAGAACATGTGCTGCAGAAATATCCTACACGTAGGTGGATGCGAAAAAAACTTCAAAAATTGTGTCGGAAGACAAAGCGATATTCCATGATGCGACTTCGTCTCCATATCCACCAACTACTCTGTCATGTGGGACAAGACAACCGCGTCCACTCACCTCCCCTTCGGTTTGTCATATAGAAAATAAAAGCGATGCTCGCATCGAAATAAAAGCAGTGCTCCAGAAATTGAAAATAAAAAGCAGTACCATGCAGAGAAAGCTAAAATAGTATGCTCGCGGTGAAAATAAAACGGTATCATCTCACGGAAAATAAAAGCGGTATATCATAACATTGCGAGAATGAGTTCTTCTTGTAACAAACATGTTCGTCGGCTTTTATCTCGACATGTCATATCGACCGATTCGGGTTATGGGCGAGCTCCTGATCGACTATCCGTGCGTTACTTTCATTTTGCATTTGATGGCGTCTGTTCATATGGAGCATCGACCTTATGAAGTATTAAAATGATTTTCAAATATTAACCCATCTAGAAAACTTTGATTAATAGCTCACCCCTCACGTTCCATCTGCTCCAGCCACGGTTAAACCAATCTGATTATTTGGAGCATGGCATTCCGGAACAACGAGACCATCACGCTCTGTGGTTTTGAGAAGCGCTGCCTTGTTTGAATTTATCCCTCAATTTCTAGCACCAGGTGTTGTAAAGCGGAAAAAATGGTTCGATGTGAGAATACCTTGACAGCTAGCTTCCATCAAATCTTGACATTCAGGTCGGAACAGATATGTAGCTCTCCGGTACTTTACGGACAATGCCTACGCAAGCTATTCGAGAACCGCGACCAATTGTCATGGTTCCTCGAGAATCTACAGCGACTTAAACGATGGATATAAACTGCACAAAATACTTGCGGAAAGCGGTGTCCACAAAAATAAAGCGATGTCGCAAAAATAGCGATATGATGTCAATAAAGAAGCGGAAAATGGATTATAAATAGCGGAAAGCGATTGTCGCGAAAATAAAAGCAATTATCATGAAAATAGCAATCGATGTCCCTAACGGCGGACGCCATTCTTGAGTTCACGAGACAACAAGATACCTTTGAACGCTTCCTTTCGAAAAATGTTCCATCGATAAAGCAATACATGGGAATGATAGTTAAACCCGTGAATGCCGCATGTGGTAAGCAAACAATCTTTGGGATACTTTTTAGAAACTTGGTCCCTCGTCAATGACTTCCGTGATTAAATGATAACGACCTCGATATACTGATGCTTTGCTTGAAAGATTCCGAATCGTCGTAAAATCAATCCTCGCTCAGCGCATTCAAAGCCTTCTCATAGCTTATCGTGGCAGTGGTTATTAAGTGTGAAACAACATCATTAGAACACAATCATTGGTTTCTCTCGATATCGACAATCGAGCCGAGTGCCAACACAGCAATCTCCTTTTTTTCTTTCACACTCAGCGCTATAGAGCGTATCTTTATTCACAAGCTTCATTATGTAGCTGCTTCTAACCTTTGATGCGCCGCGCAAACGCCTGCCTACAATCGCCGAATGCTCTGTTTGAGCATTGAGTTTCTACCTACCATTGTTATTTCTCATGTAATCAAACTTAAATCCTCTCTCAATCGAAAATTTGCATAAAGCATCTCTAAATTCAGCTACACCTCTCTCAAACCTCATCCAACATGAGTGATTATGCTTGACCAACTTGATGAAAGTAATGCCCTACTATTTGTTGAAGAACAATATGTAGTTATGGCGAGATCCTTCATTCCGAAAAGATATCACAATCATGTGATCATGTTTTATAATCAAGTAATCTTGTTTTAGAGTCGAAACACTAATATCAACAAATTTCAATTCAAAAGCGAAATCAAGGAAATCATGTTCCTAAATTCTTCCTCATTCCTTAGAAAACACCTATCATGTCCGAGAATACAATAACGTAATAAAATAGTGTCGACTTCTAATGAATTCCAATTATCACATAATTTTCGCAAAACACCATTAAAATCCCCACCGAAGAAACTTTTATGGGAAGTGTGAAATATACTTACAAAGTAAAACTAGGCAGCAACAATGAGGTGAAAAGTTGCTTATAGCTTTTACAGCTTAACCAAACATGACTGCCAAACACACGCAGAGACGCACAAACCCCTCTCTCTCTCTCTCGCACAAACACACGCAGACACGCACATAATCCCCATGCCGTAACTCATAATATTGCATTTGTTCACACAGAACGTCGCCCCTACGCCTTGCACACCCTTCAAAACCACCATTTTGCACATACTTTTCCACAACTCACAGAAAATGCGTTGCCCTCTTCTTCCTCGTTTTCTCCCCTCCAAACCCTTGTGATCAACCCTTTGATTTCACCATTTCACCCCTAATCAAATCATCAAATTAGAGAAAACACAATCTTTGTTGTTCTCACTATTGGGTAAATCACGCACTTTTTTGCTCTTATTTCTTTAAAATCTCAGCTGTCCAGGTTCTAGGGTTTGCCCACTGGAAAGTTTCATCTCTTTTAGCCAAGTATGATTCTTCCTCTTCTATTTTGATTTTGAGTTTTTGATATGGGTTTTATTAGTTTGTAATAATAACATTTTAGAATCGCATTTTTTAAATTTTATTAATGTAGAACAGAAGACTCTATGTAAAACATATAGTTTACTTTATGTTTTCGTTTTCCCCTTTGTGTTTTTATTTGGTGGTTGACTTTCTGGGATGTTGTTTTATGCTTTAGGATATGTGTTTTTGCTGTTCGATCAAATTTGATTTTGTTTTGAAAAGTATATTTACTTAATTTGATGGGAAAAGGTTGGCCATCCGCTCCCCTGAGAAATGATGAGGTTGGAAAGATTGTGTGCATTGTACTTAGTCTGCCTGTGAAGTTGTTGGCCAAGTTTTCTTATCAGTTTTTAACTGGAATTAATTGGGAGCTTATTTTTCTGCTCATATAATAGGTTTCTGCTCAAGTTTCCAAGAGTGTGAGATTTCAATATTCTGGTGCTTGTCGGTTTACTAATTGCATCTAATATTCAAAATTTTTAGTAGATTTTTAAAGTAATGGAGGAATTGGAACTGTTTGTGTTGTTAATGATATGGGTATACTAGTTATACTTATTGCTAATCTTGGAACTCTGAATCATGAAAAATTAGATTTAAAAAAATTAAGAGCGAGTATACTTGATGAAGTTTGTTGTTTCCTACCTTATTTTTTCTCGTTAGGGAGTTAATAAATTGCCTGTGTATGTGGGTAAGAATCCTCTGTATGTCATACCAAATTCTCTAGCAGCACAGTTGCTATTTTTGGTGCATGTATGGACTGCGCCAGTGGCCAGGTTGATTGCTCAGTTTTAGAAAATGTTGCAACTTTTGCTAGTGAGCTATTTATTACTACTGTGAATGTTTCTCAATTCATTCAGTTCTAGTAATATTGATAGTTGAACATCCAAAAGCTTACAGTTCTATTTTTTCATTTCGAGTTCTAGGAATGAAGAGGACTGCATATTACAGTGCTGCTCCTCAGGTGCAGGATCATTGGCCAATTAAGAAAGCACTTACACTCTCTGATGTTGATATCACCCATCCCTTCCTGACATTATCCAGGCAACAGGTCGAAACTCATATTATTGTGTATATGACATGTCAACAGCAACAACTTTTAAGAGAGGAAGGCCAAGTGGGTTTTAATGCCCAAGATGAAGATACTGGTGATTTGTATGTGATGAAATTGAAGTGGCGTGGGAGCTATTATAATCTTATTGGCAAATGGGGAAAAGTTGTACGCGGAAAGGGACTTGATGTTGGGCAAGAAATCAAATTGCGGTGGCTTAATGGGTGTTTGCACTTCTCAGTTCCACAACAGCAGGTGGTTCTAGTACCACCAATTCGAACAGTTACAGCACCTCTGGTTCCTGACCACTGGCCTATTACAAAGGTCTTGACTTCATCTGACGTTGATACTAACCATCCTTTTCTCCCACTGCCACGCAAAGCTGTTGAAGATCATATTCTTGCACATTGGATACCACAAGAAAGAGAAAGATTGAGAAAGGAAGAGCAGGTGCCTATAAATGCACGGGATTATGATACGGGTGATATTCATATGATGAAATTGAAGTGGCGAGGGAATTATTATAACCTTATTGGGAGATGGGCAAATATAATTCGCCAGAAAGGACTTGGTGTTGGCAAAGAAATCAGAATATGTTGGGCAAATAATTGCTTATATTTCTCAGTTCCAGAAGATCATTATGTCGCAACGGCATCTGGACACGATAATTGGCCTATTAAGAAAGCACTCACATTGTCCGACATTGATACCAATCATCCATTCCTTACTTTGCCAGGCAAAGCGGTCAAGGATCATATACTCATCTACTGGACACAACAAGCTCGGGAACAGTTGAGGAGTGATCATCAAGTTACCATCAATGCTCGGGATGATGACAGTGGTGATTTGTATGTAATGAAGTTGAAATGGCGCGGGAGTTATTATAATCTTATTGGCAAGTGGGGTAAAATCATTAGAGAGAAGAGACTCCATGTAGGAAGAGAAATCAGAGTGCGTTGGGACCATGGATGCTTGGTCTTCTCAGTTCCTCAATGACAGTGTTATTTTATGTAAATAGGTGGAAGCTTCACCCAGTACTCATTATTTTTCCAGTAATCATCTCATTCATACATAACATGTGTCGTTTCTTATGGCTAATTTTCTAGTATGCTTTCGGCTCTGATTGGTTATGATAGTTGGCCTGACAAAACTATAACATCCTTCCAGGCTGCTAATGAGTAATGACTGGTGCAAGAGACTTGCTGGATGTTACAAATTCAACAAGGTGATTCAAATACATAAAATTATTAATGAATTCCTCAGCATCAAATATCTTTAAGAGTAATTTTCTTAAGGACGTGTTTGGAGAGCGAGAATGAAAAATGGCCCCATTATTTTTTAAATGTCTCTTTATTTTCAGAAATCCTAAATTGTCCTTCTTTATCTTCTTCTCCTTCTCCTTCTCCTTCTCCAACATCTCAGGCTTAAAGCCTACGTTCCTTTGCTTATAGAAGACAATGAGAGATTGGGAAAAAACAAGAAGACCAAATAAAATAAAATAAAAAGAATGGACACTGTGAATTACAGAAGAAGGGGGAAAAGGTAGGGCAGTCATCACTTCAAATTCTTTTGTTTACGAAATGGGGATTTTCCTCCAAATAACTATGGTAATGGTATAGTCGTCCCATTAAAACGAAAAGGTGTTGCCATAAGTAAGGAGAATTGTGGTAGCATTAATTTTGGAGAGTTGTTACAGTAATTAATGGGTTTGGTGAAATTGGAAGGGTTTGGGATAGAGGAAGTTTTTGAAGATTAGAAGTGTGCTTTGAATGATTGGAGCTCAACTCTCCAAACTCGACCAACATGTCGAATTTGGAGAGTTGGAGAGTTGACCTGCTACTTTGAGTGGCGATCATTTCTAATAAGGTTAAATTAGTTATTGACCTATAAAGGAGGCCTTTTAGAAGTAAAAGTTACAACTTGATCATTTTTCACTTTGACCACTGTGAAATGACCATTTTGAAAAATTCCTCTTGTCTTTAAAAGCTTTCTTTTGAACTTTTGACATAATGACCGTTAGTCTTGTTTGATTGTTTCTAATTGGACTTTATATTTTTTCCATCTAAACTTGATATTATCTCTTTTCTGGCTTCAAACAATTGCTTATTATGTTCCATGAAATGTTACAGTGCGACTGCTATATGTTTTATGCCTTTGTAAGATCTTCCAGTACTCTTTTAGTTACACTCAGTGCTCATTGTTAATATACTAGTACAGGTCAAATGTTACATTCACCAATGTAATATATAGTTTAAATGGTTGAGATAATGGGGAAACTGATACAGTGATACTTGTTCGAGTATTTGGTAATATTCACCTTGTACGGGTAACTGAAATCAGATTCAAATGGTATAATGCCTGCTTCTAATCAGGAATTATGGTTGACTCCTCCATTTGTGTGGTCGTCTATGGTTCATTCTTCTTTTTGAAAAGTGAATCCCAGTCTACCACATTTGTACATTTAGATGTTATGACTGGATCAGTTGTGGCAGTGCAAGTGCTACATGACTTGTATTGCTGAATGATTTAAAGAGGGTTGTCATTCTCTGACACCAGCAGTTCCCTGGAGTTTCTTCTGTGGCTCATAATCCCTGATATGGCACTTGGTATAAACAGATGCTATATTTTCTGGTAATATGCTTTTTCCATCATAGAAAGAAAACTCAAGTAGATCTGTAATTGCCTTGAAAGTTTTGTACATGTTCTCACCAAGGAAATATTAGGATACTTGGTGGTGTAGGATGCCAGTGGCAGAAACAGGTTCTTATGTCATTTGTCCCTGAAAAAGATTGTTATACTACTAATCTAGGACATCAATAGAAAGCAATAGGTTTTGAAGTGAAGGATATAAAATGACGTGTCGTTGGATAATACACCTCCATGTCGTATATATTATTTCATAAAGACACTGGTTTTTGGGGGAGGCACTAGTCCCCTCCTGGTATGTATTTTTTGTTTGTGACTGAAACTTAAATTCTTTTTCACAGTTACGAGCCATTGTTGAAGGTGTCTCGCCTCCAAGGATCAGGTTAAAATCAGTGGAAGGATGGTCGCACCAACCGATTTTGTTTACTGAATACAGCATAGCCCGATAAGATGCAAGAGTAGGATTTTTATTCTCCAGCAGTCGTACAACACTGATATTTTCTGTGGATGACAAGCTGGATTAGAAATGAGAATTTGGTAGAATAGCTCTTTTTCGTGCATCTTGTTATACACTTGAGCTGTAAATGGGGCCCAAGGATGCTGGTTAGATCTCCCTGTTGTGCTGATTGAGGGCTTTGGTTCTACAAACATTGACCAAAAGAAGTTGGCTTGAAGAGACAAGAGGAAGATAATTGAATACTAAATGCATGTTTGGTACGCAATATGCTGGACAATATCAAGAAAGAAAAAAGAAACTTAAATCTTGTACCAAACATGCATTGAGTGCAAATCACGATGCTTTCTGGGACCTGAGGGCGGTTTGAATGAAGACGTGGTTCTGAGCTGAACTACTGGAATTTGCAATAAGTTATTGATAACCCATTGATCTCTGGATGGCATTTGTGAATGGAGCTTGTAAATGAATGCAACATGTATACTAAGAGCAGGTACACAGAAGCACTCCCTCGAGTTCTACTCCATGGTTGATGATGCTAAAGCTGGACAGTCCTTTCACAGCAGCTGGTTCTTTCTAAGAAACATTGAGCTTGGAATCTGATGTTGATAGGTTGCAATTACTCAAGCCCTTCCCCATTTGAATTTTTTAGTGCAAACAATGAGTTCTGTGCAACTTCTCTGCATCATTCCACACTTCCCAACTTAAAATTTAACTGTGTGTGAATTTTGATCGCTATGTATTTAAGAATTTTGGCAGAACGGAATGATGAATTTGACTGTGTATATGCCGTAATTTTTACTGTTAATCATGCCAAGAAAAAACTAAAGAAAAATAATTTTCTTTGACGGGAGGAATCAAAGTTTTTATAGATTTGTTTGTGTTCTAGGTTTCTGAAATTAAAAGAAAAATAAGCATCTAGTGAATGAGCAACAAATGAAATGGTGGATTAATGCAACAAATTTAGAGTTAAACAAAATCATGCAATCTGTTTCAGCAGTGCCAGAAATCCATGTACATTTGCACGTGTTCTCCAAGAGGTTGTGGTTTTTGGCCCTAGCGCTAGAGTGGGGAAGTTAAGAGATTGTTCTTTTTGTGTTTCAGCTTTTTAGTTTTGAGTTTTTAAATTTATTTTTAATTTTATATTTTGAGATTGTTGAAAATAATCTGAAAAACTGTTTCTTAAATTGAAAATTGGAAAACGCGTTTACTTTGAAATTTTGAAAATTTTTAATTTATAATATTTTATTCAAAAAATTGATTATTCAATAAATTTTAATAATTTAATGTTAATATAGTATTAAATAATATATAAATTTTAAAATGTGAATGTCGAAATATTTTTTTCACTTATAAAAAACAAAAACTAAATTAAATTTGGAAAAAAATTAGAAAATATAGAAATAAATATTAAAGACAAACTCAATTAGAATGATAACATTGAATTGTTTATGGTAAATGAGATTACATCAAACAATTTAGTAGATACGTGATGAGTGTGTTATCCTAGCTTATAAACTTAAGGTTTAATTGTGATTTGAACATATTTTTATTTAATTCCGTATAAATATTGTCATTGTACGAAGAACCCAAAAATGAAGGTTAATATAACAAAAAAAATAGAGAATTGGAGCTTAATTGGAGTTGATCAGAAGCATTTGAAGATTGACTTGATGGCACGGGAGTAATAAGAACCACTAAAAAAGCCATTGGAGGAATTTCACAAGTTTCGAAAGTAGAATTTAACTTACAAAAAGTTTGAGGACTTATTTGTGAACTTCTAAAACTTGAGAAGGACCAAAATCAGAAGACTAGCGAGGTTTGGGGACCAACGTTGAAGTGCTTGAAAGTTTTGGGATGAATGTTAAAGAAGTTTGGAGCAAAAAGACCAAAATGTATAACATTGAAAGTTTTCTGTATTTTGGTTTTGGACTTTGTTTTGTACACAAAATGATGAAAACGATTTTTTATCATTTTCTATTTTGTGTAAATTTTTTTGGATATTTTGAAAAATGCATTTTTAAAAATGGCTAAATAAACACGTTTTCATTATTTTGAAAAACTGAAATTGAAAATAGCCTGAAAACAGTAAAAAGAAGATGGCCTAAATCTTCCTCATTTTTTGATTTCATTTCCTTTTCATTATGTTTTCTTTCTTGTCTTTTTATTTTTATTTTATAATATATACAAAATTAAATGTTTACTCATTTAATCTTTGAAAAATGGGCAAAGAACAACAAATGTCTCCAACCTTTCATGTCATCTGCAAATTCGGTTCCAATCTATTTTTTGGATAAAGGATTTTGGCTTAAATGATTTTTAACTAATGTTCCCAGTGTGTTTTTGTTCCTAATTTTTCATTTCTCGTTAGGAAGTCCCTAACCTATGCCCATAGGTCTTGAAATTGGTACATGCGAATGAATTTCGTCCAAACTTACCGTTAGTTTTGTGTATAGTTTGAACTTTTAATTTATTTTTATTGTAGGGACAAACTTTTCAAGTCACTTTTATTTTTTTACTTGCACTCAGACAAAAATACCAACATTAGAAAAAAAATTTATTAAAGAACTTGGCAAGAGAAAATGGATCCCAATATTTGTCGCTTTTGGATTTGTGGGAGCAGATTGCATGTGTTTTTTTTGATAACTGGTGTGCAGATGGGTTAGGTTTTCTAATGTGCAGATGTATAAATGTGACAGGTACACTTTTTTTTATTTGTTCTAACTGATTTTTGAATTTGAAAATTATTTTTGGCCTGGTTAATTGAAGTGTTGTCTAATAATGTTGTATGTGGTTGGCGTATGAAATGTGTAAAAGTCGTTGCATGTGTGTTGTATGTGGCTGGTGTATGACATGTAATGTACGCTTCTGATTTTTGTTGTTGGTGAATTTCTTGTTTCTGAGTTGTTAGATTATTGGTTTCAATTGCATATATATTTTCAAGTGTTTTGATATTAGTGAATTTCTCGATTTGAGAGTTGGCACATTGTTGGTTTGAGTTGGGAGATTGTTGGTACGATTGGCGTAGATAGTTGCTAGTGTGTAAATGTATATTACTGGTGTGTTAGATTAAAGGTGAATATCATGATTGAAATTTCATTGAATAGATTTTTATACGCGTGCAAATTTTTCAACAGATTAGGGACTAACTGCACATCAATTTACATATGTTAAGGATTATCCATGAACCAAAATTTAAAAGTTATGGATCATCTGCGCACCAACCTAGAAAAGTTTGAGAGTGTATACACACATACTTACAAAGGTTTGGGACTATTTGTGCTTCATAATCAAACATTACGAATGGTCTATGCACCATCTCCAAACATTACACATCATAAAACAAAAAAAGCATATTTCAATAACAATCACAATATGAAATCCAGAAATTTGATTTATTTTCATCCATTCAACCAAGAACTGTAATACACATTACAATAAGTTAACCATTAACCCTTCGTCCATATTATATCCAACTTCGAAAATAAAGCCCAAAAACCAATCTTCCAAGGAAATTCTTTTTCTTGATCTTAAGGTACATGTTTTCTTCTTGTAGCTTGTTATTGAAGTTCAATAACCCAGATATTGCATCTTTACATATCGAGCAAGTGGTAAGGTCGCACCACACAAACAGCCCACAACCACATACTTCATGTATAATTACAAAATAAAAATAAAAAATTAAGAACTTTTGCAAATAACCCATTACCAGAAAGAAATAAAGACAATAGTTCACTCGTCTTTGTTGACAAGAAAGAAAACGTCTACCAGAATTTAGATTTGTCCATAAAGTCTTTATCTCCAATGGTAGTCCACATCGGCAAAGATTGAGATCTATTTTCTCTTGCTAAGTTCTGTAATAATATTTTCTTCTAATGTTAGTAGTTTTGTCTGAATGCATACAATAGGTAGGTATGTTTAGGTTAAATTGGTGGGAATGAACAGTAAAGTAAAAAAATAAATTGAAAGTAACTTGACGAGTTTGCCCTTACAATATAAACAAATTAAAAGAGTGTTCAAACCACATGCACAACTAATAGAGGTTTTGGATGGAATCCGTCTCACGAGACCAATTCCGCACCTAAGGACATAGGTTTGGGATCTCCTAGGCAAAAATGAAAAGTTAAGGACAAAAAACACACATGGTGCATACTAGTGATGTCAACGGAGCAGATCGGGGCGGATCAGCATGATCTAAATCCGTCCCGCAATAATTGTAGAAGATCCAAATTCGCTCCGCGATCTGCCATTTTTCTGAGCGGATCGGATACGGTCGGGCGGATCGTAGTCCCGATCCAGATATCTTGATCCGCTTATTTATTTATTTGACATTCAAAAAATTTAAAATATATTGAAACAAGTTTTACTACTATACTATAGAGTTTAAACAACATTCTAAAATATATTAACTACTTAATTAAATGTCCAAAAGAAACAAACGACATCAATTACTTAATTAAAAAATTGAATACTCTAAAAAAAAATTATCTTGTTATAATTTAATCATTTTTTTTAAATACGCCCCGATCTGATCCGCCCGAGATCCGTGGCGGATCACGAATATCTGTTCCGATCCGTCTCGCCGACCCGCAGATCGTATTTTTTGCTCCATTCGGATCGGGTATTTATCGGGTTCGGGGCGGATCAGATATTTTTGCCTTCTCTAGTGCATACTTTTGGAAACATTTGCGCCAAAATCCCATTGGACAACTGTCTCCAACCTTTGAGAAATTTGCATCATTTGTCCAAGTGGATGGTCTCCATCTATTTTTCATTTAGTCAACCCATTTGACTAACATGTTCAAAAATAAAAAAAGGCAAAATAATCATTCTATTATTATTAATTAATATATTGAAAAAAAATAAAAAATAAAAATTCATAAAACAAAACAATAGAAAAGAATTATAATAATTTGCACTTTTGGTCTCCAACATTTACTATTTGTTACTAATCTACCCTCAACCAATTTTTATAGCACTAGACATCTACAACTTTTCATTTAATTGTAAATCACGTCTCCATTGATGATTTTGACCTAATTTGCTATCATTGTTAAATAAACAAAAATACAAATAAAACTAAAAAAAAAAAAAAATACAAATACAATTGTAAATTTAAAAAGTACAAAGTAACTTCATATTCTCCAAAAACCTACCCCACCTCATGGCCAAAAAGCCACAAATGGGTTTTTTTTTGGAAATTTTTTTAAAATACACGATTATCATATTTGCTCAGCTACAATTAATTTAATTGTGCCCAAAAAAAGATATTTCTCACATGATTAAGAACAAAAAGCCATGAATATCTAGTTCAAGAAACTAGTGATAGAATAACAGAAAAAACGTACCATTGGTGAGCAGTTGAATGTAAATGGGAAGTTCACGCTTGATAGCATCAATCTTAAATCTTTCTTCTTCAAAACAAGCTAGAAATTCTTCAAGTTTTTTTGATATCAGAATTTGCAATCCGTTCTCCAAATGATTTAAGAAGCATGGAATGGTTGTAGGGGTTTGCATTCAAGGTTTAGTTCAGACGATAAAGTCATTATTTCTTCTTTTCTCTATGGCGGATCCCACCAAGTCATGGTGACCGGCAATGAAAATTTGGGCCAATGAAAATTGGGGCGCACTTGTCTACCGGAGTTGGGTAGTGATGATTTGGCCATGGGATGTGATAGGTTTGTGGGTAAAATGAAGTTACTTTGTACTTTTTAAAATTATGGGACTTCATTTACAATTTTTTATTTTTTTGTTGTTTTAGCTTCTTTTTAATTTTTATTTATTTAAAGAAGAGGATAAATTCGTCAAAATATGTCAATGGAAACATGATTTGTAATGAAATAAAAAGTTAGAGATGTCTGGTGCTATAAAAATTAATTAATGATAGATTAGTAACAAACTGCAAAGATTGGAGACCAAAATGAAAATTACCCTTAAAAAAGGAAAAAGAAAAATGGTCATCTTTCACTCCCACCCCTACCCACAGCCATCGCCACCAACCCACACCCACACCCACACCCACACCCACACCCACACCCACCACGCCACCACCATTACACCGCCACCATGCCATTACCACTGAATTGGAACCAACATTTTTGCAAAGTGTTTGAGGGTCAAATGGCAACAACCGGATAGCAAACTAGGAAGAGATCCTCTCTCAAATGCTGCCAGTTTTTGCAATAAACCAGAGGAATTTCTCACTCAAACTCTGTAAAAAATGGTAGCTAACTAGGGAGGAGAAATCTCCTCTGTCAATGGTAATGGAGTAGTGGTGGTCCGATTGGTAGGGTGTTGGCGGTGGCTATGGATAAAGGACGGGAGTGGTACTAGATAACGTTTTTCCTTTTTTCTTTTTAATTTTTTTCTTTTGTTTTTTGTTTTATGAATTTTTTCATTTTTTTAATATTTTAATTAAGAATAATTGAATGACTATTTTTGCCTAATTAATTTTTGAATATGCTAGTCAAATGACTTGATTGATGAAAAAATGAATAGAAATCATTCATTTAGATGAATGACATTAATTTCTCAAAGGTACACAATTGTCTAAAAAAAGATTGGGGACATATTTGCAAATAACATGAAAGATTGAGAACTCATTATTTACCCTTATAAAATTAGACATGTAAGAGTCATCATACTCTTTTAATGAGGAAAATTGTAGCTAGAGTTCTAAACCTTTTATTTTTAGCACTATAATTTGAAATATTTAAAAAGTATGCAATACAAGGACTTTTGAATGAAACCATCCAAAGGGACATTTAGAATTATGGACATGTATAGTCTTAATCAGTCAGAGGGTTACCATCTCAACTGCGCCACGAGATTTCGATTTCAAGCATTAAAAATATAGTTGAGTATGATGCATTGATGGCTGAGCTTAATTGGCTAAGGAATGAAAGCAAAAAGCACCATTGTCCACATCGACTCTTAGCTTGTGGTGAATCAGTTAAACAATAACTTCACTGCTCGACACCGTTCGAAACAAAGGCATGACTGCCCATCTGAAGCATGTCACGGATCTCCTTCCTAACTTTGACAAATATGAGATCCTCCAAATCCAATGTATTGAGAACTGTAACGAGACGCTCTCTAAGCTAGCCAACAGCAAGGACTCCAAATTGATGAAATTTATACCCCTTGAGTACCTGGAAAGGGCTTCTATTAAGGTATGGAAAGAGGTAATGTTCATAAATCATCCAACCACGTAGATAAAAGAAATATATGATTATTTGATCAGTCAAAAACTCCCATTCAAAAAATCTGAAGCTAGAAAGTTGAGGTTGATAGCATCCCGCTTTACGTCGATGGATGGGATCCTATATAAATGGGGTTTATTCGCTCTACTGCTTCGATGCATTGAGGAGAACAAAGCTGAATATATCCTCCAAGAAGTCCACGAAGAAGTATGTGGCAACTATGAAAGAGGACCATCAATGACTCGGAAAATCCTGAGACAGTGGTATTATTGGTCAACCTTGAAAATGGACTATCTAGACTATGTTCGACAATGCGAGAATTGTCAGAGATATGCCAATATACCATGGCTTCACTCTCAAGAGCTCACCAATGTCAATAGTCCCTGACATTTTGCTAAGTGGGGCATCGACCTAGCGGGTCCTCTACCGAGAGAATAAGTCGAAACTTAGTTCATGATAGTTACCATAGATTACTTCACAAAGTGGGTAGAGGTAGAATCCCTGACATCGATTGCCGAAGCCAACACTACAAAGTTCATCTAAAAGAATATCATTTGTAGGTTTGGTATTCTCCACTCCCTCGCCATAGACAATATAAGGCAATTTGACACTAAAAGGCTGCGAAGTTTTGTAATGACCTCGTAATCCGTAAGGAATTCTCTACTACGCACCATCCTAAGCTAATGATTAAGTCAAGTAGTTAACAAAACTACTAAGTACGCATTAAAGAGAAAGCTTGACACATTGAAGTGAACCTAGGTCGACTAGCTTCCTAATGTCCCGGGGGCCTATCGGACCACAAGCCGGGACAAAAACCGGCAAGACACTTTTCACGACGTGTGACAGGCCAAAAGCTATGAAGCCTATAGAGGTTGGGCTACCATCTCCTCGACGGGTTTAGTGTAATGAAATATGGAACAAAATTTCAAGTCAGGCAGTGCTCAACTTCCCGAACAAAGTTAGAGAATAGTCGCAAGCAAGGTTGGTGGTCTACCGTAAAAAAGATGGCTAAGTATTACAACTTCAAAGTAAAAAAGATGTTTCGAATCGGAGATTTGGTTCTGAGAAAGGTCTTCCCAAGAATGAAATAAATAACTTCGGGAACCCTAGGACCAATAGGGAATGCCCTTACTAGGTTACATATGAGGCTTACCCCAGAACCTATAGAATTGAAGACTTAGGTGGACGAGGGACAGCCTCACCATTGGAATAACGAGGATCTCCGAAAATAATATTAGTAATCTGACATCTCCGACTATTGAACGTTGTAAATCCCTAGGCAAATGCTTATCTATTACATCCGTGTTAATATTTTTGGTGAAATGGGGATTACTTGTTTTGAGCATGACCAAAGTTGAATACTTAGATTTTAAAGTAGTGTCTATTCTCAAGTTCATACTACCCAACGTCGATAAATGCGACTAAACAACTTATTTGAATAACTAGGATTGCAAAGAAAATACTTGTGTTTCATTGATAAAGAAGGATACTACAACATTTTTTTACATTATAAAAAAAAAAGAAAACCCCCGCCGCCTCCATAGGGTCGGCATAAAAAGAAAAATAAAAAACTAATGATTGCGCATTGGTTAGAGCCGGAGCCTCGATTTCAGAGATCAAGCCGTTGTATTCGCCTCGTCTATACCCCTCTCAGGTCTCCAATTATTTCGAGAGAGTTGTAACTTCGCCTAGAAGCAGTCGACCATGCCTTCGTATTTAGGATTCAGATGGAAAGTTGCATTGGAAGACAAAACTAAGAGGTTAAGGCAAGCATGCTTTAAGGTAAGGGGCCCTACATAAAACTATACAAGTTTTAGATATCGTTCTCAAAGAGAAGCCATCTATCAATTGTGAAGTTGTTGGGAGAGCCATTCGATATGAGAAACATCATCGGAGAAGCAATTTTAATTGATACATTAAATCCACGCTCCACCCTTGATTGGCACATTAAATTCACGCTCCGCCCTAACTCTATCTTTGTCAACAAGTTTGACAAACTTGACGACAAGACCTTCAAAGGAAAGTCCCATTCTCTTCCAGCCATCTTCAAGAAGAACACTACTGCTACTAATGGTACATTCTCTTTCATTACAAGCATGTACATGGATTTCTCGGGGAGACATTCAATTTGCTTTCTTCACGAAGAAAAAATATGCAAGAAAAGATTGAAATCGTGCATATAGTGCAAGAGAATGGTTTACAAACTTACACCCTTTTTATAGATACCACACCCTGAATCCCATTCATTGGATCGAGTTATCACACATCTCAACCGTTGAATAGTGATTAGATCTGGGCCTTAGAATCTGTAAGGGAAAAATACTCTATTTTGAATGAATGATTGAGATCAACAACGTGCTGATCGAAGCCTGTGGTGCATAGTCCCACACCCTAATGACATGACCTCATTCATTATTCTTCGAAATGCCAACAATTGCGTACATTAATCCATGCATTTATGACAATTACAAGTGGCCTGTCACACCTTTTGACCTCTCACAATCCCTCTACGACACGTGGCATGGGCAAGATTCTTGCGATCCAGCTTAAGTTCTCCACCTTATATGAATATGAAGCTTGGACTTGGGGACTAATAACAGATTACATAAGCCAAAATTTGTTTCAAATTTTGGCTTCCGCTATGTAAGTGCCTCGAGAAGAAAGAGAAGTCCGCTTTTAAATTTAGCCTTAGCTTTCTTCTGCACGGTATGGTTCTTTAGAACATTACAAAGCTAGATAGTTAATTTCAACGTGCACCTTCAATCTTCGTTCGACATAATTCCTAGAAGAAAAATGAGAGCTCTACCAAATTTTCATACTACTGCTTCCACTCGACAAAGTGCTTGAGAAGAAGAGAAGTTTCAAACAAAACCCAAATGGTCAAATATACTCTGGCTCGACTACGCTAGGCATAATACCTCGGAGATAAAAGAAATTGGAAAGCATCAGTTTTTTATCGATGGAATGTCTCGGTATGGATATAGGTCTAAAAGGTAAAAGCTTGACTAGTGAAAGATCTCGACAAACTTGATTTTAGAACATCTACTAACAAAAATCATCTACCTCATATAAATATGAGCTCCGACTTGGAGACTGATGTTACACCCAAAAAAATACACGTCCTATGTGGCAAGCCACGTAGGCCCATAAGTACAGTTGGCTAGAAGATTCTATCGGATAAGGCCCATCAGGCTAGTGAGCCAAATACCTACGTGTTGGAGGGTCGAGGTACAATTGTCACGCCTGAAGCTTCGGTGGCCAAAGCATATTCTGGCTCCAGTACAACTTTTGGTGTGGTAATGAAAGGACAATACTCTTGAACAAAATTGTAGTAGCCCCGACACAACTTCAGCTCGGAGAGAGTCTTCATTCATAACGATTTTGACAAGCTCTACCTTGGTTCTAGCATGCCACACCTTGGCTTGGCTAACATGACATCTCCGCTAAGATATGACATCTACTGTCTGGGATCCACAAAATGTGGTAAAAGTAAACGACAATGTGAAGGAAAACATAGCAACATTTTTGGATTAAATGATGGAAAAGTTGAGAGAAATGGCCTGGTGATTTGGATATAAATATGTCATTTCCATTCAGTTAAGGATAATCAAAGTTTCTCCACATTTACATTATTATTCAAAAATACATCGAGCTACCTCCATTTATATTTCTCTGGTGCCTAACTTGATTGTTGGAGTGCCTATGGTCGTTGCACCATCCCGTGGGATTGACTACCGCCAGTCTAACGTGCATTCTAATTTGAACGTTGGCATCGCGTGGACAGTGACATGGCTCATTTTTGTTGGCCATGAGGTCTGGCCAGATTTTGTAGTAATTTGTAGTATCTAAAATCAAACGATAAGTTACGGTGGCTTCAATTGAAGCTTTGACTCGATTGCCAATGAAAACAAACTTTTCATTTGAATTTATGGTCTAGGTTGAAATGAATCCTTGCATTGTAATAGAAATGTGAGTGGTACAACCGAAATCAATCCACCAAGTATATAAAGAACTTCTGCCAAATTAGATTCGAAACATACATAAGCTTTAGGCTTACCTTTATTTTCGAACAATGCCTTACGTTTGAGATGTCTTTTTTGATAGTGCATACATTTGTGAGAGAAATGACACGTATCTTTCTTGTGTTCCTTTCTTGAAGATTTGGACAGAGACTCATTTACTTTTAGTAGCCCTTGGTGAATGTCCTTTCCAAACTTCTTTTTATAATTACTTCCATCTCTTTTATGACTTACGAAGTGAACGGAATGAGTTTCTTGATTCTTAAGTATTGTGCCCTCTTAAACAAGCACATTGTGCACTTCATTCACATTCTATCTGTCCTTCAAAGCATTTTAGTAAATATGGAATGGACCATGCATAGGAGGCAAAGAGTTAATGATAAACTAATACTAGTAGACTAAAGTCTTGCTGCGTATTAGTCATCTCAATAACATGCTCATACATAGTATGGAAAGCATCATGTTTCATGGTGGTTAAAGTACTTATTAGGGCCAGCAAGTAACTTATCAGCTATTTAGGAACGCTCTCCCACAAACTTCATAAATTCCTCATCATTTTAGATTTTATGTTCCTTGCTAAGGTCATTCGCATAAACATTAGAATCAATTTATTTGATCTTTCCCAGGCCTAATGGGGAAAGATATTTCGTCAGGCTGCTTGCATAAGTGATATCAACAAGTTTCTCTACTTGAACATATTAAGCATGCAAATGCAAATAAACATAAACTAATATTGCAAAGCTTTGAGTTTTAACTTAAAATACTTAAATCAGATTCAGATTACATAACACTAAATGTATATCGAATTACTCATTTAGCTGATACAACAATATACCATCATAATGAACTTAATAATGCTAAGTTTAGTTTAACATAATTGGTACTTATATATATTCTAATCAGATATGTCTGTTATTTTTTATATAAAATATACATCTAACTAAGTATATCAATTAACCATGTTTGTATTCAAGATTAATAAAATCAACCGATCAACTTTTGGATGATTCTTAACAATTTTATAGTCTCTGAACGTCAAAGTAGTTGTGACAACAATAATCCTAACGCATAATCATTTATAAACATCAATCTATCATTATTATTTGACTATCAAATTATGTAATTTAATATTCGCAACACTATAAAGTTTGACCATTTTAATGACTAACAAACCACAATAATAATCGAACATTAATTATATAAATTTAATTTACATTAACAGAATATTTATATAAACAATTTATCTAATATTTGGAGATTAATTGAAAACATTCATTCTGGTTACAAATTTTATGCTTGCTGTCCATGCTTATAATTCTACCTTCTTTAAAAAGTTGAACATACACCAATTTAATCAAACCATGAACAAAAATTAAACTTCAGAACTTAAAAGTTCTGACATATTAGTAAAAAAATTAGATTATAAATCATGCGAATCTTATAAATTATATAGATAAAAATTGTGGGTCCTACGAAATGTATATTTAAAAATAATATTTGACCAATTTATAAATACTTATGAGTACTCTCAAACATGTATATATTAATAAGATCAATTGACGGTACTTTCTGAAAAATAATATTTTCTCCGTCTTATAAAGATAGACTTATTTCTATTTTCATACAGATTAAAAAATGTAATTATTATAGTTGAAAGAATAAATCTTATTTATATTTTTCCTAATATACTTCTACATTAATAATAATATTTTATATTTATTTATAACAAGATAAATATTAGAAAATTAAAAATTAATTATATTATCAATAAGAAAATAAATTATAATTTAAAATAAATAAATAAATAAAATAAATCTATTTTTATGAGACGAAGAGAATACATATTTCATTCATCAATGAAAGATTATATTTCATTCATCAATGAAAGATTATGAAGTAATGCAATATGTCATTGTTATAACATTGATACGTCATACGTACCCACCATTAATGAGACAGTGAACTACATTCATTTAGAATTGATTCATAAGTTCTTATCCATTACATGAAGCGGTATGGTCCGATTGCAATTCAATTTCTGATAAGACGTGTGAATGCACCATTTGCAGTACCACGTTGAGATGCAACGGAAATGCTGATTTATTTTCATGTTAAAATTTAAGCATACATAATAAATAGATAATAGAGAAAATCAGTAACTATAATAGAAAATCATAAGTTCTTTAACCATGCTTTGATATTATATGTAAGAATTTAATTATTTTATATCAAATTATATTTTACATAAACACTAATTTTCAAACTTTGAGACTTCATGATTTTTTTGTAAGCATAAATCATTAGGAAGTGCATCTTGATTCATAAGGATTGAAAAGATCAAACTTGCAAAATTAAGAGAACAAAAAACTGAATACATTCACATTAGTAGGCAAAGAGTGGCCGTTTCTAAGAACATCTCCGATGCAACTGTGAAATGCATTAAAAAGTATGTCGCATTATTTCAAAATACTTACATAGCAAGAAAAAAAAAATAGAAGATGTCTAATACACTATTCACATTTGAACGGTGTGCTAGCTAGACATCATTTATTTATTTTTTTTACAATAAATTTCCATCCAAATGTGTTTTGTGTGTGAATTGCTGAGAACAAAAATAATTAAGCTGTAGATATAGGATTTGAACATTTTTGAAGGGAATTCGGCCACTATTTTCAGATTTCTAGATGGAGATCCAAAATATGAGGCTATGGTGACAGTGGCAAAGGTGGCTAGGAAAGAAATCCACCTAATTCCTCGATGGCAGTGACAATGGCAGTGGTAGGATGGGGTGAGTGGCGACGACATGGGGTGGAATGGAGAACATGAGGGTTAATTTCATCAATTATAATTGAAATTTTTGCTAAATTTTAAATTAATCAATAAAATATTTTTCTTATTCTATTAGTTAATGAAGTTATTAATGGTTTCTCAAATGGTCAATCGGTTAGTAAATTTAAGGAAAATTACAGTTTTTGTCCATAACATTTACTCCCTTTCGTATTTCTGTCCCGACTCTTATTTCTTGGCAATTTTACTCCCAACCTTTAATTTTTTGACGCTATTAGTTCCTAATAATAGTTTTTGGAGTGTTAAAAAACAAATTTGCCAATATGTTTAAATAAAAAAAATATATAAATAAAAAAAAAAAAAGAAATTGACCATTTTTCCTCATCCAAACCCCATCATTACCCAAAATAAACCACCATAACCAACATACCACAGCAACCAACGACCACCATAGTTACATGCTAACAACCAGCTATCATCTTCATGGATTGCTAGATGTGGCAAATCGGCTTCGGTCGTAGACAAGCCACCATAACCCAAATTTTGGGTTGGACTAACCCGAACAAAATGGGCTTATATGGCCCAAATTCCGTGAGGCTTGGACCGGGCTCGCCCGATTTTTATTATTATTTTTGGCTCATTGATACTAATCTTCTATGAATTTGAGTTGAAGTTTGATAGAAAACTGTTAAATAAGTATGTTAAATTATATGCACGGGCCTGTATATGAGTATATATAAATAAGTATGTTGAATTTTATGCACGGGCATATATATGAGTATATATAAATAATTATGATGAATTTAATAATTTATATATGAGCCTATTCAATTAAATAACTATGTTGAATTAAATAATTTATATATGAGCCTATTCAATTAAATAACTATGACGAACAAAATCGAGCCTATATATGAGGATATATGCGCGCAGTTGCAACGTTACAACTATGTTGAATTATCGGGCACTTTATATATTTGAATATCTTCTAGTCAATACTCAACTTAATTTCTCATTAACAAGAGGAATAAAGAGTTATATATAAATTATTTTATAACACACATTTTAACATAAAAATGTATTGTTTATTTTCTAGTAAAAAAATATTTTTAAAAAATAAAAATTGTGGCGGGTTGGCTGTTGGCCCGATGGGTGAAAGGTGGGCGATATATTGTTGGCTTGTACAAAATTGAGCTAGGCCGACTTGGGCCGCTTTAAAGTGTGGCTCGACTCGGTGGGTCACCACCAACCCGTTTGCAAACTCTATGCACCACCACAACTTCTAAACTCTACAACAAATGACCACCAATTTATATTAACACCAAATTTCAATCAAGAATTAGTAGATAAAACTATTATACAAAATAATAATTAGATACAAAACTAATTTTAAGAAGAACACGAAATCAAATAAGTGGAAGTCGTAACAATATTAAGAATGAAATGTCTTAGCCTCTACTCTAATAAATGGTACCACCGGTTTATGGTGGGCGACGAGTATGGGCCACACAAATTTTTCAGCTATCAGGTTAAATTTTGATATTTGATCACCTCTCTTTTAAACCCCTCCCTTCATCATCTTTACCATCCATAAAAGAGAAAATAGAGAGAAAAATAGGATAGGTGGTTAGTAGAGTCAAAATGATAGGTGTGACTTGGGGATGAGGGCCACGGTGTAAAGGTGGTAGATATATGATGTATGGTGAGTATTGACTATTCGTTGGTATGAGAACTTACGGTAGATTTAGAAGGTTATCTATTGGTGGGAGCTTATAGTGGTAAGAACTTTCTGTCGCGGAAATGTTATGGCGGGGGCTTCACTGGTGGGTAGAAGTGTAGTTGTACTTGTGTGTGTTATTGTGTATTAGGAAGTGAGAGGCTTATGCAGATTTGTCGATGAAGACAACATTAAGTTTTGTGGTTTCGAGGAAGAAACATGAATTGATTTTCTTTTCTTATAATTTTAGTTATTCTTCTTTTATTAATATATTTCTTCTTTAAATGAATTTAAAGGTAGATTTGTCTTTAAACACTCACTTAATAGAATATTTGACATACAACAAGAAGGATTAAGTGCACTAACAAATTAAAAAGTTGGACATAAGATTATCAATAAATAAATGTTTAGGACAATGATGCAAAATGGTAAATGTTAGGATGGCGCTTCCATTTTTCTTAAATCTAACGTATAACTTGAGTAACTATTTTTAAAACCTATTGACTAATTATGATTTATGAATAACTTCAATGACTAATAGGACACGAAAAATATTTTAATGATCAATTTGAAATTTTACACAAATTCAGTGACAATTAGTGAAATTAACTCAGAACATAAAGGGGGTGTCCTCAACTTGGATTTGAATAGATTTTAAAAATCCAAGTAAATTTTGGTGTCCCCAACTCAGATTTTAATAAATTCAATAGAAATTTAGATGTACTCAACTCGATTTAAATAAATTCTTTAGAAATTTAGGTGTCTCCAATTACTAGTGGATTTCTAAAGATTTCATTAATTAGACAATTTAAACATATTTGCATGGATTTCGAGCTCATAAATATGAATACCAAATTATTTAGAAATTACATCCCCACTTTCAAAATTTGAATCCAACTCTTCTCTTACACATATCTTCGTCTCACATCTCTTCACAATTTATGTCACAAGTTTCTGTAGTAAACTCTTGTTCTTGATTTTCAATTTTTATATTAGTATGGAAATTTATTGAATTATTTTATTTTTTATTTTAATATTTTTTGTACAATTGTCAAACACCGTCTTTGAAATTTCATTATTGATGCTTCATGATCATTCATTGAACCAAACAATTGGGCTAAAAAATATAAATAATCTATTGGTAAATTTTAATTAGATAATTAGTCTAATACTATGTATGGCAATTAAATATTGGATTTGTAAGATCAATATAGCACTAAAAATTCTTTTTTGAACTTGGAAAGATTTACTCATCAATCATGCGACACATGTAAATTATCTTTTTAAGCCATAAAATAACTTTTTATACAAGATGGTTAAACAATCGATTTTGGAAGATAATGAATCATAAATATTCATCATCTAGTCCCTGGATATGAAAGTGAAAATTAAAACTTTATTTCGATTTTTTTCAAGAAACCTTGCTCTTTACTCAATTTATTTTTAATTCAAAATTGAAGAAATTGATAATAGTAATGTGAATCCTTCAAATAATATATCTAATTGTTTCTTGAGTTTAGAGACAACGGATGACCTATTTATTAGTTTATTCCCTAAGAGCTTAGGTGACAAAATTGTTGGATTGGTATACCTCTCAATTCATCGGATCATTCATCTCTTTGACTGAAAAGAATTTTTACTTCTTTATATTTCAAGAATTTTCTCTTTTCAAAATTCTACTCAAAATATTTGTTTATGTAACACAATCACTTGAACTATATAGAATTAAAACAATGTAATAATTATTTTTAATAAAAGACCACAAATCCAAGAAAATTTATAGAAATCCATAAGAATATATTGAAATTTATAATATAGAATTATGTTGAAATCTTATAAATTCCGTGGAATTTTATTCAAATTCATAAATATTAACAAATATTTGAAAATCTGAGTTAAGAACTCCCTTGAAGTGTTTTGTTTTGTGATTCTTTTTCTTTTTTTTTTCTCTCTTCTCTCTTTTAAATGTTTTAGAGAGACATTTTGTCCTTATTAAAAATAGTCGATAAAACTCACACGTCGACTTTTGGTCAATTGATAAACTTTTGAACAAAAATTGACCAAAAGTTCTTACACTATATGAATTTTAAAGTCTTGGAATGAAAGAGCCAAAATTAAGAGCATGTTTGGGAGAGTTTTTAAATTTTTTACAAACTCATTTTTAATCACATATTTCATGGGACCCACAACTTTTATCAACTTTTCAACAACACATATCACTAACCTTTTTCAAAATATCCTAAAAAAACTACTTTTAAACTCTACCAAACATACACTAAACAGGTTTGAGGCCTACAACACATATTTGAAAGGTCTTGGACCCCGATTACAATTTATTACTTTTAATATGATATCTTGGAGGTGGTGGTATATTGACACTACATTTTTATAAATACACTACGTTTTAGTTGCTTTAAAGATCTATAAATTTTATTAATTGTCACATTTATGTCCTTAATTTTTTTACATCGTATTCCTATCATTCACTTTTCATTAATTAGTATATTGTGTCCTTAATGACGTTTTCACCCAAAATTCTATTATCGTGTTTCTAAAATAAAGAAGAAATATTTTGTTGCAATTTTGTGGTTATTTTTTTTACTATTTAATAATACGAGGGACAATAAGTCTTTTATCCCTCTTAACAAATTTTTTTGACAAAAACCATCATCACAAATAATATTTGATAATTAATAAAAGGATGGTGATAAGAATGCAATGGAAAAAATTTGAAGACATAAATGTGATAATGAGTAAAGTTTATGGACTTTTATACAATTATTAAAAAATGTAGTGTCAATATATTTAACCTATCTTGAAAAGAATCCATTCATGAATTACTAAGGTGTTCTAGTTTTGTTAAACAAAGCAATAAATTGAGACTTTAAAAAAGTGTTCTAAAAAGCGTAAAGTGTAACTAGGCGTAGAGATCAAACTCCAAGCTTTTCAGGCCTAGGTGAAGACGTTACAAGGGTGAGGCGTGAAAAAATGTTTTCTCTATTTTTAATATTACTTTAAATATTTTTTAAAAAAAAGATGAAAAAAAAGCATGCGCTTAGGCAAGCATAGGCATGACTAGAGGCGAGCTTTTGGTTAAATAACATGTTGGGTATTTGTTGCCAAACAACCTCAAATGAGCAATGTTGATTTAAGATTAATTTTATAGGCGTTAGCCGATGATTGAAATTAAGGAAAAAATGACACCACTTAAAGAATCCAATTAAAGCTCGACCCAAAAACTAAACGGACCATTTAGAGTGACTTATCTTGTAGTTGCTCAATGATCCACTCTATTACTTAGGCTCAAAATAAGTTGCTTGTGTGTGTTTATTCTTATTGGGCTTGGGGCCCAATTGGTTGGAATAAACCTTTGTGCCATATTCATTAACATTTATTTTAAAAACAATTTGGTGAGTGCCTTGTGAGAGAAACCAAGAAAACGGCTCCTGCTTTCTTACTTCTTCATTGTGGCTGCCATTGTTGGTTGTTTTGGTTTCTCTCTTTGTGAAATAGATTAGTTCTTAGTGAGCAAAACTTATTTGGGTCAATAGAGATGTTATTAGATTGAGCTTTTCTTGTAGTTTCTAGTGGTATTTAGCTTTAAATCTGAGCCTAAACACTTAGTAGTGATATATTTTTGACAAACTGGTATCAAAGCTTGGATTTAGTATCTTTGGGATAAGAAAAATCATCAAAATCGTTGAAGAAATTGAAAAACTCTAAAAAATAGAGAATTTTGACCCATTTTTCGACGAAACCAGGCATCCTTTTTGTGAACGAAGACCAAATTTTAACTCTTGACGTTGAGACGATCCCAGCCAGCTGGTGCGTGTGGCGTGTGGTGCACTGTAGTGGCGTTACACGCGCGGACACTCCGAAGGCGCGTGCGGGCGCGTCGGACCTCTGCTGGTTTCTGGCAAAAAAGACAGATTACTCCTTGCTATTTTTGGGACTTTTTGGTGATGTTGGTTTTGTCACCGGTGTATTGTACAAAAATCTAGACATTTTTGCCCTTAGGGTGCGTTTGGCGAGTTTTTTCGGATGCTATGCCGTTGGTGTTGATGCAGCTCTATGGTGTAAAAATTTTGCATTTATCCTAAAATACAAACATCGATTTGTTCGCTTTGGTATTGTATTCTAACTAATTATTTTTTCGCAATATAGATCATCTATGGGTGTAATCATTAGGATTGGGGTTACTGGTGTGGGGTAAACCATTGCACATTACTAGACCTAGGATATTATTTGATGAAATTATTCTACCGATTATTTTTGTTTGGTTGATATAAATTTTATGTAACTTCTTCGTGTGAGAATTACTTTAGTGAGAATTTTTTTGTTGAATTATCTTTATTGTTGCAAAATTTGGACTATTTTAGTATTCTTGTGAAAATTGTGTGTTTTATATTTTGTTTTTTATTTGTGTCCTAAAAATGACAACTCACAATTTTGAAGTGACAATTTTTAATGAAAAATGAGATTTCTCAATTTGACAACAAAATATGAAAGAGATTTTGATAAAACAAAAAGTTTCAAAAGCTATAGATGGTAATTTTTCCTTAGATTTAACTAAAAAACAAAAAGAAGAATTAGATGATCTTGCTTACTTTGCCATAATATACAATTGTCGGTTCTTTGTTTTGAGAAAATTTGGTAAACATAACACTACAAAGAGATTTGAAAAAGTTAGAGAACCTTTATTTGTTTAAATCTATTCCTAATAAACTTTTATTGCTAGAGAGATTTTTCAGTTTTAAAATGGATCATTCAAATGATCTAGATGACAATGTGGATGTATTTAACAAACTTTTACAATATATTGTTAATTGTGGTGAAGTGGTGTCCGGAGAGTATAATGCCATAATATTGCTTAATTCTATTCTCGAGATTTATAAAGAAGTAAAAAATACAATTAAGTATGGTATGGACACTTTAACATTTGAGATTGTCTTTGATTCCTTTAGAAGTAATGAGATTGAGATGAAAGCTGAAAAACTGATAAAAAAAGTGATGAAATTCACGTGATGAGTGGTAGAACACAGCTTTAGGCAATATGGTAGCCTAGACTATCAAAGTAGCGGTGAGTCTAGTAATAATGGGGTAAAAAGGGTAAGAATTGGTCTAGGTCTAGATCTAAATCTAGAATGAAAGGTAAAAAATGCTATGGTTGTAGTAACACTTTGGGCATTTCATAAAAGATTTTCACAAAGCAAAGAACAAACAAACCGGTAAGGCTAGATGAAGTGAATGTTTTGTCCTCTTCTAATTCGATCGGGTGAAGTCTATATGTTAATTAATTACATTGTTGATCTTCTTGAATTGAATCTAACTACCAAATCTCGTTTGCATGAGTAAGTACTTGATTTTGGTGCATCTTTTCATATGACATCTTATAAAGATTGATTTGAAAATTTGCATGAATCTGATGATGGACATGTTATTTTGTGTGACAATTACGCTTATCTTGCTTCTTTGAGATTGGTTATGTTACTTTAAAGTTTGACACATGTTTTGTGTATACTTTAAATAATGTTAGATTTATTCCCGAATTGAGTATAAATTTAATTTTAATAGGGCAACTAGAGAAAATTGGCTTTACTGGTAAAATTGAAAATGGAATGCTAAAATTGATGAAGGTGCTCTCGTTATTTGTAAAGGAACGAGAACGAATGATATATATATATATATATATATATATATATATATATATATATATATATATATATATATATATCACTACCGGATATGTGATTAGAGGTTTAGACTCCTTGATTTCTTCTATCAATGTTGATCATACACATAAATGGCACAATAAACTTGCACATTTGAGTATTAAGGGGCTTAAGCTTCTTAATGATAAAAATATATTTGGTAAAGATTGTGTGTATGATTTGTCTTTCTGTGATCATTGTGTACTTGGTAAGCATCATAAGTTGTCTTTCTCTATGGGTGCTCACAAAACTAAAAGAATTCTTGAGTATGTGCATTAGGATTTGTGGGGTCCTTCTAGCAATCATACCTCGTGTAAGAATAGATATTTCTTGTCTATCATCGATGATTATTCGAGAAAAGTGTGGGTTTATCTTTTAAAAGATAGGTCTGATACTTTTCATAACTTTAATAACTGGAAAAGACAAGTTAAAAATCTAACTCGGTAAAAGATTAAGTTCTTGAGAACCGATAATGGATTAGAGTTTTGTAACACTTGAATTTGATAACATGAGTAAATAAAGTGGTATAACTAGGCATAAGATGAGTTCATTACACTCCCCAACGAGAATGAGGTAGTAGAAAGGATGAATGAACTTTACTTGATAAAGTAAGATGCATGATGTTGAGTTTTGGTGTGCCAAAATCTTTTTGGGGTGAAGCTGTTATGATTGCTTGTTATTTGGTTAATTTGACTCCATCTATGGCTTTAAATGGTGATACTCCTCATAAAAAATGGTCTGGTAAGCTTGCTGATTATTCTGTGCTTAAAAATTTTAGTTGTCTGCTTTTTCTCATTAGAGTGAGGAAAACTAGAACCTCGAGATAGAAAATGTGTTTTCTAGTTACCCCGAGGGAGTTAAAAGGTATAGGTTGTGGGATAGAAGCCAAAAGAGGGTTAAGATCATTTTGAGTCGAGATGTCACATTTAATGAAGCTGAAATGCCATGCTTAGGGGCTGGTTCTGAAGGTTTGAGTGAGAAAAATCAGTTTGAGGTGGAGTTACAAAAATTAGTACACATGTCCCCATCACCTCTAACGAGGTGGAGACTCAAATTCAACAACCTTGATGAGGAGGATGAATAAGTAGTGATAGAAGACCATCATGTTGAAGAAGATCATTTAGTGGAATATCAATTAGCTAGAGATAGAGAGTGAAGGCAAAAGCGATATACCAAATTCTATGTTGTTTTGCATCAAACTCCTCACATTTTGAAAGTGTTAAAAGATTTGGCATGCATGAATGTAAACTGGTTACATTGTCTTTAGCTAATCACATTGTGTTAACTAAAGATCAAGCTCCTTGTAATGAGGAAGAAATTGAACACATGAGTATGATTCTTTATTCTAATGTGATAGGTTCTATTATGTATTTAATAGTGTGTACTAGACCGGATTTAGCTTTTGATATAAGTGCCCTTAGTAGGTTCATGTCTAATCCGAGTCCTAGTCATTGAGAGGCCTTGAAGTGGCTCCTTAGATATTTGAGAGAGACAAGTAATGTAGGTCTAATGTTTGGTCGTAGTAAGGAATGAGTGAAATTGAAGGATTTTGTAGATGCGGACTATGCGGGGATAGAGATAATATGAAGTCTACTTACTCTTATGGGTTTACATTGTCTAATTCTTGCATTAGTTGGAAGTCTCAATTACAACACATAGTTTCTTTATCTACTACCAAATCCGAATATATTGTTACCACCGAAGCAATTAAAGAAGCTTTGTGGCTTAGAGGATTGCTAAGTAAACTTTGTGTTTTGAATGATGATGTGGTAGTATATTCGGATAGTCAATATTCTATACATTTGTGTAAATATCCCTTTTTCATAAATGTACCAAACATATTGATATTAGACTATATTTCTTAAGAGGTATTGTGTCACAAGAAGTAATAAAGCTTGAGAAAGTACCTACACAATATAATCCCTTGGATATGGGCACTAAGGTGTTGCCCTTTGTGAAGTTTAGAAGTTGATTGAATCTTCTAAACATCGGTGGAGGTAAACAATTTCCAATTTTATTGGTTCTCAATTTTTGGAGTTGTCACTAATGAGTGATATTTTTCTTTTGTAGGTGAATGTGCCAAGGAAGGGAGACAAGGAAGTGCTACTTCCTTGTTCAAGGGTTTTTGGCACCAATGTGGAGGTTTGTTAGGTATTTGTTGCCACACAACCTCAAACAGGCAATGATGATTTAAGATTAATTTCATAGGCGTTAGCCGAGGATTGAAATTAAAGGAAAAAACGACACCACTTAGCGAATTCAACTAAAGCTCGACTTAAAATTTAGCGGACCATTTGGAGTGACTTATCTTGTAGTTGCTCAATGGTCAACTCTATTACTTAGGCCCAAAATAAGTTGCAGTTTATTCTTATTGAGCTTGTTGACCAATTGGTTTGAATAAACATTTGTGCCCTATTCATTAACATTCATTCCATAAAACAATTTGGTAAGTGCCTTGTGAGAGAAATTAATAAAAACGGCTGCTGCTTTCTTTCTTCTTCACTGTGACTGCCATTGTTGGTTGTTTTTGTTTCTCTCTTTGTGAGATATATTAGTTCTTAGTGAGCTAAACTTCTTTGGGTCAATAGAGGTGTTATTGAGTTGAGCTTTTCTTGTAGTTTTTAATGGTGTTTAGCTTTAAATCTCAAAGATAAACACTTAGTGGTGATATATTTTGACAAAACATAATCGACCTTTTAATTGCAGGCCTAGGGCCTAAGCTAGGTGTGGAGGCCGCGCCTCGAACACTGCTAAAAAATAGGTTCTTTTCGAGGTGGTTAGCGTCAGGGACGGACCCACATGGGATCATGTGGGGTCAACTGACTCTATAGATTTTTCAATAAAAAAAAAAATTACACATTTGCTCTAATGTGCCATTACTTTATGCCCAATAAAAATAAATATAGATTTCCATTAAAAATTCATCAATGAAAATTGGTCAATTCTCCATTAAAAATCAACAATCCAGACAGAGACTTCACTATGTATCCAACCAATTTCTTCATCTCATTTGTTCATTTTGATCTTCTCCAATTTCTTTTTTTCTCTTTCAAATTTATTGATTGGTCTGCCTTTTTTTTCTGCTTCCAACTCCAATCACAACATTTGAGATATATGTGACAGTTGAATCGATTTTTACATGGAAGCCTACCCCTATATCGATTTTTTGTTTTTATCTTTTTGTATATTTAAAAATTAGTTTAGGGTTTAAGATAAAATTAGTTCAATTATTTGTTTAATTGGGAGATATTTTACTGGACTTTGTACCTATTCGAGTTGTTGTGAAGCTGTTTTGTTGAATTTTATTTCAAAATTGTTTGTTAAAATTTTTAATTTTTTTTGGGTGGGTGGGTGGGTGGGTGGGGTTGGGAGATATGATAGCTAATACTACAATTGTGAACTGTAGTATTGTCGGCGACTGAATTTATTGAATTTTTATGTGAACGGTAAGAAAAATGGAGAAATTTTAGTTTGATAAGCATTAGTATTATCAATCTATAGTTTACATCCAAATTATGCAACTGTGCTGGAAAAGTCGAATGCATATAATGCTTAAAGATCTTTAACTTGTATCTAATTGACTGATTCAAAGTAGCTTCATTTATGTTTCATTTGTAGAAAAAATTGGATAGTATTTTCTTTTTATTAACTATTCTGATCATTTCAAAATTTACTGTCAGCGATTTTGTATCTTTAATAATTCTGCAAGTGCACGGATCGCTCAAGTAATAAAATAGATATTGAGTCCAAGTATCGTTCCCACGAAGATTTAGATAACTCAGTTCAATTATACTAACCTTAACCGAATCTAAAGAACTTTGGAAAATTGGAGATTTTGTGATTAAAAACTAATTAAAATAATAAACTAAAAAGAACAATGAAATAATTATGGCTCAATTAATTGAAAGATTAAGCTGGTGAAAGTTTGATTTAACTTTAAAAAGGAAAAGTACTAGGATTCCTAATCCACTTATAGTTGTTAATTCCTCTATTTTGATTCTTGATTTTGACATATTACATCAGTTATGAAGATCAATATCCCTAGATTGTTCAACAGTTTCTCTCGAATAAAGTTAAATCTATTCATATGTATGACTCGACTATATTTCTATGACGAATGCGAATACAAACAAATGCATTAAATCTCTATGGATAATTAAAGATCACCTAAAGCATAGCGGTATATCTATATTCCCTATCGAACTTTAAGATAATTAAAACAGCGTCTAGCATGCTTTCGATCTTTCGATAGTTAAACAAACCACAACAATCATACAATTACTACGTATATAATTGTAGATGCAAATAAATCAAAATTAATTATTCAAAACTATATTGAAATAACTCGTCAAAAACCAAGTCTTAAGATGAAAGAATTTAAACGACAAGCTTCATCGTAATCCTAGCACTAATTAAACTAGCATATCATACTAATAATAAAAAAATAAAAAGGAGAAGAAACTATGGAATTCATCACCCGGAGAAGAAGAAAACTTGAAAGAGAAATTTCTTGAACTTGATCTTCGTTGAATTCTTCAAAAGAGCAATCTTGATCTCCGTTTGATGTGTTTTCGTCTATATTTTTCTCCCCCAACAACTCAACCCATTTTGAGTTAATAACTCATATATATACTATCCTAATTGTGCATCAAAAGATACCAAAAATATCTTAAAATCGCGACCCAAAAGCTTCCTAATCATATTAGGACTTAATAAGGAAACAAAAAAAAAAAATTCGCAGCCAAAATAACACTGGGCGATCGCCCAGGCCACCGTAAAAGCATTCTGCTTGCGGATTGCGTTGCTGGGCGCTCGCCCAGCTTGTAGCTTTTCAATTTTCACTATTTGATCTTGGTTTCTTTAGTCCTCTAACTTTTTATAATCTCCAATTTGGTCAATCAACTTTACACAATCTCCAATTTGGTCTTTCAACTTTATATAATCTCTAATTTGGTCCTTCAACTTTACATAATCTCTAATTTGGTCCTTCAACTTTCAATTCAGTGCAATTGGATCCTCAAACTTTTGAAATATCTTTTAATTTATTGCTCTTTTCATCCACTTTTCTCCAATTGATATTAAACATGTCCAAAACTGAAATATGAAGAATAAAATACCAAATTAATTAAGAATTTAATAAAATGGCGGAATAAAAGCTTAGTTTAAAGGTCCTAATAAGTGCACAAAATGCACTTATCATTTACTATGTACTGAATTATGCCAGTTTTCTTTATTCATTTTTTAAATTCTGTGTTCGACATTGATTTATGTTTTTTATTTGTTTGGACTTTATTTGTGATTTCATAGATGTTATATAGTCAATGGGTTTAACCAAAGTTTTAATTATTTTATCACTTTCTTCATCTTCGTAATTTAAAATTTTGATATAATTTATTATGGCTTCAATTAGTTCTCATCTACCTCGTGAACTCTTTTTTTTCCTTCTTAATTCATAAACAAACAACTTAGTCGTTTAACAATATTGATAACGACGTAGTTATACAACGTTTTCAAAGTATGAAAAGCATAGGCTATGATTGTAGTATTACTTACGTTTATTAATGTTATGTTATTTTTTTTAAAAAAAATAAAATTGCATCTACATTTTTTACTCCACAATAAAAATGTCTGGCTCCACGACTGGCTAGCATTTTCTTTGTAGTCCATTTATTCTATTATACCTTCTTACTAATTTTTTTTTTTAAAAAAAGTTATACTGGCTAAAGTCCTACTCACAACAATCGTCTCAAACTATTCTTCTACCATAAATATTTTTCTTTAGGTAAATAATTATTGGAAAATAATTGGATTGCTCAAACTGCTTTCACGCTCCTAAAAGCTACCCAGTCTAGGATAAATCGATTTATCTTTATTTTCTAATTGTTTTGAAAATAAATTTTTTTTTCAAAAATAAGCAGTTATTTCATTGTTTGGTTAAGTTCAAATTTTAATTTAAATTAATTAAATTTGTCGAACATATTTTTTATTAATACATTCTGCAAGAATTATAATTTATTATTTACTTATTATCTACTTATTCTATAGGACATACAACTTAAAAGTACCTAAAAAATAATTTTAACACAATGGAGTAATGTATTAAGTTGCTTAATGGATGCAAACTGAATTCAGCCTTGAGACAACACGGGTTTGGTAGTTAGCCGTCGATCTAAACTTCCAAATCAATATACCATTGAGGGTAGGTCCGCCCATGAATCAGTTTGGATAGTTGCGATCCCCAATTTAACTTCTAGTAGTTATGGTGGACAATATTAAAAACAAAAATTACAATTATCAACGACGATAGAGAGTTTTTCACCCATACTCACGATTAAAAAGACTATATGTCTGCATTTTCACTATTTGGAAAAACAATATCTCATCTTTTTCAAATCACTCCTCAATTTCGCTTTCTTCACCATTCACCATTGGTATTCAAATTTCTCATTCTCAACTTTGTTCCTCCTCGTTATTCACCACCGGTCACTCACCAACGCTTATCAATATCTATTTTTTTCATCTTCAACGCGAGCAAGCTATTTTCCTATCCACCCATTTTTTATTTTTCTACGGTCCAATTCCACCGAGTAAGCGGTATACTAGTCACCGAATCGTAGGAAAGTTTTATCCATTGCGAGAAGAAAAAAAAGATTATATACGTCTGTTTGTCCCTACGTCTTCAATCTCTCCGTTCAAACAAAACTCTCCCTCAATCCTCTCCTTCAAACGGTCGTATCCAAACTCTACTCACCGCATTAATTCATCACCCTAAAATCATAAAATTGGGTTTTCTTCTTCTTTGTTTTTGTTTTGATTACGAGTATTGTAAAGATAATGGTTGGCCGAATTCAATGGTGATTGATGTGGATCCGAAAACTAACGAGGATAGATCAAAGTTGATTGACATTCTTAAGGTATGAATTTTTGGAGTCCTAGTAAATTTTTCTTTCTTTCTTTCTTTCTTTTTTTTTAGTTTTTGATTGATATTATTTTTGTTGTCGATTTTTTTTTCCAGAACAAATCCTACGGTCAGATCTCACGGCGAGAAAGCGGTATACTAGTCACGACCATATGGAGTTTTCTCTGCTACTGGAAGAAAAAAAAAGAATATATACGTTCGTGTGTCTCTATGTCTTCAATCTCCTTATCAAATGAAAACTCTCTCTCAAACGATATTTTCCTTACTCTACTCATTGCCTCAATCTTAAAACCATAACTACCGCAGCTCAGATCGGTATCCTTACCCATCAAGATTCCATCAGAAAGAAAGGGGTCTAAATCTTAGTGATCCACTCTCATATATCCTACGGTCCGGATCTCATCATGCGGAAGTGATATACTAGTAATCACGACCGTAGAGAGTTTTATCCGCTACAAAGAGAAAAAAAGTACATAAATCGTGTGTCACTACTTATTCAATTTTCCTCTTCACGAAATCATCTCTTTTAAAATTTGTTGACCGCTTTAATTCATCTTCGTAATTCGATCATCTCCAAATTTGCTCACCTACTCAATCCATATCCTTAATCGATCATCTCCCTCCACCGATTATCTCCAAAATCGTTCACCGCCTCAATCCATTATTATAATAGAGCCTACGATCGGTTCCCACAAGAAAGAAGCGGTATACTAGTAAATATATCACCTTTTTTTATTCTAAATTCAATAATCACGACCGTAAGAAATTTTCTCCACTACAGGGAAAAAAAAGTATTTAACGTCACAGTATATCATTACTTCTTCAATTTTTCTCATCATAAAATCATCTCCTTAAAATTTGCCGACGGTTCAATCTATCTCCTATTCGATCATCTTTTCAATTCATCTCCCTCTACCGATCATTTCTAAAAAAATTTCACCGTCTCAATCTATCATCATAATAGAGCATAAAGTTGAATTACGCATAGTAGTTGATAAGTGTGATTTTATACTTATCTCGACCATCAAAAGTGGACGATTGTAAGTACTCTTAAGTAATTTTCTACTTAGTTATGTGTTAATTTAATTGTTTTAGGTCAAAATCCGAGATTGGATGGAATTGGAGAAAACAAAGCAAAATAGGCGAAAAGGACCTAATACGTCGAAAAACTTGGATATGGGGATCAACTTGCAAACATACAAAAGTTGAAGGCTTGGATTACAAATAAAAGAGGACTAAATTGAAATGAAAGAAGAAATTGGAGGACTAAAGAGGATAAAATCTAAATTCGAAAGACTTAATCTGCAAATAAAAGGACTAAAGATGATAAAAAGACAAATTATGAAGAAGGGCCAAACTGTATATATGTTGAACCTTGGAGGACTAAGCATGCAATATGGAGATTGGAACCATTTTTGTTAACATTATTCACTGTTTACCGTGGTGAACCCGCAGTTTACAAGCATGCATGCGACCATGACAATGCGTTGTTCGCGCGTCTGAGTGTTTTTTGGCTTATTTTTAATTTTAATTAGGGTCTTTTTCGTCTTTTCATGTACATGAGTTTCAATTTTAGTAAAACACTATATAAAGACTTAACCTAAGTCAAAAGAAGGAGGTTAATTCTTTGGAGAACATAAGAGAAGACGGAGAAAAGAACGGCGAAGAAAATGAAGAACGACCAAGATCAAGAAGATTGGAACGTGAAGATCAAGATATCTTGGTGTAAGATAATCAACATCTTTTCATCTTTTCTTCAGAACTCGGTTATGTATTCAAATCTTCTAATGTTTTCTTCTTCTCCAATCATGAGTAGCTAAATTCATAGTTTGGATGAACGATTTAGCCTAAGTTTAATTCTTTATTTTCGAATCTCAAGTTTTGATTTATAAATTGCTCAAGTATTTGATTTTACTTCTTTTCTTAATACTTTGAATAATCGCCATTATTTCATTGATATTGTGGATTGTAATGAACCGATAAGCAAATTATTAATCTAGACCATGTAGTAAAATTCAAAGAATTGGATAAAGGTAGAGATACACTTTTATTATTCTTGCGGTGCAATTGAATTCTTAAGAGAATTAATGCATCTAATTAAGGACCATTCTCGACCGACTAAGTTGACTTAATTAGATAAAACTAATTTGAACTCGAGAGAGGTAAATTAGATTAAATTCGTGAATTCAATCGAATACAACTTTAGGAACAAATCTTGATATGAGGAATTAGATATGACAACTAGGTGAATTCGTTTGTCCAAACGCTTTAACCATCTTTCTTCTCTAAATTCTTGTTATTTACTTTTACATAAGTTATTATATTATTTCCTTAAATTCATAGTTCTAGTTTAAATCTTTCAAATCAACTCATTTCAAATTGTTATAAATAAATTAGCATTAAGATTAATTTAACTAGTATCTAAATAAGATAGTCTTCGTGGGAACGATAATCCAGACTCAATAGGTCCACTTTATTACTTGTTTGCGATATTGTACACTTGCAATCACATTATTTTCACAACAAGTTTTTGACGACGTTGTTGGAGACTATTCTTATTTAATATTAATTTATATTAATCGTTAGTGTTAGTTTTATTTTTTTATTTTTATTATTATTATTGTTAATATTACTATTTTCTTTCTTTTTGTTTATTTCTTTCGGATGACAGATGCTACTAATGCACAACTTGTTTGCATTGACAAAGCGGTGGAGCTCTTGATCAGAACACAGACGCAAAGAATGAATGCCATCCAAACAACTATCATGTGCGAAAACTGTGGGGCTAACCACTCCACATCAGATTGTCTGTTATTGGCCTCTCCAGAACAGATCAATTTTGTGATGAATAATACGCATCATCAGTATAATCCTTACTCACAAAGATACAATTCGAGGTTGGAAACAACACCCAAATTTCAGATGGTTAGATAATCAGAACATTGGTAATTCCAACAATGCTCAGCAAGAGAGAAGACCAAGTTTGGGAGAGATGATCCAACAGTATATGCAGAAAACTGATAAAGTATTGGAGCGGCTGGATACAAACAGTCAAAATCAACAGACATCTATCAAAAATTAGAAACTCAGATTGGTCAGTTAGCCTTACAACTATCAGATAGAACTCTAGGGACCTACCTAGCAATACTGTAACAAATCAAAAAGAGCAAGTACAAACAATCACTACTAGGAGCGAGATATAATCGCCAAAAATTCACATGAAAAGGCCGGAGAAACAATCACTACTAGGAGCGAGATATAACGCGCCAAAATTCACATGAAAAGGCCGGAGAAAATGGATAATCATGGCAATTGAAGAAGAAGAAGTTTGGAAACAAGATGCAAAATCAAAAGAAGAAGAGTATGTGAAAAAGAAGCGCAATTATATTTATCTCGAGAAGCGCAAGTTAAATTTTTGGAGGATAAACGAAAAATGGTGCAAAGTTAATAGATGCAAGCAAAGCGTGTCCTCCAGTACTATTTAAAGTGCCAGTAGCAACCGTACAATAAGTCGAGCTCTAAACTATAAATCGAGCGCTTAATGGGAGGCAACCCATTTTTCTATTCCTTATATGTTTATTGCATTGCATGTAGAATTTTAGGACCGCATTAGGAAGTAGAGCACGCTTCTCGATTTTTAGTAAATTGGTACATTTAATTATTTTTATTTATTTCGTGCTACACATCGTCATTCCAATTCCAATGCGTCGATCACCGTGAAGTCTGACGTTGTCTCCACGCCTTTTGATTCGGGTTAACTCTTTTTTTTTTTTTTGCTTTCTTTTGTCACATTGAAGACAATGTGGATTTTAAGTTTGGGGGTGAGACTTTATTATTTTAATTATTGTTTTTTTGTGTGTGTGTGTGTGTATTGTGAAAAAAAATATAAAAAAAAAATTATTTGTGTGTTTGTATGTTGGATAGCCTTGTTTCGGCTAATGATGATATATATTTGAAACTGTTATCGATTAATGAATTATGACTAGGTGAAGCTATGTATGCCTGTTCTTTATAGACTATACTTATCCATGTGAGATATGATTAAGTGTGAGCACAATAGTTATGAGCATCACTAACTTTAGTTGGTATATTAAATAGAATACAATGAAAGAATAGTGAACCTAAGTTGTGAAACCAAGACCACCGATTGACGACTCAATTACCTAACCAAATTGAAAGGATAATTTGGGGTGGTTAAACCAATGCATAAAATTTGCTTAGATATGTGTTGATTCCGTGCTTGAGTAATAGTTGTATGGAGTGTATTTGGCTACCGTGTGGAATTTAAGTATTGACCGGATGCTAGGAATCTAATCCACGCTTATTTATCTTGCAAAAAAAAAAAAAAAAGGCATTGCACTTGCATTATCTTATACCTCTCTTCGTAGCCTAGTTGACTCGAGTGATAAAGTCCGTTGGAGTTTTCAAAACTAGGTGCCCTAAAGTCTATCAGACCTGGGAGCTATTGGCCTAAAACTCGCTACAAGAGTCATCTAGAAAGCTTAAGGAAGTGAGGTCTTACACATAAGATATATATCTATATATGATTATATAAAAAATAAAAAAAAGAAAAATAAAAAAAAAAACAAAAGCAAGATTGAGCCTTTGTGCGCATAACTTGAGGATTTAGATGATTAGTGTGTTTGACTTACCTAGTCGAAGCTTGATGGCCGAAGCATTCAATAAAGGGAGAATCATCACGGATCTAGATAGCAAATCAGATTGGCTAAATCTAACCAAATTTTGAGCGGTAAAAGAATAAATGTTTTGAAGGCAACTTTAGAGTTAATACTCAAGGTGAGAGAATGAATATCAATATGGAAGTGTGTATTCTTACGAGAGAGAAATGAAATATTTGACCATTGGGAGACAGAATATTACCAACCTAAAAGTTTATGTTGATTGGATTGACTATGCGCACACACATATATCAATCGAGGATCGGATAAGTAAAAAAAATTAATTTTCGTAGCATAATTTAGAAGTTTTTTTATGAATTGATTGAGTTGTTTCAAAAACATGAGGCAAACACGGCGCACTATCTATAATACTATATTATAATATTATTTGTTTGATTGTTTAAGTAAATAGTCATGTTCGAGGACGAACAAATGTTCAAGTTTGGGGGTATTTGATAAGTGTGATTTTACACTTATCTGGACCATCAAAAGTGGACGATTGTAAGTACTCTTAAGTGATTTTCTATTTAGTTGTGTATTAATTTAATTATTTTAGGTCAAAATCCCGAGATCGGATGGAATTTAGGCGAAAAAGAACTGAATGCGTACGAAAACTTGGATATAGGGATCAACTTGCAAACATACAAAAGTTGAAGGGCTTGGATTGCAAATAAAAGAGGACTAAATTGAAATGAAAGAAGAAATTGGAAGACTAAAGAGGATAAAATTTAAAGTTGAAGGACTTAATCTGCAAATAAAAGGACTAAAGATGACAAAAGATAAATTATGAAGAAGGACCAAATCGTATATATGTTGAACCTTGGAGGACTAAGCATGCAATATGGAGATTGGAACCATTTTTGGTAACATTATTCATCGTTTGCCGCGGTGAACCCGAGGTTTGCAAACCATGATTCGACCGCCACAATGCGTTGTTCGCGTCGTCGGATTTTTTTTTTTTCGGTTATTTTAATTCCAATTAGAGTCTTTTTCGCCTTTTCATGTATAATGAGTTTGATTTTTAGTAAACACTATATAAAAGACTTGACCCAAGTCAAAAGAAGGAGGTTAATTCTTTGGAGAACACAAGAGAAGATCGAAGAAAACGAAGAACGACAAAGATCAAGAAGATTGGAACGTGAAAATCAAGATATCTTGGTGCAAGATAATCAACATCTTTTCATCTTTTCTTCAGAACCCGGTTATGTATTCAAATCTTCTAATGTTATCTTTTTCCCCAATCATGAGTAGCTAATTTCATAGTTTGGATGAACGATTTAGTCTAAGTTTAATTCTTTATTTTCGAATCTCAAGTTTTGATTTATAAATTGCTCAAGTATTTGATTTTACTTCTTTTCTTAACGCTTTGAATAATCGGCCATTATTTTATTGATATTGTGGATTGTAATGAACCGGAGAAGCAAATTATTAATTTGCACCACGTAGTAAAATCGGCAATTGGATAAAAGGTAGATATACACTTTTATTATTGATGCGGTCCAATTGAATTCTTAAGAGAATTAATGCATCTAATTAAGCGACCATTCATTGCGCCTGTTTACCTAATTAGATAGGACTAATTTGAACTCGAGAGAGTAAATTAGGTTAAATTAAATGGTTGATTGAATACAACTTTAGGAACAAATCTTGATATGAGGAATTAGAGATGACAACTGGGTGAATTCGTTTGTCCAAACGCTTTTAACCATCATTCTTCTCTAAATTCTTGTTATTTGTTTTTACAAGTTATTATATTATTTCCTTAAATTCATAGTTCTAGTTTAAATCTTTCAAATCAAATCAAATCAAATTATTTTAAATAAATTAGCATTAAAATTAATTTAACTAAGATTCAAATAAGATAGTCTTCGTGAGAATGATAATTAGGCTCAATAGGTCCACTTTATTACTGTTTGCGATATCATACACTCATAATCACATTATTTTGATATCAGTAATAATAAATAAAATATACACGTCTAGTGTAACGAGGCCACCCTCTCTTTCTTCTCTCTATAAAAGGCGTAACCTGAAATCTGAAACGGTGCTGTCCAGCAGGAGAGTTCTCTGTATTATATGGAGGAAAACGAAGAAGAAACCTATATATACAGATATATATAAAGAGAAACAATCTATAGAGAGAGAGAGGGAGGGAGGGAGGGATGGGGAACAGGAAGGGGCAATTGACGTTCCGGCGAAAGAAGAAGGCCATGACTCCACCGACGCCTCCGGCAATCGAGGTGGTTAACAATTCCATGGTGGCGGCGGCTGCGGCTGCGGCGAGCAAGGCGGTGGTGGGGAAGAAGAAGGCTGGAGGGGCGAGGCTTTGGATGAGGCTGGACCGCTGGGGGCAGTCGGAACTAATCGAGTGCGACAAAAGTGTTATTCTGAAGCGCGTCTCTATTCCTTCTAGGGACTTGAGGATCCTCGGACCAATCTTCTCTCACTCCTCCAGCATCCTTGGTATCTCCAATTTCACTTTTTGTACATTTTTTTTTTATGTGTATACGGTGTGTGAATGCATGCGTTTTTTTGTTATTGTATGCGCTCGAGAACTCGAGTTGTTAAATTTGGGGATCTGTCTGTGTTTTTGCTACAATTTTTGTTTGTAATTTTGATGAGTTTGATATCGTGAATAAGTATGATTTTGTATAACCTGCTTACGAAATATAAAATTCAGTGCAAGGATTTTTCCAATAATAGTAAATTTGAAGCAATTATTTATTGCTTTATACTCTGACCACAGGGGCGGAGCAAAGGGTGGGCGGGAGGGGACCACACAGGGGATCCCGCCGAAAATATATTTAAATTTCAATGAACGAATATAATATTTTCAAATAAATCATAATCTTAAAAAGCTTTACAAAGTCATTCATGAAAAATATTCAAGATAATTAATTAGACAAGTAGATTTTAATTAAAATAAAATCATGAACAAGAAATAAATGCAAAAAAACAAAAATAGACGCTAAAAACTTCAACAGCACAAATTTATCCATCAAAAAGCACATTTTAGGAAGAAAAATTAATTCATCAAAATGCACATTTCAACAAAGAAAATTATAATTTCAAAGCAAAATTAATCCTTCATCAACAAAATCAATCCATTAACACCTAAATGAAAATTTCAGCACCATCAAGAGCGAAGAAAATGAAAATTTTCAGCCCCAAAATCAATCCATAGATAGCACCAACAGCAAAATTAAAATTGTAGTAGCATTCAAAAACTTTCAAAGAAGAAAATTAATAGAATAACAAAGAAATGAAACCATCGCCAGAAATTGCAATCGATGAGCAAGAAAATTAAAATTTCAACATTCCAAAGAACAATTAAAACATCGGCTAAAATTTCAGCTGAATGCCAGAGACTAGGAGACGTCTATTGCAATCGGTCGGATTGCTTCGATTTGCGAAGACTTCGAACAAATTAGGGCGGAGATTTGCAACGACTTCGAACAAATTAGGGAGGAAATGGCTGATGGTTTGCTGAAAGTTTCAAATTAGGAATTTGGTGTAAATTCGAACAAATTAGGATGGAAATGGCTCATGGTTTGCTGAAAGTTTCAAATTGGAAATTTGGTGTAAATTCGAACAAATTAGGGCGTAAATGGCTGATGGTTTGATGGCTTTGGGCTGCTGGCTGATGTGCTTTGGGCTGCTGGTTTATTCAAATTGAGTGTTGGGCTAGGTCGCTGGTTTTAAGCACTGGGCCTGGAACTATTATTTTTTTTTTTTTTAACAAACAACTTGTGGTCCAGAATAGGGCTGGGCGGTGGCCTAGTGAACCCTAAATCCGCCCCTGTCTAACCATGTTGCAGAAATCATAATCAGGGGCTTGTTTCATGTACTGGGTGATTGAGTGATGGAAGAACATTTATTTATTTCTGTTGTATAATAAAGAAGTAATAAATTCAGTGCTCATTAGTTCTGGTGATGTGGTGATCAAACTGTGAATTTGTGGACCTTAGACCCCAGGGGACGATCCAGAATTTTTTTGAGAATGGGCTGATACTATTTTTTCTTTTTACACTACAAAAACAATTTTTTTTTCTGGGGTGGGACCGCCTCTCCCCTAAATCCGCCCCTGTTTGACCCATATTCAATGTCTGTTTTAATTCTAGCACGCTCCACATTGTCCACTTTGAACTAGTCAAACAAATAATTACTGTACATTAAAAGTTAAAGAAATAAATACTGTATATTAAAAAGAAGCTATATTTTGTAGTCACATAAAAAGACTCTATTAATGTCTATAACAAAATAAGACAGAAGTGCTCTTTAGTGTTGCTTCATCATCCCTGATCGGGAGTCTATGGATTGTTTTTTGACTGCTGATTTTCTAACAAATTGAGTTTACATATGTTTTGAGAGTTGTACTTACTTCCACTTATGATTGGCTAAATCCATATGTTGAGGTTGTACTTACTTTACGGATCACTTATGATTGGCTAAATCCATATGTTGAGGTTGTACTTACTTTACGGATCACTTATGATCGGCTAAATCCATATGTTGAGTCTCATTTTGGCCATCCATGCTAAGTGCAATTTGTGATTATACATTGAAGGCTCTTGGGTTGTGCAAGCATATGCACAAGTTGCAAATATCGTAACCTTCTAGTATGTATAAATGTGTATGTGTAAATGTGTTAGTATACACACGAACACACACACTCTCACTTATATATGTATATGCATCTGCCACTCTCCATGCCAAGAAAAGAGTTGATTACACCTTCGAATTAATTCCTTTTGCAGCAAGGGAAAAGGCCATGGTTGTTAATTTGGAATTTATAAGAGCTATAGTTACAGCTGAAGAGGTATTGTTACTTGATCCTCTGAGGCAAGAGGTTCTTCCTTTTGTGGATCAGCTGAGGCAACTTCTATCGCATAAAAGCTCTAGTAAGCGTGTGGCAGATGAAATGATCACTCAAGACGACGGAGTGCAATCCCCTACTGCTGGACAATGGTTACCTGTTCCAGAAGCTGCTGAAGGTTTGCAAGCTGAGCTTCCTTTTGAGTTCCAGGTTCTGGAAATTGCATTAGAGGTGGTCTGTACATATTTGGACTCCAGTGTTGCAGAACTTGAGAGAGATGCTTACCCTGTTTTAGATGAACTGGCCATAAATGTTAGCACTTAAGAATCTTGAACGTGTGAGGAGTTTGAAAAGCAACCTAACTCGGTTGCTTGCACAGGTGCAAAAGGTAAATATGTTGTCCCTGTTCTTTTGTTATTTGATTAAGACAGTTTCTAATTTCTTGAATGACACTTTTGGGGAATTTGGATGCCCTTGCCTACTTTTTGCTTCTCAGATCTTGACTGAACTCAGAAGGTAAACCATCTGAAAGATCTGGAGTGAACGAATCCTTTTGGATTCCATACTGTCACTATTTTCATTTTTCCTTTTACTCTTAAGAAATCTTCATTTTTCTGGTCGAGGAAACTTTTTCATGGATATTGCTTTTTGAAAGTTCGTCCTTAGGTTTTCTGTGCTTGTTTTGACTTAAATAATGTGTGGGTCATCAGCATGGATTCTAAAATGAACCAGTGAATCCTCTAGGACAATTGTCTAATGTCTATCTTCCTTAATTATGGACTAGCAAAATATTAGAAACCTTCATGTCTTGCACCAATTTCTAAGATTTTAGACTCTGTGTAACATGGATTAAATACAGTTCTAGATGGTTTGTCTATTGAATAGTAATTTGATTTGAGATGGATGCTCTAACTCTATTAAAGCTAAGCTTCAGGAGCTATTGGACACGTTTCATTTCATAAATTATTCATATTTGTTCGTCAATTGTTTGTGCCATCATTGCCCCTTTACTTGGCATGATTAAGGGGCTTGATGCCACTTACTCTTGAGATCAGTTCATGTAGTTAAGGCTTTAGTGGTTGCTTGTATTTGGCAGTGACTTCACATCGACCTATGATCTCAAAAAGCAATAAGAGCTGCTGAAATAGTCCAAGACTTCAAATGCCTTGTCTGTGTCTTGTCTAAGTTTTTAGACTTTAGTGTTTATGCACGCAAATTGAAGAATACCAGCATCGACTATTGTTAATCAATTGCGACTGGTCGCAATGCAATTAAACTAATTACTGCTGGCACTGATTCTGGAACCACTTTCAGCTTTATCTCTCTTCCTTGGATGGACGCCTGATAGCAAATATCTATTTTGTATCTTTTATCATGCATAAGGAGTGTTTAAATTCTTTTGGCTGGATTTTCCAATTGAGGCATATTTTTCGCTTTTGTTTTGTCAGCATTTTAGCATGTATTGCTAAGTTCTAAAGAGTGAGATCAATTATAAGCCAATCATGAGCATATTACTTTCTTCCTATACGCTAATGAAGGGCTAACATGTGTCTGGCGGTAGGTGAGAGATGAGCTCAACATCTTTTAGATGACGATGAAGATATGGCCCAATTATACTTAACAAGGAAGTGGATACAGAATCAGCAATCTGAGGCTTTGATGGGAGCAATGGCATCAAATGGCATGCTTCCGCTGCACCTCATCTCCGCCGACTTAGCTCTACAAGAAGTGGTAGTTTGGTAAGCAACTATCTAAATGACCAGGACGTGGAGGACCTAGAGATGTTACTTGAAGCTTACTTCATGCAACTGGATGGCACTCGTAACAAGATCCTGTCTGTAAGTATATCCTTGACTATGAGATGTCATTCTTTTCTTTCCTCTTTTCTGATTTTTTTTCTTGTAGGAAACTATGATGATCAGTTAAAGTATTCTCCAAGACAATCGCAGCCCTCTAATTTTTATAATATCATTCATAGAACTTGATAGTATTTTGGTTTGAAGGTCTTCAACCATTTTTTTTGCTCTCACCTGTTTTTAGCTGTCTAACTATCTAACTTTTGTCCTGTGTTTCCCAAGACAATTGCAGTCCTATGATTTTTATAACATCATAATAGAACTTGTCAACTTGCTACGTAATTTGGTTTGAAGGTCTTCAGCCATTCTTTTCTCTCTCTCCTGTTTTCAGCTGTTTAACTATCGAACTTTTGTTCTGTGTCTCCTACATATTTACTATTTAAGACAAATCCTTGTGGTGCTCAACGGGATTGTGGAAGACAATAATTTTGTTAATTGTGGAAATTTCTAATATAGGATTGACCTTGATAAAGGGTGCAAATCCTGCAGAATTAACCTGCAACGCTTACTGGAACCTCTGGCTCTTTTACACCGACAATCTGAAATTGGACGCCAAACAAGAAATCAAAACTTTACCATTTCCCCGCTTGTCTCTTGTTTTTCTTGGAATATATTCGATTGTCCACATAATTCTAGAAGTACTTCCTTTTCTTAAGAGAGAAGCTGAATGTTCAAAAGTCCAGTGGCGTGAATAACTCTTACCTTTTCTGTTCTCTTGCACTTTCACTTTTTCTAATTTATTTTTGAGTGCTTATTAGAGGGAACTTGTTTTTGTGGCATAACTGTTCTTTATATTCTTAAGCTTTTAAAGTTCATTGATTTTTCTTTTCTTTTCATTTCTGAAATCTCCAGGTACGGGAATACATTGATGACACAGAGGATTATGTTAACATCCAACTTGACAATCAGCGAAATGAACTAATTCAACTGCAATTGACATTGACAATTGCATCATTTGCCGTAGCTGTAGAGACTATGATGGCTGGATGGTTTGGCATGAACATCCCTTGCACATTGTATAAAGTTAATGGGATATTCGGCCTCTCTGTTGGAATTATGACAGCCGCTGCTGTATTGCTGTTTCTTCTGGTTCTAGGATACGCCAGATGGAAGAAGCTTCTCAGGTCATGAAGTCCCCAAATGTATGTTTATGCCTGTCAAAAATTAAGAAAAGGGTATTATAATTTCATTTTTCCAAAGTGGAAGTTTTAAATTGTAACATAGTCATCACTTGATAGCTCCACTCGAGTTCTTTAGGGATATGAAAGAAAATCTCACAATTGAGAACGTTACATATTCCAGTGTGTAAAATTTGATGATGCTTATTTCCGGACATTCGGGGTATCGTGTTAGATCCTTGTTTGGGAATGTTTCTGTAGGAACATATGCTCAGTGTTTTCATGGCTATTCAGTTTTTATTTTTTATATTTTCTCTTTCTTTATTTTTTATTTTTATGTTCAGAAGATATTTACTACTGTTATAGGTTACTATGCAAAGCACGGACCTGATGGTGAGATGAGGAGCTGAAAAAGTTCGCCAACTAGTGATGCTTGAAAACAGTAGCTTTTGCAGGTTTACTTTCATACCTTTTGTTTGGGAAATTGGTGTAAATGGTCCCTAATCTTTGTCTTTATTGAAGAAATGGTCTATAACTTTTGTTTTTGACACAATAGTCTCTAATCTTTGTGTTTTGATGCATGAATTCATTATTATTTCGATAAAAAGACAAAATTGTCTTTGTTTTAATTTTAAAAATTGCAATTGGATTTTGAACTTTTGCAAAATGTCAATTAAATTTTTTATAAAAAAAAATATAAAACTATTGTTTTTTAGGTATATGTATTTGCTATGTGATGTGAAAAATAGAATAAAGATTAAGTTAAATAAATAACAAAATAGTGTATATAATTTTATGATATTAAATCAATTTTATTATGTTATTTTTAACATAAAATTACTAATAAAAATTTATTTACACATTATGTGTTATTTATTTTTGAACAATAATAAAATGATAAATTAAAATATGAATAATACAATTTGAGCTCTAATATTTGTAGTTTATAAACGAAAAGCTCAATTAAATAAAAATACTTGAATATTAAGTTTGTGACAAAAAAAAATTTTTTATATTGTAACGATAAAATTAAAGTTTAAATTTAAATAATATGATTATTTAATAATAATAAAATAATTTTAATTAACACGTTTGTTAATAATTGTAAGCTTAAATTTTAATTATTTTCTAATAGTTTATAAAATATAAAAATAATTTAAGATATTATCAATTTGTTAGTTTTTTTAAATTTTCATAAAATTAAAAGATTTGATTCATTTGTCTTTTTTTCAAACGTTAGGAATCCAATTAATATTTTTTAATTAAAAATAGAGATATATTTATCATTTTCATCAAATATAAACTAATCACAACAACAAAATACATAGATTAAAAACTTCTACGCCAAAAAATAAAAATTAGTAATTATTTGCGCACTGAAAACAAATGTTAAGGACCATTTGTACCAATTTTCCCCTTTTGTTTTGGCAAATATGGAACAGATGGAATAATATTTCGTGGGACCGTGACCCTTTGTCCTGTCTATCAAGTGTGTCGTGTAGGGTTTAAGATTGAAGGGCATGTTCGGCTAAGGATAAAAGTTACATGATTGATGTTGTTGTTCTTTTAGCTCTTCACCTTTTTTAATCTCTGCCTTCTGCCTCTTGCATAATAAATATGATATTAACCCTTTGCATTTATTTATTTTTTTGATCGAAAACCCTTTGCATTTATTAACTTTATATCACATTGAGCAATTCTTCATTTTAGCTGATACAGAAATTTAGAATTCTTTTTTAAGATTATTTTGGAAAACAAAATGTTTTTAAGGTTGCAATTTCAATTTTTAAGGACAGCAGAAGGAGGGGAATTTTTTATTTTTTATTTTTTATTTTTTAAAGGGAGAACTTGTAAATGCACCTTATTTTTATCTTTTAACACACTCAAGTATTTAAATATCAATTTTAGATAATTATTAGTTTTGCCCATATTTTTTGGGGGTACATATCAATCCCTTTCACCTTCACCATAATCTATAAATAAAAATTAGTCAATGCTATACACAATTGACTCAAATCAAAACTGTTATTGTTATTTGATTCTATTTTTGACGTACAATATTATTCATTTGTATAATTTGAGTTTTGTAAGACAACGTCTTGTATGACTTTTTTTTATCTGAAATACATATACATCATTGTCATTATCTTCGTACACAAATGAACACATAACATTTTAGAAACAAGTTGGGAAGAAAAATTTGTAGAACTAGAAACCACACAAAATTCAACGACGTTTTTAGATAGATTTTTTATTTAAAATCTATATATACAATTGGAACAAGACATTTTTCGAAAATGATTTATGAGCGAGTAGTAATTTTTTTGCTTGCATTACTTTTCTTAATATTGTTTTTTTTTTTTAAATATTGTTTTTGACTCCTCCGTTTGTCTCCCTTTTTGTCATGTTTGTTCGAGTAGAAGTGAGTTTCTTTATGATAAAAGTCTTTTTTTCATTTGCCTATCTATATTTGCCCACTCGAGTCATGTGTCAACTTGCTATTTCAAAAGTAATTATAGAGCATGTAGTAAAAATTCTCTTCGCCTTACTTTCTTTATGTAGAACATGTTGAACATTTTTTCTTTTTAAGTATTTTATTTTCCTTTTATCCGTCTTCATTTTTTACACTATCATATTTGTCTGAGTTGTTCCTTGTTAATAAGGTTTTTTTTCACCAGCCTTTTTAATTTGAGTCACGTCTTCATCTACTTTGATGAAGATAAAATCTATTATTTTCTCTTTGTATTGGTAGATATTCGTATTCAATTGATTTTGCTATCAGATGCATAAGAGCCTTTTTTCAATTTGAGTCATGTCTCTGTCTCACTTAATGAAGATTGATGATAAATATTTTCTCCTCATCCGAGCACAAATGATTAGCAGTGAGAGACCGCAAAGGTGGAGGTGCTTTTTTTCCGTGTCCACTTATCGTGATAATCAGTATATGATTAAAATATGATAACTTTGAATAACAATATAGAGTGTATAAAAGTTGTGTGTTCTTTTTACCTGGAGGGTCGACTTCTATTTATAGGGATGGCCTGCAGTTATTGATGACGGGTGTCCATTCATCTCTCTCATTTGATAACGGTGTCCATTCATCTCCTTCATTATTAGGCGTTAATGAGGAATGTTTCATCTTTCCAAATTGTTGAGAGATGTTTCGCCTTCCCGATAATCGATGGTAATCATCATTCCATGAGTCGCCGCTTAGCTAACCCGACGACAAATAAGTTATTGCGATCTATCTGTCGTTGCGCGCTCATAAGACCAACGAGACGGACGAGTTGATGAGGCGGCCGAATCGTTGAAGCGGGCGTGCAAGACGTACCACCATAAGTAAATAACATATAACAAATTATCATTATTTATATCATCATAAGCCCTTTACTTTTCATAGACTCGTCACAATGGGAAGTAGAAATAATCTACCACACATGCATCTTTCTAAATTTTTCGATGAGATTCATCGCCTTAATTTTCGAATAGAGGCTCATTGGCCTTGTTTTTCGATAGAGGGTCATCACCTTGATTTTTTAACATAGACTCATCGCCTTGATTTTTAAACAAATACTCATCGCTTTGTTTTCGATGAAGCTCATCGCTTTGATTTTTAAACAGAGGCTCATCGCCTGCTTTTTCCTCGACAGGCTCATCACCTTGATTTTCAAAGAAGACTCGCCACCTAGCCTTGTTTTTTCAAGAAGACTCGTAGCCTAGCCTTGTTTATTAAATAATGGCTATCACATTGATTTTTAAACAGTGGCTATCGCCTTGATTTTAAACATATGCTCATCACCTTATTTTTCTATGGTGGCTATCACTTTGATTTTTAAACATCGGCTCATCGCCTTATTTTTCAATGGTGGCTATCACCTTGATTTTTAAATATAGGCTCATCGCCTTATTTTTCAGTGGTGGCTATCACCTTGATTTTTAAACATAGGCTCATCGCCTTATTTTTCAATGGTGGCTATCACCATGATTTTTAAACATAGACTCATCGCTTTATTTTTCAATGGTGGTTATCACCTTGATTTTTAAATAGTAGATATCGCCTTGATTTTTAAACATAGGTCCATCACTTTAAATTTTTTTTTTCTCATATAGCTCATTGGCTTGGGTGAGGTCACCTCACCCCGGGTGAGCTCACCTTGCCTCAATTTTTTTTTTTTTTTTTAACCTCGGCTCAACTAGCTCGCTTTAGTTTAGGTAAGGTCGCCTGCCTGGGTGAGAATGCCTCACCTTGGCTTCATGCGAGGTCGCCCGCCGGTGAACTTGCTCAGCTGCTCAGGGTGAGGTCGCCGCTGGGTCAGCGAGGTCGCCCACCCCTCGGTGAGCTCACTTTGCCTAATTTTTTTTAAACCACGGCTCACCTAGCTCTCCGTAGCTCGGACGAGGTCACCTCGCTCTTGGGTGAGGTCGCATCGCCTTGGCTTGGGCGAGGTCACCTCGCCTTGTTAGGTTTAGCTAGGTCGCCCCGCCTCGCCTTGTCTTGGGCGAGGTCGCCCCGCCTCGTGTTAGGTGAGGTCGCCCCGCCTTGTGTTGGGCGAGTTCACCCTACCTCGAGTGAGCTCGCCCGCCTCAATTTTTTTTAAAACTTTGGCTCAGCTAGCTCGCCGGTTAGCTAGCTTTCGCTTAGCGAGGTCGCCTTGTCTTGGGTGAGCTTGCCTCTATTATTTCGAGGTTCGGACTCGTCCCGAATCTTCTTTTTGTTAGAATCAGGTTCATTTAGATCTTTCATACTTTTGGTAATGAGATATGCTTCTTCAGCATCCACATACTCATCCACTCTCTTGAGTAACTCATGCATCGTATCCGGTGGGTTTTTGGAGAGTGACATCTTGAAAGGACGACTACGACTTTGAGTTCTACTCATTATGGTAGTGACTACAGCAGACATCTGTAGATCTTTGATTCCTAGCGTGGCTCTATTGAACCGGGCAATAAAATCTTTCAAAGAATTCGTCCTTGTCCCGTGTCAATTGCATCGATCGATAGTCGCTTTTCTTAACACTTTTGCTACCCAAAAAGTGTGCAAAGAAAACTCTTGAAAAATCGTCAAATGTACTTGGATCGATTTTGGAGAAGGGCGGCTACCACCCCCGGCCTCCCGCCTAAGTGTTGGTGAAAAGCCCGCATATAATCGCATCGGGGGTGGCTTGCAACCTTATCAAGTCAAAAAATCCCTGAGGTGATCGACAGGATCAGAGGATCCGTCGTACTTCTCCATCTTTGGCTGTTTGAAGTCTCGTGGCAAGGGGACTGCCATCACTTCTAGAAAAAAAAATAATTTTCTTCCAACACCGTAGATTGTTGCCTACTACTTTTGTTAGACATAGTCTCAGCTATTTTGCGACCCGTCATTTCATCTAATTGCTGTTCCAGACTTAACACTGGTGTTTTAACCAGCGAAGGCGTGGGCATCCATGATGGTTGCCTCCAGTGTGGATTTGGACCAGATGTCAATGAATAGAAGTGGGGTGCGGAAGGTGGAGCCAAAGAAATAGGAGCCAGCGGTGGAGTTGCCGTTAGCGGTGTTTCTATTGCAGAAAGTTAGGAGTCTGGGGAGGAGCCCCTAGCGGTGAGGGCCCTATTTGTGGAGGGCTAGGACCCTGGGGCGGAGCCCCTGGTGGTAAAGATCCCACCGCGTATAAGGTTAGAATCCTGTGGTAGCCGAGAAACCGCAGCTGCTCGATCTTGGAGTAGAGCCGCTAAGCCCCACCGAAGCTTATAGTGCCGCAAGTTGAGCGGCAGAGGCAAATTCTTGTTGCGGGTGATTAGTGGCGGTGTTGTACTCGATGTCTACATCCCCAATGGAGGTTGGTGGAGCGGTTACATTCGTAGCTCTTCTAGTTCGAGCCATGACTTATTGTGCGTTCTCACAGACGGCGTCAAATGATAATAAATATTTTTCTCCTCCTCTGAGCACGGCGGCGACAATGGTGGAGACCTGCAAAAGGTGGCGGGACTTTTTTCTCCCGTGTCCACTTCGGTGTGATAATCGGTATATGATTAAAATATTTGTGCTGAATAGCAATATGAAGTATATAAAAGTTGTGTGTTCTTTACCTGGGGGGTTGACCTCTATTTATAGGAATGACATGCAGTTATTGATGACGAGTGTCCCTTCATCTCTCTCATTTGATAGCGAGTGTCCCTTCATCTCCCTCATTATTAGGAGTTAATGAGGGATATTTCATTTTTCCAATTTGTTGAGAGATGTTTCATCTTCCCGATAAATGGTGGTAACTGTCATTCTATTGGTCACCTACCTAACTAACCCCGACGACAATTGAATTATTATAGCCTATCATCCGCCGTAAGCGTGCTCATGAGACTAACGAGGCGGATAAGCCGATGAGGCAGGCGAATCGTTGAGGCGGACGTGCCAAGACGTGCCATCACAAGTAAATAATATATAACAGTTGTCATTATTTATATCATCAAAAATGATAATTTTTATATATTTTTGTATCGATAGATTTTTATAGTTATTAATATTTTGTTGTCAACTGTTGTGTACTTGAATCAAATCTTACTGAAGATAAAAGAGTCTTTTCCCATTGGATAAATTCTGACTCAATGAAACAAATTTTGTCGAAGTATGATTTGATCACATATTTGGCTATTTGTTCATAATTGATAAGTTTGTGAAATATTTTAGCAGTAATGTCATTCCTCAAGGCTCAAGTCATAATCTGTGCTACCTTTCAACAATGGGCCGAATATAGTGCTACTTATGTCAATTTTCCGAATCAAATGGGGTGGTTTAGACTGTTAGGGTTTTAATACTTTTAACTCCCACCTCTCACATATAAACACCATTCGTCACCTCGCCCCCCAAGCAGCAGTCTTTCTACACCACCGTCTGTGCTCCAAGGTATCCACCCCCGCCACTCACATATATACATTCATGCATATATGTTACTTGAACAATTATATGTTGATCTGTAAGCATTATGTAAACATGGGTTAAGTCGAAGTTGTCGGAAAAAGTTAATTTGATTTGGTTTCTGTATTATTCTTTCAGTTTTATAAATTATTCCTGGATTGTTTAAGTACCAATCTACCACACTCTGAAGCTATTAAATTTTCTAGTTTGTTAAAGATTTTCAAATAAATTAGAGATTTGGGTAAGGTTTATCTGTTTCTTATTCTTTTGTTCCAATATCTAATTATATTGCTTGTTGATTATTGACGACAGGTTAGAACCTTCCAAGTTTATTACAAGCAGGAAAATGTCAGGGTATGTGGAAATTTTGAACTTTGAAGAATCCTTTTACTATTAGCTTTTAGTTTCTTAGTCGATATTTCGAAAATGTTTGCTATGTAGAAGTAATGGATTGTGTATATATGAACATAGTAGGATCTTATTATGCACTGGCTTAAACTGTTAACTTCTATTCAATTTGCTCGCGATGATATTAAATTATATTGTTTAAAAATTAGAGCTTCAGAATGAGAATCGCTTTGTCCAACCCAGAACGCGTTGTGGCGTTAGGCGCTGTATTATTTTTCCTTTTATTCATCTTTTTGTCCACCCAAAAGGCTGGACTATGATTTTGGGTTCTTTTGCTAAAACATTTAATTTATTGATTTCTGTTGTCCTCCCAATTTTCCTTATAAATTGAGGACTAGAAAGAGTATAATCTTAAGCTATATCATTATAATTGGTAAATGATTTCTCTTTATAGATTGTTTTTGCTTTCCTTTGTGTACCTCAGTAGCATTCAGCAGAAATGCCCATCTTATTTATGGAAGCTGGTTTGGGTATATTTTACTGGGAAACTGCTGGTGTTCCGTCCATAAAAATGTTGCATTTTTAATTTGCTATCTAATGATATTCATCTTAATAGCTCTCATTTGTGAAGGGGTTTTTTTTTACTCGGGGATGATAAAAGTACTAGTATTCTTTTTTGACTTGCTTGCCTTTTTACCAATTTTTTTTTTTTTATTTGGTATTCTAATCTACAGTATCAACTATGTTACAGAGAGTCAGAGGATGTTGCTGTTGCTGTTGCTGTTGCAGACACCCAGCTCCAGCTCCAGCTCTTGGAGAGCCCATGGATGTCATGACTGCTTTACAGCTGGTGCTGAGGAAGTCACGGGCTCATGGCGGCTTTCTCGAGGGCTCCATGAAGGTGCCAAGATTATTGAAAAGCATGCTGCTCAACTTTGTGTGCTGGCAGAAGATTGTGACCAGCTAGATTATATTGTTGGTGAAAGCATTATGTGCTGATCATAATGTCAGTTTGATAACAGTTCCTAATGCTAAAACCCTCGGTGAATGGGCTGGTGTAAGTACCATATTAGTACTGGTTTCTAGTTCTCTCTCTGCGTTGACATGGGAAATTTTGCTTTTCTAAAATTAAACCCCTTCCCTGATTATACACTTGGTTGAAAACCCAATCTTCAGTTTCTAGTTGAGATTGTCCATAACTATCGTTTTGGGCTTGTGAAGCTGGAGTTGTTTCTTTTCTCATCTATCTATACTGAAAAGGAGGCAACATCACATGAAATTGTTAAATAACTCCAAGGTCTTAGGTTTTATATCATTCACTCTTTCTCTGAGTCTTATCACCATATATTTTGTGCTTTTCTTTTCTGTTTCTGAAGCCATATGATGATGATGGATTAATTTTTCTCACGACGGTCGCCTGAGACACCTTTGAGTGTCGGCATTGATGTAATGATCCAATATTTCTGATGGTTTCTTCCCGACTTTAAACATGGGGTTTGTATTTGAACATAGTTGAATTGGAATACCTGAATATATTTATATTTGGTGGACTGAATTTAGTCCTATTCATTTGGTGAAAGGGATAGGAACCTCAAGTCATTCTAAGTACTTCTCTGGTTTCTCATACTTCAATTAGTTCCATTCATTTGATCAAATTTGTATTTGATAAGAAAGATCTTCTTGTTAAGGAATTTTCTCTCTTATATATCAGTTGTGCAAGATTGATTCCGAAGGAAAAGCAAGGAAGGTGGTCGGCTGCTCTTGTGTAGTTGTGAAGGTATGAATCTGAAATTTGCATGACACTGTAAAACTTTACGGTTCTTTTTTCTGCAATGAAGACAGAAATCGTCCCTCGAATTTAATATGCTAATTATTTTGCAGGATTATGGGGAAGAGAGCGAGGGTCTTCATATCGTTCAAGAATACGTAAAATCCCATTAAGTTGATGGATAATGAAAACCTTTTATTATGGAAGAATATTTCCTTTGTTTTCTATTTGACAATGGCCATGGCTCATTTTTCTTTGATCCATGTTTAGTTTACAACTCTAACTTGACTGCTGAAAAATGGATAATTTTTGTGTTCTGCAGATTTCTTAAAATATTTTCTGCTTTCCTCTCTCCATTCATTTACATAGATGTCTCATAGATGTCTCTTATTATTATTAGTCACATAATTGAGCATTATTTTTTATCGGTAACATAATTGAATTCTCGAATAATTTAAAGAAATCTTGTCGACAAAGAGGGATATTATTCAACATTTATTCTTGTAAACAAGTAGATGTCTGCACAGAAGGGGAAAGCAAACTTGTCGGTCATATAATGCCTAGTTCTTGCGTTCTGTTTCTTCATAGTAGTTTTCATTATTTGTCGAAAGAAATTATGTCCATGCATAAGATAATAAAAGAGGTGTATTTAATCTGCTCGTTTAAAGATTTTGATTGATATTTTTTAAAGAATTAAATTTTTATAGGTTTTATTAATTTTTATGGGTTTTAATAGAATAATAGATGTTTATAGATTTTCATTTTGTTAGATTTTTTTAAGATTTTAACAAAATTTTAGGGACTTTTATTTTTTCAATTAAAAATGTTTAATATAAAATTTAATGTCACACTGGTTAAAAAAATTGTTGTGGAGAAAAGTTGAGCAATAATTTATATAATTGTATTAATATCAGTGTTATCAAAACCGATTTGGCTAGTTCAATGGTAGGGTTCAAAATAGAGTTGGTTGTGTAGAAAATAAACAAATTGTTTTAAGGTACAAACAAAATAGTTTGTTGGTGTTATTGCAAAACATAAATAAATACAGTAACCATAGGTAGCTTCTCGACCAGCCTTTAGAGACCGACTCGTCATGGTCACTGACAACGACATATCGATCATTACTATTAGTAATTATCGTTAGAGGTGTTGTAAGTAATAGGATACAGTGATTCTATCGGTGATCACTCTAAAAATCTACTTTCAACGCTAACTTTGAGCAACTTTAATAATAGCTCTTGAATTTTTGTCTATGATAATTTTTTCTAAATAATTTTGAGACCAACAATAAAAAAAAAATACAGTCAATAACATCCATTTTATGATTATTTTGAAAATGACCTTCAATTTCTTAGATACAAACCTCAAATTCATTCTAAATAATTTTACTTGTTAAAGTTTGTACAAGATATGATGATTATTTTGCGGGGTTTTTTCACAAATAACCACAATAAATAAAATATTTTTTAAAATATTTGTTATACTTTTTTTTATAAAAATATTATTTTTATTTTTGTATATCGTTGTTGCTACATTTGTTATTTTAATTATAATAAATATGTTACATTTGTTATTAACAAACATAACAAATGTAACAACAAATGTTATAAAAGTAAAAATAGTATTTTTAGAATTAAAAAGTTAGATAGTAATTTTAAATTATTTTATATTTTATAGTATATGATGAAATTATTACTTATTTTGCAAAGAAATTGTGTTTTGGGAGTTGATATGGGCAGGAGAAGTTATAATGCCCACATTAGGTGATCAACCCTATTTTGTCATTTGTGTAGTAAATGTCCAAGATTGATTTTAAACAAAAACAAGAAAGGTGGCTGGTGATTGGCTCCTCCTGTGTAGTTATGAAGGTAGGAAAATTTTCTGCATAATTACATTTTCAATGACACCATAAACACCTATACTTTTTTTTTCTTTTTTTTCAACGAACATAGAATTTGTTGCCCTCAAAATTTGAATGATCTCGTTGTCAGTAGATTCCTGCCACCTCACTGTCTACACGTATATTACTTGCAATCTTGGACATTGTTAATGAACAAAGATCGTCATAATAGAGATATTTCAATGACCATTTGTACTCTAATGGTCAATTCAATCGTCAGAAAATAAAATATAAAATATAATGAAAAATTGGATATGGGAGGGATAAATAGACAGAACTTTGGCTAAGATTTAATCTTGCGTACCGTTTTGGGAACTTGTCTCAAATGGTCTCTAACATTTGTCTTTAAGACATAAATAATCCATAATATTTGTTTTATGGGACATACGTCCCTAACTTATATGTTTTAGTGCGTTATTAATCATTATTTGATGAAAAAATACTAACAAATTTTTAATTTAAATTGAAAAAATTACAGCTAGATTCTTAACTTTGCAAAAGGTGCAAATGCATATGATAACTTTATTTAGTAATATTTAATTTAACGTACTAAATATATCATTATTGTCGTGTCAATTAAAATTTCAATAAGGAAAAAAAATGTTAAATTATTGTAATTAAGTATATGTAGTTTCTATGTCATGTGAACAACTTGAATAAAAATTAAGAATGTAGCGTATATAATTTTATAACATCGAACTAATCTTATTATGTGTTTATTTAACATAAAAATACTAATAAAAATTAATTTAAAAATTATGTGTAATTTATTTTCGAATGATAATATAACAATAAATTAAAACATGAAGAATAAAGTTGAAACTCTAATATTTGTAGTTAATAAACAAATAGTTCAATTAAATAAATATATTTGATGATTAAGTTTGTAACAAAGTTATTTTTCTTGTTTTGTTATAACCATAAAATACAAGCTTATACTTAATAATAAAACTAATATTTTTTCCGACACGTTTGTAAAAATTATGAGCTTAAATTTTGGGTATTTAATAATAGTTCGTAAAAATGTTCAAAATAATTTATGCTTATTATCAATTTAATTAATAAAGTCTTAATTCAAAACAAAGAAAAAGAACTCATTAGCTTTATTTTATTTTTTATAAAAAAAATAAAAATACTGAAAATCTCCATGAAAATCAATTTTCGTCGCTAGCTTTTCTCGATTTTAAGAATAGCTCTTGATAATTTTTTCTAGGAAATTTTGAGATTAGCAAAAAAAATACCGTCAGTGACGCCCATTTTATGATTATTTTTGAAAATGCCCTTCAATTTCTTAGATACAAGCCTCAAATTCATTCTAAATAATTTGCTTGTTAAAGTTTGTACAAGATATGATGATTATTTTGCAAAGAAATTTTGTGTCATTTGTGTAATAGACGTGCAAGATGGAGTTTGAACGAAAAATAAGGAAGGTGATTGGTGGTTGGCGATTAGCTCCTCATGCGTAGTTATGAAGGTATTAATCGGAAAATTTTCTGCATAATTACATATTCAATGATATCATATGATGATAAGCGTATTTTTCTTCTTTCGAGCACGGTTGTGACATGCAAAAAGTGGCGAGGCTTCTATTTTCTATGCCCACTTCGATGTAATAATCAGTACATGGTTAAATTAAATATATAGAATAACTATGTGAAAATGTCAGAGTCTTCTCTTATCTAGGGGATTAACCTCTAGTTATAGGGGTGATTGTTATGCGATTATAATCCCGCAAGTGTACGGTTTGTTAACAAGTAATAAAATGATGTATAGAGTGTCGAACTTACGAGGACTAGATATTAATTTAACCTATTAAATTATAATTCAAATTCTAAAAATATGAAAAACACAGATTTGTCTTGTTTTGTGATTCTAAACTAATTTAACTATTTTACTTAAATTTAAAATATCAATAAGCAACTTTAAATGATGAGAACGAATTCGAATATTACTAACTCTAGAATTTGCGAATCCACCAACACATTCCTTAATCAATTATCCGTTTAACTGTTTTAGCATATAATTACTTTGGATTGAAAATCGGTGATCCTAAAATAATCAAAAGCCTCTCTCGATGGTCAATCAATTCTATACGATATGTGAACCTAATTATCTCTAATTAAGCTTCGAACATAAATATATACATTAAAATCTCAAGAACACCTAAATGAATTTCATAAAACATAATAGTAATTTATATCTATTATTAGATCCTATGTTATTCAATACCATGTACTTAATCTATATTGAATCTCTCGACTTCAATATAGATCACAATATATTCTAATGGTAATCGTGCATTAAAATAATAGAAATAATGAATAAAGAATAATCAACCCAAAAACAATTACTTACTAAAACGAAAAATTTCTAATTAATTAAAAAACGAGAGGTTTCATCGCTCATCCTAGAAAAGTAATTTAGCCGGACATGATTTAATCAATTATTACAATAATTGAATACATCATGATCTAGAGAAAGAAAAACAAAAATAAATAAAACTCGTGATCCCTACCAAGAATCTTCAATCCCGCCTTTAATCTTCAATTCTTCGCTTGTATCTTCTTCTCTCAAAATTCATCGTCCGCGATATGTTTATTAACCTGGCTTTTATACTTGTCTCCCAACTCTTCAAAATGTGTGCTAGGTGGTTGTTTTTTATTTAGAGTTGTAGAATTCTAATCCAACCAGAAACTACCAAGTTAGTGCTGCGGGAAGCCATGCGATCGCATGGTTACCAACTTTGCGATCGCATGGTTGGTTCAAAATCTGTTCTGTAGCAATTATGGAAATCTTGCGATCGCACCAAATTCTAACCATGCGATCGCATGGTTAACTTTGATGCTAAATTTGAATCTTCCTATTTGATATTTTCACACCAAGTCCTTTAAGTTTCTTTATTAGTTCAATTTAGTCTCTTTTTCTTCTGTTTGCTCTCTCTTTGTCAGATTGACACTTGAATTTGATTATTTCCTAAAATAATAAGAAAACAACATGCATTTAAACTGAAAACAATTAATATAAATCATAATCGTCCCTTTTTGTGAGCTCCAATAAGTACAAAATTGTACTTATCAAACACCCCCAAACTTGAACTTTTATTCGTCCTCAAATAAACTAGCTAAAGGTAATCTTGCAATTAATAAAATAAGCTATAACACAATTTCACAATATAAATAGCTTGCCATTCTTGCTTCAGCTTTTGTAAAAAGAAAAACTTATAATTCATGACGAGTGTTTAGGTAATACAGTAGTAAACGTGATTCTACTTAAACCATACTTGAGATGTGTGTGATAGTAGCTAATCCGATCACCGCAAGTTCTATGGTGGTGATAGCCCAACCACTTGGTCAACTTTTCATTTTCCTCTCATAAGGTACACTTCTCCCAAAATAATTGTTTTCTCTCAAATCTCGAGATTTTCGGTTAAAAGACTTCATTTCACTCATTATTTTCTTGTTCGAGTTGGTTGAAAGCTAGCAATTGTGACAACCTAGGTTTGCGAAGATTCTCTAATTTCTGAGCACTTTCAACCATAAAGTTTCTACTAAGTAAGTCAAACCCATTAGTCATCTAATCCCCTTATTTACTTTGAAAAAGATTTTTCATCGATGTAAATAAAAATAAAAATTTTTATTAATTTTTTTTCGGATCTTATGTGCAAAACTCAATCTATTAAGCTTTCTAAATGACTCATGTAACGAGCTTGAGGTCGATGACTCACTGTGTCTTTCAACCTTAGGGCATCAAATTTTGAAAACCCCCTGACTTTTTTTTCTCCAAGTCAAATAGGCTACGAAAAGAGTTATAAGATATTAATAGGTGCAAAACTTAGTCCATTAAGCTTTTAAATGATTCATGTAACGAGCTTGAGGTCGATGACTCCTGTGTCTTTCGAACCTTAGTTTAACAAATCCTCACGGACCTTTTCACTAAGTCAATTAGGCTACGAAAATAGTTAAGCAATAATAATAATAATTTTGTTCCTTGCGTGCAATAAGTTCATGCTAGGGGACTAGATTCCTAACATTCGGTCAATACCTAACTTCCTCTAACTGATCTATAGCGCTCCACACAATTTTTCTCAGCATACATGGAATTCATCACAACCTAGATAGCCACCATTGGTATACCACATTTTCTCACTATATTGGTTACTGGTTTGAGATATAGATGATTCTAAGTTCTAAAAAGTATCATATTGTTTTCACTTTAGGTGTACCAACATAGCTGAAAATCATCATAACCGACTAACACATCACTATATCAAATATGGTTAAAGAACCTCACATTTAAACAAAGTAATTATATGTCCACCGGTCATGATTAAAGTAAAACGTAATAATAAAAAATTGCATGATTACCCGGCAAGGCTATTCATATAACATAAACACGCTTTTTTTTTTTTTGGAATAAATTAATAATAATCAAACTAACTTAAAAATCAAATATCAAATATCATTTATCAAGTCATGCACGCGTTTCAAGTCAAGCAAATTTTTTCATACATCTCCCGTAACTTGAAACGTACATTATCTCCAATGTAATGTAAAAGAAATAAACACATAAAATTTAGAGACTTCCCGAGGGTGGATCCGATGGTACTAGTAGAAGTAGTGTGGAAGGATCAATCGGGAGGAGGTCTTGGCATGGGTGTCGGGCGGTAAATCGGTCATGGATGTCATCAAGCTTGCTCGCACATCCGCTCTAGCCGCTTTCTTTACAGGTCGCAATCGGCTTGAACCGACCGCCTCCGGCGCGCATTGATCCTAACTAATCTCCATAGTCATCTCGAGTGTGTCGGGATCGCATCTACTCGAGATCGCAGCATCATCAACTCCCTCACCGCACTGCGCGCAACTCGGTTCAGTGAAACAATGAGCCATGTCTGCTCGGCCTAACCCTCCAAAGAGGGCGATGTAGCATGGATGCTATATCTCTTAGTAGTGCGGCATCTTTGAGATGCAACCGGCTGGGGTGCAACCGATCGTTCTTCTTCTTGAAGCCGCTGTCTGCGGTCCGGGGCCGCCCCCTACACGTGCAAGATGCCATCTTACATTTTCTAAGGTAAAGCGGTTGATAGGTCCTTTGCTTTAATCACGGCTCTCACCGGTGAGATCTGGACCTCACGCCTCACGAGATACCACTAATCGTAGCCGGAAGATGGTTGTGTGCCTCTTGTCTATCTCGGAAGCCTAGCATGCTAATCGTGGATGTAGATGTAATTCTCCAAGTTCATCTTCCTCTCGTGAGCGAGATGGTATAATAAAGCGAGCCCTAGCATCATTGATAGTAGTACGATGCCTAGTCGGGTCAATGTTGTGGCTCACAAACACATTCGTGATAAGGAGGAGTCCATCGGTTTGTTTGTGCTCAAGTTCCTCTTGGGTAGTGGCCATGCATTGTCTCGACCATATAGAAATCGAGCCACCTCACCCATATCCCGAATAGAGGCGCGGGGTGAATATCTTCGATTGTTATACCATAGAAGTCGTTGATGACCTTTGAGGTAAACATGAACCATGTACCCCTGCACTCCAAGTCTCGCCCATAGTGTTCCGTCCTCGAATGTCGATTTCTTGGTTGAAGTTGGTGTAGAATTCATGGACGAGCTAGGAGTAAATTTTATAAGATGTGTCACCTACTTTGGACCATCCACAAACGTCAATGAGGTTATACAATGGAGTGAGAGAATTCATCCAATATAATCTCCGCCTCCCCAAATTGTCCATCGCTAATGAACTTCATGAATCTTTCCTCGTGTTCCTCGGAAAGATAATGGCGGAGTCGGTGGTTTCTACCCGGCTCTTTTGACGTCTTCACGGTTGCTTTTTTTTTTTTTCCTTTTTCGCTGTGGTTGGAGGTTATTTTGGAGCCATAATCAGTAAAATGAACGAAAACAAGTTAGATACGAAAAATAACATATATGGTTTAAGACATCACCCCAAACTATTTTAAACATTAGGTAAATTTTTCAAAAAAATGTGTTTGACTAAGCTATTTCGTGCTCCGAGAAATCTACCTAAGAATTTGCAAAAGTGAAATGGAAGAGGGTGGCATGAAAGTGCATGCTTTGGTCTACCACATACTCAAATTTCAAAGGATTTCGAGGTCATTTAGGCCAAACGGATGAGGGACGAAAGTGCTAACTAAGCAGTCAAGTGGCCTTCATCAGCTGCTGCCTGTAGATTTTTGTTTTTGGTCTTGGCTTGAATTTGGTGATTTAAGTGTGTTCAAGCCTAGGTGAATGAACCTAAATGTTAACATTAGTTCAATGGAATAGCCTAAGGTTTGGTTTACATCAATTTTGGCAAAAAATGTGGATGGGACATTTCATCAAATACCAGATATGCAAGGGTTGTTCTTCAAAGGTTTGAACAAATGGAGGAAATCAATCAAACCAAATTTTTTTCACATCCTATTCATCTAAACCCAATAAAAATGTATTACCCTTTCGATTCAAGCTTAAACTAATCAAACTTTACTCCACATTGATCAAAACACAAAAGTTATGTACAATGATATCAAAAATCCGAAAATAAATTGAAAAAAATGTGAATTTACCTTTTTAGTTCGTGTAGTTTGATGCTAATGGAAGCTTGAATGTGTGTATAATTGGAGGCCCAAAGTGCTCGCTTATGGTTTGAAGATTGATGAGTGAAGATAGTTGGTTGGAAATCAAAGTTTTGTGTTTTGAAAATAAAAGTTCAAAATCTCGGTTTTAAGTTTTCTCGGTATTCCTTGCGATCACAAGGAATGAATTTCCGCCATCGCAGGTTACCAAAATCTGGCGTAATGTCTTCATCGTCCGCCTATGCGATCGCAATGGGTTTAAACATGCGATCGCATAGTTATGCACCCAATTTCAAAATTTTATTTTAAAAATAACGTTAAAATTAAAAAAAAAATCCTTATTCAAGATGACGATGATCATGGCCTATTTACCTAAGAATTAGAAGCCTACTAAAAATCCTAAAAACCTAAAACGTGCAAAAACGTGAATCAAATCCTAAAACTGAAATAATACTGAAAATTTAAATAAAAGGGAGAGAAATGGGTTGCCTCCCATTGAGCGCTTGTTTAAAGTCTTTAGCTCGACTTTGTTGTGGTGATCACTTCGGATTGCTCAAAGCGGTAATGGACTTTTATTTCGAAAAATCACCCTCCATGTATTGTTTTAGCCTTTGTCCGTTTGCTTTGAACCTGTCCTTTGTGCCATGAGCTCCTTCTACCGCTCCATGTGGATAGACTTTCACTAACGTGAATGGCCCGGACCATCTTGAACGTAGTTTCCCAGGAAAGAGCTTGAGTCGAGAGTTGAATAAGAGAACTTTTTGTCTCGTCTCAAACTGCATTTTTTGAATGTTTTTGTCATGTCAATTCTTGGTTTTCTCTTTGTACAGTTTGGTATTTTCATAAGCCTCGAACCTAAATTCTTCCATTTCATTCAACTGAAGCAGTCTTTTCTCACCGACTTCTTTCAAGTCAAAGTTTAACTTCTTCAATACCCAAGAGGGCTCTGTGCTCCAACTTAACTCAAATGGCACGCCTTCCCAAAAACTAGGCGATATGGTGATATTCCAATTGGTGTTTTAAATACAGTTCGATATGCCCAAAGAGCATCATCCAGTTTTCTTGACCAATCTTTTCTTGAGGTACTCACTGTAAGCTCTAAGATCCTTTTCAACCCCCGGTTGGAAATTTCCACTTGGTCACTAGTTTGTGGATGGTACGGAGTAGCCACACGGTGCTTCACACCGTATTTTGCCAAAAGAGTTTCAAACTGCCTGTTGCAAAAATGTTTACCTCCGTCACTTATGATTGCTCGAGGAGTCCCAAAACACGTGAAAATATTCTTTTTGAGAAAATTCACCACCACCCTGCCATCATTGGTCGGTAAGACCACAGCTTCTACCCATTTAGACAGGTAATCCACAGCCACCAAAATGTAGGAATTTGAGAATGATGGTGGAAATGGTCCCATAAAGTCAATCCCCCATACATCGAAAAGTTCAACCTCTAAAATGCTTCGAATGGGCATTTCCTACTTTTGAGATATATTTTCCGTCCTTTGGCACCCATCACATTTTTTTTTACCAAACTGTAGGCATCCTTGATTAATGTCGGCCAATAAAACCCAGATTGTAAGACTTTGGCTACTGTTTTGGTAGCATCGAAATGACCTCCGTACGGTGAAGAATGACATTGCTCCAAGACAGTCTCTATTTCTTCCCCAGATATACATCTCCGAATTACTTGATCAGCTCCCCTTCTGTAGAGAATAGGATCTTCCCAAAAATAGTATTTAAGTTCTAAAAAGAAATTTTTTTGGTGTTGATGATCATAATCAGGTAGCATGATATTGCTAGCAAGGTAATTCACATAATCTGCATACCACGGTGCACTTTCCATCTGTCCTATCCCAAAAATCTGCTCGTCTGGAAATTTCTCATTTATTTCACCTTCTTCATTCTTAGGGATGGCAAAAAAAACCCATGGACCCGAACCCGCCCCGCGCCCGCGCCCGCCTGGGCCGCCCCGCCCGCTTATTCGGGTAATAGGGGGCGGGTCCGGCGGATTTTTCCGCCCATGAGTTCAAGCGGGCGCCCGCCCGCCCCATGACCCGCCCCCACCAAGGAAATTTTTTTTTTTTTTTTTTTTTTTTTTTTTTTTGTAAATCATAAAATAGAATATAAATTAAAACTTTGTTGAAAATGGACCAAAGAAGAATCGAACTCGGGTTGAAATTATAAATTATAAATCTTAATCATTACACCATAATCCCATTCTTGAATTTTTTTTGTTTTGTTTGCTACAAATATTTTTTTAAAAAAATTATTTATTTTTTAATTATTTTTTTCAGTTTTATAAAAAAAAAAAAAGAAAAAAAAAATAAATTTCGTGAGAGGCGGTTGGTGGTCAGCAATGACCCGCCCCGCCTGTGACCCTGCCCGCCCGCCCGCATGGTCCATTGGTCGCGGGCGGGCGGGCGGGTAAAAAATTGGGGCGGGCGGGCGGGGCGACCACTTTAATTCCCCCCCATTGCCATCCTTATTCATTCTCTTCCGATCGCTCCATTCTTGACAAGTGGTTGGCTACCACATTCTCACTCCCCTTTTATCCCGAATTTCCAAGTCAAACGCTTGAAAAGGTAGTATCCACCGAATCGCTTTTGATTTTGCATTTTTTTTTAGCGAAAAGATATTTCAATGCTTCATGATCATTAGTGCACTATGACTTTCGATCCAACGAGGTAAGATCGAAATTTTTCAAGGTAAATCTTGATGCTATTAATTCTTTTTCTGTAGTGGCATAATTCATCTAAGCGTCATTGAGAGTTTGGCTGGTTAAGTACCAAGTTGGTTTTCTCACAACGTTGAAGTACCAAAGTCAAATTTTTGAGGCATTCGTCGAATGATGATCCAAAAACTAAAAAATCATCCATGAAAATTTCAATGAATTTTCCAACCATATTTGAGAAAATAGACATCATACAACGCTGAAATGTGGCAGGAGCGTTGCACAGGCCAAATGGCATATGCCTATATGCAAACGTGCCATAAGGGCATGTAAAGGTAGTATTTTCTTGATCTTCTGACGCTATATGAATCTGATTGTAGCCTGAATACCCATCAAGGAAGCAATAATGAGAATGACCTACCAATCGTTCTAACATCTGATCAATGAATGGTAAAAGAAAATGGTCTTTTCGAGTGGCATCATTCAGCTTCATGTAGTCAATACAAACTCGCTAGCCGGTAGTCAATCTGACTGGTATGAGCTCATTATTATCATTCTTCTCAACTGTAATCTTCTCTTTTTTAGGCACTACCGGCTAACCTGGCTTACCCAAGTGCTATCTCGAAATAGGATAAATAATCTGAGACATCAAGTAGTTTTAACACTTCACTCGGACTATTTCTTGCAAATGAGGATTCAATCTGCGTTGATGTTGCACTACTAGTTTATATGCATCTTCCATTAGAATATTGTGCATGCATATGGACGGGCCGATACCTCTCGATGCTCGCTATAGTCCAACCGATGGCTGATTTGTAATTCCTCAAAACTCGTAGTAGTTTATCTTCCTCCCTACGATTAATAGAATTTGCAATGATGACCGGAAGAGTAGATGACTCACCGAGATAAGCATACCTAAGGTGAGAAGATAATTGCTTTAACTCGAGAATTGGGGCCTTTTGAACCGAATGAGGTCATTGAGGAGGTGTGGTACCCGATCCATATATTTACTTCTTCTTTCCATCCGCTCGCTCCCCCCCAAATATCTAGCACATTCTTCAAGAACTGGAGAGTCAAAATTTTCTTCTTGAGAATGCACAATAGACGATTCCATGGATGTGAAGGATTTTCCAAAGCAAATGTGTTAGCCGCCTCGTGATCAATAATATCGATCCGAAAGCATGAGTTGGAGGACCTTGGATACCGAATTGCTTTAAACACGTTGAAAGTGACTTGCTCCTCGCTCAATCTCAACATTAGCCGCCTTTTTGTACATCAATTAGTGCTCATCCAAAGAGCTAAGAATGGTCATCCCAAGATGAGTAGTACATCTATGTCTTCTCACATATCTAGGATAATGAAGTCACCTGGGAATATGAACTTGTCAACTTTTACCAAAATATCTTCAATAACCCCGTGTGGGCGTTTAACTGATCGATCAGCTAACTGTAGTGATATTGTGGTTGGCTTTACTTCTCCAAGACATAGTTGTCTGAAAATAGAATAAGGCATCAAATTAATGCTAGCACCTAAATCACATAATGCTTTCTCGAAAAATGAACTACCAACAGTACAAGGAATAGAGAAACTCCTTGGATCTTTTAATTTTGGCAGTAGCTTGTTTTGCAAGATAGCACTACACTCCTCGGTGAGCATAACTATTTCGTGCTCTTCCAACTTCCTTTTGTTTGAAAGGATTTTCTTCATGAATTTTGCATAACTTGGCATCTGTGCAAGAGCATCAGCAAACGGTGTGTTGATTTGGAGTTTCTTGAACACATCGAGGAATTTCTCGAATTGTTTGTCTAGCTTATGTTTTCGCAGCCTTTGAGAAAATAGAATTGGAGGAACATAAGCCTTGACCGGTGGCATAATATAATCTGGTTGAGTGCTTTCTTTTTCTTGATCAACTTCTGTATCTGATTTGTTATCTCTCTCTTATCTAACGCAGTTTCCTTTTCAACACTCGGTCTTTTCACATGAATTTCTGGTAACTCAACTTCGCTTCTCGTGGTGATTGCATTGACTTGCTCTTTTGGGTTAACCTCGGTATTACTTAGCCATGTGCCTAGTTGTTGCTCGGTCAACAGTTTAGCCAACTGTCCAATCTGATTTTTTATATTTTTATAGCAACATCTTGTCTTTTCTCGCATCTCCTTCAACCTCGATTCCATACGCATAATAGTTTCTTCCAATCATCTTTTCTCTCTGTGGTCTCCTTTGATTTGGCGGTTTCAATATTTTGGTTGTTGCCATAGGAGAAGTTTGGATGATTTCTCCATCCCGGATTGTAAATCAGTGAATACGGATTATTCTGCAATCATTGAAAATTTTGAGCATATGCAACTTGTTCGTGAGATGACATATCAACTTTTGTCAATGGACACTCGAATATTGATGGTTTGCCACGCATGTTACACAAATTGGCGGAGACATCTCAAACCATATTAGTCGAATGAGAATATTTCATTGCTTCTATCTCGCTTTGCCAATGCATCGATTTTCACAGTACAAGCGAATTTGTGTCTACCTCATGTATCCCTGTTGCTTTCTTTTGCACCACTCTGTCTGGCCACATAACAAACTGTTCACTCATTGTTTCATACAAGTCATGGAGGTCATCGAAAGACCTATTTTGATAGAGCCACATGTTTGTCAAATCGATTGAAGAATGACTGCTTGGAACTAAACCAGAGTAGAAAAAATGATTCTGAGCTGCTAAAGAAAAACCGTAACTTGGACACTTTCTGAGCAGTTGCTTGAATCTTTCCCATGCCTCGTGAAAGTTTTCCAACTCAGAGAAATTGGAAATTTCATACTTTAACTGCTTCACTCTGGTGGAGGAAAATATTTCAATGTGAATTTTTGGATCAAAGCTGCCCAAGTAGTGACACTCCCAGGCGGTAGAGAATCTAACTATTCTCTAGCTTTATCCTCCAATGTGTGTGGGAAGAGCCTCATCTTCAGTGCTTTTTCGTTAACACCGTGGTATTTGAAATTTCCACAATTATTCATCGGGCGAAAAATATGGTAATGAGGATTTTCATCCATTCATACCATAGAACAATGAGATTGTTTGAGAACAAGTTAATCACATCCGCCTCAACCGGAAGTTGTCGTGTCCATGAGGTGGATAGATTATACCGGACCAATTTTCAATAATCGGTGGCATCATATATTCACCGATGAGGATATCTCACTCATTAACTTCAACTGGACGAGCTATTAGTGCTTGATTATTTCTCATATCTCCTGGTAACGGATTCTGAATTCGGTTATCTTCCATTGTATCTTTTTGCTGTTGTTTCTGTTCTCTTCGCTCACATTGTCTTTGGCGAAAGCTCCGTTCAATCTCTAGATCTAAATCAAATAGATCAAAATTCTTTGTACGGTGCATACATACTTAACACCAAAACACAAAGTTGGAATTCAACAGTAAGACAACGAATTTAGAATAAATATAAAACTAAAAATAAAATAAATAATACTAAAAATAATTGTTAAAAGATAAATTATAAATTAACGTAGCAATTAATAAAACTAGTCCTCGGCAACGGTGCTAAAAATTTGTTGTGCAATTATAATCCCGCAAGTGTACGGTTCGTTAACAAGTAATAAAGTGATGTGTAGAGTGTCGAATCCACGAGGACTAGATATTAATTTAACCAATTAAATTATAATTCAAATTCTAACAATATGAAAAATACAGATTTGTCTTGTTTTGTGATTCTAAACTAATTTAACTATTTTACTTAAATTTAAAATATCAATAAGCAACTTTAAATGATGAGAACGAATTCAATTTTATCAACACTAGGATTTACGAATCCACCAACACATTCCTTAATCAATTATCCGCTTTAACCGCTTCACTTTTATAATTACCTTGGATTGAAAATCGGTGATCCTAAAATAATCAAAAACTTCTCTAGATGGTCAATCAATTCTATATGATATGCGAACTTAATTATCTCTAATTAAACTTTGAACATAAACATATGCATTAAAATTTCAAGAACACCTAAATGGATTTCATAAAGTATAATAGTAATTTCTATCTATTATTGGACCCTATGTTATTCAATACCATGTGCTTAATCTATATTGAATCTCTTGACTTCAATATAGATCACAATATATTCTAATGGTGACCAAACATTAAAATAATAGAAATAATGAATAAAGAATAATCAACCCAAAAATAATAATTACCTACTAAAACTAAAAAACTTCTAATTAATTAAAAACGCGAGGTTTCATCGTTCATCCTAGAAAAAGTAAATTTAGCCAGACATGATTTCGTCAATTATTACAATAATTGAATTCATCATGATATGGATAAAGAAAAAACAAAAAATAAATAAAACTCGTGATCCCAGCTCAAGAATCTTCAATCCCGTGCTTTGATTTTCGATTCTTCGTTTGTATTTTCTTCTTTCAAAATTCGTCATCCGCGATATGTCTATTATCTGACTTTTATACTCGTCTCCCAACTCTTCAAAATGTGTGCTAGGTGGTTGTTTTTTATTTGGAGTTGTAGAATTCTAATCCAACTAGGAAACTGCCAAGTTGCTACTACGAGAAACCATGCGATCGCATAGTTACCAACCTTGCCATCGCATGGTTGGTTCAAAATCTATTCTGTAGCAATTCTAGAAATCCTGCGATCACACCAAATTCTAACCATGCAATCGCATGGTTAACTTTGATGCTAAATTTGAATTTCTCTCTTTGATATTTTCACACCAAGTCCTTTAAGTTCCTTTATCAGTGCAATTTAGTCTCATTTTCTTCTATTTGCTCTTTCTTTGTCAGATTGACACTTGAATTTGATTATTTCCTAAAATAATAAGAAAACAACATGTATTTAAACTGAAAATAATTAATATAACTCATAATCGTCCCTTTTTTGTAAGCTCCAATAAGTACAAAATTGTACTTATCGTTGATCATTAGTCATTTGCCTTTAATAGTCTACTAGTCTTTAATTACTAGTGCCCTTTATCTCCCTCATTAATTAGAGTTAATGAGGATCGTTATAACTTCTCAATCGTTAGTAGTAAGTGTCACTTAGTGGATGGTGGGTTTGAGTGAGTTAACAACGGTTGGACCACCACTATCTAAATCTAAGAAGCAAGCTATGAGACCATCGGGACAGAAAATCATTGAGGCGGGTGTGCCAGATGCGCCATCATTGGTAGACAACATATAACAATTGTCGCCATTTCTATCATCATAAACCCCATCTACTTTTCATAGACTATCGTCAATGGAAAGTAAAAATAATCTTCCGCACCGCTCTTCTCTAACTTTTTCTGCTTTCTAGTGAGACGAATAATTTTTTATGTTGTGTGTTACAAATGCATATAGCCCTCACCCAATATTGTGACGGTGAAGTAGTTCGTAAAAAATAGAATGCAGTATGATGGATGAGTGGTGGGGCTAGTGCACGCCACCCCTCGCTTAGGCCACCAGCGCTCGGGTCGCATGGGGTTGGCTGCTTTTGCTGCCCTTTCGCATGGGTCTCTCCTTTCATTTTGTGTTCTCTTTTCATTGAAAATTTGTTTATTTTAACTAAGGTTCATAGCCTCATATTTGAATTAAGGCCCACACCTCTTTTTAAATTAAGGCTCGTCACCTCGCTTTTAAGTTAAGGCTCATTGCCTTGTTCTTAAACTAAAGCTCATCGTCTTGTTTTTAACTTAAGGCTCGTCGCTTTTTTTTTTTTTTTTTAACCAAGGCTAGTTGCCTTGTTTGACTCTTCGTAGTAGTTGAGAATGTTTGTGTCGCTTAGGTTACTCTTAATAAAAATTGTAGCGAAAATAAGAAGTTGCCGCATGTCGGATCTAGTAGGTGCATCATAACTTCCCAACTAGCTTCGATCATTTCTTAGCACCCTCATCATTTATCCACCTTAGATGGTTCATTTGTCGCTTGCCTTTGTCATCTCGGGGTTCATGTTTGTCCCAAGTCTTCTTTTGTTGTTACTCGAGTTCCTTCCGATCTTTCATGCCCTTGGTAATGAAATATGCTTCCTCAAATCCACATACTTATCCCATCTCCTTAGTAACTCATACATTGTATCCAGTGGGTTCTTGGAGAGTAACATCTTGAAAGGGTGACTCAAGTTCCACTCATCATGGTAGTGACTACAATAGACATATGCAGATCTTTGAACCCTTTAAGTGGCCCTATTAAACCGGCAATGAAATATTTTAGCAGTCGTCTTTATCACGGGTCAATCGCATCGCTTTGATAGTCATCTTCTTAGCCCTCTTCTCGCTACAAAGTATACAAAGAAATCTGTTTAGAAAAATCATCAAATGTGTGGATGGATTTTGAGAGAAGGTTGCCACCCGCCTCTTACCTTCCGTCTAAGTGTTGGCGGAAAGCCTCCGCACATAATAGCATCCGGGTGGTTCGTAACCTCATCAAATCAACAAATGCCCTAAGGTGATCAACATGCCATCATATTTCTCAATTTTTGGTGTTCAAGTCTCATGGCAAGGTAACAACCATCACTTCTAGGCAAAAGATTTTCTTCCAATACCAAAGATTGTTTTCGCCACTTTTCGTAAACATAGCATCCGCTATTTTGCGACCCATCATGTCTTCTAACCGCTGCTCGAGGCCTAGTCTTTCGTGTCTCACCTAAGCGTAGGAGAAGCCACCCATAATTTGTCCCCATAGTGGATTTGGGTCAAACGTCAATGAATGAATGTGGCGTGCAAATGATGGAACCAAAAACCTGGGACCGACGACGAGAGAGCCATCATTAGCGATGTTTCCATTCATCGGAAAGTTAGGAGCTTCGAGCGAGCACCTAGCGAAGGAAGACTATGAGCATGGGATGGATTACACGGTGGTGATGGTCCCACCGATGGAAAACTAGGAACTTGGACTCGGTGTCAACATCTCCGGATGGGCACCACTTGGGATGGTTACATTCTTCACTCTTCTAGTTCGAGCCATGACTTTTTGTGCGGTATTCCACGGATGGTGCCAATTGATGATAAATATATTTCTCCTCTTTCGAATGCGATGGTGATAGTGGTGGAGACCCAAAAAAGTGGAAGGGCTTTTATCCCTGTACTCCACTCCAATGTGATAATCGGATGTGATTAAGTAACTATATAGAATAACTATATGAAAATGTTAGAGTCCGCTCTTACCGTGGGATTAACCTCTATTTATAGGGGTGATCACGAGTCACCGCTTTTAATTATCTTTAATAGTCTTTAATGACGGGTGCTCTTTTATCTCTCTAATTAATCGGAGTTAATGAGGGCGTTACAACTTCTCAATCGTCGGTGAGTAATCGCCACTTAGTGGATGATGGGTTTGAATGAGTCAACAACTGTTGGATCACCGCTATCCGAGATCTAAAATGTGAGCTATGAGACCATCAAGGCAAGCGAACTAATGAGGCGCAAAAGCGAATTATTGATATAGGAGTGCTAGGATACGTCACCATTGTCGACACCATATAGTAACCGGTAGTCGAACTCCTACCTTTTTTTTTTTGCAACAAATAAAGAATTTTTGACCTCAAAATTTGAATAATCTCACCGTCATAGATCCCCGCCACCTTACTGCCTACATGTATGTTACACCGCAATCTTGGACATTGATAATGAACAAAGATCGCCATAACGGAGGAATTTTGATGACCGCTTGCACTCGACGGTCAAATCGCTTGTTAGAAAAAAAAAATGAAAATGAAAAATTGGGTGTGGGAGGGAAGGACAAATAGATGTAACTTTGGCTAGGGTTTAATCTTGTGTACCTTTTTGGAAATTTGGCACAAATGGTCCCTAACATGTCATTAATGTAGAAATGATCCCTAACATTTATTTTTTTGGCATAGACATTCCTAATTTATGTGTTTTGATGCATAATTGGTCATTATTTGATGAAAAGATCAACATGCCCTTAATTTAAATTAAAAAAATTTACAATTGAGTTCCTAACTTAGCAAAATGTACAAATGCATCTAATAACTTTATTTAATAATATTTAATTTAGCGTACTAAATATATCATTATAATTGTGTCAATTAAAATTTCAATTAGAGAAAAAAAAAATGTTAAATTATTGTAATTAAGTGTATGTAGTTTCTATGTTATGTGAAAAACTTGAATAAATATTAAGAATATGGCGTATATAATTTTATGACCTTGAACCAATCTTATTATATTTTTATTTAACGTAAAATACTAATAAAAATTAATTTAAAAATTATGTGTACTTTATTTTGAATTATAATAAAAAAAATAAAATAAAATACGAACAATACAGTTGGAGCTCTAATATTTGTAGTTCAATCAAATAAAAGTATTTTGAGAATCAAGTTTGTGATAGTTATTTTTCTTGTTTTGTTATAACCATAAAATACAAGTTTATATTTAATAATAAAAATAATTTTATTTCAACACATTTGTTAATAATTATGAGCTTAAACGTTAGTTATTTAATAATAGCTTGTAAAAATGTACAAAATAATTTACGCATATTATCAACTTGATTAATAAAGTTTTAATTCAAAACAAAGAAATGAACTCATTACTTTTATTTTATTTTTATAAAAATAAAAATCTTGGACTCATTTGTACCTTTTCTTGAGGTTAGGAACCCAACTACAATTTTTTCATATTAAAACTAAGGGAATATTGGTCTTTTTCCTCAAATAAGGACCAATTGTAGACTAAAACTTACTGTGTTAGGTAACGTGCATGCCAAAAAAAAGAGACGATGGACCATTTTGCCTTTGGGGACAAAAGTTAGGGACTATTTACGCCAAATTATGCATGAGTATTTATAGTTATATTTTGGTTAAAGATGATACTGGCCTAATTTAACACGTTTCACTCAATCATTGGTTAAGCCGTTGAAATCATTATGATACTATTTCCTTACAAATGAAATTATCTAGTTGGTAATTGGCCCCTTGGGTGTTTCCAGTTATTTTTGAGGTTTTTCTTATCAAATGATCGTCTGATAATGAGCAATGAATACCCGTATTTCTGTTAAACATGATGTATTGGATTCAAAATTCAATATATACTTTTTATAAATGTCAAATAAGTACATGTTGAGACTGCCTGAATATCACGAGTGAAGCAAAAGTTGGATCTACAATGGATCTCACCCAGATCACATAAGATTCTGGGCAGATATATGGGGATTGAGATAGTTACTTTTTTTTATCAAATATATCCCCTTAGACCCATGCCCCAAGTGCCAAAGTTGTGACAACGTAGAAGGATTAAACCCTTAAGGCACATAGCCTTACTAACAGACCCTTGTTTGTCGAACTTTTTGAAGTCCGCCACTTGTATTTGGTCCAGCAGAAGGTTTTCCTAAAGCCCAAGGTTTTTCTTCACGAGAAGACTCGAGAAGCTTTAAGGTGATATGCCATAGCTGCAAAGTTGGTAAATCTTGATATTACATCATTATTAGGCAATACGCGTGGACATCAATCAAACTCTCCACGTGGCGAAAGGGTAATTGACTTTCTAGGTAGCGCGACACATGGATTTCATGCGAGCCGAAGGTGTAATAATAGTCATCCATGTCTAAGCCTAATATTTATATTAGGTAGAGAACTTAGGTACATGTCGGGGTTTGTAAGGATTATTGTGGATGTTGCCCCTTGTGAAGGAAAATTTTAATAGTCTTATTCCATTTATGTGCTTGGCCAAGTGATGCTCTTTGCCATTTTTTCAAGGTGAGACTACTATGATGAAACTCTTTGATTGACGAAGATGTCCGATGACAAAGCTTTTTGATGCCGATTGTGTAACAATAGTCTCCCAAGTCCCAAACTAATATTTATATTTGGTGGAAGACTTAGGTGAAATATAACAGTTGTAATGTTAGTTGGGCACATGGCAACTTTCTTGGATGATACAGAAACTTTTCACAAGTTGCAAAGTCCTAGGCAATGATTGTACTCGTTACATCACTGCATGATTTGTGCTACACGAGGCAGACACACTCGTGAAGTTGCGTGGTGCATCAAGGTCATTGATTCCAAATATGAGAATCCCGCCTCTTCGCATTTGAAGGCTTCAATTGCTTCATGGATTAGGTTGAGATGTTTTCTAGAATTTAGACGGTCTAGATCTTGGGAGCCATTACCTATAAAAGGCAAAAGCCATGGTTTCAAGTTCTACTTTTGCACTAAATCAACTTCACTTTTGGAGTGAAAACTTCCTAGTCTTTCAAGTTTCCAATTGTTTCAAGTGAGTTTAGGAAGAATTACCAGATTTTCACTTACTAGGTACTTTTCTGTATCATTTCCATATTCTATTCATCTTTTTATTTCATCCTTTGGGTTTTCTAATTTTCTTGGGTTTTTCGGCCAAAACGAAGATGAAACCACTCAACTTTTCCTAACTTAATAGAGTAGATCTAGGGTTTCAAGAGAGAGACTTAAGAGAAGATTAAGGTAAAGAGATAAAGTAGATATGACTTTATTTACATAAATAAATATGAATGAATAATTAATCTGAGGCACAAGTTCTATTTATATGTACAAGCTATTCAAAGCCAAAAGCGTGAAACAAATGTATACAACTTATGAGGTGAACAACAACTATCGTGTAAGTGACAAATGATACAAAAGTCAACTCGTCGACCTCCTCAATATCTTCCTTCAAGCGCACTGGAAGAATCAATGACCTTTTCAAGAAAACCAACAAACTTCACACCAAGAAAATGTTTGGTCAAGATGTCGACAATCTAATCTTCTGTGGCTATGTATTGAACTTGCAAGATCTTCTCAAGCACCTTCTCTCTAATGAATTGTATGTCAATCTCTACATGTTTTATTCTTTGATGGAACACCGGGTTTGTAGCAAAAAAAACCGCACTCAATGCTTATCACATCATATGACAGGACAAGAGTGTAATGAAACATTTAATTCACTAAACAAATTTTGAAGCCAAATAATGTCAATGGCGACTTGTGCCAATGCACATTTTTTTGACTCACATCGGATCTTGGTACCACTTTTTGTTTTCTCGGAACACCATTGAATTAAATTCCCACCAAGGTAAACACAATAACTAGTAGTTAATCTCCTACCATGTTTGTTGGTTTAAAATGAAGACCAAGTGTAGTAGTATCCTTCAAATATCTCAATACCATTTTACGGGCTTGCTAATGCAAAAAGTATGAGCATGCAAAAATTGACTGAGTTTATTCACAGAAAAATCTTTGATATATTTTGATTGAATCAAAAATATCCCAAAGATCTCTAGTGGCCTAAAATCCCAAAAGGTATTTTAAAGATACCAAATTTTGCAAAGAAAATTGATTGTTTAGATCATGGACAAGTTTCAAAACTCGATTCTTATCAACTCCAAGTGATAAAGATATCATCAACATACACCAAAGACAAACAAATGATTTCCGGATGAGAAGTGAATGAATAAACTAGTATCGTAAGTTGAACTTGTGGAGCCCCAATCAAACAAAGTCTATTTCAAATTATCAAACCAAGCTCTAGGAGCTTGCTTGCACTATATAAGGCCTTACTCAATTTGCACACATAATTTGGAAGCTTTTCATCTACAAAACTCCCGTGTTGATTTATGTAAACTATTTCTAGTAATTCTACATTAAGAAAGGCATTGTTTATGCCAATTTGTTGAATAACAACCATATATAACAACCAAAGTAAGAATTATCCTTATAGTTGAAGGTTTAACAACTAGATCAAGGTTTTAAAAGTAATCAACACCGGGGTTTGTTGAAATCCCTTAGCAACAAGTTTGGCCTTGTATCTCTCTATACCCGCCATCAAGAAGATATTTTATTCTAAACACCCATTTGTTGCCAACTATATGCATATCATCGATGAGGTGGGTTAAGACTCCAAGTGTGATTTGCTTGTTGTGCATATAATTCTGAAATTATAGCCATAATGCTTCTTTAGTCATGTTATTAGTTCAATGGGCTTTTGAGATAAGGTTGAAATATAGGTAAATGTTTTAGGTTTGTGAATTCTTGATTTTGAAATGGTTTGCATGGAATGACAAGGTGCGAAAATTTTTGGACGGTATTTGTGAATTTGACTCAAATGTAGGTGGAAACAGTTCAAGTTGCATTTGAAGTGTTATTGTCTTGTTGTTGATTTGATACGTTGTCGGGAATGACTTAAATGAAGATAGAGAGTTTTGTGGGCTGATTGAAACGGGAGAGTTGGCCATTGCATGTCTCATATCCTCGGATGTGTCATCAATACTTGATGACCAATTTTGAACAAAAAGTTGATTTGAGATTTGATCGAGAATAAGCAACTTTGATAGGAGGCAAAACCACCGACAAATGGAAACAATTTTTCATTGAATGTTACACTTTGGGCAATATAGATAGGCACTCGGCTTGGCCCATTCAAAATGAGGGCGAGCCGAGCCTGAGCTCAGCTCATCTCATCTCCAAAACGTGGGCTCGGTTCAGCCCACGAGCCAAGCTACCTACTAGCTCGGCTCGTCCTTGATTCTTTTTTTTATAATTTAAAAAAGAAAGAAGAAAATATTGGAAATGCTTCGATTAAATTGAGTATATAATAGATTGAGAGATTAAATTGTGAAAAAATGAGTTTAGAATGGAGTATTTATAGGAAAATAATTGAATTTTTTTTTTAAAAAAAGTAAATATATGACAATTAGCACGAGCCATGAGCCGAGCGGCTCGTGGTTCATGCCTTTTAGCTCGTAGGCACGAGCCTACGAGCCCAAAACGAGCCCGAGACCTTGCTGGGCCGAGCTTTTACGAGCCAAGCCGACGACCCTACGAGCCCACGAGCTTTTTTGTCATCCCTAAATATAGATTCTTCTATTTAGACTTAAGCATCTATAGCCTGTGTTTGTTATTGTATCCAAGAAACACACATTGTGTGGTATCAAAACTGACTTTGTGCCTATTGTAAGGTCTAAGAAAAGAATAGCAAGCACAACCAAAATTTTTTAGATGATTAAACTTTGGCTTTTCTTTGATAAATAACTCATAAGGTTGGTTAAGAGTGGTAGCGGGAAGTCATTTATGAGAAGAGTCTTTTGGTGGCAAAGGCATCCCACCAAAAATCAAAGACATACTTGCTTGGGCTAAGAAAGTAAAACCCATCTCAACAATGTGTCTATGTTGTCTTTTGGATTTTCCATTTTGTTGGTGTATATAGGGGCAAGGATGTCTTAATATAATCCTTAATTTAGTAAGAAATAGGTCAAGTTTCTTATACTCCCTCCCCAACCCAAGTCAGATTGGAAACATTTGATCTTTTTATTGAATTGTCTTTCAACAAAATTTTGAAACTGTTGAAATATGGAAATAGGTTCTGATGCGAACCCGCGAAATATTGAATCTCGAAACCCACAACCAAGAATGATATGAACCCCAAGAAAGCTAAAATCAAGTTGCAAGACTTGACCGATGATTACTTGAATCAAAGAACCAAGTTTAAATGCCACAAAGATCTGCTAAGTCTTTGATTAATTCAATTAAGAACAAGGAAGAAATAAGTGGATCTCACTTAATGAATCTCTCAATAAATCAAAGTTATGAATTGTCTACAATCACAAGTGTTTATATAGTAAAAGCAATAAAAATTCTAATCTAATTCAAAATAAGTAAAAACCGAACAAAATAAGAGTTCTAGTTGAGAAATGAAACAAAAATCCGAAAATCAGATTTTTCACGCAATTTTAACTCGGTGATCGCCTGATGTGAACTTTTAAGTTCTGTTTTGTCTTTCGTGCTAGGGGCGATCACCTCTTTTATTTGCCTAGGCAAAGTTTCTGCTCCTTTGTCGTTTTTTGCATTTTGACCTTCAAATTTTGTTTCATGCTTATTTTGGTCCTCCAACCTTCTATTAGCCTCCAATATGTCTTCAATATGGTCCTTAGTTTGACTCATTTGTACCAAAGTTGGCTCCTCATTTGTCATATTTATTTTGAAGGTTGGTGTCGCATGTTGGATGTCGGTTTCAACCTATGTAGCTTGGACAAGACCATGTATGGCGATCTTGATCTTCTTGGCTCTTGGTCTCGTTATTGGCCCCACCGGATAATGTAACGAATCCTTACTAACAGTGTCCGTGGCTCATTGGGTTCAGATTTAAGTCTCATGGAAAATATCCAAATAAATCTAGAGTACTCATATGAAGTGGACATATTATCTCAACCCTCAAGATATGCAACATGTTAGGGTCTCCATACATCAGCCATGTATGATGTCTATGGAGGATTTGGCACAACTTGAGGATAAAATAAAATGAGTTTGAGACAACTTTCCATATTGACATGCTTGATAAAAATCAATGCACATTTGAATATCAATACAACAGTTTAAAGAGTTCAATACATGTTGCAATGTATGCTTATTAGGGTGTCCCAGTTTTTGATGCCACATATTAGCATCAACACTATTCAAATAGGTACAAAGAACTGCAAAAACAGAGTTCTAAGTGTTTTTGTAATACAATATAATTGGAATTACAGAAATCGGAATTGGAGTCATCATAGATAGGATTTGATAATGGAGTGGACTTGGACTTAGATTTGGACACATCCAACTGATAGTGTCCATGTTTAAGCCTTCTCCAAAGAAGAACCAACTTCGAACATATGTCCTTAAAGACACATGAGTCATTTTCAAACACGGCAATTTTTACAAACTAAGCAAGTTTTTCTTAATAAAGAGAACATGCAATATGTTTTTCAGAAATAAAAGGAGTATGCCCATTAGAGTTAAAAGTAGATGAATCAACATGAGCAATATGAAGAGCATTACCATCACCAATCTGTGAGTATACATTTTCTTTGTAATCAAACTAAATTTGAAGGTTTTCAATATCGGATGTGATGTGATCGGTAGTTTCCATCATCAACATACCAAGCATCATCCTTCACGATGGCGTGATGCCATATGAGCTTGTGAATAACGTTGTTGTCCTCCATAATTTGAATTCTCTTTATTCTCATAATTGGAATAATTGGAATTCTCTCTATTTTGAGGTGAGTTCATTTCTGTCCTAAATGACATCTCAAACATCTTATAGCACTTCAAGGCAGTATGCCCCACTTTATCACAAATCTAGAACTACAAATTTGTTTTATTTCCTTTGTCTCTCCTCTACCTAAACTCGGTTGTTATGGCGAGTTGGCAAAGAAAGATGAAGATTGCCATGGGTTTCAATGAGTTCCTTAAACCCTTTCCTAGTAACGTAATTAGTATATGCACGAAAATCAACAAAGTAGAAACATCACATAATTGTTCTAAACACGTCTCATGCACTTGCAAGAGGTATTTTGCCTCTTGCAAAGTAACAACCTCACTCCATGATGTGAGATTAACCACAACGGCATCATATTTAGAACCAATGCCTCCTAGGATATACATTAATAGGTCTGTATCACTCATAGGATTACTTGAAAATCAAACCACATGTGGAGCACTTGAGATTTCGTCTGAGACACAAACAATCGTTCAAATGTTTGTCAGACATGACTTGCAGTGGCACATCTAATGATGTGTCTAAACATGCTCTCAGAGATTGAGCCAATAAGCCAACTCATAATAAGTTGGTCTGTTCACATCCACAATAGATAGTTAGGGTTTATTCACCTTATAATGTCATCGGTATCTACAGACCTGGTCTCAATCAACTTCTGAGGACAGATCATGCTTCCGGAGTTCCGGTGATGAAACCTTTAAGATCGTATGCACGAAGATTAGGCGTAATTTGTGATTTCCAAAAAATGTAGTTCGATCCCTCCAATTTCATCATTATTGGCAAGGGAGTGGGCAGAGAATTGAGGGCACCAGTCACGACAACACTACTAGGAATCAGAAGGCTACCAGTTACGGCATGCTTAGGCAACGAAGCATTCGAGGTTCCAAAATACACTGCTGTGAAGCAATAATGCTCTGATACCATGATGGAGTAGATTTAGGGTTTCAAAAGAGGGAGAAAGACTTGAGAGAAGACGAAGGTAAAGAAATAAAAGAGATCTGACTTTATTCACAGAAATAAAAATGAATGAATAATTAATCTGAGGCACAAGTTCTATTTATATGTACAAGCTATTCAAAGCCAGAAGTGTGAAACAAATGTATAACTTATGAGGTGACCAACAACGATTGTGTAAGTGATAAATGATTCAAAAGTCAACTTTGGTCAGCCTCCTAAATATAACCGTACCTCCGGCCATCAATTTTCAACAAACATGACACCCAAAAATTCAGATTCTCAAAACCGTGGGCAAGATGAAACAAAGACGAACCATAAAATACGAGGTAAGGTTTCAGAGACGCTCTCATCTGAAAATCTAACCGTAGCCAAACCTATCTCTACCCATTATTCCTATGGAGTCAAGATCCACTCCGATGACATTGAACGGCTCGTTTGCATTGATCTTTCCTTTGTGGGTTCCAAGTAGAGAGGCCAGGGATCGACGAGGCTACTAGTGATGAGAGGGTAAGAATGACGACTCTTAGGGCTTGCTTGGGAGTTTTTTTTCAACCGGTTTTGGATGGTAAGGTTTATGAAGGGTTGAAAAAATCGGTGTTTGTTAGTTTTTTAGAGCACCATTTTGAGCGGTTTAAAACCGTCCAAAAATGCGATGTAGTGTAATTTGGAGGTATTTTCCAACCTCCCAAATCGGTGGTTTTTGGCCGTTCTTCAAAATTTCTTCCAATTTTATCCCTATCAAACAATTATTTTCAAACTTCCCTAAACTTAATGTTTGTAAAACTAAAACATATGCACACATTATTAAAAAAAAAACATACAAAAATATAAATTTAATTTTATATTTTCAATGATAAATTGATATATAAAATTTTTAAAATTAATTTTTTTTAATATATGGGCATATATGTAATTTAATTCTTTTAAAAAAAATTAGAATCGCTTGATAATAAACTCCCAAGCATGGGTTGGACCATTTCAAAAGCCGCTACTAAAAATCACCAAAAGCCGCTCCACTCATAAACGCCCAAAACTAGTACTTTAAAAAACCCTCATAATCGGTACCCTAAAACTTCCAAGCAGACCCTTAGTGGAGCCTAACCTTCATTACGCACTTTCCTGGAGCAACGAGACTCTCCGACTACCTAAAAGCTAAATGATGAGTGAGAAGATACGTCTATGGAAATCTGACTGGGCGATGTAGAATAGGCTTGAGGAGATCTATTTGGCGAAAGGTGAAAGAGGTTCACCATCCCAAATAATATACTCGCATGAGCTCCCTGGGGCATAGGCGAATGGTAAGGTCTGAGGCGTGGCGTGGGAGAAATCCTCCGGCAATGCAAATTCGATTCCGTGTGGGCGATTTTACTAAAATATTGTGGGGTCCATCACGGAGGTTGGCATGTTAGCTCTCTCCCTCAAGTCCTTGCCACTTGTGCACATTCCTCGATTCACAACTCGCCTGGTCAAGGGGCCTCGACACACGGTGGGGGCTTCGCCTTTCGGACTTTCTCCTTATCGGGAAGGAAACTAACTCGCGGGAAAAATCGGTGCCTTTTGGCCAAGAACGTGAGAGGGCCCATGTCCCGTCCCTAGAACTAAGTAGGGAGTACTTGGGCTCTTTTGAGAAGTAGAAGAAGCTTGAGGTCGGTCGAAAAGTCTCGTCGTGCGGTGAAGTCTACCGGTGCCCTCAACACAAACCTGAGCTCCGAGAATAAGGGTTTCAAAGCCCAAGTAGAGGTGTTTCGAAGGGACAGGCTTGACCTCAAAGAGGTGAAGGCAAAGTTGCCTCTACAGCAGATGAGGTTACCCTACTGTATTAACAAATATTTACTTACCTTATTTATTATTTACCTTGTTGATAGAATTGTATTTATAGTAAAATATCATGTATGTGATATTTCTATTTTAGGTAGAATTCTTTTTCTATTAGTATATATATATACCTTGTACTCTTATACAATTATTCATTCAATTGAATCAATACAGAGAATTATTTATCTACATATATTTTATCTCATATTTTTACATGGTATCAGAGCAACGATTATGAGCAACGATGTCTGACACAAACACCTATATAGAAGCGACGATTGCCCAATCGGATCCCATAGCTCTACAGCAATCTGATCGTCCTGGCTTAATCATCGCTTCTAAACCACTTGATGAAAAGATCAAAGCACCAGGGCAACATTCAATCAATTGGATATCGAACCAGAAAATAAAGATCGGTTGTACCGGTCGACCGTTTCGACAGAAACTGGATAGAAACAGTGTACCCACTATAGGATGACTGGCCACATTGTTGATTCCTGCTATTTCATATATGGCTTCCCTCTATGGCACAAGTTCTATGGGAAGGACGTGAAGTCACGAAACAAACGCTTCACAAACACTGCTACTACTTCTACACTTGACCCAAAGGAAGGAAAAACGCTAGCAGCCAAAGAATACGAGCAGATCATGACACTTCTAAACAACAAAACGGGTAATGATAAGTCTTATGTTAACACTTCGTATCAATTTCTCTACTACATCTTTGAGTAATTCATGGATTATTGATAGAGGGCCAACGACCATGTGACAAAGGATGAGATCGTTGAGAATAAACCTATGCCAAAGCAAAAAGTGTGGAATTATCGGATGGGGGTCATGCTCTTATTAAATCTATTGGTGCAGTTAACTTGGAAAATAATATGACTGTTGATAATGTGCTTTATGTTCCCAACTTCAAAGTTAATCTATTATCTATCAGTAAACTTACTAGGGGATTAGGTTGCTATGTGACATTTTACCCTGATTTTTGTGTCATGAAGGATTTGACTACGAAGAAGACGATTGGCTTGGAAAGGCAGAGTAACGGCCTATATTACTTTTCACAAAAACCACAAATACCATACTACCAGTGGATCAACCAACCTATAGCATAGACGTCTTGGGCACCCTTCCGCCTCACCTCTTCAATTTCTAGCACAAAGTATTTCAGATATTAGTTTTGATTCCCACGATATTTGTGATGTTTGTCATTTGGCTAAACAATCTAGACTACCATTTAAGGTTAGTCAAATTTTTAGCAATAAACTATTTGATCTGATTCATTGTGATATTTGGGGACCTCATAGGATTTATTCTTATTCTGGCGCTAGATACTTCCTTACAATTGTTGATGACTTTTCTCGTTATACTTGGATACACCTCATGTGTCACAAATCTGAAACTCAATGCATAATTAAGAATTTCTTTTTTTTGGGTTAAAACTCAACACAACCTGACTATAAAAGCCCTAAGGTCTGACAATAGTCGAGTTCTTATCCTTGCAACCATTCCTAGATGAAAATGGTACCGTTTTCATAGATCATGTCTTTATACCCCTCAACAAAATAGAATGGTAGAAAGAAAACACCGCCACCTCCTTAATGTGGCTCGTGCCGTTAAATTTTAAGTCAATCTTCCGTTAAAATTTTGGAGAGAACATAACAAGACAACTTGTTACTTTATCAACCGAATACCTTCGACATTGCTCTTACACAAAACACCATATAAAAAATTGCACAAGAAACCACCACCTTATTCTCATTTACGTGTCTATGGTTGCCTGTGTTTTGCCACCAACCTCAAACCCAGCCATAAATTTGACACACGAGCCAGAAGATGTGTGTTTCTTGGATATCCTCCAGGACAAAAAGGATACCTCTTATATGACTTAACCGACAGAAAGCTAGTGGTGTCTCGAGACGTCGTGTTCTATGAAACCATATTTGCATATGCCTCCGAGCAAAATGATGAAACCAACTCCATCTCGTTGCCACAATCTATGCCTCTGGAAGTTGAAATACCACATTTACCATACCCTGAGGACCAACATATAGCAGAACCAGATAGCTTGCCCGAAGGTCCCGAACACTGGTCAACCGGTCGACCGGATAGTCCATCCGTTCCAACAAAAAACATAACCGGTCGACCGGTTCTCTCATCCGTTTCAACAGAGAGCTCAAAAGGTCGACCGGGTTGGGTAGTTTTCCTCACCTTTACTTGACGACCCGACCCGGACCAACCTCTTATAGTACCAAATGACCAAATTCGATGTTCCACAAGATAAGTTCAAACCGCACCGCTGAAAGATTACTAAGTCAATCATGCTCTGCTCTTCAAGCCGGGTCTCTTCCGTCAAATCCGATTTTCGACATCCTATATCAAGGTATGTATCATATAGCGCCTTTCTTCCATTCATCATGCTTTTACATACAATGTTTCTCGTATCATTGAGCCAAAGAACATATAAGGCCGCATGTCATGATCCTAAATGGGTAGTCGCTGCTATGAACGATGAAATTGCACTTGGAAGAAAACAATACTTGGTCACTTGTCTCGCTTCCTCCCGGTCATCATCCTATTGGTAGTAAGTGGGTGTTCAAGGTCAAATTTTATTCGACAAGACAGCTTGAATGATACAAAGTACGGTTGGTGGCAAAGGGGTTTACACAACAAGAAGGGATTGATTATAATGAAACTTTCGCTCCAGTTGTAAAGTTAATAACAATTAGATGCTTACTTGCTATCACCTCTATTCGCAAATGGACGCTTCATCAAATGGATGTACAAAATGGATTTCTTCATAGTGATCTTGATGAAGAGGTCTATATGACTCCCCACCTGGGTTTCATCGACGGAGGAACACTTGTATGTCGACTCTATAAATCTTTATATGGATTGAAACAGTATCTCGTTCTTAGTTTCAAAAATTTGTATTTGATGTTATTCATTTTGGGTTCAAACAAATCACATGCACATTACTCACTCTTTACCAAAGTCACAGGGTGATTCATTTACAAACTATTTTATTATATGTGGATGATATGATCGTCACATGAAATGATAAAGAAGAAATTTCTTCTACAAAGACGTTCCTTGCAACTCAATTCAATTTGAAGGACCTTGGCATATTAAAATATTTTCTTGGGTAAAATTGCTCACTCACGATCGAGATTTCAATAAATCAAAAGAAGTATACTCTTGACATTCTCCAAGAGGCATGATTACTTGGAGCAAAACATGCAAGATTTTCCATGGAGTAGTCATTAAAATTTAATTTGACAAATGGAAAGTTGTTGAAAGATCCCACATATTATCGACGGTTGGGAGGAAGCTTATTTATCTCACCATTACTAGACCATAAATCTCATATTCGGTCAACACACTCGATCGGGCTCATGCGAGCACCTAAACAACCCCATCTTGATGCAGCTTCACCGATTGCTTCGATACTTGAAATGAGCACCGGGATTTAGGATTATATTTCCCATCAAGTGGAAAACTACAACTAGCGTGATTTTGTGATGCGACAGGTGGAGATATTACTACCACGACGGTCGATTCACGGATATTGTATATTTTGAGAAAGGCGCTCATATCATGGAAAAGTAAGAAGCAAACGAATGTATCCAAATCCTCGTGAGGCAAAGTATAGGACGATGGCTTCCATTACTTGTGTGCTTACATGGTTGAGACATTCTTCGACAAACTTATGTGGATCACCCACAAGCAAAGAACTTTATATTGTGACAATCAAGCGACAATACACATTGCGTACTAATTCAAATATATCATGAGAGGACAAAGCACATTGAAATAGATTGTCACATTATTCGTGAACGAGCCGTTAAGGGAGAGATCAAGACCGCTCTATGTTCCAAGCGAAAGAATCGATTACAAATTTATTTACTAAAGCACCGGACAATGAGGCATTTCATACACTCACTCACAAGTTGGGCACTTTTGACATACATGCTCCAACTTGAGGGGAGTATTAACAAATATTTACTTACCTTATTTATTATTTACCTTGTTGGTAGAATTATATTTATAGTAAGATATTATGTATGTGATATTTCTATTTTAGGTAGAATTCTTTTTCTATTAGTATATATATACCTTGTACTCTTATACAATTATTCATTCAATTGAATCAATACAGAGAATTATTTCTCTACACATATTTTATCTCATATTTTCACATACTGTAGGAACAAATAGCCTTGCATGACTCGGCGAGGAAAGTAGTGGAGGAGAGGACTGCAACTGTTGAAGAGGAGGTCGCCAAAGTGAATAGCAACTTCGATGCTATGATCACTGAAAAACAAGGGCCTCCAAGATGCAGCGCAGGCCTTGTCCGCAGCTACTGAGGAAGTCAAGGAGGTGGGGGAGAGGGTTGTCCGGGCCTAATAAAAAACTTCCAGTATACCCTGAAGTACCGGTGCCTCATGACCTGGATGATGGATGACGAAGGCAAAATAGTTACTAAAATGATCAATCCCTATCATCCCGAGTGAGACCTGACATTCCTCTATGTCACTCCCCAAGTAGCGTATCCTCGACAGTCCTTTCAATCAAACACCGAAGGTGGAGAAGGCGATGCTGAAACCCCTCAAGCCACTCATGAGTCTGCCACCACTGTCTTCGAACACGCCACTGCTTTTTACGAGGAGGGATAACAAACTGTTTGCCAATCTTGAAAGAGTAGAGGATTTAGTGGCCACTTGTATTGTCACTGTAATGCAGGTGGTCTATAGGTATTTGCGTTTTTGTGTCCTGGTCTGACTCTATGCAACGACATGTATCCAATTTTCCTAACAAACTTAATTTTATCATTTTCTCACTTTGTTTTCAATTCTGATTGTTAACGCTCATTAGTTTTGTAATTCGCTATCATACTCACAATAGTGTCCTCACCTTGCCACTTTAAAACATGCACATATTTGTCCAAACTTAAGATTATATACGCGATTCTACTTTTGCTTTACTACAAACGTGTTTATGTTCGTCCAAATTTGTAATTAGTGAGACGGAGATGAGTACAAGGACCGCAACTCTCCCACCAAGTTCGTTAGTCAACGGAGGCAACCCTCGTAAGATGCCCGACTCCCATGTTGAGGAGACTTCAAATTTATACTCAGTGAGTTAGCAGAGATAGGTACGAAGATAATAACTCCTTTATCTTCGACAGCTCTCCATCCCAAAATAAAAATTCTGACTCAGTCATTGCTCACTAACTTTTGCAATTCACATAAGATCATGCGCAAGAAATAAATGTGAAAGGAATATGCCTTTTGTTTAAGTTTTAATACTAGCCCTTGAGCTGTTGATATTCCTTAGAAATGATTAAATAAAGGGAAAATTTGGTAACTGTGACTATTTAAAGTTACATTTTGGTAACTGACAAAACATTGTAAAATTTTGAAAAATCAGGTAGAAAATGAAAAAAATTATGTAAAACTTGTATCTAAAAAAGATATTTTTGGATAGATAAAATTATGTAACCAAATATGCATGACAAAGATTAACAAATGAGATATGTATAAACCTATATTTTTCTTATCATTATCTATCCCTACAATTTAGCAAATTAGTTACTTCCATGTTTTAATGATATTCTAACAATTAGAGGAAAAGTTTCATACAAAAAATTAAGGAGACTTTGTTTTTTTGATCGGCGATTCCATCTCGTGACCGGGTGACCATAACATTATGTGAATCGACTACATGCGTAAATTAGATAAAAGTTTTGATACATGGAGGTAAGAATGCCACAATTTCAAATAACTTCATAACACATTCTCACATCTTTCAAGTCGTGACCAACGTCAACAAAAGCTTGTTGCCCAGTTGAAGGTAATTTTTCATTTTTATTTGTTTTAAAATTTATCTTTTAATCACCAACCGTAAGGGAGGTTTTCACCCCACTCACATAAAAAGTGATGTACACCTACCCTGTCTTCAATTTAAAAAATTAAATCAATCTATTCTCAAATTTCTCCTTCTCATTTTTCTTCACCATTCTTCAAAACTCTCCTCTCAACATTGTTCATCTTCATTATTCTTCAACGCGAGCAAGTTTATACGATCGAATTCCACCTAGTAAGCGATACTAGTCTAAATACCAACGAGTTTTGTTCTAAATACCAATACTAATATACCGCTTATCGATGGAATTCGACCGTAGAAAAATAAATGAAGATTGATATAAGTTGGTAAATGATCGGTCGTGAATAATGAGGAGCAACAAGGTTGAGAATAAAAGATTTGGAGAATGGTAAAGAGAAAGATAATTGGAAAAAGAAATTTGAAGAAATTGAAAAAAAAAAAAACTGAAAATGAAAACAGATATATCACTTTTTTTGTGTGAGTAGAAGGTGAAAATCTCTTTAAAGTCGGTGATTACAATGTGTCTATACCTTTAAATATAGATGAATTCATGAAGAAAACTGTTTGTGACCGTGAGAAGAATTTGGTGAATGCATTTGTGACTCCTGATTCAACAATAATTGTATGTTGTGACTGCTGTTGTATAGATGTGACTCTCCTATCACAATATGTGGCAATCTATTCAAGTGATGATGAAGAATTCTCGTGGTCTACATTGAACAATTGTTACCTATACAAGTTACTTTAGTTGACCAGCATTTTCAGCTAGTAATGTTTCATAAGATGAAGATTTCCGATCATGTGACCTTTATTTATGGACGATGTGGGATTAAGTATAAATACATTATGTTATGTGTCTTAATTTCATACACCATAACAACATTCAACAATACTATATGCTTGCTATCATGTAATTTACATTTTGAGTAACGCACTTTAGTCCCTGTCTAGGCCTTACACGGCACAACATGCTGTGAGATTACAAGCTTGAGAGTATTGGCCCGTGGTTGAATCGGACGGGCAACGATTCAAAGATGGAAGGGGCCTTTTCCTTTTCTGGTCGAGAAACGGACATTATTCAACAATTTATTCTTCTAAACAAATAAATATCTGTACAAAAGGGGGAAAGAAAAATGATCCTGTCAATCTAGTCCTCGTATTCTGTCTCTTCATTGTCGTCCACATTATTTTCTCTGTATCTCGACCCTTCTCCAACATTTTCAAGTTCTTCTTCGGTCTCTTCACTATCTTCCTCGTCGAACAATTCCTCTTTAACCAGCCAAGGTCTTTTCACTACATTCAGGTTGGCTGGAGAAGCCCTGGAGCTTTTCCCCCGAGAAACTTTTGAAGGGGGCATCTTCATATTTGGCTTTGGCCTGCTTTTTTTCTGAATTTTGCCATTGCCACGTTTTCCACCATACACATCTTGATCACTTGCTTCATCCATCTCGTTTTCTGTATTTGCTCGGGTGATCTTAGCATTCTCGTCTGGAAAATGGCCTGGATGCTCTCTCCTTAGGTGAAGATTCAGCTTGTATTCATGGATATACGCCTTTTCACACCCTTCATACGGACAGGTGTATGGGCGGTCAGCTGATGAGGCACCAGAAGCTCCTGCAGAAGATTTTGGATTTTTCACTGGCTTTTCTGCAGGCTGAACATACTTGGCTTCGTCTGCACCGTTCTGATGAAAACATTACCAGAATTGAAAATCAATACAAAGTAAAGCAGTAAAGAGAAGCCAAAACACTTAAAACTGTTTGTGGACAAATTTATTTATTTAAAGTTTTTCAGAATTAAATGAATGCAGAAACATCAGAAAAGCTTAAAAACGGGAACAGCTTGAATTCTTTAGTTGAAGGAATGAACTAAAGCAGAATCAAACTCAAGCAGATTATCCTCTAATTGGATCAGGACCAATCCCATAAATTGTAGGTCTTAGAAAGGCAACAGTTTCCATTTCCAAGAAACATGGAGAACAGAAACAATCTAATAATGCCAGGTCAAGATATAAAGCACCAAGCAAGATTTATGAAAAAAATTGCAAAGCAAAGGGAAATTCAGTATCGACCTTCTCATGCTGAGATGCAATGTGTTTCTTTAGCTTGTACTCAGGTGCAAATCGTTTTCCACATTCAGGATATGGACAACGATGATAATTCTCTTGTGAATGAGTTTTCATGTGTGATCTTAGATTAAAATCCAAGGAGAATGCCTGCATAAAAAAATCCAAAGTAAAACTGAGAAATTCTTTAGTATTACAGCAAGAATCAAACTCTAATGAATGTCTTCACACTCCACAATTTATCAAATATAGTAAGCCTCACTTCGGATGCCCCTTGCCGGGGGTTTGATTTGTTCTGGATGAACTAATAGGGCACACAGATAACTCACCTTACCACACCCATCGTGTGGGCATACAAAATCTCTCTCTCCAGTATGAATTAAAAAATGTCTTTTCAGTTTTGAACTATCCAAAATTTCTGCAAAATATGCCCACGATATCGGTGAGTATTGCTTGACAGATTTGGAAAGGACATAATTATTTAAGCATCAATAAAAGTATGGCTAACAAGCCAGAAGTAATTAAATAGAGATGCAAATTCTGTTATATAATTATTTGGATTACGAAGGCACTTGATTAAGAACAAAATAGTCTTTTGATATAATCATTACTTTCAAAGCAAAGCTTCAGTTTAGAACCACTAGAAAAGGCCATGAGGCAAAAGTTACTTCCAATCATCTAATGAAGAATCTTGCTACGTAACCATGTTGCTTTTGCCGAATATGCAATCAATGGGACCATCTGCAAATCATATTATCTGAATGCAAAGGTCAACGAATTGAAATGTAATTTCAAAACTTCAATTCAACAAAATAAATCAAACATAAAGAATAAAAATATGAAAAGAACAAGAACCAAATCAGACCCCTTTTTGCGTGTGCTGTAGGCAACACCAATTACTGGTAACATAATGTGCAGCCCTAATTATTTATGTTTGTGAGTTTATGTCAAGGCACAGGCATCTTTGCATCAAACCTGTGAGATGATTCTTCTTCCTTTTTTGAACAACTCACATTGTAGAACACAAAAATCGATGATAAAAAAAGCCAACCGGATTTCTTCTTAACTGGAGATATTTAGAAGGATTTTTCTTTCAATAAGAACATTTTTGAAATTTACTTTACATCCCTAATTGTATGATAATTTGAAGTAATTTATTGGTACCAGCTCAGTAAGCTTGTTGAGTCTCTCGTGCATACACCTTGTATACGAGGTTCTAGGGCTTTTCTCTTATCATGAAAGTTGGAAACATATTTTATGTAAAGATGAAATCAAGCATTTACATTTCCCTGCTAAGAAAGAACTTCAAATATTTACTCTGATAATGTGTATCATGCATTTGGCAGGCATTTGACTATAATGTACAGGTGACTTGCATGACATAATTCACAATACATCACCCCTAAAATCCCTATCTAAAGAAGATGGCAGACCCAAAGATCCAATAATGTTCCCACCCAAAACACTCTTTCATCTACTGCCAAATAACCATAAATCTAAATGACTAGTAAAGTAGATACTGTTCGCAGTTGATCTTTAGAAATCACAAGCTACTTCGACTTCAAGATGCTCGTGTCTTTTAAAAGTGAAGTCTAGAATCGGTATTTAGAAGGTATACTTCCATAATCAGCAATCAGTTTGCTGGAAGTAAGCAAAGTAGGAAGGAAATCAACAGTAAAACTTACAATAGGTCCTACAAAACTACACTAATATGCTTTTATGCTCTAGGGTATCCTACTCATAGGTCGTAGGCCTTCGTCTCAAAACAGGACAACTCCCACTTCCTACCCAAACATTAGAAAAATTACCTTTCCACAGTTGTCATAATGGCAAACATATGATTTCTCCCCATGGATGTGAGAATGCTTCCTCAAAGATCCAGCGTCAATAAATGTCTTTCCACAGCCATCATAACTACAAAGGAAAAGAACTTCCGTTGTTGGTTCAGCTCGGGTTCCACCACTTCCGCTCTTTTGACTTCTCTTTCATAGCCTCTCTGAGTGGCCTCTAACAAATACGACAGAATTCTTGGGGTCAAATTTAACTGCAAATTCACGCTTATAAGGCCATTACAGACTGCCACAACAAGGCCATAATACTAGAATATAATGACAAAGAACAAATAGATTATTTAGCAGCTTTCTAAAAAGAAAAAAGAAAAATAAGGAGATCAAAGTATTGGAATCTAAGGGTGTGTTTGATTGGTAGCATGGAAAAAGAGTGGAAAATGAAAATATTTTCCATGGAAGTAGGAAAATAAATTCCACTATCTAGGCAAGAAAATTTTTTCCAAGAAAGAAGGCAAATCTATGCTTTAAATGCTTGTACCTAGAAAATGTATTTGCTTTTCCATGTGCCAATCAAACAACAAAGTGGAAAAATAAAAGTGTTTGATTTGACAAGATTTTCCATGGAAATGACATTTTCCATGGAAAATGTTCAATCAAACACACCCTAACATCACTATACCAAAGCTTCACAACCGAAATGATCCACCTCTTATCTACCTCTGCACAGCGTGCACTCAAAGTCATTTAGCCCTTGCTTCATATCTCATTAATTCTAATTCGGTTTACACGACCAGCAGCAGCGCACTATATCTTCTAAAGGAGTTCACAATACAAGACTATTAAATTAGCTAGCATTTTGGAAGAATTTAGGTGGTGTTCTTTTTGCGTTTCGGTTTGTGTTTTGAGTTTTGAATTCATTTTGAGTTTTGTGTTTCGAGTGTCTAATTTGAGATTTATGAAAATACGTTCTTTTTGTTAAAAACTATTTCTCAAAATAGAAAATTGAAAAACACATTTACTTTGAAATTTTGAGAAATTATTTTGTATAATATTTTATTCAAATATATTATTGATTAAAAACTTGAAATTACTTGGAATTAAAAACAATTAAAAACAATTATTTTTAGAATTAAAAACTTGGAATTAGTTGGAATTAAAAACAATTTAAAACAATTATTTTTAGAATAATAAACAATTAAAAACTTGAAATTATTTGGAATTAAAAACAATTAAATACTTGGCATTGAAAAAAAAGGCAGGCAGTGTGACTTGAACCGCTGACGACTTGGAATTAAAAGCCCGTATTCTGGCCGTTTTGGAAAAGAGCCGTGTTTTGTAAAGAAAACGCAGAAAATGACTAAATCATCATTTTTCCTGCCTAGCGTTTAATGTTAAAAAAAAAAAAAAAAGGCCACATGCTGAACTCGAAACGCGAACCTCCAACACCAAAACGCGCATTTTTGCCGTTTTGAAATTTTCCGTGTTTTGTGAAGAAAACGACAAAAACGGTAAAAATATCATTTTCCGTTTCCTTTGTATTTTTTTTTTTATGTGTTTTGGAAAATGCATTTTCGAAAATGGATAAGTAAACACGTTTTCACTATTTTCAAAAATGAAAACGAAAAATGAGTTGAAAATGGCAAAGAGAACAGGCCCTAGTAATTTAGTCGGTTTTCATTTGGGTGTTTTTGTCACCTTTCAATAGCTCCCTTATCCGAGGACGATCCGATGCGAATTCGGCAGACGCGTTGCGGAGAAGTTGTTAATCAAAGGCAACCCATTTTGGTGGCAAATGATGATAAAAGGAAATCAAGTCGATGTTGTCGGTTTTTGAAAAAATGTCAACGGTGTTACGGAAAGCCAAAATATCAAGTCCGCAAACGGGCATAGACTCCTATTAATTTGTCGAGAACAAATTATTTCCTCCATATGACAGGTGAAATAGACGAACAACCTAGTCTAGGATCTTCATTACCAATATTAAAGCTCAAGTCATCCTTAAGAAAGAATCTTGTTTCCATTATGCGTACAAGGCACTCTAGTTACGTGTACCGAGCCACAAGTCATTGCAAACTACAAGTCAACAAAAGAGAAGAAAAGAAATAATCCTACAAGGTAATAATCTGTAATGTTTTATGAATAACTCTACCATTTTACTAATCTCTTAGACAAGTTTAAATGTATTCAAAGTAAATTCGTGAAGTTTCAGGATGCAAACAAAAGACAACCACCAGCCAATATATATTTTACTATCTAAAATGTGGGTATTATTCTTATGCTGTTCGAACTATGAGATATCAAGATCATGTAATTACACTACAGCATACAACCCTATCAAAATACTAATCATGTGAATAAGAAAGGGCAGAAAGCTATTAAAACTAACCATTAACCCACTTCAAAAGGAAGCACTTTCCACCAGTTGCTACAACATCCTGTGGCACCCTAGAACAAAGCAAAACAGGTTGTTAGAAACATTGATTTAAACATACTGAAATATGCAAGTAGATACATCTGTGAGCATGTTGCATATAATCAATTTTTAGCACTTAACCACCTTTACTTATGGATTTCATTTAATGAAAAATATTTGAGCGGAGGAGATATTGAAAAATCAGGTTAATCAGCCTACGTACTAATTGAACAACAATGCTTGGATGTTCTTATGGCTTCTTAAGGGTTAAAAGTTCAAATGAGAAGCAGTGTAGAAACACTAAAACATGACTCACTTAAATCCACCCAAACTATTATTGCCCACACTGCTTGCAGACAGCTTGTCAAATACGTAGAGGTCTGGTGTGATTCACCCATGACCACCTCATCTCACATAACACTATTATTCCATTCATTTTTTAGTTCTGTGTGAAGGCTGTCCTCGCGAAATAAACTCAAGTCCTTCGAAAATAATTTCATAGGCTTTCCATGATGATCTTCCATGCGTAAGGATGCCTCTAGTAAATTTATGAATTCAAATAGCTGATCGCTCAAATAATGAAAATTACAATTGTTCATTATTGCAATTGGAACATGATCGGACTTCACTGTTTAAAATTTGATGATCACTAAGATGATAATAACACTTGCATTAGTAATACATCTTCCCTTACATGCTGCCACAACAATGTGAAATAGTTCCAACAGAAACATAAACAAATCCACCCAAGTATCCCTGTTCAATTTGTATCAACAGAGATTGCAGCTGAGCATCCTTGCTATGCAACCGGTTCATTCAGACAGACAGAAACTCTCACACACAAACATACAAGTGCCACAAAACTCGAACTTTTGAAAAATCGAAACCCACCAGGATAAAAGAATACGTGATCCCCACAGTTAATCATGTTCGGATACAAAATAACTCTATACTATACGTATCAACAGGTAAAATTCATAAAACCAAAATCTTGTCAGATTATAAAGCAATAACTAAAATAAAAATACATAAAGCAATCCCACAAAAGGAAAAAAAGATATAGGAACTTTTATACCATTCTTTGAACCATTTAACAGGGGAGTTCTGGACTTGCTTATGGGGCGCCTGTCAAATATATTCTGACTGATGTGAGTCTCCATGGTTCTCTTCAATCAGCCACTATTTTCAGTGAATTAATAGAAATTATTCATCCAATTAGGGCTAGGGTTTTGGGTTCGCGGCATGTCAAATTTTGTTTAAAGATTTTAATTTATAGAAAAGGAGAAAAAAAAAAAAAGCGATTTTAATGGAAATTCTTCTGTGGCAAGTAATGGGGATGTTAATCGGCCATTGATCCTTTTTTTTTTCAGACCGGTCGGTTGAGGAAGAATAAAGAACCGGTGGTTTTAGATTCGCAGACTGCCTGTTCACTTCCCTTTGCCAGACCGGTTCACTTTTCTTTTTGAGGTTTCAAATATATTTGAAAATGGAAAATTTCATATATTTTAAAAAAAAAAGGTAAATAGCACAAAACGTCCCTACCTATTGAGGGTATTGTGGAAAACGTCCCTACCTTCAAAATTTTGGCATTTTCACCCTTACCTACTGGATTTCCTGCGCAAAACGTCCTTCAGTCCAAAAATCAGCCATTAACATAGGGGTAAATTAGTCCAACCACTTTTTTCACATATATATTACTTCTTTTAAATTTGGGGGGCTTTCCATGCAATTTTCAAAATTGCATGGCAGGCCTCCGTCCCTAAATTTCAGATCTAATAAAGAATGAAACCAAATTAAATTAAAACCTTTCACCCAAAATAAAGATCCATACTACGAATCACGAGATAAACATATATCTAAATACCGAAACGAAATTGGGTGCGTGAAATTGATGCTTAAAATACTAACATACAGAAATTAAACGTTGAAAAATACATTCTCATAAATCTATTTTTATTTTGACAGCTTCAAGAAACTCTTTATAGGAGAATTCAAGTGAGTGAATTGTCAAATGAATGTGTTTCTTGACTTAGCTATTCGTTGAAAACCATGTGGAGACAAGGATAATCAAAGGGACAACCTGGACAACATATTTTATTTGCTCGGTTGTGTTTTGCCCTCCTAAGTTGGTGTCTGGTTTTGAAAATTCAAATTATATATATATATCTTGATGTTTTGAAGTGTGAATTTAAGAATTTTGCTCAACACACCCAAGATTGTGATTTTATGTTTGATTAAACTATGTCTTCAAAGTGTTTGCTAGAATGCTCCATGGATAAGCAATATATGAAAATATTGATGCAACTACGCTAATAATTCTAGCAGCAAAACCCTCGTGATTTTATGAGGATTGGGTTGGGTTGGGTCATCATTGGGTTACGATAGCGATTCTGATGGCGCTGGCAAGGATGTGGTGGTTGGTTATGGATGGGTTGAATTTTGGAGATAGAGTTGGTTGGGTATGATGGACACCGGCGACCACCGCCTTTCGTCGTCGAACAACCTTGACAAAGGGGCCATGGTTTCCACCGTTTCGACTTTTTCAGATTTGGGGATTCGGGGCCCGCCATGCAATTTTGGAAATTGCATGGAAAGCTCCCAAATTTAAAAGAAGTAATATATATGTGAAAAAGTGGTTGGACTAATTTACCCCTATGTTAATGGTCGATTTTTGGACCCAAGGACGCTTTTATGCAGAAAATCAAGAGAGGTAAGGGTGAAAATACCAAAATTTTGAAAGTATGGACGCTTTTCACAATACCCTCAATAGGTAGGGACGTTTTGTGCTATTTACCCAAAAAATTCATATATTTAACTTATGGCACAAGAACGTTTAGGGTTGGGACAAACCATGTTAGGCTTGAATGCTTTCTAGAATTTTTACCGAGACTCATTCTGAATAAATTTTTCTTTTATCTAACCTATAATATAGGAGTCTTGGATGTTGTCACTATTCATAATTTTTGGTCCCGTAAATACGAATACGACACCGCTTTTATCCTCGCTTTAGTATGGTTTTTCTCTTTCTTTGATCCATTCCATCTGCTCCCTCTCCTCGCTTCTCTCTCACTCGTCCATCTCGCAGAATGTGTGTCTCATTCTCTCGAATCTGTAAGGCATCCATTTGAAGACGTTGTCTGAAATCGGGTTCATTTCTAAGTTGTCTATGTGTCCATTTATTCAATTCTTTGCACCTGATATCATCATCTACAATACGAAAGCAAGCTATGACGAAATCCATTTCAAGAGATTAAAAAGGGGATCAAAATATGAGGAATTCTAGTTGGGCTAATCAAAAGCAGGGAATTCTAGGCGGGCTACCCAAAATCGGGGTGCTCATATGGAAAAAGGTGCTCATATGGAAAAAGCTCAATTTGTGAAGAAATCTAAAGTGGGTTATAAGAGAGTGGTCTAGCTCAAGATTGAATCTTAATTCAAAATTTTCATTTCTTTATTGAAGTTTCGAACTGAAAGCGGGTAAAATGGCTTTTTTTTGGCAGTTTAATATTTATTTGGTTTATTGTATTATGTTGTTGTTTCTAAGATGCAGAAATTTGTAAATTTTTTCAATTTTTTTTAACTTTTTGAGTGATTTAGTGTTGTTTTGGTGTAAGTATGTATTGCATATGTATTCCACCACTTTCTCTTTCAATCTCTCTAGATTCTCACCAATTTTCAAAGAATTTGTTCAAATTTTTCTAAATTTGGCCAACAAAATTATCAAAATGTTAGAAGATTTTAAATTCAATGCCCATTACTTGGTGGCGCTATCACCACTACTTCCTCTCTCGACTTCTTGGTTGGTAATTTCTTTCTTTTTTCTCAGAATTTGTTGGTATAATTTGTTTTATGAAAATAAGGTTATTGATGAATTTGTGCTTGTCCGAAATTCATTACAAGGACGTGAATACTCTTTGACATCCTAATCATCATGTCAATTAATTAATGAAGATTATAGAAATTATTGGTTTTAGTATTTTCATGTTTTTGATAATTCAAAGTGATGATTTACCTTTTTCAGTGTCTTGTTTATGCCTTTATGGAACGGTCATGTTGTTGTGGGATGTATTTGTGGAATCCACACTCGATGAGAGCTTGATATTTGAGCTACGCACTTGAAGGCCAACGTGCTAGCTCAGGGGAGCGCATTGTGGTTTCTTGAAGACCTTGCCAATGAACAATATGCCGAGGGAACAATGGTAAATTAGAAGTTTTATTGTTTTGAGTTTGTTTTCACACAATAAAAAATTATGGAGAAAGATATTGATGATATATCAAAGTACTTGCTGTGATAATTTAGTGAATTTTGAATTTTGAGCTTGAAGACTTAGACTCGGTTTGATTACCCAATTGTAATATGGACTAACTTTAGTGGATTTTTTTGTTATTTGGACTTCTTGGAATCTGGATCTAATATTCATAGATTGGGTTTGCACTTTGCCATCAGGCTGGGTGTTCTTAGAAGTTAGACCTAGCCATATTCTACTCCGCCTCCCGCTTGTAAAAGAGGGAGGGGTAATAAAATAAAAGATGATATGAAAAATGAAAAATAAACTTGTATATTAGAAACAATCTCTGTAGAAATGCTAGAAACTAATTAATCATTGAGATGCATATGTAGGTGCATTTGTGCTTTGAGTTTGTAATAGCTAAGTGGAAGACTCCAACAAAGTTTAATAGTAATATTTTGGTTTTTTTTCCAACGGATCATATGTTTCTCTTCGTGCTTTTGTTATTATCTTTTTTATTCTATCTATTTGTATTGTCGATGAGAAGAAATTCTTAAGTTTAACAAATTATCATTCTATTTTTATTTTAATAGGAAATAAGGAAACTTGACACTTCTAAGTTCTTCACTCGTGGATTGCCTATTCTATTTTTGTGCAGGTGAAAAGGAGCTCACGACATGGCATTTTGTCAATGAGCTAAATTTAATTTATGCAATTACCTCAAAAAAAATAAAATAGAAACTAATTTTCTTCTTCTTCTTCTGGGAGATATTTAGGGACGATTTACATGTTCATTTATTTCCAAACTTCCCGACTTCTGTGCATGGAGGCAAGTATCACTTCCATTGGTGCAAGAGCGTTGATCAAGTGTCATCGACCAACTTTTTCTTTATGTAAGTAATTATTATTCGATTGCATTCTTACTCTTTAGTAAACATTTTTTGCTTAACTAATTGTAATATCGTAGTTAAGTTTGTTCTCCGCCCCATGCTAACATTTTTGAACTATTCTACTCTTACAAATTTTTTAAAATTTCATATTCACATTTAGTATTCATTAATATATAATAATTTTTAATATTTTATTTATTACTCTTTATTATTCATCATTATTGTACATTAAATTTTTAACAAATTATTAAATGTACAATTAAATTTTTAAATATTTAATCATTAAATTAAATATGAATGTGAAAAGATGATCTCGCTTTTTTTTTTTTTTTTGCATTACGTAGAAGAAAGAAATGAGAAATGGGTTTCAAAAAAAATGAATGGAAAAAGTTGTCAATTTGTTTATTACCGCATTAAAATTCAAATTATGGTTGTCAAAACTGAAATGGAGATGAAAAGATTATTTTTAATACATTAGATTATAGTGATTATGAACGTGTTTATCAACTTTTCAACCACATATTTTACCAATTTTTTTGAAAATCTCTTAAAAAACTACTTTTAAACCTCACAAAAATTCCATATTCACCTTTAGTATTCATTAATGTATAATTATTTTTTAATATTTTATTTATACTCTTTTATTGTTCATTATTATTGTATATTAAATTTTTAACAATTTATTAAATTTACAATTAATTTTTTTAAACATTTAATCTAAAATTAAAGGGTAATTAGCACAAAACGTCCATACCTTTTGAAGTCATTGTGCAAATCGTCCATACTTTTAAAATTTTGACATTTTCATCCTCACTTATACCATTTCTTGCATAAAAAACGTCCTTTCAAATCAATGTCATCCATTTTTTGCCGTTATCTCATTTCCATAACACGATTCATAACACCAATTAAGGGTATTTCTGTCTACCTACATCCTACTGTTCATACCAAAGAACATAGGTACTTTCCTGGATTCACTTCGTCACGACTCAATCCATAATGTGTTCTTTTTCAAATTAACATCATTACGAATGGTTACAACCTAGTGCTCCACGTAAGGTGCCGGAGTCTCATCTTGTGCCCACATCACGCACTCTGCCTGCTTAATCCTATTAGCTTGGGCAAGGGTGTGGTGATGGTCATAGGCACGTGTAGAGACTCAAGAATGGGTAGCTACCGGTACCGGTAATAGGCGGTAGTGAAAAGGCGTTGCCGTCGGAAAAAAAAAATACATGTTCACCGTGATCTCCGGTTGCGGAGCTTGTATAGCAACGGAAGAGGCGGTTGGCTCTATCTCGCCGATCTCCTCCTTCTACTGCTCACACCACTACTTCCACTATTACCCATGTTATATAGTATAATTTATTTTCTTTGTCAAGAAAAAAAAACTATGGTTTCCTAATAAACATCACAAAAGAAGCAAAAATTATTGAGAAAAGAGTTCTTTTTCTTGAACTCTTTTTGGTTTTCTAAGCAGTTTACCAAGAAATATAATGAAACCCATTGGAGAAAAAGGTGAATGGTTTTGAAACAAAATTGAAGAGAAAAGAATATGGTTTCGGAGATGATAATTAGTGAAAGTGAAGAAATCAATATGAAATACAAATGAATTATATGTGAGTTTGAGTAGGGAAAATAAGTGAAATTTGAATCGAGGAAGATGAAGTTGGGGTTGCGTAAGGTTCTATGGGAAAGTACCTATGTTCTTTGGCTTCAACAGTAGGATGTAGGTGGACAAAAATACATTTAATTGGTGTTACGAATCGTGTTATGGAAATGAGATAACGGCAAGAAATGGATGACATTGGACGTAAAGGACATTTTGCGCAAGAAATGGTATAGGTGATGGTGAAAATGCTAAAATTGCAAAGGTAGGGACAATTTGCACAATGACTTCAAAAAGTAAGGACGTTTTGTGCTAATTACCCAAAATTAAATATGAAGATGAAAAGATGATCTCAATTTTTTTGTTTTTGCATTACATAGATGAAAGGAATGAGAAATGGGTTTCAACAAAAAAAAATGAATGGAAAAGTTTTAACTTTGTTTATTATTGCATTAAAATTCAAATCATGGTTATCAAAACTGAAATGGAGACGAAAAGATTATTTTTAATATATTAGATTACAGTGATTATGAGCATAAAAGAACTCCCACAAAATTGGCCAAGGATTACAACAATTTACTTTGTACCTTTGTATCTTAAAGCTCGAACTTCTACAAAATTCGCAGCAGTTGACATTCCCAAACTAGGTCCAAGAATTCAAAGTTTCTCCCAAAGAAAACTGCCCAATCACGCCAAGTAATTGTGGCATGCCCAAAACCATCGACACATGCCAATTGCCTCGTCATGTGACAGTCAGCTAGCTAGAAGAACTCGTCCACTTGATGCCTTAAGTGAATTTGGTCTGCATGCCACAATTATGCTAAGGCTTCATTGTGCCACAAGCTAATTCAACTAATCACTCGCCTTACATGCCGGCTCGCGCTTTGTCCATGCACCAACAAACCAAATCATACCCATATTGTTCTTCACTTACTCGTCCTACACCGAATATCCATGAAATGTACCATCCTTAGCACATTACAACCAAAGACTTGGCATGGGAGCAAGACAATGTCCATTCCAAAGCTATTTTAGCCATCAAAGAGCTAACAAACCACCTCAACCGGATGAGTCTCGACGCCTCATCGAATTAGCACCGCAACACGCTTTCAATCTTTTTGCATCTTGCCGCCAAAGAATCACGTATCTTTCTCATGTGGCATCACCGCTCGCTCGCTTTTCCATTGAATCAAATGCTCAATTCGCCTATTCTTTTACTCATCTCAAGAAATCTACGATCTAGAATCTTAGCAATCTCGTTTTGAACTACTAGAGGTGCCCTCTTTGCTCGAACTCGATCAATGAGACTAATCTTCATGAAAAGGTTTCAAATAGCTAACATAAAAGGTAGGATATACCTTGAATCTTTCCATTAAATTTAATTTGTAAGCAACATTCCAACACGTTTCATTACTTTAAACAATCCATCATATCTTGGAATCAATCCACGATGCAACTTGCATCGATCGAGATTTTCTTCCACATTTACATTGTTAATTTTAGCAACACCTTATCTCCAACTTGAAATACTAATTGCCTTTGTCAACATACTTTTCATTTGCGTAGATGCCTTAGCTGTAAGCTCGTCCTTGGCTTGTTCAAGTAGAACCCGCCTTTCTTGAACAAATCAGTAAGCCGCAAGGCAAGAATTTTGTCCAAAGATGTTTTACAACTTTACGGGGCGTTCTTGGTTGATGTCTCATTGCTAACTCGGCCCAAACTCATTCTAGTGGGCGAAGACCAATGAAGATTGTAACAAAACTATGCTTGGTATCAAGTAATTCAACCCAATTTTCTCGCTTGTTGTAACATAATGCCTCAAATTCCTCAAGCGTAACGTTCACCTCTCAATTTGGCCATCTGTTTGAGGATGATTGGATGTTGAAACTTTAACTCCAACCACATCATGTTAAACAATGAAGTCCGAGAACCGACTGTGAATCTCTTATAATATCCTCCAATGAGTCCAAATTACTTAATCACATTCTTGAATGTCAATTCACCGTCCATTCCGCTTGCATTCATGCGACGCAAAGAATGAAAATTTCATACTTAGAAAACTGATGCAACACGACCATCTCAAATTTCATTTCCCCAATCTTAGGAAAAATTCTAATAAAATTCATCAAAATTGATTGACATGGTCTGTCTAGGATAGGAATGGGGTATTCCTTTCAGTTTTGTCTTGCTGACAAAAGAGGCAAATCTTGATGTACATTTCCAAATCTTCTGACATTTTCGGCTTGAAGTAAGACTTATCCAACAAAGCCAACATTCTTTTAATTCCAGGATATCTCGTCCATTGAGGATCATGTGTTTCCTAAAACAACTCTTGCCTTAGTATCCCAACAGAAGGAACGTAAATCCAGCCACCACGTGCATAAATGAGGTTGTCATTTACCCAATACCGCATAACCACATCGTCACTGATTTTGTTCTTCAATTTACAATAGGCAGCATCATTTGGAGCATATTCACGAATTCTATAAAGAAGATTAGTTTGAACTAAACTCAAAGAAGCAACAAAAGATTTTACCTCCTTTCGGCTAAAGGAATCAGGAACCTGGTTCTGTTTTCCCTGTTTGTACAGCCAAGTAAAATCAAATTCGGCAAAAAATTTCTGCCAACGTGTTTGCTTCTGTGACACCTTTTTCTATGTTTTGAAATAAGTGTTTGCCACATTGTTCTTCAACATACATAACTTAGCCCATGTTTGGTAGTGCTGAAATTATTTTTTAAGTACTTATATTATAAGTTGTGGGTGAATGTGTGGATAAAAAGTAGGTTATAAGTTGTTGGTCCTATAAAATGTGTGAATAAAAAGTCTGTTTGACCAATTTGACCTTTAGAAATTATAAGTTAAGCACTACAAAACATGGGCTTAGTAACCAACAAATAATGACGCCAAGTATCTAATCAATGCAATCTCGCAATCATTTCTTTTTCATGGGTTGAATACCGTTGCTCAAAGATCTTCGCTTTTCTTCTTTCAAAAGCCACCGGATGCCTATCTTGCACTAATACTCATAATAGCTCGATCCAAAACATCGGTATGCACCTCAAACAATTTTTCAAAATTTGGCGATGCAATCTGAGTTCGGTTGAGATAGCATGCTTTAACATCTCAAAAGAACATTGACATGCTTCCGCCTATTCCCAATGTTGATTCTTCTTGAAAGAAATCGGTAAGGCAATGGATGGCCCAATTAACAATTGCTTTCACCTTCTTCTCACCCATCTCGAATTGTGTAATGACTTAACCAATGGCCTAAAAATTGTACATCTTCTCTACAAAACTCACATTTCTCTTTCTTCACAGAAAGTTAGTATTATCTAAGATGTGAGAATAGTTTTCCTAAATGCACTACATGATAATCAAGTATCTGACTATAGATCACAATATCATCCAAGTAAACGATCACAAACCAATCCAAGAACTCATAAAGAACATCATTCATCAAATTATAGAAAGTAGCAGGGGCGTTTGTGAGACTGAAAGGCATAACAAGAAATTCAAAAGAACTGTACCTTGTTACACAAGCAATTTTTGGCTCATCACTAGCAGCAATTCGAATCGCCAATAACCCGATCTCAAATCCAATTTTGTAGACATAAAAGCCATCGACAACTGTTCGAATAAGTCTGCGGCATGAGGTACTAGATACTACATATTCTTCATAGTAACCTTGTTCAATGCACAATAATCAACATACATCTGCATTGAACCGCCTTGCTTGTTTTGAAACAAAATCATAACACCATAAGGATCCTTCGAAAGCTGAATATAACCCGCATCCAGCAGTTCGTTGAGTTGCCTTAGAAGTTCTGTCAATTCAGAAGGGGCCATTCAGTAAGGAGACTGAGCCAGAGGCTTCATTCCAGGCTCAATCTTATGGTCGACCGCCCGACATAAAGATAACACTTTCAACAGTCCAAGTGGCATCACATCTGAAAATTCATCCAACACAGTGGCAAAAGAGTCCAGAACTTCAACAAACGTATCTGATTTGATTTCAATCAATGCTGGCAAGTAAGGAGATTTCTCTTTTCTCAACACTTTCTCAGTTGTTTAACTTATTGCATCTCAATCAATGAAGGTTGCAAGAATGAAGTACTTCCTTTTAGTAATAAACATCTTGTGCGAATGAGGCATCACCAAAGCTTTCGCCTTCAAAAAGAACTCAATCCCAGGATAAGCTCAAAGTCATCAAGAGGAAGTGCCATCAATCTACATTGTCCTTTCAATCTAGATTGTCCTTCCCATTCACTAACATGAACATCACATTGAGCCATACCTTTAATTGGTCGTGCCTCAATTTCTTCGGCTTAATTAGGTGAAATAGTTTGCGTCAACTTTAGACCCAACTTGTCTACCATCTTTAAACTAACAAAATTGTTTATAGCACTAATATCCAAAGATGGCCATCACAAATATGGCCATTTATATTGAATGGAACATACATTAGCCTACACAAATATGGCCATTTATACTGAATGGAACATACATTAGCCTACGTAGATGGTTTTTCTTCTTTTCAATAAGAGCATTCAAGAGTTGCAAAGGATTGACTTGTGTGGATACTTTAGCATGCGAATCATTTTTATCCTCCAATACCAATGCAGTGAGCTTCTCACGTTTAACACACTATCGAGTATGGTGCAACCTATTGCAAATGAAACAGCTACTGTTATTGCTTTTTTTCCTTTTGGACAAATCACCATCTTTAAATTTAGAATAATCACTGTTTTTGCGTTTCTTCTCGGCCCATTTTCCATCTTTTGCACCAGCTTTCTTCTCACTGCGTTCTTTTTTTTTTGTCTTTTACGTAAGAAGAATCAAGCTTGAAATCAAACAAGCAATCCCTTTGCGACTATAGCCGACACCAAGTCTTTAACACCTTGCCGTCTCAACTCGGCATGTGCCCAAGCATGCAAACCCAAAATAAAATTGAACAACTTGTCTTCGTCAAACATATTTTCAGTATCCAGCAATAACAAAGTAAAATCCTTTACATAATCACGAACATAACCCGTCTGTTTCAGCCTTTTGAGTGATTCCCTTGCAATCCAAGATGTGTTGCAATGAAGGAACTGATCCTTCAATTCCTTCATCAACATTTTCCATGCTATAATTTATGTTCGCCAACACATTCGTCAACCAAGAATCGAGTACACCACCATAGCTTTACGCTTCGAAATAAGTACATGTTAGCAATAATTTACTATCCATTCTGTTAGAATATAGGCGGCATTAAAGTACTACTCCATATCCTATAGAAAGTTTTCCAATTTCTTAGCATTTCAAGCACCATTGAATATCTTTGGTTCAGGAACCTGAATTTTAGAAGACAGCAAATCCCTTGCAACAACAGGACCAGCCATGGCCCGTTTAACCAGCGAGAAATCACATTCAAGGTCATTCATGCGATCCTTCAAACTAGCAGCCAATGCCATCAGATCAAGCAACATAGATGCTTGTTTCTTGTTTATATCCTTCATAGAAGCTTCAAACTGAGCACAAAATTCAACATGCAAGACATCGCTGATTATGTGCCTGCGTGGCCAAACTTACCGCGCCATCGGACATAGGGCCATCGATAAAATCTTGCAACGCAACCCATTTCCTCATGTTTTGGTCAGCCATTCTTCACAAACCCTGATTTGATACCAATTGTAACAGAGGTCCTTATTTAAAACTTAATTTTACTTTGAATTTGCACTTGTTGGCACTTAGTTTAACACTTGCTAGTTACCGAAACACTTAGTTTTTGCTAAGCAAAGAAAAACATCAACATTTTATGAATGAATGTAAAACAAAATTGAATACAAACATGTAGGGGAACACTCCTAACTTTTATTTCCTCAATAAAAGAACTCTTACAAAATTGCTTAAGGATTCCAACAATGCAATTTATGCCTTTGTGTCTAACAGCCCTAAACTTATACAAAATTCATGCAGTTGACATCCCCCAACTACTATGTCTAATAATTCAAACTTTTACCCCAATGAAACTGTCTGGCATGCCAAAAATTGCCGACACATGCCAATTTCCTTGTCATGTGACCGAAATAAGTAACCACCATCGTGAACTAAGTCGACTAGGCGGAAGAACTCGTAAGTTTGGGGTCTCTATGCCACAATTACGCTAAGACTTCGTTGTGCGCCGGGCTAATTCTACTGAACTCCGCCTTGCATGTTGGGCCCCTCGGTGCTATCCTTTGTCCATGCACCACCAAACCAATTCATGCCCACATTGTTACTCACTTTGTCATTGTTGCCGCAGATATCTATGAAACGCACCATCCTTAGCGCATTTCGGCCAAAAGACTTGGCATGGGAGCAAAGAACTACCCATGCCAAAGTCGTTTCAAGAATCAAGGACTAACACTCCGCCAATGGATTAGACAAAACAAGGCTATAAAAAATTAAAGAAAAATATAAGTGAAATATTTATATGCTTTTGCAACTTTATTAAAATTTGTATGAATTGGGCTTATAGCATGGGACTCCTTAGACTATTTTATAAGATAAAGTTATATTTAGGAAAGTTTCATATATAACCTTAAAAAATTATTTTTAAAATATTATTCAACTTTTTTAATCAAAGATAATAAAATTGTTTTAATTTTTGTAATGAAAATGTTATACTTTTGTAACACTCGTGTTACACTTGTGTAATATTAAGTAACAAGATGTGTTACCCACCACCGCCACCTTCAACGACATTACAATTGTAACAAGTTGTCTTATGTTGTTTGCCCCGTCACACCGCCATCGCCATCATCATCGGCGTTTATAACACTTATAACAAATCGTATTCACGATGCATTACCGCCACGCCAAAACCACCATCGTCGATACTATTACATGAAGTAAAATTGTTAACATACGGTGTTACACCATGATGACCATTATACAAAGTATAATACTTGTAACATAATGTGTTACGTCGTCGTACCAACCATCAATGCATGCAATATAACCTCTGTCAACACCAAGACCACCTCCACCAAATCACTTGGCCCACCACCGTTACCACCATATCTACCACCACCACCATCTTCCTCATCACCACTGCTTTGAGATCTAGTTTCATATTTTAAATCCAATTCTACTAAGGAAAGAATACAAAAAGATGAAACACACCACTACTACCACCATCCCTCTATTGACACCACCATCATTGTCTCTCCACTCTTTCTCCACTCTCATCGAGATCATCACCACCATGCAAAACCCAAGTCATGGTGATAAGAAATTCCAACTTGCTTTTCTTCATTCGTCATTTTTGCATAAAATTGCTAAAAGCAATTTTTTGGCACCGTTTTATGCACTAATAAATGTCAAATTGTCGGGTGGTGGTACATTGATGTCGATGGAAAAAGATTGGGAGATATGTGGGTATGTCGTCTATACATCAGAGAGAGAGAGAGAGAAAGAGAGAGAGAGAGAGAGAGAGATATGGACTTTTAGGTTTTAATTATTTTCTCACGATTCTAACTTAATACAATAATTTTAAACTAAAAGAGAGTGAATGGTAATTTTGGAAATGAATGAATTAAAAAAGTAATACAGCCTTTGATTAATTTTTTATTATAAAATATTGTGTTAAATTCTCAATTTATCGACCATCAAATTCAAAATTGTTTAAAAATAAAATTAAACTTTCCAACCTATCTACCCCACACTACACCACACTACACCACACAACACCATCTTACCTCGCCTCCCACGCTCACATCGACAACCACCACTCTCAAACCATAGAACCACTACCACCATCAACGCTCCAACCACCTACCTTGACCCAAATCCCAAATCCCACTTCCCACTTCCCATCCAAAAGGGTTGTCTTCCTTACAACACCCGCGTACCCACCCCATGCCCAACCCTCAATCGCCACTAGTCCTTTCCACCAATACGGATGTGGATGTACGTGGTTGCAGAGCTTCTAAATGGATAGATGTCGGTGATTGAAAGCGACAACGGTGTCCGGAGGTATGTTAGTGATGAAATTCGACGATAGAGGCAATGTAGTGATGATGGTGGTAGATGATGAGCGATGATGGTGGTGGTGGTGGTTCGATATGGATTGGGGTTAATGGTTCAGCGGTGATGATGACTCACGGTAGATGATGACTTACGGTAGTGGTTGCAACAATGGGGAAGGTTAGGGTTTGGTGACTCTTTTGTTTTTGGTGGCTAGAAAGGTGGCGGCGGTGGCAAGGTTGATGGCAATGGCGCGTCTTTCATTTCTTTGTATTCTTTCCTTAATGGAACTATATTTGAAAGTCGAAGGTGGTGGCGTAGATGGTAGATGTGGTGGACATGGTGGCGATGATGGTGAGATAGGGTTTTGACTAAGTAATTATGGTGGTGGTGATCGTGGTGCTAGCGGGTGGTTGCCAATCATGATCGGCGTCAATTTAGTGCCGATGGCACAATATAACACGGTATGGAACACGTGTTACAAAAAGTGTAATATGATATATTACAAATACAACACAATAGTTTTGAATTAAAAGATTTGAACAATATTTTGAGAAATAGTTTATTTATCTAGTGTATTTATGAAAATTGTCTAGTTTATAAATACCCTCTTGATTGTGCATAGTTTTTGTGCATTTTTGCAATGCCTATTTTCTCGTAGAGGTGTAAATGGTTTAATTTGTGTAGTTTTTGACATATTTTCCAACTAAGCCATTTAAAACGGTTTGAGAATATAAACCTAAATTAAACATTTTAACACGGTTTGAGAAAAACTCAAACCTAAACCAAGCAGTTTGGTTTGGTTTTAAACCGAAATTTTGTTGTATATTTTTTTGTTCGCTTTAACGTCACTAATTCATTGATTATAATATATATTTCTACTTTAATATTTTCAATGAACAAAGTATATATAATAATCTAAATACCAACAAAATCATTATAAAAACAAAATGTTCAATCTACTTTTTAGGCTAAATCAGAATAACGACCATGGACTTTCTCCTACAGTGCCTTTCGCCTGGGGACTATTCCGCCGCTTGGCCAGTTAGCTTACGTCTTGCTCATGGGAGTTTCATCCCAAACTGGATTTCTTTCGCGTCCCCAGCGATTCGAACCTCGACCTCCCATTAAGGAGAACTTAAGTGGAATCTTTGGTACCAATTGGGCGAGACTATAACACCCCAAGTCTAGAAACTCTAGATTTAGAAATGTTATCATTTAATTACCATTAAATAACAAGATATAAATCACGGAAAATGGATAAAATATTCATTCTATTTTATTTTATTTGATAATACAAACTAAATGTCAATGGCTTTCAACAGTATTAATTAAAAACAATAATTTGCATATTAAATTTTATGTTCAAATCCATTATTGACTAAACACAATAACTGCGGAAAATTTCATAGTTTGACTAAATTGAAATAAGTAAAAGAATGGTATTCCAAAAACATTAATCGCCTAAGGCATCTTATTTCAAATAATAACAAAAATAAAACTTTAATTTAAACAAGATCTTGAGTCCGTCTAGCCCCAAGCGATCGTCTCGAATCATTTAGCTCTCATCATCCGAAATGTGGAGAATATGGGATGAGCTAACGCCCGATAAGTAAACCTCATGCACATGATGCATGCTTATGATATGCATTGGTTTCAAGTAGTTTTCTAGAATATGTATCCCATCTTTTCTTATCATTTAAAAAACTTTAATATTGTGAGCTCACTTTTGTGTATCGCCTATCCAATCAATTGTCACGTGGGCCATTATTATTTGGAACCCGTTCCATCTACTTATAGTATGCTAAAGCGGTTAAACATTAAACATTCAACATTATCATTAAATCCGGTGCGCCGGTCCCCACGCCCCCATTTCCCTCTCACACCTTTCATGGCATAAAGTAACACCATTTCATTTATAAAATTTGGGATACATATAATTTTTGAATAAAATACACTTTACAACATTACCATTGACAACTTTACTTCATGCATGCTTATGAATACATTTAACTTAATTACACATGCAAGAATATGTCACATGAATATTAATAACATATAAAGCGATTACAAAATAATATGCTCAAATAATAATAAAACACATTTAGACAATTAACATAGCATTCTATAAGTGAATACTAGGAGAGTTTACTTACTTGGATCTTTATTCACGTTTTAATTAGCAAATGGAGATGTCCCGAGCTGCCCACGAAGTCAACGTGCCGAAAATCCTAGTTCATTACCATTTATTTAAAAATCCAAACAATATTCGTTTCTTAAAATAAATCAACATATGTATACCCGTATCCTATTAAAATAAATTTGTTTATTAATTCATTAGGACCAAAATGCTAAAACAAAAATGCCAAGAATCCCTTAGAAATTTAAAAGTAATGCTTCTTCAAACTTATATATCCCTAGCGACTTGGTTGAAATGCTATTAAATTAATACATACAATACAAATATATGCTTTACAGGTAATGTAAGAGAAGAAACCCACCATTACTTTTTAGGATTCAAATGGATACATAGGTATATATAAACATATAATTATATACATACAATACAAATATATATATGCTTTACGGGTAATGCAAGTGAAGAAACCCACCATTACTTTTTTAGATTCAAATGGATACATAGGTATATATAAATATATATTTATATACATACAACACACAGTACATGCATGCACGGGTGTGCAAGTGAAGAAAATCCACCATTATTCTTTCATATACAAAAGGATGCATAGGGTATATATGTATCTGTGGGTATATGTATATATATATATATAAAGAATAGAAGCAATCAACATAGGTTATACTAGGATATAAAAAATGATTCCTTAAACAATTAATTTTAATTTTATTTTATTTTCATCTTATTTTAACTTGAACCGATTGATTTGAAAAATAAAAACATGTTATTAAAATCATATTAGAATGTAGAAACTATTCAAGCTATAAGAAAATATATGAACTTGTTTGATAATTTATTCACTAAATTATACGACAAAATAATGGAATCATTAACATATAAATTCAATCACCAAATTAATTGACAAAAAAAAAAATAAAATAAATAAGTAGTTGTTACCTTTTCAAAGTGTCCAGAAAGTGGTTGAAATCCCAAAAGATGCTAAGATGATGAAAATATTTTGAAGTAGAATGATTATTGGCTTGGAGAGAAATGGACACAGCAATACCCTTAACTTTTATGAAGAATAGTGCACAAATAGGAGATTTCCTATTTTCAATAGTAGATACCCATTTAAAATCAATTATACAATTTATGGGAATAAAACTTCACTATATTGGTGCCATTCACGGTTCTTTAGGCCCAAACTTCATGATTTATATGGTAATTAACTTAAATATATTTTACTTCATATAAAAGAAAATGAATATGTTCAAGAGGTATGTCTAGATTCATTAATCTATACAATATTGAAATAGGCACCTCATAATTAAAAATATTATATACTTTAATTTAAGTTTAAATAAAGTTATAAGTGTCTTGTAATTTAAATCAATAGGCACGTCGATCATCTAGGGCGTCCACGGAATATTCCATTGCAAGACAATGGTTAGTGGGGGTGGGCAAAAAAAAACGAAAACCGACTAACCGAACCGAACCGAACCGACTGGGTCGATTCGGGTCGGTTTTGAGCCCGATCGGGTCGGTTTCGGGTTGGGTTTACCAACCCGAAACCGACTCGATTTAAAAAAAAAAAAATTTTTTTTTTTTTTTTTTTCTTGAACCCGACCGAAACCAAAAACCGAACCGACCGAGTCGGTTCGGGTCGGTTTAGGGTTGGGTTTCAAAATTTTTTTTTTTTTTGGTTTGATTTCTCAAACCGATTTTTCATCGGTTCGGGTCGGGTTGGGCCCAAACCCGACCCAACCCGACCCACGCCCACCCCCTAATGGTTAGTCACAAAATAATAATTTATTAATTAAAGGTTAAATATAATATTATGACAAAATATCGTCATAATCTATAATAATCATATAAGTGAACATGCGGCGTTACAAAATCCCTACAATAAAAGTCAATACAATACAACACTATTAAACAACATATAAAGTTACAGTACAACTTGATGTTCTTCAACACGATTTTTACAATCCTTACCTTGAGAGAGTAGAACTGATAGATTTTGCGTTGTTTTACTTCGACGTTTGTGGCATGAAAATAAGGGATTGGTATTTAAACGAGCAACCTGATTGATTAATTTATTTCATCAAATTAGGGTTATTGTTGGAAAGTGACTAATGACAAAGTGTCTATATTTAGTTTAAAACTTTAATAGTCATAACTTTATTTGAATGTTAAGATTATAATTTAGAAATATGGTACTTGTCCAATTTAGACCAATTTGTGGAAAATAATAATAATAATAATTTTATTTTATTTTTGTTTTATAGTTTTTAAATGGTTTGGTTTGGTTTGGTTTGGTTTGGTATCAAACCACATTTAAAATTCTGAAAACTAAACTTGTTCAAAATTGTTTTGTTAACGAGTCCACGCAAACATCAAACTGACGGTTTCAATTTGATTTTTCTCGCTTGGCAGTTTTTGCTTATAGTCCTACTTTTTCTTGTGCAATTTTATTAAATTGAAGTGCATGTTTAGTATATAATTCTCAATACAACTAAACAATATAACAAGTAAAATATTAGTTCATTATCCTTTTAAATATTATTCAATGAGTACTTAGTCCTCTCATTTAACTTATGAGTGTTTGTTGATTTACAAAATCTTTTAAAAATAAAAATAATTTATGTTTAGGATCTGTTTGATTTGTGGATAAAATTGTTTATCTAGATAACAAATTTATTAATTCAACTAGGTATAAAATTAAAAAAAAAAAATTAGCTTTTGTATAAAAAAAATAATTATACTATTATTCTTAATTAAAAATAAATAAATAAATAAATAAAAGAAAAAAAATTAAGTGTCAATATAGCCTCTCTAAAGATTATAAGTTCAAATGTCATTATTACCCATTTATCATAATTTTACTGTCTTAAAATACTGAAAATAAATAAATATAACTTGCACTAAACAAGATATAAGTAAATAAACAATTTTTATTTGTCACACCATATTGTAATTATACTTAAAGTCTTCAATCTTTGTTTATTATATTATTTATATTCCTAATATTTTTTTATTATATCATTTATGTTTATAATATTTTTTTCGTCGAATTGTTATCTTCAACTTCCATTCATTAACACATCTCATCCTTAATATGATTTCTGTCAAAATATTATATTTGCATGCTTTGAAATGAAAAAAATATATCTTATTGTACTATTTTTTAATTATTATTTAAAATATGATGGACAAATAAATTATTTTACCTACTTTAATGGACTAATATGGCAGAAACCATTATTAGAGACAAATATTTTAATTAATTGAAGATTGAGAATAATAATGCGACAAAAAAAAGTTGAGATAATGAGTACTATAATAAATAAAAATTGAGAATTTTAAATATAATTAAAATATAGTATAAAAAATAAAAAATATAGCGTGAATAAAATTACTCTTTTAAAAGTTTACACTTTCAAATAAAATAATAATCCAGTACAAAATGATAACCTGGCACTTTAAAAATCACTTATTTTCATTAATAACTTACCCCTTTTCTTGCAAAAAAACAAAGGATCCAAAATATAAATTATTGGATTATATAGAGGCCTAGAGGTCAAAGTTAATAGGAACAGAAAGATATGAGAGGATCAACATTGATTTATTAACATTTAATTTCACTGTAATTTGACACTTTTCAGTACATAAATTTCAGGAGTGTACTAACAAATTAAAAGTAAAAACTGGGTTTTTTTTTCTTTCTTGAAAAGGCAGTCCAATTGGGTTTGGGTGTGGGTGTGGGTGTGGGTGTGGGTGTGGGGGTGGGGGTGGTTTGGTTTGAATAATTCAGACAGTACTGCACTATTTTCAGATTTATGATGTAACCTTAATTTAATTATTTGCTAGTTGGAAAAGGATTGAAGTAAGGAAAAAAAAGGACAATGGAAGGGTCCTTTTCAAGTTTTCCTTTTCATGTGGAAATTGAAAACAAAACAAAGATGGTATGATGCATCAACAGTAATTCCACTGTCTGTCATTGTGTTGTGTGGCAGCTGCAACACCTCAATTAATTCGGCAAGACGTTATATTTGGTACGTTAAATTAAACACAATTTAAATAAAATATAATTGATGAATTTTATTGAACGTTGTTTTATTTTTATCATATTTAATCTTGTCTAATTAAATATAACGATAATTTTTAAAATTCTCGAGTCTTTTAAATAGGAATGATCTTTTATTCTCAGTGGGCAAATGTTATTTTTGTCATATCCAATGAACAATCTGCGTTGGATGTGAACGAATAACAATTGTCTACTTGAATCTGAGATCACCAACTCAATAAAATTAGAATTGAATCGAGTTAGATAAATATAGAATATTTTGTTCTAATTCTATTTACAGCTGATTTGTCAAGTTTAAAATAGTTAAATATACTTTTTATCCTTATTTTTTGTAGGACCTACATCTTACTACCAATTTCTTATTCACACATTCTATATGATCCATAATTTATAAATACTTAAAAAATAATTTCAAGATCACAAACATGCACTTTGTCTAAATGTACGTGCTATAAATCGAGAAATTTACTTATAAGTATTCCTTTTGTTTCTCATTGAAAAAAACAATAAGCATGCATTGGTCTATTAATTTACTTGGTGGCCCAATTCCATTTTGGACACAAAATTGTTGAACAAAATAAGAACACAACATATTTACTTAGAAAAAGTCTAAAATTGGTGTCCCATTATAAAAAATGGCAAATTTTTTTATGAAGTTATTTGGACTGACTTTGTATTTACTAAAAATAATCTTTATATGTCATCTTCATACTCTTCGTAATATCGTGTTTCTTATTTTATCTTCATCAATTTCGGCCCTTATGTCTACCTTTCTACTTAAGTCCCACCCCATGCATTCTAACTCGTCTAGTACGTTACAACACCAGTAGCCCAAAATTAATTTGACAAGAGATGGAGAGAAAAAAAAATTGACTTTAAATTAAAATTTAATTTAGTTAAATATACTTTTATTCATACATTTTGGATGACTAACAATTTAGTACTCACTTATAATTAAACATATTTTTTATCTATACATTTTGGTCACAACTTATAAACACATAAAAAATATTTTCAACACTACCAAACATACCTTTAAAAAATAAAAATAAAAAAACCTTTTAAAATTGAAGAGGATTCTCCAAATCCACACTTTGTGTATCATTTGCCAGAGGGAAATAAAAGAAAGAATTCTTTCTACTTGTGACAAGATTATTTATAATAAATTATTCAATAAAATATTTTGTACAATATATTATTTCAATAAAATATTATGTGTAATATATTATTGAATAAAATATTATTTGGATGATTGAAAAAGAGGATAGGGGTTGGGTTTGTGTGGTTTATTTGATTTATATTATATTACATCTGATGATTATCTGTTCCAATCAATTAGCATTATTCTAAGAAAGAAAGTGGGTCTACTAAATTAATACACATTTTCTGGTTTGAATTTTTTATGATTAGGGCACCTACAAACTCTTCATTTTTTGGATTTTTAGGGTTGAATTCACAAATTTGTCCTTTATCAACTATCTCTTTACACATGAATAATGAAATACTTTTATACAAGGACACATTTCGTTAACGTAAAAGACGAGGATTTTTTTTCAAGAATTATTATTATTACCAAGAAGAATTTTTCTACAAAACGTCTACGTCTCACAATGATTATTTGTGTGTAATGATTGAAATTAAAAACGGCCGTACAAACTATGATAAAAACATTATGGTCCCAAAATAGAAATTTCAAATACTAAAAAGAAAAAAAAAAAACATTTGATGGACTCTCTTCAATCAATTATGTTCTCCAAAATAAAATTTGTTTGAATGTTTAAAGGTCACATTGCTTCAAGAAAACTATGATCAAGTGCAGTTTTGTCTCTTCAATCAATTATTTCTCCAAAATAGCAAAATTGTGGGTGCCCATATTAATTACTAATAAGAAAAGGAAGAAATAAAAAATAAAAAAAGCAAGAAAATGTGGGGTTGGGTAGGGATGAGCTGTCCCTAGTGCATTATATGCCTTTATCTGATGCTTTCCTGGCCAGTCTGTATATCTGTCACCCTGAATGGACTCTCTCCCCCTCTCACTATAGAATTTATTTACCACATAATTATTTTTATGTTTATTAAAAAAAAAAAACCACATTTTCCATTTTTTTATTTTTTTTATTTTTATTATTGTAGTTTAGGTACTACACATATTCGATTTAAATTTTTTTAAAGATTTATTGTTTTAAACAATAATCTTTTACGGTGTATAAGCTTTTATTATCTCGATTTTAAGCTAGTAAAAAGGTAAATAATATATTTATTTATAAAAAAATTGGACCGTTAAATACAACCAACAAATTTTATTGACATTAAATGATGTATCCAATCAAATATAAAAATATGAAAATCATTTTATTAGACATATCAATTAATGTCAATTGTACCGGTAATAATAAATAGTATTTTCTTTTCCTCCTTCCAGCTACAAAGTACAATCAGAAGTCATCAAATTCCTTGAAAAATTAAGACCCTTTGATCAAATAATATTTGTAGAAAATAAATAAATAAATAAATAAATTTGAGTTGTACTAAAAATGGCAAAACTGTTCTACAGAGCATGCGCACATGTGGTAGAATTAGACTGTAGAGTGTAGACAGTTTCTGTGCCAATGAACGTGGTGGTGGTAGGGTTACGTCAATTTTTTGAAAATTACTGTTATTCAGGTATTTACTGTCTGGTAAATTTTCAAATTACGAGGTTCAGGTTGTAATAAAAATAGATAGACCTTAGCAAATTTGGTATATATAAAAAAACAGCCATAAATTTTACATTCCATTGATAAGACCCCACGAGTGGGCATCTCTTCTGCTACTTCCTATATCCCACCCCAACCCCCACCACCATCTCTCTCTTTCTCTCTCACACACACAAGTGGGCATCTGTGCATTTGTGTTAGTCTCTCTCACACACACATATAGTGTGTGTATATGAAACTCTCGCACGTACACATATTTGTGTGTGTGAGAGAGAGAAAGAAAGACAAGAGTCAATCAGAAAACAAAGAAGTACCCCACAAAAATTCACAAACTCTTAGTGTTAGCTAGTAATTAAGGTCCAGTTTCTGCAAGATTGTGAAGCCTTTCTCTCTCTCTGAGTCTCACACACAGTCAACTTTCTCTCTCTATATCTATCTGTGTGTATGTAAAGAGAAGAAGAAAGAGAGGGAGATGGGGTTAATCAATCATAGAGAAAGAAAAGGAAAAAGAAAATAGAGAAATATCAAGAATTTCTTGGATTACCCCACAAAACACACACATGGAACTCACGGATTCAAGAAACAATAAACAAATTAACAACACCACCACCTCCACCACCTCTTCCTCCACCTCTCCTAGTGGCGCCGCCACTTCAGCCACCTACTACCTCACTCCATCTCATCATCTCCTCCAGCGCCTCCACCCCCACCACCAACAACAATACCAACATGGCCAATCAGCACCGTTCATTACTTCGACTGGTGGTGCGTCATCATCATCATCATCCACAGCCTCCACCAGTGCTTCCACCTCCTCCACCATTCAACCGCCGCCGCCGCAGCAGCAGCAGCTCGTGGATGCCTCGCTAGCCATCGCCACCAGATCAGAAGCCCTTGTTGACTCCTCCAAGAAATCCCAACAACAGCAGCTGACTGTACAACCACAAGAACAGCAACTACAAACCCAACAGCCACCAAAAAAGGTCACCAAGGACCGCCACACGAAGGTCGACGGCCGGGGGAGGCGCATAAGAATGCCGGCCGTCTGCGCCGCTAGGGTTTTTCAACTGACCCGAGAATTAGGCCACAAGTCTGACGGCGAAACAGTTGAGTGGCTCTTACAGCAAGCGGAGCCAGCTATCATAGCCGCCACAGGCACCGGCACAATTCCAGCTAATTTTCGACCCTCAACATCTCTCTCCGAAGCAGCGGCTCCACTCTGTCGGCTCCACCTTCAAAATCAGCTCCGCATTCTTTTCATGGCGCACTTGGGCTAGCGCACCACCCTTATGAAGAGAATTTTTCACAAATGTTAGGGTTTCGCCACCAACAGCAGCAGCAGCAGCCTCATCTTTACAAGCAGCTCAAATTGCAGAATCTTTAGCTGGCGGAAGCGGCGGAGATGGTGGTGGTGGGGGCGGAGGAGGACAAGAGGCCAACGAGAATTACTTACAAAAGAGATACAGAGAAGATTTGTTCAAAGAAGAAGGGACTAACAATTCGCAAGGAGAAGGCTCCCAATCACCTTCACACAAGCAATTCAAAGGGAACAATCTACAAATTATGCAAAAATCGCAAGAATCGCCGGCCGCCGGACAATCTTCTCCGAGTCTAATCCGGCACACGAACATGATGCCCGCCACTGCCATGTGGGCTGTGGCGCCTGCACCCAGCAGTGGAACTACCCCCGGTGGTGGCGCGTTCTGGATGCTTCCATTCACCTCCAGTGGCAACGGCCAGGCGTTAACGGCTGCGGCCACATCCGGGACGGCGGCGGGTCCCTCGGAAACCCCCCAGATGTGGCCATTTTCAACTGCAGCTTGTGGGAACACTCTCCAAACTCCATTACAGTTCATGCCGAGGTTTAATTATTCAGGAAATCTTGAATTTCAAGGAGGGAGAGCGAGTCCATTGCAATTGGGATCAATGTTAATGCAGCAACAGCAAACGCCGTCTCAATATCTGGGATTAAATGTGTCGGCGGAGACGAATTTGGGGATGTTAGCGGCGCTTAATGCTTACTCCAGAGGGGGTTTGAATATGAATTCTGATCAGCAAAGCCATCATCCATTTGAGCATCAACAGCAGCCTCAAGACACTGAAAGTGGTGAAGATGGCCAAAATGGTTCTCAGTAATGGTATAATTACCCACTTAATTAATTATCTCACCACACACACGTTTGATATACAGTACTAAACAAAACTGGATGCTATTGAGTCGAACTTACACTTAATACATTTGATGTGCATTACTGTTCGGTGCAACTTATGCCTGACATGTTCGATACACAGTAGTAGACAGCTAGCACTAGATGCTATTGAGTCGAACTTACACTCCATACATTTGATGTGCATTACTGTCTAGTGCAACTTACGCCAGACATGTTCGATACACAGAAATGGACAGTACTAAACAAAACTTTTTCTTTTCTAGTATTGTCTAGTTCCAACTTACCAAACATGACATCACGAATTCGTACATAAAATTAACAATTTGATTTTCCCTTTGGTTCTGATTCAAGAATTGTTGTTTTGCAGCTTGAAATTGGAACTGCAATATTGATCAATTAATTCAAGAAAAAGAGAGAGAGAGGTATCTAGTTTGCATTTTAAGTTAATCTGTATCTAGTTTGCATTTTAAGTTAATCTGTCTTTTATTTATGATTATTTTTGTTTGCTTTTGGAAACTTTTTACATTTTATGAAGAATTTGAAGTGTAATTTGTTAGTTTGGTCCAAAGGGACACTAGGAATTATAAGTGAGAGATTAATGTATAGGAGGAGATTGGTTTGTATTAAGAACTTAATTACAATTTGCTTATGTTATCACTTTTGTGAGGAAACTGAAAATGATCAAGAAAAAGAATGTTCAGTGTTCGACCCGTCTTGTTTAAAAGTTTGAACCGTTAACATAAAAAGACATTTATTTATTTATTTAAACTTCGTCTTCATCAAATTTTTCATAATTTTTATGGTACATTCTGCAAAAAGCTCTGTACTTTTGAACATTTCCTGGAGATGTTCCTAATTCTACTGGGGATTCACTCAAGTTTGAACTCTTTTTTTTTGTTGGACCACTTACTGACTTTTTATTTTTCTTGCACTTTCAAACCAATTTGGATCAGAAATTGGAGAGAGAGAGAGAGAGAGATTTAAACTAGAGAAAAGTTGAAAGAGATTTGAAATTTCCACCCTTTTTCTTGGTAAGGTAGGTAGAAAATAGGATGAAGATGTAATATTTTTAGCCCATCTTTGGCTAATTTTAAATTAAAATTGAGTACATTTGACAAAAAAATATGTAAATTATAAGTAGTATGTCTTACAGAATGTATAGATACAAATTATATTTGACAAGTTTATAAATGTTTAAAAACACTAAAAAATATGCTCTTAAATTGATCGAATTAATTAATCATACTTTTTATCTGCATTTTCATGAACCCAAAAATATATAGAGCATCTCAAATGCATTATATGGATTGTTGTCTGGTGGCACAAAAAAGTTTGAAAGACTTTTAATATATACGTGACATCGATGTCTAATGAATAAATTTTCATTCAAGTTCAAATTTGGCATCCAATGCATTGTATCTAAGTGTATTTTATTTTGTTAAAGTAAAAATAAAATTACATTTAAATATGCATAGAAAAATTTAAATTTTTCTAACATGTCTACTGAACTTTTGAATTTAGACGGAGTTTTAGATATTGTCTTTTTTTTTTTCCTACCATGTCACCTTGACAAAATGTAGTGGAAAAGAGTTTTTTTAGACATTGTTTATTTCGCTTATGTGGTACTTTTTTTTAGCAATTTACATTGGAGAGGTTTTTACTATTAACCACTTATTATTCACACATTTTATAAGACCTTCAAATAATAAACATTTAAAAAATAATTTCAACGTTACCAAATAAAATTTGATTTGTGGTGAAATGGTTTACACTTGTTTATGATCTTAAAACTCTTTTAACCATTCATCACAAATGTTTGTAATCACATAGAACTCGAAGAAATGCTTCAAAGAGCTTGATGTTCCCGAATAAGTATTCTCCGAATAATTTAAATCGAGCTATTAGATAATTAAATCACTCGACTCGAACAATATATAAAATAAAAATACTCGACCTTTTTCATATATTTCATATATCAAACTTCCCGCTTTTCCACCAACTTTTTATTCCTACCAAGCACAGCTTAACAAATAGAATTTTGACAACAATATTTGATTACCATTTGGTTTAGAGAGAAGGTGGTACCTAATTCGACCCCTTTTCATTTTATTTCATATTCTTTTAGGAATTTAACTTCATAGGTTTTTTTTTTTTTTTTTTTTCAATCTTTTTCCACATTACTAAAATAGGGTTTATTTTGTCCCTTCTTTTTCTTCTTTTTTTTTTATTATTTTATACTTTATTGAATTAACGTAAATTGCTAGCGACACAATAAAAACGCAACATATTTTAAAGTAAGAAAATTAAATGAAGAATTATTCAAGAGTACTTTTCAAAATATGCATTTACGGGTTTATTACCTAAAACTAAAACGCATTAGTGATGATTTTTCGTCGTCAAATATGTAATTGAAGGTATAAACGATGATTTTTTCCATTACAAAATGCGTCGCTAACACTCTAGTTTCTCGTGGTCAAGGACTAAACTAACTAGAAAATTTGTGAGGAATATATGAATATATCAACATGTTAGCATCATAATTATGAGTTGCTAAAAATCTTGGAGTAATTAAATGATTTAAACCTCCACTTATAAATTGCTTATTTGTATATCATTTTTTTTAGGGATGATAAGTTGTAGTAATCATTTTGATTTTGCAAAATTTCACTTTTTTTTACTCCTCTTTTCTTCCTATGTTGACACTTAAACATAAAATCAATTATAATTCATGATTAAACTCACTTTTAATTGCATTAAAATAACTAAAGATTCCCATAAATATCCTATCCAAGATCTTAATGAATTGCTGTGGGCCATACCTATTCTTGAAATCTTATTATTTTTGCCTTCCAAAATTTCCTCTACAATGACATTTTGTTTGCACATATTTGACATATATTTGAAAATGATACACAAAAAGGTCCAATAAAATTCAAATTTGATTGAATATATTTTACAATACGTCTAGTAACTTCTATTTTATTCTTATTAAATATTTCGAAACAGGAAATACGTTATACGATTTTAAAATTATTTATTTAAAAAATGAATTGTTGATAGGATATATGATTTTAAAAGTATAGACAAGATGAGGTAAGTTTGAGGTCATGAGCTGCATATATTTTATGCCTTAATTTTATATTAATTTAGACAAAACTAAGCTTTAATCATTATCTTATAAGAACACTATTGAAAAGCTTTATGCTTAGGGATGTGTAAACAATTAGGTGAATATTCGCACATTAACTTGTAAAATATATGTTTGGATGCAAATATTAATTAATTAATAGCAAGTTTTATACGTCTAGATTAGTTTGAATAATGTCGAATAGGATAATATAAATATTATGCACGTTTTTTAAAATCATATTCTTGTATGTTTAGCAAAGTTTAACTTTTTTTAGAAGGTCAAATATATTTTTTTATTCATACATTTCGTAAGATCTACAATATACTATTCTCTTATTAATCACATATTGTGTACGACTTATTACTACCTTCTTATTATTTATATGTTGTGTAGGACCCACTGCTTATAAGCATTTAAAAGCATTACCAAACAATCACATTTTTATAGAAAATTTGCTTTCGTTGGTCTTAATGTGGGATTTAAGATGCAACGTATCCAGAAATTGTACGAGTTCGGATGATGTCCCAAATACATGTTCTATTAGCTATCCCTCCAATAAAAACTTTACACATTATCAATAACAGTAGGTGTTAATACATTAAATGTTGTCTATAATGGACTCCTCATCTATTTATTTGATGATGTCTAAAATTTCTTTTGGGAGGACGACTAATGATAAATATATTTGGGACAACATATCTGAACTCAAACTGTACATATTTGATATGAAGTATTAGACTATGTTGGACAATATATTGAATTAATTATTTATTAATTAATTGGAGTTTTGAAAACTATATAATATGATGAATCCAAAGTTTCCCGCCAGTAAAGTTTGAAAAATTTATTGGATACTCCACTCATCCGTGATTTTCGCAGTAACATGCTGCACTTTTTTGTGTGTATTCTAACTACTTTAATTTATTGTAGGCTGATAAATTGCAAATTTTGACAATTGAGATGTAAGTGTGTGTGGGAGGACTATGAAATGTCTTGTGCGTTTAACATGCTGCGATCTCATTTTTTAAGTTCACGTAAAACGCACGTTGTTTAATTATGAAATGTGTTACTGTCTAGTTTACATTGAATTTGTCGAATAGAGAACTGAAAATGTTTTTTTTATTATATTGAACTTGCTGATTGTGACATTGTTGCATGTTGACTTCCGTGTTAGAGCATCTTCAATGCACTAAATGGATTTGTAGTTGACATGGAAATTAAAGAGGGGAAAATAAAGGTGCTGCGATGTGGCGGCGTGTGACGCAAGATAAGGCTTATCATCAGATGTCATCTTGACGCTTGTCAAGAAGATGTGTTCTTTGGGAATTAAATAGATAAAGATTATGTGGAATAAATAGATGGTGACAAAATTTACTACCGATTAATTCCACCACATCAATAATATTGATTATGTGATATTTATTTTTAAATTAAAAATAATAAAATTAATCTATATTTTTAAAAATTAAGCGTAAATTAAAAAATTTTGGCTACAAATCCACATTTAGATGTGCATTCAGATCATCGCTCGGAATTAAATAGATAGATTTGTAGATTATGCTAATAAATAGATGGCAAGTTTCAAAAATTCTCCAATTAATTCCTTCTACAATCCAATAATATTGATTATGTGATATTTATTTTTAAATTAAAATAATAAAATTAATCTACTTAATGTAATTTTAAAAATTAAGTCATAAATTAAAAAATTATTGACTCATCCAATCTCACAAAAGCGTTTAGATGTAGAGTGAGTCTTGCATTTTCTATTTTTTTGGTGTCATATCGCCCTCACATATGATATTATATTGTAATACGTTAAAAAGTGTTTTAATAGGCGTTATCTGTTTGATGATGTGGTAGATGTTTTTTTTTTAATCCATTGAGTGCATTGGAAATGCTCTTATACATGAAGTTAATCCTAATTGATAGACCTTACTCTTTGTGGGCCACGTGGCCTTCTTGTGAACATCAATCCTACCTTCCTGCTTGCACCCAAGTGTTTCCTCTCAAAATTAGAGCATGTTTGATTTAATTTTTTTAATGTTTTTTAAAACTCATTTTTAACTATATATTTCGTGTGACCCACAACTTTTATCAAATTTTCAACTACACATTTTATCAAATTTTTTAAAAAATTCTTTAAAAACTACTTTTAAATTCCGCTAAACGGACAATATCTTCTCATGGTTTGAGTTAGTTTTAAAAGATCTTATGAGTGAACACTTCATGTTGCACTCGTATATATACGCATTCTCGCACGGTTGTTTCTGACATCTAGAGATAATTTGACCTTTACTGAATCTAAAAGTACCGTCTTAGATAGTAATATTTTAATTCAAGTCAAAAGACCCCCAAATTGCCATACCAAAAATGAAGGTTCTCTTGCCATGTGATTTACGTGCACCTAAAATAAGATTGTACTAATTTTTAATTTATTTTTTACGCAATTCCAAAAAAGAACCCTACATAAAAATGAGTAAATAATTTATTCATTGATAAAAAAAATCAATTAAAACACAAAAGCTTGTAATTTTAAAACATAAATTTTGATGTCTTTGGCCATTAAACAAATGCCTAAAATATCCTAATCAAATGACCCAAAAACATGACAAGTGAGAATCCACATAAAGTGACTAAAGTATCTCTGTAAAAGTTAGTTGAAATATGCCATTCATATTGTTGAAAACAAGTTGCAAGTTGCAGATATTTTGCAGAGAAATTTGACAATAAAGGGAGCTTCATTTGCTCACATTCACAATCATTGAAGTATTGGAATATAGAGACAAATCTCTTTTTCTTTAAATACAAAAAGGCCCAACTTCCTGTCTTCACACTAGGCGTTTTGATGAAATGGATATGACAAAATCATTATATATTGTGTCAAAATAAAAAATTTACATGGGCCAAAGCTATAGTATTTCTTAACTGAAACGAACACAAATGGGAAATTATTCAGAACTTCCATCAACTCGACATTTTCAAGAACAAGTCATTTTGCAGCACCAGTGGCAATGGACTATATAATATAAAGGCATTAGAAAATAACCAAGTTCATTCTTTCTTTCCACTGTGTAAAGAAAGTGTGTTGGAGATTGACCCAGTGTTAGATAAATACAATTTCACATCGGTGTGTTCTCTTCCCTAATAGCAAGATTTTGAGCGGTCGACTTGACAAAATAGTCGAAAAGCAAAAAAAATTAGTTGACAGAGATGAGGAGAGAGAAGAATACTTCACGGTGTTATGAAGGATTCCTGCCGCTTTAAATGAATACCTTCATGAACAAAGTTATCGTCCTCATCTGTGTGCTTGGGAAGTCACGGGTCGTAGAGCGTGGATCCCGCATTAAAGTTCTCGTTAAAAGCCATCCATTGTTTAATACAAACATGTATTAGCACCAAGGTGGATTTGAGCGGTAGATTAAACATGTTTGACATGGGTTTTTTTAAACTCTTCTTTTCTCAAACTCATTTTCAATTATAAATTTCATGGGACCCACAACTTTTATCAACATTTCAACCCCACATTTCACTAACTTTATTTAAAATCTCTTATAAACTACTTTTAAACTCCACCAAGCAGACACTAAGAAAGTAAAGAGTGTTAAAATTTTATCTATCGTATTGTCTACTAGTATTTAATCCTGCGTATCAAACATGCCCAAAAAGTGCAGCATCAACTTATTCTAAGGGGAACCAAATCACTTGCTTGGAAACTCCTTTCATGAGGAGGAAAAACGCAGATTTGTGCTGTTTAGACGACAAATAAAGCCCACATGAGAGAGTTAGCATGTACCTTCAACCATGTCTTTCGTTTTGTGAAGAAGAAAGGTTCCAGAAAGAATGGTCACAAAGCCACACATTTCCGTGACAATCTGGGTCGGGTTCTGCCTGTCCCAGTCCTGTTCATATAAACAAAGGAACATTTTGGTCTTAATATCTCAATTCCAATACATCCTCACATTTTCTTTTCCTTCCCAATTATCAAAGGTTAATAAGTATGCTAACAGATACAGGTAAACTCTCATTGGTAGTGAATTACACCAAGCATCATAAGGGACCACTGGCGTGCTTTATGCTGCTTTGAGAAAAAAAATTAAAATACTGGTTGTATTACATACTATGATACACACACACAGTTTTCCCGTCTGCAAACATGGACCCAGCTAAATGTATATATCCCAAAGAAAAAAGATAGGGATCTTCTTTATGTTAGAATCACTTGTTTAGCTACATTCTACATCAACATCGGAGAAATTGAATAACAACTGTCCAACAGCCCAAATCAATCTTTTGAAAAATCTATTACCTCGGGGACATAAAAAAAAAAAAAAAAAAGCGAAAAACAAAACCAAAATAGAACAATGATTCTGATCAGAAACGAGATTACCTTAAACATGATCACACTAGCCAATATAGTTAAGGATGTGAACATAACAAAGTAAATAGGTGAAACAACAGCCGTGTTGAATGTGTCAAGTGCCTGCATTCAAGATCACCAAATATAAGAAAATATAAAAGGACGTGAAAAAAAAAAAACAGACACAATGTAATAGGGTATGAAAAATAAATTGTTTCAAACAGTATAGCACATTAATATGACTGGAATATCAACCAACAATTAAAATGAAAACTGAAAAGCACTTGTCTCCAGAAATCAAATGAGATTAATACAACTGTCAATTACAGATTAATTCTCTTACGGGGATCTAATGTAGCGAATTCATTGCCATATCATACTGAAGTGACACTACGTTTGACCTTGAGAACGAGAACGTCCTATGACATTAGAAATTAAAATGAGGTGCTGTTTATGAATAAGATATTTGAACCTAACATGGGGAAAATCAAAGAGATCCAAAAATTACCAGAAATTGTATTGTTGTCACATCTGATTATCTCGGCTCACACATCTAAGACACCTTTTGCATTATGTATTACAACATATAATGGCGGATTTTGTACTTTTGAACAAAATAAAAGATAAAAAAAGTATAAAAGCTACTTACACAACATGTCAACAGAGTAAGGAAAGAGATAATTAACGGAGAAAATCATTCTTCACCTTGTTTAAATAATTCATTTGCGTTAGTACACAAACAATGACAACCAAAGCAAAGGCCCATGTCTGTGGATATATTAGCTGGTTCATTCCTGATAATGTCAGCTTCAATGCAATTCAAGTGCTTTGACACTCATAACCTGCCAGGGCATTCCCAATAACTTTAACATCCATAAAAGAAAGTTCTTCTTTCTTTTCCTTGGTGGATTCAGGAAGGACTAAACAGAAGAGTTCAAAGATAGCAATACCTACTGATAATGAACCAACTAGTGAACAGACACCAATGTAAAACATTATATGTGTCAGCCCATATTGTGGAACATAGTGAAATATTAGAATGAGGACAACTGTTATCACCAGAGCTGCATAAAAGAGAAAAGCTGCAGAAGAGAGTAGATCAAGTGTGAAAAAAGGAATAGCAGGACCTAATATTAAAGAGGAAATATAAAAATGATGCATTGAAGCAAAGCAAACCGTTTGGGAAGTAGAAATTGAAAGATACCTGGCTCTGTCGCAAGGTCCCACACTTCTTTCACAGAATCAATTTCACGTTCTTGTGGAGCATGTAGAACAATTGTGGTGGAACCCACCACACACAAAGCGCAACCAAGAATTCCAAAAATGTGTAGCTTCTCCCTCAAAATAATGTGTGCCAGTACAGCAGTGCAATACACTCAAAGCGATCAGTAGTCAAAAAAGGAGGTATTATTTTCAGTAAGGTCTCAGATATAACAATACCGTGCCTGATAATAATGCTGAGCGCACCAAGTGGTGTGACAAGAATGGCTGGTGCAAATGCATATGCTGCAAAATTAGCAATTTCTCCAACAATCACTGTTCCAACAGCAAACACCCAACAAAATTTCCAGTTTCAGAAAAATCAGACCAAAAGAAACTTGTATTACAGGGTAGCAAGGGAACAAAGTTCTTTATGCTACTTTCTATGTACCATAGCGTTCTAAAAACAAGGCAAGACAAAGGCGAAAATTGGAACCTATAAAATGATGAAGAGAAACAGATAGAAAGGTGGTGGGGAAGATAACAGGAGTTTCTCGGAATTATTAGTCCTACATCAGTGATTAAGTGAATGGCAGAAGGCGTGTGGGTGAATTACTTTTCAGTCAGCTTGGGCATAAGCATCTAAAGGCGACCAGCTACGTAGCTTCATGTTGCTTGGTTTTATTGACTTAACCCATATGTTGGAAATAATTGTTTCACAACTGTTGGATAGCTCTACCAAGCTATTACATTTTGAAACATGTCAAAGACAGGCAAAATTTGGCTTGCAATTTAGAGCCAACAATATTGTAGTCGAGATCTAACAGTTAGATTTCACTTCTTTTATGCATTATATGCATACCAGCCACCTAACTATCACATTCTGTTAGATCCACTCCAACAGTACATAAAACAACCAGAAAACAGAAAAGAAAAATTAAAAACTAACCTAGGATGTTAAACTTGCAAGATACCAGCAAAGGAGCCTAATCCTAATATCTGGAGACTGAATATTTGAAGCTATTCTGTTGTTTCAAGATTCACATTCCATACCACATGTAACAATTGGACCAAACACGTACTTAAAAAAATAACAGACTTTATAGGCCAAACCCTGAAAGGACTCCTATGGAAGACAATGTATTTTTCCAATAAAACAAGTAAACCATAACTCACAAAATCTGTCATTGCCTCTTTTTTTTGTCAGGATTCGGTGACTGCCACTTAAAACCAACTAAAAGGCTTTGATCAGTATATCAATTACAGGGAGTGCACACTTGATTTCATGTTTAATTTTGCAATAAAATTCATCCAGGAATCCATACAAGTTGGAATGGTTTATGACTTAAGAACATTAAAAAGCATAACAAAGTGCTCCTAGTCTTCCAAGTGAGACTGTACACACTCTCAAGTGATCTTGTATTCCATTTCTTCCAGACCACCCACATGAGACAAGCCAATTTCCATACCTACCTGCGTCCTTGCATAATTCATCAATCAACTTAGCTTTTATACATAAAAAAAATGCGCATTAGCCACTGTACTCCAGAAATGCTCAGTAGACAGCTCCATAAATCACCGGCAAAACTGCAGTGCATCAGCAAGTGGTTAACATCCTTTCCAGCACCTCTGTTCATGTAGCACCAGCTCATATAAAACCTTCTCCTATGCAAATTGTATCCTGTCAGTACAGCTTCTGTAGGAGCAGTCAGAAAAAGAATGAAACATCTTTTCAGGTGCCTTGCAATCCCAGCCCATCAGCCAGGGTAACAGGGTGGGGTCAAAAGTCAGGAAAACAGTTCCCGTCCAACCAAACCATAAGGAAGAGCAAGCCTGTCGCATTATAATAAACAGCTCGGTGGTATGCTAACGAATAGGTCCACTAGAGAAACAAGACTTCTAAGGAATGGAGGATTACGATAGGATGACACCAAGACCACCAATTCATTTGGTGTATTCTAGACATAAGAGAGGAGCTGGACGGATGCAAGCAAGGAGGCGAACCATACGCAAACAAGGGGAGGCGGACTAGTTGTGAAGCCAAGGAAGTCGACCGCAACAACGTAGTAGGAAATTGTAATAAAATAGTCGTATGGATGTTTACTTTCATTATTCAATTGTAATATTTTCTTTTAGTCAAATTGTAGCGAGGCGGGGGAGGTATAAATAAGAGGAGCAACAGTAATAATAGGGGATTATTGAGTATTGTTTTGTTGGGAGAGGACAGAGCTCTCGGAAGCCTCTATGTATCATTTCATTTCTTTCCGTAATTGACAACGTGAGTTTACATTGTTACATACATGTTCCAATCAATTGAATGAATAAATAAATACTATCTTCTATTATAAATTTGAATCTCAATTACATAAGTTGGCTGTCTTCTTGCTACAATTGGTACATTTATCTCGCATTCAAACAATTCAGCTCTATCAAATTGGTATCAGAGCACGTTAATTCAACGCCATGGCCTCATCTAAGAAACAACTGGAGGATCGCGTCGGAATGATCGAAACACGAATTGAAGAAATTTACGGTGGAATGCATTGGGAGATAGGCACGATCAAGGGCGATCTAGGGCGGTGTTGAGCAAACTCACTTCAATTGAAAAAATGGAGCAATTCTTTGGAGAAATTAGGGACAACTAATCATCCCGGACTCCAAGGATAAAGGAAAGGGAGTGATGCCCGAATCGATACACCCATGCAATTTAAGTAATCCGCCCTCATGATAGGGATCATCATTGTGAGTCTTCATGTGAACGAATCGAGTGAAACGCAGCGAAAGAAGATTGGAGATGCACATGTTCGCGGGTGAGGATGCAGGATACTTTGGATTTATCGCAGAGCGATACTTTAATGTAAATCTCTTAGCAGTCGGAGAGATTGAGGCGGTACTTTGTGCTTGACGGCGGGCGTTGGCGTGGTACCGCCGGGAGGAACATCGACATCCGATTGAGAGATGGGGAGAAATGAAGACGGCACTGTTGGAGAGATTTCGATCCTCGCAGGAAAGATCGATATATGAAAAGTTCCTGTCACTTAGACAAGAAACTACGGTGAAGGAATATCGCTGCCAATTTGAGTTGCTGGCTTCACCGTTGCCGGAAGTATCAGAGGAGATGCTGGAAGGTAATTTCATCAATGGATTGCACCCAGACGTCAGGGCTGAGATCCGCCTATTAAGACCAGTAGGCCTGGATAAGATAATAGAGGTGGCCCAAAGAGTGGAAGACAGGAATATGACCATTAAACAGGCCCAAGGAGGAACGGGCCCAAACAGAAATAAGGGAGGTAATTTTGGGCCTACTTACTATACAAATCCATCTACCATAAGTCTGCTTGCGGCCGTTTCAATCGATCCGGAAGCAGAGCTTGGCACCACCGCGGGTTCGAACACTTTCCGGCGACTCACGGACGCTGAGCTTCAATCTAAAAGAGAAAAAGGCCTCTGTTTTCGTTGTGATGAAAATATACAATTGGTCATCGATGTAAGAACAAAGAGTTGCAAGTTTTAATTGTTCGGGAAGAAGAAATTGAAGTGGAGGAAGAAGGAGGCGAGACCTTCCAAAGTAGTGGGTTAACCGGAGAAGTGGAGGAATCGATGAGAAGCGTCGCTAAAATGCATGGTGGGACTCACAGCTCCGCGGACCATGAAGTTAATGGAGAAAATCGTACAGCGCGAGGTGGTGGTGTTAATTGACTCGGGTGCCACCCATAACTTCATCTCATCCGAGGTAGTGAGGCAATTGGGACTTCATCAAACCGAAACCACGGGTTATGGAGTACTTATGGGCACCGGGTTGTCGATGAAGAGGAGGGTATGTCTTGAGGAGTGGAATTACAATTGCGAAATTTTATGGTGATTGAGGACTTTTACTGTTGGAACTTCGGGAGTTCCGGTCATATGTGGGAATCTGATGGTTAGGGAAATTGGGAGCTATGCTGCGTGGATTGGGGCCGCTTTGCATCTATGAAATTCTCGGTGCATTTGGAGGTGCAGTTACATTGAAGGGTGATCCCACATTAAGTAAGACTCCCAGTAACACTAAAAGCTATGATGAAGGTTCTTAAAGAGCAAGGGGATGGAGTACTCTTGGAGTTGGGGAGTATAGTGGTGGGGAGGATCAAATCCAGTAAGCCACCGGAAGAAATCTCGAAATTGTTGCAAAGATTTAGGAGCGTGTTTGATGAGCCGCATCAATGCCTCCGATTAGAGATCATGATCATACCATAGTGCTTGACCGAGCGGCTCCAACGAGTGTTAGGCCTATCGTTACCCGCACTTTCAAAAAAATGAGATTAAGAGGTTGGTGAGAGAGATGTTAGCGGGTGGGATTATACTGAGAATAGCATCAGTCCATTTTCTAGTCCGGTCTTATTAGTGAAAAAAAAAGACGAAAGTTGGAGATTTTGCGTGGACTACAGGGCTCTCAACAAATTAACCATACTGGACAAATTTCCCATTCCGGTCATTGATGAATTGTTGGACGAGCTACATGGTGCTACAATATTTTCTAAATTGGATTTAAGATCCGGTTATCATCAGATAAGAGTGAAGCGGGAAGATATACCGAAGACCGCATTTCGCACCCATGAGGTCATTATGAATTCCTGGTTATGCCATTCGGTTTGACCAATGCACCTGCAACGTTCGATCTCTCATGAATGCGGTGTTCGGGAACAAGTTACGTAAATTTGTCCCGGTCTTTTTGATGACATATTGGTGTATAGTAGGACGGTGGCGAGCATGTAGAACACACAGGAGCAAGTCTTTGGAACTTTTATCGAAATCATTTGTTGGCTAATGAGAAAAATGTTTATTTGCCAACACAAATTGGAATACTTGGTCGCATTATTTCATCCGGCGTGGCGGCGGATGGATCTAAAATTGAAGCGATGGGCGTTGGCGAGTCCCCGTCGCTTAAGGAATTGCGAGGATTTTGGGGTTAGCAAGGTATTATCGGCGATTTGTTCATGCGGTTATGGAAAGATAGCAGCGCCTAACGCGGAACTCAAGAAGGGCGATTTCGATTGGAATTGAGATCAAGAAGCATTCGAACTTTTAAAAGCGAGCGATGACTCTGACCGTCCGGTTCTAGCTTTGCGATTTTTCGCAACCATTTGTGGTGGAAGCGGATGCTTGAGGTATGGTTTGGGGAGCAGATCTTGTCTGAAAACCATCGACCCATTCAGATTTTCAATCACGACTTGTCGGCCCGTAGCGCAGTAAGTCCATCTACTAGAGAAACTCATGGCGATCGTATTCGCGATCCGAAGTGGCGCCATTATTTACTTGATCGCAGATTTGTAGTCTGGATGACCAACGTGGTCCGAAATTCTTATTGGAGCAAAGATTGGTTACGATGGAACACCAAAATGGTTAGCGATGAAATTGTTAAGTTTTGACTTTGACATCTGATATAAGCATTTGGAGAACAAAGCGGCGCAGCGTTATCGCTTCAGTGTGATTCGGTGAGCATCGTTGATGGCTTTAACGATCCCTACAACTCTTCATTTGGGGAAATCGAGGAGGCGATCTACAAGGGATAGTGTGTTGGGTCCGAAAGTGGCCATTAGTAAGGATCCTTTGTCCCACTGGTTATTCGGTGGTTCGAGGGCACTTGTTATCTGAGGGTCGGTAGTCATTCCTAAAGGGGTCACACTGGTACAATTGGTGTTGCGGGAGGCGCATGATAGTTACCTAGGGGACATGCAAATTTCTTAAAAACTTATAAGAGGGAGGTGATACTTTTGACTGGCAGGGGATGCGACGGGAGGTGAAGGAGTATGTGGCGACATGTAAAATTTGCCAAACCAAAGAAGTATCTCTCTTTGCTCCATTGGGTTATTACAACCACCCCATACACGAGAAAGTGGGATGATGTGACCATGGATTTCATGAGGGCCTTCCCAAGTCCGGGGGTTCAATTCTATATTGGTGGTCGTGGACCGCTTTGAGCAAATATGGGCATTTTATTGGATTGAAACATCCTTGACTTGCCTCGATGCTGGCTGCCATTTTGTCGAAAATCATCCGCCTTCATGGGTTTCCTCGATCCGTTGTCTCGGACGGAGAGATAAGGTCTTTATGAGCATTTTACGGGCGGAACTTTTTAAGCTTGCAAGGGACGATCCTCAAATATAGTACGACGTATCATCCTCAAACAGGCGACAAACCTGAAGTAGTTAATCGATGCGTCGGAACTTATTTACGATGTTTTACATCGGGTGGCCCAATTGTGGTTTCGTTTTTTGCATTAGAAATTTGAATTTTGGTATAATACTTCGTTCCATGTGGCTGCCCAGTCTACCCCATTTCGGGTGTTATATGGCAGGGATCATCCTCCCTTGATACGTTTTGATAGGGGATCAACCGTAGTATCCTCTTTGGATCGACAATTGGTGGAGAGATTCTATGTTAGATGAGTTGCGGGTCAATTGCTTTGTGCTAACGGAGGATGAAGAGAGAGTCTGCGGATAAAGGTCGTAGAGAGGTGGAGTTTAAGGTGGGTGATCAAGTGTACCTCCGTTTACGTCCTTATCGCCAAAAGTCCTTAGCGAGGCGCTTGAATGAGAAGTTGTCTCCACGTTATTATGGGCCGCTTTGAGGTGCGGTGCGAGTGGGAAAAGTGGCATACAAATTGATTTTGCAGAGGCGACTTCAATCCACCCGTTTTCATGTTTACGCAACTAAGGAAGGTGGTGGGAGATCACACGTTGGTGCATTCATTACCTCTCAATTGGGCGCCAATCTGAAATTGTTGGTTGAGCCGGAGGAGGTGTTGGGCGTCAGGTGGGGGCTCTCATATGTCTTCTTCTCCGGAGGTATTAATCAAATGGAGAGGTAGGTCTCCAATGGAAGCCACGTGGAAAGAATCGATTTAATTGAGGCGGTTCCTTCGTTTCACGCTTGCGGACAAGGTGACTTTTATGGGAGGGGGTATTGATAGGATGACACAGAAGACCACCAATTCATTTGGTGTATTCTGAGCCTTGAGGGAGGACCCGGATGCAAGCAAGGGAGGCGGAACCATACGCAAACAAGGGAGGCGGATTAGTTGTGAAGCCAAGGAAGTCGGCAATGAACGTAGTAGGAAATTGTAATAAAATAGTCGTATGGATGTTTACTTTCATTATTCAATTGTAATATTTTCTTTTAGTCAAATTATAGCGGCGGCGGGGGGTATAAATAAGAGGAGCTTTTGTAATAATAGGGGATTATTGGTATTGTTTTGTTGGGAGAGGATGGAGCTCTCGAAGCCTACATGTATCATTCATTTCTTTCCGTAATTGACAACAATGAGTTCTGATGTTACATACATGTTCCAATCAACTTTAATCGATAAATAAATACTATCTTCTATTACAAATTTGAATCTCGATTACATAAGTTGGTACATGTCTTCTTCTTTATGATTGGTGCTTTATCGCATTCAACAATTCAACTCCCATTGATTCTATATCTAACTGGATAAGTCCGTGGTCATTTCATTGATTCTGGTCCTCAGTGATGGGGTTCAGAAGAATAGCAGCTAATTATTTCATTTTCAGTGGTGTACCACAACTGCTCTTTTATTTTTGGGTCTGAAGCCCAATTCTATATTTTATCTAATGAAACAACTTTAAATAATTGCTGGTTTTGAAATAAAGCCAACTCTACTTCAAGATAACTATTGTTATGTTGGACGAAAAAAGATAACAGAGAAATGCATCACTTGGTTTTCATCTTTAATTATGTTCTCTTGTCTTGTCCAATCCATGTCTTGAAGATGTTGTGATGGATTGGTTGAAATAACTAACAACATCGTTAATCTGGTGGTCAAAGATGAATCCTCATTCCATCTTCTACAAATCTCGGGACTCTTAAAATCTGAATCCTCAAAACCCATATATAGAAAATGTTTATCCCCACTGGGAGTACTAGATCTTGATGCAAGAGTATATTACTATTTTGCATTATATTTGAACTTGGGACACACAAGACCATGTTTTGCTTTGTTCTTGGGATTAGGTACTCATTTGCGGTTGTTTAAAAAGGCTAAATGGGATTTTAGGTTGTAGGCGAGCATTTGCATAGATTATTAGTCAAAGACTTTAAATTGATATAAATAGTCTATTTTAACAAGTAAAGAGCAAAATCTTAATTGAAATTTCTTAAATATACTATCAAAAATATGATCTACTTGTTAACAAATTTCACTCTTTGTTGACAAATTTTACTCCTTTCAAAAACATGATACACTCTTCATGTGGGACTTGTATCCGATTATCTTTGGGACTTTATTTTGAATTGTAAGAAGGCTCGAAATCTTTTGATATTATATGTTATGTACTTATATTATTGGTAAATTAATTAACTAAAAGCTTGAAAATTAATTAAAATCCGGAAAATAATTGACATTGTTAAAGTTAAGAAAATTGACCCAGAACTAAAAAGCCCAACCGAAAATTAAGTTAGATGTTTATTCGTCCAATTAAATCCACCAGCAGGATGATCTTGCCCTCGTTGGTATCACTCAGTTTTTCAAACCAATTTTAAGGATAAATACATTATTTTCAGATTTTGGTAATTTGAAGATTGCCCTTCCATAATTTTCGTATTTTTCTTGTATATGATTTCTGATATGTCTCGTTTTCACTTTGATTCAAAAAGTAACATTAAGCTTTATCCTAAGACATGGTGTTAGAACTCGAATTCTCAAATTACCAGCAGGATCGTAATTGATTCAGTTTGCAATTTAAGAAAATTTTTCACTCCTAAATTTATTGTAATGTCAGAACATGTCGTGTTAGAAATAAGAAATGGGACAAGCTAAGAAAATAGAAGGTAACAATAGTTACAAAACAAAACAACTTATTTAATGTGGATTATATCATGCCTTTGCACAAGAACTATATGCTACAAACTATTACCCAAAAATAATGGTGGTTAAATTGGTGTCCATAACATATATTTAAAAGACACGGTGAATAACTTAGATCGAAGGGTGAAAAAAGAAGGTAAAACAGTTACAAAAAAAAAACAACCTGTTTCTTGTGAATTTTGTGCATCATGCACATCTATAGAATTATATGCTTCAAAGTACAAACAGAAAAACCATGGTGGATTAATTGGTGCCTGCAACATGCAGAGAAAATACATGGTGGATAATTTAATCAATCAAGGCACGTATCTCAGGTTTGCTTACAAAACATTGTCTATAATGGGAAAAAATGAAAAGCTAAGGATACAACAAGAAGAAACTGTTTTTTGTGGATTAGCTCCATGACACACAGTTTCTTTTGTCTCTTAGCTTAAAGTTCTATGCAAGTGACGGCCATTATAACCTTTTATTAGAAAATAGAAATACTCTCATTTACCGCATTTGCAATATGGTGAAACAAATGGTAAGGTAATGAGTAACTCACTTGTTATCATGCCCACCCACCATAATGGCTCATATAGAGTGCGAATAACCTCCAACTCCTGTGAAAAAGAAAATATGGAAAATGATAATTATTGGGCATGATTATTGATATAAAAACTGGCTTGTTTAACCAAAAAAAGTATACTAAAGCAAAGCAAAGCAAAGCAAGATGATATCCCATAGGAGAAATCAAGAGACAATGCATATCAATCTTAAAAGAGGTCCGCAGGTAAATGGGTAAAGCATTTTCCATATTGAAAGTTCCTAAATTCCTATGAATATAAGAAATTAATAAGAATTCATCATTCTAAGGTAAGCATAATTGCTCTCACAGTGTTAAGGTATGTGCTTTGACCTTCAATTGTATGCTCAGATGTGAATAATGAAGTAAAATGTGAAATCACCTAGAAAAAATTCTTATGGTAACTTGTCATCAACTAATTTGGCAGCACTAGGTTGCTTTCTTTATTGACACGTCTGGCCTAAATATTAGATTAAGTAAAAGTTTTCAGTAGATTTCATCGGTAGGCACAACATCCCTCATGACGAGAAGGCAACTGCCATCATAAAAGTTACAAAATTAAAAACCTTTTGAAACAGCCCCAATTGCTAACAGGTACTACTTGATAAACTGATCGGCGTAATAGCTACTGCATATAATGGCTATTTGTGTCCAATCTATCTGCTTAGACAAGGAAGTTAGGTCAGCATACTGTGAGAGTGAAAATGGATGGTTCCTTTCAAGTTATAAACAAGAAACAAGCATTAAAAACATTCCAAATTCTAAATTCTTTTTGCAAGTAACTAATGGAGGCTTGAGACGTAAACCACTAATGCTTAGAGAACTTGAAGAGTTGTTGATGCCATCTACGAAAACAAAAAGATCAATCAATTATTTCCGCAGTATCAAGAGTGATACTGCCACAAAGAAACCACTTTTCGGCTTTTAAGCTAAACCAAACATGCTCCTAATAATGGTTAACAACATCAAATTACAATGATAAAGTGGGAACTTGAAGAGTTGTTGATGCCATCAACAACAACAATAAGTTCAATCAATTATTTCCGCAGAATCAAGAGTGATACTGCCACAAAGAAACCACTTTTTGGCTTTTAAGCTAAGCCAAACATGGTCCTAATAATGGTTAACAACATCAAATTACAATGATAAAGTGGTCGAAACTTTCCACATCATTCCCCCAAATCACTACACAAGAAGACTAATAAAACACTTAGAAAAGTAGGATATAATGTAGGACACAAAGGTAAGATCGTATATGGTAAGGTGATGACATTAATTCTAGGTATATATGGTAAGGTGATGACATTAATTCTCTCAAGATATAGAGTATTAACCAAACTTTCCTACAGAAAATTCCTTTCTTCCAGAAAGGCCAAATCTCTTTGCATGATTAAAATATTTTCTAAAATGCCAACATAGATACAAAATTCATATTACACACACTAAAACAATCATAGAAAAGATAAGAATTCGATAATTAAACAAAACCACAGCATAATAGTCTCCCCCCATATCCCATAGCCATAAAACTAAATTTGCACTGCAGTATCCAATTCGGTATTTTGAAATTTGATAAGCTTTAAATAACTAAACATATCCTTGATTCTCAACATTAACAAAAATAAAATATGCTAGCACGAGTGAAGTATAAGTTACCGGCCCTTAAGCCTGATGCGCCGGCTTTCTTTAACCCCTTTTCTTAACAATAAAGCTGGCGCCAATGAAGAAGCTGGAAGACAAACCCAGCACCAACCCTTTTATATTATCCGACGACATCCCGTTATATGCACCCGACGTAGTGGCAGCAGAAGCAGCCGCTGCTGCTGCCACCACCTCCGATGCGGCCATATTTACAGTGTTAGAAAACCCAAAAAGCAAACTATCCCAATCTCATCATATACCACTGTAACAATAAACAGCTGGATTAAACAAATCGCCTCCTCGTTTCACTTTTCCTGTTTGAAGTTTTAATTTCTAACCCAGTAAATTTACTGGTGCAGTCCGAGGATCTCAAAGTAACAAATGAAGAAATAGATTTCAATGAGATGGGTTTTCTGTGGGGTTTTGATCTGAAAATGTCAGCGGATGAAGAAAAAAAGGCGCAAAACTGGGAAAAGAATTGAGGGGTTTCATTTCATATAGAGAATATCTCGGATTGGAGAGAGTGAAACAATGGGGAATTGGGGGTGAATTGAGTGATTACTGCCAGTATTTTTACCAAATTAAATACTCGTCTTCAACTCGGGGTTGATCGTGAGTAAGAGAAGAACCCGCCACCTTCCCTGTAAAATCAAATGCATTGGATTGGGTAGGATTATCCGTTAAACAACTAACTGAACTGTTCAATTTATTTCCGCGGAAAGTCTTAACAATTAAAGAATTGGGACGATGTGTAAGAGGCGTCGAACACAAAAATCCGTAAAGTGTTTAATTTATAAAGATTACAATAGTGGCGAAGGATGAAAGAGCAAAATGAAATCCTCCAAGGAAGACAAAGCCACTTAATAGAATTGTGTAAAAAAAAATATTTAAAGGCTAAAATGGAATGAAATTACGTTTCTACATTTTTGAGAGTCTTTTTTTTTCGTCATTCAATCTCCTTTCTTTTATAGTTTATTAAACAGTTTTACCACACATTTTCCTTCAATTTTACGTAAAAACTTCTAAATCGCCCAATAACTACCTAAAATGGCCCAATAACTACTCATTTCCTCCATAATGATTCAATCGCTTAGCTAACTCCTCTGATGATGATTCAACTGTTTGTAACTCCCCATGATGATTCAATGTTTGTAACTCCTCCATGATGATTCAACTGCTTGTAACTCTGAAACGTGGGAGAAATGATAAGAGATGAAGGAAAAAGCGTTTAAAACAGTTCATTCTTATGAAGTGATTGATCGTTCTAATCGCCCAACGCCTTACAGGCGTTCCGATCTGACGATATCCATTTTGGGCCCCATCGCTGGATAATTTCCATTGGGCCTATATATAAATTTACAGGCATCCATTGGGCACCGGACGACATATATTTCTAGGCTATATGTGCTTGGGTACTTTCTACGCTCATATGTATAATTTTCTTAAGTCTCTTTTAGGCCCTTATTATTTTGTATGTCAACAATTACCCCCAATATGGCTTTAATTAATATAATCACTTATTAATTAGCCATATTCATAGTGGCGCGTCCATTTTCTAAAAAAGTATGTTTGGCGCTTCAATTCCAAATCCTAAGTGCACGATTTATATAAACCCAAAAATGCGCCATTACATTGTACCAATAACCACGTCCGGCCCCCATCACGTCGCCGCCCTTTTCTCCCTTACTTTTAAACTCATTGGCAAGCAAATAATTATTAGCCAAGACTGGGGGCAAAGAACCAAATTGAATAGTGATGGATTGTCTGGATCATCTTCATCTTCGTCTTTCTTTGCGTCTTTCAAATCTCGACCTACCGTAAGAATCTTTCGACAATTCTTACATTGAATCGCTCACGTTATGTTCTTTCTCATCTTGAGATTTTCCTTAGCAGCGGCGTTGGAGAAATTGGACAATTTGGGACGTATCATCTCCTGTTGTCGCCTCGTCATTTGTCCATAATTTCTCCGATGACGTCTTTCTTTGCGTCTGGTCATTTGATCAAAGGGTATTACCTTTCCGCACTATATTGGAATGAGTGCCATACATTCGATCGATGGGGCGTGGCACGAGCGTTCTTGCTGAGCATCGGCTGCTGCTGTACATCGGCTTTGCCATCATGCATCGGCTGCCATCATGCACCGGCTTTGATTTGTCTTCAAAAGGAGGCCTTGGTACCTCTCGCCCTTGAATAGGCTAAAAATTTGGGGTCATGTTTGGATGGTTTATGGCCTTCATATTCCATTTTCTCCTCATCTTCATTTATTTCTCTACTACATCTAGCACACAACATTTTTTTGTTCCTTTCGACTTCTTTACCTTTGAGACATTCGAACACACTAGGATGTTGTTCAAGATCCTCGTCTCCATTATCAACTACCAATTTGAATTTAGGTAAACCACTTTTGAAATCTGCTGATAACATATTCACTCCTAGTGGCCGCAGAAAGGGATTCTCATCCACTACCATCTTCTTTTTAGCTTCAAAAGTGATTCGTCCTGATTCAATGGCGTTCTGTAACACATGACGAAAAACCAAACAATTATTAGTTGTATGAGACCATGCATTATGCCACTTACAATATTTCTTATCCTTAATTTGCTCAGGATTTGGCAATTTGTGCTTATCACTCAGCTTTATTTGTTTGTCTTTATACAATCTATCAAATATAGTATCTACTTTGGTTATATCGAACAAAACGCTCTAGCCTTTTTGCTTGTATCTCTTAGAGGCTCATTTTTCTTGCCGTCGTTCTGAGTTAATCACTAAAGGGCATGCATACGCATCTCCTTTAACCAATTCGACCGAACATATTTCGGTTTGATCATAATATTCATTTACAATATGAGCGTCCGAAGTTTGGGTCTCTATAGTAAGTCCTTTGCTAGAATTTTTCATTTGTTCTTCTTCCACTTATCAAGCGCTCATATCTAATCACATTGGCCGTTAATTGGAAGAGATCGAAAACTCCTATCCCGAAATTTCTTTTTAAATCGAAACTTAAACAACTCTGGCGATCTTAACAAATTCCTTTTCCGGTAAGGGCACGAAGCATTTACTCCTAGCGCTTTTAAATCTTTGAAGGAAAACTTCCACCCATTCGATTGGCATTTGGACGTAAGTTTGCCCGAATCGGCCAAGTGACTTTGGATTCGATTTTATAGAATTGAGCATGGAACAATTGTTCTAAGCTGTTGCCATGTACGAACAGAGTTTCTTTGGTAAATTAATGAACCATGAAAAAAAGCTATCCTGTTAGCGAACTAGGAAACAACCTCATTTTGTAATAATCACTTACCTCACCACATCGCAATGTAAATCGCCCTACAAGTTCCAATGTTGAGACTTCTCCTAAACACCGTGAATAGTGAAAATTACGGCACCTTATATCCTCTACGCCACGTGATCGGCTTGATCTATCCAATCGGGATATGGCTTCCTATAAGTCGGCCTAATGAAAGGACGCATTCCAAAAGCCATCGATCTTGCATTATCTTTGCGATTTGGTTTCTCGGCCGTGTTAGGATCGTATGGGACTCCTATGGGTTGGTTCATAGGTGGGATCATCGAGGTCTATTATTTAACCCGGGTTTGTGGCCGATTACCATTATTCAAGGTATTATTGCCATTTATTTGGACATTTGCCCTTAAGCTAACGCTGCGTGTTGCGTTTTGTCCTATATTTAGTATATTTTCTCTTGCGTTCGAGCTACCCCCAGTTGGATGGTCCCACATTATGACCACTCAAATTGGCCATGCCGCCTCCACCTACATTTGACGTCGATGATATAAAAGGCGTTTCTATTCCTTGACTAGGATTCATAGGGTTCATCATTGGTGAATTGTGCCCTCACGATCGTCTCCGGTTTGGAAATGATTCCTATATTTGGCAAATTTGGTTGACATGTTTGGCCTACTAACCTATTCATAAGTTCATTTAAAGTACTTAATTGTTTGGCCATGTTATCATAATGCACATTTTCGGTTTGAACAAACTTTTCCATATCATGAACATTTTGCGAACTTACATGTCCCACAACATCTTGTGTGAGTTCGCCAAGTAATGCGCCGCATGGTGCGTGGACTCAATTGTTATCGGTTCATAACGGCTTTGATTTTGTCCCTCCGTTCTGCCGGTGTATTTTCTTTATTCTTCATATCACCGATCACGGATTGGATTACCGGCTTCTTTGGCTCCTTATCTCAATTCTTGTGAGGCATATTGTTCTACTTTCTTGTATCTTCTAACGCCAAAAGTGTCCCATCATGGCGTGCAGGTGTTTCGCAGAAGTGTGTCATTCACTAACAATTAAAGGATTCAAACGATGTGTAAGGGACGCTTGAAACCTTTTGAGACAAAGTCCCAACAAAGGGTGTTTAATTTATGAAGATTACAATAGTGGCAAAGGATGAAAGAACAAAACGAAATGCCTCCAAGGGGCACAAACACACTAGAATTCACTGTAAAGAAATATTTAAGACTAAAATAGAATGAAATTACATTTCTCTATTTTTTGAGAGTTGTCTTCTTTTTTACGTCATTCAATCTTCTTTCTTTATACTTTACCAAACGGTTTTACCACACGCTTTTCCTTCAATCTTGCGTAAAAACTTCTCGTCTCCCAATAGCTACCTCGTTGCCCAATAACTACCTCGTCGCCCAATAACTACCCATTTCCTCCATAATGATTCAACCGCTTGTAACTCCTCTATGATGATTCAACTGTTTGTAACTCCGCCATGATGATTCAACTGCTGTAACTCCTCCATGATGATTCAACTGTTTGTAACTCCCAAACATGGGAGAAATGATAATGAGGAAGGAAAAAGCTGTTTAAGACGGTTACTCTTGTGAAGTGATTGATCGTTCTAATCGCCCAACATACTGGGCGTTTCGATCTGGGCGATATCTATTTTGGGGCCCCATCCGCCTGGATAATTTCCATTGGGCCTATATATAAATTTACAGGCATCCATTGGGCACGGACGACATATATTTCTAAGACTATATGATTGGGTACTTTCTATGGGCCTACATGTACAATTTTTCTTAAGTCTCTTTTAGGCCCTTATTATTTTGTATGTCAATGATTACCTCCCAATATGGCTTTAATTAATATAATCACTTATTAATTAGCCATATTCACTGAGTGGTGTTCCATCTTCTAAAAAGTGTGTTTGGCGCTTCAATTCAAAATCCTAAGTGCACGATTTATATAAACCCAAAAGGCGCCATTACATTGTACTTAATAACCACGTCCGGCCCCATCACGTCGCCGCCCTTTTCTCCTTTACTTTTAAACTCATTGGCAAGCAAATAATTATTAGCCAAGGCGGGGGCAAGAACCAAATTGAATAGTGATGGATTGTCCCGCATCATCTTCATCTTCATCTTCATCTTCATCTTCGTCTTTCAAGGTCTTTCAAATCTCGACCTACCAGAAGAATCTTTCGGAAATTCTTCTCGTTGAATCATTCACGTTATGTTCTTTCTCATCTTCGAGATTTTCCTTAGCAACGGCGTTGGAGAAATTGGGCAATTTGGGACGATCATCTCGTGTTGTCTTTTCCTCGTCATTCGTCCATAATTTCTCCGATAACGTCTTTGATGCGTCCTGGTCATTTGATCAAAGAGTATTACCCTTCCCGCACAGTATTGGAATGAGTGTCATACATTCGATCGATGGGGCAATGGGCTTGAACGTTTCATTGCCGAGCATCGGCTGCTTTGTTGTACATCGACCCGCCATCATGCATCGGCTCATGCATCATGCAATCGCCTTATTTGTCTTTCAAAGGAGGCCTTGGTACCTTTCGTCCTTGAATAGGCTAAAAATTTGGGGTCATGTTTGGATGACCGTGGCGCCCCATATTCCTATTTTCTCCTCATCTTCATTTATTTCTCTACTACATCTAGCACACACAACAATTTTTTCCCCTTTCGACTTCTTTACCTTTGAGACGTTCGAACACACTAGGATGTTGTTCAAGATCCTCGTTTCCATTATCAACTACCAATTTGAATTTAGGTAAACCACTTTTGAAACCTGCGATAACATATTCACTCCTAGTGGCCGCGGGAAAGGATTCTCATCCACTTGCCATCTTCTTTTTAGCTTCAAAAGTGATTCGTCTGATTCAATGGCGTCACTGTAACACATGACGAAAACCAAACAATTATTAGTTGTATGAGACCATGCATTATGCCACTTACAATATTTCTTATCCTTAATTTGCTCGAGGATTTGGCAATTTGTGCTTATCACTCAGCTTTATTTGTTTGTCTTTATACAATCTATCAAATATAGTATCTGCTTTGGTTATATCGAATCAAAACGCTCTAGCCTTTTTTGCTTGTATCTCTTAGAGGCTCATTTTTTGCCGTCGTTCTGAGTTAATCACTAAAGGGCATGCATACGCATCTCCTTTAACCAATTCGCTAAACATATTTCGGTTTGATCATAATATTCATTTACAATATGAGCGTCAAGTTTGGGTCTCTATAGTAAGTCTCTTTGCTAGAATTTTTCATTTGTTCTTCTTTCCTTATCAAGCGCTCATATCTAATCACATTGGCCGTTAATTGGAAGAGATCGTGAAACTCCCTATCCCGAAATTTCTTTTTAAATCGAAACTTAAACAACTCGAGCGATCTTAACAAATTTCTTTTCCAGTAAGGGCACGAAGCATTTACTCTAGCGCTTTTAAATCTTTGAAGGAAAACTTCCGCCCATTCGGTTGGCATTTGGCGTAAGTTTGCCAAATCGGCCAAGTGACTTCGATTCGGTTTTATAGAATTGAGCATGGAACAATCTGTTCTAACTGTTGCCATGTCTGAACAGAGTTTGCTGGTAAATTAATGAACCATGAAAAAGCTATCCCTGTTAGCGAACTAGGAAACAACCTCATTTTGTGATAATCACTTACCTCACCACATTGCAATGTAAATCGCCCTACATGTTCCAATGTTGAGACTTCTCCTAAACCTGTGAATAGTGAAAATTCTGGCACCTTATATCCTCTACGCCACGATACGCTTGATCTATCCAATCGGGATATGGCTTCCTATAAGTCGACCCTAATGAAAGGACGCATTCAAAAGCCATCCGATCTTGTATTATCTCTGCGATTTGGTTTCTCAGGCCGTGTTAGGATCGTATGGGACTCCATGGGTTGGTTCATAGGTGGGATCATCTGAATTCTTGTGAGGCATATTGTTCTACTTTCTTGTATCTTCTAACACCAAAAGTGTCCCATCATGGCGTGCCAAATTGTTTCACAAGAGAAAGTGTGTCCTTCGCTAACAATTAAAGGATTCGAGACGATGTGTAAGGGACGCCAAACCTTTTGAGACAAAGTCCCAACAAGGGGTGTTTAATTTATGAAGATTACAATAGTGGCAAAGGATGAAAGAACAAAACGAAATGCCTCCAAGGCACAAGCACACTAGAATTCATTTGTAAAAATATTTAAGACTAAAATGGAATGAAATTACATTTCTCTTTTTTGAGAGTTGTCTTCTTTTTTTTCATTCAATCTTCTTTCTTTTATACTTTACCAAGCGGTTTTACCACACGTTTTCTTTCAATCTTGCGTAAAAACTTCTAAATGCCCAATAGCTACCTCGTCGCCCAATAACTACCCATTTCCTCCATAATGATTCAACCGCTTGTAACTCCTCCATGATGATTCAAGCTGTTTGTAACTCCCCGTGATGATTCAACTGTTTGTAACTCCTCCATGATGATTCAACTGTTTGTAACTCCTCAAACGTGGGAGAAATGATAAGAGAGGAAGGAAAAAGCTTTTAGAACGGTTACTCTTATGAAGTGATGATCGTTCTAATCGCCCAACGCCATGGGCGTTTCTGATCTGGGCGATATCCATTTTGGGCCCCATCTGGCCTGGATAATTTTCATTGGGCCTATATATAAATTTACACAGGCATCCATTGGGCCCGGACGACATATATTTCTAGCCTATATGCTTGGGTACTTTCTATGGGCCTACATGTATAATTTTTCTTAAGTCTCTTTTTAGCCCCTTATTATTTTGTATGTCAACACAATGTTTATCCATTGAATTTAATAAATCAAATTGAGGGACTTCAAATTTCAGTTTTTAGTCACGAATCACAATTTCGTCACATGAGCATAGAAAGTAAGAAAATTAGGAAGGCTCCTTAACATTTCAACTAGTGTGGTCCAACTTTTAAAAGCAAAATTCTAGGTCCCAATCTATTTAATTTTGTTAATCTGAGTCCGCAAAAGACAAAAATCATCAATATCAACATTGAAATCACACGGGATTTAAGTTATGCGCAAAACCATCAAATCACTTGTCCAACTTCAAGCCATGTTAAAGTCATGTTTTAACCATCCAAATTCACAAATTTAAATAAGTTAAAAACATATAATTTCATTTTAAAGGTTAGGAATTTAAAACTACATTAAAAGATTGAGAAGTTCAACGCTAAAAAAATGCTATCTATCATAAAAATTGCTGATCAATCGTCTAATTATATGTTTTGGAGTATTAATAAGTATTTATAAATTGATCAAATATTATTTTCATCTACACAATCGGTAAAATTCACGGCTTATTATCTTCAAAAAATTTACCAAACAAACATTAAGAGCTTGTTTGGTGTAGATAAAAATTAGATTTTTAAGAAATTTTGATAAATGCGATTGAAAAGTTGATGAATGGGAATAGTAGTTGTTAAATATAGGGCATCTGCAATTTCTTCGTCAATCACATCATCAAGTTCTTCAACAGCAAGGATCATTTGATCTTGGCTTGTTTGAGGATTGTCAGCCATATACAGAGGAGTTTGCCCATATTGAGAGGAGTCGTTGGATGAATCTGAGGTTACTGAGGTATTTGAGCTAGATTTATTTAAAACAGGTAAGATTGGATGGACAAAATAGTTTTTTGTTTGGGCTTGTTCCAGAAATTTTGAGATTGAGTTTTTTATCATCATTTGTGGCTGTTTTTCTTAGTTTTTTTGTAAAGTAGGCCTAGGCTGTTTTGTAAGTGGGAGAAGTTCTAGCTTTTGTTTCTATTTTTCTAAAGTAAAAAGTGAAGCAGTAGATTCATGGGTTCCAAAAGAATACATAAAGCCAGATGTTTGGGCACGTGGGACATATGGAGTAGGATAATATGGAGTGGTGTTATTTTCAAGGAAAGAGAGCTGGGTTTTTAGGTTTCGGATTTCTCTTTCTTGGTTGTTAATGGGTAATCAGTTTTGTATGAGAGCCGTGATCTCATTGTGTAATGTTTCAATTCTCTACTTGCAGGCTTGTAGTGGATTAGAAGGATTTGGGTTTGTTGTAACGTCCTCTCGATTCTTTGTTGACTTTGGTCAATCCTCTATAATACAATATTCTAGTATCTTGCATTCTCTAATTGCAAGTTTAAAACTATCTCAACAACGAAAAACGGCTTAAGGAATCATCCGGTTTCCTGGTAGTAGAATTTTTCATTTTCCACGTGTGTATTGTTTGTTCCTTATCAAAGGAATCAAGTGGACGAAAATCTTTTGGTGGTGGTAGATAGAACCTAGTTATAGTCATAGCTATAGGAGGAAATGGATGTGGACTATTATCTCAATCCAATTTTTTTTGCATCGGCTACATCCATCATCATTTTCATCCCATCTTATGGGGACGATTGGCTCATTATTTTTGAAAGTGGAGTAAACTTGACATAGTAGTCGAATTTGCGGAGGTTCTCCTAATAATCGACGTCGGGGGTTCTATCCTCATAAGCCATATGCGACTTACTACCGCTAGTGTTGCTTTTGGTCTTTCTCTTGCTTTGTCTATAATCATCAAAGAGATCATATGATTCTCTACACTCTAGACAGAAACATACATCCCAATATAGATGACCAAAATTATCAGATATGGCATAGGTCGGCCTTCCTTCTGCATTGAAACTGAAGATAGGGATATTTTATGTGGTAAAGGCAAACTATATCGGGAAGCAAGGAGGTCTCTTTTGTGTTGGTTCCTTTTTGAACATGATCTTGACCTCACTGTTAGAATTTCTTCTAAAGTGGTGGGTAGATGATTAGATGGGTTTAGAATTCTGAGATACCTGATGGTGTTGTTCATATCTAATGACCCATGTTTCAGGAATTAGATTGAGAAGTTCACATCTGGAGATCTGTGTCGGAACATAGAGTATGATTAGGTTGATCTGTTTCTATCTAAAGAAAGAGAGCATTATCAGTACCTTAAGGAATAGCAAAATCAAGAGAATGATTTTGTACTCAGTAAACTATCCGGTAGTGAAGGGTAGCGAAGATATGTAACTATGGAGGCTGCTCCAACAATCGAGCTTGGATTTTAAAGAAGATAGAAGTTGTGGATCCGATATTGGCATGTTGAAGTTTGGAAACATGGTTACAAGGATTATGCTGCGTTGAGGGTTGTGAGAGGACATCGCCGATACATGTATGTTGGTAGTAAGTAAACCTAGTATCTAAGAGTGCGATTCTAGATAATGCTAGGAGTCCTTTTCGACCATGGAGGGTAAGAACAAATCTTACTGACTCCAAAATGGATATGGGTAAACCCTTCACATCGACCCAAACCTTCGGAAGGTGGAAAGGTAAATCAAGAGTAACAAATTGTTCATTTTCGGTGGGTGGTAAGAGATGTGGACATATTCTTTTATCTAGGACTTGGAGGATGAGATAAGAGTACGGATAGACTTAGAGAAGGGCGGGGCTTAGTATATGCTAAATAGGTATTTACAAGAAAAGACCGATTACTGAGGACTTTATCGAACTTAGATAAATATAAAACTTCATATAAAGAATCTACCTTAGAAGCATTAAATGTTCGGAAAGATAATGCGAAGATGAATGGGATAAATTGAAAGTTTCTATTGTCATGGTGAGAGATGCTCCCTTAGTTTCTATCCAACTCAATAATCTTATTAGGGATAATAAGCATAAGAAAACAACATTTGGCTCGATACCATAATAGCGAAGGTGTGGTGATAACACTATGTTCCAATATTCGCCTCTGCAAGATAATAGCATAAATGTGAAGATAACATCATTGTTTCAGTATTCTAGCCACTTAGTCTCATCATGGGCATCAACATGCCTGACTTTTGAAACAACATATTCATCATCAAACTACCAGTATTAGAGTTCTTCGAAGAGGTAATTGCAAGCCTGACTATCGAAAACCACAAGTATCACCAAACCTCCGTATCGAATCTAATGGTCTATAGTAAAGCTTTTCTTTTCTGTTGCATAGGATCTTTAAAGAGGCAACTGCAAAGCATACTCGAAATATACTACTCAATTCCTATGCTTAGTACCCATCCTAAGATTATCACAATTTTCTAAAACTAAGGAGAATTAGAAAATGTAGAAAGACATAAGGGGATAATGAAACGAAGATTTTTTTTTTTCTTCCAACTTTGCCTTACAATTGATGAGAGGTCTCATTATATAGAGATAGGAGCTCTACAAACTATTGGACACATAGCCTAATAACTTATCCGATCGACATAATATTTTGCTTTTAAAAGCATACAAGACATAACAATAATTACAAAAATAGACAAATAACTTTTGATAAAGCAAACAGTGCTTCATCAATTATTTTACAATATGACAAATTACTTTTAAAAATATGATCTTGTGAGTCACGGAGGTGCCTATATTTGCTGCCCATCCTGGGGTATCTGGGTCATCTGACTCTAGTGGGAATCTAGCTTGTTTCCACCATGACATTTCTTGTAGTTTATGTTCATCTTTCCAAGTTACTGCTCAAGTTTTTCAAGATTTTCTGGATCATAAAGGTCAAAGGAGTAATCTCATTGATCTTGAGAATCTTGGAGTTGGGACCATGCTAGTTCTTGTTTGCATATGCTTGTAGATGCATTTTATTTTCTTTTCAACTGTGAGCACGTGCTTGTTGGATGAATATGATTGAGAGTAGTTGTGAAGACACTTTCATTTAGCATCTTCCATAATCTTCTATGAGTTGTTGGCCTTCAGGGGTGTCCTTTGAATACTTGGAAGTTTGTCTTAAGCTCTATGTTGGTCTTCCTAGATACAACTCGTTTCAGGAGTTGTCAAAATTATAATTATCAGGAGGATGAACCGGATAATAATAATAAATCTGACTTAGACTCGGTATATGAGCTTGTATATCCTGTTGGATTCTTTGGGAATGATAAAAGTAAACTTTTCCATGGTGCATCATCATTAATGTTGGGCCAAATTTTGGAATGTTCTACACTGTGTGGGTATCTTTCTCATTCTCTGTGAAGGTTAAATGGATGAACGACATATTCCTTAACATGAGAGAAATGCTCGTAGTATCTTGATTAAGTGAAATAACCTTGTATTTCGAAAACAATAATTATATGGACATTTTCGTATGAAGTCCAAAGATCTTTGAACTTTAAACCAAAATCTTTGAATTTATGCGCCCGATGGGTGATTGGATGGAACCATTCAAAAAAAAATTTAGCTTCACAACTAGGTTCCACAATGTATTTTGGAGGGGCTATCAGGGGAAAAATTGTGAATTGGAGAGCTTTGGAAGAAGAGTGTCATCATGCAAATAATGAGAATGGTATGTCTTGGAAATGCTTTGGATCAAGAGAGTAAGTCCAGTGAGTAGGTTTGTGGGACCCTTTATGTGTTTGACATCAAAGTCAAAGTTTGAAAACGATTCACCCATCGAGTAATTGGGAGTTGGGGACATGTTTGAAACTCGACATTTTTGGGAATCTTGACATGTCCATTTCAACAAGAAATCAGTAGCCAAAGAAGTGGAATTGGAATTTTCCAATGCCATGTTTTACCGCTAGAATTTCTTTGAAAGTAGAATGGTAATGTTTTTCTGCTTCTGATAATGATACACTATTGTATCCATGAGATAGTACATTTTCTCGCCTTTTATTCTAAAAGGATCATGACTAGTATAGGTCACTTGCATCAATTTGTAACACTTTTTCTCATCGGTAGGAATAGAAACAGGCTCGGTATTTGTTGAACTGTTTGGGCGGTTGACCATGATGGTGCTTACTTTTTCAACATGTTTTGTAATGGTTTAATGATGGAAGAAAGATGATCAACAAATTCGACCATGTAATTTACAATACCAAGGAACTATTGGACTTATTTCACAGATGATTCTCATCAGAGAATTTATAAGTTCTTGTCCAATATGAGGCTGTAAAGAGTATTGGTCATTTTTTATCTTCATGCCGAGAAAATCTATTTCTGGAACACCAATAACCATTTTCTTCTGTGAAAGCATGACTCCAAACCTTTTGGTCAAATCTATAATGTTAGATCATAGCATTATTCATCATCTTGAGAATATAAGAGGATGTCATCAATGTAAATCATAGCGGAGTCTATGAGTGGATGATATATCTTAGTGATTACTTTCTGGAAGAGTGATGAAGCTGTTTTGAGGCCAAACGACATGACTCTCCACTGGTAGTCATGATTTGGTATGCAAAATCCAGTTTTGTGCATTTCATCAAGCATAATCCCAAGCTACCAAAATCCTGTCTTTAAATCAAATTTTAAGAAAATTCGTGCAATAGACAGATTGGCAAATAAAGCCTTCCTATTTGGCAATGGGAACTTGTCATCTACAAGAAAGTGGTTAAGCGGTTTGTAATCTCAATGACAAGTCTCATTTTTCTTCGGACTTGTTTGCTTCTTTTGTTGACATAATAGGCCTGGTATGCCCATTGGAAAATAATAGGTTCAATGAGACCTTCAGCTTGTAATTGGGCAAGTTCTTTTGTTGCTAATGGAAGATGTTCAAGGCTCATTCAAACATGGCTAGCTTTAGTAGGTTGATCTCTTCATTTTGCTTAAAAGGCGAGGATATGAAGAACTCTAGGTTTTCTATAAAGGGTGAGTGCATTTGGTGAGAAAGTGCATATAAGATTTTGCAAAGCAATCTTGGATTAGTGTATCCGTGATGGTATGGAAATTTGTTAGAGAAAAGTGTGGTTGGCTGGATGTAGGGTAGGTAATAAGACTTGTATAGGAGGCCCTTCGGTATTGGAATCACTCTTTTGCCCAGAGCTATTGAATAACATCGAAACCAATGACAATGTCCTTTCCAAGTAAAGATGAGCCAATCAATCTATGTGAAATATTATAATCAGGAAAGGAATGAAGGGGTGACTGGTTTGCTGATAAGTTCTGTGGAGAAATACTCATTGTTTGCTGCTTGGAAAATTTGTTGATGGGATTTCCACATGGCTGCCGGAAGGACAGCTGGGTTTGAGATTGAGCATGTTGCTCTTGTGTCAAATAATCTGCGCAATGATGATTAACCTCTTGTACTTTCCTGTAAATATTTTAATCTTAATCATGGAAACTGTAAGACTAAGATTGATAGCCTACATTCCATAGCATTCACTTAGTTTATCAGAATCTCTTCCACTATCAGAATCGACATTGGTTTCAAGAACAAAGATTGTATCAATGGTTTGTTCGTCTTCTTCAGAGAAGATAGACTCAATGTCTGCTTCTTTAAGGTTAACTTGTGTAGCCGTACATATGTGGTTAAGGACATTTGCTTTCTTTTGATTGGTATAATCTTTTGCAAAGTGACATTTCTTTCCACAGATGAAGCATTAGTATCCGTTCTTCTTTGTGAACTTTATTTTGAAGAACCGTTTTTTTCGTGGATAGGTTAACTTGTGTAGCAGTACAAATATGGTCAAGGACTTTTGTTTCTTCTGGCTAGTACAATATTTTGCAAAGTGACCTTTCTTTCTACAGATGAAGCATCGTCTCTCTTCTTATTTGTGAACTTTCTTTTGAAGACCGTTTTCTTCGTGGATAGATTTGGGGAACCTTTTACTGCAGAATTTAAACATTTTCTTGTGATATTTCTTCCTTTCTAGACAATCATAGGTTCTAAGATCATGTTGACATTTGATTTTCAAGTCAGCGTTCACAAGCCTTTTCAAATTTCTACCTGGTGGCGCTAATCTCTTTGAGAAACTCTTGCTGGTTGCAAAGTTTCTTTAAGGTTTTTATAATCCAATTGTGTGATTCTTCAAAGAAAGTGGTTCCTAGCAACTGTCCTTTGATTGGGATCATCTACTGTGTTTTCTGGCCAAGTGGCTGTAGAATGGAACTTGTTTTATATTGACTTCATCAGGTCTGCCGATTAGATAATATTGTTTGGCTATTTTATGAAAGTGTTCATTCAGATTATTTAGATCATACGAACAACACTTTAGTTTAAAGAACTCTTCTCAAGCGACGTTTTTCAGGTCGGATTTGCTACAAATTTTTTAATCACGACCGTATGGAGTTTTATCTGCTATAGGAAGAAAAAAGTACTTAAATATCTGTGTGTCAATGCATTTTCAATTTCTCTTTTCACAAAATTATCTCATCCAAAATTTGCTAAGAACTTTAATCTATTTTCCTAATTTAATCATCTCACTCAACCCAATGATCTACTCACCTTCTCAATTCATTTTCCTCCAACAATTATCACTATAATTTATTTATCGCCTCAATCCATCATCATAATCAAAATCGACCTCTAGGGAGATTTTTTCACCTCCACACACCAAAAAAACAAATACATACGTCTGTCTTCATTCCCAATTTCTCAATTTTTTTTTTTTTACAATTTTCTCATTTTTCTCCATTCCAATTCCCTTCTTCTCCAATATTCTTCTTCAAATCTTCACCATTCTTCTCAAACTTGTTCTTCCTGTTAATCTTTATTTACTTTATTATGGTCGATTTCCATCGATGAGCGGTATAATAGTAAAACTTACAATGGAATCACACGACACAGTATACTAGTATAAAGATTCCATAAATTCGTTTTCCTCATTATTGGATTTGTATATTCTCCTAAAGATCGTACCCGTCTGTCCTTCAGAATCCCCTGATTCTGGCCATAAAAAGATTTTATGACCGAGCTTCAAACAAACATTTGGTGTCAATTATCCTCCGCACTGTACTCTACTCTCTGCTGCACCTAAAACACATCCACGGCGGCGGTTAATCTTTTGAAACTCCAATTAGATTTCTCTTCCCTTCTCTCCCTCGCACAAAAACACACACACACTAGGGAATCGAGAAATGGCCGTGGTACAAACGATTTTCCTGCAATGCCCTTCGGCTTCAATTTCATCTTTCTCAGCATCACCTTCTACTACAATTAATCGTGTTTCTGTGAAGTTTATGGTTTCTTGCTGCTCCGTTGCGTCGCCAATTACTGTAGTTAACGGAAATGTAGATAAGAGGCCATCCGAGAGAGATGAAGTTCGGCTCGGGTTGCCGAGTAAAGGCCGAATAATACAGACACTCTTGAGCTTCTCAAGGTAATTGTGTTTGTATATGTATATGTGCTTATATACGATGTCAATTTTGTGATGTTTGAATTTGCGAGAATGGTGGGGCAAGTTATATGTAACTAATTCTTGAGTCTTAGATTCCAATTCCATATTAAAAGTCAACTTGTTTAAAAACGCTTATCTTGAAACCAACTGTTAGTTTGGATTCCATCCTAAGGTGAACTTGTTTGAGAAGAATAATCTTGAAATTCGAGATTCAATCAAATTGTTCCTTTGAGTTTTTAAGCCCTGTCGCCGTATTGAACCTTGGGGTCCATCTTAAGAGTTCAAGCTTGTTAGGCGGAGTAGCTCAATTTCTAACTTTGATTATTATTTGTACTTAAACAATGTTGGGTTTTATCCTAAACACTAATTGATTTTATTTTTCTTTGGTTTTGTTTGTGGTCTGTATAGGATTGCCAATTATCGGTGAGGCAGGTGAATCCACGGCAGTATGTAGCTGAAATTCCTCTGGTGCGTACATTTTATCAATAAGCAAGTTTTGCCATATTTAGCTGGTAAAACAATTGATATCACTATTGTTATTGGGCTGTACTTTTCCAGTAAAATGAAATTATCAATTCACTGTCTTTCCAATTTTGAGATTAGTCTGTTCAAAAACTAAGTAGATTATATTTAGCTGTTCTTTCTTCAATGCTGATGTTGGCTTATAAGTGAAGTTATGGATTCTTCGGTAGCCATTTTGATGTTAATCTACTGTCATAGACAGTGGAAGCCGATGGGGTCTGACTGTTGAGGAGTCCCAGATTTTTTCACCAATTTTCCCATGCTTCCCCCCTTACCCCTGAAGATTTTCTTCTCCCAGCCTCTCGGATGGATGATCAACGTACCTTTTGTTTCTGGGCTTATTATTTATCTGAAAATTGCCGATGTTGTAGGGAAGATGATAGTTAATGATGTCCTTTCAGGCATCCCGGGTGCCATCTGCCCAGCCGCTAAACCTGCATATTGTTTTGAGATTTAATACCTAAAAATATTATATACATTCTATTTTTCTTCTTTGCAACAGTTCTGTTTTACTCATTTCGTTGTTCTCATCTTATGACAATGATTATTGATAACCTCTCATTTCTCCACAATTCTAAATTTTAATTTGTTTCCTTCGCATAGTTTACGTTGTTCTCTGCAATATTTTGCAAGAATTTGAACTTGTCTTACATTATTCAATTATTTTAGTGCGATAAAGGCATCTTGTTAGCAAAGTTCACAAAATGGCACAGCATTTGGTTTCGTCTTTTGTTGAACGGTGTTCTTCTCCTGGGAGAAAAAGAAGAATGCCACATGATGTTATCATCAATGCTTGTTCTACATCCCATGTCGTGCATGCAAACCATATCACTTCGAGCACTCGTGTGAAGTTCCTACAACTAAACTGCCCTCCTAATGTAGAATCCTGGATCTGCTACATACACATAATCATGAGCGACAATGTTGATACATCACTACACAGCATAAAAAGTGCAATTATTAGAATCCTAGTGAGTTGGTTTGTTCACTTTCGGTGTATTTACAAAATATAATAATTATCAATTTTGAGGTAAAATTGAACGTAGAATCCTGGATCTGCTACATACACATAATCATGAGCGACAATGTTGATACATCACTACACAGCATAAAAAGTGCAGTGTCTAATGGGATAATCCATTCTCCTGATTTCGGTCATCCCTTCAATTTTGATGTAGTTACCAAATATTTATAGTGTATCCAACTCATTCTGTTGCACACTACCCACTGCCACCTCTCCATTCTCACCCATTGTAGACCACTATCAACACGAAATCTACATGTACATCATTGTCTACAGAGTACGCCATCTCGAACCTTTTCTTATAAAGGTTGTAGAAAGAAAATAAATAATGGAACTGAAAAAATCATAAATTAATTGAACCACCATCAGCAGAAGCCCACCATTGCCACCTTCTAGCCTCTAGTTCAAACTAATTAAAAAATAAAAAGGAACCTCTACCTCCACCATGACTAGATTACTTTGTCTATGAGCCTGTTGAACCACCCTCATCACAATCTCGCCTCCGCAATGACTAAGCCAACGAACAACTATAATCATCAGACCACCACCATTGTTGCTACTGAGCAAAATTTAGCTGTCCTTAGACTCCCATACTGTTGTTTGCTGCTAGTAGCACGAAGTGGACATGGCTGCATCCAAGGGATTTCAAATGACTTACGGAAAAATGACCGTGTAAAAATTCTTCTCTTTTAGAAATGACTTATGGAAAGTGTCCCATTGATTTACTTAATGCATTGGGACTTCAAGGTATCTCTATAAATACATTAACCGATCCAAGTTATGTATTGTCTACAGATTCTTCCTCTCTGTCCTTAGACTATATTCTGAACTCCAATATGCCCATGTTTATGCTACAATGAAAGTGATTAATCCCGTAGTGCAATGAAATATTCTTCAAACAAAGAATAAGTTTCCTCCTCTAGTTTATTCTCTGTGTTCATCTCATGACATGAATTTACTCGATTTTTGTATGTATTCTACACGCTTATGTTTCTATAGCTAAATACAATCCCCTTTATGATGTTGCAGCTTTCAAATTTAGAAGTTTGGTTTCAACGGCCAAAAGACATCGTGAGAAAATTGGTATCTGGAGATTTAGACCTTGGTATTGTCGGTCTTGATACAGTTAATGAATATGGGCAGGTAAGATTTGAGGGTGTAATTTACCTATGCATGATGATGCTTATCAGTTATTAAGTATAATTAGCATGAGAGAAGTCTTTATAATGTTAATGTTTCTTTAATATGCTGGGACTGATGATATGAAGGTCTTATGCTTCTGATTTCCAGTGCAACTTTTCACTTTGATATTTGGCACTAGTGTTGAGTCAACAAAATTAAAATCCCCTTTTCATTCTGACTATCACATGTCCCTGTTCATGATTTGTGAATTTTCCAATCTACCACGTTCATAACAGGACACATGCTACTTGTGTCATTTTTTGTGCGAGTTTTTCTGGGCCAATTATTTATGTTCTGACGCATGCTTATGTGCATTGGTATTTTTCTGTGCAAACTACTATGCATCTTTTTTATGTCCGTAGTAATGTTTAAAACGGTTAATCCGTTTATGAGGTTCTCATCATTTAAACGTTTTGTAGGGGAATGAAGACCTCATCCTTGTCCATGATGCTCTTGAGTATGGAGATTGTCATTTGTCCTTAGCAGTAAGAATTTTTTAACAAAATATAATCATTGGTGCACTTTTTTTTCTTTCCCCTTTCCTATAGAAGGTGTAATGTACTTCTCTTCTTTAGATACCCAAGTATGGCATTTTTGAGAACGTAAACTCTTTTAAAGAGCTAGCGCAGATGCCACAGTGGACACCCGAAAGACCTCTGAGAGTCGCTACTGGCTTCACATATGTATGGTGTATACAGAGTTTTCTCAATCTTTGTCCTTTTTTTTTTTTTTACTTTAATATTTTCTTATTATGGAAGAGGGTCTATTTAATAATTCATTTTTATTTTGCAGTTGGCTCCAAAGTTTATGAAAGATAATGGATTGAAGAATGTCGTCTTTTCAACTGCTGATGGAGCCCTGGAGGCAGCTCCTGCAGTAAGAATTAAACTCCTCTGACATGGATATGCTATTCGTTCTGAGAACATGATGTGCTACTCCTGCCTCTGCATTGATTTTTTTGGCTGTTCTTCATGTTCTCTCTTCTGGCCTTTTCTATTGTTATTTATGTGTAAATCTGATGCAGGGAGGAGTACCTTACAAATTATAATTGGAACAGCATGAAATATTACTTTTTTTAAAAATGGGTTAATGCAATGTTAACACAGAAAGTTGGTGCAAGCTCAGTAGTGCTAAACTTGCAACCTAAGCAATTAGTTACAAATGTAACACATGGATGCTGATCAAACAAGGGAGGAAAGAAAACAATTTAAAATCTCTGGAAATAATCCCAAATGGAAATAAATAAAAATTCTGAAAATCCATTCTTTTTTTAACGATTTCTGCCTGCATCAGTTAGACTGAATCTTGAGAAGAATAGGGGCCTTAGATCCATATTAGTAGCTAGAGTATTTGAGGAAATACCAAATAAAACCTGGAATAGAAGCCAGGTTTTGCAGCAAATCATAAGTAGTCACGTCACTTTTCCGAACATGAGCGTTTTTAGGTCTACGCAAATATGTCCCAACCACTTAAGTCGTTCTTCCTTTAATTTATCCTTAACCCATGCCACTTCCACTTGTTAGCGTATCTTACCATTTCCTATCCATTTTATTATGACTGCACATCCATCTTGGTATCTTCATTTCCGTAGCATTCATCTCATGGACATTTTGTCCTTTAACAGCCCAACACTCAGTGCCATACCTGCAAGTTAAGAAATTAAATAAAAAGAAATAAAACAATACAGATCTAAATTATCTAGGAAACAAATAACGTAAAATATCTAAAATAAACCGAAATGATAGTGATTAGAGTTCCTAATAATTGTTCTTTGGGTTGGAGAACTCATCCTGGAGTTTTGGCTCTGGATGATTAATGGGTTGCCCTGTCTTATTTTATTAATTGCTTTTTGTAACACACTGAAAAATTCCATCCTGATAACATCTTTTGCGGAGAATGGCTGCAAATATAATAACATAATTGTGTCTTGCTTTTAGCAGTTAATACATAATTCAAAATGATTCTCGGCAGGAGGCTAGAAATTCAGACAAGCACTTTGAGGCAGAGGAAGTGCAATTTGAATGAAAATAAAACAAATTTCATTTGTAAGTGATAAAGAAGAATCTGGAAAATGTGCATTAATGAGAAAACTTGAAGTCAGTGAAAACTGAAGGGCAAAGTATGTGGTATTGTTACAACTCCATGAATGGGCAAAATGAAGGTTGCTTTAATTGATAAAGATCTCAAAGGAAACTGCTAAAAAGGATTAGGAATTGAATTTGATTTATCTTACTCTCTCGCGTCTGCCTTACCGATCAGAATAATCGAAGAATTGAATTAAACAAGGAGTACAAATTCTGTATCCATGCCAACTTTTGTTTTCCTCTTTACAGATGGGAATAGCTGATGCTATTGTGGACCTTGTGAGCAGTGGAACAACGTTGAGAGAAAATAATTTGAAAAGAAATTGAAGGTGGAGTTATCTTGGAAAGTCAGGTAATTGCATTTTTTGATGGTGTGTTTACAAAGCTGCAAACTTACTGGAATTTAATATTCTGATATGAGGAGAGAGACTTTGAACATTAATGTAGAGTTAATATTTCTGGATTCTTGTCTGACTTAGTTTCATCATTTCAGGCTGTCCTTGTTGCTAGCAGAAAGTCGTTGATCCAGCGAAAAGGCGTGCTCGATATAACCCATGAAATGCTTGAAAGACTGGAGGCACATTTGAGGGCTGCTGGCCAATTCACGGTGCGATCATTTGTTATTTTGTTTGAATTACTATTTCTCATTATTTCGGTTACCTTACAACCCTCCTGGCAGGTAACAGCCAACATGAGGGGAAGCAGTGCAGAGGAAGTGGCCGAGCGAATACTAAGCCAAACATCTTTATCAGGGTTGCAGGTGATATTGACTTCTCCTGCACATATATTGTTTGGGAATAACAAAAGAAAGATGCCCACTCCAAAAGAAGGGAAGCAGTAAAAAACTGTGGGGCAGCTAGGGGTAGAGAAAGAGATTCACACAATTCGTATTTGCATTACCCTTTCACTTTGCTATGCCCCACGAGCATTTGTCTTGTTAATAAAGAGAGATGCACATAATATTTGCATTACACTTCACTTACTTATGCCCCACGAGCACTTTGTCTTGTTAATAATATCCTTTATCTATATCATAGATTTCTCGTATAATTTCATGCTCATACGTGCAGGGACCCACTGTCAGCCCAGTTTTTGGTAAACGTGATGGGAAAGTGACGGCAGATTATTATGCCATAGTTATTTGTGCACCAAAGAAAGAGCTGTACAAGTCTGTTCAGCAGCTCAGAGCGGTGAGACGCTTACTCTCAAATATAACCTTTATGTGCTTGTGTTTGTACACTTGAATGTTGTAAACAATTGTCTCCAGTACAACATTTTACCCCTTCATTCTGACTAGTAGGAGGGTGGGGAGATTTAATAGTGTAGATTGCTGGACAAACTGTTGAAACCTTTTCGTGTTTTTTCACTATTTCTCATTTTGGGTTTGCATCAGAACCTTAATTGATTGTCCAGGATAGATATTAGTCTTTAATCTACTTCTGCAATTGTCTTATCATGCGGAATAGTTTCTTTTGATTTTCATTTTGCGGTCCATTTGTGTGTTTTGCTCTCATTTGTGGCTTATGTATTATCTGGTGCAGATTGGAGGTAGTGGGGTTTTGATTTCTCCTTTGACCTACATATTCGACGAAGAAACTCCAAGATGGCGTCAGCTTCTTTGGTTTGGGACTTTAGGCATCTCCAGTTTACCTTCATTTTTCGCAATACCACAACAATTCAAGCAAGCGGGATACAACGAAACTTTGTGAAATTGTTTATTTTGAGTTTTTCCCAGTACCTCAAGTTTGTGCATACTCCAATAATTTTTGGAGTAGAATTAATTTACCTCCCGTATCGTACAACTTGAAGTGGCTGTATTATGATCAAATTGATGCTAGTCCGTATTGATGGGGTTGCCAAATTATCATTTTGAAACAAATAAATATTTTTCGGTAAAATGTTTGGAAGTAATTTTACCCATTTCAAAATTTTCTAATTTACTATCAAAATAACTTTATTTACTTTAAAAAAAAAAAAAAAAATGGCAATCCAATCTAAACATGTTTGAACACAAAAATATACTTCAAATAAATATTATTTTTGTTGGTCAAGGATAAAGATGGTAACATTTTGAACGTAATATCACTTTCTTATCAAAATAAGTAAAAAAAATTCAGTTGAACTTGAATATTATATTTTCTTTGGGGTATTTCCGCGCATGTAAAGGTTCTAAGCCTGGTAACAGTTGCACATGGAGAACCACTCCAACACCTGAGAACCATATTCTTATTCCATTCCACATAACAAATTTAATTTAAATGGTTAATTACAAGATAACAAATTCTCTCAGAGACTATGGATAGAGCGTTGCAGCCAAATAAACCGTACAAAATGTAGCAGCTATTCATCTAAGTCCAGGCAACAAACCCAGTATGCGCCTCCATCTGTCCAACGGCTTCTATATTGTTTAACTAGTCTCCATCTATAATTCTCACTAAAAGCTTATAAAATTAACTTATTGCTGACTTCAATTTATGGGGGCTCGTTGAAATATAATTGGCACGAGGAAATCTGTCGGATAATTTTTCTATTGCAAAAGTTGAACAGCTGCAATGGCTGGGATTTTCTCTCGCAGTTTCTGAGTTACAGCCACTCGAACAGTCATCACACCTGCAGCAGGGCCAGTTATTTGGATTTTCACTATCGGTTCCTCAATTTCCACTAGCTCTAAAGTTCCACCGGCTGCCCCAATGAGATAAGGTCTTATTTCTTCCAACACCTGTAACAATATGGCAAATTTCATCAGGTTAGAGCCTCAACATAAATGTGAAAAACAAAAATAAATAATAAATAATAGAACTTTTATAGTAGTACACATCAGGCGCCTACACTAAATGCAAACCCGAGACTCCATGTCATTCTAAAATGCTCATCTGGATGTTGGCATCATTTCTTGCTATTTCAAATATATTAAGAAGAAATACAAGAACCACCCCAACTCCACGAATTTTTCAGAAACAAAAATGTGTACAGTACAAAGATTCATGCTTCAATCTTTTTAAAACATAGGAAATTCAAATACGATCACAATCGGGTTACTGAAGTTCCAATTATTGGAAGATAAGTTTCAGGACAAAACTATTACTAAAACCAACTTGTAGCCTTGTGTAAAGTGACTGAGGCAAAAATTTGAGCCCAAACTTGGTGGTGAAATCCAAATATAATATAGCTTATTCGTATCAGTTATCACCACATATGATAAGACCTAACTTCTTGCTCCATAAATAATTGTTCCTGTTCTCAAATACTCTTCAAATGCCCTACTTCTCTTTAAACAATTGTTTATTTTTTCTTCTAGAAATACCTGAGGAACTTTCCTGCTGGACTGACATTGACAGACTCTAAGAAGTCCGAGCTGTAAACAATGGATGGGAGTGGTCTAACTTAAAACAAGACAAACCAGGGGAATGCACAAGTGATGGGAGTGGTCTAACTTAAAACAAGGCAACATTATACTGAGATGGGAGTGGTGATGCACAACTTTGCACTTGAGGATGTTTTCGACTTCATGTTCTCTACTGTTGTTGGTGGTGAGGGGATGCTTGCAGTGTCCTAAAAGCGTTACTGTGAGGGGATTGAGAGGTGGTAGTGGTGATGCACAAGTTTGCACTTGAGGTTGTTTCCGACTTCAAGTTCACAACTGCTATTTGTGGTGAGGGGAGTCTGGCGGTGTTCTAAAAGCGTTGTTGTTGTTGGGAGGGATTTGAGAGGTGTTGGTTGTTGTTTTAGCGGCGGTGACGTATGACAGTGAGGCTGCACATCGTGTGTATTCATCATATGGTTTTCTAGCAAAAGTGGTAGCAAGATGGCGGTGTTCATTCTGAACTCGGAAACCGCATCAATGATTGCATTACCCCATAGAAGTTGAGATGGGGTGTTGGTATACAGGTTGCATTGGTATTGCAGGTTATGAATCTGGCTTCCTGGGATAGTGGTATGGAGAAAATGAGAGGAGGAGAGGGGTGGGCAGCAAGAGAGAGAGATGGGTAATTGGGTATAATCAATACATTGGTCAAAACTTAAATTTAAAATTAAGAATTCTTTTTTTTCATTTCAGATACTTACCAACAAGGCTGTGACATGAGTTTAATCACTATATTCAATATGTAGAAATCACAGTAGAATTACATTGTGACATCACTATTTGACAAAAGCGAATATCTCACATAATATGAGTACAGAGGTGCTTATTTATCTAACCATCACGTAAATACTTTGCTGCAAGCCAGCACATTTTAAACCACTTGCTCTTTTTGGTAAAGTAATATTCAGTTAACAAGAAACAAGGTAAAATAGTACAAGATGTATACACCTTTAATGAGACATAAATGGCAATCAGCACAGTAAGTTGATATACTAATTATGAAACAGACCAGGGCTATCAATGATAGCCAGATTTATTAGCCTTGTGTTATTCCAGGTGTAGGTAAATAATATTAGTTCTCCTCCAGTATTGCTATGCAATTATTTTTGCTATGTTCATCATATTGATCCAAGACAACTTTTACCATGTTTTAAACCAAAATTCAATAGTTCTATCCTATGTTTCTAGCACCAGCAACCAGCACAAGATAATACCCACATCAGTCACTAGGTTTTATTGCATGTGACCAAACAAACCTCCCCATCCACGACTTTCGCTGTCCACATAATGTTGTCTCTATTATCTTCTCGATTTCTTGCAACTCATTCATGTAGTCTTCCTCCACATTCCGTGCAAAATATTGCTATAAAGTTAAACCAATCACCGTTTGAGATAAGACAGAGAAGGTTTTCTTCTTGGGATGTAGTAGCACAACTCTAAATTCGTATATAATACTACACTACTTTCTAAAAGAAAGAGGACAAATTTCCAAGACCACAAACTTCCAAATTTTAGTGACTGGTTCAATAATAGCTATAGCTTATAGATAAATAGCCATATTGATATACATTCTTCTATCTATACTTATACCGGAAGAAGAAATATAATGCATCGTGAATTTCAGCATTACAATGGAGTACACATAACACAATAAAAAAAAATATCTACCTTTTCTATGTTTTCTTCATTCAGCTCAAGGCCAGTTTCTTCATCTGGTATCGACTCGACAGCAACAACTTCAGGAATCTTTTCCATCAGGCGGCGCTCAATCCCCAATTTCATCGTTGTTACAGAACTCGGGCAGGAGCCACATGCTCCTTGTAGCTTCAACTTTACGATATTTCCATCAATTTCGTGTAATGCAACATTACCACCATCTGCGATGAGATAAGGTCGAATTTCATCCAATACAGACTCCACGTTTTCTGCAGTGAGCGGCAATTCCACGGACGAATCCGGTGTTGCAACTGCCTTCAGAACTGCTCAATAGTAGACAAAATCCGTCATTTCCACTAGTAACTCAATTCTACACACAATTGAACTCATAATTTTAAAACATTAGTCCACTTGAAGAGGACTATAATTCTTGATTGCTAAGTTTAGGATATTGTGTTCAATTACTGAGATAACTAAGCATTACACAACTGAATCTGAATACTGAATCATCAGCGTCTGTTGTTTAGTTAAAAGCTTGCCATTTCTAACAAGAAATCATATGGGCGACAATAGTAAAAAGAATTTGTACTGAAACGTATTATGATGCAATGAGTTCATCATATATAAATACAGTTCATTTTGTTGGTTCAGAGAGAGTGACATCAATTATTCTATCTTATGAGCACTATTTCCTTCCCTAACAACTCAATTTATTGACAACTATAGAAGTCACACTTTCTTTTCCTAATAAAAGATAACCATGGAATCATAAAATAACAAATCGATTTTTGAAAGAAGCGCTGAAATCAATATCAAATTTTGGTTGGTACCAATAAACAGTAAGAAAATATGTATATCATCTTCGTTGAGCTTAGACTTTTGGTTATTTTCTTTAACAAGAATTGTGATTCAACCGCTTGTCAAATTTTAAGAAATCCATTAAGTTAGGAAAGAAAAACCGTAAAATTTTAACTAGGCTAGCATACTACATAAAAAGCTCATAAAAATTGATTAGCAGTAGTCTAATAATTTTTGACAATGGACTATAAACAACCACAAACAGTTCAAGCAATTCAAACCAAATATGGCCTCGCCACAATACAAAAAGCTCACCTGTCTGCCGATTACAGTTGGGAAATCGAATCCCCTGGTAACGTAGGGACGCCCTACGCACCTGATTGTCGAACCTGAATACCGAAATTGGATTCCTCGAGAAGCTCAAAATCTAAAAAAAATTCAAAATAATTATCATTATTCTAATAATTACAAAATCCTCAGCTCTTGAACCGCCAAAATCACACACACAAAGGACACGGATTATCCTCGTATTTATTAAAACCTCAGCTCTTGAGCCACCAAATTCACACATAAAATTATAAACACGAATTCAAACAAAATTATATTATAAAATAGGAATCGACCTTGCGAGGAGGAGCATGTAATACTCTGGTAGAAGAGGAAGGAGAGCAACAGGGTTCTAGGGTTTGGTGGAGACTATAACTGTATGAATAAGAACAAGAACAAAATGGAGGATTCATCGCCATAGCAGTTACTGGCATCCTTTAGCGATTGATCAGCTGTCGAGTAACAGTAAACCGGGGAATGATCGAGATTTTCAATTTCTCTGCAGAATTCGTGTTCTAGGAGTTTTGATTCGATTTGTCTTTGTTCCTTTTGTGAGTTGAATTTTTCGTTTGCGCATATAAAATTGTGATTAAATTGCACGCGTGTCTTCCTTCTGTATTATTTCTTCTTCTTCTTTTTTTTTTTTTTTTTTTTCCTTTTGTCTTTTAACATTATATAGTCCAACCGCATTGGCTAAAAGAGTATCTCAAACAAGTACTAAGCGCATAACTTCGTATCATTTAATTTGAATATACGTCTTTAAGATAAAAAAAAATACTTAAATTTTCTCATTTAATAAATTTTGTTAACAAAATATCTGCTAACAAACCATTAATAAATGTAGACTTGTGGTATGTTAAGGCAAAATTAACAGATTTGTGGTATATTAAAGACATCGCCAAACAAATTGTAGTCTATTAACAGGCCAGAAGTCGGTTAACAAACCAACAAGTTGTTAAGACCAAAAGACTTTAATAGAATTTTGTTAAGCTCTATTAACATACTAAATATTAACAAGTGGAAATTGTATATAAGTCACTTGTAGGTGACTTGTTTCAAATTAGGTCAAAACATTTTTTAAAATTGTGATTAAGTCATACAATTCAACAATTTTTCAAATTAATCTCAAAATTACCCTTGTTATTTATATTTCTCATTGGCATCTTCTTCCACCTTACAAACTTCATCTGTCGCGGTTGAGCAGTCTGTGGCTTATAATCGAAAATTATAACTTGGTGGTGGAATCTTTCTATATAGTCTATCTAATATATTTACATCTAAAGCTAATCCTGCTGTACTAACTAATTTTTCAAAGTCTAATAAAAACGGTTGTATGTACTTCATATTACTTAAACTTAGTTTTTCAAGTTCTTCTAAGACTTTATTTTGTTTATAAACATTGTCTCTACTTGAGTTGGTTCCTATAATTATTTTTCGAATAAAAATAAAGAAGGTTCTAGGATTTTTTTCCTCCAGCCATTCTTAATCTTATTTCATCTGGTTTTAGTCTTTTGGCTGTAACATAAATATCTAAAGTTGTCTTTCTTAAATATATCTCTAAATAAGCCCACATTTCTTCTACTGTCATTTGTATAGGTAAACTATTACATGCTCTAATTACAGAATTTTCTCATTTAGTTAAAGTGTTGTGTATGTCTTGGGGTTTGTAATTATTTAATTCTAATATTAATCATCTATCACTTGTTATTATTAGACTACATCCTTCTTCTGTGTATCTTTTCCTTATACTCATGTATTTTTTGTCCTCCCAATCATACAAACGAGCATGGAGAAAAGGGTATTTTCTTTTCTTTTCCAAACTCTTGATGCTTTGCTTTTTAGTCTTTTTACTACTGCTTTCTTCCATTTTAATTTCTATGTTTGGTTGATCTTTTTCTTCTAATAGAATCTTAATTTCTGCTTCTCTGTTTCTCCTAAGATTCCTGTAATATTTCATGTCTATATACCCAAATTCTTTATCATCATCTTCACTTTCTTCATTTAAAGCATTAATTTCGTATTCACTTTCATAGTCTTCTATTTCGATATATCTACAACTTTCCTCTTCATTTTCGTCTTGCTTTGTTTCTTCTGCTCGATAAGTATAATTTCCAAATATAATACTTAAAGTTTCATTGCTATTTTTATACATAATATTATCCCCTGGTACTAAAATTGGCTTTTCTAAAAAGTTTACTAAATTCTAGTATAATCCTGTATTTGTTCTGAAGAAAATTTCTTTGCCGGGATAGCTTTTATACCTTTTTGTCCTAATAAAGTGACGATTTGATCATTTTCTAATTTATATTTAGTGGTACTATTTTTACTAAGTCTTCATACAAATTCTGTGCATATTAATAGATTTTCTTCGTTTTTTTTTTTTCATTTGGTATCCTCTAGTCTTTATTCCTATTTTAATGTCTTTATAAAAATTCTTTGTTCTGACTAAATAATCGGGAGTGAAATAAACTATACCTCATTTGTTATTCATGTCTAATTCTATGCTTCATAATAATTCCTGTTCTATATCTGTAAATCTATTATCATATAAACATATTAATGTCTTGGTTCCTACATTTTTTCTATGTAATCCTTGTACTCTTACCATTATTAGTCTTACATGTGTCTGCATTGAAAATTTTTATTTATTATTTATTTATAAGAATCTTTTTCTACTAAATCTAAAGATATGAACCGATATTCGTGTGTACAATAAATATATCTTTCTCTATAATGTTGGTATATCAAAGATTTATTCAAAAGATTTCATTTTTTATATATGTCTAAAGCTTTTATTAATTTTAATTTATTATGTCTAAACGTTTCTATTTGTTCTTCCATATCTAGTAAGGATTCTAATCTAGTTTCTGATTCTATTCTTCTAGTTGAAGATCTCATTAAAGGATTTCCTAATATTCTACTACTACTAGCTACAACTTATTTATCTTTATTCATTATGTATATACCCACTGGAAAATGATCTCATGACTCTATACCCACTTAGCCTTTTTAAATTTATTTGTTTCTTTAGTTTTTCCTAGATCTAGCTTTTCTAATTTACCAATTTATTTATTTAAATATTCTTTAGGAGTTTCTATAAATTTAACGTTTTCTAAAGATGATATTCTACTTTCTAAGTTAATATTTTCTATATCTTTATTATAAGAAAATTTCTTTAATATTTCACTATTTTGATTTTTAATATATTCTAAATTATTTTCTAAAATTTTTATACTTTTATTAAAACTTTCTAAAATTACTTCTATTTTTCTATTATTTGCATAAATATTTCTTTCTAAATTTTCGCTTAAATTGACTATTAAATCTAATATAATATTTAATTGTTTATCTTCTGAATGTAAAAGATGTTTAAAGCTTTTATCGAAATTACAAACTAAAGATGCTTTGTTTAAATTGTCTCTTCTCTTTAAATTTCATAAAAGCTCTAAATTTAAATAATATATATATATATATGCCATGTTTACTATTCACCTTCAACCAACGCGTAAGCGTCGTTTTGATGTTGTATTAGTCTTAATTTTGTCCAAATCTCACCATTTTGTCCTAATCTTTTGACACTTTTGTATATTCAATTAATATCTTTGGCCCCATTTTTGACTTCTTCATCTTTTATTTTCTTTTATTTGTTTTAATATACATATATTAGTGTCTTTTAGCATAATTATTGACTTCTTATATATTATAGTCAATATATATTCATTTGTTCCTTAATAAGTCCTCAAATTTGGTGATTTTTTTCCCCAGTTGCTATGGAGAACAAATGATAAATACAATTGATTCTTAAAGGTTTTGCTAAATTTCATTTTCTCTAAACTGCAGTTTTTTTTTTGTCCAACATAAATATTTGCTGCACTTTATACATTAAGTATTTTACATAATTCCAGTTGGAGCGATATCCCTATGGGTTACCTAACCATTGGATTTGGTTTCACATAATTTCATGTTGTATAACTCAAGGTATGGATATTTTTGTAAATCTATGACGGTATGAATCCGAGAAACCCGACTTAGATGTTTTGGTGATCATTTTAGTATGCGAAACATGCCGTCGGGACTATAAAATTTTTATATGTGGTAGCTACATGGGTATTGTACGTTCTTTCAAAATTTCATATTGTTCGGTGATCGTTTTCTATGTCAAATAAATTTTTTTTACTCCATGACCGGGTGAATTGTTTCTCTAAATTGTCTTTTAGTTCACCAACTCAAAAATATGTTGCACCTTATATATTAAGTATTTTTACATAATTTCAGTTGGAGACGATAGCTCTATGGGTTACCTAACCATTGGCTTTGGTTTCACATGATTTCATGTTATATAACTTAAGTTATGGACAATTTTGTAAATTGCGATAGCATGAATCCGAGAAACTGCCTGTGATGTTTCGGTGAGCATTTTAGTGTGTCAAAACATGCCGTCGGATTATCAAATTTTTATATGTGTTAGCTACATGGGTATTCTACGTTCTGTGAAAATTTTATATTGTTCGGTAATCGTTTTCTATGTCAAATAAATATTTTTTGCTCCATGACTGGGTGAATTGTTTCTCGAAAATACACTTTCATTGACCAACTCAAAAATATGCTGCACCTTATATATTAAGTATTTTTACATAATTCCAGTTGGAGACGATAGCTCTATGGGTTACCTAACCATTGGCTTTGATTTCACATAATTTCATGGTATATAACTCAAGTTATGGACAATTTTGTAAACTGTGACCGCATAAATCCGAGAAACTGCCTACGGTGTTTCGGTGAGCATTTTAGTAAGCCGAAACATGCCGTCGGACTATCAAATTTTGATATGTGGTAGCTAAATGAGTATTCTATGTTCTCTGAAAATTTCATATTTTTCGGTTATCGTTTTCTATGTCAAACAAATTTTGTTACTCCATGACCGGGTGAAGAAATTTTTAACTGCGTGCCCTTATTTTGAAATTTTTGTTCACCGGTCATGGAGTAACAAAAATTTTTTGACATAAAAACGATCACCGAACATTACGAAATTTTCAAGGCACATAGAATACTCAGGTAGCTACCACATACCAAAAATTAGTAGTCCGACGGCATGTTTAGGCATACTAAAATACTTATCGCGAAACCTCCTAGGTCGTTTTTTGATTTATGCCGTTATGCGTCTTGGGATTCGCTATTATAAACCAATCAAAAAACTTTAAGTAGTGTAAATATCTTCTTAAAATTTTTGGACCTTGGTTTTGTGGTAGTTTAGTGGATTCCCATGTTTTGGTTACACGTTAATGATGTGAACTTGAAAGGTTTTGCTAAACTTCATGTTTTTCTAAGATACGCTTTACGTTGTCCAACTCAAACATTTACTGCACCTTATATATTAAGTATTTTTACATAATTCCAGTTGGAGACGATAGTCCTATGGGTTACCTAACCATTGGCATTGGTTTCACATAATTTCATGTTATATAACTCAATTTATAGACAATTTTGTAAACTGTGACAGCATAAATCTAAAAAAACTAACTAGGATGTTTCGGTTAGCATTTTAGTAAGCGAAATATGCTTGGTCGGACCACAAATTTTGATATGTGGTAGCTACATGAGTATTCTATGTTCCTGAAAATTTCATATTTTTCGGTGATCGTTTTCTCGTGAAATGAATTTTTCTTAATCCATGACTAAATAAAGTTTTGAAGTTTTTTGTCCTCAATGGAAAAGTGACTTTTTAAGATTTTTTATTTTTTATTTTTTTTTTTGGTAGGTGGACTTTTTTATGACAAATATAAAAACAAAAAAAAAATTTCTCTTTATCCCACTTTGTCGAGTTACTCGGCAAAGTGGGAAAAAATAAAAATTTTATTTTCCCACTTTGCCGAGTAACTCGACAAAGTGGGAAATTTTAAATTTTTTTTTTTTTTTTGTAATTTGCACTTTTAGCCCACATTCTTTTTATTTTATAACAAATTTACCCATAAATTTTTTTTTTTTTTTAGCCATCCCCGACTTTTAAAATTTCGTTTACAAATTTTATTTTGTCCACCTCTTTAAATAATAAAAAAAAAAAAAACAACAACAAAAAAAATAAAAATGTATATGAAGTCTTACAATTTTTAAAAAGTACCCAATTTTATTTTGACATTTTTAAAAAAAATGTTTTTTAAATTCTTGAGTTATTCGACATTTTTTTTTTTTTTTACATTTTGTCGAGTTCCTCGAATTATATATATATATATTTTTAAATTTGTTGAGTTACTAAACAAAAAAATAAAAATAAATTTTTATTTTTTTTAAAATTTTGTCGAGTTACTCGATGTTAAAAAAAATGTTTTTTTAGAATTTGTTGAGTTACTAGCCAAAAATAAATAAAAACATTTTTTAAAATTTTGTAGAGTTACTCAAATTTTAAAAATATATATTTTTTTTTAAATCTTGTCAAGTTACTCGAATTTAAAAAACATAAAAATTTATATATTTTTTTTAAATTATGTCGAATTACTCGAATTTTAAAAAAAAATTTAAAAATTTTTATCGAGTTACTCAATTTTAAAACAAAAGATAAAATAAATTTTTAAAAATGTTGTCGAGTTACTCGAATTTTTAAAAAAAAAATTTTTTTTAAAACTTTAGTCGAGTTACTCGAATTTGAAAAAAAAAAAAAAAAATTTAAACTTTTGTCGAGTTACTCAATTTTAAAAAAAAAAAAAAAAAAAAAAAAATTTACTTTTGTCGAGTTACTCGATTTAAATTTTTTTTACTTTTGTCAAGTTACTCGAATTTAAAAAAAAAAATATTTAAAGTTTTGTCGAGTTACTCGATTTAAAAAAAAAAAAAATAATTTTATTTTTAGTTTTGTCGAGTTACTCGATTTTAAAAAAAAAAAAAATTAAATTTTTTTAAAGTTTTTGTCGAGTTACTCGATTTTAAAAAAAAAAAAAAAAATTTTTTTTTAGTTTTGTCGAGTTACTCGATTTTTAAAAAAAAAAAAAAAATATTTTTTCTTTTGTCGAGTTACTCGATTTTTTAAAAAAAAAAAAAAAATTAGTTTTGTCGAGTTACTCGATTTTTAAAAAAAAAAAAAAAAAAATTTAGTTTTGTCGAGTTACTCGATTTTTAAAAAAAAAAAAAAAAAAAAAATTTTTTTTTTTTTTTTTGTCGAGTTACTCGATTTTTAAAAAAAAAAAAAAAAAAAATTCTGTTTTGTCGAGTAACTCGACAAAAATTTTAAATTTTTTTTTTTTTTTTTTTTTTAATTCGAAAGTTTGTCGAGTTACTATTCAACTCGACAAACTTTTTGAGTGAATAGTAACTCGAAAAAAGTCTTGTTCATATTTTTTTTTTTTTTTTTTTAAAATTGAAAAAGTTTGTCGAGTTACTATTCAACTCGACAAACTTTTCGAGTGAACAATAACTAGAAAAAGTTCTTCGTTCATCAATTTTTTTTTTTTTTTTTTTTTTTTTTAAAAAATTCGAAAAGTTTGTCGAGTTACTATTCAACTCGACAAACTTTTATGAGGTGAATAATAACTCGAAAAAGTTCTTGTTCATCAAGAAATTTTTTTTTTTTTTTTTTTTTTTTAAAATTCGAAAAGTTTGTCGAGTTACTATTCAACTCGACAAACTTTTATGAGGTGAATAATAACTCGAAAAAAGCTATCATTCATCAAAAAAAAAAAAATTTTTTTTTTTTTTTTTTAAAAAAAAGTTTGTCGAGTTACTATTCAACTCGACAAACTTTTTCGAGTGAATAGTAACTCGAAAAAGTTCTTGTTCATGAATTATTTTTTTTTTTTTTTTTTTTTTTTACATTTCTAATTTTTTTTCAATAAAAAAAATCAACAACATATTTTATTTTTATAACTATTAATTATAACATTCTTACTAATAATGTTACTAATATTTTTTATACTAATCGCTAAAATAAAGTAAAATATATTCTATTAATTGATTATGATATATATTAAATTTATATGATATATATTCTATTTTACTATATTCTAATAAATGAAACATTAAATAAAATTTTGTATATACTTTATTTATCAAGTTACTCGACAAATCCAAATTTAAGACTCACGAGTTTCTTGAAAAATAACACCACTAAATAAGAATAAAAATTATTTAAATGTATGACATCATTTACATAAAAAGGGAAACAAAATAATGAAAATTTTAAATTTAGTTTGTTAGTCGAGTAACTCCGACAACTCGATTTTTAGTTTGTCGAGCTACTTGAGCTATTGAATAGATTGATTTAGTATCACAATTTTAATCAAGTAACTCGACAAACTTGATTTTGGGTTTATCGAGTTCTTTCGAAAGAACTCAACAATGCATATTGTTCATTTTTAGTTTACTTTTTTATTTAAATTATGTACTACACTAAATTTTTTTTATTTTTTCATGTTATTTTTAAACCAACTCATGAATCTCAAATTTGAATTTGTCAAGTTACTAGATAAATTAGTCATAATAAAAGAATATATAATATATTGTATTAATTGATTATGATATATATTAAATTTATATGATATATATTTTATTTTGATATCTCCTAATAAATAATCAATTAAATACAAATATGTATGTGCTTCATTTATCAAATAAGTTAACAAATCCAAATTTCATGTCAACACGTTCATCGAATAAGAATATTACAACATTCAAATTAAATAAAATAGTCAACGTATTAAATAATTTCAATAAAAAAGATTAAAAAATGAAAATTATGCATTTTATTATTGGCTCGAGTAACTCGGGAAACTCGATTTTAACTTTGTCAAGTTATGCTCTACAATGAATAATCGGTTCTTTTATATCAATAATATTTCATATTCTATAACTTAATATAATATGCTATAATAAAATAGATATTATAAAATAAAATAAAATCTAAATCATAAAACAAAACAATCTTTTACAATTTATTACTTAAGCAACTCGACAAATTGAAAATAAATTTTGTCGAGTTACTCTATAACCTACATGCTAAATACATATATTTTATATTATAAAAATTTTACATTTACAATAAAGAGAAACATAAAATATAATATACACAAGTCCACAAAATATCAAATATATAGAAAAACTATTTTACATAAATTCACACATTTATTTATAATATCGTAAATCAATTATACTAAGTGAAATCTATAATTACTTATTCAATTTATTTCACGAAAATATTCCTGCTTTTATGATTTTTGCTTTTGTATCACATTTTTTCATCGAGTAATTTGACAAACATGATTTTTAGCTTGGCGAGTTACTCGAGTAACTTCAACAATGCATATTTTTCATTTTTTTTGTTTTCTTTTTCTATTTAAATTATGTAATATACTTATAATTTCTATAATAAATATTATTATAAATTATGTTAAAATACTTATTACAACTATTAATTAAAAAAACACATTTATTTTCGTAATATAATTTGACATAATTATTCTAACAAAAAAATTCATTATTATAACAAATTTTTACTACAATTTATTTTAATAATTTATGATGAAATCTATTTAGTATGAATTTGTCATAACAAATTTATTATAATCACTAGATTATTATAATAATGTAATAATTGATTAATAATATATTACTATAGAATTGCTTTTATTATGCTATAAATTTATTATAACAATTTTTAGTTATAATATGTTATACTAATTGCTAAAATAAAATATATTGTATTAATTGATTATGATATATATTAAATTTATATGATATATATTCTATTTTACTATATTCTAATAAATGATACACTAAATAAAATTTTGTATATGCTTTATTTATCAACTTACTAAACAAATCCAACTTTGAGACTCACAAGTTTCTTGAAAAATACCACCACTAAATAAGGATGAAGAATTATTTAAATGTATGACATACTTTAAATAAAAAAAGGCAAACAAAATAATGGAAAATTTAAATTTCATTCGTTCGTCGGAAAGAACTCCTTCGAACAACTAGATTGTCGGTTTGTCGAGCTACTTGAACTATTGAATAGATTAATTTCAGTATCACAATTTTAATCGAGTAACTCGACAAACGTGATTTTGGATTTGTCGAGTTACTCGAGTAACTTCAACAATGCATATTTCTCATTTCATAGTTTACTTTTTGTATTTAAATTATGTAGTACACTTAAATTTTTTATTTTTAGTTTATTAGTGTTATTTTTAACCGACTGTGGAACTCAAATTTAGATTTGTCGAGTTACTAGATAAATTAATCATAATAAAACAATATATAATATATTGTATTGATTGATTATGATATATATTAAATTTATATAATATATATTTTATTTTGCTATATTCTAATAAATAATCATTTAAATACAATTATGTATGTGCTTCATTTATCAAATAAGTTAACAAATCCAAATTTCATGTTTACACGTTCCTCGAATAATAACATTACAAGATTCAAGTTAAACAAAATAGCCAATGTATTAAATAATTTAAATAAAATAAGCTTCAAAAAATAAAAATTATGCATTTCATTAGTTTCTTGAGTAGCTTGGAAAACTCGATTTTAACTTTGTCGAGTTATGCTCTACAATGAATAATGAGTTCTTTTATATCAATAATATTTCATATTCTATAACCTAATATAATATGTTATAATAAATTAGCTATTATAAAAAATTTTATATATTATTTTAAATTAATATAATATATCATATCTAATTTTATGAAATATAAAAACACAGTGGAGTAAAATTTGTTATAATAATTATTTTTATTTATTACAATAATTATATGAGAAAACAAAAATAAGGAGAAAATGACTCAAATTTTGACTTGTTAGCTTATCTTTGTCTTCCCCTGTCAACTTTAAAGTTGATAAAATTAAGTTACTCGCACTTCCGGACAATTGCTCAAAAATTCTAATTCTCTAACCCAATAGCACGCACTTTTGCGTCTTAAGTTGAACTAAACAACACTAGGTTTTCTTCGTCTCTCATGGCTTCCGATTCGAAAGTATAATGATTTGTTATTTCAATGTAGGCAAAAATAGTGTAACTTAGATCGGTACATGATGCATTTTTAGTAATAACTTCGCTCGGAGACTTTAAAAAGTATAAACTTTACACTACTTGCGACTTTTTCAAAATACATGAAAGATGTAGTTCAAAAGGTTACTATCTTGCCCTTAGATCAATACAATACTAAGTTCTATGCTAGGGTCAATTATGATATATATGTCTCATTAGCAAGTTAAGCTTATTCATCTGTTGTTTCACCTATGACTCCTCCAGAATTGTTGCTTAACATAGCTACATAGATCATCACTGGTTCATAACAAAAAAACAGGCTGGAAGACTGAAGAAAGCTAGAAAGAAAGTTGACAAGCAAAATTAGCCTCCATCAAAAAATGCAAGCACAGTTGGGCTCAAGATGTGGATAACCGAGGCACAACAAGAGGACATGCAAAAGGTCACAACCACCAACACCAAAATGCCCGAGAATGACTCGTGGCTATTTCATTTTGTTTTATAGTCTAATATGTAGGGTAATAGTGGGGTTTTATGCGGTAAAATGTAATTTTTCATTTTGTCGATATACCTTAACTACCAGTAGTTTAGTTTTTTGATGATTTTAGATGTTGAATTATTTCATTTGATGTTTAAGGTGTCACATATGGCTGCTGTAAATTGTCGTTTGCTGAAGTTAATTAGCTATGTTAAATGAAGTGTTTTTATTAGCTCAAGCGAAACTATCTTCAAAGTAAATAAAACCTATGATATGGAAAACTTGAAGATTCATGCATTGATGGAAATTTGTTGCCCATCAAACTAAAAATAATTGGCATCATATTGCTCCCTACTAGGGCTACGGACAATGAAATGCTTTTAATGAATACATTTGTGTAGATATGTTTCCAATAGGTATATTGCTAATTGCTAATTTGTATTGCACCATTAATTGTAAAATATACAATATAGTTAAAACAATTAAAATTACATTATTATAAATTACTTACGCAACGCACGGGCTAAAAAACTAGTATATATATATATATATATATTGTTTGAATGTTTAAGTATTGTGGGGGATTGTTGTAACTTAACTTAAAATAAAGATTTAAACATTCAACTTAATTTGATTTAATTTTCAGTTTTAAGTTTAATTTTTAGTTTTTAAACAAATTCAAAACTTAATTTCATGATTAAAATCAATTAGAATGACATAAATTTTCATCAAAGTGGGGGTTGAATTTTCTACTATATAAAAGGGTGTAGTTTTCATGTTTTTAGATACACTACAAAAAACAACAAGATTAGAAAAAACACTCTCCATACTATACTTATTTTCTTATTTTTGACAACTAGTTAAAAGAATCGTTCTTATCTTTCTTTGGTCGTACCTATAGAAGGAAAATCAGATGTGAGCTAAAAAAATTTTATCTTGGAGCTGTGTAGTGCTAACAATACCCACATAAAAGAAAGACCATACAATTTTAGAACAGCAACTTTCGCGACTCAGCAACTTTCGCGACTCACTAAGACCAACAATTTCTAACTCAATTTATTTATTTTTTATTAATTATATACTAATTAATTTATTACACAAATCACTTTATTCCAACATGATCTCCCATCATCTATGACAAAAAGGAAGAGATCTTCATGGAAACTTCTACAAAATCTAGAGTTTTTAAGACAATCTACTTGGGATGTTTTAAAATGAAAGAGAATTAATGTTAAACGAAAGGCAAGTTCCAGAAATTAATAATATAAGACGTCTGATTTTATGAGTTATTTGATTTTTCTTATAATTTTATTAAAAAGTTGAAGTCAAGATATAAAATTAATTTTAATAAAAAAATTTATAAAATTTACAATTTTTATTAACTTTTCAACTACATATTTTATCAATTTTTACCAAAATTTAAAAAAAAAAATTGTGCTTTTAACAAAAATCAAAACAAGCACTTATTTTCTTAGGCGGCAAATATATAATGCGAAGACTCTCGTTACAATATTTATATGGACGTTGTTATAATGTTTCATCGACGTTTTGTCCAATATTCATTGGATGAGTGTAAAGTAGGCCATTACACTTATTCAATGAGTATTGGACAAATATTCCGATGGACATTATAACAATGCTCATCATAAACATTAGAACAAAACCGTATAATCCAGAATCCCAAGAAAGACTAGAAGTTTAAACAATACCCAAATAGGATATGCAGTGATTTTTCATAAATTTGCTTAAATGTTGAGTAATTTCCACGCTTGGGACACGTGAGAGATTCTTTGAAATTCCAGTAAAATCTTGAAACTTTGACCAAAACCCTGGATGGATGTTTCTTGTGAACAATAGAATAGTGTGTTAAAAGGAAAATGCCGGAAATTTGAGGAGGAGAAAGAGAGAATGAATTCAAATTTCTCAAACAATTTTAACTCACTTTTCAACTACAAATTATTAAAATTTAATAAATACCTAATTTATTTATAAGTTACTTCAAATATAATGTTTACCAAGGCTTATAAACACTTATAAACTAGTCAAATATAATTTTTATCCAAACATTCGTAGAATTTACAATTTTTACCCATTTTTTATCAACACATTCCATAAGACCAACTGTTTATAATCTATAAAAAATTTTACCAAATAATTATACTTTATGTTTGTTAATATTTATAATTACATATAAACTGGTCAAACATCATTTTTATCCATATTTTTCGTAGAACCCATATTTTTTTATCCAATTTTTATCTATACAGTACGTAGGACCCACTACTTATAATATACAAATTTTTTTACCAAACATGTACTTAGCTTTTAAAAAATAAATGATTAAGCACAACTAAAGTCTAATTAACGCCGTCAAAATGGTATACATTGAAGGAAAATTCATGAATATTTTTTCTTAATTAAAAAATTACAAACAAACAACTATCATTGATTCATTTCACACATTTACAGAATTTAAACCATATCAAATCATAGAACTGGGGTCTTCATTCATCATACAATCAACTAATTTCCCACTATGTTTTTTCTTTTTCTCAATTTCAAAAAATGCATAGAAAAATAAAAATAATTGCATTTCATCACCCTCAAATACAATATAAAATTAATTTACTGAGTGATGAAATTAAACTTCTTTAATCAATTCCAGTACTGCACATGAGCAGATGCATAAAGAGGATTGAGCATTCTTGTAGATGAAGCCTTTTTCCTTGAAAACAAATCTCCCACGAGAGGAATTATTGGTTTCTTTTTCATAAATTTCCCCTCCCTTTTCCTCCCCGTAAATAAATTTTCCTTTTCCCCGGCACCGGCAGCATTCAGAATTTGAGCTAAACTTGTTGAAGTTTCCACTGATCTTGATGAAGCCACCGCTGCTGTCGCCGCCTTGGCTGCCATGGCCGCCTCCGCCTTTGCTAGTTTTGACATGTTCTTGTGCAACTCAGCATTCAATGAAGCTACTGCTACCTCGGTTTCGGATTCTCTTTCTTTCAGTAAATTCAGTTCTGTTCTCGTTTCTTCGAGCTCGGATTCGAGCTTTTTTACAGTTTCGACGAGGGAATTGTCATTGCTGTAAATGGAATCTCTTGGACTAGGCGAGGATTTGTATGAGGATTCTTGGAGATTTTGTGGTGTTGGTGAAAAATATGGGGTTTCTGGCTTTGGAAAAGTGAAGGGTTTGGGGAATAGATTTCTCCGGTTAAGAATTTTTCGCCAAAATGGCGACGGCCTCTTTACAGAACGAAAAGGGCGGGAAGTGTCGACTTTGGAATGGAAATCCACGGCGGCCACCTGCTTCTCATGATGATCGAAATCAGTTTCGAGTTCCATATTGTGATAAAATGCACTATTAAAAACAGGGCTTCACCGAAGGTTTTAGCCCCTATGAGAGGGAGAATGAGGTGAAATATAGGAAGATGATAGGTTCAGTTGAGTTTTCTTTGCTTTTAAGTTAAAATTTCAGAGAGAGGTGGGGCATATATATACATATATATGTATGTTTATGTATGTACATATTGTTAGCTGGTGAATGAGAGACTATGGTTTGAAGCTTAAGGCACGTGAGATTTTGGGGTTGTAAGAGGTAGACAACTGAACTACCAGACAACCTACGATTGAATCGAACATAACTGTAGTTATCAATAAAAGACAGTAGTTAACTGCGCAATGCACGTATTTTGGAGGGTTTGGTGAGGGTTTTGCTATTTCATGGTAAGTGAATGTTAGCTAGCTTTTGGTTTTGGTTTTGCTTAAATTATATTTTCAACTAGTCAAACGTACTTTTTAAAACCTTTTTTGTGAAATTATAAATCAATTTATAAATCAATATTGAATCATTTGAGTCGAAATTGTTTATTTTTCAAACCATACGTAAAATATCAAAATTGTCATTTATACTTTGAAATGACATTTTGTTGATTAAAGGAAATATGGTAATTTCATATTAAAAGTAGTTTAAAAAGTCAAAAAAATCGATTGAAATAAACCAATTTTAGCTTATAATCTCTATCAAACATGACATTTATTATCCACACATTTTCGCAATTTTGTACTCTCTACAGTATGATAGTTGATACTTTATAACCTCACGGTTACAAATCAATTTCTCGTTTTAAAATCTTCTCGCGAATTAGTGAATTAGACATGATATATTTGTATTGTACAAAATAATAATTAAAAGGTAAATTTTCATAAATTTAATCGAAAAAGTGAAATATTATAACTAAAATGAGGGAGATAAAAAACAATGCAGGATCGTTTGTCTATTTTGTTGGTATGAGTTGTTATACAAGTTCATATAGAAATTTCTAATCAGGGTATTTATAGAAAGTATTTCATTGTAAATCCCACAATTAAGGGGTCAACTATAATTATAGCCTTAAATCATGTGTGCCTTAGAATAGCTTGCCGTATCTCTTTATATACTCTTGTACTCAACTATTGCAAAATATATACGACGAGCAGTTTTTGACATGGTATCGAGCAGGATCCTAGGATCTTTGCTCCGTCCACTCACTGATCAAAACTTCTTACATTCAACAACCATGGCAGACTCCGGTTTTGAATACTGGACAACTAAAGTGACAGAGGTCTTGAACAAAGTCCAGACCTCTTCTCAAACCCCATCTGATTTCTCCAATGCTCCTATTGGCATTAAGTTGGATGGTTCCAACTATGCCTTATGGTCCCAAGTTGTTGAGATCTATATCTCAGGAAAAGACAAACTGGGATATATTACTGGTCACTCTCTACAACCTCTCGAAACCGATCCATCGTTCCGGAAATGGAGAACTAAAAATACCATTGTCAAAGGATGGTTGATCAACTCGATGGACCCCTCGTTGATTGGTAATTTTATTCGATTCCCAACTGCTAAACAGGTATGGGACTCAATTGCTACAACATTTTTTGATGGGACTGATTCATCCCAAGTATACAACCTTCGGCGCCGTGCAATTGCTACAACATTTTTTGATGGGACTGATACATCCCAAGTATACGACCTTTGGCGCCGTGTAACTCGCATGAAGCAGACGGGTGGTTCCATTGAAAAATATTATAATGATCTTCAAGGTTTATGGCGCGAAATTGACTTTCGTCGTCCTAATCCAATGAAATGTGCAGGAGATATTTAGAAGTACAACTCCATTTTACGGAAGATAGAGTCTATGTCTTCCTCGATGGCTTAGATGATCGGCTAGACAAGATTCGAAGTGATGTCCTTCAATTACAACCCTTTCCTACAATTGAGCAGGTGTATGCTCATGTCCGACGTGAAGACATTAGGCAAGCAGTCATGACATCATGTAGTGATATTGCTCCACGTGCGGTTATGGCATCAAAAGTTCAAACACGAAAAACCAAAATCGAAACCTTAATTTGATGGCACGAAATGCACCCATTGTGGCAACATAAAACATTACCCTGAAACTTGCTTTAAGTTACATGGGTATCCTGAGTGGTGGAATGATTTTCAAGCATGGAAAAAACGTGTGGGGACTGGCATAAATGAAGACACGGGAAGGGCAGCTGTTGCAAGTGCAGAACTACAATTATCTCTTAGTGCTCAACTAGAATCAACAAATCCTTTCACTACCCTCAGCGATCAAGGTAACTATGGACAAGCTTTGGTCACATGTCATGGTCACAATGAAAGCATGTGGATTATAGATTCCGGGGTTACCGATCACATGACTTTTGATTCCCATGATTTCTCACATATCACTCAGCCCAGGAGAACTTGTATTGCAAATGCTATTGGAGTTTAATACCCGGTCACAAGCGCGGGAACAGTGGCCCTATCCTCATCTCTTTCCTTAAACCATACTTTACTTGTTTCATCTTTATCAAATAAATTGCTCTCTGTTAGTCAAGTTACAACCGATCTCAATTGTGTTGTATTAATGTATCCTCCTTTCTGTCTTCTTCAGGATATTCTTACCAAGTAGATCATTGGGCATGGTACTAAAAAAGGGGGACTCTACTACATAGATGACTTCAGTTCATGGAAAGCAAATCACACTCGACACACCAGTGATAAAGAACGGCAAATTTGGCTTCTGCATAACCGCTTGGGACATCATTCTTTTGGATATTTGCAGCATCTCTTTCCAGCCCTATTTTCTACATTACAACCATTATCTTTCAAATGTAAAACATGTATTGTAGCCAAAAGTCATAGAGTTCCTTATCCAGTAAGCCACACAAAAAGAGACATGCCTTTTTCTTTAATCCATTCGGATGTATGGGGACCCTTTCATGTTATTACTCCATCTAGAAATAAATGGTTTGTTATTTTCATTGATGATTGTATTCGAATGACATGGTTGTATTTACTTAAACGGAAAGATGAAGTGTTTGGTGTGTTTTAATCATTTCATGTAATGATTCAAACACAATTTTCAACAAGATTCGACCCTCGTCGCATGCAAATAATGGCGGTGAATATGTCAATCTGAAATTCCGGACTTACTTTCAAAGACCATGGTCTCATTCATGAAACTTTTGTTCCCAAACTCCTCAACAAAATGGCATTGCCGAGAGGAAAATCGACATATCTTAGAAACAAAGACGAGCTTTGTTGATTGAAGCACATGTGCCCTTTTGCACTACTCACTAGGATGATGCGAATCACCACAACCGTATACTTGCTTAATAGAATGCCTTCCAAAGTCCTACAATTTGAACCCCCTTACAGGCTCTCTCGGGCCTTACGTCTCTACCCACTATATTAATGCTCCTACCACGGATCTTTGGATGCGTTGCCTTCGTTCATCTCCATAAAACCAAATGAACCAAGTTAGATCCATGTGCAATCCGATGTCTCTTCTTGGGCTATGCTATGCATCGAAAAGGTATAGATGTTTTGACCCCATCACTAAATGTACATACATCACCATGGATGTCACTTTTCTTAAAACGGAGCCCTTCTATCCATCACCTGCCACCAAATCATCTCTTCAGGGGGAGTTTCAAAATAAAGAGATAAATTGGCTAGCAACAACATGGCTAGAATCAGGAAGGGTCTCAGAACAACCAAGTGATGGAAATACTGAGGTAAGGTTGACTAAGGAACACTCTCCAACAGAAGAACCAACTATTGAAGAACCATGTAATATGGAATGTAACGAAACACAAGCACCTGTCAATGATATGACTTCAAGAGATACAACAACCAGTGATGGTTCTTCCACTTTAGTACCCGAAGGCCCCTCTCCAGAGAATATCACTGAGGTAAGTTCCCCTGCCATATCTCCTGTTATTGATAACATAAATAGTATCATGCAATATATGCTTTGCCTGTCAGACATAACTATGGCAAACCATCAAGTCGATACTCTCTGGAAGTAGAAGATAGAAGATCCAAATATCCTATAGCCAACTATGTGTCCACTCACAGGCTATCCAAACCACTCAAGGCCTTTGCACATAAACTGTCCTCATATTACATTCTCCAAAATGTAGAAGAAGCACCACTTGATCCACAATGGAGTCAAGCAATAAAAAGAAGAACTCAAGGCTTTAGAAAAAATGAAACTTGAGGTCGGTCTCATTACCCGAAGGAAAAAACAAGAGGGGTGCGGATGGGTCTTCTCCATTAAATACAATCTTGATGGATCCATTGACAGTACAAAGTGAGACTCGTGGCAAAGGGTACACACAAACATATGGTATAGATTACCAAGAAACGTTCTCACCGGTAGCAAAACTAAACATTGTTAATGTCTTGTTATCTCTTGCAACAAATTTAAATTGGCCACCACATCAATTTGATGTGAAGAACGCATTCCTCCATGGTAACTTAGAAGAAGAAGTTTTCATGAACATCCCACCTGGATAATCGGCAACTCCTGAAGGTAAAGTAGTATGCAAACTACAAAAGGCTTTGTATGGTTTAAAGCAATCAACCCGTGCATGGTTCGGCCGATTCAAAGGCAAATTATGAAAAATATGGCTTCCAAAGAGAGTAATTGAGACCATACCCTTTTCCTAAAACACCAATCGAGAAAAGTGACAAAGACTAATTGTTTACGTGATTTACATGATCATCACAGGTGATGATAAAAAAGAAATCTCTAACCTTCAAAAGAAATTGTCGGCTGAGTTTGAGATGAAGAACCTAGGGGGACTCAAATACTTTCTGGGAATTGAGGTATCCAGATCAAAAGAAGGCATATTTTTATCTCAAAGGAAATATGTTTTAGACTTATTATCTGAGGTAGGGATGTTAGAGTGTAAGCCAGCAGACACTCCTATTGTCCAAAATCATCAACTTGGGATATATCTTGATCAAGTGCCCACCGACAAGGAGAGATACCAAAGGATAGTTGGCAAGCTTATTTACTTGTCCCATACTCGACCGGACATTCCCTACGCCATAAACGTAGTAAGCCAGTTCATGCAATCGTCCTAGTGAAGTACATATGAATACAAAGAACTAGAATTCTTCTAGATTTAAAGTTTCCTCCTGGAAAAGGACTAATATTCAGGAAAAATAAATATTTGAATATTGATGGATACACCGACGCCTTGATTAGGCGAAATATCTCGAGATAGGAAGTCTACTTCAGGCTACTTCACCTTTGTAGGAGGAAATCTCGTTACGTGGAGGAGTAAAAAACAAAAGGTTGTTGCTCTATCTAGTGTCGAAGCAGAGTTTCGAGGTATGGCTAAGGGTGTGTGCGAACTGCTCTAGCTAAGAAGACTAATGACTGAGATAGGCTTCGCTCCCAGCTCAGAAATGAACTTGTTCTGCGACAATAAGGCAGCCATTGACATCTCTCACAATCCTATCCAACATGATCGAACTAAGCACGTGGAGGTCGATCGACACTTCATTAAACAAAATCTTGAAGAGAAAATCATTCGGTTCCCATTTGTCAAGTCAAGACCACCAAGCGGATGTCCTCACGAAAAGTCAGATTCAAAGTGAAATTACTACATCTCACTTGACAAGTTGGGCATTAGAGATATTTATTTACCAACTTGAAAGGGAGTGTTGGCATGAGTTGTCATACAAGTTAATATAGAAATTTCTAATTAGGGTATTTATAGAAAGTATTTCATTGTAAATCCCACAATTAAGGGGTCAACTATAATTATAGCCTTAAATCATGTGTGCCTTAGAATAGCTTGCCGTGTATCTTTATATACTCTTGTACTCAGCTATTGCAAAATATATACAGAAAACAGAGATTTTTGACATATTTGACTAGTCAAACATGTGTTAATTCATAGATATTTGTACTTTGACTATCAAGGAAACAGAGACTTTAGAAAATAAAGCCCAAATCTCCACTTTTAGTTAAAATCGCAAGTGCACAATATCGCGACGAGTAATAAAAGTGGATTGTGAGTCCAGTGTCAATCCTACAGTGATTGTATATTTGATATTGATTTCTTATTAATCCCAACTTCTATTTGAACAATAAAAATAAATTTGTTTGTTGGTTTTAAATATAAACTACTGAAAACAATTCAAAATGTTGATTAGAATCAATGAAATTGTGAGGTTAGGACTTTACGATTCCACTAGTTTAATCTTGCTTATTGAGTTATGCCATTATTTTATTCGTGTCGACGATACAATTCATCTAAAATATTTGACAATTTCTCTAGAGTATAACCAAATATACTTAAAGATTGCGAATATAGTGTATCTCTAATCAAATCACGACAAATCCAAATATATTCAATCATAATAAATTCACACATGATCATACAAGTTATAGAAGTAGTCTATCTCCTACCTAAACTTATGATTTTTATCGCTAGTGAAAATTAGTATTTTATTGCTCGGTTTTCAACAAAAAAATCACTAATAATTCATAAACCGAATCGAATTTACAAAAACAATCAAAGCAATAATAAAAAATCAAAGACAATATCACAATTGGAGTTAAAACTCAAAACCCGAAATTAAACAATCAAAATAGCCTACATGCTCATCCTAACTATGGAATTCAACCAATCACAACATCGAATACAAACACGTAAAGTTAAGAACAACATCACCACATGTAGGAATAACACTCCGGCAAAGATAAAAGATGAATTTTCAAACTTGACTTGAATCTTCAATTTGTCTTCTCTTTTTTCTCTGTCTTCAAATCCTAGACGCAATGAATTTGCGTGTTTATATTGTGTTTTAATGTCTTTTCAATCTCCCTTTTGAAATCTAAGCATATATATATATATATATATATATATATAGTATAGGCAAATGTTTGAATCTTCAATTTCGTGCAAAACTTACCAAAAATACCTTTAAAATCATGCAACTGAGTCCCAATCAACCCATGAGATCTATTGGTGCACGCATGGTGTGCATTATGTTTCTCCGATGCACATTCTATAAGACCCATTTATTATAAGCACTTCAAAAATAATTTTAGTGCTTCATATAATTGACCGCAAATGGTCATTGATATTTAAAATCTCAATATTTAGTTACTAAATTTTAAAATATTAGTTAATATTTAAATCGATTTCATCAACATAAACTTACATCGATGTTGATTTGGCTAACGACATGCTTACATATCTTGACAATGGAAGTTCATTGTCCAAAAATACTATAGGTGGCTCCCTTCAAAAACCAAAATATACATGAGTAAACATCACAAAATAGTTATTGTTTAACAAAAAAACAACTTTGTTCATAAAAAAAAACTCTCAAGTTAGACAACTAATGCCCACAATTATGTCACATAAGCATTTTACGACCCAAATAAGTGTCAACGTTAGTATAGACTCAAGGAATTTATTTTAGTGATTAATAGTGTAAATGTTATAAAGTTTAGTGACTACGTCATGACTTTTTAAAGTGTAGGAACTATTTATCAGTATGCTTATGGGTCCAGGTCTATTGTCCCAAATATATTTCTTCTTAACCATGTTTCTAATAGAAACTTTATACATCATCAAATAAATTGATAAATAAATTATTATAGACAACATTTAATATATTCACACTTGTTGTTATTGATAATACGTAAAAAAAAAAATTTATTGACAGCTAAAGAGACATGTATTGAGACAACAAATCTAGACTCGTATACCTATACGATCAGAGACGCACCAAGTTTTTAATCCACCCCATTAACATAAAATTTACAACAATGTCTAAAGATTTCCTATTTTTTTTATTTTTCAAAAATATTATAAAAACCCATGTTTAGACTTGTAAATGGGCCAGTTGCGACAAGACTTGATTCAATTAGAGAAGATTGGGCCCAAAAGTTTTGATGGGTCTAGCACATAGGTGAGATCAATTAAAACTTGTCGTTGTCGCAAGCATGTTTGGTACTATTGAAATTATTTTTTAAATATTTATATTATAAGTTGTTCGTGAATGTGTGGATAAAAAATGAGTTGTAAATTATGAGTCCTATAAAATGTATAGACAAAAAGTATATTTGACCAGTTCAAATTATAATTTAAGCATTCTCAAACATGTGCCTCGACCACTTATTGTATTCGACTCAATCCTAAATAAAGTTAGTTACATAATCAATACATTAATAAAGAAAATGTTTCTAAACTAATTCCTTAAACTTACCATATGTACTCGAATTTTTAGTGTATTCGGTTGAGTTGATTCATCTGGTAATCGAATTCGGGATATATGCCATGACAGCTGCATGAAATAGTCTTATAATGCTTTTTGCATGTTTTTCGAATCATGTCTTTAGATTTTGTAACATATGGTATGCACACAATCCATGTATTACATTGGGATATACACTATCAATTCTATTTTTATGCTTTGGTGCCTATTGAAACAATACAAATCTTTTTCTTCTTCGAGTAAGCTTTGTTGGATCTCATTAAGAACCATCCCATTAATCATCATTCTTATTGTCACCGACACCGAATGCAAGGAGAAAATATTATTGTTTGTATCATGCGTGCAAACTATGAATAAAGTCCCACCGCAGCGTCCAATAGGAATGTACCATCAACTCTAACAATAGACTTGAAATATTTTCAACATTAAATAGACGCTCTCAAACACATGAACACATATATTAACACGTTATCCAAATCAGTCTCAATTCATGTTATTGACCCATGATTTTGTTCCTGTAACATGTGAAGGAAGATGAGTAGATTAGTGTACGATTTCTCACGATCACCTATCTCTAGTGTATGCTCACGAGCCCTCTAAACCTTTTCTATAGCTCAATGTTAATCTTAAGTCTTTGCCATGTCATTTATAATGTCAATCAGAGTGGGAACAATCTTAGCGGATGTGTACTTTTTGTTTGATACAATATCCTATCAATGCACTTTTTTCCTGTCTTTAGTATATAGTCACGTTTGTTGGATTTTTATTGACCATAAACTCGAAGTTGTTTTTAATATCATATAGTGCAACACTTTTCATCAATAATTTCTTATTCCCGAATATAGTATATGGTTCAAAACATTCAATTACATGTTGCATTATCTCGTCAATTTCTTGCTCAATAACATCATGTTCTAGCTTCGAAATATCATCTTAAACACTAGATACAAATCTCTCAATAGCAGGAGCTAAAGTACTAGAATACGATACATATATATTTGAGTTTCGATAATTTGCAGCTAGCAAAATTCACTACCTTGAAAACGAGCTAGCCTGGCATATTGCATTGATGAAAAATCTACTATCACCTACGTAACATCAATATGTAGTGGATACATTTCAACATATTAATATCTTCGCTTTAGCTCTATATAGAATAATAATCGAAATGTCATTTGTAATCTTAATCGGGGTCATGTTCTTATCAAATTCATATTGTATCATTACAATGTCCCTCATACAATTGAGCTTATTATCATATAAACGAGTTTAATATAAGTGAACGCCATTGGTACGAGAACTCCGGCCGTCTTAACCCCGCAATCGATGAAAATATTAATAGCGTCCATATCAGCAATGCAAGTTTCAAATAAAGTTACAAATTGCATATAATTTAAAATGTATAAATCATCAAAGCAGTAACTCTTATCATGATAATAAACTGAATCTAGCAAATTTCGCATCATAGATTGAACATGACCATCATTTATAATGTATCGTTTTATGCAATTTTGTGATAACCAAATCATACTAAGTTACAACTTATGTAACAAATCTTAACCACGAACTTGTAACCGATTAATACCCTAATTGGAAAATTTAGATGAAATAATAATACATAATCACATAGATAATGATACATAGAATGAGAGAATTCACAATTTTGAAGTATTATCAAACACTTGCACCCATTGGATTATAAAAACAATTAATTCAAAATAAAAATAAAAAGGATGATGATAAAAATTAATCGATACTACCCTTGTTAGAACTATTTCATGATACAGGCATATCCGGACTTTATATGAGGCCTAAGAGACTACCGCCTCGAGCCCAAAATATTTGGGGACCCTAGATCTTTAAAATTGTGTGTTTTTTTTTTTTTTGAAAGAATTAGCTAGAGCTATCAAAACCTACATCTAATTAAAAAAGCCATCCTAATTAAAATCTCGTCTTTTCCAAATTTGAAAGTTGAAACGTATAACTCGACTTGATTTCAAAGTTTAGATCATCCATCTCCTCTCGGTCCGACAAAACCCACTCCACAATCTACATTAAGTTGTCATAGTTGTTTTATTGCATTTTCTCGAGAGTTGTAAGTTTATGCTTCTCTTTTAACAATTGTAATTCATTTTAGATAATTTATATATTTCACTAGTGAAACTTATATATTTTTTTGGTAATGATTGAACCAATTGAATTGATTAAAATGAAGTTGATGTTGTCATTTCTTGTCGACATCAGATTTTGCATAACTGAAATTTGTTCCTCGTACATGTTTATATGCTGACAATCTTCTTGCAAAATGGGTTGTCATAAAAAAGAAATTATGGGCTTTCTTTATTGTTGAATATTACATTTTGTTTGTCGTTTTATTGTTGAATTTTGAGTTTAATTATAGATTTAGTTTTAGAAAACTCTTACAAAGAAAAGAATTTGAATGCACACTACGATTTAAGGCTCAAGTTTTTAAAATTCGACTCAGGCCTGGAAAACATAAAGTCGGGCCTGATTCATACAAGCGCTTGTAGAAATTTTTTTCAAATCATGTATCACTAATGGCTAATTGCTTGTAGAATTGAGAAGCGAACATGTGAAATTTTCAAATATTTCAGAAGAAATGTTCATTAGCATGGATTCATTCAACTCAATATTAAACATAATGTAAAATTATACATTACCCATTTGTACCTTTGTATTCAGAAAATATGTTCTTTAGACTGACTTCCAATTCAAGAAGAAAACGAAGAAAAAAAATCACGAATTGTGTGTAATCCTAAGTTCACGTAACAATGTTTCCCTAGTTTGAGTGATTTCGAATTTAAATTGAACTGTATTCAACTATTTATGTGAATTTCGTGATCATTTTGATTGTGAAGAAAATCCCCATTTTCTCGCTTTTTTTTAACCTAAAAATAACGTATGTGTGGGACGAAAGTAATTTGGAATTTTTGATAAAATATTCAATAGTTTTAATCACGATTGTAGAGCAGCTTTTCTCCAATACAAGAAAAAAATACTTAAATATTCGTATTTACTACTCTTTAATTTCTCCCCCACAAAATCATCTCCTCTAAAATTTGTTGATCACTTGCTCCATCTCCGATTCGATCATCTCCTCAACCGACCATCTTCAAAATCTGCTTTCCCTCTTCAATCCATATCCCTTAATCGACCATCTTCCTTCACCGATCATTTTCAAAAATCATTGACCGTCTCAATCCATCATTATAATAGTACCTACGGTCGGATCCCACCGCAAACAAGCAGCATACTACTATAATAAAGCGCTTTGTTAGTATGTTTGGAATTAGTTTTATAAATGGGTTTATATCTGTAAATTTCCCTTGACCTATATCTTATTTTAGATATTTTTGGGTCAAATGATGAACTTCTAACTTTTGGGCTGGATGATTGCCCTGACATTTGAAAATTAAGCCCAATATACAACCCAATAAATATCCAACCGTAAAAGCCCACCTCATAAACCTCCGGCAACCGTAACGTCCTTAAACCGTCACCGAATCGGCAAATACAACGATCGCATTTCGCTCCTCTCTCTCTCTACACAGGTATACACAAAATGGCGCCGAAAAAGAAACAGCAACAGCAACAGCAACAGCAAAAGCAAAAGCAAAAGCAAAAGCAAAAGCAAAAGACGTCATCTTCATCGTCATCAAAGGGAAATACGACGTCGTCGGCCGGTCCGAAGCTCCAGATATCGGCGGAGAACGAGAATCGACTTCGAAGGCTTCTTCTCAATTCTGGTCGGTCCATGTCGGCCTCCGCTCCGGCGCCGGCCGACGACTCTCTTTCTAAAGAGCAGAAAGCCAAGCGGCTTCGCTCCATTTACGAGAAGCTTTCTTGCGAGGGCTTTAGAGACGATCAGATTGAACTGGCTCTCTCTACTCTCAAGGTGAACACAGATAATTATTGTTCACTTATAGAAACAATGTTTAATTTTCATTTGCTGGAAATAAATTGGAAGAGTGGACTACTAACTTTTACTGCGGATTGAAGTACAAAAATCATGGAAGAGAAGTAAACAGAAAAGCGTGTGAAGCCCCATATACTACTGATGTTGCACTAAAAAAAGAAAATATCAGGAAATTTTTTATGTCGAAAATAATTAAATAGCTCGAGGAACAAGCCTTGTATTATTGTTTTAGATGCTTTTGTGTGAGCACAGTTATAACAATATGCAGTTGTTGACAATATATAGGTTGATGCATTATAGAATGCAATATGATTCCCAAATGTGTTGCCTCGTAGTTACCAATGATTAATTTTCATTACTTCATTTAACTGCTTTTTAATCTGGGGTTAATATTGGAAATTTTCTCTGAACTTCTTTCGACATCTAAGCTAATTATTTCTCCATTTTGTTTATATTAGGAGAGTGCAACATTTGAGGCTGCTTTAGACTGGTTATGCTTAAATTTGCCTGGGAATGAGCTCCCAACCAAGTTTTCTAGTGGCACTTCTCTGTATGAAAGTGGAGGTATCGACACATTAATTTTCATTTATCGTGATTGTAGTGGATTCAGGTTCCAATCTCCAAGAGAGGCATTCGTTGAGAATTTTGCCTCTGACACAGAGCATGAACTCTCTGCTAATGGAATTTCCGAGCAGGTTCTGTTGCAGTCATATCAACTGCACGTGATGATTGGGTTTCTTCAAGAGATCCTTCAGCAATTATAGTTGAGGATAAAAAGCCAGAAGTAGCTGCCAAAATTAAGGTCCGGAGGGATGATGAAACTCTAGATTCCTTTCAGCGTTCTCAAGCAGATTGGATCCGCCAATACATGGAACAACAGGAGGAGGTACTTTAATATAATGCTTTAGAGAATCCAAAGCGTCATCCCAGACGACCGTCCAGTTTGTATGTTTATAGAAATCTGCATCATCTTGTGTTTCTACTTGCTTCATTGGATAAGAATCTGTAACATACAGGAAAGGTCTAATGTCAAACCTTAACTCTGGAGTTAGGTTTATCCGTAGCTGGAGGATGATGAGGTTCAAGGATGAGTTATCAAGTCAAAAATGTGCCAAACATTGTATTAACATGAATTGAATTAGGAATCTCACTGTATCTGGACGCATTTCCTATAACTCACTTTACCGTCATCTATGTTGTGAGTGTATCATTCACTCGAGAGGTTTAATGCTGTTTTCAACATTGATTATGCATAGAAGAGATAACTCGACGTATACCTGGAGTTCAAGAATCTAGGGTCTTACTTTTCTTTCTGCCTTTCGAGAAAGAAAAATAAAAAGAAGAAGGGTCGTCTGTCAAGTTACTCCAATATCATATTATTTGTCTAACAAGTTCTTTTTAAAGTTATGCATTCATGGTAACCTGGGTTTGTGAATGGCTAGACACTTCCATGTTTGATTTTCAAGTTATATCAAATCGTGCATAACTTATACCAAAATGATGCATAAAAGTAACAAGTTCATTGTCTACCCATGTTTATGATGAGCAAATGAACTCTCTTCACTTTCTTGTTAAACATAGCTGTTTCCAAATTACGTCAAATAACGTTGGCAAACCGTGGCCACCAAATAATGCGTAAAAGGAATATATTATGTCTCCCAAGATGTATGATGAGCTGGGAACTTTTTCATCTTCTCTCTTGTTGAAAAATGATCACGCTTTCAAGTCACAGAGTCACATATTATGTCCAACATTCAACAAAAACAATGAAACATAATTGGAATCTATTAAACTTGTTATTGCCACAGAGAATAAATTTTTGTATTTCTCCTTTTGCAGGATGAATATGATTCTTGGGAAGCTAATCCAATTGACAACGATTTTTCGAAGAAGGTACTTTTTCAGCTATGTATAGCAGGTTATTATAACGCCGTAAATTGTTCATTGGTTTGGTACCCCTTATGATGGGCAATGTAGCAAAATGATTTACCAGATAAAGGCCTCATTTTTGTTCCATCTTATTTCCTTATTTTGTACACAATAAGCTAACTAAGAAAGGCTTGCTTACAATGGCCTTTTTAAAATTTGATGGTGCCTGCCTCAATGCTTAATTCTAACATCCTACAAATTTGGAAAAACAATGGTTTCACACAGTCATGTAACTGTCAAGACTTCAATAATTTTTAGTTTGAAAAAATTTACTTGAATTTTCGTTCTCCTATAGTTCTTTTATGCGTGTTTCTTGATTGTCCTTTTGGACATTATGTTTGTTGTTGAGTTCATCGATTATTTTTATTGCAGAAATAAGTTTTTTTACCGTCAAATGTTGATCTTATTTCTTTTTTGATTTTTATTTACTCTTATGGTAGGTATTGCAACCAAGGAGTAATCACGAGTCTATTGTTGATGAATACCATTCTGCAAGGCTGGAAGCTATAAATGCCAAAGAGAGAGGAGACAAGAAAGGACAGGAACAAGCAAGCCTGATCATTCGGAAACTTAAGCAGGAAATATCTGCATTAGGTAAAAACTCTAGCAAATTTTATCCCTTGCTTCTTCCCTTTTACATTTCGTAAACTTATTCCTGATGCATGATGAAAATTAATTTGCAGGACTATCAGATGACATCTTGGCATCTGGATATGTAAGTTCTTCCTATCGTGCATCTAAGGACACATCTTTTGAGTCCACGACTTCCGAAAACTTTGACAGTGATACAGTTACTACAAATGATATAGAAGGTTGCACTGCTTCTACTGAGTTTGGGGCTGAAGTTGATCGAAATGTGGAGGGTAGCTCTGGCTCACATGAGTGTTCAACTGAAAATGTTTCGCTAAGTGTTCCAAAACATGATGGGACTGATTTGAAAGGGGAATCTGGAGATGTAGAACTTGGTAGTTTCTTCTTTGAAGATGATATGTCAGGAGAAGTTTCTTATGAAGTATTGGATCTACAAAAGAAAGAAAATTGAAAGAACTTTCTAGCGGGAAGAATTTGAAGAAACTGGAAGGTATTTGGAAGAAGGTAATATCTGCTACCTGCCAAGATTCACATGGTAGGAATTGTTGCTTGGGGAAAATTGTTTATAAAATTCTTTACTTAATTTGTTTTAAATGTGCACGCTGCCTGTTCTTAAGACGTGTTACGTGTCTTCTGAGGTTAATCCTGTTTTTAGAGTGTTTCAAAAATAAGCACTCTATTGTCATTTTCCTTACCAAGTTTGTTTCCCCACTCTCTCCAGGTTGCTGATTTGTTTTTTTTTTTTTTTTTTTTGACTAGTTCTGCATTTCCTGCATTGTCACAATTATCTAATCTCTCGTAGTATGGCCTTTAATTATCACAATTATCTAATCTCTTGTGGTATGGCCTTTAATTACAGGGGATCCACCAAAGATCCCAAAGGCATTTCTTCACCAACTTTGCCAAAGATCGGGTGGGAAGCACCAAATACAATAAAGTTCTTGGTAGGGGACATAGTTCAGGTTATTCTGTGAGCATATTGCAGAAAGCTAGCGGAAGGGGCAAGAGCAGAAAAGCTGGAGGGCTGACGACTATCCAGCTTCCCAACCAGGACGAAACCTTTAATACTGCTGAGGTACAAGCTTGGTTGATCCCATTGTAACTATTTAAGGTTACAAAATTATAACTTCTAATAATTTTAAGCCAATCTACAAACTGCCTGAAGGAGCTAGAGAAAAACTTGAGTCAGCTTGGAAATTACTGCAAGTTTCATGGTGGACTTTTTGGAGTTCTTTCTTCAGATCAAACAAGATAATAAGACTATTGGATTATTTGATCTAAAACTAAATAGCTTAAGCTGTTAGAAATGTCCACATGTATATCATTTATATATTGTGTTCAACAAGCCCCTCACGTGTTAGCGGGATTCATTTTTTCCAATCGAAGCCTATCAGTTTATTTAAATGGGTGGCTTCAAGATTTGAATCTAGGACCTTTGCTTTGCTTGCTCTGAACTACTTCATCTAAAAACTCAAGTTATTAGAGCAGGTCACATGTTATCTTCAACACTTTAATTCAATCAAACTCACGAACAACTGAAATTAGTATAGCAAGTAGAGGTGTGTAACAATGACAGCACGAAATGCTACATATTTGTTTTTATTATTAAAGCTGAAACATTTGTCAACGATAAATCAGACTACTGGATTTGTGGTGGTTCAGCTTAGAAGGCCTATATCCACTCTGGTGGTTTCCCACTAGATTTAAGCAGCAATAACAAAATTCGTTATTAATACCCCTTTATTTTGATTTGGTCACAGAGCACCAATATACAGCAGCAGCAATACAATCTTCTGCTCAGAAAACTTCTAAGATGGCATAAATAGCTACCAAAATCGCACCACAAGTCAATCATGCAGTGACTAGTGATGGACTGACTTAATCTAAGGCTCACTATGACTGCCTCTATAAGATAGGCTGGTATGGAAAGATTAGGAGATTCAATTTGTTTTCTTTTTCCTAAAGACTCTCAGTGCATCAAAAAAAGCTTTACCACAAATATTGGAAATTTTTGGCATATACAAGCTCAATGATTCTCTCACTTCTGTTCTCAAATAATGAAGTTCTTTTTTTTTTTTTATTTTTCTATCCATAACAGAGCTGGCATATGGATATATAATAGTAAAAGCCTGTGATATTCATTAGACAAAAAGTTCTCTGACAAAATGATTTAAATAAATTTCAGAAAATTTCAATTGGAGAGTATAGGTACTGAAGCAATAAGAAATTCTTAAATTTTGAATTGAGGAGTGTTCTGCTAAGGTTGTGCATTCACTTTGCTAAAGAAACTCTTAAAACAAATAATAAAGTGAAGGGACCTGCTTGCAACTCTCCCTTCCCCCACCCCATTGCTGGGTTGCTGGGGCGGGCCTCGCCTTATTTCTGTTTAATCTGGAAAAGTATTCTATCAGGGAAAATATGTTAAAAATTCATTTTCTATTGTACAAGAAAAGAATTCCATTTGTGTATGTGCGCCCCAAATTCATATAGGACTTAGTTACATGGATGAGGAACAATCTAAAACCAATACCTATTATTTCTTGGAATACCGTTCTTGAAGTAGGTGATTTGTTCAGTCTGTCCACATTTCAAATTTGAATAAATTTTTTCAATGCTTCTGAATGTCATTTGAGTGTTATTCTCTTTTCACCACAGGATGCGCAAAATAAAGTTGCAGCCTATGCACTCCATTGCCTATTTCCAGATCTCCTGTACACCTTGCACTTTCAGAGCCATATGCTTCTCTTGTGCTGAAATGGATGGAAGGTGATTCAAGTTGCTTGTGACAACTATGTTTCTTTAAGTTAACAAACATGGAATTCATCACTTTTGAAGTTTACTTATGTAATCAAGTTACTAGTTGGATATACCTATCATTATCTGGGCACTATCTTTTAGGGATTAAATTTTTGGACGCTATTTTGAATTTGTAACTAGTTGCTCTCTTGCTTAAATTTTTTTCAGGGGAGTTATTTACAAATGTAAAGGACAATCAGGAAGACCGCAGGGGCTGGTTTTGTGGACTCATTGTTGAGTGCTGACAGAATTGAATCAAATGTTCTGGCTGATGTCATGGATAGTCCTCTTCAAGAGAAGTTTCAAAACCATGTATTGCAGAAGATATTACTGGTGGCACTTATCAGAATGCTGAAAGTATGTAAATTGACTTCCCCCCTTTTTGGAAATAAATTTGAAATTCATATCTGGTCGGACCAAGTGTGAAACTAGTGTATTTTTTGTTCGAAAATATCCTTTGGTGGCCAAACACAACCTTTCTGTTATCAGCTAGGCTGACAATGGAGTCAAGCGGGCAGATGCACATGATTGCTTAGATATTTAAGTGCAAGTTTGCAAGTATTCTCTCATTATCAACAAGAGAATAATGAAAATTTCTTTTTCTCTTGTACATGTTTTATTTATCTATCTTGTTTTACCATGGTGTTTGCTATTTGCAGGAATGAACAAGGATAAACGTGCAGAGAGCTTCTATCTTAAAAGGAACAAGAGCGTAAGAAGGAAATGAGGAGGTACAAGGTTGGTGTCTTCCCATGTCCAGCAATCTCTGAGATATTGGTCATGAACTGAGGGCATTTCTATGTTCACTGGTTAATGGGCACTATGCTTTAATGTCCAGTCATCCTTCAAGTTGCTCACAGCTCTATTCAAAGACTCAAATAATCACAGACCATAATTTTATTAACAATCACAAGTAACTTTCCAATTATATTTCACCTGGGAGTTCCAAAATGTGGGAAGTCAATATAGTCACATAATTCACTAGTGTTAATATGAAAATGTGTTTAGGTAACATCATTGTTACAATGCTATAGACTTGAGCCATTAACTATCGCAGCACCATTCTGAGTTTTGAGGTAATAGCTTCATCGTCAAGTATGTATAGCAATTCACTCTGTTACCACTTTGCTTTGGAGGATTGTACAAGTTATAATATCTTCATCTGAGTGTGAAGGCATTGTTTTTAAGCCAGTTATTTATAAATTTTTCACACAAGTTTGATTATTTGTTTTGTGTTGATGTTCTTATTTGAGTAGGAGATGTTGGAGTCCAGATCTAGACTCCCTATTGCTGAGTTGAAAGGCGACATTCTGCATTTGCTTGAGGAGAATAATGTTTTGGTTATATGTGGGGAGACAGGCTGCGGAAAGACAACTCAGGTGTGAAATTCAGTATGGATTGCCTTCTTTATGCAACTAAAGTCTATTGCTTTGCATATTATATTGAATGCATAATACTCCTGGCCTTGTTTTAACTGCTCCAATAAAGCTATATTATTTTCATTTAATATCAATCTTTTCTCTTTTGAAGATGTCACTTTCATTTGATATCTGTGTGACGAATTATGTAGGTCCCACAATATATATTGGATGACATGATTGAAGCAGGACGTGGTGGGTACTGTAACATAATATGTACTCAACCCAGGAGAATTGCGGTTAGTGATATAATTTAAATGCTATTGCCAACGTAATTTATTCTAGCATTTTGATTTATTAGGTACAGACTTTGATATCATCATTTCTCCTTGTTTGTTTTGTTCTGGGTGGATATGGCTTTGTTGGGGTCTTTGATTTTGTTTGTACACGTGCGGTATGTACATACACACAGTATAATTTCTTGTTATTTTGCGAGGCCTTTCCTTCATTAATATGCCAAATTATAAATACATATCATGTAGAAATGTTATAATAGGAAGCTTGCCTTGAGTACAAGTATAATTGGTAACTCAATGAATGAATATTATTTCACTGTCCAATGTGGGCACATTAGTAGACCAGCACTAAAGAGGAGGTTGTGAAGGAGTCCCAAGTCGATGTGGGGGTGCATACAATTACAGCAACCCATTACATTTCTCTCTTTGAAATGCTTTATTCCATGTGTGGAAGCTACAGACTATGTCAAAATGGAATTACTTTCTAATAATCATTAAAGGAAGATGCCTTCCGTTGATTTTTTACTGTGTTTTCTGATACAGAATGGATTGAAATGAATCTATTATGTTCGCGCCTTTACATTAATGAGACATTTTGGTCCATGTTCAGTTTTTGATTCAATCGAACATTTGAGTTTTAATCTCTGAACTTTAGATGGATGATGCTATCTATTGTTCAGAGTCATGCGCATACTCTTTACACCCTACTTTAATGGTCAAACCGGTCAGCTTAGATGTACATTTAAGTGACATTTATATTTCTCCCAAAACTAAAACATATTTAATTAATTTGAAGTATGTTATATTAAGCAATATAATTTTCAATTAACACTTTACTACCCCCACTTTATGTGACTTGCACATACCATCTTTAGGGATGGCAACAGGCGGGTGGGGGGCCCGGGGAATTTTCTCCCCCATACCGTCCCCATTCCCGCTTAAAGCGGGCGGGGTGGGATTTTAGTGCCCCGCTTAATTTTTTTTTTTTTTTTTTTTGTAACCGTGATTTTTATTGAGGGAACTATATGAAATTATGAATTATGAAATGGAGAATTAAAGTTAATTCTAAATGGTATGGTTAGAATTTAAAAAATAAATTGTGTATAATATGTTTATTAAACAAAATGAAAAAAAATGCAAATCAGTAGGTCTTGGTGTAGTGGTCAGGAATTGTGAATTAATGTTTACACTCCGGGTTCGACTCCTTCAACACCTATTTCATCAAAATATTTTAAAATTTTAAAAATTAAAAAAAAAATAATTTCGGGGTGGGTCCGGGGCGGAGTAGCTCTGCCCCGGGGCAATTCTCCCTGCCAGTACCCGCCCCGAATACCCGACTATCCGGGGCAGCGGGGGGCGGCGGGGAAAATTGCCATCCCGTCCATCTTGTGGAATGGATCATTTGCTTCAAGTTATAAGTCTGCTTATGATCATGAAGATGATGTATCAAAATCTAGAATCTGCCAAACTTGATACCTGGGCTGACAATATTTGTCCAACCTGATGACACTACCTGACAGTATTTGTTGATCTCTTTTAGGCCACATCTGTAGCTGAGAGAGTTGCTGATGAGCGCTGTGAACCTTCTCCAGGATCAAAGGATTCTTTGGTTGGTTATCAAGTTCGTCTCGATAGTGCAAGGTGATCACATTTCACAAATTTGGGATAAGCATTGCACTCTGGTTTTCCTACTTTTCTCGTCCACACATGCGCTTTATCTTGGAATGAATCTTTATATATATGGATGTGACAGGTACTTGAGCAATTAGCAATAACCGGACAACCAAAGCTTTGATCTGTGGTGCTACAATAGTTTATATGTAAAAGAAGAAAAAGACAAATATAATCTAAAATGCTCAATAAAATGATGAGATTTCGGTTGTATCTTTTGAAGTTAATAAGTTTTATTTACTATATCAATGTGGGTGAAGAGCTATTTGTTGATAGGTACATGTGTTTAATTTTCGCACATGATGGATTAGCTAGGATGAAGAGATTTTGATAGGGCCGATCATTCTAATAAACTTTGGAGGGGTTTATTCTTGTCATCTTGTGTGTTTTAAGGGATACATTATTGATGTTTGCATTTCTTTCATATTCTCTTTTACTGATTTAGGAATGAGAGGACGAAGCTCCTTTTCTGTACAACTGGCATTCTCCTGAGGATGATATCGGTAGGCATATCCTATTGATTAAGCACTTCACTTGTCTGATTATGATTATTCACTTGCAGATGTAATTCTAAACTTATCTGGAGGTGCAAATTTTTTCATCTCTTCTCTTCCTTTCTGGGATCTCAATTTGCAGGGGGATAAAGACTTGGCTGGTGTTAGTCATGTTATAGTTGATGAAGTGCATGAGCGGTCTCTTTTGGTGAGTTTGATATGTTCTGATCTATTTCAATTTTCATCTTCACATTTCCATGCCTGTCGATATTAACTGGAATTCACTTCTTTAATCATCAATAAACATAAAAAATGATGCCATTTATTTTATAATTAAATAAAGTCAACTATGAATTTGATGATTCATGCCATTTCTGACCAATTCCAAAATTCATTCCCCATAATGTTCTTTTTCTTTAATGTGTGAGATATGAATTCAGTGCGTGTGTATAGGTGTGATAGAACATTTACAGGACATCTTTTGTGTCTCATGTTAGAACTAAAGTAATGTCTCTTTAACTACTTTGTGGATGCCCTGAATATGATTTCCTAATAGTATAACTATGGGAATTCGATGTATGCATCAAAATTCATATTCTCTGTATGTGTTTTCAAAGCACAAGTAAATATAGCTGAAATGTAATTCTGATTACAAAAAGAAGTTAGGTTGTAACTTCTGGAGATACAAAGCAAAGAAGAGCTTCTTTCTGAATTCTGTCTTCTGAAATCATGCAATTATCTCCTTTGCAAAAAAAAAACACACGAGTGTGCTGAAATATTTGAATATCAACTTGTACTAATTTTTAACCAGTTTCTTTTTGCATAACAGGGGATTTTCTGCTCATTGTTATGAAGAATCTGATTGAAAAGCAATCTACCCACCGCAAATCTAAATTGAAAGTTATTCTTATGTATGGTGGTACCTCATATATAAATTATATGTATTATGGTAGTCAGTGTTATGTTATCTATGGTTGATATATATATATATATATATATATATATATATATATATATGTATGTATTGATAATATTGATCTTCCTGAGTAGTTATTTATCTTGTGGTGTAGGTCTGCAACCGTTGACTCGCACATGTTTTCACAGTACTTTGGTAATTGCCCTGTAATCACCGCACAAGGGCGAACTCATCCTGTGTCAATCCATTATCTCGAGGATATATATGAAACCTTGGAATATCGCCTTGCTTCAGATTCTCCTGCCTGTATAAACCATGGGATATCTGTGACAGAGAAGGTACTGTATTTGTTACTTTCTTTATTTGAATTAAGCATCCAACCTCCCCTCAAAAGAAAAACGAAAGATGGAGTTTATTATTTATAATTCATGTCTTATAGACTATGGAACCTTCTCACAACTGCAATAATATAGGTATACAGTTTTTTTAATCCACAAAATTATCTGCTGGGGCTTGCTGAAATTGTGTTACACCGTGGTTTAACTGATCAAGAGTTGATCGCTGGTAGGAAAATCACACCATAGGCATCTGAGTTGCTCTGATAAAATCGGACATTTACTCGTGATAAAAAACATTGCCTTAGAAAATTATTTTAGATCACAAATTATTCCATTAGACCATCAATTATTTGTTATAAAATGCCTTTTATACAGAGTCATTTTATCATATTTATCATAACTGAACTTTTGAGCATGACAACTTTTATTTGCACGTGTGATTGCTTGGTACTTATCTAGCTGTTTAGAGGCCAAAATGGTATTTTTCTTATTATTTTAATTATTAACATGCTGGTCTTGTAACATTTTTTTTCTTGTATCAAATCTTGAACAAATATCATAGTTTTATTACAGAGTGCTCCTGTTGGCAACCGGAGAGGAAAGAAAAATCTCGTCTTGGCTTCTTGGGGTGACGAGTCCGTACTATCTGAGGAGTATATCAATCCATTTTATGTTCCAAGTAATTACCAAAATTACAGTGAGCAAACTCGCCAAAATTTGGTAGGTTAAGTTCATGCCATGTGCATTATATATCTTGACCCGCTCATGCATTGACATTTCAGTAAACATTTTTTTACAGAGAAGATTGAATGAAGATGTTATTGATTATGATCTTCTTGAGGATCTGGTATGCCACGTTGATGAAACTTGTGCTGAGGGAGCTATACTAGTATTTTTGCCGGTAACTACGTATCTACTTTCACAATAATTTATGATTTCATGCATCCCTATTTCATATGTTTGTTTGCACTTTAGTGATAAGGTATCTTTGTATAACAGGGAGTTGCAGAAATAAATTTGTTACTCGATAAACTTGCTGCGTCTCACCAATATGGTGGATTGGCCTCTGAATGGCTTCTTCCTTTACATTCATCTATAGCATCCGAAGATCAAAAGAAGGTGTTTCAAAAACCTCCTGATAGCATACGCAAGGTAATGCTTTCCTATATAGTTCTTACTCCACCTAACTGACATGGCTGTTCTGTTTCTATTACAAACTGAGACCGTGCCTTCCTTTTTACCATTTTTTAATTTTGTTTTTTATGTTTCTTGAACTTTTTTGATCCATTAACATTAAAGGTTGTAAAAACTTAGTCTTTTTCATACCTATTTGATGTATACAATTTATCATGATAAGGTTGCATCACGACTTATATCAACTTACATTTTAAATTATAAAGGACACCTAGGGTGTATTGTATCGATCAAACCTTCTACTCTAGGTTATAAATGGAGAGAAGGTTCTGAGTGGCCATTCATGCTAAAACATCGATCAGTTAACTTGATGGTCATCTCTAGAAATGTGAACAGAAGTTCCATTGAAGGTTTCACTAATTTTCTGTGGAAGCTTTACTAACCTCTATCTATTTTGAGAAGGCTTCATTTGTATATCTAGCCCATTACAAAAGATAGTTCAGCTGGCACGCTGTACATTATGTAAACACATGCACATCGTTTGTTATTTTCAATGGAAGATTGAGAATTTTGTTCATCTCTGTTGTAGTGGATTGATCATGAGCACTGAATTGACAGATAGTGGTTCCAGAGTTGTTACATTTGGTATTTTATTGTGTTGCACTCCATTTCAGGTTACTTAAGTCCATATTGTAGCAGGAGTAATTTAATAAATAATCACTCAACTTTATCTAACATTACCACTTCCTCACCCAACTTTGAAATATTACTCATTGCTCATTGATCTATCTCAAATCATTACCCATCCATCGCCCGACTCATTTTCGTCAATTAACCTTAACGGAAAATGCCATGTGACAGACGAAATCTTATGTGACACAAAAATCTGTTAAAATCTGCCACTTAGATTTATTTATTTTTTAAAAAAGAAGAAATCTGGAACAAAGAAATAATGTTTTCATACAAAATAAACAAAACACAAAATCCCAATTGAACCCTAATTGCAAAGAAAACGTTACTTTTATGTTCAAGATTTCCTTTTTTTTTTTTATATATGCACACATTTTAATAGATTTTTGTGACACATAAGATTTCGTCTGCCACGTGATATTTACTGTTATGGTTAATTAACGAAAATGAGTCGAGTGATGAATGAGTAATGGTTTGAGGTAGATCAAGAAGCAACGGGTAATACTTTAAAGTCAAAGGAGCAAGTGGTAATGTTAGATAAAGTTGAGTAATTATTTATTAAATTTATTCTATCAGAGCAAAGACTATTTGAAATTGTCATAGAAGTATGTTAAACCATATTCAAATAAGATCACATCACGATTAGTCTTTGTTGAACCACTTGATCTAAACGCTAAAGTTGTTAAATAGACCACACACATATCATTTAAATATTGTCTTCAACATGCCTCCATGTGTATGCGGTCCATTAAACCCTAACGCATGCACAATTCATAATGGGTGCAAAGAGACTTGAACCTAGGACCTTTGCCTGCTCTAGTACTATGTTGAATCACTTGCTTAACCTGTTAGATAATGCGACATGTATATCATTGAAATGTTGTCTTCAACAGTTTTCATGATGGATTTGGTATCCATCATGTACACATTCACATTTTGGAGCAATTAAGGTTTTTGGGACACGTATTATCAATTTGTCTGCCTTTTTCCTTTGTTTGAATATGTGGACTATGAGCATGTTTGGCTAATCGTAAGACCTTCGCGAGATCCGAAAGTGGAGAATGCATGGCATTCTTTGGGCACATAGGATCAAAGGTAAAACAACGCTCTCTTGGCAGAGGCGGCAAGAGACTATAGGGCTTGTTGGAGCTTTTGAGCATAAGGAATCGATGCCGAAGACGGATCAAGGCATGAAAGGCCAAAGGATGGAATGTCCAAAGTTGATCGTGAACCTGTCGTGTGACCCGTTGGTCCTAAGCAATGTCTCATGAGAAGCAACCCACTTAGAAAGAGCTCTCCTTTATGTTAGAGGGGCACTAAAATGGAACTTCAATTACTTTTCTAGAGTGTAAGTTAAGACTTTTAAGAAAAGTAAGTTTGTTAGGTAAAAAAAATATTTTTTAAAATTATGTGTGGCAAAGAAGAAGCTTAAAAATTTATTTCTTTTAAGCTTAGCAAACATGCTATATGTAATAACAATCGCAACAAACTAAGCCCCATTGTTCCAAAATAAAAAATTTGGTTGGCTATTGAATCCTTTTTCCCACTCCGTTTGCTCCATTGGTATGTCTATAGGATGATCCAATGCAATCAAATTCTTTGCAACCACATTAGGCCGTGTAACTTTTGATCTACACCTCCTCTTATAACTTGTTCTATCGGGATTTGGGACCACATATAGTTTCTTTTAGGTCTATGGAAGACATTTCCTAATACAAGCCGCCTTTCCTTTACCTTATCGACAAAGTCACCTCATTTCTTGGTGCATGTTTTCATTCTTATTATCCATTCTAGTATGAGCACACATCCATCTTAACAACCTCATTTTTCCTACATTCATTTATTTAAGAAGCAAATTTTTTGTATCGACGCTTGGTCAAATGATTGTGGAAAAGGAAAGTGAACAAATTAATTGTGCGACTAAGAAGGCAAGAAGCAATAATGGATATGTTATTTTAATGTCTGTATGAGATTAAGTTTGACACATGCTAATCTATTACCATGTTTCTCGTGGCAAAAAAAAAAGGTGAACTTGGACTTTTATAATAATAAAGAACTGGATGTTTTATTCTCCTTTAAGGTAGTCAAGAGCAAGAACTGCAGCCTGATGGCTAAATATAAAATTGAACGTTCAATTTTGATTTTGTATGATGCAGCAGTCGACTAGTTATCCCTGTACAAGTTTGACCATCCAAGGATAAACGGAAATTTGAAAGTCACCACAAGTACCTTAAGATGGAACGAAGGATATTCGCCATAGTGCATTGTAGATTATCTATGATGTGTTATGATGACATACGACGGACTGAAAATTTTCCAAGCGGTGAATCATTGATTATCCTTTATGATTAGTGAGATTATGATAAGCCTCCAATTGTTTTCACATATCACAAAGCGCAAGAAGCAATGAACAAGAGCAGTTGACAAAGGCTAAAGCAAAGAAGTTAGCTTGACAAAGTGCTAAAGCAAAGGGCGCTTTTGGAATAATAGGATGGGGTACTCTAGTAATTGTCTACATATTGCGCTTAGTTAGAATATAAAAGGAGAGGGATCATTCGTAAAGGTATCAAATCGCTTAGTAGAAAAGGGAGAGAACCAACTCTCTCGAATTGCTGGGTACCTTTATTTTACATTGTAATTTTCTGTTCTTTGTTATATTTGATTACACATACATACATAGTATATTTCTACAATTTTCAAGAGTAATTCTCCATTTATTGGCTGCTATTCATCCTTCTTGTTGGTCATGTTGCAAATTTTCTACATCTCGCAATACAAAAATAATCGAATCTTAGATTACATGTTTGATAAGTAAATGTTGACTGCTTATCTGCTTACATTCTGCTTCATTGTCAATAATATATATGTTATTATCCCAAATTAATAAATAAATAAAAAAAAAAGTTGTTATATTGTTAAGAAAAAAAGAGGAAGGATAGTTAAAATGTGACGCCCGGATCCTAAAACCCGAGAGTCATAATGACATATCATAAAAAAGATAACCAATGAACATTTTATTTAGAACAAACTTTAATCATAAAACATATGTTCCAAAATTCTTATTTAATTAAAGACTCCTAATCTAAATATTCCACCACGGGTGTTGTCCATGCTTCGAATCTTCACAAGTCCTAGTTACCTGGAAGGGGGAAAAATGAAAGGGGTGAGAAAAATCTCAGTAAGTACATACGTGTTCATATATTAACAATATTATGGAATCTTGGACTTGAAACATGAAACATGAAACATGAAACTTGTATACTTGTATACTTGAACTTTCATTTGGGACTTTCATTTGGAACTTTCATTTGGGACTTTCATTTGGAACTTTCATTGGAACATTCATTTGGAACTTTCATTTGGTACTTTCATAGTGGAGACATAAAAACTATACCGAACTTAAGATGGTAATAGTTATTCATGCGTAGCGCTACTAAACTCCGGTCCGATCTTATAACATACATGTGGACCCATCATATACATTTCATAAACATGTAACATAAAAACATGTATACACTTATCTTGCTTGAATCAATGAAGAACGATGAATTTGCTAAAACGTCTCTTTCACTTCACTATTTCTTGAATCGTGCTTATGTATAAACCGAGAGAAAGTGTATATTGTGGTGTGAAAATTATGATGGACCTTAGGTTTTATTTATAGGGTTACCAAGAGTCCTAGTTGAAACCAATTGAAACTCTTTAAAAGATAAACCTTATCTTGAACTCTTATTTTTAAAAAAACAATCATATCCTAAGAGATAGGATTTGTTGAGGATAACTCAACTACATTTATCTTAAAGGTCCATTCAAACATTTAAACGATATACACTACCATAATTATCCCACTTTAAATTAATTAGATAAAAAATATGTAAAATTATATCTAATTATCCAATTAAAATACAATCTGCAACATGTGGACAAAAAGTAAATTACGCTTTGGTCCCAAACTATCGTTTACTTCCAAATTGGTCTTTAATTTTTCGATAAAAACATAATATTTATATATTCAAATTTAACGGCTAGTTATGTTGATTCCGTATTATAATCTATCCACTTAAAACAATTTTTGTCCTCTACAATTTACCTCGCTTATCGTCGGTAAATAGTCGGGATACTTAGATCGTATTTCATCCTCGCGTTCCTAAGTTGCCTCTTCTACCGAATGGTATTGCCATAATACTTTAACCAACAGAATCTCTTTGTTGCGAAGCTTCTTCACTTTCTGAGCTATAACACATACCGGTGCTTCTTCATAACTCGGATCTTCTTTGAATTTCCAAAGGTTGAAGTTTTCACTACATGAGTTGGGTCAATAACATACTTTTTGAGCATTGATATGTGGAAGACATCATGTATTCTTGAAAGTTCCGTGGCAAAGATAACCGGTAGCGACATTCCCAACTCGTTTAAAATTTCAAAAGGACCGATGTACTCGGTCTAAGTTTACCCTTCTTACCGAACCGTAGTACTCCTTTTATCAAGCGTAACCTTTAAGAGTACTTTATCTCCGACTACAAATTCCAAATCTTTTCTTCTTTTGTCTACATAATTTTTCTGTCTATCTTGAGCCTTCTTCATACTAACTCTAATCTTCTCGATTAATCGCCTTGCATCGCTTGTTCAACAATTTCTGCCCAAGATTTTACGCCACCAACTTCATCCCAATGAACGGGTGATCTACATTTCACTTGTATAACGCCTCATAGGGTGCCACGCCATGATAGGCATGGTAGTCATATTATTATATGCAAACTCAATTAAAGGTATATGTTTTTCCCAATGGCCTCCAAACTCTAGAACATACAATCGGAGCATATCTTCTAAAGTTTGTATCGTCTGCTCAGATTGTCCATCCGTTTGAGGATGAAAAAGTCGTACTAAATTTCAATTTAGTACCCATAGCCCGATGTAAACTCTTCCAAAAGTTCAAGGTGAATCTTGGGTCTCTATCTCGATCTGAATTGAAACTGGGACACCATGTAATCTCACCACTTCTTTAACATATAACTGTGCAAATTGATCCATAGAAAAGTCATGCGAACAGTAAGAAATGGGTCGACTTGGTTAATCGGTCAACAATTACCCAAATGGCCTCACGACCTTTTATCGACTTCGAAAACCTACCACAAAATCCATCGTCACATGTTCCCATTTCCATTCGGAACCTCCAACGGTTGCAATAATCTCGACGGTCGCTGATGTTCGGCTTTCACTTGTTGGCATATTAGGCACTTCTCTACATATTTAGCTACATCCTCCTTCATATTTTTCTACCAAAATATAGTTTTTAAGTCACAATACATCTTTGTACTTCCCGGATGTACGTAATAAGGAGTAGAGTGAGCTTCTTTCAAAATCTCATTTCTCAATTCCTCAAAATTCGGTACACAAAGACGTCCTCGATAACATAATACTTTATCTTCGGCTATGTTGAAATCCTTCCGCTTCTCAGTGTCAATCTCAGCTTTGATAAACTCGAAGAACTGATTACCTATTTGATGGCTCTTAATCCGATCACAAAGAGTTGGTCGAATCGAAAGTGCTGCAATTCGAGCAACAGAATCAGAAGGTAGGATAATCACCTCGAGATTTAATCTTTAAAATTCCTTCCATAGGGGTCTCTCGTCTCGGCAACATTGCCACTTGTCTGTTGTCTTCCTACTTAAGACATCCACTCGTTGCTTTTCGCGGATGGTAATGGATTTCACAATCGTAATCCTTTACCAATTCAAGCCATCTCCTCCGCCTCATATTCAACTCTTTTTGGTGAAAATATACTGAGTGCTCTTATGATCCAGATAGATGTCACACTTTCCTCCGTCTGCATAATGCCTCCATATTTTTAGAGTGTGGACTACCGCAGCTAGCTCTAGATCATGTGTTGGATAGTTCGCTCACGAGAACTTCAACTGCCTCGATGCATACGCAATTACCTCGCGCTTGTTGCATTAATACATATCCAACGCCTGCTTGACGCATCAAAGAGACTACAAAATCCTTTCGATCCTTCAAGTATAGTCAATCTTGGCGCATTAATTAACTTCTTCTTCAATTCCTCGAAACCGCTTTTACACTTCTCCGTCCAATTCAAACTTTATACCCTCGAGTCGTCACCGTGTTAATGGTCCCGATATTTTAGAGAATCCTCAATAAACCTTCTCGTAATATCCCGCTAAACCCAAAAAGCTACGGACTTCTCCTACATTAGTTGGCCTCGACCGGTTCGATCGTGATCTACTTTACTGGAGTCCACTTCTATTTCTTGTGTTGTGACCACATGTCTAAGAAATACTACCCGTTCCAACCAGAGTTCACACTTTTTGAATTTTGCAAGAAGTTTTTCCTTCCTTAGGATCTCTAACACAATCCTCAAGTGTTCTTCGTGCTTTTCTTCGCTTTGAGAGTAGACTAAAATGTCGTCAATGAATACGATGACAAACTAGTCCAAGTATTCATGGAAAATGCGATTCATCAAGTCCATGAAAACTCCAAGAGCATTAGTTAAGCCAAACGGCATAACTAAGAACTCATAGTGACCATAACGAGTTCTTAAGGCGTCAGTCTTTGAAATGTCACCAGGTTTGATTCTCAACTGGTGATATCCTCGACCTTAAATCGATCTTTGAAAATACTTTGCCCCTTGTAGTTGGTCAAATAAATCTTCAATTCTAGGAAAGGGGTACTTATTCTTAATAGTGATTCTGCTCAACTCCAGATAATCGATGCACATCCTCATCGACCGTCTTTTTCTTAACAAAAGCACAGTGCTCCCTATGGGTGATACACATCAATCGAATGAATCCTTTTCCAATAACTCCTCTATTTGGGCCTTCAATTCATGTAACTCCTTCGCGCGCCATTCTATAAGGAGCTTTAGAAATAGGTGTAGGAATCGATCAATTGTGAACTCTACTTCTCGTTCGGTGGCATTTCATTCAAATCATCGAAAAACATCCGAAAAATCCCGCACTACCTTAATGTCACCCAATGTTTAGTTCTTTAACTTCCTTAGCTACTATTGTCATTAAGAATCCCGTACATTCTTCCGACCTCAAAATTTTCCTCGCCTTCAATGCCGAAAATGATACGGGATAGGGGTTTTATCTTGGTTACCGAAGGTGAAGTTCTACCTCTCCAGTCGCTTAAACACCACCTCCCTTTCAAAGCATAAAATAGTTGCGTGGTTCTTGGATAGCCACCCATTCCTAAAATCACGTCGAACTCTCGCATGTTCATGACATATAAGTTTGTCTCGAGTTTTCACCGTTAATCTCTACCTTAGCTGCTTTTACTATCCGCTTGCACTCAATACTTCTCTTGAGGAGTAGCAACATCTAAGGGAGTACTTGCATGTTCACTAGGAGTATTGAGTTTGCTCATAAACTTGTGGTTATAAAAGAGTGAGTAGAGCCGTAATCAATCAAAGCATAAGCGGTATACACGGAGATGAAGATATTACCCGCTAACACGCTGCGGTCTTGATCATTTTCTTGTTCTCATGAGTGCAAACACCTCGGCTTGGCCCTTGGGAGATTTCCACCCTTCGGGAGATTTCCGTGCTTTTGTTGATGTTGCTGCTGCTGCTGCTTCTTTCTTCTTCTTTTGCCCTCGGGATGTAATTTGCCACACGGCCCGCCTTTCCACAAAAATAGCATGAATCGTTCCTATAAACACACTCCAAAGATGGCGCTTCGCGCACCGCCGCAAATCGGATGTTGATTATTGTTCGTAGTTGGATGTTGCCGATAATTGTTTGTAATGGAGTCCCTTTACTCCTTTTCGTGAAGTTCGCTTCATTTATCCTTACCCACTCGCGCTTCTCGAATGACCCAGATCGTGGTTGCTTGTTACTTTGCTATTGGAGTTTTCCTTAAAATCGGCTAGGCGAGCCTTAGCTAGCACTTCATGGTACGTCACATAATTCCAAGGTAACCACCGATTGCCTTAAGGTCATCTTTCGCCTCGCTCAAAGCGCCTGTCTCGCTTAAGCTCGGTGTCGAACCAACTCCGGTGCGTGGCGTGATAATTCATCAAACTTCCTTTCATACCCTATCGTGGTCATTGTACTCGCTTCAACGTCGAACTCGCCTCTTTCTCGACTTCAATGCTTGGTGGATAGTACTTTTATAGGAAAAGTTTTTTGAATTCATTCCAAGTCCACACATGGTCACTAGCTTTGGACCTGGCTGTCGAGTCCCACCAATGTCTAGCTCTTTGTTTCAGCATGAATGCTGCACAAGTCACCTTTCTAGGATCTGGGCATTCAATTAGGTTAAAGATCCGCTCAATTCCGGCTATCTAATCTTCGGCTACTGTAGGTCGACCCACCCTCAAATGACGGGGATTGAGCTTCTGAATTATTCAACAATCGCAGCCACCTCATTCCTCGAATCGGGGTTTGTCCAGATTGGTGTTGGCACCAAGTTGCGATCACGTCAAGGAATTGCATAAATTGATTGGTTGGTTCGCTTTTCCTCGCTTTTGTGGTGACCGCCCTATTGTTAGCTTTTCTAGCGAGTTTCCATTTCCTTAGTTAACATGTAAATGTAAAACAATCAATCATCGAAAGCTCTAATCTCGTGAAAGATTAACATACTTTATTTTATAAATCTTGATAATTTGACATAAAAGGAAATGATTACTTGACATGCAAGTCCAAAACTTAGAATATAAAACATAGCTTTCTAGTCATCTAAAAATTCTCTCCATCGCTTTCGCTTATTCTTGCTTCTTGATTATCCACATGGTTTGGCTCACGCGCTTCATCGTGGTATGGTGCTGGGGTTGTACTCGTGGCTTTCCTCCGGGTCTTCCTCTCAGTCTTCCTCAATAATGTTACCATTATTGTCCACCGAGGGTACCACCGCGTGGTCGAGCTCAATCATTTCCCTATTGTCGGTGATTAACCATTTCTCCTCAAACTCATCATTAAAAAGGCCTGGGGTGCCGATATTCAAACCTCTGCTCAATTTCATCCATAAACTGCTCCAAGAAGAAATTTGAGTGTCCTCTGAAGGTGATACACAATTTCATCTCTATGAAAGTTGTGCCAATTTCTCTCTCTCGCTCCTCTTATAATTTTGTTCACGCTGCTCGTTGTTCTAGCAGACATAGTTCGGGTTCTTTACATACGCCTTATGTAATTTCAAAACATTTCACGCCTCTTGCCTTTGGGCTCTAATTTCTTGTGGACGCCTATCAACCATCTAAAAAGAAAGAAACATATCGTAATTAATTGTTTTTGTTTCATTAACTTGAATATCGCGCAATTAATTAAAAGCGCTTCCAGCGAGGAGGGGTCATTTAGACCACTTAAATCCCAAGCTCTCCTTAGAGCAGCTTTAGGTCCTTTTCGACAAAGCCTTTCAATTTCATGAATATCAAATCAAGAAAACTCAAACAATAGGGTAGAATATTAATGCTTTTCCAGATATGTAAATCTTTTTTTTTTCATTAGAAATAACATGATACTTAATTAACATTTAAATATAAAACATGCTTTTCATATAATTCTTAATTTCTATCATAGATTTCATACATATTCAAACATTTAATCATTCATATTCGCATAATAATTTAAAAAAAATAAATACATTATGTAAAATTACTTGTACCTGACTTGGAGATTCGAAGTTTGGACGATCACCCTGGTGAATTTTAAATCAGCTTATCATGAAATAGTCTTTATTACTTAACTAATAACCAAAAATTTTTTTCATTGAATTGACGTCCGTGAACAACAGACACCGTCATTGTTCACGTGTGAATATAAAATTCTTTTTTTTTTTTTTGAAAGTCTACAGAAATGTAAACCTTTGCTTTGATACCACTTTGTGACGCCCGGATCCTAAAATCCGAGAGTCATAATAACATCATAAAAAAGATAATCAATGAACATTTTATTTAGAACAAACTTTAATCATAAAACATATGTTCCAAAATTCTTATTTAATTAAAGACTCTAATCTAAATATTCCACCACGGGTGTTGTCCATGCTCGAATCTTCACAAGTCCTAGTTACCCGAAGGAGAAAAATGAAAGGGGTGAGAAAATCTTAGTAAGTACATACGTGTTCATACATTAACAATATTATGGAATCTTGGACTTGAAACATGAAACTCAGATACTTGAACTTTCATCGAACTTTCATTGAACTTTCATTTGAACTTTCATCGATTCATTTGGAACTTTCATTTGGTACTTTCATGGTGGAGACATAAAAACTATACCGAACTTAAGATGGTAATAGTTATTCATGCGTAGCGCTACTAAACTCCTATCCGATCTTATAACATACATGTGTAACCCATCATATACATTTCATAAACATGTAACATAAAAACATGTATACACATACCTTGCTTGAATCAATGAAGAACAAGAATTTGCTAAGTCGTCTCTTTCACTTCACTATTTCTTGAATCGTGCTTATGTATAAACCGAGAGAAAGTGTATATTGTGGTGTGAAAATTATGATGGACCTTAGGTTCTATTTATAGGGTTACCAAGAGTCCTAGTTGAAACCAATCGAAACTCTTTAAAAGATAAATTTTATCTTGAACTCTTATCTTTAAAAAAACAATCATATCCTAAGAGATAGGATTTGTTGAGGATAACTCAACTACATTTATCTTAAAAGTCCATTCAAACATTTAAACGATATACACTGCCATAATTATCCCACTTTAAATTAATTAGATAAAAAATATGTAAAATTATATCTAATTATCCAATTAAAATACAATCTGCAACATGTGGACAAAAGGTAAATTACGCTTTGGTCCCAAACTATTGGTTTACTTCCAAATTGGTCCTTAATTTTTCGTATATAAAACATAATATTTATATATTCAAATTTAACGGCTAGTTATGTTGATTCCAGATATTATATAAAATATTATTTGTTTTGAGTTTGGTGGATAATTATTTATTGCACTAGTGAGTGGTCTCTTTTGTTTCTGCGTGATGATAGTTCATAATTTTGAAGAAATATTTACATTTTCCAGGTTATAATTGCCACAAATATTGCAGAGACAAGTATAACCATCGATGATGTGGTATATGTAATAGACTGCGGTAAGCACAAGGAGAATCGTTATAATCCACAGAAGGTTTGTTCTAGTCTTCATGGACTTTCATTAGAAATAAGATTATTTTTCTTGGATGATGATTGTTCTCAACAAAGGTGTGCAGCTCATTGTTTTTTATAATTTGGTATTTATCTTGTGATTAAGGGCTTAAAGAATTCTTTCCCAGAAGAAAATGCTTTTTTTTAGTGTGCGAGAAAATGGTCTTATCTGCATGGTGACTTCAATTTTAGTTATTGCAGTACATGATTGATATGCAGCCTAAGCACTTATGTTCATAATCGCCTCTAATATGATTTGAATGCCCTTTAATGTGACTAAATGAGAATGAAATTAAAGTAACTACTTGACGTGGATGCAGCCACCTTTAATTTTATATGCAGTTAATTTTGTTTATACTAAGGTTTCTCTTTAGCATATGTTTGCTATTGCTTAAATTATAATTTCAGCTGGTCAAACTGGTCAAACATAATTCTTATCCACACATTTGATAGAACGCACAACTTACAGCTCATTTTTATCCACACATTTACCTACAACTTATAATATAAGCACTTAAATTATAATTTCAGCACTACCAAACATATTTATTCTATTGAAAGGGCATAAAGTATGTTCGGGTATTGGTTTAAACAGTGCTCCATAATGACCTAGCACAGCATTAGTAAACCTGGAAAACTATAGAATGATATTTTGTATTGTAAAGAAGTTTCAAGTGATGGTCCTTTTGCTGGTTTGACTTTTAGATTTATCAGTAGCCATGACTATCAAGTAACTAGGCTGTAACAAATAAAACCTTAACGAAGGGAGATTATAGAAGGCAGGATACACAATCTTCGTGATGTACAATTCAATTGCTTGGCCTTTTGCACCCACGGGTACCTTCTCTCTTAGGTTTTATTCAACCGCCTTTCGTGGGAAAAAAGTGCACTTTGGAATATCAATCATTATATGTGCATAATAATAATTTTGACATGTAACCCTTGGCCACCTGTACTCATGTTTTTAACTGATTATAATAGAAACTGTCAAGCATGGTTGAAGATTGGATATCTCAAGCGAATGCAAGGCAACGGCGAGGAAGAGCTGGGCGTGTGAAGCCAGGAATCTGCTTTTGTTTGTATACATGTCACAGATACGAAAAAGCTCATGCGTCCATACCAGGTACATAGTGCCTCCTGAAACACAATCAATGAGTAAATAGATAGTCTTCTGCAATTTCATTTTCCTCATTTTGACTCGATTGTACTTTATTTCTGGCACTGCAATCAATATATGTTGTCTGTCTAGATACCTGAGATGATGCGGATGCCATTGGTAGAGTTGTGTTTGCAAGTGAAGCTACTTTCTCTTGGTGGCATGAAACAATTTTTATCTGAGGTGAGTTCTCTCATCTTTCATAGAAGGTTCTATGTGTTCGATTCGTATCTTTTACACTTCGCTGTAAAGATCAATTTTTGTTAACATAGGCATACATGTTTTCTTTGACTTGTATTCTGTACTTTTCCATTTTCAGGCTCTGGAACCTCCAAGAGAAGAGGCTATTGCATCAGCAATTTCTTCATTATACGAGGTACTTCTCATACATTTTACTGAACAGAGTTGACATATAATGTCAAATTTTGACTAGTGTTGCATAATCAATATTGCACTGTTCACCAAATAAAATATTAATTTTATTGTTCTATCAATGTCAAGCTTTTCTACTTTTACCCAAACAAAACTGTCCATGCACAATTGATCAGGTCCTGATACTGGTATAAATGCACTTTTATAAGCTATTTTATTTATAACAATCCATTCAATCTTTGCTTGCTTTCAATAAATAATCTCAAAGCAATATGCCTATGCTGTTTTCCAGCTACAAATCAGGTCGTATGTGAGTTTGCAGTACTTTCTCGTGCTTGCATTTTGGTAACATGATCTAAATTATGGTCTTAATTGAACCTTGTACGTAGGTTGGTGCCATTGAGGGAGATGAAGAGTTGACACCTCTTGGATATCATTTAGCTAAACTTCCAGTTGATGTACTGATTGGAAAGGTATGCATCATCTGGTGACCTTTATGCTATGGAGCCTTAATTTTAAGAACCCAATATTGAAGGCTTACATTTAGCATGTTTGGGTGGGGCTTATTTGGAGCCTATGAGCAGGACTTTTTCTCCTCTCCTGCTTATAAGCTCCAAATAAGCCCCACCCACACATGCTCAGATTATCATCAAGAGAAGCAACTATAAAATGAACAAGATCCCTTCTCCCTAAACCCCTAAAGAGAAGAGTTAGGACCACATCCAGGTAATAGGTGAAGGAAGTATGCTTATGCTCACGATTGTTTTGTTTGTAACATCATAATTCATGAACCATCTGCTCTCCCACTGTCAACTGTTTATGTTGTTATGGAAGACAGTAATAGTAGGGCTCTTCAAAACAGATGTAGACGTTCAGGTGGTTAAAAGCACACTCCATATCATGTATACAGCGGAGTTAATTGGAGTCCCTTTTAATACATCTTTTTTTTTTTTTTTGATTTTCTGGATTGTATTCATGATTGGATAGAACTGCTCTGAATTGGATTGACTAGACGCACACTTAACATATCAAGAAAGAAGTGTTCTAGGCATAATTATAAAACACAGGACCAGACCAAGTGGTCCGACCAGAAACCGGCTCCTTGGGTAACAAAGCAGTCTGGATGACTATCTTTCTTCTAGGCATCTTTATAAAACCTGGGACCAGACCAAGTGGTCTGACCAGAAACCGGCTACTTGGGTAACAAACCAGTCTGGATGACTCTATCGAACCTGATTGCAAATGAACCGGTCAAAAACTGTCTAATGTTACTGTTTTCCAGAAAACTGAAGGCTCGAACTAGAGGCTCCATTTTGTTAAACCTGTTGGTTTGTCCAAATTCTTCCAATACTCTCTTCTACCAAGTTTTGAGTCTGGGACCTTCAGGTTATATTCCCACTAGTTCTCCCCTGCGCCACTTTGAGTTGTTGACTGTAATTCCCTGTAAAGTATATATAAAAGTTAATCCATCTTTGGGTACCATATAAAGAAATTTCAATAGCAAAGCAAAAGAAAAATGCTCTGTTGTGGGTGAACAAAATCTCATTTTCTATGTGGTTTTTCCTGCATGCGACACATGAGCTACTCTGTTGTGTGCTCACATTGTACATTCATCTATATAATTGAATTGTCAACGATAATAATACTCATTTTGCATTGCAGATGATGTTATATGGTGGAATATTTGGTTGTTTGTCACCCATTCTCACTATATCAGCGTTTTTGAGCTACAAGTCACCATTTGTTTATCCGAAAGACGAGGTCCTTTCTTTTAGGCTGTATGTAATTATCGTTGAGTTCTGTCACACGATGAAATTACAATGTTATATGCATATTGCAGAGGGAAAATGTTGAAAGAGCAAAGTTGGCTCTGGCGACCGATAAGATTGGTGATGCATCAGTTCAGATCGATGGTATACGACAATCTGACCATCTCATTATGATGATTGCATATCAGAAATGGGATAAGATTGTGCACGAGGTTGGTCTATCTAAATCATAGTTGAACAGATCTTTTATAAAGCAGATATTGGATTTTCTTTGACCGGCATGAAATTGTAGGTTTTAATTTTGATTTTGATTTTTGATTTTTTTCCATTTCCATAGATATATGGTATTCTGCATGCAGATCCTTGCTGCTAGAACCATAATAGTTGAATTGGGATACAAATCAAGTAGCAGAGAACCATTTTTATGATACAAGTGGTGTATGTGTAACATAATATATGTTAGTTTCATTAAAAAGTCATAATAATAGGCAGTGGACAAAAAATAATATGAAAGTTACTATTACTGAGAAGTATTTTTTAGTACATGGGATATATCATGATACTGCTTCTAATAAATTGACCAGATTTATGGCTAAAATTTACCAAAATAAAATGCCTAGTAGCCATTTTCTGACTAATAAGTGGAACAAGCACAAAACGAAAATACAAGATATGGAGAGAAATATTAGGCAAACTAGTTGTAGTAAGGATTTACCTTATGCATTCATTTGTTAGTGCTTGTACCGTAATGGCGTAATCTGTTAACTCATGAATAATGAGCCAAGGGTTCCATAATTTTATCAGCTCAAATTTACCTTCCCACATGAATTTTTTTGCATCTGTTTCTTCTATATTATTTTTCATTACATTAGCTGCTTGTTACAATCAAATAAGTCAAACGTGACATGAAGTTTATTAAACTGCTATATCCATAGACTACTTTCATTTTATACCACAATGTGGTTAGTAGTAGAATAATCAAGCATTTTAATTATGCATATGTGATAAACCCTTGTTTGGATCAAGTTAATTTGATAAGTTAACAAAGCTCGGAATTATCTTCGATTGCATTGGATGAGTTGAATTTTATTTGAATTTGTTTAGACTCTATTCTAGTGTATATCATGATACAGCTGAATCAAATGTATGATAACAGTTGCTTAGTACCCTATATGAAAACACGGGATTTAGAACTTGTGTTTTCCATCAAATTTGGTACAAACATTGGGAGGCATATCACGTATTGTAAGATCTATGCAAATAAGTCTATGACTACAATGTTTGATCCCTGGGATTTGAAACAATGTAAGTCAACAGTAAGGAGTTGAGGTTTGGTTTTCACTTATTGGTGTGTTAGTGTCGAAAATAGGTACCAGTAATTTACGAGGTTGTCTGGATTAAGTACAAATCCATAACTGATTGTTCCATGTATTATAATTAGTGTATGTTTGGTAGTGCTGGAATTATTTTTTAAGTTCTTATATTATAAATTGTGAGTGAATGTATGGATAAAAAGTGGGTTAGTAAATTGTGGGTCCTATGAAATGTGTGGATAAAAAGTATGTTTGACCAGTTGAAATTATAATTTAAGCACCATCTTGTAAATTGTGGGTCCTATGAAATGTGTGGATAAAAAGTATGTTTGACCAGCTTGAAATTATAATTTAAGCACCACCAAACATGTGCTTAGACTGTTGATGGTAGATAAAACACGAGCAAAGTTTAGTGGCCAAACTCGCTCTTCAAAATATATAGATGATACTATTTTCATTTCTCTTCCCATTAGATTTTGGTCCAAAAAGGGACTTATGTCATCTAATATATATCTATGTCAAAATAAATAAATTTATGGTGTTTTAACTGTGTTACATTTGACAAATCGTGAATAAACTACAATTTTCTGAATTAAACATGTTCTTACACTTGTCATATCTACCATTTTATCACCACGAATAATTTGGAAAATTATAGGACTGATGCTATGGAGTCAAGGGTAGTTTAAGGGACAAAAATAGAATTTTTCAACTCAAATGGTTTGGTATAGACGACGATGAAAAGGAGTGCCCGTGAATAGGACTGTTCAAACAATACCTTTGAAAATTGAAATAGTGTCTGATGAAGTACTGGAAATATTGGATATTCCTCTCCGAAAGTTACCATTTTAAGGAATCTTTAGAAAAAATTTGTCGATGATAATTACGGGGTATGAATATTTTAAAGAATTATTAACTGCCAAATAATATTATGTTTTAGAATATTAAGGTGAGGGTACTGCTTAGCTGGACAACAACGAAATTTTTTTTGGGCCTCTTGCCTCTCATTTGAATGAAGTAACATCATACTTGTAGACAATAAAGGTGGTGATTGTTTTCTATTCTCGTACATCTAGAAAATTCCAAATAGCCATTCATGTAGGCCACAAAAAAAAAAATTAATAAATTCCAGATTGTATTGGTATATTCCAGTGGTTTTTCCATCATGATTTCAATTACCCTTGATTTAGAGGAACCACCCATGTATTAGGGGATAACTCTACTAAGATTGAAGAAATCTAAATGGCTTTTACCACCCAACTTAACTGTTTACCTTATCAGTTAAAATTTTTCGAGGTCCTTCCTGCTATACTGGACTCTTTGATAGAATTTGTGTACAGCATGTGATACTTTGTCAATTTACAGAGCTGCTTCTGATGTATCCTTCTTTATTTCAAGCTAACAATTTATTCTGTCATTGCAGCATGGAATTAGAGCAGCGCAAAATTTTGCAGTTCACATTTCCTTAGCAGCTCTGTCATGTTTATGATAAGGTATGATTTCTGTTCTATTTACGTTGAATTAAATTTGGCTTCCAGCTTTGAAACTATCTCAGAGACATTTAAATTGGAGTGTCTTTATTGTGACAACACTTGTGGAAAACTGGAAAGGATACCATGCATGAGAAATAATGCTGTATGAATTATTATTTCTTTGGGAAATGGGACAACACAACCAATTCCATGATCTATTGACTGCAAACCGCTAGTTGAAAATAAATTGTAGCTGATCTTAGCCTGGTCCAGTGCATGTAACTAAACATAATCCTTGGAGGATAAACAATGAATTATGTGTGACCTTTAATTTTCCTTTTAACTATTTATCTGTGTCCTATTATGCCAGGGACATGAGAATACAGTTGGGTACATTGCTTGCTGACATTGGAATTATTAGCATTCCGAAGAATTATCAGGTACTTTTTAGTTGCCAAACAATTGTTGAGATGTAGTTGTCAGTCTGGATACATGCGTGTTTCCCCTTTCGAACTACTGAATATCTTCGCCACCGACTATAATTGTATGAATGCTATATTTGGTATGAGTTTAACTCATTCATTCATAAGAGCTCCAAATTGAGAAGTGAAGATATCAATAACATGTCGTATAAAAGGTTTCTTGTTCAGTTCTATTTTCATGCCATATGACAGTATAAAACGTAATGCTATTAGAATAGAGAGAGACGAAGAGGAAGACTTCTGTTGACAAACTCTAGCACAGGCACTTTAGAAAAGTCAAATAAGAGGTTAGTTTGGTGCATTTGTGTTGTGATTTGACACATTGGAAAATAAGAATAGATGTTGCAGTGCTTCGCCAGGGGTCTTGGAACTTGGACAGAAGGAATCATAATGAACCTGTTTGCTGGTTTCCATTCAATTTTCCCACAAGATAATGCTTAACCATAACGCAGTAAGAGTGAAACTCTCAACATAATTAGCAAGGAGATTTTTGTCAACGATTACATTGATACTCAAGTATACGAGTGCTTTACGATGCTCTCCAGTAGTAGTGACCTGCCATTGGTAGCAGAAATGCAAGTTTATGCATGATTTGTGTGTGTGTACTAGAATGTTGCCTGTGGAAATTCTTGGGCTCTTTCTTTTGTATTCTGGGATAAGTGGTTACAGCCTTGCAATCTATATAATTTTAATCTTGTGGGAATTCTCATAAAATGATTATGGGGTTTTCAGTGGTGGTATTTGGGACTCCAAGTTACAATTAGTACATTTTTTGCTGTCCGAGAACTTCTCAATTACCCATTCAATTGTGGGATTTTCATTTCCAGAACTGTTTGGCAAGGTAGTCTGAAATATATTTGTGGATGTGACTGCCGCTCAAAATTATGAATTCCTTGGGCTTTTTTTTTTTTGCGGATTTCATTCTTTTATTGCTTTGTTTACCTTCATTTCAATTTCCCCTCCCTTTCCCTCCTTTTTAAATTTTTACAACAGTAATTGGTGCTCAAAAGCCTTTTAAGCTTACTTGCTTTCTAACCAGATTTTCCAACTACTTTAATGACAAGTAAATTTTGAAGCAGGTTGGGTGGAAAAGAAAGAAAAGCTTGACAATTGGCTTTCAGATTCGTCACAACCATTCAATCTGTATTCATGTCATTTTTCAGTAGTGAAGGTAAAATCATTTTACTGTTCTAAGTTCCAGTGAATCGTGTTCTTTATATATAATATGAAGGTGAAGTAAACTTGCATAATATGTTTTGAAGTCATGTTTGATGGGCATTATTTATGTGTTATTTTCGTCCATTTTGCTAGTATTTCTTTCTGAGTCTTGTAAACAAGTCTCGAGTGTAAAACCTAGTTGCAATTCATGCCTTAAATCTTTTCTGTTAAAAGGCATCATCCTGTACTTTTTCTGCACTAATTCTTTGCATAATGACAGAGCAAATACTGCTTTAAAATTATTGTTCCAAAATGCACTTTTGCTAAAACTGTAGACCTCTTATAATTTATATGCAATTTAATTTTACACGACTCAAATGAAAAGTTCTAAGATTTAATAACTTGCAGATTTTTAGTTTATTGAGGAATTGATATATAATTCATTTACCAGGAAACTTGGACCATTTCTCAATTTGAATTAGCATTAATAGTAGATATTATTAGCATCAGTATATACAGTATAAAGTTGAAAAAGTACTCTATTGTCAATGACCCTTCATTCATCACATATGATAAGTTTGAAAAACAGATAATTGATATGTAGGTAAAAGTTGAGATACTAAAACTCAGGAAAATCAGTCACTTCATCTGACTATCTGTTCAGGTGGATTTGTATTTATTGATTCTCAAGATGCATATGCAGGCAATACTATGTGCAGGTCTGTATCCTAATGTAGCCACGATTGAGGAAGGCAGTGCTGAGGGTCGCCCTGTGTGGTATGATGGAAAAGAGAAGTTCACATACACCCTTCTTCTGTTAATGGTAGTCAGAAAGCTTTTCAGTATCCATTTCTCGCCTTTCTCGAAAAGGTATGTGCCCTTGTTGACTTTTACTTCTTGTATTCCTAGAGATGCCATTGTGCAAGTCTATACCTGGATGTTAACAACATTTAAAGATATGGTGCTAAACCCCCACCCCGAAAAAATAAATGAAGGAATTGTTTGGGTGTTATCACTAGGGAGTTTTTTTTTTTGCTTCGGAAGAAAAAAGAATATATACGTCCGTATGTCTCTACTTCTTCAATTTTCCGCAATTCAAATCGTCATTCTTACTCATCAAAACTCCATCATGAACAAAGGGGTTCAAATCTCAATAACCCATTCTTATAGATCCTTATAGATCCTACGGTCGAATCCCACCACCGAAAAGCGGTATACTAGTATTATTGTGGTGGTGGTGGTCCCTATTTACTGAACCCTTTAAAAATATAAAAGAATCGATGTCATTCTTCTGATTCAGTGAGTTATTTTTCATTCTAGTAAAACCATTACTACGCACTATTGATTGTAAAGTTTGTAACTATATCTTATTACATTTGCGATTTGTTTCTCGAGGTCCTCCATTTGGGCAAATGGTTTAGTGGCTCGGTTGAATGTTAGAGACTCTACGCTATTTCTTTTCGATTAAATAACTAGACCTTTGAGGTTAGTGTAATTAAGTTGCCATTAATTTGAATATGTTTGTGTCATTTCTCATCTCTTACGGTTTAAGTTTTTAGATGAGGTGGTTCAACGTGAAATTGTAGCAGATAGAGACCCTGATTTTAAATCTCAAGGACGCACATTTATAGAAAATTGTCCGTGTGTCTCAGGCCATTGATAATAAATGAATTTGCCTAAACGCGAGGGAGACATGTTGTAAACTTAAATAGACAAATGTGACTCTTCTCTAACAGCTTAAGTGCTTGTTTGAAGGAGTTTAAAAGTAGTTTTTTAGGAGATTTTGATAAAAAATGATGAAATGTGTGGTTGAAAAGTTGATAAAAGTTGTGGATTCTATAAAATATGTGGTTGAAAATGAGTGTGAGAAAAAAAGAGTTTATTTTAAACTCTACCAAACATGTGCTAAGCTATTAGATGAGGTCGTTCAATAGATTGAACCTTTTGATTTGATATTTCATGACTGCTTCAATAGGTTTTGAGCTTAAATGCGATGTGTAGTCTTAGTTTCGTATTCGTAAAATATCACATTTTTAATCATCATGGCACCGGTTATCTTTCTTCATAATATCTGAAATTTTTCTTATTCTTCATAATTCCAGTTGAGACAACTAACGATTTTTACGAGACACTCACCGCTGCTTTCCCCTACTATCACATTTTTAATCATCATGGCACTGGTTATCTTTCTTCATAATATCTGGAAATTTTCTTATTCTTCATAATTCCAGGTTGAGACAACTAAAGTATTTTTACGAGACACTACCGTCGCTTTCCCCTACTCTATTTTGTTGTTCGGTGGACCAATAAATGTTCAGCATCAGGTATCTTACTCTAAACTCGATGGAGTAAATATGATTTATCAACAGATGCTCACCATTACAATCTTTGCCTTTTGTTTTTATCAAAAGTATACGAGAGTTGGCTATGCTTAAAAGTTACTTTTCTAACATGTAAGTCTTAACTTACTTTCTAGAAAAGTAAGTTTTTAAGTATAAAAGTTACTTTGAATATCATGTTTGGCAAATTAAGTAAAAGTAATTTTGACTTTACTTTTTGTGCACAACAAAACATGCTCTAAATGCATGTCTGCACTAGTTTAACTCATGCATCAGTTGATGGCATGTTCAGAATCATTTCTGCTTTCAATTCTGCAGACGGACTAATCTCTGTAGATGGTTGGCTAAAATGGCAGCACCAGCACAAACTGCTGTCCTCTTTAAAGAACTACGATTGACTCTTCATTCTATTCTGAAGGAGCTCATTCGTAATCCACAGGTATCCTATTCAGTTTTGCTGATGTAATAATTGTTTTGTATTTACCCTTGATTTGTTGTCTCTTAAATACTGTTTCATATGGTAACTCAAATTGAAACTATTACTATTTATCTTTACTTCATGGGCACTGGCTTTATAGACTTTCTTGATAACGAACATTTCGTATATGGGTCCCAGCTTTCCGCTACACTTTTGAAAGCCGCACATGCTCTGTATTTTGTAGTTAACTGTATCAATGCTTCTCTACTAAAAAAAAATATATATTTCTTTTTAGAAGCCTTGTGAAATGTTAATTTTCTTGGATTTTTGTATTGGTTATCCTTTTTCTGGATTTTTTTTTAATTACATATCGAATAACAGTCATCTTCCTCTTGCCCCTTTTGTGGCTTTGCAGAAATCAGCTGTAGTTGATAATGAAGTTATCAGATCTATAATTCAATTATTTCTGGAAGAAGATAAACCGACCAGGTGAATTGTTGAATCCTCAAGCGATGCACATTCAAGCAGATTTTTCCCGAGATTGATAGCCAAGCACGTTGGGTACGCATTTCCTCTCGTATTTTCACTGTCATGATGTGGTTTTATTCCGACACATTTAAAGAAAACATTTTTTTATCATAACAAAGTCTTTTGGCAGCTAGGCTGTTCACTGATCACTTGATTTGCAGACTTGAAGGTTAGCACTACTCGGTCCACCCTAATGTACGCTTATCCTTGCACTATATTGGCGTGTTTAGCAAGGTAGACTCAACTGCACAAACATTGTTAAAGAAGAAAAAGTAGAAGTTTGTTCATAGTACTATCCAGTTCGGTACTACATGCCAAACATAAGTATATCCTAAGTGTGGTTTAATGAGCTGCAGATGGTCATGGCAACTTCCACGATGCATGCTTTTGTTCTGCACTAGAAAGAAGGTATACAAAGGATGCGTGAATAAAGAATAATGTCCGGGTAATTTACCAATAATTTGAGCAATTTAATTGAGCTCTAATTTATGTAATACAGATCACTCCATTACCCAATTTTGTTATAAATGATCAATCTATGGATGTATTGATTTGTTGTTTTGACTTTGTTAATCTTGTGACAGTCACAGTATTTTTTAACACCATTTTTAACATGCTTGATCAACTTTGGCAGCATGTATTTAGTACGTTCAGTGAATTGCACTCGAACAGATTTTAAAATGTTTAACCTGGGTTGGCTGATCATAGAGATGGCAATGGCCCGGCTCGGCCCAATGGACGTGTCCAGCTCGACCCTTATAAGGACGACGAGCCGAACCCAAGCTCTATTCATCCCAAAGGTGGTTTTCATACCAAAATTTCATAGGTTAAGATGATTTGCATAATCACTTCGAAAGGTAAGGACGTTTTGTGTCAATTACCTAATAACGAATAAACACATTTGAAAAATGACTTTTTTTTTTCTTTTTTTTTTTTTTGCGGGGTTTGGTGGGGTGGGGTTGGATTTACTTATAATTATGTAGAACTAGGAATTTTTGTTATTTTTTTAGTATGTCCAAGTAGTTACTACCAAATGCTATATAGGTATGTTTAGTCAGAACTAAATAACAGTATAAATAATACTTTTGCTTATTTTTTACTTTAATATGGATTAGTGTTACTTACTGAGGGGCCGCTCTAGGAAAATTAAGCTATATTGGAGAAGCTTGTTCTCGAGCAGGGAAATGTGCAGATGAGATGAGCACACAAAATGGCATGTTCAACTAAGTTTAAAAGAGGATGGAATTAGAAATTGCGGAAAATTTGCTGTATACATGATTTCGTGTTGAAATTACAAATTTGTTGTTTCTTCTTTAAATTCTTGAAATACTGTTTTTTAAACCACATACAAACGCAAGCCGGAACCAATATGAAGCAAATCGATGATGGAAGACGGCGGAGGAGCAAAATTGTGATGGGATGGATCGATTATCGAGCTTGGAGGTGATGGGACGTTAGAATCGGCAGTGGATGTTAGTGTCGCTCAATGCAAAGTGTGATGGTGGTGCACGGTGGTGAGAGCGACGACAATTAGACGTGGTTTTGGGTGTGATATTAATGGTGGAGATGGTGATGAAATAGATATGGTGGTGGGGATGACTAGTAGCGGTGATGGTAGAGCATATGTCCGAGCATCGGATGGGTCGATTCGGATATTTTAATACTCGAAACTACTCGTTAAAGTTCAGATATTTCGTAAATGGAACTATTCGGTTCTACATAATTATTGGAACTAAACCCAAATCGGACATTTTTTTTAAATTGTTAGTTGAAAAAAATTAAAAATTGCAAACCTAGTAACATTATAGTTTTGGTTCGGGTTCAGTTCTATTCATACTATTTTTTTTTTTAATTGTTAGTTGAAAAAATTAAAAATTGTAAATTATTAACATTATAGTATGTTAGATATTAAAACAATTTATGAAAGATATAAATATTAACTGGAAGAATAGACACTAAAATTGTAAACTCATAAATTAGGATTAAAAAAAAATTCATCTCTCAAAATTGAGGGTTTGTTTTGGTTACATAGGAGTTTCGCGTCATTGCCTCAATGTGTGTTGAGCGAGAGAAAGATGAGAGAAAATGCGAGACAGACGACAATGTTTGTATTGAATATTTGAGCAAATTGCAATTGAAAATTTGAGATTTGGGTAATTAGAATTGGGTCAATTGAGTTTGAATTTGAGAGTGATGGATTTTGTACTTTTTATTTGGATCTTGGACAATGGACTTTCTTGTCTTTTGATGACCAGTAGTGTTGGATTGTGGATCATTGGGTTGTGATGAAAAAATTGTAAAAATAAAAATTTATATATATAAAAAAAGGATGGTTTCACAATATACCACAAAATATAAAATATTTAAAAAATGCTATCTAATTTTTTTTTTATTTTAAAAATACGGTTTTATTTTTGTAACACTTGTTACATTTGTTACGTTTGTTACATTTCTTATAAAAAACGTGTGTTACATTTGTTATATTTGAAATTTAAAATGTTAAAGTAATTGTAGAATTTTTATACAAAATCAAGTTTGTGGCAAAATTATCACTATAAAAAATAAAAAATTCGATTCCAATTTGGTACCCAAAGTAGTTCAAGAACCAAGAATTGACTCGAACTCGTAGGTTCTTGGTTCTGATTTTTAATTTTATTTTTTTGGAACCGAACAGAAATTTCTGATTTCGAATGCGGTTTCAGTTAAAATACACACTCCTAGTAGAGCACAACAATGAGAGTAGCGGGGGCTAACATTAGGTTGGATGTGGTTTCGCGTTCTGGGTGGTATGATTTAGGTTAGTTTTGGGTGCGTGATTTATGGTAAAGATGTGATGGTTTCAGATATGGTGAGATGATTAGTGATAGTGATGATGGCATCATGAAGATCTGGTCGCGGTGGTGGTTGTAGTTTATTGTAGAGGTAGGCACAATAGTATGTGGTGATGGTGGTGGGATGGTGGTGCATGGTGCAGATTGTAGTGTAACAATGGATGTTAAAAGTGGCGGCAGCGACAAAGGTGGCGGCGTCGGCAGCTACGGTGGTAGTTGTTTCAGCTTCGATGATAATGCTGGTGGTGAAAACATGTGGTGGAATGCGCATAACACGTGTAACACTAAGCATTACAAAGTGTAGTGTAAAAATGAATAAGAAAAAACAATATTTTGGTCATTTAAAAAAAATGGACCGTATTATGAGGATCTAGGATATCTGTGAAACTTGTGAAAATTAGGTACTCCACATTTCTTTTTTCAAGATTTTGAATTTTACTAGATAAGTTTTTTTTTTAATCAATTTTACTATGCATTAATTTTTTTTTTACTGGACAGTTGTAAAATAATTAACTTTATTTATTTATACATAAATCCATTAATTATTTTACAACATGTGATTGTTATTAAGTTAATTATAGATTTCAAAAATCATTAACAGAAAATCATACAATTAAGCACCTAATTAAAGTTACACTATTTTTCACGTTGATTTATATCAAAGTCTCTCTCCTCCATCATCTCACTACTCTGACACCTCCATTATTAATTTCTTATTTGTTAAAAATAAATAAATTATTGTTTAAGAATCATTATACTCAAAGAAATGAGTTTTTCTAGTCAAAATCTAGTAAAAAAATAAACTTCTTGATGGATCTAAAGAAGTAATTGCCTGTCTTTCTGCTTATGTGAAAAATGGGCAAACTTTTAATTTCTTAATTTTTGTTGTGCTTTTCAAATAAGTTCTTTGGATACATTTGAGAACAACAATCTCTATACCAAATATTCTGCTAAAATGTCTAATATTTACAAAACTTTTTATTTAATTAATTATTTTTTTTTCCTTCCTATCGACAAATTAGCAATAGAAAAAAAGATACATTTGTTACTTCCACTTAATGTTAATATTAAATGATCACTGATGCTTTACAACATTTTATCAAATATTTGAATTTTATGTATATACAGACTGCTTGTAGCATAAAAAAAACGTGTGGTTCTAATTGTTGAATAACTTATGTCCCATGATTGTGTATATGATTATTCCATAACGAGTACTTACCTTGTTATTTGGTATTCTTATTATCTGTGTTATTGCAGGGGCAACGATGTTAATGGTTGTTACTTGCACTTTGTTATTGCGTGATGCGAGATAGTACCGAACAATTATTATTACCGCCACAGGTGCATATAGTTATTGAAATTTGAAACAAATTTCAAGTTATTATTATCGCTGTTGGTGCATATAGTTATTGAAATTTGAAACAAATTTCAAGTTACACTTCTTGTTATATTTTATTACTATTGATCTAACGCCTTGGGAGAAAGATTGTTATAATACCCACCAAGACAAGTGTCCCCTACACTCATTGGAGTAGTGTAAATGGGCATTAGATCAAGGCTCTATTTTATTAATGTACATTGTTTGTCTTTTTTTTTTTAATTTTAATTGTTGTCGTGTTTTGTTACTATATATTGGTAGAATTGTGCAATATTTTCTTAGTATAGAGATTTTGTATGCAATTTTGGATTTAGATTGAATCGATACGTATAATGTGGAGAGAGAATGTAATTCAAAAGAAAAGAAACGTTATAGAGAGGAGAAAGAATATATTTGGATAGAGAGTGATTTTTGTTTTTATTTTTTATTTTTAGGTAACTTACTTTAATTGTGATTAATAAATGATTAGTTGTATTTTTAACAAGATATTAGGATTCAAGAATACTATTTCAATTAATACATAAAAATCTAGTATTTTCAATTTCCATTTAATTTCTAGTGTATATCGCCCATAAAACTTTGGGATAATTAGCTCATATACTTTTTTTTAATAAAAAAAGTTAATATATACCCTCTTTTTAAATTTTTATTCTTACCCACATCTAAATAATATTTATAAAAATACATTCTTTTCTATTATATAAATTCTTTTAAAAATATTTATTTATTGTATAGTAGTGTACATACTTTATATAATATTCACTTTAGTCCTTCTATTTTTAATTATATTTCAATTAAGTCTTTCAAAATTGCATCTTAAGTCCTTAATCTTTTATATCTTTACACTTTGGTCCCCAAAATTTTAATTATCTTTCAATTAAGTCCTCCAAAATTGCATCTTAGGTCCTTCAACTTTTTAAATATTTACACTTTAGTCCTCAAATTTTCAATTATCTTTCAGTTAAATCCTCCAAAAATTGTATCTTAGGTCCTTCAATTTTTTACATCTTTACACTTTGATCCCCAAATTTTTAATTATTTTCAATTTTTTATTCTTACCCACGTTTAAATAATATTTATGAAAAATACATTTCTTCTCTATTATATAAACTCTTTTAAAAATATTTATTTATTGCATAGTAGTGTATGTACTTTTATATAATATTCATTTTAGTCCTTATATTTTCAATTATATTACAATTAAGTCCTTCAAAAATTACATCTTAGGTCCTTCATCTTTTACATCTTTACACTTTGGTCCCTAAATTTTAATTATATTTCAGTTCAGTCCTCCAAAAATTGCATCTTAGGTCCTTCAACTTTTACATCTTTACACTTTGATCCCCAAATTTTCAAATATCTCTCGCTTAAGTCCTCCAAAAATTGCATCTTAGGTCCTTCAATTTTTACATCCTTACACTTTGATTCCCAAATTTTCAATTATTTTCAATTTTTATATTCTTACCCACGTCTAAATAATATTTATGAAAATATATTTTCTTCTCTATTATATAAACTCTTTTAAAATATTTATTTATTGCATAGTAGTGTATGTACTTCATATAATATTCACTTTAGTCCTTATATTTTTAATTATATTTCAATTAAGTCCTTCAAAAATTGCATATTAGGTCCTTAATCTTTTACATCTTTACACTTTGATCTCCAAATTTTTAATTATCTTTCGCTTAAGTCCTCCAAAATTGCATTTTAAGTCTTTCAACTTTTACATCCTTACACTTTGATCCCCAAATTTTCAATTATCTTTCGCTTAAATCCTCCAAAAATGCATCTTAGATGTGGTAACATATGTGTTACCCGTGTCAAATTGATTTTAATAAAATTGAGGAAGTAACATATAATAACAAATACGGTAACATATATGTTATCCGCGTAAAAATATTGTTTTTAAAAATAAAAATTAGAAATATTTGATTTTACCAAACTAATGTATTTTTTAAAAAACATTTACAATGAGATAAATCATAAAATAGCATTTGTATTGAAAATGATGAAGTAACATAAGGTAACACATGTGATAACATATGTGTTACTCATGTCAAATTAATTTTAATGAAATTGAAGAAGTAACATAGGATATAATTTGATTTTAGACCAAACTAATGTATTTTTTTAAAAACATTTACAAGGAGATAAATCATAAAATAGTAATTGTATTAAAAATGAGGAAGTAACATAGGGTAACATATGTGTTACCCATGTCAAATTGTTGATATTAAAAATGAAAAAATTAAATATATTATTTTTATTTAACATAATTCGTAATTCAAAAAATTATAGAAGGATATAATTTGCTAAAAATTGATTTTAATGAAATTGAGTAAGTAACATAGGTTAACAAATATGGTAATATATATATTACTCGCGTAAAAGTATTGTTTTCAAAAATAAAAATTGGAAATATTTGATTGTAGACGAAATTAATGTATTTTTTAAATACATTTACAAGAATCTAAATTATACAATAGTAATTTTATAGAAAATGAAGAAGTAACATAGGGTAACATATGTGTTACCCATGTCAAATTGTTGATATTAAAAGTAAATAAATTAAATATATTATTTTTATTTATAATAATTCATATTTCAGAAAATTATAGAAGGATATAATTTGCTAAAAATTGATTTTTATGAAATTGAGGAAATAACATAAGTTAACAAATATTGTAACATATATGTTACCCACATAAAAGTATTGTTTTCAAAAATGAAAATTAGAAATATTTGATTTTAGATGAAATTAATGTATTTTTTAAAAACATTTAAAAGAATATAAATTATAAAATAGTAATTGTATAGAAATTGAGGAAGTAACATAGGGTAATGTGTTGCCCGTGTCAAATTGATTTTAATGAAATTGAGGGAGTAACATAGGTTAACAAATATGGTAACATATATGTTACCCACATAAAAGTATTGTTTTAAAAAATAAAAATTGGAAATATTTGATTTTGGACGAAACTAATGTATTTTTTAAAAAATATTTACAAAGAGATAAATCATAAAATAGCAATTGTATTGAAAATGAGGATGTAACATAGGGTAACAAATGTGGTAACATATGTGTTACCCGTGTTAAATTGATTTTAATGAAATTGAGGGAGTAACATAGGTTAACAAATACGGTAACATATATGTTACCTACGTAAAAATATTATTTTTAAAAAGAAAAATTATAAATATTTGATTTTGGACGAAACTAATGTATTTTTTAAAAACATTTATAAGGAAATAAATCATAAAATAGCAATTATAGTGAAAATGAAGAAGTAACATTGGGTAACACATGTGGTAACATATATGTTACCCGTGTCAAATTGATTTTAATGAAATTGAGAAAGTAACATAGGTTAACAAATATTGTAACATATATGTTACCCACGTAAAAGTATTGTTTTCTAAATTAAAATTTGAAAATATTTGATTTTAGACTAAACTAATGTAGTTTTAAAAAATATTTACTTAGATAAATCATAAAATAACACTTGTATTGAAAATGAGGAAGTGACATAGGATAACACGTGTGGTAACATATGTGTTATCCATTTCAAATTAATTTTGATGAAATTGAGGAAGTAATATAGGTTAACAAATACGGTAACATATATATTACCTGCAAAAAAGTACTGTTCTATAAAATAAAATTTGGAAATATTTTATTTTTGACAAATTAATGTATTTTTAAAGATATTTACAAGGAGATAAATCATAAAATTACAATTGTATTAAAAATAAGGAAGTAACATAGGGTAACACATGTGGTAACATATGTGTTACCCGTGTCAAATTGATTTTAATGAAATTGAGAAAGTAACATATGTTAACAAATACAAGAATATGTATGTTACTCACGTAAAAGTATGGTTTTCAATAATAAAATTTAGAAATATTTGATTTTAAACCAAATAAATGTAGTTTTTAAAAATATTTATAAGTAGATAAATCATAAAATAGCAATTGTATTGAAACGAGGAAGTAACCTATGTGGTAACACATGTGTTACCCTTGTCAAATTGATTTTAATGAAATTGAGGAAGTAGCATAGGTTAAAAATACGGTAACATATATGTTACCACGTAAAAGTTTTGTTTTCAAAATTAAAATTTAGAAATATTTGATTTTAGACCAAACTAATGTAGTTTTTAAAAATATTTACAAGAAGATAAATCATAAAATAGCAATTGTATTGAAAATGAAGAAGTAACATAGGATAACACATGTGGTAACATATGTGTTACACCGTGTCAAATTGATTTTAATGAAATTGAGGAAGTAACATATGTTAACAAATACGGTAACATATATATATGTTACCTACGTAAAATTATTGTTTTTAAAAATAAAAATTGGAAATATTTAATTTTGGACCAAACTAATGTATTTTTAAAAAATATTTATAAAGAGATAAATTATAAAATAGCAATTGTAGTGAAAAGGGGAAGTAATATAGGGTAACACATGTCGTAACATATGTGTTACCCGTGTCAAATCGATTTTAATGAAATTGAGGAAGTAACATAGGGTAACAAATTCAAGAATATATATGTTACCCAGCGTAAAAGAATTATTTTTGAAAATAAAATTTTGAAATATTTGATTTTAGACCAAACTAATGTAGTTTTTGAAAAATATTTAAAAGGAGATAAATTATAAGATAGCAATTATAAAGTGTTTTTAAAATAAATACAAAGTATTGATTTTATTGCAAATGAGCAAATAACACATAGTGACATAACAATTTGATCTTCTCCACTCAATAGGAGATTTATTTAGCCCATCAATTTTTGGAGGAACAAAATGCTGTTTGATATTAAAGTCAAAAAACACTAGTGTCCCGTCAAATTAAAAAAATTTTTTTTTCACTAGGTGGAGGAGAATGTTCTAAAAGTAACATATATGTTACTAATATAAAAATATTGTTTTTAAATAAAAATTGAAATATTGATTTTAAATGTAAAGAATGTATTTTTAAAAATTTATAAAAATAGATAAATGATAAAATATTGATTTTAATGAAAAATAAAGAAGTAACATATAGTAACATATATGTTACCCGTAAAAAAAATTTGTTTTAAAACAAAAAAATTGAAATATTAATTTTAAAGAAAAATAATGTATTTTTAAATAATTATAAACTATTGATTTTATTGCAAATGAGCAAGTAATACATAGTAATATATATGTTACTAGTATAAAAATATTTTTTTAAAATGAAAATTTGAAATATTGATTTTAAATAAAAATAATGTATTTTTAAAAAATTTATAAAAATAGAGAAATGGTAAAATATTGATTTTAATGAAAAATGAGGAAGTAACATATATGTTACCCGTGTAAAAATGTTGTTTTAAAAAAAATTGAAATTTTAATTTTAAAGAAATATGAAGAATTTTTTAAATAATTATAAAATATTGATTTTATTGCAAATGAGCAAGTAACACATAGTAACATATATGTTACTAGTATAAAAATATTTTTTTAAAAATAATTGAAAATTGATTTTAAATGAAAATAATATATTTTTAAAATATTAATAAAATTAGAGAAATGGTAAAATATTGATTCTAATAAAATATGAAGAAGTAACATATATAGTAACATATATATTACCCATGTAAAAATATTGTTTTTCAATTAAAATTAAAATATTAATTTTAAATGAAAATAACATATTTTTAAAAAATAATAAAATGAGTAAATTATAAAGTATTAATTCAATGAAAATGATGAAATAACACATATGTTACTCGTAAAAAAATATTGTTTTTCAAATTAAAAAATAAAAATATTGATTTTTGAAAATATATCAGATTTTTAAACAATTATCAAAGAAAATAATTGTAAAATATGATTATAGTTATTATTATATTTAAAATAGTATACAAATATGATACAAATATGATAGTAGGTGGTGGTAACATCGTGTTAATTTAATTTAAATTAAAGTAACATATGTGTACCATAATTTAAAATAGTATATAAATATTTATTTTGTTCGCTTTAGATGAAAATTGAGTGTAAAGTCAAAGATTTAATTGAAAGTCAAGCACTTATTTTGACCACTAAAATTACACTTATTTTGGTCACTAAAATCAAGAATTTGGAGGACCAAACTTTGAACATGTATAAAGTTGAAGGACCTAAGATGCAAATTTTAGAGGACTTAACTAAAAGATAATTGAAAATTTGGGGACCAAAGTGTAAAGATATAAAAAGTTAAAGGACCTAAGATGCAATTTTGGATGACTTAACTGAAAGATAATTAAAAATTTGGGGACTAAAGTGTAAAGATGTAAAAGATTAAGGACCTAAAATGTAATTTTGGATGACTTAATTAAAATATAATTAAAAATATAAGGACTAAAGTGAATATTATATAAAGTACATAGACTACTATACAATAAATAAATGCTATATCATCATTCCATATTATAAAATATTGTTTTTAATTAAATGAGGTATTTTTTAAATCAAACCAAGAAAATAAGGTATTTTTTGAATAATAAAAAAAAGAGGTATTTTTCAACTTTTTACAAAAAAAGTAGGGGTCTTGTCAACTTTGCCCTAAAACTTTCCCTAAAAATTAATTTTAAGATGGGCCAAAATTTAGTGTCATACTAGAAATGGATATTTATGTGGGTTATTATTGTTTTTTTCTTGAGCCAATTTTGTGGAGTAGAGAAAATATTTTAGGCCAATTTTATGAAGTAAAAACTAAAACAAAATAAGGGATTTTATTTTTATAAATAAGTTACTTTTTGAAAATAATTCTAATTTTATCAACTTAATAAATTTATTTTAAAAATACTGCCATAATTAATATTATATTAATTAATAAAATAATGAATTAAAATCTAATAGACCAACTCCTATGTGAAGTGTGATGAACTTTGATACAAATTTGCTTATTGAGTCTTTGATTATTTTCACGGTAAGTCATTCATCTTTATAATATCTCCACTTTAGTCTCTGTAATTCCTCTTTCATTTCAATTTCGTCCTCTTTTATTTGCAATTCAAGTCCTTTAACTTTTGAATTTTTACAAATTGATCCTCATATTTATACTTTTATGTCAATTTAGTCCTTTAAGTATAACTATTTAATATAGATATTACAAATGATATTTTGTATCAGAAATATCTGTAACAAATACAAACAAAACTCATGTTCTTTTCAATTACAACATTTGTTAATCCGTGTTACAAATTGAGATGTAAAACATTAGTGATACTGTAATACCAATTTATGTAACACGTGCTTTATAAAATAACAATATATAATCAGATCATATTTAGAATAATACAAAATATCATTTGTAACATCTCAGACGACGTTGATAAACAATATTATTTGTAATATCTCATCGACCGCGATACTAAATGAAAATTTACAATTGTAAAATCAACTCTAAACTTTAACAAGTTCGTGTTAATATACACATTGGACTCTAAAAACATATTTATACTATGTAACATTAGTATGATATAGATATATAACACAATGTCAAATTTAACAAATAAAACTATTGATTTCATCATTTGTAATATATGTAACATTAGTGATACAGAATACCAATTCATGTTACATGTGTTGTGTAAAATAATATAATATAATTTGTAACATATTCAGTGATACAAAATATCATTTGTAACATTTGTATCAAATATTGATACACAATATCATTTGTAACATCTGTATCAAATAGTGATAATATAAAGGACTAAATTAACATAAAAGTATAAATATGAGGACTAACTTGCAAAAATCTACAAATTGAAGGACTTGTGTTGAAAATAAAAGAAGGCGAAATTGAAATGAAAGAGGAAGTACATGGACTAAAGTGGATATATTATAAAGATGGAGGATTTACCGTGAAAATAATCAAGAACCCAAGTAGCAAATTTGGGTCAAAGTTTATCATAATTCACGTGGTCTTTTGAGGTATAGATTTGATTTTAATTTATTATTTTATTAATTAATATAATTTTAAAATGTAGTATTTATAAAATAAATTAGTTAAGTTGTTAGATTTGGAATTATTTTAAGATTGGTAAGTAGTGGGTGTAATATCCACACAAAATAATCACAATTGTAGAGGGTTTTCACGCTACTTTGAAGAAAAAAGACTTAAAACATCCGCGTGTGTCACTACATCTTCAATTTCTCCCACACAAAATCTCATTCTCCAACGCTTTGTTGAGCGCTTCAATTCATCTCTCCCATTCGATAATCTCCTTCAATTGATCATCTTCAAAATCGCTTCACCTCCTCAATTCATCTCCATCAATCGATTATCTCCTCCACCGATCATCTCTAAAATGTGTCCACCATTTTAATCTATCATCATAATAGAGTCTACGATCCATCCCACCGCAAGAAAACGAAATTTCGACAGGTACCCTACTATTAGGCAACAAAAAATGGAAATGTTCCTCCTTTTTCAATTTTTTAATTTTTATCTATACCTAACTAATTATTTTTTTAGAAAAATACCATGATAATTATTACATCTTATTATCAAAAGGTAATATATTATATTTTTCGAATTTTTATTTTTATATTTTACACGAGTTTTACACAAGTAAAATATTGTGTTATTATATGTTATGTTATATTAAAAAGTCAATGTTTTACAAGAGTAACATGTTGTGTTATCATATATTACTTTATGTTAAAAATTCAACGTTTACACGCGTAACATTTTGTAGTACCATATATTACTTGTGTTAGCTATTTTTTTATTCGTAGAGTAATACATATGTAGGCGTTACTCTCATTCCAAACTTTAATACCACCTCCTCATCTGACACTGTTTTCTACTTAGCCGTTGCTACCTTCAAAAGAAGACAACTATCACCTTTCACTGCTGCCAATTGAGTCAGATTTCTCCGATCTCAACCATCCCCACTTCTTTTCCCCAATCAACAATATCCCAATCAATTGGTTTAAACCCACTTCAAATTAATTGTAGAAAGATCACATTTTCACTTCTCAAAATACTGTCATGGTCGTCTTTTACCACCATCCATCAGCACCTGTTTTGCAGGCACAAGGGGGCAGCTAATCAACATAGCAGGCAGCCAGGCAACAAATTATTCAGTGTTGTCTGTCAGATGAATTTTCTTTTCCACTAACAAACTCGAGGTTGAGTTTTATTCAAATAGGGGAGAATGATGTAGGAAAATACATGACTTAAACCTACTGTAATTAGTATTCTAGAATTTTATTACATTATTTAAATGGAAATTGTACTTTTATCAGGTTTTAGTTCTCTTTTCTATAGGATATTATTTTCTTTTGTTTATACTATTAGGAATAGGTCAGAGGCGGAACCAGAAATTTTTGAAGATCAGACTGTTAATAAAAAAAAAATTACATTAATTTTTTTTTTTTTTTTTTTACATTATGAAAAACGATTTTTTTCAGGGCAGTCCAGTCCTCCCCCCTAAATCGCCACTAGATTAGGTGATTGTTTCTTTAGTTTTTGTCTATACAAAAAGAGATTGAGAACATTTCGTAATAATCACGTTCAATAGATTCAAGTTAATTTTCTAATATTTTTCTTGTTTACGACAATTCAAATCTGATTCCACACTAGATGGACAAATACGCACACGCACACGCACACGCACACACACATATATACCAGATGATGATGAATTGAAGATGCTACATCAAGAAATACGAAAATTAAACATACAAATTACAAATTCCATAAACTTAAATAGAAAATAGATAAGAATATAACTACGCTGCGACTCGAGAAACACCGTCATTGCATAATATTGGAATTGCAACTTGTCAAGCAAAAAATTTTTTTTTTGTAAGATAGACTTTGTACATGTATGTAGGAAGATAATGATGTGAGCCATTTTGTGTTTGGGATATTTCCTCAAAATTTGGTATGCAAAATTTGGAAGATATCTTGGTCGACTAAAATTGAACTAGTTTCCAAATCTTGAACACCTTGGTAGTCGAAATTTGGAAGACGTCTAGGTCGACTAAAATTGAACAAGTTTTTAAATCTTGGACTCCTCGACAGTCGAAACTTGGAAGAAAATTAGATCATAAGTTAACTATAAATTGACGTGGTTTATACTCTTTTGTAGATGTGACTTGAATATTTTTTTTTTGAAAGAAAAATTGTAAGCCTAGCATCCTAGTTATATTTACCTAATTCATAGTACTATTGTATTCATACATGAATTTTGATGTCCCATTTGCTCAAAATCAAAATTATAAGATATCTCCAAATCAAGAATTAAATATTTATACAAAAGAGTTTGATTGTACCAAAGTGCTTCAATGGTCAAGTAATTTTTGTTATTCGAAGTGAGTTGTTGCAGAAGCTGATGAGATAAAGCGGCATTCGATGACACCAATAGAATTGATATCACAAAAAAAATTCTCCATGTGGTGGTAGTCTAGGCCATCGTGTTGGTGGAGGTTTAGAGTAGGTGAATAATTAGATTTGTGAAATATGTATATAATGTAAATTTAAGGTTTGCTTTTTAATAAAAAAGTATAATTAGGTATATGTTAAAATTCGAGATTTAGAGTGTGTTTGGAAGGGCTTTTTTGAAGTTCAAAAGTACTTTTAAAGAATATACTAAAAAAACAGTTCAAAAAATTGTTTTAGAAAAGCCCAAAGTTTGAAATTCTTTAAAAAGTTCTAATTGAATTTTTACGAGAAATTGTAATTAACATTTATCGAACTTAAACATTAACAAAATTATATCGAAAAAAATATTAATTTATTTACCGTACAATTACTTGTATCAAATCATCACTTCATATATTTACATAAAGTGAAATATACATACTAGTTTGTTAGATAATATAATACAAATTACACATAATATGTTTGATTTAAATAATTAATTAATTTTAAGTAATCTAATATATATACTAAAATAATTATGTTATTATAATTAAATTAATATATTAATTTTAATAGTTATTATAGGATATAAAAAATTATTTATTTTAAAAAATAATATGAGATATATAATAATTAATTACTATTTATTCAAATAAATATAAAGTTTATACAAAAATATTTTTATAATTATGCAACCAAACATACAATTTAATATTCACAATATTTTTAAATTCATATCCAAACATTCAACAAATTTTTAACAAAAACTCTACTACCAAAAACTATATTGTTAAAAATTCTACTTACAACAACCGTACAAACATACCCTTTGAAAATCAAATAATTATCACATAATAATATTTAGCCCAAACTTTTCCCTGGACTATATACTAATTTAACTCTTAAAGGCTTTGGCCTGCTTAAAAGTTACTTAAATTTACTTTTAAGCAATTTTTATCACATGTTTAAATAATTTTATTTTTCTCGAGATATTATATCATATTATATTTTCACGTAAAAGTGCTACATTAACCTACTTTCGAATATATTTTTGTTGTCGTAAATCATACCCGCCTATAGCATATGAAAATAACTAAAATGTGTAAAAACTTGTGATGAAGTTGGAGTCTAGATTGATCTATTTAGAATAATGTACAAATTCCAGATTTTTGTATAGTCAATATTTTAGGACATTACACTTTAAATATAAGATATCAAATGATCTCCAATAAAATTAATCTACGCCATCTATTTTAAAGGAGTAGAACTATAAATAAGGATAAGAGTCCTCGTTTTGTAACCAAGCGAAAAATAAAATAAAGCAATAAAAATTATTTTACAATGCAACTCTCCTTTTTTCACTCTCTCTTTTTCATTTTAAAGTATTCCATCGTAACTTCTTCTACCAAAGTATTGATTTCATCTGAGTTATCAAAAGTACAAAAAATTTCATAAGGAACATCAAATTAATCCAATGTTTCTCAAGTGCGACTCAAAAAATATAGAATCACTATTATTACTACATGCACCGACTAGCAAGCTTTAAATGTAATTATCACTTAATCAAATATTTCTATTCTCTTCCTGATGCTCCCATTCAATAAGTCATCAATGGATTCTATGAATATGCAAATTGATGAAGCTGGGATGCAAGTCTAACTGGACAAAGGCGGTGTCAAGACGCCTAGAAATGGAAGCACAAAAAGTAGCATTACTAGAGAATGGGAAGTGGGATATCAAGAATCTACGTGGCGTCAAAGCAAACGTGCATATTATTTTCATTTTATTCATTTTGTTGTTATTTTAATTCTTTTATATTAAGTTAGGGTATTTTGGGTATTATTGTCATATGAGTATCTTTTATGACTAAATATATTCACACCATATTTTTCTATAAGTGCACCACATTTAAATTATATAAAAAGTCAATAATCTTTACTTATTATTATATTTATGTCCCTAATATTTTTTCATCACATTTTTATCATCAACCTTCTATTAATTAGTATATATTGTCTTTGATAACGGTTCCAGTCCAAAAATTCAATTAAGAAAGAACAAAAAGACTCATTTTTTTCTTGTATTTTTATATAAGCAAAAAAATAAATACATATAAAATTCTGATTAAATATTTGTCTCTCGTTTTAAAGCACACTAATATAATGTTTAGAGAAAAATCGTTAGTAGGAACAAAATGTGTTAATTAATAGAATGTTAAATATAAGAATCCGATGAAAAAAAAATTAAGGACATAAATGTGACAATAAATAAAAGTTAAAGACTTTTATATAATTAAAATGTGGTGCATTTATAACAAAATGTGGTGTGAATATAACCACCCTTCTTTTATTTCGATGGTTTTTAAACGCTTCTAAGAGTTTTTGGAATGTTATTTGAATAATTATACAAAATTTGGAATATTCTTCCAATATTCGATCTTCTTCCAAAGATTTTTAGGACTCAATGGATTTAGGTTGAGGTGTTATTGAATTCTCAACACTTGCGCTGCAACGAGTAGGTATTAGAGCCAATATCACACTCGTGACAATGCCTTTGAGACCATGATCGATTGCTTATGAAGCTCTTTTGGAAGACTTAGCAACGAGAAGAGATGGCATGGTTGCAACAACGTATGGATGTCTTGATGTAGTAAATAGCCACTCTAATGGCTCAAAGAAGAATTCATGTTGAGTGTGTTGGGTGTCTTGGGAGTGGTACCCACATGGCCACCAAAGGGTTCCAACGATGGATCCAAAAAATTCCTCGACGCGGTGTGGCGACTAGATGAGCATCCGCTATACGCATGCGGTGGCAATTCGCCCACGACGGGTTGCGGTGATGGAGTTGGGCGTCGATAAAGGTGAAAACTCCACTTCGCGACTCCACGCAAGTCCATATTTCAGATTTAAGAGAAAGAAAGAGGTAACAATGGCAGTTTAAGGCGGCGGCAACATCAAAGATTTTATGGTTGTGGTGGTTGTGGGTAGGCGCAAATTCATGTTTCAAACCTAAAAGAAGAAGGAGTAAGAGGTAAAAATGACGGTCTAAGGTGGTGGCAGTGGTGGGAGTTTGATAATGTAAATGAGGGTTGGGGTGTTTTGGGTTTGATGTAGACGTGCATATGAATTAGATTGGAATTTGTTTGGCCTTCTAATTAGATTAAGGTAAATTTAGCAATTAGTTTATTTATTTAGGATAAAAATCATTAAATATAAAAATAGGGTATATATCAACTTTTCTTTAAAAATAAAAAAAAGTATTGTGACTAATTTTCACTAAAGTTAATCTATATTGTCCATTTTAAAGGGTTGAAAATATCAAAAAGACGAGTTCTTATTTGTAATCAAGCAATTAGGAGTCTTTCTTATTTCATTTAAAGTGTACAATCATCATTTTTCCACTACAATTCCGATGTCATCTAAGTATATTTATATATTAAAAGTGCAGAGTTTCTGGTAAAGAAGATTAAATTATTATAATACTTATCAAATACAAACTAGAAAAAAATGATGACGATTGTAACCATTTTATGCATAAAGATGAAAAGAAATTAACATTCTTTATGTTAACAACAATATTTTTATCTTCAAATCTAACATAAAAGACAAATCATAAATTAAAAATGTATATTTGTGCATAAACTTTTTATTATTAAAATTGTTGGTTTAATTAAATTTTAGGAAAATTTATAATTTTTGTCTCCAACATTTACAGCTTTATTACTAATCTAATACTCAATCTTTCATTTAATTTCAAATCACGTCCTCATTGAAAGATTTTGACAGGTTTGTCTTACTCTTTAAATTAAAAAAAAAAACAATAAAACAACAAAAAAAAAAAAAAAAATTACAAATGAAGTTTCATAACTTTTGAAATAGTACAAAGTATATTCTTATTCATCCACTCTACATCATTTTCAGCTATTATATCACCACCACCATAACCACCACACCAGGATCAATGGTTGCTTGATCGGGTTAAACGGAAGTGTGGACAAGACCACCACAAGAAATATGACTGTATTGGCTTTAAAAAGCATATGGACTATTTATCATAGCCATGGAAATTGAAATAATGAAATTGGAGTTGCGTTGACTGTCATTGGGATGCCGAAGAATGTGGGGTTCGAGGTGTTGGAGCCAGGGATGAGCCAGAAATGAGAAATGTTTGGAGTTTGCTAGGATGTGTAGGCCAAATGTAAGGGTGATTAGGAAGTGATGGTTGTGGTGGGATGAGGTGGGGTGAGTAAGTGAAGAAGATATTTTGTACTTTTTCAAAAGTTATAGGACGTAATTTACAATTTTCTCTTATTTTTTTTTTTATGATTTTATTGTTTTCTTTTATTTTTGTTTATTTAAAGAGAATGACAAATTCATCAAATTCTGTCAATGTGGATGGATTTAGAATTCAATGAAAGGTTGAGGATATCTGGTGCTAAAAAAAGATAATGAATAGATTAATAACAAACTGTAAAAGTTGGAGATGAAAATTGCCAAATTCTCTAGATTTTAATTCATTTTCATTTTTCATGTTGTTTAAATTTAAGTTAATATATATTTTAAGGGAAAATTAGTTCAAATAGTTCCCAACCTTTGTTCTTAGTGCAAAAATGGTTTCGAACGTTTATTTTTTGGCACATAAGTCTTTAACCCACGTGTTTTGTTGAAAAATTAAAACTTATTTGATAAAAAAACAAATTGCAAAACCATACTCTAGTTATATTTGATCTCAATGAGTTCAAAGATGGACCGAAATGTGCATGAAATGTGCGGTGTATCTTTTCGAGGTCTCTGGAAAAACTAGACCTTTGCTGCATTGTAATTATGGGTTTCATATGGATTGCATATATGTGGTTTCAATCTCATTCCACTTAGCCTCTTTGTCGAGACCCATAGCGGCGGTGGTGTGGTGTGGTGTGGTGTGGTTGGGGTGGGGTTTTGTACTTTTAAAAGTTATGTGACATTATTTGTATTTTTTTTTTTTTTTTTTGTTGTTTTTAGTCTTTTTTTTTTTTTCTAAAGAGGAGGATAAATTCGTTAAAATTTGTCAATGGGACGTGATTTACAATTAAATAAAAGGATGAGATCCAGTCTTATAAAAATTAGTTGATGGTGAATTAGTAACAAACTACAAATATTGGTGACCAAAATGCATAACCCTAAAAATAATTCAACATTTCAACTTGTACACAAACACTTCCACTCCCTCTCATTTTATTTACTGATGATTATTCTGTCCAATCATTCCATCAAGCTTTGACAATGGCGAAAAGTTCGCCACTCTCTCTCTTCCGCAGGCATTTGTATGTAATCACCCTTCTCTCCGTCTTCTTCCTCCTACTCCACCGTATCTCCGCCACCAACGAACCCCACTTTGAGGGGTTCGATGCCGATGAAGATGATGAGTTTGTCATAGAGTCGAACGACGTTGGCCCTGTCAGGTCACGTACTCCTCATATCTCGCTTTCTGAACCCACCTCGGAATCTCTTCATGGACCCCCGAAGCCGAAGCACGACGCCGAAATTTTGTCCCCGGTGTCAGATCCGAATTCAAATTCGAAGCCCGCTTCCACCTCTTTTGATTATTGGGATGAGGATGAGTTTGAAGGGATTCCACAAGATTTGTCCCCGGAAAATATTGTTATTAAGGAGTCTGCTACTGGGTCGGAATTCGATTTGAGTTCTGACCCGGAAAAATCTGATTTAGGAAGAGACGTGAAATCTGAAGCTTCCGATGTTAGGTCTCCGAAGAATCTGATGTCATATTCTATTGAAATTGTATGTGTGACGTTTTTGGTTGTTTTTGCTATTAATTATTTCACGGGGAAAAGGGAGAATGAGAACTTGGCCTTAGCATGGGCGAGTAAGTTTGCGACGACGGACTCAATTTTCGAAAAGAATTTTAGCTTGTTAGGTGTGGGGGAGACGGAAGACTCTCCACTGTTGTTGAAGGAAGGGAATAATGTGTTCAAGTTTTATGCAAGTGGGAGGAGGTTCTGCTCGGGATTGCTGGCCACAATGGAACTTAAGAGCAGGCACGATTTGATTTCAAGATTGTACAATATGGTGGTGCCATGTAAGGATGTAATTACATTTGAGGTGTATATGAATGATGATGCTATGGATCAGGTGATTTTTGCCTTGGCAAGGAAGAAATTGGCAAAGACAATACAGAAGGAGGTGAGGGACTTGCAGAGGTTTGCAGCGTTGGTAGCACCTCCGAGTGGGAGGAAATGGGTGGCCGAGGAGTTGCAGGTGGTCTCTGAATCCAAGGAGGTTGCTGGGGATTTGATCACTGATGTTGTACTGGATCAGGTATTGGGTTCAATCTGGGTTTTGTACATACACACAAATGCATATGCATACATTAATGTTTTAAATGTAGTATCTTTTGAATGCTTATCGATTGATCTTAGCTGTTTGTTTTGGGTACTTCATTAGTTATATGTGGTGTTGTGAATTTATGATTTGAGTATTGTTAAATTGGATCTTGAAAATTTAGTTGTTTAAACAAGCTGGATATGCAATTTTGGCACAAATGGGATTTTTACGGAATTATAAGGGATTAGCTAATCAAGGAGAAGAACAATGATTTTTTGTGTTTGTTTGTGTTTATCTTTTGAGCTCTTTATGACAATGAATCTTGGTTTGATTTTGATGTTTGTTATTCTGATCCTTAACCTGGTTGGAAGCAAGTTGGCATATGCTTATAGGCTTGAGGCTTAAGAATCATAGTTCTTTTGTTGTGGCATATGATCATAGGGAGCGATGTTATTTTGGGAGATTGGAGTTCGCAGGAAATTATTTCAAGTTTCATATTTTAGAGTATGGGGACATTAATGTTTAGGGAACAGAGTAATTGTTGAAAATGTGTACATTATTTTTAGTAAATTGAAGGTGCTAGAACAAGTTTGCAGACATCATCTGTCTACTGATTGCAGGTTAATGAAATTCTGCTCGGAAACTTAATGCATCTGGTAGTCTTAAAAGTAATTATCTTTGGTATTTCTTCTATTCCATTTTCCTTTTGGGTTGGATTTTGTCTCTGTCACAAGGTTTGGCAATAAAAATCATTTCAGTGGCTTAGTTGAACTTTGGCAGAGATTTAGCTTTACAGAAGCTATCTGCTTTTGTTTTAACTTATGGGGACCTTCTAAAGAGCTGATATTGGCATTTATATCAACTGATACCGCCTCCTCCTGTAGTTTGAGTTTTTAGTTTTTCTTATGAATTACTAAGTCTCATGGACTATTTTAAGAGGGGGTAAAGTAACACCTTCAAACGAATTAGGCGAATCAACGGAAACAAGTGCAATGGAACTCATCTCAAGTCCTGAACAGGCAAAATTCCAAGTTGGTTGGAAATGTTCATTATAGAGAGCAACTTATATTTGTGTTATTTAATTTACTCATGAATTCCATTATGCAAGGAAGATATTTAAGGCACGAAATTTTTGTGCCTGAGTAATAAATTCCAATCACATTATTGCAATCTCGAGTAATAATTAATATCTTGTAGGTTCATTTCCCATATCCATGTTTAGTTTGATATCTGTCCTAACTTCTGTGTCAAATTTTTACACACTTTTTCATGCTTGGCACCTGGCTTGTCTGATGTGTCTGATGGTTTTTCTACTTTCTTTGTATTTGGTTTGTAATCAAGAAGGAAACTGATATCATGTTACAGTTTCTTTTTCTTGCCTCTTGATTGTTCAACTATTCAATATACTTTTCCTTGGAATTACGTGCAGGTTTTTGGTGACAAAGCATTTGAGAAATTTGGCAAGGGTTTCATCTCGCTGCATTTTTCTGATCAACACTTGGGCTCAAACAAGAAGATGCTGGTGTTGAAGTTTGCTCTTCCAGATGCTAATCACATGGCTGACATGAGTCGATTGATTGCTCTCGTACCCTATTACATCGACCTGATTGGAAGATACAAACTCAGCTCGCAGGTGAGTAATTATATATTTAGTATATTTAACCTTTTAGTTTCACGAGTTTTCTAAACTGCAAAATGCGTGCCTCAGGCTCGATCTAAAACAGAAGCAGCTAGATTAAAAGTCGCTCAAGAGATTTACAAGGAACTTCAAAATGCCAGGCAAGAAGCCTTGCAGCAAAAGAAGGTCGAGCAGAGAAAGAAATTGGAAGAGGCTCAGTCGAAACTAAGTGCCGAGGCCCTTCGCAAGAAAGAGGCCAAAGAGCGTGCCCACAAATGAAGAAATCCGCGTCTAAACTTAAGATAAGCCGGGCAAATTAGATCCTAAGTTCACATGATATCACAAGATATATTTTACTAATCATTTTCCAAAAATCTTTTACATTTGGTTCACTTCTCTTTCCAAATTCCAAGCCAAGCAAGCGGGAGGGAACTTAGGTAATGTTCAACATTCACCATTACCAATTCTCTGTGGTTTTTGAATGTAACATTATTTCTAATTTGACGAAACCAGTAGTTTCTCTTGGGGATATCTTTGTTGCATTTAGGAAAGTTTTGAAATTTATATGAGAATTAGATAGAATAGAATTGATGAAGGTGGTATTTGTGAGTGTTTAAAGGAATTCTAGAAGTTAATTTTGCAGATATTTTTTTTTTTTTGGGAGGGAGGTGGGGGGAGGGGGGTAGAGGTGATTGAGTTTGTTCTTCAATTTAAATACGGGATAAATGACACATGTTAGAACACAGTTCGATTTGGACAATTTTTTCAAATCAAATTGTATAAAACAGTTTAGAAAATTCTAAATCAAATCAAACTTTTATGCAGTTTGGTTTAATTTCAAACTACGGTTTTCAACGTAAAAACAATATACTTCAATCACGTGAAAGCATAAAACTATTGATCTAAAATATTGGTACAACACAAATATTGGTCTATACTCTATAATAAGTAGTGGGCTATTCTCTATAATAATACTATATTAGTCTCAATATAAAATTACACAATAAAATAATACAATGTTTAACCTTAAATTGAAGTTTTCAAATTTGTTTTGTGAAATAGAAAATATTATCATAAATCATTACTTAATGTTAAAAAGTCAATAAAAACATAGTTAATAAATCACATATTTAGGATACAAGTTCTTTTGAAAAAAATAAATAAATTGGATGAACAAATCGATTTGATTTCGAACGATTTTTAACTATTGAAATCTAAACTGAAATATTTCTAAACGCCTTGGTTCGATTTACGATTTGACGATTTTTTTGTTCATTAATAAGATACTACCGATACATATTTTTTTTCTATTTAAACTTTTTGGTAGGGGGACGTAGTTTGGTTTGGTTAGGTTCCGAAGAGAACCAAATTAAACATAAAACTATTGGTATCTTGTAAGTGGAACCATCGGTTCTAACTTTTATGAAACCAAATTGAAACCAAATCGATTAGGTTCGGTTCTATAATTAAGTTTTCAAAATTGTCATATTTCTAACAAATGTTTTTTATTCTTCTTATTTGAAACAACACAATAATATAAAAATCATCATTTTAAATCTTAATCTATTCATAAAACAACAATATATCAAAATTTGAACACATGGTTCTATTTCAAAGCAAAATAACAAATATAGAAATAAAATATTTTATTTTGATGTGCTAAATTTTCAGAAAAAATTAAAGAACAATAAAGTTGATTCAATTCTTCAATTTTGAGTCTAGAACCGACACCCAAATCATAAACGATTGATTCTCAGTTCTAATATCTATTATCCAATTTAAACTTAAGAAAACAACAATAATTGGAGTGATGATCAATGTTGAAAATTTACCTTGAAGAGACGAATGGAACACGAGCCAAAACTTTGATGCAACTTTAACTTGAAGAACACAGAGAATAATAAAACACGGGACTTGAATCATGTAGAACACTATCCTAAAATTGATATTTGAACCATCTCTTAAGAATGAGATGCTCAAGGGTATTCACTCAAATAGTTTTAGAGAATTTCAAGTTTCAAACCGAATTGTAATAGTACTAATGAAATCTAGAAAAAAGAACTATGAATGGATGGAAAATCTGAAAATTTTGTAATGAATTTGATGTTTAAAACACTTTGATATTGTTTGGGGATGATTTATTGTGTTTATTTTCATCAAATTCAAATTGGTTTTAAAGTGTAAAGACATCCAAAATCGAGAGACACAACACTTGGGTCGAAATGCACATTTTTGTGTCTCAAACTGTTGTTTTTTGTTTGTCGCGGTCTAGTAAAAAAAAAAATTCACCAGCAAAACCCGCAATATGTTTCCAGCAAATCCCGCTATATGTTTTGAAAAATATTTCTAGCAATCTCCCACTTGTTCAAAATATATTAAACTCAGATTTTGTTTAAAACGGTATTCACGCATAAATTAAAGTATCTTTCAATTTGAACTTTATCTTAGAATAAACCTTTCAAAGTAGTATCAAAATCACGGGTAACCTTAGCTTTGAACCCGTTATTTCTTGTGATAATACTGGCAATGTCACACACATGAATACTCTCATTCAATTTGTTCTACACAAGTTTGCTTAGCGTGTTAATGGCCATGCGCCAACTGTTTTCCTGAACTATTCAGAAAGTAACTCCAAACTTTCCTTGAAGCGGCACCACTTCAAAGTTCATATAGGTCAAATTCTTACAGTTGTCTTTGTTACGATGAAGACAATTGTACTACGTACTGAATTTTTTAAAGAGTTTTTAACTCAATCCTCCAATAGTAATACGAGCACTTACATTACTAGGATAGGGTTTCATTTATTTAAGTGTTGAAAACATATTGCGGGTTTTTTTTTTAATTTTGGCCGCGGGCGGCAAACAGGGACTTTGGTCCTGTTTGTCGTGGCCGTGGAATGCATACCGCGGTTGGACTATGGCAAATAGAAAATAGCAGTTTGAGGCACCAAAATACGCCTCTTCGATCCAAGTGTTGTGTTTCTTGGTTTTGGGTGTGTTTATACTGTAAAATCAAGTTGAATTTGATGAAAATAAACACAATAAATCATTCCCAAACAATATTAAAGTATTTTAAACATCAGATTCATTACAAAATTCTCAAATTTTCCATCAATTCATAGTTTCTTTTTTTTTTTCTGGATTTCATTAGTGCTAGTGCAATTCGGTTTAAGGCTTGAAATCTGCTAAAACTATTTAAGTGAAGACCCTTTAGCATCTCATTTTTAAGAGAGGGTTCAAATATCGCTTTAGAAGCCGGCGTTCTACGTGAATTAAGTCCCGTGTTTTATGATTCTCTTTGTGTTCTTCAAGTTAAGGTTGCACCAAAGTTTTGGAGCTTCTATTTCATTATTCTTTTCAAGGTAAATTTCCAACAATCTAAAAACGATATTTGACATCCGAGAATGAAACCACCATGGCTAAAATCAAATTGATGAAATCCTCCACTTGTTCATTCTTGTCTTCAAGGTAAAATTTCAACAATCTAAAAACGATATTTGAACCATCTCTTAAGAATGAGATGCTAAATGGTCTTTACTCAAATAGTTTTAGCAGATTTCAAGCCTCAAACTGGATTGCACTAGCACTAATAAAATCTAGAAAAAATGAACTATGAATGGATGGAAAATCTGAGAATTTTGTAATGAATTTGATGTTTAAAACACTTTGATATTGTTTGGGGATGATTTATTGTGTTTATTTTCATTAAATTCAACTTGGTTTTATAGTGTAAAGACACCCAAAATCGAGGGACACAATACTTGGGTTGAAGAGGGACCTTTTGGTGCCTCAAATCTTGCTTTTTCATTTGTCACGGTCCAACCACGCTAATTTTTTTTTTTTTTTGCCAGCAAAACCCACAATATGTTTCCAACACACCACCGAAAAAATGAAGGAAAGTAGAATGACAACTTTATGCTGAAAGGTTTGTAAACAGGTGCAAGAAGTAAGAACCTTATGAGAAATGAATAAGGCCCTATTTATAATTTCTGCAAAACCAGCTAGGCCGTTAGATTGACATGGATACAATCTAAGCCGCTGGCGAGAAGAGCATATCCTGTCGTCGAATTTGAAATGGCACTAGAATAGAATTCAAATGGAAGTCCCAGATTTGATACACGAACTAACACCTGCTTTTGGAGGCAGCTAATGAAAAGAAAAGACATCTGCAGTCACGGTGGGTAATTTTTCCTATGCCCACGCTGTTGCACGAATTAAATGTGACAATCATGTCGCATTGCTGACGCACTCACCCCAGTTATAAGTATGGATTGAACTCGTGCCCTACTATCCTGTATAGCCAGAAAATATGCATGAATATTAAAAGAAGTCCATGACATAGTATAAATAATTAGGCTCAAACTTCAGAGACTATTGTTATATCTAAATTATATGGAAATGAATAATATGAAGGGTGAAGGTTAGGCGAAATCAGGCACTAATTTTCAAAAGCTTCGACCTAATCAAAGTCCAGAGCTCAATATAAATAATTAGGCTCGGACTTGAATTATTGTTATGCCTCGTTGTATACGTGGCAGGTAGGACCCACAAGAATGCCTATATGGGAGAAAAGGTAGGAACTCACAAACGACACGCAAGGAAAAATGGATGAAGCCTTCCCAACTCGCTTAATCAAAAACCTTCTGGCTATCCCTTTAGCTAGGCAAAGGCGTGGAATTTAAGAACTAATCAACAAACTACTTAAGCTCAACTTTAACATATCTATTTTACCTTCGTCATCTAAATAAAGCTTGCTTGGCGAAGAATCCGAGCATAGCCGTCACACCACCCAATGATTACAGATAACAGAATATCTTTGGGACCACATGGTAAATCTCCACATGGCAAAGTTAGTTGAAAAAAAGCCATGTGGAGATAAAAACCACCAAATCTAGAGAAAAAAATGGCTGAGGTAGTAGACTTCTGCCACGTGTTATAGAATCCTCTAGAATTATAAGCCATATAATAAGAAGGCGACACATGGTAGAAAAAAGAACAAAAGGCCAAAAGTGCCATAGGCTTGCAACATCTATAAATAGTCCAAATTAAATCAAAGAAAATGGAGAACAATTATAAACTTTAGCCAAATTCTTGCTCTTTAAATTCTCGATCCTTAGGCGGTGATAAAAGATGGTTGAATTATTCTTTTCAAGCAAAGGGGTGGGTAAGGATTTATTGATTTCAATTTTAGTGGTCAACATTATTTAATAAGGTACTTACATTTTGATGGTTACAGAGTAACTAAGATTACCTAATTACCTAATATATAATGGAATTCAGTGATTAAAAAGGATACAAATTATTGTGGTTTAAATTCAAAGATGACCCTTGATAAATTGGAGAGGAACTAGAGGATCCATGTTGGAATCTTTGTTAGTTTAAGTTTTTAAACAATACAATATAACCAAGATGAACACGAGATGAGAATACTCTCGTAGTCGTAGAATATCTTTTTGCAAAGGAAAAATTCTAAACCATAAAGATATCTGTCCAGCACCATGTTCTCTTCAACTAGCCTGCTAACCTCTATCATTCTCTTCCAAACTAGGAGTCTTGAAGTCTGTATTGGGTCTGTGTTGGATGTTTTTCATGACAATATTTCTGGAATTCCTCACAGATTTCTTTCGTGTCCCCAACGATTGGAATCCAAGATTTCTACCTTATGAGGCACTTAAGTTGAATGATGGTACTAATTGTCCAATGCTGGTACCAATTGCCTAATTGGTACCAAATGTTCAACTTAAGTACCTCGTAAGGTAGAGGTCTTGAGTTTGAATCGTTGAGCACGCAAAAAAATTGTGAGAAGTAGGATGGGCTTAGGCTCTCCCAAAATGGACAGTATCGATGAGTACGACTGGGGTAAGATCTTGAGAAAAGGGATCCCAATCGTTACAGTAGCGCTCAATTTTACTATTGCCTACCATGGGTTCTGTAATGATGAGTAGGTAGATTTGATGCATTTGTATTAAGCTTTTCAGTATTCTTTTCGATGAGGTTTGGCAATACCCCCTAGGTTTCATACTAGTATGTACAATAGCTAATGACAAAGTACAACATGACACGACATGGGTTCGCAAAGGAAAGCACATGTAACTTTTCAAACTCTATGTTTAATTCATATTTTTTATTTAGCTTTATGTCGTTACAGAGAGCACTAACAAATTCGGATGTATTCAAGTTCAAGATGGCTGGAAAAAAGAAAGTGAGATAACAAAGTTCTAACTGAAACGATATTAGTATGTTGTCTCGTACAATTCATTTGTATGTCACATTCAAACTAACTTGTTGTTTACCATTGAAAGAGAAATAACTACAAACTCAAGGAAGTGGAGATGAGAAGTAGAGAGATTAAAGATACTTTTTGTGAACTACAAATTGATAAGTATGTTTGATTTTATTCAACTGCACATGTTGCCATTATCTGTAAAAGTTTAAGAGTGTTTCCTTTTAATATGATAAAAATTGGTTGTTTGGTATAGAAAGTTGAAGAGATGATCACATCGCATCTTGTTGATCAACGATTATCAAATAATCACTGGAAATTGTTGAAAATAGGTTAATTATCTATGCCTTTCGTGTGGTTTTTGATCTTTTGGGGAGAATATTATGTGTAGCTAAAGTACACTAAAACTTACTTCTCATATCTAGGAAGGGGGATTGCTACTCAAATAGAAGATATCAGCTTCTCAAGAACACATATACGAGAATTCAAAAAGATAAACAATACAGATCACATCACTTCATCAACTTCAAATATAGAAGCAACATTTATTACACTTAATAAGTATCAACAAAGTTGGACTATATCACATAGAATTTGGTAAATTTGCAAGAAAGCACAAGAGCGTCACAGAAAGTTAGAGGAGAAAAATATGAGTGTGACAGAGTTACGAGAAATGTACGAGAAGAATTAGTTCTTGAATTGGAAAAATGGTAAAAGTATTTAACTTCATTTATTTTTATTTGACATTTTGTAGTATATTAGTGATATGACTGGTTGTTCTTGACCAGAAAAGAGGAAAGTAGAGAAAACTTGGCAAGGAAGAGATCACAAATCCACCCATCTTCAAAATTGATAGTATTTGTTGGATAGGATAATTATTTGGCGGAGTTAGTTATAAATGGAGTAGTAATTTTTATATAGGATAATTTTTGTAGAACTAGAAGGGTGGGACTTAATTGATAAATTGGGAAACTTGGAGAAGAGAGAGACAATTTTAAAAAATGAACTTTGACTTTTCAATATATTTTGTTGGCATCTTTTACAATTGCATACATTGAGTATTTGAGCCTATTTATAGGCTTCATATAGTGGTGGAAACAATCATACTAGATCATTCTAATTTTTTTTATACAATGTCTAGACAATTCTAAAGATATTTTACTAGATATTTGTTTAGGTTACTCTAGATAATTCTACACAAATATCTCATACTTATGTATTTTTAATTCTAAATAATTTTGCTCCATTCTAGAACTCCCTAGAAATATGCAACAATTTTCAATACTTCCCTTGGTGCATATTTGGGTGACTCGATCATGTCTCTTAAATGCTCGAATTTTCTCTTAGCAATGCTTTAGTGAAAATGTCTCGCTAGTTGTTCTTCGGTCCTGCAGGTGCTTGAGTTCAATTTCTTTATTTGCTTCTACTTCGCTTCTCTAATAAAGTGATACTTGATGTCAATGTGTTTAGTTCTACTGTGGAGATTCTTTTCCATAGCTATTGCAGAGACATCTTTGTCATGAGAAATCTCAGTAGCTTCCTTTTGTGGCTCTCCAGTGTCTTCCAATATACGCTTGACCATATAACTTGGCATGTAGTTAATGTTGTTGCGATGTATTCTCCTTCATGACGATGACCGTACTCATCTGTTGCTTGCTTTTTAGACGCCCAAGAAAATATTCCTATGCCAAGTGTGAAAGCATAGCACGATGTACTTTTCATGTCATCCAATAATCCCGCCCGATCGGCAGATACCCAATCGCTTTTAAGTCGGTTAGAAATCTATACCAAATGTCAGAGATTTTGTTCTACGTAAGTATCTCGAGTGCTCGCTTTGCTACTCCATAGTCTACCCGTGTCGAATTCGCTTGAATCTTGATAGTAGACATGTTGCGTACATAATATCCGGGTCTTGTAGTTGTTAGATAAAGTAGACTATCGATGGGACTCGATATTGTTTTTGATCAACAATCGCACAATCCAGTTTCCGTGAATACGTTGTTGTCCACCAAGACTCATAATATTTCACTGGTTAATATGATATGTAAAAGGCCTAGCTTAAGGATACGTTACTTGGTGTGTTGATCCGCAGTCTCAAACTCACCAAGAGACCTCACGACACTTTTTGTCTATGGGTACCGATCATTCAAACACCTGATCATCGACTACCCTTAATGACTATCGAGAACCTCAAACGATATATCTATTCGGACACTAAATAGTACAATTATACGAAAGAAGATTCTATTATATTCAAGGTTATCGTCCTTTTTGCAAAACATAAATTAGTAATCAAAACCATTTATCTTACTTTCATTATTTTTACATCCACAAATTACCCATGGTTTACTCCAATCATGTCCATACATAAGTATGCAAACGGGCATGGATGCATAAATATAACTTATGCATCACATATGTGGTGCAACAATGTTCTAACGTATGCACATGTATAACAATATCATATAATCTATCGTATCTCAAATAATCCATCTATAGGACAATGATATTGTATACATCTAAAGAGCAACAACAATACTTCACGTATAATTACTTATGGACACATTATAATATAGACACTAGATCACTAAGATTGATACAGAGATATCCACATTGTATATAATATATCATTAGTAAACTTATCGAATCAAAAATTAACGCATTTTATGAATCCCAATTCAGAGTTTTCTACAAAAAGTTATGCGTGTTGTATATGGACTACAAGGTTAATCAAGTTAAGGGTCGACCCCATGCAGCAATGGGGTTGAACCCCTACCACAATTTCATGGGGATCGGCTCTTACCCACCAAAAACCTTAGGGGTCGGCCCTGTTCTGTACAAGTCTCTCAACACTTCGTTTTTGGCACTACGATTATGCCCAATGTCAATGGAGTCTTTCTAATGACTTTTTTATTTTTTCTTATCTAAAAGTAATTAAAATCACTAGTCGAAGGAGGACTTATTTTCTCTAGTTGAGCAACCTGCTTTGTCAAGCATAGAACTTTCTTTCAAATAAAGTCACCCGTTTCTCTATTTATAGGATGAACGAAAGGCATAGCTGCAATTATTATTTTTTCTAATTACATTTTTAGCATTGAGATAATTCTTGTAATTATCAACACCTATTATATTTATATTTTTCACCAAACGATAATTAATCATTACATACTTTTTAAATGCGCATTAAATTTTTCAAGCCTCAAGTCCACAAAGAATAAAGAAAAAATAAGAAGTCCTCAACTCAAATTTTAATGAATTTTTTAAGATTTATATAAATTTTCATGATTTTTATGAATTTGAATAGAAATCCCACAAAATTCATATATTTTAACAGAATTTGATATTTTATATTTTAATGGATTTCTTGAATTTTAATGAAGTTGGTAACATTTATTTATGGTCTTTTTTACTTTGGCCACTCAATGTGCACACGTAAAAAAAAAAAAATTAATATAACTTCTTACTAGATCACTCAAAAAAAAAAAAAAAAAAAAAAAATTCTAACTTTGTCATCAAAAAATAAAATCCACAACCTTATCATTTATTATAAAAATTCATAACTTTTTGCCATTTAATTGAAAAAAATCATAAGTTTGTATAAACACAATTCATTCTTTCTATCACTATTCATTCACATCGCTCACGAAATAGATTGTGCTTATACAAAAGTTGGCTTTAATATTTCAATTCATAACTTTGTCATTTATTAAAGGTATTTAGTAAAATATCAATTTGAAATATTAAAACCAATTTTTGCCGATCATCTTAATTCATTATATTTATATTAGTATAATGTGTTTTTAGTTGAAATTAAGTAAATTACTTAACGTGTATTATGTTCCAATATATCAGAAAATAGACATTTTAGTTTTTAATATTTTTTTGGAATTTAGTGTCCAAACTACAATTTTTATAGGATTGTATTTTACATTCATTGATTTATGTGGAATATATCTATTAAAATATCGTGAGTCATTCGTAAATTTTTTTACTCTATTTATTTTATATTGAAAAAAGAATAAAACAATTTATGAACTCGAAATCCACTAAAATCTATGAAATTTTGAAGAATCAGTCTGAATTCCTAAAGAATTTGGTATTTATATTTATAAGCCTAAAATCTACTATAATATATTAAAATTCTTAGAAATCCGTTATCAGGGACACCTAGAATTCTAAAAAATATGATAGAATCAGAGTTGAAAACACTTTAATTTTCAATCTGAATTGAGGCCCCCGATAAAAATAGAATACTCTAAGAGCATCTCCAATGCTAGACATCTTCTAAAAAGTCTATGTGGCAAGAGAGAGAAAAGAAATGAGGAGAGATATTGTAGAATGAGGAAAGAGAAAAAAAAAATAGAAGAGAGAGATAGACACAATGTAGCAACATTTATTGTAGAAGGTGTCTAGCAAGCCTTCTAGAAATGGACATCCTTTTGAACAACCTTCTACAATAAATGATGCCACATTGGTTTTGTCCCCTCCACCTCATCGCCACATCATCTAGACATTCAAAATAGAAGCTACCATTGGAGATGCTCTAATCGAATTCTATTTTGTTCTTTTAAAAAGAATTGATTGACTCTCTATGATAAAAAGATGAATTAGGATCAATTGAACTCGGTTCTTGCAAGAATTGAATATCAAAATAGATGACACCAATGCCTAAAACTTCTTTTATTCATGAGTTATATCTACAAAAAAAAAAAAAAAAAGCTGCATATTCATCTCAAATTTATCATCTTAATACTAAGTTGGTTGCCAACATTTACAAAAGAGCAAATTGTTCCCCAATGTCACGAACCATCAAACATCTCTAATAAATCGTACTCGATGTTTATGTATTAAAATTTATGAAAGTAAGTTCTACTTCCCAACTTAGACTAACATACAAAAATTTAAAGCGAGTCATATTTTCCTAAATGTCATATGATAATCTAACGACATTGCTTGCATTGTGGACTAATTATGCTACTATAGTAAAAAGTTGAGTATTAACTTGTTCATTTTAAACATTTGAGGAGTAACTTGCTACTGGGTAATAGGCTACGGACCAATGGTGCAATTTCCATTATCTTAAATTTATTTCGACAGTGGAATTGGATATATAGGGCAGGCTATCATGAAAATTGTGTTAGGATTAAAGCAATAAATTAATGGTGAAAAAAAAAACACACAACAATCTATATCTATACTAATCTAAAAAGAATTTAAAAGGGTGAAATATTTTTGGATAAATATGTCCTCATTAATATTTTATATTTTCTAAATTGTCTTTCAGTTAATGTTATAATTGAATTCTCAATTTAGCATTTATAACCACATATAGTTATTAGAAGTTGGAAATGCTAAATCTCCATTTATTATATTTAATTACTAGATTTTGAAAATATTTTATTTGAATTGTGAGAACGGATTTGGTCAGTTACAAAATTAATAGTAATTGACATTCCACCAACAATTTATTCATCTTATTTTAAGGTCTAATTTGAAGTTTAAGGTTGTTTTATTTGAAGGTAATTATGTAGTTTGTGATGTCCATAAAGACTTCATTTGAAGATTTATATTTGTGATTGTGGTTTTTGTTAGTTAATATGAATAATCCTCTCTCAATGCTCTTCTTTTTAAAAAAAAAAAAAAAATGCGTTGGACTATAAATGTTACGATGTATTTTTTAATTATTGTGCATGCTAATGCATATTTATATATTGTTTACATATCTAATTGACTTGCGACTTCAGTTTTTCTAAAGGAAAAAAACTTTGTGGGCTAACTTTAATAATTGTTTCAATCTACTATTGATACGTATTTTATTTCTATTATTCTTTATTACGCTTTTGAATTGAATTGTTATCTATTTTGTTTAAACTAATTTTTCTTAACCATTTATGCTCCAACGTGAATAAGACGCTTAAATCGCTAGAATATTTAGTTTTGGTAATGTTATTTTATTTTTCCATTACAATTTGGATAAGTTCACGTGAAGACATCTGGGCACTGAATTATGCAAATGAGAATGTTAATTTTGCCAATTTCTAATGTAAATATTATTTTATTTTCTTTTATATACTGATTGATAAGTCTACCTAACTTGAGATGCTACGAACCCAAATTAAGTTAAAATATTTTCATAGTTGTATAGCTAATATAAATTACAAAAATTTGTTATAAGTGATTTGTCATCTCATAAAGCAAGAAAATTCAATGGGTTTAAGTGATCGATATATTTAAAAATTTATGTACACAATTTTTTTATTCTTTTTGTTTGTGTTTTTTAATTGACATTAATTGACTATATTACAGACCTTAAAAAATAGATGTTTAATACTGGTCACACAATTGTAGAAAGTACTTTATTTGAATACAATAACAAATATTATATTTCACCGTATTTTCTGATGCTAGATTTTTATATTTTAATGCAGTATTAAATTAAGTTATAATTATTTAAATATTTGAATAAACATATATCTCACAACACCATTATTAAATCACGTGCAACGCACATTTTACATACTAGTTTATACAAGTTTGCCTTAATATGAGACTATGTTCTGTCTTCAGCCGTTGCAGTATTTTCACTATAATGAATGATGATATATGTTTACAATGGATCAGTCCTACATATAACAATTCAATGATGGTTTCTAATTATAATGAAATTCTAAAGCAACCCAATGAATGTTCCATAGTTATAATGAAAAGGTAGTTATATTTACACTATATTTTATTATAAATGCACCATATTTTAATTGCATAAAAAGTCTTTAACTTTTATTTATTGTCACATTTACGTCTTTAACTTTTTTCATTGGATTCTTATATTTAACATTCTATTAATTAATACATCTTGTTTTTACTAACGATTTTCGTTTAAAATTTCTATTAGTGTACTTTAAAACGAGGGACAAATATTTAATTAAAATTTTGAATTTATTTATTTTTTGCTTGTTTTAAAATATGATGGGAAAATGAGACTTTTTGTTCATTCTTAATGGAATTTTTGGATGGGAACTGTCATCAGAGATAATATGTACTAATTAATGGAACGTTAGTGATAAGAATACGGTGAAAAAATATTAGGGACATAAATATAATAATAAGTCAAGGTTATTGACCTTTTATGTAATTTAAATATAAGACTTATATAGAAAAATATAGTGTGAATATATTTAGTTATAATGAAATTCTAGAACAACCTAATTACAAATGAAAAATCTCGAAAACACTCTTACTTAAGCAAATAGAAATACCGTGGACCTTTCGGAGGCAAAGCCTCGGAGTTCCCAAGAGGGGAGCCGCCTGTTCCCCTCTTCCAACTCCCACGACGACTTTACCGCGAAGGTCAATTTTTGCTCAATTTCGTGAAACGCAACAAATTAGGCTGCACAACTTAACAAATTAATATAAAAATAAAATTTCTACAAAACAATTGAAATTCTAGTCTATCAATTTCTTTTTTCCTTTTAATCCTGGGTTTTGAAAAATTGAACGACAACCTATATATACAAACACATGTATGCAAGCAAACACAATTTTTTTTTTTTTTTTTTTTTATATTTCTAATCTTTCTCTATTTACTTATGTTTTATTTTTGTATTATGATGACATTTCTTTAAAAGTTTTAGGTTCATTATTAATATCTTCATGAGATGTGAATAATGAGACGGGATTTGATCTCCTACCTACTTATAATGTCCACGTTGAAGTGATATCACATGATTAGTAGTTCATAGTTCCACATTCATTATTTTTATCAATTATGTAATTCCACCTCAGTGTAGACATTATAAGTAGGTATTATAAGTAGATAGGAGATCAAATACATAAACTGGGCTACATCAACATAACCATATTTAAGAGGAGGCCTAACATGCCTTCTCAACCCATCTCTTGTAAGTTGGTAATTATCAAGAGATTAAGTCTCTGGTGGTGAAGAATCTTCACCATTATCACTTCTCACATATGATGAACCAGTTTCATTTTTAGATGCAAAATCAATTTGAGATTGCCCGATTTGATGAATCTATTCTATATCTCTCTAACTTTGATCGCTCAAAGCCTCCAGCTCAATTTCAACTTTGTTTAGTAATATTGATTTTCATTTTCTACCTTCAAAGGCTAAAATCCTTTTATTGAATACATCTAGTTCAAACTTAGAGGTAGCCACATATGACAAATTTTCACATAAAAATGTGAAATTACACAATTTGTTTGCACAAATATAATTTGTGTTCACTAAGAAATTTTCAAGTAACAAATATATCAACGTATTTTATTACAAAATAGATTAATCAACAAATATCACAAAGATATTAACAGAATATCTCATATAAAATTTTAAGAAAAAATATATTGTAAACTAATAATCACAAAAGAAACATATGACTTTTAATTTTTTTGCAGTAAATGGTTACAATATTTACAAAAACGAATATAAAGGCCTATTGATACACACTACTGTCAGCGATTTTGTATATTTAATAATTCTACAAGTGTACGGATCGCTCAAGTAATAAAGTGGATGTTGAATCCAAGTATCGTTCCCACGAAGATTTAGATAATTCAATGTCAATTACACTAACCTTAACCGAATCTAATGAACTTTTGAAGATTTTGTGATTGAAAACTAATTGAACTATAAACTAAAATTAATTAACTAATTAAAATTCAAACAAATAAGAGATTAAAATACAGAAGAATTACTTTAAAATTGGAAAAGAAAAGAAAAGTAAAGCGTATTAGGATTCCGAATCCATTTATACCAATTTCCTTTAACTTGAACAGTTGAATTTGATAACATGATTTAATTATGAAGATCAATATTCCTAATTTGTTTAAAAATATCTCTCGAGTAGAATTAAACTTAATTATATATATGACCTGACTATATCTCTATGACGGATGCGAACATATAAGAATGCATTAGAATTTGTGAATACTTAAAGATCACGTAAAGCATAGCGTTATATCTCTATCTCCTATCGGACTCTACGATAATTAATATATGTATAACCCATTTTCCATCTCTCGATGGTAAAACAAGCCACAAGAATCATACAACTATTGCGCATATAATTGTAGATAAAGAGAAATCAATATCAATTATTCAAAATTAAAAACGTGCTTAAATATCAAAAACTAGCTTCGAAGAATTAAAGATTCATGATACAAACTTCATCATGATCCTAGCACTAAAATAAATCTAGACTAACATACTAAGAAGAAGAAAAGAAAAATAAAAATAAAATATAGAAGCCATCGCCCAGATATGAAGAAAATAATTGGGAGGTAAAATCTGGAACTTGATCTTCGTTTTAATCTTGAAAAGATGAATCTTGATCTTCGTTCTTGATTTGTCTCCCGTTCTTCTCTCTAAATCGGCCTAAAACGACTCCCAAAACGGCTCATTTGTTATGAGTTAATAACTCATATTTAAAGTATTCTTGTTGTGCCCCAAAAGATGCCAAAAATCATTAAAATCGCGTCCTAAAAGGTTTCTTAATTGAGTCGAACTCAAAAGGAAACAAAAATCCGTGGTTCCGCTTAAAATTACATTGGGCGATCGCCCGATGCAAACTTAAGGCGATCGCCTGTGCCAGTTGAATTCCATTACGCTATTGTAAAATAGGGTTAGGCGATCACCCGCCTTTAAGCTTGGGCGATCGCCTAGCTCAAGCTTTTTCTTCCGTGGCGGCTATTTTTTAAATGGTCATAATTTCTTGTAGAAAACTCTAAATTGAGATCTGTAAAAGTGTGTGACTCAAAATTCAATTATCTTTCCAATAGTATATCAATTGCCTTTTTAGATTTCGATGTCAAAAGTTGTACTCGAATTTCTTCACATACTTGATTATGTAGTTTCTCAATTCGGTTCTTTAGCTTTACGGTGTTTGATACATTGATTTAATTCTTTATTGTCACTTCAAAACACCTTAAACTTATTGATTTTATCTTCTTCCTCGTCTTCCAATGTTTGACTCTTGATATTCGCTTCAAAAACTCAATTTACTCGTCGATTTCACCAAGTTGTTGCTCTTCCAGTCCACTTTTCTCCAATTGCTATTAAACAGTCCAAAACCGAAATATGAAAAATAAAATACCAAATTAAGTAAGAATTCAATAAAATGACGGAATAAAAGCTTAGTTTAAATGTCTTAATAAGTGCACAAAATGTACTTATCAACTACCTACGAGTTACTTCTCATATTCTAAGGCCTCGAACGGGACTTAGACAAAGGCCGCTGACTGGGGCAATGAATATATAAATAAGGTAGTAAAATATTTGAAAAATACTCAAAAAGTTATAATCACCCCGGTTATATCTAAGATTTTGAGGTTTCGAATTGGGCTTGAGCCAAGTATGTGACATAGTCACTCTATTGTGTCAACCAAAACTTATCAAGATCCTAGTATGGCCCAACCAAGAAAATACATCTTTACTATAATTCTTAAGTCTATCGGAGTCCTAGCTCGTCAAACCATACGTAACCCCATGTTCATTATTGTACAAAATACATTCTTTTACATTCTATATAATTATTTGAAGCCATGGTTCTAACTAAAGCATATGGACTATGGGGTCAACCAACCACGCTTTTGTTACAAGTAATCTAGTACTTCAAAAGGTCGAGCATGTCCTTAGCTCATGTTCATGTTCGATACACTTTTAACAACGAAAATTTTGGTCTTGTAAAGTCTCTGACGACTATTTTTCGACAAAATAACCTAAAATGACTTTCCGACAAAAATTTCATTGTTAAAAGTGAAATTCTTGTAGTATCTGAGGCAATGTTAGACTACCATTCAAAAAATGATGATGATGATAAATCTACTAGGGCAGAATGCAAGAAATAATGTGTATTGAAGACAAAATCTAGATATAAACCAAGTGGTGGGAACCTTTAATACTTGATAATTTTATTCACCACTTACGGTCTCCCCCTCAATAGTGAACAAAAATAAAAAGAGATCTTCAATCCTACATTTCAGTTTGTTCTTCATCAAACTTTGCAATTAATGCTTAGATTCTATGAATACCACATTTCAAGAATTTCTACATGCCAACTATTGGTCCAATATGCACATCTTCACATGTATTCTTAGAAATGTGGGGAGGTAGGATATGTGGAGAATTACAAGTGGAGAAAGATTTGAGGGAAATATAAAAGAAAAAGGAGATTAAGTCAATCTTTTGTGTCGGCATTTACAATCCTCTATATTTCGATGAGTGAAAGAAGATTGTTCGTGTAAAATACCAAAACATAACCCAAAGTAAAAATATTTAATAATATATGGGTAAATAAGTAGGGTAATGAAGACACTAAAATGGTATTAGCCATGCTAATATATTTGTCCTTAGCACATTCAAATGACCTAATTACCTTGTTAAACATTTAGAAGGCAGCATTCGTAGATGAAGTAGTAGACCTTGAATCTTCTTAAAGTGGAAGAGATACGATTAGTCAATTTCGTGCTTGAAAAGACGGAGGATTCATTTTGCTACAAAGCTCGTCCTCTTTGTTGAAAATTTCAATCAAGTACTTTGAAGAACAAAATAAAGAATTAATTCCACTAAATATAATTTGTGTACTTAAGTCTCAAGCTAAATTCAAGACTAAAAGTAATGACTATATAGTGCTCAAGTTATCTAATTCACAAAAATAACACACTTCCAATTGTGGGGAAAAATTATGTACTTTGCATAGAAGTTGCCCTCTCATAATTCTAGACGACGATTCGGTTTAAATGAAAAACAATTCCAATTCGGTCCTTAAACACTAAACGCAATATTTAATTTAACATATATAAATAGTAACACAACACATCAAACTCCTACAATTAAACATCATCCAAAATACCCAAACAAAATAACTCAAATGGAAAAGGAGAGAAAAATTGCCTTACATTAATCTTGCTTCTCCTAAGTTGTCGTCTCTAAAAGTTTCGACCTTAAAGCATTCACTTTCGATCACCTTTTTCTCCCATTTTCCCTGTTAAAAATTGAAATTTTTATTAATAACCACATATACATACAAAAATAAGAGTAACGATCAATAATTGTTGGATTGCAACAATAAAACCTAAATGGCAATATCTTGATATTGAAACAAGCATTGAAATCTAGAAATAGAAGTGAACATGATCTACCCCATCTTCATATCTATTTCTCAAATAACATTCATTGTAGCTCCATAGACATACTCCGAAAAAATATAAGCACATTTTCTAGACATTCTTTGTGCAAAATAGATATTTTATTTCATGAATATGTAAGTAGGAGCTTTCCAAAAAATAGCTAGTAGAGAACCATAAATTGGTTCATGTAAAATAAGATGATGCATACAAACATATTTTATCATAGAACTTTTCACTCGGTGTTTCTAAAGAGTGTACGAAATCTCAAGTGATCTTAACGTTTTAGGTAAAAGTTCACCCACAATCACACAGAGCTATAAGAAAGAAAGTTCTACTAATCCGGTTTGGTGGTTATCAATTGCTTTCACTATACCATGAGAAAATGGATGATCATATACCACAAGAAACAAAGAACAAATGAATGCACATATTTGAACTGTTACCAGTGGTTATTTTTGAACACGTTGAACATGCTATTGTGCTCGAGATGGACCTCAAACTTTAAACAAAATATAACTAATATATAGCATCTCCCGAATCGAATTCGCACAAGTTAAACTAATTTACATTTAATGAATCTCATAGTGGACAAAAATCTTGAAAATTACTTCAAAATCACGTTGCACTGTTGATCGGATAAAAGTACATGAAACGAATACTTTCATAAAAGAATGTTTTACCACTTTACTTTGACATAACATCAATTGGTACGGTGAAAATTCAAATGGGAAATAGGTAGAGTAAAAATAAAAATAAAAAGATTACCTTGTCGAGGTTTGAGAACAAAAGGTTAAAGTTCTTGATTGCTAGAAGGATCATGAAGTAGATTATTGGCCACCTAACCATTGTAAACATGTAAGCCTCGTGAGGCTCGTGCAAAAATTAATTAAGATATTTTTCAATGGAAACATATATACATGCACGAGGCTCTGCAAGAAATTAATTAAGATATTTTCAATGGAAACATATATACATACTTGAAATAGAAAATTCAAGCCTTATTTATCATTTGATTCCTTTTATCTCTTTTGTAGTGTAGGATCGTGAGCTCAATGTAATACCAAATTTTAGAAAGTCTTTCTTGGAAAGCAATTACAACATTGCAAGAATAACTCGTATCTAAATCTTCCTTCTTGGGCGATTACTCAAGATAGCTATATCCACCTATAATATAAATAATTGAGCACCAAAGTGATTGTGAAACAAGAGCAACCGCCAATGGTTAACAAACCATTATTTCCAAATTTCCTCTTTTTGAAATAAGGTATAGTACATCGCTCCAACTTTAAATTTACTACATTTAACGCAAATGATTGATCATCTACACCACATTTCCAAATCAATGTTTTAAAAAGAACATAGGTTTCGAATTGGGCTTGAGCCAAGTATGTGACATAGTCACTCTATTGTGTCAACCAAAACTTATCAAGATCCTAGTATGGCCCAACCAAGAAAATACATCTTTACTATAATTCTTAAGTCTATCGGGTCCTAGCTCGTCAAACCATACGTAACCCCATGTTCATTATTGTACAAAAATACATTCTTTTACATTCTATATAATTATTTGAAGCCATGGTTCTAACTAAAGCATATGGACTATGGGGTCAACCAACCACGCTTTTGTTACAAGTAATCTAGTACTTCAAAAGGTCGAGCATGTCCTTAGCTCATGTTCATGTTCGATACCGAGGTACAATTATTGAGATTGATGATAGTTGATTTTCTCCTCCTCAGAGCACGGCGGCAGTGGTGGAGATCGCAAAGGTGGCGGGCTGGTTTCCGTGGCCACTCCAGGTGATAATCGTATGTGATTATAATATTTGTGCTAAATAGCGTATAGAATGTATTAGAGTTGTGTGTTGTCATTTTACACGGGGTTGGTCTCCTATTTATAGGAATGACTCTGATGTAACCTTCAACGGTTATTAATTGTGGGTGCCTTTTCATCTTCCCTCTTATGAGGAATTAATTAGGACGTTTCACCTCTCTCAACCGCGGTGTTTCACATTCCCAACGGACGATGGTAGCTTCCGTTTATAGATCACTGTCTAATTGGTTAGATGGCGACGTTATGGTTGTCTGCTTCTAGGCGGGCATATGAGAATAGCCAGCGGGCGGACCGATAAGCGGGCGGACCGACAAGGCGGCAGTGCTCAGCGGCGTCCCAAGGGAGCGCAGTCATTTAGCAAAGTGTGTTTATATTTATCATCATAGCCCTCTACTTCCCATAGACTACTTTTCATAAAGCGTTGTCAATGGGAAGTAGAAATATTCTGCACTGCTATTTTCTAATTTTTCGGATAGAAGCTAATCGCTTTAATTTTTAAACATAGGCTCATCGCTTTGTTTTTTGGACAGGGGCTCATCGCCCTGTTTTTCTCACATACTCATGGCCTTGATTTTTAAACATAGGCTCATCGCCTTGTTTTTTGGACAGAGGCTCATCGCCCTAATTTTTAAACATAGGCTTATCGCCTTGATTTTTAAACATATGCTCATCGCCTTGATTTTTAAACATAGGCTCATCGCCTTGTTTTCTGGACAGGGGCTCATCGCCCTAATTTTTAAACATAGGCTCATCGCCTTGATTTTTAAACATAGGCTCATCGCCAACATGTTTGGATAGGGGCTCGTCGTCGCCTTGATTTTTGGACAGGGGCTCATCGCCTGTTTTTTAAACATAGGCTCATCGCCTTGATTTTTAAACATAGGCTCATCGCCAACATGTTTGGATAGGGGCTCGTCGCCTTGATTTTTGGACAGGGCTCATCGCCTGTTTCTCGACATAAGCGTTGAACTTGGCCTTGTTTACGGCCTTATAAGCCTCTACTTCCCATAGACTACTTTTCATAAACCGTTTGTCAATGGGAAGTAGAAATCGTGCTCACCTAAAAAAAATTTTTTTTTTTTTAGTTTAGGAGGTCACCCACTTTGGCGAGGTCTTTTCAAAAAATGGGCGAGGTCACCTCTCGGGCGAGGTCGCCCTTTGTCACCTCTCAAATTTTTTTTTTTTTTTAAAGATGAGAGTAGGTCACCTCTCCGGGCGAGGTCACCCGCCTTGTGACCTCTCAAAAAAAATGTTTTTTTTTTTTAAAGATGAGAGTAGGTAACCTCTCTGGGCGAGGTCGCCCTTCTGGCGAGGTCACCCGCCCTTTGTGACCTCTCAAAAAAAATGTTTTTTTTTTTTTTTTAAAGATGAGAGGAGGTCGCCCCTGTGACCTCTCAAAATTTTTATTTTTATTTTTTAAAAGATGAGAGGAGGTCACCTCTCTGGCGAGGTCGCCCGCCTGTGACCTCTAAAAATTTTTTTTTTTTTTTTTTTTAAAGATGAGGCGAGGTCACATTGTCTCATCTTGGGTGTCTTGCCTCTATTATCTTGAGGTTTGAACTCACGGAATATTTCTTTTGTTAGACTCGGCTCACTTGATTTTTCATACATTTTGTAATGAGATATGCTTCTTGACATCCACATACTTTTCTCCTCTCTGAGTAACTCATGCATAGTACTTGGCGGGTTTTGGAGTGACATCTTAAAATGCGATTTCGAGTTCCACTCATCATGACAGTGACTCATGAACATCGTAGTTCTTTGATTCCTAGCGGCTCTATTGAACCGGACAATGAAATCTTTCATTGTTCATCCTTGCCGTGCCAATTGCATCGATCGATAGCGTTTTCTTAACACGTTTTCTCGGCAAAATGTGTTGTAAAATTTTAGAAAACTCGTCAAATGTACGGATTGATTTTGGGAGAAGGGTGGCCACCGTCCTCGTCCTCCGCCTAAGCGTCGGTGGAAAGCTCTACACATAATTGCATCGGGGTGGCTTGTAACCTCATCAAGTCAACAAAAGACCGAGGTGATCGACAAGATCGAGGACCCGTCGTTTCTCCATCTTTGGTGTTTGAAGTCTCGTGGCAGGGGCGCCATTATTTCTAGGAAAATGGGTCTTCTTCCAACACCATGGATTGTTGCCTATTACTTTTGTTGGACAAAGCCTCGGCTATTTTGCGATCCATCAATTCTTCTAATCTCGTTCCCAACTTAATCTGGTGTCTCAACCGGAGGTGTGGGCATCCATGATGGTTGCCCCAGTATAGATTTGGGCCGGATGTCGATGAATAGAGTGGGGTGCGAAGGTGGAGCTAAAGCTGGAGCTGCAGAGAGCTGCCGTTGCGATGTTTATTCTTTGGAAATGTAGGAATATGGGAGGAGCCCGGCGTAGGACCCTATCGGTGGAGGGCTAAGACCTGGTAGATGAGAAACCAGCGTTCGATCTTGGAGCAGAGCCGTTAAGACCGTCACTTGAGCTTGTAGTGCGCGAGTTGAGCGGCGAGGCAAACTCTTGTTGTGGGTGATTAGTGGCGGCGTTGGACTCGGTGCCTACATCCCGACGGTGGTGGAACAGTTATATTCCTAGCTCTTCGGTTCGAGCCATAGCTTCTTGCGTTTCCCAGCAGGCGCCAATTGATGATAGTTGATTTTCTCCTCCTCGAAACACGGCGCGGTGGTGGAGATCGCAAAGGTGGCGGGTGGTTTCCCGTAGGCCACTCCGGTGTGATGTCGGTATGTGATTATAATATTTGTGCTAAATAGCGTATAGAATGTATTAGAGTTGTGTGTTGTCATTTTACAGGGGTTGGTCTCCTATTTATAGGAATGACTCTGATGTAACCTTCAACGGTTATTAATTGTGGGTGCCTTTTCATCTTCCCTCTTTATGAGGAATTAATTAGGGACGTTTCACCTCTCTCAACCGGTGTTTCACATTCCCACGGACGATGGTAGCTTCCGTTTTATAGATCACCTGTCTAATTGGTTAGATGGCAGACAGGTTATGGTTGTCTGCTTCAGGCGGGCATATGAGAATAGCCAGGCGGACCGATAAGGGCGGACCGGCAAGGGCGGTGCTGAGCAGCGTCCCGAGGGGCGGTCATTTAGCAAAGTGTGTTTATATTTATCATCGAGATCAATCTATATTTAATTTTTATGTTATATATAATTATGTATATATATCGACATGAGTTGAAATTTTTACCCTTAACTCTTTACCAATGTCTTGATCAAGTTTAGAAATATCGAACTTGAACTTATTCACAAATTAAGATTTTGAGACGACTACGAGGATATGTAAAATTCATTGAAATAGATAGAGTGGAAAGAAATGTTAAATCCAATTAAGGACGAGACAAAATTGAATTAAGTTATTTTGTACAAAGAATTAACCGATCGGTTGAATTTTACATTGAATCGAAAACAAAACCGATTTATTTTTAATTGTTAAATAAATATAAAATATTTATTAATCGATAGTCTAATCATATCAAGTCCAAAAGAATAAAGAAAAACCTAAATGGCAATATCTTGATATTGAAACAAGCATTGAAATCTAGAAATAGAAGTGAACATGATCTACCCCATCTTCATATCTATTTCTCAAATAACATTCATTGTAGCTCCATAGACATACTCAGAAAAAATATAAGCACATTTTCTAGACATTCTTTGTGCAAAATAGATATTTTATTTCATGAATATGTAAGTAGGAGCTTCAAAAGAAATAGCTAGTAGAGAACCATAAATTGGTTCATGTAAAATAAGATGATGCATACAAACATATTTTATCATAGAACTTTTCACTCTCGGTGTTTCTAAAGAGTGTACGAAATCTCAGTGATCTTAACGTTTTAGGTAAAAGTTCACCCACAATCACACAGTAGCTATAAGAAAGAAAGTTCTACTAATCCGGTTTGGTGGTTATCAATTGCTTTCAATATACCGATGAGAAAATGGATGATCATATACCACAAAAACAAAGAACAATGAATGCCACATATTTGAACGTTACCACTGGTTATTTTTGAACACGTTGAACATGCTATTGTGCTCGAGATGGACCTCAAACTTTAAACAAAATATAACTAATATATGCATCTCCGAATCTGAATTACGCACAAGTTAAACTAATTTACATTTAATGAATCTCATAGTGGACAAAAATCTTGAAATTACTTCAAAATCACGTTGCACGTTGATCGGATAAAAGTACATGAAACGAATACTTTCATAAAAGAATGTTTTACCACTTTACTTTGACATAACATCAATTGGTACTGGTGAAAATTCAAATGGGAAATAGGTAGAGTAAAAATAAAAATAAAAGATTACCTTGCTACGAGAGTTTGAGAACAAAAGGTTAAAGTTCTTGATTGCTAGAAGGATCATGAAGTAGATTATTGGCCACCTAACCATTGTAAACATGTAAGCTCGTGAGGCTCGTGCAAATTAATTAAGATATTTTTCAATGGAAACATATATACATGCACGAGGCTCGTGCAAGAAATTAATTAAGATATTTTCAATGAAACATATATACATACTTGAAATAGAAAATTCAAGCCTTATTTATCATTTGATTCCTTTTATCTCTTTTGTAGTAGGATCGTGAGCTCAATGTAATACCAAATTTTAGAAAGTCTTTCTTGGAAAGCAATTACAACATTGCAAGAATAACTCGTATCTAAATCTTCCTTCTTGGGCGCATTACTCAAGTAGCTATATCCACCTATAATATAAATAATTGAGCACCAAAGTGATTGTGAAACAAGAGCAACACGCCAATGGTTAACAAACCATTATTTCCAAATTTCCTCTTTCTTTGAAATAAGGTATAGTACATCAGCTCCAACTTTAAATTTACTACATTTAACGCAAATGATTGATCATCTACACCACATTTCCAAATCAATGTTTTAAAAAGAACATAGGTTTTGAATGGTTGAATTCTTCTATAAAGCAGATTTACATCTCAAATAACTCGTATGTGAAACATTCAATCATGCACATGTGCACAATGATATTAATGAAGGAAATATAGAAAAATCAGAATCGTAGCAAATGTAAAAACACAAGTACAAAACATCGGGAAGAAAGTGTTCACTGCATTATTAAACTTAGCAACCAAATCGGGTGGACTATCATTTATTCTATCATGCAAATATTGGCTCAAGAACAGATGAATATTGCACCTCAAGAAACTTGCATAATTTGTGATAATATGGTTTCTTTATGAATAAGTCAACTACATTAAACCGAGGAACCACAATAAGGTCAATAATCATTGATTCTATAATTTAAATATTGCATCAAGAACATAAGAATAATGTATGTGAATAATTAAAAAAAAAAAAAAACCCCTGCCTTTAGCATGTGATCAACACAACAATTTTGATCTCGAGAATGTGTTCCTTGTCATCAAGGAGTTCCAACTTGTCGGTCTTTGGTCAGTGGCGGAAGTCCCAACTTTATATTCACCGCTTGAACACTTCCAATCTTTAGATCACCAAGAGTGGAGCACCTGCTAATAAAGGGCTTGTATTCATGTGGTCTATCAAATTTCCTCACCAAATATCAAACCTAAAAGAGCTAGCACAAGTAAAACCTTGGATTGTTATGGATTAACACCTAATTCCTACTTTCGAGAGCAATAGCAATGGGGAAAAACAATATAGATGAGCAAAGCACACAAAGATTTGAAAGTAAACTCTAAATGTGAGAGCGTCCTCAGGCCTTTCTTGCACTAAAAAATGGTCCCTTAATAGTAACTCTTTGTTCTTGGGTTCATTGAAACAAAGTTGTTACACATTGAAGAACCTCGGATCCAAAATCCAATTTCCGACTCTTGAAATACTTTTTACGAATAAATTTACAAATCTAGAGCCAAATGCCTTATATAACTTTCTATCTTTTAGCATACATCAATATCATGTATTTCTTGGCAAAGAAAAAGAAAATTGAAGCAGACGAGAGATAAACACGTTCTCGGGCATCTTGGAGAGGAGGTCATATCTTGGATATTTATGAACTACATTGTAGAGACCAGGTTTCACTAAAAGAAGAAGAACAATAGAGTCCCAAGAAAAGAAGGATCGTGAAGGCATTAGCTAAAGGTGGTTTAGAAAATTGAGAGTGACAAACTAAGACTATAAAAACACTAAAATCCTAAACATGGAAGAAGTGAAAATAACTTACTACTTGTTGCCTTGAATGTGTTGTAAATCGATGTCACTTCTCTTGTGTGGGATGACCTAATGCCACAATCAATCATCAACAATTGTTTGAGAACAAATTTGAAAAGAGGATGACTAAAGAACCTTCTCACCTAGGACCTTAAATATTTTGTCAAGTTGATTAAGTTGCATCACCAAAGGTAATTTTCACACAAGTGAAAGACTAGAGATAATGCTAACTAATAAACAACACGTAAAGCGGCAATTAGGAAAGAAAATTGGGGAAAAGTACTAATTTACGCAGCAGAGAATAACCACATATTACCTGGATATTTACACGATAAACAAGACGAAAATACCAAGAATCGACCACATTCACACTCACTATGAAATTTAAATGAAGCAACAAAAATTTTGAGAGGCGAAATCGTAGAAAATGGGTGCAATGAAGCCTACGCAAAGCAATAAACAACTCGGATTTGGATTGATTGGAGTGCGATTAATGTTAATCCGCAAAGAAACCCCGAACGGGCGTAGACCAGCAGACAATCGAACAAAAACCCTAGAACAAAGCCTCGACTAACGCGAAATTGTAAATCGAACAAACGAAATGTCCGACACATTATCGCGAAGGCGGCGATTTTGAACGTGGATGAGAGATCGATGTCGGGAAGAAGTATTGGGAGAGATAATGAATGGATTGAAGAAAGAAAGAAAAATCACGCCTATTATAGCTTAGACAATAGCGTAGCGATGACCAATCCGCTTAACGGAGGCGTATGGAAGAAGGGACCAAACGGCTCGGTGACGATGGCTTATGAATAGTACCCATATTCACTCTTATAATATAGGTTAGATATAATTATTTGAAGCCATGGTTCTAACTAAAGCATATGGACTATGGGGTCAACCAACCACGCTTTTGTTACAAGTAATCTAGTACTTCAAAAGGTCGAGCATGTCCTTAGCTCATGTTCATGTTCGATACACGGAGGTACAATTATTGAGATCAATCTATATTTAATTTTTATGTTATATATAATTATGTATATATATCGACATGAGTTGAAATTTTTACCCTTAACTCTTTACCAATGTCTTGATCAAGTTTAGAAATATCGAACTTGAACTTATTCACAAATTAAGATTTTGAGCATTTACGAGGATATGTAAAATTCATTGAAATAGATAGAGTGGAAAGAAATGTTAAATCCATTAAGGACGAGACAAAATTGAATTAAGTTATTTTGTACAAAGAATTAACCGATCGGTTGAATTTTACATTGAATCGAAAACAAAACCGATTTATTTTTAATTGTTAAATAAATATAAAATATTTATTAATCGATAGTCTAATCATATCAAGTCCAAAAGAATAAAGAAAAACTAAATTAGAATACTCTTATTCGGTTCCATTTTGTTATTTTATAGAGAATGAATTGGACTATATACAATAAAAGTTGAACTCGATCAATCCAGTTTGGTTCTTACAAGAATTAAATATCAAAATAGACGATACCAACCCCTAAACATGCTTGAAAAACTTCTTTTATTCACGAGTTATATCTAAAAGGAAAAATGCACATCGATATCTTAATAGAAAGTTGGTCCCCAATATTTAAAAAGAACAAGTTGGTCTTTGGTGATAGGAAACATCAAATTTAAAACGCGTGTGGTATTTACATATTCACATTCTGAATCTACTTTCCAACTTGGGTCTAAAAATTTAAAGTGAGACGTATTTTTATTAAGGTCATATGATAATTTAACAAAGAATTGAACTGTTTGCATTTTAGACTAATTGTGCAGTTATAATGAAAGATTGAGGATTGTAATGCTGATTTAAAATTGAGAGGACTAACTTGTTACTGAGGTAATAGGCTACGGACTACTGTTGAAATTTTCTGTATCTAAAATTTATTTTGACGTGGGAATACATAAATAGGGTCGGCTATCAAGAAAATTATTGTTAAAAATAAAATTTCAACAAAACAATTGAAATTCTATTCAATCGATTTCTTTTACCTTTTAATCCTGAGATTTGAAAATCGAACGGCAACGTATATATACATAACAGGTATGTAAGCAAACACACACTATATATTCTTATATTTCTAATCTCTCTCTATTTTCCCTCGCTTTTTATCACTCGCGATGTGCGACTAAAACTTCAAGAACTGGCTTTTCTTATGCTTTTTGCTTAAATTTTTTGCTGTGTATGTAAATTCGTAACGAAACGGAAGGATTGTGTATATAAGACGATTAATCGGCGCATTGTTTAATGATGACGATAGTAATTTTAGCGTTTTTGATTGGTGGGTTTTAGGGTTCGTTCTTTTGGGCTTCATGTGATTAGTAGGCTGGAATTCTTGGATTATTAATTTGGGGATTATGTAAATTTTTCTTTTTCTCGATTCTTTTGATTGATGGGTTTTAGGGTACGTTCTTTTGGGTTCGTTTAATTTCTTGGATTATTAAATTGGGGACCGTAAATAATTTATTTTCTCGGATTCTTGTAGGAATTTATGCATTGGGAAATCTATATTTAATTTTTATGTTATATATAATTATGTATATATATCGACATGAGTTGAAATTTTTACCCTTAACTCTTTACCAATGTCTTGATCAAGTTTAGAAATATCGAACTTGAACTTATTCACAAATTAAGATTTTTGAACAAATTACTTAGGATATGTAAAATTCATTGAAATAGATAGAGTCGGAAAGAAATGTTAAATCCAATTAAGGACGAGACAAAATTGAATTAAGTTATTTTGTACAAAGAATTAACCGATCCGTTGAATTTTACATCAATCTGAAAACAAAACCGATTTATTTTTAATTGTTAAATAAATATAAAATATTTATTAATCGATAGTCTAATCATATCAAGTCCAAAAAGAATAAAGAAAAACTAAATTAGAATACTCTTATTCAGTTCCATTTTGTTATTTTATAGAGAATCAATTGGACTATATACGATAAAAGTTGAACTCGATCAATCCAGTTTGGTTCTTACAAGAATTAAATATCAAAATAGACGATACCAACCCCTAAACATGCTTGAAAAACTTCTTTTATTCACGAGTTATATCTAAAAGGAAAAAATGCACATCGATATCTTAATAGAAAGTTGGTCCCCAATATTTAAAAAAGAACAAGTTGGTCTTTGGTGATAGGAAACATCAAATTTCTGTTAAAACGCGTGTGATATTTACATATTCACATTTACGAATCTACTTTCCAACTTGGGTCTAAAAATTTAAAGTGAGACGATTTTTATTAAGGTCATATGATAATTTAACAAAGAATTGAACTGTTTGCATTTTAGACTAATTGTGCAGTTATAATGAAAGATTGAGGATTGTAATGCTGATTTAAAAATTGAGAGGACTAACTTGTTACTGAGGTAATAGGCTACGGACTACTGTTGAAATTTTCTGTATCTAAAATTTATTTTGACGTGGGAATACATAAATAGGGTCGGCTATCAAGAAAATTATTGTTAAAATAAAATTTCAACAAAACAATTGAAATTTATTCAATCGATTTCTTTTACCTTTTAATCCTGAGATTTGAAAATCGAACGGCAACGTATATATACATAACAGGTATGTAAGCAAACACACACATATATATTCTTATATTTCTAATCTCTCTCTATTTTCCTCGCTTTTTATCACTCGCGATGTGCGACTAAAACTTCAAGAACTGGCTTTTCTTATGCTTTTGCTTAAATTTTTGCTGTGTATGTAAATTCGTAACGAAACGGAAGGATTGTGTATATAAGACGATTAATCGGCGCATTGTTTAATGATGACGATAGTAATTTTAGCGTTTTTGATTGGTGGGTTTTAGGGTTCGTTCTTTTGGGCTTCATGTGATTAGTAAGCTGGAATTCTTGGATTATTAATTTGGGGATTATGTAAATTTTTTCTTTTCTCGATTCTTTTGATTGATGGGTTTTAGGGTACGTTCTTTTGGGTTCGTTTAATTTCTTGGATTATTAAATTGGGGACCGTAAATAATTTATTTTTCTCGGATTCTTGTAGGAATTTATGCATTGGGATCTAAAATATATAATTGGAAAATGTACTAGAGACAATTCAGTGACGCATTTGAATTGCACACAGTAAATTGTAATATGCAAGTTTTAAGAATTGTGATTTACTTGGAATTTGTTTATTTGGACGCAAAAGACTGAAGGAACTAGGGGGCAGATAGTGAATTGAAAATTGAATGCAAGGCATATTATTTACATGAGGAATGATCTACTCCCCATGGAGGGAGTAGATATAAAACATCGACACGTGTCCGATGGCTATTGGATGAGTGCTTCACTTTTATGTCAAGCACACTTTTATGTCAAGCACTTTTTTATTACCCAGTGGCCATCGGACACGTGTCCGGTGGGCTTTATATCTACTCCCCACCATGGGGAGTAGATCATTCCTCTTATTTATATTGCACAAACTAAAAGTATACTAAATGAAAATCATGTGTGACCTTGAATTAATTAATTTATCACTGTAAATATCTTGGGCAGTTGGATGTCAATGCATATCATTTAGTAAAGAAAAGAAAAGTTGTGACATTTCTATACGTGTGTAATTATTATCTTAGAAACTTTTAATGCAAGAAATTGGGTGAGAATTGTTTTTACACGTCTTGCTGTAAGATAAAATAGTTCATATTACTTTGTGCAGTTAGTCAGGCCCAAATTTAAGCAAACATGTATATTGCGATCTCTGGTTTAATTATCATATTTTCAAAATCAAATTATTTGGGACATCTTTTGTTTCTCCTTCCCGTCGTGCATTTCTTTCAAAATTCAAATGTAACTCTAAGAAAGGCAGTAGTGCTTTGAGATTAAATTATTAAAAGCCTTTGATGTACTTCTTGGAAGTTGCGTGTTAATGATAATGACAATGACAATGACAATGACAATGACAATGACAATGACAATGACAGCTTTAGTAATCTCTGCATAGCAGCTTGTTGATGCCCTTGGTTGTTATAGCTTATAATAGTTTCTTGCTTATGATGTTGTGTAGACTGAGACTAGCCATTGTGGAGCACTGTGCTTGCTTGATATTATACTAGTTTTTCTTGGCTGCCGACTTGGGAAGCTTTACAAACAGAAGACATTCTATCAGTTGATTTAGTTTGTTGGACAAATGAAGCGTGGACGTGGAAATAAGAAAGGAAAAGCAAAAAAATCAAAATTGGTCAGCACAAATGAGGTAACTTCAAATGTTGTTAGTTTAAATATGGGAGACAATCCTGCCGAGTTTGATAATGATGATGCTGACTCCGGAATGGATGCTGAGACGACACCATCTCCATCATTAACTGATCAACCAGATAAACTTGCTAAAGCTGACCCTGCAGGACGACCAAATCATGATACATTTGGAAAAGCAGTTTATACACGGGTAAAGTGAAGATCAAGACTTCTAAAACTCTAGATTCTCAGCATACTTCTTCAGATGCACCTACACAAAGTGATACTGACATGAGTAGCCAACAAGTGGGTTCACAAAAGCTAGGGTTCTCAATGAGAAGATGGAAGACAGTGCCAACTCTTTCCCTGAAACTAATGTAGGTGTATCCATGAATCCATCTAGAAAGTCCTTGGGAATAAAGATAAAATCATCAAGGGACTTGGTTCTTCAAGTATGAGCCCATGTAGCAATGTTGAATTGGTCAAGGGAGATAAGACAGAAAATAAAGACTCGGAGTTACTTCATCAGGATTCTAAATACTATGAGCAAGAACTGAAAGCTGCATTGGAGGTAATATTGGTACAAGTTGTATTTTAACATTTGGCAAAGATGCTCAAACTTTGCAATCTTATCTTTTTATGCTGTTTCTTGTTCTCTTAGGTAATAAGAAAGGTTATGAAAATGGAAGCAGCCGAGCCCTTCAACGTTCCAGTTAATCCTGTTGCCCTTGGAATACCAGTAAGCATAAGTTATTTGATACATTATTTCTTGCTGTACTATCTAAGCATGGCATATCTCGTGTTCTAAAGTATTCCTTCTCTAGGGAAGGGTTTTTTGATAGGTACTAGAATTTATTTTGTGGAGATGTTAAAAAATATACCCTTCTATCTTTGAGGACTCACAAGAAGTTGTTATTAGACTTAAGTTTTATTCCTCAACTATGCCCTTTGATATGGTTTCTTCTGTCAATACTTAACTGAAGGGACAGTATTTTTATTATTGATATTCCCATGCTTCTGCGCCTTGACGTTATGGAATGATCTATGCTTGAATGATAGGTGTTGTATCCTAGATTTCTTAAGATATTTTACCTATTGACCACAGGCCATATCATACTTGTATTATAAAGAAATTGTCTGATATTTGATTAAATATTTTGTGCGGACTGGAATCAGGATTATTTTGATGTCATCGATACACCAATGGATTTTGGTACGATATGCAGTAATCTAGAAAAAGGCGATAAGTACATGAATGCAGAAGATGTCTTCAAAGATGTACAATATATATGGGAGAACTGTTACAAATACAATAACAAAGGCGATTATATTGTGGAACTTATGAAGAGGGTGAAGAAGAACTTCACAAAATGTTGGGCAGCTGCTGGTTTATTCGGTGATCAACCTCAAGAAACTAGTGGTGATGTTTCTGTTTATGCTTTTCATTTGGTTGTGCACTGTGATTTGGTTTCAGAACGTGCAATTCTCATCTTTGTTGCTTCAGAATTTGGCAATAGCTCTTTTCATTTTGCTCTTCTTATGAGGGCAGAGTATGTGCTTTTAAGTTATTTAGAAGGAGACTTAATTTTGCTGACAGAGGTTGATGGCTTTTATGAGGGCAGAGTATTGATGGCTATTTAGAAGGATAAATTTTGCTACAGATGGCTTATAAAAACTATATGTTAATCTAACCTAAGCTCTTGTAAACCATGTATTACTTTCTTCCTAGTGAATATAAAATCAATATAAGTGTATAACATTATTGCTCTACTTAACATTTATTGTACGCATAACATAATATATATTTTTGATAGAAAAACTTGCAGAATCCTCTGTATGTATTGAAATTTCCTCTCCATTAATTAATACTTTCATGAAACTACTTGAAATAATATTTTTTATCCTATTTATATTGGTTCCTTGCTGTTAAAATATGGTCAACTCTGAAATTAATACTTTTGCTGTTTTAAGTTCTTGTGAAAGAAAAATTCAGTATTGCTCATAGGAAATATTATGGGACAAACAGACTGGGTTCTATGAATTTTTTAATAACTAAATATTTATAATTCATGAATCCATTAGTATCATTGTTTATATAATAATTCATCACGCATAATAGAAAATTTGCATTTTTCATCTAGTAAACATTCTTACAGACATGTATACCTGAGAAAGTATAAGTGTGATAAACATAATGGTTGCACATAAACCATACGCCTTTCTAGAGGCTATCAACAAAACATGCCATGTGCCCACATCCATTTTGAAAAGCTTGTCTCTTTTAGTGATTGGGTAATTAGTTAATTAGGTTTATAGTTACCCTTTTCCCTTTAGCCATCAAATAATTGCTTCTTTAGAGTGGCTTCAATGCATCCCATAAGTACTCACCTCATATATCACGATCACAGGCAAACACTATCTTTCCTGTTAACCAATAAATGCACAAGATAGCGGGATTCTCCCTCTATTATGTTCTTTTGGTTGTAATTTGGCTTTGATGATTCCACTCAAAATATACGCTTCCCTTCCCCAGGCGTTTTTTATTACCGTGAACTGTAACACCTTTCTACTCCTGTCTACCAACAGCTGTCCACTCTTGATTACTGTTTGACACTAAATACAACACATACCCATAGAAATCAACTTCCACCACCGCCATAATACCATCCACACGACATGCACTCCAACCTCCATCCACGGTGTTTTACCTATTTACACTTGCAACTAGAAAGGAACTTATAACGGAGAATATCTAAAATTAGTAACATTGAATGAATATATAGGTAGCTCTGACAGATTAATCGTCCGATTTATATAATCTTCTTTCTATTTGCTAATACTAAATCACTTCGATTACTCCACACGCATGACAAACAGTAGAATGTTTGAGTGGCCATATATGACTTGCAGTCAGCAAGCTTAGATGCTTTAATCTTGTTGTTCTGCATGACCAAGACATCGGGAACATTTCGGACCTTATCTCTATCACTCTTCTACTTTTAGCGGCGTTATGTAGGGGGTGAAAACTCTACCCTTGATCTTAGCGTTCTGGGTTACAAATTCTCCATATCCTTGTTTGCAAGATTTGGACATTTATTTAATCTGTCTTTGCTGTACAAATTGGCGGTTTGTGTAGCATATGTGTTGCTTGGCGTTTATATACTAAAATCATGAATATCCACTTGTTTAGCCTATAGTATTATGTGGAGATTGGAATGAAAGAACTTGTGAATATTGTCTTCAGCTACTATCAGTTAAGATATTTTTTATTTTCCATTTCCTGAAATATTTTTTCTTTGTTATTTTATGTGGTATTTCCTTATTTATAGGTGTTGAAGGCAATCAAATGAAGGATGCTACTCCTTCAAGTCATGAGAATACACCGGGGGATGGTGGTTCTTCGAGCCTTGCAGGGAAAAAGTTCCATGGGTATGTTACTTTAGGTTTCCCCATATTAATTTTTGTTCGGTGTTGTTCTGATGCACCATTTATGCATTTTATACAAGAAGTTATTGAATGTATTATAGAGTTGAAAGTTAACCACATAAAAAAGAAAGGAAGGAGTGGGGTGGTTGACCAAAAAATGACATAAAAAGATTTATTGACAGGTTTTAATCTAGAAATTGGTGATTTACCATTTTGCCACAACATGTAATTATTTGAATATGGTCTTTTAAATGTTCTAACTTTTGAATGCCAAGGAGTTGTCAAATTCTGGTCCAGAAAATTCACTGTTACAAACATAATGCATCACCTGCTTTCTGGCTCAGCCCTCTTTGACTATGTATAGATTTAGGTTCAGCAAAATTTTGGGCAAGCGTTTGGAGAAGCTTTTCTTTCTCATCTTTGTATTTCTCTCCCTTGGCCAACGATGCATTCATTTGGTACATATTTTGAACCATTGAGTTGCAACTGTAATATTATAGTAATAGCATCATGTTGCATTAAGAATTCCAGTCTTTCCCTGCATTTCACTCTTGACATTTTCTCTCTTTTTTATCTTCAATATGTGCAGACTTAAAAAGCACAAGGACGGCTGCCTATGTGCTATATGTATAATGATGCGTCAGAGCAGGAGAGAGAGGAGGTTGCTCGAATGATTGGAGGACAAACTGAAGGAAGTGATGACTCTTTGGATGAAGAGATCAAAGCAGAGGTGTGTTTCTGCCTTCAATGTTGTTTGATACTTTTTTGCTCCCCCAGTAGCTTTATCACTTTCATCAAACCTGAACCTGTTAACATATTTGTGAAGATTGAGAATTATTTAATAAGTGTACAATGTGATTTCATTTGTATCTTTTCAAACAACTGCAGCTTCAATTCTTAAGTTCAATACATCGGAAATAGCTTTATTGCTCACGACGGTTATATATATGCTATCACGTTGAAAATGGTCTAGCATATGTACTTATTTTCTTTGCCAATAAATGCTTCTTTTCATCTTCTCTTGTCAAGGGAGTTTCGCATGGAGGAAGTCCTTTTGGGGAGTATACTTCGTCAAATATGGAGAACTCACCAGATGCAGATGCAGACACTGGAAGAAAAGGACAAGAGATGAAGTTGGGAGATCTAAAAAATCTATACGGCCAACAAAGGGAGAACAATACAATTGCAGGAGAGGGTTCTCAGGATTTGCAGATAAGTCAGAGATCTCGAGATGAAAATAATAGACATTATCGGACGCCACATCTGGGTTCAGGTGGAAATGTACCAAGTGACTCCTGAAAGAAATGCCTTTGCAGCATGAGGATGAAGGTGCTGCAATTGATCAACAAAAGCCCAAGGTAGTCACTTTCTTCGCTGATTTTATGTCAGCTTTATGAACTTGATGCTGATTACTATTTTTTTGTATGATGGAACAAAGATAACCTTTCTAGATAATTGGAAGTGGGGATGAAAGACTGTCCCAGGAGTTGGCCTGTTGGCTCTCTCCTCGGCCCCCGCCACTCATGCACATCTCTCGATTTACAACCCACCTGGTCAAGGGCCTCTCGACATGTGGGGGCTTCGCCTTCGGACTTTCCCTTATTAGGCGGGGATGAAAGAAGAAGATCATAATGCCTTTCTTCCAAATATTTTAGGATATTTTTTGAAGTCTAATGGATTTTACAGACTTCTCAGCCCTGGGGATTTTTTAGTCGCATATTTTTGAAAGAAGAGCATGTTTCTGTTTTCTCTCGTTCTATTTCTAGAAAAAGTACGAACAACTTGTAGCACCCAAGAAGAAGACTAAAGGAAGCTAAAGAGTGAATAACAGAACTCAAGGGAGTCAATACTTCAATAAATAGCTTACTTTAAGAAAATAACCAACAAAGTTTCCTTAGTGTTCTTCTTGCTTGTTAGTAAATGTACGTGTTCTATTTATAAACCTTCACCAAATAGCTTACTTTAAGCAGGAACCAGGATAAGTTACCAACAAGGAACTTTTTGTTGGTGGTGTTTTCTGTTGATACATCACTTTTTCCTTGATTTTAGCACTGGGTGATTGGGGTCAAGATTTTTCCTGTTTCCTCCTACGGTTTTATCTTTATAGATTGATTGGTTGCCTTGGGGGTGAGAATTGTGTGTATAAAAAAGTCAGCAAGAATATTGTGAGTAATTTAATGCATTCTTGGATTTAAACGTGTTTTGACTGTTTGTTATGTTAACTGTTCGCAGGAGGTGCTAGATAAGAACCAGAGAGCTAAAATGTTGGAGAATCTCCGTTACCTGGAAAATCCAATGCTTTTAGAGTTATATGGAACTCTCTTTTCAGAGAATAACGGGTCTTTCTGGAGCGGACCTCATTCATTAGGTGGGCGTCGGGGTCTTAACCGCAAAGAGTTCCATTCATGAAGCTATTGCAACATTCATGAAGTAGTTGCTTAGGTTTTGAATGTTTGAACTCTATACTGGATTGAATAGTTGAAGTAATCTCACTTCATTCTTGTAGAGTGTATAATGCAAGTTGATGGATCTGATTTATATCAGCAATTTTCAGGTGTTTAGGCAACAACATTCTTGTTGTCTCTGATACATGCTTACTATTTATGTAGCGGTGTAAAATCCCGGTCTGAATAAAGGTTTGGTTCGACGTTATTTTTTTAGTGGCCAGCCGCGCCTGGGAGGGCCACCGGGTCCAAACATTTATTTATTTTTTTTTTTGGTTTTTTTTTTTTTTGGCATATCATTAATGCCTGCACTGGCTGGCCCATAAGCGGCCATGCCGGATCTGACCCGCCCAAAATGGAGTGGGGTCTAGGCTGGCTGGCTTGTCTGCTTTCTGCTTTTACACCCCACCAGTCATATGTCCTAAAACCACAGTCCAAGTCATAGCTAAATTATCAATTCAACTATTAAATCTCAGATAAATTTAGAAAATTTACATATTAAAGCATATAATAATGATAGATTTGAAAATTTACTCTATACTTTGGTGTTGCTTTTTCAGTGAACTAATTTTTTATGTTACTTTTTTACATATCTATTAGGATTTAGGAGTAAAGTATATCAAGAAGCAAATTTCTCTATAAATAATTTTTAATAATAAATTGTGTGCTGGTAATTTTATGGTTCTTGTATTCATATGACAAGGCTATCTTTGAGAAGAACAGAGGACAAAAAGAGAAAATTAACCAAAATGTACATACATTATGTTTATACAATAGCACAAAATCTTGTCAAAACGAGTTACCAGCTCTATTAACCAGTTCTTTCCTTCCCAGTTCCTACTTCTATTTCTCAGTCAAATCTCAAAAGGAGAGAGAACCCCCACCCCCCCCCCCCACCCCCCAAAAAAAAAAAAAAAAAAAAAAAATCACAAATTATAACTAGTTCATACAATATAAGACCATAATCGAAAGGGTCAAAAAGAAATGTGTTCTATTATTCAAGAATTTAAAACAAAATATCTTTTGTCAAACTTTCGAGCAAATATTTTGATTTTTTTCAGGATTCTTCTGGTTTTGGTAGATGATAGAAGAGGAGGTGGGACGAGGAAATTCTGACAACATTTGAACAACCTCTCTCATGGTTGGCCTTTCAATGCTGTTTTCTTGAACACAAAGCATTGCAACAAAGAACAAATGCATGGCTTCATTTTGAGGCACCATTTTTAACCTTTGATCAATTATATGAACAACTTGTTCTCTTTGACAGTTTATTGTTAGATTGATCCACTGTACGATATCTACGCCTTCTCCGAATTCTCCCACGGGCCGTCGTCCCGTGATGAGCTCTAGGAGAACTACTCCAAAACTGTAAACATCACTCTTTTCGTCTACTCTTAATGTGTATGCATATTCTGCACGTACAATAAAATTAATGAAGGCAGTGGGTGAAATTTATCAGCCGAGGACTCAAATTATAAGAAAAAAACAAATTTGAGTACTTTTTAAAATTAAAAAATCGAGACAAGTGAACAAATATTTTTAAGTATTTATTCTTTAGGTCTATCCAATTCGTGCCATAGAATATATGCAAAATTTTACCTGGAGCAATGTAGCCATAGGACCCTGCAATGGCTGACATGCACTCGGAGGCTCCACCATCTACCAAGAATTTGGCGAGCCCAAAATCCGCGACGTGAGCTTCGAAACTCGAATTCAGCAAAATATTGTTCGATTTCACATCTCGATGCACAATCAATGGCGAGCAATCATGATGCAGATAGCACAATCCTTTCGCTGCATCCATGGCGATTTTGTACCTCAAATTCCAGCTCAGGAATTCCCTTTCTTCCCGTGCAATGCCTCCCCTAAACTCCCATTTCTCATGTATTCGTAGACGAGAAGGTTCGTCTCCTTGTTCGTGCAAAATGCTAGCAATTTGACTATGTTTCTATGTCTGATGTTGCCTAACGTTCGAATTTCAGCCTTAAAGCCGTGATCATGGTTGTTGCTGCCAAATCCCAAAAGTTTTTTGACGGCGATTTCAACCCCATTTGGTGTTTTTCCATGATAGACGATTCCAGCACCTCCTCTTCCGATTACATTGCCATCTTTTATGCATTCAAGAACATCAGAGGCTGTGAAATCTAGCTTTTGGAAGGTGGTAATTTTCCAAGAATTTAAGGTGTTTTTCCTGAATGAGTTTGGCCTTGATTATAGCTGCAGTGACGAACACTAGGGAACAAATTAAAAGGCCTAAGGCAAAGATCAGCTTGAATGCACTGTGAGATTTTCTTGGTGGGCTTGTAATTGTGGTGGCATTGCAGGGGTTGTTGAATGAGGATCCACAAAGTTGGGGATTCCCAGCAAATGAAGAAGCGTTGAAGAGTGAGAATTGACCGGATTCGGGTAGCTTACCTGAGAGATCATTGAAAGAAAGATCAGCTATTGTGAGACTTGTCATTGAACCAATTGATGGGGTATGGTTCCATTCAAGTGGTTTCTTGATAGGTTAAGGTAATTCAGGATTCGAATATTTGATATTTCTGGTGGGATTGAGCCAGATAGGTTGTTGTTGCTCAAGTCCAAATAAGTAAGATGGACACAGTTGCCTATTTCAGGTGGAATTTCTCCGACGAGAGAATTCCCGCTTAGAGAAAAGCTTTAGGGCTTGGTGAAGTTCACCTATGGAAGGAGGGATTGGGCCAGAAAAATTGTTTCCATTAAGTGAGAGGATTTGGAGGAAGATAAATTGGAAAGAGAGAATGGCAAGGATCCAGAAAGTTGATTGTTTGATAGATTCATTTGGCTTAACTTAGTTGGCCTTGAAGATGAATTACCATTTTCAGACAAGGATCCAGACAGCATATTGTTCTGCAGTTCAACAAAATTCAGCCGGGGTAAGTAAATGAAGCCAGTTGGAATGCTCCCATTCAAGTAGTTTTGCCCCATCCTCACCCTAACAAGACTCGAACATGTGCCCAACTCCTGTGGTAGCGTTCCAAAGAGAAAGTTTTTACGGAGAATTAGTATTCTAAGCTGTTTTAAGGCACACAAGTCTTTTGGGATTGTACCAGTGATCTTGTTTGAAGACAAATCGAGGTCCTTAAGCGTCTGATTTTGTCCAAGATTCTTTGGGATAGTGCCTGTGAAGTTGTTCATCCAGAGCTCAAGAACTTCAAGATTTGGATAATCAGCTACGTAATTCGGTATTGATCCGTGCAATCTGTTCATGAACAGTTTGAGAAGCTTGATCTGTCTGAGGTTGATAAGCTCATATGGGACTTCCCCAGTGAGTGCATTGACAGAAAGATCTAGAGTTTTTAGGCTTGTCAAGTTGCCTAATTGTTTTGGTATTGGACCCGAGAGGTGATTGATGTACAGAAACAACGTATCAAGTGACTTCAAATTTCCGAACTCAGGAGGGATTGAACCATCCAATCCACAAGTTGAAAGATCCATGAGGACTAGATTTACCAACTTGCCAAAATCTCTTGGGATACCACCCTCGAAAACATTGTAATGGCCCAAGTAAATCTGTCTCAAGTTAGTGAGATTTCCCAATTCCCGAGGTATCTTTCCTTGGAGATCATTTCCTTCAAGAGACAGGTATTCCAATTCAGTCATATCTCCATATCTTTCTGGGATTTTGCCGTGGAAATAGTTTCCTCCCAAATCCAAGTGCCTGAGATTCTGCAAAGTTGGAATCCCCAGAGGAAGGTAAGCAGAGAAGTTGTTGTTATATGCATCAACCACTTCCAAATTGGCAAGGCTCGAGTAATTCCAATCCAAACTCCCACTAAAAAGGTTGTTTGATATATTTAGAAACCGGAGGCTGCTCATATTTTCGATCTTGATTTCACCGGTGAAGTTGTTTCCATCAATTGAGAGCTCCATCAGCTTATCAAGTCTTGAAATTGCTGGTGAAACAGAGCCATAGAGACTCATATTTGATATATGAAGCGAGACAACTCGTCCATTGGAGCATTTGATTCCACCCCATGAACAAGCCGAGGTTGGATTAGAAGAATTCCAAGTGCTTATTTCCAGATTGGAGAACTTGAAGCCTTGTTTGAGCGCAATTAATGCATGAAAATCAGTAATGATAGAGGAAGAAACAGAAGTGCCCACAAGTGAGAAGAGTGTTACTGCTACAACAATGAAGGAAACCATATTTTCTTTGAAATGTTTCAGGAAAGCTGAATTTGGAAGGAGTTGTAGAACATACAAAGGATTTTAAGAGGCTGGCCAGTAATAGATTTTCCGTTAAAGGAAGAAAAAGTCGAAGGAATCCAAGAAATTTCAAGTGTGTATTGTTCTAAAAATTTTGAAGTAAAGGAGTTTCCAAGTTCAAGGAAGAAGCTAAGTCTCCCTTTTCTCCCCTTTGCTTTCCTTTTGCTTTCATGGCAGGAGAGGTTAAACATGATCAAATTTCGGGTAAAACTGGTTTTACATTGAGATATAAGGATATGAATATCTATTATGAACTTAAGAAAAGCAAGACAGCAGAAGAAAATTAAAGAAGGCTTCTAGTGAATTGAAAATCAACCGTTGGATAGCAGAAATTTAAAGTTTAGATCAGGGGAAAAAGAAAGGTTGATTCTCTTTTCCTTTATTTCTCCTTCTTTATTCATATGGCAAATATACCCTTTAACTTTAATCAAAGGAGAGCCTTTACTTTGAGTGAAGAGAGGATGAAATTGCACTTTCAGCAATGAAGAAAGGCTGAATTGGTTTCACAATGCTCATAAATGATGACCACGGATTTTAATTTTCTACAGTTATGTAATTAACTAAATATCAAAACTAACTCTAGTTTCTTGAATCTTCCTACCAGCGTTGTCAGCGAAAACCTGTCACTGGTGCCATCAACCCTTCCTCAGTTAGCAATGACCCGAACTTCATGATAGAGAAGTATTTATGTAGTCGACCCAAATTTATTGAGAATAATGCTTAGTGTGTTGTTGCTGTATGTAATTAGAATGCATACCACTACTATAAAGATTCTGTATCATTGGCCAAAAGATTGATAATGACAGAATTGTAGGGGTGGCAGTGTAGGATTCAGTATATGTGTTTCTTATGTTTCTCTGTAATGCATAAAACCAAAGTAATGCTATATGAGAATTTGGGACCATATTTGCAGATTCTGCATGTTATACACCTTTTCCCCCAAGGGGAAGCAATACTTGTGCAAGTTAAATTTAAAGTAGTTTGTCTTATAAAAATTTGATGCTTTTCAAATCTCTCTGTTTTAACTATGCAAGTTAAAGATGAAACACTTCCCTATTCATCATTTGAGGTTCTCAATTGCTGCCATGTAGGATATTATTCTGAGAGAATTGTTTCTTTTACCATATTGAAGAAATGAGTAGTAGAATTCATGTCACGAGATTTAACAAAGTTTTACATTAGTTGTCAACCTCCTGCAACTCTTGTTCTTTATTGACCGGCTATGAAAAAATAGGCGGAGTTGTACCTCTTTGTTGGGTTGATAAAGATCTAGTTGGTTTGGGGTCTTCTAGTAGATCTAGCAATAAAATAAAAATGAGTGGTAAAAAAAGATCCATATAGCTGATCGTGAATTTATTGAGTACAACCGTTTGAAGAAATTCCTTTCCAAAGTATATGCACAAAACTTTGTGCAAACATCCATTTAATTCAAGAAATGATCTTTGGGAAATGAGTACCTGGAGATGTGATTTGCAATTACAAGAAATCATAACATAAATCTAGTTACTTTGCATGAGTAGAAATAAACTAACTGGATTATAATCCCTCAATCTTGGTGCAGTTATATGAATGACACAGAAATTGTGTACTTTGATGTATAGTCTAATGTGTAATACACAGAAATGAGTTGCAATTCCCATTTCCCAGTGTAAAGAGTTGGAGACATGTGCCTGCAGTAACAGTAGATGAATAAGTAAAAGATGATGATTATTAATATATGATTACTGTGTTTTTGAGGAATGATGAATATATAATTATGTTGTGCGTATAGGTTGCATGGAAGAAACAACCACTGAAGCTTTATTTATTTTGCTTTCTGCTTTATTCTCTCTCTCTGTGCGTTTGGCATACAGGAATGGGACCAACTCTGAATGTAATGTGCTTTATTAGAAGATGTGGAATAGTCCTAAAGAGAGTGCTGATAAAGTAAAAGCAGAAATAAGAGATCTTTGCTTTTGATTTTCCACTTCAAAAGAATGCAAAAGATGAATACATGACCCTCTGACCCCACCCCCTTGGGAAAGAGTGCTCTTATATAGCTTGAAAACACTTTTGCATAACCCTATTTGTTAAAAAGAGAAAATGCATGACCCTCGTGCATTGGAAAGAGTGCTCTTGTACTATTCATGAGCAGCTCCGATCGTATTTGCACGTTGCTTGTGTCATGTTGAGTCATCTCGTGTAAAAACTCAATTTGTTGAAAAATGAAGAAATATTTACATTTTGTACATCTACGGATGGCATAATGGCAAAGCACTTGAGCGGTTCAGGGGCTCGTGGGCTAGGCTCGTGAAGCTCGGGCGATCTGGCTCTCAAGCTTCGCCAGCCAGCCCATGGTGTTTGTGTGTAAGGGTACTTTCAAAAATCGAACCTTTCAAAAATGTATATTTTTAAATTTTTTTTAAACCATGTTAAAAATCAGTGTTTGATATCATTAAAAATAAAAACAAATTTTTGTCTTAGATTTTCGAGTGTTTCCACTATGTTTAAAGCTCTCAATGCAAGGGGGAAGACTATTTCATAACAAGGGCAAGAGCTGCTTGTTTGAGGTTTCTGTGTCCAATTGCTGAGTAGTTTTACTTTTTCAAGGCTCTTGTGGTGGAGTATGCTTGAGATTGAATGGAGTAAAGATGTACTACAGAGGTCTTTCTAATATAATGTACCAAACACATCAATTATACTTTTATATACAATTACTTACGATAATACCACATCATAATTCATTATATCATTTCTTTTACATTTGGTCTAAAAACTTAGGCCAAAAAAAGAGGTCAAATTTATTTACTAAAACTATGTATTTAGCGCACATCTTCCATGCATGTCGCGTGCGTTTTTCTATAAATAGATAGAAACAAAATTTGAACTCGCGACCTCTATTTATTTATTTAGATACTATATTGAATCGTCTTATTCAAAAATTTAATTACGGCCGTAGGAAATTTTTCATCTATGGGCCCAAAAATCCAATATACGTCTATCTTCATTTTGTCCAATTTTTGTTTCTTTCAATTTTCTCAATTCCATCATTCCCAATTCTCTCTCTTCACCATTCTTATTCAAACCTTCCCTTCTCAACCTCAACCTTCTTCCTATTAATCTTCATTTATTTTTCTACGATCGAATTCCACCGATTAGTGGTATACTAATATAGTTAAAATTAAAATCATAACTTATTTACCATCAAAACGTGTTACAACTCATATGAGCACATACACATTGACTTACAATTTTATGTTTCATTTTATTAAAATAGATATAAATTTTTGTTCTCATTTTCCGAAATTTTCTTATCCTCTCTGTACTAACGTTACATGTTCTGTTTTTACTAGTTTTTATTCATTATATGTGAAACAGACGGTTCTCACATAAATACATATTCGTGTTTATTTTCTCTATGTCTTGTAATTTCGCTTTACTAAAGTTTAAATTCTTTGATTTTTTATGTTTTTGTGTTGACTTATACATGACTTAAGTGTTGATATTACACGACATGTTAGAATCAAAGCGCTACGTGTCCATCGACTATTTTCTCACTTTGGTACACTAATGTTACATGTTATGTTAACTATTAGTTTTTGAATCGAGTGCTAAGTTTGCACGCTATGATATATTTTGAATTTTGGTTAACTTTTTGGTCAATAATTCATTGATGTTATGTCTTCTTTTATGTTTTTTTAGTTCCGTATGAATCCATATAATAATGTGGGGTTGGGTTGAAGAAGAAAAAAACTTTTTTTTGTTTTGTTTCATTTTTTATTGTTTTACGTGAATGAATGTGAATAGATCATTTTATCCTTGTTAAATTAATCAAATTTAGGTTACATGCTTGACTTTTTTTGTCAACTAACGAACATGTGGACAAAATTCGTCTAGACTCCAGTGGTCCTTCCGGTGCACGTATACTGATGGATGTATATGCTAGGATTAGAATGTTTGACATCTGACGGCACATTGTTTATTATAATAAGTGAAGAATTATAAATAATATGTTAATGATTTATTTGAACTTTTAAAAGTTAGAGACACCGAGGACAGTTTTTCCATTTTTGCGATGTCGTTCTTTTATTCGGTGAAGAAGGGGATGAATTTTGGGGTTAGAGCTTAAACTGAACCCAGAAGTGAATTTATGAGGTTTTCAGATTATTTTAGGAGCGATTTAATCACCCGAAGACTCGGCGCAAACAAAGGTTGAAAATTTGTTGATGAATTTCTTTAATTATTCCATCAGACCTCTTTTGTTTTCCTAATTAATTCCCTTTAATTGGTTCTCATTTCCTTTACTAGCTTTTGACTCCTTTTAAAAGTTTTATTTTCCTTAATTATATGCCACTAATACTTGTTTAGCAGCTTGTTTATAAGCTAGACTAGATGGCATTGTCTTTGAATTAGGGGTGGGCGTGGTTACATTTGATTCGATTTTGAAGATAAACAAACTAGAATCGAAAACCAATAGTTATTTTATAACAAAACCATTGATTCCATCCAAAATTATGGAACCGAACTAGATGATTTTGGTTTGGTTTGATTTGATTTGGTTCAGTTCCATATCAAAAATTTTAGAATAATGATGTAAATAAGGATTTGAGGAAGGGGATTTTGATTTGTGATTAAGTGGAAATATGTCTAAACGTGAATATTTGATACTCTGATTTAAAATTAATTAATTTTTGTGTTAAAAAATTTAAGAAAATTGATTTGATTGGGTTAGACGGTTGGCAACATCAGCACTATTAATTATTGAATTTTTTTTAAAAAAAATTAATTAACAAATTAGAATCGATTCCAATTCTCGGTTCTAGGTCTAGAACCAAAACTGGTTGGTTCACCGTTATAGAAACTATAACTATTTGATACTTACGTAGAATCTAATTGAACCGAATTGAGTTGGTCGGTTCTAGTCTGGTTCTGTTACTTCCGGCTCTTTTGCCCATTCCTTCTTTGAATAAACATTTTTTGTATTCAGAATGTTCTCAACACTCTCAATTCTTATAAATCAAATGATAATCGTACTTTTGATTCTACGGATTGATTAACTATAAATATTTGAACATTCTTAAGAAGTGATAATTTTACAATATATTACAAAGTATAAAATAATTTAAAAAATATCATTTAACTTTTTTTTTATTTTAAAAATATTGTTTTTTATTTTTGTAACACTTGTTACATTTGTTATTTTAGTTATAACAAATATGTTATATTTGTTATTAACAAACATAACAAATGTAAAAAATGTAATAACAAGTGTTACAAAAATAAAAATAAAAAGTATTTTTAGAATAAAAAAAATATAATAATATTTTAAGAAATATTTTATTTATTGTGATTATTTATGAAAAAATCCCTTCTTACAATGAACAAGAATATTAATTATTAGGACATGATCTTTATTCTTCGGCGCTTCTTCTGCTGCGTCAAAATGGGTCGGGGCAAACCTGACTTGGCCCAGTCCAATCTGTCATGAACCAGCGAAAATTGAAGATATATGGGCTATTGGGCCAACACAATAAGGCTTGTGACCCACTTATTAATTTCCCTTTTAATTACTCTCGACTAAGGTCTGAAAAACTAGACTTGATTTGGGTCCAAAAAATTAAAAACAACTGAAAATTAAAAATATAATTATTACAATTGTGGAGTAGATTCATTAAAATCAATTAATTTCAGAGGATACATTACGTCGATGATAGATAATAACCAAAAAACAAAAATTTCCAAAATTGTACAAGATAAAGTGATTGTCCTATTAAAATAATACGACTCTCTACAAGTTTCTATATTTTTATTTTCAAATAGTAGTGTTACGCACCAATCCCGCATGACGATCCACGTGGGCAGAATAATCCCACTTGGACCCATGTAAGCACGGTCAAAGTTAATACGCTTTGGCTCAACCCTTCTCCGAAATTTGTTTGGGTCGATGGGGTTATATGATCAAGTCGTTTTCGCGAGAATGTTATATAACCAAGGCTCCTAGGCCGAGGGGCTTGAATAACCGATCCCGGTTGCGTACTAAGGAAGCATTCCCCACCAAACCTGCAATTTAATCTTGAAAAGATCGATGAGACTGCCTGCCAAATCTTGTCACATCATAGCCCCTTAGTTTGCTGCTGAATGTGGCTTCCTCATTAATGCTAATGACGTGACACCAAAGATGTGACTCAAGAATCCTATAGATGGAACCACGTGTCGCACATCGAAGAAGATCATTCTTGTAGAATTTGCCTATAAATACTAAATTTACTTCCACAAGAAATGGATGTTAAAAATATTACTCTTACAACCAAAATATCAAGTTCTCTATACTAACCATTTTTAAGTGCGATAACCATCCGGGGAAATTGTTAGTTAGGGGCCCTCAAACTATCACCTCCACCATAAGTGTGTCCCTCTTGGTTTCTTGAATATACTTTCACCCGGTCCGAAGCTCATCTGTGCGGTTGAATAAACCACGCGGCAGCCTTAGCAAAAGGGGAAGTACACGTAGGTAGAAGTAGCGTGGAGTTCGTGTTGACATTCATTTTTGAAGGTCAACAAGTAGTATTCGTCTTTCCACAATGTCCTTAAACCGGTTTATAAAAGTGTTGCTTAATGTTAAGATCTATAAACAACTACTACAAATTGTTACTTGTTAGTTTTAGTCTTAATTGTTTCTAGAGATAATTAGGCTTTATACTACTTTTATATATTTATTTTGACAAATAAGATTAACAATTTATTTTTAAAAAAAATCAGATAATATTTTAATTAATAAATAAAAATTCAACTAATTAATTAAATATTTAATTAATAATAAAATGACTTATTATCACCATTTGTATTTATCTTTCTTAATAAATAGGAACTAATATGAGATTGTTAAAAAAAAAAAAAAGTTTAGCATTCAAAATTCTGTCAAAGCCAAACACTACCCCGAACAAACAAACCGACTTTCATCATCCGCGAGAGAAGTTTCAAAATCGAAACGGGAGATAATCTATTTTTTCCATACCTTCATCATCTGCCTGATTCAATAAAGTATTTTAAAAAATTCTTCCAAAATTAGGCTTGGGCAAAATCCAGAAATCGATTTCAATTTCTGTTCAACCTGAAATTTCAAAAACCCTAACTCCAAATCTTCAATGGTAATATTGATTTTTGTGTGTCATTTATCATAATTATTTGGTGATAGTATGTGACTAATTATCTGGTGATAGTTTGTGACCTGATAATTTGGTGTGTGATTGTCACTAGTTACCTGGGTAATAGTTTTGACTGTTGTGATATGCTATTATGGTTTAGTATCTAATGATTAATTATGTGACCCATTTCCTATAGTTGTGACTTTAATTTCATGTTTAAGTATTTGAAGAATGCCATTCTAGTCATAATTTGTGATAATCTTGTGTATTTTCTCTCTGGTTATCTGGTTATAATTTGTGATTGTTGTGACATATTGTAATGGTTTAGTATTTGATGATTAATTGTGTGACCCCTTTCCTATCGCTGTCCATTTAGTAACGCTGGTCATAATGTTTCATATTCGAGTCACAACGTCTTTCTTCAGTCACAGACAGAATATTTTCTCTCTCTACGAACCATATTTTTTAATTGTAAAATATGATAGTAACTAATCTTAAATTTTATAGATAGAATTTGACGAGAGATAATATAGGTATATACTTATATCATATGTTTATATTGAGTCATATTCAAATGTCGCCACAAAATCGTATCTTTTATCTAAACAATGTTGTTATAATTAGGATAATTATATTCACACCACACTTTTTATTATTCACACCACGTTTTAATTGTAATAAAGGTCCCCCAATATTTGATATTTAGACACTTATGTCTCTAATATTTTTATCGTATTTTTATTATTAACTTTCATTTAGTTTTCACATCTTGTCTCGGATGAAATTTTTTGTCTAAATATTCTGCTAATGTGTATTGAAATGAAGGAAAAATATTTTGTCAAACTTACGTATTTGTTAATTAATTTAATTATGTAAAAATATTAGAGGCAAAAAAAAAAAATTTACGCCTTCCTAATTAATTTTTTGGATAAAAATCCTCATCAAAGACAAATATAAAACATGCAAATTAAAAGGTTGATAATAAAAATTTACTAATTAAAGTTAGAGTCATAAATGCAAAAGTGACAAATAGTTGAAGAATTTCATTGTAATTAGAATGTAATGTACTTAATCGAATAATGTTGTGGTAATATAATTACCCTTTTAATTATTATTGTTAAATAATATATGGAAGATAACTAAAACACATAATACATCGGATTTTTACAATTTGTGACTGATTGTTCTAATTTTTTGATAGTTCTATCATTTATTAAAATACAAAGTTAAATATTAGTATGTATCAGAATTTACATTGTTTCTATTTCACTTTTCTTCATTCACTTTTCAATGAATCAATATTTGAATCAAGCCCAATATTCAGGAATTTTTGCCCATGAGTTTTCATTTTTTAATCTAATATAATTTCCAATTATGAAATTGAATCATTTTAAAAATATTATTATTTTAAATATGATTTAGTAATTACACGATGACAAAGGCTATAGTAAATTACAAAAACTCCACCTGGTGAAAGCAATGTTTAGAAAACTGGACCAGCCATCGACCCAGAAAAGACAATGAACCAAAGGTCAAAAGGTCGAATTGGGGTCGAACCGGTTTCAATTAAAAAATTAAAAATTAATTCAAAAATCTCACAAAATTTCTAAAAATAAGTTATTTACAAATAAACCAACATTTATAAACAAAATCACTCACAAAACTTGGCTTCAAATAAACTTTTCATAATGTCCATTTCCAATATTAGTAGAAATACATGTTCAAACTTCAACCTGCAATCACATTATCAGCTTCAAAACTTGCTGATTGGGAAAAAAAAAACAATAGATCCAAAATCTCACCTAATGAGTGCGTGCGCGGTGAAGAGAGAAGAGATAAGAGATTCCACAAGAACCGATGAAGTGAAGAAGAGTTTTAACTTTTGAATTTTCGAAGAGAACTAGAGAAGGAATGAGGAACAACTGAAAAGGAAGAAGAAACGATTGGGAGAAATGAGAAAGAAATGTGTGATTTTGTCTTAAAGAACTTTCAAATCGGAAAATCATTAAAATCGGACTGGTTCTACCGGGTCGTGGTTAACCGCAAAAAACCCCGGTTTACGTCCGATTTTTCTAATGCCGTGTTAAATTGGTAGACCGAATCGATTTTATGACCGGTTCTCAATTTTTCAAGTTGAACCGGTCACCCCTGTCTGGTCCGATTTTTTAAACATTGGACAACTTACCCAACGACGCCTTCGTAAATTGAAAATAATCACAAGCTCGGTTAAGAATCGTACGTCTTCTTCTTTAATATAAAAGATGGTGAAATTTCTAATTTTTCAAATTGTTGAGTGTGTTCAGATACGATTTTTGATACTCCGTGATGTCCCAGATTTTGTTTCCTATTCCTCTTGAAGACCCCAACTTCTTCTTTTTTGTCGCGTTATTATCATCTTCCTTCTATTAATTAACAAATCTTGTTATTGGTAACGGTTTCGTCCAAAAATTTTGTTAAGAGGTCATAAAAAGATTCATTTGCTCCTCATATTTTTAAATAAACAAAAAAAAAATAACAAATACAAAAAATCTATAAAATATTTACTCCGCAATTCAAAACACACGAACAAAATATTTAGACAGAAAATGTCATTGGATACAATATGTGCTAATTAATTTAAGGTTGCGACATAAAAAAAGTTGGAGACATATGTACGACAATAAAAAAAATGTTGGAGACTTTCATTGCAATTAAATTTTGGTTCAACGAAGAAAAACCGTAGCGAAGTATGAATATAATTATCTTTTTCTATAATCTAAATATCAATTTTAACTTTAATTAATTAAAATAATTTTTATACTATATTGACTAAGCTTTTATTTTGTAATTTTATGAATTTTGAGATTTAATATATATTATTATTTTTTGTTTGAAAATAACTATAGTGAATATATTAAGAAAAATATGTGATAATATTACATCATGTTATAAAATTAAAAATAAATTTTATAATACTATTAATAATAATAATACAGACATCGTTATAATCAATATCTATTTTAGTAAGTGTACATCAATAAATCACTTTTTTTACCAAATGCTAAAATGCTGATTTTGAAATATACAATAATTTTGGGGAAAAAAAATTATCAAACATTTAACTGATTTTTCTCGCAACTGATTCTTTCTTCAACGCATCAAAAACTGATTATTTTAAAATCACAGCAATATCAAACCAAGAATAACTCATTAATAGAATAATGTCAAATAATTAGCAGAAAATGTGGCCATGAATCCTATAACTATTTTATTTTTATTTTTAAAGTAAACGGATATCATTATTAATATCCACGAATCTCGCGAAATGAAGTATGGAATACAATCGACCCAATTACGTGCCAATTGAGGATCTATTAGCGTGTGATGCTAGTAAATGGGCTACCTTATTTCCTTGCGGAAAATAAATTAACAAGAACCACAACCGACATCGTTTAACAATGCTACAATAACACTTAATATAGAAGCATATAGAGCTAAAGAAAAAATCAGAGTGAATGTTGTGCACAACCCGAAGAGAATCGCTTTCTGCAATGGCAATTGATAAATTATGGTTTTTGGCTAAGAGAAGACTCTCTCCTATAACTAATTTGATCCTTCCAAAAAAATAATAAATAACCTCAATTGTTTGTTGTTTTGTCCGGTTCAATAATATCGTTTATCATAGCGAATTTTACGGACTTATTGGACCGTAAGCTTCTTGTTCAACCATTTACTTTTTTAGTTAGAGACCACCGTCTTAGAGTTAATCTCTTTATCTGTTCAAGGATTTCCTGGTTTAGGTAAATATCTAATAACCAAAGAAGTCATTTTTGAAAGAGAAACTATGTCTTTTAGGATAGCGTGCTCCCTGGTTAGAAACTCTAAAAGGTCCAAATAGATTAGACTTGAGTAAGTTGAAAAAAGACATATAATCTTGATATACGTGTTCCGCATAATATATGATCCAACTAAAATCTTAAAATAACTTTTTTAAAAACTAAAAAAAAGCATGTAACAAAAAATTTCAGTTGGATGAATTCTTCATATAAAAATATGTTGCAATTTCTTTTATCTTGTTATTAAAAGTATGTACCTTATTGCATATTGTTATATTTAAAATGAAAGTTTTGAGTTGTATTCTATGCATACAATTTCAAGAATCTTGAAAATTTTGAAGCAATTACGATATTACAAATAATTATGAACTCTATGGTATCGATAAATTTATTAGAAATAAGTTTTGCACGCTAGCTAGTAGCGGGTCGAGCTCGAGTAGTCTACAAACTGTCCCCCCACCAGGCCACCACCACCAAAAGGAAAGAAAAGAAAAGAATGAAGTTCACTACAAGTACAATTTGCTTATAAAGAAGTTTACTTTTTCTGCATATACACTTTAACAATTTTAAGTACATTTTTGAACCAAAATGTGCACGCTGTCTGTGCTTTGTCTGCACCCAAAAAATTCTAGTTAATCCTTCTTTTGAAGGATAATTAATTTTGTATTATTATCTGCTGAGAAAATTGTGCATTAGAGGGTAAAAATGGAATTTAATGAACACAAAATAATTGACTATTTATGATGTATAATTACTTGATGGAGACCATTTTTCTTACCAATGAATTTGACAAATAATTACGGTCTTTAATTAAGTTAATCCAACAGTCTAAATCTATTAGAACATTTAAAATCCTTATTCTTACATCTAAACACATCCCAATAAAATTTTAATATATATAAACTATTAAATTGTCAAATTTATTTGTCAAATACAATGATAGGTGGAATGGTTTCATTATTTAATTACATGAAATGTTTAGGTGCTTCGTGTAATGTTGATATTGCATGCATTCTAATTAACATGTATTTCACTCAAATTTTTTTGGGTTCAATACAGTGGAAACTTATAGGTCAAAAATTGGTTTTATCAACATGCTCTAAGCATTGGTTTGATTTTACATTTTTTTCATAAGTAGGTGGAGTTGAGATTTGAGAAGAGGACACTTGCATGCTAGATATATCTTGATAGCAATATTTGGTAGAACTAAGTTGCAGACAAATGCTTGCCAACTCCATGTCTACATATTGTAATGCGTACACATTTTATAGTATCGTTAGCTTGCAAATACAACCGTCCAATATTAGGAAGTCCTACGGTTGGTCAAGTCACTTACCAAAAAAATTAGAACAAGTATGTAGAACAAGTAGAAGAGATAAAAATGGACAAAGAATTGGCTGGAGGTTTGATTTTAATACTTTTTTCTTCGTGTTGCATGGAATATTTATAGAAAAACTAAGGACAAGGGTATCTTGGACACTTTAACTTATATGGACACGTATTGCTCCATCATTGGTGAGATTGTTGTCAACAAATGATTCTTGTTTGAATCTATTTGTACTTTTAACGGTTTTAGCACACGTGACAGTGTGCATTTTGCCATGTGGTAGCGGGGATATCATGTTGTTCTATTATTTGAGGGCAAGAAATATGGAGTTACGTGATTTATACTTCATCAACTATTTAGCTTTGCATGAGACTGTAAGGATTTTTCCAAGGCAAGTATGTTCGTTATTTATCTTGCCTCTAAGATGGTGAGGATAAGGTTCATATTTGTCACCTAGCCAGGAAGTTCGCATGAATGTGAACCACCTAGAGAGCCTTTCCTTTTTAGCGAACCCAACTTGCAATTTCGCCTCCACCGGAGTGATTTCAACGAGGTATATCAAGGTTCGCAAAAACTTTGGATCTTTCGTGATGATGTGGCCATTATATGACGTGGCTTTTGAGTCTAACGTGGCTCACACATGGTATTCACGTGAAATTAGGTAATAACAATATATATCATATTAAATTATCTCGTCTAAAACCCTAATATGTTAGAAAATATTAGTATTCTAAAAAGCGTAAAGCGTAGTTAGGCGATGAGATCGAGTTTCAAGCTTTTCGGGCCTAGGCGAGACCTAAACAAGGACGAGACAAGGACGATGCGTGAGGCGTGACTAGGCGTTTAAGTACTACCTAAACGAGCTTTTTAGAATAGTAGAAAATATGTGATATATGCATTTATATTTTCTCTCTTAAACAATTGCAGTGGAAAATGGTAAAAGAATTTAGCTTCCAACTTAAAAAAGGAAAAGTAATTTTAGGATCCCAAAATTGTCAAAAAATGCTAAGCCCCAATCAACAACTTTCCTAACATATAATAGCATTAAGGGTTGCTCCTTATATCAACTTAGTATCAACCTATAATGTAAATAAAGATTTTGAAATCAAAACTCGCAGCACGTGTAAACATTTTGATGAAAAATTAAATGTGATGTATATGTTGAAGATAATATTTAAATAAATTAATATATTATACTTTGAACAACTTAAGTTTTTAAACAATGTAATTTTTGAAAGTAAATATGCTAATAAAGTGGAAGCATGCTTCAATTGGAGATTGTGGTTGAGAAAATAAAGAAAAAGAGAAGCACAGAAAAGAATATTATGATTTAGTTTGATTATTTTCCAACATTTGCTTTATTAATTTGGTCTTTCTGGTCAAGGGGCCATTCTCCTTCAAAAAGTAGTCTCATATGAAAAATCATTTTTTTATTTTATTTCTTGAGGTGACTCCAATACATAAAGCCATGTCATGGTTATGTTTTGTCAAGATTCAATAATGAACTTTTTTTTTTTTATTAAAAAAGAATAAAAGCATTATCATAATTCTTTTGAGCAAGAAGGATCAGATGAATTTTCATGTAAATAGTAGCATTTTGTTGAGTCTTATAATTTTATATATCCCAGATATATTGAGCAACTAGGATTGTACATGAATAGCACTAGGGTGATTACACGGCTTATTTAGTATATATTACTGTACAATTTAACGTTTAACACTCCAAGTCTTCTCGAGTGAGTTCAACTCAAAGGACAAATCTTTCATTGACAAGTGGAAACCTATGAATATATACGCATACGAGGAAGAAGTAATGTTTCTAAGTATTGAACTAGATGGTATAATGAATAAGAATGCACTACATCAAACATGTCAAAATTTTCTTTTCTTTAGTGTAAAACAAATTACTGCAATTTTTCTAAGTTTTTCTTTACTGGTGTTTGGCTTAATTTTTTTATAACTCATTTTTAATCACATATTTTGTAGGATCCACAACTTTTATCAATTTTTCAACCACACATTTCACCAATTTTTTTCAAAATCTAAAAAAATACTACTTTTAAACTCCATTAAACAAGCACATTAATATTTCAAGATGTGTCTATTATTCATAAGTAGGACTCACCCTTCATTCTAATAGATATAAGACTCCATATAGTGCTTCTTCTGACAAAAGTTGTGGGGTTTCTATGATAGTTTTTTGGGGGGAAAGATAAGGAATAAATTTAGCAATGGTCTACATCACCTCCTTTTTTAGCCTTCTTTCTTTTTTGCTTTAGACTCTTTTCTTTCTTCACTTCCATCATGCCTCTTCAGGTTTGCATAGCTGTAAATAAATCCAAAACTTATTCTATCTTTCTGAGCTGTTGTTCATATAAGAAAACTAAGCCTTTTTTTCAATAATTTGGAGCCGGGCTACATAAATTCTTTTTCACCACTTCGTTCGTTTCATTGCAGATATATTAAACGATTAACGAAAAAAAGAGTTAAGATCTTGTATATTGTACTAGTAGACGTCAAACATGAAGTCTGTGACATATAAAGTGTTTATAGAGCCTTTGGTGTTTTAAAAATCTGTTTGGCAGCTTTCTTTAAATGGTTCACCTGTCCTAGTGGGTGTTTTTTTGATATAATGCCAACTTCCCAATGATGAATCCATCTGGTATTTTGTCCCATGTCAGGATTGGGCAGTGATAAGTTGAGATATTACCTCAAATCTGCCAGACTAATCTATTACATTTAGCATACAAAATGTTTGTGAAAATGCCAAAGGAATTCCATACAGTACTTCAGTGTGTGTGATTGCATAAAAATGATAACCACGTTTAGAAAAAAAAATGACATTTAGAAGCCTTACAGCTAGGTTGACTGCATGAATCTTTTACCGTTTATACGTTACATTCATGGTTACTTGCTCTATTGATGATGTTGTACTTCTCCTTTTGACCTGTTTTACAATAACATTCTCACTTAGGTAGTGTTGACCTTAAGGGCTTCGTGTCCTACAAAGCATATCAGATATACACTTTAACCTCGCATGGATGATGCATAAACCGCATGCATTACACGTTTCATTGCTCGTGACGCTCCTCGCTCTCTACACTTAGTTTAGATCCAATGGCATCTCAACATTGAATGCTTTGGAAACACCAAAGGCACTCTCTTTTGCCTCGCCCCGACATGAATGTCCGTATATTGATTTCTTTAACTTTGTTTCTTCGGACGAGGTACAGTATTGATTAAGTTAAGCATCAAGATTATCAACATCAAACCACACAAAAGCGTACTCACTAAGATTATTACATGACATGACTTTTACTTTACATTTTTTTATTTGTGTATATATATATGTCTAGACTGTGCTGAATCCTCTAGAAGGCTTCAAGGTATATAAATTTCTTGTTCTTTCATTACAAGAACCTTATTGAAATCAAAGGAATTTGCTTCAAGACAAAGAAAATTATGCTTTAATGAAAGCCTTGCAAGTTTGTCACTGGATCCCATTTCTGGTAATTATCTGATGCTCCCTGTTTGTTTTCGATTTTGCATCATTTTGTTTACGTCATTAGAGGTAAGAGGAGGGAGGGGTCGACCAAAACTAACGTGGTGATGTTGTTGTTTAAGGATCTAGATCTTTCAATAATCTCAGCAAAAAATGATTCATGTAGTCGACCCTAAATTTATTTCGCTACAAGGATTCGTTTTTTGTTGTTTGTTCCTGTTGTTTCCATCTTTAGCACCCTTTCAAGAAAATCTTGATCATCATCAGGATCCATCCTCATATTATCACTGTGTTCATGCATTTGCAATATTGGTCATTTTCTGCACATATTTATGCAGAATTTCAAATTAAAGTTTACCACAGATGTACACTATTGTATATTTTCACTTTTATGATTTGTTGATAAGATAGACTTCACACAAATGACAATACTGTCAAGTACTCCATCCAGTACGTTTCGACTGCCTAAAACTTTCATCTTACCAGGACTCAATGATCCCTGCATATGAAGAGAAGAAATACATGCTACAAACGAATCAACTTCAATCAGAATCGAGTATAGAATGACCTAATATCAATCTATTAATAGAAAACAAACAGCTCGTAAGAATTCTTCCACCTCGAGGCCAAAAAGTAGCACAGAGTAGGCATGAGCATGTTCAATTCTGACAGAACAAAGGCATGGAAAATCTATACAAGTTCAGATCCTAGTACAACTCGAACAGAAGCTAACAGGGAAAGTTCATGGAACAATTTTGGCTCATCCATGAATGCGATTTCTTTTGGGTTCGTTGCAACATTAATCTTGCTATCAATGTTCATTATCATGGCTATATTTGAGCATCTGTTTAGGCCAACAACTGCATCTGATCAAGATGATGCCACAAGGCAGCCCGATTCGACGCAAATGCAGAAACTTGGAGATCAAGAAACAGTGAGCCTTCTTCTTTACTCCTCTCCCTCGTCTTCTTCTTCTTCTTTTTTTTTTTTGGGTACATCCGTCTGTAATTGTGTCCCACATTGCCAAAGTTAAGACTTGACTTGTGACATATAACCACTTGGGCAGCCTCCCTTTACGCCCGGTTTTAAGAGACCCAATATGGTGGTGGCGTTACGTATTAAAACAGACATTTTGAGGATGACCCTCATTGCAGATGGGGGCCATGGGGCAACCTCTCTTGGAGAGGTCGACGTGGGTTACAAAAGCTTATGTGAATTGTGGTGACTCTATTTGAAGCCCAAATTCCGAAGTTTTCACTTGACTAGTAGTGGACATATAACAACTTGAACACCTTCATTTTATGAACTAAATTTAAAGAAAAGTTCTACCCAATTTGATTGTAACACTCCATGTTACAACATTTTTGGGTTTGAATATAACCTATCTTTTATTTGCTATTATTCCACGAAAAATTTAGTTAAATGAAAAACAACCAAATATAAACAAGGACTTTATCTTCATCAAGAAATCAAAACGCAACAATACATCTTGCCCCCACATCAAAGAGATGGGAAAACTCTTTTCTAAGACAAGAGGACGGGAACACAACATGAACAAAATAGAGTCGGAAAAAGCCGATTCGACATTATTAAAAACAAGGCTTAATTTATTGTATGTTGTTATTGTTTAGAAAAGTCATATTCTTTTGAACCTAAAGAGGTTGTTTCCTGTGTCAGGTACAAACATCAGATGCATCAAATTTCACAGTATTAATGCCAGGACAGCAGTGTCCTACCTTCATTGCTCAACCTGCTCCTCTGCCTTGTCAAAGGGAAAGTGTTTCTTGGCCTTCCCATCAACATAGTTTTGCATTGCCTTAAGACTACAATTTAAACATTAAGTTTTTCTGTATCCCATCACCATACGAAGATGAGTAGAAATTGAATTATAATAAGTTCTGTTTTCCAATGCTTAAATCCATTAGTGGCGTGTTTGCTAGACTGAACTTGGATAATATCAGATAGTATTGAAGGGGAAAAAAACAAAGAACTCCTACCACTACTCTAGCACGATAATTGATTAAATAAGATTTATTTGAGCATCCCAATTCCCACAAAATCAATATCTGCTATTTATATACGTGTAATTGCATAAATATTAAGCAACGCGAAATAATTTTCAGAGAACACAACATAAAAATTACATTGTGGTAGAATTATGTACTCTTTGTAATTTTTCAAGTTTCAGGGCCGCAACTATGTTTAGCTCTCTGACACCACTCGCAGCCACGTTTGTCCAACTTCATTGCACCTTGTAAATATTAGTTCAGTTGTTAGTTCTTATTTTAGTTGTAAAGAACCATGCTATTTGAAAATATTTATAATGATTTCTCAGTTTTTTTTAAATAAGTTAGGTTTTCTTACTTAAGCTATTATAGGAGTAGTTAGCGAGGCGGATTCGAGAAATAGACAAGTAGGGGCTTGAATTTTATTTTATTTTAAAGCGGCATTCGACGGTAAAAGCACGCCTAGTTAGTAATACCTAACAAGCTCTATCCCTTTAATATGCATATAATTAACGAATACGTTAACTTAAAAGATGAAAAAAGAAATGAGAAAATTAAAATTGAACTTTTAAAGAAAAGTGACGTCTCAAGTTTTTTGACATATACATCAAATAAAATCTCAAGGAATTATTATGTAATACGATATAAACGATTGAACCTTGATCAACACTTGTTTTATATTTGTCACAACGAGTTTTAAAAAAATTAATCTTGATTAATTATAAATAGATTCTCAAATAAATTAATATCATAACAAAATAGATTTACAACGGTTTGCCATTTCTTACATACCAATTAGCATAAAATATAATTTTACTAGTATACGTTTACCAAAATTAAAATATTGTATATGAATTGTATTTTTTAAAAAATATTTTTTTTAAGAAAAGAGACTTTTTGGGCTTGGGTGGGCTTGGGGCTGGATCCGCTTCGACACTCGACACTGATAATCACCATCTGCACCACCAATTGTAATTTTCTATTTTCATCAATCAATGAACAATCTATTTTCAATACATTCAAATCTTCTATTGCAAAGTTTTCTTTAAATTGTCTTTTATTACTGAATCAACAGAGAACAAGCGAAAATGAGTCTAGTAAAGTAGACTACTGCCGCATGATGCCCATTTGTGTTCTAGAAAGAAATGCGCCACGTGATAGTTGATATCAGAGCTACGACTCACGACCCTTGAGAAGAAAGCGATGGATCCAAATGCATTACACACCAATAAGGTGGTAGATCACAAAAAGAGTACTAAACAACGTTTGGATGCACTCAATAAGACGCTGTCGATATCTTTCAGGAAAAGGTCGAGATAGCAAGCGGACATCCGCGAATTAAACATCATGTTAGAAGAGAGTCGAGTTTGCGTTGCGATGACTTATGTTGTTGCATTCCTTCCCAATCTGCGGGAAGAAATAGAAGCAATGAGACTTCAATTGCAGATATTTCAGCATGCGGTTGGCAATGGGCAAGCCCCTGCATAAGAGTATGCACCTAGACTCAGAATTCCAAAACCGCGCACCTATGGTGGGGCGCGCAACCCAAAGGAAATCGAGAACTTCTTATTTGACATAAAACAATGCTTTATTGCCGCTAATATTGAAGACGAAGCAAGAAGGATGACAAAAACTACCATGTATCTGGGTGGAGATGCAAAACTATGGTGGCAGATAAAATATCTCGATATTCGTGCCAACAGGCCCAAATAGACACATGGGATCTCCTCAAGGAAGCGATCAAAATAAAGTTTTTCCCAGACAATGCGAATATCGGGCCCGATGGGCACTACGAGAACTAAAACATACTGGCTCCATACGGGACTACGTGAAAACCTTTTTAGGGCATATGCTAAACTTCTGAAAAGGACAAGCACAAGATCTTCACTTTCATGGAAGGGCTAAAACCATGGACGAGAACCGAACTCCAAATACAAAAGGTGGCTGATGTAAGCACAGCAATGAGAGCTGTCGAGTGCTTTATAGATTATCAATATGAACCCAGAAAGAAGCTGCTGCTAGTAAATAGCCAATCCCGAAGAAAAGGAAATAGATCCTTCAAGCCCACATCAAACTCAAATGGAAGATAACGCTACTCTCACCATCGGGGCGACCATCAATGCAACCCACTAGAATAAAGGAAATGCGCTAGAAAGTAAATCGGTGCTACTCCTAGAAAGGATGGGTGTAGGCATGGCAATGACTCGGCTCGGCCCATAAAAGACAAGCTCGGCTCGTCTCCAATTTTCGAGCTCGGTTCCACCCACGAGCTTGTGGCGAACTCGGCTCGGCCTAAATGTTTTTAAAAAAAATTGAAAATAAAAAAAAATACAATATCGAGAATCCTTTATGTTAAAATTAAAGATTTAATACCCTCCTCTCTTTTTTTTTGTTTTTAAAATTTGAAAATAAAAATAACTACCATATCGAGAATCATTTATGTTAAAAATTAAATATTTAAAACCCTCGTATTTTTTTTTTTTTGATGGGGACCGACTACTTTAAAAGTATCTTGGAGTTAAAATTGTACACGAACAAGATGTTATGTGTACAATTTTTTAATAAAATAAGAAAAAATATCAAATACATAAATACTAATGCAAAATAATACTTACTACGAATATGATTAATCCATATTTAAATCTTCAAGTTCTTTGGACATTATTCTGTCCACTTTTGTCTTGGATTCGAAGCTCGGCGTCATCCCAATCCTTTAGACACAGTAAGCTTTCTAAAATATCGGCTTTGAGTCTTGACCTAATATCAGATAAAATCCTTCCACTTGTACTAAATGCAGCCTCCGATGCTACAGTTAAGACTGAAGGTGTTAGTAGATCACGTGCTATTTTTGAAAGAATTGGTTAACTATGTCGATGTTGTTTCCACCATCGTAGTATATCAAAGTTTTTTTTCTCTTCGTCATCTAACATACTAAGTACATCATGCTCAAAATACCTAACTAACTCTACAGGTGTATCATTAGAGCGGAGAATGGGAGAACTAGAAGAAGAACCAACTAATTGTTGACCTTGAGGTCTGGACCACTCCTATGTGTAATGGCGTAACTCCATAAGTCAATGTCATCGATTTGATGACGAAGTATATATTGGATTAGGGGTGGTACAATGTTCGTCTTAAGCCTTTTCGGCATAGACCTCATACATAAAACATAAAGTTTGTTCTAAATTAGCACACATGATTGGATTTTAAGTAAGTTAATTTATACGAAATTGTCATTATTGTTACTTTACGTACCCTCTAAGTTAAGTCGAGAATCCATGATACATGCTAATGGAAATAACATAGGCAATTGTTCCCAATATATTCTTAAATTTAGCTTCCATAACATGTATAATACTAGTAAAAAGAGCAAAATTCTTATACCTATTAAAATTGTTAGCAATATAATAGAAATGATTTAAAACAAGTGGAGTAGTTGGGTAATACACACCAAACCATGCAGTTGTTACGTCGTAAAAAACTTTTAAAAATTTTCTAACATGACCACATATTTCTCAATCATGTAATTCTAAATCATATTACGAGCCGTGTGAGTGTCGGCCGTTATAATAAGCGATAATGCAATCTTCATAACCTTCACACAATTCAAGCATAAGATATGTTGAATTCCATCTATTAACAATATCAGTTGCAAAACTTTTTGATTGCAGTCTATTTTCTGTACATAGAGCAGCAAAAACTTATTTTTTTGATGGTGATATCGAAATATAATTAATAACATATCTAACTTTTTCTAATTGAAGTTATATAAATTTTAATCCATCTTTTACAATTAAATTAAACACGTCACATACACAACGAATATGAAATAAAATACCATCAAAATCTAGACTACAATGTTGCATTAATTTTTCAATTACTATATTATTTGGGCCTGCGTTATCAAATGTAAAACTACGAGCCTTAGAATCACATTTAAATTCATTTAGCACGCCTAATAAAACTTGATAAATATTATTTCCATTATGAAGATAGTCTATTTGTTTAAATGTTATTACTTTTTTTATGCATTATCCAATTGTTATCAATATAGCGTGCAGTTGCAACCATGTATCCTTTTTTGTTACAACTTGTCCATAAGTCTGATATGAAAAATACAACACCGTTATAATTATTAATATCATTAATTATAGCTTCTTTTTTTGTATTATATCTAACAATAGTGTCTTTACAAAATGTATTTCTAGAAATACTAAAGTACTTTGGTTGTAGATATTTTTGGACGAATGACGTCCAATAAGGATTGTCCACCAAGCATAGTGGAAACTCAACATTTGCTATCAATTAAAATCGGTCCTTTGTGGCGCATGAGTTCCCAATGAGTATATCCGATTGTTGAGGCGGGACTCTTGGATTCGACTCCGGATATCCAAACTAGAGTTGTGCCTGATTTGTATCCAAATCTCCATGTTTGTATTGACACTTTTTGAAGTGTCTGTTTAGATGGGTCATGCCTATCCTCTTATGCCAAGCAAACTTCTCATAACAGTGTTTACACTGTACTTTGAACTCGGGGACTCCGTTGACTAGTTTACCAGTCGGCACCAACTCAAAATATTGAAAGCACTTAACCTTTTGTTTGGTGGCTTTTCGTTTAGTGCTAGAACCAAACTGATTAAGAATATCGTCTTAAATTTGAATATCATTAAGACCACTGAAATCATCATCACTTCGATTGTATGCCATTTGCAATAATATAATAAAGAGAATAGGAAAAAATGACGATGTAGTAGAAACTAAAAATGTAGAGAATTAGTAGAAGTAGAAAATTACAACTTAAAATTATAGAGTAATATCTAGATAATGAGATATTAGATATTAATTAGAACAATAATATTGAGAGAATGTAATTTGAAAATTGTTAATAAATTGAGATTTTGAGGATATAATCAATGAGAGATAGGAGATTGAAGTGTGAAAAAAATGAGTTTAGAATAGGAGTATTTATAGGAAAATAATGAAAGAAAAAACCAAAAAATAAAAAAATAAAAGTGATGTATTTGTTGTGTGATCACGATTTACATCAACCATTGGCGAGCAACTAGCCGAGTCGGCTCGTGACTCGTCAATTTGGCTCGTGGGCTTGTTCCCATGGTGGCTCGTTTTTGGCCAAGTCGAGCGAGCTCGGACCTAGCTCGTGCTTTCGTACTCATGCTCGTGTTCGTGTTCGTCTCGGCGAGCCCCGAGCCCGAGCCCGAGAAACCCGAGCTTGGTCGAGCTTTTTGCCACCCATAGATGGGTGCTTTTTATCTGATGAGCCTCACCGGTGAATAATTGCCCATGAAGCTTGGTTTGTGAATCGTTGAGCCAATTGACAAGTGGAGCATCGGGTTTGAAGCAAAATGTTCCGCAGCCGACCAATCATTGCGAGGCCAATTCGAGGAGGATGAGGATGTCGCTAGGGCATTCTCTTGCGGCACTATATATCGCCATGGGAGTGGCGAAAAGGACAATATGTCCATGAAAAGATGGAAAAATAAAAGTCAAAACCTCGTGTTTGTACATTGATGTGAAGATCAATGGAAAACCAATCAAGGCCATGGTAGATACCGGTGCCACTCACAACTACATTGCAAGTCCCGAAGTAGAGCACCTCAGGTTTGTACTGGACAAAAGTATTGGAAAGGTTAAAGGCAATCAACTCAGTTGCTCAACTGATTGCTGGAGTAGTCAAGTTCGTGCTCATTAAAGTTGGTCCTTTTGAAGCCTTTTGAATGGATAACTAATTTGTCGGCAATTTAGATGGATAACTTCAAGCTAATTTTGGGATTGGAGTTTCTTTGAGATACGAAGACAGTATTGTTTCTGTATTCTGATTTGTTGATGATGATGATAAGCAAGCCCTATGTCATCCCCTACGCTAGTTGGAAAAATAGGTGAGAAGAGCATATCAGCCATACAATTCAGTAAGGGCTTCAAAATGAATGAGCCATTGTTTTTGTGCACTCTATGACTGGAAGAGATTGAGGAAGCAATTGACCGTATTCCAAAACCTATTAGAATGCTTCTATAGGAATTTGAAGATTTCATCTTGGAGGAATTGCTAAGGAAATTGCCGGCCGAGGAAGGATATTGATCATGAAATTGAGCTTATCTGCAGAGTGTCGAGCCTCTTGCTAATGCACTCTAATGCATGACTCAACCTAAGCTAAAGAAGCTTATGAAGCAATTGGGTGAAATCTTTGGACGATGGGATTATTGTACACAGTGAATATCGAGCTCGGTGCTGCTATTTTAGAAAAAGGTCGATAGTTCTCTTTGAATGTCTTTGTGACTATCGAGCATGAACAAAATTACAGTGAAAAACAGTTATTCAATTCCTCTGGTGGCGGATTGCTTCGACCATTTGAGCAAGGTAAAGTACTACATAAAGATTGATCTAAGGTGCGGATACTAGCAAGTTCGGATCCGAGGAAGGGGATGAGCGGAGACTACATCGGTAACGAGATATGGAGCATTGAATTCAAAGCTATGCATTTTGGCGACAAATGCTCTAGCAACGTTCTTCACGATGATGAATAATGTACTTCATAGATTTCTAGATGACTTTGTGGTAGTGTACTTAGACAATATCGTAATTTATTGTGAGACTATGGAGGAGCATGTGCAGTATGTGAGAAAAGTTCTTATTCGGGTATAAGAGAATGAACTTAATGCAAAACCATCGAAGTGCTCATTCACTAGACCTCAATCGACTTTTGGATTACATTATCGAGCAAAGAAAAGTCTTCATGGATACGAAGAAAGTTAATGCTATTAAAGATTGGCAACTGCCAAGGCACATATATGATGTACGCTCGTTCCTCAAATTGGCCAACTACTATCAAAGATTTGTGAAAGGATATTCAGAAATCGCATTGCCGCTAACCGAATTAACAAAGAAGGAAAAAGCTTGGGAATGGTCGGCCTGATGTCGGGAGCTACTTTTGAGAAATTGATAGAGTCTATGTGGACAGATCTGGAGTTGGCCTTGCCAGATATGGCTAAAGCTTTTGAAGTGCAAACAAATGCATCAGATTTTGCTCTTGTGGGAATCCTAATGTAAGAAGGGCATCCGATGGCATGTGAAAGCCGAAAGTTGAATAATACAGAGCGTCGTTACTTAAATCATGAAAATGAGTTATTGGCAGTAGTCCATTATCTCAGAGTATGGCATCACTATTTGCTTGGGTCTCTTTTTATTGTGAACCACGAGATATCTTGTTGCGAGTCACTTCATGTCACAATAGAAACTTTCGAGCGAGCGGAGCTCGTTGGTAGGAACTTCTTCGAGTTCAATTTTATCTTTGGAGTATCGTCTTTGGATCCGGCAATCATGTAGCAGATGCACTCGATCGGTAGGGTTAACTTGTCCACTATTTGCTCAATGGCGCTCTTTGGGTGGTGATGTTACTACAACCACAAGGGACCGAATATGGATAATTACGGAGAAGGACACGCAATACATTATTTGGTCGATCTCATCAAGCAAGGAAAAACTTCGAAAGTTACGGTTGGATGAGGGTCTATTGAAGACAAAGAAACCGCATCTTTGTACCAAAAGATGGAGATCGAGAAAATCTTTAATCACATAATGCCATGACACGCTTTAGAGCGGGACATCGGGGAGAAAACGCCTTCCGTGTTGTTGCAGCGTGCATGCAATTGACCACAAATGAGGGATGGCATCGCGACATATGTGGAAACGTGTTTGGTTTGTCAACAAGATAGGCGAGATCATCAAAAAAATACGGGCTTACTAGAGTCCCTTCCCAACTAGACCATTTGAGAGTATATCGATTGACTACATTATTAGCTTGCCGGAGGTTGGAGATCTTGACACTATTATCGTCGTGGTGGACTGTTTTATCAAAATATGCAACATTCATCACAGCACCTAAGTATGTATCTGTCGAAGAGATAGATCGTCTATTCTTTAAGCACATTGTCAAATACTAGGGGCTGCCTAAAGATATAGTTGGTGATTGAGACCCTCGATTCACCGACACATTTTAGACCGAGTTGTTCAAAATTTTGGTTCAACTTTGAATATGAGTTCTTGTTTTCACCCACAATCTGACAGACAGACGGAGCAGTTCAATTCTATGCTGAAAGAATATCTTCGTCACTTTATCTCTCTGCGTGAAAATTTTGGTGAAACTCTTGGATGCGACTCAAATTAGCTTCAATGCTCAAAAGAGCTCTTCCACTAATAAGAGTCCTTTTGAGATTATTCTTAACAAACCGTTACTCCCTCGTATTGTAGATATATCTGAGTACCAACTCTCCTCAAGTTAGAGCTTCTCTCGAGAATGGAAATGAAATATCGAAATTGCTCGGAGTTATCTTGAGAAAGCACGCTTGATCAAGATAAAAAGCTGCGATCGAAACATTATTTTCTAGAATTCAACGTGAAAGATCTAGTGATTGTGAAACTTCCTGACAAAAACTATTATAAGGTAATAAGAGGAAAGATTATCGATTAATGCCAAAATATATCAGGCCATTACCCATCATTAAGGGGGTTAGAAAAATCGCCTACAGAATAAAAATTCTTTCATAATGCAAAACCCACAATGTCATTCATGTTAGTGTACTCAAACTATATTTTACAGATAAAGAGGACGCATCCAAAAATAAGGAAAAGCGACTTGAATTTGAATTGAAAAGATGCAACAGCGAGGAGAATGCTTGGGAAAGAGTTAAAGGCCTTGAAGCCTTTAAGTCTCTACTTGAAGAATATCATACAATGATGGTACCCAGGATGTTGCCAAATCAAATGGGAATCGTCAGGGTTCACAGCTATACTTAACCCCCCTTACACCACTTCCAACCATAGTTTACCAAACTTCGGCAGCACCTTGTAAATATTAATTTCAGTTGTTAATTCTTTTCATTTGTAGTAGTTTATTTTAATTATAAAAAACCCTGCAATTTGTAAATATTTATAAAAATTTCTCAACTTTTTAACGTATATTCCCGTAAGTTAATTTTTTCTTACCTAAAATATTATAAGAGGTAAGTAATATTCAAATTCCTCTCAAACTCACTAGTGTTCACCCCTTGTACCAACAATTGTAATTTTCTGTTTTCATCAATGAACAAATTATTTTCAACGCATTCAAATATTCTGTTGCAAAGCTTTCTTTAAATTGTCTTTCATTACTAAATTAACCGAGAACAAGCAGAAAATATTCTAGCAGAGTAGACTACTGCCATGTGGTGCTCTTTTCTGTGCTAGAAAGAAATAAAGAAAGGCACCCTGTGATACTAAGAAACAGCCAGGGTCTGTGACTATGAAAATGCCAAGGTTCAAAGTTAACGTTCAAAAGAATCCAAGAAACACAACAAATTATCAACTGATGTGTATGTAAAAATATTCTTCTATCCAGTTCATTTGTAGAATGCCATGGCAAGAAAATGTCCGGGTTCAAGCTTTAAGCACATTAAATCAGCAACTAGGGTTATTTCCCTCGAAATATTTAAGAAATCATGCTTAAAATGAAAAGGCCGACTTGGTACTCAGCTTTCACCTAACACTAAAAGAAGTCGATCATTATTGTAAAACCACCGTCATGATGATCAAACCACTTGGTAATTCTCTGTAGATAGCGATATTCTTTGAGAAAACTTTGGCGGATTTCCACCTCTCAATGGTAAAATATTAACAACCTGTGGACAGTGAAATCTGTAATTAGATATTTATCCAAGCAGCGAATTCAGACAAACAAAGCATGTCAACAACTTTGTAAAAGAAAAAAGTGTTCCTCGGCATAGAGTCATCAATGTCCATTATAAGGGTTTCAAACATCCATCAAGCAATAATGGTCCACGAATATCAATAATCTGAGTATTCATGATATCACGATAGAATAATTATGCCTGTCCTAATACGATGATAGGCTGACCCGTACAAGGTGGTGATTTAATCATATACACAGGTCAAGATCAAACCATATGTAGTATGGGTTGAAATAAGGTGCTATTGGCTGAAACCACCCGTTTTCAGCCCGTACAAGGTGGTGATTTAATCATATACACAGGTCAAGATCAAACCATCACATATGTAGTATGGGTTGAAATAAGGTGCTATTGGCTGAAACCACCCGTTTTCAGCATATATTTCAGGCACCAATCCTAATTCTGCAGGCAGATGAGGGCAGTTGGCAATTTCAGACTTATTTTGCCAGTCAGTCACCGCGTGTATGTAGAGACAACTAAAATAATCTTTACAGCAGAAATTATAATGAAACCTCATTGTATGCATTACAAATGTGAATGCAACATTGTAGAGGCATGGAAGAAGTCAAGTAAATAATTAGAATAAATTAAAATTCTTAAATTAAAGCATGATTATGGCAAGATGACGTGATAAAAGGACAGGAAATAACCTTTAGATCACTGAAAGTGCTTGTAGCAGCAAAACGCATACGGAAATTGGGAAAAAGGTTGATCGTCCACTGGAGGAACAACAAATTCCATAGATCCACTGCAATTTTTTCCCATATCAAATCAGAACCAATTAACTAAGGTATGACTGCTGTTTAAAGGAAAATGGAATAACATCATCGTAAACAGACCTGCGATTTGAGTTATCAATGAGTTCTATAGACCACTCAAAATTGAATTTCGGAATCATACCTACAACAAAACATTATTGCAACGCTTAAAACCTGCTTATAAGTAAAATAACATAATAACATCTACAATAGCAACTTATCATTATAGGAGGCATCATCGAAATCTAAACATTATCATTATATGCCATCTCAACTACTCTCAAATAGAGTCCGTAAATGTTTCAATAAATCAAGGAGAAAAAAAAATCCGAACAACTTGACATTAATGGCAAAAATTTCAGAAAGTGTAAAATAAAAATTAAAAAGTTAAAATAAACCCTTGCCTCCAGTCCCCATCTATCTGTCGTGCGCCTGGTGCCTCTCTAAGAGGTGGAAGAGGTACAGAAATCACAACATTCTGCAAGTCAATCATCGATGAAGCTTCATACTCCATGCTCACATAGGTTTCATTCCCAGAAACAGAAGGCCAGCAGTTAACTGGAAAAAAAAAAAAAGGAGTGAAATAGATCAATGACAGCCCAAAAAACTAATACCCTATTATTTCTGTTTTGTGTTTGAGTGATGGTGGGTAAGAAGCAACGAAAACCAAGCTCACTTGACAATGGCACAAGTGACTGGCCTGCACTTTGCATTCTCCACTTCAAGAGATCAACACCTTCACCAGCCTGACCAGTGGGAAATGGCCTATTTGGATCCTTGAGGCCCAAAATGTTTTCATTGGAAAACAATTCCTTGTTGATATTGGGGTGTGTCTTATATAGAATTCCAGGATTACCACCAGTTTCAATCTGAAGATAAGCCAAAATAAGAATGTCCTATTAGACAAATAACCAGAACAAGAATAAAGAAACTAAGCATAATTACAAAAACTGCTGAGTACATAAGAAGAAGCAGCAGAGGGATGAAAAGAAGAAGGACCTGAACTTGGATGAGTCCATCATCCTGATTAAGTATTTGGAGAGACAAGATGCCCTGAACATCAAAGTTTCCAATACCACCATCCCGCTTCAAAGTTACATTAAGCTTTTCTTCAACCGTCAATGTGACAGGATCAGTCGGTGGTGGAGCAGCTGGTTTGGACTGACCAACACTTGGTCTCACATCTTCAACAATCACTTCACCTTCAGCTTTCAAAGACTCCAAAAATTGGTTGGCCCTTTGCATTTTACCTAGCTTCATACCAAGACCTTTCGGTGGAGCTGTAGCAGATGATGGGGGACGACCTGATCATAATATACAATTTACAGTAAATATCTACCTCTTGTTAATCAACCGATTATCTAATACGCTAGGAATAAAATGCATGAAAAATTAACCAAAACCTACCAGCATAAGACATTGAATAGTGATGCATCACCAAACAATAATAGGTTCAATTTCAATTATTTTATACTTCCGGATATAAAAAGAATGCAATATGAAAACATTTATCCCAGGGAAAAGACAGAAGAAAAAAAATAATAGATTTCAATACACCCCTCTATGATAGATAGAAGAAATTAAAACAGTTGATAATTCAGTATTGAAGCAAGGCTTTTGTACTTGTGTCAAAGTTGACAGAAAGATTCAGAGGACAGCTCACGTATAACAGTATCAACATTCTTCATTACAAGGAATTTATGCAGCTATACAATCTTCTACATAACTCCGATCAAACAATTAAGTACCTTTACATCTCCACTAGGTAAAATAAATACAAACCTTTTGAGTTGGAGGAGAAGGATTCCACTTCAGTGTTTAATCCAAAGCCAGAACCACTTCCAAAACCACCAACATTACTAGACATGCTTGTCTCACTACGAAGCCAGTGTCAATTCTTCCAGAACCCATCGACTGCAGAGACATAAATCCTCCTTTCTCCCTCTATTCTTCTCAATCTATGAAGGATTGACACAAACATTCACTTTATCATTTTGAAAACCAATAAAAATGACGGGGAAGAGGATGAATCATGCAATTACAAGGGACCCCAGCATGATGCAATTACCTTGCTTTTGTCAATCTCACTGGCTTTGCGCTTCATGACATCCTTGGTGTCATTGATCTTGCTTTGTAAGACCAACTTGTGCAATTTCTCCTCGTGACTTTCCATCTCACAGTACTGCTTGACTTGTGCAACTGTGACATTTTCTTTGTGCCCAAGAGAAATGACTTCATCAAGCATAAAAAGAATCTCAAAAGCCATTTTGCCGATGCCTTCTTCGTCTAGGGAATAAGAGTATTCAGGCACCTATCAATGGTTAGGGAATCCACAGTATTATTCAAATATATGATTCTGCAATTAATGAAATCTTGTAATGCATAATACATGGGAAACTTTTCTACCTAAGGAGTCTCACGCACGCAGCAACCAGTGACTTCACAAAAGAAAAATGTGACGACCGAGATCCCACTAGTCGGGATCTTAACCCCAACCGCATTCATCCACACATGCGCTTTGGGAGGCTCGGTTATTCAACTTAAGTGCTTCATAAGTAGAGGTTTGAGTTCGAATAATGAAGGCGAAAGAAATCCGTGAGGGGATAAGAGGGCTCATGCCCTCCCAAAGCGGACAGTATGAATGAGTGCGTCTGTAGTTAAGATACCGACTAAAGGGACCCGGTCATCACAAAAAACATCAATGATATTCAATGCAAGGAATATGCATAAATGAACACACGCAATTCTTCTAGCTTCACCCTTCAACAAAAAGCATGAATCGAAAGGAGAGAAGAGAAAACAAGACTAGATGAAGTAGACATCAATACATCACCATACTAAGGGGGTAACAGATGCAAGTGTCAAGAGCTCCATAAATAAAATAATAAGTTGCTAAATACAAAAGGATACTAGTTTAGACAGCAGCCTCAATGTCTCCAAATCGTCAAGAATGTTGCTTTGTTTATTAGTCACAAGAAGCAAGTACAACGACTCAATTGGCTGATACACGTAACGCACATTTTCAGTCTCGACATAAGTGTGTTGTTTTCCTGTTCCAACCAATTTGGGGAAAGCTGCAAGATACCCCTCAATTCAGTATCTGAGACATATCAACAAATTGCCTAGAAAACAGCGCTGTGGAAGCATAAGATAACAGAGTCAAAAGTGTCCATTACTCTTTCCGTGTGAATATGATAAACTCTGAGCACGTGTAAAATGGCACCCACATGGAAATAAGAATGATCAGGTCATATTCTTATAATGAATCAACAATAACATAATGTAAAGGAAGATTAATTCAATACAAGAGCACAAACACAATGAACAAAAAGAAAAGGTGCCGTATAAAGCAAAATCCTGAGAGCAAGCGATTAAAGTATAGAAATGTTAGAGTAAAGCTGGAATGCAAGAAAATATAAATAACTTGCAGTTGGAGACAAACTTGCACCAACAAAAATTCCATCAAGAGATTGAAAACATCACCACGACACCAGAAAAATTGACATAGAAAATATTAATGCAATCATAAAGAGAAGTGCCTCCCATTCTCAAGGAAAGGTTGGAGACCAAAACTCAAGGATTTAGCAAATTATCCTTTTACATCGGTCTACCTCAGTCCTTAGAAGAGTAATGATATTGTCATTTACACAGAATCCTGTGGCATCAACTACATTATTTTAAAACTGTCATTATGAAACTTTACATAGTTTGTCACTGCATTTAAAATGGAGATAAAATTGTAATTAAAATGTGAAAAACTAAACCGTCAAAACCGATGTCTGAAGGATCGTGTGATACTACTGCAAACTCTTCAAAGACTCCAAATTGCACTTCAAATAATTCATGCCATGATTTGCCCCTTTTTTGTTAGGGAAGGGGAGGAGGTACTTTATAGGGAAACAAAAATACAACCTACTGTATATTTCTTTTCTCTGTTTCTTTTTGGAGGAACAAACTTTTGCCGCTTCTATCATCATCAACCGTTCCCAAACTTCATCATTCCTTTGTATGAAGGTTCCAGTCGGTCAAATTGGTGTTCTTAGGGAAATTGCAGTGGTGTGCTTTTGCATGTTTTCTGTTTTTCCCCCTGATCCTGAACTGTGCATGTTCATTTGCAAATGTTCACCCCTTGTTGCAAAAACTAACCCTTAAATATTAAATTAATGTTCTTTTTATTTCTGTTTTGATCTAAACAGTTCCTTTCAGGTTTACACCTGCAGCTTCACTGTCTTCCAAATTCATAAGGAAGTACTCAAATGAAGGTGTTAGGTTTGACAGAAAGGTAGCTAAATTTTCATTTATCTTCTGGATTCTGTAACAGAAGATTCACAACAAAAAAGAAAGGTTGTAATCATGCAGCATAATTTAGAGTCAGAGATCATATCTTAGGCAAAGAAGATGTTTGGAAATTGGGGAAATGTCTATATTCAATCATGGCACGACCTCGGCTTTTAATAACTCACTTATTGTAATGGTATTGCAGTGCGAATTCCACAGACAAATTCTCAACTTAATTTCAATCACTTGTTTCATGCAGATGTAATAAATATTGAGAAAATTCAATTTTCTATTAAACCCAACAGAAAATCAAAATTCAAAAGAACTAGAAAATCCATAGTAATTTCTGGAAATCGGACTTAAGATTATCAAATTGGATGGAATTAGGAGTTTACCTTTGCCAGATTTACCAATAATTGAAGCTGCAAGCACAACCTGCATCACAAATAACAATGATAATCATCAGAACCCGAACAACGAATCGATATCAAACTTAAAGATAGTAAATTCAAGCGCCAGAAAAATGTACCATTTGATCTTCCAAAATCCAATAACACCAGCTTAATTCGAGTAATAAGAACAGAAAAATGGTTCACAATAACACCTGCAATATCACAAAGAGAAAATAAAAACACATACTTGCGAAGATCCAAATCTGAAACAATGTGCATATTTTATTCGACAAAAATACAGATATTACTTGGACATAAGTGTTTTATTGCAAACAGATCACAATTTTAACAAAAACAGCGTTGGGAATGTATAAAACCCTAAGGTCAAAAAGGTATTAAAATGGAGAATACCGTGAATTTTGAACAATTTGGATTAGGAAAATCCTGGATCTAATTATATGGAATTTTAATGTACCTGAGAAATATCAGATCGAGGGAAATGAGCCAACGGGAGAGAAGTGAAGACGAAGCTAAAGCGTATCCATTTTATATACTAGCGCATTTTTTGTAGTAACAGTAATTAAAGGAAAAATATTGAGAAATAAAAGTTTTTTTTTCTCAACATCAAAATCGAAACAAACTGATGTGTATTTGGTAAAATAATTTGTAGATTATAAATCGTAGATCATGCGGAATGTGGAAATAAAAATTGTATATTCTATAAAATGTGTGAATAAAAATAATATTTGATCAACTTATAAATAGTTATAAACATTGGCAAATATGCTTAATTCTTCTAAAAAGAAAGTCAATTTTTTTAACCGAGAACCAAATTGTTCAATCAGAACTGAAATGGAAAAAACACTAATGTTAATTTTGTTCGACCGACTTCATTGAAGAGATTTTATAAATAATAATAGGCTTATTTGCAATGTGTTTGATTAAAAATCAATTTTTTAGTAAAGGATTGAAAATTGCGACCACAAATGCGTCTTGTGGCCAGCAGACTTTTGACTTTAACTTTAACAAAACCAGTACCGGAACAACGCGCCAGCCTTTCACATTTTGTCCAATGGTTATCAATCAAAAAATACTACCACGATCACTTGACACAATTTGTACCTAATTCATTTTCACATCAATTACCGTTGCGGCAAAAGCAGGTCAGCCCCCGCTTTCAGCTCCAGCCGGCTTGGCGATCGGTCCACCAATGTACCGATTAAACAGGCACCGTCGACGACTTTACAAAAGTCAACCGTTCACAATGCCCGAAATTCTTCACCAAAATATTTGTAAATGTTTCCGATTAATTTTAGTAAAGTGCGATGAATTCAGACCATTGCGGTTAACACTGTCGACTTCACTTTTTATTTTTAACACAGCCACGATGGCCAACGGCCCACACCAGCGTGGCTCATACTACGATCAAATTTACCACGCTGTACCGCATCTATTTTCATTACACCACAGACGCGCCAAACGGGTCACCAGTGTAGCCCGGCTCAAAAGTTCGATTTCATCTTCACACTTCAAACACCCCACACCCGGAAGCCACATTTCCGAGGGAGGAGGGGGGGTGTTTGAAGCGCGGAGTATGGACTTAAAGGCAAAAAAATTATCTGCCACCGGGTCGACTAGTTGTATCGAACTAAATCGACCTAATTTTTATTTAATCAATTTTTATCGACTAGCTCACCCCGCAGACCGTGCTATCTCGATCGCCCATTTTGCCACATCTAGTAATTGATATGAAAATAAATTAAAATTTTAAATTGGTCAAATTTTGATCACGGTATAATTTTTTGTTAATTAATGCACCACTGACAAAATCTGTAGAGACTCAAGAGTCTGCTTGTTTTCAATTTTGATTTTGTTAAAAAGTTAAAGTCAAAGTCAATGCTAATTTTAACCACACATTTTATGGTCCCACAATTTTTCAATCACTTTTACTAAAAATTTGATTATAATCAACCACATTTTAAATATTATTTTGTGAATAAAATTATCGGCCACCGTTGACTAGTTGTATCGACTAAATTGACCTAATTTTATTTAATCAATTTTTATCGACTAGTTCATCCCAAATGTAGACCCAAGTTATCCGGATCGCCCACTAGGTCGGCCCATTTTGTCACCTCTAGTAATTGATATGAAAAAATAAATTAAAATTTTAAATTGGTCAAATTTTGATCATAGGTATAATTTTTTTTGTTAATTAATGATCACTGACAAAATCAGAGACTCTAAGAGTTTCGCTTTGTTTTCAATTTTGATTTTGTTAAAAGTTAAAGTCAAAATCAACAATTAATTTTAACTACACATTTTATGGTCCCACAATTTTTCAATCACTTTACTAAAAATTTGATTTTAATCAAACACATTTTAAATATTATTTTGGTGAATAAAATTAAAAGTTTTGAACTTGATGACACACTTTTTATTATTTTAAGTGTAAATCAGAAAAATAAAAAGATTTAGGACTTATTTGTATTTTTGAAAAGGTTTGTGAGTTATTTTAATTTATTTAAGTTAGGGATAAATTGTCAAAAAGTTTAGGGTCATATGTATTAGGATTAGAAGGTTATGGGACTTTTCAACACTTTCTAAAATATTAGGGACTTTTGTCGCAAATTTTTCTTTACAAAAGTCGTGACCATTTGTGCAAATAAGCATTTTTAAATAAAAAACTTCCACCGTGAAATTTGACGGCCATTTGATGGAAATTGTTGAAAAGGACCATTGTCGCTAAAAACATTTGAAATAGGGGCTAAACCGCCAAAATGAAAAGATAAGTCCTCAACCCAGCAGAAGAAGTACAAAAGTCGTGACCATTTGTGCAAATAAGCCAATAATAATATATATGATATTTTCATTTCCATAAGCAAAAAGAGAACTTTTCAAAAATTAAAAATATATAACATTATAAAAAATATTTTAAAAAAAAAATTATCATTTTAATCGATATTTATTCATAACACACACATAGATAACAACTTGTGTTAAAAGTACAAAACAAAACAAACCCTTTATCTGTTTGTTATTGGGGGAATATATGTTGCATGGATCAGGCATCTACCCGACTCTCACGGGGGTGGGTTCCTCATGTGTGGGGGCCCACTTTTGTGAGAGTTGGACAATTGTCTGATTCGGCAAACATATAATTGTCTTTGTTATTGTTAGTGATGAATATCACATATATTTAAGTTATGTTTACACTTTTATCTCAAATATTGTTTCTTATCTTTTAATTTTTAAGTAAAATTTGTGTGCACTCTCAATTAAGTTGACAAGAGAAGAAAAATTTATCTACAAACTAAAATAAATAAATACAAGAAGAAGAACCTTTATTTTCCTTTTCTTTGTTATTTATTTGGATGCCAAGAAATTTGAAGAAAATAACCACTTTCTATAACATTTTCTATTATTTACTTTAGAACATATTAGTAATAAAAATTTAATTGAACGTTATAAAACAGAAGTATATGAGAAAAATATCGATTATTGATTTTAATCGTATTTAAGCTTTAAAAGTTGGTCAATTTTCATATCCAACATTTATTTTCTTGTTTTTTTGCCACAACCCCATTCTGAACGAACTAGAAGAGAAATTCCTAATTCTTACATGTACTAAAATTAAAAAATGAAAAGAAAGAAAGAAATAATAATAACGACATCCTTCAAGAATTGGTATGTCTAGTCTTCTTTTATTATATATCAAACATTGAGAATTTGGTACAAATGATTTTTAACATTTGCCTTCGTGAAAATAGTTCATAATTTTTGTTTTTTAGCACGAACATCTATAATATATGTGTTTTTGGATTTTAATTGGTCCTTATTTGATAAAAAAATACTATGCCCTTAATTTTTGGGTCATTAGTACATTTCGCCTACATTGTTTGTCCCCATTGTGCATAATGTCCAATCATTTGAATTTTGGTATATGAGTCTAGAGGTGGGCAAAAAAAACCAGATTGACCGGTTCGATTCGATTCCACATAATTATCAAACGGTTCTAGTTCTTAGAATCGAGAACTCGATCGGTTTTGATTCTAGTTCTAGCCCCAGAACCAGGAACTGGAATCGGTTCTAATTTATTAATTATATTTTAATTTTTAATAATTAATAATGTTTGTTGCATGTTGTCGATCGCCTAACTCACTCAAATAATTTATTAATTTTTTAACGCAAACAATTAGTTTTTAAGCAATTATTTCGTCAAGTTATTATTTTTTTCTTCCAAATCAAAATCAATTAATCTTTAGTCACATAAATTTGTATTGTAATTTGCATCATTATTTTAAAAAAATTGGTAAAGGAAATGTAATGTAATCGAACCAAACCAAACTAAAGAAGAACCATTTGGTTCGATTCCATAATTTCAAATATAACCAATGGTTCCATTAGAATAAAATCATTGGTTCTCGGCTTTAGTTCGGTTCTCTCCATAACCGAATCAAATGGAACTGCGGTAACCCTTATTTGAGCCCTTAAATAAATGTTTCTTTGCAGAAAATATTCATACCGTCCATATTTGTTAACATTTATCATATCGTCCATATTTGTTAACATTTATCGTTAAAATTAGTAAAATGGTTAATTTGCACAAATAAATCTAAATAAGAGGGAATATTTGCACAAAAAACATTGATTGATAAGAACGTTTTGCGCACACAGACGTTTAAAGCTAAATTTTGAGTCTTCTTCTTCCAGCAACTATAAATTTCTATACAAAAAGATAAAATCACATACATTGTAATATTATACTTAAATATAGTGAAAGAAACTCATACACATTACAAGAACGTAACAAATCTAAACAAATGCATGCTACCAAATACATTCTAAACACTTCAAGATGTGGCTTTTATAATATATATTACAACCACCCCACACACAAAACTTAAACATCATGTTCTAAAATTGAACAACTTTTACGCTTTCTACAAATTCAACAATTGTTCTTCACATGCATTCCTAGATCTAAGCATGCCAGATATTATCCCTATAGATCTGAGAAGTATAGGCGGGTCACACCAGACAAAGAAGCCACAACCTCAATTTTGTTATACAAGAATTTTAATTTCAGATGTCAATAAAAAAGACACATATTGGAAAAAAAAAAAAAAATAGAGTAATTACCAAACAACACGTAAGAAAGCGCTCACCGAGTTGGCTTGTGTCCACGAGGTCTTCATCTCAATTTGCGTTCCACATCTACACAAACAACGATCCATTGTTGTTCTATTGTGTAATAAGAGGTTCTTTGTATGATTTTACAGATAATTGTTATCATAAAATATACGATAAATATACAATATTACTTGTTGTTGGATTATGATAGAAAATTAAATTTTGTGCTCGACGGTAGGGACGCTTTTTTGCACAATAAGAGCAAACAATAATATTACAATGTAAGTGATTTTATCTGTTTGTGTGAAATTTTATAGTTGCTAGAAAAAAAAACTCAAAACCGACTTTAAACATTCGTGTGCACAAAACGCCCCTATTATTCAACATCGCTTTTTATGCAAATCATCCATCTCGCTTAGATTTATTTGCACAAATTAACTCTTTGTTAATTTTTATGGCAAAGGTTAACGGATGTTGACGACATTGACCTTTTTCGCAAAGAAACGTTTATTTAGGTACTTTAATGTCAAAATTCAAACGATATGAATGTTTTACACATTGAGAGAAAACAGTAGGGAGAAATGTGATAATTATCCTTAATTTTAATTAAGAAAAATTATAGTTTGGTTCCTAACATTTACAAAAAGTGCAAACAAATACTTTTACGTAACAATATTTAATCTATCATATTAAAAAAAATATTAAAGTCGTGTTAATGAAAGTTTTCATAATTAAAAAATGTTAAATTCTTGTAATTTAAGTATATTTAATTGATATGTAATGTCAAAATTTTGAATAAAAATTAAAATAATTAAATAACAAAATGGCATATATAATTTATAACAAAATGAGATATGTAATTTTATAACATTATATCAATCTTATTCTATTTTTATTTAATATAAAAATTCTAATAAAAACTAATTTACAAATTATGTATTCTTTATTTTTGAAATTATAATAAAATGATAAATTAAAATATGAAGAATACAATTATAACTCTAATTATAGTTAAAAAAAAAAAATTATTATAACAATAAAATAAAAACTTAAATTTTAAACAATGTAACTACTTAATAATAAAATTAATAATTTTATTTAACACATTTGTTAATAATTATGAACTTAAATTTTAATTATTTCATAATAGTTTGTAAAATATACAAATTAATTTACGAATATTATCAATTTAGTCAATAAATCTTAATTCAAACCAACAAAAAAACTAGTTAGTATCCTTTATTTTTTATAATAAATAAATAAATATATCGTGACACATTTACACTTTTTGCAAAAGTTAAGAACTCAAATGCAATTTATTCTAATTAAAATTAAAAGCATATTAGTCTTTTAATTTAATCAAATAAATACCAATTCAACTAAAACACATAAGTTAAAGATGTTAATGCCAAAAGTAAAAGTAAGGGACCATTTCCACACTTAAAGGCAGAAGTTAGGGGCCATCTGCACCAAATTTCCCCAAACATACGATGAAAGATTCGCCAGAATCAAGCATGCAATTAACACGCAAGGAAAGTGAAAATCCATTCCTCCCCAAACCACAGGAAATAAGAAGAAGGAATATTCAGTCTATATTGGTCAAATGTGAGAGATAAATCTGTGGTTTATGTAGATATGGAATTGAATGAACTTAATCCATTTTTTCTGTCTTTAAATAGCATCTAAAATCCTCCTCAAAATCCAACAATTCCCAAACAACCAAAAACCATCATCCACATTCTCATCCCCCCTAAAACTTCCTTTCTTGCATGTTTTTCTCGTACCTTTCTTGAAACCAGACGTTCTCATTTTCTCAACATGTCAACACAAGGTATCAATGTAGAGGAACCTCTTTCTTGTGGTTCTGCACCGAATTCCGATCCCAGTTCACCTAGGAATCGGTTGAAATTCTTGTGTAGCCATGGCGGGAAAATTCTTCCCAGGCCAGCCGACGGCCACCTGAAGTACGTTGGTGGCGAGACCCGTGTAGTTTCCGTGCCTCGAGACATTGCTTTCCAAGGTATGACACAATGTTTTCCTGTATGGAATTCGCGAGTCAGCTCTCATTTCTCTTGAATGAATCCATTGATTTGAATTGTTTTATGGCATTGTTCATAATATTGTAATAAAAAGTTGTGGATTCTTTATGAAATTATAATGGAACTTTTCCTGAATTGAGGGTTTTTTCAAAGATGAAAATCTAGCAACACGTTCAAGAAAATCTATGACTGCAAATTTAGGCCTCATTTGTTTGCCTAAAATAAAATCTTTCCTAAACAAAATGAGAAATTTTCAGATCATTGAGGAATCTGTGTTGTGCTATGATTGTGTACAGAACTTATGAAGAAGCTCACATACTTGATTGATGGAGAGATGATCCTCAAGTATCAACTGGTGCCCGAGGAACTCGATGCCCTGGTCTCCGTAAAATCTGATGAAGATCTACGCCACATGTTCAATGAGTGTGATCGCCATGGAAGTGCAAAATTCCCAAGACTCGAGCCTTCCTGTTCCCCGTGGCCCCTGTTGTAATGGAGAACCAGATAGGCACTATGGAACCCCATGCCCTTGAGCAGCGGTATATTGATGCCGTCAATGGCATAATTCGGACAAAATCAGCTGGCAGAAGACAACATCCGACCATCAACATTCCACAGCACGGTTCCCTTGTGTCCTCGGCATGCTCGTCCCAAGATCACCAGAGAGCTACACTGCAGAAACAATAAACAGTGAAACAATGATTTGGGGCAATTTCCATAATGGCAGAAGCAATATGCACAAAGTGAGAAGCTCACCTAACATATGCTGCCTAAATGTTCAACAACATAACAGCAATCACGTTCATCAACATCCCCACAGAAATTACCATAATTATAGACAACCTCACAGCCCCAGCTACCAATACCCCAAACTACCGGTTGATCCCAGCAGAAATGGTGTACCTGATAGGCTCTTTTCAGTCAGGTCTATAGGCCGGGCTGAGGGAGTAAGGTACGAAATTGATCATGCTCCTCAGTTCTACCACTCTTCTTCAAGGCCGAACCGAGGGAGCGAGTGTTGTACCAAATGCATGCATTATGAAGAGTGCAGTCCTGGTTCAGACAGAAGAATAATGGACAGAACAGGAGTATTGCCACGAGTCCTGTTTTCTTGAGCCCCGGAATGGCGCCAGTGGGATGAAGGCATGGGATAGCATAATAGCTGGAGACAGTTGAACAGAGAAGACAATAATAACAATACTGGCTAAGCATTTACATACACATTCATTAAATAGCTGAGAATTAAATTTGACTAGCGTTATTGGACACTGTAAAATTCGTGCACATAGAAGGATCATCTAAATGCATATCCTCGCTTTCTAAGGTGGGCTTTAGATGCAGTCGTACATGAACATAAATTGTAAAGCATACATGATTATTTTGTCATTTCAAAGGATGTAAACTTGCAATAAAAATAAAGATAGAGAAGTTCAGATTAATAACTTTAAAAACCAAGGAAAGAAGAGAAAAGTAAAGAACATCCTTTTGTGCACTTCACCCACAAACCAGCCAAGCAGCACTCATTTCTTCAGCAAAGAAGAGAATAACAATTGAACTCGTATCAAATGAACTGGGCAAGCAAGTTACCCGTGATAAACTGTAAAATACATCCTGAAATGATGACAAATACAATATTGAGGGTGAAAATATCTAGTTTTGCTTATAAATGTAAGTACATCTAGTTGAACACTCTTACTTCACGTATAAACTTTCTCAAACCCCTAGTCCTAGTGTGCTCAATTCTGGAAAAAATCCTTATGCGCATTTTAAGAAAAATTCAAAACAAAAAAAGGCAGCAGTATGCTCTGTATCGATTTCCCATGCTGCCTCACTTGCTGTCAGTGAAATCAGCATCAATGACGCTCTCTTCAGGACCCTTTTCTGATGACTCAAGAGCCAGCCCCATCACCAGGTGCTGGGCCAGTATTAGGTGCTGCACCAGGTTGGTTGTACAGTGACTGGCCAAGCTGCATCACTTCCTGATTGAGAGCAACCATTGCGCCCTTTGTGGCTTGGGTTGAGCCTCCAGAGATAGCATCTTTAAGTTCCCCAAGTTTTGCCTCGACCTTCTCTCTTACCGGGGCAGGAACCTTATCCCCAAGTTCCTTAATCTGCTTTTCTGTCTGGTAGACAACTGAATCAGCCTGATTCTTGGTATCTATAGCATCTCTCTTCTCTTTGTCTTCATTGGCAAACCTTTCAGCTTCTTTAATCATTCTATCAACCTGAGAATGCAAGAAATGCAAAACTCAGTATTAATCTACAAGAGAGATCTAATTAGAAAGGTAATGCAAATCCCTGTTAAAGAAATAGTGCCTGCTACAACTACTCCCAGTGAGTGGCTTCCTCAGCATAACCTGTGAGCTTCTGGCTGCTAAATCTCTAAATGAATGCAGTGCGCCACAGTTTATGTTTGTTAAAACAGTACATCACAAACTCGCACCTCATCACTAGGCAATGTGCTAGCACCAGTAATGGTGATATCTTGTTTCTTCCCAGTTCCTTTGTCTATGGCAGCAACTGAAAGGATGCCATTTGCATCAATATCGAATTTGACTTCAATTTGAGGAACTCCACGTGGGGCTGGTGGGATTCCATCAAGACGGAAGCTGCCCAAAGATTTGTTGTCCCTGACAAACTCTCTCTCACCTTGAAGGACATTAATTTCAACGCTTGTCTGACCATCAGCAGCTGTTGAGAACACTTCTGATTTTGAAGTGGGCAATGTTGTATTTCTTGGAATAATCTTTGTCATCACGCCAAGAGTTTCCAGCCCCAAAGATAGCGGTATCACATCCAGGAGTACAATATCACTAACATCTCCAGCCAAAACGCCAGCCTAAGCAAGTAAAAATGACTCAGGAAAGATAGATATCATAATCAATCTGAACTATAAGTGTAGATTTTCAGAAAAGATAAAAGGGTATAGGACCAACCTGAACAGCAGCTCCAAGGGCAACAACTTCATCAGGATTGACTGTTACATTGGGGTCTTTTCCAGTCACTTTCTTAACAAGTTCCTGAACAGCTGGAATACGCTGTCGAACCCCCAACGAGGATGACCTCATCTATATCACTGAAGGAGAGCTTCGCATCTCTCAAGGAATTTTGGACAGGTGTTTTGAGCCTATGAAAAAACATAATACTTCCAATTAAGCAGTGTGAAAAAACGGGAGTGGTTTTGAAGGAGCTTAAAAATTGACTCCAGCTCCCAATACCTATCAAGTAAATCCGAGCACAGTTCCTCGAATTTAGCTCGTGTAAGGGTCGTCTCAATATGTTTGGGACCATCTGCGGTGGCAGTGATGAAAGGCAAGCTGAGGAAGTGCAAAAAAGGGATGGTTAGCATCTACATGAAATAAGTTCTCAATAATAGTTACAATAAAGTAAACATGCCTGATATTAGCCTGTGTTAACGATGACAATTCCATTTTAGCTTTTTCTGCCGTCTCAGTCAGACGCTGAAGAGCTTGTTTGTCCTTCAGAAGATCTATTCCTTCATCCTTCTTGAAATTTAAAGCGAGCCAGTCAACAATTCTCTGGACAAAATACATAAAATGTGAATGCATAGCCAAATACTGGAGTAAATCAAGAAACAAACAATTAGAAGTTTCAGGAAGGACATAGCTCAATAAAATAAGTTAAAAGGACATTAAATTACTGCAACAAAGAATGTGAACCTTATCAAAGTCATCACCACCAAGATGCGTATTCCAGAAGTAGACAAGACCTCAAACACGCCAATACCTACCTCAAGAACTAAAACCATAGGAATAGAAGAAAACATCATGAGAAATTGTTTGTACAAGACACAGGAAACACAGAGCTGTGAAATCTCAAAACATTTTGCAAATAGAGACCAACACTCGTTAACTCTATATTAGGTGCATGATGTTGAAAACACACCCCACCATTGAAAAAAGCAGCAAATGTGGACAGGTGTAACAGGCCTCCATAACATATTAGTCTCAAACAAGAGTAAAGAAGCCAATCTACAATTAAAACTTCTGTCTGAATCTAGTTCATTTTCAATAAAGTAACACAAGGGATGCACGCAGTGTAAGTATTTACACAAATGAACGCAATAAAAATAATTTAGTGTGCTTAAGCGGGAATTGGTATAGAGGTCCAGGAAAAGGAAGTGAGCATCACTTTAAAAAAGCTAAATGAAAAGAAATAATGGGAACTTTGAACAAACTCTGAAACATAAGGGTGTATTAGAAGGTAAAATCATAAAAAGTGAAACTGTCCTTATACCTGAAACATCAAAAGTGCCACCTCCAAGGTCAAAACCAAAATGGTTTCATTGCTTTTCTTTTCAAAACCATAAGCCAATGACGCAGCCGTGGTTCATTTATAATTCGGAGAACCTCTAAGCCAGCAATCCGACCAGCATCCTTGGTTGCTGTCCTCTGAGAATCATTGAAATAAGCAGGAACTGTGACTACTGCTTTAGTAACCTTGTCGCTCAGAAATTTTGATGCATCGTCCACAAGCTTTCTCAAAACCTAAACTCCACAAATGAAGATCATTAGATGACATTAATATTAAGCATGATATGTTACACTTTCTAGCACTTCACACTGTCATCCCAGAAAATAAAATATAAAATGTGATAAGATAACTTAACATATTTAAATGGCCATAAAACTGTGGAGATAAACAAACTCATCAGATTGCAGGATGCCTCGCTCACAGTAGACAATAATACACGCAAACTGATGGGCAGTTAAAGCAGGAAGACCATAAGGTGCAATCATAATTGATCTCAAAGAAGGGCCTCATATAAAGACTAAATCATATGCCTTTCAACTCTTATCCACTCTCTTTCATGCCCAAAACAACCAGTATCCAATACACATAAGTGGACTACGTCGAACAATACAAATAAATGAGGAGAAATGCGAGAAGTTTCGTAAGCAGGTATGTCAACTGAAAAATATCAAAAACAACTGGTCGGTTAACTTCTCAAATATGGTTTATTGATATAGCTACAGACATGTTGGCGCAAAGATCAAGGCTATTCCAGATCTACTGTTCCCTTGGTAAATGTAGCATTTCCTATTCATTTCTTCAAACACAATAAATCAGAAATCAGAAACACTATAGGTTGGTAAATGTAGGATTTCCATTTCTGCAAACATAAAAATTAAAACCAGAAACAACTTTAAATTCCTCATAGTCATTCCAGCTTAACAGCTTAACTTAGACCTAGCTAACCCCAAGCAAAACTTTGGAGTAAAAAAAATATTGAGCTCAAGTTTTTGAAATTCTGTTTTGAAAGAAACGTGTAATATTCAAAAGCTCCCAACTATACACTAATTCCAGTACATAAGTAAACAAAGCAACCAGTACACGCATACATGACTTCACACAGCAAAGCAACCAATTGTACAGCCCTCAAATTCCCTACTGGCAACATCATGCTAAAACAAAGACGGCCAGACCTTAAAACACAAAAAGACGAATCCCAAACCAAAAGCTTCAACTTTATACAGCGAAAAAAAGTTACATTTAAAAAAATACCCACAGTCGAAAAATTGACAGATTGACAGCTTAGTCGTATCAGTTCAGGTCACAACCAAAAATTGAAAGGAATATTACAATAATCGATGAAATGAAGAGTAAATTATATATAACCAACTTGTATATATACCTGAGCTGAGATTTCCTCAGCCGCGAATTGTTTCCCAATGGCAGGGCACTCAAGCTTGACATTACCATTCTCATCCCTAACCACGTGGTATGAGACCTGCTTGGACCCTCGTCCACCTCGTTCATCTTCCTTCCGATAAACCTCTTCACCGAGAAAAACGTATTCTCCGGGTTCACCACAGACTGGCGCTTCGCAATTTGTCCCACTAGCCTATCCCCATTCTTCGTATACGCTACTACAGACGGCGTTGTCCGCTGCCCTCGGCATTTGTAACAATCGTAGGCTTCCTCCTTCCATCGCTGCCACCGCAGAATTCGTCGTCCCCAGGTCGATCCCCACCACTTTTTCCGCAACAACACGAAACGGCGTAGTGCTGAATTTCCGCCGGGAACTGCATCTATCCTTATTCTTCAACTTAAGTCCAAAAGACACCGTATTATTAACATTTTTTCCGAGAAATACTGTTTTAGTGGGTTTTCCATAGGTTTGACTACCGGAAGCAAAATGACTTGTGGCTCCGAGAGCGTGAATTTGAGCTGTTGAAGTGGCCATTTTCTGCCTCACTCCTGAATTGAACTAACAAGTGACAACCCAGTAAACCTTGTTATCACTGTGTATAGAGAAACTATGAAAACAGAACCTCTAACTCAAACCCTAGAAATTAGGGATGAGAGAGAGACTTTGGTGGAACAGAGGAGAAGATAAGAGGAGTTGGGGAAGGGGTTACCGTGTATAGAAATGCTTCTAGAAGCTTCGACTGGCTTTGAGGAGGAGAAATTGGAAATATAGGCCGTTGGATTGGAATACAATTTAGGGATTACATACTCAGGGGTGATCTCCTGCCCCTGGGGTGGGGGCAGGAATTCAATCACCCACCTGCTGAGGCTGAGGTGTCAGCGGTGGGTGGTTAGTAAAAAAACACCAACCACACTAACCACCCACCAAAACACTAATTACTAACCACCCACCGCCGACACCTCGGCAGGGGTGGGTGATCAATTCTCGCCCAAGCGGCAGGGAGATCATTTCTTATACTATATATAATGTTCGATTCGCATAAGCCCGACTCCACCCCATGTGAGAGTTGGGCACCGTCTGAATTGGACAACACACAAGTGCTCTATAATCATAACAACTCAATTGAAAATGTCTTCGATAACAATAATTAGTGTTGCATCCGTATATGCATAGGCACGTAAGGTATAATCACAAAAATAATTTCTATAGTTATTCATGAAAGTTAATTAAGAATAATAAAATAATCTTGAAAATGCAATATCTTAAATCTTAATTAGTATTGAAAAATCTATGTATTTTTTGTATCAAAATAAAGATAAGATTAATTAATTAAATATTTTAAATATAGATAATTAAATTAAAACGCATTGGATAATTAATTTTGTAATGATAACAAAATTAAATTAGTTTTTGTAATAATAACTAAATTAGAAGGTAGATGGAGGGACTCCAATTGAAAAATTACAAAATCGTATTTCATTATTAAACGCAGACAAGCATTTAACATTTAATACTATTTAAAAATCCATTTATGGAAATTGAAAAAAAAAATTAGAAATTCTAAATATAAAAGTATTTAAGCGGAAAATAAAATTTTGACTTGCACTTCCGAAAAATCCATGCATTTTTTTTTTTAAATTTTAATTACTATTACATCTACATTCGAAAAAAATAATTTCTTTCATCTATCTTCTCCAGAAATAAACTTTTTAGAAATTTATTGACTACACTACTAATACAAATTTATTTATTCTATTTTCTTATCACACAAAATTATATATTTTTACCCAATATTTATATTCAATTTCTTTTTCTAAAAAAATTCCTCCCATAAAAGTAGAAGACCATCCACAACAAAAACCAATGAACACTTTCATTCTTGAACTTTTTTTAAATTGCAAAATAATAAAAAAAACTAAAAATTCCAAATTAAAATGAATAAGAATAATAACTAACATCAAAAGTCATTTGACTAATTTTTTATTTATTTATTATTCATTGAACAGAATTTGTCAATTAGAAAGATGACTCTGGAAATTTTTATTTTTACTTTGTAAAAAATTCAAATTAAGTATTTTATATAATTTTCAACCCATTATTAATTCAATAAAATTATTATTTATTCATTTCAAGTTGACCAAACACTAAATTTTAATTAGTATTAAACTCATGCATACGTTGACCAAAACGAAGATAATTAATTAATTAAATTAAATTAATTAGATATTTAAAATATAGATAATTAAATTTAAAACGTATTGAAAAATTAATTTTTACAATGATAACAAAACTTCGAAAATATGAATTTTGACTTATTTTTCTTTTACTTTGCATTGATGTCTTCTATAATAATCTTGAAAATGCAATATTTTAAATATGATCTCTTAAATCGTGTCATAATAGTGTTTTAGTTGAGTACAACTATTCTAATAGTCCTATAACCATTCAATCTATTCGAAACATGTTTGGCTATTTTCTTATGTATGTTACTTTTTGTTTTGTTTTTTTTTTTTAAAAAAGTTATAAAGTTAGGATTAATGAAAATTGAATAACACATTTAAACTATGACAAAAGTTTAAATGTAATAGTTTAAATGTGATTTCTTAAATTTTAATTAGCATTGAAATTTAATTATTTAATTATTTAAAATATGGATAATTAAATTAAAATGCATTGGAAAATTAATTTTTGCAATAATAACAAAACTTTAAAAATATCGACTTGGACTTATTTTTCTTTCAATGTGCATTGATTGTTTTCATAATAATCTTGAAAATAATCTTGAAAATGCGATATCTTAAATCTTAATTAGTATTGAAAATCCATGCATTTTTTGTACTAAAACAAATATAAGATTAATTAATTAAATATTTTAAATATAGATAATTAAATTAAAACGCATTGGATAATTAATTTTGTAATGATAACAAAACTAAGTTAGTTTTTGTAATGACAACTAAATTAGAAAGTAGATGGAGAGACTCTAATTGAAAAACTACAAAATGAGACTATTTATTAAATACAAGATAAGAATGAACATTTAATGCTATTAAAAAAAATTCATTTATAGAAACTCTAAAAAATAGAAATTCTAAATAGAAAAGTATTTAGGCGGGAAAATAAATTTTTGACAGCTCTTCTGTTTTTATATATATATAGATATAGATGGTAACTAGTATACCACTTAATCGGTGAGATTTGATATGTTTTCAAATAAAAAATTCGACAACAAAAATAATATCAATAAAAAATTTAGAAAAAAAAAAACGAAGAAAAATTTCTATCGTAACCAAAACAAGAAAGAAGAAAACTCAATTTATAGTTTTAAGACGATGGATTGAGACGGTGAGTAGAGTTTGGATATGATCGTTTTGAGAGACAAGATTGGGGGAAAGTTTTGTTTGAAGGAAAAAATTGAAGACGTAGTGAGATACGTACATAATTTTTTTTTTCCTTTCCGACGGTTGGTGATAAACCCAGAATCTCCATTCTTTCAAATTTATAACAATTTCATCGTCTTTTAATTTATTTATAGGTATTGTTCACATTCTTTTAATAAATTCACGCAGATAGTCTATTTGAGCAATTTTGCCCCTAATTTAAATGAATTAACGGGAAATAAAATGAAAAAAATTACATTTGAAGTTCTAATTTTTTTAAAAGTGCAAATAAATTCTAAATCTTTTATTTTTAAAAAAGTAAAAGAAAAAAAAAACAAATAAATAAAAAAGGTCATCTTCCCCAAATTGTCCCACTCACCCTGTCCCCAACCGCCCCAACAGGAACAACTGAGAGGGATCCCTCCCAGTTGTAATTTCAAGAAGGCTAGAATTCTTCTACCATTAGAGGAATCTTCTTCTTGGTAAAGTAGAACTAGAATACTCTATGCATTTTCAAATGTGAGCCTCACTCCGCAACAAACCCCATTGAATTAGAATAGAAACCCGAAAGTAAACTATCTTTTTTATTGTGCCCAAATCCATTTGATGCTTAATGACATTAAAGTAATTTGGAATATTCAATTTTATGGCATCAACAAGTTCATTGAAGACTCAAGCATACTCATGTGCCATCAATCAATACATGGTCTCACATTGTTTCATTAACATCACAAAATTGGTATTTTGTGGCAGCCCTGCTTCACAGACCTAGTATGCCTACCTTCTACAGCCTTACCTTCTGTGCGAGGCCCATTTCTTCCCGGAGAAAACTTTTTCTTCCCCGGCATTGCAGCCATTTTATTAATAGACATGGGATAACTTTCCACAACCACTTATTTTTAGTTATTAACTATAGTTACGTATATCACTGGTAGGTGAATGCCTCGTCATATTTGAGCCCAATTAAGCTATCTTTGTTTGAAGCATCTTAACTTGTTTGAGCTCCTTTTTCAACCTCATCTCCAAATTCATCATATCTAAATGTGACATCTCAAACAAAGACATCACCTAAATAGTTACATTGAACTGGTTTTAACGCAATTAGGAAGATTTCTCCCCACGTTGTTCTTGTTGGAACGGGCGGGCGGGCGGGCGGGGCAATTTGGGGAAGATGACCTTTTATTAAATTTTGAAAATAAAAGGTTTGTGAGTTATTTATACTTTTAAAAGGTGATAACCTCAAATGCAATTTTTAATTTTTTTTTTTCCATTTAATTAATTTAAATCAGGGTAACATTGTCCAAATGGACCATGTGCGTACATTTATTGAAAGATTGGGATGATACATACAAATAAAATTGAATGAAAATACTAAAAAAATAGAAAATGTGAATGTTATTTACCCTTATAATAACTAGGTAGGAAATTCAAGTTCATCGCGATGTCGTCGAACACGAGATTTAAATATATACACGTAATTATTCTTTAATAGATTAAACTTTTACATAAGAAGATCCAATATCAAATTTGAATCAAATAAAATACTGAAGTTCAAGTCTTATCGAATTTTGCATGTGTTATACCTTTTTGTAGAGAACTTGACATTTTTCTATATATAAAATTTCATGTTTGAAAGTGTCTATAAACATTTAAAAATTAGTTAAATATCATTTTTATCCACACATTTCGTAAGAGTCGCAATCTTTTATCTACTTTTTATCTACAGATTTCGTAGGACCCACTGCTTATAAATACAAAAAGCTTTCCTAAACAAGTACTTAAATAAAATAAGATGAATTATTTGGATAAGGGGAAACCTCAAGAAGATTGCAAGGAACATATAAAAGCATATCTCAACATACTCCAAAAGAGCTGTCTTTAGCAATACAAAGAAGTAATCTTTACATAGTAATATGAGCATCCTCAGTTTTCATAGTTTAGTCGTAAGCATCCTACAATCATGTGCATAAGAAGGATCCAAATTTCCGACACGTGCTTGATAATAGATCTCAAGATCACATCACTCTTATGAAACATCCTCATCGACACTTTACAACTCTTCTCGTCTCCAGAATAGTCCAAAAACTTCACTTGTAATGTTCATGGACAGATTATAAATTTTAGCGTCAAAAGGGTTCTACAGGAGCAATGAAAACCAAACCAGTGCTTATGAACAAGCATGAAGTGTTAAAATCCCATATAGTCACGAGTAGCTAGGAGTGCAAAGCCATGAATAAATTCTGCCTCCGAGCGTGCTCTGGAATAAGCCGATGGACTATATCAGGAGGGATACCTGAAAGCTCTGAGGAAGAAAAGACGTGTCAAGCTGTTTCAAGCTACGAAGAAAATGAATGGCGACAACAATATGGAAGACTGAAGAACAAGAATTATAACACGACTCATGTCGGCTACTTCATTCATGCATGTTATAAGTTTAGAGACACAATAAGAAAATAAAAACCAGTGTCCTTCATTAAGCAGAGAACTAGGAATTTAAATGCTCAAGGTATTCAAAATCAATATGTTGATACTGAACAGCACAATAGCCTCGTGCATACATAAGAGAGCCACTTCTTCCCTTTAAAACAGTTGAGTAGGAGCTCAGGAAGGGCATTTTTGTTTCTTTTTGTCTTAAGTATGCGTGCTTAAGCTTCGTAAAAAAAAAAAGTTATAACTGCTTCTTTCCAAACATGTTTGAATATGTAGTTAAAAAAGGTCACTTTTCCTTTAGTAAAATAACTTAATTATTTCCAATTTTGACCAATAGAAAAAGTATCTATTTTTAGGCATGCTTACTTATACTTGGAGGTAAATTTACTAATAAGTGAACTTTTAATGCTTAGCCAAACATGCTCTTATTTTGAAATTGTTGAAGGCTCATAATGCCGACGCCAAAGTAAATGAGGCAACCAGTACTGACAGTATGGTAAACGGTGCATGTGTGGAGTCAAACTCACCTTGAGGTTTAAAATTAAAAAGTGGAGGAAGAGGACGACCATTGGGAAGGCGGGTGTTTGGGTCCCGTAGTTCATCAAAGAAAGGGTGAACACAAGCTTCCAACTGCAATAAAATGTATAGACGGTGAATTGACTTGTAGTTTCAAAATTTTAGCTTATCTACTTGAGACTAGAAAGTTGAACTTACAGCAGTGCATCTGAGATTAGGGGAGTACTGAAAAAACGACAAACCAGGTCCACTGCTTCTGGAGGCAGGCGCTTCTGGAAGACCTGAAAGATGAAAGATAAGGTGTCAACAAATGAGTTTGTTGTTTTGACTCATAAACCAGAACCAAGAAAAATGAAAATTGGCATCTGAACTTCAAATTCCTATGCAACATCCAAAATCACCGTGGGAAGGGAGAAACAGAGAGAAGGGTTTAATTAAGTTAGAATTAGGCTTCAATTTGGCATTTTGTAGTTTGTTCCTAAGAAGAAGTTAATGTCAAAAAGCCACATGGAACCATTTCTATGATAGTGCACCAAATTGCCAAACAATCAAGACTCGTGTGCTGAGCTCTCTGTTTTTCAGCTATGGCTCATCAGAGGACTGTAGTATTCCAATAATATTTGATCTTTCACAGCATATAATTATTTATAATTCTAGCGAGCAAAGAAAATAGCTAAAGGAACAACCTTGTGCCAAGGATGGGGCTTTATCTGTGGAAACTTGAACTCGGTATAGTTTGGATTCATGCATTTTATCTCCTCCCTGGTAGGTGTTCCTAAAACCTGTATAAATTAATGGGCATACAATTATTAGAAACTATTGACCTAAACATAATTCAGTAAGCAGTACTCTGAGACATTAAGTGCATGTTTTTGGGTATTGGACGGTCCGAACATTATACTCAATAAAAATTTAAAATATTTTTCTTCTTTAATAGTGTCCTGTGGTATCAAATCCTTCCTAGCAAACATGTCATAAAGGTGATGTTATCCAGCCAAGCACATGAACTAACATTCTCGTGCCCTATAATTCTATACTAAAGCTGCTTTTATTCATATATTTCCCAACATACACTCAAAATTTATTTTTTTGGTGCAAAATTCTTTCCACAAATTAACATATATCAACATCATTACTTAGTACATGGCCGAAGTTTCATTGAGATGTTTAATTTGTGCTTGGTATGGAGACTTTAAACTTGATGGATCTGTTTCTTGTATCTTCAATTTTGTCAATCATTTACTTCCATTTGCAGCATGTACAACACCAAATTTAAATTTATCCATTGACCATATGTCCCAAAAGTGACGTGCTAACGTATGGGATGACAGTCTATCACCTTTATAATTTCAACAAGTTGATCGACTCCACTCTCTCCTGGAAACAAGGGCTACATAAGAAGATCAGTGAGACAAATTAGAATTAAATTTTGTAGAAAAATTTCAACATTCAGATCATCAAACAACCTGTCCAAGAAGCAATTCAGCCATTACACAACCAGATGACCATATATCAATTGCAGTTGTGTATTCAGTGGCACCAAATATGAGTTCAGGAGCACGATAATATCTGGAACATATATAGGAAACGTTTGGTTCTCCTTTCACCTGATGAAATCATCAAACAAGTAAACAACAGCAAACAATTGATAATCCATGTTGATGAAAAGACTTACCAATACTTTTGCACTTCCAAAATCACAAAGTTTCAGCTGATGTGTGTGCGGATTCACCTAGATGTGAATTAACAGTATTTCAGATTCTACAAAATTTACACTGATAAGAAAAATGATGGGAATGCCAAAATCATACTAACACAGGCTATTTGGGACCACAAAATCACCACTCTCGCCTCCCGTTACAAAGGCACAATAACATATCTCATTTTACAGTTAAAAGATTAAAAGCCAATTCTTTTAGATATTTTATCATATCCAACTGTTAGAAAACATTTTATAATTCCATATCAGCCCAAAACAATCCTCGATTCTAGTCATCCACAATCTTCATTTTGTCAATCAACATTTTCTGTTGAGTCCATAAAGATATGTACTAAAATGCTCTTTTTGGTTCTTTGTAATTTTTCTCCTCTCCATCTTGTAGATAATCATTAAGAGTCCAATGTAGCCCATTACTCACTTCCCAGACAAATTTCAACTACTGAAAAATCCAGGGAAAAAAAAAAAAAGAACTCTACATAAGTCTAAATCAGTTCCAAGTACCAGAAATAATATCGATAGCAAAGTGGAAAGAGTCTGTTTTACAATGAAGTGGCTCGTAATATGGCTAATTTTTGGATGCATATTTTTACTAAATCTTCTAGCTTTTTTTCCTATAACGTTGTGTCCCTAACATAGCTTAAAAATGCAAGCAATTATGTTTTTCCATCTGGTAACATAAAGTCCTCTAATTACAGCAACAGGACGACAGTTGTTTGCCAGTTCCATATCATTGGTGCATCTTAAATGACTATTATTGGCACCAACATAATGGATTTAATGTAACAGTTCTAAGAATTAGTATGTCCCAGCTATGGTATCTGTTAGAGAATATTATACTATCTAGGAAATTGGAAATAGAACTTTATGGATATTGGTTTAAAAGTGAAGGTGCTTGCCTATATTGGATTTTGTATCGACAAATACAAAGTTGAAGAGTTATTGCAAATTCAAAACCTCGGTCATGAAAAGTGAAAGTTCTTACAAGTAAGTTTTGAGGCTTAATGTCACGGTGACAAATACCAATGGAATTGTGTATATAAGCAAGCGCCCGACAAATCTGCATCCAGAAAAAGAATCTATGACAAATGAGAAGCCAATAGAAATATGAAAAAAGCTAAACTAGTATCAAATAATCAGTTTCAAGAATTTATATTTCAATTAATTTTAATCAGTTTCAAGAATTTAATATTGATTAGAAAATAATAGAACACTTATATGCCTTAAGCAAAATATTTCAGTAAAATAATGGTTTCCTGATCACCTTGGTATAGATACAGTTCTTACTGAAGAATAAAAGGGGAAAAGAAGCCTTACTTCACATAAAAGAGAGTTAAAATGGAAGCAGATTTATATATGCCAGAAAATCAATCATCAATAGTTCATTAGAGGCAAAGTAACCAATCAAACATCACAGACGAAGATGTAGTTACATGATATTAAAATTATAAGGTTAAATAGATTGCCCGGAAGTGTGTAGCCAGAATAAGCAAGGGTCAAAAACCAGAAGTATAATGCACTCAAGTTTGGTTTAAGGCCTCTATACCGAAATAAATATGATAGATGGTAGCATCAGAATTTGATGTGATCCAGACAGAGATTCTTGATGACCAATGTCTCTCATACTCTATACCAGCATATGCATGCATCAGACCCACATGCACAAGCATACGCGCACAGAGAGAGACTATGACCTGAGCCCTGAGGTACTTAATGTTTATTAGTTGAAAGCATAAAAAATAGACAGGCATTGCATTAATCTAGATCTCCTGGACTTGAGTGAATAAAGAAACCATGGCACTATTATATGTCATTTGGAGAAGCCAATAATCTCACTGATACATTGCAAAAGAGAAATAACATCTCACATGTAGTACACTAATTTTCCCCAGAAGAGGGGGGAGACTGAAACTTATATGACCATCTAAAAACGAAAAATTATTCAAAAGCAAATAAAATAACACAATCACTACCCACTACGTGCCTGGTAGGTATAAAGTTTGACATAAATCAATGGCATCCGCTGGTTCATCTTGTTGTATTGCCTTGCAATACGATTGACAGTTTCAGGAACATATTCAAGAACAAGATTCTGGTATAGCTCTTCCTTGTCCGTGGTTGAAAAAAACGAATGTTTTAGGGCCACAATATTGGGATGGTCCAACATTTGCATAATCTGCAATTCCCTATTCTTGTAGCGCTTGTCCTGAAGAACCTTCTTGATAGCAACAATTTCTCCAGTCTCTCTGCATTTTGCCTGTTATGAGCAGTATTTTGAATCATCATAACAAAATGGAACAACAGCAATATGCACCAGTTAATTTGCATTAAAATGTTTAATTTCAAATCAATAATACATACTTGGAAAACTACTCCAAAAGAACCGGTTCCAATAACATGTTCTGCTATGTAACTGACTACCTGTCGGCCCAAAGAGATGCATTGCAACAGAAATCAAAATCAAAGTCCTGCTTACCCTGTGAAATGGTACTTCTATAGATTAATCTCCACCAACCTGTTTAGATTGACCAGTTCTTCCACCAAGAGTGATCCTTATGACATGTCCCGCTTTCAGCACCCACCCCATCAATTATGTCAGGCTCACTGTCCTGCATCACAAAGGACATTTCCATGCAAGTGAAATAAAAAGAATGAGTATATCATAAACTACACGTGCAGGCAAATGACCAGAATACTCCATCACAAGTCTAAAATTCTCAGCTTAGCATAAAAGCTAGATGTTGCAATAGCTACTTAATAGCTACCCCAGTTGCAATAAGAGGTAAGTGACTCAATTCATAATACCAAACATACTGGAGCTCACCCCATCGCCATCAGGGTCCACTCTGTCACTTAATCTCATTTCAAGCATTTCTTTTCCAAGCCAGTCAACTGAACTAGATGAGCCCGTGAAGCCATTAGCAGATCTTGAACTGCCAGCTCCTCCATGTCCTAGGCCAGCAGATGCCATGAGTAAGTCTGATTGGTATCAATACACTAATGGGTGCTCCTTTCACGACAATTGTTAGTGATATAGTGTTCCATCTCAACGATCCATCTCTTCACCTACTATAATGCAAAGTCTTAAGTCAAAAGTGCTAAAGACCACAGTTGATCTGAAAAGTAAATAAGGGTCAACATTTCCGAGTTTGGCTTGATGATGGAGATGTAGAAAGTAATACATTCTGTAGAATCTAAATACTTAATTTCCAGTTGATTCATCAAAAGATATGTTGTATGAAAGGATAAAAGTAATCGATAAAATATTTCCGTTATTGTGGGATATTAGAGTGTATTAATATTTGCATATTCATCTTGTATAAAACACCATGAAGCATATAATATTGGACAAGATATCTTAAACGGTTCATTTTTGGTGCAGATCAAACATGTATAAAGAGTCTATCATGGAAAAGATACATCATGCATCATGCGTATAAAATTACAGATACCAACACGAACATATAATTTGAACATGCAATCTCATGAACAGTAGATTTCTTCCCGTACACCCTAATCCTAATGCAAGGATCACAATGACATTGACAACATAAGAACTAGGAGATCAAGCCAAAAGAAATTCTCTTGATATTATTGATAATTTATATAAATTATCTCTACTTTAGATAATTTATGTAGATCTCTTGTCAAAGCTCCATACTTTTACTTCTGTATTATCTTTCAATTTTGCTATATAGTAACTTAGTTGATTAATAAACAAGACAGTAATTAAGTGAAGTGCTTGACAAGGCACGGTACAAGTACTTAAATGTTCAGACAACCTTTACATTTTTAAGCTTTTGTGTGTGTGTGGGATGGGAGTGAACTAAAGCTTCAACATGAGAATAGTGACATCTCGCAAATGCTCCATTGCCACCAAATACGAGTTATTTCATTTCAAAGCAAAAAAAAAAAAAAAAAAAAGCACATATGAAATTCAAATTTACTGAATTTCAAAACTTCTAACTCGGTAAAGGACCATGGTTGAAACATAAATCCAAAGTTTAAGCAAGATTCAGAACAAGTTCTTTTTTTCTCGAAAAAATGTTAGCCACCAAGCAAACACGACTAAAATTGTGATAAAAACAGTTTAACATCGTTCTAAGATAATTTACATTTACCTTTAATAAATAATAATTTACTGTAACTTACCTAATCAAACAGATCTAAACTTACCCAATCAAAATTCATTCACATTATAACCCTGCAAAATCACTGTATTTTCAAGCCCTTAATCTCACCAAAATTGAAATAATTTCCAAACAACAGAGATCACAAAAAATATATATCTTATATATATATTCCGATTAAAATAATTACAGTTTCAAATTCAAAAATGCGTGGACAAAAATTAATTAATTAATTAATAACGGTTGAACAATCACTGACCTGAGTTAAATTCGCTGTAACTCTCTTCGCCTCCGTAACTCCAATCAATTCCACCAAAAAAGTTACTTCAATATAAACTATTCTTGTATAAAATATTTATATATATAGTATTATTTTATATGCATGTGTTATGGAAAACCGAAAATGTTTGATTTGAAAAAAAGACGAGATCAATATCAGAGAGCGTGAAGAGTTGGGGTTTGATTACATTTGCTTTTCTTTTTCAGTTATCATCTTTTTCAGCACTTATTTATCTCTCTCTCATTGTCAATGGTGTTATGGTATACTTTTTGAAGTGATTGGTATTCTTTTTGAAGGGATTGTAGAGAGAGAGAGAGAGTGTGTGTGTGTGTGTGTGTGTGTGTGTGAGAGAGAGAGAGAGAGAGATAGAGTCTTCACTCTTACACTGCCAAATGAGTAATGACAAAGCTTTGTTTTACTAATCTATCATCCACTTAGGGCATGTTCACTTCGTTGTTTTTAACTTATTTTTCTTTTCCTATTTTTTAAAATAGTAAAAACGCGTTCATTTGACCAATTTTGAAAACAATTTTTAATACCTGCAACAAAAATAAAAAAGAAATGGAAAACGGCAAAATAGTCATTTTCGTGTTTTCTGTACAAAAGAATGACATTTTCTAAAATGACAAAATGCGTGTTTTGCAATTAGGAGGTCTAAGTTTCGATTATTCAATGCGGTTTTTTTTTTTTTTTTTTTTTTTTTTACTCTGGACAAAATAATGATGATTTAACCAATTTTTATGCGTTTTTTTACAATATGCAGTTCCTTTCTAAAGTGGCCAGTTGCGCTTTTCAACCCATGGAGGTTAGTAGTTCAATTCCCCTCTCCGTTCCAAGTTTTTGAATTGTTTTTAATAGTTTTTAAATGTTTTTAATTCCATAATTAAATTTTTTTAATTGTGTTTAATTGTTTTTAATTCCAAGTTTAAATTGTTTTTAATTGTGTTTAAATATTTTTTTATTGTTTGTAAATGTTTTTAATTCCAAGTTTAAATTGTTTTAATTATTTTTAATGTTTTAAAATATTTTTAATTCCATAATTAAATGTTTTAAATTATTTTTAATTATATTTAAATGTTTTTAATTATATTTTAAAATTATTTTTAACCGTGTTTAAATATTTTTAATTCCAAGTTTAAATTGTTTTTAATTATTTTTAATTGTTTTAATTAATAATTATTTTTAATTTCAAGTAAGTCCAAATTTTTAAAAAAAATAAGTAACGCGCTTTCGAAGTTTGCTTTTTAAAATAATTTTCAAAATTTCAAAAGAACGTGATTTTCAAAAATCTCAAAACACAAAACACAAAACGAATTCAAAACTTAAAATACAAAACTCAAACGCAAAGAGAATACCACCTAATCTTTTCTAAATATCCCGCCAAAGTGAATCACCACCTCCACACCTAACCATGTTTCACATCTAAACTTGAAAAGTTTGAAATTCGACCACCACGCTTAGCTACACTTTACAATTTTTAGAACATTAACACTAATATGTATTTCGATGTTGCCGTTAGTAGCTAAATTTGGTGTATCCATCCAATTAGTTTATTATCCTTTCTTGATATTTATTAGGGTTAATTACACTATGTTTTTTTTTCGTGTTAGTAATAATATCATTCTAATTCAATTTTTTAACAGACCTCATCAAGATCCTTCCATTTATTCATACAGATAGTCCTCAAATAATTTTTTTGATAATTTTGCTCCTGACTTAAATAAATTAAAAATGATAGAAAAAAAGAAAAAAATAATGAAAAATTTCAATTGAGACTCTAACATTTTCAAAAGTACAACTAAATCCTAAACTTTTTTTATTTTTTTTTTACAGATTTTCACTTAAAATAATAAAAAATGTGTCATGAAGTCCCAAAACTTTTAATTATGTTCACCGAAACGACATTCGAAGTCTCTACACATTTCATTCAAGATTCCGTTAATTGACAAAAAGTTATACATGTGATTTAAATTTGACCAAATTAACAAAGACAAAATAGTTTATTATATTCTATTATTTAAAAAAAAAAAAACCCACCCCACCCCACCCCACCCCACCCCACCCAACCCAAACATCATCTTCTCATCTCTCTCAAGTTGCCTCGAGTCGTTGTCATTGTCAAAGAAGATTCCATCGGATCTGCGAATGGAGATGCACTACGGAGTGGGAAGATTGAAAGTGATTTCAGAGTCGAAATTGGGATTTCATGATTTAAGGTATTTCAATAATCACGGAGAATTGAGGATTTCCTGAAGGAGAGGCGCTTAATAAGAAGAGGGAGTCTTTGAAGGATGGTGGAATTTAGTTTGGAGAGATCGAGGCCAGCGAGAGAATATTACAAGTCCGACGCTAGGGTCTTCTATGAGGTCTCCAATAACTGCTCCTAGAATTTTAACATTGGTGGTGTTAGTGTTGGCAAATGAACATAATTAGAAATTTTGGGACTTCACGACCTATATTTTAGTATTTTAAGTGAAATCTATAAAATAAAAATAAAAAGATTTATGATTTATTTATACGCTTGAAGAAGTTAGGGTCCCAATTGTAATTTTTTCATTGTTTTTTCATTTTCTATTATTTAAATTTATTTAAATCATAGGCAATTTTGTCAAAAAAATAATCTAAGAACCATCTGTACAAATAAATAGAAGGATAGAGATGATATCTGTTAAAAAATCGAATTGGATTTATATTATTATAAACTTAAAAGAATAGAGACCATTAGTGTAATTAATCTTATTTTTACAATTTATTACTTTTATTACACTTTTTTATGGGTAAATTCTACCGACGGTCTCAATCGTTCGAAATATATTACTTGTGTTTCTAACCTTTTAAAACCAATAGAAAATATTACATGACCACGTGACACTTGCATAAACGTCGAAATTGGTTGAAGTAAAGAGATATGTTCTATGAATGTTGAAGAAATTTATGTTATTTGAATTTCTAAATAAAAATTATATTCAAAAATTGGTCAATTTTATCCTTTCACTTCAACATAATGAGCGTGTCTCATTGCCATTAAATGTTCAAATAAAACATGGGTGCACAATTTTTAAAAGATTGAGACATAAGTGCAACATATATTCTATAGGACACTTAAAAAATGTATAAACTTCTTGTAAAATTTATCGTTGTCTCTGTCTATTAATTTTTAAATATGTCACATAAGACAGATAGATCGAAATTATAAAAATAACTCTATCTAACGACGCCGAAAGCACTTCGCCTAACTGACGTGTCACACTGTGGTCAGACCTGATTCGGTTCATGAAGTCGCCTAAATTTAGAAATAAACTTCTGTACAAAAGTAACTCAAAATATTTAAATCCAACTCAACATTTTATTTAAAAAAATTCGGACAAGAGAAATAAAAATTGAAGACTCATTAATTTTTTTTAAAAAAATAATGTCACATATGCGATAATATTAGTTTTAGATGAAACCCATTAAAGGTGAATTTTTAATTTGACTGTCTATTTAATAAATATAGTGTACCATATAAGAGAAACATTTCGTAAAAGATAGCATTTTTATGCATTGAAGTTTATTTAAATTATCAGATTCTCTATAATTTTCTAACATACAACACTACCAAATATGTTACAAAAACAATAAAGTTAAAATAGTATTCTCTATTTTGTCCAATATGCATTAACAACTTGCACAAATGGAGTGAGTCCAAGAAAAATATTAAAATGATTTCTATTTGATATTACTTTGTTGCATTTGTTTGTTTTGTAAACTTTGTTCCGTTTGTAAGATCGTACTACCGTATTCAAATTAATTTTAATATAAATAAACATTTCAAGACAATTGTCTTTTGAAAAACATAAAAATAAATATATAATTCTGGCTTGAATGAATACTAGTTAAGAAAAGAGACATTTAAGAAATAAAACAATTAATTTAATTTCTTGCCCGTTGATGTCTACTTCAAGTCCAACAGACTTTTGGCGCATTCGATTTATTGGATAGTAGTAATAAGTACTATTTAATCTTCTTTATTAAGTTGTTATATGTAAAGTAAATAATATTTTGTAATTTAACATAAACTTGATTTTTTATATTTTAGCTCAAAATAAAAAAGTTAAATAAATTTGAAAAATATAAACAAATGAATGGAGAGGATAAATCTGTAATTTCAATTATTCGATAAGGTTATAGTGCTAGTGTTTCTAACGCGTGGTTAGATGCGCATGTCGAGCTTTAAATTTTTACGATAGATCGAAGAGTGAAAAATGTTTTCTTATTTTTAATATTATTTTAACTATTAAAAAATAAAAAATGTGTGTGCTCACAAAAAACACAATAAATTGCTTAATTGCATGTTTATGGCCTAAGCGAGACGCCTCCACGCCTCGCGCCTAGTTGGACTTTTTAGAACTGATATTGATACTATCAATTCTCATTTTTTGTTCATTTCTGTATCTATGTCCCAAATTTTTTGTCGAATTATTATCTTCAATCTTCTATTAAATAGCACGTATATCCCATGATGATGATTTCTATTCAAATATTTTGTTAGCGTGCTTTGAAATGAATGGTAAATATACATTGCATTTGTGCGTGTGTGTGTGTATTGTTAATCACCGACTGTGAGGGAGGTTTTTACCTCTATTCACACAAAATTAGTGTATATGTGTATCTTCCAAAAAAAAAATCGTTCTCTTTTCAAATATCTCTTTCCCAATTCTTCTCTTCACCATGTTCTTCAAATTTCCTTCATAATTTTTTCTTCTCCTCAGTATTATTCAACAAATAAATTTCAACAGTCAGATTTCACTATAATCTTTGAGATACTAGTTTAAAAATTGAGGGGCAACAAGTTTTTCTATGTTCTTCTAACGGATTTTCTGAGTAAAAATTATTATTAGGAACAAGAAGTATTAATTAATAGAGTGCTGATGGTAAAAATATGACGAAAAAAAATTCTAAGTATATAGGTGAAACAAAGAAAAAAAATGAAGATTTTAGTGTAATTAAAAAAAAAAAAAATTAAGGTGAGAATATAATTACTCTTTCAGAATGTGGCTCTTGAATATGCTCTGACTGATATCGACAGTTTTATTCGCTTTTGTTCAAATTTAATGGCCACGTGGCCCCCACATAGCTTTGAAATTTCTGACATGCGCACTTGACACTTGGCAGTCTGTAGTACATTTGGACCACTGGTGGGGGCCCGTATTTTATTATTAAAGGTCAGTTCAAGATCCGTATAATAGACAAAACATTTTGGACCCAACGCGGCTTTCTCTTGAAAGGGAAATATGCCTAACCTTTTCCAAGAATGATACATATAATTATGGATAGTGTCACTGTTAGTCACAAAATATAAAATAATTTAGAAAATATTATCTATTTTTTTTTATTTTAAAATAATATTTTTATTTTGTAGACTTGTTGTTATATTTATTATATTCATTATGTATCTTATAAAAATAAGTTTACATTTGTTATATTTGTTATTTTAGATTTTAAAAATAATCGCTATGAAGTCTGTCTAATTTCAGACAAACTTCTGTACAAAGAATCTCAAAATATTTAACCAACTAAATATTTTATTTTAAAAAATTCGGACAAGAGAAATAAAATTAAAGCATCATTAATTTTTTTTAGTAAAATAATGTTTAATGCTGACAATAATATTAGCTTTTAAATGAAACCCATTAAAGTGAATTTTAATTGATCGCTCATTAATAAATATACACCATATATAAGAGAAACATTTCAGAAAGATAGTATTTTATGCATTGAAGTTTATTTAAATTATCGTATTCTTCATACCTTTCAACATACAACACTACTAAATATGTTAAAAAACAATAAAGCAAATAGTATTCTCCTTATTTTGTCCAATATGTACTAACAACTTCGTACAAATGGAGTGAGTCCAAGAAAAATATTAAATAATTTCATTTGATCTTCAGTCATTGCATGATTATTTGTAATCTTTATTCCGTTTGAAGATCAAATTACCGTATTCAAATTAATTTTAATATAAATAAACATTTCAAGACAATTGTCTTTGAAAAACATAAAATAAATATATAATTTGGCTTGAATGAATAGTTAAGAAAAGAGACATTTAAGAAATAAAACAATTAATTTAATTTCGTTCGTTGATGTCTACTTCGTTCAACAGACTTTTATATTTAGATTTATTGATATTAGTAATAATAAATAATATAATATTCAATTATTAATTCTAATATGGAATTTAAATAATATTTTATTAATTAATATAATTATTATTATTATATTATTAGCTCAAAATAAAAAAAAAAAGTTAAATAAATTTGGAAAAATATAAACAAATGAATGGAGAGGATAAATCTGTAATTTCAATTATTCATACATATAGTTATGTTCTAACATAGATTTTACGTCGTATTAAATTTTATATGTATCAAGAAATAAAACGTTTTATTTTTTAATATTATTTTAATATTAAAAAATAAAAAAAATGTGTGCTCACAAAAACACAATAAATTGCTTAATTGTACAGCGATGGCCTAAGTGAGACGCCTCCACGCGCCTAGTCGGACTTTAACCGATTATACTATCAATTCTCATTTTGTTCATTTCTATCTATGTCCCAAATTTTGTCAATTATTATCTTCACCCTATTAACAGTAATGATATCCATGATGATGATTTCATCAAATATTTTGTTAGCGTATTTTGAAATGAATGGTAAATATATACGCATTTGTGCGTAGTGTGTGTGTATTGTTAATCAACACCGTGAGGGAGTGTTTTACCTCTATTCACACAAAATTAGCGAGTGTGTGGTCAGTGTCTTAAAAAATCGTTCCTTTTCAAATATCTCTTCCCAATTCTTCCTTCACCATGTTCTTCAAATTTCCTTCATAAATTTTTCTTTCTCAAGACATCTAACAAATAAATTAACAAATACTTCACTCATAATCGTCGCAGATACTGGGCTTTTAAAAAATCATGGCAATAGTTTTTCTATGTTCTTCTAACGGATTTTCTGAGTAAAAATTATTATTAGGAACAAGAAGTATTAATTAATAGAGTGTTGATGGTAAAAATATGACGAAAAAAATTCTAAGTATATAGGTGAAACAAAGAAAAAAAATGAAGATTTTAGTGTAATTAAAAAAAAAAAATTAAGGTGAGAATATAATTACTCTTTCAGAATGTGGCTCTTGAATATGCTCTGACTGATATCGACAGTTTTATCTGCTTTTGTTCAAATTCTACGGCTACGTGGCCCCTTGGCTATGGCTTTTGAAATTTCTGACATGCGCACTTGACACTTGGCAAGTCTGTAGCACATTTGGACCACTGGTAGGGCCTGTATTTTATTATTAAAGGTCGTTCAAGATCCGTATAATAGACAAAAAACATTTGGACCCAACGCGGGCTTTCTCTTGAAAGGGAAATATGCTCAACCTTTTCCAAGAATGATGTATAATTTTGATAGTAACAATGTTAGTCACAAATATAAAATAATTTAGAAAATATTATTCTATTTTCTATTATTATTATTAATATTTTTATTTTCAGAATAATATTGCTAGATTTATTATATTCATCAATCATATAAAAAATAAGTTGTTATATTTGTTATTTTATATTTTAGATATTATTATAATTACTCATGAATTCCATAAACTAATTTATCATAAAATTAATTTAAATAATATTATATATTATAATATATCTTCCAAATTAATTTAATTAAAATTAAGTTATTATATTGAATACAATTTTATATATATACCACATTCTAATTTAAATTTGTTGTATTCAACATTTATTTATTGTTGTATTTAGTCAAAATATTCTATTTTTCAAGGCCGAAATTATATAAAAATATTTTCACAGACTTTTTATTTATTCTTTTTTTTAAAAGTACATGGACAAATAAGCTACGCACTTCCAGACGGACTTTTACGAACTATTCGATTTATTGGATAGTAGTAATAAGTACTATTTAATCTTCTTTATTAAGTTGTTATATGTAAAGTAAATAATATTTTGTAATTTAACATAAACTTGATTTTTATATTTTAGCTCAAAATAAAAAGTTAAATAAATTTGAAAAATATAAAACAAATGAATGGAGAGGATAAATCGTAATTTCAATTATTCGATAAGGTTATAGTCTTTTAGTGTTGTCAATGCGTTAGATGTGGATGTCGAGCTTTTAAATTTTTTTTATGTATGACCGAAGAGTGAAAAAATGTTTTCTTATTTTTAATATTATTTTAACTATTAAAAATAAAAATGTGTGTGCTCACAAAAACACAATAAATTGCTTAATTGCATGTTTATGGCCCTGCGAGACGCCCACGCCTCCACCTTCCGCTTAGTTGACTTTTTTAGAACCGATATTGATACTATCAATTCTCATTTTTTGTTCATTTCGTATCTATGTCCCAAATTTTTTGTCGAATTATTATCTTCAATCTTCTATTAAATAGCACGATATCCCATGATGATGATTTCTATTCAAATATTTTGTTAGCGTGCTTTGAAAACGAATTCAGAATATACATTGCATTTGTGCGTGTGTGTGTATTGTTAATCACCGACCGTGAGGGAGGTTTTTACCTCTATTCACACAAAATTAGTGTATATGTGTATCTTCCAAAAAAAAAAAAATCGTTTCTCTTTTCAAATATCTCTTCCCAATTCTTCTCTTCACCATGTTCTTCAAATTTCCTTCATAATTTTTCTTCTCCTCAAGATTATTCAACAAATAAATTTCAACAATGATTTCACTATACCGTTTATATCTTAGTTTAAAATCGAGGGCAACAAGTTTTTCTATGTTCTTCTAACGGATTTTCTGAGTAAAAATTATTATTAGGAACAAGAAGTATTAATTAATAGAGTGCTGATGGTAAAAATATGACGAAAAAAAATTCTAAGTATATAGGTGAAACAAAGAAAAAAATGAAGATTTTAGTGTAATTAAAAAAAAAAAAAAAATAAGGTGAGAATATAATTACTCTTTCAGAATGTGGCTCTTGAATATGCTCTGACTGATATCGACAGTTTTATTCGCTTTTGTTCAAATTTAATGGCCACGTGGCCCCACATAGCTTTGAAATTTCTGACATGCGCACTTGACACTTGGCAGTCTGTAGTACATTTGGACCACTGGTGGTGGGCCCGTATTTTATTATTAAAGGTCAGTTCAAGATCCGTATAATAGACAAAAACATTTTGGACCCAACGCGGGCTTTCTCTTGAAAGGAAATATGCCTAACCTTTTCCAAGAATGATACATATAATTATGGATAGTGTCACTGTTAGTCACAAAATATAAAATAATTTAGAAAATATTATCTATTTTTTTTATTTTAAAAATAATATTTTTATTTTCAGAAGACTTGTTGTTATATTTATTATATTCATTATGTATCTTATAAAAATAAGTGTTACATTTGTTATATTTGTTATTTTTTAGATTTTAAAATGTTAAAAGTAATTATGAAATTTTAATAGAAAATCATGTAACAAAATTATCACTATAATTAATTTTGAAAATAATATGCGTTTATGGACATTTAATTCATATGTTCCAAATTTAATTTAATTAAAATTGAGTTGTTATATTGGTACTACAATTTTTATATATTATACCACATTCTAATTAAATTTAAGGTATTCAACATTTATTTATTGTTGTATTTATGTCAAAATATTCTATTTTTCGTGTGTTGAAATGAGAGAAAAATATTTTGTTGTACTTTTTTATTTATTCTTTTTTTAAAAGTATGATGGACAAATAAGTCGTTTACGCACTCTAGACGGACTTTTTGGACATGAACTATTATTAAAGACAAGATATAATAATTAATAAAAGAATGATGACAAGAATGCGATGAAAGATGCTAAAAACATAAATATTACAATGAACAAAGATTGATGACTTTAAATACAATTAAAATGTAGTATAGAAATATAAGGTCATGTTCGGTAGAGTTTTTTCCCAAAAAAATATATTTTTTCTCTACAATTTTGACTTTTCAACCTATTTTACACAACAAAAAATTTGAAAAGTCAAAAGTAAATAAAACCTATTTTTTTCCAAAAAAACCTCTATCGAACAAGGCCTAAAATGTAGTTTAAATATAATTACCCATTAAAGTTACATTTTTAGTGTTAAAAGGCCAACGTGTCCCTTCAATTACAAAAGTGCTAATTTAAAGACGATATTATTTTATTATGATACTATTTTATTAAGATGTTGTTCTCTATAATACTATTTTATGAAAAATGCTTGATGTTGTTTTACTTTTAATATCAGAAAAGCTAGTTTTAGTTACATTAAATCATGTTGACCATGTTTATTAACTCTTTTTTTTTCAAACTTATTTTTAACCACATATTTCAAGGTACCCACAAATTTTATCAACTTTTCAACTATAAATTTCACTAACTTTTTTCAAATCTCCAAACTAAAACTACTTTTAAACTCCACCAAACAAACACGCATTCAAAATAAATATTTTATGGTTGCGATGGCGAGAAAAAATTGTGAACCCACTATTATTACTCACAAAAAAATAGTGAAAATGTTTGGATGGCGGTGCAACGAGTAATGAAATCTCGCAACGATGTGCAATAGTCGTAGGAGAGATACCGGAGAATGTGGTGGCCACATGCGCTCTTCATTATGATGTTTAAATATAGATTACATGGGTAATTTTGAGATTAATATGGAACATAAATGAAGAGTATGGCTTAATATGAAATATGAATGACGAGTATGAATTACATGGGTAATTTTAAAAATATTTTGACCTAATTTGAAATAAGTCATCTACATGCGACTTTATAGGCAATTTCCACATTAATTTTAACATATTCCTTACAAACACTATATGCGCAATATATATTGCATAGGGATCTAGTTCAAGATGTAATCTAACTTGTCAGTAGAATTCAGTGAATTATGTGTGTATGTGTTTAGTATTGTGTATACTCAGTGTCGGACTTTGATTTTTTCAGATCTCAAACAAATTATAAATTTAGGTCTTTATATTCTATGGTGCATTCAATTTTTATTTTTTCTATAAAAATTTTCGTACAAAATTTATAAACTTAAACCCAACAATAAACTAGTAAATATAGTGTAATATCCAAAATATTTATATTTTAATCAAATAATCGGTCTAAAAATATAACGACCACAAACTTTTTCCTCTGACACCTTTTCGTCCGTGGAGCTATTCTATGTGCCATTAACTTACGTCTTCGTCTATTGGAAGTTGGGCTCCAAACTTGCTCAATTGGTATCAACATTTCACTTAAGTTTCCTTTATGGGGAGGTCAAGGTTTGAATCACGGGGATGTGAAAGAAATTTAGTTTGGAGCCCAACCTCCGTTTGACAATATGTAAGTTAATCTGCAATTGAATACCACCGGGCAAAAGGCTTGTAGGGCACCTATGAAGCGGTGTAATGAGATTCGGATGAAAGGAAAGTTGAATCCTCGTTTTGTGGGACCCTTTGAAATTTTGAAAAGGGTAGGTGAATTGACTTATCGAATCGGTGGGGATGCAAAAGAAATATAGTTTGGAGCCCAACCTCTAGTGAACAATACGTAAGTTAACGACGCAGAATAGCCCCTAGTGAAAGGCACATAGGAGAAAGTCCGGTGGTCGTTATAAAAAATTTGTCCAATTGGTACCAGATTCTCTACTTAAGTTTTTCTTAATAGGGTGTCAATGGTTCGAATCAATGATGACACGAAAGAAATCCAGTCAGAATCTCAACCTCCGGTGGATGATTACTTAAGTTAACGACGCGACGTAATAGCCGCTAAAGCGAAATGCCCGAGGGAAAAATCCATGGTCGTTATAAAAATATTTTATAATTACTTAAATACATCTCGTCTTACGCTTTTGAGGCAAAAGTATTAATTAAGTTTGCATAATCAAGTTGTTCAACCATTTTTTTCAATTGACAACATAGCCAATCCATTCAATCTTTCTTGTTCGTTGTTCGATTCACGAATTGATCATGTTCATTGTCATTTTGATTCTCTTGTTCCTCATTTACCAAATTTTCAACTCGATTATTTACTCTATATCTTTCCGCTGCTACTAAAGTACTTATCAATTTTCTTCGGTTTGACTTTGCATTAATGCTTCTTCCATTCGCTTTTCTTTTCTTTTTGAGTTCCGTACATGTATTTAAGAGGCTTGTTATGTGAATGCTTTTATTGATTAGTCTTAATAAAAAATCATTATTTCAATAATCCAACAAGTCAAGTTCTTAAACTAATTGATCACTTACCAACAATTCGTCAATAAATTAAAAAAATCAACAAAGCAACACAAATGTTTATATCCAACACCATCAATTCAATCTAAATAAAAAAAAAATTCAAGTATAATCTAAAAGCAACATCAACAACAATACCCAACTACGTGTGCATGTACAATTGATCAACATATATCAACTGCGTGGCCAGTGCAAATTGTATAAAACAACACTAAAATGTGAATTAAGAACCTTCACTCATCAAGTATTATGTCCTAAATGCAAAAGTTACTAATTTTTCTACTAAGTTGAGACTAGCGAAGCACACGAACTAGAAAATACGAATTTCAAGGTGGGTCAAATTGGAAAAATTGAAACACCAAGTTATAGGAAAGCCAAAATATAAACCTTAAAAAATTAACTGATATTCATATTCTAGTAAAAACAAAACAAAATTAAAGAACAAAAGTTATAAATTGAACATTTAAATTGAACACTAAAGTAATATTCATAATCTAGTCTCTAAACCCATTGTCCACACCACCCTCTAAAAATTGCAAAGTTTTTTTTTCAACACTCGTTTCCTTTACATCACTACCTCAAACACATGATTTTTGTCTCATTAATATTATATGCAAAAATAGAACCAAAATTTCAATAAATAAATAAATAAATTCAAGTAATTAAAATCTAACCCTTACTTGCAAAAAAATCTAGTAAATACAAATTACATATTTGCATTAATATTGTAGGCAGATAGAAACAACAATTCAAAAAAAAAAAAAAAAAATTCAAGAAAAAAAAATTAAATCTTACCTCTCTAGTCTGTCAATTGTTGAATTGGGTCTTTTTGCCTTGTTCTCTTGTTTCTCAATTATCAGGTATGATAATGAATAATGATAGAATATGAATTTTGGGTTTGTTAGTCTATACGTTTAATATAATGGACATGTTGGAATTTGGGGGAAAAAAAAAGGAATTGGCTCAATTTGTGCATGAAATTTCAATCTTAAAAAAAAAAAAAAAAAAGAATTTTGAGCCCTCAAATTTTTTGGAAAGTAATATTCCATTCGTCCGACAAAAATAGGCTCGTTTTCCTTATTTATCTATCCCAAATTATACATCACTTACTTTATATAAGGTATATTAAAATTTTCTTCTTCCTAATATATTCTTATTTAATTTACATTGTGGCAGTCATCGAATTCCAAATTGCCTAGAAAACAACAATCCCCCGCCCCAGCCGCGGGATGAAAAATCTGCCAATTTCTGTGATTTATTATACATTTCCCGTGTATCTCTCTCTCTCTCTCTCTCTCTCTCTCTATATATATATATATATATATATATATATATATATTCACATCATACATTGTCAAAATAATTTTGAAAGCATAAGAAATTGAAGGAAGAACCACACGAGTGAATATACCCATTTAACAATCAGCAATATTCATCATGACGTGAAAAAATCTGTGAGGCCATTGCTCGATTTGAATGCTCACAAATAGAAGATGGTTAAATTTTTCCAACTCAAGAATATCAACGTATCGTTTCTCAAATGACGAGAATTTTCTCCTTAAATTTTTCTTATTTTCTTATCCTAATGTTTTGGGTGTAATCGTTTACAGTAAGTGTAATCTGTAGCATTGCTTTGAAATTTATTTGTAGTTTTGTAATTTAAATATGTTTTTAGCTTCTTCTCCTTTTTTTTGGCTCTACCTACAATTTGATTCAATATGGATAGATCTTTTCCTTTGGCACACGTAAGAGGACTTGGAAAGATATTAAAGTATTAGTTGATGAATCACCTAATATTTGTTAATTTGAAGTTCCGTTAATGAAGTTTCCATGCTGAGTAATATACACAGCATCTACAATAGAAACGGATTCATCAATTGTAGCTGGAGCCTCTTGGTGATGAAGTAAATCAATAGCTCTAAAAAAACCAAGGTCCAAAACATTCATTTAGGACTGTTCACGGGCTGACAACATAAACAAATGTCGAATCCTTCTTTTCTCACAGTTGCTACGAACTCAACATTATCTTTGGAATAAATATTTTACTTTTGCACGTGTAAAAGGTTCCATTTCATTCGGATGGAGATAATATTTTTGCGACGTCTTAGACATATAAAACTATTTTTCATCAATATGAATTTGAATGTGCATGATAATAAATGAAGGTGTTGACGTACGAACCTGCATCAGATCCACGCGTCAACAGATCTCCAATCGGCCCTGCCACATTTCGTATGTTACCCGCACTAGGACGACGCTAGGCACCAAGATCTCCGGAGAAAAAGGTCCGGCGATCGTTGGCACTCCGACGATCAAGTCAACTGCCGGTATATGGGAGATACACAGGCGGGAACAAAAAGAGGTGTGGAGACAAGCGACGAGAGATTTGAAAGCGAGAGTTTAGGGTGGGATTCTTAAGCATAAAAAGTGCGTGCACTGGAACAACCGGAGACGTTGTATTCATAGCGCAAGAATCCTAATTGATTTGGAAGACAAATCAATTCGGTCTTCAATCGGATCCTCCTTCCTTATGTGATAAAGATACCCAGAGATTGCCTTCCTTCCTTTATCACGTTGCATGATTTTAGGAGATCATGATTGTGTTTCCTTGTGGGGATTAAATGCGCCCAATCCAATGCAATCTTTCTTTAATTACTTCTCCAGTTGCCCCGGCATATTGAGTTGCTCACCGGTTACGAATGATGCGTGGCCCGGACGAGGCCTATAGTTCGCATCTCGGGCGCCGGGCCCTCCACATGGCTCGTGGATTTACAGGGCGCGAAGGCCCAAGTGTGTGACGGCCCTTCCAAGGCCCTAGCGGGCCCGATAGGGTTCTTGACAGACATGAACCCGAGCCCTTCTCGGGCTTGGATGGGGCTGTGTTGACGTGGCGACCGTGTGAACACGTCCCAACCGAGGGAGGCTTTGTCTTGTCTGCGACCAAAGAGGCGGGGGGGCATTTGTATTTTGTAATCCTTATGTTTTGCCCGAATTAATTGAAAACAAAATTGAATTGACCTTTTGCTTATCCGACGTTTCGATTACGTATGGCGCGTGGGAGGGGGAAGGCGCTTTAAATATGAGAATCATTCTCCTAGCATTGACGACGTAGACACTGGTGGAACCTTGGAAGGTTGGCGTCTTCAATGCCTTGGGAGGTAGAAACGTCCGTCAAGGCATTCCAGTTCGTGTTATGACCGTATTTATTGCATTACACCTCTTTCCTACGTAGTCTTTTATAAATAGGATGCAAGCTAACAAGATTCTTCCATCGTGAGATCGCCTGTATTTAACTCCGCCATTATCGTGCGATCGAGATAGAGTTAGAAAACGTGTGATGGTGGTGCGGCGGTGGAGGGTCAGCATCTAAGATGCCCGTCAATCGAGAATCAACATTCGGAGGACAAAAATCGGCCAATCAACGTTCAAGGAACTAAACGTGCGGGGTGGGATTTGGACTTAGCAACGCTAGCCCGACCTTCTCTGAACGATTGACGGGGTTGGCGGGTCTCCCACTTCCCTCAAAAAGGCATCAACGGCATTTTTTGAGCAGTATAGTCTAATAAGCCACCAAATTAACTCAGGTTGGCTCGGGAGACTCCCAATCATGGTGAAGTCAAGTTTCCCATCCTGGACGGAGCCAGCGTAGACCAGAGGGATAGGGTTAGTAGATCTAGTTACCCCATTTATGTCTTTGGCCCAATGAGGCGTGAGGGGTTTCGTAATATATTGCGCTTATATATGCTTCAGTATTGTATTTCGTATTTAATAAAAAGGTGTCGAGTTACCTTCATATTTGCGTGGGCGTCTTTTTGATTGGTTCATAATAGCGATTCCGCACGTCCGACGGCATGAATCAAAACTGCGTAGGAGGTTTCGGTAAGCATTTTAGTATGCCTAAACATGCCGTCGGACTACCAATTTTGACATGTCGTAGCTACCTGAGTATTCTATGTCCCTGAAAATTTCGTATTGTTCGGTGATCGTTTCTATGTCAAAGAATTTTTGTTAATCCATGACCGAGTGAAGAAAATTTTCAAAATAGGGGCAATGTTACTAAAATTTCTTCACTCGGTCATGGAGTAACAAAATTTATTTGACATAGAAAACGATCACCGAAAAATATGAAATTTTAGGAACATAGAATACTCATTTATCTACCACATATCAAAATTTGATAGTCCGACAAGAAGTTTCGACTTACTAAAATGCTCACCAAACATTCTAGGCGTCTCGAATCATGTTGTCGCAGTTACAAAATTGTCCATAACTTGAGTTATATAACATGCAATTATGTGAAAACAAAGCCAATTGTTAGGTAACCCATAGCGCTATCGTCTCCAACTGGAATTATGTAAAATACTTAATATATAAGGTGCAGCAGATTTTTGAGTTGGACAACGAACTGCACCTTAGAGAAACATGAAGTTTAGCAAAATCTTTCAAGTTCATATCATTAACGTGTAACCAAAACATGGGAATCCACCAAAACTACCACAAAACCAAGGTCCACAAAATTTTAAGAAGATATTTACACTACTTAAACTTTTTGATTGGTTCATAATAGCAATTCCGACACCGTCGGCATGAATCCGAAAAAGCTGCGTAGGAGGTTTGGTAAGCATTTTAGTATGCCTAAACATGCCGTCGGATAAATCAATTTGATATGTCTTACACTGAGTATTCTATGTCCCTGAAAATTTTTCTGTGGTGATCGTTTTTATGTCAAAGAATTTTTTCCATGACCGAGTGAAGAAAATTTAAAATAGAGTTGCTGTTACTAAAATTTCTTCACTCGGTCATGGAGTAACAAAATTTATTTGACTAGAAACGATCACCGAAAATATGAAATTTTGGAAACATAAAATACTCATTTATCTACCACATATCAAAATTTTATAGTCGACGGTTGTTTCGCCATAAAAGCTCACAAAGTTCTGACAGTTTACCGATCATCGGGTTGAGGGCAAATTGCCTAACTTGGTTATATAACATGAAATTATGTGAAACCAAACCAATGGTTAGGTAACCCAGGGTTATCGCTCCAACGGAATTATGTAAAATATACTAGTATCAAGTGCAAGATTTGAGTTGGAGCAATTATTTTGAACCTATGATTTGCAGCAAAATTTTCAAGTTTTACGAAATACTCGACATCAATTTTGACATTTTTTTATATGATTCTTTGAGCATTTGACTTCTTCATCGTGTATTTGTTTTATAGGACAATGAGAATCATTCTCCTAGCATAGAAAAGAAAAAGACACAGAGGAACCGTCAAGTCAGAACGCTTCAATGCTAAGAGAAACGTGCCCTTATCGTGTTTGTGATGCCCACGTTTTACATACTTGTTTCGGGCTTCGTCGATGTTTAGTGTCGCCACGAGTTATTGGTACAAGTATGAGGTCATAATAATACCCACAGTGGCGCGGGGTGGTTCACGTGTCATGATCGAATTTTATTTGCCATCAAATGAATCCTAGTTGCGCACATTCGCGTTGTTGTTTATCCAACGATTCGATAGGGTTAGCCGCGCACCCATACTCCCTCATTTGCCGGGTTAATTGTACTTGCTTGCTTTACGCTTAAAATGTTTACCCAGATGAGTTAATAGAATTGGTCGCGGACCACACCCCCTCACTGCCGTGTTCTTTGTACTTGCTTTCTTCTGGCGTAAAATGTTTACCCAACGAGTTAATAGAGTTGGTCGCGAACTACACTCCCTCGCTTTGCCGTGTTTTTGTACTTGCTTTCTTACGCGTAAAATGTTTACCCAATGAGTTAATAGAGTTGGCCATGAACCACACTCCCTCGCCGCCGTGTTCTTTGTACTTGCTTTCTTCGCGTAAAATGTTTACCCAAATGTTAATAGAGTTGGCTGCGACTACACTCCCTCATTGCCGTGTTCTTTGTACTTGCTTTTTTTACGCGTAAAATGTTTACCCAATGAGTTAATAGAGTTGGCCATGAACCACACCTCGCCGCCGTGTTCTTTGTACTTTGCTTTCTTACGCGTAAAATGTTTACCCAATGAAGTTAATAGAGTTGGCAGCGAACCACACTCCTCGCCGTATGCCTAAACATGCCGTCGGACTATAATTTTGATATGTCGTAGCTACCGAGTATTCTATGTCCCCTGAAAATTTTGTATTGTTCGGTGATCGTTTTTATGTCAAGAATTTTTGTTACTCCATGACCGAGTGAAGAAAATTTTAAAATAGGGCGATGTTACTAAAATTTCTTCACTCGGTCATGGAGTAACAAAATTTATTTGACATAGAAACGATCACCGAAAAATATGAAATTTTAGGAAACATAAAATACTCATTTATCTACCACATATCAAAATTTTATAGTCCGACGGTATGTTTCGACTACTAAAATGCTCACCAAACATCCTAGACAGTTCTCGATTCATGCGTCAGCTTAAAATTGTCCATAACTTGAGTTATATAACATGAAATTATGTGAAACCAAATCCAATGGTTAGGTAACCCATAGGGTTATCGTCTCCAACTGGAATTATGTAAAATACTTAATATATAAGGTGCAATGATTTTTGAGTTGGACAACGAAAATGCATCTTAGAAACATGAAGTTGAGCAAAACTTTTCAAGTTTTATCGAGTTACTCGACATCAATTTTGACAAATTTTTTATATTAGATTAATCCTTTGAGCCACAATATTTGACTTCTTCATCTTTTATTTTATTTTATAGGACAAAATGGTGAAATTTGCCACATAAAAAAAAGAAAAACAAAAAAAAGGAAGTACAAGTCAAAAATACAGCTAAACATTCAAAAACAAAAAAAAAAATCCACAAAAGCTGATTTGTTAATAATTTAATGAAAATTTGTGGGACAAAATGTGAGATTAGGACAAAATTAGAATAATAAAACACCGAATTATCGTATTGGTTGAAGGGTGAATAGTAAGCAATTGATGACAACTTATATTATAGTAAGAAGATATATATATATTCACATCATACACTGTCAAAATAATTTTGAAAGCATAAGAAATTGAAGGAAGAACCTCACGAGTGAATATACCCATTTAACAATCAGCAATGTTCTTTGTACTTGCTTTCTTACACGTAAAATATTTATCCAAATGAGTTAATAGAGTTGGCGCGAACCACACTCCCTCGCCGTGTTCTTTGTACTTGCTTTCTTACGCGTAAAATGTTTACCCAACGAGTTAATAGAGTTGGCCGCGAACCACCCTCGCTATGTTCATGCGCTGCTTTGTGTGGGTTGGAGGGGTGCAATCGAAGACCCCACTCCCAACTCCGTGAAACACGCTAGCCGCATGAACCGGGTGGCTTTCTCGTCAGGAAGGGTCTCCCTTTGTGACCGCCTGCGGGGCTTCGAGCCGGGTTTCGAGGATCCGACCGTCGAAGCGGGGTTCCTTTCGGGAACCATGGGCATCCAGCCAAACAACCAGGTGGGTAAGGGACTCCTCCGGGCACGGCTGCGCTTGGGTCCATGTTGGAGGGATTGATTCTCCAACAATTCAAGCGTGGCCTTCATCCGGGCGTTGTCCATCTTGAGGTCCTGGTTCTCTGCTCCATCGTCCGCTTCTTCCGATGTCTTTTCTTTCTGCTGACGGGTAACGCTCAGAGGTCTTGAACGCTCTCCCGTCGCGCAGGTTGGTGTGGTGGACTCCATCTCGTCTTTTGTGGATTGTTTGGATGTCATGCTTCTTCGGTAGAAGATACGCTTTACCACAAGCACTTGGTCGAGTAAGGTTTTCGTTTCCCACGACGGCGCCAACTGCTGACGTACGAACGTGGACCACCCACGTGTCAGCAGATCTCCATCACTCCCTGCCACTCGTATGTTACCTCCGCACTAGGACGACCGTTAGGCACCAAGATCTACGGAAAAAAAGGGTCCGGTGATCGTTGGCACTCCGACGATCAAGTCAACCGCCAGTATATGGGAGATACACGGGCGGGAACAAAAAGGGTGTGGGAGAGACAAGCGAGTGATTTGAGCGAGTTTAGGGTGGGATTCTTAAGCATAAAAAGTGCGTGCACTGGAACAACCGGAGACGTTGTATTTATAAGCGCAGAATCCTAATTGATTTGGAAGACAAATCAATTCGGTCTTCAATCGGATCCTCCTTCCTTATGTGATAAAGATACACGAGATTGACTTCCTTCCTTTATCACGTTGCATGATTTTAGGAGATCATGATTGTGTTTCCTTGTGGGGATTCGTAAGCCCAATCCAACGCAATCTTTCTTTAATTACTTCTCTGGTTGCCCGGCATATTGAGTTGCTCGGTTACGAATGATGCGTGGCCCCGACGAGGCCCTATAGTTCGCATCTTGTGGCGCCGGTGCCCTCCACATGGCTCATGATTTCGGCTGCCAAGGCCCAAGAGTGTGACGGGCCCTTCCAAGGCCCTAGCAGGCCCGAGATAGGTTCTTGACAGATTATGAACTGGGCCTCTGCGGGCTTGGATGGGGCCTGTCTTGGACGTGGCGACCATGTCGTGTCGTGTGGTAACGTAAGGTTTAGATGCAATTGTACCGTTGTGGATCATTGACAAGCAAAACTCTAACCTCTCTTTCTTGTTGTCATATGATAAATATGGTTTCACTGATGATCCCGAATACATCCTTCTTTGATTATCCTACATATGGTTGATTTTGACCAGACCAACCGTTGTAAATCTAATTCGACTCTCTTACGACCAATCCTTTTCACAAGTTTTGAAGAAAAATCTGGTATGCACCAATTGTACTGCTAAAACATTGTGCATCATGCCAAATTCGAGACACTGATCTTCTAGATATAGAAAAAGCATTGGCTACTTTTGAAAGGGCTTCTTTTGGTATCTTTCCATCACGAATTTCTTCAAGTAGCATTTCAAAAATAGTTCTCCTTGTTTAAGAGGTGAAATTTTTATTTTTGTTTGGACCATATATATTTTTCGGCGATGTGACAGTATTGCCGATAGAGTTAACATCTTCCGGGAAATTATTTAAATCAATTTGAATATTTTGTGGTGAATATAAATAGATAGAATTGGGTGAGAGATAATTTCATGCAAAACATTCAAATCAATGGAAGTAGTATGTGATGAACTATTTATTTTTCAATTTTGATTAAATCTATCAATATGTCTCTATTTATAAATGCCATCTGAAAAATTCGAAACAAAGCTTGTGGGGTATATGCAAATTGTTTGAATTGCTTCCAAGTTTGTCAAATTGAAATTTCGTTTTTTATTAGAAATTTTCAATTTTCAATTGTTGGCAGGTTTTCCAATTTTGAATCTACCCAAAATTTTAAACTTTAAATGTACCATACATTCTGCCAATTTCATGGATTTTGTCATTTGAAACAATGGAAACAAAGCTGGCAGTAGATCAACCTGTTTGAATTGTTGCCAGGTTTGCCAAATTGAAATTTTATTTTTGGTTAAAATTTTGAATTTTCAATTAATGGCAGGTTTGTCAATTTCGTTGATTTTCATTTCTACCCATGCACGGATCATAGTTCCAATAACAAAGTCAACAATCATTATTGTTTCAATAATGCAATTCAATTTCATTTGCATTCCAATTGTAACTTAACGACGTTTAAATTTATTAGATTCAGTGAATGATTAATATTTATAAAATAGTTAAATATCGTTTTATCTACACATATCATATATTTCACAATTTTTATCCATGCATTCCCATAATCCATTGCTTATAACCTATAGTTTTTATTTTTTCCAAAAACACTAATCCAATACTTAAACTTAATTCTAGTTGGTTTTAGACTCAAGTCGTGAATTGTACATCTGTGCGTTATGAGTGCATGTGTATTGTGCTAGACATGTGATATAATTTAAGAGAGGCTCAAGTCGTGATTTGTATATGTGTGAGTTCATGCTTGTATATTGTGCTGGACTAGGGACTCAACGCAATACGTAATCGAATATATACAAGCTCAAGTCGAGGGGTGGAGTGGGGTGAGTCTTGTGGGGTTGCTACATTTAAGCATAAACACACATAAACCCTTCCGCTTCCTCCTCCTCCCACAAAGGAAACAAACGTTATTTAAAATTCTCCTGAAAAATCGCCACATTAAAATCATAAGTATAATAGACAATATAATTAATAGAATTATAACCTTTTTTCTTTCCAAATATACTATAAAGTCCTATCTAATCTTCGTGCCAAACATACACTAAACATGATGCTATCCAAAGCTGGTTCTACACCAACCATAGATATAAATCAAGACAAAACGTAAGTACCAATTAGTCCATCCGTCCTATTTATATAGACTGATTTCGTTTTTCACATTTATTAAAAAATTTTAATTAATGCTATTGAAAAAACATATTTTGCAAAGAATTTTTTTTTTTAGTTTATCTTTATTTAAATACTATCAATAAATAATTATTATTTAAAAATAATGGTTATTGGAGAAATTGGAAAATTTATTGCCACACTATGGTTAATTTGACTTGGTTTAATCTCCTACACTATCTAAATTAAATGCATTAATAAATTTATGTCAATTTTCATTACATTTTGAAAGAGTGCACGTTTATTTGTCTTGATAACAAAAGACATTCAATATGGAGTACATTAACAAATAAAAATTAAATACATCCTCAACAAGATAAGTGAACTATAATTTGCGACGAATAAATAACGAAAACCAGCCAATATAAATGGGATGAAGAAAGTATAATTTCATTTCTCCCATAACGTTCCAAAAGACATACAACTTTGCATCTTACCATAATAAAAAACACTTACAACGAAGGGCAATAACTTCAAGCTTCTCCTCCTCTATGACAAGTCTTATTACATCCTCTTGATACCCGAATTACCACGGTATAAGACTGATTCCTAGCAGCAGATTGCTCAACAGACCTATAAATACATATTAACCAACCAATGGCATTACATACACGGGGAATGGATTGAAGAATAGAGACCGACCAAAACAAACAAAGATAGACAAAGTAGGCCTGCAAGATAAAGCACATAAGACTTGAGCCCTCATTTCTCGAACCTATTCAATACCCAAATCTAGCTCTGCTCCCAAGCCTAATTAAGCCACTTAGCCTTTCTTAGAATCAAGGAAAGATCTTTTCCCACCCTTTCCATATCATTAATTTATTATATAGGCATACATATATAGGATTCACAACTAACGACAGCCTGTGTACCGTAAACAAGTTACTCCACCAAGAGAAGATAGAATCTACCAAGGGCATCTCCTAAAAGGTTAGTTCAAGGGCTTTGAATGCGAATAGAGATGTGGAATTTCATGTTGGAGTTGGAGGAGCACGAGCAGTGAACATGATGAACAAGAGATCCCTAAATATTCATTTGAAAAAGAGATGAATAGACAGGACAAAGCCAGCTGAAGGAATGGTGCGTTAGCAAACTTATTGAAAGCTTTACCATTGCACATTCGTATTACAATTCAGCAAATGGGAATCTACCTGTGGAGCAATATATAATAAGCAAAACCAGCAAGAACTGGAGACTTGTAGCCCCACCTACGACTCTACGAGTATAAATATTATTGGGACACCGACATAAAAATTTCCACGGAAATTTAGAAGCTATCTGGAAGCCAATAAAAGTCAATCAACAATGGCATTTCTATCGACGATTACTGATGATGATGCCGTCAATGATGTTGTTGGTAATGACCAATGACGATTAAGTCATTGATTGCCAACGAAAAGTCGTTGGCATCTCCGAAGGGGGAAATTCTACTTGTACAGAAATTTCCTACCTAATTGTTTACGGATGTTAACTTGGCATACTTATTAAATGACTATTATACCCTTGTTTTAGTTCATCCTTTTCAGCCGAGTTTTGTGCAAGAAACCATGGTGGAAATTCACTGTTCATCACCATATGCAGAAGCCACAGTTCCTACTTCTGAAAATCAGATACCATATGAACTAGTAACAACAGTGCCCATAAAGAAAAGAATGAATCTTCCTGGAATGCTTGGTAAATAGAACCTCTATAAATTATTTAAGAAAAAAAATCGTGAAGCCCAGATGAAAAAACCCAACAATATAGAGAATTTTTTGTCGTTTCTTCTTGTTGTTTTCGATCCGGATCTTGAAGTAATAGCTTTATCATCGAGAACTTTGTTGGCAACCAATGATTTGTGTATGAGATCTGCAATAAAGGATTTCAAAGAGACCATAATGTAGCGACCGAATTTTTTTGGCTTTTAAATTTCAAGAGAATAAATTTTTAACTTTCGATTATCGCTACAAACTTTCTAATACGTTTTAAATATTTTTAGTTGTGAAAATTTTGTTTCATTTGGTTGCCTTATTTTTATGTGACGAACATGGAATTTTGTCAATCACCAACACCAATTTTTTTCATGCCAATTAAACATCCAAACAACCCATTATTCCAACTAGGGAAAAAAAAAAAACAAATCCAAACAGCCCTAATTTCATGCCAATTTAAATGTCCAAACATCCCCTTATTTTCAATCAAATAAACACCACAAACAGCCCCTAAAAGTTGATGGAAACTGCCCCCCATGTCCTCACAACTCTCAGCCATTTTTCAGCCCATTTCCTTCACATTTTCACCACATTTTCCACTAGTTATTTCAGTTAAATGACCTGCCTTTTTACCTTCATAAAATTGTCCAAAATCCCCAATTTGACCAAAAAAAAAAGTCCCAAAAGTTCCACCAAAGTCTGGTTTGAAACGCCCATTTTGTGATCAACCAACAACCTTTTAAACCACCCCACTACTTCTCCATTTTTCACTCATGTTATAGCCACTAAACCAACTATTTTCCCCCATTTTGTACCCCATTTTCGCCATCTAATTGCCCCAAAATTCCCTCATTTCGGTCACAAGAAAAGAGTCCAGACCGCTCTTTCCTCCACCGGTTTACGCCCCATGAGTCCCTTTTCCCTCCTTTTATTTATCCCATCCTACACTTCTATTTTCCTGCACTTTCACTCCACATATTCGGACCTTAAATTCCTTTAATTTCTTTCATTGTAATCATCGAAATTACTTGACAAGATTAGCCTTTCATTCGGTGTTTTCGAACAATGATAAGCTTTAGTGTCTCGCTTTTATTTTCGGTCCCAAAGTCACAAACAACAAAGTTTCAATTTTGTCACCCATTTCCCTATCTTTTATGTCAAGAAATCCAGCCACAAAGGTGAGTATTCAACCGCCATAAGTTCCAGCTTTGATTCCTTTAACACTCCACTTTTTCGCCCCCGCTTTAGCCCCAACATTCCGTAACTTTTCCATTTTGCACTCAAATATTTAGCCACAAAATTTCCAGAAAATCACCATAATCCCCTATCATTTCTTAGGCAATTTAGTAGACATATCTATCTCCTTTTTGTCTCCTCAAAATTCGGCCAAGAAGACGCACTTCTTCTTCACAATATTTTATAGCAGTAAGTCCACTTATTTATCCTCCATTTTCGGCCATCAATAACCTCTATTTTGAGAAGGAAATTTAATCCATATAGCTCATATTTAACACCTTAAAACAGTCCAGATTTCATCTCCATTTCATCAAGAACTTCGGTCCAAAGAATGAAGAATTTCCAACGATGTCCTTCACTTTTCCCTTCAATTTTGGCCACCAAAGTGAAGGTTGTTGACCTTACTTTTAAATCACAAAAGTTCCTTATATATACACCTATATATATAGTGTACGGGTCTTGAATTTGGAAGTCAAGAAACAAATTTTGTACATCAAAGACTCCAACCTAAACCAAATTTTGAGGTAGTTTTACTTTACTACTTTTACTATGATTTTTAAATGACGTTTGAAAATTATGATGTGATATAAATGCCATACAAATTTATGATCAAGAAACGTTATAATAGTGATTGAAGGTAATCACTTTAATATGTTAGTGATTGAAGGTAATCACGTATGACGTTATGTGGTGCCGGCTACCAATTTATGTGTTCCTATGTACGCTTAAAAATGATGGCATGATCATTTATGTTTAAGTATAATTTTTTCACATGTTAGTATGTATGGCTACTAAGTGTTTCTTATGAAATACTCACCCCACAATAAATAAATTTTTAGATTGAATTGGTTGGCGTTGATGCGGTGGCGTGAGGCTAGCGAGCTTGTCATGTAATTCCTTTTTAGTTTAAGTTTTGATGTCGAGATGATCGAGTAAATTATGATGTAAATACAATATTTTTAAGTATTTGATTTAGTATTTAATTATGTAACATTTATGAAAAACGAGATGTCGGTTCTTTTGCCGTTAAAAGTTCAAGTTACAAATTCATAGTTTCATGTTACTCAAACTTCCAGCTTACTATCCCCATTTTGAAAAATCATAACTTTTGCTACGGTTGGAATTTTTGAGTGAAATCAGTGGTTATGGAAAGCCCTATATGTGATCTAATAACATAAATTGGAATCACTAAAAAATAACATCGTATGAATTTTTTATGAACATTTTAACGGGCTGCCTTAAAGCACCCGGGACAGCTTTTCAAGCAAATTTGGTTACCTTTTTCACCTATCAAATGATGCATTTAACATTTAAAATTTTAACATGTTGTAGTATGTTGTCTCAAGTATCTACACTAAAAATATTGGAATTTATAGAATTCTTTTGAATGATCAAATAATTTGTGGCGACATCTATCACGGTTTAGACAAAACCATGGAAACTTAAAAAAAAATCATTTTCCTCTTGCGCGCTTGTTACCTTCTGCAAAAGATATAATTTTAACACCATTCAAGAGCACGGGAAATATTATTTGGAGTCGTCCAATATATTTTAGAGATTATTTTAGTGAACCTCTGGCTTGAGAAAATTTGGGGCGTTACAGCATAATCTGCAACTCCATAGGCGGGATCAATTTGATTTTAAAAAAAGATAATTTGAAGAAGCATTTTCTGAGACGTGGAGAGAGAAACAAACCCATTTCATTTTTCTCTTTCAATAGATGAGATTGATTAGAAAGAAGGAGATAAGCAGGAAACATTCGTCCGAAATGTGAAAATTCTCGTCGAAAAAAGCAAATACGTCGCCGCACCGACGACCCATGCCATATTTTCTCATTTTATTCCAAAAGCGAAGCAAGAAAGAGAGAGATCAAAAACCTTAAATCTCCCCACCCCTCATTCTCTACTGCTGGGCAACCATATTCTACGGCCAAATCGATGTCAACGATTCACACAATTCAACATAATTTTTTTTGTTGAATGTTATTCTCTAGTTTCTATTTGTGTTCAAGTCTTTGAAGTATTCCCAACATTTCTTTTTGTTTTGTGACCTTCAATGCCATTGTGTTTTTAGTTTTCTTTTCATTTGTGTTCCACTTACGCTTTTGGAATTTGGAAGCTTTGGAATTTTTTTTGGTGGTGGGAAGATTTGGAATTTTTCACCTCCGAGACTATTCTGCTTTTGAATGAAGGGATAAATATATTTCATTTTATAATTATTTTTTGGACGATATTTTGAATTAATTTATCGCCATGTAACTTTCTCGCAAATGAATCTATCAACCTTGATGTACAAGAAGCATTTTTCTTCCTTAAATACGTCTGTAGCCTATAGACTGTAGAACCATCATTTGCTCTTCACCAAAGATCACCGATAAGCAATTTAATGAGATGGACCAAATTAAGGTATATATTACATATTCTTGACCATTGATGATATTATTCTCGAGAGATGGACCAATTAAGGATAATCTAGAGGTTATAAACATTTTTTCTAAACCTTACAACTACTTTAAAGCAATCTCACTCCTCTCATCTTGAGCCCTCTTATATATAATGGTCTTATAAGACCAAAACCAATAACCCCAATCCCTTCAACTAGTTCGTGGTAGTGGTGTTGCTGCAGTTAAAATGGGTTATCGTCATCGATACATAACCAACGTTCTCCACTGCACGTGTTACATCGATTACCCTCGTTCTCTTCTCTAACATCCACCACCCTCCACCACCTATAGAATTACAAGAGCCTTCTCATCTCCCCTTAGGCTGGCAAAAGTCCATTGATATCAATGTGTGTATAATCAGGCTTGTTTAGCGTAATTCAATCTTTCTTTTAAGGGTTTTACTAATTCTTATTTGTTTTCTAATTTAGACAGGTGAAGAAAAGAAATTCTTGCAAACAAAAGTCATAAGCTGAATGAACGAACCAAAACTTGACCTAGAGTTGAGTTTGTCGCCACCAAGGGTGAATTGGCCACGAGTGGAGTCTCCGGGCCGATCATCGACGATGTCACCTACATCTCCACCGAGTTCTGCGGTCATCTCGAACTCAATCCAAACGAGTCCCTCCTTTACTCCAATAGCCCAGATGCCACATCCATAATGCTGGTTGGCTGTCCTCGTTGTCTCATGTATGTCATACTAGCGTATGGACCCTAAATGCCCCAAATGCAAAAGCACTATTTTGCTTGATGTCGGTTCATTTGCCATTAAAAGTTCAAGTTAGAAATGCATAGTTTCATGTTACTGAAATTTCCAGATTACTATCTCCACTTTGAAAACTCATAACTTTTTACTACAGTTAGTATTTTTGAGTAAAATCAGTGGCTATGAAAAGTCCTATATGTGATCTAATAACAAAAATTAGAATCACTCAAAAATATCATGTATAAATTTTTATGAACGTTGATGCTTTTTAAAAAATTTGGCTACCCTTTTCACCTATCAAACGATGTATTAAATATTTAAAATTTTAACATGTTGTAGTATGTTGTCTCAAGTATCTACAGTAAAAAATTTAGAATTTTTGGAATTCGTTTGAATGGTCTGGGGACACCTATCACGGTTTAGGCAAAACCATGGAAACTTAAAGAAAAATCATTTTTTCCTTGCGCGTTTGTTATCTTCCGCATAAGATATAATTTTAACACCATTCAATGGTACGAAAAATATTATTTGGAATCGTCCAATATATTTTAGAGATTATTTTAGTGACCCTCTGGGTTGAGAAAATCCAGAGCGTTACAGTATAATCTGCAACTGGTGTTGCTGCAGCTAAAATGGATTGTTGTCACCGATGCATAGTCAACGCTTCTCCACCGCCTGCTACATCGATTACCCTCGATCTCTTCTCTAACAGCCACCACCCTCCACCACCTAGAATTACAAGAGCCTTCTCATCTCTCCTTAGGCGGACAAAAGTCCCTTGATATCAAGGTGTGTATAATCAGGCTTATTTAGTGTAATTAAATCTTTCTTATAAGGGTTTTACTTGTTCTTATTTGTTTTTCTAATTCAGACAGGTGAAGAAAAGAAATTCTTGCAAACAAAAGCCATGAGCCGTAGGAACGGACCGAAACTTGACCTCAAGTTGAGTTTGTCGCCACCAAGGGTGAACCGGCCACGAGTGGAGTCTCTTGTCCTATCATCGACAGTGTCACCTATATCTCTACTGAGTTCGTGCAGGTCATTTGAACTTAATCCGGACGAGTTCCTCCTTTACTCCAACAGCGTAGAGGCCACATCCATGGTGCTGGTGGTGTCCTCGTTGTCTCATGTATGTCATGCTAGCAGAAGTGGACCCCAAATGCCCCAAATGCAAAAGCACTGTTTTTCTTGATGTCGGTTCCTTTGCAGTTAAAAGTTTAAGTTAGAAATGCATAGATTCATGTTACTGAAATTTCCAACTTACCATCCCTACTTTGAAAACTCATAAGTTTTATTACGGTTGAAATTTTTGACTGAAATCAGTAGCTATGGATAGCCCTATATGTGATCTAATAACAAAATTGGAATCACTTAAAAAATATCTTCAGATAAATTTTTTATGAACGTTTTAGTGGTCTCGCCTTAAGGCACCTAAGACAGCTTTTTCAAGCAAATTGGCTACTTTTTCACCTATCAAACGATGTATTTACAGCTTAAAATTTTAACATGTTGTAGTATGTTGTCTCAAGTATCTACACTAAAAAATTTTGAATTTTGGAATTCGTTTGAATGATCAAATAATTTGTGGGAACACCTATCACGGTTTAGGCATAACCATGTAAACTTAAAGAAAAATCATTTTTGCCTTATGGCTTGTTTTCTTCCATAAAAGATATAATTTTAATACCTTTTAAGCGCACGAGAAATATTATTTGGAGTCGTCCAATATATTTTAAAGATTATCTTAATGACCCTATAGGTTGAGAAAATCTAGGGAGTTAAAGCATAATCTACAAGTGGTGTTCTTTGCAGCTAAAATAGGTTGTTGTCACCGATGCATAGCCAACGTTCTCCACCGCTGCTACACGATTACCCCGATCCCTTCTCTAATGACCACCACCCTCCACCACCTATAGAATTACAAGAGCCTTCTCATCTCTCCTTAGGTGGCAAAAGTTCCTTGATATCAAGGTGTGTATGATAAGGCTTGTTTAGTGTAATTCAATATTTCTTTTAAGGGTTTTACTTGTTGTTATTTGTTTTTATAATTTAGACAGGTGAAAAAAAAATTCTTGCAAACAAAAGCCATGAGGCGAAGGAACGGACCGAAAATTGACCTCAAGTTGAGTTTGTCGGCACCAAGGGTGAACCGGCCACAAGTGGAGTCTCTAGGACGATCATCGACGGTGTCACCTATATCTCCACTGAGTTCCCGGGTCATCTCGAACTCAATCCGGACGAGTCCCTCATTTACTCCAACAGCCCAAATGCCACATCCATGGTGCTCGTTGGGTGTCATCGTTGTCTCATGTACGTCATGCTGGCAGAAGTGGACCCAAAATGCCCCAAATGCAAAAGCACTGTTTTGCTTGATGTCGGTTCCTTTACCGTTAAAAGTTCAAGTTAGAAATGCATAGTTTCATGTTAGTGAAATTTCCAGCTTACTATCCCCACTTTGAAAACTCATAACTTTTACTACGGTTGGAATTTTTGAGTGAAATCAATGGCTATAGAAAGCCCTATATGTGATCTAATAACAGAAATTGGAAACACTAAAAAAATACTTCATATAAATATTTTATGAAAGTTTTAGAGGGCTTCCTTAAGGCACCCGTGATGACTTTTCAAGAAAATTCGGCTACCCTTTTCACCTATCAAACGATGTATTAAATGTTTATAATTTTAACATGTTGTAGTATGTTGTCTCAAGTATCTCTGATAAAAATTTTGAAAATTTTCGAATTCGTTTGAATGGTCAAATAATTACTAAGGACATCTATCATGGTTTAGACAAAACCATGGAAACTTAAAGAAAAATCTTTTTTTTTTTATGCTAGCGTTTGTTATCTTTCGCAAAAGATATAATTTAACACCACTATATGGCACGAGAAATATTATTTGAAGTTGTCCAATATATTTTAGAGATTATTTTAGTGACCCCTTGGGTTGAGAAAATTCAGAGCGTTACAGCATAATCTGCAAGTGGTGTTGCTGCAACTAAAATGAGTTGTTGTCACCGATGATTAGCCAATGTTATCCACCGCGCGTGCTACACCAATTACCCTCATTCTTTTTTCTCTAACAGCCACCACCCTCCACCACCTATAGAATTACAAGAGCCTTCTCATCTCTCTTTAGGCTGGCAAAAGTTCTTTGATATCAAGGTGTGTATAATAAGGCTTGTTTAGTGTAATTCAATATTTCTTTTAAGGGTTTACTTCTTGTATTTGTTTTTATAATTTAGACAGGTGAAGAAAAGAAATTCTTGCAAACAAAAGCCATGAGCGAAGGAACGGATCGAAAATTGACCTCAAGTTGAGTTTGTCGGCACCAAGGGTGAACCAGCCACGAGTGGAGTCTCCGGGACAATCATCGACGGTGTCACCTATATCTCCACCGAGTTCCCGCAGTCATCTCGAATTCAATCCGGACGAGTCCCTCCTTTACTCCAACGGCCCAAATGCCATGACCCAAATGCCACATCCATGGTGCCGGTTGGGTGTCCTCGTTGTCTCATGTATGTATGTCGTGCTGCGTAAGTGGACCCCAAATGCCCCAAATGCAAAAGCACTGCTTTTGCGTGATGTGGGTTCCTTTACCGTTAAAAGTTCAAGTTAGAAATGCATAGTTTCATGTTAGTGAAATTTCCACCACTATCCCCACTTGAAAACTCATAACTTTTACTACGGTTGGAATTTTTGAGTGAAATCAATGGCTATAGAAAGCCCTATATGTGATCTAATAACGAAATTGTAAACACTCAAAAAAAACATCGTATAAATATTTTATGAACGTTTTAGCGGATTTTCTTAAGGCACCTAGGACAGTTTTCAAGCAAATTCTATGATCGTTTTCACCTATCAAACGATGTATTAAATGTTTAAAATTTTAACATGTTGTAGTATGTTGTCTCAAATATCCATAGTAAAAATTTTAGAATTTTTGGAATTCGTTTGATGGTCAAATAATTTGTGAAGACACCTATCAAGGTGTAGGTAAAACCATGGAAACTTAAATAAAAATCTTTTTTCCTGTGCGCGCTTGTTATCTTTCACAAAAGACATAAAATTAACACCATTGAAGGATACGAGAAATATTATTTGGAGTCGTCCAATATATTTTATAGATTATCTTAGTGACCTTTTGGGTTGAGAAAATTCTGGGCGTTAAAGTATAATCTGCAAGTGGTGTAGCTGCAGCTAAAATGAGTTGTTGTCACCTATGCATAGCCAACGTTCTCCACCACACGTGCTACACCAATTAACCTCGATCTCTTCTCTTACAGCCACCACCCTCCACCACCTATAGAATTACAAGAGTCTTCTCATCCCTCCTTAGGCTGGCAAAAGTTTTTTGATATCAAGATGTGTGTAATCATGCTTGTTTAGTGTAATTCAATATTTTTTCTAAGGCTTTTACTTTTTTTTTATTTGTTTTTCTAATTTAGACAGGCGAAGAAAAGAAATTCTTGCAAACAAAAGCCATGAGCGAAAGGAATGATCGTAACTTGACCTCAAGTTGAGTTTGTCGACACCAAGGGGTGAACCGATCACGAGTGGAGTCTCTGAGATCATCATCGGCGGTGTCACCTACATCTCCACCGAGTTCTGCGGGTCATCTGAACTCAATCCGAACGAGTCCTTCCTTTAGTCCAACAGCCTAGATGCCACATCCATGGTGCTGGTTGGGTGTCCTCGTTGTTTCATGTATGTCATGCTGGTAGAAGTGGACCAAAATGCTCCAAATGCAAAAGTACTGTTTTGCTTAATGTCGGTTCCTTTGCCGTTAAAAGTTCAAGTTAGAAATGCATAGTTTCATGTTATTGAAATTTCCCGCTTAATATCCCCACTATGAAAACACATAACTTTTATTTCGGTTAGAATTTTTAAGTGAAATTAATGGCTATGGAAAGCCCTATACGGGATCTAATAATAGAAATTGGAAGCACTCAAAAAATACATCATATAAATTTTTATGAACGTTTTAGCAGTGCTGCCTTTAGACACCGAGACGACTTTTCAAGCAAATTCGACTCACTGTTTTCACCTATCAAATGATGTATTAAATGTTTAAAATTTTAACATGTTGTAGTATGTTGTCTCAAGTATTAGGAAAGAATTTAGGAAACTAAATATTTCCTTCCTAAACAAATCTAAGAGAATAAGAAAATTCTTTAACCCACAAAAGGAGTTCGTCACAATATTCATGAAAATCAGAATATATCAAATATAGAAACAGAATAAAATCAGAGCTTTTGTCGATCCGGAAAATGATTCTCCCATCGTCGCTACTACCGACCATGTTAATCGTATCAAATAAACACAAATGTTGACCTCGCTTTATCATTAAAAATCGCTTATATTTATTAAGATAGCTAAGATATAAAAAGTGAAAAATATGACATATTTTTCCAACAATCTCCCCTTTCATGCTGCTTAATTACAAACACATAACCATCGATTTTTAATGTAATGTGATGTGTGCGTTAATAAGTAAGAACCCATGAGCATCAACATACAAGGATTATGGCTCCCCTTAGCGTAGAAAACCAAGAACCTCAAAGCAGTTAACAACATATGCAAATACCACACACAATAGCCACAACATTTAATATTGCCCCTTAGCAAGATATCATCTAAGTGTAGTGATCAAACTATCATAAACCTAAAAATTCGTAAACCTAAAAATACTACTAACAAAGTTTAACCAACAAAGTGTCAAGCAAAGCAAGACAAAAATTAAAAATTACTCTACTACTCCCCTTTGGGAAGAGGAACGCCAAAGGAAGAGATAAAAACAAAAGTAAACAAAGTTGTTTGAAGGAAATAAAGCTTTAATTCTAAGTGTTTAAAATGCTTATCCATAGCCAAATAGTTAGAGAGTTAAGAGTTAGAAACCTGGAGAAGAGCCACGGAGGATCTGGACTTCTTCATTCTGATGCAAGATGATTGCAACCTCTCATGAAAGGTGGGTATCTCAAGGAGCACCACCGAGCATCACCAAATATAGAGCAGTGGCTCAAATGCAAAGAGGTTGCTCACCAACTGTGTTCGTAAGTTTCAGATTCCATCGATCTCCAGAGAGTGCAGAGAATTCGAGTAACAATTCTAATGCAGATTTTATATGCTCATCGCCTTAAATTCATTTTCCCAACACCCCACGCATAGAAAAAATAATATCATCGTAAAACCTTTTCGTAAGTGGGCAAAATTTGATTCACCCGTGTTCGAACCAGCCCCAACCGAAGTTTCTAGTGCATCAAGACGCCCAGAATGGTCCAATGAGATAGGAAATGCTTGGGAACTCCGGGGAGGGATGCAAAGTATCCAAATTTGTAAACTCATGTACACCCAACTACTGAATGTTCTCTAGAGAAGCGGTCCAATCTATACAGTGCACTTCGTGAACAAGAAAGTGATGAATCGAGCTCGGATGCGCAGCCCAGATCGCTGGCCCTCCTCGCCCCCTTCATAAATAATTCTATCAAAACTAGTTTAACCCAATACCAATCGGCATCCTCATTCCTAACTCAGGGATAAAGATAACGCCTCGTCTCCTCAAATGTCCGATCACGAAGTTAATCTGGATCGATATTGTTGATGAGAACTGATGTAGAATTTCAGAGCTGGGCACAGCCGAGAAGCAACCGCTTCTCCCGATTCCCGCCAGTGGAGCCACCATTTTTGCGCAATGATGTCCTCGTCAATTCTTCGTCACTTGTGACACCCACAAATGGTTACCCAAGCCGGTCCCCTAGGAGAGTTAGGATCAAGGTAACATGTCTTCCCGAACATAAACCTTCCACCAATTCATCACACCTTTTCCTGTATTCTTTTCGAACATTTGCCATAAATTCCCTTGACCAAAGTTTCATCGAACGCCCAAAAACTTAACAGATTATGTAAATTGTGGAAATCAACAATTTCAACCAAACCAAATGAACTAAATTGCAATTGCAACCTCTCAGACTCAACGATGAACTTACTGAGATGGTAAATGACATAAACAAACTCTCAAGACTCCTCCGATAGAAAACAAGACTTGAGGGCAATGAAGTGTCTCACTCAGTTAACGTGTCAAGTCCAACATTTGGGGTCCGAACTAGAGTAGGCAAGATTAGTAGCACCCCTCGAGGCAAAACGATGTCCTTTCCGACCACAGCCAGGCGGGTTTTTCAAAGAACATCACCCATTTTACCTTTCCCTTTCTCACCTCGCGGCCCTTTTCGCTGAGGAGGCGCCTGAGTAGATTCCTCAAGATTCATCATGGCAACATCAAAATCGTAATCGATTTTGAGAGGGGCTTACTTGAACCTTCTACGAACGGGAGGTCAAGCTCGCATTCTCATCACCCTACCCCATCATCCTCACTTGACCTCCTCCTCACCCCTCGGTATTTTCGCACCCACCGTCACTTGCGCATTCATCATCCTCATCTCCTTCTTCATCCGGGTCTCGAGCACCCAAGGTGACTTTCTTGCTTTGATAGAGATCGGGTCGTTAGTTTTGGACTTGGCCGATTTTTAGAATGGTCGACCGGGCGATTGATATGCCACAATGTCCGCCGATCGGTCACCGATGCGATTGCTACCGGAGAAGTGTCCGGGTCTCGAATCGAGGGTTCCCGCCTTCAAGCTTTCACGGAGAGTCTTCGCCACACATTTATGCCCAATCGCAGCTTCAGAAGAGACGGAGCAACAAAGGTCCTTGGAAGAATTTCCGATGTTTCTTCGATTTTGGCATTTTAGTCTTCACCATTGTTCAATCAAAAAGAAAACTCAAATACACCTTCTAGATCAAGAATGAGGGCTCCTGAGTTAGGAATTGAAAATTGAGAGTGAGAATGAAGATGAAAACCCCTAGATCACTTCGGCTAAAAGGGGGGAAATTTTTCAAAATTGCACAAGAAGCGGAGCAAAGTGTTAATTAAGGACGTAGAAGGCAAGCAACAAAAACCGATAAATGGCGCTAATGACCACTAAACCTTCCTTAATCGTGAGATAAGTCAATTTGAAATAAACCGCCTAAAGCGCTATTTTATGGAAAATCAGTAATTTTTAAATTAGAACCAAAATGCGATTGATTCCATAAACCAAGAATTCGCCCGTTTTTTTCTCAATTAAACCTGATTGTGGCTACCAAAAAATAGATCTGTTGATTGAAATTTCTACGAGAAGGCCCATACAAGATACTCACACACAAATAATGAGAATATTTTACGAGATAAGATTGAATGGTTTATTTATGGGCAAACTTCATAGTTCTACAACTTATACAATCACCCAAGGATATCGAATCAACCGTAATCTTCCAATCGATATATGCGATAATTAGATTCAATTAATTTGTCGATGAAACGCGAGAGCGTGGTATAGGACATACCGGATTAATCAATCATAACCCATCCCACTTTCAAAAATTGAACCTAGTCAAGAAGATCAATACTAAGATGTATTTCAAACCACCATCATCCGAATATATCTCTTTGAATAAAAATATGAGCTGCGTATACGAGTACCATAGCAATTTTTTTTATTTTTTTGAGTACCTCGTAGTGTTGACTTTATCTCGCATATATATATATTTTTTGATTTGTCAAAGCACCGAATTTTAAGATCATGGAGTCGACTTTCTCACAAACCATAAAGGTAGCCCTTTTCTACATGATTTATGTTCATTATCAAGGACGGCCGCACACATTTATGGTGGTAGCCCTCTCCTCCATGAAATTGTCTCGCTTAACACAACAACATACTATGGTGTCGAGAGACATAGATATCGACCATAGGTCACAACAAAGTATGAAACTACTTTAAAGATAACAATCTAGTTAGTAGTAAGGCATAATCAACCAAGACAATATGTCCTCAAAGTGTGCTTATCTCACCATATTTTACCTTAAGTATAATGAGCATACCAAACTCATTGGTTAATCCAAGTAAATCTCAAAATCATAGACCAATCATACAACTATATCATATGCTATTTGCAAGAAGGACCATTCTTCCCCTCCTTTTTTTTTTTTAAAAAAATAAAAATAAGCAAATGCAAACAAACACACATGAATTTTTTTTTTTTTTATAAAACTAATGCATCAAGCAAATGCCCACCACCTCCGAGAGTTTCAAATCTAGCGTAATCTAAGGCTTTGTGAATGTCACCAACCGATACTCACCCCGAATATGTTCCAAAGTAATAACTTTTTCTCACCAAATTCCTAATAAAATGATGTCTAATATCAATATGTTTGGTCCTAGAGTGTCAACAGATTTTTAGAAATATTGATAGCACTAGTTGTTATCACGTAATACAAAGAATGTAGTCCCGATCAATACCATAATCACAAAGCATTTGTTTCATCCAAAGTAGTCGAGCGCAACAACCACCACGAATATATTCAAATTTCCGCAGTAGATAAGGAAATAGAGTTTTGTTTCTTACTTAACCATGCAATGAGATTGTTACCAATGTAGAAACATCCTCCACTGCTGCTTTTCCTATCGTCCATGTTTCCAAATTTCCAGATCAAAGCAGATCCCGTAAGATGAGAATTAGTATCATTAGTATACCATAAACCATAATCAAGTATGCTAATATAGCTTAATAATTCGCTTCACCGCCGTAAGATGTGATTCTTTTCGTTTAGCTTTTGATAACGCGCACAAACCCAACACCGAATGATATGTCGATTTGCTTGCGCCGTGCAATGCACAACAGATCGCCCATCATGCTTCCGCATAAGCCGGAGTCAACCTCCTTTCCCTCGTCATCTCTCGGAAATTTTAAGGACGTGGCCATGGGAGTTCGACCGACTTGGTCTCGCTCAAGACCGAACTTCTTCACAAGATTTTTAGCATACTGCCCGGGAGATAAAAAATCCTCGATCCAACCTGCTTGATCTCGCAAACCTAAAAAGAAATTTAGTTCACCAACCATACTCATTTCAATTCATTTTGCATGAGAGTAGCAAATTCTTTGATTTTGTTTCTAGTGAAGAACCAAATACAATGTCATCGACGAGATTTGTGCAACAATTAATCCAGCTTTTAAAATGTTCGATGAATAACGCTTTGTCGCCCCCCTCCTCGCTTGTATCCCCTGCTCCAACAAGAACATGGTTAATCGCTCATACCAAGCCTTGGGGCTCATTTAGTCCGCATGACAGAGCCTTTTTCGAGTCTAAACACATGGTCTGGGAAATAAGGATCAACAAATCTTTAGTCGCTTCCTCAACATAGACTTCTTCATTAAGAATTCCATCTTAAAGGCACTTTGACATCCATTTGCAACAGCTTGAATCTCATTTGACATGCCACGATAGTAGGAGTCTAATGGATTCAAGCCGCCACGTGCAAAAGTTTCATCAAAATCCACCCCTTCTAGTTGAGTGTAACCTCACGCAACCAAGCGCTTTTGCTTCTCGACTATGTTGCCATGTTCATCCGATTTATTTTTGAATATCCACTTTGTCCCGATCACATTTGGGTCCTTTTCGCCGAGGAACAAGATCCCACACTTCATTTCTATCAAACTGAGCTAGCTTTTCATGCATGGCTAGAACCCGCCATCAATAATGGCTTTATTTATATTTTTCGGGTTCAATTTGCTAAGTGTAGCAAACATTTCCAAGTTCATTAGCAAGCCTCCTCCGAGTCATCATGCCGCCTCGAATTCAGAGAACATTGTCCAGCTGGATGTGCTTTCAATCCAAGAAGGAGGTCGCCTCATGTCCCTGCTCGTTATTTGTAGAATGGTGCGCCGAACTTCCAGAGCAAGGGCGTAGACATCGTAACTTGAAGTTGATGTTCTTTCAGAAATCACCGTCTGAGCAGTACATGATGGTCTTCGGGTAGGTTGACGCCCAACAACCTCGTTTCTTCCAAAGTCTCAATATTGTGCTCCCGCTAATAAGATGAAAAGTCATCAAGATCATCAATTTTTACATCGATTGATTCAATGATAGTCTCGAGTACGATGTTATAAATTCCGTAAGTACCTACTGCTCTCGTAGTAACCAATAAACACTCTCATCACTTTTTTGAATCGAATTTACCCAAGTATTCCCGATCATTTAACACATAGCATTTGCTACCAAAGGTATGGAAATATTTGAGATCTCGGCTTTCACCTTCCATTTCATAAGGAGTTCGAGTGGTTCCATTTCAAAGACACACGATTCAAAATATATACAAGCAAGATTAATAGCTTCAAATTTATAATTTAACAGGGAGCTTTACTATTTAGCATAACTCTAGCCATCTCTTGAAGAGACCTATTTTTCCTTTCCACAACACCGCTTTGTTCAGAGTTTTTTGGGTGTAGAATTCATGAAAAATACCATTTTGATCACAAAAGCAGAGAAATTAGCATTTTCAAACTCTCTCCCATGATCACTTCTAATCCTTAGTATTTTTATTCCTCAAAATGTTTTTCTCGTTGTTAATTTTAGGTGCAAAATTTGAATCTTTCAAACACATCGATTTTTCTCTCAAGAAATCAACCCAAGTATATCTAGAAAAATCATCCACGCAAACAAAAATATATTTCTTGCCCCAATACTTTCAAATTGAATAGGTCCCATCAAATCCATGTGAAGTAATTCTAAAACATGAGTCAGAGTAAGAAACGACCTTCCTTGTGAGTGCTTTTGGTTTGCTTACCTTTAGGCACGAACCACACAATCCTTCTCGATTTTTCAAAGAAGCTTAGGAACACCTCAGATCGCATTCAACTTCATCAGGCCTCAACAGATCACTATAATTTAAATGTCCCAATCGTCATGCCACAACCTCATTGAGTCACTTTTGAAATATGACAAGTAATTTTGGTGTCAAGGAGATAACATTTATCATCGATCTAGTACCATGTAGAATACAACTACCATCATACTTCAAGACTTTACAGAATTTTTTTTTGAGAACATAACCAAGTGTTTGTCATCACAGTAGTCAGGCCTATACTAATTAGGTTAGCTTTTAAACCTACAACAAAAGAACTTCTTTAATCTGGGAGAAGCCATCAATTAGAATAGTGCCTACACCTTCAATTTTTCCGTGCTCCATCACCAAAAGTAACCGCACCACCTTTCATGACTTTTTGTAGTTAGTTAGATAAGATCGACACTAAATATATGTCTAGAACAACCACCGCCAAAATACCAAGAGTTAGGAATAAAGGATCTATATGCAACATCAACCATATAACAATTTAATTCACCCTTTTTAACCCAAATTTGTCTTACTTTAGTGTTGCTAAGATGTCTCATTTGTCTATTAGCTGTGTTTTTACTAAACAAACAATGAAAAGAGTCGTGTCCTAAATTACCATGATGCAACATTTTACAAAGTACTTTGACTTACCTCTCTCGTATTGATTGTATACCGATGGTCGCGACTGCTTTTGAGTTCTTGCATTGGTCGTAACTTGCATAGGCGTGTCACCCTTAGTTCCTGACTGTGATGGAGCAGCTTTAAGTGAAAATACAAAGCAGACTTTTGTTTCTTTTGATGAAGTTGATCCGATTCCCGCCTTTTCTTTTCACCTTTTCCAACATATCCCAAACCTTCTTTCGACGCTTGAGTTCTTCCATAGCTCAAGAGTTTCGCTTTAGAGGCTCCAATTGTTAATTGCTTGATCCTTTCTTTTCGAGACTTTAAATTCATCTAAGAGATTAGCAATTTGATCATCCTTCTCTTTAAGATGTTGGTAAGAGTATTATTTTGAGAATTGATTTCACCATCTTCCAAAAATTCCATCAAGACTGAGCGACAAGTTTTTCCTGCTCATCTTGTAATTTTTTATTCAGTCATCAGCTTGGTTGTATACACGGATCGTTCTTCGAGGAGGTTGTTAAGAGAAGTCGAACCGCAATCAAGTTTCGCACGAATAGAATCGCGATGAGAGGTTGTTCATACGCTATGACGCACTCATCATCATCCGCGTTCTGGCTATCCTCGCCCTCATTCGAGTCTTTTTCATCATCTTCACCCAAGTGATATTCATGGCCTTCTTGGTATGAGATTTCTTTAAAGTATTTGCACATCAGAGAGGCTGCTATGACCAAAACCTCACACTCATGGCATTGAATTCGATTGTCGATCTATTCATAGAGGTAGTGGGATTTTGTTTAGTGTTAGTCGAAATCTCTTCTTTCATTGGAGAGAGGTATTCAAGTGCTTTCCTTTTGATTTCCTTTTTAGAAATTTTTTTTCAATTGTTTGGTGAGCATGGCCATGTTTTCATTTGTTTCGCTTCTCCTCACACTCAACCTCGCCTTCATGGTTGTTAATTTTGAAGGCAATATCGATCCTTTTCTTTCTTTTCTCCTTGTAGATGTAGCTCATATGTCATCAATGATCCCACCAATTCTTCAACCTTCATATTCTCAATCTCCTTACTTTCTTCAATTGCGCTATTTTAGAATGAAAACGATCGTGCAAAGATCCGAGGATTTTCTTTACAATTTTTGCTCTCTCGAATATTTTTTCCCAAGGTATAAGTGATTGGTGATATCACCGAAGTTTCAGTATAGAAGTCCTCGAATTGTTCATCGCCTCTCATGGTTAGTTGTTCAAACTCTAGAGTAAGAATTTGAAGCTCGATGACTCACCATATTGGTTCCTTCACGAGCACCAGAAGATGTCCCAAGCATCTTTTGCAACCCGACAAGTAGAGATTAAACGAAATTGATTAGAGTCTACAAAAGAAAATACGGCATTTAACGCTTGGAGTTCCAATTAGTATAATTGTAATCACCAGAACCCACTGCCCCGCTTTTTTCTCTTTTCTACACCATCTTCAAAGTGATGGTAGGAGTTTTATATCCATGGACAATCGAGTGCCAAGCTTTTTCATCAAGGGATTGATATACACTTGAATTCTAATTTTCCAATAGTATAATTAGTACCATCTAAAACAGTGTGGTCTAAATGGAGCTCTGCCCATAACTAGGTTTATATGGATCGCACTTAAAAAGTGTACCCTCCCGATACCAATTGAAAGTTCTAAAACCTAGATTAATTAAATTAAACACGAATTTTAATTTTAATTAAATAAGCAATGATGTAATGTAGTCGAATCGAAAGATATAGAGATAATAAGCTCGACTCAATAAATCGTGTTCGCTTCCTAATCTTGTCTAGTGCGGAAATTAAAGGATTAAATACTTAACACAAGATGTAACGTGGTAAACCCCTAAGGGAAACATCCACGGCCCCCATGCCATGGGTAGAAACAATCCACTAATAATCTTGTTCAAAAATACAATAGTATCGGTTTTGTAATTTCAAAAATTAACAAAATAACAATCAAAAGAAAACAGATCAACTCCCCTCGTGATACTTCTTCTTCTCGACTTGTTGATGAAGTGGAATCAAACCCACCTGTTTTCGACTTTATCGCCACTTCCCTATTGTACTTGACCGCAACCACCACTGATTAAGAACCCCTGCTCTTAACTTCACGCCAAGTAGCTTGAGCAAGATATGGAATTGTTCGTTGAGTACCAATTAGTTCTCGATTCTTCAACGAGTTTGAAGAAAACTTTGTGCTTTGAAAGTTGAATCAACGAAGCGCCATGTCTTGTTCTCCTTGAATGGATTCGGCTAGGTTGAAGCTTATGGAACAAGAACACAAAAATATTTTTTCAAAGCTCTTAATTCCTTATTGATTTCCACTTACTTATAGTTAAAGTAGAAATCAATTTAGGAATTATTTCTTACCTAAGAATATGCAACAAAGATGGTAAGAGAATTAGTAGGAAAGAATATAGAAAGATTTTCTTAGATTTGTAGTAGGAAAGAATTTAGGAAACTAAATATTTCCTTCCTAAACAAATCTAAGAGAATAAGAAAAATTTTAACCTACAAAAGGAGTCATTAATATTCATAGAAATCGTAATATATCAAATATAGAAACAGATTAAAATCGCAGCTTTTTGCCGATCCGAAAAATGATTCACCTATCGCCGCCTTCCGAATCACATAGTTAATCGCACTCGTAAACACAAATGTTGACCGCTTTTATCATTAAAAATCATTATATTTATTAAGATAGCTAAGATATAAAAGTGAAAAATATGACACATATTTTTCCAACGAACGTTGTCCACCGAGGCGTAGCAGCCACCGGTCCACTGCAACTGTATCTCTTCTCCAACACCCACTACCCTCCACCACCTATAGAATTAAAAAGATCCTTCTCATCTACCCTTAGACCGGCTAAATGTTCATTGATATCAAAGTGTGTATATTAAGGCTTATTTAGTGTAATCTAATATTTTTAAAGCGCTTTTACTTGTTATTATTTATTTTTCTAATTCATAAAGGGTGAAGAAAGAAATTATTGCAAACAAAAGCCACGAAACAAGGAACGAATCAAACTCTGACCTCAAGTTGAGTTTGTCAAGACGAAGGTTAGTGAACCGCCGCTGAGTGGGGAGTTCTCCGGACGATCATCATCACTTGCAGCTACCTACATCTCCATCGAAAGTTCCCACGGCACATCTCGAATCGAATCCCGACAAGTCCTCTTTACTCCAATAGCTTGAAGCCGACATCCATGGTGCCGCCGTAGAGTGTCTTCGTTGTCTCATGTATGTCATGTGCAAGTCAAGTAAACCCAAAATGATCCAAAGCGCACAAGCAGCTTGCTTGATGTCGGTTCCCCTACCGTTAAAAGTTCAAGTTAGAAATGCATAGTTTCATGTTAACAAATTTCAAAATTTTAATGACCTAACTTTGAAAACTCATAACTTTTACCACAGTGTTGAATTTTTGAATGAAATTAGTGGCTATGGAAAGTCCTATATGTGATCTAATAATGAAATTGGAAGCACTCAAAAAATACATCAGATAAATATTTTATGAATGTTTTAAAGTTAAATCTGCCTTAAAGGAACTGGACAACTTTTCATAAGCAAATTTAAGACCATTTTCACTCATCAAACATTGTATTAAATATTTAAAATTTTAACATGTTGTAGTATGTTGTCTCAAGTATCTACAAAGAAAAATTTTAGAATTTTTGAATTCGCTTGAATGGTCAAATAATTTATGGGACACCATCACCCGTTCAGAAAAACCATGAAAATCTTAAAGAAAAATCATTTTTCCCGTATGCTTTTATTATCTTTCTAAAAAAGACATAATTTCACGTGTTATTATTTAGTTTTTCTAATTTAGACAGTGAAGAAAAGAAATTATTGCAAACAAAAAGCTACGGAGTCGAAGAACGAACTAAACTCGACCCTTCAAGTCGAGTTTGAGCACAGACGTAAGCGGGCGAACCAAAATGGCGAGTGGAGTCTTCGTGACTCCATCATCGATGGTGTTACCTACATCTCCATCGAAAGTTCCTACGTGGTCATCTCGAATCGAATCCGGATGAGTCCTCTTTACTCTAATAGCTTCGAGGTCACATCAATGGTGCGCCAGGTAGGTGTACTGGCCAGTTCTCAAGTATGTCATGCAAGTTGAAGTAGACCCAAATGATCCAAATGCAAAAGCACTATTTTGCTTGATGCCTGTTCCTCGTACCAAGTAAAAGTTCAAGTTAGAAATGCAAAGTTTTACATTATCGAATTTCAATGCTACTATTCCAACTTTGAAAACTCATAACTTTACTACGTGTTGAATTTTCAAATGAAATTAGTGGCTATGGAAAGTCCTATATGTGATCTAATTAATGTAAATTGGAAGCACTCAAAAATACATCAGATAAATATTTTATGAACGTTTTAGCAAGTCACTTTACCCGACAGTTAGCTTTTTCAAGCAAATTCGGTGACTGCTTTCAATTTATCAAACATTGTATTAAATGTTTAAAATTTTAACATGTTGTAGTATGTCATGTCTCAAGTATCTACAAGTAAAAATTTTAGATTTTTGGAATTGCTTGAATGGTCAAATAATTTAGGGACAATCTATCACGGTTAAGCATAAAACTATGGAAAGAAGAAAATCATTTTTCCCTAATTACTTATTATACATTATCTTTCGTAAAAGACATAATTTTAACACACATTAAAGGGGCACGGTAAAATATTATTTGTAGTCGTCCAATATACTCCTTTAGAGATTATCTTAGTGCCTTAAGGGTTGAGAAAAACTTCGGGTGTTATATATTACTGCAAGTTGGTGTTGTCGCAGTTTAAAATGGGTTGTTGTCACCGATGCATAGCCAACGCTTCTCCACCGCACGTGCTACATCGACACCCCATCTTTCTCTTCAATACCAACACCTCCACCACCTATAGAATTACAAGAGCCTTCTCATCTCTCCATAGGTCGGGTAAAAGTTCTTGATATGAAGGTGTATAATCAATGCTTGTTTAATGTAATTCAATTTTTTAAGGCTTTACTTGTTGTTATTTGTTTTTTAAATTTAGACAGCGAAGAAAAGAAATTTTGCAAACAAAAGGCATGAGCCAAATTAATCTGATCGAAACTTGACCTCGTTAGTTGAGTTTTGTTTCGGCACTAAGGGGCGAATCCGCCACGATGGAGTCTCCGGATCATATCATCGAGGTGTCACCTTACATCTCCATCGAGTTCCCTCACGACGTTATCTCTAACTCAATCCTGACGAGTTCCTCCTTTACTCCAATAGTCTTGACACCACATCCGCGGAAAGCTTCATTGGGTATCCTCGCTGTCTCACGTATATCATGTCATGCAGTGGTTACCCAAATGCAAAAAGCATTGTTTTGCTTGATGCTCTGCCTTTGTCAAGTTAAAGTTCAAGTTAGAAAAGTATAGTTACATAACACTGAAATTTGGCCACATTATCCCTACTTTGAAAATTCACAACTTTACTACGCCCTAGAATTTTCGAGGTGCAAAATCACATACAATGGAAAGTCCATATGTGATCTAATAACAAAATTGAAGCACTCTAAAACATACGTCGATAAATTTTTATGAACATTTTAGTTGGCTGTCTTATGATACTCTGGACATATTTTTCAAGCTAAATTCTGACATAATTTTCACCTATCAAACGTATGTATTAAATGTTTAAAATTTCAACATGTTGTAGTATGTTGTCTCAAGTATCTATAGTAAAAATTTTGAAATTTTTGGAATCTATTTGAATGGTCAAATAATTTGTGGAGACACTTATCACAACATTTAGGCAAAACCATGTAAACTTAAAGAAAATCATTTTTCCCCGTCTATGCCTAGAAAATATCTTTCTCAGTAAAAGACATAATTTTAACACTATTCACAAGCACGAGAAATTATTATTTGAGTCGTTCAATATATTTTAGAGATTATCTAGTGACCATCTAGGTTGAGAAAATCTGGACAAGCTACAAAGATAATACAAAAAAAGGTTGGTGTTTGCTGCAGCCTAAAACTATTGTCACCGATGCATATCAAACGTTATCCACTGCAATAATCGATTCTCCCTCAATCTCTCTCTACCTGTACCACCCACCCTCCACCACCCATAGTAGAATTACAAAAGTCTTCTTCTATCTTCCTTAGGTCGGGCAACGTTCCTTTGATATCAAGTGCGTGTATAATTAGGGCTTATTTAATGTATAATTAGGCTTATTTTAAGGCTTTTCACTTATTGTTATTTGTTTTCCTAATTTAAACAGTGTGAAGAAAAGAAATTTTGCAAACAAAAGCCACGAGTCAAGGAACGACGCAAACTTGACCTCAAGTTGAGTTTGTTTCACCCATGTGGTGAACCGGCCACGAGTAGTTAAGCCTCCAAGATAATCATCGATTATGTACCTACATCTCCACCAAGTTCCCCTGCTGGTCATCTCACCACTCAACTTACTCAGTCTCTTTATCTCCAATAGCCATAGATGCCACATCCATGGTGCCGGGTTGGGTGTCATCGTTGTCTCATGTATATGTCGGTAGAAGGGACCCCAATGGGTCAAATGCAAAAGCACTGCTTTTGCTTGATGCTTCCTCCTTTGTCGCTAAAAGTTCAAGCTTAGAAATGCATAGTTTCATGTTTCAAAATTTCCAAATTTTCTATCCCCACTTTGAAAACTCATAACTTTACTACTGTGTGGAATTTTGAGTAAAATCAGTGGCTATGGAAAGCCTGTATATGTGATCTAATAACAAAAATTGAAGCACTCAATATATACGCCGATAAATTCTTTTGAATGAACGTTTTAGCGATCTCATATGGCACCGGGATAACTTTTTCAAGCAAATTTGGCTAACATTTTTACTTATCAAACGCATGTATTAAATGTTTAAATTTTAACATATTGTAGCATGTTCTCTCTCAAGTTATCTACAAGTAAAAATTTAGAATTTTAGAATTTGTTTGAATGGTCAAATAACTTGCGGGGACATGTATCACTGTTTAGGCAAAACCATGTGGAAACTGAAAGAAAAATTATTTTTTCCGGTACAAGACTTGTAATCTTCGCACAAAAGACAATTTTAACATCATTCGCCGACATCGATAAATATTATTTCGAACAGTTCAATATTCATATTTGTAGACATTCCTAGCTTAATCTCTTAGGTTGAGAAAAATCTAGCGCTATGCATAGATAATATGCAAGTGGTGTTGTCATTTAACTGAGTACCGTGTTTGTTGTTGCCTCACCTTATGCACAGCCAACCTCATCCACCAAGGTACACAATCGGGACACTCCTCCATATTTTCTCTAATGTACCCACCACCCTCTACCAATTGTGAGAGAATTACAAGAGTTTTCGTTCCTCCTTTAGGTCGGGCAAATGTTCATTGATATCAATGTGTGTATAATAAAGCTTATTTATTAAAATTCAATATATTTTTTAAGGATTTTACTTGTTGTTATTTGTTTTTATATTCGGATAGGTGAAGAAAAGAAATTCTTGCAAACAATGGCCGTGCAGATTTGGGCGAACTGGACTCAAACTTGACCTTGGTCGAAAGAGCTGGTCAGCACCAAGGGTGAACTGCTACGCAGTAGTCTCCCAAGACAACTTATCGCATTAATCACCTATATCTCCACCGAAGTTCCCCATGGTCATTCCAACTCAATTCTGACGTGTCCCTCCTTGTCTCCATCAAATTTCGCATGCCACATCCATGGTGTCGGGTTGGGTGTCATCGTTGTCTCATGTATATCAAGTGTCATGGTAAGTGGACTCAAATGGCCCAAATTCAAAAGCACTGTTTTGCTTGGATGTTTCGCTTCTTGTGCCGTTAAAAGTTCGGGTTACAAACGAGCAGCGTTTCATGTTGTCGAAATTTTAAGCCTATTATCCCATCTTTTGAAAAACTCATAATTTTTACTATGGTTGGAATTTTTGAATTAAATCGCTGGCTATGGAGTTCCCCATATGTGATCCAATAACGAAAATTGGAAGCACTAAAAAACATCGTGAGCAAATTTTTGCTTAACGCTTTAGAGACCTGGCCTTTACTGCATCGTAGGATGCCTTTTTCTAAGCAATTTTGGCCACCTTTTTTCACCTATCAAAACGATAGATTAAATATTTAAAATTTTAACATGTTACAGTATGTTGTCTCAAGCATCTACAAAGAAAAATTTCTGGCGTTCTTGTATCCGCTTGAATGGTCAAATAATTTGTGGACACACCTTATCACCAGCTTTTAGGCTAACCATACGGAAACTTTAAAGAAAAATCATTTTTTCCATGCGCCATTATCTTTCGTGAAAAAGACATAATTTTAACACCATTGAAAATACGAAATATTATTTGTAGTCGCCCAACAGACTTTGAGATTATTCCAATGTGGACCTTCTCGTGTTGAGAAACTTGGTGTTATAGCATAATCTCTAAGCGGTGTTGTCAGAAGCTAAACGTGGTTGTTGTCACCGATGGATACAACCAACGCTTCCAATCACCAAATGATACAATCGGGATTACCCACGACCTTTTCCCTAATGTACCAACTCCTCCACTACCTATAGAATTACAAGAGCCTTCTTAATCTCTCCTTGGTCTTGCAAAAGTTCCTTGACATGAAGCGTGTGTATAATCAATGCTTTGTTTAGGTGTAATTCAATATTTCTTTCGAGGTTTTTACTTGTTGTTATTTGTTTTTTCTAATTTAGATCGTGAAGAAAAAAGAAATTCTTGTAAACAAAAGCCACGAGCCGAATGAACTGGATCGAAATTTGACCCTCAACTTGAGTTTTGGTTTCAAGACTATAGGTGAACCGGCAAGAGTGGAGTCTCGATACGACCATTTACGACGGCAGTCACCTTGGCATCTCTACTGGGAGTTCTTAAGTGTCATTTTGAACTTAATCCGCATTTGTGTCCCTCTTTTACCCAAACACCTCAAAATGCTACATCTATGGTGCCGGGTTAAGTGTCCTCGCTAACTCATGTATGTCATGTCAAGCAGAACCGGACCTCAAATGCCCCAAAGACGAAAGTAATCGCTTTTGCTTGATGTCATTCTGCTAAAAGTTCAAGGTTAGAAATGCATAGTTTCGTTATCAAATTTTCCAAATTTTCTATCCCCACTTTGAAAAAACTCATAACTTTTACCATGGTTGAATTTTTTGAGTGAAATCAAGGATATGGAAAGTCTTCTATGTGATCTAATAACAAAAAACTGAAAGCACTAAAAAAAAAAATATCGTATAAATATTTTTATGAATGTATTGATTTGAGCCGCTCTTATGGCACCAGTAATGTACTTTTTTCAAACAAATTGCCACTGCCTTCCCCTATCAAACAACAATGTATTAAATGTTTAAAATTATAACATGTTGTAATATGTTGTCTCAAGTATTTACAAGAAAATTTTGTTCTTTTGGAATTCGTTTGAATTGGTCAAATACCTAGTGAAGACACATATCACGGCTTAGGACAAAACCATGGAAACTTAAAGAAAATCATTTTTTCCATATGTTTGTCATCTGTCAAGAAAGACATAATTTTAAAAATCATTCACAAGCAATTATAAATATTATTCGGAGTCAGCCCAATATATATTTTAGAGATTATTTTAGTGACAATCAAGTTAAGAAAAATCTAGAGTTATAAAGATATTAACATGCAAGTGGTGTTGTTGCAATAACAAATGTGTTGTTGTCACCGATGTATAGCCAACGTAAGCATCCAATCGTGACGTAAGCAAGCAACGACATCTCTCGGACCCTTCTTCTAACAACCACCACCCTCCGACCACCTATAGAATTACAAGAGTCTTCTCATCTCTCCTTAGATCGGCAAATGGTCCTTGATATCAAGGTGTGTGTGGTATAATTAGACTTATTTAATGTAATTCAATATTTTTTAAGACTTTTACTGGTTAAGTTATTGGTTTTCTAATTTAGGGATGTGAAGAAAAAGAAATTCTTGCAAACAAAAGTCATGCGAAATAAGGAAGGTAATCGAAATTTGACCTCAATTGAAGTTTGGTTTCCATAATTAAGGGATGGAATCCCACACGCAGTGGAGTCTCTCTGGACCATCATCGACGGTTGTTACCCACATCTCCACCAAGTTCCTGCTGGTCATCTCTAATTAACCTATTTGACGAGTTCTCCTTTACTCCAACAGCTTTTAAGTCACATCTATGATGTCAAGTTAAGTGTTCTCGCTATTTCATGTATGCGTCATGTCGGCGTAAGTGGACCCAAATACTCAAAAATGCAAAAGTAATCAAGCTGGTTGATGCCTGCTCCTTGTCAGTTAAAAATTCAAGTTTAAAATACATAGTTTCATGCCAACAAAATTTCCTAGTTCACTATCCCACTTTAAAAACTCATAACTTTTACTACGTATTGGAATTTTTGAGTGAAATCAAGATCATGGAAAGCCCTATATGGGATCTATTAACAGAAATTGAATCACTCAAAAATACATCGTGAGCAAATTTTTATTAACGCTTTTAGCAGTCGCTTTATGGCATCACCGATGTGATTTTCAAGCAATTCGCCACTGCTTTACTCCATCAAACAATGTATTAAATATATTTAAAATTATAACATGTTGTAATAGGTTGTCTCAAGTATTTACAAGAAAATTTTGGGAATTTTTGGAATTCGCAGAATGGTCAAATAATTTAAAGAAAAAAACGCTTTTTAATCAAGTGTGTATATAATCAACGTTATCTACCACGCTAAGCACAATCAGATTATCCTCTCATCTCTTCTCTACCAGCCCACCACCTCCACACTACCTATAGAATTACAAGAGCCTTCTCATCTCTCCTTAGTTTCGCAAATGTTCCTCGACATCGCGGTGTGTATAATCGTGTTTATTGGCATAATTTAATATTTTTTAAAGGCTTTACTTGCTGTTATTTGTTCTTTTAATTTAGACAGTGAATGAAAAATTTTGCAAACAAAACCATGGTAGCCAAAGGAACTGGGATCAAAACTTGACTCAAGTCGAGTTTGCTCACACCAGGTGGCGAACCTACGCGATGGAGTTCCTCCTTCGACGATTACCAGGTGTCACCTACATCTCCACCGAAGTTCTTGTAAGTCATCTCGAACTCAACTGTGTATAAGTCCCTCCTTTACTCTAATAGTTCAGATGCCACATCTATGGCTACCGTTAGGTATTCTCGTCGTCCCATATATATCATACTCGGCATACTTGATCTCATAAATGCCCTAAACACAAAAGCAATCAAGTTTGCTTGATGCCTGTTCCTTTTGTCGTTAAAAATTCAAGTTAGAAATCAATAGTTTCATAATATCGAAATTTCCGTACTTAATATCCTACTCTTGAAAACCCATAACTTTTACTACTATTGAATTTTCGAGTGAAACCAATGGCTATAGAAAAGTCTCTATATGTGATCTATCAACAAAAATTGGTAAGCACTCAAAACATACGTCGTGAGCAAATTTTTTTATGAACGCTTTAGCTGGCCGCTCAATGACACTCAGGATGCCTTTTCGTTAAATTTCTTGGCCACTGCTTTCACCCATCAAACGCATGTATTAAAATGCGTTTCAAAATTTTAACATGTTGCAGCATGTCGTCTCAAGTATCTACAAGAAAGATTCTCGAATTCTCGAAATTCGCTTGAATAGTCAAAATAATTTTATGTGACACTTATCACCATTTAGGCAAAAACCATGAAAAACTTAAAAAGGAAGTGAGGCATCGAACCTTAACGCTTACATGAGTGCAAGAATGGCCTTAACGTTTCATGATGGTGTCTCACCCACCAGCCTAGCCGGGCACCCAGTTAGGTGCAAGAATAGTCTTCAGCAGAGCCCAGGCAGGTGTTCATCAAGTCGGTATTTTTTTTTTGCAACTTAATTACGCAATGAACTTTGGCTCCAAGAATTTCAATTGATTCCTAACTTTGTGCGAATGAGTCCCGAGTACTATATTTTTTATTAAAATTGTGGGTCCATCAAATTGGATTGAGCATCAATATTTTGATTGACCATTGATGAACTATTATAAAATGTTCAAAATTGAAATTTATACTATGTTAACAGTCGTGTTAATTAAAATTGTTTTAAATATTGCGGCCCATATTTGCACCAAACTTTAATTTGTCGCAAGCAAGAAGCCAGTTGGAACAATTAAATAAAATTTACTATACCACCAATTGATGACATAACCCGAGCGAGTCGGGTTATTCATCTTCTATTTGAAATTTATAAGTCGTTAACCTGCCTTATTTAATTTAATTTTTACATTGTAACAGGTCAGTGGGCTGAGCTCACTCTTCCTCATCTCACCCACCCCACCCCACCCTGTCAAAATCGAGCGCAGCGGGAGGGATTTCTCCTCCCGATCGCCGCCCGCCGCTGAATCTGTGAGGGAGAAATCCCTCCCTTCGCTCGGTCAGTCGGGTCACAGCGGGTGGGTGGGAAGTAGGAACCATTTTTTTTTTTTGCTTTATTTTTTTTAATGTAAAATTAATTAAAATTTAAAATAAGACTCATTCAATAACCTTGTAGCTCAAAATCGGATTGATTGGCCTCCAAGAATACGAGATCAGATAAAATCGAGCCGATCGGAAAGATAAGTAAAATTTTTTATTTTGTGACAAATTTATTTTTTTCTTCTTTTTGTTGTAAATTTATAAAATTAGAAGTTTGAATTTTAAATAATATGGGATACTTAATAATAATAAAATAATTTTTAATTAATACATTTGTTAATAATTATGAATTTTAATTTTGATTATTTTATAATAGTTCATAAAATATTCAAAAATAATTTAGTATATTATCAATTTGTTAGTTTTTAATTTTTAATAAAAATTAAAAGTATTCTGACTCATTTTCACTTTTAAAAAGCTAGGAATCCACCTGTAAATTTCTTAAGATTAGGTGACCATTTGCGCCTAATTGAAATATTGAAAAAATGCCACTCAACAATTTAACCCCTCGCTAATAAAGACAAAAACACTGCTAGGGGACCATTTTAAGCACCTAAAAGGACCAATTGGCGCACCTAAATAGATAAAGTTAGGGACCTTCCTACTAAAAATGAAACGTTAGGGACCATTTGCTTAATTAACGGTAAACGTTAGGGGACCATATTTGCGCTAATTTCCCAAAAAAAAATTATTTTTCCTGCGGCTATTGTTATATTTCTCACATAAAAAGACATACACTTAACACCATTCAAAGGCATCTATAAATATTATTTTGAGTCGTGTCCAATATATTTTAGAGATTATCTTAGTGACCCTCTGTGTTGAGAAAAATCGAGCTGCTACAAAGATAATATGTGTGCTGGTGTTGTCATAACTATAATGTATTGTCACCGGCGCACAGCCAACGTTATCCACCAAGATATGCTACATTGATTACCCCGATCTCTTTTCAATGTAACCACCACCTCACCACACATATAGAATTACAAGAGCCTTCTCGCCTCCCTTCTAAAAAGAATTAGTAATAACATACTTACTTCAATCAATATGACAAAATATGGTCGTTGTATTACATAATCAACGACTGTGGTATTTTTCTGGCGTTAGAAGCATTAAAAATTGTCTTCTTAGAATATATTTTGGAATAATGATATTTTTATCTATGTAGCACAAAAAAATTGGCACCAAAATTTCCATTCCTCGCTAAAAAGTTTTTTTCGACCTTAATTGTACATTCTACAACCACAAAATTTGTTGTTGAAAATATATATCATTTTATTTGCACTTGTCTCAAGAAATAAAAGTCTTAAAAAATTGACTTGCTAAAGAACATATAAATAACAACAAAATTTATTTTTATTGAATCGAAAACATATTCAACAACGAAACATACTTCATTATTGTTTCGAATTATGATAAATGACTTGTTAAAGAAATTCTCAACAACAAAATATTTTGGTTGCTTTAAGATTTTCAAAAATTTTAGCACCTAATTTCAATTTACTCTGAAATATTTCAACTAAATATACCTTTAGACTGACAAAAAAACAAATTTGTTCAGTGAAATTCATATTCCACCAATGACAAGTGCTCGAATTGTTAAAATCATTAAAAATTGATTTGCTTCAGAAATTGTCAACAGCCAAAGTTGTTTTGTCGTTGAATATACTAAAAAAATGGTTATGAATCAATTTTACAATGAAATTTGTATATTCTACTTACCAAGATTTTTGTCGTTAAAAAATGTGTACTTGTGAAATTGGCATCATTATCTTTTCTATTACATTGCAACACTTATATCACCAGGAAGGGAAAAATTTTTGTCTAAAAATAAATGTAGAGTTAGTTGGGACGTATGTATATACATGAGCATGTGCTTATATTATGTCTTTCTATGATTATTCCAAGTCCTCGATTAAATTTAAATTGAATTCGTTTAGTTGATTCCCTTTAACGGTGTTTGGGTAGTGATTTTTACAATAGCCTTTTTGAGAAGACGAGGCCTGGGTTAAGTGACCCGAGGGCTTGCATAGGGGTCTTAGAGTGACATGGACTTTGACTTGACGCTTACTTCATTTTTCACTTCTTCTGAAGTTTCGTGGGGATTGAATTGAGCATAACCAAGTTTAGGATAAGTGTCGTTTGGTATGAATTATAAATCCGGGCTTATTTTGATTAAAATGGTTTATTTGACCAAAAAGGTAAAAATATCATGCTACAAGGCAAAAAAATTTTCTCAAATAAACTATTTTTTGGTCATATAAACCATTTCGTCAAATAAATCATGCTTTTATAATCCACGTCAAACGGTTTCAACTATTGGCGCACTTAAAGCTAAAACAAGATACATTTTTCTCCTACTTCACCATACATTGTTCGTCAAGTCCTTCTTCAAAATTGAGTTACTATAGTCTTTAAATAGGTTGAACAATATTAACTAAAATATAATTGCCAATTGAAATTATAAATTTCAATGTAAAACTATTATCATTTTCTTTTTTAAAAAATTGTTGAAGATTTTAAAAAATAAGTTTGCTCTTCTTAAATATTATTTTTATTTTATAAATCTAGCACCCAATATATGAGGAGTATTATTAATTATAATATTATTATAAATAAAAATTATAAGTTAATATATAAATATATGGAATTTCTTGACTGGATAGACTATCCAATGGAATGCTTGTAACTTAACAGAGTCAACTCATATTAAACCCTTCATTAACTCCATAAAAATAGAATTAGAGGCCCACTTATATTAAAACTCCAAAAGTTAACCCACTAATATTAAACCCCCAAATTACTCACCACTATCCGTGAAGTTGGAGAAAATTCTCTACTCCTTCTCTTTTTCCGTCTATCATCCCTATACTCCTTGTCCCTTCATTAACTGCATTTTTGTTTTGAAGACTTGTTTTTCATGTACAAAATTTCAGTTCTTATCAATTAATGGTCCAATTGAAAGTTTGTTGTTTTCAATTTATCTAAAATCCGACTTAGTATTGTAAAATTTTGAGAAAATCCCCAGCCAAAATTGAGGGATCAAATGTTTACATCTTTTAATAAAGATCCTGTGATTTTAATAGGTATTTTTATGTTTGATAAAGATCTGTGATTTAGCTGAAATAGTGCAAATAAGAAAAATGAAGTCTAAGAATTGAGGTGCACGTTCTGATTTTTTGTGTTTTATGAATATTTTTAGCTTTATTACACACACACCAATTGTTAGGGAGTTTTCATTGGTTTCCATGCTTTATATGTTACTACGTGCTTGTATTGTTTAAAACAACCCTCAAATGTACAAGTTCTCTAGGAAGGCACCTCAATGCAGCTTCAAAGTGCTATGGTACGTCTTCCATGACTTTATAATATCACATTATTTGAGAGGGAATTGATGTATAACCCACCAAAATCTTGTACACACACATGAGTCAGACCGACAGTTGCAAATACATTTATATACATATATAATTAAATAATTAGTCATCAATGTTAGGATCGTCTCATTGTATAAGTTGACATACCTATACAATTATATTTGGACAATAGAAGTCTAGAATTTTTTATTACCATAAGGGTGTATATATATATTTATCTTGATATCTAACTCCACAAGACAAAATCTCCATTTTTTTAATTAAATGACATAAACGTAGACCACAAGAAAATGTTATGTGTATACATATATACCTAGATAAGTAGACATCAAACGTAGACCACAAGAAAATCTCCATGTATGTATGTATGTATGTTGAATAAACAGTTGTCCAGCTATGCGACCTGACCTGATCCAAGTTTGAGTATAAAAATAAATTTGGAGGGGAGGAGTTATGTTTAAATTTGAAATTTAAGTCCCACCACATATAACTTCCATGCAACTCCCCACAACTCTATATTATCATAAGAATGGAAATTAAATTCAAAAGTGTATAGAGATGAAATAAGATATGAAGTTGGTGGTCGAAAAATATCTCATATTCGGTTCTTGGATTAGCTGGAGATGGCTCTTTTCCATTGTGATTGAGTTTCTCTGACCAAATAGCAGCGTGCTTTGATCGAATAGTAAACAAGTAAACATGACAAGTGATTCAACCTCTTAATTTTAGATTTTCAAGTAAGTTCTACTACTTTTTGTATTCGATGAAGCACGTTATAGTATTATTACATTAGTATTAGAGCCTTTAGTGAGTTGTTTCCTTGCATGTTAATGCATCGAAAATTTGATTTAGTACACAATATATATACATGCAAGAAATCTGAATATGGCAACCATTTGTTAAAACTTGAACACACTTTTTAATGACAAATTATGAAATACTCAACATTAATTCGCAGAAATTTAGACTATATATCCATATCATAATGTAGAACATGTCTACAAAATTTCACATTATTTGATTTATTTCAAGACAAAATCGAAACTATAGTTCAAAAATCCAAAACTTCAAAACATGATTCTTTTCCATTGTCATTTTAGTGTTATAAAATTGGTATAGTTAGAAAGGTATTTGTATTATCTTTCCAACGGTATAAAGAATTTTAATTTGGACTTAAAAACAAAGGAGTTATGAGATTTAAAAAATCAATTAATTCGAATTGATTTGGTGTGAAAGTTTTGAATTTAGGGGTCCATATTTATAGGTTTTGAAATATCTTTTTGAATGGGTGTGTGCCTCATCATGGTGGAGGTGCACCACGGTCTAATTTATCTTTTAACACTGTATCAAATCGCACTATTTCATATTTTACATGTGATATAATCGTTTCGTATTAAACCTTGAACAAATGTGTCTATTCATCATAGCCTATTCATCAATTACATGTTTTTTTATTGGAGGCTTTTTCAATTCACCTAAAATTAATTGTAATTGCATACATCATTAAATGTATTTAATAATTCAACCCGTATAAAATTCAATTGAATCCCAATGACATACTGACGGCATATCTTCAATTTTTTAACTTCGTTCGGCAACCAGCCGACTTTTGTAATGGAGTAGTTTCAAGAAATGGGATTTTTTATTGATGGGGTTGGCTGGAATTACCTCTTATAATTAGAAATAATTTCTTCAAATTGTGATTCAATTGTTTTATAACACGAAGAGAAACCTGTAGAATTGAAGTGAGGTTTCTGCAACATAATTTGATTAGATCTTAGGGTTTGAACCCTTTTCTGTTCTTGTTAATTGGTTTTTACTTTTGCAATATGTTTAAAACCTTTAGTTAAACGCATGGAATCAATAGATAATCCTAAAATAGCTAATTAATAATTAAGCAACTCAGAAATCTTTAAAATATATACATGGCATCATTTCCAATTTACCGCATACCTTACTGTGAAATTTAATTTATATTTCCAATATTTGTTCAGCTTATTGTACCCAAATTTCAGTATAAAAACTCTTCAGAATAAGTGTGGGGTGGTGGAGGAAAAGGTGTGGTATAGGTGGTGTGCGTGTGGAGACCTTGACACTATGTTCTTAACATTTTTTTTTTTTTTTTTTTGGTATTTTTATCATTAGTTTTCAATTTATTTTCACATCTTATTTCACATGACGATTTTTTTTTTCAAATGTTCTGCATTAAAATAAGGATAAATATTTTCTCAAACTCAGTATTTATTATTTATTTTGCTTATTTACAAATACTGAGACAACAAAATATTTTTATACCTCTTAATTAACTATTAGGATGTAAACTCACTATTGTACGACAAATATGGGCACGTATAAAATTAATATGCTACTTACAAAAAGCAGATAAAAATAATTAATGACATAAATGTAAAATGAGCAATAGTTGAAGATATTATTTATTGTACTGAAATGTGGTGGTTTGAATATAAATTAAAAATCGTTGATACAATTTATTTTTTCTAGTGTATTTAAAAAAATTTGTCCTAGAATAATTGAAGAGCAAGACCACCATTTCTCTTCTTTATTTCGCCCAACTACCTCTTAAGAAAAAGATTGAAGACTATAATTTCTTTTTTCTCCCAACCATTCCATGATAAAGATTCGCTGGGTTAAGACTACAATTTGTGTTCACACCATTTAACCTTACAATCTTTTTCTAGTAATTTTTTTTTTTCAAAATTTCTAAGCTTAATTTTGTGAGGTTGTCGATCACTTAGTCCTCGGAATTCTATGTAGATCCTCCACTGAATTTTAAAATTAGAAATATTATTCTCCTGCGAGTATCCAACTTTTTGTAAATCACAAATATACTTCCTACAGAAGTTGGCTATTAAAGAGACGAGGTTAAAAATTATATATGGAGATGTTTCAAAATTTAATTTGCACAGGAGATGACCCTTTCATTGTTTCTGGATTTTTTCTTAGAAATTTTCTTTAATAGCCAAAATTTCCTTATAAATAAAAAGATCACTTGCAAGGAATGAGGTTTACTGATCGAATATAGCTCAAAGATTGAACCTCTTTGTGCTTTTTTTCCTTTTCCCCGCAGTGGATAGCGAAGTCATGTATTTCTATTTGCTCTTGTTTATTTTATGTCAAAAAACTATTAAAATCCAAATTTTTGATGGTTAAAACCTTAAACCATCAAACTGCGGAGAGAATGAGATGCATGGTTATAACATGGAAAGAATGGCAAATACATCATTCTATCATCAACTATGTATAAAGATACGGCAAGAATGTATACCACAATTACCATACTGGCTATGATAAGAGATTCTTGATTTTGGGACTTGGTTTATCGCCATGTGAAACAAGTGTCAAGGAAGACCTTGAGAACAGGTTTATTTAACTACGGTCTATATCAAATGATCTTAATGTTTTTATATATATTTTAAACATGTTAGCAACAAATCACAACCAATTGGATTATGCAAAATTTAGAGGTATTTATGCTTCTAAGTCGATCAAAAAAAAATCCAATATAATTTAAACTATCTAGTTGATATTTGGGAATGAAATGTACCCATTTATGTGTTGTTTTACATTACCAATTACATATTTATTCAAAAATTTCCTATTGAGTGGATCTTATTATCCATTTGTTCAAGACATAGTACTACATGTATCTGTATGATGAGATTTAAGCGTGAGATCACCCACTACAAACAGTGGCAAATGGTGGTGGATAACCCCAATTGTTGGAAAAAAATATGTAACTAACTTACAATGTGAATATAATGAATTGTTTCAAATTATATGTCATTAACTCATTTATACACATTTTCTTTGTAGGATGATATGGTCACGCTTTTTATCTTCACAAAGAATATACCGGGATAAATGAAGGTCGAGTGACTTATCGGTGATCGACCACAAGTTACTTTCCAAAGAAGACATGTCGAGCTTCCTCCATCCAACACGAGAATTTTGAACTCGGCTTTACGGTCCAAACACACATAAAGTCAACTCACTTTTGCTAGAGAGAATATTGGAATTTTAGAGAAGCAAAACGTTGCCATTATTGCTCTTTCTGATCAGCTCATGCTCTCAAACTGAAGATTCTACCACACTCACTCACCTAGTTAGCTCACCCCTAACATAGTCTGATCCATGATTATCAATACAAGTGCACTAGCGTTAATAGATTAAATGAATATCTTATTTTGATAAACTTTTTGTTTTGTTTTTCTCTTTGTAAATACACATGTATGTGCTCAGAGTTATTTCGAAGGAAAACATGCACCTGCTGTTTTATTTTCTTTTTCTTTTAGTTTTTATGTTAAAACACTGTCGGTAGTGTATGTTCCTTTTGGCGTGAGTAAACATATATTTGGCAATACAAAAATTGTTAACTCATATTTTGAAATTTAACATTTATTGTATTTAGATGGCTCAATTTATAATAGCTTTGCATATTTGTTAGATAAATTAATTATTAAAAAAACTTGGTACATAATTGCTCTACTACAAAGTTTTGGTCCCAGATACCTTCGGACAAGGTCAACAACGTTAGCTCTACTTAATCCTGAACCTCCGACTAAATCAATTTCGGTTTGAGACTCATTTGTGCCTCACTATATTAAATTTTTAGTTGGGCTTAACATAACATCTAATTAAAATGTACATTGGTCATGGATGATTTTCACTGAACCAAATGTTTTTTAGTCGGCTATCATAAACACCGATTTTTTGCTATCCTTTGGTCATGCGTTGTCTTTACCAACTAAAAATATCCTTGGTCGGCGTAGCATATGACCGACTAGATATCCTTTGGTCGGGCGTTGTTCATTACCAACTGTAACGATGTTTTAGGTTAATAATCATAACACCTAATTAAAATCATATTAATATCGAGATAATATTTATCATTCAATACTACGAGAAGTTTCCTGTATTTGATTCACCGTTAGTCTCCGTCACACCAGATTGCCGCATCATCAATTTTCAAATACCGTGGATAATATTTATTTACGTGGAGCTTACAATATGGTTCCATCACTTGTTTAGCTGCAGAAAGGTCTTCCGGCCTTGTAGTGGATTATAAAAAATATATCTTCACCAAGTCGCTTCCCACATCAGCGCGGAAGCAACTGAGAGTACCTAAACTAGCCTGGGGCATGTCCAAGTTACTAAAGTTGCTTAAGTATATGCAAGCAAGAGAAGGTACTATGTTTGACAAATGATTAGTCATCATCGAGCATGGCACATTTAGAGAATGTCAAACGACTCTCTTGTGTATTCAACATGCTAATTCAATGTTGTGCCCACATCAATAGACAAGTGGAAGACAATCCAAGACTTACGGATCTATCTAGGAACCTTCTTGACTATTAATAATTAAGATCATTACTTGACCATTGGACAAGTATTATTCCTTTAGATGGACCAATTATGAGAATCTAGAGGTTATAAACCTCCTTTTTAAACCTTACAACTACATTAAAGCAATCCCATCTCTCTCCTCTTGAGCTCCTCTTATATATAATGGCCCTAGAAGTCCAAAACCAACAACCCAATCCCTTCAACTAATTTGTGGTAGTAGTTAAGGCAGCTAAAATGGATTGTTGTCATTGATGCATAGCCAACGTTTCTCCACCGGCTACAATCGATTACCCTGATCTCTTACTAAGAAAAATGGAAATCGAAGACCAATTTTAAACCACAAATATGAATTGATTGTTGAATACGACGAGAATCTAGCAAAATAAAAAATTTCGTTGTTAATAATTTATTGTGAAACCGTAGAAATGTCGACACAGAATGTTTTAATAACAAATATTTTGTTGTTAAATATATGTATTCAATCCACTCAAATATATTTCGGCCGGTGGGAAAGTTTTTATAAAATTGGAGCCATTCTCGCCAAAAAATATTTTCTAATATCAATATATATTTACTATGACAACATTGTTTGTTGTTGAAAATAAATTTCAACGACAAAAATTACTGGCCGGGTGATTGTTTTAAAAAATGGCGCTTGCAAAATTTTTTTGTTCCTTCAAAAAAAAGAATTAGTAACAAATATGTACTTTTGATTGACTGCAAAATATGGTCGCTGTATTACATAATCAATCTGATCGTGCATTTTTCGTCATTAGAAGTATTAAAAATTGTTTTGTTAAAATATATTTTCAACCCACATCTTTTATCGCAGAAGGTAATAAAAAATTGGCACTAAAATTTCCATTCCACTTAAAAGTTTTGTAGACCAAATTGTACATTCTACAACTAAAAAATTGTTAGTAATATAATACCCATTTGACACTTTGTCTCTTGGTCACAGTCTTTAAAAAAATTGACTTGCTAAGGAACATATAAATAACAACTAAAATTTATTTTTGTTGAATCTGAAAAACATATTCAACAACGAAACATACTTCGTCGTTGTTTGAATTATGATAAATGACTTGTTAAAGAAATTTTCAACAACAAAATATTTTGGTCGTTTAAGATTTTAAAATTTTAGCACCAAATTTCAATTTATAGCTGAAATATTTCAACTACTTATACATTTCACGACCCAAAAAAATTTGTTCGTGAAATTCATAATCGACAATGACAAGTGTCGAATTGTTAAAATCATTAAAATTGATTTGTTAAGAAAATTGTCAACAAATCAAATTTGTTTTGTCCTTGAATATACTAAAAAATAGCTATAAATCAATTTTACAATGAAATTTGTATATTCTACGACCAAGATTTTTTTCATTAAAAATACATGTACTTGTTAAATTGGCATCATTATCTTTTCTATTACATTGTAACACTTATATCGTAATGAGGAAAAAAAATTTTGTCTAAAAATAATGAAATATAATTGCCAATTGAAATTATAAATTGAAACTATAAATTTCAATGTAAAACTATTATCATTTTCTTTTAAAAGAAATTTTTTGAAGATTTTTAATATAAGTTTGCCCTTCTTAAATATTATTTTTATTTTATAAATCTAGCACCCAATATAAGTTTGATCAATAATACTTTTGGCATTACCACAATACATGGTGTGATAGAGAATGAATTGAGTTAATCCCATAATGATTTAAGTTATGTGAAATATAATGAAACATATATACCTTTCTGTTTGAGTGCATAAATTTGTTGTTTCAATTGTTGATTTTTCACATCTATCCAAATTTGTGCTACACTTTCAGCATACAAGATACTTGGATGGATCCTACGACATAATTTAGAATCCAACTTCTAACCAAATCATTACATCGTTTCCAATTGGGAACATCGCCTTTCTTTATTAGAATTGGGAGTGATCCATCCACAAAACCCAATTTTCTTTTTTGCACGGCGTGCTATTGCTATTGCACAACTCCGTGATTCCATAATTGTCTCCCGATTGTAGTGGAGTAACAAGAATGATAGATGGGCTATCCGGTGATGAATGTCATAAAGATCGATTTTGATTGAAGTTTTTTTTTTGTTAAGGGGAAAGTCCCGGCGAAAACCCCCAACCTCGTGTCGAGGCCCCTGACCATGCAAAAAGGTAAATCGAGGGATGTGCACGAGTGGCGGGGACACGAGGGAGAGAGCCAAGGCCAACCCCTGTGATGTAATTTCTACAATATTTCGTTGAAAATCGCCCCACACGGAATCGAACTTGCGTTGTCGAGGATTTCTCCCCACATCACCTCAAGTCTTACCAACTCACCTATGCCCCTAGGGGCGATTTTGATTGAAGTTGATGATGATGTGATGGTGGCAGAAGGATTTTCATGAAAAAAAAAATGTGAATAGATGGTTGGAAAATATTTGTTTAAATCTCTAATACCATGTTAAAACATAAAGAGAATTGACTGTGAAGCCTATTGAAAATACTTCTCATTCAATTGTCTATTTACAAACTAATAAAATGAATTTGACACTAAAAATATGAAATGTGATATGGACAATGTTGACTTGGTGAGATCGGTTGGGTGTTAGTTGAAATCATCCAAATTGTTTGAATTCGTCCAATATAGAATTTGATCATTAATATGCAAGAGTATTCATTATTTAAACTGTGTCTTCTTATTGTTCATCTCGTTACTCGTAGTGTTTTGGGATATATAATTAAGTGTAAACACTTTTAAAACTTTTTCTAATCAAGCAACCCAACATTTGGTTAGAATTAATTGCACGTAGATATGAAGAAACATTTTCAACAACAATTTATAATTTTCATAAATTAATATAAAATATATACTTTCTCATTATTATCATCAAAATCCTAAATAATTTATTTAGAGTATTGTCATTTGTCACTTCCCATTGAATAAAGAACGAAATCAACCTTAAACATTTCCCAAATTTGATCATACAACTCCATATATGAAATATTTTTGAAACAAAATGTTTTTGACATTGTCTGGATTATTCCCTATCCCTTTCCAAGTCCATCCACCTTTCTCACTCTTTTCAAATTCAACGAGATAACAAATGACAATCATTATACCATAATTCATACCTGCAATTCAACATAATATGTACATGTTAGTCCAATTAACCAAAAAACATCTACACGTGTATTAAATAATAGGAATAATACATTGTGTCAAATCGGAGGTGTTTGAAGATCTAAAAATAGTCCACCTTCGTTTGATACTAGAACTGTAGAATACAACTTCGATTGTAGAATTATAGAATACAACTTTGATTACAAAAAGGCCGCCCTATATCTACAAGTTACAAAAAAGGGTACCAGTTACGGAAAAAAGGTACCTTTTCATTTTTACATTATTTTGCTTATTTACAATAAAAATAATAATAAAATAATCAACTGGTTTTCAAAATATACTCCATCTTTAATGTTCTTCTTCTTCTCAGAAATGTTATGACTTCTCAAATGCAATCACTTAATATACTCAATCTTGGTAGATAAGGTAAAGAGTGAAGAAATAAATTAGGGTTGAGAGTGGATTTTGAAGAATGAAAGGAAAATGATGAATGGAATTGTAAGACTAGGTTTCTCGTAAATTTTTGAATGTTAAATGTCACTTGGGGCATTTTAGACATTTAAGTAAGAGTTTTTAGGATATGGGTAATTATATTCACACAACACTTTTTATTTTTTGTACTACATTTTAATTACATTTAACATCTTTAATCTTTTAACATTATAACACTCATGTCCCCAACTTTTTTATCACATTTTTATCTTCAACTTTTTATTAATTAACACATCTTGTGTTTGATAACATTTTAAATAAAATATTTGTTGAGAATTCGTAAAAAGACTTATTTGTCTATCATATTTTAAAACCAATAGATACAAAAGTACGATAAAATATTTTTTTCCTCATTTCAAAGCACGTAAACAAAATATCTCGACAAAAACCATCATTAATGATGAAATGTGCTATTTAATAAATGTTAAAGATAATAATTCGATGACAAAAAGTTAAGAGCATAATTGCAATAATGAACAAAAGTTGAGGATCTTAAGTACAATTAAAATGTGGTACGATTATAACAAATTGTAGTATGAATATAACCACCTTAGATATTTAGGGTGTGTTTGATTTGGATTAAAATCATATTTTTATAAAAGTTGGTAAAAAGTTGATGAAACGTGAAGCTAAAGAGTTGTGGGTTCATGAAATGCTGTTTTTTTAGCAAAATTTTAATTAAAACAAATGTAACCTTAATCTGCATTACATCTAAAAGGCTCTAAAAGAGAGAAATTTTTTGACCAAAATATCCACACGCATATATTAGATTTTCAATTTACCCTTGATTAATTTAAAAATAGTCTTTAAAATTGGTTCAATTAAATCTTAATTAATTAAAACATTTAAAATTCTTCACCTATACATCTACATCTAATAATTAAATCTTAATTAATTAAGGCCTTTAAAAGGAGAAATATTTTTGGACCAAAATCGTCACTCATATTTTAGAATTTTCAATTTACCATTGATTAATTTAAAAATATTTTAAAATTGGTTCAATTAAATTGTAATTAATTAAGGCATTTAAAATTCTTCACCCACATATCTACACCCACCGCTTCATTTCATGAATTGAATATAATTAATTGAAAATACTAACCTCCAACTCTAATCATCACAAATCACTATTTTATCAATTTATTCATGGGTTTGATGCTTTTCACAACAAAGAAGTTTAAGACAATAAATAAAATTGTGAATGAACCATGAATCATGAAAACTATAATGAGAAATTACTCATGTGCCTATTAGGTAAAGTCTTGAATTGTTATTACCACAAATGACATAATTATATTGAAATAGATGTTGATATTGGTAGCTCAACAATCGCCACCTCAATTTTGCGCTTGGCATTGGGGTATGTTATGGTAGTGATGGTGGACATGTATTTCTTGGTAAAGGTGCAATCGGATGAGGAATTATCAGAGATATTGTTTGGTGCTGTTAGGATTTGTCAAATGGAGATGGATTCTACAACATTTGTTGATAATACTATGCCATCAAAGAAAGTTTTGCCATGTGAAGATGAAAGTGAAAGTGAAAATGAAGATGAATAATGAGTTTTATTGTAAATTTTATCATTAGTAAGTTTATGATTTTTCTCAATCTTGGTGAAATTGAAAGGTAAAATTGAAAACATTTGTACACTTTATATTGAAGACACATAGTCCTAATAGATACCTAATTCTAAGAACAAATGATCTTTAGAAAACAAACATGACCACACGTGTGTGAGAGTGGAGCATCAAGTGAATAAAGTTATAAAAAAAAACTTTTACTTATGCCTTAACTTTTATACACGAAAGATAGATGTACAAAGCACATATATGGATTACCAATTATTTTTGGCTTATCAACGCATCCCCTTATATAGAAATGCCAATTTTAGTTTCTTTATGCTTGAACTTTAGTTATAAAAGTTTAAAATGATATATTTATACTATTATTTTTAAATTGAAATAATTTCCTTACAATTTGTTAATTTTAAAATGTGATGGTAGTTGAAATTTTTAAGGTTTTTACAAGAATTTTATATAAAACTGACATATCAAGTGTACCCATATTAACAAAAATCAACTTCAAGCACAAAAAAAATAACCAAATATCGATTTCGAATTCAAATGGCTGGCAATCAAGTGAAATATAAACTGAAAACTTTTAATTCTTTTACAACTATAATTTACTTGCTCGTTGCTGTCTCGAGCCTCTTTTCAGAAGTTCATGATCAATTATATTCAGCAGTTTTTTTCGAATTTCTAAGCAAATTGTCAATTTCTGTAATTTTTTAATCTAAGTGACTCGATGTACTAATTGAGAGTTGGATAAATAAAATAAAGAAATAGCTTTCAAACTTTTATTACTTAAAAATTTCAAAAAGTAAAAATAAATTCACAATGTTATTACAAAATCACGTGCAAAGTACGTGTTCTTAACTAGTATATAATAAAAGTCTAAATATATCCACATCACATTTTATTATAAGTGTACCACATTTAAACTGCATAAAAAGTCTATAATTTTTACTTATTATTACATCTATGTCCCTAATATTTTTACTATCGCATTCTTATCATCAACCTTCTATTAATTATCACATATTGTCTATGATAACGGTTCTTGTCCAAATATTTCATTAAGAAGGACAAAAAGACTCATTTTCCTCGCATTACTATTAAATAAGCAAAATAATAATAATAATAATAAATGTAAAATTTCAATTAAATATCTGTCTCTCATTTTAAAGCACACTAATAGATTTTTTAGATGACAATCGTTAGAAGGAACAAGATGTGTTAATTAATAAAATGTTTAATATAAAAATTCGATGAAAAAATTAAGGACATAAATGTGACAATAAATAAAAATTAAGAACTTTTTTATACAATTAAAATATAGTACATTTATAATAAAATATTATGTGAATATAACCACCTATAATAAAAGAATAATTATATTCACATCACAAATTTTTTTGTTCACTACATTTTAATTACAATAAAAATTCCCAACCTTTGCTCAGTATCACATTTATGTCCCTAAAAAATTTTATTTGCATTCTTATCCTTAATCTCCAATTAATTAGCAATCTGATCCAGACATAGAGAAACCGCATTGTCTCTTATTATTAAGCGTCCAAGAAGTTATGGCCATACTTCTAGTCACATTTAGGAAAATAATATTCCGATTTTCGAGATATTTGTATTTTCAATCTCTATAGTAGTTATTCCAAATCTAATTTTATTATCGAATGTGTGCCACTTTAATTTTTATATTGAATATTGGAATAATCCTTCTACCTTAGCATTTGGCGACTTGTTTTGTTGTTACCATTTGAATCTTTAGACAAAGATTTCTAGAGAAAGATAATATCTCTAATGTTGGAACTTTTAATTCTTGTTTTCAAGCTACAATCAAAGACTCCTATTTATTCGCATCCTAGGACCATGCTAGTCACATAACTCCTACTCAAAAAAAAAAAAAAAAAAAAAAACAAGTCATATACATTTGTTTGAAAATTTAAAAAGAGTATCTCTCTTCTCAAATCTATCATTCTCACTTCTCTCTTCTCAAATCTATCATTCTCACTTCTTTTCACCATTCTTCAAATCTCTCCTCTCAACCTTGTTCCTCCTCATTATTCTTCAACGCAAGCAAATTTCTACGATCGAATTCTACCGATAATCGGTATACTAATTAACGTGTATACATGTTTTGTATTAATACATTTAGTATGTATACATGTACCACACTAATTCATTTAGCATGTACATATCATTCATATCCAATTCTAGATCCTTCTTTCATTAGAATATAATTAATATAGAGTATCTAGTCAATAAATATATGAATATATGTGTCAATTAATTAAATAAAAATTCGGAAGTGTATTAAAATTGTCAAAATATAGATAAGATAAAATCGTCTCTAAAATAATTCTCATGCCATGAAACTTTTAATATATTAATTAGTTTGAAATATAGAAATAGTTGTTTTGTTTATAAATTTTAAATTTTTAAGTTTTCTACATTTAATTTTTGTTATTTTCTTGATCAAAGTCCAAAGTCTAGATAAAAATTGAGAGAATAAAAAGTTAATATAATTATTTTAAGGATTTGTGATCTGTTTTAAAAAAATTAAAGATTGTCATTTTAAGCTAAAGAGACGCTTCAAACGGGTAAAATCCATCATAGGCGTTGACAAAGCGATGGTCTTGACCGTCTCGTCGAGACCATTCCGAAGACATATTATAATAAAATTCGAGCACGTGTGCAAATTCTATGATCATTTCTATTGTGATACTATTTTTGTGATCTTGTTTTGTATAATACAAGATCAAACAACACATGACTATGATATCATGCTTTTATCTTTGATCTTGTTTAATTTGTCATATGTTTTGTTTGATACGTATTATGCAAAACAATATAATAGATTAAAGCATGGATTAAACAGATCAATTTATATTAATACACATTACATAAATAAAACATTATCATGGATTAAAACTAAGACATTCAAACAGTATCACATATTCAAACCTTGCCATAATTAAACAATATCAAAGATCACATAGATTCAAACAATATCACAGGATAAAAATAGTATCATGGATTAAAACGGTATCAAAATATACTAATTACCTAAACAAAACAGTATCATAGATTAAAACAGTATCATAGATTAAAACTAAGACATTCAAACAATATCACATGTTCAAACCTTGCCATAATTAAACAGTATCAAAGATCACATATATTCAAACAGTATCACATGATTAAAATAGTATCATAGATTAAAACGGTATCAAAATATACTAATTATCTAAACAAAACAGTATCATGGATTAAAACAGTATCATAGATTAAAACTAAGACATTCAAATAATATCACAGATTCAAACATTGCCATAATTAAACAGTATCAAAGATCACATATATATATTCAAACAGTATCACATGATTAAAACAGTATCATGGATTAAAACATGTTTCAAATGATAGTGAAATATTATGACAAAGTTTCAACCTATTAAACCTTGCCATAATTAAACAGTATCATAGATTAAAACTAAGACATTAAAACAATATCATGGATTAAAACTAAGACATTCAAACATTAGATTATGGAACATTCAATCTCCTATTTACAACAATTCTATGTCCATTTATATTGTGATCTTGTTTTGTATAATATAGTATCAAATAACATACCATGACTAAACATTAGATGATGGAACATTCAAGCTCCTATTTACAGATTAGATGGTGGAGCATTCAAGCTCCTATTTACATAAGATAGTGGAGTATTCAAGCTCATATTTACGATTCTATGTCCATTTACATTTTGATATGCTTTTGTATAATATAATATCAAGATGCTATTCTATATATGATCAACATGATTTACTCCATTGTTTATATAATCTGAAAATGCTCATTGTTTATATAACGCTAAAATACTCAACCCAAATACTCAACCCAGGATAAGACATTAAAATTAAGATTAAAACAAAGACATTAATAACAATATTTCTAAGTTAATTTGTTACCTCAAACTGGATTCTATGAAGTAACTTGTCATTTATTTTGTAGTTTCACATTACAACATTTGGAAAAAATAGTGTGATCCTCTAGAGCTATTTGTGTCAATTTCATCGAGTACAACCCAAAACCTTGGGGTTTCAGCATGGGGAAATATATAAGCAAGTGAATTGACTGCAAGATTATTGAGTGTTGTTTAGTAGAATTTAAAAGTAGTTTTTAAGAGATTTTGATAAAAGTTGATGAAATATATGATTTAAAAGTTAATAAAAGTCGTAAGTCCAATAAAATACGTGTTGAAAATAAGTTCAATAAAAAATAATAATTTATTTTAATCCCTGCCAAACAGCTATGAATGTGTCTAAGGGCTCATTAATTCCTCAAATTATGCAAGTAATTAATTAGTTTAATTTTACAAAAGGATCAGACGAACACGGAACACCAAGAATGAGAATTAACAATTCTTTTTGTAAAAAAAAATAAAAATAATAAATTTAACTTAATGTGAAATATCGATCCTAAAACATAATTCCAGCAATTAATATTCATAATATTTCTTCTTCTTCTTTTTTTCGTCAAAGGGATTTTGGCATTCAACCAAAAGTAATAAACATTTTATGAAAAAACGAATTATATTATAGTTCCAAAAATAAATAAAAATGAAGGAACATTTATCAAATAAAATAATTAAGAAACATTCATTAATGCAAATTGTCGAATAGAGCTAGAATACAATAATTTTAGTAACAAATTAGCTGTCATTCTCTCAAAATAATCAATAAGCTGCACAATTATAAACCTGGAATTTTGTTTTGATAATACAAATACGCACTCACAAAATCCAAATTGAAACTTTGAACATTTGATAAGAAGTAATAATCCTCTAGTCTATAACAAACCTCCACAAGAATACTTCAAAAAGATAAAAAAAAAAAGAAAAAATAATACTTCAAATTTTCTGCTCGAATCATATTGTTACATAAGCTACAACCTAGAATTGAAAATTTTGGACTTGGCCACACAGCGTCACTCTAATTGCAGAACCGGCGCAGCTGCACTTGAAAGACCGCGTGTGAAAAACTTTCCAAACTTCTGCATGCCACCCAAAAAAATAAAGCAAAAATAACTTTATTATGCATAACAAGAATGGCACGAAATCAGATGAAAACACATTAAAGCAATCGGAAGATAAAGTTGTTCTAAGTTCTACATCTATCATCCCAGTAGCAATGTTGCAGTGAATCCCGAGTGGTACGCCCAAATACTCCAGAATACAAAAAGCATATGCTCGAGAGTGTATATACAATTTTAACAATCAACAGGCAGCAAATGTATAATAAATTTCACACAATTTAGTTTATGGGGAAACAAGAGACAAAAATGTGTAGACACAGTGTATGAGTAAGAACGAACCCCTTTTGGCTTTTTCAACTAATATGTGGTGTATTAATGACATTTTTCATGAAATATATCATTGTCAATATCATTACCAACCGCACTAACATAAAGTTAAGATTCTTCCTTCCATTGTCTCTGCATCATTTGCTCAATTTAAACCAAACTAATAAAATATACTAGTAACCCAGAAAAGAAGTAGAAGAGAAGAGCTTCTTAAGGGTCCATTATTCATTCAGCATCATTGGCTCGATTTGGAACATACTGATAACTGTTATGTTCTAGTGACCAACAAAAAAAGTCGATGCGAAGTGCATCGTAAGGGTCCATATCCATTTCAAAGGATTTGAAAGTCAAAATTACAACTAAAATTAAACTTGAAGTTCTTAGAATGTAGTTGTTGATAACAAGAGCAACCAATAATGAATAATCTCTCTAGGGCACATTAGCAGCAGTATGCATATGTTCTCGGAATTCACAAAGAAGATGAAAACAAGCTATGCTAGGAACACAATCAAAAGTATCCGAAAAGAAAAAGTCATCATAACACAATATTACAATCTAGCATATAACACTAGACTACTCAAAACCCCACCAAATAAATGATGTTTTTGAGGTATAATTCAATGTATACACACAATTACACAAACATAAGCTCATCTATACTTGCAACACGACTCGAGAAACAGGAGAAACAATTGAACCTTGTGTCATCACAGTTATTTCTAAGATTCCACAGATAAATTAGAAATCATCAGCTAAAATTTACAAGCAAGTCATGCAAACAAAACATAGATTGAAGGCGTACACGAGAAGGGTAGTTCAACTCAAAGTTCTCTGTTTAACTACACATATAAAGCACAGCACCGAACCTTTGAAACTAGAATCAGAACCACGGAGACATAGAGAGGAGCCCCACCTTAATAAGATTGATGTACAAACAGGAAGCAGGCTCAATCTCAAGACCAAGCTCAAGCTCAAGCTCATCATCCTCTTCAAACAACTTCAGTAAACGAGCATACTGCTCTTCACGCTTCTTCTTTTGCCAAAACTTGAAAAGGAAAAAGCGATAAAAGCACAACTGCGACTAGCACCAGACATATAATAGCTACCCAGGATCCCATGTTGCCCCAGAAGGAGAAGGAGAATGGGACTCAGTTTTCTTCCATTTTGGAACTTGATGAATCATCTGAATAGCCTGAATGGAAAGAACATGTCTAAGCGGGAGTGAATTTGACAAAAGCTTGCTGATATTATTAAACAGACAGAGAACAAATGCCATTTTAAGCTATCATTTAAGATGAAGTAAGCCCGACTCCCCCACCACCAAAAAAGCGAAGAGAGAGATGGAACATTTATACGATCAGCCGGGATCAAAGCACCAGATAATAGAATTTGTTGTATGATGAAAGCTTCAACTAATTAAATCAATTTGTAAGGCGACCATCCAGGCTGTACTAATGATCCAATCAACAATAGTTGATGAATTCTTCAGAGCAGTAGCACCTTATCCACACCATTTATGAAGCTAGAATTAAGGGAGATGCACCTTTCAGCCTGATGTAGTACAACCCCCAACTCAAATCATATAGCTAACTACGAGACAGGAAAATCAGAGAAGAAATTCCGATTACCTGGTTTGGATCTTGAGGGTATATAAAAAAGGAGAAAATTACTGCCAAAAGTGAGTGTGCTTTATAAGATCAAAATCTGAAAATCCATGAAAAAAATGTTGAATATTACGAGACTCCAGTGCTCAAATTTGTTTGTCATGTCTGCTCGCTTCATCTTTGCGCAAAGCCCGAAAGCTTCAATCACGTGATTACCAATCACCAAAAGTTCCTATATAACTACCAGTATGCATTGCTAGTGTAAATTCATTGACGGTATTGCTAAATTGGTTTACCTACTGCCATTTTTAGTTTCTCTGATTTTGCGAATTGTAGTTAAAAACCTGATAAACAAGGAAATAGAATAGCCACGCAAGGCTTCAAATATTATTTTCTTCCAATTGTAAAATAATAACCATAGCACTAGTTAACGCTGAAAAATTTTCCATTCTTAAATATTTAGTTCTCCTATATATGTATACTCTTCTACCATTGTCTCAAAGTATCAAATTACAAAATTAGGTTTTTCAAATGCTCATTTTTTTTCCTCCAATTGTTTGCAGGTGATGATAAATTTTCCAATCGAAACCAGAAAAATCAAATTTAAGTCTAAATTCATTTTTCAAAAACCTAAAATTCCAAATAACAAGAGAACCCGATCGACCAAATTGGACCCAACATAACTCAAACAATTTTAAATGGAAATCCAATATTAAAGTTAATTCAATTTGTTTTTAAAAAAATCCAAATACAAAAATTGGAGCACTCAATTATTTTTATACAAACAAAATGCATTGCAAATATGAGCATAATTCTCGTCTAAAACATAATAAAAATATAAGCGAGAGATCCAGAAAATAACCTGAAATAAATTGCAAAAATATTGAACAGAATAACACCAAGAAACGCAACGATCTCTCAGGTGAGATCTCTGTCATTTTTCTTCTCTTTTCTTCCGTCTAAAATGTAAAATTCCCTATTTTTCTCTCTTAAACCTTTTTATTTTTTATTGTTTTGGTTCCTCAGGAAATTATCGACACTTTTTTTGACTTTTCCTTTTTGGTCCTTCAACTTTTTCTTGAATTCGAAAAATATTAAATTAAATTAAATTAAATTGTCTCCCGGATCAATAATATAGGGAAAATTCTAAGCTTAAATTATAATTTAAACAGATAAAATAGGTCGAACATATTTTATATTCATATATTTCATAAGATCTACAATTTATTATTCACTTATTATTTACACAATTTATATAACCAACAATGTATAAGCAGTGTTATTAAACTCGGACCGGCGATCGGAAAACCGGTGACCCGGTGTCCCAACCAATCTGATTCTTTTAATTGGACCACTCAACAATTGAACCGTTTACAACCCGAAAAAAATTGACGATTTTTTTAGTAATCCAGTGGCCCGGCCGGGTCATTACATAATGAAAATTTTCAATTTTTTTATTACTATATTCTAACCAAAAATGTACCAAGTACTCGTCCACTCTATTAATAACATGTTAATGTAATGAAGTACAATAATTTATGTTATTTTTTACAATAATTAGTTGATGTTACTAGTAGTTTTGTACTTATTTTGTCAAATAAATTTCTGATGGTGGTGATTTAATAAAAATATTCTTATTGTAAAAGTCTATTTTAATGTGAAATAATCGTAAAATTATGTATTTCAATATTAATGTGAGAGTGAGAGATAATTTTGGTGCAATAAGTTGAAGTTAAATAACCAACATAAAACAACCCGAGTGTATTTTTTAGTTAAATGGCCAACATAAAATTTGTCTGCAGTGTATTTTTCAGTTATATTCAAAGGAAAATTACACACACTAATGTAAAATAAGATCTTGAAAAGTATAGTATAACTAAATTGAATGTATCATTGAATGATAATATAAATTGTAAATTACTAAGATTTAATTAGGAATGACAACATTGGTAGGAGACGGGAATTAAAATATTTACATTTGTCGTCTTATTTAATTAATTAATTATTTTTTAAATACGATTTGAATGTTAATAAAAATAAAATAATATTAAAAAGTTCAGGATGGAGACAATGTTCTCGTTCCTATTGTGATTAGGGTAGGGTAGGGTAGGGTAGGGTAGGATAAGGAAGGGCGGGGTCAATGGACGGATTAGTAGATTTAAAGAGTCGTATAAATTTGAAATATTATCTTAATTAAAATTAATTCAGCCGTTTCATTTGAAAAATTATTTCCTACGAAATTCTCCTTGTTTGAAATTTAAAATCGGAACTCACCAACATATCATCGTTCCAATGTTCAGACTCTAATTTTTATCACGTAGATTCAAGAAGCTCAACTTTTCGGGAAAATCAATAAGAATCAAGTAAAGGGATCAGACCAAGATTTCATCCACACAAAAAATAAAAAATAAAATAAAATTCTCTCTCTTAATTCAATCTTCAATTTTATTTGGTGATTAGAAATAGTAAACACTAAATATTGTAACTCCATTATAGTTAACAATTAGAATTATGAAGTGTTTTTAGTTATACATAATGGATTTTCAGACACTTCTTTCAATTTCTTGCAGCTATGTGATTTTCACAAGAGCATTTTCAAATTTCAATATATTATATGGATTGCTATCTAAAGTGTATTTTATTTTACTAAAATAAAAATAAAATCACATTTAAATCTGCATAAAAAATTTAAATCTACATAAGAAAATTAATATTTGTTGAGTCAGTATTTTTATCAGATGTTCTAAATCTAGACGAAGATCTAGACAATGTCCATTTTTTTTCCTCATCACATCAACTCGACGGAATCTCTATCAACTTATGCTAAAGATATTTTTTTTATACACCTTCTACTATGATTATGTGGCACAATTTTTTAAGCAATCCACGATTGCATTAGAGTTGCTCTAATATTTAATATTGTAAAGGAAAGATTTTTGCATATGCATCATTGTTAACCACAAGAAATCAGAAAACAAATCAATAAAGGTAGAATATGATTTCCCTATTACAACTTTAATTCCGCTTTATATGGTTGGAACTATTAGTTGTTGATCCTCAAGAACATAACTAAGCATAAGATATTTTAAACTACTAAAAATTTAATTACGTCATTTGTTATTAAAAGAAATTAAAAAAATAGTCACGAGATTTGAGTCATAATTCATATTTTTTGGCTGATATGGAAAACATTAGTATATTTATTTACTAAGAAGACGAATGAGATGACTTGAAAAACTACAATGAATATTCGGGTATTGGAGTCATGATCCTAATAGACTGTACGCACATCACGTTGGTAGAAATGATTTTGAAGGAGTTAAATAATAATCTGACGAGTGTTGTAATATCACTTCAGTATCAAGTCATCCAAAACGTTCCACTTGTCAATATTTTCAATGACAATTATGTGGCGTTGTAGTTGAATTTGAAAACAACTAACAAAGGCGCACCAAATTTCCAATACGTGTTGATCTAGTTCAGGTCATAAATCGTGACAATATTGTCCTGATCCCCAGCAATTCAGCTTCTGGAGAAGGTAACACAATGCAACAAAGAGTTCACACTGATAATTGTTTGGATAATTTGTCACTTGTGAGGCTACTTATAATTGATGATATGTTGAAGGGGTTTGAAAGAACTATATTTTTAGGGATAAGGAGTTGTTAATGACAAGTGTGTCCTTATACGCCATGAGTAACATATTTCAAGACAAGGTTTACAAATCAAACAAAAGTGAATACATGCTGAAATGTCTAGACAATAACTGCAAATATGGGTTTTGAGCTTCAAAAATGGGTTTGACAATAATGTTCAAGATAAGACAAAAAAAAAATAGTCACACATGCTCAATCATTGCTAGTTGCATCAGGTACAAATTTATCTCGCAAGAACAATATACATGGGCGAAGATAGGGCTGGGCCTTCTTGGGCCTGATCCAGCCCTGTCCAAGACCAACAATTGAAAATCAACAATTTTTTTTTTTAAAACCAAAGGGCCCAATCCATTTAAACTAGTGACCAATCCGTTTTTTTTTTTTTTTTTATCGAATTCTTCCTCCTTTGAATATTGATGATTTTTGCCTTATTTTGTGATTTTTGTGTTGCATCATTGATGATTATGGAACTGGAAGTAAGAACTTTTTCTTTGTTGTTTTGTTTGGATTTTGGAATTGGAAATTGATCGTAGGTCTTCAAATAAACAGGCGTAGAATTCGCATACAAACTCGAGATTTTCTATATTAATATATTTTCAAAATTGTCTTGACGAGTGGTCAAAACTAGTGGCTTTGCCACTATTGAAGAGGAATTTTAACCATTTCAATTCATCTTTTTAGTTTAAAATTGTAATCTTTAGTTTGTCGTGTTTATTTTCGTCTTTTTGCATTTATTTCTCGTTTTGAGTTTTATTTCAATTAGTAAGGATGATGATTAGAAATTGATTAGTAAATTTGGTACTTGATGATGTTGAATCTGTTCTCTCAATTAAAATTCACTTGTTTAATTAATTTTGTAGAATTTTTTTGCTTTTTTAGAATATACAATGGCAACACAACAACCTCCTACGAAGAAAGAAAAAACGACATTACATTCTTTCTTCAAACCAAGAATAAATACACCAACTGAAGATTCAAATCAACATCAACATACTCCTCCAACTCAGAATCAACAATCTCTTCTAAATGAAAATCAATAATCTCTTCCAACTCCATCTTCTGAAATTGAGCGGGTTCTAGGAAAAATGAAGAACATATATGATTATCCTCTTGATTAAATGGATGAGATTAGACAGGTTTCTTGCTGATCATATAACAATTTTTGTTGAAAGAAACCTTGTTAATAAAATAGATATGGATTCTATTATAGTAATAGAAAAATTCATGAATCAGTAAAAGATCGTCAAACTTTCTTAATCTAATTTTAGATCTTGAATATTTTTGTACAATGCAATGACTTCTTATAAGCTTTTTAAAAATTATAACTTATTTGAAAATATTAGTTTATCATAAAAATTGGCTTAGTAATTGTGGTTTGAGAGGAAAAAAAATCGGAGGCGCTGCTCCCGAATCCCCGCAAAGGGAGCCCACCCACCCATTTGTCATATTCTAACTCCAATCGAGACAATATACACACCGGGGGACGTGAGGTGAGTGATATGATAAGCCCATATGGAGTATCTATTAGTTATGAGAAAGCATAGAGAGCTCAAAAAGCGTGCATTGGAGACAATAAAGAGAGATCGTGATGAGTCATGCAGAAAACTCCGAGCATACTTTCATATGTTAAACCCTACACCTATTGTCCTGAAATTCAACCGTATATCAAGTAAGTATACTAATCTCCATACCTATTTTAATTATTTAATTTAGTTCAAAATAAATTATCACTATGTTTTTTCCTATGTATATAGTGAACATATGGAGGAACTGAAGAGAACAAAGTCTCACAACTTAGAACAAATCCAAGAAAATAGCTTTCCTAAGTGGTTTGAGGATCGTGTAAGTTGGTTTTACTATTGTGTAAGATTCGTTTTACGTCAAAGATATCTCTAATTATGCAACATTAAAACAGATGATATGTTTGCGCCATGTAGAATCTCCTAAAGTAATTGACAAATTATATGCTTTAGCATGTCGTCTAGATACTTGAGTTAGCTTATATACCGGTTGTGGTCAATGGAGTCAAAAAAAATTTACCAAAGTGCGTGATGATAGACGAACCACTCAAAATAATGTTGTTTGTGCTTGTGGATCCTGTAATAATGAAGATATCGATTTTTTTCTTCAGAATTTAGGTAATAGAGTTATTTTATCTATTAGGGTGTCGACTAATTTTTTTCCAATGCTATTGGTTTGACATAGTCAAGAAGAAGAAGAAGAAGAAAAATACACCAAGAACACAAACATAACTCCTATAAATATTGCATCAAAGTGGTACAAAATGATCAATTCATACTTGCCTCTCAAGCTCGCCAAGTATTTTACATTGATGATTCAAGAATAGAACTAATCGAAATGTTGTTTAAAATGTATGTCATCGTCATTTGAGAAAAACATGATGTGGATAGTGAAGGAGTTGATATACAAACCGAACAAATAGAAGATCAATAGTGAAATTCAAACATGTGCAACCAGATTTAGAAGCACAATATCGAACCGTTTACAATTGAGGATGATGTCATACTACAAGTAAAAAACGCAAATCGTATGACAAACGATGTTTTATTCAAGAACTTGAAGAATGTGATGATTCAATAAGAGTACGAGAACGATGAATGAATTTAGATGATCGTCGACTCTAAATATGATGTGTTTGATAGTGACGATAATTCTGACAATAAATTCAATTAAAGTATATATAAGATCGAAGATCACTAATTTTATCTTTACCTTGAAATCTACCGCACGTACATATTTAAGTAAGTTCATTATATACACATGCTTTTGGAGTGCATTTTATCCGTGTGTCATTGCTTTAGGTATGGAGAATTTATGGTTTTAAAAATATGTAAATCAGTGCAAGTTTGACAAAACAAAAAGAAGGAAAAAGAAGTTTGTGCTTAGCGAAGAATAACTTTTATTATCACACTGTTTCAATCTTATATATATGTTTTATATATGTTACATTTTGATCAAATAGCACACATTTATAATGACAAACCCTAACCAATGTTAGAGTTGTGTTGGTGCATGGTGCAATTACAGATAGTCAACTAAAGTCACCAACTTGTCACGAGTTGAGTTGACAATTAGGAGTCAAGTCGTCTTATGCTTGCCTACGTTTTACGTCTTTCGACACTTTTTTTTGAAGATTTGAGTTGACGTTCTTAATAAAGATGGCATACATGATCATCAATCAACTTCTCACAAAATTATAAATTTGTTAATTCTTACGGCATCACTTTACTCCTTCAAGATGGTTATGCACATTTATATCAAAAATTGTCCTTGCTTTTAAATTTTTACAAATTTTCAATTTTTTTTATCTTGAATATTGAAAATTTTACAAATAACAATATTTATAGTTTTTAAATACTAAATTACTCGAAATTCGAAAGGATATTGAAGAAAATAAAATGATGGGTTATTACTTTCATATTAAATACTAGATTCCAATTTGAGAATTCCTAAAAATGTTGGCAATTTCGAAGATTACATGAGTTTCTGTTTCTATTTATTTTAGAACCATAAAATTAAAAATCAAACCTTGCAAAATTCCAAGGGTCTTTCTGTCCTTTCATCTCTCACTCAACCCATTATTTTCCCAGGGCCATAGCTGTCATGGAAAATTTATAAATGGGTAATTACGATTGTGTTTGATTTTAATTAAAATCGATTTTTTTTCTAAAAATTGATAAAATGTATTGTTGAAATGTTGTAAAATGTTGTGGATCCATGAAATGAGTAGTTAAAATTAATTGTTGATTTTGACTTCAACTTTTTAGCAAAATTTTAAGTAAAATCAAACAAGATCTACAGTAAAAATTCGATAAATTAGTAAGGTTGGAACCAAGAGAAATTATTAATTTAGAAAGTTATTTAATCGACAAATTAATAACTATTAATTTATAGAAAAAATAATAAAGTATTAATTAGAAAGAATTTTATGATCGATATACATCGAAGTTAGTATGTATATACATACATATAGTATACCAAAAATTAAGTACATACATCAATTCAAGACATATACAAAACAACGAACAATTCTATAGAGAATGAAGTGTTTCAAAATTTAATTGTATAAAAGACCAAATGTCTCGAAATGTTACATGTATATACATTGAACATCATCTCTATAATTACAATCGTCATCAGCTTTAGTCTTAGAGTCAAAATCATAACAATTTTCATATTCTTCTTGCACCTATCAATGACGTCTCATTTGAAAGGGGTAAAAAAAATGACATTGATTGATGAGATGAGGAGAGCATTATGTGAGTACAAAATGAACATCCGTTGTCTACTTAAAAGGATCTCGCAACAATGGGTTCAAAAAAAGGTTCAACTCTCAATCAGCTAAGGAACAATACCAAACAATCTCAAAAGATCGGCCGAATACTTATCGAGATGAGTTGAAAAGTACCAATTCTAAGATGCACAAATAAGCAAAATATCTTGAGCTATGAAAGTATTGTATGAGTAGTTTCTCAAAATTAAGAAAAACTAATATAACTAGAGAAATGATCAAGAGCAAAGCCAAAGATTTTTTTCGAAAATTTATGGTGAAATTATCCGTAGTTCTATTTCGCAATTGTTGGCTGGATCGGTTTAAGTCATATCGAATGTTTGATGAAAACATGAAGAATATTGAAGATGCTTTATCGAAATACGAACTAAACTAGACCAATTTGATTGTAAGGATATATATATATATATATATATATATATATATATATATATATATATATATATATATATATATATATATATATATATATATATATATGGATAAATTAGGGTTATTTTATCAATTCAAAGTAGATCACTCGCTTGGTGCAAAGCAATTGGAAAGACTCAAGAAGGACAATGAGAGATTTCTTCGTTGTTCTGTACATTTGCAATGACGATGGTTCGGAAAAATTACCTCTTTGGATTATTAGTAAATACGCTAATCCTAGATGCTTTAAACATGTGAACTTAAGTAATCTATGTTGTTATCACCGAGCAAACAAGAAAGCATGGATGTCCGGTTTACTTTTTCAATAATTTGTTTGTTGGTTTGACAAAAGAATGAATTGTAGAAAGGTTCTCTTCATCGTGGATGAATTGTAGAAAGGTTCTCTTCATCGTGGACAATTGCTCTACCTATCCAAAGGTTGTTGAAGACTTGAGGAATGTTGAACTATTTTTCTTACCTCTTAATACCATATAAAAAATTCAACCATGCGATGCTAAAATATCCGAACATTGAAAGCTCATTATGGGCGTCGGTTTTATGCTAACATCTTGGAGGACTACGAGACAAGAGGAACAAATCCCCAAAAAACTAATATTTTGAAAGCTATCAACTTTATCAATGTGGCTTGGACCATTGATGTCAAGACAACAACCATTGCAAATTAATTCCGGTATTGTAAGATCTGCCCAGTTGAAGGCATAGCTTTCTCAAACACAAGGTGGTGAAGATGAATGCATCCAAGAATTATATCAAGTCGTTTTTAATATAAATTACATAAGGCCAATGGATATCGAACTTTTGAATTATTCAAGTAAAAATGATGTACTAATGGAAAATCTTATTGACGAAGAGATTGTTCAAGGGGTAATGGGTACACCTAATGATGATCATCATGATCCTGTTGACAATTGTATTTTACCAGTTGTTTCTCCCAAAAAGGCCTTTCAATTAGTAGTGACATCAAACCACTTTTTGTTACAAAGTGAAAAACATATACCAAATGTGGTGTATGCACCCCAAAAGATCAATGAAGAGATTGGTCCGATTTAGCGAAACAAAAAAGGTAATTTTAAGAAAGATAATAATTAAGAAAAGAAGTTGTCAAGTTTTTTCTTTGTCGAGATTAAGTTGAAGAGAATATTATTTTTTTTAATATATTTTACAAATTTTTATAGAAAATTTAGCGAAAACGGTCTTTAAGATTTGCCATCAATATAGAAATGGTCTCTAATGTTTGTTTTTTTCACGACGTCCCTAACATATGTGTTGTGTGCGCAATTGGTATTTATTTGACTGAAAAAGACCAATATATCCTAAATTTTAATAAGAAAAATTACAATTAAGTTCACAACATTTGCAAAAGGTACAAATTGATTCAAAGACCTTTATTTTTTATAAAATTTAAAATAAACTAATCAGTTTTTTTTTTTTAATTAAGACTTTATTGACCAAATTGGTAATATATGCACACACAAAAATTTGTATATTTTACAAAACTATTATGAAATAACTAAAATTTAAGCTCGTAATTATTAAAAAACATGTTAAATAAAATTAATAGTTTTATTATTTAAAATTTAAAATTTTATTTTATGGTTATAACAAAAAAAAAAATATCGCAAACTTGATCTTCAAATACTTTTATTTAATTGAATTATTCGTTTATTAACTACAAATATTAGAACTCTAACTTTATTCTTCATATTTTAATTTATCAATTATTATCTTCAAAAATAAATAAAAATAATTCAGTAAATTAATTCATATTAGTATTTTATGTTAAAAAATATAGTATGATTGGTATCTCTTGTGTGTGTGTGTGTGTGTGTGAGAGAGAGAGAGAGAGAGATTTTTTAACGCATTTCTTTAGATAAAGATACCGTTTTTTTCTCTTTTCGGATGGTAAATTCTCAGAACATGGACTACAAATAATTCGTAAATTAATTTATATTAGTATTTTTATGTTAAATAAAAATATAATAAGATTAGTTCGATAACATAAAATTATATATGTCATTTTATTATTTATTTATCTTAATTTTTATTCAAACTTTTCACATAGCATATCAATTAAATATGCTTAAAGCACAAAAATTTTTAAAAAAAAATTCTTACAAAAAATTTATTGATACGACTATAATAATATATTTATTACGATAAATTAAATATTATTAAATAAAGGCACTGGACGAATTTGCGCCTTTTGTAAATGTTAGGAATTCAACTACAAACTTTTCTAATTTAAATTAAAGGCATGTTGGTTTTTTCATCTAATAATGACTAATTGCGTATAAAAATACATAGATTATAGACGTCTATTCTAATTCTGCACTGAGAGCAAATGTTAGAGACTGTTTACGCTAAATTTCTATTTTTATATTTAATTAATATATTCAATGGGACCTATAGAAATTATTTTTAAAAAAAATTATCAACGTGCGTAGGGAGGTTTACTCCGCTACAAGCACAAAAAAAATACTTATTTGTTCAATCGCAAGGCTCTTCATCCTTTCAAACCAAAACTCATATCTCTCTCTCAATTCCTCAATTTCTCCATATTCTTCTCCATATTCATCAAAATCAAACTCCCTCAAACAAAACTCTCTCTCTCTCTCATTCTTCTCAACTCATCAATCTATTAAAATCTTCTCTCGTCGGTTCTTCGCAAAAAAAAAAGCGTTATACTAGTTATTTTATGCATTTAGCGAGGATATCCTTACAATAATATAAGAGCCTTAATTTATTTACTATAGCTTTTTTCGTCCAATACGCCACCGCTCGCTAATGAAGACAGTCGCAATTTTTTACTTTGTCCAACATTTCACCCAAAAAAATCTCTTCTCTCTCTCATCAAAAAAGGTCCTAAGCACAACTCAACCTTGGTTTCTGCCGTTGGTCCTCCATGTTTGTCGCCATTTTTGCAATTGATGCAGTGTCAAAGATTTCAATCTAGTAACCATCGGTGCCTTAACAAATGCTATATCCTTAATTTTTCCTGCAACAAGCATGCTTCAGTTAAGAACATAATATCTTGATGAGATCGCTGAAACTAAATTCTGGAAGTATTCATGATGTAAAATAATAAACATATATACATTTTCACAATGAGTGCAAATTCAAGAAAATTCATTGAAGTCACACGATTTCAATTCTCGTCTCCGAACTCATCGCATTGTATGATAATATGCACGTTTGTTGCTTAATTCTCCAACTATAACATATACTTTTAATAGGAGCCATTTAAAATGAAAGTAAATACAAAATGTAGTGTGTAAATCCTGCTGAAGTTCAACATCCTAACACATCGGTGAAGGGAATCTGCGTGGAAAAAAGGTCATGAAGATATTTTTCATTCAACTAGCAATATGGCTACTATAAAGAATATAAAAATTTTATTCAATCTTCAAACTTCAAACAGATAAAATTGAACTGACAATATCACACCATCCATCCCATGAACAACCCTTCCACCAGGCAAGCCACTCGGCAACCACACGGTTGCAGTTGGTTGTCGAGTTGGACCACCATCTCGACCTGTATCCATTATCCAGTTGATTTAGTTTTTTCACTGCGTGATGAAACCGTGGATCAATTTTATGTTATAAATTTTATGTTTGATATTTGTAAGGACACATTCGTATCCATAATTTTTAGGAAATTTCAAATCGGCTATTTTATGTTTAAGTTTTTCTGAATCTTACATTTCTCCCGAATTCTCTGCTACTATATTTGTCTTAATTGTAAATAATCTTGAGCCCAATTGAGATTTGGGTGGTCTCCTATATTTGATTACCAACCAATCACAAAGAAATAAACCCATTTCTTATTTCGTAAATAAAAACCTCAAAATATAATGTGCAATTAAACAAAATAATATGCAAAAGAAAAATAGTTTCACCTTTTAACAATGCAATTGAATTGGAGTGCATGATTCTCGTGAAAAATTCAATCGATAAGAACTACTTGGCCGGGAAAAATGCTTGGAACTAAACATTTTTCGTAAGTTTCAATAAGAAAAAAATCTTGTTAAGTGAAAAAAATTAGAAAAAGACAAAGAAAATGAAATTGTCATTAGTCATTAAAAAACAAGTGAACAAGAATTCTTGAATAAAATTGCTCAGAGAATAGAAATAATTTCATTAAAAAACAAGTAGAGTAGACTAGTTGCCGAGAAATAATTTCATTAAAAACAAGTAGAGTAGACTAGTTGCCAAGTAACTCGGCAACCACAAATAGTTGCCGAGAAATTCGGCAACCAAAACTGGTTGGCGAGCAAATCGGCAAATGTTAGTGTTAACAGCATAGACTACTCGCTCGGTCTCACGCGTAATGAGAATTTTATAGGATTACTTTCATTTTGGCATGGATATTTATTCCCGGAAGAATTGTGTCTACATATTATAATTTGCATTAGCAATGTTAATATTGCTTACTATGTGACAATAGATAATTGGTCCTTGGTTAACGTAATTTAATAATTTTTTTGAAGTATAAAATTCGTAGTTTAAAAAAATAAATTACGTTTGTTAACGCTGAGAAAATAATTGTGTAAAATAAACAATCTCCATTAGCATGGATATAATATTAATCATTAAATTTATATCCTATTAATCATTAAAAAACAAATTTCGTTGATATAATATTTGTCATTAAATTTAATGAATTTAATGACAACCAGTTAATCTTTTGACTTCCCAGCAATTTTATCAAAGTCATCTTAATTAATTTCACAAAAAACAGAGCGAAAACCTGTTAAAGAACATGATAAACCCTTCTAGACTTAGCTGGTGAAAGTGGACTGAGATTTTCATTGCTTTCTTCATATAGAATGAATTGATAGAGAATAGCATATGCCAGCAAATTTACGATAGCGAAGACTAAATGGAACATCTTTACTCGGCCAAATAGCACCACATAGTATTTGCTTTACTCTTGAACAATCGGATGGTCTTAAATATAGAGTTTCGGGAGGGACAATATAATAGAATAGGCCCCTCAAGTTGGCTCTTCCCTCTTAGAGATAAGGCTCGAGACACTTTTTGAGGCTCTATCACGCTTGCTTAGTGACTAACGATGATCAAAAGTTTTATACCAAAGATGACATCCTTGCTTCTTGATATAGATGGAAAATAGAAAATATCAATCTATTGTAGGAAGTGGATCGGAGTTTCTCTCTTGTAACATTGCACGTGTTCAAGCCTCGTGTTCAAGGAGTGTGATAATATCCATAATGTGAGGACATAACACAAACCAAGATGTTGCAACTTGTAACAGACGGCCCAAAAGCACCAAATCCAGGTTCCATTGTTATTAAACCATACAATTGAGATATAATGTAACCACCATTTCACCAAAAAAAATGTAACCAATTAATGACCATAGCTAAATAAGTTCAGCCAAGCAACAAATTCCAACAGTTTAATTGTGATAAAATAATTGACTGACATAAAATTAGACATAAAAAACTAACAACATTATTCATACACAGGCTGATGCAGAAAAGACCAATAGACAAAATCAAATATAAGTTTTTAATATAGTTAAACTTCCAACCTTGGAAGCTAACATTTTTTTCTAAAGTTTCGACAAGAAAAAAATCTTGTTAAGTTAAAAAAATTGGAAAAAGACAAAGGAAATGGAAAAGCCCACATAAAAAGAAAAAAAAAAAAAATTCTAAATAAAGAAAAAATACTCGTGGGCAATGAATTGTTCATTGTCGAGTAGGGATGAACAATGGGCGGTGGTCGGCCCCATGAAAAATTTTAGCCCGCCTCGCGACCCGACCAAATTCGAGGGGGGCGGGCGGGCGGAGGGGCAGTCGGTTGTTGGACCCGCCAACCGCCCCGCGAACAATTTTTTTTTTTTTTTTTTTTTTTTGTTAAACTGAAAAATAATTAAAAAAATATATATACAATTTTTTTCAATATTTGTACCAAGCAAAACAAAAAAATTATAAGATTTGGGTTGTGGTGTAGTGGTTAAGGTTAGTAGTTTATAAGTTTTAACCCGAGTTTGATTCTTCTTTAGTCCATTTTTAGTGAAAATCATAATTTCTACTATATTTTATGATTTTTCAAAAAAAAAAAAAAAAATTTAGGGGCGGCGGAGGCGGCGGGGTTGCCGGACCCGGCCGGGCAGATTTTTTCGCCCAAACCCGCCTCTATTGCCGTGGGGCGGGGCGGGGCGGCTCTTGGCGGGCGGGGCGGGTTCGGTCGGATTTTTTTGCCATCCCTATTGTCGAGCAACTCGGCAATGAAATGCGATATTTTATTGTTCACGAGATTTTTTTTTAGCCCATTTTCTTTGACTTTTTCTAATTTTTTTTCGCAAATTTTTTTTTCTTTAGTTTATTTTTCCTTATTTGTTTTTATTTTACACATTTTCATCCAATTTTTTTATTAATCTTTTTTATTTTATCTTAAGCAAATTGAATTTTTTTATTTTTTATAATATTGTCGAATAACTCGACAACATTGAATTTGAATTGTTTTTTTTTGTAAGTGTTGTTGAGTAACTGGACAATATTGGATTTGAATATTTTTTTTTTTTTACAATGTTGTCGAGTAGCTCGACAACATTGTATTTGAAATTTTTTTTTTTTTTTACACTGTTGTCGAATAACTCGACAACTTTGTCTTTGAATTTTTTTTTTACATAAGTGTTGTCCAAAGACTTCGGCAACATTGTGTTTGGAACACATTGTTGTCGAGTAACTCGATGACATTGTGTAGGGACAATTTTTTTTTTTTTCCAAACATGTTGGGCATTGTCATTTGTAATTTTATTTTAGGAATAATTGCATGAAAGGTCCCTCTGCTTTTTTAAATCGTTGGAATATGCCCATAACCTTAAAAAAAATTCTTTAATTTTTTTTTTTATTATTTTTTTTTTTACACTTAATTTTCATTCAATTTTTACTAATCTTTTTTTTTTTATTTTACCTTTCAAGTTTACAAATTATTCTAAATAAATGTTATTATTTTTTCCTTAATTTTTTTTCTTTTACTTTTCATTCAATTTTTCACCAATTTTTTTTTTGTTTGATGATATAAACAAATTGTACACAATTCTTTAATATTTGACTTTTGAATCATTAGTAAAAAGTCAAAAAAAGTTGTAGCCGAGAGTTTGGTCCAATTCAAGTTCTCGCAAAAAGTGGTGCAATTCAATAAAAATATAAAAATGGTCACTTTACCACATCACTTTACCAAGATCGTTTAAGAATCTTAGTTATTTAATTTTTTTATACGAATTATGTGCTTATTTGGTTCTGCTTTTCTTACTATAATTTCAATATTTTACTTAATTAATGGTATTAAATGGTATATGCTTTTCATATTTATTATTTACGTATTATATATTTAATATTTTTTATACGTATATATTCAAGCAATACCTACAGCCTAAACATAAAATTTATCCCTATATTTTTTGCGGACGTACAACGCACGTAAAAAAGACTAGTATCACTCTATATGACAATTGTATTAGAATTAAATTATAGGTACAATAAAATTTGAAAATATAAAACTCATTTAATTAGACATATCATTTAATGCACATAGACTTGTAATTCTTATTGTTGGTGCTAAATAGTATTATTCAATAAAAAATAGTAATTAGAATATAATTATCCTTTATAAATTTGAAATTCTAACAAGACTTTAAGGGTATTTATGTCTTTTCACTCTCGTTGAACATATCAAAGTAAAGTCATTAGAGACACTACAATTTTTATTATTTATATCACGTTTTAATTGCAATAAAAATCTTCTAACTTTTGATATTTTAGAACTTATGTCTTTAACTTTTTTTTATCATATTTTTATCATTAACTTTCAATAATTTACACTATTTCTGATATCTATTTTCGTCCAAATATTCTACTAATGTGCATTGAAATGAGGGACAAATATTTGATCAAACTTTTATATTTGTTATTTAGCTTGCTTATTTGAAAAATACGAAAGGCAAAAAATATTTTACGTCCTCTTATTTAAGATGTGAAAATTAATCACCGACCGTAGAGAGGTTTACTCCGCTGTACAGCACAAAAAGTACTTATTTGTCTATCACTACGTCTTCATCTTCTTAAACCAAAATCCATATATCACTCTCAATTCCTACATTTTTTTCGTTCTTCTTCAAATTCTTCAAAATCAAACTCCTTTCAAACAAAACTCTTCGTGTCTCTCAATCTTCAACATTCTTCTCAATTCCTCAATCCATTAAAATCTTCTACACGGGATTGGATTCACAAAAAAAAAAACGGTATACTAGTAAGTAGATAAAAAATAATGTGATAAAAAATAATTGAATATATAAATACAAAAATAGCAATAGTCACACCACCACAAGGAGGTTTTCTCCACCAATAACAAAAAAAATAGTATGTATGTCACTACGTCTTCATTCCTCTCAAATTAAAATTCATATCAATTTCTCTCTCAATTTCTCTATTTCTCTATTTCTCCATGTTCTTTTTTATATTCTTCAAAATCAAACCCTCCTTCTCAAACAAAAAACTCTCTCTCATTCTTCTAATCTCTCGACTTATTAAAATTATTTACACAAATCCGCTACGAAAGAAAAAGCGATATAGTTACTTAAAATTTTTATTGCAGTACGTAGTGAAGCTAATAAAAAATTGTAGTGTGAAGTAACCCATTTCCGAGGGGCATGTCTGTCATAGAAAATTGAGAAAAACAGAGAATTTTCTATAATAATCTGCCATTATTTACTCTTTACACAGTGCGACCGATTCCACAGGGAAGGTTTGGAGACTGAAAAATTCAGAAAATCGGGGGCTTAAATGGCGGGTAGACCTGACGAGGACTACGATTATTTATTCAAAGTGGTACTAATTGGCGATTCTGGAGTGGGTAAGTCAAATTTGCTGTCCCGATTCACCCGAAATGAATTTTGCTTGGAATCTAAATCTACCATTGGCGTTGAATTCGCTACCCGTACCCTCCAGGTCTGATAATACTTTTACTACTACTACAACTACTTCTATTTTTAGTGTATTAATTTATTTTGTGGGGGAAGTCAGGAACAGTTTACGTGTTTTTGTGGCACGTGTCAGTGCGTTGAATTTGGAGTTTAGTTTATTTATTTTTGGGTGTGTATTCTGCTTAAATATGAGATGGGTTTTCATTTTTTGATGTTTGTTGTTGGGATTAGAACTTTTAGATCTGCTTATTCATGGAGTTTTGTTATTTGGATTGGTGTCTATAGTTTGTTTATGTTGATATTATAAGTAATTACAATTATGCATAGTTTCCGTATAGGATTAGTGTGTTTATTCTACTTCAAGTCTTCAATATGAAATGTATTTATTGTTGCTAGATTAGAATCTTTAGATCAGTTTATGAACTGTTGAATAAATATAAATCTTTTGGTGATATAAAAGAAATCAAAGAACCAGAGAAAAATAATATGAACACAAAGACAAAGACAAGTTAATTTCAATGTTAACCAAGGCTCGGACTAACCCGAATCCCACACTAAATATACCACAATCTCAACCAAACACCCAAAGGAATTTTTCACAAAGAAATTCGGACAAAGAAGTGAAGAAGAAGACACCATTTATTGGTTCCCGAGAGAACAAAAGAAAAGGCAGAGAATTCCAAATTCAGAGAGCAACTAATGCTGCAGAAAGGAGGGCACACGTGGGGTGGGTGGTCTTTGGTGGGTCTCTCTCCGATGGTCACTTTAAGTATGTGTGTGTGTGTGTGTGTGTGTGTGTGTGTGTGTGTGTGTGTGTATATATATATATATATATATAATTAGGCTAGAGTTTTAAGTAAAACTCTAGTCTAAAACCACCACATGGATAAACATGATCACTTTGAGCAACATAAGTCGCTTACACTTCAAAAACCGGCCGTTATCCAAAATCAACCCAACTACCACAATTATGACTTATCTTGTCGATTTCAACAGATTAACAACCCGATACACTAGTGTGGGATATAATGGATCACGCATTTTAACTTAAGGCTCGAGCCTAATTATGTACGTATTTTTATCATCATTGCCTTGGGGATTGTTTGGCAAACTCAACAATGAACGCTATATATGTTATTTGCATTGGTGTTTATAGTTTGTTTATGTTGATCATTTTGGTTAAATAGTTATAATTATGCATAATTGATGTATATTGATGAGAGTTAGATATAAAACGCAATTCAAATGTGGTTGTAATAGTTTGAACTTTTTTAACCTAAAATATGGTTAGTAATATAACTAGATTTTGTAGGCCCTAATTCTTGGATTTATATTGAGTGATGTTATGCAATATTACCTTTTTGATTTGAAGATTTTAAAAGCTTGGAATCATTAGTTCTGACTGGAATCTTTGGACGTGTCGCAAAAACTTTTTTGGTTTAATTACCTTGACTATTTACGAGCTTTACTTGGGGCTGGGTCACACTGTTCGGAGAATATTGGTTTTATGTTCATGGAACTATTATAGAGGGACATTGACAGTGGAAAAAGTTATAGAAATTTAGATTTGTTTCCATGAACTGTTGTCACTACTTTGTCAATTTTACTTATTATGTGTTCGGATTAGCCATAATTCTAAAATAGACTGCCATCTTTTTTAGTACTACATTTAACAGAATTAACTGAATATTCGAGCTACTTGAATTGAATATGGAGGATTAGTAAATTTATTGCTACCATTTGAAGTCCTGAACCTTTGAGACAAACAATGTCTGTCCATTTATTTTCATTACAAAAATATGGCTCTCCAAGATAGGAAAGATAGTTTAGAAGAGCCTGAGAATATGATGAAACAGCAAACAATGCTTTATGGCTTTTTCTTTCCATAACATGTTGCACTTAGAATTGATTTAAATCTATAGTGATAGATAAAACTTGCTGCTCTTGCAATTCACCTTTTTGCTGCAACGCTATACTTCCTTTGATTTATTTTAGATGCATAACAAATCATTCTATTATCGTCCCAAAATGTCGAATAAATGCAGTGTATATTTCGTATTCTATGATCTATCCTTCTTAATCTAAATTCAAACGATAAGGAGGTTTTTTTAAATCTCAAGCATTTTTATACAATATTAACTTATAAAATTCCAATTTTTATGCATAAAACTCATCAAGCATTGGATTTCCCAAAGCTTCATCTGAGTGTGCATGGTTGGAGTAGGATGCGTGTGCATTTTATTCTTTTTTTGTGGTGGGGGTTGTGGTAGAGGTACAAGTGTGTTCCTGCATTAGGTTACTGGAGGTGGATCTATACATGGGTAGTCTGGTACTTGATCATTACAAGTCTAATCACTTTAGCCGTCGTCCTCCTAGAAATTTGGCCAATATTCCCACTTTGATCTCAGTTAGTCTTGGTACATTTCATGCCCTCGCCTATGTTTGAAGGCATTTGATCTCCATTACTCTTGGTACATTCAACCTTCAACTGAGTCTGTTGGCATTTGGTTCTCAGTATAAAGACATTAGCAATAAGGTGCATGAGTAGTCAGCATGTTCTTTCGACATTTAACTGAAGTTCTGATTAACATCTAAGTTAGTTTAATTTTGTTTATTTGTATTTGCTTGTGACTTTTCTTTTATTTGAGCATGGTATATTCCCCTGTCGTAGTAGTAGCCTAGCATTCAAGCTTCACTTAGCTGCTTATCATGTTGAATGTTATTATAAAAGGAAAATGACATCATTATTACATGGGCTTATGTACTTGTTTTCACTCATTTCATCGTAGGTCGAGGGAAGAACGGTGAAGGCTCAGATATGGGATACGGCTGGCCAAGAGAGATACAGAGCCATAACAAGTGCATACTACCGGGGTGCTCTGGGAGCTCTTCTTGTATATGATGTGACAAAACCAACTTCATTTGAAAATGTGAGTCGATGGTTGAAAGAACTTAGGGACCATGCGGACTCCAACATTGTTATTATGCTTATAGGAAATAAGACCGATCTCAAGCATTTACGTGCCGTTGCTACAGAGGATGCTCAGAATTTTGCTGAGAAAGAAGGCCTTTCTTTCATTGAAACGTCTGCTCTGGAAGCGACCAATGTAGAGAAGGCTTTCCAAACGATCCTTTCAGAGATATACCGTATAATTAGTAAGAAGTCCCTTTCCTCAGACGAGCCTGCCCTTACTAGTATCAAAGAAGGAAAGACTCTTGTAGTTGGACCTCAAGAGACCAATAAGAAGACGTGCTGTTCTGCTTCCTAATGGCTTAGTTGTTTACCTACATGAACTATCTGTCTGTTCAGTTCCATTTTCAATCTTTTGTTTTGAATTTCTAAATCATTCATCAATTTTGAATGTTTGGCAGTTGATTGTTAGAGTTGCAGCTGCTCTCAGTGTATGTGATTGATTGAGGCATATTGACAGAAAAGGAAAGAAAATGGGTCCTATTGATCCTGTCCTATTCGAGTATCGAACCATAAAATACCAATCAATTTCTGATGTCATCGACTAAAATGTTATCAAAAGTTTTCCAGTTTCTCACAGAATGCGGAAACCTCTTTAAGAACAAAGAACAAAACTTCTCTTTCCACGAGAATCCAGTCCAGATGATGAATGATCACACGCTGCCCTTGAGTCATGAAGTTACTTTTGATCTTTATTTCAAAATTTTAGGTAGAGCTACCCAAAAAATCAAAGCACCGTCTCTTTCTATCAGAATTCTGCCTACACAACTTCCAATTACACTCCATGCACAACAATTTCTATATTAACTGAATGATTTCTTTCAAATGCAGAATTTGATGAAACAAAACCAAAATGAAGAGGGAGAGACAGTTTAACGTGCACACTTGTATGTTACAATATACATTTCCTTGAAACTATGATATAATAAACCCCGAAAATGGGAACATAGTGAGTGAGTAAGGTCACATTCAGCTGTTCACAAGAAATCCAAGAGACATGTTTGTTAATGTATTTAACATGAGGAAAAACAGTGAAGAACAGTTAACCACAACAGTTGTTTTTCTGCTCAATTGGTCTACCCTCAATTTTAACGGTGCTCGCCTGCTTCTTGTTTGCAGCTGGCTGGTTACCCATTCTGCAAAAACACACGTGTCAGATACATAATAACAAGGTCCCTCTCGAAGCATTACAAGCTGCAGTAGATGAAAAAGGAATAAAGAGTACAAATCCCAGCCGTTTTCTGAAAACTTGGGAATAGGTGGCGGATTATATTCAGGAAATAAACTTGTCAACAAAAAATATAACTTCCATTTGTGATACACAAAAGCACATCAGAAACTAACGAGGCTTTAAAATTAGAACTGTAGTTCTTTAATGTATTACCCACTACAAATGAGGTTCAAACAAGATTAGAATTCTATAGAAAGTCTTGGAGGTGAGTTCAGAGGTTCTGTTATTCATTTCTTTGTTATCACGATAATTGGTAAGCCATTATCATGATCTCCAGCTTTAGCTTTGTTTCCACACCCCAAGATAAAGCAATTCTTCATCACATTTAGTGAACAATTTCTTCAATAATCAAATGATTTAATATAAGCCTCAAGCATCTTTGATCTGAAGCATAGCAATTTGGGTTACCCAAGTCACCCATAAATTTCTCTCACAGATAACCCCCTTTAAAATTACTACTAAGAAGGAAGTTGTCAAACAAAATATAATTATTGGGTATAAGAAATATTTGTTTTTGGGCCATGGAACAAGTTGGCTCCTAAAAATTTTGTTCATCACAAGAGATTATTAACGTAATAGAATCAACTCTTCTGAGTATACATAAATATATACTCATAGAAAAGATGACTCCCATATGCCATTAAAAGCAATAATAAGTTCATTAGTTTGCCTTCTTTTTTCTTAATCTCCCGGTCATGGTTAAGAAAGCCTGCTCCACATTGATAGAATCTTTGCACTAGTCTCGAGAAAGGGATTCCAAGCCCATCTGCAAATGCCTGCAATTTTGGCCAAAGGAATGAGGATCAAGTTAGACCAGACAATGACAATAATGTACAGGGTGATGGAGCAAATGGTAGAAAATAAAGAATAGAAAGAAACTCAAAACTATCATTCTAAACAATTAGCAGAGACAGATCAGATAAAAACATCCGAAATGTAACCCATTTTCAGCATTTCTTATTTATTTATCGAGTTCTCTTTGGGCATGTTCAGAATTTGCAGTATCTTTGGCATTGTTTTCAACACTGCTCCCACACACAGCTCAGCACCACCTTCATTTCTAATAATTTTTGCAATAATACCCCTCCCCAATAAAAAGCAAAACCCAACAAAAAGAAATTCTTGAAGTCCAGTCCTCGTAATCACAGGAGATTAATTCCCAAATAAACATAAAACATTTGCAGCAACATGCAACTTTTCCAGCATCTATTTAAGAATGTAAGTATTGAAACCTTCAAAGCTTGTAGAGTTCTTCCTGCTGTAACTATTTATTCTGAACCACAACAACATTTCAGGACTAATGAGGCAGAAAGTAGTGGTAAAAAGTACAAAAGAAGATCTATTTAGGATCAGAACAACCGAACCTTTGCTGTTTGTGTATCAACAACTTTGCTCTCAACTAGATCGCATTTGTTCCCCACCAAAAGCTTGCATACACTATCATTTGCGTATCTATCAATCTCATTAAGCCATTGCTTAACATTGTTGAAGCTTTCCATCTCAGTTACATCGTACACAATCTGTTGCAATTAAAAGTAAATGCTAGATTATTCTTATCACGAAAGAAAAAAGGGAGCAAAATAGCATTGAGGTAAGTCAAGATGGCAAAGAAAAATTATTACTACCAAGAAAGAACAAATGAGCAAAACATATTGTGGTAGGTAAAGAATAAGAAAGCACAAATCTTTTTCAAATTCCCACTGATTTAAAGACATTGAGGAAAACACACTGTTGGAAAAGAAAACATTAAAATTTGGATACAAGTTGGTGAAACAATACAAATATTTACTACAAATTCCAGTGAAACATATGAATAAACTCTTCGTATGTATAAAGTTCAGATCAAGCCAAAAAAAAAAAAGGTAAAATTATATTGAATTATTGGCAGCTAGACTGATAATCAACATACTTAAATGAGGTCAACACCGAAACACACATAAACAAAGAAAAAGAATGAAAGCGCGAGGAGCAGTATTCTCCATAAAGAGATAGTTCAGAAACCAGAAGCTTAAATAGTAGTGAAGACAAATGAGTGAATAGTTTACGCCCGTTGAAGAAATAAATTGTTCACATTTGCCAACATATGAATGCAAAAAGGCATTGTAGTTCCTGAGTGAGGAACTTGCGTGCAAGCTAACATTGACCTTCTACAATCCGTACCTATCAACATGCATTCATGGTGCCGTGATAACTTACAACCAATTCATAGACATATACTGAACAATAAACTAGAGATCAAACATCAAATATTGAAATCTTTCTTACAATTATCCCATGAGCTCCTCGATAGTAACTGCTCGTGATAGTCCGGAACCGCTCTTGGCCAGCAGTATCCCACTTGAAAGACAGAAATAGGTATCAAGTTAAATGTGGTGATTAAATAAACTTCTAAGACATCTAGATGGTTGTAGAAACAACTAATGAATAGCCAAGGTTGTCTTAACCATAGTTCATCATTGAGTCAGAAGAATCAATCTCTCAAGCATCCACTCACATGCATCTGGTATTGCTTAGCTTAATCTATTAAGCAAATATCAGTATAATACTTATATTTTGCATTAGATGGGGCATGGCGGAAGAATATACCACGCCTAATCTTGAATTTCTTTGAGGACAACTTATGGCCAAGAATATGCAGTCAGAACTATAATTCATGTGATTAGAAATGTGATGTTAAATATTACCATTCCGGATAAGCAGGACACAAATATATCAGAAGTCCAGTTAAATGGCAGATATGTTCAAGGTGATCAGACCCCGAATTGTGTGAATAGTAGGAAACAGAAAGGAATCAGGTACTGACAACCCAAATGCTTTTACTTAATCCCTTGTTTTCTTCTACTTATAAACCATTTTTCTTTTTTATAAATGATTGCACTTATATCATACTCTATTTGAACTACACAGCAAAACCAAGAGAAAGGCAACATCTTTGGGGGTGGGGGTGGGGGTGGGGGTGGGGGTGAGAAAACCATGCTCTGGCCAACTACTAGAAAACCATGATAATTTATGTTATGCGATAAATTTCTCCAAAATGAATATCTTTTTTCCTCGTGCATGATAAAAACTACAATTTTTTTCTCCAACCATCTTGCTAAGTTTGGGTTCTTCCAAACTATGCTAATGAAACCAAACCATACATATAAAGTAAAGCATCTAAAGAAAATTTAACTCCACGGATAATCAAGTCTAAACAAAAAGTTGAATGCCATAAGTGTAATTTATACACTTATCTCGACTTTGTAATGAGGTCTTTGTGTCAGTGTTTCTAACATTTTGGAGTCCAAATTCTACTAATTTTTTGTTTGTTTTTGTGTTGTAGGATGAAATCGCAATTGGAAGTGTATTGGTTGAAAGAGAGGAAGAACGGTGATAAAATGGTGATTTAGGAAGCATAGAGTCAAACCCCGGATATCGGAATGAGCAAGAAAGTTGAAAGGCGGAAAAATTAGGCTAAGTGCAAAAAAGTCTAAACCTGAAAACATAGTCCTCGCTCAAGCGAGGGGCCTAAAGCTGCCCTCCAATCTCATTTTGGAAACTCAGTTTTGGGAGATTTTTGGCAAATTTCTTGTACGAGTTTTAGGGCTTCTTTTCAAGCCAATATATATGCCAACTGTCGTGCTTCATTGATAGACATTTGGAGACATAAAAAAAAAATCTCTCTCAATTGAAGGAGACATCAAACGGGTTTCTCGGAATTCAAGCAAGAAGAGGAAGATGGAGACAATTGAAGATTTTTCAAAGTGACGTCTGAAGACTCTAATTTTGTCAACTCTTTTTGTCTACTTTATCGAACCCGGGTAATGTATTCCTATTCAATTATGTGTTTTATAATGCTTGGACATTCTTTTGCACTAGGATAACAATGAAATCTTGATTTTGAAGTTTTAATCTTATATTCTCGTTTTTTACATTAAATACTTGGTTAGTTTCAATGATCTCTATGGTTTTATTGTCTTTAATTACTTGATCAATTGAATTGAAGTTTTAATCTCTTTTGTTTTTGAGAGGTTGAAAATAAGTTTAGCACATCATAGCATTCGACATAAAGTCTAACAGGGGATAGAAATGTATGTCTATGCTTTGTGTAAACTCTATTTAATATCCTCGTTTTTTACACGTTTTTGCACATTTGCATCCTTCATAGAGATATCGTAGGATCATACGTAAAAATTAGTTTAATTTTAAACATATTATGAATATTGATCATCAAATCTCCTATCTTCGTCAATATGAATTCTTCTCCGAAAATCGTCAAATCACTTTTACTTGATTTGTTAGATAATTTAAAACCATTAGTTTATTACAAACCAAAATCAATCAATCTGTGTTTATTCGATTAAAGTTAGGTTTAATTGAGTTAAATTTAAATATGCAATCCTCGATACTTGATTCATCACTTTATTGATTGTCCATGATACCATATACTTGCAAAATTCTAACGAACAAGTTTTTAACGTCGTTGCCTAGGATTGTTTGTTATTTAGTTTGATTTTGCTTATATCTGGCTTTAATTCGAATTTTTATTTTTATTTTTATTATTTTGTATATACTCCATTGCTTCTCTTGTTCTTTTCGAGCACTTGCGTTCGTTGTATGCAAGATTTGAAAAATCTCGGACTTTCAACTTTTCACTCCGAGATCGAACAAACCTTCAAAAGGTGAAAGAGAGAACCAAGAGAAGCAAAACAAAAGAACAAAAGCAGCAACAAATGAATATGGCTAATAAAAGGAATCTGGCAATTCCACCAATTTGAGCGGCAATGATTGATGAGGATTGCCCATTGGAGAGTTTATGCCTTCAACTATTGTCTAAAATCAAGTCTAGTATTGCCTATCCTGCATATGGGAAACCGAATTTCCAACTGAGGCCATACATGATTAGTATTTTCCAAAATCTTCTCCAATTCCATGGGAAGTCGAACGAGAATTTGCACTTCCACGATTTACGCTTCTTAGAGATTTGCAAAGGTTTCACCTACCAGAGTGTCAATGATGATGCAATTGTCTACAATACCGTACACTTGCAGGATTTTAGCAAACAGAATGCTATTTATCAGAAATCCAAACAGTCCTAAAATATTGCATGCTTTCATCACCATAGTAGCACATACAGCTAACATAATGTTTTCATATATGTTCACAACTATAGAATAATAACCATTAAGTCATATTAACTCACAATTTGCAGCTTGATTGTCTTCCCATCCAGCTCCACAGTCCTAATTTTCTGCAGTAATTATCGTTAATCACATTAAACCCAATAAAAACGGAGTTAAAGACCTGAAAATAGCCCAACTATATTGTATCCTAAGCAACGTAAATAAAGATATCATGAGAGTAAAACTCACAAAATCCACTCCAATGGTGCTAATATAGCTGTCAACATATGAATCGTCCTGAAAGCATCAAAGAATAGCATCATTTCCACTATACAATTCACCCAAAAGAAATTTGATAGAAACCAAGAACTGAATAATCTAAGCCAACATTATTTCCAGAAGCAAGTCACTAAAGAATAATTGAAAAGAAACCCATCATAAAACTGAAATCACTTAGAATGTTACCTAATATCCTGGAATTAAGTAAGAAAATCCCTATTCTCATTAAATTAGTTATAGAACTGAAATTAAGTAGCCTAATCCCTATTATCCTGATTCTTTACAACGAAAAAAAAGAGTCCATCAAAATACAATCATTTGTTTTCAATACACACGCTTCAGAATAATTGAGCAATGAATAAATAAGTTAAGAATGGGATTGGAGCGTACAGCGAATCTGAGAAGAAGGCAAGATTTTCCAACGGAGGAGTCGCCGATCAACAAAAGCTTAAAAAGATAATCGCTGCAAAAATAAACAACGAAACATTGAAAAGAAAAAAACTAAAAACTAAAAGTGAGAAATCTAAAAGAAAAATCTGGGTTTCACGTACTATTCGTTACTCATATTTCTTCTCTTCTTTCTCTTTCCTTTTCGTTTTGTTGGGGTCTGAAATTTGAGGGCTCTGAGTGGAAAGTGAAAGAGCGATTTGTCCGTTTTGTAAAGCGAACAGGCAATGGTTTATCTTTTTTTCTCTAGAGTTGGTCCAAGCTATGACCTTTTTCTTATTTTCAACAAATTATTCTGAACTTTTGCTGAAACATGATCATGTTTGGCCTTGCTTATAAGCTACTAAATAGCAACTTTTTCCAGCCGATGCCGTCAAAATATAAAATAAAAAAAGTTACTTTTAAATTCGATTATGCATACTCTAAGAGTGTTTGTGTGTGATTTTAAACACTTATGTCAAATATCATTTTCATTCACACATTTTCAGAAGACCCACAATTTTTATCTATTTTTTATACACACATTCCTTAAAATCCACTTTTTATAATATCTAAAAATCTTTCTACCAAATATACTTTCTAAAATTGATCTTGACACAAGTTGTATTGCTTTGTACATTTTTAAGAGTATTTTTTGGGAAAATTGCATATCTGGTCTCTAATTTTTCAAAACATTGAGAATATACTACTCACCTTTAAAAATAAGACCGAACATTTTCAACATTTGAAGAAACAGGCATGGTATGTCCTTTATGACGAAATTATCCTCCTTTCAAATAAACAAAAACAAAAAACAAGTAAAAAAGAAAAATAATGATAGAAAAATAATTAAATGTATCAAAAAAAATAAAAATTAACAAAGTGGTCCTTTTTTTCCATCCAACTCCTCACATTTTCTTCTTCAAATTACTTTCAACAAATCTCGTAATTCCATATTATGCCTCTTGTTTTTTCTTTTACAGATCACACACGATTTTTTTTCTTAACGATTCAATTTGTAGAAAGACAAGACTATATGAGCATTAAAAAAAAAAAAAAAAAAGTAGGTACTCATTTGCATACAATTTACAGCTTCTAAGAAAAAGGGGCATGAATTGAATTAAACAAATTTATCTACAAGATTTGAAATCTCAACTACCCTAGGCCAAAATATAAAAGGAAAATCATGCTGAAGTAATTAAAATATTGAAGGTTTTAATTTTTTATTCACTTATGCTGCTTACTTATAATGTTTACGTTGAGGTGGCAAGATTACATATTGGTAGTTCATGGTCTTCATAATTGGTAGTCCACGCTCATTATTTTTACTAATCATGTGATACTACATCCGTGCGCAAACATTATAAGTTTTACAATATATATAAGTAGGAGATCAATATCCAAATAGGCACTTTGACTTGGCAAAAATAGTCACAAGGGCTGGGAAAACATAAAGCAAGTAAGTTAGATAAGGAAAATGGAACAAAGCGAAAGAAAACTCAATTTTAATCTTCAAATTATCATCAACTTAGAGTTATTTCAAACATATATAGCCTTGTTCCTAGAGATTTAAAGAAAACTTCAATAGAAACATAATTCATAAAGTAAGGAAATTAAGAAAATTCAAATAAATCCTAAAATCTAATCTCTCATAAAAATTCCAATTCAATTACTCTAAGAGATCTGATTAGTCTACGTTATGTCTCAGCCCCAATTTCCCAGTCAATAATGGTCCATCTATTGTGAAGCTTAAGTGGCGAGGTAGATTTCAAAAGAAAATATGGGGGATTGAGTGGAAGAAGAGAGCCATTTTGTTAATTTTTATTTTTGGGAGTTATATTTGATTATTATTATTTTATTTTATTTTGTCTTTTTTCTTGTTTTTTGTTTTTTAGTTTATTTAAAGAAATGACAATTTTATCATAAAGGATCTATCGTGCCTATTTTTTCAAACGTTGGAAATGTTCGGTGCTATTTTAAAAGACTAAGAGCATATTCGAATATTTCCAACATTTTTGAAAGATTAAGAACCAAATATACAATTTTCTCTTCGTTTTTCACATTTGCGATGTGGTACACAAATAATGGGATTACTTATTTTTTTGGACCAATCTAGAATTCATAATAAGATATAGGAAATTATATTTACGGTCTTTATTCTTACATCTTTATAACAATAATATCTCCATTCAATTTTATTCGTAGATATCATCTCCATTATTTCATTTTACTCGCACATATGATTCTCAAATGATTTTTTTGACAAATTTGTCATTAACTTAAATAAATTAAAATAATAGAAAAAAGAAAATACAATGAAAACATTACAATTAGGACCCTAACCTTTTCAAAAATACAAATAAATCTTAAACTTTTTTATTTTTTTACATATTTTCACTTAAAATAATAAAAAATGTGTCATCAATTCCCAAAACTTCTAAATATGTTCACCGAAAAGACGTTTGGAGTATGTACAGATTTCATCAAGTGGTTTGTTAATTGACAAAAAAATTATACATGTGACCTAAATTTGACCAATTTAACAAAAACAAAATAGTTTATTATATTCTATTATTTAAAATAATTTTAAAATAAAAATAAATAAATAAATAACCACTCCACCCCACCCCACCCCACCCCACAATATAAAATTAAATTCCCTTATCCACAAGCACCACCTGTTACAATTTACAAAACAATACAAAATTAAATTCAATGATGTTTCAGTATATCTAACAAGAAAAAAATACGCCTGGCCTCATAACCCATTGTCCTGAAAGCATCAATGTCTCCATAAAAGGTTGCATGAGCTTGATTCCAACCAGAAGCTGTAAAAACGCATTGGCCTTCATGAGAAAAGAAGAGACGGACCAACTATGAGTATAATTGGTAAAATGACATATTTAGCCATTTTTCTAAATGCCAATTGCAAGAGGAGAAGAAAGGTTAGTGGGGTTATTTCAGTTAATGGCTCTGCAACTGGGGAAAAAAATAAAACATTTTTTGTCTTTAAAAAGTCTTCTGCAATTGGCCTCTCATTCAATTATCCCCATGTTCTTCTGTCCATTTCTTGAAACCCCACATTATCTTTAAAAAGACTGAAGAATTCTGAAAACTTTCTCGCACCAGGGAGGATAGTTGTGACAGTTTAGGGAGGGAGGTCAGGTGAGATCATTTTTTTTTTTTTTAAATAAAAAGTTTATGATTTATTTTTATTTTTACTTTTAAAAATGTTATAGACCTCAACTGCAATTTTTTATTTTATTTTCTCTTTAATTCATTTAAGTCAGAAGCAAAATTGTTCAAAAGAATAAAAATGATTGGGATAATATCTGCAAATAAAATTGAATATAGATAATATTTTTACAAAAAAAGAATTTTAATTGGAATGAACGTCCCCAAGTTATAATTATTATTAATCAACAACTTCAAAATGAACCAAGTCGGCCCCAATTTTTAAGAAAACAAGCTCTCTCTTGAATAAAACATAAGGCAAAATCTCTAAGCAAACGTAGTTTTAGTTGGAGAAGCTCATGACAGTGTTAGTAAATTCCGTATTTTCACATTTTGGTATCCTCGCTACACCAAGGAGAAGCTCAAGGTTGAAAAGATTGTGTTTTGGACCTCGTTTTTTCTAATATAGAATTCTTATGAAATTAACAAGTTACTTCTTTTAAAAATAATTGTTACTTTATTGTTAAAATAAGTAACTTTTTACTTATGTAAGATATAAGTATATATCTAAATCAACGTTTTAAAAAGCGTGAAGATGATTAAAGATAGGCAGAAACTTTTTTCGAACTTAAACGGCGTAATAAACGAGAAAAGACAAGAGAGAAGACGAGAAATAGCGTCTTGGGATTTTACTTTTTAGAAAAGTGATCTAAATACATTTGTATTATCAACTAAAAACAAAAACTCACACATTTAGGTCGTGTCTTGCCTACCCCGACTATCATCCGAACATTCGTTGACAACAAGAACTTCATAATTTATTTAAGATTGAAACTGAAGACTGAAGTCACCGCATGTTCGATTTGCCAGCCACCTTATTATTCTCTAGTAATTTACAAAATTTCTCGACAAGAATATAAAACCTCCACGGCATGTTCGGTAAGATACACTATACAGCACTAAATAGTATTAAAGAAAACAAATTTAAACTTTCAGTCTTATCGATTACTAAGTATCAAATATGCCCTCAGGTGATTAACTAGTGGTGAGCTCTATGAAGAAATCTGGGACATTATATCCCTAGTTTTGGTCAAGACAGTCATTAAATCAATGTAGAGGAAAAATGAAGCTATAAATGGAAAAGAGAGAAACCACATCTTGTAACCTGCATACAATTCCAGATAGAAACTGCTGGACTCCATCAGAAGATTTATCACAAAAAATTGTACAGTGTAGTATTTCTGCCAATTGGATCTCTCTGCAGATGGTACCTAAAGTGTCGTGTTCCTATCGATTAGCAAGGATAGCTAGACCTTCGCATCAAACTACAATTTACACAGTAAAACTCTACAAGAATATTTCATCAACCTTGCTCTTACGGAAAATGAAAAAAAAAGAAAGAAAGAAAGAAAATCAAACCCCATTCAAGAATCAAAGCTCACCCCAGATCTCGGAGACTTGGATCGGGTTGGTTGAATGAATCTTCTCAATTTGTCGATTATTCTTCATCACTCGAAGCTTTAGTAAATCTGAAATTCCGATATGATATAGTGAATGTCGTCACTTTTAAACAAGTACCTGATGCAGCAAAGACCTTCCTATGGAATTTTAGATTCTCCCACCGTGATGATGATGCTTGCTTTTGGCACAGTACATCCATGGAATTCACAGCATTCGACTGAATTCATGGCTAGAGGAGGAATATACATTTAAATGCAGTGTATGCTTCTTCTCGAAAATCACCTGCCCTTGTTCACACATTCGAGGAGTGATTCTGTTTGTCCATTGTCACCATAACCTTTCCGTGTCTTATTCTTGTCGATACGAGCTTTTCTGACTGCATTCTGAATCTGTTTCTCGTGCTCTTTGAGCATTTCCTCCATATTTCCACCGGGGAACAATGGTCCGGAATAATGAATCCGAGTCTTCTTTGGAGTATAACCCTATCACCAAAACAAAGATGATAAGTAACTTGAAGTGTTTCTTCTCTCTTCTTAGTATTAGAAACTGGGGTGGGGGAATGTTCCTTGCAGGATGAAAACATAAAATAAAATAACTTCTTACCATTGTAGTCTCCTTACGAGGTACCCGTCCATCATTCTTGCAAGAAGAATTTGTTCCCAGCAAATGGTGGGAGGACTCAGCATCATTCAAATGATTATATCTGTTACTCAAACAGTCTTCCTGCCAGTGTGAATGGGAATTCGCCTCTCTGCTTAAATCAAGTTGTGAACAGCCACGAGCAGCTACCGAATTCGAGAACTTAGACAGTCGTGCTGCGGACCCCGAGCATTTGTGAGAATCAATTTGAGGCCTTCCATCCACTAAGGAATTTCCAGATCCACCCTTTTGCATTAAATGACCAGTATGCAAGGATCCTCTGAAAGGCTCAATTGGGAAGCCAGAAGCACCATCTTCTTCTGGAGTGTACTTCTCACTGTTGCTTTTGGGATTTGACTGTCCTTTCCGTTTCTGAATATCAGAACTCGGGTTAATATGCAGATATGCAACTGCCATATTAGTCATAAAACAAAAGTTACCTGTATAGATGTATATAATTCAGCATTAGCATCAGGTGCTGGCACTGCTTTGGATCCCTTTCTGTTGGATTCAAATTACCTCCTTTTCCAGCACCAGCTTTTTGCCTGGTGACAGGTTCAAGGATTTTGATGAAGATTATAAATAGGCATCCACATTTTATTTGAACAGAACAAAGATATACATCACGACCAAGATTCCAAAGGTTCTTTTCAAGTATGATATAATATGCAAGCCACTGAACACTGCATCATTATAGGACAAGCACAAGAGACCTTGACAAACAATGCTACCAGCAGTTCTTCATTATCGTTTATACCAACCAAATGGCAGAAATCACAATTGTAATATCATAAGACGTATAAGATTGAATGTGCACCTTCTTGCCTCCTCATCTTGAAACTTGGCATCAAACTCCTTGCTGGGAGGGTATTTGGGCAAAGATGATGGGTCACAAGGTAGAGGCTTTGTAGTGAAAAACTGAAAAGCGACATCTCATTAGTACATAGCTTCTGAAAATGTATATGTAGATGGCTTTAATGCTTTTTCGATAAAAAACAAGGAAAAAGAAGAAGAATGTAATTTTGCTTGAACAGAAATCCTCATGGCATAAAGCACAAAGCATAAATTCGATCTGGATAAAACTCCATCTTCATGGCATCTTCTGACATCAAAAGTGCATAACATAAAGCATGGCTTTATATATATTTGATGTAACACATAATCACATCCTCAATCATTATTTTTATTTAATGTTTATGTTATAATTAGTATACATATTCTTATAATTGTTGTTGCTAAAACTTTTACCACTATCATTTTCATTTTCTTCAAGTATACCTTATAGTAAGTGCCTTGTGCAAATATATCAAGCGTTGAGGAACACACAGTTAATTTAACAACTCCCATAACTGAATGGAAATAAAGTGCAATTCACCTATTGAAAAATTATGAGTGTAATTGGCTTCAATCATACAGATCATTTTTCAATTTAAATAAACTAGTTTAATGTGTTTTGATCAAACACGGTCTTTTTTCATGGAATGTAATAATTCTATAAACGTTAAAACAAGAATCCAAATAAATATTTCAGAATACTTTTTAATTTCATGAAACTTGATACAGGTTCCATCCTATTTTAAAATCATATATTATTGCTAGTTGAAAATTGAAATTTCCAAAGATACTTGCAAGGAAATAGAATAATACCAGAAATAATCAGATAACAAAATGCATGGTAGCCAGAGTCTATTTTAAAATGGATTACTTTTCATTGCTAGAACTTTTATTTCTTCTTAAGAAAGAACTAAAGTTCAACTGCATACAACTTCAAGAATTTTAAGCGTGTTTATAGTGACAAGCTCTTAAAATTGTTGGGTAAATGTCATACAGTCCCTCTTGAGGGAGAGAGATCACGAGGTGGCCATCTTCCTTTCTACTTTTAATCTAAAATCAATTTGGACTCCAATCAAGTCTTCTGTAAAAAATAAAAAAAAAATCAGGCAGAAACCTGTATGGTAACATGTAAAAGGTTGCTATACATTATGTAATAAATAATAGGAAGATGCCTAATGGATTATTCGGGAGAAATTTTAAGAAGTCCCTGTACTATACAATAAATATCAATAGAAACAATAACAACAGATTATCAATGAAAGAAGTTGATTAGCTAATCGCCTAAGCCTTTCTGGACTCTATACAATGTAATCTCTCAAAGAATAGCAGATCACGAAGCATTCAAGTGCAAGAGAAGTAAAGATGCAGGCAACTCGGTTTTCAGACACCAAGATTATTTACATGAGATGACATCTTCTTGAATTCAATAATTTGATGAAGGCAGTGTCTAAATGTCACACCCCTATAGACACCCACTAGTTGGCAATTACTGCCCATGTTAGCATTCAAGATGGTTATTTGTAGTAACACAACCAACATTGAAATGGTTTTCAGATGATTCTCACCTACCCAATGTAGGACGAAGGTTAAAAGTGCCCAATCTGACAAATTTTCAGGTGCAGAAAATGAAACTTGGAGAAAATAAGTTTTACCTGACTTTGAAGAGCAGAAGTCGTTGATCCCCGACACTCCGGCTCAAAAGCAAGGAGAGATTCCAAAAGTTCTAAAGCAGAGGGCGGGAAGTCCTTGAATGTGTCAGACACAGAACGTTTGTAAGGTTGTTGAGGCTTGAAAATTGTTGCATGTGGTAATTTTGATTTCCTCCAGTATTCTTCAGACGGAGAACCACAAAGTTTAAAGATTTTGTGCAGCTGTTCTACCTGCATACAAAATTAACTGGTAACAAATCGTGGGTCATAAAAATTACAGACCAACCATTATCAAGTGAAGACTTCTTGGACAAGACATTAGATATTTGAGCAAGATGCCAACACAGGCACCAAAATAGAAGACAATCTTGTGCTACTACATAATAACAATTTGCACCCAGGATAATTGATATTGGCATCATCCATGCCATATTAATTTTGTTTAAATATTCATAATGATACCATGAGAGCTTTAAGCATCCTGAAGATATGTTTTCAGGTATCGCTATACAATCACAACCTGTTTTTCAATGGATACAAAACACCCGTGCTTTAGCACCTGGCACAATGGTTCCTGGTGCAAGCAAGCACCAGTTATTGGAAACGTTAGAAAACATCAAAAAAAAAAAAATTATTGGTTTTAACCCTGTGGCATAAAAGGAATAGGAAAAGACCCTATATCCATGCCATATTAATTTTAAATATCATAAAAATGTAAACCCTTGCTGCAGACATGGTAAAACGTAAGATACTATCAGGCCCCAAGCCCATGGGGGAGGACTTGTTGACCATGACCAACAGATGGGCCTTGTTTACCAATGATCCAAGATACCTAGTCCGGGTTATTTAGTGAACCCAGAAGGGATATTAGGAAACATCCAACTAGAGAACCCAGAATGCATAAAATTCCATAATATATTCAGTTTTAGAAGAAAAATAATGCTGCCCAGAATTTTCACAATAAATGACCCAAACCATATTCTTGGAAAGGTTTTAGATAAGTAAATTTACCACTTCTGTGGTGTGTATCTACATGTCAAAAAACAGAGAATATGAATGTTTGCTCCATACTTCAAGGTCAATAAAGCCAACAGCTCGAGCCACAGATTGCTACCCCGATATTCATATTTAAACCTCACTTCAAACTGCACGAAAACACCTAGATCACAGCTTAGTGCAAGTTCAATAACTAAAGTTGTTAACAACGTCCTCTTTTCTCATTATGTTTCGAAGTATTTGGTATTTTCACTTCAACCAATTTTTTTCAAATGTTACAATTGAAGAACCGGATGAAGTAGAAATGTAAAATACTGCTAGTCAACAGTATAATTTTCATAAATGAAAGTAGAGAGTAATATTTCAACCAAACATAACAGTAGTATCATTTTCAAGAATAAAATGTAAAACAAGAAATCTAGCAATTATAAAATAATGCAGACGTGATCATTTGCAAGCCCACATTGAGCTGGGAATGTACCTCTGTTCTTCCAGGCATGATTGGCTTGCCTGCAAACAATTCAGCAAGAATACAACCAGAACTCCACAGGTCTACAGCTACGCCATACTCCGTAGCACCAAGTAACAGTTCAGGAGGTCGGTACCACAAGGTAACAACACGACTAGTTAGAGGCTGCTTTTGATTGGTACGGAAAAAGGTTGCCAGCCCAAAATCACCAATCTTGAGATTTCCATTGTTGTCAATCAGCAGATTTGAACCCTTAATATCACGGTGCAGGACTCCACGGCTGTGACAGTGTTCAAGTCCACAAAGCAGCTGCTGCATGTAACATTTGATCTGTATTCCCACGGAAAAAAAAAAAAACCTTGTAAAAAATATGGAGTGTAAAAGATAGGTCACTTAAGGTTGTTTTAATGATAAACAGGAACATGAAAAAGATTGGTAGATATTGTCCAAACTGTATAATAAGGATTATATTTATCAGAAAGTTTGCATGCTTCAATCATATTTTGAGAAAATGATTTCAAGATGCCCATTCATTTCCAGAATTAGGCCTGATACATTCTGAGTACTAAGCAATCAAAGTAATGTTTTCAGTAGGCTCAAATTGAACAAAAATGAGACCCGGTCTAGGCTCAAAGTAGACTAGAGTAATTGATAGAGTGGCTCAAAAGAAATAAGGATGGATCGATCTAAAAGCAGAGTTAGCATCCTATATTATTTCGATGTAAAGTCACAGAAATGCATTGACCCACTGCATTGCACTCTCATCTGCATTATATCTATTCAAATGTTTTAAGAAAAACCAACAATGTTTCAAGTTTCAACATTGTCTTTATAAACCATCAAAGAAAAAGGAAACGGAAGAAAAACTACTTATTTTTAGGTGTAATGATTGAACCAACAATATAAACTAAATGAAGCAGATCAACAATTTATGAGAACCATGTTTCTTAGAATTTCAACATTGTTTCAACCTATCATAATTGGTTGGCTCAATCCAAAAGCTTGACAAGTGACGCCTCAGATGCTGCTGTGGTGGAATTTCAAATTTATTATGCCTACTAAAACTAGTTTGCTAGAAGATAAAGATCATGCACAACTTAAGTTAGCATAGATCTGGTTATATGATTCTAGAAACAACATCAAGATTTACTAAGTTGCTAGTCAGTTCATGATATGCACTAGACCTCGTTATATGATTCTAGAAACAACATCAAGATTTACTAAGTTGCTAATCAGTTCATGATATGCACTTTACCAGTGGATTTAGATTTTCTTAAAAAGAAAAGACTACAGCTATGCAAAATCCATAACTCAGATGATATAAATCACAACAATGGTGCCCATATCTTGACCTAAATCAAATAGCAAGAAAGATGGATGGACCTGTGGCTCAGTAAACCTAACCGCTGAAGAAGCTGCAAGTCCAGCAAGGTCGTGCTCCATGTACTCAAATACAAGGTACAAATTGCCTGAAACCCTAGAAGTGACCAGACCTTCAAGCTTCATCACATTTGGATGATCCAGCCTCACGAGAATAAGGATTTCCCTAGCCATGAAACGAACACTTTCTGGATCCATGTTAACAAACCGCACCTTTTTCAGCGCAACAATTCTTCCAGTTTCAAAATCACGAGCTCTGTACACACTGCTGTACGTCCCTTGACCAATCTGTGAAATTTCATTGTAGTTGAAATAATTTTACAGTTATTTATACCAGAGAGAAGTCAAACAATTACAGATGCAAGTCTCATAATTACTTTACACAGCTTGGATCAAGTCAAAGTAAAGTTAAATGACGTGTCCTGCCTCAAAGAAATTAATATATTGGAGTATAAAAGAATATATAATGTCTCTCCTTGGAGTTCATTACAGCAACCCACGTTGAGGTTTAGCACTTTAAGGAGTCGAAAGCATAAGCACAGCCAGAAATGACCATCTCTCTTGCTAAAAAGCTTAAAATTTATGTAGTTTTTGCAGAGAATAAGCTTTGACTGAATTAGATTAGAACATTATAGATTATAGTGACCTATCCTAAGCCGAGTAGACCCACCTTTCACGCCATAATCTATATGATTTTTAACTAAGTATTGCATAATGCAAAACAAGGAACCCTGATTCATGAATAAGTCTAAGTCCAGTTAAGATAGGCAATCTGTGAGGGCAAAAAAATCCTTAAAATATCCCCTCAAATTGGAAGGTTGGCAAAACTTCTACATGATTGGAACTAAAGTAACAGAGGTGGAAAGAGAATGCATAATGATGTGTAACTACAGTGACATCTGACCAATGGAAAGCCAAAGAACAAGACGATGGAACAACTTACACGTGTAAAGAAACATATAAATGAGAACAAAATGGAAGTTGGAGATACAAACATTTGTATGTATAAGTATGCAAGTACCGGGGTGGAAATCTTCAATTTATTGTACCTTATCCAGCTTCTCGAATGAGTCTGCCTTTCGAGGTACCCATCCTTTGATGGCTTCCCCAGCCACGGCAGTCAGCCATGAGGGCCATCCAGCAACAACTTGTGCCCCATCAATTCCATTTCGGATGCTAAATACCCTACACATCTGCGGCTGCCCACCTTTCATTCCAGCATCCATTGTTGCCCGCCTTTGCATTTGGGGAACCTCAGTTTTCTCAGAAACTATAGGCTTCTTCTGCCCCTCGTCCCACAAAGCTGGGGTGGAGCCTGCACTTTTCTCAGCATGCTCCTCCGATATGAGCCTTATAGTTGCATCATTTCCTCCGTTATCAACCTCCACAAGAACTTCCTCCTTTCTTGATGAACCTACGAATCTTTTAGAACATTTCTTGGATACTTTCTCTTTCTTGACTTTATTCTCATCTTTGGACCCTTTAGAGCAAATGCAGCCCATACCAATTAAGAGTTTCAGTCTCTTGTGTTTATTAATCTGAAACTTTATACTCCTAAAATAAAACCTAATTTATTTTTCCCAAATACCCGTTGCATTTAGCTGTGATCTTATCAGCATTCTTCGCACCCAAGAACCCTCCAATAAATCAAACGATCCTTAAATTAGTAGCCATCCGATTCTATATCCCAATGTAGCATCCGAATTGTATCCTCCCAAAATCAAACTCTAGATATCTAATGTATTCAAACTACAATATGAACAAAATCTTGGAACCCAGATTCTTAAATCAATCATACTGGAAACCCCAAATTTCAGGCCCCTCAAATTATTTTCTGAACAGAATGTGCACAATAAAATCAGATATAACCAACTTAATAAGAAAATAAATACCTCCAAACTAAATTCAGAAGCTCGAAATGTATGAACAGAGCCCAGATCTCGAAATCCAATATTTTCAACAAAAAATAACCCACATTGCCACAAAATCAAGAATGCCAAAAAAAAAATATTCAATAATCAAAGAGAAAATGATAAATTCTTTTTTGAGAAACAGAAATTGAATGAGTGTGAAGCGTGAATTCCGGTTTTGGGGTGGCAGTTCCGCAAACTTCTACGGTGAATTGACTAGTCCCTGATTTTTTCAAATCCAACGATACACAACTTTTTTAATAGAAATGAAACAAAAACAAACTAGAAGGTAGAGAGAGAAAGAGAGATTTTCGGATCTGAATAGTCCCTAGAAATGCGAGTTACCCGTTGATATTTGGACCAAAATCAAACACTATACAAGGCGGAAAAATTATATATTTCTTTAAATATATAAAAAATATGTAAAGACTTTTATGAGCAGTTGAATGAAAATTCTGTCAGAAATTCTGCTGTTTGTTTAGAGAGAGAGAGAGAATACTATCAAGCGTGTCTCGTGAAGAAGAAGGAAAGAATACGGAAAGACTGTAATGCTTGAATGACACGTGGCAACCTAGTGTTTTGCTCTCCACCTAGTGGGACCCGCTTCGATATCCCTGTCTATGAGTTAGAACATATGTAAGTTTATTTTAATAGAATATAGGAGTACTACGCTTCTTTTGTTTTGATTGAGGCGGTGAATAGATTATAGAGATGATTGGTGGAGACGCATGGCCATCAAGGAAATAGATTGAGGAGGTGAGTAGAATTTGGAGATGATCGGTTGAGGTAGATAATCGAATATTGAAACTATCAACAAATTTTGGAGATAATTTTGTGAAGGGAAAAATTAAAAACGTAGTGACACACAGATATTTATGTACTTTTTTTCTTTCCGCAGTGGAGAAAGCTCTATACGGTCGTGATAACTAGTATATCACTTTCATACGGTGAGATTCGACTGTAGGCTCTATTATAATGATAGATTAAGACGGTGAACAGATTTTGGAGATGATTGATAATTTAAAATGATCGATTGAGAGAGATGAATTGAGGAGGTGAGCAGATTATAGAGATGATCGAATCAAGAAGATGGATTGAAATGATCAGCAAATTTTGGAGGAGAGAAATTGAAGGCGAAGTGACACACAGACGTTTAAGTACTTTTTTCCTTAGCAGAGAAAACTCCTTGCAATCGTGACAAATAAATTATGGAAAAAATATATTTTTTAAATATAGTCAATTTTAAAAATAATTAGATAAATATCCATTTGAATTTATTTCGAATAAAAATATATTCAATCAATTGTCTAAAGTTCCAACATGTCCTATTCAAAATCATTCAAATATAAATTATATCAAAATCAAATCGACAATAAGAATCTACCAAAACACGTCGCGCAAACAACCACCGTCTCACCCTACTTGTTGCACCACCGCTACTTACCACTCAACCTGAAGTTGATTAGTTTATTGGTAGATTAATTTGTAATATAAAAGAACAAAACTACTATATGTTTGTGATAAATTAGATTGAGTTTGTTTTAGATACAACTCATGTTGAAAAAATTTGAGCATGATTGCGTAAAATTTGTTGAAAGAAACTGGGTTGATGTATGATTGAAGGATGAAGAAATATCGTTAAAGACGACTATGGAAATGGCAAGTAATAGATATTTTTATAAATGATTTAATATAAGCTATCATTCTTCAAAATCAAATTTTGCTTTTGACCACTTTTCATACCTCAATATAAGTTTAAAGATAATTATTTTGGTGATTGCAGTTGAAAAAAACAATAACTTTTTTATAAAATTACTTATTCAAATAGATTTAGATATCATTTACTTAAAATAAGCCATCAAATTTACTTTTAAGCTTAAGCAAACATGCTCTTAATGTAAAAATAGGTGTTATGAGCAAATTAAAAATTGAGTTTGATAAAAATAAGTAATTTCAAATATGATTGAACATACTCGAGTCACTCGACTAGACAATTATGATGTCATACTCTACCTTTTCAAAAATTATGAAACCTCTCTTAGGGTTTATTAAATGTAATAGATTCTCCCATGTAGATCAAAAACAAATTTGTGTTTTGCATGTTTGTATTGCTTTAGAATCATTATTAAACATTTTTAGACTATGCTTTTTATTCTTTGTTCTCATTTGTTAAACGAAATCTTGTTATTGATCAATTAATTTGGCCCTTGCCCAATTTACGATTTTCTTTTTTTTTTACTTTGTTTTGTTCTCTAATTTTATTTTTATTATAATTTGTACACTTCCTTTTATTTATACATCTCTAATGCAACCATGTGAAATGTTGTACATGTAGCAAGTAAAAGAGAATGGAGAAAAGAGCATCTTCATAGAGTCGTGGAATGGAAAAATTGTGACCAACGAGTAAAATTAGATGATGTTTATCACACATTTCGATAAAATTAAATTATAAAAATTAAATAAGTTTGTGATGTAAGTATTTTAAATTAAATTATAAACTTCCACATTTTTCTCATCACATGTAAGTATTTTAAAGTGATGTAGACACTTTTTACTATCGTCCATATTTCCACTCGAGATGCTCTTATAATACCAAAAACATAATAAAGTTAGAATTGAATAAGATTTAAAATTTGGAATATTTTTTTCCTTTTCGTAGTCAATGTTTTGATTAATTTTGTTCTTTTTCTTTAAATATTTCTGAAAAATAAGTTTGTGCAAAAGGAGAAAATGCACTTTTTCAAGTTAAGCGACAATAGTAGCCCACCAATTTTGAAAGAGACAATAAAAGGCATGGCTGCTAAACAGTGAATACTGGGGAATCAGATTGCCTATAGTACAAATATAAGGTTTACTCCGTGTTCATCTGATGGCATACTTTAGTCAATTTTAAGAACGAAAACATAAAAAAGAAGACACAAAATATGCAGTAGCCAAGTTCACAAGCAATCAAGAATATGAACCTGTGGCCAATTGGTTTTCGGAAAAACCCTCTGCTACTGAGCTCGTAAAAAGCACCTACGACCTTTGGTTTATAGAGCTACTCGGAAGTGGCAAGTACAAGAGCGTGTTTGTATGCAGACAACAGAGCAAAGAAATGAAGCTTTTGAATTTTATTTTAATGGAACTAAGGTATCTTTAACAGTGAAGTATCATAAATAGCATCATACTTTATTGGAGCGCTCATTTACACAACGGGGAACTTTATATGCAAAACCCCTTATGAAGAATATGGTTTGAGGACATACAGGAATGGACTTATAACTGCAGGCTCCGAGCTTCAAATAATACACAACTGTGAGACTTCATCTCATATGCAACTGATCCATCCTTCAAAGGAACACCATCTGTGGTGAAAAATCCTGGAAAAGGAAGGGACGTATCAACCAAACGAAACCATGCTGCATCCACTGTAAGTTGTGGGAGAGCAACGTTCTCTGAGTGACCAGCACTGTTGAAGGCAACGAACAAGTCACCAATCATCTCAGGTGAACCAGAGGTTGACTGGCTCTCTTCTGAATCAGCCTTCAAAGTCATAGCTAGGAATCTGTATGACGGTCCATCCCATCTTGGTGGAGACCCGTCACTTCCATGCCACACAATGTTTTCTTCTCTCAAGAAGTTTCTATTCTGAAGAAGATCACTTGTCTCATTTTTAATGAACTCAAAACGAAATAAATTTTGTGGTCTGAATAGCAAAGCCAGATTTCAAGGCATTCCAATCCAAAGGTTTCTGATCAGCATATGCTGGGAACCCCAGAAGATTGACCACATTCATCTCCCATGTTAAGGATTGGAACGCCCAAGGAAATAAACAAAATTAAGAGATAATTATGGATCTGTTTAAGTCGCCTCTCTAGGACAGCAGTTTTATTTGTGGGACCTTCTTCCCCACAATTCCAACTTAACTGTGAAGCTAGTTCACTGCTACTGTAGCTGACTAAATCCACAAGAGGAAGTCCAGCATTTCTTGAAATGAAATTGAAAGAGAATGCTGGACCTCACCATCCAAGAAAAGATCCCCACTTCCACAGAGCCGTGTTGCTAGGTTGCCTAGTGAACCTTGACCCCTTAAAAGTTTCTCACGTCATTACAAAATTTTGAATTGATTTCTGCCCATCTCTTCCAGTGAGGGAATGAAATATCCTTTTTCTCAATGTTGTGTGGGTCCCAAGAGTCTGCTATTATCTTGACTTTTGAAAGCAAGGGATCGAAAGCAATGGCTTCAACCAGAGGAGGCCGGAAAGGAACTCACCATGGAAACCTTTCATGAGAGAAGAGGCGTTGATAAAACAGAATCCATCAATGTGATACTCAATCACCCAATGCCGGAGACTGTCTAAGATAAGTTGTTGGACAATGGGGTAATTACAATTTAATGCATTTCTAGATTCCAAGTCCTCTCCTCCTTCGACGTGATAGTAAGAAGAATTATCAATTTGTCGTAGTGCTGCAACCTCTGCGGTATGCGTGAAAACAACTTCCAATAAAACCTCTATTCTATTGGCATGAAGCTTTTTCACCATCTCTTTCATAGATTTAACGACAAACTCTGAGTCACCAGAAGGTCCATATTGGCTTCCAGGAGAAAAGAAATGCCAGGGAAAATAGGGTCCTTTCTGCTCATCAAAAGGGAAGATGGGCTCTAATAATATTGCATTAACTCCAAGATCTTTGAAATGCTGCAATTTTTCAGAAATACCAGCGAAAGTTCCCACAACGTCTCCAGGTAACTTACTGGACTTATCCTTATTAAATCTAGTAACATTTAACCTATAGATAATCAGCTTCTCCATGGGTAAGCTAGGACAGATATCTCCACTCCAATCAAATCCAGGTTCCTTCCACAGTTTTCCAACGGATTTTCGAGGTAAACCTGAACCAAAGTCTTCAATTACCTTAGCATATGGATCCAAAAGAACGTACTGCCTTTTCTTGTCAGCATTACTCTTGCAGCGATAACCATAGCTCACAAACGGCAAAGAATCATCTAACAACGCGTGCCAAATATCACCTGATCGATTGACATATGGATCTAGATCAATCTCTAGAGCAGGTTTGTTTGCTGAGGTGTCAGCATACAGGCATAGAACCACACTTTCTGCATGGCGAGAGAAAAAGGCAAAGTTCATGGATCCATTAGCTAAAACGGAAAGGCCCAATGGTGCTGGACGACCCGATCTGAAACCAACTGGCACAACAAAATTTGTCTTCCTGTGGCTTCTGATTTCTGAGCTTTCCAAATTAGAACCTAGAGACTTCAAAAGAATAGAGATGTAAAAAGGGGCCAAACTTTCATCAAAATCTAACTCAACCACCAACCTCCCAGGAGAATCTTTTACAAATGGGGTTTCAATAGTACTATATTTGCTATCAGCATTTGAATTTTGAAAGTCCATAGGCATGAAACTTTCTGAATCGGACCTGAACAGTCCCCAGCTCATGACCAGATCTCTGTCTCTACCAGAATGCAGTGATGACAAAACTTCAACATAAACTCCATATTTCTTATTGTTTTTTTTAACGAGTACCTTCAGCTGACCACCATTCTCCGTCCTAAATAGGTAAGTTGCCACTTTTTCTGCAGTTTGAACAACAGAAACGTCTGAAGTGGCCAAAGCTTTCCGTGTATGATGCTGATAGGAAATCCTTCTGACGGATTTTCCAAGTCCTGTAATGACTTGTTTATATTTTGCATCACCCCATTTCTGAAAATCACACATACCCCTGTTCCCATATTTACAACAATTGGTAGAAACTTTGACGATGCGAAGCTCCCAAGCTTAGGCAATGTGATTGCATTGGAAGAAGCATGGCTATCAGGCATGTGAAAAGGATGAAACCAAAAGGTTGGATATTTGACTTGTCAAAGTATCAACTTGATTCTCAACCTTTTCTGACAAACACAAGAATAACATGCTCTAGTCAACACGGGAGTATTACATTTAAGACTTTGACATCTAAAAGAACTTCTTATGAAATAAAAATTTCATGGCCCTCCCATTTTCCTTCTTTCTGGGAGCATATTAATAAAGACTTTGAGAACCTGTGCCTTGAAATTCTTCAAAATGCTACTGAATTCCCTAATGAAATGGTCTTACTGATTACTGGATTTATATTTCCATGGATTTACAGTGATATCATTAAATTAGACCAAATTTTATTTTATTACCAACTCATTTCTTAACTACAAACTTAAATGATTTTGAAATAAACTGAAATAGTATTAACTATATAGTATATAGAATTCAAAAAGCTCCTCGATGAACATGTCTAAACCCACTAAACTGATAAATAATGCACCAGAATTTTCAAGTAGACTAATTCAAACACAAAAACTCCGACAAATTCAATGAACTTAATTACTTGGGAAAAAAAAATAAATCATAAAATTCATATGAACAGAATAATTCGGTCCTAAAAATGCAGTTCTACGGACAACGCAAACTATGAACCTTAAAAACATTAAAATTCAACTAAATTCAACAAACGCAAGATAAAATTCAGTCAAAAAAAGGGAATTAAAACTCACAGGATATCTCCATCGGAAGAGCTTCAGATCAGATGGTCCACTGATTTTCGATTTGTGAACTGAAAAGTGAAAAAACAGAGAGTGATTTAAAATATTTTATATCATGGGCTATGGCATTTGGATCCGGCCCAGTTGTGGCCGGAAAATAATTTTTCGTGTTTGGCTAACCTTTAAAATAGTTCCCAACTTCGAGGGCGTCACCACTCCAGCTACTTTCACTCCTGCTACTTTGGTAGAAGATGTAAATCGCAGGATATGTACTTTAGTAGAGCAGGATTGAGTGTTTGCTTTTTAACTCAACTTGTAATATGTCTTTCTATACTAAATGTAGGAATCAAACCCACACATCGCAAAATGCCGCCCAAGTTCGAGATTACTTCACTCTCACCTTTCAACCAACCGAAATTTATACTTTGGAGTAATTACTTATTACTAGCATACCTTGTTGTTGTTGAAGATGAAATTCAAAACGTATTTTGATAGACGATGAGAACCGGTGATAAATGACTTTGATGAGAAAACAGAGATGACGAGAAGATATTTGAGTAGATGAACAATTATTATCCAAAATGTTGGTGAATAGTGAAAATAAACCATATTACTTTTTGTCATAAATAAAAATAAAACGTTCGTGTCAAATAAATCTAAAATTTATAATTTTTATTCGGTGAGAAGGAAATGAGTATTCCTTTAATAAAATGAAATAAGTAAGTTAATGTTTGTCACTAATTAATAATTACTTCAAAAAAATAACTTTTACTTAAAATAAAAAATAATAATCGATAAATATGTTTCAACACAAAATGTTAATTAAAAGCAACTTTCACTTTGAGGAAGATAGTATTGCTCGATAAAATTCTATGGTATAATAAATAAGATTTTAAATTGTTAAATAAGCTTTGTGTTGCATTAGTCATTCGCTTCCTTATTTATAGGGTAAATAGTACTATGGGTCCTGAATCTTTAAATGTTATAGTGATGGGATCTGAATCTTTGTTTACTAATTAGTCGGAGTCCCGAACTTATGATACGTTAGCGCCTTATGTCTTTTTTTGATAGAAATCGTCATTGACCATTAAATGGTCAATTTTTGTTAAATAGACTATTTTACCTTTAAATTGAATGATAAAAAAAATAAAAATAATAAATTAAATTAAAAATTATCTCTCTATATACATAATTATTAATTTAATTAAATTAAATTAAAAATAAAAAATTCAAATGTTAGTCATGAACTATAATCACTGAATTTATTAAAAATAATATTTTCATCTCCATTTTATTTTTGACAACCATTATTTGAATTTTAATGTGGTAATAAAAAAGTTACAATTTTTTCATTCATTTTTTTTTAAATCCATTTCTTATTTCTTTCATCTACGTAATGCCTAAAAAAAATTGAGATAATATTTTCACTTTTATATTAATATATTATGTTTACAAAATATAATTGTACATTTAATAATTTATTAAAATTTAATTTACAAAAATAATGAACATTAAAAGAGTAATAAATAAATATTAAAAGATAATTGCATTTATGCAAGTACAATTACAATAAGATATGAGTTTTATACGGTGATAATACCAGCAATAACTTAACCCAGTGAGTACCTTTTGGTGATTTAAACTTTGATGATTGACGATCATTTGATATCAAATCTTATGGAATTAATGATCTCTATGGCTGCATTTTACGAAAAATAAAATTAATAATTACTAATTTTTTTGTGAGAGAATGTAATGATTGACTACATAATATTCTATATTTGTTAGAGTAGTAGTTCCTTGTGAACAATATTTTTTGTGCATGTTCTCTTTTTATTAGACGTGTTTAATTTGACGACGTAAATAAAACGTCATAAATGTAAGTAAAATAAAAAATAAAGAAGTGTCAATTGTTGTAAGAATATTATTAATGTATATAAGTAATATGAGAATAACATTATATATATATATATATATATATATATATATATATATATATATAATAAATTAAATTAAAAATGAAAAAAAAAATTTACAGTTAGTTCTAAAATATAGTATATGTTTGGTGGGATTTAAAGATTTTTAAAAAAATTTGATAAAATGTGTGGTTGAAAAGTTGATAAAAGTTTTAGGTCCTACAAAATATGTAGTTGATGATGAATTTGAGGGAAAAAAAAATTGAATCAAACAGCTCAGTAATCAATCGTAATATAATGTATTAAAAATAATATTTTTATCTCTATTTTAGTTTTGGCAAATATAATTTGAATTTTAATACTGTAATAAACAAAGTTACAAATTTCCCATTCATTCTGCTTTTGAAACTCATTTCTCATTCGGTTCATCTACGTAATGCAACAAAATTTAATTTAATAGATTAAATGTTGAAAAATTTAATTGTACATTTAATAAATTATTGAAACTTTAATGTACAATAATGATAAACAATAAAAGAGTAATAAAAAAATATTAAAAAATAATTATATATTAATGAACACTAAGGGTGAATATGAGATTTTAAAAAAATGTAAGAGTATAATAGTCAAAAAATATTTCTCATTTTAAAGGCCTTTTAGATCGGGATGACAAAAAAATCCGCCGCCCCGAACACGTCCTATTACCCGAATAAGCGGGCGGGTCCAAAGTCACCGCCCCCTAATTTTTATTTTTATTTTTTAAATCACAAAATGGAGTAGAAATTTTAATTTTCACTAAAAATGGACTAAAGAATAATCGAACTCGGGTTAAAACTTATAAACTACCAATTTTAACCACTACACCACAACCCCAATTTTCTAATTTTTTTTTTGTTTGGTACAAATATTTAAATATTTAAAATGATAGATAGAAATAAAATTGAATGAAAATACGACGACTTTAAAAGAACTAGTTAGACACGCGTACGTTGCATGTACTTTTAGATTATTGTTAATTTTTAATATTTTTATTTTGTAAATCTTAATAATTAAAATGTTGTATCAATTTAAATCAACACGGTTCTTGATAACATGCTGTATTGTATTGTTTGATGTTATAATGACGAATGTTGATATTTTATTTACATTCATGGGAGTACAATTACAATCATAGATGAGTTTTATATGCTGATGATACCATTAGTAACTTGTTCAATGAAGACCTTGTGGTGATTTGAGTTTTGATGATAGACAAATCTTTATATCAAATCTTATGAAATTAATGATATATTAACAGGGATTTACAGGGTTGCATTTTACGAAAAGTAAAATTAATAATTACTAAATTTATTGTGAAAGAATGTAATGAGTGACTACATAATATTGTACATTTGTTGGAGTAGTAGCTTTTTGTAAACAATATTCTCTCGTATATAATCTCTTTTTGTTAGGCGTGTCTGATTTGACGATGTAAATCAACACATCATAAATGTAAGTAAGAAACAAAAATTAAAGAAGTGAGAGCTCTAAGTGAGTCACTTTTGGTAAATAGAATCAAGGATGAGTGATGAACCCAGATGTCGAGTTACGGTTGCCCAACTCACAGCGTTAATATAGATCCCACAGCGGGGTGTTGGTCGATTAAGACAGTTGGGACGATGGTCATGAAAATCGAAATCCACTAAGGATATTTACTTTTAACTTAGATTTAATGTGTTAAAGATATTTATTGGAACTACGAATAGGAATATCGTGTCTTTTGTCTTGAAAAAAAAATCAGAGCACAATAGGTAGCATAAGCCTAGTTTCCATCTATAAAGAGTATTTATACCATCAGATTTCGTTAAGGCTTCCATGTCAGCAAAGGCCCAGCTAAAGCCCCCATATAGGCCAAAGTAAGGCCTCGTAGGCCCAACGAGGGCCTTTCAGATTCATAAAGACCTTAGATACCCAGCGAGAGCCTCGCGGTTACGCTTAAGACCCGGCAACACATTAGCACTATCGGGTTCTCGTAATCTGATGTTTTGGGATAACTAGAAAAGTAATTAAAGAAATATTGTGTTTGATTACTATAATGATTCTCACAAGGAAACCAAATCCCGATCTCCTAAAGATTAGGCAACGTGATCAACTTAAATAAGGGCTAAAATCTTGGATATTGCCTTGATAACCAATTGTCCTTATCTCATATGGAATGAGAATCCAATAAGATGTCTAATTGATTGTTTTCCTAGATCAATTATGACTAAAAACTAAATACAACATCTCATGTTGCTCTAAGGTACGCTCTTTTTACGCATTATTATCACCCTTAAACTTTGCTCAAATATCTGTCTGTTTGTCCCTTCCACACCTAATTTGTTAATCCTTCGTATATTATACCATATACCGACAATTGACTTGATTGTCGGAGTACCAAAAATCATCAGACCATTTTTCCCCGATGATCTTAGTACCTAACGGTCGTTATAGTGTGCAAGTAACATACAGGTTGACAGATGAGTGACTGTAGATCTGTTGACGCGTGGACAGTACAGATTCTGATGTCAACAAGTATATATTAATTTGAAAGCACAATACTAAAATAAAGCAACATGAATATATGAAATCTAATTATCACATGTCTAAAAGAGATTTAAGTTTGAAGGTACTGCTCTGTATCCAAGTAACTTCAACAAGGACCACAGTGACGATGAACTAAAACCCATTTTTCTCTCACTGTTCATTTGTCTAGCATGCCTACGTAATAAACCCCCATATAGGCTTGCTTTCAAATTTATTCTTTTCATCATCAAGTCACGCACAAAACAAACTTAATCAAACTTGTTATCTTTGCATAAAATAAAAAATCAATCGATAAATGTTATATTTGTACGAAACATAATCATGGATAATGTATCTTCACATATCCTTAATGCATTAACACTTGATTGATTAGCGCAAAACTAACTGAGAAGATTTTCGTACGAAATTTTAGAAGGTGAAAAACTTTTTTTCTGTATTGTATGTGAGAGTGATAATGCATCAAACAACTTTCTAGCTTTAAAAAGTCAATTCTTATACTTAAATACGATATTCAACATTTAAATAATATTCTTGTGTAGTAACATAGCCTTAAAATTTCACGACGTCCCTTCTTAATATTGTGACATTCTTACATTCCATATGTTGCTAAAGTTTAATTAACCATCTAATTATCACAAATTATTTCTAATTAATTATATTCAAATCATGAAATAAATGGGCGGGGTTAGATGAATAGTTAGAGAATTTAAAATACTTTAATTAAGATTTAATTGAATCAATTTTATATGTATTTTAAATTAATCAAAAGCAAATTGGAAAATCTAAAATATGAATGAGGATATTTTAGTTCAAAAATATTTCTCTATTTTAGAGATTTTTAGATGTAGTATAGGTATAGATAAAAATACATGTTCATTTTTTCTAAAATATTAACATAATAATATGAATAATCTTTATTTTGTAATATTCATTATCTCACAAATATCATCGTGGCGTTATTCAATTGGATGAATTATTTACACTAATTAAATAATGTATTTATAGTATTAATTATGAATAATTCATCAAATCAATAATGACACATATATATTTACTACTCACTAGTGAATGAAATGACAAAATAAATTACTTTCTAATAATTGACGTGCATATTGGATACATTTATATACATTTAATTCTAAACGCAGTTGCACACCACATTAATCGTAACTCGTAATATATGCGCATATTTTAACTGGAGATGTCCACAGGAAAAATTGCAGAGTCCGGCCTCAATTTATTTTTTAATAACAAATTGGTCTTCAACTTATAATTAAAATAAAATTATTCACTAACTTTTCATTACCGTCGCACCATCAATTCCTATCGACATTAATCGTCTGAAAATTAGTTAAATTGTCACATAAAGTTCGTGAAAACATGTCCCATCTCAATTTTTCGAACATCGCTCAATTTGAGAAATAAAACTTAATTTTGTAAAGTTAGATACACGACGCATGTAATAATTTAACAAAAAGTTAAATAATTTTTGTAATAGAGGCTAATTATACAACTCTTGTGACAAAAGATTAGAGACTAAGGTCTGTTTGGATTGATTTTGGAATCTAACTTAATTGTTAAATAATCGAAATTATTTTAGACGTTTAATAAATTTTTAAAAAGTGATTATAAAAAATCAGATCATAAGGCAGCAGATTTTTAGAAGCAACACAATGATAGCTTTTCTACTTATCTATTATTAAAATACTACTTTTGACCTTATTTAATTAAAGTAATTCTTTTTATGTCACAGATTTATTAGTATTTTAATTATAATGCATCTCCACAATTTAAATTTAATTGATTTTTGTAAAGTATTATTATACTTTTATTTTTTATTTTTATAAATTTTGAGATTTAATAAATATATATTATTTTTATTTTAAAACAATTATGGTAAATGTATTGTTTTGAAAAGATATTTGATAATATTATATATTATTATAGAAGTAAAATACTACTCATTACTCATGCTTGTTTATCAAATCTCGATTTTAAAACATACAACAACTTATCAAACACTTATCTAATTGTTTCCACAACTCGCCTTTAAAGATCGGGAACACCTTACCATCAAGACAATAGATTGCGGATCAATAGTATAATTTTCCCTATATACATATATACAGTCACGTTTATACATACACCACAATACCACATAAATGTATGTAATTTGTTGATCTGGGTTATTCGCTGGCGACAGGCTGTCGCCAACAAAGTTCCAACCCACCCCACCCTGCACCTCCTCCATGCCCCTCGCTCTCTCTTCGAAGACTTGTCGTACTCTCACATTGTTTCCCTCTTCGACTCCCCTCTCGAGAAATACTGTCTCTCTCTCTCAAGAGGTTTTTTTGGTGACTTTCAGATTCCGCGTTTCAGCTATCCAGATCGTTGTTGTAAGCTTTCTCCTGATCTAATTTTCATAATTTATGGCTATAAATTTTCCGTCTCTTTTCTTTGAATTCGAGTTAGGGTTCTCTGTTGCGCATTGTGGTTTCGATGTGCGTTTTATGAAGTTTTTCACGACTTTCGCCACTCATGCTTGTTGTGTCCATAAGACAAAAATAGTGTCTTTTCCTTCCATATCAATTTTTTTTGTATGAATTTCTACTTGGTTTCGTGGAAATATAGTTATCAATTAGAATTTGATCTAGATTTTTATTGTTAATTATTTTTTTGTGCCATATTTTATACAGCATAGCTTGAAATTGTAGTTACATAATGAAAATGGAGAAAATATAACGTGCATGTGTATGAACATAAAGATTTGTAATAAGTGTTCTTCCATATCCATAAGATCAGTACGGTCCTGAAGTTTTTGGTCCATAGATTGTTATATTTCATGGAGTTAGTTAATTGGTTCCAAAAGATATTTGATGTGGATACTGGAGTGGATAGAATGGGCAATTTTGCAGCATAGAAACTGTAATTTTGTCAGGAGAACCTGAAACGGTATTGGAAAGTTGTTGGTGTTGGATATGTAAATTTGGTTAACCTATTAGTCCTGAATCTCCTAGTGCGTACTAATTTGGCTGCTGGATTACTTCTTTTTTGTTGATCTGCACTGCTGCCAAACTCAGTTTACCATGAAAAACTAATGAAAGCTCAAAATATTAGGGTTTAGAGCGCCCAACTTGTTTGTTGACACGTGGGGTTTTTTTTTGGGGTGGAGTCTGTCGCTACAGTATTTAATGCGGAGCCTTATGTCAAGACGAGAGCTAGAAAGAGTAGATATCTTCGATTGGAAAAGCTAAAGCTTCCCTGACTGAAAATTGGATCTTTATCTAGTGTGAAATGTTTTAGATGTACTAAATAAAGGTCATCCAGGAAAGTTGAAAATTGATTATGACATTTGTAATGGATTCAATGGGCAGTTATTTAATGTGAAAGACTGAAAGTCAACATTATAAGAGGTATCCAGTAATATTGGAAAGTAGTATATTATTAGGTGATGTGTGAAATAATTCCCATTATATGTCTCTTGGCAAGTTCATTTTAGCCGGTTGTTTATGTGAGGCTCTATGTCGCCTTTGTAGAATGAGGTCCACGCACGCTTAGTGAAATTTGTTTTCTTTTGTTCGTAAAAAGTGCGTCGGACACGTGGCAGATTCTTTTTTTGCATCTTATCGCTGCACCTTTCAATAAAGCAAAGAAATTGTAAAGCGCTATAAAGCGTGCTGTATTTAGTTTTTGGGTATCTATGTCCAATTTCTTTTGAACCATGGATTATGTTTTCTAAATGGTTCTATATTTTGGCCGACTGAATGTTGATTAGTTGCTCAAATACGTATTATATTTGTGACTTAGCTCAAGTAAACGTTGAAATTAATTGATTTTTATTTTTGCTGAAATTTCCTTCAAATGCCCGGATCACCGAATTTGCTCATATTATGCGCACCCGAGGATTTTTGTACACAGTGATTGGTTCATGCTTTCTCTGATGAGTGTGCAGTGTGCTTTGTGTTTAAACCCCCGATGCCTTGGTTCTCTACTGCACTGCACACACCTAACCACTAACCATGTTGTATGTGCACTAATAATTAATGAGATTTTGACTGATTAAATTAGTTTGGGAAAAATTTAGGGTAAATTGCACTAATTGTCCCCAACTTTTGAGCAAAGTAGCAGACCTACCTCTGCCTTTGTTTTTGTCCGGTTTTAACCCCAACTTTTGAGAAATTAGCATACGTTTTCCGTCCAAAAATTGTTAAATTTGCATAAAATGGCTAATTTACCCTTTAACTTAAATAAACAAAATAAAAAAAAAAACAAAAAGAATAAATATAAACAAATAAGAAAAGACCAAAAAATAAAGAGGGAAAAGAAAAAAAAATCTTCCACCCCACCCCTTATTGTGTAACTAGGGGGTTATCCCCTGGTTTTGCCACTGCACGTGGCACATAACCATGGAAAACCCTAGTCTTATACGCACGCCGCTGTTAGCGCTGGCAAACCCCTCACCCATTACACTGTATGGGTAGGGTGGTTTTGGTGGGTGGGGAATTTTTTCCTTTATATTTTCCCTTTTTGGTCTTTTTCTTGTTTGTTTTTATTTATTATTTTCTTTTGTTTTTCTATTTTTTTTGCTTTTTTTTATTTTTATTTTTGTTTATTTAAGTTAAATGGTAAAATTGTCATTTTAAATAAATTTAACCGATTATAAGACAGAAACTGTCATCTCGCAGGGACGATGTCCGCTAATTTCTCGAAGGTTGGGGACTAATAGTGCAATTTACTCGAAACTTATTGACTTGTCCTTTTTCCATGCTTTTATTGAAGGAGATTATCTTGCTGTTCATTTTCTGTGTTTTTTTCCTTTAATTTCTTCACTATTAATTAGGAAAAAAGCTTTTTATCTATAACACTAGGTCACTAGCAGCTAGATTTTATCAGTTCTTTACTACATGCGGATCCTGTACGGCGCTACTCTCTATCTCTATCCCTCTCACATGCACACACCTGACATGCTTGCATATGCAAACATAGCACACAGTTTACTGTTTACTGTTAGTATCAATATTAATTCTTGAAAATGCCTCATCTCTTTTCCACATTTAGTTCCCTAAAGCTGCGTTCCCTAGCCATCTCTTCTCTTTGGATGCATAACTGATATATGACTACTTATATTGTAGGTTTTGGAAAGATCCTTCATGCTTGGTTGTGAAAATTATTCTTCAAAGTTTTGATTGTTTATAAGTGGGTTTGAAACTGAAATTTGGAGTGGCTTAGTCTGTATCAGCATAGCTGGTATTGATTTTCAAGGTCAGGAAATTACTAGGAGTATCTAATTGAGCTTCCAAGTGGAGTCTGTACGGTTAATAAGAGTCTTGCATCATCTTTTTCAAACATGCACAGCTTGCTTTCAGTCCCTGAGAAGGAATTCTGTACTCAATAGAGGATTTTCTTGTGTCCATGCTGGCGGAGAGCATGCGTAGAATCTGTGATTTGGCTAATGCCCCTGACGAGATTTGTTGCTGATGCACTTGGTGTGGTGACAATTTGCCTTGTTGGTGCTCTGGTCCTTCTGGGTTTATTTTGCACCATTTATTCATTTTACTTCCACAAACGTATCCGTGGTCAAGGTCTTATTCGGCTCAATTACTTTAGTGCTCCTTGGATCGTCAGAATTTCGTTAATCTTTTTCGCAGTCTGGTGGGGTGCTGGAGAGATTATTCGGTTGAATCTATTAAGACGCGACGGTAGAGTCTTGGATGCCCTCAATTTGAAATGGCAGGAAACTGTGTGCAAATGCTACATTGTTTCAAACCTGGGGTTTGCAGAACCGTGCCTGTTTCTCACCCTCATATTTCTTCTCCGTGCATCTTTACAGAGGTCTGGAACTTTAAGCCAGAAATGGAATGCAAAACAGCTGGTTATGTTCTTCTGTGCTGTCTCCGATGTTTGTTCTTCAGCTTGTAGTTATTTTAATTGGACCAGAGTACATTAAGGAGGATCGCTGGCACAAACTACCTCCTTATTTCATCAAAGCAGCTACTTCTTCTGAGTTGAAGGACAATGACAATGACAATGTTGCCCTCTGCACTTACCCGCTGTTGAGTACCATCTTCCTTGGACTTTTGCCACCATTCTAACTACCTACTTGTTCTGGCTTGGGAGGCAAATTCTTCATTTGGTCATCAATAAGGGTTTGCAAAGGAGAGTTTATGCATTAATCTTTTCTGTTTCTGGTTTTCTTCCCTTGAGAGTTACTCTTCTTGGTTTATCGGTCCTATTTGAGCCAGAAAAACTTCTGTTTGATGCCATTGCATTCTTGGCATTTCTTTCCTTCTATGTTGTGCAGGGGTGGGTATCTGCACGCCTGTGTACCTTCCTGTTGCAGATTCTTTAGCCTTAAGAACTCTACAAATAGATATAGAGGCTAGGAGGACTAGTGAGTTGTACAATGACACCATTTCACTAATTGCTAATCAAAGCCCTCTTGAAGAAAGTGTGATAAGAAGTCCCAGGGGGAACTCGGATGCTTCAGTTTCTTTCTGCACAACAGAGAATGACGCAGTAGCCTTTGTGGAACTGAGCCACTTCACTTCTATTCAGCATTCAACCCCACCTGATTCACCCCAGCTGCACAAGTTCATGGACCCTAAATGCTACTAAGAATTTAAGGTAACAAACATTTTGCAGGAACCAAAACTGTATGTAAATTATTTGGTTTGTTTGACAAGCATTGCTAATTTTGTTTTTCGTTTTGAGATATATAGTGGTTTGCCTGTTTACCCCACCTTATATTTTTTTGGGTGGAACTATATTTGCATCGCTTAATTCTATTGCTATAACAATCTGCAGTTTTGTTGACAATGAAGGTTGTTTTCCCATTCTCAATGCGGTATTAATGGATCGTGCCACCTATATGAGTAGTTTGGATTTATTTTTACCTAATTAAAAGTAAGATTTGCAATGTGGATCCAAATTTCTATGTTTATTATGATCAGACATGTAGTTTTCTCCTCTACTGTAGAAGAAAAAAATACTTAAACGTCCCATGTGTCACTACGTTTTGAAAATTATCTCCTCCAAAATTTACTAATCATTTCAATCAATCTTCTTGATTCGATCATATCTCTCAACTCATCATCTTCAAAATTTAGGGATGGCAAAAAATCATCTCCTGCTCACTTTGACGGGGAATCTCTCGTCTGAATTTCTCGAATTTGTTCTCAATGTTTTTTTTTTTTTTATGTTTTATAATTTAAGTTGTATGTAAAAAGTAAAAAGATATATTAAAATTAATTAATTAATTAAACGGGCGATAAATGAGTATTTTTCTATACCCGCCCGCCTCTCAAAAATCCCCGACAGAGCGGGATGATAATGGGTTCCCGCACCGCCTCGCCTCGTTGCCTTCTTTGGTCAAAATCGCTCTTCTTCTCAAAAATCTCCGACAGAGCGGGATGATAATGGGTTCCCGCACCGCCCGCCGCCCGTGCCTTCTTTGGTCAAAATCGCTCCTCTCCTCGCTTGATCATCTCTCGCCATCAATTATATCCAAAATTTGTTTACCGTTTCAATCTATCATCATAATATAGCTTACGGTCAGATTTTACCGCAATGAAGCAGTATACTAGCATTGTTAGTTTGTCATCTATTCTTGTTTGAACACCATAAAAAGATGCAAGGGTATTGAATTATTCAATGTCAGCTAATCGCCCCTTTTATGCTTGTCCAAATCCTGATTATATAGTTGCGTATAGATATGTGTTGCCTCTGCCAATGCCTCTACAGTGTTGAAGCACGAGTATGGCGAGGTTAGAATAGTCAAGGTCGAGTTAAGATCTTTAGTTAGGTCATGTTTTATGTGAAGCTTATTAGTCTGGGTGGAGGCTTGATTTCTTTTAGACGGATTTGGCTGAGCTGCCAAAAAAAATGCCGATGGGGATAATTCATTTTACACTTGTGCACGTCGTCCGTCCTTTTTACAGGTGCACAGAGGTTTGTATTTGAGTTGCACATTAGATTTTAGGCGTATACCAGCTAAAAAATCAATTAAATTAATAAACAATAAAAATGTAAGATCACACAGAAAGTTGGGGTAGAAATAATTCCCGTTATGGCCATTACATCGACAGGTTGATACTCTCTCGTGCAGAATGGAGTGAGAGGTGCACTCATACGGTCGTATGCCTTTCAAGCCTTCCTCCTCAGGTGCGACTTCACCTCGTTTTGTTCTAGAAAATTTTGATAAAAAGTTAAAATCAAAGTTAATAATTAATTTTAACAATATATTTTATGGATTCACAATTTTTATTAAAATTTATAAAAAAAAAATTGATTTTTAACAAATTCAAACGGACGTATAATATGCATTTATTAATCAATTTTTAGTTCATTATATGCAGCCAAAAAGTTGGATCTATTTTCTTTTTTCACGAGAATTTTTCCCCGTAATATTCAAGCGATGCAAGGCAGCAAGTGGCTGAATCTTGAATTCTTTTAATAAGCAATTATTAGTCAGTTTTTATTTTTTAGATAGGAGTTCTCTCAAGTTTAAAAATACCAACTAAAATAAAACTAATGCGATATTTAATTCAAAACGGTGTGAATTGTGATGTTCCATATTTAGAGTTCGTTTGTTTCGATTTTGATTTTACTTAAAAAGCTAAAGTGAAAGTTAACAATTAATTTTAACTACACATTTTATAGTCTCATGACTTTTCAACCACATTTCAACAACTTTTATCAACTTTTACCAAAAATCTAATTTTAATCAAAATCAAACATATTCTAAAATCAGATTTTTTGTAAAATTGATAAGTTGCGAAATGCAATGATTCAGAAAGCTTTTGACCCAAAAAAAAATGCGTGGTTAAAATTAAATGTTGATTTTAACTTTAGTTTTTTAGCAAAATTTTAATTGTTTACAAACAAAGCCTTAATACTTAGTTGCTGGAGCCGATTTAGGGGGAGGTGAGTCCCCTTTAGCCAAAAAAATATGTTTTTTGTTATAGATTTTTTTTTTTGAATAAATAAATTTTGTATATAGAAATTTTTTATCTCTGTCTAATTTTTTTTTAACCTTCTTCTGAATTCATCCATGCCTAATTAGATTTAGAGTATGTTTATGAGTACTTATAAATACTTATAAGTTAGTTAAACATCATTTTTATTCACACATTGTACTTATTTTTTTTCGAAATGTCTTGACTTTGTGTGTGTGTGTCTCTCTCTCTCTCTCTCTCTCTCTCTCTCTCACATGTACCTTTCATTTTGTCATTAAACCGAAGTGCAAATGATCTCTTACTTTCAGCGGACAAGTATTATTTTGTCCACATTCAATGTGACACCACATAAATGGACAATTTATCCAGTGGACAAGTGCCACGTTGAATGCCCACTGAGAATAGGAGATCAGACTCTAAACCGTAGCATGAATAAAGTTTCACTTTTATTTTTTCTTTTATAATATTGTTACAAAACCAAGCGCTCCTTTTTATATACTAGTATGTAAAACGTGCGTTGCACGTGATTTAATAATGTTATTGTGAGATATATGTTTTTCAAATATTTAAATAATTATAACTTAATTTAATACTGCATTAAAATACAAAAATTTGATATTAGAAAATACGGTAAAATATAATGTTTGTTGTTGTATTCAAACAAAAGACTTTTATACAATTGTGTGACCAGTATTGAACATCTATTTTTAAAAGTCAGTAATATACCAAATAATGTCAATTAAAGAACACAAATAAAAAGAATAAAAAATAGTATACATAAGTTCTTAAATATGTCGTGCACTCAAACCTATTGAACTTTAATGCTTTATGAAATGACAAATGACTTATAACAAATCTTTGTAATTTAATATAGCTCTCCAACTATGAAGAGTTTTTAATCCAAAATATCACATGCAATTTGGACTCATAGGACCTCAAGTTAAGTAGATTTATCAATCAGTATATAAAAAAAAATAACTTTTACATTAGAAAAAATTAAATATTCTCATTTGCACAATTCAGTGCTCAGATGTCTTCATGTGAACTTATCTAAATTGTAATTGAGAAATAAAGTAATATTACCAAAACTAAATATTTAGTTATTTAAGCGTCTTATTCACGTTGGAGCATAAATAGTTAAAAAAAAAATTAGTTTAAACAAAATAAATAACAATTCAATTTAAATGCATAAAAAAAAATAGAAATAAGATACGTATCAATAGTAGATTAAAATCATTATTGAAGTTGGCCCACAAAGTTTTTTTCATCTAGAAAATCTGAAGCCGCAAGTCAATTAGATATGTAAACAATATACAAATATGCATGAACATGCACAATAATTAAAAAAATACACTATAACCTTTTATAGTTCAATGCAAATTATTATTTTAAAAAAAAAAGAGCATTGAGAGAGGATTATTCACATTAAGTAACAAAAATCATAATCACAAATACAAATTTTCAAATGAAGTCTTTATGAACATCACAAACTACATAATTATCTTCAAATAAAACAACCTTAAACTTCAAATTAGACTTTAAATAAGTTGAATAAATTGTTGGTAGAATGTCAATTACTATTAATCTTTAGAATCGACCAAATCCGCTTCTCACAATTCAAAGTAAACATTTTCAAAATTCAGTAATTCAATATAATAAATGAAGATTTAGCATTTTCAACTTCTAAGGACTATATGTGATTATAAATATTAAATTAAGAGTTCAATTATAATATTAATTCAAGAATAATTTAAAAAATATAAAATATTAATGATGACATATTTGTCCAAAAATATTTCTTCTTTGAGCCCTTTTAAATTAGTATTGATAATATTGCATGGCAGTTACCCGTTCATTTATTTCCCTCAGTTTCTGTCCAATCACAGCGCAGGAATTCCGCCATTTTTGGATCACCAATCGTCCTCTCACTGCAAATCTCATTCTTAAACACAATTCATTGAAATCTTCTCTGTTTTCATCTTTAACTCGAAGAGGCTAATACTCATTTTCATCAATTTCTCTTGAAGGAGAGCGGTTTTCCATTTCTTGGAGAACCGCTCTTTACACTGCAATTTCAATAGCTCTCTTTAACAATCCTGCAAATACAGAGTCACCCAGTTTAAATTGTTGATAGTTGATTACTACAAATCCTGCCTTTTCTTTTTCTTGTATAGACATTCAAAGATTTTGTCGTTTTTTATTGTTGTTTATGTGAATTATGCAATTCGGCGCGATATTGAGAAACATTCATATCTGTCCTCGTTTTAAAGATTGCGAATTACAGGTTGCGAATTGGGTTTTTCCACTTGGTTTGAGACTGATTACTCAGACAGATTTTCGTTTGCAATCTGTTTGTAATAAAGTCAAGAAGAAGTGGAAATGGCAGGAGAATGCGAGTGGTTATCCTCTCCACAGCCCAATCCCAATGAATGGGTGAAGGGAAAATCATAGGATCAGGATCATTCGGGGCTGTTCACTTGGCCATGGATAAAGTCACTGGATCACTTTTTGTTGTAAAATCTGCAGAATCAGAGGCTGGACTTTTGTCACTCAAGAATGAGGCTAAAATTATTGAGAGTTTGGATTCTCCATTTATTGTTAAGTGCATAGGAAAAGATGTGTCATGTGCAACAAATGGTGAAAGGAATTATAATCTTTTCATAGAATACGTGGGGAGGCAGTTTAGCAGACGTCGCAGAAAAATTTGGCGGGGCGTTGGATGAGAAAGTGGTAGTTCTGTACACAAGGGAAATCCTCCAGGGTTTGAAGTATTTGCATAAGAATGGGATTGTGCATTCTGATCTCAAGTGCAAGAATGTGCTATTAGGCTCATCAGGAAACATCAAATTGGCAGATTTTGGATGTGCAAAGAGGTTGATTGATTTGAAGAACAATCAAGTTTCATCACAATCTTGCAAGGGGATTGGGGGGACTCCCTTGTGGATGGCTCCAGAAGTTCTGAGAAATGAAGGGTTGGATTTTGCTTCAGATATCTGGTCTTTAGGGTGTACCATTATCGAAATGGCCACCGGTAGGCCACCTTGGGATGGTGATATATCAAATCCAATGGCTGCAGTTTTCAAGATTGCTTGCAGTGATGATATACCGGAGTTTCCGGCACATTTTTCTCAAGAGGGCTTGGATTTTCTGCAGAGATGCTTGGAGAGGAATCCTGATAAGAGGTGGACAGTTGAAAAGTTGCTCGATCATCCATTTGTATCGAGGAAGGAGCTGAAAACCCGGGGTTCTATAGAGGAAGATGCTTGTTCACCCGCAAGTGTTTTAGACTTGGGAATGTATGAGAATGATTTGAATAATTCACCCGGTGTTGCTGCTGATTGCTACCGTAGAATTCCCTTCTCATCGAGATTCTGTCACATGGAAAATAAACTTTCACATAGAGACGGAACAAACATTCACGGGGAATCCTCCGATAATTGGATCACTGTCAGGACAAGTTAGAGAAGGTATGCTGTACTAAATGTGATTGGACAGGATTAAAGAAGACATATATCTAGAAAATTTTGTCGACTCTCATATCTACTCTCGTGTACCAAACATGTGGGATTTTGAGGAAGATGGCTTATAATAAGCATAGGAATAGATTGAGATGTACAGAACATACTAGAGGGATATATACTATATAGGTTCTTTTGTAGCATCAATATTGTTATTATCATTATGGTTTTGAATTTTGAATAATTACGTGTGAGCCAATGTAGAAATATGGGCAGTAGGTAAATGTAGAAGAGAAATATTGAATGGGATTTTTTTCTATTGGAGGCTCAGATTCTGTAAATTTGAATTTTGAACAAAAATGTGGAATCCGAATCTTCATTTGACGTATAGCCTTTTAAATAATTATCGAACTTTAAATAGAATTATCTTGATTTGATCAAAAAAATTCAGTGTTATCATAACCGGCCTGGCATGGCCAGTTCAACCGGTAAAATCAGGAACCGATCCAAAAATCGGACTGGTTATGCAGAAAAACTCTCTATTTAAAAATCCGCCCAAAAATATGCCAACCCGCCCGATTTTGAAAAACCCGTTAAACTGTTCCCGCTTTTATTAGTTTTAAAAATCATTTTTTTCCACAATTAATTGTAACTAACCACTGAAATTTATCTCTCTCCTCACACAAAATGGATTAAAAGAATGAAAAACCAAAAAAATTGCTTTTGAGCAATTTTTGTGATTTTCAAAAACTTATTTTTTATTTTTTAATTTTTTTTGTAAATTTTGTAAATTATTTAATTTTTTAAAAATTACAGGGTCAACCTCAGTTCGACCCTTTGACTCTTGATCATTTAACTTCTCCGGATCGACGCCCTGGTCGATTTTTAAAACATTGAAAAAATTATAATATATTTTGTATTGATTAATTATTTAATTACATAGAAGAATAGAAAGTTTTAAATAAGGTTAATTACATTAATCGTCTCTATTCTTTCATGCTTGTAATAATATCATCCTTATTCAATTTTATTCGTCGATATCGTCCTCATCCTTTCATTTATTCGCATGTATGGTTCCCAAATGAGTTTTTTGACAATTTTGTCCCTGGACTTAAATAAATTAAAATAATATAAAATAAATAAAATAAAAAATTACAATTGGGACCATGATGTCAAATTTTAATTAACTCGCAAGTGTACGAATCTATTGGAATATAGATAAGTAGTAACGAGGTCGATCCCACAGAGACTGCTATGAGGAATGTGTAATTTAATCCTAATTAACTGTTATTCTAGGCTAGTTGAGTTGAAGAGATTTTTGTTGAAATCGTTAACCGAAAGATTAATTAAATAAGCTAAATAAATGAATTGATAATTCGAGATGTGTAAAGCACCAAGGTTTCAGAATCCACCATTGTCTAACTTAGCAATTATCCAATCATTCATTAATTCCCAAGAAAAACACATACGACAATACGAACTCAATCTATTGTCGACTCTAAAGATTTATCAATTAAGTCCAGAAGAAGAAGATCTAATTTAGGCTCCTCTTATGCTTCAAACGTAAATTACTTAAGCATTTTCCATATCACATTCCATTGAAAGAAAACAAAGAATCAAAGATTACCTAAGCATTCAATGTATCCTAATACGAATAAAGAATAATGAAGAATCAAAAGAAATTCATAGAACATTTCAATCACCAAGCATGGATTAATTAAACCAATATCTAACTATAAAAAATACATGATATTTAAGATGAAAGAAATTATATTTAATTAATCTAATTAAGAACAAGCCATGAACGTTAAAGCTCTTAAGAAGGAATTAACCGAATAATTAAATAATTACTTAATTAAAACAAGGTTTCATCGTCTACCTTGGCTAAAGAAAATTAGAAGAACATAATTAAACTAGAAAAACAATAATTGGTAAAACCCGACATTGATTGAAGGAGAAGAAATCTTTGAAGAAGTCTTGATAGTCGAGTAGGTCTTGTTCTCTTCCGTTTTCTCTTGATTTGCTCCCCAAAAATCCAACCCTTTGTTATGAGAATATATCTCATATTTATACTCCCTTCCATGTGCCACAAAATATCCCAAGAAGACTTAAAAATTCGTCCAAAACGTTTCTTAGTGGAATTGAGACTCAAAAAGGAAAGAAAATAAAACCAAAAATTCGCAGACAAAAAATAAGCCTGGGCGATCGCCCAGGCACGTAGTTTGGTCTCTGCTTGTTGGTTCAGTCTCTGGGTGTTCGCCTAGCATTAATCCGGGCGTTCGCCCAGCTTGTTGACTTTAAAGGTTTGCAGCTTGGTCCTTTTTGTTTCAACATCTGTCTATTCGGTCCTTCAACTTTGGGTTTTGGTCATTTCAGTCCTCCAACTTTTTATAACATCAAATTTGGTCCTTCAACTTTACATCATCTCCAGTTTGGTCCCTCAACTTTACATAATATCTAATTTGGTCCCTCAACTTTGGGTTGAGTGCAATTGAGGCCTTGAACTTATGAGATATCTTCTAAGTTATTGCTCTTTTCATCCAATCTTCTCTACTTCTTCACAAACGCGTCCAAAACTGAAATATAACAATAATAAACTAGATTAAGTAGAAAAGCAACTATATGACGACATAAATGATTAATTCAAAGGCCAAAATAAGTGCATAAAATGCACTTATCAAACACCCCAAACTAAACCTTTGTTCGTCCCCCGAACAAAAACAAAACTAAAATATACTTTAAACTAAGCTAATTGAATCCACGAAAAATTTGTCAATGTTGAATTTCTCACCTTATGTCTCACGGTTGAAAATAAAGCAACACTTTTAGAAGGATATTAAACAACAGCACAAAATTTTTCACTTATCCGATGCTCGACCTTTTGTGAATGTGTGTGAATAGCCAAAAATTAAACTTATACATGTATTAGACCACGACCAATATTGTGTTGTTGATATTTTAGTAATCCTAAACCCTTTGTAGTCATTTATTCCTTACACCTCTCGTAAATTATCATACTTCGATGCTTTTCTCTCTAATCCCGAGGTGTTCTAGCGAAATTGGTTCCTATTGATCATCACAATGCTTTTTTTTCAACTAAAGTGGTAAAAATCAGAACTTGTATTCTTAGAATTAGGATGGTGAGTGATTTCTAAATTCTCATCTTCAGTCTCTGAGGTTCTAACCTAGCAATCCTTACTGAGCACTTCTACTTATTTTTTATTATCATGCTACTCATGTTATGAGCCTTACATCCTGTGCAATACTTCTCTTTCTAGCTTTCTATGTGACCGTTGTAACGAGCTTTGGGGCCGATGACTCCCAAGTCGAGGATGACCATAGGGCACTGTGTTTTGAAATACCCTAATGTACTTAATTGCTCGAGTCCCATAGGCTAATAGAGAAGTGAAGATGTAAATATATATATATATATATTTGCAATTTTGTTTTTTTTTTTTATATATATATATAACTCATGTAGCGAGCTTTGGGCCGATGACTCTCAAGTCAAATGACCATAGGGCACCAGGTTTTAAGATACCCTAACAGGCTTAATTGCATGAGTCGATATTTTATTTTATTATATCAACAACGAGTAGTGCTCGGTCTAGATTCCTTGACCATATTCAACCAAAGATGAGACCCGGAAAATCCAAACTATCAAAATTCTCAGGACACAAGTAGTAACTTTAACACCTCCAAACTGTTCTCAAAACAGTTTGGTTACTAGCTTATGGATTTAAGAATGGAATTTTTTTTTTATCATGATACTCAATCAATAATATCAACCCAAACACTCAAGTCATGTTTCTAATAAATGATAAGTCAATAGTGGCTATGTGCTTCCTTAATCGTGTCTAACATGGATAAGTATTCGATAAAAGAACAAGTTCAAGTGTTGTCTAATATTCTATTAAAAATGTGCTCAATTTTGAACAGATATCATCATTGGCAGTAGGATATTCAACAGTAACTAGACAAATAAACTACTAAAATATTTTTGTTTTTTTTTTTGTGTGTGTTTTTTTTTTAACAAAATAAAATTACTTCAGTTATATAGACTAGAATAATGCACAAATTCAGAAGCAATGAAGTATCCTGATACTTTTTAACCCACTCCCAAACTAAAACATTACATTGTCCCCAATGTAAAAGCAAACGAAAGCACATAAAGGAGGGAAAAGATTAGGTACTCCCCAGAGATAGATGTGGAGAAGATGGATCTGGTTGGTTGAAGGTCCGATTGAAGTGGACTCAGATGTAGTGCTGGGACCCTTGGTCAAAAGAAGGTTGCCCAAATATAGTCCAAGCGGCTTGCACAAGTAAGATATCCTGCGCTTGACATGGTGAGGCCTAATAAGTGCAATAAATAAAATAAAAACTAATAAATTATTTTAACTATCTAAAACTACTACATATAAAGCAAGTAAATAAAAGGGTTAGAAAAATGGGTTGCCTCCCATCAAGCGCTTATTTATAGTCATTAGCTTGACTTATTGTCTGGTTGTCTTACGGCACTCTGAATAGTGCTTTGGAGGACCCGCTTTGCTTGCACCTATTGACTTTGGCACTGCGTTGGAAGTGGCTCAATTGTCTCTGCTCCCATTTAGTTGTACCCATGACAAAAATCGATCCAAGCAAAATATTCACTTCTTCTATACCACTATCAACATCAAAATAAGAACCCAAATGAGTTAAGCACATGTTTAACGCATCATCACAATTAGTATAAGCAAAACAATCATCATCTAATGCTTCTATCATGTCTACATCGCCAACATCCTCATTATCATGTGGTAGCTTGTTGACATTAAAAATATTAAATTCTATTGTCATGTTGCCAAATGATAGTCGCATAACTCTATTCCGCAATTAATAATAGCATTAGATGTTGCCGAAAAGGACGACCAAAAATTATAGGAATGTGTTGTGCGTAGTCTCGTGCGTGTTGAGTATCAAGTACAATAAAATCAACAGAAAATAAAACTTGTCAACCTGTATCAAAACATCATCTACTATTCCACGGGGTACTTTCACAGATCTATCAGCAAGTTGTAAAATCACAGAGGTTGGTTTTAACTCGCCTAGTCCAAGTTGCATATACACAGAATAAGGAAGAATATTAACACTAGCTCCTAAATCTAGCAAAGCTTTCTCAATTTTATGGTTTCCTAAGATGCATGAGATAGTAGGACAACCTGGATCTTTAAATTTTGGAGGGGTGTTGCTTTGAATTATAAAGCTAACCTGTTCAGTTAAAAATGCCTTTTTGCACATATGTAGTTGTCTCTTTGTTGTACATAGATCCCTCAAGAATTTAGTATAAGCAGGTACTTGTTTAATAGCGTCAAGTAAAGGAATATTTATATTTACACTTGAAGATGTCCATCATGTCATTGATGGAGTTACCTTGCTTTACCTTTGTGAGCCTCCGAGGAAATGGAGCTTTTGGAATGTAAGATGGCTCATTGTCCTCTTTTGGGAGCTTCTTGGATTGAATCATCGGTTGGGACACAATACATGGAGAAAGTGGTTGAGATGTGTTTTGCTTTGAGATATCCACTTTGTTGTCAAACAGTTTTCCACGTTTCAAAGTTATGATCGATTTAGCCTCTTCATGTTGCACTCCTTTAGGATTAGCAAATGGTCGACTAGGAAACTTTCTTTTCTCAATGGTTGTTGGCAACTCGTTGGACCGATGAAGCTAGTTGTCCCATCATGTTTTCCGTTTTGGAGATGGATTGTGCACCGTGAGTTCTCGCTAGCGCGTACTTCATTCTTAAACTCGATGAATTGTGTGATTCGGTGCTCTAATGCAGCTTGTGTAGCTTTTGTCAAGTTTTGAATTGCTTCCTCCCATGGTTTTGGCCATGAAAAATTGTGATTGAATTGTTGAGTAGCTGCCGAGGGGCTTGACTTGTCAGATATCCTGCTGAACACCCCGTGACCAAGAAAAATTGGGGTGGTCCCTCCATCCCGGATTGTAGGTGTTTGAATAAGGATTGTGGTCGCTTTCCTCATCATGTTGAGGGCATTAGCACCGCCAAAGACCGCTCGGTTCTCAGAGGACTATTGGTCATCAATGAGGTCAACTTGCGAGAAATGTCTTCTATCATGCATTTGACTTCTTTGATTTCCGAGCTAGGTTCACCGCTGCGAATCTCATAAATCCTCTCTTCTTTGGTTCGGGTTCTAGAGGAGCGACTCACTGCTGTGAGTTGTCGACTTGCTTTTGAAAGAAGCTCCGGATCTCCTCAGAGCATTCTTAGACATAAGCTTTCCCCGCTTGTGGCCATCAACCATTCTTGAATATGCGATAGCAAGCCCTCCAAAAAATATTGGCATAAATGCCATTTTTCATAGCCGTGATGTGGACATTTCATAAGAAGCCGCTTGAATCTCTCCTAAGTTTCATAGAATGGTTCCTCGCCTCTCTCAAAAAAACTCGAAATTTCCTATGAATAGCATTAGTTTTGTGAACAGGAAAGTATTTATTCAAAAATTTAGCAACCATTTGTTCCCAAGAAGTAATACTATTAGCGGTGTAACGATTAAACCATGATCTAGATCTATCTTTCGGAGAAAAAGGAAACAGATTTAAGTTTAACATTATCGGGAGAAACATTCTCATATTTAAATGTCTCACATACAAACATAAAAGTCAGTCAGATGATTATAAGGTTCTTCACTATCTAAACCATAGAAAGATGGAAGACAGTTAAGCACACTTGGTTTAAGCTCGAAATTCCTAGCAGTTACCTGTGGGTATTGTATGCATGAGGTGCTCAAATTAGCTAATGGACTAAAATAGTTCCTAAAAGGTCTCTCCTCAATTTCATCACCCATAGCTATTATTGCTTCGGTTCCTTCAATTGTATCTAGATTAGTGGCTCGTTTTCGTTGGTAAAAAGTTCTTTCTACTTCACTATCTAGATGTTCTAACTTAAGTTCTAGCGATCTACGACTAAGCATGCACAATGAAAATTTTTGGTTTTTTTTTTTTAAAATAAAAAAATAAAAACGAAAATAAAATAAATAAAATAAAATCCTAAATTATAACTAGTCAAGAATAAAATTAACTAAGATTAGATTAACCTTCGGACGCAATTTGGCCGACAACAACGGCCAAAAACTTGATGTCAAATTTTAATTAACTCGCAAGTGTACGAATCTATTGGAATATAGATAAGTAGTAACGAGGTCGATCCCACAGAGACCGCTATGAGGAAGGTGTAATTTAATCCTAATTAACTGTTATTCTAGGCTAGTTGAGTTGAAGAGATTTTTGTTGAAATCGTTAACCGAAAGATTAATTAAATAAGCTAAATAAATGAATTGATAATTCGAGATGTGTAAAGCACCAAGGTTTCAGAATCCACCATTGTCTAACTTAGCAATCATCCAATCATTCATTAATTCCCAAGAAAAACACATACGACAATACGAACTCAATCTATTGTCGACCCTAAAGATTTATCAATTAAGTCCAGAAGAAGAAGATCTAATTTAGGCTCCTTTTATGCTTCAAACGTAAATTACTTAAGCATTTTTCATATCACATTCCATTGAAAGAAAACAAAGAATCAAAAATTACCTAAGCATTCAATGTATCCCAATACGAATAAAGAATAATGAAGAATCAAAAGAAATTCATAGAACATTTCAATCACCAAGTATGGATTAATTAAACCAATATCTAACTATCAAAAATACATGATATTTAAGATGAAAGAAATTATATTTAATTAATCTAATTAAGAACAAGCCATAAACGTTAAAGCTCTTAAGAAGGAATTAACCGAATAATTAAATAATTACTTAATTAAAACAAAGTTTCATCGCTCTACCTTGGCTAAAGAAAATTAGAAGAACATAATTAAACTAGAAAAACAATAATTGGTAAAACCCGGCATGGATTGAAGGAGAAGAAATTTTCAAGAAGTCTTGATAGTCGAGTCGGTCTTGTTCTCTTCCGTCTTCTCTTGATTTGCTCCCAAAAATCCAACCATTTGTTATGAGAATATATCTCATATTTATACTCCCTTCCATGTGCCACAAAATATCCCAAGAAGACCTAAAAATTCGTCCAAAACGTTTCCTAGTGGAATTGGGACTCAAAAAGGAAAGAAAATAAAATAAAAAATTTGCAGACAAAAATAAGCACAGGCGATCGCCTGAGCACGTAGTTTGGTCTCTACTTGTTGGTTCAGTCTCCGGGCGTTCGCCCAGCATTAATCCGGTGTTTGCCCACTTGTTGCCTTTAAAGGTTTGCGACTTGGTCCTTTTTTTTCAACATCCGCCTATTCGGTCCTTCAACTTTGGGTCTTGGTCATTTCAGGTCCTCCAACTTTTATAACATCAAATTTGGTCCTTCAACTTTACATCATCTCCGCTTTGGTCCCTCAACTTTGCATAATATCTAATTTGGTCCCTCAACTTTAGGTTGAGTGCAATTGAGGCCTTGAACTTATGAGATATCTTCTAAGTCATTGCTCTTTTCATCCAATCTTCTCTACTTCTTCACAAACGCGTCCAAAACTGAAATATAACAATAATAAACTACATTAAGTAGAAAAACAACTATATGATGACATAAATGATTAATTCAAAGGCCAAAATAAGTGCATAAAACGCACTTATCAGACCATAACTTTTCAAAAGTACAAATAAATCTTAAACATTTTTATTTTATTTTTTTTTACAGATTTTCACTTAAAATAATAAAAAATGTGTCATCAAGTCCCAAAATTTCTAAGTATGTTCACCAAAAGGACATTTGGAATTTCTATAGATTTTGTCCAGTGATCCGTTAATTGACAAAAAAAAATTATACACCCATATCAAATTATTTTTTATATTTTAAAATTATTTTGAATAATAGAATACAATAAACTATTTTGTTCTTGTTAAATTGGTCAAATTTATATCACATGTATATTTTTTTGTCAATTAATGTATCATCGGACGTAATTTGTAAAGACTCCAAATGTCATTTCGGTGAATATAATTAGAAGTTTTAGGGACTTGATAACACAATTTTTAGTATTTTAAGTGAAAATCTGTAAAAAAAAATAATAATAATAAAGTTAGGATTTATTTGTAATTTTGAAAAGGTTATGGTCTTAATTGTAATTTTTCTATTGTATTTTTTTCTATTATTTTAATTTATTTAAGTCATGAGAAAAATTGTCAAAAAAGTCATTTGGGGACCATCTGTTAAATGAAAAGACAGAGACGATAACTGCAAATAAAATTGAATGTGGATGTTATTATTACAAACCTGAAAGAATTGAGACGATTAGTGTAATTACCCTTTTAAATAAGAATAATGATATTTATCATTGATGGTGATGATTATCAGTCTACTACAATTAATGCTACATAAACGTGTTGTATCTTTAAAACAATCAATTGCAGTTGAGCTTTGACATATAAACTAGTGATTATCACTAATGGTAACAAATAAAATTACATTGTTTTTAAATCACTTTATTATTTTTTCTTAAAATATAGACAGATATTATAATCAATTAAATAGCCTTTTTCCCCCTTTATAGTAACGAGATAATAACCTTTTCATATACTCCAATGTTAGCTGTTAGCTTGTTTTTGTTATATAGTGAATTTATTAAATTCCAAATTTGCAATAATTTTGAATCAAAAGATATATCCTTACAACAATATAAGAGTCTTAAATTTTTTACTATAGCTTTTTTTCATTCAATACGTCACCATTTTGACAATGAAGACAGCTGTAATTTTTTACTTTGTCTAGCATTTCACCCAAAAAAAATCTCTTCTCTCTCTCATAAAAAAAGGTTCTAAGCACAACTCAACCTTGGTTTCTGCGTTGGTCCTCCATGTTTGTTGCCATTTTTTGTGTAAATTTCTTTTCCTTGAACATAGACCACTGAGTTACCATTGTTTTCTGTTTCGAAAAAAGCTTCAAACTAAAATTGTTTGTTTTTTATTCGATTGTAGAAGATTTAAAATTCTCGCAGATTCTTTCCAATCTTTCAATTTCTTGCTCGTCCTGTTGAATTGAAGATATTTTTGCACTTAATGGAAGCTGATATATAAATCTATGGAAATAGAAACTTGAGATTCAATCCCATTAGTTTAGTTAATCTCTCTCCATAAAGCATCAAAATACATTTGATTAGTCAAAAATATTGAATAAAAAGCGAAAAATAAAAATATGAAATCAGACAATTTGGATAGTTCATGCAATACAAGCAATACAATTTGATGGTTAATACGACAACATTATCATTTGAAATGGCAAACCCATTTATTTTATTGGCTACATAGTACAATTCGGAAGAAATCAAACAAAACAACGAAACTTCACTAAATACGGATCAAGATAATTGATGGTTAATACCATGTCAGGTTTGTTGGTAACAAGGCAAAGTTCTTCTTCCATCCATGCAATGGCCAGAGGCTGACATCATTTACGAATGATTTTATTAAAGACCACAAAGAAATCATTTGTGTGTGTTGTAGCATAGTTTTCGGAGGTATTTACCACATGTAGAATAGTTTGTGAATCCACTTTAAGGAGCCGGGTGAAGAACAATTTAAGGGCATAAAGAAATACAAAAATAGTTCATAAGATTACAAATGGCCACGGTTGTCGAGTTGGCTCGGCAACCGTGCTGGTTGCCGAGTAGCTCAATAGCCATGTTGGTTGTTGAGTTGGCTCGACAACCAACGAGCCTATGCTCGAGAAATTAAGAGATAATCGAGCATATGATAAGAAGGTGAAGAAAGCTGGGACGAAAAAGAACTAGGATCTTGTTGAGAGGCTTAATAAGCAGAAGCCTACTTACTCTCTAGACAGGCTTGTTAAAGAGAGGTGATTTATGGTGTCGGTTTTCAGTATTTGGATTTGCTATTGTATTACAACCAAGCTCACTAAATTGGTGTTAAGCAAACATTTTTTTTGAAGTTCACAGTCGACAAGTAAAAAATCTTGTAAAGTGAAAAAAATTAGAAAAAGACAAAAAAAAGGAAAAGTCCACACAAAAAAATCGAGTACTGTTTATCGTCGAGTTACTCGATGATGAACAGTAACGGTTACTCGATTTTTTATTTTTATTTTTCTAGTTTGGAGAATATGCAAGCCTGATTTTACCCTTCACTGTCTAGCACATACTTGTTCATCAATTTTCCACAGAGGAATGAAATGAATTAAAGTAAAGGTGAAGTAAGTTACATGTTTCAAATTTCAGCCTCATCGGTTTAAAATGCGTAAATGAAATTGTATATTTGAAATTTGGCCACAAATGGATGAAGTAGATTTCTAATTACTTTATAGAGTTCTCAACTTCGGTGAATTATGATTTGAAAATTTTTCATTAATGTTGGGGGCCTTGAGAGGACTTGTCTCTCCTCTGTATATTTTGGTGATGAAAATGTTGACAGCACTGTTCAGAAAAAGCTGCAGAAGGTGGTCATGTGTTACTTTTCTATTTGCATGATTCTGACATAATCCAAGATGTTTAAAGACTGAAGATTGATTTGATCGGAGTTAATTGGTATTAGTTGGTGAGTTTTTGCAGCTATGGGCTGGAAATATGGATTGCAAAGTTGTTTAATTACCTATTGGAACAACCATTGGAAGCCAAACAAAAAGCACCTGATGAATGGAGTTAACTTGTTTAAAGGATGGAAGATAATTATGATATTGGGATATCAAAAAGATATAGGCTTACTTACTTTGATTATTCAATCTTGTCGAGTATGAACTTCCTATATTCTGTCTTGTTTTGAGAAACCAAAGCTGGTGGCAGATCGAGCTGATGAGTTAAAATATGTGGGCAAGGAAAAAAGAGCTTGGAGGACTTAAATGAAACCTTTTGGGGCAGTGGTTGGGTAGACGGAGTTGAGGAGGAAATATTTAGTTTCCATGGTTTGAATAGGTTGGGTTACAAAAATAGTGGAGCTGACTTGAAAAGTTTCTTAGCTCTTCCGTTAGAAAGGTGAGAAAATCAGCTTTGGGATGTGCATGGCCTTGTGACATGAATTTGGGCTGCCTCAAGTGTGGATTGTAGTCTTTTCGTAAACGGGTGAGAGAATGTTGTGCTTTGGGAAATAGGGTTTCATCGTTTAGTCGAATGTGTCTTATCTAAGAGACAATAGGGTAGAGCGATGTAGATTTGCTTACCATCTCTGAGAAGCTTATCCGCAATTGCTTGGGCATTTTTTTCATTGAATCAACCGGCATAATTTTTTTCATTGAATCAACCGGCATAATTTCTATCCATAGAATAGTTCTTTCGGTAAACCTAAGATTTACTGTCCTTTCTCATTTCTATATTTTTCAGAGCCTCAATTTAGCTTTTATATTATGGCATCCCGAGCACTTCCACCGCCTTGATTGCATTTGAGGTTATGTACATCGCATTGATCCCTTTGTGGCATGTGGCGGGTTTGGGGTTTTAGTATCCACTAGTTGACAAATATCGTTGGAAGCTACAGATGATCGCTCATTTCAAATGGGCCGGCTAAGCCATGGCTCAAGATCGGGAACACTGAGGTAAAAGGCTTATGGAATAGATATGTAAATTTTTCAAATAAATATATTAGAAAATGTCATGTCATGGGTTGAGAGGATAGATTTATCTCAATTTTCAGATATTATTTTGGGATAAAGTTAGAGTTGTAGTTTGAGATAGAGGAAAGAAGAGAGCCTTCAGTCTCTACTCGGATTATGCTCCGTTGTGGATAAACAGCAAATAGATGAAGGTAGCATGCTATACATTACACAGGCTAGATATCAAATCAAAAATCAATTTATGAAAATTTCATACATATATTCTCACAATTTTATGTGTTCTCCGCTCTAATTTGATGCATAAGTTGTCAGGAAAATAATTAAAGATATAAGAGAGGAAATGCGTCATTGGTTGTTCACCTCGCTAAAACCAAGGTTTATCTATAATTTTTGTCGACTCTCAATCTTTATGATTTATGATTTTGGATATTTTTGGATTTTGTTGATGCTATGATCTTTATGTAACAATGTGGACCTTTTGGTGATGTTTATATGCATTTCATAAACTAATCATATTTATGCCAACAAAATTGAACATTATTGTTTTTGGTTGATTGGTGGTTATTATTGACAATCATAACTTTGCAGTGAAAAAAAATATAAGATTTGCAAAATGTGATTAAGCTTTACAAGAAAAGGGCCATATGACTGAAAATCATAGGAAGTTTAAAATTTAGGTAGCTTCACCATAATATATATTGCATGATTTGTAAGATTTGTTTGTCATTACTATTCAAAGTGCTGACTCATTGTTTAATTTAGAACAAATGATCGTCTAACTTACATTTTTACAATCCAAACTCTTAGAGATCTATACAGGGCCTCAACACTGCATATTAGAGAATGGAAATTAGACGGTAGAGATCGTTGTGAAGAATTATGGACTCTTAAATTTTAAAGTGTTCTTCGTGTTGGCTGAATTATTAGTGTTGGCCGAATTTTTTTTATATTTTGATTATATAAATTTTAATTGTTCTTCAAATTAAACTCAATGTTGGCTACGTAGCTATTATCAAATATTGTAAACATAGTATTGGTCAATTATTCACTAAATGTATCTTCTATTGCATATATATATATATATATATATATATATATATATATATATATATATATATATATATATATATATATATATATATATATATATATATATATATTAATCTACCACACGTGCAACAGGCGTGCCATAACTAATAGATTCATTTCGCACTAAAGCACATCTTAGCCTCCGCTTTTGTGTATATATAGGACAATATTCAATTCTCATTCCCCATGCCCCCGCTTCTTCCTCGAGCCAATTGTTGTCATTATGGATGTTTTGGAAGATCATTGTGTTACTTACGTCATTTGGCGATCTTTTTGTAGCTAATGGCAATCCATTTGAATCCAGTTTCTAGATACACATTATGCTTCACAAAAAAAAACTTACACAATGAAGTTTTTGGTTGCTGGCATATTTACTAAAGGTACTTAGCCAATTCTCTTTTGATTTATTCTTTTTTGATTTCTCGATCTACTTTCAATGCTCCGGATGGGGATGAGCCTTTGGCTTTACACATGAATACCATGAGTAAAGGCCATATTTGGGTAAATGGACAAAGCATTGGACACTATTGTTGAGTTGGCTCGACAACCGTCTTTGCTGCCGAGTAGCTCGATATGTTGGTTGTCGAGTAATCGGACAACCAAGTTGGTTGTCGAGTTGGCTTGACAACCAACGAGCCTCTGCTCGAGAAATTAAGAGATATTTGGGCATATGATAATAAGGTGAATAAAGTTGGGAAGAAGAAGAACTG